>OX243785.1:60000-5060000 GCA_945859555.1 Megachile ligniseca
ACACTGTTCAACACGAATTTTGTTTTCCAATACCTATTGGGTGATTCTTGTAGAGTTTCTCGTCCTGAACACGAATCCGAAAACCAAATTGCTGGATCACCCTCAGTTTTTGAAAAACTCAAGCTTTTGTAAAAACGCGTGTTTTGGGTAGAAAATGCGATATTGCGAGGAAACTAAAAAACTTAGGACATTCAAATTAATTTTAAGAGATAGAGGAGAGTGTCCTGAATAAATTGATATATATAGTTGTTAAATTGCGTGATTCTAAATAGATGTATAATAAATATCGATGAAAGTTCAAAAAACGACCGTTGTACGCATTTCCTACGTATTATTTCTGCATTTTTAGGAAAAGTTATTTATCTAGTGCGAATTCGCTATACAGTATCGAATTCTATAGACATTTCTGATGAGGAAACTATGTGGGGTAAGTGTTGTAGGTGTATGCAATTCCTGTAAATCGCAAAAATATCTGCCGGTAGCACGCGCACGGCGTTTTACCGCCAAGCGGCCATAGCTCGCTCTCCTCGCCAAATCAGAGCCGTAGCTACGCGCAATCAGCATCAATGATGAGGGTTAATAGACATCCACTTTTTATATGTACAATGTTTAATTTTTTTTAGTATTATTATTTCATAATTATTATTATTCATCTTTTGTTATTATTCACTATTATTTTCAGCTACCAACAATACAATACAATTATACTATAATTCAAAATTTAAAAATCAAATGATGATCATTACAACTTCATCAAACAATAACCGACTGAAGACAGTTTTGAACACTAATGAAGGACAACAAATATGCGACATACAAACGTTGAGCAAGACGAAAACACTTCTAAATTCGCTTACTGCAGGTAACTTTCTATCGTATACATTTTATCTTTTTTATATTATAAACAGTTTTCAAAACTGTCTTCAATCGGTTATCGTTTGATGAAGTTATAATGATCATCATTTGATTTTTAAAATTTGAACCAGCTCAATGGAGTCCCGCCAGAGCCCATAGCAATCGAGGGCTTCAAGCGCCAGGCCCGACAACTGGCTGAAAAACAGTTGTTGGGGCACTCCTGCCACTGTGGACATGGCTCACCTACCGTATGACGCAGATGTTCACCGGGCACGGATACTTCTGTTCCGATTGGTCGCGCGACTAGCGACCAATCATCTGAGACGGCGCGTAAATTTAATATAGGCAAGTTGACGGGACCTCGCGGCAACGGTTCGGCGAAGGAACAAAGGAGCGAACTGTATCGCGACGGTTCGTCTCGCGCTGAACCCCCTTTCCCCCGTCGCCGCGAGACACTACATAACGTCTCGCACGAGGCTCCGCGAGCGCGTATTACCGGAGTCTTTGTTTGCACGAAAAGTAACGACACTTCAATTAGCCGTACCGGCGATCTCAAGGCGTGCTCGCCAGATTTTTAACCCGCGCTCGGGAATTCCCCTTTTGGGCAAGCTTGCCTACTTTAATTGTTCTTCAAGTTAAGTTCTAAATAATTGTTAAGCTAGTTAGTAAGTTTGATTATTTTGCGTGTACAAAAATTAAATAAGTAACTGTTAGTCTCGTCAAATAGACACATAAGTGCGTTTGATTTTTAATTATTTTCGCCACCCCTTCTGAAAGCTCTGAAGGAGCGAAGGTATAGAACACAGATGTTCACCGGGCACGGATGCTTCGGTGAATCCCTGCGTCGAATTGGGAAGGAGCCGACGGCATCATGCCACCACTGCGGGGAAGAAATGGACACGGCGCAGCACACGCTGGAGGAATGTCCCGCCTTTTCACCGCTGCGTCGTGTACTACGCCAACAAATTGGCCACGATCTCTCGCTGCCAGCAGTCTTTGGGGCAGTGCTGGCAAGCCAGAGGAATTGGAGAGCGGAGGCCTCCTTCTGCGAGCAGGTGATGCTGCAGAAGGATGCCGCGGAGCGGGTCCGCCGTATGACGGCCCGCCCCGCCAGGAGAGGGGGTGACGGCGGGGCCGGAAGGTCCCGGTCGTCCACCCCCCGACGCCGAGGGGGTGTTCGGCGGCCTTAGGCCGCCGATCGTCCGGGCTTTTTAACCCGGCGGGGGCGCGGCGGGGGCGCGGCGGCTCCTGGGTGTTAGTTTGGTTTTATGGGGGAGGTCTTTCCTACCTCCCCCGGGGTGACGTTTAATGGCGCGGGGGCCCCAGTCGTGTTCTTAAAGTGTTCCTTGTGGCCCCTAATGCGTCAGGGAAGGACCACCGTCGGGGTTTTAGCCGGTAAGAATCGGGCATAACCCCGCGCCCTCGCCCCCCCCCCCCCCCGCCCTGGTAAAAGAAAAGGTAAGCCTACTTACTCGGGAGAGGGGGGGGGGTTGGTCGGCAGATACCCCCGAGGGACTGTTTGAGACTGCACCTGTTTAACATCCACGCAGCCATGCACCCATCATCGCACGGTTTTCCTGCTCACCTTGGGTTTGGACATCCCCCCGCCCCGCACGTCGCCTCCTTTTCGATCCGCCGACCGAGCCTTACCGGCATGGGAGGCCCTGCCTGGGTCTGAAATTATGCGTGGCCAAGGACGACCGAAATGTTGTTCTTCGAGCCAACCACGACGCCCTCACTGCGGGCCACCTCGGCATCAGCAAAACCAACGTCCGACTAACTCAGCGCTACTATTGGCCCGGGATGTTCCGAGACGCAGCTCGCCACGTCCGCCACTGACGAAACTGCAAAGAGCAGAAAGTGATACAGAATCCTCCGGCCGGAAAAATGTTTACCCGCCCGACGGACAAACCCTGGACAACGGTGTCGGTCGACCTGGGAGGGGCCCCTTCCCCGTTCTTCGAAGAGCCACACCACGCTACTGGCGATGCAGGGCAAATTCTCCAAATGGGTGGAATTGCATCCCCTCCGAGGAGCAACGGCCCCAGCTGTCGCCCGGGTTTTCCGAGAGACGATCATCCTCCAGCACCGAAAAATCCCGCCCTACACGCCCCAGTGTAACCCCGTGAAACGGACGAACCGTGTGAACAAGACCATGATCGGACAATATGCTCAAGACGATCATCGGACCTAGGATCAATGGATCGTGGATTTGGCCTTTGCTTATAACACCGCGAGGCACCACTCCACCGGGTACACCCCAGCGTACCTCACCTACGAGCGAAAGCTACGCGCACCAACAAACCCTGACAACAATCCCCCGGACGTCAAACAAACAAGACAAGAAGCACTGGGGCACCTTCAAGATGCCATTAAACTGGCACGTCGAGCCCTGGCAGACGCATACACCCGCCATAGCAAATATTATAACCGCCAACGGCGAGAATGGACGCCGGCCGTTGGCGACCTCGTCATGCGTCGCACGTACCCGCTTTTGGCGAAAGGGTTCATTGCAAAACTGGCCCCTAAATACACAGGACCATACCGTATTACGCGGTACTAAGGACCAACGGTGGTCCTGCTACAGTTGCCGCGAGGCCGGCCGATGCGCATGCATTTACAGGACTTAAAGTCTTGCCCCACCCCCAATCCTACCGCTGTAAAAGGCGACAATCCGAAACAATTGAGATCATTGTCTCCTGAAGCACGACATGAAGTGGAACAGCGAGGAAGTTATGTCGCTAGGCAAATGCGCCTAGCACCGCCAGCCCGAGTCGCGTCCCAGAATTCGCAAAGTGGAGACGGGCCAATGGCCCATAATAGTGGTCGAAGCTATCCCGGACCACAACCGCCCGCCCGTACGAGCCCAGCCGGCGACCGAGGATCAGCACCGTCCTCCAGCCCTGGACTCCAGACGTCCGTGAATCCGACCAGCAGCAGCGGAGCCGCGCAAAGAGGACGGAGCGTACACGCTGCAAAAGTGGGGCGAGCCCACCCACGCAGACTCGCCACTGATCCCGCTGCGGGGAACCACACTGCGCGCCAAACCGCCCAGGCATCGCTACCACTGCTGCTGTTGACACCACCATCACCATCACCGCCTCTGTCACCAATGAACATAACACCGCCATCGCCGCCACGAGCCACCGACCTGCCCCAACGGGCCATGCCCACAGCAGCACAACCAGCAGGACCTGCAAGAGGCTCCCCCTCCCCCCCCCCCCCCCCCCCCCCCCCCCCACGACTCGCGACCAATCGCGTAAGACGGCGCGAAAGTTTTAGAGCGTTAGGCGCGTTTGATGGAACCTTGCGGCAACGGCTTGGGGTAGGAAACAGGAGCGAGCTTTATCGCGACGTTTCGCCTCGCGCTGAGCCCCCTTCCCCCCGTCGTCGCGAGATACTACTAAACGTTTCGCATCGAGGCTCCGCCGTGCCTATTACTAGAGTCTTTGATAGCATTTAAACGACGATACGTCAACGAGCTGTACCGGCAATCAAACGGCGTGCTCGCTACAGATTAAAACCCGCGCTCGGGATACACATTTTGGCAAGCTCGCCCCCTTTAATTAACATTAAAGTTAAGTTTTGTAAATAATTTAGTTAAGTTAGTGTCGTAAGTTCATTTATTGTTACCTGTACAGAATTAAATAAATAAGTGTTGTAGTCACGTCAAATAGACACTTTAAGTGCATTTGATATTATAATTTATTTCCGCGATTGCTCTGAAGAAGCGAAGGTATTAAACAATACTGATCTTAAGTGTCTATAATTATTTTTCGACCCAAGTACGTTCCCGCTTCGTAAAGAGGAGAAGGGGGTATTGTAACGCGTAATAGGGCGCGTACGCCACTAGCACTTATCGCCGCCGATATTATTGTACTCCTATTCTTCCTCCAAGGAGGGCAACCAGGGACGAGTGCGCAGCAACGCTCTGATCGCGAGACAGACTCCGTATCCATAGACCTGGAGTCGCGTCGTAGCAAGCCTATGAATCGAGGGTTCTCCCGACCGCCGAGAAACACGAGGGCCGTAATCTCGGGCAAAACCGGTCTCCTGCCAGAGAAGGGCACGAGTGCGCTAGCAACGGTGCGACCTCTCTAACGGCACATGTGAAACTCCAAACTCCCAATTCCACTTTCCAAATTAATGCGAGCCATTGTACATAGCGTATACCGTTTCCGTGACTAATTATAAGCCGCGCTGCGTTTCTTCGCGTTTCGCGTGTTGCATTCAATTATCTCCGCGTTCCGCGTTTCCGTCATTCTCTGTTCCGCGTTTCGTCACCGAATAACCCCGCGCCGCGTTAGAGATAAGTTTTGTGTGTAGATTTTTAGCTGCGATATACAAGTAGACTTTGCGCCCCGGGACCGAACACGGCAAAAACCGACTGACAATAAGTTGACAAATAAACTCTACCGGCCTAAGTCAGGCGATTATAAGCACAAATACAATAGTTGTGTAGGAAAAGATGCAGAAGCGGTTTTGCACTGATTTATTTCAGTCCGTGCAAAGCTATTAACACACTTTATTTATAATTTAACAAAACTAATATAAACACTAACTTTTAACTTCTAATATTAACACCAAACTTCGACTTTCAAGAACTTTTATCGCCTTTTAAAAACTTTTAAAACGTCTGTATTTCGCCGCGGTTCACCTATTCAAATTCTCTTCTTTTTCTCGATCCTCATTTTCAAAATGATCTGATCCTAATTTCATTTAATACTGATTTGCTGCTTGCCAGGTCGGTAACTTGAAAAATAGCTGACCGAAGTTACCGACGTGTAACAAGCAGCACCTTTTGTTTATAAATATCTAATATCAGCGCTCGGTCATGTCATTTCCACTTCTTTCCACTTCCTACAGTTGTAACTAGTAACCAAATACATCAAGTTTGAAAGTGAAATCAAGTTAATTCAACCATTCTCAATAAGACTCCTCCTGTCGCGAGTTGGCGTTTTTGATATCGGCACGATAGTGTATCGGAATTTACAACTTCGGAAATTTGAGAGAATTACGGCGTCGGAACGCTACATACAGCGTTACGCAAAAGAAATTTACTTCCGAGTATAACACTCAGGTACTTAACAATAAGAAACCATGGAATGGGAAAATTGTTGATTTTAATAATTCTGAACATAGAGTTCCGTTTTTTGATGGAAAGTTGATGTGCAATTGCGGATGGATACCCACATTAACGCGTTATTGCATCTCACAAGGGAACATATCGAACCGGGACAGATCGATTTTAATGAAACTTATGCGAAAGATAGTTCTCAAGAAAATATTTGACACGTATTTTTTTATATCGGCAATCGTACACACTGAAGGGGTGACAATGGCCCTCACAGTTAAGGGCTGAAATGATATTTTTGGAAATATCTCCGGCATTAAAGTAGATAATTGGAAGCATTTTTTTTTAATTGTTGGTCATTCAATAGGGAATTTTTCTGCCGAAAAATGGCCATAAGAGCCTATGTTCCTTGCAGCGATGATTAAAACCGCGTCAAGCTCATACTTGCGATGCTTACAATAAATATTGTGAAATCAATTAACAGCTTATGAAGAGGTATATAATGTCCGGAATATTGTGAAACATTGTAAAAATTATGATATTTTTAATAAAAATGCTGATTTCCCTCTTCACAGGAGGTGAATTCAAGTAATATATCTAATAAACATTGCAAAAAACAACAAATTTCAAAAACACGTTTTCTCTATTTTAATCCATAGTTTACGTACACAAAGTTGCAAAAAAAAAGTTCAACATTTAGTAAAAAAATTTTAACAAAAATGATAAATTTTTAAAATGGTATTTAAACAATTAAAGTTTATTAAAATATTTTTCAGCAGAAAAATTTCCTATTGAACGACCAACAATTCAAAAAAAAAAGCTTCGAATTTTCTCCTTTAATTCCGGAGATAGTTCTAAAAATATGATTTCAGCCCTTAACTTTGTGGGCCATTATCACCTCTTCAATGTGTACGATTACCGATATAAAAAATTACGTGTCAAATATTTTCTTCATAACTATCGTTTACATAATTTTCATTAAAATAGGTGTGTCCCTGTTCGATATGTTCCCTTGTCAGTAAATTTGCATCTTATTAAAGCCGATATAAATTTTATATTCATACTTGTCGGGTGTTCCTATTGAAAAGGATTATTTTTAATCAAGCATGTTTCATATGCTACTTCTATTGTAAAATTGTTTAGTATCTAAAGCACTTGTATGAGACTCGTGAAGTCTGTAAAAAAACAAAGTACTTCGTACACGGAAGCGAAAGTTGTGTTCTGATAACTAAAACGGGAAAATCACATCGTTTCGCAAACGATATAATTGTAACGAATTTGACGAAATATATCAGAATTTTGTTATTACGTAAATAATATCCAACTATCTTTAACTACCGAACAGATCACTCCCCTGTCTAGCTCCTGGAGACACGAATTCCTCCGATCAAATTTTTTTATTTGAAATCATAAATCTAATTCAAACCTTAATTTCGAATTCGGCAAATTGACCGTTAACTTCGTAAAATATACAATTAACAATTTAACATTCACATAATCGGTACCCAGCCTGGACATTATAAGCACTCAAAATACATTTAAAATATTTTAAGGATTACATGCCTAACTCTCGAAAAGGGATTGTAACAAAATATCGCACAGACACGAGAGCCATATGCTTTGAGCACAGACGGACAGTGTAAGTATTTAATAAGAAGCCCTTATGTAAAAATTCAGTTGAATAAAGACAAAAACGATTTAGAATAATGTACAGTTATTCATTCTTCGACGAAAAATCATGACAGTTTAGCAGGACATTGTGGTTTTCATAAAACGTATTCTAGAATCAGGGAAAATTATTATTGGCCAAATCCGACATTAAGAAGTATATAAACACTTGCCATTTGTGTCAGATGATTGAAACGAATTTTAAACCGACAAAACAGGCTATGGAAATCGTGACTGTTACCACGTGCACCATAGCAGCAGGATCTACAGCGAGCATACTAGGAAAGCGTCTATGGCGCCTGATTCGCTAAGCAAGCAAGCCTGTTATATTTTGTCAAAGGCCAAAAACCACTCTGATTAATTACCTTCAGAACAGTCATGCTAGACCAACTCTCTGAGGCTGTTTCTCTGGTTAGATGGTGGGCGGGCAGAGAGCTGAATCGTTTTACAAGAAACCCAAAAGAGTTAAGTCCAACTTCGACAGTTGTACGAATCACTTCAAGTTCAGTAAAGCAATCGATCAGATCAATTCAACTTCAATCAGTCAATTAACTTTAGTTCAAAAGAACGAACATAAAAAAATAAAGGGGACTCGTTTCCAAAAATATAAACAGAATCGATCATGAAGCATACCAAACACACACTCTACTTAACCCGGTGTCGACCGTTACCGAAACAAATACGCCATTTGAAGTATAATATTCGTTTCGAGGCGGAACGTTACGCGATCTCGAATTCCAAATCATTTTCGCAACCGCTTGCCCAGATTGTCAAGATTATCTCTTTCTTACCGAAAATTTAATATGCTAAATTAATCCCACACCGACTCCTCTTTGTATCTATTGCGTGCCTCGGCATTGTTCCGGATTTCGTAGCAATATCTGTTCCAGTTAATACTATCGCAAGCCTGCGGGTTGCAATGATACACCAAATCGTCATGAAGGTTCCGCCTGAACACGGTATTTGCCGTAATTTCAGGATTGCTTACGATATGCGTGGTTTTGTAGTTAACTTACGCAGGATTAGAAAAGCGTCTGTACTCATGAAGAGCTCAATAGTAATTGAGCGATCTTTCGATCGTTGTGCACCTCGTTAGGTGCGAAATTCGTGATAGAGGAGGGGGTCGGCTCGTGCTTGCAATATTATTCACGTGGAAACTAGTGGGGCCCCTTCGCTATATGCCTCTATAATTAAATCACCATATCGACGACCCTGTCGATCAGTTACAACATATAAAAATGTGTTGTACATGCATACTCGATTACTTTGTGTTCGAGCGCGAACATAGACTTTTGCCGCGACTAAGAAATTTATTACAGTGGTTGGACGCGTAGACCACCATAAATAGCTCTATACATCGAAATACCGGTCAACAAGGACCCTTTTGTCTATCAAGTTCTGTCCGGATTGGTCCCAACGTAAACATGTGCTTGCCATAAATCGGCTAACGACCATATATTTTTTCCTTGTAGTCTACAACAAACAAAGCATAGAATTTTCTTAACCGTCACCCACTGATACGTGAGGATGCTCGGGCGATTTTTACATATCGAATAGATAGAGAATAGGATCGAGAATCTAAAAGTTCCGTGTATCGTGGAGTAACGTGAATTATCCGATGCAGGGTGGATTCCAATACAAATCATAGCACAATTCGAGCGAGAGCCTGCGCTCCTCGAATAGACTATCGTAAACAATCCAACGCAATGTGGATTATAACATGAATCGTAACATTATTTGAGTGAGACCCTGTGCTCCTCGAATCAATTCATAATCTTACATAACTACGTACACGTCATGTACATAACCGCTAATACTTTCACCATTCAATCACGAACAAATATACATTTCAAGGGGTTTTTCATGCCGCAAGGCATTTTCCTCTAAATCGTATCATTCGAGCCAATAAATTATTATTATTTTTCAGGCTCAATTTTGTCTAATTAATTTTTTATTCACCCTTCTCCTCAATTAACTTCAGACGTTAATTTGAAACACAAAATTTCTCCATGTTGAAAATATTTCGATGATACACGCGTATTCCCTATTTTGATTCATATTGTACATATACAATTTTGCATAAAAATAGAACAGTATTTAGAAAAAAAAATTAAGTAAAAAGTCCAATTTTTTAATATTTTCTTTAAATAAATAATTCCTCACTAAATTTTCGTAATCGATTAAATTGTTTTCTAAAAAATACATAATTTCAAAAGAAAAAGACCCTCCAACTCTCAACTTTGAGGACTATTTTCACTCCCCCAACATGAACCTCAGCAGATATAAAAAATATACGCGTTAAATAATTTTCGGAAAGCTATCACATACATATATAAATTTCACTAAAATCCGCATGTAACACCTTGATGATGTCCCTTGTTAATCAAAACAGATCGAGTCATTCGTTCGTGTTCGATAATGGAGGAAAGGGTGGAGGGTCTTTTAGAATTCCGAACTGGTCGCCAATAGTTTGTAACAAAAAACACTTTATTTAACACACTTTCACGTACACAGACACGACTGGACTTTCACACACGATACGATTAAATATAAAAACTGTCTATAATTCGGTGGTGCTGTGCACTTCAGGTTTGATCGCTAGTTGCTTCTGGTGTACATGAGGCTCCGTTGTCTTCTAACCGGCGCGGCGAGAGCAAGACGATCCCTGATTTCGGAAGGGCGGTTAAAGGCTCCGTGACGTCACGACCTAATCAGCTGTCGCTAATCGGGCGCAACGTGCGGCCGGGCCAATGACCAGATTAACAGCAATGCGAACGGTAATGAGAAGAAAGGGAAGAGCATTGCTGTTAATCTTTAAATCCGTCTAGGACGCGGAGAGAATAAATATTATGAATCTTCGGTAAATTCAGGGACCGTTTGCGCTCGCCGGTACCAGTACGGAACAGTTCGGGCTCCGAGAAAATTTATTTCTCAGTTACCATCTCGATCGAGCCACTGTTGCCATACAAAACAGAGAGGTGCATCGGGTCAATTTAAAACAAGTAACCGGTAACAAGTTTCTGTTTTTATTGACACATAACGTCTTAGAATCAGCTGTAATTTTGAAAGGCAAACACTAAACGCTTACAATGAGTGACGTTCGGTTCGATATTTTGCTACGTGAGCAGGAAGAGCTCAGGGGTTAGGTAAAACGTTTCTGGTCCAACGTTTGCAAACTGGAAAAAGAAAAGATAACTCTCGCAGTGATATACCAGCGAGCGAAACTGCTTGAACGCTACTGGCATTCCTTTATAACCGGTCATCGCCACCTTATGCGATGCAAGGAAGCAGCAGAAGCATTTACACGAAGCGTAACTACTTCTCCGAAATAGAGGAGGGTTACGTTTACGCAGTTTCCATGATCGCTCCTAGCATGAGATCCAAACTCGATGCCAGCTTCTGCGCAATTACAACTGCCTAAAAATAAATTGTCAAATTTTTCAAACAACCCGCTGGAATGAGAAAGCTTTCGGGATCTATTTAAAAACCTAATTCACGACGTTCCTCACCTTTCGGAGACGAAGAAGCTTCTCTACCTGAAGTCCTGCCTCACTGGGTGTTCCGATTGGTTGCGCGACTTGCGACCAATCGCGTAAGAGAGCGCAAAAATTTAAGCGCGTTAGGCGCGTTTGACGGGATCTGTCGGCTACGACCGGGGTAGGGAAAGAGGAGCGAGCTCTACCGCGACGTATTGCCTCGCGTCGAGCCCCTTCCTCCCGTCGCACAGTGTGTCGTTTAGCCGATCTAGCGGGACAAAAATCAATTTTGCAACTTACACAAATATGTCCACTGACATTATGTATCGATAGTAAAATGTCCATTTTATAAGAAAATAACAATATTAATATAAAAAACAATATGTAATGATCTGTTAATAGTATCTGAAAATGTAGTTTGACGGAACTGCTTCTACGAGCACTTTTTCTGCGCTTAAGATTTTTGACAAATGTGTTGTACCAGTATCCAATATTAATATTTGTGTATATGTAGTATTATCTTCTATCATTCAGGATGATTTCTGCAGTTGTCGTTTTTTGAAATAGCATTTTATTAGTCTTTTATAGCTTCTCAAATGTTAGCATATAATTTAAATTCTATTTCAAAATATAGGTAGACTGTTAACACAGTATACCACTTTATACAACGTCCCCACTTCTTGTGTCGATAGCTAGACTTATAAGCAATATAAACCTGAAAGGGCATTACAGACAAACCTTGACATCTATCATTTTTATTTACACATATCGCGCTGACGCTTGCGCGTCTCGTTAAAACGGAAATCCCTAACACAAAAAAGTGCCATTTATATTTGGATTCCTCATAAAAAAATATATAATTTTGTAATTTACACATTCCAATATTATTCTCACCTCCCACTTTGGGGGCTATATTCATCCCCTGTTAGGGTAAGGTCAGGACCCTAAATATTGCACTTCGTGCCGTCTACTATACTGTCGAAGGACCACCCAATTTTACACGGATTGGGACCGTCAGGAACTAACACTGGTTAATGAATAAAACAGTTTATTCGTTTGTATGATATTGTAGATGTATATGTGTGTGTGAACGTATATGCTAGATTTTAACTATTTGATTATGAGTCTAAGTACTCAGTAATGCTTTCTGAACTAAGATTTTCTAATTCTAGTCTGTACTATTTCTGTGCTATTCTGTCTGGTTCTATGTTTACTCTGCTGTTTTTATGAATATATTATAGAAACGCGTGAATTATATCTTAAACACTACTCATGGTATCTAATGCCAGTTACTGTACATAAAATATTATTTCATGGAAAAGACATAATTACCACTGCTATTCTTCCGATAGGACAGTTTTCGGAAGAAGCTCAAGAAGCTCGAAATAAAGACAATAAAAAATACAGAGAATTATTTACTAGAAAAACTTCAAGAATGGATACTAACAGGGATTTATTAAACAGATTATTTATTTCTTCAGACCCGCTTATTTCACATTTACGTACTTCTCCAAAAACTGTCCGGAAAAATATAATAATAGAAATACGACAATTCTTGGAAGAACCATTAATCCATTCCAGTTCCTCGGAAGACGTATTGTATCGTCGAAATCTTTCCAACATGGAGAGACTTCGTGTTTCAAAATGAGGAATGAAATTGACTGAGGATGAGGGTATAACAAAATTAATAGTACAAAATTGAGCCTCAAAAAATAATAGTTTATTGGCTCGAATTAGGGGAAAAAGCCTTGCGGCATAAAAAACCCCTTGACAAATGTATTTTATTGTAATTGATCGGTGAAAGTGTGTCGCTTAGTATTCGTGGTTCGAGGAGTGCAGAGATATCCTCGAACCGTGTTGTAGTGTATTTTTAATCCACCCTGCCGTGGATGATTTGAGGAGTGCGGGGTCTCGCTCAAATCTGATGATGCGTTTGTAATCCACCCCGCAATGGATGATTTGAGGAGTGCGGGGTCTCGCTCAAACCTGATGATGCGTTTGTAATCCACCCCGCAATGGATGATTTGAGGAGTGCGAGGTCTCGCTCAAACCTGATGATGCGTTCGTAATCCACCCCGCATTGGACGACCGTTGAGGAATTCTAGGACTCGCTCAAACGGCCCTGGTACGTTAACAGAGCGACTTGCGTCGCTCGTGTTGTATTAGTCTATTCGAGCTGTATCGTCGAATAGAATTGTATATATGAGGAGCGCCCTACATCGCTCCTATCGTGATTTTATAATCACGTGTATTATGTTTGTAATGTGATATGATTCGCGAATTCGACGCGATTCAAATTGTCACTCGCGTTAAACTAACTTTTCTCGAGGTTCGAAATATCAAGAGACCTTTTTTCCCGATCCGTTCCGCGTCATGTTCTGGAATCGACTGATTTCGATATATATAAATTGTCCGAGCTCCCCCGCGTTGAGAAGAGACCGTTACAAAATTCAATGCTGTGTTTTTCAACAACAGCGAGTAAAAGTAAGCAAAAGAGAAACTTAGCCGTTAGCCGATTTATGGCATGCACATGGTTATTTTCGGACCGATCCGGACGTGAATTGACAAACAAAAGACTTCGTTGAACCGTCCGTCGAGGTAAAGAGCGATCCAGGGTGGCCTACGAACCGACCCACTCGAGCCCTACAATAAACTACTTAGGCGCGCCAAAAAGTCTACGTGCAAGTTCGAACATGTTTAGTAATAAATTATTGAATCGCGACAAAAGACTACGTTCGGGTCCGAACACGTATCACAAAAAGCGACTCTGATTTAAAAATATATTCATGTTTTAAAAAATATAATTAAGATTTTGTATACTAATTTTATAGAATAGATAATGTGTAATATAATAGAAAAATTTGTATAATGATTTTGTATGTGTAGGAATAGAATTTTTACAACTATCCGTTTATTAAGAATAGACGGGAAATTACAATTACAAAAAGATACAACAAATATATATATACGCACACACACCGAAAACCATACAAAGTCCGTAAAAATCGCAAAGCCAAATCGTAGTCCGTTTTAAATATTCGTAAATCGTAACTCGTGTACTGACGCCTCGTTTCGCGGGCGCGTCCTTTTATTATGTTGCCTACCGAATGTTCTAGACTAGACATCTTTTCGAATTCGCCCGTTGGAGTGACGGTTTCTCCACGCGGTGTTTACTGTGGCGGGGTCGACAGGACAGGCTAACTCTAACCGTCGGCGCTCACATTTAAACGCGTAGAAACCGAAAACGTTCGCTATCCTACATATAAAAGAAAGATAATCAGTATTTCTTTGAAGCAGTATTTTTGTCCCGTTAGAATGGCCAAACGACACACTGTGCGTCGCCGCGAGATACTACGTCACGTTTCGCATCGAGGCTCCTCGGTGCGTATCATACATGAATAGAGTCTCCGTTCTCACGTTCAAAAGTAACGATATGTTAATCGGCCGTACCGGCAGTTTGAAAGGCGTGCTCGCCAAAAATTAAGACCCGCGCTTGGGAAACCCCCTTTTTTGGGCACGCTTACCCCTTAGCTAGAATAAAATTAAGTTTCTTGTAAATAATTTAGCTAAGTTAGTATCGTAAGTTCATTTATTGTTACTTGTACAGAAATTAAATAAGTTAGTGTTGTAAGTGCGTTGAATAGACACTTTAAGTGCATTAGACTTTATAATTTCTTTCCGCCACCCCTTCAGATTGCCCTGAAGGAGCTAAGGTATAGAACACTGGGAAAGCAGCGGAGGTCATCCAGAACACTCCGCGTACCGAAGCAGTGCGCCTGGGAGTATCTGGAAGTGCGTTATGGGAATACGCGATTCTTTCATTTTCACATAAACGGGCACTTCTCACGAGCCCAGCAGCGCAGAAGCAGTCACCTACGGAATTCAAGAGGTTATTGGACACAATCCATTCAAGCTTATTCCGCCTTGAAGATACCGGTTCACGCCTGGGACGAATGGCTCATCTACCTTCTGTCCCAAAATCTTGACAGGACTACGCACATTGCGTGAGAGACGTCGCTAGCAAACACCAGGGAGATACCATCCTTCCAGCAGCTGGAGAATTTCCTGGAGAATCAGATCCAGGCTCTGGGCGCGGTTCAGATCCAGGGTTCAGTTCTGAGACTCGCAACCAGCAAGGAGGCAGCATTTAAACAAAAAGGGATGAGAAGAGGGAGTTCATCCAGTTTCGTAGAGTCAGCTAAACCAACAACAACCGGAAAGTGCCTGTCGTGCGTAGGGACTCGTAACCTTAGTTATTGCGCAAAGTTTAAGGCGCTCAGTGGGGGTCATGAGGCAGTAAAGCGTTCTGCGCAACAATCCTGCCTGGCGTGCAACAGACGACACCATACTCTGCTCCATGACGCAATGGATAGTTCAACAAGTACGGCGATCCAAACCACGGCCACAAGATATCCACCATCAATGATGTGCAGCTCTGCTGATGAAGAAGATGTTTCCAAGACGTTATCTTGCACTTTATCTACGTCAGCTAAAGCGACCGCCTTGCTAGACATCGCCCGAGTGCATGTGGAAGGCCCTAACGGAGAAACTATAGAGGTAAGTGCTTTTCTGGATACAGGCTCCGATTCATCTTTGGTGTCCAGCTGGGTGGCACAAGCACTGAAACTCCCACGGCGGACGGTTCGTGTAGCGATTTCCAGAATCCAGGGTAACGACACCGGGATGGTGACTGGAGAAGTTCAGTTCTGGGTAAAGTCTGGGATCGACTCTGGTTTTCGTATGCCTGTTCGAGTTTTGAATCTTCGACGAGTAACCTCGCTACTGCCTACGCGTCAGGTGGAATCCCATCCTTGGCCGCACTTAGAAGGGATTGCCTTAGCCGATTCGGAGTTCGGGGTAAAAGCTCGAATTGTCTTAATCTTGGAAGCGGATGTGTAAGGAACACTCTTCAATGACGTCACCCGTTCCGGTCCGCTGGGCACACCTACCGGAAAACTCACACCCTTTGGCTGGGTGCTCCTTGGCGTGACAGCTTTACCTCAACAGATGTAACCCCGCTGAGAGCGGAAGGACAACGGAGCGAACAACTTGTTGAAGCGTCGAAACTCAAACCTCGTGTCTGAGTCATGTGATTCATGAAAACGGGTAGCTGTTGGTAAATAAAAAAACAACAACAATATTTGGGGGTAAACCCCGACGAAAACAGACCTTGCAGTCAAAAGAACCTCGTGAAACTTGTTTTATTATTTAATATGTTCGTGAGAATGAGAACTGTGTGCGTATAACCAGAGCGATTGTGCATGATGCAGCCCCTTTACGGGTCACAAATGTGACCACATGTGTCTTGTGACGTACTGATTCGGTGAACGACAAGTGGGTTCCCGACGGGGGAGGGTAACCAGGGAAATTGACCCTCCGAACCCTTACGTCCAAACGCACGGACGATTTATAAACCGGGCGCCAGTGCGAAGGCACACGTCCGGGGTACTCGCCCTTCCGGCTTCTCGAATGGATGCGGAATTCGGGAGGCCTTCAATTGAGCACGATACGATTGCACACGATCGCATTGGACACAGTTGTTTTGAGCGCGCCATCATTGTGCACAGGAACGATTGGGCACAATTCGATTGTGCACAAGAATGATATCTGAACCTAACCTAAACTAACCAATGAACCCAACCTAACATAACATAACATAAGCTAACCTAACCTAACCTAACTGATAGCATTTGCAATCCTTACGGTGTCCAATTTTACTCTCTGATATCATTCTTGTGCACAATCCAATTGTGCCCAATCGTTCGTGTGCACAATGATGGCGTGCTCAAAAGACCTGTGTCCAATGCGATCGTGCGCCATCGTACCGTGCTCAATAGAGCCACTCCCGCGGAATTCAGGGGAGGTCAAAAAAAAATGATTAGGCGATCCGCGAATATTTCGTGATGAGTGACCTTTTATTGAGGCCGAAATAGGCCACTCTACTAAACAGAATGGAGCTCCTCACGGTACAAAGTACGGTCGGGTAGAAGGGCCGCGCTCGCCAAGTGCGAAAGGGTTTTCGCGGCGCGGGGGCTCACGGTACACAGAAGGTGCGAAAATCAGGACAGACCGATTCTGTCCGGCGAACGGAATAGCAAGCGCGCGAGGAGGGGGAGCACACCCTCTCGGTGGTGTGGACAAAAAGGGGACCCTGGTCCTAAGGCCAAAAATACAAAAGTAAAAGGAACGAGAATTACGAGCGCGCGGCGCGACGCGGCACGGAGGCGCGAAGAAAAATCGGCACGCAACGCACGGAACGCGGCCTCTCGGGTCCCTGTCGCCGGGGCTGGTGCTCCTATCGGTAGGAACCACCCTCACACAAACGTCCACGCAAAAAAAAAAAAATGGTAAGACGCACGCAATGAAAGCAACTAAACGAAATGTTTGGCAAATTGGCGGAGATTTTTGGACGTCGCTCTTCCCTTTCGCGGCTCGCTTGCTACTTGCTTGCCTCTCTCTTCTTCCTCCTCCTCCCGGTCTCCCGGCGCGCGGGGTTCCTCCACCCCGAGGATTTCGGCGTTGGGGATGGGCCACCGCGCATTTTCTGTCGGCCAGTTCCTGGGGCCCCTTTGGGTGGCTGGTCCCCAGGCCTGGCATTCCCCCGGTGATGGGCTGCCGGTCGCCCCCGCGGCAGCAGACAGGGTGGCTCGGCGACCGGCCAGCCGGCGGCGTAGTCCATTGGATGGGCCCATCCCGCGCCTCCGTCACTCGGGTGGAGGTTCCCGTTGCAACCGGGGACACGGGCTCTTCGGCCTCTTCCGTGGCGCTCGTGGGGGGGGGGGGGGGGGGGGAGGCGAACAAAACAAAGAAAAAAACAGAAAAAAATACTAATAAAATAAAAATAATAAAAAAAAAAGCACACGCACTCCATACCGCCCCAGCGGCGAGGGTGTCGCTGGGCGGGGGAGGGAGGCCGGCGGGCCTGGTGGCAACTCGTAACGGGGCAAAAGTATGCCTCGTTACAGTGTAGTCAGAGTGAGTGCGCAGGGCGCAATTTCTCTACAGGCCATGAGCAATGGTATGCTAGATCACGTACCTTGCTATCGAATAACGTTCGATTCGGTTGTAGGTATTTCAGAATTGAAAGACTGTGATTACTGTAGCAAAGATGATCCTCTAAAGCGCAATGTCTAAAAAAAACTGACTCGCGCGCATCTCGCGCAGTCGAGCCGGGTCCCTTTTCCCCCTCTCTCGTGGAACGCATCGCCCGAGATATTAAATATTTCGATCCAATACAACTCTTCAAAACCATCCACTACAGAGACGCTGAAGGCTGGTATTGGGTCCGTTTGCCCTTTCGACCTCACAGCCTCGCTTTGCACAACTCCAGGCCTAGGGTAATAAACTTTTATTGAACTTTGATTGTCGACTCGCTGTTGACAGACACGTCGACTTTGTGCAGGAATACTTGTCATTACAGCGCATGGAGTACGTCTCGAAAACCGCGCAGAAGAAGGAGTTCACTCTATGTCACGCGGTAATCAAGTGACACCAACCCTTCAAGAAGGGCCGTGTTGTTTTTAATGCGTCGTTCCAAACCATAACTGGCGAATTCTTAAATGACTGCCTGTCAACTGGCCCGAAACTACAAGCGGACACTGGGTGATCTTAACGCCTTGGCGCCTCTTCAAAATAGTGTTCCTCTTGTGTTGTAGAGGTTTGTATGGAGGAAAACCCCAAAAGATCAGGTCCAGGACATTCAGCTACTGACCGTCACCTACGGTACCGCTTCTGCACGCTATCTTAGAATGATCGCGTAGTTGGCGGAAGATGAACAACAACGTTTTCCACTGGGTACAACAATTCCTCAACAACATACGCAAACGACGTTCTGGCGGGAGCCGAAGAAGAAGAACAAGCGCCAGAGGGCCTGCGGGAGGGCGCAGAGATATGCCGGATTCTTACCAGCTAAAACCCCCACTGTAGTCCTCCATGGGTGGACGAATGGTGCCAGGGTGGCACAAGTCGGATCTCCCACCTCCATATGGTGTCCGCTGGGATAGAGGCACTCGATGCTCTTCGATACTCGACTTGTCGGGTATCCAAGGGTGAGGGCCTCTATGCTAACGGGAGAACGGCGCGTATGAATGCGTGTGTGAATGTGATGTGCCCGCGTTGTCGCCGGAGTATGTCCTGTGAAGGGAGAGGCTATACCGGCGGAGTCTTCGGACTCTGGCAGGTACTACCATGCCGGGAAGGCTCGAACCGAGGACAAAAACGGCGGCCTCGCTGGGTGCATGTGTGTGTGGGCCCCGGTCAGCCCGCCATGGATATTCCCCGCGAGACTAGCCAAGGGGTGGAGTAGTAGCCCCCCGACCGGGTCTGTGCGGGTCCGGTGGATCTCGACCGCTGCTGGTTATGATGGCCAAACCGTAAGTCCTACATGTTAGGCAAAGAGGCCCTGACCCAGCATGTCGGGTGAAGCTGGCCCGTGCAGATGACTGGAGCCAATCCGGGGGTTGAAGTGGCGGTGTTTGGGCGGGTGTATGGGGGACCCAGGTTGGTCGCTGGTTCCCCGTACCCGAAGCCACGTAGGGATCATAAAATCGATAGAGTTCCGGGAGCAAATGTTTCCCGCGGCCGCTATAAGACCGGCGCCGCAGGGAGCGGGACGTGCTGGTGGCGCGGTACGCGTCCCTGGTGTGTCTCCAGCAGTGGTGGGGGCTGCGATGCCCGCCGCAGCTGGAGAAACAAAGAAGAAGAAGAATAAGAGGAAGAAAAGGGCGGCTGCGGCTGGAGCAACAGTCCCAGCTGTCAACGCAGGGTCAGCGAACCCTGCAAAGGCAACGCCCTCCGGCTCACAGTCGGCAGCTGCCCGTGCCCCGGAAATGTGGTCCACCGTGGTCAAGCGGGGGACTGCAAGGAAAGAGCGGAGGGAGGCAGCGACAGCAGCAGCACGGCCACAAGGTGTGGCTCCAGGCACCAATGTCGTCGGGAAGAAGAAGGTGGACGGACCCAAGGAAAGGGTCCGTCCGGCCCGCCCGCCGAAAACGGACGCGGTCACCATCACAATGACCTCTAATGCGAAGAGGTCGTATGCGGAGGTGATGAAGCAGGCTAAGGACAGCGTTAAGCTGTCAGAGATGGGTATCGGCTCAGTCCGGTACAGAACGGCCGTCACGGGCGGTATAATCCTGGAGGTTCCTGGAGAAGGAGGCGCTGCCAAAGCTGAGTCGTTGGCAGGCCGCCTAAAGGAGGCGTTCGACAGCGCGGAGGTTCGCGTCGCCAGGCCGGTTAAACGCGGAGAGCTCCGCGTGTCCGGCCTGGACGACTCGGTAACATCCAGGAAGGTTGCTGAGTCTGTTGCGGCGGCAGGTGGCTGTACGGCAGACGAAGTGAAGGTCGGCGAAATGCGTAAATCGCCGATGGGAGCAGGAACAGCGTGGGTCCAGTGCCCACTGACTGCGCTGAACAAGGTGGTCAACGCCGGGAGGATAAGGGTGGGTTGGGTATCGACCAGGGTTCAGGCCTTACCAACCCGCCCATTGCAGTGCTTCCGTTGCCTGGAAGTGGGGCACGTCAGGCAACGGTGCACTGCGGAGGTGGAACGGTCCGACCGGTGCTACACGTGTGGAGAGACCGGTCACCGCGCAAGTCGGTGCACGGCGGCCCCCAAGTGTCCGCTTTGCACGGACCTTGGGCGGCCCGCCGATCACAGGCTGGGCACTAAGGCTTGCGCCCCATCCTCCCGGCGAAGGGTGAGGAAGAGGGCGCAGAAAGCGCAACAGGAAGTACGAAGCGAGACACCACAGGGACGACAGACGGAACCATCGTCATCGAAGCAGAACCCAGCAAAGGGTTCTAGCTCTGGGGGTGGGAAGACCACGGAGGCGGCCATGGACGTGGCACCGTGATGGGGCCCGTAGGCCCCGTAATACAAGCCAACCTCAACCACTCGGTCAGGGCGTAGGACTTGTTCGACCGGCCTAGCTGGTTCGGGGATGATGACGGCTCCGTAGCGATCATCTGGAATATGCAGCCCGGATCCTCGTACTGCGAGTTAGTAGCTCGTGGTCGAGGATTCGTGGCTGTCCACTGGGACGGAACCGCGGTGGTGGGCGTGTATGCTCCGCCTCGGCTTAACCTCGCGTCTTTCGAGGAGTTACTGGACGGGGTAGGGAGATGTGCCTCGAGTCTCCAGCCCCGTCCGGTGCTCGTGTTGGGGGATTTTAACTCCAAGGCCCATACCTGGGGGTCCCCCAACACCGACGCGAGGGGCGAGGCAGTGCTGGACTGGGCTGCGACGTACGGGCTCCGGCTATTAAACCGGGGCACCGTCAGCACGTATGTGCGCCCGCAGGGGGAATCTATCGGCGACCTTTCATGGGCGACCCCCCCTGCGGCGCGTCGCGTGCTTGGCTGGAGGGTGGCGGAGGAGGTGGAGACGTTCAGCGACCACCTGTACATCAGGCTTGATGTCTCCTCCGCCACGGGCCGTCGACCCAGAACGCGCCACCGCGGAGATGGGCGCTTAAGCGCATGGACGAGGACGCACTGATGGCTGCGTCCCTCGCTGCAGCCTGGCCGGAGGTTGCGGCTGGGCAAGTCGCGAATGTGGAGGCGGAGGCCGAGTGGTTCCGGGGCGCTTTGGAGATGGCGTGTGACGCCGCCATGCCCCGGGCCAAAGGCTTCCGCAGGCGAGCCGCCTACTGGTGGACGGGCGAGCTCGCGCGGCAACGCGCTGAGTGTCGTGGCGCCTGTCGCCGGTGGCAGCGTGCCCGCCGAGGTAGGACCCGCGACGCAGCGAGGAAGGAAGTGCTGTATGGGACGTATCGCACGTTAGCGACGGCCCTGCAGCAGGCCATCAGGGACGCCAAGTCCCGGGCATTCGACGACCTCCTCGGTACATTGGCCGAGAATCCGTGGGGGCGCCCATACAAAATGGTCATGGGGAAACTCAGACCATGGGCGCCCCCGATCACGGAGAGTATGGACCCCCAGTTCTTGGCGGAGGTGGTGGCACTCTATTTCCTCAGGGTGAGGAGACGCCACCTCCTGCCACGTCGGACCATGTCATCTGGTCCGACGAAATGGGGGTCACCGAGGAGGAGATGGCCGCGGCGATCCGTAAAATGGCGGCCCGGAACACAGCTCCGGGCCCCGACGGGATCCCCGGCCGTGCCTGGGCGATGGCGCTCCGCGTCCTGGCTCCCCGACTCAGGCGGCTCTTCGATAGCTGCCTGAGGTCGGGGAAGTTTCCGTCCCAGTGGAAGGTGGGGCGGATGGTTCTTCTGCGCAAGGAGGGGAAGCCCGCAGACTCTCCCTCCGCGTACCGGCCAATTGTGCTATAGGATGAGGTGGGCAAGCTGTTCGAGAGAATTTTAGCTGCCCGCCTCTCCAGGCACTTGGCCCGGGTCGGCCCCGATCTGGCCGAGAGCCAGTTTGGGTTCCGCGAAGGACGAAGCACCGTTGACGCGGTGAGTCGCGTGCAGTCCTTCGCGGAATCGGTCCTCTCCTGGGGTGGGGTGGCGCTTGGTGTCTCCTTGGACATCAAGAACGCATTCAACACCCTACCTTGGGAGAGGATTAGGGAGGCCCTCGAATACCACGGGGTGCCTCCCTATCTCAAGGCCACGATCGGGGACTATCTGAGGGATAGGTGGATCGAGTACCCGGGCCGCGACGGGGTCGTGTACCGGAGGGAGGTAAACCGGGGCGTGCCCCAGGGTGGGGCATTTGGCCCTGGGCTCTGGAACGTGAGGTATGACCGGGTATTGCGGGTTCCCCTGCCTCCCGGGGTGAGGGTGACGTGCTTTGCGGATGATACGCACGTCCTCGCCCCCGGGGGGGATTATACAGAGACCATCCGCCTCGCCGAGATAGGGGTGGCAGCGGTCGCTGCGGAGATCGGACGGCTGGGGTTAAGCTTGTCGGTCGGCAAGGCGGAGGCGATGTGGTTTTGCCGCCGACGACGGGGCGAGGCCCCGCCCCAGTCGTTCATCCGAATAGGTGGGCAATATGTCCGGGTTGGGGACGGGATGAAATATCTCGGCCTCCACCTGGACAGCCACTGGCGCTTCGAGGAGCATTTTAAACAACTGGCCCCCCGTTTGGAGAGGACCGCGGCAGCGTTGGGCCGCATCCTCCCAAACCTGGGTGGGCCAGACGAGAGGGTACGCCGCCTGTATTCAGGAGTCGTGCGGTCGATGGCCCTGTATGGGTCACCCGTATGGGCAGGGGATTTGTTGGCCTCCCGGCGAAGTAAATTATTACTGCAAAGAGTGCAGCGACGGGTGGCCATCGCGTCCATACGGGGGTACCGCACGATCTCCTATGCGGCGGCGATGACTCTGGCCGGGTTCATCCCCTATCACTTTCTGGCGGAGGTAGACGCCGATGTTTATTGGCGTCTCCGCCAGCGGCGGGGGGTGGCCCGGCTGGAGTCTGAGGCGGAAGCCCTCAAGCGCCAGGCCCGACGGTTCGCGCTGACAAAGTGGCGCTGCGAGATAATATCGATCGGCGCCGCGAGTCAGCGCGCTGTCGCAACGTGGTCTGAATCGAGAAATTTAGTGACATTTGGATATAATTCCTATATCATTAAAGATATCGAATTAAAATTTGGAGTGAAGGATATTGGTAAAAAATTGATTTTAATGATATATAATATAATATATTTTGTTTATTTAATAACGTTTTTTTTGTTAATTTTATAATTTATTTACAAATTTACTACGTTTTTTTTCAATTAAATACGCTTAACTTAGTTGATACTATTCTTTTATTGGATGATAGAGTTGATTCTGAAGAGAAAATCAGACCTCTTTCTCTATAGTGAACTTGCTGAATGTACGGTACCTGTTTAAAATACGATGAAAATGCAAATAATAGTACATACCATGGATTTAATTTATGATCAGTCTTGTTGTATTTACTCAATAGTTTTTGCTTTAACGTATTTTTAAAGTGCTGGCAAGATCCTGAAAAGAGTCTCTTCGACCGGTCGATAGATTTATGATGTTTGGGAAAACCCAAACTAATTGTCAAGTGGGCCTGCGAACCACGTTTTATGGGAGAGCGAAGTCTCATCCCTGTCACTATTCGGCACAGTCCAGCGTGCACACGTATAGAATAGAAATAAAATATTGAGTTATCATTTGTTGTTACCGTTCACACAGTATCGTTTTTTATATTCCTGTATTCGTTCCCTATTAAGAGAACAAGTCTAGAATTAAGTAACGCATGAATTTTTTAATCTATAAAAGTAATTTATTTATTCTTACGATTTCACTTAACAGTTTTTACTTAATTATTAATTCCTCAGCTTCTGGGTCCAGAGTTTTAGGTTTCTTAGTGTATGATTTTATCCGCGAAGATGATATATACGGATCGGAAGTTAGTAGTAATTTTTGAAATATATCTTCGTTCGTAGCAATCCGTGAAATTTTTCGACTATTCTTACTTCGGTAGTTTTTAAAGTCTTTATGCCTACTCTCTAAAGCCTCCTCAGATAATTGGCCAATCGGTAGCAGTGCATGTTCAATAATTTCTTTGCCGTGAATTAATATTTTATGCACAGAAGCCGGCATATGATACCAACCATAAAGACTTATAAAATATTTCGCTGTATCGTGAGCATATTCTTCAAACTTCTGCAGATTTATTTTGTATGAAGATGAAATTACTTGTAATATGATGTGAAATTTTTTAATTAATGTTTCGTCTATTCCAGTTATATTGGCCGAAAGTTCTGAATTTGCAAAAAATGTTCTGGCGGTATTACCATCATTCGATGAACCCCACCCTTGTCTTACCACGTCGACCAATAATCGTATTTTTTCACGAAATTGGTCTTGAATTTGTTTTTTTCTCTCTTCGCGAATTTTTTTTAATTCTGGTGAGTATACAGCCCATTGTTGGAAGGGTAAATTATAGGAGATATGTAAGAGGCATTCAAAACATCTGATCCATGCATGCAGAGTAGAAAGGCCAAATGAATAATTTCTAACATTGCACTCTTTCGATTTTATTAAATCTAAATTATTCATTTCTGTTGGCTTAGCGTTACAAATATAGCAACGCATTGCGGACTTTGTATTTGTAAGGGCATTGCAAATTTTATTGTCTACCATTGTAAGCAGCATTATGTATTCTACTTCTACATTATTTATTTTAACGGGCTTTAGATTTTCTATTTCATTATTAATCGCGTTTGTTGTTTCATCAATAGGTTGTTGTGTTTCTTTACTAAATTCAAATTTCATTGGTCGGCAAAACCATGTAAAGGATGGCCGCGGATTTTTCCAAACAACCTCTTGTGTAACTTTGTTTTGCACTTCTAGAGGTACTAGGCTGCATGAAAAAATACTCTCCTCATTCATACCGAAGTCTATTGCAGTTTGCTTGTACCTCACTTGTCCTGAGGAACCGTCACATCCCCACTTACACGTTAATATTAACTCCGTATTATTTTCCAAATTATTAACACTTTGTAAAATTCGTTTGGCAGTATGATTTAATAACGCTTGCAGTTCGACTTTCGCAGATCTTTCTGTAATAACAATGGATTCCTTAGGTGGATAACATTTCTTTTTCTCTTGTAATAATGTATAATACGAC
Organism: Megachile ligniseca; assembly: GCA_945859555.1. Classification (NCBI taxonomy): domain Eukaryota; kingdom Metazoa; phylum Arthropoda; class Insecta; order Hymenoptera; family Megachilidae; genus Megachile; species Megachile ligniseca. The sequence goes on from OX243785.1 coordinate 85,630, forward strand.
GGATATGGATTGTTATTGCATTTTATTGCTTCATTCCTAAGCGTAATATACTGGAATTTTGATAAATCTGCTGCGATAAACGTGCATAATGCTTTTTCTGCCGTCATTTTTCTTTTTGTTAATGCATAACCATTTAAGATATCCTTTATTTTTTTATAATCTAAATCAGTACTTTCCATGTGCTTAAGCAACCGATATTTTTGATGCATTTTGTTCTTCCGAAAGCTCATTTTTGTGGCATTCAACAATTCTGGTAACGTAAAGTTATTTACGAGCGATTTGGCCCTTCTTACCTTCTCTCTATTGCTGCAATCAGACAATGCCTTCCTTCCTTTGTAGATTTCTACAGTCGTTAATTTTCTTGTAGGAGTGCCGGTTGATGTCGATGGTATGCTTATTGCAGGTGGATACACGAAAACTCGTTGTAACCATTTTTCGTTACGTTTCAAAAATTTGTTTTCTATATAATGCGACTGTATCCATTTTCGTTTTAAATTGGAAACAAATTTCTTTAAGCTTGTTTTCAATAAATTTGACGTTTCGGGTGATATCTTGATTTTTTTACATATCTCTTCTTGTAAAAATAGATAATCGCCTAAATCTTTGGACGAATTTCTTAATATCCTGAATAAGTTTAAATTTGTACGAAAAGCGTCCATTCTTATTGTATAACAAATACCTGCATAGCAAAGGAAGAAGTTTTGAACACAAAAAACACCACATGTAACAAATGTCCAAGTATTTAAGTACTTACCAAATATAAGTGAAACAAATAACAGAAATTAGAACACAATAATTAATAATAACTCCACTAAACGACCAACACACAACAACAAATATTAGATAATAACAACGTAACGTGAATGTCGGAGATTCCGCGAACGTAAACGTAACGGTGCCGAGGAGGGGGCCGGCAGCGGTAGTGGTCGCTGGTGCCGGCGGAAGGAAGTTTTGTGGGGAGGTCCATCTGACCTCCCCAGGATAATAAAGGCGAGGGGAAGGACACGAAGGTAGTAATTATCAAGGTCCCGGTCCTTCCCCGAAGACGCCAGAGAATGGCCACCGCGGGGTTTTTAGTCAGTACGAATCTGACATATCCCAGCGCCCCTCCCCCGGGGGGCGCGGGGAACCTATGAAGGTTTTCCCCGCGTGAAAAAAAAAAAGGTTATGTTATGTTATGTTATGTTAGGTTGGGTTCATTGGTTAGTTTAGGTTAGGTTCAGATATCATTCTCGTGCACAATCGAATTGTGCCCAATCGTTCCTGTGCACAATGATGGCGTGCTCAAAACACCTGTGTCCAATGATATCGTGTGCAATCGTATCGTGCTCAATTGAAGGCCTCCCACCCTGGCTCGGTCGTGGGAAGGACCATCGCGGGGGCAGTGGTTAAGCCGCATGCTGGTTAGAGGGCCTGCTAGTCGGGCCTTCGGCGGGTGAGCTTGCGTCCCAACAGCTCGGGAACCAGCCTGTCTTAGCTGGTAGAGTGTTGGAAAGTCACTCGGCCCCACCAGAGGTCTTGTACCAGGACCCGTAAGAGCCTAGTGCTGTTCTGGTAGTCCTTGCTTCGGCGGGGACGCGTTAATTGGGCGTATCCCAATTCCGTGCCCATGGGGGCTGTGTAGTAGAGCTGTGATGGCGGGAACTGCACGTTAAATCACAAACGACAATCTCTGTGGTCCTCCATGGCGCGTTGGGGAGCCCCAGGAACTCTCAGAGAACACAACTGGGACCCCCCACAGCGCCTTTGCTCATAAAGAGCCCTTCACGGGGGAGACGCAGGAGCTCCCCCAACTTCCATGCACGAATTTACGGCGACATCCGGCGTGCGGGAGACCCGACCATCCAGGATGGCCGACTTGCGGTTGAGGGGCCTTATGCCCTTAATCACAACACAGGAGGTAGTGTCTCCTGTCCCGTCTGCGGGGGGTTGCAGCCGCACAGAAGTTAGGACTGGAGACATTCGTCCGACGTCCGCCGGGTTAGGCGCCTTATGGGTCCGGTGCCTTGGTGGTCCGGGCACCACCGTAAAGATTAGTAGGTTTCCGACCTCTCCCGGAATAACATTCAATGGCGCGGTGGCCCCAGTCGTGTTCTTCAAGAGTTCCTGGGGCCCCCTCATGCGTCGGGGAAGGACGACCGTGGGGGTTTTAGTGGGCAAATATCCCACATAACTCTGCGCCCTCCTCCGGGGGCGCGGGGTATCTTTAAAAGATTTCCCCCACGTTAAAAAAAAAGGTCCCCGGGGGAAAGGGATCGAATTCTGAGACGGGCTGGTGGGGCTCCGGCCTCTTCTTCTTCATCGCTGTATCCTGGTGTGGCAAAAAACGGTTAGAAGAGGTCGGTAATGAGCCGTCGTCGGGATCGTCACGGACGAACGGCTTCAAATCGGAGACGTGCACCTTCGGAATCATCCGAGTTCCGCACGTATTCAACTCACACAAAACCGACGACAGGACCTTTTTAATACGGAACAGGCCAGCGTAAGGTGCCGGCAGCTTCGCGGCCACGTTTTCCACGGTGGACGAGAGGACTCTATTTCGACGCCAAACTAAATCGCCTATCCGGTATTTAACATTCCTATGACGCGCATCATAATATTTCGCTTGTCGCTTGTGTGCACGTTCCAATTGTTCTCGCACTAAGTCGTGCAACAATAACAAGCGACGCGTTCGCTGTGCGCAAGCCTGCGAGTCTCCGCGGGAGAGCATGAGTTCTCCTTCCACGGCGCGGCGAAGACTGCCGATCTACCGAGGAGAAGCTCTTCCAAAATTGAGCACCGCTGGAGAATCGCCGGCTGAAGAATGCACAGCGGTATTAACAGCGCATCGGGATTAGTGGAAGTGCACGTTCCATTCACGGTGATCCTCCTTGATGAACGAAAAAATCATCGTTTTCAGGACGCGATTAACTCGCTTGCGCGTGATACGGGGGAATCGTGTAATGTGTGATTCCCCATTCTTTCAAAGCGGTATCGATATCTTTATTGCAAAACTCGGTACCGTTGTCAGTGAGGAGTATTTCAGGAGCTCCCCAACGAAATAGTACGACGTCTTTGAAAGCGGTTAAGATAGCCGGCCCCGTGACCTTTCGGAGCGCCTTACACTCCACCCACTTACAATTAGTAAAATTGTTCAAAAAGACTACAACGTACTGAGACTGATCACGCCCGGGCGGAAAAGGGTCCATTACATCGGCGGATACCACGGCCCAGGGCCATTCAGGAATTCGCCGGCCCATGTGTCCAGCGGGAGCGGGCTGCTCGACCTTTGACACGCGGGACATCGTTGCACAAATCGGCTGATGTCCCGGAACATCCCCGGGCGGTAAAACACTTGGCTCACACTATGGTATGTTTTATCAATACCTGGGTGGCCGGCGGCCGGAGGATCATGGGTGTTTCGAATGGCCTTTTCTCGAAGATCCTCGGGGAGAACCAACTTCCACGCATCGTCATCCTCGCCGATAATCTCTCGCGTGGGAGACGGGCGATGGTAATACAAACGTCCGTCTCCAATCGCCAGTCGGGGTATGACGCGGGGTGCGATTCTACTTTTTCCAAGCGGCCGGCGTATCTGTTACTCTCAATGTCCTTGAGAGCCGTTAGGAGAAAAAGAATATTGTTGCTTATCAAGAGCTCATCGCGCCAATCGTCCGGTTGGATTCTTCAAATTATGCAGCCACCTGAGACTGCTATGATCCGTGATAACGGTAAAAGTGTATCCCTCGAGATCCGGACGGAGTTCTTTAATGGCCCACAAAACTGCCAAACACTCCTTCTCGGTTACTGAATACTTTTGCTCGGCAGCGGTCAAAACTCGATTCACGTAAATAATGGGGTGCTCCTCCCCGTTTTGTTTTTTTGTGAGGACCGCGCCAATTGCATAGTGACTCGCGTCAGTCTGAAAAACAAACGGTAACGAGAAATCGGGACGGGCTAGAACGGGGTCGGTGCTCAAGGCTTTTTCAAATTTTGAAAAGCCGTTTCCTGAGCTTTACTCAAATACCAGAGCTCGTTTTTCTTGAGTAACTGCACCAAGGGGACCTTGTCATGGCTCGGCAAAAATTGGGCATACCAGCCAACCATGCCGTGGAAACTCCGCAGTTGCTTGACCGTAGTGGGCGCCGGGTACGACAAAACCGGCGCGAACTTCTTGGTATCTCTTTTTCCAATTAATTTCGAGCCCTGCTTCGTTCGAAATATCAATCACTTTTTCGATCCATAGAAAATGGTCATCGAAAGTTTCATTGACGATAATGTCGTCAAGATACGCGAAGGCGTGGGGTTCAAGCTCATCGCCTTTGAAAAGTTGCCGGGGCGTTGGTCAGCCCCTACGGCATACGACTGGACTCTTCCAGAGGAATTTGAAAGTACGCCTGACTCAAATCGATTGTATAAATGTACAATGCAGTGCATAATTTGTCCAGGATCGCGTCCATATGCGGAAGAGGGTACGCATCTTTTTTAGTGAGGTTATTTACGTCGCGGTCATCGATACAATACGGAATTTCCCGTCCGGTTTTCCCACGCGCTTTCCGAGCGAACGATAATCCGCGTCGATCCGATGCTGAACAAGATTCGTCGCGGGAGGTTTTTCTGCGGGAGGGGACATTATTCGATCCAACAGCTGAATTAGGCGCTCGCTTTGTTTCGGAGTAAGCTCGACGATCGCGGCGCATTCAGCATGGATAATTTCCTAAAAATCCTGAAAACCCGGTACTACAAACGCGTGAACGGGACCATTCCGAAGTTTCCAAGTCGCGTTCGAAATGACTAGGGAGATCTCGAAAGCCTCTAGAAAATCGATCCCTAACACACAATCATAATCTAAATTATTCGCGACTCGAATCGGTAAATCTAACTTCCACCAGTCGATTTCGATCTCTACGACTGCTTCGCCTAAAATACGATCCTGCGTGCCATTGGCCATTCGCATTTCATTGGAAAAGGTTACATCGAGACGCGATCCTTACCACTCGATCGCGTCCGGTCCCAAATACAAACGCGCGGCCCCGCTGTCGATTAATGCCCACAGCGGATGCGCAGCTAAAAGCAACCGGACATAATAGCGGCGGTCAACATATCCCGGCGGTAAATCGTGGCGAAATTTGGACGACGCGCGAGCCAAAACAACCACATTGCCCCCTGGTCCAACCGGCCAGTTAGCCGTCACATGGAGAAAGTAGGGATCGGTGGAGGTAGCCTTCGTTTCCTTCGGAAATGGAGGAGTAGGAAGAGGTCCCGCGGAATCAAAATTATCCCCTCGTTGTCCCCTGTTCCAATCGGACCTTTGGCCGTCCGATGGAAAAAGTAAGAACTTGGAGGTGGCCTTCTCCTTTTCCTTCGGAAGTGGAGGGCTGGGGAGAAGCCCCGCGGATTGTGGCGGAAGAGATGGGCCCGTGGCCTGACCACACTGCTGCGGGCCATAAAACCATTTCGCATGGTGTTGCGCGATCCCAGGAATCTGGGAAAAGCAAAACCGCTTATGGTAGGAACGTGTGGTAGAGTTGAGAGGAGCGTATTGGGCGCCATCTCAACTCGACTCCCAGGGTTTGCGTGACAGGGCCGTCGTTTGAGGCATCGAGCTTAACCTAGTATCCGAGACGAGATCCTGGAGACCGCGCACCGCTTACCCTAAAATGCCATCCATGAAGCTACCCAATCCCAGAACCCTGGGTAACAGGCGCCATTGTGTGCAGATTTGCGTGGTAGAGGTGTCACGGTGAGTGCCCTCGGCGGTGTCCCTTCAAACGTTGGAAGAGGAGTCTTCCTAACAAGAGATTGTGCGTAGGGTAATTGCACGGCCGTCGCCCGAGGTGTCGGAATGATGTACCCAGTCATTCTAGACGAGTCCGTGATGCAGACAGCACAACTTTTACCCTTAAAACTGTCGCTACGGAGCTACCCAATCTCAGATTTCTGAGTAACAGATGCCACCGACAGAAATGTGCTGTAGAGGAAACCGGCCCTTCGGGGCCACGCCCTCGACGGTGACCTGTCCAACGTTACTTGAGGTTCATTCTCGCTACCACAGGTACGAAGGGTGGCATTGAAAGCCCCGCCGGGACGTGGACCGGTACTATGCCAATTTGGAATGGACTCTTAGGGGTAGTGAACTCGGGGTCTAGAAATGGGGTGTTATGTAGCGTATACCCGAGCGAGTGAGGAAGCACGTCCGCGTCCTGCTTCGGTGGGCCGGACACCGACTAAATCTGTGGCGGAAGAGACAAGAGGGTAAGCTCAGACAGGAATTTTGAAGTTTCCGGAAAATCCGAACAAAGGTTCGGACCCGTTGACCCCTCCTTCACCTGAGCTGTGCCTATAAGTGAGGCCTCCTCGTGTTTTTGCGGCTGATCGCAGGCCTCGAGCGACTTCCCCGCTTCGCATTTCCCGACCGCCGTGCGAGGCAATCGGGACAGGTTAAAGTAATTTCCTCCTCCCTATAGCAACCGTAGCAAACCCGTGTCTTGCGGGGTTTAGGGCAGTCGGGAGCCCAATGTCCAGACCGCCCACAATTGAAATACTCCCCCCCCCCCCCCCCCCCCCCCCCCCCAGAAGTCGACGGGGTCGGAGCAGCAGGTTGGGGTGCGGTATCGACGGGCTTCGCGGGACTTCTCCGCGTTTGTTGCGTCGCCGAACGGTGCTGCGGAGTGCGCTTCCGCAGCGGCTGTTGAGAAACGTTATCGTTCGGTAAGCTTGCGGGGGTTTTCGCGTGCGCGGGAGTTGCGGAGTGTGGTTTCCCTCGCTTCTCCTCGGCCTTGGGCTTTGAAGAGCCCATTTTCTTCCTTCGCGACCTCGCGGATTTTTCCCCGGATGAGCGATCCGACGAAGAGTCGGAGCTCGTCGACGCGTCGATCGCGGCGAGTCGCGCGCAATGTCCTCGTGGGAGTGGCCTATATGCGGTCTCGGACAACGCGAGTTCGCTTGCGGTAGGGGGTGGATGGTGCCCGGCTTTGTCCCTAGCCGCAGCAGTCTCGACTTCCTTCCCTAATTCGCGCAGCTCCTCAGTAAGACAAACCAGCAGCAGTGCCTTAGACGCGGGTAAGGTCGCCATTAAAATATTGACGGGGCAATATTTCGTCATTGCCACGTCACAATTGATATAAACCATTGTGCTAAGACAGTGTGATACCATAACAGCCTGAACGATGAGGTGTCTTAAATTCAATTACTTGGCGAAGTAAAGGATTCACCGCATTTTCTCTTTTTATACATATACGTATTGCAACACTCTGTTATATGATAGGACGCACAACCATGAGTTTGTTGGTGAGAATAGCAGATATAAATAACAAAACGTTCTGGAATAGTAGCAGTAGAAAGAGCAAATGTTATGAGACCTTTTTAAAGCGAAGGTTTTACATCTAAATACTTTATCGTTCGAATTTTCTAATAGATATTTTCGTACATGAATGGAAAAATCGGTACAGAATTATAGAGAATTAAAAGAATCTGTTATGGCCAGAATGATGCAATACAATTCTTTGTGTCATGATGCAATTGTAATTACCAAAAGCAGTTAGATTGAAAACATTTTTGAGAAATACCATTTTTGCCGCGATTATATTGCCTAACTTATTCAAATGCTTTGTGGCGTCGATATGCGGCCGCCACATCCCTGCTATGTCTAGAATATGTTTAGTCTAGTCTTAGGAATATTCGTGTGAATGAAATGGGTAAATGAGTTGTTTGCCTGAACGAGTCCGAGTGAATGCTGAGTGGCGTTTGCGAGAGGATGTTTGGATGATCGGTTCGAGTGTCGCGTTGGGTGTCCGAGTTCGAGGAGTGAATGAGAAATACGCGTGTGTCGTTGAATGATTTAGAGTGAAAGCGATTCGGTTTGGAAGAAGATAGAATGATTCCGAGATTGAATGCGTTTGGGTGCGTAGGCGTTAGAGTTTTTGGAATGCAAGTTTAGTCAGTAACTGCTAGTCGCCACGAACGGTCGAAGACCAACTTTGTAAATAATAAAGTACGGAAGAATAGAAGCCGGAAATCGAGAGTGTTCTCTTTCCCTGCACGACTCCACATTACATAGCTTCATTACCTCATAAAATTGACATGTAGAATACATATAACTCTAACAATAAGTGTTTTGTAATACCCAATACAAATTCAATAAAATTAATAGCTATGTAAACACAAATATAATTGTTTCTCATTAATTTATGCTTAAAAGTAAAGTTGACTGATTGTGTAATGTCATCCGATATGATCGGGTTCAGTATCGTGCGGCGCGTCAACGGGCGCGCACGCGTAATGTTTATAATAAAAATCTGAGGAATTGTAGGAGGCAATATCGTATATATAAATATCAATGAATTTTTAATAAAATTCTCTTCACTTTTTGTTATTATGCAAATTTGAATAAATTGTAAAATAAGGTTATGACAATTTTTTTTTTTGTTATGAATAAATTGCATTTTGCCCAATTTGTTAGCATCCCGTTATTATACGTAAAAAAGCCATACAACTTTCCTTTTAGAAGTTTTAATGTATCTCGTATGGTTTTCGAGATAGCCTAAGCGGGTCGAAACTTTAATGGGTCGCTTCACCCCTTAAACTCGCGTCTCAGCCGATAAGAAAAGTACGTGTTTCTTATTTTTGCCTGTGTAATAGCCCTGAAGAATTTTTTGTTTTTTTTTTCGCCTTCAGAAATGTCCGAATGTTATCAATCGTATTTTTCTATTACTCTAGACATGTCAATTATCATAAAACTTAGTTTAACTGTCGGTAACATATATCTATATGTACTTTCCCAATTTACAAAGACTATATTATTAAATAATTATTTTAAGCAAACACACAGACTGTTTAGGTAAATGTTTACTTAAATGTCACCGAACATTATTTCATTTATTTAAATAGATAACGCATAGAAGAAATATATTTTTGTTAACCACGTTATTAAATATAAATGTTATTATTTGCGAAGTCAATATGTAGGAAGCTAATTAATTATATTTTAAATTGTGTTATTAGGAATCAGGTACGAATATTATTTTATTTGAATAAGTATTATATTGTAAATGTTTCGTACGGAAAATTTCGATACATAACGTACTATATGCTACGACGCTAGCTTAGGTTTTCTCAGAATTAACGCGCTATCTCTTAGCTTAAAATAGAGGATATATTTTTGATCAACTATATTATAATACATTAAAATCATTAATTATTTAAATCAATCGTCATATACAAAAATAGCTAATATTATGTTGAATTAGATTATCGATACTCGAAGTCAAGAATTATTCGTTTAAACCAGATAAATAATAAAATTGTAAAATTATTCTTAGGAATTTTCCGCAATATCATATGCTTCAACATATAGCGTAGATCCTTGTAGAAATCGTGCGAAGAGGACAGCGCGTGTCTATTTCATTTAAAACACTATTAAATTGTTATTTTCATATTACAAGCATTAACTACTATTCAGCAGACTCTATTAACAAAGCCAGAAAATCATTTACTTTATTAATTAATGTTTTATTATATTGTATGTTAAAATTATACGCATAATTTTATACGACGAACATAAGGGTAGTTTTCCAGTCCTCGAAAAGTGAAAGGACTTCGAGTATATAAGGCCGGTCGAAATCCGCCTAAATCGCAGAACAATTTTCACAGTCTAGCTACGTACACGTCGTGAGTATATCCGGAACAATTTTCGCTGATCAAGAGCTGAAAAGATTCTTAATTCTTTTTTGGAAGTGCGGGTATACGCCATTTAGATACCTGATCGCTGGGTCGTTCTAGTAGCCAGTGAACAACAGGTTCCCCATTCAAGCGGTCCTGTATCTGAAACTCCGTCAGGAGAGAGCTATACTCAGCGCCAGGAAAGGTTGAGACATCGAAACGAGAGCTCTCAGCTACTAAAATAAATTGCAATTTTTGTCGGGTTACTAAACGCGCCATCAGATTCTCGGAGTTCGCTCTGGGTAGTTCCGTAGCCAGCGAATAGCAGGCTCCCCATTTTGAGCGGCTTGGTGTCTGAAGCCCGTGTCTTTTGGGCGGCAGTTCAGTAATTTCGATTTATTAATTAAAATCAATTTTTATTTGCTACCCTGTCGAACGTATACTGTTCATCGGATTCTGGGTCGTTGGGTCGTTCTAGTAGCCAGTGAACAACAGGCTCCCCAATTAAGCGATCTGGTTTTGGGTGTCAATGTGCGCTTTGGCTAAAAGGGTCTTGGACAATTAGTTGTCGAGCCAAATAATTAAAGAGTAATTGTTCCGATGAAAATATTAAACTTTGCATTAACTTCAAATCTTAGGACTTTGAAACTTTGAAATATTTTGTCATTAAGAGATTGTTCTGTCAAAATCGCGTAGTCGACTACATCGCGTTAGAATCGTAATTTCAAGTATTAGAATTATTAACATTATAAACGCGTATTCAGTCAAATTCACAAAAACAATCAGACTTAGGTAGGATTTGTTATAGCGATAGACTACGAACATATTAATTTTGTAATTACGAAAGATTATAGAACCGAAAATATTTAAAGTGTAGAATCTTGTCAATCTCGTAATTGCGTTAATTAGCTTCTCAAGGAATCAGACTTAGGTATGTTTCGACATAGAGCTAAATTGTAAACCATATTAATTTCATTGAATATTGTAATTGCGTTAATTTCAAAGTATTAAATCGCAGACATTTAAAGTACAGAATCTCTTTAATTTTTGTAAAGGAGCATAGTTAACTTTGAACGAAAATCAGATCTAGGTAGGATTTGTCGCAAAGCATTAACTAGCGAATTCTATTCTGTTAGACACATTTTATATTCAAGATCGCGTATTATTATTTAATTTATATATCTTTCTGTTCATTATTACGACAATATCTATTTTAGTTCTTTCGAGTTAGTCATTCATTATTATCATTATTATATCAAACACATATACTTTTCTTATTTTATTATTGTTAATTGTTAAACCTCATAATCTTCGTTATTTATTGAATAAATTGTTTTGTTGAAAGGTATTGACCTGTGGATATCAATCCTTAACCGCACACCACACGAATTCCACAATCTTTAAAATTAGTTTATTAATAAATCGAGTCGTTCAGTAGGTAAATACCGCTCTTTGCCTCGCGAGCGCTGTAAATATCTGTACTTAGGTCCAGAGACGTTACACCTGCTTAACAAACGTACGAAGTTTCAGCAAAATCAGAGGGGGACACTTCTGTGCCTTTCCTTGTAAGATGCGACCGAAACGAATGGCGCTAATAAATAGACTTTTTAAAAAAAGATGCGTCCGACGGCAATGATGTGATTATAGTATGTTCTGACGAGACGTTCTCGTTCGGAATTCCGCGATAAGTCGGAAGTTTAAGAAAGCATGCTGGTTGGTTCTTGTTCGTAACGTTAATATTCCCCAAACAATATGCCCCTTGATTAGGGCGCCTTTTTTGAAACAGGGTGGGGAAGATACCGATGAGTACATTAGGATTTCGACGGTTGGCAAAGCTGGGGTTTTTCCCTTCGGGTGACCCGCATGTTGTCCAAATAATACCGCTATTTATGGACCGAGAACCGTTCTCGGTACACTTCTAAATGCTCTGTTAGAAAAAAGGTAATACTATATTACCGGCGATGGCTAAATTCTGTCCTTCAAAAACTGTTCATTCCGGACCCATCGTAAAGTACCTACAGCATCCCCGCGTATTGTGTTCCGTCGCACGTTCGGAACAGTGATGACCGCTTATGGATATCAACAAGCGTATTGGTATCACGTCGGTACAATAGGCAACTGTTAGGCCAAAGTTAAATTGAATAACAAATTATGAAGCTAAGAATAATATTTGTAATATTATCTTTGTAATAATATATTCTATAATTTAGAATATATTATATTTGTAATATAATATTCTAATAATATTTAGAACTGCTTCGATCTGGACCAGCAATGTGGAAAATTCTTCAAAGGTCAATGGAGTGTCCCCCACCACTCGGCGTAGATGAAATTTCGCAGATTTAACTGCGGCTTCCCATCTACCACCGAAGTGGGGGGGCAGACGGCGGATTGAATTTCCACTCTGTGCCATCGTTAGCGAAGGGACACCCCAGTTGGACGTCGACCGATTGGACGCGTCCCGATTGGACGGTCCCGATTGGACGCGTTCCAATTCGAAGTGGTGAAAATTGGACGCGTTCCAATTCGTCGCGGTGCCTATTGGACACGTTAGGTTAAGTTAGGCTATATTAGGTTCATTCGTCTCCGTTTCGAATTGGAACGCGTGCAATTTTCACCTCTTCGAATCGGAACGCGTCCAATCGGTCGACGTCCAAACGGGGGTGTCCCGTTAGCGAGACTGGCTGCGATATTGTTTACTTCGCGCGACGCTTCGTGGAACATTTTACGCAGTTCCGTGTTCGCCCCGACGAAAGTATTATAGTTCCGCAGTCACTCGTAATCGTGGCTGGTATTCCGCTACGGCCACTGAAACGCTTGCACGCAGCGATAAACGCGTCAGAAGAATAATCGGAAACGAGCTCTAAGTGAACGGCGCCGGTTGCTAAACAAATAAAAAGGGCGGTATATCTCTTGTACACTGTACCTCCGCGGCCGCATCGTGGCCGAATTTGAAACAGTCCGGCGTAATCGACTCTCGTGGGCGAGAATGGACGTGAGGGAATTACGCGGCGAGCAGGGAGTTGACCCATAAGCTGTTCGTACGTACGAGCTCGATGACGAATACAAACAACACAGCGATTTATAAACATTCGCACCGGGCTACGACCACCAACGATCCAGTATGTTTGACGCAGTGTCGCGAACGTTAATTAGGGCCCGGCGTGTAACGCTGACTTGTGTGCGTGATTAATGACTAGAGTTGTGAATGACGACGTACGCGGAATAATTAATGGATTCCTCTGGTCATGATGCAAAAGGGAATGGTTCAAACAGCCGCCGACCCGCAGAAGACCCTCTACGTCAATGTATGGTAACAGATTTTTTATACTGCTTCATTTGGAAACCGAAGATCCGGACGTTAAAAGTATAATTTCACGTTGAAAGTGTTGCTGCTGAGTTTCTTTCACCTAGTAAATACGCGCGTGCTTTAGCTCCTGGACACTTAATCGTGAGACGAAAGGAGCCCGGGATGACTTTGACCGGAGGATGTTTATAGCCCGGAAACACCATGCAGTAATGCGACATAGTCTGGTGAGAGATGAATATCGCGAAACGAGGTTATATGTCTGCTCTTTACTGACGAGTAACGAATTGATGATGATTTCACCCGATCGTGCTTCATCGTTGATGCGATTGTCGGGTTCTAGAATTTCCGTTGGCCACGCGGGGGACGGACGTTTGAGCCATTCGGGACCAGACCACCAAAGATTTGAATACGCGAGTTGGTGGGGAGTGACACCGCGTGACGCGAAGTCTGCATGGTTTTCGGTACCTGGTACGTGGTGTCACGACACGTCTGGAAGCAGCGTTTGCATCTGGGCAACGCGGTTGTGGACATATTCTTTCCATCGCGATGGGTGACTGCGGAGCCAAGTCAACGTGACAGTGGAATCTGACCACAAGTGCACGGGAACGTGATGCAGACTCAAGACGGTACGAACACGTGTGATATAACGCGTAAGTAGCACAGCAGCGGTCAATTCGAGTCGAGGTATAGTAACGCGTTTAATCGGTGCTACTTTTGATTTTGCTAGGGGCAAGTGTAAGATACGGGTTAAAATGATCGACGCGATTGCTAACTCTGTTTTAAAAATGCAATATATATTCTCGTAAAGGTTACGATTTCAAAGGCGAAGCTACGTCTTTCGCGGTTCTTCACAGAATGCCCTCTTCCTGTTCCGAGAGGTTTCCTTGTCCTTCGCGAAATTCAGGGGCCTTGGGGTTGTTTATGGCCCTGACGTCCCAGCGTCGGGCCTCGTCATCGTGATGGTCGTCGTTGGACGGCCATGTGCCCTTTGCCCTGATTTATTAGGGTGGGTCGTTGAGAATTTTCTAACAGGTGTTAATACATTTGTTAGGTATTACAGACGCAAAAATATCCTTTACGACATAAGCAAAAATGTTATCCCCACCACTGGGGGGACTCCCGAAGTTCGCTCGCCGAGAAATGTAACAAAATCCGGGTTCGGCTATATCCGTCAGACAATACCAATGCAAATATAAAACTTTTTTATTTCTTATTTTTTCGTTATTAAACTTTTACCAATAGATTTTTCGCATTTTTCTGATTAAAATGAGACCAACCACGATATAATTTGGATTATTGACGATAAAAGTTTCTAACATAGAGAAGGATAGCGAGTGAAAAAGAAAAAGACGCTGCAATTGTGGCAGTCGGCAAAGATCAAAAGTCTCTTCAATTGTTCATAATGCTAATGCGTTGCTAACTTTTTCATTTTTAATCCATTTTTTATACAATTTTCTCCATCATATTCGTGACATTTTCGTGATTAAAATGAAACCAAACACGACTTTTTCATTTTTAATCCATTTTTTATACAATTTTCTCCATCATATTCGTGACATTTTCCTGATTAAAATGAAACGTTAACACGACGTAATTCGAGTTATATTTACTTGCAATATCTTATTGGAGAAAAGTCATCGATGTACGCATAATATTTGAAATTATTAATAAATATGTCCCGAGTTACGTCGTGTTTGGTCTCATTTTAATGAGGAAAATGTTACAAATACGATGGAAAAAGTTTCAAAGAAAAAAAATTAAAAAAAAAGTTTTATTCTTGCATTAGGATTGTCCGACCGATGTGTCACTATTTGTTTACGTTCGATGTCCTTCGCTCGAAATGTAGTACCTTTACGATATATGTACGCAAACGGCGACCGTGTTATTTTTCTTTTCTGTCCTTTTCTACGTTCGGCAAAACATCAATCAATGTAGGATCTGTACGATATACGCAAAACTTCAGATCCGAAAGAATTGCGTATATAGAATATTTACTGTATATTTAAAATCTTTTCTGATGAATAGTTGTTATTTGTTCTTTAAAATGTGCGAATTTGTTGTTTTGTATTTTTATAACGAGAGACAAGAACAATTTTCGATATTTTATTTCTTATTCCTTTCGATTAATGAATACAAGTTTCGACCAAATTCGATTCACTCGGTTTAAGTTAATAAGAAATAATTCGTTTATCCCCTATCTGTAAATAATCCACAACTCGTTATTATTCTTGATTGTTTTATTTTGTTATTTGATTAGTTTTGACGTAGCGGCTTTCTGGTAGCAATTACACGGTCACGGTGCAAACATGCTTGTTCACGATCACGCTCAGCCTAAGCTGCCGCTGTCGCTTCTGGGCGCGCGTAATCCTCGCGCTCTTATTGGTCCGTGTTTTTCCTTAATACCTCAAAAACGAAGTCTCAAACCCCATTTTTGCAAAGAGAAATCTTGTTCAGAATCACGTCAGCTACCCCATTTCCGGGACCTACACTAGTTGTGAGACACCCTGTATACTTTAGTTCACAGATTATTAGAGTTATTACATAAATAAAGATACACAAAATTAATTAATAATATGTTAAGTTAAATTATTAATAATCGAATTAATGTATTTCTTTCTCGATCTAAGTAAATAGTAAATTGTAAATGCATTGTATGGAATATTCTGAAGCACCACGAGCTACAACGGTATCCCAAGTCTTTGTAGAATTAGTGCGCAATAACTGGAGAAGGACAGAAAATATATATTATATTTTTATACGTAAAAATTATATGCGTTTAACATTGGAGTACTTTTCATAGCCTTGAAAAGTGGAATGTAAATTGCAGGTTTTCGGGTGTCACGTCCTGTGACGAATTCCTTAAATTCCTTGGTCAGCATTCAAATTCAGCGTATCGCAATTCTGAGAGAACGTTTCATTCGGGTCGACATGTTGCGAAAACGCTGACAATCCGAATGAATATAGTTCACCCGAATTGAGAAATACAATTTTATGCCCCTTTTAGCAATTATAAAAGGTCGCGACAAAATCGCCCCAGTGAAGATTCAGTCAAAAGTATACAGTAAATGCAATACGTGCAGTAAGAAGTGCGGTCAGTCGGTCAACCAGTCAATCAGTTAGTCAGTCATTTTAGAAGCACCAAGTGCACGCGATATACAAAGTTTCGAGTACGATCCGCGAAGTACCATCCGCAAAGCGTAATACACAATCTTTCTATAAATTAAGCCTACACGACTCTGCTACGAAAGCTCCGCACTTCGACAGAGCAAGGCTATTATAACTATCCATCTCAACGCGCGTCGACATAAGTGAAACTGTACTGTTTGTGAAATAAACCAATTGTGCCCTGAAACTAAGTGATTTACTTGGAGTTCTACCCATCGCTTCACCACCAAATATCCACCATCCAATAGGTACTTTACGCCAAGGAAGGTAAGTAAAACAATTTCAATTTACTAACAATCTATAAGTAACGCCGAGGACTCGGGTGAGAACGAGACCTCGCGACGTTACACCCAGTCCCTGCTAGTTAGGGATTTAACACGGGATATAAAAAGGCGAGCGAAACCCGCGTAGGGTGCAGAACAGTTTTCGAAGTAGAGCAAGTCGAATTTCCAGGAGAAGTATCCCGGAACAGTTTTCGCTTGTAAGAGCCAAAAAGATTCTTATGTTTTGACTGGACAGCATGTATAATCCATTTGGATACTCGATCGCTGGGTTATAGCAGCTAGCGAAAGCGGGCTCCCCATTTCAGTGATCTTGTCTCTGAAAATCTAACTGGAGAGTGCTATTTTCAAATTCAGGAAAATCTAAGACATCAAAACGAGACATCTACTTCTTTTGCGTAAGAAGCAGAGAACTCAATAAATTGAATAATGTATAACCTGCGAATGTTAAATGAATCTGATTGATCAGAAATGCAATTCGCCAGCTAATTATTTCATAATCTAGCTTTTCAAATGTTACAATGCGTACGTGGTTTCGATTTTGATTCTAGACGGTACTTACTGTGTTTTTACAAAATTAGTAAGATTCGGAATTTTAATCCATTATCTAAATTTTTTGTAGTCAGCTACTAGAACACCACCCAAGAAACGCTGTTTTACAAAAGGTTATCGAAATCTTAATTTGTGACAGAACAATAATCTTTTATTGAGAAAATGATTAACACAAGACTCGAGAATTCATGTGAAATTAAATTAATTAATTGGACTCAGAACAGTTACTTTTTAGTTTTGCTTTATAACTATTAGTTCAATCGCGCTTTTTGTTAGGCATTCATTGCCACCTTTCGCTAGCTACTAAACAACCCAGTGGTCGAGTATCCAAATGGCTTACGCGCGCTGTCCAGTCAAGACATAAGAATCTTTCTGGCTGTTTAGGCTCACTATTAAGTTTTAGAATATAGTCCCATAGCGAGGGATTAGACCTTCGGTTAGTTTCCTTACCTACAGCAGCAATAAGACCCAAGGAGTCGTTACATTCTATCGATAATTATTATTCAGATATAAATATAAACTTATTTTAGATTATTGCATTTTAAATCTGATTGTCAGAGACCTTAATTTTAGCAGTAGAATTATTTGCAGTTTCCATTCATGTCGAGGTACTGCTTGATTTTATTACTTGCTATGGTCATTTGTTTGGAAACCTCCAGATCCATCATACGTTACTCAGACTTCCATTTCCATTCCATTTGGTATAGCTAATAAAAATTAAGAACAGTTTCGCCCACCCTTGTTTTGTAAAATTGTATACGTACACCACGCTTTCATTTTGCATGTGCCTCGTCGTGTCGACAATAGTAGCGACGGTCAATGCCGCTTAGAATTAGTTACAATTCTCGATGGTTGGGATTAAGTGGACTGTATGTTTAAATCAGTTGACTTCGAGTATAACTAAAACTGTACTTTATTCGCAATCAACTGTTTTAGCTACGCGACTGGTATTCGTACTTGTATGAATGTTTGTATAAATGCTGTATGAAACTTGTTGTTTGAATAAATGTCCGACGCTTTTCCGCGTTCCAGGAAAGCTCGGAGAACATTCGCAATAGTAACAACTTGTTTGAGTTTTGTATAGTTTCCAAGATTGGAGTTGTCCTTGAAATAAGGAAATAGTTATAGATAGTATAGTAACAACAAATTTAGTAGGCAAATTTTAATACAACAAGGCTTGAATGAATTTATTTCAACCACGAGCGTTAACATGGGCTCTTACCAGCAAAACCGTTCTGGCTTATACTTCCCCCAGGAGATCCGACATGTACTTATTCGAAGATTGTTCTACCCTCTACATGTCTTCCGCACGCTCTTGTATACCCGAAAATCCGTGGTTTGCCTTTCACTTTTCAAGGCTACGCAAGCTACCCCTATGCTAAACGCATACAGGGTGTCTCACAACTAGTGTTACTCCCGAAAATGGGTGATAGAGGACGTCATTCTGAACAAGATGAACTGAGTATTGACATAAGGGTTTCTAATTAAACGTTTACACTGTCCCGACGCAAAGGCGCTTGATCATGTTCGCGCTCAGCTGCAAGGTTCGAAGCTGTCGCTCTCGCTTCTGGGCGCGCGTAATCTTCGCGCTCTGATTGGTCCGTATTTTTTCTTAATAATTCAAAAGCGAAGCTTCAAACCCCATTCTTGCAAAGGGAAATCTTGTTCAGAATGACGTCCTCTACCACCCCTTTCAGGGAGTAACACCTGTCGCTGGACACCCTGTATAACCTGTTTAGAGATCAATCGTACAAAGGAAACAATAATTAGATTAGTTCAGGAAGAAGGGTTCCACAACGAGTTGTTAGAATTGAGAAAAGGTAAAATGGTGTCAAAGGCGAGTACTCTGTACTCACTTACGGAAGTGTCCCCCTCCGATTTTGACGAAACTTCGTACGTTTATTAAGCAGGCAAAAATAAGAGACACGTATTTTTTTTTATCGGCTGAGACGCGGGTTTAAGGGGTGAAACGACCCCCTAAAGTTTGGACCCGCTTAGGCTATCTCGAAAACCATACGAGATACATTAAAACTTCTAATAGGAAAGTTGTATGGTTTTTTACGTGTAATAACAGGATGTTAACAAATTTGGCAAAATGCAATTTGTTTATAAAAAAAAAATTTTTCATAACCTTATTTTATAATTTATTCAAATTTGCATAATGTCAAAAATTGAAGAGAATTTTATTACAAATCCATTGGTATATATATATATACGATATTGCCTCCTACAGTTCCTCATATTTTTATTATAAAGATTACGCTTGCGCGTTCGCTGACGCGGGGCAAGATACTGAATCGGATCATGTCGGACGGTACTACACTATCAGTCAACGTTATTTATAAGCATAAATGATTATAAGCATAAACAATTATATTTGCGTTATACATAGTTGTTAATTTTATTAAATTTGTATTGGGTATAACAAAACTCTTATTGTTAGAGTTATATGTATTCCACATATCAATTTAATGAGGTAACGAACAGTTTACATAAGTTATACAAGATGGTCGGGGCAATAATGGTACTCCTCAAAGAAATGTTTCAGACATAACGGTGTTTGATACAAAGCACATGTAATAATTGCTACATCACAACATACATATATGGCATAGTGGTTCATTATCTCATGTATAGCAAAATTCTATGGGTTTTTAAAAATGAGTTGGTTTTGAAGATATGTATCCGCTTTTATACCATGAATACTTAATGAAATTTTTAAATCGTGGTAAAGAAAACTGATTATGAACAAGTGATTATAGTTCTAAAATGCTGTCTCGTGTGTGGATATTAATGTCATATATAGTGCGATAGAACAACTAATCCGAAAAGCGACGAACAAAATTTTCCCATACGCAAAATCCGTACACCGTAGTTGTAATTATATTTTTTTTCACAATTCCTAAGGCCACGCCACACAATGATGCTTACCATACTTTTAATCATAACCCCCTTTATCCCATCCCGATAGAAGTAAACCACCATTTTTTCGCGGTTTCCATCAAGCAATGACGCTTTTTTCGTAGAACATAAACAATGAATGTACGAACTAATATTTACAAATGAAGTTATGATTAAAAAATGTGTCATTGATCAAGCGTTGTTACTAATACACTTTTCGAGGTATAAATAGGATCATTTAGTCGTATACGAAATCTTCCCGATTTGCTTTGAGACCAGTGGTATAAAACAACCGACTATAACAGCGAAGCGCTGATCGTTGCTATCGAACGCTGAAACGGAGGTATACCGCGACCTTTTCTAGTTTATTTTGACGTCAAATTTCGAGGCTCCATTCTTCTGACGAGCTCATTTTAAAGGGGAAGCTTTGAGGAATAAGAACATATTGTTGTTTAATTTAAACCATTTACGCTCTTATTGAAAAAAATGCAAAAACAGAATATGTTTAAAGTTTTCGATATTATAAAACAAATTGACGAACTAGACAAAAATATTTTACAATTGCCCAATCCTTTATAAATAAAACAAAAAAAATGTAGCTAAATCGGACAAGTAGTTTCTGAGAAAAAAATTCGTAGTGCAGCTTGTTTTTGCCAAAATGGGCAAAAATTGCAAACTTTGGAGGCTTGTTATTTCTTAACAAACTCGAAACCGACAAAATGATAACTTAAACCCACCTTAATTTCACATGGACAAACAAAAACAAAATCAGAGATGGCGAGGTCAAAAAGTGATCGATTTGGCGTCGAATAATGACCCGTATATAATAAAAATATGAGGAACTGTAGGAGGCAATATCGTATATATATATACATCAATGGATTTGTAATAAAATTCTCTTCACTTTTTTTTATTATGCAAATTTGAATAAATTGTAAACTAAGGTTATGAAAAATTTTTTTTTATAAACAAATTGCATTTTGCCAAATTTGTTAACATCCTGTTATTACACGTAAAAAACCATACAACTTTCCTATTAGAAGTTTTAATGTATCTCGTATGGTTTTCGAGGTAGCCTAAGCGGGTCGAAACTTTAGGGGGTCGTTTCACCCCTTAAACCCGCGTCTCAGCCGATATAAAAAAATACGTGTGTCTTATTTTTGCCTGCTTAACAAACGTACGAAGTTTCATCAAAATCGGAGGGGGACACTTCCGTGCCTTCCCTTGTTAGTCCATTTCTGAATGAAAAGGGATTAATCAGGGTGGGCGGTAGACTTCACAATGCTCCCATTGATTACTATAAAAGGCATCCAGTTGTCTTGCCCGCGAAACATCTGTTCTCAGACCTTGTGATTAGGTACGAACATATTAGATAAGAATCAGTTTGGCTTATAAACGCACGAAATAATGTAAAACGGATTATAAGATCGTGTGTCAGGTGTTTTCGCGTTAAGCCACGCTTCACAGAATATTTGATGGGTCAACTACCTGCTTCTCGGGTGACTCCGGCACGACCGTTTATGGCCAGCGGAGTTGATTATGCAGGTCCGTTCCTGACTAAGGAAAGAACCAGAAGTAGAACGGTCGTAAAGACGTACATGTGCGTTTTTGTATGTTTCGCTACGAAAGCAGTACATATTGAACTCCCAATGGATTTGAGTACGGAGGAATGCCTCAATTGTTTTCTCCGATTTATAACGCGCCGCGGTAGATGCAAATGTGTATTTTCAGACAATGCTACCAACTTTGTTGGGGCACGAAATCAATTAAGAGAATTGATGATTCTAATTCAAAGTGACACACATAATTCTAAGATTTCACAATTTTTGTTAAAAGAGGGCATAGAATGGAAGTTGATTCTATGTTGATTGTTAACGCAGGTACAAGCTTGTCTAAATTCCCGTCCTATCAATCCTTTGTCCACAGACCCACAAGACACAAACCCACTGATTCCAGGTCATTTTCTGATTGGCGATGCTCTGTACGCATTACTAGACACTGATTTGAGGGACATCGCTGTGAACCGCCTGGATCGTTACCAATTAATCCAACAGATTTTTCAGCACTTTTGGCAGCGATGGAATAAGGAGTATCACCATCAACTGCAATAGCAATATAAATAGCATATCACATCCCAAAAGCAACCAATAGAAGGCACTTTGGTAATCATAAAGGAAGATAATTCTCCTCCACTGCGATGGTGTCTGGGCCGAGTTCTGAAGACACACAAAGGGCAAGATGGAGTGGTACACGTTGTCACCGTGAAGACGGCAGATGTCACGTACAAACGGACCATCACGAAATTATGTATATTACCGATGGAAGAAAATGTAAAAAACACATGTACAGATGTAGATAATAGTTAGATGCATAGGAAATGCGTTCAACGTTTACGTATATTTATATTAGCTCAACCAATTCTAATATTAAGCGTTGTATATTTCAATATTTAGATCAGAGTTAAAGTTAGTTGATTCTAGTAATTGTAAATTACCGAATAATTAGGATAGGTACAAGGTCATAGGGAATAGGTTGAACGATTATTCGTTCAAGGTGGGCGGAATGTTAGAGTGTATCCTTCTGACAGATTTATGGCAGGGATGATCACTATTGAGAGTAGTGACATTAACCAGTCACCACTTGGGACCCTTGCAGCGCGTATTTTTGAATAAGTTAATTTACTATAATATTTTTTCCAGCATAAGTATTTGACTATAATGTGTAAATAATAGAGGAAAAATGATTAAATGTATAGTTACATTTTAGTAATGTTACTTTACAAACAACATCGGTGTTAAAGTAATTTGATTTAATAAATAATTAACTGAAATGTCCGGTCCACGTAGTATTTATTTAAATTTCACATTTTTAAAAGTTTCCTAAAAATCTCAATTAACATTCATGAGGATGATGTCGCAATCATTTTCCCTTGTATGTTTACATTTTAAAAGGATTTTTAAACTTTAGGACATTGTAACTTAAATACAAACTGGCTTGCACTTTTTATAAAAAGCAGACAATCAACATTAAATTCTACATTTAGCGAAAGTAACTCCCAGGATTTTGATGTGACATATGTTTTAAAAGACACCCCCTTGTGTAATGTCCAAAAAGTTTTAGCTGTCGTTCGTTTTTCTTTTAGAAAGTAATTAATAAATATATTACTACAGTATTCTCTCCGTAAGTGTGAAAAAGATCTCTACCGTAAGAGTAAAATTTTTATCCCCACTACTGTGGGGATCCCCCTCGAAATCAGTCAAGCGTTAAACACAATCGGTTACCGAAACGACGAGGATCAAATATCGGTGAGACACATACCAATGCAAGCAAAGGGAAAGATTGCAATTTTCTTATTTCTTATTATTTTTCTATGAAACTTGTACCATCGTATTCGTCTCCTTTTTCTGATTAAAATGACACCAAACATGACATAATTATGTTCATAATTACTTGTGTAACGGGTGATTAAAGTTTTTAACGTGAAAGAGGACAGCGAATCGAAAAGAAAGAGAGGCAGAAAGTTGAAGCGTTCGGCAGACATGAAAGACTCGTGCGTGTTCTGTCTTTTAAATTCAAAAATCAAAATTCTTTATTTTTGGTTTTTCGTAAATGAAATTTTGATCACCGTATTCGTCTCGTTTTTCTGATTAAAATGATACCAAACATGATATAATTAAAAGCATAATTACTTGTGTGGCAAACTGTTAGGAGGAATTCGTATCTCTGCCGTAAATGTAAAGTCTGCCGTAAGTGTGAAAGTTCGAAACTTTTATGGTTTGTTACATAAGTAATTATGATCATAATTATATCGTATTTGGTGCCATTTTAATCAGAAAAACAAGACGAATACGATGGTAAAAGTTTCATTCACGAAAAACCAAAAATAAAGAATTTTGATCTTTGAATTTAAAAGACAGAACATACACGAGTCTTTCATGTTTGCCGAACGTCTCGAACCTCAGTCCCTCTTTATTTTTGTGTCGCTATCCTTTTCTACGTTCGGCTCACTACAAAGAATGTAGTACCTATTCCATAAATGTGAATCTCCAGACCCGAAGTTTTCACACTTATGGAGAGAATACTGTACTACTACACTGCAGTCTGCGTATACGTATATTCAATGTGACCCTCACATTTACGTAGTTCATGGTTACTTTCCTAAAAGTATCCCCCGGAAAGTTTTAACTGTTGTTCATTTTTATTGAAAAGTTATTAAAAAATGAATATCAAGTAATAAATCGATTATGCATAAATTTCTATAGTATAATATAAGAAACAGTGGAACAGAGTTAGGTTGATAACCTATCTCCATCTAATCTACGTAGCCAACATACGTACCTAACCTATCTAACATTCCCGCCTAATTCGATTACTCGAACCGTTCTCGCGCGATAAGCAAAAAAGTGGAAATTTTGTGATTTGTAACCCTCAAGTTCACCCCGCAACCCCTACTAACGCAGTTGGCATCCCGCGGATCGGCCTCTGACGAAGTTTGAACCCTCCTCTCTTCGATCTCAGAAGGTGCAATCGCGCACACGATCCGCACAGCCTCCAGCGGCGCCGCGAAGATACCCTGTCACCGTCGTGATTCCACTTTTTTGCTTATCGCGCGAGAACGGTTCGAGTAATCGACTTAAAAATTTGTACAGAAATGCTTCAATGATCCCTCAATCGATCGTATGCACTCAATTTACCCGCCCACCCTCGGGGGTGGATTGAGGGGGTTGGGGATACCAATCCCCTCAGCGGGGGTTGGTTTCACACCAGGGCCAAACCATCAACAGGCACGATACCGTCGGCACGGAAACAAGTTTTTCCGTGAATTGCAGGTCCAAAATTGATTTTTAACTGTGAAAAAGGTGAAAAAACAGCAAGGGGTGGTTTTCTGACAGCGTATTGCGACCAAGGGGTTGGTGCAAACGCGGGAAAACTTTTACTAGGTATAACTGGGGTCGAGAGGAAGCTTCGGTAAAAGTTTGAGCAAAATCGAAAAAACCACCCCTTTGGGAGGGGCGGAGAATTAGGGAAGGGGTTGGGGGTGTCAGAGGGGGTTGAGCCAGGCATTTTCGGAAAGACCGCAACCTAAAGAATCTAATTCTGGAAAAAATTTTTGGATTTTATCTTTTTTTCGGTCGAATTTAGAGCCTTTTTTGTCGGTTTTTCCACCCGCTAGCATTCAAGAGGTCGCCGATACCGTAAGGAGGTGGCAGGCAACAATGGCACTCCTGGAGCATTGAGATAACCCATGGAACCACATATCCTCAAAATTTCAAAGTCCTACCTCCAATAGAACGGAAATGACGATGGGCCAAAAAAGTGGTGCGTTAATTTTGGCCACCAGTGTATATATGGTACTGGCATTTGTTAGGTTAGGTTATGTATAGCTTAAGGGTTGTACTTATGTTGTGCGATTATCAGAAAGTAACAGTAAAACAAATTGAGCGTTCATTGACCTTGCCAAGACATCAGTAGTTGGTGCTGTGATCGGCGGATTTACCCGGTGACACAAATTTATTTTCATCGAAGCCGGTTTTCTTATGGATCAATAAATAAGTTTTATTTTAATTGTTTGTGCATCTTTAAAATTAATCATATGCAAGAATTGATTTATTCCATTGCAATTAGTTATTCCATTCGATATTACATTTCATTTCCATTTCAGTGCACAGAAAAGGTACTCATTTGTTTTGAAACATAAATTTATTCTTTATTCCTTTTGGAAAGTAATAAATAAGTTCGATTTACTCGATCTAGATAAACAACAACTAATTGATTAATTTCCTATTTAAGCATAATGAAGAACTTAATATTATACTTCGCTTTTTAATTTGTTATACGATTTAATTATCATTCAATAACTTCCTATTATACCGATGCGGTGTTGATACGTGTACCGTTCGATCGTAGGTACTCGCGTCGCGATTGACCGCACGGAATTTTTCCGTGACGTAAAGTTGTAAATTTTACGTCTCGAACGTCTACGGTTTTTCACGACGCGCTGCTGTGCCGAATTAACCTTAGAGCAGTGGTTAGAATACGTTAAATCCCTTTCGTACGGTCAAGGGTTGGTTGGTCGCGTCGAATAATTACTAAGTCCCGAAACGATGGACTTTTTAAAGTACAAAGAAAAACTAATTTCCAAACGATTGACTGAGTTTTAATTCTATGTCCGAGCGGTTGACTTGATGTTTTATTTTTATGTCCGAGCGGTTGACTTGATTTTTTATTTTTCCTGAGACGTTTTCAGTTTAACTTCCACGAAACGTCGGAAGTATAAGGAGGCATGCTGATTGGTTCTCATTCGAAACGTTGATTTTCCAATCAACATGCCCCTTGACGCTTGGGCCCACCCTCTCTTGCGCCCTTAGCGCGCCTTTTTTGGAAGAGGATGGGAAAAATACCGATAAGTACGGGAGGATCTCGAAGGTCGGCAACGCCGGGGTTTTTCCCTCCAGGTGACACGCACGTTGTCCAAAAAATACAGTTCGAAAAGGACCGAGGCCCGTCCTCGGTACCCTTCGGGAAAAACCCCGTTTATGACGGAAGTAGTTATTGAAGACGAAACGAAAGTTAGAAATTCTAAAGGCATTGTTCGAAAAAATGTAAAACTATATTGCCGGCGATGGCTAAAATTTGTCTTTCAAAAATAACTGTTAGACCCGGACCCATCATAAACTACCTACGGAATCCTCGCGTATTGTGTTCCGTCGTACGTTCGGAACAATACGCTTGTTCACAACCACGGTCGTCCGTCACATTCGAAGCTGTCGCTCACGTGGTCGAGCCCGCAGTCCACACGCATTCTCATTGATCAGTGTTTTTTGGTAATGTCTCAAAAATGAAGTTTTGGAATTATTTCCACATGTTTTGTGAATTTATAGGAGACGGGTGTTAATACATTTGTTAGTTATTAGATTTAAAATTTTTTCTGATAAATAGAAGAATTATTTGTCCTTCAATATGTGCGAATTTGTTGTTTTGTATTTTTATAATACGAGACAAGAATAATTTTGGATATTTTATTCCTCATTCCTTTCGAATAACGAATACAAGTATCGAACAAATTCGATTCATTCGATTTAAGTTAATAACAAATAATTAGTTCATCCCCTATTTGTAAATAATGCATAACCGGATCTTATTTTTAATTGTTTTACTCGTTATTTGATTTAACTTTCACGTAGTAGTTTTCTGTTAGTAATTTCATTGTCATGGTGCAAACGTGCTTGTTCACGATCAGGCTCAGCCGTCAAGCTCGAACTTGTCGCTCTCGCGTCTGGGCGCGCGCTATTCTCGTGCTCTGATTGGTCAGTGTTTTTCCTTAATAATTAAAAAACTAAGCTATAACCAACATTTTGATAAAGGAAAAAGTTGTTCAGAATCACCCCAACTACCATCCCTTAAAATTATGTCCACCAGTAGCCGAACACCCTGTATACCATATCTTTTTAGAAATAACATTTTTTCTTCGTTTGCAAATTCAACTCATTTGTGTAAACATTAAGGAGATTATCAAAATATTAAAATAACGTCTGGATTTTAGTTGGAATAGCTTATACTCTCTCTTCGCGTACGTTAGTGAAATTTAATGGTAGAATTAACAAAATGCAAACGTAGAATGTATTATAAAAAACCTCACAAGTATGTCCTGATGGAGGCATAGCTTCTAAATGTGACGTTTTAATACAGCAATAACACAAAACGTTCAATAGACTAATTGGCTAAACAAAAAATTTATATTCTGTAATAGACATTGCAGTCACTTTGGTTGAATAATATAAAATGTACACGACTTAAAATAGGATAAATGTTACATAGTAAAAAAACATCATAATAATGCTGTTTCAATGAAGTGTTATTTTTGATGTATCAAAGGTTGTTGGTATATGATATAATAAAAAAACCAATTGATTCAATGCCCGTATAGTTGTGGCCACATCTAATGGTTACATTACTATAAGTATCAACAGTCTGATGAACAGGTATGTTCAATTGAAATGTACAACGTATTTTTTTTTTCTTATAATAATCTAATTAGCTGATGAAAAAATTTTCATGAATTTATTTTTCTTTAAGAAGTATAAATGATAAACAATTTTATTTATTATTTTATATATTAAAAAATATTGTATATATATTCTATTTGTTGTAATGAATTGTTGAGGAGCTATGTAAACTTTGTTTTTCTCGCAGGACGATTCGATTTAAAACTAACTGCTATCGAGCGACTCGTTTTTACTTTATTTATATCTAAAAGGAATGTGGGATTCGTGTGGTGTGCGGTTAAGGAGTAAAATCCACAGGTCAATACCTTTCAACAATTAGGTTTATTCAATTAAATAAGTGAATTAATGCTACAATTAACAATTATTATTATGGAAAATATAAAAGGTATTTGTATCTGATTCTGTGAAGTGAATCTAGCAAAAGAACTAAATAGGCTTTTATCGCTTGATGATCAAATAATCAATCTAATTGAACGGAAACGCAAATCGCAAGTCAATCGTCTCGGAATCTAGCTTTTCGAATATTACGATGAGTCCTATTTAATGTGCTTCTCAATTCGGAAATATGGTTGTAGTCGACTACTTTAACACTTCGCAAGTTACGCGGTTTTATAAGAAATTATCGCAATCCTAACGTGCTAGAATAATATTCTTTAATTAGTTCGATTTAAAGAATTTCAAGAATTAACTTACTTTAAGTTTCAAGACTATATGTATATATATATATATATTCATTTAATTAATTGCGGAACAGTTACTCCGTATTTTTGACTCTAAGTCTACCGGTACATTCACCCTTTTTGTCAGAGCATGAATCGACACCCAACCCAGATCGCTTAATTGGGGAGCCCGCTTTCGCTAGCTGCTCAAACAACCAAACGATACTGGAATTAAATGAACAAGCAAGTCCAACAGGGTTGCAAATAAAATGACTCTAACTGATCGTGATTACT
Organism: Megachile ligniseca; assembly: GCA_945859555.1. Lineage (NCBI taxonomy): Eukaryota > Metazoa > Arthropoda > Insecta > Hymenoptera > Megachilidae > Megachile > Megachile ligniseca. Next base: position 114,437 of record OX243785.1, read on the forward strand.
GAACCGCCACCCAAAACACACGGGAGGCCTTCAATTGAGCACGATACGATTGCACACAATCACATTGGACACAGGTGTTTTGAGCTGGAGGAGCTCCTCGCTGATCTGGATAGGGATCCGTGGGGGCGTCCGTACGGAATTGTACTGGGTCGTTTGCGACCCTGGGCGCCCCTTGTGACGGAGACATTGGACCCCCAGTTCCTCAGCCGCGTGGTTGAAACCCTCTTCCCCCTTTCCGGGGCCATGGAGGGCCACGCGGCTAAGTTGTCGGACCCTGGCAACTGGTCTGACGAACTGGGGGTCACGGACGAGGAGCTCGCCGTGGCGCTGAGACGGCTCGGGGCGAAAAACTGCGCCCCGGGACCGGACGACGTCCCCGGCAGAGTCTGGGTTCTGGCCGCGGGCGTCCTTGGGGCCGCGCTGAAGGGGGTATTTATTCTGTGTCCGGCCCTGCATAACAGGGCGCGAACGTGTTACCTCACCCAGACCGGGTATACACAACGAGCATCCCTTTTCTAGACCCCGAGTTCACTACCCCTAAGAGTCCATCCCAAATTGGCATAACACCGGTCCACATCCCGGTGGGGCTTTCAATGCCACCCTTAGTACCTGTGATAGCGAGAATGAACCTCAAGCAACGTTAGACAGGTCACCGCCGAGGGCGTGGCCCCGAAGGGCGGGTTTCCTCTACAACACATCATTACTGTCGGTGGCATCTGTTACTCAGAAATCTGAGATTGGGTAGCTCCGTAGCGAACAGTTTTAAGGGTAAAAGTCGTGTTGTCTGTGATCACGGACTCATCTCGGATACTAGAATGACTGGGTCCATCATTCCGACACCTCAGCGACGGCCGTGCATTTACCCTCCGCACAACCCTTGTTAGGAAGACTCCTCTTCCAACGTTTGAAGGGGCACCGCCGAGGGCACTCATCGTGACACCTCTACCACGCAGATCTGCAGCCATGGCGTCTGTTACCCAGAGTTCTGGGATTGGGTAGTTACATGAACAGCTTTTTAGGGTAAGCGGTGCGTGGTCTCCTGGAACGCGTCTCGGATACTAGGTCAAGCCCGACACCTCAAACGACGGCTCAGTCACGCAAACCCTGGGAGTCGAGCCGAGATGGAGCCCAATACGCTCCTCTCAGCTCTCCCACACGTTTCTACCACAAGCGGTTTTGTTTTACCCAGATTCCTGGGATCACGCAACACCATGCGAAGTGGTTTTATGGCCCGGGCAGTGTGGTCTTATCCCGGGCCCACGCTGAAGGGGGTATTTAATACCTGCCTTCGGCGTGGCGAATTCCCCGCAGAATCTAAGACCGGACGATTGGTCCTCCTAAAAAAGATGGAAGACCCGCGGATTCCCCCTCCGCGTACCGGCCCATATGCCTGCTTAACGAGGCGGGAAAGCTGTTTGAGCGCATTATAGCTTCCCGCCTCGGCAGGCATCTGTCCTCGGTTGAACCCGATCTGGCTGATTGCCAGTACGGCTTCCGTGAGGGACGATCAAGTCCCTCGCGGAAGCGGCAGTTTCCCGGGGTGTGCGTGGCGGTGTCACTTGACATCGTCAACGCCTTCAACACCCTACCCTGGGCCGCCATTAGGGAGACACTTGTATAACACAACGTGCCTCCCTACCTACGGGCGGTGATCGGGTCCTACCTTTTTTTTTTTCACGCGGGGAAAACCTTCATAGGTTCCCCGCACCCCGGCGGGCGAATGGTGCCAGGGTGGCACAAGTCGGATCTCCCACCTCCACGTGGTGTCCGCTGGGATAGAGGCGCTCTAAGCCCTTCGATGCTCGACTTGTCGGGCATCCAAGGGTGGGAGCCCCTATGCTAACGGGAGAACGGCGCGTATGAATGTGTGTGTGAATGTGATGTGCCCGCGTTGTCGCTGTAGTATGTCCTATGAAGGGAGAGGCTATACCGGCGGAGTCTTCGGACTCTGGCAGGTACTACCATGCCGGGAAGGCTCGAACCGAGGACAAAAACGGCGGCTTCGTTGTGTGCATGTGTGTGTGGGCCCCGGTCAGCCCGCCATGGATATTCCCCGCGAGACTAGCCAAGGGGTGGAGTAGTAGCCCTCCGACCGGGTCTGTGCGGGTCCGGTGGATCTCGGCCGCTGCTGGTTAAGATGGCCAAACCGTAAGTCCTACATGTTAGGCAAAGAGGCCCTGACCCAGCATGTCGGGTGAAGCTGGCCCGTGCAGATGACTGGAGCCAATCCGGGGGTTGAAGTGGCGGCGTCTGTGCGGGTGTATGGGGGATCCAGGTTGGTCGCTGGTTCCCCGTACCCGAAGTCACGTAGGGATTATAAAATCGTGACACGTCTAGCCTGAGGTTTGGGTCTGGCGTCGGTTCGGATCCGGCGTCGCCCATTCGATAGGGATGACGTTAAACCTTTTGCATCATTTATGGCGCGGGCCTATCCCGTATCATGTTTTCTTAGAGTCATTCGGTGACGATAGGGTCGACCGCCTGACAAGCCGCTTCTCGGCTTTGGCATCGCTTAATTAGGGGAAACTTCACAGGGGGATAGTAGCCCTACCGCGGTAGGACTCCCATGATGGGCGAACCCGTAGGAAACCAACCGACATCACTATGGCTAATTTAAACAAAACAAACACAACAATGATGAGGGTCGGATGGGAAGGAGGCGGATGAGCAAGGGTGCTCCCCGCGAAGAAACGAAGAGGAGTCCCAGGAGTGCGGTGGGGGTAATGACGCCCGTTACCCCGACTCCGTCACTTCCGTCGAAGCTGGGGATGAGGCACGGGGCAGCAGAGGGGAGGACTTGTCGTGTCCTCCTGTTCCTGCCGGCAGCCGCGGTGGGTCGCGGGTAACACTGCGGAGCAGCGAGGCTGGCGGGTCGTGCCAACTCGCGTCGGTTTCGACCAGTGTAGGGCCGCGTGACGCGGGGGAGGGATCGGCGCACGATCGCGGCGGAGGAGGCAATCGGAGCCTCTCCGCATCTGCGTGTGTCGCAGCGCAGAGCGGTACCGGGGGAGAAGTGGGTGGCCTCCCTGCTATCGGTGCCGCGCGCAAGGGACGGGAAACAACACCATATGTGCGGTTGGATCGGGTTGACCGTTCGCGGTCTGGCCAGAGGAAGCGCCACCATTCCAGCCGTCGGGACGACGGCGGCGAGGAGTCTGACTCGTCCGCCCGGTCGGTGGCATCGGCCGATCGGCTCAGGTCCCGCGGCAGGCCGCCGGCCACCGGGGAGTGTGTTGGTCTCGCCGAGGCCAAGCGACAGCTCATTGAGCTGCAGCAGCGCGAGCTCGAGTTGGCGCAGGAGCGTAGCACGTTCGACCCGAGTGTCGAGACTCCTCGCTCGAGCAAGGCAAGTTTGCCTTTGGAGGAAGTGGACGAGTTGGTCCAAACGATGTCCGGCCGGTCCGACTTGGACATCATGACGGAGGTGCTCGACAGCTGCAAAGAGCTCGAGAAGGTGGCCAAAAACTCCCGGAATCTGAAGGTCGTATTTGTGAGGTCCATACGCCAGTGCACCAGATTCCTGAGGGCGGCAGCTATACACAAGTATCAGCGAGCACCAACGGCAGAGAGTGCTCCGCAGCTGGAGAAGGAGGTTATCGACCTCCAACGACAGCTGCGGGAGCGCGATGCCGTGGTGGAGAAGATGAGCGGGGAGCTGGAGGTAATGCGAAGAGATATTCAGGCCCTGAAGGCTGTCAGGAGACCTAGGACTACCGTTGCAACCGCGAAACGCACTTCGCGTTCCATGTCCCCCTCCCCCTCCCAATTTCCTGATACGGGCTACGGGGTTGACGATGCACTTCCGACGCCTTCTGTGGTGGAGGTTGAAATGGGTGGACCGACCCCGGAGGGGGTCAGCATTATGTCAGGTGTTGGGGTGGCGGAGGCTACTAAGAGGCTACCGAAGAAGCATCCAGTGGCTTCGCCTCCGGCGCTTGTCTTACAGGATTCGGAGCAGCGGGGGATCGTGGAAACGATAGCCCGTATGGTGGACGCCAAGCTAAGGGAGTTCCGGGACGAAATTTGCCCTGGCGCGACGAGGCCTCCATTGCAGGCGTCGGCAAGGATTAGTTGCCCGGCGGGTGCGAGCGCCGTTTCTTCTGACCCAAGCATTGGGCAGGGAAAGAAGAAGAAGAAGAAGAAGAAGAAGAAGAAGAAGAAGGCTACAGCAGCAGTTGTGGCTGCTTCAACCGCCGCTTCAGGCCGGAAGGCTCCGGTTGCGGAGTCTGCCCGACCGCAACTCCCGGTTTCTGGGCCCAATGTGTCCGGGGACTGGGCGACCGTTGTGGGCCGCAAGGCGGCTAGAGCGGAGCAGAGGAAGACGCCGACTGCAGTGGTGCAGCCTGCTAAGCCAGCCGCTGGGAGGAATGCGCAGGGTGCAGTGAAGGAGCGTGTCCGACCTGCCCGCCCACCGAAGACGGCCGCGGTCACACTGACCGTAGCGCCGTCTGCGAAGAAATCCTACGCGGATATAATGAAGCAGGCCAAGGAGAAGGGAGACATAGGCCAGATGGGGATAGGTACCGTACGATACAGGACGGCGGTGACGGGCGCCATTGTCCTGGAAGTCCCGGGTGAAGGCGGTGTTGCCAGGGCGGAGGCGCTGGCAGGCCGCCTGAAGGAAGTCTTCGACGGCGACGAGGTGCGAGTCGCCAGGCCGGTGAAGCGTGGTGAGCTACGTATATCCGGTCTGGACGACTCGGTTACGTCAAAGGAGGTATCTCAAGCGGTGGCAGAAGCCGGTGGCTGCCATCTGGATGAGGTGAAAGTAGGAGACGTGCGGAAGACCCCTAGAGGAGGAGGGACGGCTTGGGTGCAGTGCCCCCTCGCCGCCCTCAACAAGGTGGTCAACGCCGAGAGGATACGGGTGGGCTGGGTATCGGCCAGGGTTCAGGCCCTACCAGCCCGCCCGTTGCAGTGCTTCCGTTGCCTGGAAGTAGGACACGTCAGGCAACGGTACACTGCGGAGGTGGATCGGTCCGACCGCTGTTATATGTGCGGCGTGACCGGTCACCGCGCAAGCCAGTGCACGGCGGCCCCCAAGTGTCCGCTGTGTACGGACCTTGGGCGGCCTGCTGATCATAGGCTGGGCACAAAGGCTTGCGCCCCATCCTCCCGGCGAAGGGTGAGGAGGGCGGCAAAGATGCCAAGCCAGGAGAAGGCAAGCGAGACAGCGGCAGGAACGTCGACGCGGTCGACATCGGAGAAAACCCCAAAAGGGGGTTCTAGTCCAGGGGAAGGGAAGGCCACGGAGGCGGCCATGGACGTGGCACCGAGATGGGGCCCGCAGGCCCCATAATACAGGCCAACCTCAACGGTGGCGGTTGCTGCGGAGCCTTATAGAGTCCTCGATCGGCCTAACTGGTTCGGGGACGATGACGGCTCCGTAGCGATCATTTGGAACATGCAGCCCGGATTCTCGTACTGCGAGCTAGTAGCTCGTGGTCGAGGATTCGTGGCTGTCCACTGGGACGGAACCGCGGTGGTGAGCGTGTATGCGCCGCCTCGGCTTAACCTCGCGTCTTTCGAGGAGTTACTGGACGGGGTGGGAGATGTGTCTCGAGTCTCCAGCCCCGTCCGGTGCTCGCGTTGGGAGATTTTAACTCCAAGGCCCATGCCTGGCGGTCCCCCAACACCGACGCGAGGGGCAGGGCGGTGCTAGACTGGGCTGCGACGTACGGGCTCCGGCTATTAAACCGGGGTACCGTCAGCACGTGTGTGCGTCCGCAGGGGGAATCTATCGTCGACCTTTCATGGGCAACCCCCCTGCGGTGCGCCGCGTGCTTGGCTGGAGGGTGGCGGAGGAGGTGGAAATCTTAAGTGACCACCTGTACATCAGGCTTGATGTCTCCTCCGCCACGGGCCGTCGCACCCAGAACGCGCCACCGCGGAGATGGGCGCTTAAGCGCATGGACGAGGACGCACTGATGGCTGCGTCCCTCGCTGCAGCCTGGCCGGAAGTTCCGGCTGGGCAAGTCGCGAATGTGGAGGCGGAGGCCGAGTGGTTCCGGGGCGCTATGGAGATGGCGTGTGACGCCGCCATGCCCCGGGCCAAAGGCTTCCGCAGGCGGGCCGCCTACTGGTGTACGGGCGAACTCGCGCGGCGACGCGCTGAGTGTCGTGGCGTCCGACGCCGGTGGCAGCGTGTCGCTGCCTCACGTCCGATGCGGCACAGGAACTCACCGAAACACCCGTGTCCGGGTGTTTTTTTTACGTGGGGGAAATCTTCCAAAGATACCCCGTGCCCCTGGGGGAGGGCGCAGGGTTATGTGGGATTTTTACCCACTAAAACCCCCACGGTGGTCCATCCCCAGCGCATGTTGGGGGCCCCAGGAACTCTCGAAGAACACGACTGGGGCCCCCGCGCCACAAGTCTCATTCCGGGGGAGACGGAAAGGCCTGCCCCATAAACCAATTCTATACTTTACGGCGGTGCCCGGACCACCGAGGCACCGCCGTCCCCCCTGGGGCAGCGTGCAGGGCGTCCTGGGCCCCCACCCAGGATGCCACTGCCCCGGCGGCGGCTCTGTAAGGGGAGACGTAAGGCCTCCCCGGAGCCGCCGCTGTCCCGCCGGATCCTATGGAATGCCGGAAGGCCGGCGGTCTCACTAAAGAAGTGAGGAGCCGCCGGCCTGCAACACTCAACTGGGGGAGCGTGGCCGGAGACTGCGGCGGCCCCGGCTGCTCCCCCGTCCTCTGTCGATTGACAACCCCGTGGCCGCGCTGCCACGGGGTGTCGTCCTCCCTCTGCTAGGGGGCGCTGAAGTGCCTCGTCGGCTGCGCCCCCTAGCCCTTCGACGCGGGTCCGCGACCTCGCGGGCCCGCTCCGCGGCCTCCTTCTGCAGCATGACTTGCTCACAGAAGGAGGCCACGGCTCTCCAGTTCCTCTCGCTTGCCAGCATCGCCCCAAATACTGCTGGCAGCGAGAGGTCGTGGCCACTTTCTTGGCGTAAGGTACGACGCAGCGCTGAAAAGGCGGGGCAAACCTCCAGCGTATGCAGCGCCGTGTCCAACTCCTCGCCACAGTGGTGGCAGGCCGCCAACGCCTCCTTCCTTATTCGACACAGGTATTCACCGAAACAGCCGTGTCCGGTGAACACCTGCGTCATACGGTAGGTGAGCCGCCCATACCGCCTCTCCCGCCACTCGTCAAACTGTGGCAGGAGGGCCCCGACAACTGCCTTGCTGGTAAAGGCTCGGAGGTCACCCTTCCACCGAGCCACAGCCAGTTGCCGGGCCTGACGCCTCATTGTATCGATCGCCGTAGTCTCCGGCGGGACACCGTCGAGTCGCTGCAGGGCGCGGACACGCACATAAACAGGCGCGTCCGCTCCCGCCAGGAACTCGAACGGAATGAGTCCCGCCAGAGACATGGCCGCCGCGTAGGAGATGGTGCGGTATCCCCTAATGACCCTGATGGCCAACCGACGCTGTAGCCGGTGCAGCAACTGAAGGCTGCATCGGCTGGCCATCAGGGCCGGTGCCCACACTGGTGCTCCGTAGAGCACCATGGACCGCACCACTCCTACATAAAGACGGCGGACTCTTTCTTCCGGTCCCCCTAGGTTGGGCATAAGGCGGCCTAACGCGGCCGCTGCCCGCTCAACTCGGGGGACGAGGCGATCGAAGTGTTCATTGAAGCGCCAGTGGCTGTCGAGGACGAGGCCCAGATATGTCATACTGGACCCGACCTCGACCCAGGCGTCACCTACCCGGATCCACGAGGGGGGCGGACCCTTTGACCGAGGCTTGTTATGGAAAAACATAGCCTCGGTCTTTTTTGTGTCGATCCTCAACCCCAACTCGTGGATCCTCGCAACGACGGCGGCCACTGCCACCTCCGCCAGACGGATGGTCCTCTCAAACGTCTCCCCGACGGCAAGGATGTACGTGTCATCTGCATAGCAGATGACATACGTACCGTCGGGGAGCGGGACCCGCAGGACGCGGTCGTACCCCAGGTTCCATAGATCTGGTCCTAATCTGGACCCCTGGGGCACACCACGATCTACCTCCCTCCGCACGTGTACGTCCCGGCCATTATACTGGATAAACCTGTCACTCAGGTAGGACCCGATCACCGCCCGTAAATAGGGAGGCACCTCATGATATATGAGTGCCTCCCTGATGGCGGCCCAGGGTAGGGTGTTGAATGCGTTGGTAATGTCCAATGATACACCAACGCACACCCCACCCCGGGAGACGGCCGCCTCCGCGAGCGACTTGACACGCATGATCGCGTCGATCGTCGATCGTCCCTCGCGGAAGCCGTACTGGCTGTCCGCCAGATCGGGCCCGACCGAGGACAGGTGCCTGTGGAGGCGGGAGGCTATGATACTTTCCAGTAGCTTTCCCGCCTCATCCAGCAGGCAAATTGGCCGGTACGCGGAGGGAGAATCTGCGGGTCTTCCATCTTTCTTAATGAGGACCATCCGTCCGGTCTTCCATTCCCGAGGGAATTCTCCATATTGAATGCAGCGGGTAAATATCGCCTTCATTTCCTCCCAAAGGACGCCCGAGGCCAAGACCAAAGCCTTGCCGGGTACGCCGTCGGGGCCCGGGGCGGTGTTCTTCGCCCCGAGCCTCTTCAGCGCGGCAGCGAGCTCCTCGTCTGAAACCCCCAGCGCGTCGGACCAGTTGATATTGCCCGACACCTCAGCCGCGTGGCCCTCCATGACCCCGGAGAGGGGGAAGAGGGTGTTGACCACGCGACTGAGGAACTGGGGGTCCAGACTTTCCGTCACGGGGGGCGCCCAAGGCCGTAATCGACCCAGTACAATCTTGTACGGGCGCCCCCACGGATCGTCTTCCAGCCTCTGGAGGAGCTCCTGCCAGGCCTCGGCCTTGGCCTTCTTGATGGCCAACTGCAGCGCTACAACTTTCTCCCGGTATAGCGCATACAGCTCTGCCACCCACGTCGGATCGACATTCCGACGTCGACGGGCACGGGTGTACCGGCGGCGCGCTCGAATGCAATCGCATCTAAGATCCGCGATCGCGGGCGACCACCAGTACACCGATTTCCTCCACGAGGGGCCCGCTCTTGGCATCGCCGCATTGCATATGAGAGTTAATGCGCGGCAAAGCCAGCGGGCGCCCTCGTGCCCGTCGACGGGCCTGTCCCGGTTCCAGGCCACGACGTGGGCAGCGGCCATCAGGGCGTCCTTATCCAATCGCTTCAGCGACCACCGCGGTGGTGGAGGTGCTCCCTCCTGAGGGCGGCCTCGGGGCTGCTCATCTGGTGGGGTGGCGGAGAGGACCATCGTGATATAACGATGGTCCGAAAGGGTTTCGACCTCCTCCGCCACCCTCCACCCCGAGATACGGCGCGCAGCAGCGGGAGTCGCAAACGAGAGGTCCACGATGGACCCCCCATGCTGCCGCACGCACGTATGGACGGAGCCCGTGTTTAGCAAACGGAGCTCCAGTCCGGCCGCCCAATCGAGCAACGTCTCGCCCCTCGCGTCCGTCCTGGGAGACCCCCAGGCCGTAGCCTTGGAGTTAAAGTCCCCCAGGACAATGACTGGACGAGGCAGGCAGCGTGACACGCATCGCCTGACCTCGTCCAGGAAAACTTCAAAGATCGCGAGGGGCCAGCTCGGAGGAGCATACACTCCCACCACCGCGGTACCACCCCAGTCGACCGCCACAAATCCCCGGCCACTCTCTATAGGAGTAAAGGGCGGGGATCGGGGTCGACTGGTCCACACAATAGCGACGGAGCCCGAGGAGTCACCGGACCAATGCGGATGGTCCGGGACTCTATAGGGCTCCGCCACTACTCCTATACCTGCCTCTCGCTCGGCCAGGGCCTGCGCAAAGAGGTCTTGCGCCCTGGCCGAGCGATTCAGGTTCGACTGTATGATTGGGCCCGCGGGCCCCATATCAGTCGGTTTCCATGGGGCCCGCAGACCCTACAACCTTGGCGCTTATGGAAGCAGCTGGAGTCACTCCGCTCGCCAGATTCTCAGCCGCCGTGACCGGTGCGGTCACCATCTCCGCATGCGGCGCCTTTGTGGGGGCCGGCCCCGAGGGAGCCTCCGTCGCTGCAACCGTCGGGACCCGTGCCGCCGGGTAAACCACGACGGGCACCGGGGCAATAGGGGCCGTTGTCGCGGCCTTGAGTGTAACGGCCCGCCTTGCTCGACGGCGCCTGCCACTGCGACCTTTTGGGGCGCAGTCCTTAGTCGCAAGGCAGGGCTGCGTCCCGAGCCTATGATCCGCAGGTACACCCTTCTCTGCGCACAGCGCGCAGTTGATCGGTGCAGCGCACTGTGACGCACGGTGTCCTGCAGCGCCGCATCGGTAACACCGTCCGGAACGGTCCACCGTGCTGGTGCAGGTCCGGCGGACGTGGCCAAACTCCATGCAGCGGAAGCACTGCATGGGTCTGGCCTGCAAGGCATCGGCACGCACGCGGGTCCATCCCACGATGACACTGCCGGCTTGCGCGATTTTCCTCGCTGCAGCCGTGGGACATCTGACCCACAGCGTGCCCAATCCCATCGGACTGGAGCGGATGACTCCAGTCCGCACGTCCGCCGGTTTACAGGCACCAGCCTCAGCAATAGCGGCCGCGACCTCCGCTGGCGTAATTGAATCAATGATCCCGCGCAGTCGGAGGTCGGCCGTTTTAACCGGACGGGTTACTCGCGCCCCGGTACCGTCAAGGGCCTCCGCGACCTTCGCGGCAAGACGGTCCGCACCCGCTGCTCCCTCAGGTCCGAAAGGTGAACCTTCCGTGACCGCGGTCCTGCCACTCTCTCAAAACAGGCAGGACCGCCCCGACAGCGCGCTGACTCGCGGCGCCGCTCGATATTATCTCGCAGCGCCACTTTGTCAGCGCGAACCGTCGAGCCTGGCGCTTGAGGGCTTCTGCCTCAGACTCCAGCCGGGCCACCCCCCGCTGCTGGCGGAGACGCCAATAGACATCAGCGTCTACCTACGCCAGAAAGTGATAGGGGATGAACCCGGCCAGAGTCATAGCCGCCGCATAGGAGACCGTGCGGTACCCCCGTATGGTCGCGATGGCCACCCGGCGCTGCACTCTTTGCAGTAATATCTTACTTCGCCGGGAGGCCAACAAATCCCCTGCCCATACGGGTGACCCATACAGGGCCATCGACCGCACGACTCCTGAATACAGGCGGCGTACCCTCTCGTCTGGCCCACCCAGGTTTGGGAGGATGCGGCCCAACGCTGCCGCAGTCCTCTCCAAACGGGGGGCCAGTTGCTTGAAATGGTCCCCGAAGCGCCAGTGGCTGTCCAGGTGGAGGCCGAGATATTTCATCCCGTCCCCAACCCGGACGTATTGCCCACCTATTCGGATGAACGACTGGGGCGGGGCCTCACCCCGTCGTCGGCGGCAAAACCACATCGCCTCCGTCTTGCCGACCGACAAGCTTAACCCCAGCCGTCCGATCTCCGCAGCGACCGCTGCCACCCCTATCTCGGCGAGGCGGATGGTCTCCGTATAATCCCTCCCGGTGGCGAGGACGTGCGTATCGTCCGCAAAGCACGTCACCCTCACCCCGGGAGGCAGGGGAACCCGCAATACCCGGTCGTACCCCACATTCCAAAGCCCGGGGCCAAATGCCCCCTCTTGGGGCACGCCCCGGCTTACCTCCCTCCGGTACACGACCCCGTCGTGGCCCGGGTACTCTATCCACCTATCCCTCAGATAGTCCCGGATCGCGGCCTTGAGATAGGGAGGCACCCCGTGGTATTCGAGGGCCTCCCTAATCCTCTCCCAAGATATGGTGTTGAATGCGTTCTTGATGTCTAGGAAGACACCAAGTGCCACCCCACCCCGGGAGAGAGCTGATTCCGCGAAGGACCGCACGCGACTCACCGCGTCAACGGTGCTTCGTCCTTCGCGGAACCCAAGCTGGCTCTCGGCCAGATCGGGGTCGACCCGGGCCAAGTGCCTGGAGAAGCGAGCAGCTAAAATTCAATCGAACAGCTTGCCCACCTCATCCAATAGCACAATTGGCCGGTACGCGGAGGGAGAGTCTGCGGGCTTCCCCTCCTTGCGCAGAAGAACCATCCGCCCCACCTTCCACTGGGACGGAAACTTCCCCGACCTCAGGCAGCTATCGAAGAGCCGCCTGAGTCGGGGTGCGAGGACGCGGAGCGCCATCGCCCAGGCACGGCCGGGGATCCCGTCGGGGCCCGGAGCTGTGTTCCGGGCCGCCATTTTCCGTTCGCCGCGGCCATTTCCTCCTCGGTGACCCCCATTTCATCGGAACAGATGACATGGTCCGACGTGGCAGGAGGTGGCGTCTCCTCACCCTGAGGAAATAGGGTGTCCACCACCTCCGCCAAAAACTGGTGGTCCATACTCTCCGTGATCGGGGGAGCCCCCACGGATTCTCGGCCAATGTGCCGAGGAGGTCGTCGAATGCCCGGGACTTGTCGTCCCTGATGGCTTGCTGCAGGGCCGTCGCTAACGTGCGATACGTTCCATACAGCACTTCCTCCCTCGCTGCGTCGCGGGTCCTACCTCGGCGGGCACGCTGCCACCGGCGTCGGGCACCACGACACTCAGCGCGTCGCCGCGCGAGTTCGCCCGTCCACCAGTAGGCGGCCCGCCTGCGGAAGCCTTTGGCCCGGGGCATGGCGGCGTCACACGCCATCTCCATAGCGCCCCGGAACCACTCGGCCTCCGCCTCCACATTCGCGACTTGCCCAGCCGGAACTTCCGGCCAGGCTGCAGCGAGGGACGCAGCCATCAGTGCGTCCTCGTCCATGCGCTTAAGCGCCTATCTCCGCGGTGGCGCGTTCTGGGTGCGACGGCCCGTGGCGGAGGAGACATCAAGCCTGATGTACAGGTGGTCACTTAAGATTTCCACCTCCTCCGCCACCCTCCAGCCAAGCACGCGGCGCGCCGCAGGGGGGTCGCCCATGAAAGGTCGACGATAGATTCCCCCTGCGGACGCACACACGTGCTGACGGTACCCCGGTTTAATAGCCGGAGCCCGTACGTCGCAGCCCAGTCTAGCACCGCCCTGCCCCTCGCGTCGGTGTTGGGGGACCGCCAGGCATGGGCCTTGGAGTTAAAATCTCCCAACACGAGCACCGGACGGGGCTGGAGACTCGAGACACATCTCCCCACCCCGTCCAGTAACTCCTCGAAAGACGCGAGGTTAAGCCGAGGCGGCGCATACACGCCCACCACCGCGGTTCCGTCCCAGTGGACAGCCACGAATCCTCGACCACGAGCTACTAGCTCGCAGTACGAGGATCCGGGCTGCATGTTCCAAATGATCGCTACGGAGCCGTCATCGTCCCCGAACCAGTTAGGCCGATCGAGGACTCTATAAGGCTCCGCAGCAACCGCCAGTCCCGCACCCCACTCGGCCAGGGTATGCAGGAACAAGTCCTGCGCCCTGACCGAGTGGTTGAGGTTGGCCTGTATTATGGGGCCTGCGGGCCCCATCACGGTGCCACGTCCATGGCCGCCTTCGTGGCCTTCCCTTCCCCTGGACTAGAACCCCCATTTGGGGTTTTCTCCGATGTCGACGGCGTCGACGTTCCTGCCGCTGTCTCGCTTGCCTTCTCCTGGCTTGGCTTCTTTGCCGCCCTCCTCACCCTTCGCCGGGAGGATGTGGCGCAAGCCTTGGTGCCCAGCCTATGATCGGCAGGCCGCCCTAGGTCCGTACACAGCGGACACTTGGGGGCCGCCGTGCACTGGCTTGCGCGGTGACCGGTCACGCCGCACATATAACAGCGATCGGACCGATCCACCTCTGCAGTGCACCGTTGCCTGACGTGTCCCACTTCCAGGCAACGGAAGCACTGCAATGGGCGGGCTGGTAGGGCCTGAACCCTGGCCGATACCCAGCCCACCCGTATCCTCCCGGCGTTGACCACCTTGATGAGGGTGGCGAGGGGGCACTGCACCCAAGCCGTCCCTCCTCCTCTAGGGGTCTTCCGCACTACTTTTACCTCGTCCAGATGGCAGCCACCGGCTTCTGCAACCGCTTGAGATACCTTCTTTTTTTTTTTTTTACGTGGGGGAAATCTTCATAGATACCCCGCGCCCCTGGGGGAGGGCGCGGGGTTATGTCGGATTCCTACCGACTATAACCCCCACGGTGGTCCTACCTCGGCGCATTGAAGGGGGCCCCGGGAACTCTAGAAGAACACAACCGGGACCCCCGCGCCTTGGCTCTTGAGAACCCTTCCCGGGGGAGGTCGGAAAGACCTCCCCCTGCTCCTAACTCTTATTTACGACGGTGCCCGGTTGAAGGGCGACCCTCCACCCCAAGATTTGGCGCGCGGCAGCTGACGTGGCGAAGGAGAGATCCGCTATGGATCCTCCATTGTGCCGCACGCACGTATGGACGGAGCCTGTATTAAGGAGACAGAGCTCCAGTCCTGCCGCCCAATCGAGCATAGTTTCTTCCCTCGCGTCAGTCCTGGGGGAGCCCCAGGCAGTAGCCTTGGCATTGAAGTCCCCCAGGACTATGACTGGACGAGGCAGGCAGCGGGACACGCATAGCCTGACTCGTCCAGAAACACCTCGAAAGACGCGAGGGGCCAGCTCGGTGGAACATAAACGGCCACCACCGCGGTGCCACCCCAATCGGCTGCCACGAATCCCCGCCCACTCTCGATCAGAGAACACGGCGGTGATCCGGGGCGGCCAGTCCATACAATGGCGACGGAGCCTAGATCGTCGTCGGTCCAGTTGGATTAGACCGAAACTTTATTTGGCTCCGCCACCACTCTCATACCTGCATCCCGTTCGGTCAGAGCCTGTGCGAACAGGTCCTGCGCCCTGGCCGAACGGTTCAGGTTCGCCTGAATGATGAGGCCCGAAGGCCCCATTTTAGACGATGTCCATGGGGCCTCCGGCCCCGATCACCACAGCGCTTGTAGCAGGTGCCGCAACCTCCGCGCCCTCCCTCGTAGGGTTCTCCGCCACAGTTGGCGCCGGGCTCACCGTGGGCACACATTCCGTCGGAACCTCCACCGTCGCTGGGATCGCAATTGGCACCCCAGTGGGCGCTGCCGCCGCCGCAGGATTAGCGGCCTTGTGCGCACGTCTACCTCTGCGACGACGACCGCTCCTGGAGGACGCCGTTACGGCAGCACATTGATGTGTGCCCATCCGGTGTCCCGCTGGTTTGCCCTGGTCAGCGCACAGGGCGCACCTGCGCGGGGCAGTGCACTGCGCTGCACGGTGCTTCGCAGCGCCACATAAATAACACGGCCCCGTCCGGTCGACAGTGCTCGTGCACCGCTGCCTGACAGGGAGGCCTTCAATTGAACACGATACGATTGCACACGATCGCATTGGACACAGGTGTTTTGAGCACGCCATCATTGTGCACAGGAACTATTGGGCACAATTCGATTGTGCACAAGAATGATATCTGAACCTAACCAAAACTAACCAATGAACCCAACCTAACATAACATAACATAACATAACCTAGCCTAATCTAACTGATAGCATATGCAATTCTTTCGGTGTCCAATTTTACTCTCTGATATCATTCTTGTGCACAATCCAATTGTGCCCAATCGGTCGTATGCACAATGATGGCGTGCTCAAAAAACCTGTGCCCAACGTGATCGTTCGCCATCGTACCGTGCTCAATAGAGCCTCCCCCGCCTGACATGCCCAAACTCCAGGCAGCGGTAGCACTGCATGGGGCGGGCCTGTAGCGGATTGACTGGTCGACGCGTGGCCACCCCACGACCAGGTTGCTGACCAGGGCAACTTTCCGAGCCTCGGCCGCTGGGCAACGGATCCATAGGGTCCCCAGCCCGCCACGACTGCACCGGATATCCCCGGTTCTCACGTCGCCGGGCTGGCATCCACCAGCCACCGCGACCGCGGCTGCCACCTGCTGCGGCGTAATCGAGGGCCTAAGCCCTAGAACGCGGAGGTCAGCCGTCTTAATGCGTCGGGCCACCTTGGCGCCCGTCCCCTCCAGCACCTCTCTCAATTAGGCGGCGAGCACGTCGGCCTTAGCGGCACTATCTGCGCCCGGGACCTCCAGTTTGAAGGCCCCGGTGGCCGCCACCCTCGGACGCAATTGAGGCACGCCAATGGCTGCCGGGTCAACCTTGGCGGTGGCCTCGCCCAAAACCTGCGCGTACGTTGATGCGCAGCCGTTGGGGATTGTGACCACAACGCCTGTGGTCCTCGGGGCACGCGAAGGCAGTGGCTTGGCGCTCCTTGTGGCGGCCGGCCCACGTTGCGCGGTCGCCTTGCCGCAGGCTGGCACAGAGCTGGCTGTGTCCGGACCGACAAAACGGCCGGACCAGCAGCAGGTTGACAGCCAGAAGAAGAAGGAGTTTTCTTCTTCTTCCTCATCCCCTTGTTGCCGTCTGCCTCACTGACACGGACGGAGTCCGGCCTACGCGGTGGCACCACCTGCGGAGGCGGCACTTCACGCCGCACCTGGACCTCCGTCAACGGTAGAAGCTCGGCGCGCAGCGAGGCAAAACGCTCATCGATCAGCTGCGTTAACCTCAACAGCAGCTGATCGGGAGTCGCGGCATTCATACGCTGGCCGGCCGCCAGAGGCCACGGCACAGAGGGTGGGGTTTTAGCCAATCCTGGGGGCGACGTGTCTGTCGACACCGTGGGCGGCACACTCGCATCCCTGGCGGCAACATTTTCTGCACGGGAGTTTAGGAGTTGCTGAGGATAAATAAAAGTCTTAGCGGAACGATGAAGTCTTTTTTATTTAAGAGCGAGGTGTATACTGCAGATGTCTTTTCTGAACTGTGTCGTTCGCGCCCTTAGCGCGTTTCTCCTAACGCACACGACACCCTTGGTGGGGGTGTCTCCAAACGAAAAATTTGGCAATGCAGCGAGATTTCCCAATGACCACTTACCTCTTCCCTGCACGGTCAGAGACTGACAGGCCCGGAACCGTGGTCCCTTTGGAAATCCCCGGTTTATGATGCCGTACGTAGCTATTGAGACCGTTCAGGAAAAACTACAAAACGTACCTAAAGAAAATCTAACGGTATCCTCAAAAATAGCTTTCTTGACCGTATACCTCGCAAACCGTGCTGACCTTTTACGCTTACTAATGATCGCTTAAAATCACTCGGCCAGCCGCTAAGGGAGGATTTGTCTCCAGTTGCTGCGCCTCCACCCTCTGACGCAGGCGGCGGAGATCCTCTTCCATCTCCTCGAGTCTCTTGCGGAGGGGCTGATTCTCCTCCCCAAGGACCGTTGTTGCGTAGGTGGCCGATCTCATGGCCAGCTCCGCTTCTGCCACCCGCGTCTCGTGCGACGCCACACGCAGTATGCGCACGAACCGGCCGTTCAGGTTTTTGCTACTAGCAGCCACCTTCTCGACCTGGTCTATGTGCTCGCCTACGCGAGCAACAATCGCCACCGTGGGCATCGCACGATACTCCCGTGCCAGGACCGCCTCGTCGGGCAGAGGAATGCTCGACCGGGATGGCGGCCGTACCGGCACATCCGGATCCAGCACCGCCTCTGCGTCCTCCACCTTCGTGACATGCGCCTCCACCTCGAGGAGGCGCTTCTTCGCCGCGGCCAACTCGGCGAATTCCCCGGTTGTGGCGGAACGACCGTCCTTCTTTCGCTTGATGGAAGTTCGGGAGGCGGAGGACCCATCCGACTCAAAGTCCTCCAACGTCGCTCTCCCACCCAGTGCCTCTGACGCCGCCCTCGAGTCGACGGAGGATGCGCAAGAGGAGGCCCTCGAACGGTTGCGCGTGGCCGAAGCCGCCCTGGCCCTTTCCCTATGCCGGGGTGGTGGCACCTTGAAGATGTTATCATCATCTTCATCAGCACCCACCACCACTGGCTGCGTCCCGCAATTCACTGCGGCCGACGCCACTTCACTGGCCTCGCGCGATGTGGCGAGCACACGCTCCACCACATCAGCAGGCAGCCACTCCAAACCCACTTGACACGGACGCCCTTGCGAGCAGTCCGCATCCCCCCCAGTCCCCGGTTTTTGTTTTAAATGTTGAGTCTCCATGAGTGTTCCCACGAGAAGGTCGGAAAGAAGGTCCGCCTGGCCAGAGCCGCCTTACCCAGGTAAGCCTAACTACTCGGGAAGGGGTGGGGGGGGGGGGGTGGCTGGTACCTCCGAGGGACCGTTTGAGACTGCACCTGTTTAACGTCCAGGCAGCCATGCACCCATCGGCACGGTTTTCCTGCACACCTTGGGTTTGGATGTCCCCCTTCGCGCACATCACCCCCTTTTCGATCCTACGTCCGAGCCTTACCGGCATGGGAGGCCCTGCCGGGATCCGAAGACCCCGCCGGCATCGCCTCGCACATCCTCGGACCTACGTCAGGAACGACGGGAGCAACCCCTTTTAGTCGCCTCATACGACAGGCAGGGGATACCATGGCCGTATTCCGCCACGCGGCCACACGGCGGATTTTTTATAGAGGTTTACTTCTCGCGGGCCGGCCGGTTAAGGCAAGCCCCCCGTTCCTGCGAAACATGACCACAGACTTACGCTATGATAGAAGCTCAGGTCCCCGGGACCGCTAATCCCGTACTGGAGGTGCCATGAGGCACCTGCAGCCCTTGAGGTCGCCGTTCTCCCGTTAGCATAGAGGCCCTCACCCTTGGATACCCGACAAGTCGAGTATCGAAGGGCTTAGAGCACCTCTATCCCAGCGGACACCACGTGGAGGTGGGAGATCCGACTTGTGCCACCCTGGCACCATTCGACCGCCCACCCTTAGTACCTGCGTTAGCGAGAAAAGAACTCAAGCAACGTTGAACAGGTCGTAGTCGAGGGCGTGGCCCCGAAGGGCGGGTTTCCTCTACAACACATCATTTCTGTCGGTGGCATCTGTTACTCAGAAACCTGAGATTGGGTAGCTCCGTAGCGACAGTTTTAAGGGTAAAAGTCGTGTTGTCTGCATCTCGGACTCGTCTCGGATACTAGAATGACTGGGTCCATCATTCCGACACCTCGGGCGACGGCCGTGCAATTACCCTACGCACAAACCCTTGTTAGGAAGACTCCTCTTCCAACGTTTGAAGGGGCACCGCCGAGGGCACTCACCGTGACACCTCTACCACGCAAGTCTACAGCCATGGCGCCTGTTACCCAGAGTTCTGGGATTGGGTAGTTATATGGACAGCTTTTTAGGGTAAGCAGTGCGTGGTCTCCAGGATCTCGTCTCGGATACTAGGTCAAGCCCGACACCTCAAACGACGGCCCTGTTACGCAAACCCTTGAGATCGAGTCGAGATGGCGCCTAATACGCTCGTCTCTCCTCTACCACACGTTCCTACCAAAAGCGGTTGTGCTTTGCCCAGATTCCTGGGATCATGCAACACCATGCGCAATGGTTTTATGGCCCGCAGCAGTGTGGTCTGGCCACGGGCCCAAGAGAAGAGCTGGAACCTACCGCCGGTGGCCATCCAGGGGGAGTAAGTGGGGGAATACTCTTTGCTTGCGTTAGTAGGAGAGAACGTTTGGAACTTGCCGCCAGTCGCCTATCTTAGATTTTCGGGAGAGAACGGCTGGAACTCGCCGCCGGTCGCCCATCATAGCTTATAGTATTTCGGGAGAGAACAGCTGGAACTTGCCGCTGGTCGCCTATTGTAAATTATAGTATTTCGGGAGAGAACGGCTGGAACTGGTCGCCGGTCGCTTTCCAGGGAATGAATGGAAGAACCTCCTTTAAATGTTTGATATGAAATGTTTGATAGGACTTAATAATTTAGGGCATGAAGGTTTAGAAATGTGTATATTTCACAATTTGACCATTTGTAATTTTATAAATGTAGAAATTTTCAGCCACATCCAAGTGTACTTCACGATCATGCCAACTTATGGCCGTTTTCATTTGAATCAAATAATATGTAATTAATTGTGTCATAATTCCGGGATAAGATTGTATTACTTTTTCCCTTTGTAATATCGCAATATTATAAAATTTGAATAACAATAACGCTATAAGATTTTGTAAATTTCACATGTGCGATGAATTATTACTGTTTTTATAGAAAATGTTATTTGTCGATTGGGTGAAAGTGTAAACTTACTCATAAAAAAATCACTTATTTAGTTTCTAAATGATACAACCATTGTTTCTAGTAATCAATTGCTACTTCATTACGCTTAGTTAACTAGAAATTTCGAGTTCTTATAGTATACTATTAATTAAATTTTTATTAATTTCTTCTCACATTCTAACAATGGCAGGTTCTAATTATTAAACCGTTGAATATTTCTTGTTTCTTTTATAATATTATTAAAGATATTTATATCCGAATAATTTGTCAGTCATTTTTAAATTTGAGTATTTTGACACTTATACCATGTTTGCGTGCTAACAGTTCAATTATGTACTCATTCATCTACCTATCTGTGATTATTCTCATTATAATTTCCTTTTAAAGTTGTATTATCAGAAACACATTTTATTTCGAAAGTTCCATAAAATTTTGTTGAGTATAACTAATTATAGATATGAATTGAAAGAATATGATATGAATTGTAGAAAATAAGTAGTCACGCCTTTTCTTAATAATTTATATTCAGTGATCGAAAGGTACAAAATTAATTTTGTGGTTACTTTATATTGTTTAAGCGTTTTATTTAGATTGAATTCAGATTATATTAATAGTTTTAATACTCTACGGTCTAAATTTTTACTCAACTTCTTCTTTGTATTCTCCAAATGTCTAAAATTAAATCTAAACTAGAAGAAACCTTCTCGAACTAAAATTCTCAAAATAAAATTCATTGAGGATTAATGAAAATCACAAAATTTGTGAAGCATACGTATCTCAAATAAGGTTAACAAGATTTTGTAGCAAAAACGGGAATAAATTATCATTAATATGCAACAGCAACAAACAAAATAATTATATTTTATATTAGGACCGATTATAGTGTTTACATAAGTGTGCAGCGTGTGTATGCACTCAGGAGCTCAAATCGCTAGTGTTGCTAACAATGTACTTTATAGAACAAGAATACGAAATGATATATCATTCACCTTTTACGCATTCGATCATGGCGAAATTAATTATACCTTAAAATTTTTCTTTTTAGGCTGATCCATCAAAATATGTTAGTAGGTTTTTATGGATGAGATCGAAATATTTTCAAACTTTTAAAAGACAAAAATTCATAAAAACACAAAATTAAAAAATGTCAAGCTTCCACAGTCTTAAACTGGTTCATTTCCAAAAGATGAACTCGTACATTTCCAAAAGCCTAAATTCTAAAAGTTTCAACTTTCCAACTTCGTAAATCTCCAAATTCTCAAATTCTAAAATTTCTCAATCTCGAGTTTCTGGCATACACAAGTATCTGCAATATCATTTTAAGAAAAAATAATTCCCAGGTCTTAAATAAATGTGGTTATAAGCAGATAAGATTGTAGATACATGATACATAGATATGATTTGTGAAATGTCGTTTTGGAATATAAATTTATCAAAATGTATAACTTTTATTTCAGAATATTATATACATATGTATTTTGAATTAGAATAATTTTAGTATAGTCTTTTACACTTTTTCTAATAATTAAATACTTTCATTATTTATTCATTTGTTTATTCATTTTATCATTGTAAAACTCTTGATATATCGTTACGTGAAAATATTTTTATATTCAAATTTCGCAATCCTAAACCACTTTGTACGATACAATTTTATTCAAATTGTAATTAAAATAAAACCAATTGCAATTTAAAGAAAAAACTGTTAATGCATCAACTTTTACAAGTTTAATTATTTCGATTATTTTTAGGAGTACATAGAAGAATGTTTGAATGCTTACAAAAGAAAAACTAGCTTCAATTACTTTGATCTTGAAATATATTGTCAAAGTCAACATTTTGAACTAACGTTTCCTGATACATATGGTGATTTACGAAGGTATTTGAACACGTACCATGAAATACTTCATTAGTTATAATCAGTATATTATGTAACACTTAACGAAATATTATTAACATTGTAAAAGAGGTATAACTCTCGAGATTATATAGATAAAGTTTCAAACAAATTAAAATATATAAACAATAGATGTTCCGGCCTGCCATAGATTTAACTGTACAAATTTAGCTTAGTCTTAGGTTTGTAAATTTATAGTATTTAGTTTTTCGTATAATTTATAATCGGTCCCTTCGGGAATTTTGTAAACCGTTCCGTGGCAGCAGTAAACTCATGAAGCCATAAAGACCCGCGATTCTTACCGTAGCTTTATTCGTTCATTGGTCACATTTGGTCGCCAGGTACCAGCATTTCCAACTTTCTAGTCCGTTATTTCTAGCATGTTTTTACCACGGTCAGCGTGCTGCTTGACTTTATTACTTGCCACGGTCAAGGGTCAATTTAGTTAAATTTGGCGAGTGGAAAAAACCCAAGAAGGGCGGAAAACCTTCCACCTCCCTTCCATAGATGTCATATTTTTAAACATATCAGGACACTCCTCCCCCGCCAGGAACGTCTATGCCGAGGTTACATCGGCCATAGCATTAGATACCCCCATCAGAAATCATCTAGAAATCCATTAGAATTCGACTAGAAATGGAATAGAAGTCGACTAGAAATCAATAGAACGTTGTAGAAAATAGATTGTGACACTTAGAAATCGTAGATCACTTAGAATAAATATAGTTAAATATACCATTACAAAGTACACACTTAGAATTTTTCCCGAAGTATCGGGTGGTCCTTCGAATACAGTGGGGTCATTCCACGCCAAATCGATCACTTTTGGAAGTCACCATCTGCGATTTTGTTCTAATCGAAATATGTTGTAGTCCATGTGAAACTAGGGGGGGTTTAAGTCATCATTTTGCCGGTTTCGAATTTGGTAAGGAATAACAAGCCTCCAAAATTTGCAATTTTTGCCCATTTTGGCGAAAATAGGCTTCACTTACGAATTTTTTTCTCAGAAACTACTCAACCGATTTAGCTAAATTTTTTTTTGTTTTATTCGTGAAGGATTGGGCTATTTTAAAATATTTTTTTTAACTTTGTCGATTTGTTATAAAATGTCGGAAAATTTAAACAAATTCTTTTTTTGCGTTTTTCTTAATGAGGGGCGTAAAGGGTTAAATTTTGAAAAAAATATGGTCATATTCTTTGAAGCTTCCCCTTTAAAATGAGCCCTTCAGAACGATGGAGCCGCGAAAATTGACGTCACTACAAGCTGGAAAAGGACGCGGGGTACCCCGTTTCAGGTAAGCGAGACGCGCGCTGAGCTATTGTGATCGGTTGTTTTATACCACTGGTCCCAAAGCAATACGAGAAGACTTCGTACACGACTTAATAACTCTGTTCATACTTCGGAAAGTATATTAGTAACAACTCTTGGCCTATGACACATTTTTTAATCATAACTTAATTTATAGATATTAGTTTCTACGTTCATTGTTTATGGTTTACAAAAAAGGTGTGATTGTTCGACGAAAACTACGAGAAAGGGGTTCTTTCCTCTTATCAGGATGGGATAAGGGGGGTTATGATCAAAAGTATGGAGAGTATTATTGTGTGGAGTGGACTTAAGAATTGTGGAAAAAATTTAATGGAAGCTATTTCATTACACTAAACACAGAATTATCATTATCGTACTGGCAAGTCTTACATAAAATTTTCTTATTTGATAGTAGAGCAAAGCTATGAAAACTTCTAGTGCCTGTAATAACAGTGTTCTAGTGCGCGTAAAAAGTGAGCTTGTAAACAATCAGCATGTATAATGTATTCATTTTGTGTTACATAATTAAATGGTACGTCTGAAAAAGATAATTCTGTTCATTCAAATATATCTTTAAGAGTGAGAATTTGATTTTCTAACAGTTTTTGTAAGCTAATGCGCATTGCAAGTCTTTCAATGCTCCCTCCAATACTATCCCTTACCATGAGCTGTTGCAAAATATTGCCATTCTGCAGAAACATCGAAATCATTAAAATAATGAGTTGAATTAATATAAATCCTTTTGTTTTTATTGCTCAGGTGCCCTGTCAGTCATGTTTTCTAGAACCTAACAATTTTTACAATTTTAATATTGTCAAACCCATGACCGAACAAACGGATCACACTCATATCACTTCAGAGTTAAGTCTAGCATAACTAAATATGCTTAATTGACCATGATTGGCGATTGATATACTTTTCGAGGTATAAACAGAGTCATTAAGTCGTATACGAGGTCTTCACGTATTGCTTTGGGACCAGTGGTATAAAACAACCGATCACAATAGCTGAGCGCGCGTCTCGCTTACCTGAAACGGGGTACCCCGCGTCCTTTTCCAGCTTGTAGTGACGTCAATTTTCGCGGCTCCATCGTTCTGAAGGGCTCATTTTAAAGGGGAAGCTTCAAAGAATATGACCATATTTTTTTCAAAATTTAACCCTTTACGCCCCTCATTAAGAAAAACGCAAAAAAAGAATTTGTTTAAATTTTCCGACATTTTATAACAAATCGACAAAGTTAAAAAAAATATTTTAAAATAGCCCAATCCTTCACGAATAAAACAAAAAAAAATTTAGCTAAATCGGTTGAGTAGTTTCTGAGAAAAAAATTCGTAAGTGAAGCCTATTTTCGCCAAAATGGGCAAAAATTGCAAATTTTGGAGGCTTGTTATTCCTTACCAAATTCGAAACCGGCAAAATGATGACTTAAACCCCCCCTAGTTTCACATGGACTACAACATATTTCGATTAGAACAAAATCGCAGATGGTGACTTCCAAAAGTGATCGATTTGGCGTGGAATAACCCAGTGTATAGTTTTTCGTTAGCACAAGCGTGCAAAATACCTACAAGGCTCGAGCATCTTCGAGGTAACCACGAGCAATTAACAATAGGTATGAATTATTTCTTATAATGTAAAGATTACTGAAAGCACGGAAATATTTGAACAGGTAACTTTTAAATCACTAATTTTTAGTAGGTCCATCATTGGTACGAATAACATCTTACATAATCGTAAGCGATTATGTATACTGTTTACTAACTTTCTGTAACACTTGGTGAAATAGAATTCCACACTTTGAGCACTTTTCTTTTTAAACTATCCTTGAATGTTATATTAATTTTTTGTAATTCTTTCCCTACTATTGTCCATAGATTTTCAATCGGATTAATACCAGTACGTCGTGGTGCTGTGACCAACATGTAGGAGGTATTGTACATGATTTATTCTTTAGACTTTAGAGTTTCCTTTAGTATGTTTAGGAATATTATACTGTTGAAAGTAAAAGTCTTCATATATGCCCAATTTTCTTGAACATTCGTTCAAATTTTGTTCTAAAATATTAAAATATTTGTATTTATTCATTGTTCCTCCTATGAAGATCAAATTCACGGTGCCATCTGTTGCCATGCACTCCTAGATCATAACTGATCCACCCTCAAGTTTCACCGTAGCACGCAAGTTACATATATTCCAGAATACATTATCTTTACTAATAAATTCTGACTAATAAATTCTGGCGAACTTTAATATTTTTTTCTTATTAATACCACTAATGTAGGGCTTCTTTCCAAGAACCCTGGGATGATAATCATTTTCTCTTACCAGTCTTCTGCATAATCCTGGATGCACACCTTTCTTGTAGTTCTATTAAACTATCGTTGCAAGTTTTGTACTAGAAATCTTTCGATTTTTTTATATTTCACGGACCAAAGCTGCTTTTTCTCTTTCCGTTAGTTTCGTTGATCGGCCTGAACACTATTATTTTTTCTAATTTCTTCAAACTTAAATTTTTTAATAATATTGTAGGATTTTTCCACGGAATGACCGTTAGAAAGACATAGTTTTTTTTCGTAGAATAGCCGTTACAAAGACGACACGGCTCGTCGCAGTGTCGATAGTCGATTGTTTTATAATAACGCGTTGCAACCTGCAAAATTGGCGGCAGTCGTATTTTACGCTCCTGAGAAGAACAGTCGCAGAGAGCAGTGCCGCTCAGATTCCTGACTTTCTTGTTTACAAGATTTGTGTTTTCCCCTTCACCCTCATATCCTATAATATAATGTACTGTAAATAATGTTTAATAATTTACTGATTTCACCATACATCTATCCTTTGTCACGTCCTGTGACGAATTCCTTAAATTCCCTGGTCAGCATTCAAATTCATCGTATCGCAATTCCGAGAGAACGGTTCATTCGGGTCGACATGTTGCGAAAGTGCTGACAATCCGAATGAATGTAGTTCACCCAAATTGAGAAATACAACTTTGTGCCCTCTTTTAACAATTATAAAAGGTCGCAAGTATCATAAAAATCGGAAATTATCAACTCGGAATGGTGCCTTGTCAGTTGTATTTTCTTGTGCTTCCTTGCATCACGGATAGTTTCTGATTCTGAGTTTGGCTGAAAATAATGCCCTTTTTGTAGCGAAACGCGGAGCATGGGGAGACGTTTCGAAACGGAGCAAGACGTTTCCTACCGTGTGAGTGATGTGACCGTTTTGGGTTCTTCCCTCGAAAAGGACATCGGATTACAAAAATATATAATTAAAGCAATTTTCTGCCCGATCTGTTGACCTGAACACAATTAAGAACCTTTGGAGAATATTAGTTCATAAGGTGTACGCGAATGTAATAGAGTGTAGTATAGTTTTGGAGCTTGAAAACAGCATAAACCAAGCTTGGGATAATGCAGATATGTCAATTTAAGAAACTGCAATTAAAAGCACGAACAATAGAATTTTTGAAGTAATTTGTAAAAATGGTTGTTCGGACGCGAACTTAGACCTTTACCGCGACTAAGAAATTTATAACAGGGTTCAAGTGGTTTGACGCATAGACCACTGTGAATAGCTTTATACCTTGAAATACGGATCAACGAGGACCCTTTTGTCTATCAAGTCCTGTCCGGATCGATCCCAACGTCAACATGTGTTTGCCATAAATCGGCTAACGGGTATATATTCTTTTTCTCGCAGTCTCTAACAAACAAAGCATAGAATTTTCTTAACCGTCACCCACTGATGCGCGAGTGTGTTCGGGCGATTTTTATATATCAAACAGACAGTCAATCGTTGAAGCTTGTGCGGGTCGTATCGAGAGTCAAGAAGTGCCGTGTATCGTGGAGTAACGTAAAGTATCCAATGCTGGATGGATTCCAATACAAATCATAACACTATTCGAGCGAAACCCTGCACTCCTCAAATAGACTAACGTAGAACAACCAATGCAGGGTGGTTCCTAGTACAAAACGCAACATTATTCGAGCGAGACCCTGCACTCCTCGAATAAACTCACATGAGAAACCAGTGTAGGGTGGTTTCAAATACAGATCGTAACACTATTCGAGTGGGACTTTACACTCCTCGAATAGATCGTCGTGAACAATCTACGCAATGTGGATTATAACACGAATCGTAACATCATTTGAGTGAGACCCTGTGCTCTTCGAATCAATTAACAATCATACTCAACTACATACACATCATATACATAATCACTCACACTTTCACCGTTCAATCACGAACAAATATATATTTCGGGAGGTTTTTCATGCCGCAAGGCTTTTTCCCGTAAATCGTATCATTCGATCCAATAAATTATTATTATTTTTCAGGCTCAATTTTGTCTAATTAATTTTTTATTCACTCTCCTTCGCAATCAACTTCGAGCGTTAGTTTGAAACACGAAATTTCTCCATGTCGGAAAGATTTTGACGATACATGTAACGTCCCTGTAATTATAGGCTTTTAGCAATTGAACGACTTGCTTTTAGTATAACTATTATACAGGGTGTCCCATTGTAATCTCCTCAGGCAAATATCTCGGAAAATAAGGAAGATACGGAAAAATGTTTCAAACAAAAATTGTAGGGCGTGAAGGGGGCCAGATGAAAAAAATATGGACTTGACCTTGAGTGACCTATTGACGATCAGATCATGGTCAATGGTGTTTTTTTTAAATGGAAACCACTATTTTTTATTGCACTATCTTGTAACTCTTGTCGAGTCCTTTCCAAAACACTGCTACCGAAGTCTTTTACGTAAGCCGTTCCCGAGATATGAAGCTTGAAATTCGACATACCGCCGACATTTGCATTACCCGATGTACAACCTAAGATAGATTAGGTTAGAATAGATTGTATTATTTTAGGGCGGTTGTGCGAGTTGCGGCTGAACACCCCTTCGTATCAATGCAGTAAGGATTGGAAAAAGTTGTTCAATTAACAATAAACAAGTACGACGATATACCGGGCGATTCACAAGGAACAGAACGCACTCTTATTTCAGTTCAGCTTAAAGATTGAAGAAAATGTTTGTGGGAGTACAGCGGTAACCGTCGCATCGCGAATGGACTGGAAAAATCGCGAATAGAGACAATAATAACAACGTGCAGTTGAACAGCTGATCGGGCGAAGCCGTTACCGACGAGCGCGTCGACCCGAGCATGTGTGCATGTATGAGTGAGTGTTGTCGAAACGTCAAGCGAAGCGAGCGTTAGAAAACGGTCGCGGTTCTAACGTTTATCGAAAACTCGCGAAGAGTTCAAAACAACGATCGAGAATGTTCGGGCGCCGCGCAAATATAAGGACACGACCGCGACGCGACGGCAGAGTATAACGAGTCATGACAACGAGCACGATTACGACGACGATTACGAACTACGGCTTACGATTTACGAATTACGATTTACGGACTTTCTGATTTATTGTTTCTTGTGCGCCTCTTGTATTTGTTGTACGTTTATTTTGTATCTTTTGTCTGTTCTTTTGTGCGCTCTTTAATAAAAGGATTAGTTATTAAAATTCTAAACCTACATGTTAGAGAAAAAAGTTGTATTGTTTAAGAGGACAAATATGGGAATATACAAAAATTTTCCGACTATTGCAGTTTTCAAGGTTTTTTGAAGATCATCGGTAATTTTTGGATTGCCCCATATGCTCTCAACATCGTGGGGTAGTGCTGATGTCAAGACAAGTAGAACAATATGATACACTATGACCTTCAAATGACCTTGACATGGAAGTGTATGATAAAGCAATGATAACTTAAAAATGTTCAACAATATTATTTATATTAAAGTAAGTGTTAGAAATTGAGAGTTTGTATAGATGCGGACGGTGAGAGCGGTCCATGTGCGTCTTGTCAAAGCGCTTTCCTGGTCGCAAGGGAAAGTTTATGAGGCTAAGACAGATTTGTATACCTAGTCGTCAAGGGCCATAGCGACGTTGGTGTCCTCACGGCCAATGCTTTGCCGAATAGGCATTCTTGTGCAGACTGTGACCGTGGAAACACGTCACAGAATAAACGAGACAAATTGAAAGTGAATCCGTTTGTAGTATTTTATTTATATACCTCCGGTCATTTTGCCTAGTTATTTCCTACATAAGGTATGTTCATAATGACGACTCAACATTTAAACGTCCAACCGAGGGACGTCACAGCATAAACTATAATTCACTCCACATGCTACTGCATAACAAAAGAAGCAAATAGAAAATCACGTAGTAAAAAATATAAAAACACATTTTCTGTAAGGGCAATGTTATTAAGGTTCAGTTAAGGCAATTCAAGAACGTATTTTAAGAAAATATATGTCCCTCAGCAGTAAAGTAAATATTCAAACAATAGAAATGTTTTGTCCAAAAAGATTCTAAACAATAGTTAAAAATGAACGAATTTATTTCCCATTATGTGAAAGGGTCTTAGAAAATTTAATCGTCTCGCACATTTGAGAAAGTCCAAATTGTTTTACAACCATTACCGTCCTGCGCTCGTTGATAGTCCAAAGACCCTACCTGGCACTAACGATAAACACCGCGATGTAGCTTCCAACACCCAAAATTTGTCAAAAAATCATCTAACCAATCAAGAAACGCCGTTAGAAAAAGCTCCACTACGAAACCAAATTTATCACGGAGGAAATGTTTGCGAGAAACAGCAGATTAAAACTTACTGCCATATAAAACACATCAAACTGTCTATCTAATTCGCCGTCCGACATTTTTGTAAAAGTACTTTGAAAATATTTGTGTTTCTATTAAATATTTTATGTGTTACATTTGCATGAGTTATTCTAAACCTCTACTAATTCTCGCGTTACGTATCTTTAGCATTGTATTTTTATATCTCTGTTGGAGGTCCCAACCATATGTTCACTATCCTATTTCCTTAAACATGCCAATTCCTTGTCCCTGTCCTTAACCTTAGGCCCTTTCCTGTCACCAGTCCTAGACCATTCAAGTACCTATAAATTTCCACTTCCAGAAATCCACTTTTCTTCATTTCTCTACCCAATCCCTGTTTCTTTTCCTCCACCCTCTATCTTTCATTAACCAATAGCTTTCCTGCAAAAACCCAGCTCGTGGGTTCTTCTTCATCTAGTTCCTCAGAATTCAGCTTGTACTCTAACGTGTTGGTCACAGTTGATTATTTTTATATTAAGTTTAGAAACTGAGATTAGGATTAAGTTGAGACAAATAAATTAACTGTTTAGTAGTTAAATCCAGCTTAATTTGAACCCGGTTTCCCAACATCTCTTTATATCTCATTTTATATTATTGTTTGAATATATTTTTATTATTACATTCATTATTTGTCTCCTGCCTCCGATCGAATTCGTGACCGACCCTACGAGCCTTTACAATTACTCGTTTATGTTGACTCAGAGGTGCGTAAATCAGCCGCACGGTGTCACAAAAGTGCATTTGACCCCCCCAATCCCCCCCCCCCCCCACCCACTAACTTATTGTGGCTTATGGGAACGAAACGTCACGGAGGACGTAGATACCAGCTCCGCAAATTAGTTAGGTCATTCAACGCGTCGGTATCATTTGTCCGCTAAGTGAAACCAGTGTATAAGTTAATACGCAGGCAGGACTTTACCTTGCAGATCCCAGGCAAATCATTTGTGAAGTAAAAGAGTAAGTAATGTCGCACACAGACACGCGGATCTTTGGCAGACAACGGGCGTACGTACCGCATGGCCAAAAATATTACATCTTTGAACGTTCAAACGGGACGTTTAATCCTCGATGATACGGGAAGGTCGATCCGGGACGTAGCAATGGCAAAAATGGCATTTGTTAATGCCACTAGAATTTTAGGACTGACTGTAGAAAGTGCGTAGTGCCATGCACTTTTCTGCCTGGAAATGATCAGGGCAATCGTTGATGACGGCTCATGATCCCAGTTCCATCTCACGCCGTTATTTCAATCACGAATTAAAAATCCAATCACGAACTTTCGATGGCGAGCGGTACTCCTATCACGACATATGGTACAATTAGACTAAACCTCAATCTAGGTTACTTGCTTACGTTATATACAAAGCTTTTACAAATGCTTTGTACCTAGGGCTTCAAAAGTACAAGCGCCGCTGATTAACATACTGACAGACAATATTAAAGGTAACACACTTGTAACCTGGACACCCGAGGCACTTGCTGCATTCGACACGCGTAAGGAAGATCTGGCGAAAGACACATTATTAGACCGCCCTGTGCCTAACGCGTCACTTACTATTAGCTGCGACGCTCTGGATTTTGCGATAGGTACCGCATTTTACCAACAAGACGACAAAAACTGGAAACCTTGCGCTTTCTTCTCCAAAGAATAACTTATTGTTAGTTCGACAGAACAGAAGTATGCAGCTTACGACAGAGAATTATTGGCAATTTACGCAGCAATAAAACATTTTAAGCACATGGTCGAATTTTTACAATTTACACAGACCACAAAACATTAACTTTTACTTTCCGGCAAAAACTGGGCAAAGCAACACTAAGGCAGATTAGACATTTGGATTTCATCGCCCAATTTTCAACAGACACATAGCTGGCCTGGATAATGTCGTTGAAGGCGCATTATCAAGAATCGAAACAACGAAATTATCGTTTAGCTACAAAACGGTGCAAAATCTTGTGAAATCTCAAGAAGAAGACGAAGAACTTGAGACTTATTTACATGGCAATACAGAACTGACAAGTTTAAAGAAAATTACAATTCTCGAGAGCATCATTGAATTATGATATTATGATATTTCCACTGTACTATAATATACCCACGCATATAATGCGTCCTTTTACCACGAAACTTTTCTGTCGAGCAATTTTTAATTCTTTGTATCAGTTGTCCCACCCAGAAATCAGCGCGATGACCCAGCTCGTAACCCAGCGTTACGTGCGGCCTTCCATAAAATCGGATTGTAAAAAATGGACTCGAAATTGTTTACAATGCCAACAATAAAAAATTACAAAACATGTTTCAGCTTCTCTTGGATCTTTTCCTTCACTGGCAGCGAGATTCAAGTACGTGCACCTCGACATTGCAATTTTGCCGATTTCTGAAGGTTACAGATATTGTGTTACGTGCGTTGACCGTTTCACTCGGTGGCCCGAGGTAAATCCTCTACAAGACCAGGAAGCAACCAGATTGGTTTTAAGCCAATCTGTTACATTACAGGGTGGTTCACCACATTTTGCCATTTAGATTTACGTCATTATTATTACTCATAGCAAACAATGTTTCAGATGAAGTTGAATGGTTTCGAGAGGGGCACATTCTGATGGTATATTTTTTTTTGTAGGTGGACGTGTAAAGGAGATATGAAGGTCATTAATTTTTTTTTTAAATGGAATCATATATTTTTTATTGCACCAGCTGATGCTCCTTCAAATTCTGTACAAAAAAGTATTAACCTATTCATGTAAAAAAATCATTAGTTTAGGAGATATTTTAATTTTAATGTCTATTTACAGAAAAGGTTCAATATCTTTCTGCACGTGTAGCACTTTTCCCAGCTTCAAAATAAATTGATAACATGTCTATCTTTTCTTCTTTAGAATACTTCATTATGAAGTGATAATTCACCGTATCGTCGTATTCACCGTATTAGAGACGTAACAGAGACTAAATTTCATAATAAGTAGGAGAGCAAGAATTATCAACACAGAAAATGTAAATATTTACATTAATGGTTTCTGCTCTCTTACTACATTGTCACATTGAATTCATAATATTGACCAGAAAGTTACGATTTCCTAACAAGTTAGAATTAAAATATCTCCTAAACTAATGATTTTTTTACATAAATAGATTAATACTTTTTTGTAAAGAATATGCAGGAGCATCAGCTGATGCAATAAAAAATATATGACTCCATTAAAAAAAACATCAATGACCTTCATATCTCCTTTACACGTCCACCTCAAAAAGAAAATATACCATCCGAATGTGCCCTTCTCGAAACCATTCAACTTCATCTGAAACATTGTTTGTTATGAGTAATAATAATGACGTAAATCTAAATGGCAAAATGTGGTGAACCACCCTGTATAAGGGATATTGGGTAATTTATTTACAAATTTTATTTAATATTTGCAAGTGTATCATGTTAAAGATGTATGTTTTGTAAAAGTAAAGTTTACATAGATAAACGTCAAAATTTAGTTAATTTACAGGCTATTGAACTCGAAAATTTTCTTTTCTTTTGTTTACTAACATTTTTTAAACATTTATAATCTGTAGTAATTCGACGATGCCTTTTATCTTATACATCAATACGAAATTTATATTTTGTGCTTTATCGCGAGTATGCCCGTTTTTTTAAATAAATGAACAAATCAGCCTGTTCGATGCTTTCAATATGTGGAGGCAAATAAATTTTTAAAATGCTTACAATGAATTTATATATAAATATTAATGAATTGTGATAAACGTAATTTAATAATAAATTTTTCGAAAATAGTTAATAACAATACATATTGTCTTATATGCTTATTATATGAATATGAAGAAACTTCCAATATTTCAATATAATTATTCTTACGGAAGTAGTGAAGTATTATAATTTTTCGAAAATACTGTTCTTAAAATATGAATTTGACTACTAATAATTCTTAATAAATTTCGTAAAGTACTTTTATTCTTTATTTAATATTAAATAATATACATTATATACTTTTACTTTAATATAATAGTTAGGTTAAACTTCTTTTAATTATGCGGTACCATGTTTAATGCTATCAGAAATATAATTTCTTATAAAAAAACTTTGCAAAACCGATCATTAAATGAATCATATGTAACAATGATGTTTTCGGAGAAGGAAAAAAGAATTATTTAAAGATACATAAATTATTAAAAAACCTATTAAATGTTACATAAAACCAAATTATCTGATATTCATCACAGCAGTATTTCTCTTTCTTCCTTGCCATTGTAAAACATATGGTTTACAAGTTCCTTGCTTTAAATTATAAGCTGTGTTAAGATGTTTTTCTTAATATCTGGATTGACTTTTATCGAGATAAGGAATGAATGTGTACATTAATTAATGTTTTATTGTATATTTATTCATTTTTCTTCCTTTCTTTTAATATCACATTAAATGTGCATCATGCGACGTTAGATGTTGTTTTAAAAACCGGTATTATAAATAATTATTTTGTATTATATTGTTAAGGCTTGCCATAGATCTAACTGTATATATTTAGCTTAGCCTTAGTTTTGTAAATTTATAGTATTTAGCTTTCGTATAGTTTATAATCGGCCCCTTCGAGAAGTTTGTAAAACGTTCCGTGGCAGCCGTAAACTTATGAAGCCATAAAGACCCGCGATTCTTACAGTAGTCTTTTTAGTTCATTGTTCACATTTGATCACCAGGTACCAGCATTTCTAACTTTCTAGTCCGTTATTTCTAGCATGTTTTACCACGGTCAGCGCGCCTCTTGACTTCATTGCTTGCCACGGCCAAGGGTCAAAATTAGGTAAATTTAGCGAGCGGGAAAAACCCAAGAAGGGCGGAAACCATCAGAGCATTCCTCCCCCGCCAAGAACGTCTATGCCGAGGTTACATCGGCCATATCCTTAGACACTTCGAACAGAAATAAAACAGTACTCAAATAGAAACAACTAGATAGCAATACTTAGTCACTTGTATACACTTAGAAAATATAATCAAATATACCGGCACAAGTTGAACATTAGAATTTTTCCCGATCATTTATCGGGTGGTCCTTCAAATACAGTGACGAGGCTTAGTTTCGTTGGCACAAGCGTGCATAACGCCTACAAAGCTCGAACACCTTTTGGTAAACACGAGCATTTAACATATATGTTTTTATTTTCATCATAACCACCGTAAATTTTGAATTTTTATAACCAAATTTCAATAACTCAAAATAATCTTGACAGAAAAATATATGAATATATGTATTACTAATTTAAAGAAAAAGTATCGCCATTTTCAAATTTCTATTTTGAATTACAAACAATCGAGATGAAAGTTAAATTTCTTAACCGGAGGAAACTAATTTTTATCAACATATAATCGAAAACCAAGAGTTTTATTTATGATCGGAGATTTTTGGTCCATTATGTACTGTTACTCATACACATACTCCAGAACATATAAACAATTATTTTCTAACAAGTAGTTGTGAATTTTTTCAACCAAATACAGACATCATTTTCACTCACATTCGAACTTGCACTGATTACACTTTCTAAATACCTTTCCGTAAGAATTAGATTAGATTTCTTTTTAGAAAACTTCTATACCAACCGCTTTCTGATATATCCTTGTGAAATGGATTTTTTAAATCACTTTGATTCTAAAGCACTTTAACTCTACCTATAATATTTTTGTTCCATCTAGGAAATTCTTTCCGATGACATTTAATAATTCCGTTTACTAAATTATCTTGTAATGCAAGAGGAGGACTTACAATTAGAATTGTTTTGGCAAAAGCATCATTCATTCAAAATTTCATGCTGGATCGAGGAATTCCATATTTTTATAAAGCTATATGCTGTACCATACCTTTCCGTATAGTATCTATTGCTTTTTCGAATTTGTTCTCCTGAATATCTTTTTTGGCGTTTATTACCTGTTTTTCTTTCGACATATTAAAATTTCTAAAATTTATTAATAAAGAGTAACTAAATATGATGTAACATTGTAATAAACTTAAAAATATAAAATAATATCGCTTTCATCTCAATGTTTCGGGATAAAATTTTTAATTTTGCCTTAGATGTCTGTTATAATAAAAAATACTTTAATCATAACCAAGTTATTACTTGGTACCGACTTTTTAAAATTCAAATCGTTTCACAAGTAAAATAAACAAAAGACCAAGAATTTTTCATCGTTGCTTTGTTCATTGCACCCACGACCAATATTACGCACGTGGAATGTTTGTAATTATATCTCGTGTTATAAATGCATTAAATTATCAGTAAACGAACAGCTCCAACTTTATACTTGTTTAATTTGATTCCTGATCTTTCAAGCATCAAAATAGAGTCACCCTACCTATTAATAAGTATGATAATGAGTAGAGAAATATTAATTACATCCGAAACATGAAAGTATTTGAAAATTGATATATTCATAAAAAAAAAAGACATAGGTTATTTCTTATCATTAACTTCTTTAAAATAGGACCAATTACTGGCAAGTAGTGACAACTATATTGTTTATCTCATTAATTTAATAAATTCGAAAACCGAAATGTCAAGCTTTTTATTGACATCTACAGATATCCACATGTATTTCATGAATGCAAAAAAACAGAAAGAAGCTTTTGAAATTGAAATTGGTATGAAGTATTGGAGTAATGATGAGTTACTTCACCATAGTCTATATACTTTAATTTACATTGAAATTAGTCTTACTTTTTAAGGAAACATTATTAGGAGGTTAAAGAAATACATTCCATCCCTAATCAAGGTAAGAAAATGCCAAACAAAGATGAAACGACTTCCCGGCACAAAATATACGAAAGCCAGGATGACCGTGTTTGAAGGTGGTGTTTGTCATTGTTCCTCGAGTAACTGTACCGCCGCGTCGGTCTGTGTCCACTGGTCGTTTGACGGAAGGCGGTGAATTCCAGATAGTAACTGTCTCTGGTGGAATCATTGAGCAGCTTCTACAAGGAAGGCGTTTAATACCCTTTTAGCGAGCGACGCGTCCGTTCGTCGAGTATCATGTGAACAGGCAAGAAAATCAGTTCAACTTAGTGCGGCACGACGCGGCGTGTACACGACAGTTAGCCCGTCGCTTGCAATGACCGGCACGGCGGCTCTACCGGCTCCTACTAAGAAATTTATATGGCGGTCTACCGACAATTGTACAACCACCCCATCATACGTTCGTATATCGGATGCTGCGCTAATTGGACCACCGACCAATGCCAATGGACTCACCGTGATTACACCTGCCGGATACGCACTACTGTCCACGAAGGATTTCGTCCTTCCCAGCCACTTGCTTGAAATGCCGTTCTTTTCGACACTTTTTGCCATAACTCCGGTGCTCGTTGTAATTCGACAGACTTCTTTAAGCGGGTGGGGCACAAAAATTTTTCTCATCCGAGAGTTTATGACCAGAATCGTCCAGAGAACATGCAACACACACTGTTAAACTTGAAGTGAGGGTACTAAGTATAAATGATGTTTATCAAGTTTTCTTTCTTTAATACTGAATCATTTTGAAGTTTATTCAAAGCTTCCCTGCATTTATAAAAGTGTTTGTAATTACAATCAAACTTTACTTGTTTTATGTAGAATAAGACTAGATAAGTAAGGTAAAATCATAGAAAGAGATACTGATTATTCTTTATTTTAATTCTGAGAATAAGCGGATTTATGACTTTAAACTTAACTGATTTTAAGTTTTTTAAAGTAATGCATTCAGCTTTATACTTAACATTAATTCAATTCACTTTTGCTTCTTAAACCTAATTTATTTCTTAACTCTAAAAATCTTGGTTTTGCTAGAGCTTTCGTGAATATGTCTGCTATTTGCTCTTCCGTTCGGACATACTTAACATCGATTTCGCCTTTTTTGTATAAATCACGCACAAAATGATATTTTACATCTATATGTTTACTTCGCTGATGGAATTCTGGGTTTTTTTATTAATCTTATTGCGCTCATATTGTCTACAAACAATACATAATTCTCATCATTACCATATTCCGTTAACAATTTTCTTATCCAAATTACTTCTTTAACAGCTAAGGCTGCGCTGACATACTCAGCGTCAGTCGTGGACAACGCTACAGACTGTTGTCGTTTACAGTGCTATATGATGGCTGCATTCGTGTATTTACATACTATGCCCGACGTAGATTTTCGATCTCTTTTGTCGCCTGCGAAATCAGCATCGCTATATGCTTCGAAATTACCCGTCCTGCAATAAAGCAAACCTACATCTTTGCTTCCTATAAGATATCGCATTATACGCTTGATTAATAACCAGTGTTCTTCGCTGGGATTTTCTATAGCTCTCGCAGTAATATTAACAGCATATCCTATATCTGGTCTGCTTACTACTTGTAAAAACATTAGGTTACCAACAGCTTCCCGATATTGTCCATTACATTTTCCTTTCTCAAGCGTATTTGAGTCCCATCCTGTATCAATTGGAACTGAAACGCTGTTTGCATTGCTTAACCCAAATTTTTCAAAAATTTTCGTAACATATTTACATTGGCTTATGAAGATTGACCCGTCGTTTAATCTACTTATTTCTATTCCGAGGAAAGTATTTACATTTTTAGTAATCGTTGTTTTAAATTGTTGATTTAATTTATGCAAAAACTTATCTATAAGAATTTCGCGAGTAGCAGCTAGAAGCCCATCATCCACATAAATGGCTAGAAGCATTTTCTCACTATTCATTTTATATATATAAAAGCAAGGATCAGATGTACTTTGTTGAAAACCAAAAACTTCTAAGAACTTTGAAAAAATGTTCGGTCCAACACCTTGGTGCTTGCTTCAGCCCATACAAACTTTTCTGTAATTTGCATACCCTCGATGTCCCATCATCAAATCCTTCAGGTTGTTTCATGTAAATATCTTCAGTTATGTTACCATATAAAAAGGCAGTTTTTATATCAAATTGTGCAAGACATAATGCGTCGCGAGCTGCAATGCTTAACAATGTTCTTATCGTATCATAACGAACTACTGGACTGAACGTTTCTTTATAGTCTAACCCTTCTACTTGACTATAACCCTTTATAACTAATCGTGCCTTATACCGTTCAGTACCATCCGAATTAACTTTTTTCGCGTAAACCCACCGATTGTTGATAATTGTTTGGTTTTCCGGTTTTTCTACTAAAACCCACGTTTGGTTTTCATGCAAAGATTCCATCTCATCCTGCATAGCTAATCTCCATTTATAATTATCTTTAGATTTAATAGCATCCTTGTAGTTAATAGGCAATCTTTCTGCGAAATACGTAATTGGACATCCATAAAAATCCGTCGGTCTTATCAA
Source organism: Megachile ligniseca (assembly GCA_945859555.1). Taxonomy (NCBI): domain Eukaryota; kingdom Metazoa; phylum Arthropoda; class Insecta; order Hymenoptera; family Megachilidae; genus Megachile; species Megachile ligniseca. Next base: position 153,653 of record OX243785.1, read on the forward strand.
TCGCCTATCCCTCAACTGTCGCGTTGAACTGTCATCACTCACTCTCAAATATTCAGTATCTTTTGTTTGATTATCTGGCTCAGTATCATTATCCGGCTCAGTATCAGTATCATCTTTCGCACTAATAAACGAATCTTCACCTGTCTCAATAACCAAATTATCATCTTCATCTAACCAAATTATCCTTGTTTCTACTTGTATTTCGTATTTCAATAATAGAGTTATTTGCAATCAAACTTTCCTTTTTAAACAAAACATCGCGGCTTAAAACTACGTCTCTCAAACTAGGAATATAAATGCGATAGCCTTTACAATTATCTACGTATCCAACAAAGAAACCTTTAATAGCCTTTTTGTCAAATTTCTTTCGTTTCTCATCTGGTATATGAACAAAACATTCCGTACCTAAAACTTTAAGATTGTTTACATTCGCGGTTTTGCCGTACCATAGATCATAAGGAGTTTTTCCTGCCTGTTTTGATGGACCTGTACGATTTATAACATATACTGCAGTATTCATAGCCTCTGCCCATAAAAATAAAGGTATGTTTGAATTTGAATAAATCATAGATCGCGCGGCTTCAGTTATAATACGGTTATCGCGTTCCGCAACACCGTTTTGTTGTGGCGTGTAAGCGATGTTTACAGAATGTTTTATTCCACTATTATTTAACAAACTTTCTACTTGCTTACTCATGTATTCTTTGACACCGTCACTGTGAAGTTCTTTTATGTTTTTTCCAAACCAATTTTTAATTTCTTTGCAAAACAGTTCTAACTTTTCAGATACTTCCGATCTTTCGCGTAAGAAATAAATGCTTCTAAAACCTGAATATTCATCCTTGAAAATTAAAGAATATCTCTTTTTCCCTAAAGACTCTAATTGCATTGGTCCGCATACATCAGTATGTATGACTTCACGAACTTCGGTTGCACGCTCCATCCTGTCGTGAAAACTCAATCGATGCATTTTTCCGTACGCACACCCGTCACAAAAATCATTATCGACTGCCAAATTAATTCCCATGTTTTCCAGAAAAGATTTAACATGTCTTTTATTTTGATGACACAGTCGTTCGTGCCATAATTGCAGGGTATCTGCTTTATCGACAACATAACATTCTTTTGGCTTTACCACACGCGCATCTAGTTTATACAAATTACCGCTATCTGAACCTGTCGCTATGACATTATTATTACGCGTAAATGAGCAATGCTTTCCGCAATCTGTAATAGAGAAATTTACGCCTTTCTTTGCAACAACTTTTACCGAAAACAAATTTTGTTTTAAACACGGTACATACAAAACATCATACATAGTGCCTGGAATCCAGTCATCGTTTACAAAAGTCTCTATTTCAATATTACCTTTCCCATATGCGCAAATTTCTTCTCCGTTTCCAACCTTGATATTTACGGGATTCTCGAACTCTTCAAAATCATGGAACCAATCCCGCCGATGTGTCATGTGATCTGATGCTCCTGAATCTATCAGCCAGCCATCTCCAGTAACGACGCCGTTCACACCTACGAACGCCTGCCTGATGTGTGTATTTCGTTGTGATGAACTCCCACCATTCAGTTGTGTCACTTTTCTTCCTTTCTTAGGGCAATTTTTGCTAAGATGATTCTTCGAGCCACACGAATAACAACCCGGACAGTCCTTTTTTAAATGATTTCTCCGTCCACAAGTATAACAGATTATTTGTTTATTATTTCGCACATACTCGTCCTGAACTTTTCGATCATATCTGTTACCAATCATGTTTCTCTGTTTTGAATTTGAAAACAAAGCAACTGTTGGCTCCCGCGACTCTTCTTGTCCCTGACTTCTCAGCTCTTCCGCCATTAGCCTTGTGGTCAAATTTTCCAACGTTTTCCTTTGTTCGTCCACCGAATCCCACGCGCTATGAAAATGGTTGTATTTTGCTGGTAAAATACACAACACACGCGTTAACACCATAGAATCAGAAATTTCACCACCAAGACTCTTCATTATTGTAGCCAAATTTTCCAATTTTGACAAATTATGTGCGACACTTTCATTTGATTTCCACTTGCATTCAAAAAACTGCTTCTGTATCAATGATAAGGTTTCATTAGATTTCATATCATATACGGAATTTAACTTCCTCCACATATCCCTTGCAGTTGTACAATTCAAAAGTAAATCCAATGGTTTTTTCTCAACTGTCGTTACAATTAATTTTCTCGCAGCTTTGTCCGCTTTTTCAAACTGTCTAAGTTTCACATCCCGATCTTGTACACCATCTGCAGGTTCTATTAATCTTCCCTCACAGACATCCAATAGATCGTCCTCATTTTCTAATAAAGTGCGAACAATAAAACGCCATTGATGCCAGTTGTCTTTATCACGCAATTTTTCAATTTTCAGGCTTGTAACCTCCATCTTGGATCTCGTAACCGTCTTTTTTCTTTACTTTCGTAATTCAATTAATATTCACTAAACGTGATAGTCTGTGCTCATAACCTATTGTGGTTATTACAATAAAGGAAAAACAGTTTCGTTGAGAATAATATTTAATATATATGAAAAGAACAATTAAAGATAAAACCAAAGGCAACTGGCACGTTCACGAACCGATTTACAATAAATTATAATATGTTATGAACAAAAGAAATATACGTCATTCATCCCCTCTCACGACATGTACAGAATACATTAGAATTGATAACGGGTGTTGAGTTTTTCTCTAACAGTTAATATCTTTTAGTATCTGCTCTATACATAAATTTTAAATATACAGGGTGGTTCACAACATTTTGCCATCTAGATTTACGTCATTATTATTGCTCACAGCAAACAATGTTTCAGATGAAGTTGAATGGTTTTGAGAGGGGCACATTCTGATGGTATATTTTTTTGTAGGTGGACGTGTAAAGGAGATGAGAAGGTCATTAATGTTTTTTTAAATGGAATCATATATTTTTTATTGCTCCAGCTGATGCTCCTTCATATTCTTTACAAAAAAGTATTAATCTATTTATGTGAAAAAATCATTAGTTTAGGAGATATTTTAATTTTAATGTCTATTTACAGAAAAGGTTCAATGTAGCGACCATTTGCATCAGAACACTTTCTGAATCGAGAAGTTAATGACTCACTAACATTGCGTAGTATATGTGATGTTATTTTATTATACTCATTGATGATATTGAAATTGATAACATGTCTATCTTTTTTTCTTTAGAATACTTCATTATGAAGTGATAATTCACCGTATCGTCGTATTCACCGTATTAGAGACGTAACAAAGACTAAATTTCATAATAAGTAAGAGAGCAAGAATTATCAACACACAAAATGTAAATATTTACATTAATAATTCCTACTCTCTGCTACATTATCACATTGAATTCATAATATTGACCAGAAAGTCACGATTTCCTAACAAGTTAGAATTAAAATATCTCCTAAACTAATGATTTTTTTACATAAATAGATTAATACTTTTTTGTAAAGAATATGAAGGAGCATCAGCTGGAGCAATAAAAAATATATGATTCCATTTAAAAAAACATTAATGACCTTCTCATCTCCTTTACACGTCCACCTACAAAAAAATATACCATCAGAATGTGCCCCTCTCAAAACCATTCAACTTCATCTGAAACATTGTTTGCTGTGAGCAATAATAATGACGTAAATCTAGATGGCAAAATGTTGTGAACCACCCTGTATATTACTTACTCAGATGCTATTTTTTCACATATAACAGTATTTCTCTCGTAGTCTATTTCCTTTTTATTCGAAAAGGAAGTTCCTGTTTATTCAATGTTCAAGAATTTTCTAGTTACGACATGTCTCCCCCACAACCTTTTTTATACGCGAAAAATGAGCGGAAAAAGATTGATGGTGGAAACGGTAGGAATAGATCAACGCGAAGTTTTCGTAAGATGAATCTCCCTCGTGTTGATCCTGAGTTGCCAAAAAATTCCTGCGCGATACCAAATAAAGAAATTCCGATCGGTGGAAATGCTAGACTAAAATCTTGCTTCGCGGGTGACCTCGGACTACGCCCGTACAACCAGCTCCAAAATAGAAAAACGTTCAGCGTATGTTAAGGGAAATATCAAAAGAAGGTAAAGAATTATATTTTGCTTAAAACATACAAGCCCAATAATTTGTCATAACTTATAACAACGGAGCCACAAAATGGACGTGACAGACAAGATGACCATCAGAATTGAGAATTACTAATGTCACTGCATTGCGTGTTTTGTTTTCAGTACAAAAGCGGGATGGACACAGCAAGAACAGTAGTTTTCATTTTGTTTGTTTCATACGCTTTATAATTTTGTTGTCGTTTATTATGACAAATTATTGTACAAAAAATATGATTTTTTACTTTTTTTATGTTTAACGTAATGAAAATATTTCCCCTGCCTCGTACTATGGTTAAATTACCTCTCAAATCTTTGGGTTTTAAAATAAATATAAAAATATTACAACTGTTGACAAGTTTTGTGTGTCTTTCTCACTCTGATTGTTATTTAATCATACTTAGATGTTTATAATGTAATAACAATTCACATTATTTTATTCGAAAAAATCCACTGAATAGTATGCTAATAAGAAAAATTGAAAAGCTATTATGATAAATCCACAAAACAAATCCAAACTCAGAAATCGGCAACTCTTATTAAAAATTGAATTTTTTCAAAAACTATGAGCATTATAGAAACACAATTTATATATTGAAAATCTATAAGAATTACTTTTTGAAAGCTACGAAATCAAAAACGTTAACGATTTATCAAAGTGAGTGCGAGCCAAATGTCAGGATGATTTCAATATTCTATAAATACAGCGTTTACTCGTTAATAATTGTAATGAAATTTCTATGTTGATATATTAAAGATGTCCTATATATGATTTTAAAAATAATTGCGTGTATTATTCAAAACAAGAGACCGTTGCATTCGTTTTTGGGCTGTCGAACCGATCAGACGTGTTGACAATCGCTCGCGAGTTTATCTGTGTATAGTTCAGCTTATTGTGCCGTGTCGGTGCGCGGAACACCATAATAACAGCGTTTGTGACACCGGCAAGTCTTCTAATTACAGAAGATCTGCCATGGAAGTCATGGATTTTGATAATACACCTGTTAAGGCTTTACATATATTTAACTGTATATATTTAGCTTAGCCTTAGTTTTGTAAATTTATAGTATTCTTATAGTTTATAATCGGTCCCTTGGAGAAATTTGTAAAACGTTCCGTGGCAGCCGTAAACTCATGAAGCCATAAAGACCCGCGATTCTTACCGTAGCCTTTTTAGTTCATTGTGCACATTTGGTCGCCAGGTACCAGCATTTTTAACTTTTTAGTCCGTTATTTCTAGCATGTTTTACCACGGTCTGCGCGCCTCTTGACTTTATTGCTTGCCACGGCCAAGGGTCAAAATTAGGTAAATTTGGCTAGCGGGAAAAACCCAAGAAGGGCGGAAACCTTACACCTCCCTTCCATAGACATAAGAATGTTGCACCTATCAGAGCATTCCTCCCCCGCCAAGAACGCCCATGCCGAGGTGACATCGACCATAGTTTCAGATACTTCGACCAGAAATCAAATAGTACTCCAATAGATACCATTAGTTAGCAAATACGTAGTCACTTGTACATATCTAGAGAACATAGTCAAATACACGGCACAAATCGAATAGTAGAATTTTTCCCGATCAACTATCGGGTGGTCCTTCGAACAAAGTTACAAGGTTTAGTTTTCGTTGGCACAAGCGTGCATAACGCCTACAAAGCTCGATCACCTTTGTGGTAAACACGAGCATTTAACAACACCAAACCTAACCCAACTAAGCAGCTCATTTCCGATCAAAGAACAGGCAGTTATTATCGACGCCATAGATGGCACATCTGTCAGTGAATACGTTCAAGCTGTAGCAAAAATCACTGGACCCAACACAATCCGCTTTATCTCGCGAATATCTAATAATCTGTGTTTACCTTGATAGTTAAACCTCAACAAAAACTCTCGTAACCAATTTCAAATCACTGCTCATCAATAATATAATTACGCCAACCAGGCCCTTAATAAACCCGTCACAACGAATCGTTTTGTACAATGTTTCTCCCACCATACCACATGACTATATTGAAAAAATACTAATGAACCATAACATCAAGCTGACCTCGAAAATATCCTTCCTTAGAGTTGGATTACAAGACCCGGCTTCTCCCATATAATGAGCTTCAGAAGACAAATTTTCATAAACCCAGATGATGTTCATAAACTCCCTGAATCATTTCTAATTACTCATGATGATGCACAGTACAGAATTTTTGTATCCACTGACAAAGTTACCTGTTTTTTGTGCAAAAAAGAAGGTCACATCGTAAATCAATGCAATTCACAAACCCAGTCATCAATATCAAACCCAACGGTTAACAAGGGAACCAGAGATAATCTAATACTAAACGAAACAGAACCAACAACAAATATCAACAACTTCGAGGACAATACAAACTCTTCAAATGAAAACTCATCCACAACAGAAAATAATGAGACAGGAAATAATCCCAACGCTAACATTTCCACTAAACCACCTACGGCTAACATCAGTACAAATAATAGCCCAATACTTGACCTTGTGAACCCCCAAGTACAATTAAAAAAGAGACCGTTATCAGTTACTTCAGAAGAAGACCTACAGCGAGCGGTCAAGCACATTACGACAACCACAAAACCATGCGCTAATGACTCAAATCGACACGATAAACCTGCACCCACTGTCACGAAAAAGAAACCTAAACGCAGTCAATCACTATCAAGAATCATTGAACAAATGGATGACATCCTAAAACCAGTAAAATCAGCACTGGACGACCCCACAAACCATCTTATCCTCAGCTATTCCCAACTGAAAAGTTTCCTGGAAAATGCTATCGGCACAGAAAACCCAAACACTATCGCCAATGATTACACTTCTGACACGAAAGCCTTAATACATATACTCAACTTAATTTATCCTCTATTGCAAGACTAAAGAATGAAAAACAGATTGCACCGCTTAATTAAAAAACTAGAAACAGACTTCTCAACAATAGTCTCTCCTCAAACCATTCTCTCAAAAGAGGGGAATTCATCCTCCCTAGAATCATATCCTTTGTAATCTAAAGCTATACATCATACTTACAGTATGTCATTGCAAATTATCCAATGGAACCTGAATGGTTTCTTCAGCCTTCTCGAGCACCTTCAATTACTAGTCGAAGAATTCCAGCCACAAATAATTTGTCTACAGGAAACTTATTTCAAAAATAAAAATTCAGGCAAAATTAAAAACTACAATACCTACTTCAAAAATTGTAACACTGCTCACGCAAGCGGAGGAGTTGCCACTTTTGTCAGAAATAACATTCATAGTTAAAAAATAACTGTCACATCCAATTTAGAAGTTATCATCACTAAAGTAACATGCCCTAAAGACCTGTATATATGCAATATTTACCTGCCGAACAGTCAACCCTTAGATGAATTTGAACTAACCCAATTAATTAATCAAATCCCAAAACCATTCATATTACTCGGCGATTTTAATACCACAATATCCTCTGGGGATCACCCAAGCTCACTAAACACTAATGAACCCACTCACTTTTGTTTGGCATCCGGTCGTTTCAGTGCAATTGACCTGGCAGTTTGAAGTCCGACAATTACTCAATGGAACGGGACACCCCCGTTTGGACGTCGACCGATTGGACGGTCCCGATTGGACGCGTTCCAATTCGAAGCGGTGAAAATTGGACGCGTTGCAATTCGAAACGGTGCCGAATGAACCTAATATAGCCTAACTTAACCTAACGTGTGCAATAGGCACCGCATCAAATTGGAACGCGTCCAATTTTCACCGCTTCGAATTGGAACGTGTCCAATCGGGACGCGTCCAATCGGTCGACGTCCAACTGGGACACCCCCCATGGAACATAGTGCACGATCTATATAATAGCGATCACTTCCCAATAAAGGTGACATGCAAACTAAACCGAAATATTGAATTAATAAAGCCCCAAGATGGAAATTCCAGAAAGCTAACTGGGAAATGTTTCGTAAACTCATATTGGATGCATCCTCCCAGTTCATAGAATTAAACCCAATAAGCTCTGACACTCTAAACTTAGCACTTGAATGCTTCTCAGGAGCCATCTATTGCAGCAGCTAATATAGCCATCCCGAAGACAAAAAACAGTAACAATGTGAATGTCAAATATAACCTATGGTGGAATGAAAAATGCTCTCAAGCTGTGAAAGACTACAAACATGCTTTCAACAGATACAAAAAACACAAAACCAGCGAAAACCTTATTAACTTTAATGTTGCATCTCCTTAGAAGGCGATGCATCAATTTTCATATATTATAAATGACCGTACAAGACTTCAAAAACGAATCGTAAAATAACGGAAAGTAATAAACGGAGAATTTCGGACCGACCCGTAACGGAAATAAGTTTATGAAGCCATTGACCATATTTCTTTAGGAAAAATACTTTCGCGACGTCGCACAGTGGCGAAAAACGCCGAAAACATGGACAAAAGTCAAAAAATGAAAATCGCAATTCTTGAAATCCGTTTAGTGGAACTTGTTTATAAGGAATCTGTGCGTAATGTTCTCACAATTTTAATGGTTTTATTACTACCATTTCGAAGATATGAGCCTTCAAAGTTGAACATTTTTTAAAGTCAATTTTTCGGGGCAAAGTTTAACATATTGTTGCTCATTATTTTTTTAATGTTATGTTCATCCACTATTCTTGGCATTTAATATGATACTTTAGTATTATAATTATGCAAATTGCACAACAAAATGTTTATTTTTAACACTGATATGGAAAGAGATATAAACAATAGTCATATTTAATGTTTATGTAAGGTAATAGTTTTGATCTTCACCTCGGTTCACCTACCAAATAGGCTTAAATGAAACCTGGAAGTTTCCCGAATAAGGATCTGTAACTATATCTTGCGGTAATTTGCGGTCTTCTGAGTTATTCACATTTTTGTGTATACGCGCACCCTATTAGCGTGCGCAACAACAGCAGTTTCGGACGTTTTTGAAATATGTCGTCGTTGTTGATGATCTACACACATTGTGTTACATATTTTATTCATTATCTTACAATTTTTTGTCATAGCGGGGTTCAGATTAGTTAATGACAAGATTCTGTGTTAAGGGATAAAGTCACGTTTACAGTACGGATATACCTTCTATTATTTCCGATATTTTTGAAATTGTTTGGTTTAAGCTCTTAATGAGGTAGTTTTTCCAGTTTCATTAAATTTAGTCGCCGAGTTTTTGAATAGTAAATGACCTGTCGTAAAATATATCCAAAAGCTATCACTCAGTTCTTTGCTATTCCTGGTGCAGGTGATTCCAAAGCATTCGAAGATGGCGATTAATTATTATACTATTTTTTTCTAACTATTATATTATTTTTTTAGCTATTATACTATTTCACTTTATTCATACTAATCTTTCCAATTTTTCCCATCCTTTCCTGATGGAAGAGCACCACCACCTTCTCGCGGTTATAATTCACCCTTTCCCAGATGATAATCTCCTAAAACGCATATGAAATCTATTTATACTATTCGCTAAAAGCGGGGATACAGTACATCTTGTACAACTCATTGTGATGTTAATTTTATACACTCAGTTTTGCAAAAGGTCTTGTTTTGTAGCTAAGACTTCAAGCTACATATTCATATATATATTACATATTAGATATTTAAACTTCGTACAAATATTGAAAAAATAAAAATTTATTTACAATTTTTGATATTAAAAAATTAATTTGTCAATAAAAAAAAATATTATTAAGATAGTTCGAACATTCAAGATTATAATGAACAAAGATTTAACGAATTTCGATAAATAGTTTCCGAGATAAAAATTCATACGTACGGTACTCCGTATTAGTTAACTAACAAATCAAAATTCGATTTTCAACACAAAAAATTAATTTGTAACATTAATACCATCATCTTATCAAAAAACATTTGAATAATTTATCTTAGAATCGAAGATATTAGTTTTGTCCATGTTTTCGGCGTTTTTCGCCACTGTGCGTCGTCCCAAGTTTATTGCCTTGGGACCAACATGTTCATTTTAATTTTCGTTAATTTCAACCATCGTAGTCAGGGTCAGTGTGCTTCTTCAGCTTATTACCTGCTACGGGTTTTTCCCAAAACACGCGGACTCCCTCGCGCGTCACTCCTTGGCCGTGGCTACTTCCAGGGGTGATCATTTCTTGAACGTGGGCGTCAACTTTAAGACAATTTGCAACCAATCAACGCTTCAAAACCCCCTTCCAAACCGTCACTTCGGAGGTGACGTTGATGGTCACCTCTGCGGAAATCGACAGAACACAAATTACGACACGAATAGAACGACCAAGATCACGGAACAAACTTATAACACGAAACAACGTTTATATCACGAACCGAAAAACATTTAACCCACGAATCGAGCATTAGTAAAACACTTGTAAGGCGAACAACAGTTTAAATCGCGAATCAATAAAGCAAAAATATAATTTCAACGAGGTCGATGATTATTAAATTGTGGCTGGATCAGAATTCGCACTGTGTGCTCGAATCCGCGCAATTCACGCAACATTTAACAAATACCGAGCCATATCCCGCAAAATCATAAAGGACAGTAAAAGACAATCATGGATAAACTTTACCTCAACTTTCAATGCACATACCTCACCCTCAATAATTTGGAAGAAGATAAGAGCAATCAAAGGCTCAAACCAACATTTCTCTATACCAGCTTGAAACAAGGATGACAACTCTTTCACCACTGATCCAAATGAAATATCAGAAATTTTAGTATCGACATTCCAGAAAAAATCCAGTGACTGCAACTACTCCAAACAGTTCCTGAGCCACAAACAGGAAACTGATTCTATCATGTTGACATCTTCAATTGTTGACCAAGAAACACCTTATTTGTCTAGCCTTAACTCACCTAAAAAATGCACGAACACTAGCCTTGGTCCTAATGGAATTCCTAACATCTTCTTAACCCATCTCCCACAAGAAGCACTTAATTACATATTAGCAATATTTAATTGCATTTGGTCCCACAATATCTTTCCAATCAAATGGAGAGAAGCTATTGTCATCCCTGTCCTGAAACCAGGCAAAATTCCAACAGACCCCAATAGCTATCGACCGATTGCTCTAACAAACACAATGTGTAAATTAATGGAAAAAATTATAAACTACAGACTGCGATGGCACTTAGAATCAAGTTACCTTATTGTTAAATACCAAAGTGGTTTTCGACAATATCACTCTACGTACGACCATCCAGGAAACCTGGAAACTAATGTATGCGACGCCTTTGCTAATAATCAGTATGCAACAGCTGTATGTTTAGATATAGAAAAGGCTTATGACATGGTTTGGAGGAACCGAATCCTAAGAATTCTCCAAAAATTCAAGCTTAATGGAAATATTTTTAATTTCTTCAGTAACTTCCTATCTATAAGAACCATCCAAGTTAGAGCCAATAATGTCACATCCACCATAAAAATCATAGAAAACGGAGTACAGTATTGATTCGTAACAAGCAAATTTCTATCCCTCCTTCTTTATTTGAAGTCGGCCGCTGAGTGAGAGATCCGAGAAAAAGTGAGAGGTTCGTGAAACTGGAGAAGTCATAAATTTTCACGGTTGACCGAACAGTGTAGTGGAAAGAGGACAGAACATGTATATGTATTGTTTTCTCACTTTGATACATAGCGATACATAGTCATTCATGAAATTTTACTAGTATTAAACAGAGAAAGCATGTTATGTTCTGTCCTTGTCTAAAGAATAACATCGCTGCTCGACCGATTACTTTATAGCTTACCGCGACACCCAACCCCCTGTTTTTTATATACGGTCTCCGTCGTCGCACTCGGGAACAAACGCAAGCCGAATAGTATTACCTGATTCGTAACAAGCAACTGGCCAGACCCGAGCGAGTTGCTTATTACGAATCACTACTGTACCTCAAGGTTCCGTCTTGAGTGTAACCGTATTCTTAATTGCTATAAACGACATACTGGACAATGTATTAAACCCGGTCAAAGGATTTCTATTTGCTGACGACCTAACCCTATTATGTAAAGGGAGGAACCTCTATACCATCCAGATTTAACTTCAAGAAACATTAGATAAATTGCAGAAATGGGCACTTACCTCAGGATTTAAATTCTCTAGCACCAAATCTAAAATAATCACCTTTAGCAGAAAGAAACAATATAAGAACATAAAACTTTCTCTCAACAGTCAGGTAATCAGGGAAACTACTTCGATCAAGCTTCTAGGATTAACATTTGTCTCCCAGTTAACATGCACGCCACATATCAACCAACGACTAAACATACTTAAAACAATAGCTGCAAACAACTGGGGAGCCGACCTTACAACCCTACTCCTTACATATAAAGCAATAGTAAGATCAAAACTTTATTATGTATCAATCATTTATAACTCAGCCAGCACCAACGTCCTAAAAAAACTAGACCCTGTACATAACTACGCTCTCAGATTAGCTGTGGGTGCCTTCCGATCTAGCCCAATTAACGGTATCCTTAGTGAAGCTTCAGAACCTTGTAACGAGGCACACTTTGACCTCGTTACGAGTGGCCACCAGGCCCGCCGGCCTCCCTCCTCCGCCCAGCGACACCCCAGCCGCTGGGGCAGTGTGGAGGGATGGATGTGTTGCTAATGTTTTTTTTTTTTTGTTTGTTGTTTTGTGTTCGCGCGGCCCTCCCACTCTTCCCCCCCCCCCCTCCCGCAGGAGCGCCACGGAAGAGGAGCCCGTGTCCCCGGTTGCAACGGGAACCTCCACCCGAGTGACGGAGGCGCGGGATGGGTCCACCGGAAGAAAGACGCCGCCGGCTGTCCGGTCGCCGAGCCACCCCGTCTGCTGCCGCGGGGGCGACCGGCAGCCCACCACCAGAGGATGCCAGGCCTGGGGACAAGCCACCCCCAGCCACCACCCGAAGGGGGCCCCAGGACCTGGCCGACAAAGGATGCGCGGTGGCCCATCCCCAACACCGAAATCCTCGGGGTGGGGGAACCCCGCGCACCGGGAGACCGGGCGGAAGATCGAGAGGAATCAATTCGCGAAGCGATTGTCAAGCGAGCCGCGATCGGTACCGGGAGGATTTTGTTTTTGGATTTCCGAACGTTTCGGTGTAACATTTATAGTTTTTTTTCCTCTTTTCGTTCCTTTTCGAGTTTTCCGTTTTTATATCGTTTTCTTTTCGTTCCCTTTGCTTTCTTCTTTCCCTTTTGCGTTTACGGTGTGCTTTGGCTTTGTGTGATTCCTTTTTTTTTTGTGTGTGCCGATATCGAGAAGGCGTCCACCTCCACCATCTGCAAAGGTAGGACCCTTTTCTTTTTGGGATTGCATCCCGGCGCGCTCCGCCGTGCGTTTTTTTTGTGAGTGTGCGTGTGTGCGGGTGGTACCTCGCGGTAGGACCACCGGCCCCGGCGACTGGGACCCGAGAGGCCGCGCTTCGTTCGCGTTCGCGTTCGCGCCGATTTTTCCGCGCCTCCGTGCCGCGTTGCGCCGCGCGCCCGTAATTTTCGTTACCTCTTTCTTTTGTATTTTGGGTTTTAGGACCAGCGTCCCCTTTCTGTCCACACCACAGAGAGGGTGTGCTCCCCTTACGCGTGCGTCCGATATCGGTTATTCCGTACCGCGTTTTCTTTGTATCGTGAGCCCCCCGCGTCGCGAAACCCTTCTCGCGATTGGCGACTGCGTACCCTCCTCCCGACCGTACGTTGTACCGCGCGGGGCTCAGAATTTTTGAGATCGTCGCGGCCTATCTCGGCCAGAATAAAGTTTATCGTTACTCTATACTCGCGGGTCATTTATTTTCTTCTTACCGACCCCCTCTGAGTTCCGCTCCCGAACGAGCTGCCGGAAGGGCGTATTCCCTGGACGAGTGCTTACGCACTGGCGCCCGGATTAAAAATCGTCCGTGGATTGTAGACTTCGGTAAGCGGATGGCCACTTTCCCTGGTCGCCCTCCCCCGCAGGGAAATTTTCTTTCGTTCCCTGAACCGATACGTCACAACCTCCACTACGAATTAGAAGAAAATATCTAAGTATTAAATTTGCAGCTAAAATTGCCTCCCACCCACAGAACCCCGTCTTCCAAAACGTATTCAGGCACATTAACCGAAACCACTTGCAGCCTAGGAAAAGAACGCCCCTCCCATTCTACAGTAGAGTTAGCAACTATCTGAAAGAACTTGACATGGAAATTCAGCACATACCGAGTACATCGATTCCCACTATACCTCCGTGGACCATCCCAAGAATTAGCACTGATACCTCATTACTTAACTACAGCCAAAAGAAATCTGATCCAGTCGTGTTAAAGATTATGTTCCAAGAATTAGAAGCGGGACTTGTAAACCATGTACGCATTTATACAGACGGATCCAGGACTCCAAACGGATCTGGATATGCAGTTATCAGGAATCAATCAACAGAAAAAGTTAAACTCCGCCACAAAACATCTATCTTTTCATGTGAACTTCAAGCAATAAAACATGCCATCATATCCACATTAACCGACCAAAACAAAAATTTTGCTATTTTCTGTGACTCCACCAGTGCCATCTCTGCAATACAGAAGCTATGGACAAATAACCCTGTTATTCAAGAATGCCAAGAAGCCTACTTCAGGTCAATTCAAACAAATAACTCGATAACAATAATATGGACTCCCTCCCACATTGGTATATTAGCGAATGAAAAAGCAGATCAAGCAGCCAAAGAAGCAGCTAATTCAACAACCTTGGATCACTACGACAACAATTTATCCCTAGAATCTGCGATCTCCATCCTCAAAGAAAAAATTAAAGATAGTTGGAATAAAGAATGGAACACTACAACCAAACCCCGCATAAAACTAATCAAAGATGACTTCTTTCAAAATTCTATTGTCTGGTCTCTACCTAGATTAGACCAAGTGAAAATTGCACTCGCATTTCGGATCATAATAGGCCATACAAAATTGACCCACCAATACCTCCTCTATAAAGAAGATCCCCCAACATGCGAAGTGTGCAATGATGTCCTAACAGTTGATCACATCATTAGCCACTGCAAGAAATACGATACAAATAGATTACAATTCAATGTTAGATCGATCCAAAATTTGCTGAATTACCTCAAATCATCTAATCTGTTCAATAAGTTTTAAATATATTCTTAGTCGCTAATAACCCATGAGCGGTTGATGCGACTATAAATAAATGAATGAAAAAAAAAAGACCGTATATTATTTTGGCGGTTCGTCTAGCGGAGTGGGAGAGCTCAGAAAAATGAAGGAGAGAGGGAGAGAGCGTTTCGTCCGGGACCTGCTAGTGGACTCGTCAGTAAGGCATCCTAGCAGGCCCTTGGCTTAGACGTGGGGATGTATGGAAGGAAGGGATGGTCTTATGCGCCGTCTAGTGGCGATGAGCGTGGGAGTGAAACCGCCACATTATTATATAATACAGTGAGGAGCAAAACTGAACACACATACGATATTTTTACAAAAATTAATTTTTATTTAATGTTTGCATATAGAATACCAAAAAACAAAATATATAGTATTAAGTACAACATTTCAGGTTTTCAAGAAAATTTAAACAATCATGATATTATTATTATTTTGACAAAGACACATTTTTTTCGTGTGTTCGGTTTTGCACCACAATTCATTTTCAAGGAAACATTTCATATTTTTATACATTTAATCTTTTTAAAGTACAAAAAGAATCTTATGCCTTGCCTGGACAGCGGGTATCGGCCATTTGGACACTTGATCGCTGGGTTGTTTTAGCAGCTAGCGAAAGCGGGCTCCCCATTTGAGCGGTCTTGTATCTGAAACTCCGTTTGGAGAGTGCACTACTCAGCCCCAGAAAAGTCTAAGACATCGAACGAGAGCTCAACAGCCACTATTTAAAATTTTGTCGGATTACTAATTTGCCGTCGGATTCTCGGAGTTCGCTCTGGGTAGTTTAGTAGCCAGCGAACAGCAGGCTCCCCATTTTTGAGCGGCTTGGTCTCTGAAGCCCGTGTGTTTGGGAGTGGCTCTATTGAGCACGGTACGATGGCGCACGATCGCATTGGACACAGGTCTTT
The DNA here is from genome assembly GCA_945859555.1 of Megachile ligniseca. Taxonomy (NCBI): domain Eukaryota; kingdom Metazoa; phylum Arthropoda; class Insecta; order Hymenoptera; family Megachilidae; genus Megachile; species Megachile ligniseca. The sequence goes on from OX243785.1 coordinate 169,843, forward strand.
TGAGCACGCCATCATTGTGCATATGAACGATTGGGCACAATTGGATTGTGCACAAGAATGATATCAGAGAGTAAAATTGGACACCGTAAGGATTGCAAAACCTAAACAGTTAGGTTAGGTTAGGTTAGGTTATGTTATGTTATGTTGGCGGACCCGCCGGTGCAGCGGTGTCATTTGGCTGCACCGGCTTCAGAGGAGGATGGCCATCAGGGTCATAAGGGGATACCGCACCATCTCCTACACGGCGGCGATGGCTCTGGCGGGTTTGATACCTTTTGAATTGCTGGCGGCGGCGGACGCGTTAGTTTATACGCGAGTCCGTGCCGTCCGCCAGATCGATGGTGTCCCGCCGGAGCCAGGAGCTATCGAGGGCATCAAGCGCCAGGCCCGACAACTGGCTTTAAACCGGTGGCGACGCGATTTGCGTCGCTACGCTGACAAGCCGGTTGTTGGGGCTCTCCTGCCACTATTGACACAGTGGCAGGAGAGAGGTCATGGTAGGCTCACCTACCGTATGACGCAGGTGTTCACCGGGCACGGATGCTTCGGTGAATACCTGCGTCGAATTGGGAAGCAGGTGATGGCGACATGCCACCACTGCGGGGAATTGTTGGACACGGCGCAGCACACGCTGGAGGAATGCCCCGCCTTTTCAGCGCTACGTCGTGTCTTGCGCCAAGACATTGGCCACGACCTCTCGCTGCCAGCAGTCTTTGGGGCAATGCTGGCAAGCGAGAGGAATTGGAGAGCGGTGGCCTCCTTCTGCGAGCAGGTGATGCTGCAGAAGGAGGCCGCGGAGCGGGTGGCACCGGGGCTGGACGGTCCCGGTCGTCCACCCCCAGACGTCGGGAGGGTGTTCGGCGGGCTTAGGCCGCTGATCGTCCGGGCTGTTTAGCCCGGCGGGGGTGCGGCGGCTCCGGGGAGGTCTTACGCCTCCCCTTGCAGAGCCGCCGCAGGGGCCGTGGCGTCCTGGGTGGGGGCCCAGGACGCCTTGCACGCGGCCCCGGGGGGGACGGCGACACCTCGGTGGTCCGGGTGTCGCTGTAAACTCTGGCCTGGAGGAAGGGGGAGGTCTCGCGCCTCCCCCGTGAAGGGCTCACATGAGCCCGGGCGCTATGGGGAGTCCCAGTTGTGTTCTCTGAGAGTTCCTGGGGCTCCCCTATGCGCCAAGGAGGACCACCGTGGGGATTTTAGCCGGTAAGAATCCGGCATAACCCTGCGCCCTCCCCCAGGGGCGCGGGGCATCTTTCGAAGATTTCCCCCACGTAAAAAAAAAAAAAAAAATGTTATGTTGGCGGTGCCGGTCGAATGGCGTCTTTTGACGCAAGTCCGATCTCCCACGTCCTCGTGGTGGCCGCTGGGATGGAGGCACTCTCAGGAATTCGATCCTGGTCGGATGCCTGAGGGTTAAGGCCTCCATTCTAACGGGAGAACGGCGACCTCAAGGGCTGCAGGTGCTTACCAGCACCTCCAGTACGGGATTAGCGGTCCCGGGGACCTGAGCTTTTTTTACACCGTAAGTATGTGGTCATGTTTCGCAGGAACGGGGGGCTTGCCTTAACCGGCCGGCCCGCGAGGAGTAAACCTCTATAAAAAATCTGCTGTGTGGCCGCGGTACGGAATACGGCCACGGTATTCCCTGCCTGTCGTAGGAGGCGACTAAAAGGGGGTCGTCCCTGAAGTAGTTCCAAGGATGTGCTAGGCTATGCCGGCGGGGTCTTCGGTCCCTGGCAGGTACTACCATGCCACTAGTCTCCACCGCCGAGGCGGATGGGGCCCAGGGCCCCATGGACATAGCCTAAGATGGGGCCTTCGGGCCTCATTATTCAGGCAAACCTGAACCGCTCGGCGAGAGCGCAGGACCTGTTTGCACAGGCTCTGGCCGAGCGGGATGCAGGTCTGGGTGTGGTGGCGGAGCCCAATAAGGTCCCGGTCCAATCAAACTGGACCGGGGACGATCTGGGCTCCGTCGCCATTGTATGGTCTGGCCGCCCCGGATCTCCGCCATGCACTCTCATCGAGAGTGGGCGGGGATTCGTGGCGGCCGATTGCGGTGGCACCGCGGTGGTGGCCGTTTATGCTCCTCCGAGCTGGCCCCTCGCGTCTTTCGAGGTGTTTCTGGACGAGGTTAGGCTATGCGTTTCCCGCTGTCTGCCTCGTCCGGGCATTGTCCTGGGGGATTTTAACTCCAAGGCTACGGCCTGGGGGTCCCCCCGCTCGATTGGGCGGCAGGACCGGAGTTCTGTTTGCTTAACACGGACTCCGTCCATACGTGCGTGCGGCACAACGGAGGGTCCATTGTGGATCTCTCCTTTGTGTCTCCCGCTGCTGCTCGCCGTATCTCGGGGTGGAGGGTGGTTGAGGAGGCGGAGACGCTATCGGAACATCGTTATATAACGATGGTCCTCTCCGCCTCTCCACCGGACGAACCCCGAGGCCGCCTAGAGGAGGGAGCTAGACCATCACCGCGGTGGTCACTGAAAAAGGTGGACAAGAACGCCCTGGTGGCCGCAGCCTAAGTCGTGGCCTGGCATCAAGATACTGCTAGGCCAGCCGACGGACAACAGTGGGCTCAGTGGCTTCGCCGTGCAATCACAATGGTTTGTGATGCGGCGATGCCACGAGCGGGCCCTTCGGGAAGAAAATCGGTGTACTGGTGGTCGCCCGAAATCGCTGAACTTCGCAGCGATTGCGTCCGGGCGCACCGCCGGTACATGCGTGCCCGCCGGCGTCGAAACGAAGATTCGGCGTGGGTGGCAACGCTGTATGGGCTCTACTGCGAAAAGGTAGTAGCCCTGCAGTTGGCCATCAAAATGGGCAAGGCTCAGACCTGGGAGGAACTCCTCGCTGATCTGGATAGGGATCCGTGGGGGCGTCCGTACGGAATTGTACTGGGTCGTTTGCGACCCTGGGCGCCCCCCGTGATGGAGTCATTGGACCCCCAGTTTTTGGCGCAGGTGGTGGGCACCCTATTTCCACAGGGTGTGGATAATGCACCATCTGTTGCCACGTCGGACCCTATCATCTGGTCCGACGAACTGGGAGTCACGGACGAGGAGCTCGCCGTGACGCTGAAACGGCTCGGGGCCAAAAACTGCGCCCCGGGGCCGGACGACGTCCCCGGCAGTGCCTTGGTCTTGGCCGCGGGCGTCCTTGGGGCCGCGCTAAAAGGGGCATTTAATACCTGCCTCCGGCGCGGCGAATTCCCCGCAGAATGGAATACCGGACGATTGGTCCTCTAGAAAAAAGAGAGAAGACCCACGGAATCCCCCCCCCCCCCCCCCCGCGTACGGGCCTATGTGCCTGCTAAACGAGGCGGGAAAGCTCTTTGAGCGTATCTTAGCTTCCCACCTCGGTGGTCACCTGTCCTCGGTTGGACCCGATCTGGCTGATTGCCAGTACGGCTTCCGCGAGGGACGTTCTACGCTTGACGCGATTGAGCGCGTCAAGTCCCTCGCGGAGGCGGCAGTTTCCCGGGGTGGGGTGTGCGTAGCGGTGTCGCTTGACATCGTCAACGCCTTAACACCCTACCCTGGGCCGCCATTAGGGAGGCACTTGTACATCACAATGTGCCTGCCTACCTAAGGGCGGTGATCGGGTCCTACCTAGAGGACAGGTGGATTGAGTACACGGGCCGGTTAGGCAATGTGCGAAGGCGGGTAAATCGTAGCGTGCCCCAGGGGTCGGTGTTAGGACCGCTTTCATGGACCCTGGGGTACGACTACGTACTGCGGGTCGTACTCCCCGACGGCACTTATTTTTTTTTTTTTTTTTTACGTGGGGGAAATCTTCGAAAGATACCCCGCGCCCCTGGGGGAGGGCGCAGGGTTATGTGGGATTTTTACCCACTAAAACCCCCACGGTGGTCCTCCATGGCGCGTTGGGGAGCCCCAGGAACTCTCAGAGAACACAACTGGGACTAACCCATAGCGCCCGCACTCATATGAGCCCTTCACGGGGGAGGCGCAAGGGGCCCCCCTTCCTCCAGGCCCGAATTTACGGCGACACCCGGACCACCGCGGTGTCACCGTCCCCCCCGGGATCGCGTGCAAGGCGTCCTGGGCCCCCACCGCTCTCCAATTCCTCTCGCTTGCCAGCATTGCCCCAAAGACTGCTGGCAGCGAGAGGTCGTGGCCAATGTCTTGGCGCAAGACACGACGTAGCGCTGAAAAGGCGGGGCATTCCTCCAGCGTGTGCTGCGCCGTGTCCAACAATTCCCCGCAGTGGTGGCATGTCGCCATCACCTGCTTCCCAATTCGACGCAGGTATTCACCGAAGACACGGCGCGGCACACGCTGGAGGAGTGCCCCGCCTTTGCAGCGCCGCGTCGTGTCCTGAATAGGGAAATAGGTTATGACCTCTCGCTGCCAGCAGTAGTTGGGGCAATGCTGGCAAGCGAGAGGTCGTGGAAGGCCGTGGCTTCCTTCTGCGAGGAAGTCATGCAGCAGAAGGAAGCCGCGGAGCGGGTCCGCGAACAGACGGACCCGCGACGAAGAGTTAGGAGCCGCCGTGGAGGGGCGGCTCGTCTCAGAAGAGGTGTAGCAGCTCCCCGTGGCACCGCAGTCACGGGGGCTGCTTCTATAAGAGGAAGGGGAAGCAGCCGGGGCCAGCGCGGGCTCCGGCATGCTTCCCCTAGCTGAGGGCGGCAGGCCGGTGGCACCTCTCAACATTAGAGGGCCACCGGCCTTTACCGGTCCTATTCGGATTCGGGGGGGAACGCGGCGGCTCCGGGGTGGCCTTACGTCACCCCTTGCAGAGCCGCCGCAGGGGCAGTCGGCGTCCTGGGTGGGGGCCCAGGACGCCTTGCACGCTGCCCCGGGGGGGACGGCGGCGCCTCGGTGGTCCGGGCGCCGTCGTAAATTAGTGTTATGAGCAGGGGGAGGTCCTTCCGACCTCCCCCGGGAAGGGCTCTAAAGAGCCAAGGCGCGGGGGTCCCGGTTGTGTTCTTCCAGAGTTCCCGGGGCCCCCTTCAATGCGCCGAGGTAGGACCACCGTGGGGGTTTTAGTCGGTAAGAATCCGACATAACCCCGCGCCCTCCCCCAGGGGCGCGGGGTATCTATGAAGATTTCCCCCACGTTAAAAAAAAAAAAAAAAAAAAAAAAAAAAAGGTATTCACCGAAGCATCCGTGCCCGGTGAACACCTGCGTCATACGGTAGGTGAGCCTACCATGACCTCTCTCCTGCCACTGTGTCAATAGTGGCAGGAGAGCCCCAACAACTGGCTTGTCGGCGTAGCGACGCAGTTCGCGTCGCCACCGTTTTAAAGCCAGCTGTCGGGCCTGGCGCTTGAAGCATTCGATTGCTCCTGGCTCCGGCGGAACACCATCGAGCTGGCGGACGGCACGGACGCGCGTATAAACTAACGCGTCCGCCGCCGCCAGCAATTCGAAGGGTATCAAACCCGCCAGAGCCATCGCCGCCGCGTAGGAGATGGTGCTGTATCCCCTTATGACCCTGATGGCCGTCCTCCTCTGAAGCCGGTGCAGCAAAATGACACCGCAGCACCGGCGGGCCATCAGGGCGGCAGCCCATACGGCAGAGCCGTACAGGACCATTGACCGCACCACTCCCACGTATAGGCGGCGATCCCTCTCGTTGGGCCCCCCGATGTTGGGCATAATGCGGCCTAGCGCGACCGCTGCCCGCTTCACTCGGGGGACCAAGCAATCTAAGTGTCGCTCGAAGCGCCAACGGCTGTCAAGGACGGGCCCAAGATACTTCATCTCGGACCCGACCTCGACCCAGGCATCACCTACCCGGATCCACGACTGGGGCAGACTCCTCGACCGGGGCAGGCCATCAAAAGCCATGGCCCCGGTCTTACGAGGGTCTATGTTAAGCCCCAGTTCGAGGATCCGCGCGACGACGGCGGCAACCGCCACCTCGACCAGACGAATGGTCCTCTCTAGTATCTCCCCGACGGCAATAATCAACGTGTCGTCTGCTACGCAGATATGTGCCGTCGGGGAGTACGATCCACAGGACGTAGTCGTACCCCAGGGCTCATAAAATCGGTCCTAACACCGACCCCTGGGGCACGCCACGATTAACCTCCCTCCGCACACTGCCGCACCGGCCCGTGTACTTAATCTATCTGTCCTCACCCCGACGGCACTTATGTCGTCTGCCCCAGTCGTGGATCCGGGTAGGTGATGCCTGGGTCGAGGTCGGATCCGAGATGAAGTACCTTGGGCTCGTCCTCGACAGCCGCTGGCGTTTTAAACGGCACTTCGGTTGCTTGGTCCCCCGACTGGAGCGGGCAGCGGCCGCGCTTGGCCGCATTATGCCCAACCTCGGGGGACCCAACGAGAGCGTTCGCCGCTTATACGTAGGGGTGGTGCGGTCTATGGTCCTGTACGGTGCTGCCGTATGGGCTACCGCCCTGATGGCCCGCCGGTGCAGCGCTATAATATTGCTGCACCGGCTTCAGAGGAGGATGGCCGTCAGGGTCACAAAAGGATACCGCACCATCTCCTACGCGGCGGCGATGGCTCTGGCGGGTTTGATACCGTTTGAGGTGCTGGAGGCGACGGACGCGTTAGTCTACACGCGCGTCCGTGCCGTCCGCCAGCTCAATGGTGTCGCGCCAGAGCCCATAGCAATCGAGGGCTTCAAGCGCCAGGCCAGACAACTGGCCGAAAAGCGGTGGGGCTGTTGTCAGTTCGGAGCCAGTTATTGGGGCTCTCCTGCCACTATTAACACAGTAGCGGGAGAGAGATCATGGTAGGCTCACCTACCGTATGACGCAGGTGTTCACCGGGCACGGATGCTTCGGTGAATTCCTGCGTCGAATTGGGAAGGAGCCGACGGCGGAATGCCACCACTGCGGGGAATCGGTGGACACGGCGCAGCACACGCTGGAGGAATGCCCCGCCTTTTCAGCGCTGCGTCGTACCTTACGCCAAGAAAGTGGCCACGACCTCTCGCTGCCAGCAGTATTTGGGGCAATGTTGGCCAGCGAAAGGAATTGGAGAGCGGTTGCGTCCTTCTGCGAGCAGGTGATGCTCTAGAAGGAGGCCGCGGAGAGGGTCCGCCGTATGGCGGCCCGCCCCGCCGGGGGAGGGGGTGGCAGCAGGGTTGGAAGGTCCCGGTCATCCACCCCAGACATCGGGGGGGGGGGGGACGGCCCTAGGCCGTCGATCGTCCGGGCTTTTTGGTCCGGCGGGGACGCAGCGGCTCCGGTAATGTCTTACGCCTTGCAGAACCTTCGCAGGGGCCGTGGCGTCGGGCCCAAGGCGCTTTGCACGCGGCCCCGGGGGGGGGGGGGGACGGTGACACCTCGGTGGTCCGGGCGTCGCCGTAAATTCGGGCCTGGAAGAAGGGGGAGGTCTTGCGCCTCCCCCGTGAAGGGCTCATATGCCAGTTGTGTTCTCTGAGAGTTCCTGGGGCTCCCCAACGCAACATTCAGCAGAAACGTTACGATTTGAGTAGTCCGTCATAAAAACGGTCTTATTGTTGCGGTAAGGCCGAAACCGATAGCCGGGGGTCTACGGTCCGAACGGCAAGTCCGAAGAGTAAGAAACGTGGAAAGAATTGTCCATTATGGTCTAAGTTTTGCGTATCAAGGATGATGTTAACTAAATTAAATAATTAAAATTAAAAAAATTAAAAAATTAAAATATCTGCTAAACTAATTTTTTTTTACATAAATAGGTTAATACTTTTTTGGAAAGAATATGAAGGAGCATCAGCTGATGCAATAAAGAATATATGATTCCATTTAAAAATATATTAATGACCTTCATATCTCCTTTACACGTCCACCTACAAAAAAAAATATACCATCAGAATGTGCCCCACTCAAAACCATTCAACTTCAACTGAAACATTGTTTGCTATGAGCAATAATAATGACGTAAATCTAGATGGCAAAATGTGGTGAACCATTCTGTATACAGGTCATTTGACGCCAAATCGATCACTTTTTGACCTCGCCATCTCTGATTTTGTTTTAATCGAAGTATGTTATAGTCCACGTGAAATTAAGGGGGGTTTAAGTTATCATTTTGCCGGTTTCGAGTTGGTTAAGAAATAACAAGCCACCAAAGTTTGCAATTTTTGCCCATTTTGGCGAAAACAGGCTGCACTACGGATTTTTTTCTCAGAAACTACTTGTCCGATTTAGCTATATTTTTTTTTTACTTATAAAGGATTAGGCTATTGTAAAATATTTTTGTCTAGTTCGTTAATTTGTTTTATAATATCGAAAACTTTAAACAAATTCTTTTTTTGCATTTTTTTCAATAAAGAGCGTGAATGGCATAAATTAAGAAACAATATGTTTTTATTCCTCAAAGCTTTCCCTTTAAAATGAGCTCTTCAGAAGAATGGAGCCTCGAAATTTGACGTTAAAATAAACTAGAAAAGGTCGCGGTATACCTCCGTTTCAACGTGCGATAGCAACGATCAGCGCTCCGCTGTTATAGTCGATTGTTTTATACCACTGGTCTCAAAGCAAAGCGGGAAGATTTCGTATACGACTAAATGATTCTGTTTATGCCTCGAAAAGTGTATTAGTAACCACGCTTAATCAATGACACATTTTTTAATCATAACTTCATATTTAGATATTTGTTCGTACATTCATTGTTTATATTTTACAAAAAAAGCGTCATTACTTGATGGAAACCGCGAAAAAGTGGTGGTTTACTTCTATCGGGATGGGATAAAGGGGATTATGAACAAAAATATGGTGTGCATCATTGTGTGGCGTGGTCTTAGTAATTGTGAAAAAAATATAATTACAACTACGGTGTACAGATTTCGCATATGGGAAAATTTTGTTCGTCGCTTTTCGGAAATACCTAGTTGTTCTATTGCACTACATATGACATTAATCTCCACACACGAGACAGCATTTCAGAACTATAATCACTTGTTCATAATCAGTTTTCTTCACCACGATTTAAAAATTTCATTAAGTATTCATGGTATAAAGCGGATTCATATCTTCAAAACCACCTCATTTTGAAAATCCCGTAGAATTTTGCTATACAATAATTGTTATACATTTCTATATCCACAGGGTACAAAGAACCTGCATATAATAGTACATTTACAATAGTATTTAATACATATAATAATATATATGTATATTATTATTATTTTATTCCATGTGAATACAGAATTGTGTAATAAATATTCACAAACACTTTGAAACTGTGTTAATATTATTAAAAACGAAAAAAAAAAAGAAAAACGTATTATGGAAAAAACCAAGTCCAGCGGGATCGAACCTGCGACCAAAAAACATGCATAGATTACGAGGCAGGACCCCTAACCACTTAGCCAATTCTTTCGTTGACGAAAAATCTTATGTTCGGGAATATAACCAACTACGACGTAAAATTAATTAATAAATGAATTTTATTTCTTTAACTAATGTATCATTTCTCTTAATTATGAATGTGAATCTATTTAAGTTTACTTAATAAATATACTGGGAAAAGAAGGCATATAAATTCGAAGCGGAAAGTACTTTTTTAAAGGATTATAGCGGTTTTTGATTTTTTTAACTACGGCGCACCTCACCGAAAAATCTGAAAAAATTAGGGGATAATAGTTGTCCCAATACCTAACTACCACATTAATATAAAAGTAGTGCTCCGACATCTTCAATAAAAAATCGCATTTTTTCCCATTTTTTTTCGATTTTTGATTTTTCACATCTACACTTTGCGATCAAAAAATCTGAAATAATTCTATAATATGCGCTATGTGGACCTCAATGTTTCAGAATTTTTTCAGAATTTTTGTTCGAAATTAAATAGGCAAAATAGGCCAAAAACCGGAATTTCGTTTTTTTCCTTCTACTACCCCCACGAATGAGATAGGGGGTTGAAACTTGGTGTGAGATTTTTTTTTGGATATGCTACCTACTGACGTATTGGGTTTTTCATTTGACTCAAGGGCACATTTCACTACCTTATTCGGCTATAGCCTTTGAATAAATTGTAAAATAAGGTTATGAAAAATTGTTTTGTTATAAACAATTTGCATTTTGCCAAATTTGTTAATATCCTGTTATTATACGTAAAAAACCATACAACTTTCCTATTAGAAGTTTTAATGTATCTCGTATAGTTTTTGAGATAGCCTAAGCGGGTCGAAACTTTAGGGGGTCGTTTCACCCCTTAAACCCGCGTCTCAGGCGATAAAAAAATACGTGTCTCTTATTTTTTCCTGCTTAACAAACGTACGAAGTTTCATCAAAATTGGAGGGGGACACTTCCGTGTCTTCCCTTGTTAGACTCATTTTGTATTTTAATTTTTACAATTTTTACTTTAAAATTATACGTACTGTTACACAGTGCACTTGTGTTATTCGGTTTAAATTTCCTGGTGCACAAACATTTACAGATGTTAGGTCTTAGAATACATATTGCAGCGTGTTTCGGAATCATATGTTAAGTTTAAATGTCAAACGGCTCTCAAGCGGTTTAATGTTTTTCGCGTTGCCGAGCGCCCGGGCGCATATGTTTGTCGTCCTATCTTTGTCTAACCCACTATCCGCGCGCTCGCTCTAAACGCTTCCCACCTGCGAGGTTTCCGTTTTGGCGGTTTACCTCCGAGCGTACCTATCGTTCCGCGAGTCAGTATACATCGAAAAACCATTGAGAGCAGAAGAAAATAAATTAGCATCATAAATCATAGTTCAAAAGTTTAATCATTCTCACACGACCAGAATTCACCGTTCCCAGGCTTCCGATCCAGCATTTTCTTTCAAAGTGCGTAGGAGTGCGCTCGATAGTATTTCGACGACCCGCGTACACAGCGAGAGGATTAGACCTGAGTCTAAGTTTCTGGAAACACAATAGTTTAACGGTTTTTACGTTCCTTTAGAAATATTTTCAGTTTGCAATCAATACATAGTTCTTTACTCGTAGCAGAAATAGCACCCAAGGAGTCATTACATTCTAGCGAGTTTTTTCCTTGATTTATAGTCAGTCACATCTGGTGTCAGAACCCTTAGCCTTCGTCGCAGAGTCTTTTGTTTGCAGTTTCCAATCATGTCGGGGTACGCTTTAGGTTTATCACTCGCTGCGGTCTGTAAAATAAGGGTTAAAATGATCGACGCAATTGTTAACTCTGTTTTTGAAAATTCAATATATTCTCGTACACTGCGTTTCCAAAGGCGAATCTACGTCTTCCGATGTTCTTTACAGAATGCCCTCTTCCTGTTTCGAGAGATTTCCTTGTCCCTCGCGAAACTCCGGGGTCACGGGGTTGTTTTATGGCCCCAACGTATCAGCGTCGGGCCTCGTCACCGTGATGGTCGTCGTTGGACGGCCATGTCCCTTCGCCCTGATTTATTAGGGTGGGTCATTGGGAATTTTCTAATAGGTCATTTTAAGGAAAACCCAGACCACTTCATACGTCACTGATTTTTTCCATTTCCATTCGAATTTAGTTAGCCAATAGAAAATAATAAACTGCTTTCCCTCACCAATGTACCAAAAATTGTACGCCCACTCCGAGTCTTTGTAAAATGTAAAATATCTTCGAAGGGACATTCTCGAAACAACAGTCAACAAGTACGCATCAGAATAAAATATAGTGTTTAAAGTGTTGGATATGGCCAGCAAAAAGAATATGACTACACTGGCCATGGAGGACTGCTTGAAAGTGTTGGATAACTTGAAAACATTGAGTGTTTCTAGTGTTGCAAAAAAGTTCAACGTGCATAAATCAACAATTTGGTGGATAAAAAATAACGCTCCAAAAATTATGGAATTTTTCGACAAAAATAAAGTGCAACAGAAACGTCGAAGAATACGTGGATCTGCATATAATACATTTGAGCAAAATTTGCTAACATGGTTCATAGAGAGGAGAACCCTTGGTGATCTTGTATCAAATACTGCGCTTTTGGAGAAAGCTATCGAGCTGAAGAACAACATGGGATTACCATCCGAATTTAAAGTCAGCAAAAGTTGGTTAACAGGCTTTAAAAACCGACACAATATACACCTAGACAAAATTCATAAATGATTTTGCAAAATTGTTGGAGGAAGATGACAGCATCAGTACGGACAATATTTATAACATGGATGAGACTGGCCTTTTATGGAGAGCCTTGCCGTCTAATACTTTATACCGTTCATAATTTACCGTCCAAAAACATAAAAGGGGAAATTTAAGTATCCTGACGGGAGAATCGTTTACACAACAAGACATTGTACAATTTATGACAAATTGTGAAAAAGACGAAACGAGAAGTTCGAAAGATGAAAATGATGAAAGCAACGACGAAGATGAAAATTTTGAAGAAAATACAGAAGAACAAGAGAATAAAGTAGACGATCTGAAACATTTATTTCATCGTTTGCAGAATTATGTATCAGAAGAACCACCTTTGTTCAAAATATATTCCATGTTTTCAAAAATCATTTTTTAGGTAATTTTAATATTAATTATAAGTACAATTATATAATTTTATAGAAATTATAAATATAATTTTCATTTTAATAATTAATTTTCTTTTTTAGGCGCCAATGATAAATGAAGAAATACATGGACATCATTCTACATTTGAATTTGAAGTAATTCTATGTATACTTCTATCTTTGATTTTATCCTCAACATATTATTATTTATTTTAATGTATTATTATATCTATTCTAACATATGATTTATTATAATATATTTATTATAATGTATATTATTACTTTATATTATAATTTTATTATTATTTTAAGAAGCACGACACGTTTTTGTAATGTGTGGTACTTATTTAATCCGTGTCAACAAGTAAATATTATTCAAACTATATCATGTTTGGTCTCATTTTAATCAGAAAAATTTCACAAATTCGTTAGTAAAAATTTCATTAGTAACAATTAAGAAATAAAAAAGTTTAATTATTGCATTAGTGTTGTTACATCGATACGTTTCTGTCGATTATTTTCCTTTCTCGGACCTCTCTCTCTCTCGTTCATTCTGTCCTTTTCTACGTTCGACGCTCGGCTCGAGTCAGATGTAAACAGAGAATCGACACCTCGACTGGATAACTGCAACGCTTGGGTCCCGATTTTGTCGCAGTTATCCAGTTTTTACTGTAATTACCTCGTTCTCTCCCAATAGAGCACAGCAGGAATCTGCCTCGATCGCGACTCCGATACCGATATTTATATTCACGCGTTGCTAGAGTCCCGCGGACAATCAACAAGCTCGCGTTGTTATGCTCGGCCCGCTCTCGCGGCTTCACGAACGTTCGCGGCTCCGCGGTCAGCAAGCCGCGAGCTCGCGATCGGCGTTCGGGAATGTTCGGTACAATTCTCGACGCGAGTCGCTCCGTTTCGCGAGGAGGTCTTCTAGAATGTTCCAGGTCGTTGAGAACATTCGATGTTGTTACAGCCTATTGTTTTCCCAATATACATACACTATGTCAAAATAGTGAAACTATTTTGTTTTTTATTATTAAATAATTATTATTATAATTATATAACTATTATTAAATAAATGTACTCAGGAAACATGACTCTGTTTGTATTTATCTTATTGCTCGCTAGTCTTTACACAGCTAATTTTTCGCAGTTTTTTTTTTCTGTTGATAAAATCAGGATTTTCAAACATCTGTAATATGTTTTAGATTTCTCACTGCGTGGTAGCTCTACTTTTTTGGTCAATAAAAATAATTATTACAATTTAAATTTATATACATAAATTTTTAAAAATAGACCCCTTCTTGAAAAGATTTAAATATAATTATTTAGATTGTTAATATTATTGAAAATACTGTGATAAGAAATACTTCAATAATTAAATCTTTAGAAAAATACATCGATCGAAAGGAAATTCTACGAAGTATGAGTGTTTTATATGTGAATCCTGTTTTACGATATGATTTGATACCAATCGCATTAGTAATTAAAACAACATAAATGTGTAAAGATGCAAGTCGGGAGAACATAAGTTTGAATATGATTATATTATTCGTGAAAGTAAAGTGGTTAACAATGAAGCAAACTTATAACTCTGACTAGCAGTGCATAAAACTATATATTCAAGAAAATTCAAATTGAAAACAAAAATTACTTTTCAATATTAGCCGTTCAGTGAATTTGAGTACTGTTGTGTGAATGCGTATATGAGTGTATACTTGAATTCTTGTGTTAATATTTTGAAACAATCTACCACTTGCCGTTATTTCTATTATTATATTCTGTGTAAGAGCCGAAAAGGTGTGGTAGGCGAGATGATTCTGAACAACTTTTTCGTTTGCCAAAATATTGGTTGAGGCTTCATTTTCGAGTTATTAGTAAAAAACACTGACCAATGAGAGCGCACGTGGACCGGGCGCTCGACAGCGTGAGCGACAGCTTCGAGTGTGACGGCCGGCCGTGGTCGTGAACAAGCGTATCGATACCACGTCGGTATAATAAGAGACTGTCAGATAAAAGTTTGTAACGTTCCGTTGTCTCGCTTTCCTGCCACGTCGTGAAGCGACGTGGCGGTGTGCGCGACTCGCGGGGCCCCCTGGTGCTGGACGCTTCAGCCTGCCAGGGTCTTCGCGAGGAGGCCGGTCGCGGGGGGAAGGGGACTGGTTCGGGGTTAACGAACAACGCGCGGTCTTATATTATAACTCCTTTATTCGCTAAGGTTCCGCCGGCGCGGCTGCCGGGGTCTTGGGGGTGTCGGTCTTGCCCTCCACGGTCGCTGTCGTCTACATCGAAATCAGATGGAGATTAGTACGGTGGCGCACGGGTACAGAATATCTTATATCTAACTTACATGCTAACGGTGCGGTGCGGTACTCGCGGGGCTTACAATTAACGGGGGAACGTCCGGCGCGGCGTTCACGGTACTTATAGCTAAAACGGACCTTAACACTACTCGCGGTCGAGAGGAGGAGGAGGGGAGGAGAATAAAGTACACGGGGTAATGGCCACTTCTGGCCTAGCCTTTCTCTTATTAGTGAGACCGAGATGTTCCTGGAGTTGACTGCCTAACCCCGACGGTCTGGCGAGCCCCGCGGCGAGGACTATCCGTCGCCGCGACGCCTGCCCACGGCTTACCTTCCCCGGGGCTATCCACAGGATAGGGAAGCCGGTTGACCGTTCACTCGTAACTCCACCTTTTTTTTTTTTTTTTTTTTTTTTTTTTTACGTGGGGGAAATCTTCATAGATACCCCGCGCCCCTGGGGGAGGGCGCGGGGTTATGTCGGATTCTTACCGACTAAAACCCCCACGGTGGTCCTACCTCGGCGCATTGACGGGGGCCCCGGGAACTCTGGAAGAACACAACCGGGACCCCCGCGCCTTGGCTCTTTAGAGCCCTTCCCGGGGGAGGTCGGAAGGACCTCCCCCTGCTCATAACACTAATTTACGACGGCGCCCGGACCACCGAGGCGCCGTCGTCCCCCCCGGGGCAGCGTGCAAGGCGTCCTGGGCCCCCACCGAGGCGCCGTCGTCCCCCCCGGGGCAGCGTGCAAGGCGTCCTGGGCCCCCACCCAGGACGCCGACTGCCCCTGCGGCGGCTCTGCAAGGGGTGACGTAAGGCCACCCCGGAGCCGCCGCGTTCCCCCCCGAATCCGAATAGGACCGGGAAAGGCCGGTGGCCCTCTAATGTTGAGAGGTGCCACCGGCCTACCGCCCTCAGCTAGGGGAAGCATGCCGGAGCCCGCGCTGGCCCCGGCTGCTTCCCCTTCCTCTAACTCTTGGAGCAGCCCCCGCGGCTACGGTGCCGCGGGGAGCTGCGACTCCTCTTCCTCTTTGGCTAGCCGCCCCTCCACGGCGGCTGCGCCTTCGAGCTCTTCGTTGCGGGTCCGTCTGTTCGCGGACCCGCTCCGCGGCTTCCTTCTGCTTTATGACTTCCTCGCAGAAGGAAGCCACGGCCTTCCACGACCTCTCGCTTGCCAGCATTGCCCCAACTACTGCTGGCAGCGAGAGGTCATACCCAATTTCACGATTTAGGACACGGCGCGGCGCTGCAAAGGCGGGGCACTCCTCCAGCGTGTGCCGCGCCGTGTCCTCCAACTCGCCACAGTGGTGGCAGGCCGCCGTCGCCTCCTTCCCAATTCGACGCAGGTACTCCCCGAAACAACCATGTCCGGTGAGCACCTGCGTCATACGGTAGGTGAGTCTACCTTGCCGCCGCTCCCGCCACTCTTGAAAATGTGGCAGGAGGGCCCCGTCGTAACTCCACCTGCCGCGGAGCGAGGTCTATCCGTCGCACCACGGCGGTCTAGGAGTCTCCGAGGGTTGGCGCGGCTAACCCCGATGCGAGGTCTATCTTTCGCACCGACGTTGGCCTCCAGCTCTCCTAGCCCGGGGCTATCCGCAGACTAGAAGCGCCTTAGTGCCTTGGAGATGACCTCCGAAGAGGTCCTGTCGGGGCCGAAGCCCCGAGCCAACTCATCGATCCTTTGATCGATCGCTATCGAGGTAGTATCGGTTTTCGGTGGGGGGTCCCCACCTCGCGGTGCGCGTCTGACGGTGCGCGACTAACGGCGTGCGTCGTTAACGGCTCGTGACGTATTCGTCACAAGTTACATCGAGTAATGAATAAAGAAATCTGAATTATTGTTGAATTATCCTTCGTTCATGAATAAGAAATAAAGAAATTAGTCCTTACTCACGTAATCAGGATAAATCGAATTTATTTCTTTGCGATAACCAATAAATGTATATTCGATTTATCTTGATTACTTGAGTAAGGACTAATTTCTTTATTTCTTATTCATGATTGTATTTCTCAAATGTTAATATTAATACATTTAATATATTTAATATATTTAATATATTTAATATATTTTTTAAATATTTTCTCTTCTTTGTTATTGAATTATCTCACCATCAAAATGAAATTAGTAGATTTGTGACGTATGCTGTTTTTGGGGGATACCATTTCAGCGCATAGGATTAATTAGTAAACTCGATAAATAAAATGGTGTCACCTTCATGTTATTTGTTGTCGACATTTTGACACCATAATTGCTCGTTTAGCTGTCATATGTTATTGTGTCATAGTTGACTTCATCAGTAACGATATGCGTGGAGTATGTTAAATATTCCAAATATTCGCGGTGTTCCGTGGCATCCACGGAATCAATATTAGTTTTACATTTATTTTTACTTTATTGCTTTATATTAGAGTTTAACGTATTCAACGGTCACGACTTTCACGACAATAGCCATCGTCCCTTAACAGATTCAGTAAATTCATGACAAAACATACATTTTTACAGATGGCTAGCAATTGTACAAGGGACAGCACCCGAAGTACAATTTGCCGGCACGTTTATGACACGCAAGTCGACAGAGTCGTTTTTGAGAGTTATTTTATTTCTTAATCCTGCTATGTACATTTTCCTTTTTTTTGCTTTCTCGAGTTTCTTCATCCTCAACGGCTAATTGCATGTGTCATAAACGTGAATTTCCAAAGGGTCTGAAACCCAGGCCCGATGACCATTGAACTCGTCAGGTATCGGGGCCCACGCCTGGCAGAAATTCCGTCACATAAATCAAAATTTCATCCCTTTGTAACGACCCTGGACCTAAGTACAGGAAGTTGCAGCGCTCGAGGGGTAAAGAGCGGTATTTACCTACCGAGCGACTCGATTTATTAATAAACTAATATTAAAGATTGTGGGATTCGTGTGGTGTGCGGTTAAGGATTGAAATCCACAAGTCAATACCTTTCAACAAAACAATTTATTCAATAAATAATGAATATTAGGAATGGTAACAATTAACAATTAACATAAATAACGAAAAGAATATATGTGAATAATAATAATGAACGGCTAACTCAAAAGAACTAAATAGTTATTGTCGTAATAATGAACAGAAAAATATATATATATTTTAAATAATACGCGATCGTGAACATTAAATGTGTTCAACAAATAGAATTCGCTAGTTATGGATTTACGACAAATCCTATCAAGATTTGGTGTTCAAATCTTACTATGCTCCTTTGCAAAAGTTAGTGAGATTCTATATTCCGAGGGTCTAATATTTAGTACTCTGAAATTAACGCAATTACAATATCTAACAAAATTAATGTGGTTTACAATTCGGCGCTATAACAAATCCTACCTAAGTCTGATTGTTTTCGGAGTTTGACTGAATACGCTTTTACAAAGTTGATAATATCGATATCTGAAATTAACGCAATTCTAATACGATGTAGTCGACTACGCGATACGCGAATTTTGACAGAACAATCTCTTTGAATAAATAAGAAAAATGTTTTAATGTTTCAAAGTCCTAAGATTTGAAGTTAATGTACATTTTAACATTTCGTCGGAACAGTTACTCCTTTAATTATTTGATTCGACAACTAATTGTCCAAGACCCCTTTTTGTCAGATCATACACTGACACCCAAAACCAGATCGCTTAATTGGGGAGCCTGCTGTTCGCTAGCTACTAGAACGACCCAACGATCAAGAATCAGATGAACAGAATACGTCCAACAGGGTAGCAAATAAAATTGACTTTAATTATAAATCGTAATTGCTCGACTGCCACCCAAAAGACACGGGCTTCAGAGACCAAGCTGCTCAAAATGGGGAGCCTGCTGTTCGCTGGCTACGAAACGACCCAGAGCTAACTCCGAGAATCTGACGGCAAGTTTAGTAATTCGACAGAAATTGCAATATGTATGTGAGTAGCTGAGAGCTCTCGTTCTGATGTCTCGATCTTTCTTGGCGCTGGGGATAGCACTCTCCTGACGGAGTTTCAGATACAAGACCGTTTGAATGGGGAGCCTGCTGTTCGCTAGCTACTAGAACGACCCAACGATCAAGTATCTAAATGGCGTAAACCCGCTCTTCCAATCAAGAATTGAGAATCTTTCGGCTCTTAATCAGCGAAAACTGTTCCGGATGTATAGACAACGTGTTCGCGGTTTGACTTCTAAAATTGTTCTGCCCCTTTAGACGGTTTTCGGCCGGTCTTATATACTCGAAGACGCTGGCGCTGTCCTTTTCGCACAATTCCTACGGGGATCTATGCTATGTGTTGAAGCATATGATGTCGCGGAATATTCCTAAGAATGATTTTGCGATGTTATCATTTATCTAGTTTAAACGAATAACTTTTTGACTTCGAGTATCGGTATTGCAACTAAACGTAATATTAGCTATTTTTGTGTGGAGTGATTGATTTAAATAATTAATGATTTCAATATGTTATAATATGGTCGATTGAGAATATATCTTCTATCTCTCTTTTAGAAATAGCGCGTTAATTCTAAGAAATCCTGAGCTAGCGTCGCGGCACGTAGTATTTACATCGTGTTTCGGAATGTTCCATGCGAAACATTCACAGTATAATTCTTATTCAAACAACATAATATTTGTATCTGATTTTCAATAACGCAACCTCACATATAATTAATTGTCTTCGCGAGTAATATCTTAGATAACATGGTTAACAAAAATATATTCCTTCTATAGAGTATTTATTTAAATAAATGAAATAATAAATGGGTCTGATGTTTAGTGACATTCAACTAAACATTTAACTAAACAGTCTACATATTTCTTGAGGTAAATAATTATTAAATAATAATAATATAATAGTCTGTACATTAAGAAAATATACATGTAAGTATATGTTACCGACAGTTGAACCAAATTCTATGTTGATTGGCATATTCTAATGTCGCGGTCGGTAATAGAAATATTACGGTCGATAATCGAAATTAACTTGTACCTTTGATTAGCTTCTAGGCGTTAGGAGGATGAGAGGCAAAAAAAAACAAAAAAATTCTTCTGGGACGTTACACCTTCTACTCCGTTTGCACTAACACCTCCTACTTTGGAAAAACCCACGTTTCGGACGTAAAAAGTAGAGAGGGGTTAGTGCAAAACTTTCTGATTGGTAAAACATCACAACCAATCAGCAAAATACAAGACCTTGCAAGTTTTCATCTACCATGAAAACCTCTGCAAGATCAGTCTCTCACAACATTCTCAAGGAGAAACATTGTAATCTCCGAACGATTAGGGAAACATTATCCTCCCTCACTTATACACCGTTAACACGTATAGCAATAATTTTGACTTAGTTTAAGTTTTCACACAAATTAAATAGTTTATTTTTTTGTTACTCCAACAAATTGTATTCATTCATATACAATTAACACACCCTAACATCCTTACTTCAGTAAGACGACGTAAGGACATACGCGGTTGGATTGTTGAATTAATTCAGGCAAGGATTTACAACCCTTGTCGACTTCGGCTCAGTCAAACCGTATAGTCGCAGTGTGCCGCGTATTTACGTAAAAAACACGCGGAGTATATGTATAAAATATACGTGAGGCTATGCTGTGCATAATATTCTGTGTCTAAAGATTCAGAAGACGTTATACAAATTTTCGGACTTAACTTGACGGTCTGTTTCTTGAGTAATTACAATGATTTATGGAATTATATGCAGCATATAATGCTCTATGAATAACAAGAAAGTCAATATTTCATGAAAATTGATACAGTAGATTACTGTGAACGCATGAAAAAGCAATATTACGTCTTTATATTAGTAGCATACAAATATAGAAGTATAAAAATATTGATGATATTGGGTTGGCAAATAAGTTCGTTCGGATTTTCAAAGTGAAATAAAACATCATTTTTTTATTCAGAATAGAAACTTTGATCAATTATGTATTGGCAATTTTTATTGATGACTTCTTGCCATCTTTTCAAAAGTGTAATCGATTTGCATAACAACGCTGACAAAAGAAATGCGAATCCAACTGAACTTGAGTTGGCACAAAAACCGAACGAACTTATTTGCCAACCCAATATAATAAAGATAAATATTTTAGAACTGTTTTCATATTTTTTGGACATTTAAGGAAATGAAACAACCCAAATTATGTAATTTGCTTATAAGGTGTGTAAAGATAGGTTTGTCTATAAGAGATTAACATTTGAAATTAGGAAATATATTGTTGTTCGATACGCAAATTTTGAAAAATCTTAAGTCAATAGCTATTCGCTTTTCATATAATATTTATTCCAAATATGTATCTTTATAAGGATTTGATAAAATTATAGCTTAGTCGGCACATTATCTGACATTATTGTATATTCCTGAAAATCGAGTGGATCAATTTATTCATGTGGCATCTAATATACATAAAAGGAAATAAATATGATATGTTTGAAAGTAAAAATGTTTTGAAGAAAATATACCAGTCATCAAATTTATTTAACATTTAGAATACGTTTCTTGTCTACTATATTAATGTAGGATTGTACTATTTTATAAACAGGGAGGAAACGAACAAAAATTGTACACACACCAATGAAAATTGAACACTGCATTGATGAGTAGAATTGTAATTCAATTGTACAGGGTGTCCCAAAAATCATGGCATCAACGATGACAAATTGATTCTACATGTAAAAATAGATCGGGAATAAAGAATGACATGCTTTCACGTTTGGTTTCGTCTTTAAAAAAATTGAATTTGAATATTTTTCCAAAAAATTGTAAGAAAATTTGTTTACGGCAGCAAAGGTAAAAATTTTGATTTTTTTATTACTTCAATAATTAATTGATGTCGTAAATTATATCATTAATCAGTCTTTTATGATATCGTTACTTATACGTATATTTATCGCACTCTCAATTAGTATATATACTAATAATTATTACATTTATTAACTTAGGACATTTATTAATTATGAAATTAATGAAATAGCTGTTGAAATTATCTTTTTATTAGCTGTGAAGATGTTTTTCGCTCAAAAGTGAAAAAGACCGTGAAAAAATATTATTCTGTTTTTCGTCTTATTTTAGGAGGAAAGGTCACCATGTGGTCGATTATATTACATTTGGGGGGGGGGGGGGGGGGGGGGAGGAATCCTATATATAAAGTAATACTGAAACTTTAATGACGAATATCTCAAAAAATATAAAATCTCTATACTAATAATGAGAACATGCGTAAACAGCAAAATGAATTATGTATATCAGTATGCAAAATTTAGATCGGTATTTAGATCGGTATAGCAAAAGTCGCATGCTCTCCTGGCAAGCAACAAATGCGTGAAGTGTCATTTTAATAAGTTTTTTAATGTAATGTTAAAAATTACTGAAAGACCAGTTGAAATTCACTGTATCGCGGTACAATCACGACAAAAGGAATTCCGATGCACGTAGTTACACTTCGCCAAGGCATTAAATAGAAAAGAAGTGGACATCAAAAACCAAGGAGACTCACATTGTAAATTAATGCTGGGGTTCTTTAACTAAATTAATTGCGCCAATCGTAATTACACTTAGAACGCACCGTTCTTCGCATCCTGCTTTTAAATGATGCTTTGGCTCTAACTCTGGTTCTGGCTCTCTGGCTCTACCTCTGGCACTTCTATGAGAATTTCCTTTGCCCTTCTCTCTTTCTCATTCTTCTTTCTTATTCTGTCACGATGTGTACCAGTCCTCTTGCACAACCTGAGAGGACCGTATGCCAACCTGTTCAACGATAGTCACAGTCTCCATTGACTGTCCGTACAAGCGTGAAACACGTGTTCGCACACGTACAAATATAATTAGCTGGACATTTTTGCGTTCGTCAAGACGATACAATGTTCGTTCGCCTCTTTCGCCTCGCGCTACGCATACCACTCTTGTATTTGCCGTTGATGGTGCTGTTCGAGCGAATCAAAACGTGTTTTGGTTTGCGGTATGGTTTCCGTAGTCTTTAATACAATTAACAGTCGATACGTCATGATTCTTTCTGGGAACGGAAGCGTGAAATTTGAAATGCTTATAGCAATTTTATGGAAAAGAATAAAAATGAAGGTTCGGAATTGGTGTTTCTATTATGCAAACTTAATACGATGAAAAAGCACAAAATTTTACACGATCTTGCGTTCATGTTTCCAAATGAGTCTAACAATTATGGTAAAACAAACTATTCCTGTCATTTTCAGCGACGAGAAAGCGATATGCCTAAATTTTACTATTGGCAACATTCACTGTAATCGATTTTTGTAATTATTATTATTGTATTGTCAATTATATGGCTAGATGACATTGCCGCCATTTTGTTAGAAGGATTTACTTCAAAATAAATAACGCAACAGTATATATACAAAAATATATCACTGGAGTAATTTTATTACAGAAATTTACTATCAAAACGGTAACATGTAAATATAAATAAGCCAAAAAAGTGTTTATGCACTATTTCAAATAGAATAATTTTTCTAAAATTAAACCAAACCAATTGAGGTTATTTAGAAAGTTAGATAAAATTAGTTTATTACATAGATGCTGTGCAGTCATTGTTTTGGGAAGATTGAAACTAGTCGAAATTGTGATGAAAACAGTCATGGTTACTTTTAAAACACTTTTACGCGAGTCTGTAATAAAAATTTAAAAAGTACCTTTTGTAGATTTACGTTGTACGCAAATTGAAAATTTACTCAAAATCGATTAATAGTATTGAAGAATTGTACAGTTAAAATTGACAATACACGCGATTTTTGTCAATTTTAATTACTTTCGACTGTTAGATACGTTAACGGATTATGGCAGAATGTTCTGCATGCATATACTTTACTTTAGTTTACAAAAGGTATATTTTAGATTCTAAACAACATTTGTATATCATTTGCTAAATTAATTTTTAAAAATCTAAAGTTGTTTGGTTCAATTTTTAAACAGTTTTTCTATCATAAAGAGTGTGTAAATACTTTTTACGCGCACTGTATATGCATGTTTCGGAAGAAAATTTAGAGAGCTACCGATCTATAATCGTACTAAAGTAAATGTACCTATCAGCGGCAACGTCCCCATTCCTGACCGCTGTTCATTTTGTTGTCTTAAACGTTTAAAAATTCAGAGATGTATTAGTCAAAACCTTAAAACAATTTATACAAGAATTTGTATATACATGTTGCTAGAAAATTACTATTTTTAAAAAGTACCGATCTTATATGCCCGATAGTGGCATCATTTATCTTTTTTTTTAATGTATAATTTGTATCCAAATATGATGCAAATAAAAAAAGCTAAACCTTAAGTTCAGAATTTCAATTACATACTTACATAACCGAATTAAACAAGTAATGTAAATAATCGTTGATAAATTAGATTAAAGAGTAAATTAAAAACTAAAATGAATATTAAAACAGGCAGGAAAATAGAATTTAATAAATTTGTTTTGATTGATGGATTTTAAGATTTGTTAATATTAAATAAAATCTAATCATAATAAAAGAGTTGAATACAATTTCAAAGTAAAATTTAAAATATTTTTATCCTAAATTTTAAACTATATTTTGAGTAGATACGTTGCAAACAGAAATGTGTTTCCAATGGTAATTGTGGTAGTCCTGAGTTTGTACTTTTGATAATACAATGAAAGCAGTAGTAATTGTCATTGTAACTTCCATACTTATTTTCCATTTCAGCTTACAATAAACTCTCATATTTGTCCTCTCATATAACATAGCGTACTACTTGTCCATTATTATTTCATTGCATATCAAACGGAAGATTTGGAAACGTAAACCTCACTCAATTTGATAACATTGACCTGACGCAATATAGCATTCATATCGTATTAATCTGATAATATTTTAATTCTTCATTCTGTTTTTTCTTTTTCCAATTTTGGGAAGAAAAGAGATACTAGCGAAAAAATAACAGTGAATAAATTCTTTTAAAAGAATTAAAAATTTATTTAAAAAATAATTGTGTATTTTTGTTAATAGTTAACTTAGTGCGAAAGAAGAGCACGAAATAAATTGTAACTGCAGGAGACAAAAGGTGTTTGAAATAATGTCATTGATATTGAAAGATATTTATTTATGTTTATTTGCACATAAGGATTTCATGTACCATATTTGTAACAAAGTGTATCAAAATTTCGAGGCAGTATACTGAATAAAACGACTGTTTAAAGTACTTTATGAATATTTTGAATTCAAAATTATTAGTTCTTTATTAAAGTGAACAGTGACGCAACCAATTTTACATCTTACTATTGTTCATTAGTTAATACTTAATTTTTAATCACTTGTATTCAAAACTAATAAGAGACGGTTCAATTTCTTATATTATAGAAAATGTACAATTTTCAGATCATACAACTCCTTTCTGCAACATTTCGTATACGGAAAATATGTATGTATGAAGTATTACCTGCCTCATTCTTTCGTTAACTGCAAAGAGTTGAATGTCACATCAAGAAACAACGAAAAAACGCCACGCATTCTGAAAATACTAACTTTCTGGGAACTAGATGAGTGATTAGTCCACTAATAAACTACATAATTTGAATTAAGTACAACAATAAGACATATGTTTATATAATCATTTTTATCAAATCTTATATCTGAAATTGATAATTAAGAAGTCAAAAGTAATAATTTGTAGTATCTTCATGTTATTAAATTATATAAAACTTTCTATATCTAATATATACAAAGATAATAGATATCTAACATATATATAATATTGTACTTTATTTCAATTTAATACGTTGATCACCAGACTAGAAACAATCTTTTATAAGTAATCATTCATAAAGTGGCTATAGGATGAAAGCCTGTAAGAGATACAGTGACTCCCATTAATATTCGGACATGATATTATTAAAAAAAAATGATTGCTCTTCTTATTATAATATTATCGAATCGATCGTTTTTTTTTTTTTTTATATAGTAAAGCGCTTCTTATGGTTCGTAAAAACATAAACTTTATTTATTTATTGTAATATATTTGTTACATAATAAACGATAAAGTATATTGTATCGGAATTTAACCTTGTAACAATATTCGGACAGTGAACGAATTATATTAATTTTACATAAAATAAAAACTTTTTTTAATATTATATTATATTATAATATTATTAATATTTTGTCGGTTGACCATTTTGTTTTATTATTTCATGTAATCGCTTGGGCATATTACATATGATTTTATTTAAATAATCTGGTAAAATCTGCTATTGCTCTTAGGCCGCGTTTATGCCAGTAAACCGTACCAGAGGCCCGTGCAAGTAGGTAGTCGAACTTTTGCGTTTCTTACTTTGCCTGTACCAGGTCTATTGTTGAAAAAGGAAAATGGTTTCTTTCCTTTCTTGCCTTCCTTCCACCAGGCTCTGCGTCGTCATTTGACCCGTCCTCTTTTAACACAAATGTGAACATTCAGGTAAAGTAAGAAACGCCTAGTACAGGCAAAGTAAGAGACGAAAAAATTCGACTACCTACTTGCACGGGTCTTTGGCACGGCTTACTGGCATCATGTAAACGCGGTCTTATAGGTGTAGTACGAATGTCGCGGTCCAATTGGAACCATTTTTCAATCAGATTTAAATTCGGCAATTGAGGAGGAGGATGCAGTACTTTGGGACAATTATACAATATAATGGATATTCCTACACAATTCTGGCCTTGTGCTTAAGATCATTGTCCTGATAAAACTTAAAACTTAAAACTTATTACGTATTCCTATATTAATAGCTCTTGTGATAAAATTTCTTTTTCAAATGTCCAAATATTTCATTTGGTCCATAATACCCTCGATAAAAACTAGTTTACTTACACCTACGGACGAGATACAGCCCCACACTATTATACTCCGACCATCATGTTTTACTGTCGGTCTTAAATTTGAAATGTTTAACTCTGTATTTACTTTACGCCACACCATTCTTCATCCGTCAGATCTGTAAAAATTAAAGCTTTCATCCGTAATGTATAACATCATTCCACCACGATTTGACTTTGTAAACAAATTCTTTTGTAAAGCTCTAATCTTTTCTTGCGATTTGCTTAATTTATAAAACTCTTCTATTGTAACTATAACTTTTTAATACATACCTGTCGCACTGTGTCGGGATGCACCTTCTTCTCAAATTCTTCAAATAACTCCTTTGTTAATTTTCTAGCACTATGTTCGTGGGATTGAATTGATTCGATCTTCACGATTGTACCGACATATAACATCCGTCATAGTAGTCTCGCTTATATTTAATAATTTGGCTATTTTTCGGTATGATTTTCTCTTTTCCTTTGGATAAATAACCAATTCTCGTATTTCAAAAGAGGTATTTCTTCCTTTTGGTTCCATTTTCACAAGTAAAGGGTCTGGTATCACCAAAACTTTTTGTGGTACTAAGTTCTCATAACGTATTACACGTTATATTTACAAATAACGTATGTTAGCGGCGTCGTCAACGTAATACAGTACCCTTATTTTAGCAGCTTAGCTGTTGAGTCCGAATGTTTTTGCGATGTTAAATTTTGTCGCAATGTAGTTTATCGATTACTGTATAAAAGTAATGTTTCTACCCACTGTATGAAGTGCTTTATTATATGAGGAAGCAACTGATTCAATAATACTACAATATTATAAACAATAAAAAGGAGTAATAATTTTTCTAATAATATTGTGTCCGAATATTAATGCGAGTCACTGTATTAGCTGTGTTATTGATTATTAAAATTGAACGTTCAATTTTCGGGGTGCCTTGTTTGAGCAATAGATACGTAGGATTTACAGTGTGCACATTGGAAACCAAATATCCGGTTTTAAGTCGCATATAATAATTTGAGAATAAAGCTGTTGGTCAGTAATTTCATACAAGTATTGATAACATATTAATTTGTTGTACATTAGAGTGATATCGATTGAAGGCTGTAAATAAGAAAAGCAGAGAGTGTTAGTAGTCGAAACAACGCGTTTATTCCTGATATGTCTCTTTAGTGAATCTGCGAATTAAAAAAATATTTCAAAGATTATACAGTCTCTTGTATCTCAAGATACAAGTTTATTCCAAAAACAAAGATCGAATATGATTTATACTCAACAAAGATTAAATATCGTGATAAAAAAAGGAATCATTTATAAAAAAATACTGTCAACAGCTAGAGAAAATCTTTAGTCAAAACAATCAAACGATGAACGGAGGCAAGAGAAACGAAGTTTAGTGTCCAACACCAAGTCAGTTTCTCAAGTTCTGTTCTGGAAATATTGGAACAGAGAGGCTGGCAGAAGAGGCAGCAACATAATGAAAGAGAGAAAGGAAGAATGAACAGGTCAACGAGTAGATAGGAATACAGAGAAAGAAAGGGAAAAAGAAAGGAACAAAGAAGGACGAAGAAAGAGAACTGACAATGAGAAAGAAAAGACGATGGCGGTTGGCGGTGGAGGGAAGAGGAGGACTGTTTGTCGGACATACCTTGGGGCCACCCTGGCGTCTAATTGCGTGTAATGCACTCTCGACTTGCCAGACCTCGAGTTGCCGCCAGAAGAGATCCAGGCGAAAAACTCGGGTCGCGCAACGGCAAAACCATGGCGATCGCGAGGACGCGGTGCTATGTCCGGCACGCTCGGACCCACACGACGAAGATGACCGGGACATAAGGTGATGTTCGACGAGGACGTTCGCCAGGACATCGATCTCCAGCTGCACAGAGGAAATACCGTGCGTTTTCCGCTTTGGACCGCGTCCCTGGACCTACGGAATGTCACCACCTTCTTTCAACTGATAAAATGAAGACGTGTTCTTCACCAACTCCGAATCCTGCGGGAATATGATCTCCTCGACTATGTTTAGGAATAAGATTAAGTTCAATACGTATTCATGAATCCGGATCAATTGTAAAACAAAAGTTTCATTTTCTAATATTAAAATATTTATCTCGAAAAAATAATATATTATTTTATGCGCTTAAATCGTTAGAGAATACTTGGATTACACAGGGTAAATTTCGTAATGTAACGACTTCAAGTAACTCTTAAATTATTAAGTGAAAAAACAATTTTTCAAAAAGTTTTTTGGTTTTCAAGGGCACATACAGTACTGTAATCGCTTTATTGTTACATTACTTCTTTATTAAGGTATGAAGATTACTTTCAGCTTTTCAGATGTTATTCTTAATTTTCTTTCTTAAATTTGAGCAGAGCATGAAATTTATCATAAAGAAGTTCCTAGGAGAGATAGGATCTGGAATTAGCAGTTATTAAGATACTTTCAAATTAATTCATAATTTCTATTAAAAAATTGATTCAGTCAACATGACTGTAATGCAACTTTGTTTATGATGGCAAAACACAGTTTTGGTTAGGTTTTCAACATAGTCAACATGAACTGTCTTAATGTCTCACCTCGATGCAGTTTCCGAAACTTATAGTAATAGTAAAACTAATATCGTGAAAGTTATTGTGAGAGATATTGTACGCGACTTCTATTGCTATGTCCAATAGTAGTGAAAAATACAATATGATAATAGATTCTGATAAACACAATGAAACTATTATAAGTGCTAAAATACTGCATTAAATTAAATATCTTAATCAAAATCAACAATCGCACTCTACTTTTCTAACTCATTAAAATACTAAAAGAATATCCCACTTTTGTTTTTAGCATCTATCACCCAAAATTCATATATCCGTATTATCTATCAATACATTATAAATTACATAAGCGTTCATAATTTCATGAATGATTACATGAGATTCAAAATACACACAGTATATTGGTATAAACCATTCTTTAGACTTTAGACTGTCGAAGAAATATTTACGGATCGTATAAAAGTAAATTAAAAATATGCAACACTGGATTGCAGAGTATTCATCAACACAGATGGAATGTCAATATTCGTGCGGCACAATTGTTTATTAGATTATTGAACCGTATTCCATTAATGGATCAATATCGGGTCAAACACATTTCACTTTTCGACGCATTACTAAGTTTGTTAGAAGTTGTTTTACACATAATACTCGATACAATATGTTTCATTTGTTGGATCGAACATGTTAGTAGTATTACTTAGCCAGCCCGCTCACCAGAGTGAACGCTATTTTCTTTGGAACGTGTTAAAACTGGAGTTTGTCACGAGCCATTCATGATAGTTGAAGATATGCGAAAACCAATTATTCGTGCATGCGCTACAATAACTACAGCGATGCTAGAAAGAGTTCAACGCACACTCATAATCACATCAAGAAAGCGTATTGGTTTGTTTTAATAATATCAGGTATTAGTAGGTAGATATTAATTATAAACACTGTTTCTGTTAATTTCATGCTTCATTCGGATTCAAAAAATAATATTAGACTTTCAACCATGTTCTTAAACGAATGTATATTTCTCGAATGATACAATCTTCTTTTTTCGTTTGTGAAATACTTTGTATACGAAAAAAAGTACAAGATATGATACCTGAATAATATTTGATGTTAAAAGATAACCTATTCATGAAAAAGTCGCCAGACTTTCTTAAACTTAAAATTGATTTATTATTTGTAAATATTGTAAATATGAATGGGTTACAACTATGTATTCTAAACAGTTTCATTCGTTTATTTATAACGTAACACTTGATCAACTACGGAGTCAGGCATTCCAGTTTTAAACTGAATATCGAAAGAACTTGTTCGGACTCTGAAACCGATACGACGTCGTTTAACTGTAACATTACGTTTTAGACATTCTTTCAAAGAACCAATGAGAAGTGATGCATTCAAGTTGGAGAACTACGACGGCGATCATTTAGCGTAGCCGAGGATCTGTTGGTATACGATTTTTCTGTCACGACAGCTTATTATAAGAATAATGATTTATATCTGGTCTGTCGGGGTGTTCTGCTGTATCGAGTCAAGGAACCTGACTGTAGGGGCGAAATAAAGATGGATTCAAAAGGGTAAGCGGGGGGATCGAGACGATGTAAGGGAGACCGATCGAGGGGTTAATAACGGTCGCGTGTTGTAATACCTACTATTATCCACAAACCAACTGCCTAACAAGCTACCTGCTAATAATACACAATGGCGCAGCAGCACACACGATCACGCGCGTCATCTTTTTACTTGATTCTACCTGAATTTTTATCGTTGCGATAGTTAATCACCTGTACTAATAGTCTAAGTTGATCAATAGTAATAAGTTTCTTTTGATATAAGCTTTAACGAGCAAAATAAAGGTGGATGGTACACGAAATTCAAAGAACGTAGAAAATACAATGTATTTTCAATGTATGGAACTATAATTGTCTAAATATTGTGTTGCCCAGAAAGTATTATCGGTATTTACTCATTCTAACAAGAAGAGGTCGCAACCTGACCGTCGCGTCGCATCGTTTCTTTGAATGAATCCAGGTTAAAGGTGTTAGGAATGACAAGTATAAAGAAAGTGTAGAATAGTAATCATAAGTGGTTACTCATTTTCTACAAAAATGTTTAAAGATATATCTACATGATATACAGGGTGGTTCACCACATTTTGCAAACTAGATTTACGTCATTATTATTACTCACAGCAAACAATGTTTCAGATGAAGTTGAATGGTTTTGAGAGGAGCACATTCTGATGATATATTTTTTTTGTAGGTGGGCGTGTAAAGTAGATATGAAGGTCATTAATGTTTTTTTGAATGGAATCATATATTTTTTATTGCATCAGCTGATGCTCCTTCATATTCTTTACAAACAAGTATTAATCTATTTATGTAGAAAAATCATTAGTTTAGGAGATATTTTGATTTTAATGTCTATTTACAGAAAAGGTTCAATGTGGCGACCATTTGCATCAGAACACTTTCTGAATCGAGAAGTTAACAACACATAAGTTCGTAAATTTGTTGTACCTTTTCACGAAATTTTATGTACATGTAATTCATAAAATCGTCGCGTATCAAGCTACGGTTCGATATTTTAGTTCTGTACATTTTTAATTACTAATAGAACAGTATTTTTTTTTTTTTCGTAAATTATCACTTTCCATTACACAGATTTTTTTTCAGAATTTAAAAATTGATCTTAAAACCGCAACTACTTGTCAAATCACTGTGGAAAATTTGAATCACGCGGATAGTGGAGATGTGATAAGATTATATGCATTGTGACGTATCGGTTCAGGGAACGAAGAAAAGGTTCCCTGCGGGGGAGGGCGACTAATCGTACCACCTAGTAGCTGGTTCCCTCCGAAGTTTCCCTCAGGATAGCCGGTGGGCCTGGGGGCCGCTAGTAACGAGGCAGGAAAAAAATGCCTCGTTACAGCATAGATGAGTATTAATTTGTTGTTCCTTTTAAGCTCTGTCCAGCATTATCAATTTTCTGGAAAACGATTTACAATGTATTTCCATCCTCATAAAGAAAGGGTTGATTTAATTCACTAACTTTTCTTGAAGAAATTCAAGATTACCATTTATTTCGTTGTAGTACAGGGTGTAATATCCTACTTTGGGGTGGTTGATTTATTAGTTACATTAGATGCTTGAATGTTTTATAGAACAATAAAATCGGAATCTTCAACGCGATATTGTTCCAAAAATATTTATATCGATTAAAAAATGTTCTTTTGTGACAACGATCTCGAAGTTCTTCTTCGGCCGGTGTTATTTTTAAATTTAAATGTACATATAACGCACGTAAATAATTTTAGGAACAAATTTATACTAGCAGAAATTCGCATGAAAATCATTCTGACTAGCAATATAAGGATCGTGAAATGGAACATTGGAAAATTATATGTATACATTTTAATTAAAAACACATAATACAAATAAAGACATATTGTATATAAATCAACAACTAATTCAACGTATTTTCAATTATTTTTGTATAATGGGACTATTTGTATGAACAATTCTCTATAAATCCTTCAATACTCCCATTTAGTATTAAGTAATTAATGCGTGGAATACCAAAACAGAAAGAAGTAAATTCTGTTCTAAATCTGCTATTATGAACCAACTTGGAGAATTTTTCTACTCGGTTGTAAGAAGAAAATCGTGGTTATTTGTATTAAAAGTATATTCCGTACATACATATATGTATTTCTGTTTTTATTCTTACATCCGACATTTAACTGGCAAAACATATCTATTTACTGAACATTAATTATAAAGTTGTGTAACAAAATAATTTACGAATAAATAACTAATCAAATAATTTTTGAACTCGTTCGATATTTTT
This sequence comes from Megachile ligniseca, assembly GCA_945859555.1. Classification (NCBI taxonomy): domain Eukaryota; kingdom Metazoa; phylum Arthropoda; class Insecta; order Hymenoptera; family Megachilidae; genus Megachile; species Megachile ligniseca. The sequence goes on from OX243785.1 coordinate 202,756, forward strand.
GTAAATGTTAGAGAAAAACTCAACACCCGTTATCGATGTTATTAATTCTAATGTATTCTGTACACGTCCTGAGAGGGGATGAGTGACGTTTTTTCTTTTGTTCATAATATATTATATTTTATTGTAAATCGGTTACAACTCGTGAACGTGCCAGTTGCTTTGGTTTTGTCTTTGTTTGTTCTTTTCATATATTAAATATTATTTTTCAACGAAACTGTTTTTCTTTATTCGAATAACCACAACAGTAAACACCGTAAATAAGATGGTATCGATTCAAGAATTCTTTAATTAAGCTGTTCCTTGAATCAACGCTAATTACGGAGGTCGAAGTTAAAGTAGCTTAGTTGTATCGACACAGGAAAAGCAAGTTGGCGGCAAAAGTTAGCACAAAAGGTAATCGACAAAAGTCAATTAGCGACGAAACAATTATATTCGGTCGAACGGATCGCTACTGATCGTCCTTCCGTTGCACAACTTGCCATCACTTGTCATTGACCACCGATCCGAGAGAAAAGGAATCAGCCAAATAAAGAGAACGAAGAACGTGATGAAGGAGCAGCTTTTATGAGTTGCGAAATGACAGGGCGCAACTGTGATCACTAATTTCCAACCAGCTGTTTTTCATCTCTTGCTAATTCTTTTCTTTGTTGCTCTAGGAATAGACTGATTTCTTCACGCGCTATTTAATGTAACTTGGACGAGGTAATCACTAGACTGCGATTATTAATGCAAATTGTTATAGAAAATAGGTAAAAAATGACTGCACAATGGTCCCTGAATCACATCTATATACATATATTTTCAGCTAAATGACTCACCTATTGTTTTCAATTTTGCACTGGGAAACGATTATAAAATAAATCAACCCACTAATAGCTATATCGTAATAGGTCCTACTACAATAAATAGCCGATTTAGAAACTGAAAATCTGACAAGATTTTATTTTATATACGTAAAAGTTCTGAAAAATATCATGTATGGCATATAGACTTAAAACTTTTAGAATATAGTCCCATAGCGAAGGATTAGACCTTCGGTTAATTTCTTTACCTGTAGCAGCAATAACATCCAAGGAGTCATTGCATTCTATCGAGTATTTTAGTTTATTACTCTTACATTTGATTGCGAGAAACCTTAATTTTAGCAGCAGAGTCAGTTATTTCCAGTTTCTATTCATGTCGAGGTACTGCTTGGTTTTATTACTTGATATAGTCATTTTTTTGTATAGCCATTTATATCATTTTGTATAGCCAATAGAAATTAAGAATTGTTTCCCTCACCCTTATTCAGTAAAAACTGTACGCGTACACCGCGCTTTCATTTTTGTAAGAAATACACATTCGACTCTCAAAATTTGCAACAGTAACAACTTGTATTAGTTTTGCATAGTCTCCAAGTTTGAAGAATAAAGAAATAGTCATAGATAGCATAGTCAGAACAAATTTAGTCGGCACACCACGTGCAATATTCAACAAGGCTCGAACGAATTTATTTTCAACAACGAGCGTTAACAATTATATAAAAGTATTGTGAAACAATGTTTATATACAGACAAAATTTCAAACTTGTAATTTAGCACTAATCATAACATAAAAATTTGCAATTTAAAGGAAAGCAGAAAAGAAAACATTACTGATGAAATTACAAAATGCTCTTCTGTCAATTTATTTTCATTGCTGCTCTTTTACAATACCTTTTATATACTTTACACATTAACACGTTTCATCTCCTGTGCAGGATTCCATGCGATTCGCGATTGTCAAACACTGCCACACCCTTTCGTGCTGCTTCCGCCCTTCGTTGAGAAAACGTAACAGCAAATTGTAGCCTCCCTTGCCTTTTCCTTCCAGTAATTGGCAAGCGTTATACTGGGCGTTTTTCTTGGTCCGACCCCGATCCGTAATTGCATCCGACAAAAGAACAGATCGGCGCTATGAACACGCATAGATGGAGGCGAATCATTTTTAGTATAAAATGTTCAACAAAGTTTCAACTGTATCTTTTACTCGTAACGATCCCTTCAAGAATTTGGTTAAGTAGTCATTCTTACCAAAATATAGTTGTAACTGTTGATTACAATGATGGTGAATGTTCTCCTCATCTTTAAAGTAATTTTTGGATATTTTGAAAAGGTCATAATGTAATGTAGCAGTAACATGAAAATAAAACTATTCGTATAATAAAATAATATCTCGACAGTTTACAAGATTTTGACAATTGTTCTAATTGCATAAAGTTACCTAAATCGAGATTTGAAACAGAAATAAATTTTGTAATTTTTATAATCTGATAGTTAATCAAATTATATTATTTTAACATGAAATGTACTTCAATCACATTAATAGTGAAACACTATATCATTTAAATAATCTCGTCCTTTTTCACAAGCTCAATTCGTTTGATCCATTTTTTCATTAGATTTTCATATACCTTAAACTCAATTTTATCAATGCTAATTATAATAGTTTTCTGTTCGTTAACCGTTCTTAGATTATTGAGATATATAGTTTTACCGCTTAAAAAATCTTGCGGAATAAAATCTAACGGTATTAAATCCTTCGCTAGCGAGTAGAATGATTATTTTGTTCGACGTGTGACGTATATGTACATGGCGCCACTCTCATGAAACCGAACGTCACGCCACATCGCCACATTGATACTAATTTGGATTAGAAGAAAAATGTTGTTATCATGTCCTGGTAATTCCTAGAATGTTGACATTGTAGACAAGTGTACCGCAAATTCACAAAACCAAGCTCGTACAGAATTTGAATTTGTATTTTTAACTGTATAATTTTTTACAGTTGATTATTCATACTTTGTAATAATATTTATAAAAAATAGACGATCGCGTGTTAAATTGTTTCGCGATGCCATGTGTTGAAAGATATAACATTTAATTTCCATAATTCAATTTGTATAATCAGTACGACCCAAGTGCTATTTTGCACATAAGATAACTGAAAGAAAAATAAAAATTCTAATTAAAAGTATTGCTTGATATAATGTCTTATGGTATTAACGAATGCAATTTCTAATCTCCGTTACGTTTTAGAAAACGAAAATAGAAGCTAATTATCGACAGATACAATTTGAAAGAAAGAACTGGCATTAAGAGTTAATGATAGTTTTTATCGTATATTTTAAAGTTTGTAATGTTGTATGTATTTTTCTCTAGTATCGATTGGTGCGCTGACATTTAACATTTTGCGTGTTTATCTTTAGGATCGCGATTGTATCGACCGGTTACTTATTTCCTTTTGATATACTGTTCGAAGTAAACTTCCTGTTATTTCTCCAAGTAATAGGAACTTATAAATTATCTTAAAAGTAGCAACGATACCTTTCCTCAACTCTATGGAATTTATTTCTGAAACAATAAACCGTTCTGATTATTATGTTGTACAGTAACACATTAACTATCATTGAAGTGGCCGACGACCGTCATTTCAAGTTTATATGACGACATAATTAAAAAAATATATAAAAATTATTTAAGCGATGTAACAATTAGAGTTTTTGCATGTCTCATCGTTGCCAACAAAATTTAAGCCGAACACAATAATATGTAACCGATAGAAAATGTTAAACGTTTTAAGAATGAAAATACTATTGTATAAATGTTATACAATGATACGATGATATTTCTTTGAGGTTAAATTTTCGAGTACAAGAAGAAACATATTAAAAGCGAAATATTTTAAAGCAGAATGGAGAAAGTTAGAAAAGAAATATTTTAGAAAGCGAATAAATAGAATGCACAGAATTTGTTCAAAAGTTATTAAAATAAATGTATTTTCTTATTACTTTCAAATTAGTTTAGTTATGTATAATATGAAAAGTATTATATTATAAACAACAAAATGACATATATGTATGTTTCGTATAAGTACATACAAATATGCATGGTACGAATGATTTCGATTGTAATAAAAAGTCTGTAACGTGTTTTATGTTTCTATTTAACTATTTCCAAACTTTTAAACGGTAGTGTGTTGTGATGCATTAATGTTATAATATTATTGAAAAATTTTATTGGTAACATTTTGTGACGTTCATTCATTTATTCTTAATTAATTATTCTTCATTAATTCTTCATTCTTACATTATATTAACCGAGTTTGTATTACAAATTACTTAATATAATACCTGTTATTACTGAAGTAACAAAGATCAGTATTGGGCATTATTCAAGTAAAACCTCATTTGAATGAAAGTAACGAATAAATAATTAATTGTCTATCATTTATTTATTACTATAATTACTTACTGTTATAGTTATCTGTTACTCATGTAAGAAGCTTATATGTGTAATCTGTTAGTTAGTTTTATTATTTCTTATTCGTATTGACTCCTTAACAGGGAAATGTTATTTACATTACATTACAATTTGTTTCGAAAATAAATTATTTTTGTAATATTTGATTTTTTTCATTACTCAACAGGATGGCACATAACTGATGGTAGAGTTGGGTTGTTTATAGATATACATATAAATGTGATTCTGGTAACTGGATTTGGGGACATATTTAAAACGGTTAGATACTAAAAAAGTTTTACAAAAGAAAATATATACTACAATTTTTTAATAAATAACAGTCCGCTAAAGAAAGCAAATGAATACTTATTTAAATGGAGCTATACATAATTTTCTATACAGATTGAGTCTTTAATCTGTGATGTGTAAAATAGTCGTAAGATCTAACGGTAAGAAATTAACAATTCTTTAGATCATGTAAGAATTTAACATAATAAATATTGCAAGAAATTAATAAGAAACAACAAATAGTTTTGATTTCTTCATTGTTTATAATTGAGAGTAATTTCTCCATTTGTTATTCATAAGTAATAAATAAATGAAATTTAATTGTAATCCCTTCATTAGTTATTTAAATATAATAGTTGTTACTTATCACTGTTACGTGTGAAAAATACGTTTCATTAATTTCAAATTCAAAGTTTCGGTTTTATTAACTTACAGTAATAATGTGATACTAACGCAACCCAAGGATTGTTATTTTCCGATTAAATACTGTTCCCGATTAATACTGTTTACTAATATAAAATATGAGATGTCGATTACCACCACAAAAGTCAGTGTACTAATTCTAGCGTGCCAAGTATAACTTAAAAAAGAATTAATTTAGTCACCAAAGGAGTTAAGTATTAACATTTAAGGAGAAAGTTTTGTTTCAAGTGTCCCAAACAAGACCAAATGGAAATTTATTATGAACATGACTATAAAGTCGTTATTATTAATAGAATATATTTTTCTATTTCTTTATTATGAAGATAATGTTTGAAATATGAATATAATAGTAACTTGTAACTCTTATTTTGGTGTATAAAGTAATAATGTAAGAACAATTCATTTTATTAACATCCAAAAAGTGTTAAAAAATAAGAAGAAAATACATTTTTTTTATCGTCTGAAATTATAGTTAAACTTTAACGTTTGCAATAAACTAAATCGAAACAGTAGACCTTTGTGCATTTATCATAATTTCTGTAATTACCTAAATAATTAAGGTAAATGAAATTTTCCGACTTTCTAAATTCGAGTGCATTGAGGATACTTCAGCAACATGTGAACTAAAACACTTGTGTCCTTTTGAAAGTGAAATTTGTTCAAAAAGGTAATGATAAGGTTATTCTATATTCAATATCATTTTTTGAACTCAATATCAAGAATAGTGTTTTAACTTTCATACAAAATATAATGAAACGCACGCAAAATTATTGAAAGTGATTCAAATTCTGGTTTTAAGAATTTCAAAGTTGTTTGAAAAATATGAATATTAAAATGTTTAGCTATTTTGATGGAAGCTTATATTGACTATTTGGTCAAATTCAGTAAATTTTTTGTTTTATTTGCAAAGGGTCTAGCCGAATAAGGTAGTAAAAAATGCCCTTGAGCCAAATGAAATATCCAATACGTGAGTCGATAGTATATCTAAAAAGAACATCACGCACCAAGTTTTAATCTCCTATCTTATCTGTGGGTGTAGTAAGAGGGAAAAATAAAAATTCCGGGTTTTGGCGTATTTTCCCCATTTGATTTCATAGAAAAATTCTGAAACATTGAGATCCGTATATAACACATATTATAGAATTTTTTACGACTTTTTCATCGTAAACAGTAGTTGTAAAAAATGAAAAACCGAAAAAAGAATCAGAAAAAAAGTGATTTTCTATTAATGATATCAGAGCACTACTTTCATATTAATGTGGTAGTTACATATTGGCACATCTATTATTCCCTAATTTTTTCAAATTTTTCGGTGATGTGTGCTGTGCTGACTCGCGCACAATCAGCAACAGCATTCGGTTAAAAAATGGTCGAGCCGTGTAAATGGCGGTGAAATCTAACCGGACGCGAGTTTTGCTCAAAAGGAATTAACCTTGAGAACAATAGTTAGGATACGCTAACTTCCTTTCGTACGATAAAGGTTTGGTTAGTCGCGTCGAATAATTTCAAAGTCCCAAAAGATGGACTGAAAGTTGTATGTGAATATCGTTACTAAGTCCCGAACGATGGAGTTTTCAAAGTACAAAGAAAAATCTTATGTCCGAACGATTGACTTTCTATTTTGAATATATGTTCGATCGATTGACTGAGTAATTCAAATCTGCTGTGACGTTCTCAGTTTAACTTCCACGAAACGTCGGAAGTACAAGGAGGCATGCTGATTGGTTCTCATTAGAAACGTTGATTTTCCAATCAACATGCCCCTTGACGTTTGGGCCCACCCTCACTTGCGCCCTTAGCGCGCCCTTTTTGGAAGAGGGTGGGAAGAATACCGATAAGTACGGGAGGATCTCGAAGGTCGGCAACGCCGGGGTATTTCCCTCCAGGTGACACGCACGTTGTCTAAAAAATACAGTTAGAAAAGAACCGAGGCCCGTCCTCGGTACCTTTCGGGAAAAACCCCGTTTATGACGGAAGTAGTTATTGAAGACGAAACGAAAGTTAGAAATTCTAAAGGCATTGTTCGAAAAAATGTAAAACTAAATTGCCGGCGATGGCTAAAATTTGTCTTTCAAAAATAACTGTTAGACCCGGACCTATCATAAACTACCTACGAAATCCTCGCGTATTATTGTGTTCCGTCGCACGTTCGGAACATGTGCCACAGTTAAAAAAATTAAAAAGCGATACATTCTTTTAAAAAAGTACTTTCCGTTTCGAATTTTCATGCCCTCTTTCGTCGGTGTATTTATTAAATAATCTTAAATAGATACACATTCGTAATTGATGCAAATGACATATTAATTAAAGAAATAATATTCATTTATTAATTAATTTTACGTCGTAATTGGTTAAATTCTGTAACGTAAAATATTATTGCAACGACATCATTAGGGAAGTGGTTAGCAATTCTGCTTCCTAATTGCTACATGTTTTTTACAGGCGCAAGTTCGATCCCCACTGCACTTAGTTTTTTTCGTTATGTTTTTCATTTTTTGTTTGTTTTGTGATAATACTAATATAGGTGCAAAGTGTTTTTGAATAATATATGAATTACTATTTCCTTTTTTTTTTCGGTTTTTTATTTCTTAAAAAAATGTCTAAAACAATTCTATAATATGCGCTACATATGGACCTCAATGTTTCAAAATTTCTTCAGAATTTTTTTACGAAATCAAATAGGAAAAATAGGCTAAAAACCGGAATTTCGATTTTTCCCTTTTATTACTCCCACGCATGAGATAGAGAATTGCAACTTGGTGCGCGATGTTATTATTTCGATATGCTATCGACTGACGTATTGGATATTTCATTCGGCTCAAGAACATTTCTGTCTATCGTATTCGGCTAGACGCTTTACGTTGTTCTTCTTACCATTCTTATTTATTTTTTTTAGAAAACTGTGATGATTAAGTTGCTCTATCTGTAAACTATGAAAAGTAGTTTTAAATTATTATATAATTATAGGTTAATAACGATACCACAAGAATGATTGTATGTACGTACATATACATTTTTTTTTTTTTTTTTAATATATTATGTATGTATCTAATAATTTCAAGCAGCAAGAAATAATAATAATAATTAATAAATAATATTTATTTACTTATTTATGTATTTATTTATTTACTCATTATTAATAATTAATAATAATAATTTAATTTAATTAATATAGTATCTCATTATTTCAGAGATGCGAGTTTAACGTAAACAGACGTTTTAATTATTTAATGTTCAGAATGCAAATATTGTGATATTCATGAGCAAATGTTGACACCTGATATGAGTACCATTGTAACCAGTTTATTTACAGAAGTGCGTTTCACAATGTGTTGATTCCTTTTTTCATTCTTGTTGTTTGACATTGTTAGTGTAATGAGTACTTGACGACAGTTTCCTCTTACTTTTTTAAATTCTAATAAATGGTAATAGTCTTTTTTTTTTAATTAGACAGTAGCTTTTATTATGTACTGAAAGTAAAAAATCGTACAAAAGCAACATGGTAAGGAGTAGGTACAATAATATGCGTAGATATGCCTAGAAAAAGTGCTATGAACAGTAATTGTAACTAAAATCGGAACATTGTTAAAGTATTAAAATTTGTTAAAAATCCGAAACAATTTCTTAGAATTAAATAGCCTACATAGGAGATTAATTTTTATTCTGGATTAATAAATTTACTGACAATAATATAGAATTTCTTAAAGAAAAATATAACTAAAATCATTCAGACTTCTCTATTTATTATTATTCTTACACTTAGAATTAACTGCAAATGCCAAAGAAATAAATGTATATTTAATTTATATTTTATTATTTGAATTATTTAATAATTTATTATAATTATGAAATGAAATTAAACATTCATAACTGATTACACTTTTTAGATATCCTATATTTCCATTTAAGTTATTATCTAAATTGTTTTCCTCCAACGATTAAGAATATCTTCAAAACGTCGAAGAAATATAATTAAGAATGTATACCTTATAACTTAGTAATAATGTAATATAAAACCGAAGGAATTACTGATAAAAGTAAGTATTCTATACCAATGTATTGTTATTTTTCTATAACATATTAATATTTTTGTAGAAATCGTTGCAATTCTGTAAGGATTCTAACAGTATTGTCGAAACATTTAATCCCGCTAGGTACAGTAAAGAAACCCGAAATAAATAGTGATGCATGTTTCAGTTTTCAGTACTATATTGATGTCGGTATGATGTCGATTTCTGTACTAACAATAAGTAGGAATTGGTGGCAATAAAGTCATTGAATTCTCCAAACTCGAAACTAAATCTTTATAAAATTTCGAAACTTTTGATACTCTCGAAATTCTCGAAACCCACGAAACTTGAAGTGGTGATTTCGTTTTGCAAAAGCAATATATGAATTTATGAACTAATGTCAACAAAATTCATGTATATCCCGCGCACTTACTCTGCTGTTCTACAATCGTATGGTAGTGTCACTTTTCTTCTATCTTTAAAAACAGAAACTAATCTCTAAGTATTTGTAAAGCATCACTCACCGAATATTCTGGATGTACAATATGAATGAGACAAATATTCTTAAGACTCGATGCGAATAAATTTTTATTTGAGTTTATATGTTTCCTTACCTGGATTTGAAGAGTTTCAAATTACAAAAAGTGCAAAAGTGCAAAAATTCTCGAAATTTGATACTTTCTTATGTTTGAGAAGGTTTTGATGTTTCGAAAAACCCATTCCTAGTATTTAGTTATTTCGGTATAATGTCGGTTTCAGTATAGTTTTGCTTACGTAATATCGTTTTAAGTTCTTGATTTTATGTACGAGAATTGGCGGAAAATGTTTAAATAATTCACTGTCATACAGATCATACATTTCGAGGACGCGGAATGAAAGAACGCTGTTGCAAGACACGAGCAAATGGAGACGGATAGGTAATCGAGAATGCGATGCGAGTGCCATGCTGACGCGGTGGTCTTTGTCGGCAAGCCAGCACGAGCAGATGCAAAAGGTATGAATACAGCTGAAACGGCACGAGCCTGTGCGAAATACGTACGGTAGAGAGCGACGTCTGCTGACGCAGTTCGGGACTTCCTCTTTGGTCAGACTTCCTGTCGGAAATCATCGTCGCAATTCGCGCCTACTGAACGCTCAATTCACAATTTGATTCATAAAAGAACAAGCTATATTTTCAGAGAAATCAAATATTCTTTTTTTCAACCGTTTCTGTTCATTTTGTTCATTTTACTGTTGCTTGGCGTCTATTTATTCTAATATAGATTATAGACGAACTTCTATTTGATACGAATCTTTTTTTTGTATTTCTTCTTTTTTATTTCAAATATAACAGATTTTTAAGACGCTTCGACAACACCGGAAAATCTAATTATCGACATTATTTTTGTATAAAGAATTGCTATGTGTTCTCTAAACACTGACCACTGGATGTATTAAGTTTTAACTTCGTACACTTGTTACTTTTTTTGTTAAAAATTTTACAAACCATCCCGCTTTCCGTACGTTATGCTAGCTAGACGTTTTAACTGACTCTATCGATTGAATACCAAGACTGAGCCAATTTTTAAATTCTAGTTAATTATGTAGTACACCAATAACCAATTAATAAAGATAAATAAAACAAAAGTTATAAAAATTATTGAAATACTGATATATGAGAAAGAAATTTCGATGCCTTGTACAGTGCATTTAGGATAAAAGGAAATCTTTTTTGCAAGTGACGAAATTACAAGATGGTGGTAGTTGTTTAAGGTAAATTAGCAATTTTGAAGAGAATAAAATAAAAAATAAACTATACAAGATAATGAACATGGAGTTTAATAACATATTAACACATTACATTAAAGCATATATTCACAGAATAAAAATGTTATCAATCTCACTCGGCCACGTTAGCTTTTACAAGAATAATTTATTGTGCATTAATATATTGTAATTTTTCTTTTTTTGAATTTTTTTTTCTTTTGAATCTTATCCGATTTTACACTTTACATCAATGTTATTTAACGATTTTAATTCTTATTTTATGAATTTTTCGTGAGTGACGAATATAAAGATATTGACGTGACTGTGTGCATACTTACTATTTAAAGATACCATTAATCCTATCAGATCTTTAATCAGAATACTTTTCAATGACGTTTCGCATGATTCATTCATGACACGCTGATTATTATGTTTCAGTTTGAATACTTAAATTGAATAATGGTTCACAGTTGAGCATGAATGGAATCGGATTTGTTATTGTAATACTTGAATTCAATCTTACAAATTTTTATCATTTTTTTTTTCTTACTATTTAAAGGCAGTCCTTTAACCAAATTTAAATACATTCTTTGAAATCATAAACTAAAGACAAAAATTTGATTCGCTTAAATTGGTAGTTTGTGAAAACAATGCTTTTATTTTACGTAATCGGGAATTACTGCAATTTTCATATTTCCAATTGTTAAATAAATGAATTCCAAAGAAAGTGTTAAAAAGTGTGCACAATGTAATCTACTTCTTAAATAATACACAGCATAACATTTGTTTATTTGTCCATTCGAAGTTATATTTAAAAAATAATATTTGCAATGTGATTACTTTTTCCATCTTTTAGTGCTATGCAGTGAACTGGACTTTTTAATGTTATGAATAACAAGGTAGTATAATAAAAAAAAGTGAAATTCGATAGACAACAATAAGATAGAGATGTACTATACAACTTCTTCTATACGTGACTCCATTTTTGAGAAAATTAACTTCGTACATTTGCCTGATACTTGCATGCTTATTACATATACCTTGATTTCGAATTAATTACGGTATAAACTATCTCTTACCATATTTGTAAACATTTCTAACGAAAGCCAGGAAGATGCCTTTACATACATGCTAAAATCAGTTTTAATTTAAAAATGGTTGAAGTTGATGTATTACTTTTTATACTATTGAATGTTATATTATTTTTATTATTTATATTGAATATATTATTTTTTGAACTATATTTATTTTTAAAGGTGATGCAATACTTGTTTTTAATATACAAATACCATAATATTTTTTAATGTCCTACACTTTTAATCTCAAAAACAAAAATCGAGCGATGATTGATCTGGAAATCGTTATGGTCAAATTTTTCATTACGACTAATGTAAAGATAATCTTTCGCTTTAGAAAAATTCTTATTTCATGCTTAAACCGCTATAAGATGATGCATATTATTAAATAACTACATTTCTTTCAATATCTAGAAGAAAAGGTTCTAGCAATTCAATGAATATATCATATAAAAAATATTTGTCTACAATTTTGTCTTATTTTTTAAATCGAATCTGAATTGTTATGGTTGTACCACCAATTATATAATGTCGTATGTATATAGAAATTTGTCTTCTTCAATAAATGCGATACTCGCTTAATTCAATGTTAATACAAGATTCGCTGTAGGTGGTCGAAGATATGGAGGTATGGGGTCCGTTTCACGATGCCGAAAATCGCGACATCTTCGACACCGCATCGACATCCGGAGGAGGAAGCTTTGGTTGCGCATATTAATTATGCTACTTATCGATGCTAATAAATTCATTTAATTAACTAGGCGATGATGCGACACAGAAACGCGCCGTTAGCACCTTTCGCTGATATACATATATGTAACGTGGTACATAGAAAAATTTTTACATACTGTTTGCGTCACACTTCCCTCTGATGTTACATTGATTCACCGTAATTGTTGATCATGTAAATCCATCAAATTACTTTGAGAATACTTTTATCAACGCATCTGTCAATGATCCGATAAACTAAAAATAGAAATTAAGCAAACTTTTACTGTTATTTCTAAATGCGTAATGAAATTGTTAACATCTGAGTATGTTTTTTTCTCTTCGATATTTCTCATTTTGGCTTATTTTTACTCAACGCGAACGAGATATACACTATTAAATAACTTGAATAATTAGGTAAGCTCACTATTTCTCGTGGAATATAAACTCTTTTCACGGAAGATTGAAATTTGAGAATTTGTTGAAAGTATTTTCAAATAAATTGAATAAAAATATAAGTTTTACAAATAAACGCATTTCATAAACTTTTTTTTCAATACAGCTTGCAACGCAGTGTTTCTGAAGTTGTCACGGAATTAATTAACTTCTGGATTAACTGTTAACCTGCTCATTACAGTTGTATAAATTTTCAAAGAGATTTATATCGTTTCTCCTATATGAAAGCCTCCATTTTGTAAAAATGACAAAATTTCTGCGGTGATTAAGTCTGACGAATAAACGCAAGATCATTATCTTCTATTATTTTACCTTGGTATTGGCTTACTGTTGATGAAACATGTTCCGATGTACTGTTCTACTTTTCTTTTTGTTCCTTTTGAAATTTAATGAAATAGGAAATCATTGAGCCATTAATGAAATATAGAAGTTGCTTGAATACATCTTTGAAATCAGTATATGTATATGACATTAGACCTATATAAAACTGCTTACATTTATTGGATTATTTATAAAATTTTCATCGCTTTTATCTTTATGTGAAGCACTTTTGCCAATATATTTTTACACAAATAATTTCCATTGTGTAAAAATTTGGATTTTTAAGATCAGAACAGTATGAATTGTCTAATATATGTTTTGAAGAGATTTATCCATCAATGAATATGATAGGTAGAGAACGAAAATGAGAAATAGGTAAATAACCTCTTCAGTTCGCCTTGTTGTTTCATTATCATTCGAAGTTTTCTCTTCAAAACAAACTGTAGTATTCCAAAGAACCATATCAATTACAATGTACCTCCTGATAATTTCACATATAATCTTTTTTACAATTTATTTATAATTTGCTTTTTTATTATAAAAATTGTCGAATATAATCCTATGGATAATCGAAATGTAAATGTACAGAGCCGTTAAATTCTTAATATTGTCCGTAATAAAGGCTGATGATAACTGGAATAATAGTGAACATATTGTTAAAATAAAACACAGTACAAACTTCTTTACCGAATTAAACAGAATTAGTAATTACATCAATGAAACAAACTCTGAAGACATATTAAGAGTCTAAGTCCTGAAGTTTTAACTCTATACCATACATGTGATACATTTGCACGATGTAGAATTACATCACAGAGTAAGAATAAAAAGCCACTTCTATTCTTCTGTGAAGTATTTTCACCCACGCTCTTCTTCATAATTAAAAAAAAGAAAGAGAATAAACCAGAAAACCCAATGTGCTGTTGTTTTCTTGATGGACAAGACTGTTGCGTCGAGGTTCGGTGTTGCTTAAAACGACAAATTACCCATCTTGTAATACAAGCTTCACTCCACCTTGAAGATTTCTGAAGCAAAAGAGGGCAGATCTATCCCTTCCACCATTCCGTGGATTCTTCTTGAACAGATTTGGTGGGAGAGATGGCGGCTCGAGTGGGAAACCAAGTGGAACCCATCGTGGGGGAAGTGGATTGACTTAAAGAGAGATTCTTTCGCAAGTATCGGCAATGCAAACAGCAAGAATTTTCCACAAAAGAACTTAACATTACTTTCGTCCTTACTTTACAGATGTATTTGCACCGATACATAACAACTCATACATTACTCATGTAGAGTAATGAATATTCGATAGTCCCTATTTCACGTTTTCAAATATAATATTGAATTATTCCCTGATTTGTACTATACTTTAATTAAAACAACGGATTTTAAGAAGAAAACTGGTACAAGTGAACAATACCAGTGCAAGTATAGAATTTTTTATATTTTTCATTCTTTTTTTTGTTATGAAATTTATACCAACACATTTTTTACATTTTGCTTATTAAAATGGGACCAAACAAAATTTAGTTTGGATCATATTTACTAATTCCATTAACACTAATTTGGATTTATATGGTATTCTGAAGAACATTGGGTGTAATAGTTATTTAAAGTTATAAATTAGAAAGAATGTTAGAACGAGATTTCCTACTTATTAGACACTTTTATGAGTTACGACAAATTTATATAATAAACTTAAACATTTTTAATTTAAATATTTATACGCCTTTAATATTGTATTTACAGGTTATATTTACAATACATTTCACTCATTTTTCTATCAGATGAAGCGTTAAAATTTATGATCTTGTGAAGGTCCTCATCGATGGTTAAAACCGTTCTTAAATAAAATATAGTAAATTAAATTCTAATTCTTAAAACAAAACCAAATTAATTATAACTGCAATGTGTAGGCGTCCGGCAACTGGTGATTCAACCGTAAAGGGAAATGAAAAAATAATTTTACATGATTCTATATAAAAAAAAAATGACCAAACAATATAGAATAAGATTTAATTGCGATGAAAAGATCGACATTTTAAATAATGTTTTCGTTAATTTAATAATTACTGGATATTATAACCAAACAAATGTGATTATCAATACCCTAAAAATGTATTATTAATTATTATTTTTGATGATATTGTTTATAAACTCGTATACATATAATGTTATGGACGTAAGCAATAATTTTTTAGAGAATATTGACTGATAATGTACTTTAGTGACATTAGTAATTTCATCTATTGATTTAGAACATTCATTAATTGCTGACTCAATAAAAGAAAACTTTTTAAATTCGATTTTCCCAGAATAAAACAGAAATATACACAAAACTTTAGTGAATATTTTCAACTTATTTTTGTACGTAGAATCTTTCTATACCTGACTTCGATCGTAATTATTGGACGTAATTTATATATTTTAATAAATAAAATTTAACAAACACTTTTTACATGTCACGATAGTTTAAAATTATTGTTTGAATGAAATATATATGTAATAGCTAAATTTTCGATATTTGTTATTGCGAAGATTGTAATACCGAATGTGGTACCAAAATGGTGAGCACCTAAAGTCATCTCGTTTTAAAGTTACCAAGTAAATTTCTTAAAATAAGTGATTGTATTCTAATAAATTTAATCGGATGATTTAAACACACAGTTCAATCTTGTGAAATGATGATAGAAAGTCAGGCAGCATCGAACCTGAGACAAATTACTGGCTATATATCTACAGTGTAGGTCCTACAGGGTCGATGTCCGGCGAAGGCCGCTAACGACGCCTAATCTTTTCCAAGAAGTTGTCACAACTCACCGCTCTTCTGGTATCGAGCCACGTTCAGGATCAACTTATACTTCTCGATATACTATACTTGAAGACTGCAGCTACTTTCAAATAATATTCATTTCTCGATTTCATCTCGCATTTGTTTCCCAATCTCTCACAATAATAGAAGTAAGGAGCAAAGAACGAAAAACACGATGGCTAAGTACAAAATTATTTGAAATAAGGTATGATTCCTATTTATAATATTAAATACCCTAATGTACCTAATAGAAAAGAAATAAAATGTCATTATCGGACTTAGAATTGGTTAACCAACAATTATTTCAGCAAAGTATTACTTTCATTCTTAAATTCTATTTTTAAGTTCGAGGCTTATATAATAAAGTTATTTAGTTATTTATTTATGTACACTTAATTCACATACCAATTATTACATTAATAGCTACCTATTTTTTAACATGACGTTAAAAAAAGAACTTCATTTCATTCATTTCATTAAGTTTTTCCTAAGAAAAGTATAAAGAATCTTGGTTTCTATGCAATAGCTACATATTATTTACTGTAGTCGAGTATTATCTGCGTGACTGATTATTTCATCAGTTTCACAATTCATTATAAACTGAAACATTTTTACTCCATAAAGATTTTTTCTCAGAGGAAAGTGTAAAATCTTTGATATGTTCCTTTGCAGCGATTGAATATTGTCTTATACAGGGTGTTAGGTAGGTCGATAGAAAATTTTCAACGGATAAGAGAAGAGGTCATTTGGAACATATTTAGCTATATATACCTTTATACAAAGTATCGTGGTTTTTGAGATATTGGCCACTTTGTTAAGTTTGCGTATAACCGGACATTTCCGAAATAAACGATTATAGAAAGTTTATTATGATTATTATATACTCCAAATTTGTACATTTTCTTAATTTCAGAACGTGTTTCATCCAAATCATTTAATAATATTTTTCTGAATGTGATTCTAAATATTTGGTAAGCGAGTGAAGCTGCATGCATGCTGTGTCTTGTAATTAAAGTAAATTTTTAATTTAACGCTCTTTTCTGAAAAACAGCTAGTTTCTATCAAATTAAAATGTTTGTAAAAACTTCTTCGTTTTGTCCCGTTTCTAGTGGAATGTAATACTTTCGCCACCTTCTGCAAATTACTTGTACCTATGCAATAATGTACCCAGCGAAAGGCTACGATTGCTTTCGTACCTATTTTAGAGAGGTATTGGTCGAACATTTATTAGTACAGTAAATTCTCTATTTATGACAATCTTGAATTAGTCGATTGTTCGAAATCGCTATTCTCAGTTGTTAGTAGATTATTAAGTCTGGAGACGTATAAAAAGATTTAGTCTACAGAGACAAAATTACAAGCAAACATCAGCTGGTTAGAAGAATTGAAGAAGCTGCTACAGAAATTAAGGAAGAGATGAAACTAGCCATTACTAGTAGTGAAAACCTAAGACGAGCACGTTCCTATGTAAGACACAACGGCTCACATTTTGAACATTAAAAATAAATTTTTGTCACTTTTATTCTTGTGATAATTCTGTTGTCGCCATAAAAAGCGTAAATAATCTTTAGAGCTGTTAAATAAAACAGATAAATCAGTTAAATAAATAAAAGTTAACGATATACGTTTGCGATAATAACTCTTTAATGTATGCCCACTCTAAAACAGGTAGGAATGCAATCGCAACGTTCCGTTAAGTACATTATTGTTCAGGTACAAGCAACTTGCAGATAATGGACAAAGTGTTACGTACCATTAGAAATAGGACAAAACGAAGAATTTACAAACATTTTAATTTCATAAGAACTAACTGTTTTTGAAAAAGGAGCGTTTACAAATTTACTTTAATTACAAGATAGTATGCAGGCAGTTTCATTCGCTTATCAAATATTTAGAATCACATTCCGAAAAATTGTATTCTGTGATTTAGATAAAGTACCATTGTAAAGATAGGAAAATGTACAAGCTTGGAGTTTATAATAATCATAATAAACTTTCTACAATTGTTTACTTCGGAAATATCCGGTAATAAGCGAAATTAACAAAGTCGTCAATATCTTAAACACCACGATACTTTGCATAAAGGAATAAATAGCTAAATATGTTGCAAATGTCCTCTTTTCTTATCCCTTGCCAACTTTTTGTCGACCTACCTAACACCCTGAATAGGGTGTAGTTGCTTCTTAACATTAGAAGAAGCAGTACTAAAGTTACATCCAGTTTTGCAATAGGAGATAAATGAAGAAAAAAGGAATTAAAATATAACGATTACTTGACAATTTTAATATTATTCTTCTATCCACATAGTCATCAACGGAAATTTCAATAAAAACATTCCAATAATTTCTAATAATGAAGCTTGTGCATCTATTTTTACTTTACTAGGTACTATTTAGTGTTCTTAAGTTTAAAGAAAATCAATTTCAAAAGAAAATCAACTTTTTATGCCAAATTCTAGAAATCTCATTTTTATGTTATTTGCTTTTCATTTTGAAACAAAAAAACGCCAATTTTGAAATAATATGCGGTTATTTAAGTATTAAAATGTGAAATGGTTCGAATGGAATAATCGAACCTTGAAATAATTTAAGTTAAAGAAGGACTAAACGTAATAAAAGAGTTTAAAATCCTTTCAAAATAACAGTTAATTAATCGACATTTAGTATTATTTTGATCATTATAAAATAACAAAATATTGAATCATTATTTGAACGTATGAAATTTAAAAACGGTCGAGGAATACAAATATTCTAAAAATGTTTCTAAACTCACAAATTTAATACCTAAATATATTATGTTGATCTGTACAAAAGAGAAGCTCATTATCCAATAGTCGATGTTTGTATTCAATCATTATTTAAACATTATTTTATTAAAATCTTGTTGAATTATGAAAAAATACAAAATTATACAGTCATAATCAGTTTCGGAGCTACTCCTTAAAGAAAAGAAAGGATGGAGCACTGAAAGATTTTCCAAAAATACATTAGTAATTAAAACATATTCTTTTAATTATGTTGCATCGTGTTTCCCATTCCTATGTATACTATCTATTGTATTAACTGCTCGTGTTTACCTCGAAAGTGCTCGAGCCTACTGGTGTTTTGCACGCTTGTGCCAACGAAAAAACTATAGACTATATTCGAAGGACTACCCGATAGCTCGGGAAAATTCTAAGTAAGTGTTTACTTTGTAATGGTATATTTAACTTTATTTGTTCTAAGTGACCTACGATTTCTAAATATCACAATGTATTTTCTAAAACATTCTATTGGTTGCTAGTTGATGTCTAATTGATTTCTAGATGATTTCTATTTGATTTCTATTTTATTTCTGACGGGAGTATCTAATGCTATGGCCGATGTAACCTCGGCATAGACGTTCCTGGCGGGGGAGAAGTGTTCTGATATGTTTAAAAATATGACATCTATGGAAGGGAGGTGGAAGGTTTTCCGCCCTTCTTGGGTTTTTCCCACTCGCCAAATTTAACTAAATTGACCCTTGACCGTGGCAAGTAATAAAGTCAAGCAGCACGCTGACCGTGGTAAAAACATGCTAGAAATAACGGACTAGAAAGTTGGAAATGCTGGTACCTGGCGACCAAATGTGACCAATGAACGAAAAAAGCTACGGTAAGAATCGCGGGTCTTTATGGCTTCATGAGTTTACTGCTGCCACGGAACGGTTTACAAAATTCCCGAAGGGACCGATTATAAATTATTCGAAAAGCTAAATACTATAAATTTACAAACCTAAGGCTAAGCTAAATATACATACATATACAGTTAAAATCTATAACAGACCTTAACACTATCTATAAATTACTAACAAGGGATTTCACCCAATTGATACACGCCGATTTTAATGAAATTTTGATATGTTATAGAATTCGAAAAAATATTTGACACGTATTTTTTTTATCGGCAAACATCCACTTTGAGGTGGTGAAAATAGCCTTAAAGTTGGGGTTGAAAAAGCTATTTTCGCAAATATCTGGGGAACTAATAGACCTAGAATTATACATACATTTTATACCTCCCGGTCGGTGCACGGCTGATTTCTATACATAATGTTCTGGAAATTGTATTACATTACATTTTTTATACTAATTTATTTAAAAACAGAACTTGGAGGTCCATAGGCGCCCTATAAAACATGAGACCCGAGACAGGTATTCGTTTGTATTGGACGCACGGAAGATCTAAACGCGTAAATTGTACGTGCATAAAGTGTAATTACTTTATGATTAATTTAGATTATGCAATTAAAGAATTACATTTGTTCATTGAGAATTGTTCTACGTTTCTGAAAAATATGGTAGCTCTGAAAAGAGCTGATTTTTCTAAAGTTTTGAAAAGAGCTGATTTTTATAAAGCTCTGAAAAGAACTGATTTTTATAAAGCTTTAAAAAGAGCTGGTTCTGCTGTAAGTCTGAAAATGTCATATTTTTTTATAATTTTGAAAATAATGACTTTTATTTTGGAATGGTCTTCTAAACTATTATAAACGGTAGTAAATGTAAAAAATGTAATGAGGTTATGTACTTTAAAATTGAAACAGATATCAGTATTTGTTATTCATATTTTATAAAAGTTATTCTATGTAGTTATTACAGTAATGAAAATTTTCAAAAAAATGTACGAAGCACAAATGACTTTTACACCACGAACATTTTACGACACTACCTCTGGACAATTTGAGCAATACATGGTTTCAATTTGATTGAAACTGAAATCAACAGGGTTATCAAAATGATCCGGTCTGCTATTGATATAATCACACCGAAACCATGCGTACTTAAATAGCTCTTTATATCTAGGTACGGACAATTGATTATGTATTAAAGATTGCATTTTGATAATTGTGTCCCGTGCATGTAAATTAATTTGTAAATCTAACGTAAGTACAAGGTTTGATATTTTACGCGCAAAATTTTTCCATATTCTATAACCATATACATTCAAAGGTTGTGTCAATCCAGTAGTGTTTTTTGCAATACTTAAAACTGTCACTTTTATTTGGTGAGGTGATATTTCTTATCAAATTTTGTTCGTATCCTGTACATGAGTCCAGTAGTAAGATACCATTTTTGGACGAATTCGGAAAAAATACTGTTTCTAACCATTGTTTGAAAAGATCTTCGTTTAATTTATCTGATACCGATACTCCGATAACAACTTTAGATGCCAACACCACTCTACCTCCATTTCAATTTTAAGATAAATATCCTCTATCCACTTTTTACATTTACTACTATTACTTAATAGTTCAGAATACCATTTCAACATAAAAATTATTGTTCTCGAAATTATAAAAAAATAAGATATTTTCAGATTTACTATATTTTTTACAAACATGGCACAGTACTCAATGAACAAATAGAATCCTTTAATTGCATAATCTAAATTGATCATAAAGTCATTACACTTTATCCACGTACAATTCACGTGTTTAGATCTTCCGTGCGTCGAATACTGCCACCAGTACGCGCTCATAACGCGGGACAAACGAATACCTGTCTCGGGTCCCATGTTTTATAGGGACGTCTATGGACCTCCAAGTTCTGTTTTTAAATAAATTAGTATACAAAATGTAATGTAATATAATTTCCAGAATATTATGTATAGAAATCAGTCGTGCACCGACCGGAAGGTATAAAATGTACGTATAATTCCAACGATAGTAATATTTTTTCCACAAGAAAAATTAAAGTTTCAATTTATCCGTATTTTTTCTTTGGACCCATAGTTTACGTATGTGAAATTTGATAAAAATAATTCAACGTTATATTTAAAAAATTTGCAAAATAATGTTAATTTTTAACATATTGCTTAAACAAACAAATTTTTCAAAAATCCAATTAGGCCATATTATTTGCCTTCTAAAACAGAAAATTTTGCATCTTGAATTTTTTGTCTAGGTCTATTAGTTCCCGTGATATTTGCGAAAATAGCTTTTTCAACCCCAACTTTAAGGCTATTTTCACCACCTCAAAGTGGATGTTTGCCGATAAAAAAAATACGTGTCAAATATTTTTTCGAATTCTATAACATATCAAAATTTCATTAAAATCGGCGTGTATCAATTGGGCGATGTCCCTTGTAAGTAATTCAAGAATTTTGAAATGAATAATGAATGTTATTGAATATTTGTTAAAAAATTAAAACTTCAATAAGTTTATGATAACGCAATTCTAATTCTAGAAATTCTTATAAAATTATAAAACGAGTAACGATATTTATTATTTATACGTCAATAAATCTATTTCAATCTAGCGTAGGTATCCAATTAATTTTTTCATGTGCGCTAACAAGCAGCTGAGCTTCAATACTTCCGGTCTATTTTCGATCCCCCTACTTTTTCTATTCTTTCGCACTGTATTAATAAAAACTACCTAGCGAATACTTTCGACTAGTCTTCTGACGATAGAGGGAAATACACAAATTTTTATGAAAGAAACAATGCAAGTAAATTCGTTATTTAAATGTAACGAGATTACCTTATTAGAGATCATTAGAGACTGTTTCCGTTAACTCTTTTATTAAGAAAAGTATTTTTTATTTCTTTTTATCTTTTTAGCTTACACACGTTAATGTATTGCATTTAATCGAACAATTTTCTTCTTACACTCATTGATATATAAGATATTAACAATAATAAGGATTAACTGTATTAAGATGTAAATTGATGTACTTAGGTTGATTTCTTGACAGTAACATTTTTAAAAACTCATGCAGGTACAGTGTTCACACTAAAGTGTTGTTAAATGGATTGGTGCAAAATGAGCCGAAATGCACGCGGCACAAATTTCGTAAAGCTGTTTTTAATTGTTTATGAACATTATTATAAAAAATAGTGTTTGATATATATTTACCGTTTACAGCATGACATATTGTTGCTCCTTCAACATTTTTCGTTATCTTTGTGAAATATTCTATCCTAATGCTTATATTTTTATTTGAATATTGATTTGTATAGCTTAGACAATCGTCAGCTTATTGATAAATAGTTATTGTTTAAAATAACGTGAAAGAGAATATTTGGTTAATAACGTTAATAACGAGGGACATTTGAATGATGTGTGTTTCTTTAAATTAGTTACGTTGAAATTGTTAGATGATAATTTTCAATAAAAATTTATATCATTTCCGTTTGGTATTCGATATTAAAATTCTTCATAATTATTTTTCCAGAAGTATACGATAAATGTAGCGAAGAGGAAGTTAAAAATAATTAAATAAAAATGAATTCATTATCTTTTTAAATTAAATCTTAATTTTTCCTGAACTTTATACTTATGACATCGTCTAAAACAAGTTTGAAATTTCAAAGTCCACTAGAACGAAAGATGAAACAGAATCGAACGATTAGATCAATATCGAATCTACCCTGCCCAGTATCCTGGTTCAGGTACTGATCCGTTGGAGGCCGATGAGGCGTGACTTTAAGAGATCCGAGCTCTACTATTGGTACGTGCCTGTTAAACCATTCACTGACGCAATTGCTCTTTCTACTACATCGATATAGTGAGTTTATCACATTACTTTGCAGCTTAAATTGAAAGATGAAGTGAAATTGCTACTGTAACTGGGACAAGATATTTTATAATATTAAGAGCAAAGTACTTTTCTTAACTTTTACTTTGAATTAAATTTACAATCAATTTCACCAGTCATACAATTATTTTCACATATTTTTTATGTCATAAAGGAAAGTTACTATCTGTATAGACGATTCTAAGAGAAAAATGAATTAAAAAAATATTAACATAAAGGTGAACAGAATTTGTTTTAAAATGGATTAAAATCTCAAAAATAATTTGAGTTTTATTTGTACAGGTATGTAACAACTGCTAAGAAATCTTATTAAGTTGGTTAATAACGTATTCAATATGTTACAATTTTTTTCTCGCGAACAATTGAAAATATAATTCCTCGATCAAAGGTAGTGCCGTTAATGATATATACCATAAAATATTTCTACATACATATAATTACATATTATTCATTATTGTAACGACTCTATCGGGTGTTGGTGAAGGGCGTAACATACAAACATCTGCAACAATCTATACATTACTAGCATATGAATATTAATAGGGTAGCCATGATTTTCTCTCGTTAGGAGAAAGGAGACGAAGTTCAAGGAATAAGGATTTCTGGAATGCAAGATTTATTACAGGGTTTAGGAGTTGTACAGGATATACATTGTAAGCAGAATAATTTTTTTTCTTTTCTATATGATTACTTATTTAACTGACTCTACATGACTCTATTTAACCAGGCGTCCAAGAGTAATTCTGTTCTTCCCCGTTCGAATGGCGTCCAGCTATTATTTTCGTACTCTACATATCGAACGGGCGACCAGGAATAACCTCCCGTACACTCCTGTATTTTACTCGACGCGCCCAGGAGATGCTCTATCATTTTTCGACCGACAGGCGTGTAGGGATGTTCGCCGAACTCTTCATGTCGGACGAGTGTCCAAGATAAAGCTCCCGTACTGTCCCCCTATTCTCCAGGTAGGCGTCCAGGAAGGTTTCGCCGTACTCTCCTGCCGGACTCTTTAAGCTTTTACTACTCTCCGGGCGGGCGTCCAGGTATTGGTCGCCGAACTCTCCTGCCGGAGTCCCTAACCAGTTAAGTTTTTCTCCAGGCAGGCGCGTAGGCGTTATCAAGAGCGGCCGATGGTCTTTACCTCATCCGCTCTCTCAGACTGCCAAATAGGCCTGCTCCTGTCGCGAGCGTCTATTTTATATACGCCGGATGCCATCCGCGGCCGCCGCGCCGTTATCAACAGGCTCGTTGTTAAGTTCGCGGCTCGCGGCTTCGCGTAACGCGTCTTGCCTCTCGCTCCGCGGAGCAGCCTATATTCTCGCGTCACGATACAATTTGATCTTTCAATTATCGCAACACTATATAATATTTCAATCTATCTTCTACAATTATTACATGGTTCTTGATAGGTTTTATAAATTATTTTCAACGAACAGTTTAATCTACTTGCTCATATTTTACATTGTTTCGGAATCATATGTGAATTTAAATGTCAAACGGCTCTCAAGCGGTTTAATGTTTTTCGCGTTGCCGAGCGTCCGGGCGCATATGTTTGTCGTCCTATCTTTGTCTAACTCACTATCCGCGCGCTCGCTCTAAACGCTTCCCACCTGCGAGGTTTTCGTTTTGGCGGTTTTACCTCCGAGCGTACCTATCGTTCCGCGAGTCAGTTTAAATCGAAAAACCAAGGAGAGCAGAAGCAAATAAATCAATCTAATCGTTCAAAAAGTTTAATCATTTCACGCGACCAGAGTTCACCGTTCCCCGGCTTCCGATCCAGCGTTTTCTTTCCAAGTGCGTAGGAGTGCGTTCGATCATATTTCAATGACCCGCGTACAACATTATTCGTTTCTTGTATGCTACAATAGCAGAATTACAGTTCTTCCAGAACTAGAAACCTTATAATTTCACATTATAATTTAATATTGCATTTTTAATGCCGCATTGCTATCCGAGGGGGTTGCAATTGGTGACCTGCAGCTATTATGAAGCATCTGATTTTTAATTCTTGCCAAAAATACAGTCATCTTTTTTCTCGACGAAATTAACATTAAGATATGACACAATTAATATACATATATTCGTATGTTAATGGTTAAATATACAAAATTTTTAATGTCTTCAAATTACCTTAAAAAGGTTAAAATGCATGAAATTTGTAAAGAAAGTTGAGAGAGTTTCATTTTTATTATTGAAAACGAATAATTATTTATACTAGAAAGACAAATAAACAAGCGTCTACCTTTTTCCTAAGTTTATCTAATATAAAATTATTTTTCTTCATTCTTTTATGTTGACTGCAATGCTCAAATATGACTACATTGGATCCATTTTCTTCCATTGCTATCACTATAATGTACTTAGGGCAATAACAATATAGTTGATAATGCTATGTATTATTAACAAAGAACATATTCCATATCATGTATACTCAAAGTGTACAACTAGAAAGAAAAAGTTGTATTATTTCCTTAAGTCTAAAATAAAAAGTTGTGACTGTCATAAAAAGTAAAATTTCCACTATTGGATAACGACATTTATGAATTCTCCTCCAATATACACGAATCTGAAATATAATATTCTACTTTTTATGGCATGTTTCTGAGTACGTTCATTAATTCGATTTTTATTTATTATAATTTTAATAAATCAGAATATGGATTGTAATCAATTTTGTCGAGGGAACTGGTAATTACAGGATTAGTAACCCAGAATAAAAGTAACAAAATATTTTGGATTATATATAATTAATGGCGTGTAGAACACAAGGAACCAAAAAACACCAGAACCTAATTTTGAAGGAATAGAAGAAAATAATTAAAAAGTATTATGTTGTCATTAAATCAAGTAATAATTCTTTAAACATAATTTGTACTCTTCTTTTTCCATTAATATAAGATTTTCCTTTTCAGTTAACATTGTACATATTCTGATCATCTAGTTGGATTTTGATCATTCTCCCGTTGGAGAGTTGTGACATCAGTCATTCTTCCCCGAATCCAAAAGTTTTTGATCCCCCACTTTTTAGAACTGGTTTTTTCATGTTATCATGCTATAACTACTGCTTCAATTTCGTTTGAGAAATTTGAAAAATAAATGTAATAGTAAAACGCTTTTGAAAATTACGAAAGTGTTCAACGATAAATGATGCAAAAGTAATATTTTGTAACTTACCTTTACTGCAAAGTTTAATTATTTAATTTGCTTTTTAGAAACTTTTAAACATATGAAACACATGACATTTTCAACTGAAGTTCGCATGATAATTTAGAAGTTCTTTGTTCTAACAAAATATTTTACATATATGGTCATTGATAGATGTTACTACTTATTTATTGAAATATTTCTGTGCTTCATATTAGGCGCTATTCCATATTAGGTAGGGTTACACTATACTTTCATTTCATTTCGGTAGATCTATCTCTGTTACAAAGTAATTGTTGGCCATACATAAACAAAGTTAGTGAATAATAAATTTACTATAATTATATGTATAATAGAACAGTAGTATACAATAAATGAATTCAAAAATGTTTGCGAACGGGACCATCGCAGAGTGAGAATATTCTCTAGATTGTAAAATATAAAATTTACACAATAAATAATGTTCATTCGAATTTTTCTATTTAGTGCAGAGTAATCTCTGGATATATACAGGATGTCACGGTTCTTTCCAACCAAATTTTACCAACATATTCCATACGCAAAAATAGGAAAATGATGTTATATTAACAGGGTTTTAAACAATTTACTAAAAAGTTATAACAAAAATACAAAATGACACTGAATTGCATATTTTTTTATGTCATATACGGTATGTCTCAGTTTTATACGTAAAACTTTACCAGTATATTCTGTAAATAAACATGATTAAAAAGATGTTATATAAATATAGGTTCCTAAATATTTTATTAAAAGATTATGAAAAATATACGAAATGATAATGTATGATTTTTTCCTTCAATATTACATATGAATGACTATCGACTTTCATATTTCTTTTCAATAGCTTTTAATAATTTAAGACCCTATGTTCATAAAAATGTTTTTGCTTATTCTTATTGGTAGTAAAGTTACATGGACAAAACTGAAACACTCTATTAGTAAGTACAGTCGAATAACGGAACAGTACGTTGTGATTTCGTATGTATTTATAACTTTTTAATAAAGTGTTTAAAGCCTTTTGTTAATATGCCATTGTTTTTTTATTTGTACGAATAAAATATATTAATAACATTTGACAGAAAAAAGTGGAGGCACCCTGTAAATACATACTAAGTCTTGTAACATAAAGACTGTTAACTCATAAATCATTCACTGCAGAAGAAAGATTTCCAAAGATATACATATAGATGGTTTAAAAGGCCACATACAGTACTATACTCGTGTTGCTGCTTCAAGGTTACTATACAGTGTCTCTCACAATAATTTGCACAACATTATCTTTACTCTTACCGATCTTCACGATCTGAATTGACAATGAGATACTAACAATAAGATATTTCATGTTGACAAGGTAGAGAATCTAACAAAAACTATACAGTATTGCCTCGAAACAAGTAACAGTTTCGAGCCTCGATATTAGCAATTTTCTATCCCCACTTCTTTGATTGAAGTCGACCGCCGAGTGAGAGATCCGAGACGGAGTGAGAGGTTCGTGAAACCGAAGAACCAATAATATTTATGGTTGTCCGAACAGTTTAGCGAAAAGAGGACAGAACGTGTATATTGTTTTCTTACTCTAACACACAGCGATTTAAAAAACAAAACCAAGTCGAATAGCATACCACCCTGGAAATAAGCAACTGGCCGGTCCCGAGCGTGTTGCTTATTTCGAGGCAATACTGTATTTAGGAACATGACTGGTCGTCATAAATAAAGTTGCGTTACAATGATATTGATTGAATTTATTTTTAATACAGAATTATTAACTTAAAAATATCTCAATAGGCACTAATTCACGATACTTTTTTACGCAAAATTCGATTTTCAAAAAGACAAATTAACCAAACAACTGTAACTACACTGTACGTATCCTGAAAATCATTCAACTTTTATTTTGAAAAACTTTACTTCGCAATTAACGATTTACGACTTACTTAAAATTGTTACGTTACGAGATCTGTACCCGTTATATAGAACAACAACACGTACAGTATTCTGATAATCGGTTCAGGTACATTTATTTTGTCTTCGATCGACTTTAATTATGAAAATAAAAAGTTGTTCGGTATTCATATATAACTGTTTTATTCGCAACTTTTATTAGAAGATTGGGAGAACAAAAATTTGTTCGGGTAAAAAGTTATTCGTTGTTTGCAAACAATCATATTATTCTCAACTCTTATTTAAAGATTATTCGGAAAATACCAAACTTGGTAAGAACTTAATTGACTATCATTTTTTTTTTTTTTTTATTGATATGAAAATATACATATACATAGTTATTTAAGAACTGCTTGCGACAATAGTTTTATTCGCAGTCATATACATATAAATGGCACGTAGAAAAATGCTATCTTACTCCGTAGTTTGGAAGTAGAATTATTAACTGTTCATCTATGAACACTTTATTGGATTACAATGGTATATTTACTATTACGTCATAAATAAACTCGAATGCTTATTGAAATATTTTTCAAATATACTTTATGACAAAGTCGTCCAATTAATTTGAATATTTTATCAAACCTGTCTACTAATAAATAACCAACGCAATTAATACAGCTACTGAATGCAAATTCTGAGCAGACAGTATGAATCTTTAAAGCGAATAGTATGTACAGCTAAACAAATGAGTAATGCAAATGCTTAATTTTGTCTACTCAACTTAATGTAGAAGAAGAATAGAACCGACAATAATAGAATATCTATGAAGCATACTTTCATTCATAAATATTATTTTTATAGATCGTTTATAATGTTATACCTATCAGAAGAAGACAAAACATGTGTAGGATATGACGGTGAAGAGGAAAACACAAATCTTATAAACAAGAAAGTCAACAATTTATTAAAAAATACACACAGCGAAAGAACAGGAATCTGAGCGGCACTGCTTTCCGCGACTGTTCTTTTCAGGAGTGTAAAATACGACTGCCGCCAAATTTGCAGGTCGCAACGCATTATTATAAAACAATCGACTATCGACACGGCGACGAGCCGTGTCGTCTTTGTAACGGCTATTCTACGAAAAAAAAACTATGTCTTTCTAACGGTCATCCGTGGAAAAATCCTACACATGTTTGTGCGAGGTTTTGTTCTTCAATTATACCAAGTGAAACAATTTTGTATTAAGTAAGTGAAATTGACTGAAACAATAAATTTTGTTACAGCTTGTCTAACAGTTTTTCGGTTATATGGACCTAAAGTCAATATACAATTATAAAATAAAGTATGCAATGCATAATAATTGCGCTATCCCATACATAATTGAGCTCATTTAAAAGTTGAAGGTCGCATTTTTCTAAGTTGTGAGCATATAAAGGTCAAAAAAATTATAGATCACCACTCAACGTATTAAATATGTGAGTCACATTAAATCATTATTTCTTTATGTATTAAAAATGCAAAAATTGTTTGATGTGAGAAATGTTTTACTTGATACAGGAATTTTCATAGAATTCTTGATATTTTGTATTTACAGGGATATCAATAGCAATGTACTTTTACATGAAATTGTATACGGTGATAAAAAAGTGGGTTTTATAACTTTAAGAACAGAAAAAGGTCTAATATGCCTTATAGATCATATTGTACCTGTATATGATCTGTAGAAAATTTGCTGTAAGTTACGTACAAAATCTTTACGGATAGAACAAACGATGATATTCATTCATATGAATGTTGGAGCTCCTGAAGCGAGTAACTTATTTGCTTTAACTAAAACCAAAAATTGTTTATATCTTTAATAATATTAATTTTTTGGTCTATGTCTATTAGGACATCTTTTTTATTTGGCGCATATTATCTGGCCAAAAAATCTATGGACCATATTTTTTGTCTTTATTCTATAAGCATTTCAGAAAGAATTCAAGAACGAGTATAACTTATGTTACTTAATAATACTTTACTGTTGGTCTTTATTTCAACAAAAAATTTTCAGTTTTTTTATATTGGTGAAAAATATAACATTTGATATTTTATTTAAAGAAATACCTCGAAAATTCTACAATGTTTAAGAACAAATTTTTAGCTACAATTCAGAACAAATGTTTGATGTGGAGTTATTGATAACATATTATTTGGCTCGTAGTTTTGTACTGGAATTTTAAATGTCAATAAATACTTACAAATCTTAAAAATAATGAATTTCATAATTAATGAAAATTACTTCCACTATTTCTCACACAAAATAGATATTACAAAAGGACGAGACACTGTCTTATAACTGTAGATCGGTAGCGAATTTTTTAAACATTATGTTCTATAATGAATGGATTGAAATATACAGACCTATAACATAACCTACCAAGATCCCTGAGTTTGTCACAGATAGATTTTTTGTATGAGATCATATTAATAATATTCTTTATATCACACCGTCAAGAGATTTAAACCATTTACAAACAAAAATAAAAAAATGTGTATACATATCCAGCGCACCATTACTACAAAGTACCAAGAGTGTACGAATAAAACTCAGAAACGTATTCTAGCTACAGAACATTAAACACGATATACAGTCCTATCAATTTATGGTGACAATATGCTAACAAATACAATGTTACGGAATGTTCTATTTGATTCTTTCTTACCCAAGCATGGTTTTGAAGGTGACAGCAATGTACACGAATATGTAAAATATTGAAGATGACCTTCATTTCTCGGGAAATAATGTAAGTATAATAAACTGATATAGGTCATCGTATTGTTAGTGAAATGCAATACAATTTTTCGTCTGCCATTTGTTTTTAATACTAACTGTATACGAGAAAAATATTGATCCATATTACTGCAAGTACTCTGCACTCTAGTTTCCTTTTTCTTTAAAAAGTGTTCCTTGTATAGTATACTCAAGTATGGTATATTTTGTTATAACATATTTTATTATTATAATTTTACTAGACCATAAGTGACATTACTTGAATTTATATTTAGCTGATTTCATGTGGAGGCATAAATATGGTAATGGTGATAATTGAAATATAGTATACTTGGGTATTTTATACCAGAAATATTGGTTAAAAAAAGATCGATAGTATGGTGGACCAGTAATAGTAGAATATGTCATATTTGTATGCATGCATAGTGTTCCACACAAGTCGAACAATCTGTGCCTCCTAAATGATTGGAAATAGAACAAACTATTATAAACGAAATGATATCGGATATTGCATTATTGGCAAGTAACTTTATGGACTTTTGTGTATAAGTGCAGCACAAAAATGCAATAGTTACTTCTTGGAAACGGAAAGCTACATTTTTAACTGCATCAATTGATGCAGTTTTTGTCTTTTACAAAGAAATATTAACACACTTATGTTCTAAACTTATTCATTAGGAAATTATTACAGTTAAAAGATTTCTGAATTATTCCAGTTTGTCAGTAAGTATTCTGGAGTACGTATGTTGTACTCTGTTATAATGTTTCTAACTATGAATGAATCGCTAATATTAATCACGGTAAGATTGAAGCTGCCACCAATAAGTATAGATTACTTGAGTGCAATCTTTTAGTGACTTATTAGTGTTTCAAAATTTTAGTATTTAAGAATAATCAGACAGTTAATATGATCATTTTATTTATCAACTGTTATGAAAATGTTACTTATGCAACAAGATTGTGTCGAGAGACATATCACAATCAACAGCAACCTTCGCGTTCTTATGTTTAGAAACGGAAATCGAATTTATACCAATACGGCTTCTTCCACAAAGTAAGATATATGCTGAAACCAGTTATTGAAAATGAAGATAATGTAATATTGGTATTGTAAACGTAATTTGTTAACTTTTGTTGTGCCCCACGTTGGGGACCACTTTTGTAAACGTTATAGTTATATTTATGGTGAATTTTGTCAGGTTATGCCCAAGTTGGGCGTATATGCGTAAATGAACACTAAGTTAGTATAATTCAAGTTCTACTAAGAGTTTTTATTGGACGGATTCGGGCCTCCAGGTACTGGACAGCGGAGTGGTCTGTTGGTCGTTGAAGAAAATTAGACATAAATTATGTAATAACACATACAAAAAAAAAATATATTCTGTAAAATCAATATCGTTACATGAATGTCGAAATAAAGTGACACGCACATTTTGTTTGACACGGTATAGAAATCGTCAATTCAATATGGAATGATCGCGTTATTTAATGAACAAATAGAGTAGACTTATTATCTGATGAGTTGTCTCCCAAACTATAATTCCGACACGCACGAAAATATCTTTTATATCAAATTTAAAGGATTTCAATAGATAACGCGCAATGGCACGTGGAAAGGAAATCGAATCTTATAAGAGAAATAAACTGGTAGTGTGATTCTGTAGTTGGAGTCAAAATCTCTGTGGAAAGTACGATTGAAGACCGTCACAGCACCTTTTACACTCGGCTGATAAATCGGGGGAGTTATTCCGGTGGAGACACGCACGAAGTCAAAACCAGGTTGAGACACCTAAGAGTTTGTCAAGAGCAATTTAGTTGGGCTCAAGACTTCCTCCGATGCCGGACACCTAATTCTAACAGTGCTAATCTGATCGTATTATTCGCGACGCGTATAGTACAGAAACACTCGGATCGACTTTGTCGAATAATTCGGGAAAAGTCAAATGGTGCCTGTACTATGAAGTTCATAAACCAGTCGAGAACAACCAGAAGATTACGGCAGGCACAATATGTGGGCTGAGCGACACTTCGGTTACCCAATTTGAGTATGAACTATGTTCGAACAAATTTACTTCCAAACAGTGAGACAGCAGTACCATACGGTCGTGTCCACCTCTTCACAAAGGCATTTGAGTACAACCAAGGAGTGACGGCGGGACACTTTACGTGGGCCGAGCGACACTTCAATTGCCTGTATGAGCATGGGAACTGTACTACACCAAAATGTATAATTAGACGATTTCAGTCGCTATCTACAACTGTGGGATTACCGGCGATGACTACTTTTGAGAATTGACTCACCAACAACAATTACTCACCGTCTCCTTCTATTCAGCGAACTTTATACTTAAACGACTTTAGAAATTGAATTTATTATAATCAAAATTCTTGTTTTGACAACTACGCTGTACACGACAAAAGGGACTTTTAATAATCGTATTCTAGCAGTGCCACAGTTCGGTTTGAACTTGTGACTCCTCGGTTTGAAGCGCGTATGCGTCGAGGGTAGATAGCCGGTTTGTCTATCTTACCAAGTCGGTTTGACCTTCCGATGGCGTACCGTTTTCGCTGAATAGATTTAGAGAGATCTTTCTAGGTCCACTTCCAGACGTAGAGTGTCGAAATTGATCCTCGCATCGACCTCCTTCGATCGCTATCGAGAAGGGATCGATGCGCACGCATAATTACCCTAAAGTGGGGCAAATACTCTAAGTATGTACCCCCGCGACTATGATCACAGCTTGTGCCTGGAGTACGGATATCCCTTCCCGCTGAGATAGATAAATACACAGGGTGTACCATTAATTATGTAACCCGCACGGTTACAGTGTTAACGAATGTCGAATTGGTATGATATATGTTAGTGCGATATCTAGTTACGGAACGTGAATCTTTCAAATCCACGGTTTGACGCATTCTAAGAACACAGAGTTTTTGTTTGAAG
This sequence comes from Megachile ligniseca, assembly GCA_945859555.1. Taxonomy (NCBI): domain Eukaryota; kingdom Metazoa; phylum Arthropoda; class Insecta; order Hymenoptera; family Megachilidae; genus Megachile; species Megachile ligniseca. The sequence continues at coordinate 237,177 of OX243785.1, forward strand.
AACGAACTGTTGCTGATACTTCTTACATAGTATTCAAGGAAATGAAAATGATGTGTTTCAAATTCTATGGATAGATGACGTGACATTTACGAACCATGGGGTATTCAATGTAATTCTCCATTGAAAATATACGCTTTGAAAAGTATTATATAATAATAATCAAGTACTATGCCATTTAAATGTTTAATGTGGCATTTTTCACAAATGGATTATTAGTTTCCATTGCTTTAACAGAACATGACCCGACAAGGGTAGCATTAACTTTTCGCATCAACAACACATAATCAGGTACACTAGTGCGCAATAAAGGCTATTTTGGATCACAACATAATTGCAAACTTTAACATTTTTAAATTATTAAGTTGTCTATATCTTCAGATTTTCAAATTCCCAACACTGTACATTCTTATATTTGAATTCATGTATTTGTAAATATCCAGCTTTCTAAACTTCTATCTACTTAGATCTTCAAATTCTCAAGTTCCTAGATCCAGAAATTTCTAGATTCTCAAACCCGTAGATACCCATGTGACTAAATTGCTAAGTTCCCAAAATTCTTAGGCTGCAAAAATCGATAGACTATTAAATTTCTAGATTCCATTTCCATAGATTCCCCTGTTCTCAAGAATCTCAAATTCTTAACTTATCCTCAAATTGTAAAATTTCTCTGTCGACCTGGTTGTCATACTTTCCTAACGGAAGCCAGATATGTTTTTAACTGTACTGTCAGTATAGCCAGTTCTCAACTGGTTGTCTAATATTTGTATAAAACGTATAAAGCGAAATGAATTGGTATGCGAAAACTGATCTTATAGCTACTGCGATCATCGGCCTAATCACAGCATTTGACTTTTCCTAATGAGGATATCTAACCCCTTGCTAGTATGGTTTTGTAGCAGCTTCGTCGCTGCATGCGAAGGTACGCATTTAGTTTTTAGGACTCAGGTCCTTGGCGGTACGTAGGGGCGGTAACCGGTAAAAAGGCCTCGGTTTTTCCGGGGTAGGTTTATGCTGGGGATTCCCAATTTTTCTGGGAATTCCCACCTTCTTCCAAGGTTTTGGCACGCTTGTAGGCGTGCTAGCTGCCCTTGTCAGAAAAGGGACTATTTAACCCGGCGGAAATGTGGAAGCAACAGATTCGCTTTTGAGCGAAACTATTATCTCCAATCATTTAAAAAATACAGTCTATTCCAGTTGCGTGTAATACCATCTGTAATATTTGTAACCTAATAGGTCACAAGCATAGGTTAGTAATAACGTAAATTTAATTGAAGTTTTGTGCGTAAATCCTATAAATTAAAATATAGAAGAGATTATATGACTGTAAACAAAATTATTCAAGTTGTTGACCTTGACAGTATACTTCAAAGTCATTAAAATTAGTGACGTGTGCCTTTTTGTAAGCAATTATCACACATAGAATATTTCTACGAATATTTCTGTAATTAGACTGACCGTGACTGTTTATTATATGTATAAATAACAGTTATTGAAAATGTTACCCGCGACAGCATATTTGAAGGTCAATTTAATAGTAGCTGCCACCAATTATCAACATAATTACCACAGTGTGCATGCATCTGTCTTTAACCTTGTGTTATGTGCGCCGTAAAAAGTGTAATTGTTAATTATTCTGTTCTATTTTATCTCTAGTTCACCTTTAACATTTCACTTCTAGTACTCTAATTGTGTTCTGAATTTTGTAGAAAATTTCTGTCTCTTTGACTTTGGTTTTTAAATCTGTACAGATGCTAAAGAGAACAAATTAGAATTATGTAAAAACACAATACGTAAAAATATGTAATTTTTGTAATGGTGCGTTTCTTAAGATTTTCTATTTGTATATATAATGTTATAATTGATTTTGGAGAATTTCTCTTAACATCTTCAGAGATGTGTAGTTACTAGTTATATGCACGAAAAAAAATTATATACACAGTATGTCGAAAAAATATCGGAACTTTCTAAATAAAAGGAGAAGAATTAGTTATTTTGCCAAAACTAATTTTTTTTATTCAAAATACATCCTTTCCGCATCAATACACTGCTGGATATGTTCACCCAATGTTAGCACAGATTTTTTTTGTCATTTTTCATAATCGTCTCAATGACCCTTGTTACAGACGCTTGGACTTGTGTAACACCGTCATAAAACGTTCCTTTCATGGCCAATTTGATTTTAGGAGAAAGGAAATAGTCACTTGGAGATAACTCTGACGAATACGGAGGATGTTCAATCACACGGACCTGTTTTTTCGTCAAGAATTCACAAACAGCGATAGTACTGTGAGGTGGTGCATTATCATGCAACAAAAGCCAACTTCCCGTCGCTCGATATTTGGGCCTCACTCGGACGATTCTCTTCTACAAACGGTCCATAACACCCAAATAATATTCACCATTGATATTTTAACCCTGTGGAACGAATTCCCGAAGTATAATACCTTTAGAATCGTAAAATCAAATCAACATTGTCTTCTCTCGGGACTTCTGGAATCGCAATTTTTTCAATTTCGGAGAATCTACGGACTTCCACGTAACACTTTGGCGCTTTGATTGAGGATCGAAGCACCAAGTCTCATCACCAATTACAATCGATTCCACGAATGTGCAATTTCGTCTGGCTGAAGACTAATCAACAGATAAGGTCCTTGCAATATTCAGACTTTCCATTTCTTCAAATCCTTTGTCAAAATTTCGTAAATCACGTCTTTGGGAATCTTATGTCTGTATATCTTCATTATTTATTTAAAATACTAGTACCACCTGTTATCTTGTACAATTAATGATTTAACTTCAAATAAGTAACTTCGGACGCAAATACACTGCTCAAAAGAAATATGGCATAGAAAAATTTTAGGCAAAAATTGGCAAAATTTGACTGACGGTAACTCCGCGAAAAAAAATCGTAAAATTATGTCCTTTTTTTTAAATTAAAGCTTGAAATCTATACTTTAAGACACTGTAGTTCGATTTTGAGTTTGATGCATTCCTACCACTACAAACACCTTAAATGTGAGGGTACCTTTGCAATGTTGATAATTACAAAGTTTGACGAAGTGCATGGACTTGCTACATTTTTTTTCGGAGATTAAGACCTCATGAAGTTATCAGTAGACAGATTAATTCAGATCAAAATAAATCAATTAAGTAAATAACACAAGCATAATTTAAGGAAAAAGAAAGTGAACATTAATATTTACAGTTTGCTGCTTTCTTATAACAAATAACTTTCTGTAATAACATAGAAATTGTTCAACTGAACATCAATAACTATAGATTGTAATTTTGTTTCGTAAGATTTCGATGATAGTATGAAATTCGTTAAAATTTGACAGTTCTGTAAGTTTAATGTATATATTTTTTTACGTTAATCCATAAAATTTCAGTCGGATTAGTAGACACAATAAAGTTCCTATGTTGCAACCTTAAATTTGCTTTACTGCATGAACTGTATGGTTAGCATCATCTTCAACTTGTATAATTCAATAATTTATCGTTCGGACATTTGGATGATATTGCATTTTAATATCTCCATGTATAGACATTGAACAATGTACTCAACACCTTGCATTATTCTTTTCAGACGTTCAACGACCTTCATGCCTTCTGTAGTTAGGTTAGGTATGGTTAATTGGTCGTCAGTCCAGTAACATGGTACAACAAAGCGTTAAAGTTATATTGGTTGATTATTCAAGATAAAAATGGTGTTAGTAGTACGTTATATGTATAATATCTTCTGTATCAGTTTAAAAAAATAATCTTTATAATTGTGAAGTGATTTTAAGTATCTAATCGTCATTATAGATATAACGTCACTTTTTAAAACAGAATAAGTTTTCCAAAATTAAACCCCGCGATTTAAGTCATCTATTTCCAGACGCCATATAGATTAGTTTACTGAATGATGTGTTTTCGTTACTTTGAAAAAATTTCGATTGGTTGAAATAACTAAGAAAGAAGTGATTGTTATTTTTACAATTTTTTAACAAAGCAAGTCGTAAGAATGTATTAAGTATCTTTTGTATATACATATAAGTAGGTTATACGCGAACAAAAATCTTCATCGTAATCAATTGATGCAATTTATGCAAAAATAAATAATAGGCATCGAAATATCTGAGAATACATTAAATAGGGTACCAGCGTACCCTATTGCATATTTATGTATACTATATGTATATGTACATACGCGCAGTTATATGTTTTACCTATGTACGTGTTGTATTATATTATATACATTATCATAATATTATATCTATTAAATAAAATTTTACATTTGGGTATACTATTTTTTCGTACATAGTTCAAAGTAGATTAAAATTTTGAAATTTGGACTTAAAAATCTTCGAAGCACTAAATTTTACAAATTCTCCAATTTCGTAATTCAGAATTTCCAAAATAAATTTTTAAATGTTGAAATTCCCGAATTTCTCAGTTTAAAAATTTTTTAATTTCTAATCTCCACATTTCCCCCTTTTTAAATCTTCGGTTTTTCACATTTTCAAATTTTCAAACCACTAAATCCGCAAATTTCAAAATTATAAAACTTATAATTCTCAGATCCTTAAATTCCTGAACTTTCAAATCTTAAATTTATATATTATTACATTTTCAAATTTCCAAATTTTAAAATCCTAAATTTCTAAAGTTCTAATTTAAAAAATTTCTAATCTTGAAAATTAAGAAATTTGAAATTCTGCGAATTTAAAAATTTGAAAATTTCTAAATTGCTCAGTGTGGAAGTTTGTCAATCAAAAAGAGTGATAAGGCCACTTTCCAGTATATTACCATTTCTACTAGTCAATTGCGGATAATCAGAATAGGGTATTAAATTTACGAACACGGAGGGACCTTCTATACATAATTTCCTTAAATCTTCAAGAAATACGCTTTATATTTTTATTACAAGCTAGATAAAGCAGTTGTAAGAAATAATAGTCACTGTTTCCTTCGCTATTCGTACCGCTCACAGTGAAAGGTAGCTGCTCAAAATAACTTTAACCATTCGTCGCAATTTTGGAGAAGTTAGTCTGTTTCAAAGACAGTATTATTCATATGTCCGCTACTGTATGGTACAGATAATGAAAATATACGTGCTTAATATATATTAATATTATATGCACTTAAATTACATATATAATAAATAACATAAAAATTTTATGTTTACAAATCCATTCCATAAGTATGACAAAAAGGAGAAAATATCAACTTTATTAAACATTTTATTTATCATATTATACTCTATTTATTATGTCTAATATTTTCGTAAATATTTGTTCATCATGTTATACACCACTCTCTGTTCATACTTTTACAATATAAGCAAGGCCAAGGATTCGAATGATGGGGTGTAGTTTCCCAAGCTCAAGGTTTACAGGACCTAGACAACATTTAACAATTTATCATTTCGTATTATCGCAGCACCCACGTAAAGTTTTTCCTCGGGCTCTAGGCGCCTTCGACGCCCCTGCGTGTAGGTATGAATTGCTAATCAGTACATCCGTGGAACTTTCTTTCAATGAACATTTGAATTTTAAAAGAGATTCGTTCCATGTAATCGCTACGAGAATGAAATCGTGGTAAGTAGAGACTGGTTCTGCGTAAAGTGTCATCAATTCTAGTAAATCATGAAAATTCATATGGACAAGGTTCCTCTTCCACGGAAGAAGTCACGAGACAATCCCGTAGCGTTTCCACGAACCAATCCAAGTGAAAGAACTTATACTCAAACCGGCTTTTCAATGAATAGAACAACTCCTTAAAATGTATACATAATATATGAATCATATTAAGTTAATAAAAAAAAATCGTGCCAACATATTTATTAATGTTTACCCTTCCATATAAAGCCACAAGAATAAAATACATGACCTTTCGCGTGAAGGGCTGTAGAAAAGATATGGACTTGCATAATAGCACAACAACTTACGGTAATGTATGTAAATATGTGCGTAACCAAGCAAACGTAAATTGACGTGATTATCACGTGATACGATTGCGTAAAACGATAACGAATCATAATGGAATTTACTGTAAAAAACGAAAGGCAATTTGAATAGGTTTAATTTCATTTAATTACTATGTTTAACTATAAACGAAATGTGGAGTATAAAATTTGCATTTTATGAATGCATTTTAGTTATAAGATTATTGTACGCATTATAAATATTTGTATAACACGGTTAAAACAGTTTTAATTATTGTTACTATGTAATTTCCTTAATTATTGTTACTATATACTGTATTAATTTTTAATAAACCATCTTAAAGCACTTGGTGATCTTCGATCGCTCTTCGCATTCACGAAGTCCCAAACATCTCCAAGTTTCTATGAATAGATAGGCACGCATTTGTACGTAATCGTTTAATTTTAGACGTACTCTTAGCTAAAGGGAAGTAACAAAATATACGGTGTGACCCATAATTCGTGAATAATATCGTTTGCAATAATTATAACTTCCTTATTTAGCAAAAATTTTCTGATATTTACTATTATTTATAATACGCTATAAAATATGATTATATTCTATTAATTATGAAAATCTACATTATACAAATTTTATCCATTTATTCTTCCACCGGACTATTGTATCAGTTCTTCGAACATTTGTACAAATTAAATTGAACTATAGATCAGTTATAAAATCCTGTTACTAAAATCATTGCACCAAACCTGGAAGATGCATTCCTCGAGGTAAAATATTGGCATTACGCTTTTTGGATTAATAAGATAAGACAATAAAGTACTAATTTTTCAAATAATATTCTATAACTTTTGTCGTTTACTAGTGATGAATATCCCTGTACTTAATCTCTTAAATGTTCCCTTTGAGACTAACTAAATTTCTGAAATATTACTGAATTAAAATGTAATGAAATATAATTTTTAACTAGTTCAGGAATTATGGATTACTTTATATAATTGCATATACAATAATAAAATTTGTTATTCGAATATGTTATTATCCTTCTTATTTCTTCATTCTTATTTTTTCGAAGTTTAGTGCTAATCATTTATAATTAATTTAGTAAAATCATAACTAACTATGAGAATATAATTACATGGTTAGGTTAAGATAATTTTTTGTTTACTATGATTGAACCATTCTTGTTTGAGTACGAAAATTGGTTCAGTTTATGTAACAAATATATTACATGATTTACGAGTTTCAAAATAATAATAGTACAATTATACTTGCAAGAAATTAACAACCATCAAAGCAAAATGCTGGAAAAGATTAAAATAGTTCAAAGATAATTATAAAAATATCTAATTAAAAATTCTCATCGGAAAATGTAAGAGCATTAAAAAAAGAAAGTGTGATATAAATATTTTTTGTTTTCTTTGCCCAAAATTTTGGTAAACATATGTTTATGTTTTGAAAAAATTGTGAAATTATAAGGTATAAACTTCTTAATGGAACAAGAAGGAAATGATAAAATGTAGAACTTAATTAATTTGCTCTTACAAAATTCTTTAAAGTCAACTGCTTTTTTAACATTTTCAAAAGAAAACAATAAAAACCTATGAAATAAAATACATTAAGAATAGGGAGAAGAAGATTCCAAAATATGTAGTTTTATATTACAAAGAGCATTAGTTTTTCGACTTTGACTCTGAATACAAGTATGGGGGTATATCTAGATAATTCTATAGTACTTAGTATAAGAAAATTCTTATAAAAATGGCAGAATCACTAAGAAAAAAAGAAACGTTTCACATACTACAGTACACACATTCAACTACATATATATTTTCCATTTAAAAGTTTACTATGTAGGAAAAAGGGTGAATAGATAAGTGAGTAAATATAAAATATAGATGAGGAAACTTTCAAAGAGTCCTATACTACTTAAAAGTATACTAAATCATAAGAAACGTACACACTTTCTTTGCAGCACACCTTCGCAATTTGCATCAACATTAAAATCGTTAATAGGACAGATATTATGCAAGAGTCTACTATCGTAGGTGGGCGTACTAACTTCTTTCATGCAAATAAAGATCGACAAGAGAAAGAGAGAAAAGGAGAGAGAGCGCGCAGACCTAGCCCCCACTCTCACGCGATTCTGAATACGGTCGAAGCTGCTTATACTCGCATGTATCTACGTAACAACGCGGAGGAGGCACCTACGTGTATTGTATACGTTGGTACCAATACCGACACCAAGTTAAACCGATATGCACACTACCGCCTTGTTCTCCGCGAGCTCTCACGACGTCAGTTCGTTTCTAGCATCGTTCACAACTCGAGCACGCGTGTAAACCTTTTCCATACTTTTCCTTTTTCTTCTCTTTTTCTGTTTCTTCCGAACAATTACGTTACAGTGTCGTTTATCCGAAATCCAGCGTTACGTTATCAGCACAGCATCATTGAGTTTGTAGACAGTAGTAAAGGCAGAACAAACAGAGACGAAGTGACCATCCATTTAACCGGCTTAGTGTGTCGTTCGTGCTCTTCTGGCACCGTTATTCCGTCCTTGAAAAGATACCAGTCTCGCAAGAAACATCTAGAGAGCGACAGTACACGCGCTGATCGTCAGATTCCAGTCAATTTGATTGTATCGATCTTTGGATTTTGATCAATATTTTAGCAGAGTAAATTGCATCCTTAAGCGACTTCGCGAGGAACAGGTATGTTGTTTCGTTTTTTTTTTTGTTATTAAACTGTTATAGTTGGTTTAACCCTACAAATTGCAACGTGTTTAAAGCGTTAAGCCTAATTTAACATAAATTTAATCAATTTTCTTTTAAACAATTGGAAGTTAAAAGAGGAATTCTTGCATAATAATTCTAAATGAAAATAATATTTACGAATTCTGTTCTAAGGAAAGTATTAATGGTATGTAAATAAATTATCGTTGTTCATAAAGAGATAATCGTAGATCGTAGAGAAAATTTGTGTATTTTAATTTGCCCTATTTGTTAGATTATGTTTCATTAATTTTGACAAAACGACAAAATTTGTTAAAGTTAGGTAATTCACACTAGAATTATATCTACTTTTAGAAGCTCTTAGAAGAAAATTGAATTCTTTTCAACAGATACGTTGATCTTATATAATGAAAAGAAATATTATAAACAAAACATAATGAAAATTGTAAATATGATCTTCGAAAAAGTTTGTAACTTGTCTAAAATTGTTCGATCGATTACTTTTTGAATTATTTTGCACACAAATTTAAAAAATATAATTTGCAGAAAAATGCATTTAAAGTTTTAACAAAGTTTTAAGGTATTCACAGTTAGCAAATTGATTTGAAACTTTAATCTACTAATCCGAAACTATAAGATGGCCATCTATTGTCTGATAACGGTTCTGTTTGTTGCTTCTTTTTTAATTTATATGCTACGTAAATGTTTTGGTTCTTGCTAAAGCATGACACTCCAATATCGTACAAAAACCACCCAGTGTTACCCTAAGATTCTAATGTGATGTTCTATGGTAAATCATGATATTATAAATCTCTCTTGATATGGTTCTGGACTATATTGTTCAAGAAACTCAGTTCTCTGGCATTTAATTTTTCAACATTATAAAACGAAGTTCAAGGGATTTGCTTAAAGTTTCCTTCTTATTTTTTAAAAACTTGAAAGAACTATATAGCAATATAGAGATTTTTATGAAACATCTATTGCAATATAACTCTATTGTATACCCCAATAAAGTAATATATAAGTCATAATATATTAAACTGAAATACTGCTAACAAATTTGCTCTGGAAAATTTCCTCTTCCTTTCTAGGAAATTTTGCGGAGAATAAAAAATATCGGATACAAAAATTATCTTATCTAATCACATGTCGTTTATGGGTAAAGTGTTAAATTAACCGTTCTAAAACATCGGAATGTTAGACAAATTTGACCATGTCAGACATGTACAAATGATAATTTTCATTTATCATAGCGATAACAGCATTTCCAACATACCAGGCATCTACACATTGTTTTCTAACCGGAAGCTACATGTATATAAGTACTATACTTTTTCCTACACGTGCTCAGAAAACGTGGTCGAAAAGCCGGTTAAAGTCGCATATATACGTAATATATGTATATTAAAAAAAAAGTTCGCCATTTCGTCTATAAAAGTTCCGTAGCAGAAAATTTTTAAATGTCACGATTCCATCGCCCGTATAACTGCGTAATCATTATCGCTACGTGAACAGTGCGAAGGTGTTATGTAAGAGAAAGTCCTTGACAGTCAGCCGCAAATAACCTGAACTTCCTTCTTCGAGCGTGCCGCGATGTGTTGTAAAATCGGAGTTATCTAAATCGAATAGGGTTAACTTCGACCCGCTAAGCTATTACACTAGCTATAGGAAACAAGTTATTGATCGTATAATCAGACCATTCTCGTAATTCCTCGAGCCATGACATGAAAAACAGTAGGTTCGTGTGGATATGCTAAATGGGTGTGGGTATATGTGGGATGAAATCGTGTCGAGGTAGTTTTCTATAGTAATTACAGAATCATACTGCATATTTATACCATAAGTTTATTGTATTTTCACTTTCCCAATCATTAAAAGGCTAGTTTGTCTTGGCGACTTCAAAAAATAGTGCATTTCTAGCACTTAATTTTTAAGTAACAAAAATATGTTCTTGAATCAATATTTTGATTAGAGACAGAGATATGTACAAGCATAAAAAGTGTTTCTCTTCAATTTTCCCTAGGAACCAATATAGTGGTTAAAAGTACAGCATTGTGTATAGGGCTGTACAGATGTTAACACACGCATTGACGTGTGTGAACCCAAAGTAAAAGAAGCTATACTTATCCCCACCGTGAATACTTCCAGCGTTACATTTCAGCAAATAAGAGTAATAATGACAATAATAACTGCATCACGCAATTCGCACTATCTCTTTCACTCTCAACACGTTTGCCGACTGTCATTGCTTTTAGCCTAATGATGTGTGTTACCACTCGAGCCAATTGTTTCTATCGTCCAAAATTGTTTGTAATTTTTGCCATATTTATACCTGAGTTCCAAATAAACAATACGGAAATGAAAAACACCGCATATCAATCAGCTTTTATTTGTTATTTACACATCTAGTTAGATTATGCATAATGTATTTAATTAACTGATAACATATATTTTTTTAACAGTGTTATCTCGTGTTATGCAGTTATCCAATTTATTTTGTATATAACAAACTTCATAAAAATTATTCAAAGCATAGCTTAAATATTATTATGCTGCTTTTTTATTTTAGGTATCATAAATAATTTTATAAAGTTTAAACCGAAATACGCTTAAATAACCACAGAACAGTGTAATAGTTATATATTTTCAGTGACACGAATACCTTTTTTTCACATAAATCGCTGTATTTATCGTATAATTTACATACAGATCACTGTAAAACAAAAATCGAACATTTTTACGTTGATTTCAATGACTACCTCAACTTTCCATACCTGTTGGACAATATGATCTAATTTGACATTCTTTAAAAATGCGATTTTGTAGGGAACTATTATATCACAGATTATTGAATTAGGCTTATTGTACACTATACAACATATCTTACATTATGTTATTCCAAGAGAACATTAAACCTGAGCAATTAATATGGCCCACAGTGAACATTTAAATATTATATTCCTTTTTTTATCCAGTTTTCCTTTACATCGTTCAGTTGCATGTGTCGTAGTAGATATACCTTTGGCCACATTTTGAAACAAAAATTGTATGTGCTATTCATACGTATTTATATTTAATGAACTTTGATTGAAAAACAATAATTTTGGTACTTACTTAGAAGTAAGTGTTTGTAAACATAAAGTTTTTTTTTGAATTCATCAGTGATTTAACCTTTCAATTAAAACAGCTACCGTAAGGGAAGTATTTGGAATATTTTAATCTGGAGTTGACTTAAAAACTAACATTTAATTTTTATTATAGGGTAATATAAAGTTTCCATCATACCTTTTTGTTCAGAATATGATAGCTATAAGTTAAAAATAAAAAAAGAAATAACTTGCTATCTTTTCTGTACTTCTCTGTACTATCCACTTGAATACCGCGTGTACACAAATGAACTATAATTTTATTGTTTATATATCTATTAGAAGACACTAATTTAATATTTTATCGGAATTCATAATTTTCTCAATAAAAGATTATTGTTCTGACACAAATTAGGATTTCGATAAATTTTTGCAACACAGCGATTTTTGCTTAGCATTCCAGTAGTCGACTACAGAAGCGTTAGTTAATCGATTAAAATTCCGAATTTTACTAATTTTGTAGCGAGTTCAATTTATAAATAAAGTCAGAAACCACGTAGGACTCATTGTAACATTTTAAAGTCTAGATTCTGAAATAATTAGTTCACGAATTGCGTTTCTGATCAATTAAATTCATTTAACATTCTCAGATTATACATTATTTAATTTATTCCATTCTTTGATTATTACGCGATAAATATACATATACTTTTTATACTTTTGCAACAATAATTGTTAATTGTAAAATTCATCCGCCTCATTAATTAATTGAATGAACCTAATTATTGAAAGGTATTAACCTGTGGATTGTAATTCATAACCGTACACCACACGAATCCCACATTCCTGTACATATATAATAGTTATTAAAGAAGCGAGTAATTCAATATGTAAAAGCCGCACTTTATCTCATGAGCGCTGTTAACTTCTGACAATGAGTCTAATTCCAGAGACGTTACACATTTATAAATAAATTGTAAAATTGTAAGTATAAAAAAGTTATCGAGCAATGTAGGACGTGTTTACTGATTTTTAGAACGTGTATTCGTTACATACCGTGAATCTTTATTATTTTTTACAAAGAAATGCAACACTAATGAACATTTCATGAGCATAGTTATATAATTTGTTCCTTGAATATTTGCTTTGATACAAATGTTTCTTTGCTGCAATTTTCAAGTGTTCACTTAATTTTGTTATCCACTGTATATAGAGGGTGTTCAGTGTTTTTCTCGTAAACGACTGATATGACGAAAAAATGGAAGAGGACAAAGTGATAGTGATTTTTATAATCAACGTAACGAAGTATATCAATTTTTCGTGTTTACGCTATTTTTTGAGAGCTGAAGATAACATTCAGTTTTTTAAATGGAATGGTATATATTTTTTTATATCGTATGAAAGCGCGTATGGAAATGAATTCAACGATGTACCATATCATGTTCAAATATTTTGTATTACTGTACTTACCGTCATTTCTTAGTGATATATTTACATTTCGTGTTCAATGTGGCTTCCATTAGCTAGGATATACTTTTTTCCCTGTAGAATACACTTTTGGTGGCTTCTGCTATTGTTGTTTGCGGTATTCATGCACATGCGTCCGTTATTTTTTGCTTTAAATCGTTGATATTTGAAGATGGTGTATCATAAATCATATTTTTGACAGTACCCTATAAAAAGAAATCCAAAGGTGACAAATCTGAGGACCTTGGTGGCCATTTTACAGGACCGTAAGTTCCCATCCATTTGTTTGGAAACATGTTGTTTAAGAAATTTGACACTGCTCTACAATTATGAGATGAGACACCATCTTATTGAAAATAAAAGTCTTTAACAATGGATAATGGCAACGCTTCCCAATAAGTTCGAAAATGTGTATTCAAAAATTATAAATATCTGGCACCATGCAGTGTTCCGCTATAAAAATAAGTTTCCAAGAGTACATTATTAATCAAACTACACCAGACATTAATACGAAATTGTACTTGAAAATTTGTTTCTCTTTTTCGATTTGGAATGTTAGCACTGTAGACATGAGTATTATGATGGTTAGGCAGCATATTATTATGAAAACTTGACTCATCAGTCCAAAGTATTTTTTTTATAGAAACTACAGTCAATTCTATCATTCGTAAGTAGCCAATTATAAAATTCTGTGCGCCGTGGTAAATCACTTTCTCTTAGTCCCTATACCATGTGGAATTTGAAAGGTTTATAACTGTGTAATTTAAAAATTTTGTGGGTTGACCCAATGGAAATATCATAAACAATAGCTACTTTTCGTATTGATGTTGATAGATTTTCTTCAAAATGTAATAAAACTTCTAACATTTCTTCTTCGGACAAAGTTTTCCGACAATGATGTTTTTTGTTTTCTACGGGACCCGTTTCACCTAAACGTTTCGCTACCGAAACAAATTGATTTGGATATACTTCCGAATGACCCCCATCGAGTTGAATGCTGAAATTTTGTGTGCATATACAACTTTTCATGAGAATTCCATATCCGTTTTCAAAATCAACGGGTCTCTTACGATTCGCGAGATAGTCGTATTTTAATGTTTGAATTGCGTACATGATTGTTCCTTGAAACACTAATGCAAAAGTGAAATACATATATCACAACCTGATCTAACCTAACGCCATTAACACGGTGAGCGCGACGCCGATTATGCTATGCTTTCTGCTTGACCGGCAGCGAGCGAATACTTGGCGGCGAGCGCGATATTTGTGATGAGGAGAATAAACAGAGGACTACTTTGTTTTACTGTATTATGTTCCTTTCGAACTGGGACAATGATGCTGCTACAAGTAGAACTGTATACACACTTCAAAAGACAGGAGGAAATGTGCATAAAAGGCGCTCAACGTGTTAATATTGGAATGAACTTGAAATGTGAATATCTCGCGAACCGTAAGATACCCGTTGATTTTGAAAAGAGATATGGAATTCTCGTGAAAAGTTGTACGCGCACACAAAATTTCAGCACTCAACTCCATGGGAGTCATTCGGAAGTACAGCCTCGCACTCATAATAAATACGCACCATATCTATTTTGTCTTCTCTCGAATAACGATACATTGCACTAAATATCAGCGAACGCTCCTTGAAACAATGCTCAAATAATTCTGCATGCCTTGTAATAGGAGTAAACACTAACACAGACCTAATCATAATATAAAACCACCAAAAGTGCTTTCTAGCTAATGGAAGCCACATTGAACACGAAATGTAAACATATCAATAAGAAATACCGGTAAGTACAGTAATACAAAATATTTGAAATACTTCTTTTTGTTTACTCTATCATGAGATTGAAAAAAATATATACCATTCCATTTAAAAATCTGAAGATTACCTTCATTTCTCAAAAAATAGTGTAAACGCGAAAAATTGATATACTTCGTTACGTTGATTATAAAAAACATTATCACTTTTTCTTCTTTCATTTTTTTCTCATACCAGTCATTTAGAAGGAAAACATTGGCTAGAAATCTCTGTACACCCTGTATAGTGCGAATATAACAACCCTTTGCAATTCGATCATCTCAACTCCTTTTAATTTCACAATCATTTTGGGGGCTTGTCCGGGATTGCGCGAACAGAGTAATCGGGCTGTTCAAGGATGAGAGTAGATAGTATTGAAGTGTTGAAACTGTGATTGCAAAACTTGATGTAGTAAAAAACTGTGAAGATTATAGTGTAGTATAAAGGTAGAATGCAACACTACGAGTTTACTGTGAAACAGCTAAAAGACATTTGAAGGCCAAGAATTTTAGTACTGTGGCTGTTCCGAAACGAAATAGAACAAGGCACTCCCAAGCCTTATTCCATTCCTGCGAAGTGCCATACACGCGTTAATCCCTCCCGCGCAGGATTATGTCTATCGCCACGCCATCAACCGGATCGAGCGTGCGATCTATATATGACCGTTTTTGGTTTAAACCAGAACCTGGTACGAACTCAAAGAGTAAACAGTACTAACGTTTCGACCAAAACGATTTTTCAACCGTGTAATTCAATTTAACCGTAAACCGTCCGTCCATAAATCGTTGTCCAGTGTACCGTCGTGATTGTGAATTATTTAGTAAAGCGTATTGTTAAAAATTCAGTGTAAATTTTCTTTCGCCCAAACCTAACGTGGACAGTCTCCGATTCCTTGCTCCGGATCCTAGCTAGGATTGAACTAGCCAACCTCAGCCTGATCAGCCGACTCGAGAAAAGCTCGTCGAGTAAATTGACCACGAAACAGTGGCAGTTAAAGAGGAACTGCTGAACCGGCTCATGATGCATGATCCAGTAGGAACGTGGATACAGGAGTTTCCAAAATTCGAGGACCACGCAATCAAGAACGATGGTGGTCGAGAAATGATATGTCCAGTCGGCAATGGGATCTCCTTATGAAGGAGAAAGAACTCGCGGAACGTGAGGTATGCAAAGATGGAGCATTGTGGACACAGCGACAAGGCAAGTACCTGTTCAATAGCTGGCGGGTGTAGTTACCGAACCCATGAAGAGAATGTTGAACTATTTTGATGGGAGTGGATGAACCATTTTGATGCGTGGGAGATACAGTTAACGTTGTTTCAAGTAACATACCTGCTGGATAATAACACAGAGAAATTATTAGTAGTGTCGCGGCTGAAGAATGGAGCATTGGAAAGGTTTCATTCAAAAGTATAACATACTGAAATATCTATTGACGATCTGGTGAAAGAATTAAAGAATATTTTCGGCGACAGGCAGGATAGGATAGCGATTTGAAAGGAATTTGAGGGTCGAACTTGGAAAAGAAACGAAACATTTGTTAAGTACTTTCACCGCAAGACAATCTTGGCGAACCGTATTCGAATCGGTGATGAAGAACTGATCGAATACTTGACTGACGGGATACCGGAACATTTTCTGCGGAATAAAGCGAAGCTGCAAAAATTAAAATCGCGGGAGTCGATATTGGTGGCGTTTACGGGAGCAACTTTGTCATCCAACGCAGGCAAAGATGCGAGATTTAGTGTGGATACTAGGGAGCAAAATTGGCAAAAAAACACCGTGTTACAACGCAAGGAAGCGGAAGAGTAGTGGTCCAACGGCGCGGTGCAGCGTAGAAGCGTGGCGATGCGGCGAGTGCCATCCAGTCTCCGGCGAAGGGAGGACTTCCAGCGACAAAATAATGCGCCCCGATGGCAAGATAAAGGAATTCAGCGTCGCGACGATGGAGTACAACGGTTTAGCGGAGTGCAACGAAGGGATGAGATCGAACAACGTGAAGTGCAGGATGCAACTCCAAGACGTTACCAATTGCGGCGGTCAAGATCACTTCTTTTATGATTGTCCGCTGAGAAGCAGACGATAGAAATGTTTCGAGTGCAGAGGATTCGAACACCTGGCAGCGAACTGCCCAGCAAAGAAGTCAGCAACGACGGAGGAGATCTTGTCTGTGCAGCAGGGACCACACAAAAAATACTTTAAAAAGGCACTTATTTGTATCTTATTTATATCATACTTCGAAGGTGCGCAAATCAGAGGAATTTTAGCCAAAATTATTGATGATTATAAACATATGGTGATATGCGATACCGAGGTAAAAATGGCAATGATATTAAGAGATAATGAGCCGGTATACCAACACACAAGTAGATTGTCTTCTCGGAACGAAATACGGTTAATGCTTATCTGGAATTCAATAACGTATTTTAAGCAGTAAGTAAAAATTCAGACAACAAAAATGTTTTGCCGAAAAGATTCCAAGCAATAGTTAAAAATTAACGAATTTATTACCCATTATGTGAAAGGGCCTTAGAAAATTTCATCGTCTCGCACAGTTGAGAAAGTCCAAATTGTTATACGACCATTACCATCCTACGCTCGTTGAAGGTTCAAAGACCCTACTTGGTTCTAACTGTAGTCCACGCGGAGTAGCTTCCATCTTCCAAAATTTGTCAAACCATCAACTAACCAATCAGAAGCACCGTTAGAAAACGCCCCACTACCAAATCAAGTTTTCCACGGAGGAAATGTTTGCGAGAAAAAGCAGTTTTAAACTTACTATCATACAAAACACATCAAACCGTCTATCTAATTCGCCGTCCGACATTTTGTAAAAGTACTTTGAAAATATTTGTGCGTTTATGAAATATATTATGAGTGCTGCATTTTAAACTCTGTTTTCACTATCCATTCTTTTAACGATTCATTTGCCGTCAATTCTGCGTGTGAAGTGGGCATTCGACGAAAGTTTCTTTCACATTTTTAATTAGATCATTTTTGTCTACGCGGTAACAGTGCCTGATGGATAATATGGATTTCTAAAAGTTCCATTCGGTCTGTGTAACTTCCCATCAGTGTTTTGAAGGTTTATTAACACGGTTTTCAGCAAAATTAATAGCGAGGAAAATAGTTTACATAGATGATATAATTATTCCATCGACAGACTATGAAAGTGGATTAAACAATTTAAAGTTTGTATTAAAAGTTGCAAACGAAGCAGAGATACTGATGAACTGGGGCAAATGTAAGTTTTTGCAACCCCAGGTCGAATACCTAGGACACATAATAAAGAACAGTACAGTTAGTCCGTCGGAACATAAAACTGAAACAGTGGCGCGATTTCCGAAACCAAAGAATTTCAAACAAATATAAAGCTTTTTAGGACTTACTGATTACTTTAGAAAATTTATACCCCATTATTTATTTACAACGCGACCCCTTCCAAATTTATTAAAGGCAGAAGCAAAGATTCAATTCGGTGCAGAACAAGAAAATGCGTTCGAGCAATTAAAAATTACCACAGCGAGTAAGCCCGTTCTTAGATTGTATAAAGTCGACGCGGAAACAGAACTTCATACCGATGCATCCAAATTCGAATACGAAGCGATATTGCTGTAAAAAGTTTACATCCGGTATAATTTGCGAGCAAGTAAAACACCGCCAGCGGAGGAGCGTTATGAATTAGAAGAACTAGCAATTATACAGTTTCTAAGGATACTTCGTGTTTATTTATTCGGTATTTCTTTCAGGATACTGATTAATTGCTGCGCGTTCGCATTAATAATGCGAAAGAAGGATTTGTGTATTCATGTTGCACGAT
The DNA here is from genome assembly GCA_945859555.1 of Megachile ligniseca. NCBI lineage: Eukaryota > Metazoa > Arthropoda > Insecta > Hymenoptera > Megachilidae > Megachile > Megachile ligniseca. The sequence goes on from OX243785.1 coordinate 256,013, forward strand.
GGGCGTTATTGTTGGAAGAATTTGAGTACACTATCGAGCATGGTCCAGGTAAAAATCTTGTGCAGATGGACGCGTTGTGTTGAAATCCGTTGCCATCGTGTATGTTCATAGGCGAAAACGAACATAGTGTAACGATTCTGGAACTAGGCTCAGAAGTTAGCAGCGCTCATGAGGTAAAGAGCGGCTTTTACCTATTAAACGACTCGCTTTTATAATAACTAAATCTAAAAGAATGTGGGATTCGTGTGGTGTGCGGTTAAGGAGTGAAATCTACAGGTCAAAACCTTTCAATAATCAGGTTTATTCAATTAACTAATGAAGATGATGAATTTTACAATTAACAATTATTGCAAGATATGAAAAGCATATGTATTTGATATTATAATTTCATATAATGAATTCGATTATTAATAATTCAACTTAACATTTTATTAATTAGCTTTGTATATATTGATTGATCTAATATTTCTAAACTCAAGTATATGTACATTATCGACAGTTTAACTAAATTCCTGTGGTAAATCATTGTTTAATGACGCGGTCGGTAAATGAAAAGAAAATCACGGTCGATAATCGAAAATAAATAATGTACAATAATAGAAATAAAATATACATCAAGATTCTTCTGTTTATAACCTTCAGGGATGTTACAATAGTGTAACGTCCCTGGTGCTAGACCCGGGTGTTTACAGCGCTCGTAAGGCAAAGAGCGGCATTTGCCAATTAAGCGACTCTTATTATAACTAATTCTAAAGATGTGGGGTTCGTTTGGCGTGTGGTTAAAGAGTAAAATCTACAGGTTAATACCTTTCGTTAATTAGGTTTATTCAATGAATTAATGGGGTGAAATAGAGGATTACAGTTAACAATTATTTAGTCGAAGATAAAAAAATAAAAATATATGTATTGTTTGCTATTATATAATTTGTGTCGAGAAACGCTAGTCGGTAGCTAACTACTTCAGTCACGCGGATTTCGACAAAGGTACGTATAGTTAGTTAACTATTTAATCGATTGCTATGACGCTACGCAAGAAACGCGGTTTAAACAAAGTTACTTATTTGATCGAGTTATAATTGTAAGTACGTCGTTTTAAAATGGACCTAGATCCCGATTGGTGACAGAACAATATCTGATCTTTCTATAATACCGAAATTTGAACTAAGAATATAGTTGGACGGGAGCAGCTACTCTTTGCTTGACTGTACAACTATAAGTTTCATGGCCCTTTTAGTCGGAGCACAAATTGACACCCAAAACTTGATCGCTTAATTGGGGAGCCTGCTGTTCGCTGGCTACTAGAACGACCCAACGATACAAGAGTCAGATGAACAACGTATGTCCAACAGGGTTGCAAATTTAGTATGACTCGACTTTAACATTCCGGAGCTACCGAAACGCCACCCAAAACACACGGGCTTCAGAGACCAAGCCGCTCAAAATGGGGAGCCTGCTATTCGCTGGCTACTAAACTATCCAGAGCGAACTCCGAGAATCTGACGGCGAATTTGTAACTCGGCAAAAATAATAAATTCTATGAGTGGCTGAAGAGCTCTTGTTTGATGTCTTAGTTCCTTCTGGGGCTGAGCGTAACACTCTCCTTTCGGAGTTTCAGAGACAAGATCGTTTGAATGGGGAGCCTGCTGTTCGCTGGCTACTAAAACGACCCAACGATCAAGTATCCAAATGGCTGACACCCGCTGTCCAGTTAAAACTAAGAATCTTTTAGGCTCTTACCAGCTAAAACTGCTCCAATTCGTCACTTGATACTTCTCCTAAGAGGTCCGTCGCGTAGTACTTCAAAGATTGTTCTGCACACGGGGCTTTCGCTGCACGCCCTTTTATACCCGGAGACTCATGGGTTTTTCGCGCCAAGTGGCGAGTTTAGACACACATAAAAACTATTACTACTTTATTACGCTTTATTTAATAAAGAAAATATATTAATTTGATTAAGAAAAATACGCTTTGATTTACTATTAATTAATATTTCACAAGCTAACTTGCTAAATCGTGGTTTTAATTAATTTTATATACGCTGATTGGCGGGATAACATAAGTACTTCAATAAACAATAACTAATCACAATTAATACACAAAGTAGTAAATAAAAATATATCTTGATTTATGATCAATAAATAAATAATAATATAATTGTTTAAATAATAATTTATAATAATTCTTTCTCGATGTGTATTTGGCATCTCTGTCTGACTAACGCGCGCGCCATCGATCGGTGATCTAATTTAACAATGTTGCACGCGTTCTACCCTGGACCATTACCGCGCGAATTTTTATGGTGCGGTCGGTAATCGCGGTCGATAACAAAAATAAAAATATACGTATAACATGATTTCCCTACTTACTCACTTGTTGGGTCTTTGTTGTGGACTGGGGACGTTACAATAGTATAAACAGTAGGTTAAGGAAAGCGCAGCGGGAAAATCTTGATGTCTAAAGTATATTCTATTTTGTTTAAAGAAATTGAGGGTGATACACGCCTTGTGGTACTGATGTCGATGCGGGCACAGGTCGTTAAACGTGATCATGAAAACGGATATTCGCGCCGGAAAAAACCGAGGCTTTGTTGAAAAGGGATTTTACTGGTTTCAGAATATGCGGGAAAAAGTAGACAAAGTGGTACGAAATTGTGTCCATTATATTCTGGCGGAGAGACAGCAGGGTAGACACAAGGGATTTTTATTATAATAAACAAAGGAGAAATGCCGTTAGACACTTTTCATTGACCATTTAGGGCCGCTCCCATCGACGAAAAAGCGATATCATTATATTTTTGCTGTTATAGATGCATTTTCGAAATTCGTGTGGCTTTATGCCACGAAAAGTTGTAATTCAGCCGAGGTGATAGACTACCTAAGACAACAATCAACTCTTTTTGGAAACCCACGACGGATTATATCGGACAGTTCGGTTATACCGCAAGCTAACGGTCAGATACAGAGAGTGAATTGCACATATTCCAATAGAATCGCTACAAATTACGGGAAAAAGTGCAGCAAAATATTCTTAAAATACAACAAGAGAATAGGAAGTATTTTATCTAAAAAAAAGAGTTGCGAGTAGAAAGTACCGTGAGGGAGACTTCGTAGCAATTAAAAGATCACAACAAAGGTCAGGGTTAAAATTCGCGGCGAAATTTCTGGGTGCTTAGGAAATAATGAAGGTGTTAAAAAGCGATAGATACATAGAAACGAATGTGGGCAATTACGAGGAGCCGTAGGAAACATCAACAGAGTGTAGAGTGGTGAGCCCATTGGATACAAGTTCTCAGGCATAATGGTTTAAAAAAGGATAAAATAATTTTTATTTATATCTATGTAGTCTACATCTAAAGATTTGAAGCTCCTTTTTTGAAAAGTAAGTTAGTGCAGTTTTTATAAGATAATTTAAAACATTATAACGGAGCTAATTCATTGTTAACTTCAATAAAGTACCAGTCATTTTACATTAAGTATATTGAAGTGCCCTTGTTGTTATTTTAATAAAGCTTTAAGCTCCAAAGCATAGGTGTTACATAAGTATTATTTTTTAGCACTTTTATGTCATCAAATTATTTCAAACTTTATATATGCTTTATTGTTTATTATTATTATTATTGTTGTTTATTATAATTGATAACCAGCCGTTATATTTCATTACATGTCAAACTTTAAATTCATGTGGCATACGTATATGGGTTACGGTACTGTCATGTCATTAAAATAGTTCAGAGCTTCTCTTGTGTTTTGAAATCTGTCGCTTGATACGTATTCACATCCACTCCTTAACGTTAATGTCTGTCACTTTGCCATATTAAATAATTACGGAACGATAAATAGTTTTGAAACCGAAGTACTGCATCATTAAATGTACTAAAGCTTACAATTACAGAAATTCATTCTTTTTATCATTAAGTGTACTAAAGCATACACATTTATTTTTTCCATATGCCGTACTTTATGCATATATAGGAAACTGTTATAAAAATGCGCTTTGTATATAATAGACATAAATCTAAAAAAAGTAACTTTTTTATAAATATTCAAAAACTGAAATAAAAAAGTAAAAAGTATAAAAGTAAAAAAGTAAAAATATAAAAAGTTGTTTCACTTTCAAACTGAAGTCAAGTTTCATATTTCAATTGCGTCTCTCTTATCTTATCATTAAATTCGTTATTATTAAAATTTGCCGTAACTTGGAATCAAATTGAGCATTATTTGTTTTAATGTTACGTACTTATTTTTAGAAATCATATACATGTATGTGCATCCTTATAGTTAAATTCAAATGCAATTAGAGTTTCTTTATAATGCAAACATAGTATAAAGCATGTCTTCTGTGCTATTTCATCAAGAAGATTTAACTGTTTAAAGATTCTTACGTTTATTACGTACAGAGCTTATCTTTATAATAGTTTGCTGTGTGCATCCACATATTGGGTAACGTCTGAAGTACAACATATAAAAAGATTAAATTGTTTTAATACTGTGCTTATAGTGTAACAACACTTTCCTCATCTTCGATATACTTAACAGCGCAATGCTATGGTTTTCATTGTATTTATCATTTCCTGCTTATTTTTAATATCTTGACATTTGCAAAATATCAACTGATATCCCATTTTTGTGATATTTCTAACACATATCAGCGTCGACGTGAGGAACATATTACGTTCTTCCATGTCAAGCGGATTTCGAAATACAAAATGTCTTAATGCTATAATAATACCGCGAATTAGGTCACCTCAACTTTTCACGCTAAAAGTATGACGAAACTGATTAAACAAACCCCACCCTATATGAAGTTTAAAGTAATTTGATAATAGAAAAATACACAAAAGTATCATTTATGCTACATCAATTGAAAGCTTAAGGGATTATAAAAATAATAATAAAGACATTTCATTTCACATATTTTTCATTATTCTGTGAAAACTAAATCAATTGAATTTTTAAATAACGTAATGTGGATTCTTTCAATATGAGTTACAAGGACGTAAATAAAAATTATTTCATCAGTTTTTAAATTGAATCGGTTTTATCAATTTTATTTTTGGCCCTTTTATACATATGTACATGTTATGTTGTTTAATCATGTATGAGATTTAATACGATGACATTCCATGCACATAGTGTATACTGTATTATTCCAACCTTCATAGCAGTAAATGTGACGGATTTTTAGACAAAATTTCTATGCGCTCTTTTAAGAAGATGTTTAGGCCTAGCTTTAGAATATAGTTTTATAGTTTTAGAATATAGTCCTATAGCGAGGAATTAGACCCTCGGTTAATTTCTTTACCTGTAGCAGCAATAACACCCAAGGAGTCGTTACATTCTATCGAGTATTTTATTTTATTACTTTTTACATCTGATTGCCAGAGACCTTAATTTTAGCAGTAGAATCCGTTATTTCCAGTTTCTATTCATGTCGAGGTACTGCTTGGTTTTATTATTTGCTATGGTCATTTTTTGGGAAAACCCCATGCCCATCATACGTCACTCGTGCTTCCATCTCCATTTCATTTTGTGTAGCCAATAAAAATTAAGAATTGTTTCCCTCACCCTTATTTTGTAAAAACTGTACGCGTATACCGCGCTTTCATTTTTGTAAGGACCAGACATTTGACTTTTAACATTAGCAACAGCAACATCTCGCATTAGTTTCGTATAGTCTCCAAGTTTGGAGTGGTCCTTCGAGTAAGGAAATAGTCATATGTAGATAGAATAGGTAGAACAAATTTGGTCGGCACACCACGTGCAATATTCAACAAAGCTCGAACGAATCTATTTTCAATCTCTACTTTTTTGTAAAACTAAAGTACTTTTTGTAAAAATGAGCAAGTTATATGCATATTAAAAGTTATATAAAACTAGATTTAAATATCTATATGCTATAAACAGTTAAATATGACAAAAATCACATCTCTATGATGTTTAGCGAAAAACTGCAATTTTTGCTATTTGCAATTGTTTGAAATTGGTTAATATATCCATGAATAACAATTAATTTTTTGGCATATATGCAATTTGCTTCAGTACAAGGCAGGTGTATGTAACTACGTTATGGTCACATTTAAAGCATTATACATTCAGAACATTATGCATTATGTATTTTTTCTAAACAGCTATTTAGTAACATTTTTACATGTATAATATCGTTTGAACATTTATCTAATGCTTGAAATAAAATAGTAGTTTAAAAAGTGATTTTTATTATTACATTTTTAAACGACTTTCAATGTTTGCTATTTGTTTATGTTTTTCGTATTATTAAATCTCTTAATATTCATAATTTTCATTGCTGCTTCATTGCATTTTTCTTCCGTTACTTGCACTGCTATTGTATATTATGTAGCGTTGCATTGCATTTTTTTATTTATATTTTTATTAATCAATCAAAATTTTTAATATTTTAAACAGTTAATGTTCTCTTTATTATTATTTACTTAGTGTTTTATATTATTTTTTCATTACTATTACTGATAATTTAGATATATTGCGTTTAATGAGTAATTCTCTTGAAACACACGAATTAAAACTACAGTACTGTATCATTTTTTAGGTATTTTTTTGTCGTTGTGTTATACAACAGGTCACAGATTAATCTATTTACATGAATTGATGTATGTGCAACTGCAGTAGATACAACGTTCTTTCGAAACCTGCGAACTTGCATTCCATTCTACAGATTATACGCTACCGATTTATGTACAGCATGTAAGATAAATAAATTAATAAAAATTGATAGAAGACAATAAATTTCGTAGAGTGGTGTGATGTATAAAGCATTTAAACAATCGCAAGATGAAAACGTCACAAAATGTTACAAAATGATAAAATGTCATCTCATTACTGGCATCATTCTGCGTTTATATTATTTTACTATTACTTAATCCACCGATAAGTTCAGTCCATTGATATGAAATATACTTGTGATATTTACATACATTATACATACAGCAACAGCTTTTGTTTTATTTCGAAACAAGTAGTAATTTCTCATAAGATTGTAATACGTTGACCTTGACATGCAGGGCAGTACTTAGTTATTATATTTTATTGTTTTTAAGAATTAAAAACAGGTTGCAGTAGGTCTTAGAACTTAGAACTATTACGTATCGAACTATAAGCACTCTATGATAGAGTATTATAAGAACATTTACCGTAAATACACACGAACGACATTTTTTCGTTGCGATCGTATAGTCTTTCTTTGTTTTCTCAGGGACAAACATATGATCGCAGCAAAATCGCACAAAAAGTATATGTCCAGTGTTAAAATTAAAAACCTTTCGTCTTTAGTGTGAGTGCAAGTATAATAACACAGTTTTCTCAATCGTTTTCATTCCACCTAATATTATATAAGGAAATACAAGAAGTTCCAGTTTTTTAGCATTTAACATTATTAACATATTCTGCTGGTAAAAATCAGATAAAATTGTTACATCCACAAAGGTTCAAACACTTTTTTAAAAAGTTGTAACAAACATATGAAATGACAATTATCTCCTTCGTTGTATGATATCAGATACCGGGTGTCCAGCTGTGTCCGCGTAAGGTACTATGTAGTATATTATTCTATGAATTTTATGAATAAAAATAAGACAAAATGTTTATAAAATATTATCATAGGCCCTAACTGTATAATTAAATAATTATTTAAAAAAATATGAAAGTCGACAATTATTGATGCGTAGTATTGAAGAGAAAAATTGGCTATTATCATTTCGTGTATGTATTCCTCATATGCTTTCAATAAAACATTTAAGAGTCTATGTTTATATAATGTTTTTTTTTTATCACTTTTTATATAACATATTTTTATCACTTTTTTTCATATTTTATCATTTTCAAAAATGGGACACATTGTATATGGCATCGAAAAATAAAACAATTCGAGGTCATTCTGTGTTTGTGTTACAACTTTTTAAAAAAATATATCAAATATGTTTAGCTCTCTGCTTGATATTACTTACTAAGCCTATTTTATAAGAAATGTGATGTTTGCGTATATAAAGTGTAACTCCATATGTTGTACAAAAATTTTCAACTCTTTCTGGTAGTATGTATTACTTATATAAACATTATAAATAATCAGATAAATTTTTATTGGTATAGCTAAATATTAGATATGAACCAACAAAGTGTATTTAAGATATTTTAAAATGCAAAAATGTAAGTAAAACATTGGAATTACAGAAGATTCGATGCACCGATGTTATTGATACATAATCTTTTGTCAAAAATACTTATTTAGATTTTTCTCAAAATACTTATATAGTTTTTTCCCTTTCATAGATTGAGTACCTAAGTCCATGACTATACATATACTTATAAAGTACAATAAATGTTAGAGACGAAAGTTGTGCCCCCTTTTTATCAGCATTCATCCAAAAATATTTCGCATTACGTCGTCATCAATTTTCAATTAGGGTAATTGTGAGTGAGATGACTTTGCAGGTTGAGATAACATGGTCCCATATATTACAAACTATTTGTATTTTCCGTCAGTGATGGTAGCATTTTGAAAGGTATTTGGAAAATATATTATCCTATTTTATTTCTTTGTCTTCAGCTAACGAGTAAAAAGGTCATTTGTATTATATGTACAAGTCAAACGTTTTTTTTGCTCGTTGTTTATATTTTAATTTATTAATATTTCATTCGAAAATAATGATGTTTTTGAATGTGATAAATCAATACAATATTTAGAACTTACATTTATATTTGTGTGCTAATGTATGATCACATCGTTATTAAAAATCGAAGTTACTTGTCTTAGTTAGTTGTAGTCACGAAATACATGGTTATATTCACAATAAGTATACAGAATAATTAGCAATTGTTATTAGATTACATTAACTGAATATAAACAAAAAATAATAAATTTAGTGGATTATGGATAAATCGAAAATTTTTGGACACTGTCAAGTTAGTATAAAAATACTAAATACGAATAAATGTGAATACTATAACTTACAATTTCAGTATCCTAGTTCCTACTTTAAATAGATGAACGAAAAATAACTTGTCCGAAATTGTTGAGTACAAAAATTCAAAGAAAACTGAATGTTCATATCAAAAAGTTATAAAAGTATGGTTTTACACCAACATATGAGTATATTAGATCCATGAAATTCAATTTACCTGAAAGTTTTGGTATAGCATAGCTTAATAAGAGTGATTAAATATATTTTAAAAATGTTATCAAAACCTTGATAACCACAAATTCAAAAACAATTTTGCTATAAACAATTAGTATTTTGACATGCTTAATTCACTTCATATAACTAACAATAAATGTCAAATGTTGATTTTATTGTATGTTGAAAGTCGCATGTCGAGTTACAGTCTATTCAAGTAATTTTTCGAACTTTCATCCACCATATTGAATCCGCTATATTGAATTTTGAAGATATGATTTCAGATTCGAATTCAGTGATTTAAAGAACCGGTATATTAAAAAGATGGAACAGTTAAAAAATATAGTTTCACAAGGTGTTTCATGTGCAATGCCAAACGATCATGGCATTATAGGAATTGTTTACCCGCCAAATATTTATATAAAAAGAAAAAAAACGTGTTCTTTAATTAGCTTTCCTCTTGAAGTTTGAACAGATTTTATTTCGATCAGATTAAAATTGATCTTTAGCAGCAAGAAATTGGTCACTTTAGGAGTACTTCACTCCTTAATTTTCATTCCCCTCGCAACATACCGATTTACGCCTTTTATCGAAAGATATTTCAAAATCGTTTCACTGGTCTCAAAGATATCGCAATTATCCATTTTACACCCCCTCCCCCCAATTTTTGAGGGTCATTTCATTCCCTAAATATGTTTTTCCGCTACTAAAAAAAATACGTATCTCTTAGTTTTTCATGTATTATAACATATCCAAAGTTCAGAAAAATCGAAGCGTGACATTTCCGTAGATTTATTTGTTAGAGTATCCTTTATAAGGATCGTGGAAGACTTCTTTAACGTTGAACAGGACTTGCCAGAAATCGGCAATTGAGTAAAAACATAATTGAAAAGCGCAAATATTTTACACACAACAGTAGAAATGGTTGATAACCTATAATCTACACTTTCGAACCCGACATTCAACTCTTACGCTCAATCATACTGTTAAAGTCAAGTTACAATATGAAACATAAATATATTCAATAAAATTAATGTCCGTTAATCAAATTGTTTTATACATAAAATATGCTACCAACAAACAGTCATATTCACCAATTCAAAAAGTATAATAGCAACAGTAAATAACACCTTGTATAATATACTCATATTATATTAGTATTATAAAAACACCGAAAAATAAACGCAGAAAAAACCAGGTTCAGATTACATGAATCCTTAATCATGCAAAAATAGTTGGGATTGAAAAAGCAAATCAAGTAGTCGAAAGAGCAGCTAACATTCCTCCATTGAATAAAACAAATTGTGCTTGAAAGATGCATTACAAATGGCAAAAAACTAATAAGGTTGCAATGGGAAACATAATTGGTATAATAGATTCTTCAAGATATATGTAAAGAAAAAGTACTTTCGGGTTATTTATACATACTTTGCAAAAATGGGCAAAAATTGCAAACTTTGAAGGCTTGTTATTCCTTAACAAATTCGAAACCGGCAAAATTATGACTTAAACCCCCCCTAATTTCACATGGACTATAACATATTTCGATTTGAACAAAATCGCAGATGGTGACTTCCAAAAGTGATCGATTTGGCGTGGAATGACCCTTTCTTTAATTCGCATTTTGCCGCGCTCCGCGTCGGTCGAGCGGTAATTGTTTTTAGACATTAGGGATTTCTTTAAGGTTAGAAGATATAGAAAGTATAAGAAAGATATAAGTACGAAAATATAACAGTTAGAAGAGAAAATAGTAAGAAAGGAAGTGACATATTAAAATTAAACTTTTATTGTCGTTTCTGTATTTTTAGGTAAGTGATTGTAATTAGAAATTTTATTTATTCTAATAAAAATAAATCTGTATTTTTAGAGCAACGCAGGAGTTTATTTTATCGTCGATCCTTTCAAAGATAAAATATCTTATATATATAATAGGGATAGATTCGAACTGAGTTTTTTAATTCTCAAAATCCGAAGTTTTATAGTATTTCGAAACTTTTGAAACTTGCAATTTGAAGTGGTGATTTTTTTTGCAAGAAGAATGTTTTATTTTAAAAACTAATGTTAATAAAATTGTTCAAGCTCACATACATTACACACCCTCACTTTGTAGTTCTATCATACAATCACGATTGAGTGTCAAGCAAGTTTTATCAACAAAAATAAAAATTAATATCCGAATATTCGCGAAGTACCAAGCACCAATCCTTTATTACTTTTATACGATTTCTAATCTGAGTTACAAGGGTTTGGAATCAAAAAAATAGTACAAAGTTTGTCGAACTTTCTTGTGTTTTGAGGAGTTTCGAGATTTCGACATTTCAAGAAACCCATCCCTAGTATTGCAAAGAAATTTTTCGTTTCCATTCAAATTTAGAAGTGGTAAAAAAGTCGTAGCAGCGGAATGATGTCTACGAGTACATTTCTACATCTGTGCGTAATTTACATATCTATCACGTAATTTTCGGTTCATTGGACTGTGCATAGTAATTTGGTAAAGGAATTTTCTGTTTTGTATACGATGGAATGGCATTAGAGTAAAAATCTACATAGAATTATTAATCGTATGTTTTAACGAATAGGAAGAAGACAGATATACAAGTATACATATTCTGAAAGTGATGGAAATTGGAAGGATATTTTTTGCTCTTATTTCTTTCCGTTTTTTATAAAATGAAAAATTCCTGGACTAAATAATTGCATACATTCGACCGAATCAAAAAATAGTAATTACGTGATAATTAATTACATTAAAATTATTTTTATCGAATTCCTCGATAATCTTTTGGTTTAAATGACTAATGTTCAAATATCATGTTTGTGAATTGTAGACATTTCCAATAATACTTATAGTGTAGTGTATTGTAGTATTAAAATGAATAAAAAATGAATAACCGGCAGAAACACTTTGTATTGATTTAACCACGCAATCATCAATGTTTCTAAACACTGTCTCGAAAAGAGACAACCGTAGCAGAGGAAGACACGACAAGCAAATTGGACTAAATCGCTTACAAATCGTTCCTATTTTTCAGTCGATTTTCTTAAAAACGGAGGCCCGGATGAGAAAATGTTATACCAAAATATTATTGTTGGTTTTACGCAGTTTTATTATATATATTAAATGTGTGTTATACAATATGTTTCTCTCGTACAGCGTCTTTACTCGCACTGGCGCGAAAATGCGCGTCTTCTCGGTCCGCGATGTATAAACAAAAGCATAACGATTATGTTAATTCGCGACATCTGAGGGGATATCGCGATACTCCAACAATTATCTTCTTTGTAACGTACAATCACTCCCTGCCCGGTTGTACTACGATTTCCGGCCCACCTTGTATTAATAAGTTTTTATAACTCAATACTTATATTACGCAAAAATATTATTTTACAATATTCCAAGATTCAATATTCTTACATTAATTAATGTTATGTAATTTGTTAAGCAGTAAAGCTATTTCAGATTTATTAAATAATAGAGAATTAAAATTAATCTTATTTCTTATTAATTTTTTTTAGTGTTTTTCCATTTAATAAATCTATTACATTGTTAATATTTACTGTATTATAGTAAGTATGTTTTATATTTTATAATAAACTTTTGTTAATGATAAATATACAAAAATAGAATTTTCCTTATTCTTAAATTCGTCAGAATAACAGGAAAATCTAAACTTTTATAATATATTTTCACACATTTGTCTTACATCATCAGGTCACATAAATTCTTCAGAATGCTGAAGGAAAAGAAAAAGAACTCTGCACAAAAAGATGTTTACGGAGCAGTAAAAGCAGGCACTTCGAGACAAGTTATCAGTGCAAAATTTCATGTGTCAATATTAATACTGAGTAAAAAAACCCTATTGCAATTAATAAAATAAGTTTATTATAAAGAAATGATTTTCATTCTACTTATATTTTCATCTTATGTTGTCTAATTTATAGGACATATGAACATTTTTAGATCTTAACTAACTTAAAAGTTCCTCTTTCACAGATGTAATTTCTTATTATTTTATTTGATAGTATAAATTTTACCCTTTTGGATGAACGTATCTAGTTATATTTTTATACTGTCTAAATAGATAAAAAATTGTAATTAGCTTAACTAATTCCTTAATCGTTTGACCACAGAAACATTCACCTTACTTATGGACAGCAGTGTATACAAGGCGGTCTATATGTATAAAGGGTTATACATCATATTTTTCGAATCTCATTCGGTGATATCGATTTAATTTTCTGTTCTTATATAAATAGTCTAGGTTGCTGATCATTTCTTATGTAATAAATTATTTTAAGACAACTGCTAGTGGAATAAAAGTGAACGCTTTCTAACTTCTTAAAATGAAATAAAATACTTTTTTTAAGTCGATTCTATGAATTACTTTATCCAGGAAGGTGTTCAAATATAATACATTCCGCAAAAAACAATTAGACGAATCACCCTTATGAGCTCAAATAATGGGAACAAGTGCAGTGAAGTTACACCGACGTAAAGAGCACGGTGTTAATTTGTAAAAAATTTCTCGTAATGTTTCATGAGATGAATAAAATTTGTTTAAAAAATTACATTTATATTGATTAAAAACCACTACCTTCTCTTGTAAACCAACCAGTTTTCATTTCTTATGCGATTTTGATTGGTCGATTTATTCGACTTTGAAGTAAAAATCGGTCTTCTTTATTTTAATTCCTTCAAAAAAATCATCATAGAATATTCATAATGAACAATAGATACATATGTCAGTATTCTCTCTTACAAATCTTACTTTTTTGATTACATGAACATTTCGATATATCAAGTGAATTCAAACATATGCTAAAAACTTGCAAATAATTGTTTTGTAACGGAAAAAATATCGTTTCCCTTATAATATTGCAATAATATATATAATAACCGCGATTAAAATCATTATTTTCCTACAATTTTAAAGTAGACAATCTGTCAATTCGATGGATCTTGCAGTCATGGATTCACAGAAAGCCTTCTTCTGGCTTCCGATCTTTTTCTTTTGAAAAATACTGTAGATTAAATTGTACAGAGGATCCGTGAAGCCAACTTACGAACTTATATTTGTCTAGAATTCTACTTTTAATTTGATATCTAGTATCTGCCAGAACAGTGAAACGCATCGCTGTTAATCAGCGACAAGTCTAGAAAGGATGAGTTATAGTCCATAAACTACTATTAAGCACAATTAATTTGTGTTAGTTCGCGAATATTTCTACTTTGATGGCACTGAAGATCTCGTAAAAATCTAAAGTAAAAATATAGTAGAAGAATTTTGGAAGAGCATGTAATACCATCCAGACTTCAACTCATTGGCGATATTTTAATTTTACAACGGAACAATGATAAAAAACACACATCAATACTACGTTGCAACTATCTATAGAGATAAAGAGCAGGAAGTTTTGTCGAAAACAACGGCATAGTCGCTCCAATCGCTGCATCTTAATCGTATCGAGCTATTACGTATGAACTGAATAAGAGAATTCAAAATTGGACACCAAGATCCCAGTACATTTATGGTAACCACTGCAGAATATTTGGCAACACATTTTAACCATTTTGGCAAAGGGATATTTCCTAGTGGAGTATTTATATGAAATAAAAATTCTGAAATGTATATTATATTCTTATTTTTTTATCTAAAATAACGGACGAATTAAAATATAATCCCAAAATAAAGTTTGACTATCTTTTTAAGTGATAGTGTAGGTAGAGAATATATTTTTGTTCCCGACAACTTTTATTTCAGACAGTTAATGTTTCTTTAATAGAATAATTATTAAATAATTATCGGAAATATAGAATAATTTTCTTGACGAGAATTTGTACTACATCAACTAACTCCTCAATTGATTTTATTTGAAATTAATAAATCGGTACAAATAAAATACGAATTTTAGTAAACTATAATGGATTAATGTTATTAAAAAATTCATACTGTTATAAACGTTAATGAAGCAACAGTTACTTACATTATCAATATTATGTTGTAAAAAATGTATTACAAAATCGTCCATACTCATAGGAGCTCTTCAATCAGAGAAAGGAATACGCAACTTTCTTTTCTTTTTTTCTAATCATAAAATGTAGATTTGACATTGTCAACTAATAAACAGTTATTGATAGCACCTGTATTTCTATTCTTTTTTAATACGAACCATTTCCAGTAATCGTTTTATATGTAAATTATTCTGGGTTATAGAATTATTGAGTTGTTACAGTCAAAGTTGTACAGATGGTATAATAATTTTGGACATATCTGTATACGGTAATCAGTTGGTATTCAAATTATACGTGCATTCGATTATTCACGTTTTAATTAAATTGCGTCTTTGATAATGTCAAAACAATATTTTATGAATTGAAAAAAGGTTTGAATATTCTTTTTTCTCAAGTCCCGATCGATGAAACTCAACGTATCAAGTAACAATATATCTCAATTACATTCTTAACTAGTTAACGTTGATACCGATATATTAAATCATTATGATGCGTTAAATAATTTCGCTACGAAATCTTTACTCATGTTATGCTAGCAGGTCAGCACATCACACATTCACATGGTATTTTTTCCACAGTCGATAGAGAAGAACCAGTCGATCGGTAAAGAAGTACACTATACTACAAATCGCATGCACTATCATTTATGTTAATTTGCCTACCATCTGGCATAGTATTTGAGTCACTATTTCTGCGTAGGCGCGCAACCGGGTTAATTGTTTCATCAGCAGATGTCTCCATCATCCGATTAATCATCCAAATTCGTATTAATTACTTAATTATCATTTCATTATTCGAATAACACAAATTGATTCATAAACGGTGAATGGAACTTGAATTAATTAAAAATTAATTTATTATTAGTTATATTTATAACGTAAACATTTGGAGTTTGTAAACCTGTTAGTGCACATTAATCTTAATAATTGATTGTAAATATGATAATTTTCTAATGTAATTGAACTCATCGCCGTCTTTAAAGGTATGCTATTGTTTAGTTTAAATTTGATTCTAGGCGCAATTATAATTATTAATAATGGTGATTGTGTTATGAATTAAAAATATTTGTTATTTGTTATACTTACAACAGTAAAATCTCATAACTAAATAACATTATTTATGCAACAGTCAAAAAATTAATATATTAAAACCGGCGTTGAGTGCATATTTATTTTATATTGAAAATAAATGCATAAATAATTGATAGAAAATATTGGGTCGTCCGGAAAGTTCGTGCGGATTTTCAATAGGTGGCATAAACAAAGATTTAAAGATAGTAGCATGATTGAAAACAAATGACAGTGTTATTTATTTTAAAAGATGTTACTTTAGGCATACTTGTCAAAATTAGATAAGCCGAAAAGAGCAATTGAACAATAGCCAATCGGAAGGGAATTGTGTTTCAACTTGACAAAGCCCACCCTCATGTTTTTTTGACCACGCAGAAAAAAATATTAGAGTTTGGTTGGGATCTATTACCCCATCCACCATATTCACCGAACATTGTACCCTCAGATTTCCACCTGTTTCGGTCATTACAAAACTCCCTTAACGGAAAACATTTTAACACCTTAGACGAGATCAAAATCACTTAGATATATTTTTCGCTGAAAAACCTGAGAGATTCTGGAAAGATGGAAAGGTGGAGACACGTTGTGGAACAGTATGACATATATATGTATATGTATATTGAAATAAATATCTATCAATGTTTAAATTTGTTGTACTTCAATTGTCCCTCAAAAACCGCACGAACTTTCCGGACGACCTAATAACTTAACGTAAAGAAATATATTTTATCATGAAAGAAATTAATATACAGAGTATCCCAATTTTCTACCGCCACACTTTGTCAGCATATTCTATAAGCAAAATTGGAAAAAGATGTTACATTAACATACAATACGGCACAATACAGTACAATACGATATCGAACTGCTTTGTTTTTTGCCGCATACATTGTGTTCTAGTTTTATACATAAAACTTTACCAACTTGTTTTATAAATCAGAATAATTAAAAAATATTATATAAATATAAGCTCATAAATGTTTTACTAATAGATTATGAAAAATATACTAAATGATAATGGATGCTCTTATACTGCATACGAATAATTGTCAATTCTCGTATCTGTTAAAATAATTTTTAATAATGTATTTGACAGCCCATGTTTATATCAAGCTTTTTTTATTCTTATTCACAGAATATGCTAGCAAGTTTTACGGGTAAAGCTGAAACAACAAAGTAGATTGTTGTCATTTCGTATTTTTGTTATAACTTTTTAATAAAGTATTTTAAACCCTCTGTTGATATAACACTCTTTTCTTATTTTTATCAATAGAATATGTTAATAAAGTTTGGCTGCAAGAGACTGAGGCATTATGTGCGTTCTAACAAAATTTTAAACAAAAAATTTGAATCCTGTCATCAGTGTAATTGTTCCGGAAATAATAGCGGAAAAGTTTAAATTAATTTGGTTGTATTAGAATTAAAAGGTTATATTATTGCGTCAGTGATCAATAACTTGCACTTGATACGGTCTGACTAGAACACAGAATACTACTCGGGAGAGCCTGGCTGTACAAGATGTTCGGCCCCGAAAATTACATTTCGAAAAAATTAAAAGTAATTAGGATAACGAATGACGAATATACTTGCTTAAAACATATCGTTAAAACTTGAAAATTTCAGAAATGTAAAATTTTCATGTTACGCACATAGAATTAAGAACTTATTTCGTCTTTGAGTTAAAGACTCTATTCAAAGTCGGAATTAGGCAATTTTATGTAACCTTTATGCATACCTTAAAAAAGAAATACATTGCAAAGTGTTATGTATAATCTATAAACTGGAACATACAATTGATAGAATTTTTTAAAAAAGTATAACGTAGTTATATATTTCGTATAATTATCAAGAGACATATATTCGAGCAATCATGATAAGCGACATTACTGAATATTTTATAACTCGTATCATAAAAGATTCTGCTTATCAATATATTGCAAGCGGGAATGTGTCGATGACTATGTGTACTCTACATGCTAAACATATTAGATATAACAAAGTACTGAGAAGGAAAAAATGTTTAATATATAATCAATAAACTTCATTTATACATTAAACTTCAGCTCCTGCTCAAGGTGATTGTATTGTGAATTCTGTTTATTATAAGATCTTTTAAAAATTTTACTGGATGTATATGCTAATGCTTTAGTACTAGTGATATTTCAAAAAGATTAATCGCGCTTAACCTGAATTTAAAATTACAGAATTTAACACGTATGGCTCGAAAAAGCATTTATTTTTGCCAAAATAAATCTGAAATAGAATTAGAAATATTCATTTTTATTTTACACCATTGTAATGAACTAATAAACTAGTATCATAAACCAGTGTAATAAACTAATATTGAACATTGTAATAAATTACTCTGTTGAATGGTAAGATAACAAAGATAATAGTGTACCATAAGTTGGTGTAATTTTCACTTGTTAGATTCAAAAAATTAACATTTTCGATTTTGTTACTCGAAAAGAGTCGATGATAACAACCACAAAAAATATCGATTGGTTAATTCTAAAACTACCAACGTAGTTAACAAATTCCTTATTTTAAGTTACACAATTTGTTACAATGCTTTTTTAAAAATCTGCATTGATTTTGTTGAAAATAAGCAACTAATATGTATATTAGTTTATGTTTCATCGTTTGTTTATTTTTCAACTCTATTTTTAACTCAAATTAAACGTGCATTATACACCTGTAAGTTTAGTATTAGTCTAATAATTTATACATCTACAGCTAGATCGAAAATTATCATTTTCTGACTTTGGTATAAAGTTACATTATCTGAGTTAAAATTATCCTAACTTACGGTACAGAAAAATATTGGACGCATTTCACGATGAAATTCAAGAGAGCATTTGTATTTTATTCACGAAGACATAATGCGAGAAATAAAACAGGATATTATAGAAACTAACCGTCGTGTCACGTCACACAAACTGGTACAACAAGTTCTGTTCACACGGCATTCACAACCTTTTGTTAAGTTCAATGTAGAATTAATAATACCTAAACTGTTATACGAGTCGTTGCGATTTACTTTCTGATATAAACAGGACAGTTTCTTTCTTTACTGTCTTTTTAAAATCGAATTTTTATACATGTAGTACAGAGAAATTCGAATTTTCTATGTTTGTCAATAGGAAACTAATCAAAACAACTGATTAAATAACTAATATTTATCTATGTATTTTATCTACATATAGTAATAATAACAATCATTTTTTAAATTTCACTTCTCTTACAACTTCATTTTCTGTATTTATTAGAATACACTCTCCTTTGAAAGTATTTATGTATATTTTAGGTGCACTATTTGTTTTGTTACTTAAATAACACACTTCTTACGATACACATTACTTGTAATGATGAATAATGAAAAAGCTGAAAAAGAAATTTCGTTATTCCAAAATTACTTAAGCACATACAGAATAAACAATGTAAATAAATCACGCAATTTAAAACTTATAAGCAGTGATTCTTATAATTTGTATAGTAATAAAAGGAATTCCTATCCATTTGTAACGTAAACTATTCTTAATTTTGAAAAGAAAATTCTCAGAATTTGCATAATTAATTTAACCTTTTACATGGTGTTATTTTTACTAGTCTTTATATTTCCATTTACACTGTTCTTACTCAGTGTTTATAAAAACAAAACAGAATTTAGCTATTAATAATTTGATTAAGTAAGAAAACGGTTTATGTAGCATGTGATTTATTTTCTTAGTTCAAGGTCTGTTAGAAATACACGTCTCATTGTTTTCAACTTTGGTGCAGCAAAAAAATTGTAATTTCTTCGTGAATTTTTGTTATAAATGAACAGTTGAATTTACACGCCCTAAACGATAACAAAAACGAATGCTAAAGGAATTTCTGCGATATGCGTGTTTGTAAAACATGATTCAGTTAATTTTCATTCGGTTGATATAAGAAACTGAAATAATCACAGATTCATAAACGATGAAACAAGAACGTGTTGTACATCTGTTTCACAAATTCGTTGGTCGACGAAGGACTCAGATTTTATCACCTTTGAAATTGAAGATTTATAGCATTATTAAAAAAAACTTTATTGCTCAACAATATTTGTTGTTAAATATTTTTAGTTAAAGGAATTAACGAAAAAGGTGCACAAGAAATATCTTAGATATTTCTAGATATTAAGAAATAATGTTAGTTACGAATGAACTTGCAATTTTTACGATTTTCTTCCGCTGATTTATTTTGTGACTCATTCTTCGTGATAGTGACTCACATACATAGACGTACGCGAGCATGAGTTATACCGGTTTTGTCTTCACTTAATTCAGAAAAATTTGTATCACATATCATTGCGTCAATTTTCGTAACAATAAAATTCTATTACTGATACTATTCTGTCTATTTTAATGAATAGACTATAGATGTTCATGCAAATGTATATTTTTATAGAAAATTTACAGTGAAGTAAGTTTGGATTGAAATCGCATATACTGAGTGTTCCAGTTTTTTGTCACTAAATTTTGTTAAGATTTCATTCGTCAAAATAAAAAAGGAATTTTATATCTACATGGAGTTTCCAACACTTTATTAAAAAGTTATAATACAAATATGAAATGATAACTGACTGCTTTGTTGTTCGATATTATATACAGGGTGTTACAGTTTTGTCCGTATAATTTACAAACCTATTCCATGAATGAAAATGAGAAGAAATGTGTATGAACATAGGATCTTGAATGCATTATATGCAAAAAAGATATAAAAGTCAGTAATTATTCCTCATAATCTTTTAATAAAACATTTAAGAGCCTACGCTTGTTATCATTTTTCACATGTTCTATTTATAGAAATTGTAGGAAAAGTTTTACGTACAAAACTGGAACACACTGTATGTGGTATAAAGAAAAAGACAGTTCGATATTACTCTATATAAATTCGATATTACTCTAAATACTATATATAACATCTTTTCCGTATTTTTTGGAATGGAATATGTTGGTAAAAATTGGCGGTAAAAAACTGTATACATCTTTCCCAGTTTAGTAATATTCAAAAGAAAAGTGAGTTGTGTTCGATTCTCAAATAAAATAGTAGTTATTAAAATTATTCTAGCATAAAATAAATATAAATATTTTTTTTTTCATTATTACTAAAATTCTCAAAATAGTCTTGTTAAATAATTTTATAACAAAATAACAATAAATACTAAAATCTATTTCTAAAAAATTAAAAAATGACAAGTTGACTTGTATATAATTTACAACGATCTTTTAAACATTCATTATTTTTACGATTTTATATAAATATAATCCTACATTATGTATATTGAAATAAGAATTTTGTAAGGTTATAAAATACATTCGCTGTTTGTGTATTTTAAAGATTATCTTCAATTGTTAAATTATTGGATCTGATTTATACCTTATTCTCACTTACAAGTTTACTTTAAGAATATAAGAATGTAATTTAACAAGACCAATTTTCGTTATGGATCTTCTTTGCCGTCCCATCATTATCTTTCCTAGCTTCCCTTCAAAATACTGTTTAGTGGTAAATGTTAATCGTTCACACTTGATAATTCCTTGTATGTATTATTCTGGCATGGAAGGAATGAAATTTCAATTCTTATTAGTTTGTAATGAATTTTTTTCAATAGTCGTACAGGACACCATTATGGTATTGCAAATGATAATTCAGAAGTAATCTGACCTCAATAAAGAGGATACGATACGATATTCAAATTTTTATCTATTACCTCTTTAAAGCAGGAATTTCTCTGTACACACATACATTATTAATTAAGTCAGCCCATGTGTAGAGTTTTCTGGATCGCTGATTACGAATCCGTTGGCAGAATTCGGAAATACAAAATAGTGGAACCAATATAACGAAAAAATGTGAAAAATTTATTAAACATTACTTAAACATTAATTTATACGATTTGTGAAATAACGGGAAAACAACCGTATTACTATTAATAATCTCAATTAATAACTTATGAGTTTATGATTCATCCAGTATTTATGGCTAGACTACGGTGAAATTACAGATTTATGGAATTTTAGTTTATAGTTCTCGGGTTTACAAATTTTAGGTGTATGAATTTGAGGATTGTTTTAGGTTTCACAAAAGTTATAAAGTTCCTTCTTATCTATGTATTTCGCAGCATTTAAATATATTTTTTCTAATAAATAAATGAATACCTTATAAAAATGATCATCAAAAACTAGTCAATCATTCTGATTTCATTTTATTAACTGATAAAGTAATATTTATTAGTTACCTAATTAAATAAAAATCTAGAACCTTCTCTTAGTTCATTAAAATTTGTAAAATTTAGTCAATATTGGTGGAGTAGAAGGAGTCAGCCATGCATATTACCTTTCCGCGTACTAAATGTGGTCGTTTCTATTTCGACCATCGACTTTAAACAATACACCGCATTTGTTTGTTCGAATTAGAATGTGTTTGAATTAAGATACAGAGATTGTCGTTACTGCGCTTAGCAACCGATTCTCAAGAGAAACGGAGACGCCGACATTCCGATTTGATTCCAACAGCTTTCTTCCTCTGCGACATGTATACTCTTCATCCAAATGGTAGAACATGTTTTCTCTCTTTAATTTCTCTAGAGAAACTTTCAGCTTCCCAAACCGAAGCAAATGACACATAAATGTTATTACATAGAAAGAAAGAATTTGGTATTAAGTTAGACTTTTCTCACTGACCTTCCGAGTGGACAGAATAAATAGAAAAATATTAAAGGCAATATGATGACGTACGTATAAAACACGTATTTATACATCCATTTAAGACACGTGTAAAGCATGTATGTAATATAAAATGAAAATATAATTGACTGATTTGAAAATACAATAATAACTATTTTTTATTTTTGGTAATTTCAAATTAATTAACATTTATATCCTCATTTAGGTTAAATAAATGCGCGTGTTTTGTTAAATGTAATATACTTTCACCACCGGTAATTTAATACCAGATTCTTCCTTTATTTGTCATATAATCTATGTATAATTTATCATAATTGGAGAAATTTAACTCTGTTTTGAAGAAATTAACGATTGTACACATGTGCTATCATTTTGATCGGGAGTGTATATAACTGGGATGTATCTTCGATATTCATTTGACCTTTCAATAGCCATTGCAAGGTTTTAATATTTTTTCTTTCGAGAGGACATAAAAGACATTGCGAATCAAGAAAGAAGTTCAGTATTGTCATCATTCATGTCATATAATAATAGTTTCATAGCATAGCAGCAATTCTTATAAATATATCTACTCGAGTATGGTCAGCGATAAAATTCCATTTTGGTGTCAAAATGGACCTCAATTACTTATTGGTCAGCTCAATATGTACATTTTTTAAATGTAGCAAAATAAATTCAATAGAACACTCGGTACTTTTTTGGCATGTATTAAACCATATGTGTATGTACGCGTACCGTAGTGCCCTCGTGCTAACGTAACGAATCAAGCGACCGACACTCATGGTCAGCAGGCCAAGGTCAGCGGTCTTTGCCGCTCTGTCATGGAGAGAGACAGAGATAGAACAAGGCAAACAGATAGAGAAAGGGATAATACGATGACACATAAGCTTGGGACACGCGTCGGCGTATGCACACATTCGCAAAGTGTGGCAAATGTGTGCGTTGTATGCAAGTTAATCCAAGCACACGCTCGCAATCTCAACCTTAAACTGTATCTGCGTACAATCCCTCTTCTGTGTTACTGACCACATGTTGGGCGCCGTACCGTGTGTACCAGTTAAGGTAAATGCTTTAGTGCCCAACCAAGTTTCAATAATAAACAGATGAATTGGAATTTTATTAATAATGATACTTCTGCTTAATAACAGAATCTAACACTTTTGCGTAAATATAGATTATTTTAATTCGCATATATGTAATATAAATTTTGTAAGTAAACTTTTTCCATATCTCTAAAAGTAGTAGAAATTATTAAAATAACCAAAATTCATAGTGCGTCGAAAAGTAAATGTCGTAGTGCTCAAACGAGTCATGGCAATTGACAATTTAGTGGGAATTTTGATAATAATGTGGCGGCTCACTTCTAATACCCTTCGTCGCCATTAAACGGCGCATAACAACATTTAGAATCCCAGCTTTCTTGCAAGCGCCCGACGAGTGGGTTGTTCATACATACATATATAGTTCCTGTCCATCCTCAATAACTATCATCACGTCTAAGGCACCGTCCTGCTGGAATACTTTAGTGACAAATCCCTAAAGCGACTCTCTCCCTCCTCTCCTGGCTTTCTGCTTTCTCTAGCCTCCCCAACTCCAGCAGCTGCTCTACAACAATAAAGTAACGTTTCTGCTTATTCGGAAGTGGTTTAAACTAATCACAATGTAATAGTAGAATATGTATTACCTTTATATAAATATACAAGTATCTTTTTTTATAATTCAATATATCACGCAAAAATATTATTGTATCATAATCCAATTTCAATGTTTTAAACACGTGTCACAATGATTCAAAAAAGCGAGGGAGTACATTTGTGAAATGTTATTATTAATAATTGTTACGTTGATCAAAAATGTTATTATTAAATAGTGTTATATCATTTTTTAAATAGCAAAGCTGTTTCAGATTTATTAAATAATAGAGAATTCAAATTTGTTTTATTCCTTATCAATGTTATTTAAATATTGAATTTAAGTATTGTGTTTTTTCACGAGTACGTAACAACACCGGCAAGTAATTCAAATGCCATTGACATAGACGCAATATCACGTGTAACCGAATGATTAAACGAATTAGTTTTAGTGAATTTATTACATTATTAATATATATTGTATTAAAGTAAGTACGTTTCGTATCATATACATTTATGTTAATAATATCAATACGAAAATATAATTCTGTTTATTCTTAAATCCGTCATAATATCAACATGACATAAAATTTTGTAATGTACTTTTAATCATTTTTCTTTGTATTATAAATACATATAAAATCTTAAAAAAAATGATAACACAAAAAGATGTTTGTGCAGCAGTAGAAGCCTTTAAAACAGATACTTTGTTACAAGTTATCAGTGAAAAGTTTTAAGTGCCAGAATTAATTCAGGAGAAACAATCCACTGTAATTGATTAAATGAATTAA
Source organism: Megachile ligniseca (assembly GCA_945859555.1). Taxonomy (NCBI): domain Eukaryota; kingdom Metazoa; phylum Arthropoda; class Insecta; order Hymenoptera; family Megachilidae; genus Megachile; species Megachile ligniseca. The sequence goes on from OX243785.1 coordinate 281,379, forward strand.
TTACAAATAAAATATTTTTATTCCATAAGATATTGCCATCTTTATTTTTTTTATTAACTAAAAATAAATTATAAATTGATGCCATGAATATTGTTTAATTACTGGATCATATGAACATTTTAGATTTTAATTACTTCAAAACTTCTTGTTACAAAAATGCAGATTTTTATTATTTGATCTGACAGTACTTTTACTCTTTTGGATAAACGTATCTAGTTATAATTTTACATTGTCCAAATATAAAAATATTGCGATTATTTTAACTATTTACTTAATCGTTGGGCCACTGAGACATTTACTTCGTTTTTCCAAGCTGGTCTTGCGAACTAATTACACTGAAATACAAACTTTCCAAACCTTTTTTTAAGTTAATACTTTTAGACCGAAGGTCGTAGGTATATTCCCTATAAGATAAACCGTGGTTGCAGGTGTGCGTACTTCTATAGAGTTTAGAATCACGGCAGTATAAATTACAAGAAATTGTTTCAATTTCAAGCTGTTAACATATGAATGATCCACTTATTAGTGGCAACTGTATCCTTAGTATAATGTGACTACGTCGAAAGAATTAAATCATGAACACAGCTAATATTCTGTTCTCCTCGTTAGTGAGATATTGATCTCAGCGGTGGTTGTATACAATATCCCAATAACATAATACGCCAAAAATAAATATTCTTCCTAATCGTTGGATTTAAATAGTGAATTTTTCCAGCCGATCATTGGATACAAGTTATAGATAAGAGCTGTGTTTGCTTTTTTTTTTAGTGTAACTCATATTATAGCCTTCTTGAATCCTTCAGCTTTTTAAGAAAATTTATGAAAACATTCTCCCGTTATAATTAAAAATGTATAAATATCATGATTCTAAAGCGAACTATCTCCGTTTTGGTATGGTTTTGATGTAGTTCAACTTTTAACAAATTACCAAATTTAGAAATTCTCAATCTTCTCAAGTCTTTTAAATTTTCAATTTTCCAAACCTTCCTATTTTGAAATTCGGAAGTTAGAGAATTTGAAACTAGTGAAACTAACGAATAGTGGGACATTTTTCTTCTACATCGCCACTTTCTGTAAGGCTACTATCCTCGTTACTGTTCATTCGTTAACAATATAAATAAATATTCATACTTTGTTTATTACTTTATCTGAAATAGCTATAATCTTGTCCATTTTTATTTTTTAATCTTTTCGTTAGTGACGGTAACTATGTATAGTCATCCAACGCCTCACGTCCGCTGTACAGTAACGATGACTTTGGTCATTTTTAACTTTGGTAAAGCAGAATACATATGTTATATCTATGGTTACCGATTTTTACTATATTAGAGTATGTACTGAATAACATAATATACCTTATGTTATTAGGCATTAAAAGTTACATCCCTTTTGTGTTAAAGTTTAAGTCCGTGTACATCAGCATTGCCCTGTACTGGGATAGCGCATTCGCGAGCAAGTCCGACATAGCGAAAAAGTTAAGTATACATTGTTATATGACAAAATCTGATTTTGTTATCCGATTACGCGTTGCACTGATGTTTATATCTTTCACATATTCGTATGTAAGCTTCTTCATTTCCACATATAATCTAAACTGTTTGATACATTTTCGTCAGTAAGGTTCTGTTGATTCTTTTTAACCTTAGATTGGCGGACATTCAATGACTACTTACATTTACATTAAAACTAAACTATAAAAATAACTGAATAATGGATAATACGTATACTAGCTAATACAATGATTCTTTATCTCGATGAAGTTTAACATACATTTTGACAAAAACTTCTTAATAATTTTCATAATTGAAAATTGTTACGGGTTCTATAAACCTAAGGTTCACCTCAACAATGTTACTGCTTATTTGTTGTCTTGAAAAAACAAAACGACAGATGCTATGTAAGAGAACAAAATAGTACACCAATGTCAGGCAGTAAAAATTTTATGTTTTTCAACTAATTAATTTCTTTTACTCAATCGATGTGCATAAATCATTAATGCAGCTTGTTTTCATAAGGAAGCATACCTTTGTTACTCACAATAAAACTACTTACAAATATATTAATATGCCCTTTGAACCAATTATGCTACAAATAACTGTGGTTTTCAATGTCCGAAATGTTCATTTCTTCAATTTCGTAATATAAATTTTTAAAATTATTATAAAATTACGGATCTTACAGCTGCTCTTAAAAACATTGTAAAATTTCAATAGATTTGATTTAATATTTATTAAATTTATAAAAACTTGTGACGAATACAGTTTATTATGTAAATAAGATAATATTAAACTTTATTGTAGATTGGAGTGTAATGAAAGTGTTTTCCTGCGTCAAAGACAGATAAAGCATTTCATTGCAGTATGAGGAAGTATAATTACGTAAATCCGTGAATAACTCATCGGAAGTATGTGAATTAACATCCTTGCATATTTGTGTATACATACGTAACAGCGTAAAGGAAAACTTTCATAGGATAACACATATACATATATCCACGTAGTATTCTTAAAAAAATATGATACATTATACTAGAAAAAAAAATATTGTAGTATAAGTACACTTCTATGATAAGTATTAATAAAAGTTTCGATTAGTTAAATGAAATTTTAAATTTCTTTGAGTAATGTTTTAACAAAAAAGATTGTATAATTTAAAAAATCAACTAAATTAGTTTTTCAATCGGCTTCAACATAAAAGTAATGCACTGGCAGTTCAATAACAGAGTCACTATGTACTAGACTGTATGTACTAAACTGTTTAAACTTCTTTGATATAATAAATACAAGCAATTTATGACAAAATTTATTAACAAATCAAAATTTAAGTTATACTAATATTATTTATATTTAAATATTTACATGTATATTCAAGACACAATTTAATACAGATACATATTATTTTATGATTCTATTCTAATTAATAAAATAACATTAGACCAAAATGATTTAATATCCAATGTAAACTAAATTCTCTATGATAATAACAGTCATAGAGGATTATATAAAAACAGTCATTTAGTTTTTGTACATATTCTGATTATGTTCAGAAATTGCTGTTATAATAATGCTCATGAGAAATATCTTTTTGTATGAATAAAATAAAGTGGTCGATTTACGAAGACTATTATTACAAGTGCAAGATATTAATACCACGATGCATGAAAACCTGACTTTGACATCAGCAAAGTTTCCACAGGAGCAAGCGTCGACATACAATACACTGGTGGCCAAAATTAACGCACCACTTTTTTGGCCCATCGTCATTTCCGTTCTGTTGAAGGTAGGACTTTGAAATTTTGAGGATAGGTGGGCTCATGGGTTATCTCAATACTCCAAGAGTGCCATTGTTGCCTGCCACCCCCTTGCGGTATCGGCGACCCCTTGGATGCTAGCGGGTGGAAAAACCGACAAAAAAGGCTCCAAATTCGACCGAAAACTAGAAAAAATCCGAAGTTTTTTTCCAGAATGAGGTTCTTTAGGTTACGCCCTTTCCGAAAATGCCCGGCTCAACCCCCTCCGATACCCCCAACCCCCTCCCTAATTCTCCGCCCCTCCCAAAGGGGTGGTTGTTTCGATTTTGCTCAAACTTTTACCGAAGCTTCCTCTCGACCCCAGTTATACCTGGTAAAAGTTTGGTCTCGTTTGCACCAACCCCTTGGTCGCTACACGCTGTCAAAAAACCACCCCCTGCTGTTTTGTCACTTTTTTCACAGCTAAAAATCAATTTTGGACCTGCAATACACGGAAAAACTTGTTTCCGTGCCGACGGTATCGTTCCTGTTGATGGTTTGGCCCTGGCGTGAAACCAACCCCCGCTGAGGGGATTGGTACCCCCAACCCCCTCAATCCACCCCCGGGGGTGGGCGGGTAAATTGAGTACATACGATCGATTGAGGGATCATTGAAGCATTTCTGTACAAATTTTCAAGTAGATTACTCGAACCGTTCTCGCGCGATAAGCAAAAAAGTGGAAATTTTGAGATTTGCAACCCCCAAGTTCACCCCGCAATTCCTACTGATTGGAGGCAGTTGCCATCCCGCGGATCGGCCTCTCACGAAGTTTGAACCCTCTTCTCTTCGATCTCAGAAGGTGCAATCGCTCACACGATCAGAACAGCCTCCAGTGGCGTCGCGAAGATGCCCTGTTACCCTCGTGTCGGCCAAATGTGAACCAAATGAGTTTGAAAAATTGTCTGTTATGTGTTGACGTGTGGAATGCTGTGATTTTTCGTTGAGTCTTTATGAGTGGCTGGTAGTCCATATCGTTCCGAGCGCTTCCGGTTGATATCCCCGCCGCTCGAAGACGTGCCCGAGGGTTTGCTTGCCACCCGGGCGCGCCCCCGGCGCTCGCCTCGGCCGACACAACGGTGACAGGGTATCTTCGCGGCGCCGCTGGAGGCTGTTCTGATCGTGTGAGCGATTGCACCTTCTGAGATCGAAGAGAGGAGGGTTCAAACTTCGTGGAAGGCCGATCCGCGGGATGGCAACTGCCTCCAATCAGTAGGAATTGCGGGGTGAACTTGGGGGTTGCAAATCTCAAAATTTCCACTTTTTTGCTTATCGCGCGAGAACGGTTCGAGTAATCTACTTGAAAATTTGTACAGAAATGCTTCAATGATCCCTCAATCGATCGTATGTACTCAATTTACCCGCCCACCCCCGGGGGTGGATTGAGGGGGTTGGGGGGTACCAATCCCCTCAGCGGGGGTTGGTTTCACGCCAGGGCCAAACCATCAACAGGAACGATACCGTCGGCACGGAAACAAGTTTTTCCGTGTATTGCAGGTCCAAAATTGATTTTTAGCTGTGAAAAAAGTGACAAAACAGCAGGGGGTGGTTTTTTGACAGCGTGTAGCGACCAAGGGGTTGGTGCAAACGAGACCAAACTTTTACCAGGTATAACTGGGGTCGAGAGGAAGCTTCGGTAAAAGTTTGAGCAAAATCGAAACAACCACCCCTTTGGGAGGGGCGGAGAATTAGGGAGGGGGTTGGGGGTATCGGAGGGGGTTGAGCCGGGCATTTTCGGAAAGGGCGTAACCTAAAGAACCTCATTCTGGAAAAAAACTTCGGATTTTTTCTAGTTTTCGGTCGAATTTGGAGCCTTTTTTGTCGGTTTTTCCACCCGCTAGCATCCAAGGGGTCGCCGATACCGCAAGGGGGTGGCAGGCAACAAAGGCACTCCTGGAGTATTGAGATAACCCATGGGCCCACCTTTCCTCAAAATTTCAAAGTCCTACCTCCAACAGAACGGAAATGATGATGGGCCAAAAAAGTGGTGCGTTAATTTTGGCCACCAGTGTATACATATATGATAGATTTGATCAAAGACTCCAAGAGGCATGTCCCTTTCAATTGGAATTGCGGTATAGTACTACCTGTGGATTTTTCATTCATAATCTATTTGTACAATGGAATTCTTTTAGTACTACATATATGTACATATGTATATCTATATATACGTACGAGTCATCGGTTGTTATATTGTATAAAGTAGAACGTGTTTGAGAATTAATCTGTTATCCGTTTAAGTACCAATTTATGAATCAATTTACTCGATCTTCATATTTTTATAGTCACAGACAAATAATTGGCAAGGCCGACCCAAACTGTCTGTAATATGTGGATTATTTCACATTTGAGACTTGGCTGTGTGCGAAATTACGCACACTGGAATTCGAGACACTTTAATTTTTATATTTTCGAATTATTACATTTCTAAATTTCTAACTTTCTATATTTCTGAATTTCTGAATTTCTGAATTTCTGAATTTCTGAATTTCTGAATTTCTGAATTTCTGAATTTCTGAATTTCTGAATTTCTGAATTTCTGAATTTCTGATTTTCGAATTTCTGAATTTCTGAATTTCTGAATTTCTGAATTTCTGAATTTCTGAATTTCTGAATTTCTGAATTTCTGAATTTCTGAATTTCTGAATTTCTGAATTTCTGAATTTCTGAATTTCTGAATTTCTGAATTTCTGAATTTCTGAATTTCTGAATTTCTGAATTTCTGAATTTCTGAATTTCTGAATTTCTGAATTTCTGAATTTCTGAATTTCTGAATTTCTGAATTTCTGAATTTCTGAATTTCTGAATTTCTGAATTTCTGAATTTCTGAATTTCTGAATTTCTAAATTTTTAAATTTCTACATTTCTAACTTTCTAAATTGCTAAATTTCTGAAGCATGTTTTCAAATGTAAAGTTTTTTTCAAATGTAAAGTGAACTTCCTAAATTTCAAACTTCAGAATTCCCTGAACATTAAATTAAAAAATGTTTGAACTTTACAGTGTAGAAAAACGCTTCATCAACTCTGCGAGTTGAAATATCATAGTATTCAGCAACCATTTAGTTAAAAATTATTGAATGAATCGCTTAAATGAAGTCGTTATACAATCGGATATGTTAAAAAATTATATGTTTAACCTGTAAGTGCGTCAGAACATATTTAACATATTTTAGATAAGCATACAATACTTAGCATACCTACATATTTAAATGGTAGATAAATATTATTTAATATTAATTTAATATTGTTTAATTGAGAATGTTATTTTCAGTAATTACTTTTATATTTATACATGCATATATAATATATATATATATATACATAATTTTAAACTTTAAAGAGTTGTGCTAATGAAACATTCTTTAATCTTTATTTTCATAAAATAAGGCAAGGATTCTTGAAAACTAAATTGTATTATTTAACATAAATATTTTGATCCATCTATAAGTATGAAATTAATACGTAGAAAAATAATTATTAGTATTAAATGTAATAAAGATAAAGTAACTTGTTTTTACTTTTAAGTAAAAATTGAAATTAAATTTGAATGTTCGCGTATATCCATACTTTTTATATTTACATCCATTAGTAAAAATATTAGGACCACCTATAATTTACATCTACTATTTCATATATATTTTTATCATTCTACTATTCTATCATTTTGTCATTTTGTAAATATATGATTTTTGCCTTTCTTTTTACTCTCGGTATTATTACCAGTTTATTATTGTATTATATTCTACTACTCCAGTATTTTACCACATTGCCGTTATACATATGTTGTATTATTTCATTATACTATTACGTTGTTACTTTATGTATTACTATTTACTACATATACCGTTTTCCTCTAGTCTGTTATTTCGCTGTTCTATTATTCTATTTAACCAAACGGGCTTTTGTTTTGTTTTAAAGTCGAGAAATATATATAATATAAAAATTGTTAATATGTACGTGTGAAATACAGTAATGATTAATTAAATGCGTAATTACACTCCGTTTAAGTCTATAAAGTTTACTAAAGACACGAAAAATGTTGAAAATTGTGAGTGGAACTTGCATATCTTCAGCTAGGAACTGTACTTAAAATTACGTATTGCTTTGTTAGTTCTTTTACTTATAGATGTTTTTTAAACATATGTATATGAAATTAAAACAAACAGCGGTTATATTGACAAAATTAATGCAGTTAATGCACAGTAATTATCAACAACAATGAATTAACGTAGTTAATGCTTAATAATAATAATCTGTAAAGTTTAAACTGTCTGAACTATTAACTTTAACGAATAATCAAAGTAAATTACATTAAAACCAAAGTTTTAATTAATTTTTAAAAATCCCGTAACTCGTGAGTTTTGAGATTGACTCCTGTTCACCGAAAACTTTATTTTTCATTTTTTATGATAATTACATTCTGTATATAATATCTGTAATTATATTTTATGTAACGTTTGATGTAACAATTTACAAAAAACATTAATAATGTAATATTGAATTTTCCTTGTAAATATTATCAATTCTGATACAGTATCCGTTCACAGCATTATCCTCCGTTAAAAGAAGATATAATACAATTCGTAATAGCATATTGTTTTAATAACAACTGTTCTAAACGAAGATCACTCCTTGAATGCCAATTATGAAGATATAAATAACCAAAGGGAACTGTTTGGAAATTTTCTATAAAATTAATAAATTAATGAATAGTGATACGTCGTTAACCTTCACTTTCATTTTGGCAAACTTGATGCAACATGCACATTTGGAAATCAATGATTCATATTTGCCTTATTACGCATATTGCACTTTCACTCAGTCGTAACTGTCTCCGCTTTCACGTTGAAAAGTGTGCTATAGCGATTCTTTCACTGGTTACGTTTTATAATGACGTCATGGCCTTTTTCTTACGACCAACTGTACTTTTTCTCCGAAACGTGTTCAAAATCCGGAAAACGTATTAACGTCACTAACATCAGTTTCCCAGACGACAGAAGCAATCCCTTCTAAAAATACGTATATGGAATTCAGGATCGATTTCACGGAAGTTGTTGGGATTTCCTAATAATGTTCTCATGTTTTCCTGTATTTACTATAATTAGTAATGTATATTTTAAATTGTATTTTTTACAACAAATTTTCTTAGTAAGTAAAAATTCCAAATTTCTAAATTTCCGACTCCATCAATTTTCAAATTGCGAAATTTTTTAATTTATAAAATCTAAAATCTCCAAATTTTCAGATTATCCAATTTTCAAAACGTAAATGTCCAAACCTTCACGTTTCTACATTTTCAAATTGTCAAATCCTAAATTTTCAAACTTCTACATATCTAAATTTGTATATTAAAGGACTGAATATATAGCACAAGAGCAACACAGAACATTGATAATACAATACAGAATATCGCCTACATTTAAGTAATAGAGAAGTCCGGTTTCTTTAAATTTTAATACTTCTAACACAAAATACATTGTGTGTAATGCCAAAGCTTTTAGCACTTCTATTTCCTTCGTTGTCAGGATATTTACGTACCTTTGTAGTCATCATTAAAATGCTGTAGCGTTTGCAAATAGGACTAGACCGGTAATTTTCTAATGAACAGAGTTGAGTTAGTGCTTTGTCATGATTACAGTGTCGTTCGTACGCCCAACGTAACAAAGTTTGAATACTAAATCCTGTCGCGGTCGATTCGATTTTCCCGATGCTCGTAAGAGGATCTAAAAATTGATCGGCCCCGAACCTAACGGTTGGAATTACCGGCGTGTTTCATTGTGCAATCTTCTTGACGTCACTCGGTCGTTACACTTGCTCGGCACTCTGATTCATCACACACCTTCTGCTGCGCGACGTAAGCTACACTTTCTGGTATAGTCGGGTGCAACATAGGCTTCCTTTCGATAGAGACGAAGTCAGCTTGAAGAGTCTGAAATTTTTTAATTCTTAAATTCTCAAATTTCTGAATTCCAAAATTTACAAATTCCTCAATTTCTCACATTCTCAAGTTCCCAAATTTTTTAATTTCTAAATTTTCATATTTTTAAGTTTCATAGACTTAAATTTCTAAATTTCTAAATTTCAAGTTTTATATACTCAAATTTCCAAACCTATTAATTTCTAAATTCTTGAATTTCCATGTTTCCAAATTTCTGCCGTTCTGCAAATTGGCAGACTTCCTAAGAATCAGCGATTCGAATGTTTTTTCCTCTTGGTTATCGTATTTTTTTCCGAGGAAATCAGATTTGCTTTTGACTGTACATATCCTCTTCCTTCATTTCAGGAATACCGTAGAGAATTCTTCCGATATCGACCAGCAATTCAATTTGATCTTCGTTACAGGAATTAAAAATGTGTATATGTGTAGTTTCCGCTTAAATGGTCTATCACAAAAATACAATATAAGTCTGTTTGTTAAAAAATATATTCTTTTTAAGATACATTTTTTAAAATTATATAAGGAACAATTCGTGTTTTGAAGCAGTAATTTAATTTTACGTTTAAGGAAAAATCTGTAGCGTGACTACGTATACATATATAGGACAATATTTAGAATAATATTCTTTGAAAATAATTTTTTCTTAAACACATATTCTATAATTGTAGACAACATTTCCTGTGTTGAGTATGAGTCTCCGATAAAGAATTATAAAATGTGTGGAATTTCCATATAAATAAAAATTATACAAACATTTAGACAAAATGTTCAGAAACTAATTTATTTGTATTGAAGACTTCATGCAATATGAAGCATCTGCGAATAATACAGATGCAGCTTTCGACACTTTATTTTCATGATATTTCTGGATTAAATTAAAAGTATCGTAGCTTGAAAATATTTATGCAATGATTATTCATTTTCAGTATTCTATATGTTAATTCAATCGTAACATCGAAATTTACAGGTAATTATTAAAACATTCTGATTGATCTAAATGCGTAAATATAAGTCCCTGTACAATAAATGACAAAATTTTAGTACAACTAAACAAAAATTTAACTACAAGAAATATTACTATTTCTAATTAAATTTTATATTAGGAAAAAATATAAAAATGAAAACAATCTCTTTATTCAGGACAGCGTTTTTAATAAATGTAACACCTGAACAAAGGTGTTTTGCAATTAATTAAACTGAGATTAAAAGTTCACATTCTTTTCAACTTTTAAAATTTATGTACACATGAGTAGACAATAACATATACAGTGAAATTATAATTGACCGCAGTTTGGTTATAGAAAAATATTCCATTATGTTCTTGTACAATAAATTTAATTATAATATATTTAACAAAATGAAGTATTGTAGATGCTTTCAAAATATTTTCTTCAACTGCATATTATACATAAATCAAACGTATACCTCTGGTAAAAAATTACTGAAACTTTTATCATCTTAAACGTTTTCATAATCTATGCAATTTTATATAATTAATACACGTTCGAACAAAATTACTATCTTGCATTTAAATCTAATACTCAGAAGATCGTCATAGGAAAGGAATAATTCGAGTAGCAAAGTAACATATACAATATTTCCATAAATAGAAACAACAGTGTATTTCCATGATAAAGGAAAATTACTGTTTTGAGGCAATGATTAAACTGCATAATTTATCATTAACGTAACAACAATTACGTTACTCATTTCGCAATTATTATACGGCACCGTTCGTTCGACAGAATATTTTTAAATTCACGTAACGAGATATCAATTGATTGTAAACGAGCAATGTAGCGTAAAAGTTAGCGGTTCGTTTCGAAAACAAAAAAGAAAAAACAGGTCAGTACCGCGAGATAACGTGAGCTACGTCACGAAAGCCGTTAACGTAATAATGTATCCAACATATTATTCAACTCTCGTGCGTACGCGCTCGTGTGCGCGCGAGCATGAACGCAAGCGCAAGGTCAGGGGATTTACCGCGTTAAACGCTTGGTTACGTTTCAGATCAATGGAACTTCCATTATTAGAATATTCTTTTTGTACCTGAACTTTGAACGATCTTCGAAAGTTACGCATCCATATTTGAGTAAATATATGGTTCAGATGTGTGGAATACTCAAGGAACATTATCACTCTTTAAATTATAGATTGTTTCCGATCTGACGGTACAACCGTCAAAGATATGAATCTGTATGAAGAAATAGAGCAAAAATATAGAATAACATTTTTTTATACGCAGCTTCATTTTTGTAAAGACTGAATTTGAACAGGTTTGAAAATTATTCGCAGCACAAAAAATGACAAACACAATAACTTTCGCATTAATTTAAAAGTTAATGAATATTAATTTAAATTTAATGAACATTAATTATTATTTCAATTTGTAGCGTACGAAAATAATGTAAAAGACGCGAAAGATTGTAGGCTGCTCAGCGGAGCGGGAGGCAAGGCGCGTTACGCGAAGCCGCGAGCCGCGAGCCGCGAACCGGCGAACTTAGCGACGAACTGTTGATAGCGCGGCCGCGCGATAGCAACCAGCGAATATAAATTAGAGGCTCGCGACAGGAGTCGGTCTATTTGGCAGTCTGAGAGAGAGGACGAGGTAAGGACCATCGGCCGCTCTTAGACTAGCCTAGGGACTCCGGCAGGAGAGTTCGGCGATAATACCTGGACGCCTGCCTGGAGAAAGCTTTAGCTGGTTAGGGACTCCGGCAGGAGAGTTCGGCGATAATACCTGGACGCCTGCTCGGAGAATAGCTAGTAGGGTAACTCCGGCAGGAGAGTTCGGCGATAATACCTGGACGCCTGCCCGGAGAGTAGTTAGAAGGGAAACTCCAGCAGGAGAGTTCGGCGATAATACCTGGACGCCTGCTTGGAGTAAAATAGAACCTCCGGCGGGAGAGTACGGCGACAATTCCTGGACGCCCGCCTGGAGATGGTTAAAAGGTCTAAGACTCCGGCAGGAGAGTACGGCGAAACCTTCCTGGACGCCTGCCTGGAAAATAGGGGAAGAGTACGGGAGTTTGTTCCTGGACACTCGTCCGACATGGAGAGTTCGGTGAATATTCCTGGACGCCTGTCGGTCGAGAGAGGACAGAGCATCTCCTGGACGCCCCGGGTAAAGTACAGGAGAGTACGGGAGAATACTCCTGGTCGCCCGTTCGTTATGGAGAGTTCGGAGAAAACGCCTGGACGCCATTCGAACGGGAGAGAACAGAGTTACTCCTGGACGCCTGATTGATTAGAGTCAAGTAGAACATATAGTCTTGCGATTTAGAAAGAGAGAGAAAGAGAGAGAGAGAGAGAGAGAAAAGAATTGTCCTTTGTACAAAATTCCTGTACCTCATCCTAACCTGTGCAATAAATCCTGTTTTCCAGATCTCCTTTATCCTTCAAACTCCAAAAATCCTTAACGTGCTAATTTAACGAAAATCATGGCTACAAATTTATTTAATCAATATTGATTATTATTTTAATGGATATTAATATAAATTTTAATTTTTTAGAAACTTTCTCTTTCATAAATGTAGATTCTTATTATTTCATCTGAAAGTAAAATTTTGCGTCATCTAAATATAAATGCAACTAGAATTACCTTAATTACTTCCTTAATCCCCTGACCACTAGGAAGTTTACCTTAATACGATGAATTTAATCGATAATAAGAACGCACATATATAACAATATGTATTATAAATATGTTTTAGTGATATTAATAATGACATTTACTGATTTATAATTTTTGCTGGTAACAATAATAGTAAGCATGGGTATGACGAATTATCAAATTTAATTTGATGTTTATTTACATACTTTACAAATTAATGAATGCAGTTAAGAAAATGACAGTTAATAATATTCTACCGATCGCGCAGTGTTTGTTGAACTGTTATACACTTTTAGCATTCACAGAATGTTCTTCCCCGGTTGAACGATTGTTTGCATAGTAGATACTTCAAACATCTCTATAATGTATACCGTAATTCTTCCCAGTAATTCCTCTTCTATACTCGTAGCAAGAGCTCGTTAACCATATGCCAGTAATTTTTCCATGCATATATATGCGCAACTGAGTATTACATTGTTATAAACCACTCACTGGTAATACGTAACTCTGTCATTACTGTATTATGTATAGTTAGTATCAATTACTAATTCTCTAATACCATTCAGTGATGGAATTTCTTCTGAAATTAAAATTCATGTACTGTAGACAGAATATTATTCTTAAGCCAGAATAACGTTTTGAAATACGGAGTTAGAAGAATCATTTTATTACACAAACTTTTTTCCTCGTTTTACAAAAATTCAGAACTTCTTTTATGTAAGTTTGTAATCAAAACTTAAAACATATCTTATGTAAATTTGAGTAAGTTACATACTTGCAACAATAAAAAGTGGAAAACATTGCAATACAACACTTATTAATTGACGTTCTGGTTTAACTATAATATTTGAAAGTATCGTTTTATTCGTTTCATAAATTTAATTTTTGTCAAATCCTAAACCGATGTAAATGCATTTAGAAGAAGACATGTAGAATGTCGTATTACTGAAATGACCTCCAACTATTATTCGAACTACGTTTGACTGAGATTAGTCTATTAAAGATTCGTGTAAGGAATAAAAGGAGCACTTGGGACAGGTCAAAACCTGTACGAACCTGTATAAGAAGGAACAAGGAACCAAAGCCGGTACCTACGTCAAAGTAAGTATGTATGTAAGCTGGTCAATCCTATAGTGAGAGTATTCTCTTGTCAGTAGGTCGATCGTGCAACTCTAAATCCCGGACTAGGTTTTAAAATATCATCACTGTCAATGTCAAATCATGTTGACTACTTTTTCCGAACTTGCTATACGTCATATATCTTTAAAAAAAAGTAACTAATAATTTTTAAATATTCAATAGATACATAGTATTTATGCAATTGTATAACATACAAAAGATGTTTATGAAAGTGCTTATAAAGTAAAACATAATCGTTTACAATTTTGAATAACAATTTAAGGTATAAAATAGAAAACAATATAGTAGCGCAGGAACTTTAAGAACGATAATTTTGATTTAAAATATATGATGCTTAAACCTCTAATGTATTTATACAAAACTAGGGAAGTATTTGAAGATTCCCTAAAAAGTTAATAAATATGAAGATAATGGGCGCGTGAAGTACAAGTTTAATGTCTGGTTCTAAAATTCCAAATGTAAATATAAATTAATGAAAAATTATATAAGTTACAGCCAAATTTTGATTGAAACTGAAAATCACGTTCTTCGATTTAGTAAGTAATTGTATAGATGTGTACGAATTTAGCAATTAAAAAACGATTATGCCACTTTCCTAAAGTGTATTAGTCGATTAATACCAATAGATTGTCACTTTATATTCAAGTAGAACAGATTCATTGATAAACGGATAATCATTTCATTTAAGAGATTATCATGTACAGTACGTTTAATGGAAAGGGAACATGATCTGGTTACTGAGAAACTCTTTGCCTGTTTCTCGAAGTCGTATAATGACTCAGCAATCGCGTTGGGGTTTACCTATGGTCTCTATCAGACCGTGAGACTATATTAGCCACAAGAACTTATTTTCCTGTAATTATAAGCTGTTTAGACTTCCTTCTTTGAAAACAATTGAACGTACCACTGCACAGTGGATCGGGAGATCCCTAAATAAGGCCAGAATTTGTTTTGAAATCATATATATATAAAAATGGACATTATTATTATAAATATTAATATAATAATTGTAATTCGAAATGGTGACTCAAAAACGGCGTCATCTTCTTTAAATTATTACTACATTTATATTCCATATATATCTTTTTTTTATCAAGACTATTGTGAGTTACTAAAAAATATTTTTTTCTGAAAAATTAGATTCAGAATTGCAGATATGATAAAAAGATATAATGAACATTTTTTTAATTTTATTTAAAGTAGTAATACTTTAGTAAAAATAATCATTTATTGGATTTTTTCTAAACCCATACAATGCATACATACGTTAAGGTACAGAAGGTACATATAATTCTGATCACGAAAATGAACAATGTATAATAGCGGGTAAGGAAAACAAACATGATTATGGCATATCAAAAATCTATTCGAATTAATATCGACAAAATACTGGCGTTAATTGTTTATGTTTGATATATTAAAATGAAGTATTATAAATTACATGTCATCTAAACTTTTTAAAGTTTCTAATAACCCTATTCCTAGTAATTTAGGTGGTTTTTAATAATTATTTTTCTTCTACGAGAACTTGTTTACCGTAAAAGACTTATTTAACGCCTGATTATGCAAAATTAGTAGAAATATATTGACGATGTAAAACACAGTATAACGCAATTAAAAAATGTATAACAAATCTAATATACTAAAGTAAAAGTCTACAGTGTGTGTTTTATATGATCCTGAATGAGAAATTAAAATATTTTATCAAATTTATTAAAAACAATCTTAATAGTAAAATTAATTTTTTAAGTACATTATTCTAAAGATATTATAATACTTCACTAGTTCCAGAGTAATAATTATATCGATATATTATAAGACTCTTCGCATGCTAATATAATAAGTATATAAACAATATGCATATTGTCCATTTTTGAATAATTTATTATAAATTATCTTTATTTCTGTTTATTATAATATTTCAGTATTTATATTATGAATGCAATATTTATGTAATTGATATGATGCACAATAAACTAAAATATTTATTTCGTGTATCTGTTAGAAGAAGAAAAATGTTGAATTACAAGTTGTACATTCTACCGTTTGTGATACATTATCAGTGATCGTTACAGATCGGACGCTATTAAACATTTTAATACTTACATATTGTAAAATATCTAAAATATTTTCTACACTACTTCGCTAATTTTTATTTATTCCGTACGCAAAATCAATAATTTAATGTAGAAATTTGATTATGGATTGAAGAGTATCCGATTTAATTCAAAATTTCAATTGCACTAGTTTTCGCGATAAAAATATGCGAGCATTATCACATGAATTGTATACATATCGCACAAATAAACGTGTCATATCCGTTAGGCGGTGATTCACATTACAAGAATATCTATGATACATTTCAACAATACGAAAACAATCTAAATCTTAATGTTCTTTTTAATGTTTTACATTAAAAAGAATACGAATATGTGATAATAATAATAATAATAATTTTGAGTAATTTCTGTTCGCCTGAAATATAAAATATACAATATTTATATTCTTTACGTAAGAGCTCTTACAGCTGAATCTTATTATGTAAATAAATATCAAGTAAATCAGTTGGTAAATAAATATCATATAAATAAATTACCCGCATGGAATTTTGAAAACCAATTAATAACAATAAACTTTTATATTCACTACATCTCACCCGTTTAATTTATTACTATTTACTAGGTGCCTCAGATGCATTTACTCATTTTTTATGTGCATTTATTTATCTTTCTTGTGTAGTTTCTCCATGTGCATTGTTTCGAATAAAAAATAATGATCTCTTGTTTTGAATAACATTAAAAAAATAAATATTCTCAAAATGTATATTAAGGAACTTAAAAAAAATATGTAGTCTTTTCGAATGTTTTGATAAATTCACTGTTTAGAGTTATATGTAAATGTCTGACAATAAGTAAAACTCTAGAAAAGAGTACCTAAATACGAGTTTTTGAAAAAAAATAAGAAGATATTGCTTCTTTTTCAGAAACTTCTTCCATTCTTTCAATTTCTATTCTATCCAGCTTCTTTTCTATTCTTCTCTTTTGTTTGTATCCATTATTGGTAAATCTCGAATCAAAAGCATGCCATAAACTAATACCTATAATCATTTAAAAACATCAAACGGTTTTTTTAACACTGCATTTTCAGTTCGTAATTTCTATCTTCTTTTTCCCTTTAGAAAAAAAGAAAACTTATTTCGTGGAAGGCTAATGTTGTTTCGTGAAAGGTACATTTACATATTGCAAACGTCTTCGAGCATAGCATGGCTAAGCTCACGTTCGCGACAGATTTTATGGTAGGATGAAATAACAAAAAAAAAAAAAAAAATGATACAGGTATGCTAATTCGCCACGCGAACCAGTAATATTGAAGTCAAGATCGTCACGCGTCACTGACCGGTTCGAAACGGTCCGGTAACGAGTCAGAATGTTAGGACGACGATAATTCTCGTTGACACGGGACAAGTGTGAGAATTCACCACGATTTCGTTTGAACACTGTCCCTCTGGTAAATGCTTATATTTCCAAGCAAGGAAAATATCGTATCCAGTTTTGTTAATATTCCTGTGTCAGGCAGTAGAGCAGAATCTTGAAAAGCTGACATGTACACCAAAAATTCAATAATATGCAATAATAGAATATGTTATCGAAAATATACGCAACATTTTTCTAATCGTAAATTAAACTTCTGTAATTACGAAAGTCCTATAATTTCAATTCGGATTTTGAAAAGTTTTTGAAGTAGTCTTCACACTCGTTATGTAATTTATTTAATTGATTATCTAATCCACAATCAATGCAGTTATAGGATAAGATTAACATTCTAACTGATTTTTCAACAGGTAGATTAAATAGCACATAGTGTTATATACGATATATTTTACTGCTGTCGAAATAAAGGAGGGGAAAATGGTTATGCAGTCCTAAATCATCAGTTTCGCTACCACCCAGTTCACGTGCAAACTTAACTTCAATGATGTAAAATAAAAAATTCTATAGTTTCACACTTCTTTGAAAAATTGTATTTCGTTTTGTGCAGTTAAGTTGATTTTTTATCGTCCTCCCCTGCGTTATAAATTTCTGTTCATTGAAGGTAAAGAAATGAACGCACAAGTTACTAAATGTTGCATAGATTTAAACAAAAAAAGTTGAAACTGGTTAAAATTACCCCTAATAGCGTTCATAATGTAGCAACATATTTGCGTGATTATAATTTACTTTCCATTTATTAATTTTTTGGTTAAAGAAACAGTACATATTTAAATATATGTAATATATACTGTTAAAGAAACAGTATATATTTCTACATTTTGCTGCTTTCTGTGGTACAATCTACTAAATGTTGCATAGACTCATTAAAAGAATTAAAACTGGTTAAAATTATCCGTAATAGGGTTCATAAAATAGTAACATATTTCTATAATTTTAATTTACTTTTCACTTATTAATTTTTTATTTAAAGGAACAGTATATATATTTTTACATTCTGCGGCTTTTTGTGGTACGTAATGATTACAATTATGGTCGAATTTTACTATACCTTGATAGGGACAGTGTAAAAAATGGAAAGACTGTTACATTATATAAATTAAATTATATAATAATAGTATTACTAACCCCTCCACAGTGTGGTAAAATTACGAATTCTGGTCCAAAAAATATCTAGTTTATACTGAATTTAAAAAGAAGCCAAGTCTTTTTCTTCTTCTGTTAGAATAATCTTAGAAAACAGAGGAAACAAAAAATATAATCATAGAATTAGATATCTTTGGTAGACTAAACAGTTTGAATGCCTTATCGTGCCGGTGACTGTCAAGGAATAAACTGTCAATGGGTTAAATTATAATATTTTATTATAAAGGCTGTTATATGGCAATATAGATAGTAGCTCTCCATTCCATCAATTTACAGTCGTAGTTTAAATTATTAGAGCACCTAATATAAATGTACGATGTCATACTAAATCAATGTGTTCTTAACCCTTTCAGGTTCAATCTGAATTTTATTTTAATGTTGTAACTATAACGATTCGTCTTAAATATATTCGTACGTAAATACATATAAATACATACAAATATATTCATACGTAAATTATATTTGAATATAAATACACTACGTTTTAACTGATATTATGTTAATTTGTTGGAAAATGGAAATCCCATAACGTATGGTATGTTTACGGGATTTTATTCAACTATGTGTTGTAGGCAATGGTAAATTGAAGAAAAACTCCTTGTATCTTTTTTCTTTTTACCTTCGGTCGCGGTGATTGTTCACGCATTATTGCAACTTTACATCAAACTATGTTGAAATGCTTTAACGACGGGATTCAACCTCGATCGAGAATCGAAGGTGAGTTTCTTCAAAAGCGAATGTTATACATATATCTATATTATACGGAGCTTCGCTGTTTTATTGTTCTTCCGAGAGATTAATTGGATATATAGACAAAGATAGTACTGTAATAGTTACACCAGCCTCGAGAAACTGTAAACAAAAAGAAACAGAAAATGAGTATAAAAAGAAATATATAAAAATTTTAATGGCTTTAAAAATATAGCTTTACTTATAAAAATTGTATACTTAAAAATATGAAAATTTTTATAAATGTCTAATATCGAGACATCGTTGCAAATTAATAATAGAATCGGGTAGTTGTGCACATAATCCATCACCTCAAAAGATTTAAGCAACTTATCAATTATTAATTTGTCAAATTATTTTCACCCTGTTCATATTTTCAAACATAAAAAATTAGTAATATGATTAGTAATATGATATAAGTTGTGTCACTGTAAAAAGCACGTCATTAACCTAACAGTGAATAGTTCGATTTTTATATGTGTACTTATTACATACAACATTCGTTTATTGCAAGACTTGCAGATATATTTATATCTCGAAATTTAAATATCAAGTCGATAAATAGCGGTTTACGGTATACAACTCTTTCTTTATTTCCTATATGTTTTTTGGTAATTATTATTTAATTATTTAATTATTCTTTGGTTTTCAAATAAATAAGAAATGTCAATCTAAAGCACTGCATGAAACAATTTCTTATTAATGATTAATTCACAGACTTATATCGGCCAATTTCTGATTAGTTTTAGGATAACTACATCAGTACTTTTTGTACTTGTTCCAATACGTTTTTTAGGAATGAAAGTAAGTTAATGTTATTTAGATTTAATGGAATTTAGTTACTTCTTTCCCAGAAAAATAAAAGATTCGACGGTGTTGTTCCTTTACTGCAAGTAGAAGATATCATGATTAATGAAGTGTACATCGACATACATTACAAAATCATATGTTATCATATACAATATAATTCTAACGCCGTTCAAGATGCATTGTCCAGTAACAATACAGACGTCACTAAAAGACGTCTCAGATATTCCGATTGTAAGTCTAATAGAAAGCTTTTGAATTTGCTTAAACAAAGAAATATAGTGCACAAAAAATTACAAAACTTCATTAGTAACACTTCATTCGAAATACATTGTTAACAATGACAGTCTACACCTTCTGCCATAATACAGAAATGTTTAGGGCCTATGCTTAAAAGAGTGTAGGTAGTTATTGATTTGAAAGAATATTCCATAAAATATTAGTTGATTTTGCTCTTTGTATCGATAAATTATCTGAACGTTTATTTATGTACTGTAGGCATTTATTTGTAGAGTGTTACTAGAATCACCTGTTAATGATTGGAATAAGTGTGACCGGAGTGAATTGGGGTGGCAAGCGGTGTCGAGTTGTCGTTGTGCATTCATTGCTATGAGCATTTTTTTGGATTTTCAATTAGTTTATGTTACCGTCTTCATTGGAAAAGAATGTGTGTCGTTTCCTCTTACAATTTAATTAAATTTTAAATAATTTGTTTCGTAAATAAATGTTTATCTAATTTTAAAAGTCTACAGTACAATTTTTTTTACGTTAGTTTGTATTCAAATACTTTTGTCACCCATATTTCTGTTCATCGTATATATAATGCATTTAATTCTATTTAACAATATATTTAATTTGAATAATTTAATATTAATATATTAAGTTTGTATATAAAAAAAAAAACATTTATTCGAATTTGACTGGTACCGTATAGTATACTAGCGAATCAATGACGAATCGAAAGAGTCTGTTGCATAAAGTGAAAGAAATCAATGTCGGGCGGTGAAAGAATATTGTCCAGGACACGAAACGTTAGTAACGGGATCTGATCTTGCACAATATCCTAAAAAGAGAGGCAATCGTGACTAAACATGTACCGGCCGATGATCCAACACGTGAACATTCCAGACGGCCGCGGAATTCACTCTCAATGATTCAGAGAGTGCCAGAAAAAAATCTGGCGTACGCGCAGTGAATCGTCCCGTTTTTGATTTTCGAAACTTTCCTTCCACAGGCAATCGACACGTACATTTATACCTACTTAAACAGATGGGTCCTTCTTACTAAGAATCTTACTGACGTACATGTAACTCCTTGGAAACATTACTAGCACTGATCTTATATCTAACATATTCTTCTCGCGTATTGGATGGGTATTTCTGCTATGAAACAGAAATTAAATCACGCGTAATGGTTCTTCGGATAGCAGTTATAAGGAGAACACTGTTTGCTTTGGAATTCTTTCGAATACCGTGAATATGATGGAAAATCCTTTTACTTCATAATTTAATTAAATAGAGTTAACATACACGATTACTCTATTATGGTTAATCGGAGTTATTTTAGATACAGTTTAAAGAATACAAAATATTGTGTGCCAAAAAATAATTAGTGTCAATTTATAACTTAAATATTTTACAATTTTACATTTTCAAGATTATTAGTATTCAGTTGGAATATTTTTTATAACAAATATTTTGTTTCAGAAATCTTCTCATAAGAACTATATGTATATATCGTCAAGTTCACACGTGATAACATACCCTTGATCGCAGTATTTACTTTCAACACAAAATTGAAAAGAAAAACAAATTTGAATTATTGTTACACTTTTATGTTTTTATTATAAAACTTCTCATAAAAAAAAATCCTTTTATCGCTTGGAAATAGATCAGTAAGAATGCGACACTTTTTTAAAGTTCAAAATGGCGTAATTCAATTAAGAATAACATAGTGTAGACATTTATGTTATATTTCCTTCAATTTTTTATTAATGATACATGTATGACGCGAATTATACGATTACTACGATATATAGTGAGTTCCAAAATATTTGCTCATTTTTTTGAAAAATAACATTTTTTTCAAACTTACCGAAAGAATTTTTTGTAGAAACTGCAAGTATATTAAATTTATTGTTGCCGTTGTTTAAAAACGATAATTAGTCAAAATCGCCAAGAAAGTAGTGTAAGTAGTCTTTTGCATTTTGTTTTTTTTTTGTAATCTTAAGTTCATACACGTGCTAGAAATTTCATTGAAATCAATTGACGTAGCTATAAGCTGCAAGAAACGGTACAAACGATTTGTTCTATAACTGTAACACCACAATCAAAAAATTCTGGCATATTTCAGTACCTATCACTTATTTTTGCGTCAACCGATTTTAATTTTAGTACGTGTATAACTTATCCAACCCAGTAACGATGATGGCGAAGCGAAAAAATGTTATACGAAGTGTGTGGTGGGCTGTCGCATGTTCCAATTAATTTTCAACAAAATTTAAGGTCTATATGTTCAATATTTTAAAATAATACAAGAATAATATTATTTTTTCAAGTAATAGATACGTCGTATTTTATCGCCACCAAGTTAAAGCTACAAAAATGTGTTGTTTTTTTCGTGATTCCAAACTATTGCAATTTTTTCAAAATGTTTAAAATATGTTATCTAGTAAATCAATCTTTCTAGTATCGTAATAAAAGTCAAATCACTTAAAGACACTAGTTTAATTTAAAGAATAGGCAATAGTCTGTTGGGAGAAAATAAAGCTAACCTAATGTGAAAACTGAATGACGTATACCTAAAATTAAGCAATCGCTTATTCAAAAGGATGCGACCTCGAAGTCCGTAGCTGTCTACGGAATTCAGCCTACTCTTGATGATAATGAGGTCAGAAAAGAGTTTCTTCCGCGAGTAGATTCGTCGATTCCGCAAGACCTTCGGTTTCCGCGTCCAAGACATTACTCCGAGATGAATGGAGCATTCCTGGAATTGATCCTTAATGATTCAGTGCCAGCGTACTCACGAACTCGTTGACAACGTCTCTCTCTTACGAACTAACCCCAAAAATTTCATCATTGCATATATACTTAATGAAACATCGAAGTCACGCGTAAAGGAACTCCTGCAGACCGGAAATGCCAACGACTTTATTCAAGCGCCCTCTTTGGAACCTTTTTAATTCATAAATATAATAGCCTCTCATATGTACTGGGTGTCTAATATGTACAGTTCTGTTGGTTAAGATTTGTTAGTATATTCAATAAGTATAACAAGAAAAATAAATAACAAAATGTAAATAGTAATAATAGAAAAGGAAAAAGTACTACATAACGGCAAACCGTAACAATTTTCATTAGAAATACGAAAATGAACTTTAAAGAGTAATAATGTCATATTTTACCACTGCATAGTGAATTGGGAGACTCGATTTCAATGCTAAAATAGACCAAAATCAACTTGTAAACCGAAACCAGCATTTCCTTTCAATTTAGCAACCTTTTCAATTTGAAGATTGTTGTAAAATGTTTGTACGCAATATGTTATATTCTGTAGGACATTTACTCCATTTACAAATTTCATGTAATGCCTGTACGTGTATCATAACAAAGCTATAAGTTTCATACACATAAAGCCCATAAATGGAAACTAAACTTTATTTAATCTACAGAATATTTAATACAAAAGTTTTGTTCACTTTTTTTAATTAACATCTTTCAAAGAGCAGTAATCTGTAATAACTCAATAAGTTTTTTTATCTAAGACATTAATATTCAATTTATCCTGTTTATTTTATTGTGCCTACGCCTTTTACTTATTTTTTTTTTTTTTTTAATAAATGAACAAATCACTCATTTCATTTCGATCTCATGTCATATCGATCCATTTTAAGTATGTTTGTAATGAATTTAAATATAAATATTGATATATTGCAATAAACCAACATAATTAAAAATAAATTATCTATGAATAATTAATAACACACATATTTGTAAGTTTATTATATGTATTAGTATTCTAATATTTTTTAAGTATTGTACTTAAACAATTAACTTCACTATTACAATTAATTTTAATTTTGTTAAAATATATTAATAACTAATTTAACATCAGGTACTATGTATTATAAACTTTTACTTTAACATATTAAATTTGTTATATATTTTTTAATTGTGCTGTATTATGGTTTATGATGTCATCGTTATATTTCTTTCTAATTTTGTAAAACTAATCATTAAATAAGTCCTTTAGAGCAAATAAGTCTTCGGAGAAGAGAATTCATTATTACAAATGCCTACATTACTAGAAACTGGAATTACTAGAATATTTATCTTTCTCGTCTACTATTATAAATTTTTAATTTTCGTGGTCAAAAGTATTTTCTTGTACTATGGGATTCGAAGGTTTTTATGAGAACAAGCTTCTGCATAAACATGTTTTTTTATCGAACTTAATGTAATTCAGCAAGCTAAATTATACTAACAACAAGTGGTAACTGATGTGTGGCTAAACTATGCGACGCACTACTCAGTGCTGTTTTTTTTCACCATTTTTTCTGCACGGTCACCCTTCTCCTCTTTGAACGACTTCGTCACCAATCACTCACCCTTTTCCATTCTTCTTCATTCGGGGCAGGGTTCTGCAAGACATCCGTGTCTTAAATGGTTCGATCATAAACTGTCCTTACCCATTACACTTCACAGTACTTTAACGCTAGAACCATCAAAGCATTCAAATTAGTGATTTATAGACTTTCTTATTTTAAATTACACAACTTATTAAGATGTCCTTCTTGAAATCTGTGTTGATTTTTAACGAGATAGAGAATTAATCAGTATACTAATTTACGTTTTATTGTTTGTTTATTTATTTTTCTACTTAATCTTTAATTTTAAGTTAAGTGTGCATTATATGGCGGTGTCATATCCGCTCCTTGGAATCCTACATTTTTTATGCAAAATTATATTTTGGTAAACCAAGATAATCTTGACAAATAAATATATAAATTTATTTTTAAAATGATATTGTCATCTTTAAGCCGATATTTCGAATTATAATTAATCAGGGTCGAAATTAGGTTTCTTGTCCCCAGGAAACTTCTGTACTAGTTTTTAAATGAACCAACCAAAAACCAAATTATAACTATAATCGAATGAAAAAACTCATGAAAGTTTTTCCTGGCCCCTCTATATGCTGATTTTTGCATATTAACGGAAATGGTAAACATATTTATTAGTTAGTTTCAGAAGTGTTAGGAGTATCATACCTTTAGCGAGTTTTTTTTCAGCTAGTAAATAAATCTGGCACAAACAAATTTCTTTACATCGTGGCAACCATAAACCTGTTATGATCCTCCTCGTATTTATTATCTTTGTTATAAGCTTTTAAGAATGCTACAAACGAGCTATGTATATTTTATAATTAGATATTACAAAAGTCAATTGCATAATTTTCTGTCCTAATGAATTCTGACTGCACGAACATGCTAATAAGCGATTGAGTGACAAAGTATCAACAAAATAATCGCATCAGGTTTGCTCAGTATGATTGCAAGAAGCAACAGATCGATAATCGTTTGTAAGATGATATTCAATGAGCATAAATATTATAACACGTCCATATCGACCTCTCCACTTGAATGGTTTCTCGTTACACTGTAATGTGCTATGCCAGAAAGTGTGGTAAGTGATATAAATATGTTACACTGTTGTAGAATTTTAAAACAATGATGTAATTGAATAGTATAAAAATCGAAATAAAATATACATCTTTTCATGAATACATTTTTTTACAAATACTTCAAAACTGTGCAAATTTAGTTTTTTCAAAAATGAATTTATACGTGAAAAAATATTCTATATTTGTGGTTTATTTTTTCGCGTAGATTCGTTCGTTTTTCGGTTGTATCACCTGACCAAAAACAGCCTCTATATGCACCGCAGGCAGCGAACGTGCTAAGTATCACGAGAATCCTAACTCATGTAATTTTAATAGTCTTTGAAGATGACCAATTGATTATATCGATCGGCCGATGTTGTATCATCGATTCGGTCGATGCAGCCAGCAAAACTGAATGAGCGTAGTCATGAATGAATGCAGGATACTCGAGGCACGTGTGCGACGACGCGATGACGGTAGCGCAATCGCACAGGGCCTGTTGGCAGTCTTATCGAGAGAAACATTGGTTGATCGAACGGATGGAGAGACAAAGAGAGAATAGAAAGTATGTATAAAAAGGTGAGAGCGAAAGAGACAAAGGCGAAAGAACCGTGGGGTGATCTCAAAGAGAATGTATGGCACGATGCCACCGTGACTCGGCGCACAGGTGCACCCTGTGTGACAGGGTAACACGATATCGTGTGATCTTTCGACCTCGAGTGGAGATCCGCCATTATGACCCTGAAGGGCGCAGCTAACGTACTCGATGAATCATCCGAATGAAATGATCTACTATGCTATACCGACGCTTCGATCCGGCATATGTCGAGGAAGCGGTGATAACATACAATACGCATTTCGGTTTTTAACCTATATGTAGTGCCAAAAAAGTAATACAAATATTTTTAGAAAATTTCATAAGCAACGTATTACGAACCCTGTGGAGATTAGGAATGTTACCCTTTTAAAAAAACATTAATTTTACGATGGAATAGTGGTCTAGATTAATATTATTTTAAGCCAAATTAACTCATGAAACATTATTTATTTAGATATTTTCGCATATACATACATATTTCCATTCAGATCAGTGCGATCATTATAGGTACACAGCTGGTATAAAAAATATTCTATTTACAGAATCATACGTCGCTAGAATTGCCTTCGAAGATCTACTTGCAATGTTGTCGTGTACGCAATATAACTCAAAAAAAGTTTAAAACTGGTTTTTAAAATAACTATTGTTGGATTTCATTGAATTTATGGAACTGATATCTTTTGTGTGGAACGTGTCTCGCAGAAAAGAAAACAACCCAGAACACAATACCGTTTAACGTTTCTTTCTCCTTAATCAATTTATCACCGCTGTAGAATTCGTTTACATTTTACCTCAATGCTAAAAATAATCGATGCATTCACTTTATTTTTCTCTTTTACGCAGTTTCAAGATTCCGTTATCACGGTATTAAAAAATAATGTGTTCATTTTCTTGTTGCTCCTTTCTTACCTTAAAATTATCTGAATGTTAAAAATAATCAAGGTGTTCATTCTCCTTTTCTGTTTTACTTGTCTTTGAAATTTTTGTTACGAACGTGTATGCATTTAGAAAATATACATACAAATGTTCGCGATAAAGAAAAACGGTTACATTTTCACACGTTTATCTTTGAACAAGCATACAATCGAACACGAGATTGAATGCCAAAGCGGAGTCTCCGAGAAGAGTTTATATTCCCAGTATGCATCGTCAGGAAAACGATACAATATATACGATTTACGAATGCCAGTCACACGGTTGTCCCAGCTGGAGCACAAGCTGCCTACGCTCTGCTGAAATACATGGTGATTACGCGGAACCGAGCGCAACAGGTGCCCTGTGTCAGAATCTTTAATAATCTTATCATGATACCTCACTCGTTCAACATCCTTAGTACCTACTTTCATTCGACCCCACAGATAGGTGAATTTTGATACCAAATCGTTTACAATTAAAAGAAAAGCAAATAAAGCAAATGTCCCAGTGATCAAACAATTAAGGAAGCAGTTAAGATAATTGCAATTTCGTTTATATATAGATAATGTAAAATTATAACTAGATACGTTTATTCGAATGGATAAAATTTCTACTTTCAGATAAAATAATAAAAATCAAACATTTGTTAAAAAAAATCTGAAAATATTCATGTGGCCCAGTAATTAAACAATGTTCATGGCATGTCCCAGTTAATTATTATTCCTGTCCCAAATGTTAAATTTATATTAATTTAATTACTTATTTGAAAATTGATTTTATTGTATTTTGAAAGTCGCAAATCGAGTTACTGTCTATTCAAGTAGTTTTTCGAGATTTCGGCCGGCATATTGGATCCGCCATATTAAATTTTGATTTCAGATTTGGATTCAGCGATGTGAAAGACCGATATATTGAAAAGATCGAACAGTTAATAATTTCACAAGGTGTTTCATGCGTAATGTTAAACTTCGATCAAATCAAAACAGATTTTTTGCAGCAAAAAATTTGTCACTTTAGGGGTGACAAACATACCTAGACCGATTTTCGTCTTCTACCGAAAAATACTTTCATACCAAAAATCATCATAATTGCTTCACTAGTCTCAAAAATATCGCAATTTTTCCATTTTACCCTCCCATTTTGTGGGATTGTTTCATGCCATAAATATGTTTTTCTGCAGATAAAGAAAATACATGCCCTTAATTCTTCATGTATAATAACATATCCAAATTTCAGACAAATCAGAGAGCAACACTTCCGTAGGTTTACTTGTGAGTCCAATTATTTTGAAAGCGCAGTTTCTATTCAAAAGTTTCTTGAAAAACATGGGAGTAAAAGCTATATTAATTAGCAGCTACGCTTAGATATTCAAATAAAATACTTTAAAAATGATTATTTAAATTTAACACAAAATAGAACTATGTTCTTTTGATATGTTATTGTTGTAATAAAGCTAGAGTAGATACAAAATGAAGGCATCTCTTTCCTCTATGTCCCCATTTTTTTCTAGAGAAGTTCATCAGATTTGTCAACTTACATATATAACTACGGACATAGAATACCTTTTTCTAAAATTAAATCGAATTATTTGAGCTTTTTTCGGGGGCTCTAAACATTGGATTACTGATCATATTCTTAGTTTGTGCATTGAAATTATATTAGTATAGTTAAAATATTGTTCCAACCTTGTTCTCGTGAATTTCAGCGATATTTAGTCTAATAGTAGTCCTGCATGTGAAATAAACATCTGTAACTTTAACTTAAGATGGTCTACTATTTATGAGGATAATGTATTTCAAGTTTTAGAAAATGCTTATCTTCACATATACAAGTCGGTATTAGAGTTAATTATTTAATAACGATTGCGACGTGGATAGCGTAATTCAAATGTGTTTCTTCTTTTGTGATGTGAATTCTTCTTTCAACAACAAATAATGTGAAATATTAGTTATCGAACTTCAAATTATTTTACATGTACTTCTTTATACGTATATTATTTTGTATTTGTTTTAAACAAAACATTTTCAGAAAAAATAATAAGGAAAAATAGGGTAAAATGAAACACCAAATAAATGAGTCATTTTTTTTTTAAATATGTAACTACCAAAGCAAATAAGATTTTCCAAAAGTGTTGAAATATTTCATTCTGTCGCATAGGCAAGGTATAATAAAATGGAATATCTACCTAAAAACGTGTAAAATTTTGTTCAATAATAAAATCTTCATTTCTTTCAATTAAATATTAAATAGGATACTAGTTGCTGTTTGTTTTAAGAATAAAAATCTTAAAACTATATCATTAATTTCCTCAAAATTAGTACAGTCTTCATGTGTCCATTCATACGGTACAGTATGTTATACTCTATCCTTCTTGAATTTTGAGTCAACGTACGGTATCTTGCAGAACATGCAATAAGTAGAAATATTTAAATAAGACAACAATAAATAAATAAATACTTAGGTACTTACCTAAATGTTTTTATTTCAATATATTCATTATTCAAAGTAATAATTAATTTTATTAACATATTATTTCAAATATGTTAGTGATACATTTTAAAGTTTTCAGTGTTTTCAAATTAATAAAATTTCAATAATTTTATTTATTACTTCTAGTCTTGTCTCTAATTTTCTCGAATTTCGTACTGTAGATAAGAGTCGTTTCTATTGTGTTCGTATAAGTTACTACATTTTGCCCCATACTTAGGTCGGTATCCTACTTTGACCGTGCGTAATGTTTTCATTGAAATTAGTATAAATCCAGTTTAACATGAAGTAAGCAAAAACAATGAAACTTCATTTATTTGTACCGGCCGAGAGTAAGACAGTTCGTATAATTTCATGTTCAGATAATAGAAGTTTACTAACTTCCCCTTCAACTTTTGCTTTATCATTCGTACAATACATGGAAATTAATTTTCATATGACTGTAGTCGATCACATATACATCGCGTTTAATTGTTCCTTTCTTAACAGATGTATAATTTATTTGTCACACAAACAAATGTTTGAAAAGATTTATTCTTAAATGAATAAATGAAGTGCAAATAAACAGAGTTTTACTATTTGAATATGCCAGAATACGTGGGCAAATTATAAAATGCATTGTTCTGTTTATAATGATTGAATTTTTAAGTAGAATCCTATGTACAGATGAAAGTGTAAACCACAAACTCGTTTAAACAAAAATCAATGGGTAGATGAGACCGTAATACAACATTTCTTGACACTAAAACATTTCTTTTATAACCTTTAAACCGTTTTTTTTCTTAATAACCTTTTTTCTGTATTTTGTTCTAGTGTATCCTGATACGAGATAATTTTGAACCCTGGGGTACAATTGTACATAAATATAAAGTGTCACAAAAATATAATACATTAATTTTTTTAAACGTGATATAATTAAAAAGATAAACACACACTTAGAAAGAAAAAAAAGTTCTATATGTGGAGTTCTTCAAACTGATATCCATCAAAATGCAAATTAAATTTGATACAGACATTCAATCTTCATGTTTCTCCTACTTTGGTAGTCATTGGCAATTTTGTAACTACATCCGAATACATTATCGTTGAAATACATTATTGTCGTCTAGCTGAGAGGGTAAACGAAACTAAACTTTTTCTTTCATATAAAAAATGGTAGCTCATAAGTATTATCGTTTTTTAAACTTAAGAATTGCCTTATGTAGTACTTTATGCTTTATCATATCTCAAGGTTAATGAACAAACGAAGATAAACATTTTAAATTTGAACATATAGAATTTCATAAATTACCTTTATTCCTAAATTACGTAGATTTACAACTTTTTTGCAAAACGATTGTACTTTTATAGCATAATTTATCAAAATATACATAATTAACGGCCTAACGCATATTCCAACTTTTAATAATTTTAATAAAACTTACTTTACGTAACAAAAACATAAAACTAATTAATTTTTTCTTCCATTACAAACTGATCATAACAATTAATCGACTTTTGTTTCGAATTGTATCGAGGACAGTATGGCTGGTACTACACTTACACAAAATATATTTAAGGTAGTCAATTTGGACTATTCAAATGCGCCTTGGACTCCGCGGTAAAAAATATCTGGTTAACAATCTCCGTACTAGAGATATTTGGAAATTTGAGAGCTTAGAAACTAAAAAATTTGAAAATTGAAAAATGCTAGGAACTGAAAATTTGTGAATTTCGAAATCTGAAAATTCAGAAATTTATGAATTTGAAAATCTGAAATATTTAGGAATTTGAAAATCCCCAAAATGTATGAATTGGGAGATTTGGAAATTTGGGTATTTAAATATTTAGTTATTTTGGGAATTTTAAAGTTTTAAAATTTTTGAATGTATGTATAATATTTGGAGGTATGGAAATTTGGCGATTTGAAAATTCCTAGTATTTGCAAATTTGATGTTTAAAAATTTGAGTAATTAGAAAAATGATTTAAACATGTGATATTGTATAAATCACAAAAATTGCAAAATTTGGTAATTTAATGAATTGAAAGCTTGAAATTTTTCACTTTAAACCATTGGGGAATTCGTGAATTTACGAATTTGAAAACTTGGAAAGTTGAGAATTTGGAATTGTATTGACGAGAACAATTGCTTAACATGGATCTAAATCTTCAAGTATATTTTCATAAATGTTACATGGAGAAAATAAAGCCAGAAGGAAACTATAAACTGTCAACAATTTTTTCTTCGTTTGAATATTCAGAAACTGTAGAGAATGCCACGTTATTTATCAACAATGCCACGGTGTTAAATTCAATTTTAATTTTGTTTCTCTATCTGTCAAAATCCGTTTTGTTCAATTCTTATAATTTTGAGCAAGCAAGCTCAATACAAGCATATAAATAAAATGTAATGATTCGATGATAGCAGACCTTAATTGCCGAGATCAACAGTTAAACCAGCATGATTCAAAACATGTGATTAAAAAACAATACTTGCGGTATTAGCAGCACTTGAAGGATGGCTACTTTTTCCTTCTTCACCAAGCATCTATACCCAGACAGTAAATCCGCCTCGTAAAGGAACTAAAAACCACAGGATAAATTGTGATGATATTCCGAGATAGCTAGTTTTTCTGCAACAATTATTATAAAGAAGTTAAAAGTATTTAAAACTCCAACAAAATATGAAACAAATTAACTGTTGATACATTGCTCTTATGAATGTTTCAACATGTATTATTACTTTTCATAAAATATTTTGTAATACAATTTTTTGAAGAAAATAAATATCTAAAATTTGTTCTCCTTTTTTTTGCAGAATCGACCTTAACCTTCCGGCAAAACATTACTTAAGAACGAGGTGAGTAAAGAAATATTATAAATTGAATTTAATAATTCCTATTTCGTATCTATTTACTAATAACAAATATTTGTGCTGATCGGGATATAATAATATAATAAAATTTTGTACAAATAAAAAAATGACAAAATCATAAAGATTTAAATATATAATATTTCGTGCTTGTAACACTCATCTAAAAGGTAAAATTGTCTAATTCTCAACATGCAGCAATATCGGAAGTATGGGGAATAACACTGTTTATATTGTTATTAATCTCAAAGTATAGTTGTACATTGTTATTTCTATTTTATAGAAATTTTTGTTTTCTATATTATATTTTTATTTTATTAGTAGTGAAATTATTATTATTTGGGAATGACTAGTTTTAAACTTGTACCGTTTCTATATTTATTCGTAATTTACAATTGTATGATGACACAAGTTTGTTTCTTTGCTCGAAAGATTAGAAATATTAATTGAACAATTTTAGGCAACATAATTTTAGTTAACGATTCTGTATGAAAACAACTCCTTCCAAAATATAATTATGAAAACGCACTTAATGGAAACAAAGTCTTAAATATTATCAAAGCGTACATAAATTATGCAAGAAAAATTGAAAAAATCAAACGAGTTAAGAAAAATCATTAAATAATTGATTGACGTTTATTAAATCCTAATGCAAATTACTAATATTTGATGGCCTATCTTTTAGTTCAGTAGTTTTTAGCAAATTTCTAATATTGATTTTATACTGTTGAATGAAACTGGCAGACAAATTTTTCCAAATTAACTATACGCAAAAATAATTTGCCAGCATTATAATACTGCTGGTCCTACGATCACTATTGAATTTTATCCTATTTGTTAGCCGATATTTGAATGCTATCATATTGAAATCACCAAGTAGGAGGCCGTGTATTAATATTATAAAATAACATTACATACTGTGACCATTTCAAAATCCTCGATTTATTATAATTCAGTTTTTCATTGATTCAGAATAGACCAATTCTAAATCACGAAAAACAACCCTAGATCATAATATTATCACCATCAGTGCGGCTTCTATCATATAATGATAGTGCACATTGGATCCAACAAAATTCTGATTACTACCATAATTGAATTTTTGGACGTATTTTTATGAAAATAGGTATTTCCAGTATTTCAGGATCCAGAAATCTGATTTTGACTTTGAATATTTATCATTCAAAATGCTGACTTAAAAATGGTGTCACATTTATATATTATTTGTCAGGATTATTTTGAGCTATTAAAAACTAATTTTATATAAAAAATTTAATATTCAAAGTGGCAGATACAATAAAAAGCAAAAGGGTCTAGTCGAATAAGATTGTAGTCAAATGTGCTCTTGAGCCAAATGGAACATTCAATACGTCAGTCGGTAGCATATCCAAAAAAAACATCTCACACCAAATCCGTGGGGGTAGTAAAAGGGGAAAAAACGAAATTCCAGTTTTTGGCCTATTTTTCCTATTTAGTTTTATACAAACATTCTGAAAAAATTCTAAAACATTGATGTCCACATAGCGCATATTATAGAATTTTTTCCGATTTTTTGATCGCAAATTGTAATTGTAAAAAATCAGAAACCGATACATTACTTTAAAAAAGTACTTTTCGCTTCGAATTTGCATGCCTTCTTTTCTCAGTATAAAATTCATTTATTAATTAATTTTACGTCGTAATTAATTATATTCCGGAACGTACGACGTTACTTCAACGAAAGGATTGGCAAAGAGGTTAGGAGTCCTGCGTCATAATCTTTGCATATTTTTTGGTCGCAGATTCGAGTCCCGCTGGACTTGGTTTTTCCCATGCTATGTTTTTCATTGTTTTTTATCTTTTCTGATAATATTAATATACAATTCAAAGTGTTTTTGAATAATTGTTATACAATTCTATATCCACAGGGTACAAAGAACCTGCATATAATAGTATACACATACAATAGTATTTAATGTAATAGTATATATAATACTATTCCTTTTTACCCTGTGAATGGGTATTCAGAAACACTTTGAATTGTATATTAATATTATTATGAAAGATAAATATACTTACAAACATCAAATAATATTCACAAGTAAATATCTTACACAATATAACAGGTAACCGTCGAAACATTTTATGACGAGCTTCAAAAGAGATCGTCACACTGAAAGGAATTGTATGTTTCTATTTCTGTCATTTCTCAATCAATTGAGGTATTCGTTTCTGTGATTATACAAGTTAATTCTGATCAATTTTGGTCACGAAATTGAATCTGCCACCGAACTGTGTACTAGTAGCGTATGTTCCGTAGTCGACAGATATAACCTTTACTGTCATTTGTAGACAGATTGAATTAATTTTCAGCGATTTACGAAACGACTTTACAATTATTCACGTATCAGCTTAAAAGATTCTGAACAAATGACAGACGTTTTCCGACTTTTTCAGATAAAGAATAGGCGCAAGCACGGGTAATATACAAAGGTTTGAAATATTTGTCCATCAATTTTATTCAAAATTAAAAATCAAATTAATACCGAAAAGATAGTATTAAGAGATAAACTTTAAATAATATATTGCAAAATGTTAGCAAGCTTTATTTTTTTATTAGTTTAATTTTTTCAATTTTTCCAATAAAAAATAAAATTGTTTCTGCGTAATTTGACAACCTATGAAATTTCTTTACACTCGATATATTTCTTAGTTTTCTGTTACATCATCTAAAAGTGAATGTTTGCACACAAAAGTCATTGTCATTGATTTAAAATTAGTTGTCCACAATTGAATTTACAATTAGTCATTGTTTCTTACAATTGGCAAACAGCCATTTTATATAAAAAATGTTAACGAAGAGTTTGCATAGTCCTCTTTATCAAACTTTATGTTTTCAATTAATATAAGAACTACTTTACTGCAAAATGTGGTTATTACGTGACACACGTTACATCCTGTACTATATTCATACATATCTTTGAAAGAAAATACCACCAAGGTGGCAATGTAGTCGCGGAAGTTTATGAGACGCAAGATGACGTAGCTTTTATGACGTTACATAGCAATTTACGTGGGTGCACTTTGTCATTGTAGTAAGATCTCGCACCTACGCTATTCTTAAAACCGAAAGCAGTGTATTCTTCCATTTAACACTTTGACTAACGGCTTGGAAACTCCAAGTGATGACTTTGTTTTAGTCATCAGACTGTTATTAAGTTTCTTAATGTTAATAAGGTATTGAACTAAAGTTACTATTTTGTTTCATTGAGACGTTGTCAGGAATTTATTTGTTTAATATTAATAAATAATTCTATACTAGAAGATGTGGAAATCGTGAATTCAGTTGTCAACTTAAAAACTGAAGTAAATATTTTTCATAATTTGGTTAAATTATAAGTGTGTGATAAATAATTTCATAAGACATATATTACACTTTGGGTAAATGTTATGTTTCATACATAATTTATTAATTAATTCATCATTTTTATATGCTTTTAAATTGAACTGTATTTAATTAAAAATTTTATGACAAATTTGATTAAAAATTATTTTTCAATAAAAAAAAAAATAAAAGTAATTTTAATCGACTTGAAATTAAAACTGATTTTTAGATATATCGAACAATAAACAATCGATTAAGCATTACAGTATAGCGAATTATAGTTCGTCATTTACAGAGTAACCTTCGATACACGGATATAGATAAATACGAACATTCGGTAATACTGATTTACGAGATCAATTAAATCAATTATTACTGCTTAGCTTCGAAATACAATACTGTTTTATAATGACACAATTGGAAATTCCTGGTGAAGTACTTTTCCTAACACAATGTATTTTTAACTTATTAATCGGTACTAAAAATCGTTTCTTACAAGAGCGATTTCAGATATTCAAGAATCTCTTAGTAAGAGTTTCCGTGTATGTGTCATTGCGAGTTTGCGGTTTCTGGTTCCCGTTTTTTTCTAGCGCAAATCATTTCCTACCATCAATGAAATCCACGATATGTCATTTGTAATTTACGTCATAACAAGTAACTATATATTTGGCTCCTGCAGTAAATTCATTTTTCTACTTAACAAGTTGAATTATCAACCAAGAACGACTGTATGTGAAATTACTCGTAGCCAAATAGTAAACAAGGCAACAATCCTCGATTAAAATAAATAACCGGAGATATAGGTAATTAGTAAAGATAAATAAATAAACGTTTAATGAACTTTTCCTCTTATTAAAAAACAAGAAGGTATCTGCTACTGCGTTACCACAAGTGATTGTACTGTAATTCAGGCAAATTCTTGGCCATGCACCCCATCGTGGTGGAGTGTACGATTCATTTTGTTTAAATTGAAGGCGTTTCTTATTTAGTAATGACAATAATCACTTTAAAGTTTTAAGATAAAGCAATAATCATAATTATGTTATGTAAATCATTGGCTTAGATAAAAGACTTCTTAACGCGAGCTAAAATCCAGTAAAATGAAGGTAATTATTTTAACCATTTATTCATTTAATATATTTAACACAGCTACGGGCATTTAAGGAACAAGTCATTTTCTACAGTTCAAGTTCTAGTAATTTTTTGTAAAGTTATATGAGTTTTTAGATATACATTACCAAAATGTACTACTCAATGTTACGTATATTTAACGCTAAGTCCTGGATTGCGATGTCGCACATGTGTGACGTGTAGTAACGAATATGCTAAACTTATATATATTGTATTTATTCATTAAACTACTGCTATAATAACTGTAAAATGTTAAAGGATTAGCATCGAAAGACGGGTAATTATCTTTGAAGCTCTAGATCTTCTGAATCATAATTGCGAGTGAAGGTACAGTTGCGCAAAACGAAGTAACACCGATTTCCCGTTCATTTGTCCAGGCATACCAGATGGATGATCGGTTAAAAGGGGTGCGGTAGATAAATCGCGATCGATCGGACACAGAGATCGGTGTTTGGTGACAGAACGATTGTTAATTATGCGAGCCAAGCCCGCAAGGATGACTTAACATAGTCGGCCGTCTCGCAAACGCTTTCCCTGCCTGCTCTTCTCTCACTTCTTGCTTCTTACTTCTTACGGCCTCGTAATCACGCGCTAAAAATAATAGCAGACAGCAGGTACGACCAGACGAGTCGAAGGCGAGAGTGTGAATCAAACCTCGGAGGAAGTAGCGGCTGTTCTTTAACGCGTTACTCATTTACGATTCAACGACTACGCCTGCCGTCGGTGCTGACCGACGAGACGGGTGCATCTTTTATCTTACGGCCCACAACTCTACTTGAAGCTCGTAAAAATAACCCTACTTTGAACGGTTCGTTTCGACAGTTAAATCGTCGATGGATTTTGCAAGCAGACTACGCGCGAAGATTAAAGCTTTGATAGCGAACGTTGAAACAAGGAGGCTTGGATTGTCATTTTTACTTTCTCAGGATTATTTTTTGACTATATGTGTAGCTTAAAAACAGTTTATATAAAATATACAAATATATCGTGTAAAGAATAGTAAAGTACACGATTGTTTAATTTTTCTGATGACGCACAGTGATATCATACGATACAAATTTGACAAAAGTTCGAAGAAAAATTTAC
Organism: Megachile ligniseca; assembly: GCA_945859555.1. NCBI lineage: Eukaryota > Metazoa > Arthropoda > Insecta > Hymenoptera > Megachilidae > Megachile > Megachile ligniseca. Next base: position 319,618 of record OX243785.1, read on the forward strand.
ATTTAGAAATTATTTTTGATAAGATATTCATGTATAATTATTATGCGTAAAATTATGTTTACGATTCTTATTTTAAGAAATGTAATTTAAAAGCGATTATTGTATTGATATACAATAATAATGTTAAAAATTTGTTGTTTGGTGGATATTGGTAACGAAAAGGACATTTTTTAAATCATGACGACAAAATTTCACTTTTAAAAATTTAATCCAGTTCCGGAAAAGTTCTGATGATACATTTTGCAGATATATCTTAAAAATATATTCAGTTTTGAAGTTTCAAAGCTTTCAAGTTTGCAAATCGCCTTTTCAATTTTCCAAACGCCGCAGTTTTAATTTTCGAAATTTCCTAACTTTCAAAGTTCTTGTTTTCATATTTCCAAATTCTCAAATTACCTAATCCTAAACAACCAAAGTTCTAAATTTCCAAATGTCCAAATGTCCAAATTTCTAAATTTCTGAATTTCCGTACTTTTTCTAAATTCTTCATTTAATTTTCGAAGTTTCAAATTTATAAATTTTCCTATTTCTAAATTATCAACAATTGAGTTTTCAAATTTTTTCATTTTTACATCTCCAAATTTTCAAGTTTTCAAATTTCCAAATTCTTGGTAATCAAATTCCCAGATACACAAAATTATCAAGATTGTACTCACTCCTTTTTGCATCTCACCAATTCAGATATATTACAAGGTTTTTATATCATAAAATTATGTCAAAGCTTCTTCAAGCATATTTCAAAATTCGTTGTTTAATACACAACTACATATTAACTACATAGTTAAGGTAATTCTTTTTATCGAGGAAAAACTGCAGGCAAAACTTTATAAATCAAATTATTTTCGTTGAAATTGATAACCTTTGAGGCTGTACTTCGGAATGACCCCCATCGAGTTGAGTGCTGAAATTTTGTGTGCATATATAACTTTTCACGAGAATTCCATGTCTGTTTTCAAAATCAACGGATCTCGTACGGTTTGCGAGATATTCACATTTCAAGTTCTTTCTACTATTAACACGTTGAGTGCCTTTTATGCAGCTTTCCTTCTGTTTTTTGAAGTGCGTATACAGTTCTACTTGTAGCAGCATCATTGTCTCACTTCGAAAGGAACATAATAAAGTAAAACAAAGTAGTCCTCTGTTTATTCTCCGCATCACAAATATCGCGCTCGCTGCCGGCCAAGCAGAAAGCATAGCAAAATCGGCGTCGCGCTCAGCGTGTTAATGGCGTTAGATTAGGGTAGGTTAGGTTAAATTAAGTTAGGTTAAGTTAGGTCAGGTTTCGATATGTGTATTTCATTTTTGCATTAGTGTTTCAATGAACAATTATGTAAGCAATTCAAACGTTAAAATACGAATATCTCGCAAACCGTTGATTTTGAACACAGATATGGAATTCTCATGAAAAGTTGTATATGCATACAAAATGTCAGCACTCAACTCGATGGGGGCCATTCGGAAGTATATCCGTTTTTATTTCTTTCTGAGCATAATAGAAAACGTTAAAAAAAAATTAATGAACGATCTAACGGGAAAGTATTATTTTAGACATATAAAAGTGATTATAGTTTATTTGATCTCTTTTCATGCGAATATCTCTGAAATTACTCACGATCGCTTTGTACCGGGATGAAGAAGATTATAGCTTAAAGCTTAACGAAAAGATCGATAATAAAATCATCTCCATACATAAAACCATTTTGAGGATATTAATTTTGTAATGAAATAACACCGAGATTGAACAAAGCAATAGAAACACTTCTGTAATTTAGGAAATTCTTTATTAATATCGTGTTTGGCCGCCATTAGCATTTAATACAGCCTGAATTCTCCTGAAAATAAAATTATACAAATCTTGAATGATATTTAATAGGACATTATATTATTTCTATACAGTAGCACTTGTCCGTAGACAATTTCACGGTTATATCAATGAACACATAATGGCAATGGTAATTCGGGGGCATAAGTATTCGACTCCATACGTCGAATTCTAAATTATTAGTATTTTATTGAAAGAATGCATATTTCATTTTTAAAAGGTTTGTTGAATTTTAATAAAAGTGTATTTAAGGGAAAATTATGATTTCTTAAAGAAATGGACTTTACATAACGGCAGAAATGATGACAGTTGCTGATGTTTTCATTGCACGAAAGCGTACTAGTTGTCACGTGAGTATTGAACGAGTAGTAAATTCGTATAGACGCTAGATGGATCGTTACAGAGTGATATTCTAGTTAGATCGACTCAGCTGATCGGTCGATCGGCTTGTTGTCATAGAATGAAGAAGCGACAGTGCGTGTTAGAGCGTGCGATCGTGCAAACGACATTCACGGTCGGATAACGTATGTCGGGTGAAATGCTCGAACGTGATCGCGACGTGAATGTTCCATGGCGCGGGGCTCGTCACCTGAGGATCTACGCTACAACGTACAGAGGAATGCCACCTGTGAGTCTCATAAAACGGTGACGATTCTTTCTAACAATGGACCTTGTACAGCTTGTACGATTAACTTTCGAATAAGATGAACACATGGTGGAAACATCGATGCTGAAAGGTTTGCGGCTGAAACAAGACACGCTCAGTTTATGAATTGATGGAATCTTAGGTGTGTTTATATTCTTTTCTTTTGTCAACTGTTAACAAACGGATATCTGAATTCGAATGAAATTAAAAATGAATTCTTTCTTGTTTTCGTCTACTTTTACTGACGTACATTCTCATTTTTGTATATGCGGCAATGTTCTAATATAAATAATACAAAGTATTTGCAAAATATGTAATTGTAACAGTAGTAAGTTATTTTTAAATAATGATAATGTGTATATTATTTTAAATTAAACGTAAAATTGTTTTTTATGTTATTTAATAACCATTTAATACAGTTTTCATTATTTATTTGCATACGTAAAGTATGTTTAAAGTAATTGACGTAACTTTAATAAATGTTGATTATTGATTATATCATCTTCTGATAATATATCATTATAGTACAGTGAAGTATTAATTGCTTTTTACAATCGTTATATAGCTTGCCAATTTTAATTTCCTTATACAGTTTTCATTACAGACAATGCTAAAAAATGTGATGTATACTCTTTAGAATTTTGCAATACTTGCAATACATTGATTTGTACATTTTACTAACAGTCAAGTTAATAACTATATATTTTTATAATTAATAGAATGCAGAACCCACTTAGAAATGTGTGAGTAAAACATGGAAAAAATAAAGATAAACGTTTGATTTTAACATTTTTGTGCCCAATTTTTTGCAGTCATTTGATTTGGCAGAAGCATACATACATTATATTGCACTATATTTATGAGAGATGTATTACATTATGTAATATGTATCAGGAGATACATTGTATAATAAATGAATTAATATATGATTAAATGATAATATTGAGAAAATAATAGGCGTGAAATTACTGAATTGTAGATATGTACGATAATTTAATCGTAATATTAATGAATTCGTATATGTGGTAGGAAGTGGAAACAGTGAGATCAACTTATGTTTGTATTCATCCATGGATCATGAGTTATAGATTCCAGTTTGTCCTTGTTATCATTTGCTAAATTAATAATAATACGGTAACACCATTGAATATTTGACCGATAGAAAAGGAAGAAGTTAAAAGTTTTCATGCAACTATATTTGTTATTTGTTTATAAATGTTCAGGAAAAATATTAATATTAGGAATACTATTATTTAAATATGAAAATAGAAAAAATATAGAAACAATGTAAAGTGTTTCATTCAAAGTTAATGAAGAAATTAATCAAATAATTTACTATTAATATTAAATCAAATTTCTTTTATAAGTAAATATCAACATATCACAAAGAAAAACAAACTTAATGGCATTTTGCTGAAATAGTCATGGTTGTGCAACATTTTCTTATGAATGTATTGTGGGATTTTATATTAGATACATATTCTATATTCAATATACTCATTTCACGTAACAAACTAAACAATTATATTGACTATCAATGATTACATTGAATCATTAACATTGCTATGAACCTATTATGTTGTATGATACTTATGAAAATATTGGAAATTGTAAATTTTATTACTATCAAATATTAGAAATCATTAATATTTCGGAATTGATGTACTGTGTGTTTAAGTTATTAATTTATCTTCGTAAGCAGTTTTTCATCAAAGTCAGTTTGTTAAAAATTAATGCATTTGTACAAGTTATGCTCTGTATTTTAACAAAATACAAAAAAGAACAGAAAATATGTATTATGTTACATTGCATTACACTTTTAAGTTAATTTAGAAATACAAGAACCTGTTATTTACTTTAAGTAAACAGTGAAAGATGAAGTAAAAACCAATTTTTAGACCAAAAATATTATGAAATTTTATTTTTATAAATTTTCAACGTTTAGTATATCAAAGACACAATATTTACACACATTGGATTCAGAAAATATCGGGATTGAATTAATTTTATTGAAATTGAAATTCATGAAAAATAGAACGTAAAAATAAAGATACATTTTTCGGTATACAACATTAATGAGGTTTCCTTCCGAAAAACGCTCATGTTCTAAAATTGTAAGTTTACTAAAAATTGGTCAAGGTACCGTATGAATCATTGTGAAGAGATTTAAGAATGAAAATTAGATTTATTTTATCCTCCATTATGGATTTTCTTATATTTTTAGTGGCTGTGTTAGACGTAATATTGTCATAAAAGTTACGAAAGATTCACAAATTAGATGAAAAAAGGAATGACGTCAAATAAAAATAAAGAATCACAATATATTTTAAAAAGATGCGGAAAATATGGTGAGCGTAGAGTTGCAGTAGACAAATGTAGCTATACATGTAAATATTGTAAATAAAACGTTATATAAGAATATCGTTACATACAATATATTATAGAAATCTGAATACTAGAGTAATCTTATTTTTACCATCTAACGCAAATTCAATCTATGATAGTAGTGAGAGAGTAAAAGACAGTTGACAAGTAAGCAATTTGTAATTACTGTAAATGCGATCAAAGACATTTGCAGTAATTATCAAATTCGGTATGATATCTACGATGGCATTGGACATATTTCTATTCACGAAATTAGTGGATCAGTATCTATCGATGATCATTTTAGGTAAAAATAAGTATTTCATTTTCCTAAAAAATAATTTATTTAAAAAATGGTTAATTTTAGGGATCTTATTATGTAGATATTTTGATATCATCAATTAATTGTCGACTGAAAATAAATTCATTAAACTTTGATAATTATTGATTCATCAATAGATTAATTGAAGTCAGGCTTTGATAAAAAAAAATTATTATTAATTTGATTATTATTAATTTAATAAGTAGTAACATTTATCTGTTTACTTTATATATAGCGGGCAATGTGTTGTACTAGTACATAAACAATTATATGAAGTAAATAAATGATTTCTATACTTTGATAACAATAAATTGTAAGGCAACGTAGCATAATACACTTTTATTGTTTACTATATATTGCATATTTTCTTAGAATACAACACAATATTTGAAACTACCTATAGGGCATGTGGCTTATGAAAACGCATAAACACCTTGAAAAACATTGATATATTTATAAGGTATCATGGAACGCATATTGGCACCTATGCTTATTCATCTTTACGATCACCTTGTAAAATCCCACGAAGGTTGTATTTGAGTTTGTAAATGACATATGTAGTATATTTTTTACATATAGACTGATTCTTCACAACATCCTGTGTAAAGAAATATTAAGAAATCAATAGTTCGTGAGATATTTTAAATCGGCAATAAGATATTTCATACAAAAAATTAAAATATTTCACGAATTGTTGATTTTTTCGACATTATGTTTAAATATTTTTTTTATGCAGAATGTTCCGTAGAATGTAGAACAAAACGATGTGCAATTCCACGTTTTTGACTAGCACAATTATATTTCTTTTCTTAACGAAACTACATATTGTTTTTTACATAGATCGATTCTTTGAAATATTCTGTGTAAAAAAGTATTGAAGCACCATGTAATTTCTCTTTATAATGTCTTAATACTTTTTTAAGAATATTGCGAAGAATGTAAGTGTAAAAATAAGATATACCATCTTATAAAAAAAATTTAAACATGACCGTGATATGACTTTCCAAGGTCATCGCATGGCCAAATAAATATAGACATCATGCAGATTCTAAAAAAAAGTATACGCCCATTTAACATGTATGGCACGTCCTACATGGTAAATTAATACTGCGTACAAAATTAGCAGTTATAATCTGCAATAACATAAACCTCGATTAATCGCTTTTAAATATTAACAAAATATTGTTATAGTTGGAAATACAAAACCGATGCATACAAAAAAGTTTTCCATAAACTAATATTTATTTTATAAGTATATACTAGACAGTTAATGATATTTATTTATTTTGTAAATATTATCATTTTATAATTAATTGCAATGTAAGGCTTGTTAGTCAGATTATTATTAATTTTATATTTTTCCGCAATTACATATCTTACTGTATTGTAACGATATTTACTATGCTCTGTTGAGATTTTCCACTTTTAAAGAAAGGAATAATTAACCTTTTAAACAATTAAAAAATGAAAATAAACGAAAATCATGATAATGTTCTGCTGTGATCTTTTAATTGCCGAATATTTTTGCGTATAATGTTTGGTCATTTCCCTAAATCATTTTTTAAATATAGTGTATGTAATATAATAATTGAATATCTTCCGTCAAAAGTATATCAATTATGATTTATACTAATCTAAGTAAAATTTAATTTTATATTTAACGTTACCTGAATAAGTAAACTATATCATACATATTAAATGGGTGAATACTTTTGCGATTGTAGGTACTCTAAAACATTCATCATAATTATTTTTTCGTATCATTCACGTTCCTTAGAATATTTGTCCGCTTCCAAATAAATGATACAACCCTGTATATTGCCGCCCAAATATTTTTGTTACCAGATATATGTTGTCACAATCTAAAATTGGTTAAAAATGCTATTCATAACAATAATAATAATCACTACATTGCATTTTCACGAAATTCAGTAAAAGTATAACCAAAAAATATTAACTTAACAACAACACGAATTTACTCACTGATTCCCTATAAACTGTCATTGCTACTCTTTTGTTTACCTTCTTTCCCATCGTCGCATTTTCATTGATATTCGTGTGCGAGCCAGTCTCCGTAAATTTATCTTTCTAAACTTCTAATTGTATTGAGTTTACCGGAAAAAAATTATCGATAATTTCGAATGTGAATTAATTCTCGAAGCGCTTTTGTGCCGCGCGGTTATCCGAATGGCAAGTAATTTTTTCATGCGATGCAAAAACATTCGTCAACGCAAATACGGTCAATAGATGAACGTTGATTCCACGGCCCAGAATATTCGCGGCTCGATCATAGTTGTCTCGATGCTGACCTTCCCCTCGTACATCGGTAAGCGTTTTCATTTATTTCTTAAAGTCTGGTTCACACATAGACATGATATTTCATTGGAATATTTACGAATAGTTTTAAACAGTTCAAGAACTTTGGATACAGAGTGTTTTAATCAAATTTTGACAAAACCCAGGTACATATGTCTTGAAGCATCGAAAATATGAAAATAGTTAAATATTTCCATAAGTAATAGGAAATACAACAAATATTTTAGATATGTTATAGTATATCGAGTGGGACAGATTTAGTTGATATTACGATGGTCTTTAAAAGCCCTGTGAAGATCATGTTTACATGGATTGATTCTCTGAAGCGTTGCGAGTTAAAAAGAAATTAAAGTATAAGATTAAGGAAATCAGTAGCACCTGATCAAAGAAATCAATAGATATTTTGAATTTACAAGTGCGATATTCGCTCTCAAAATTTGAAATACCTCACAAATTGTTAATTTTTTTAATATTGTACGCTATCACCGTTCCATGCAAACTGTTTCGTCATATAATACCGATAAAAAATTAATGAATTTATATTCATCTCTCTTGACGTAAATATTGTTGATGTACATATATTGTCTTTTAATATCTAATTAATTGAATGCATGATACTTTAGAAAATAATTAGTATATATATTCGTTCTGCTGTAGCTTATAAGTTTATCGAGTTAATCTATTAAACTGCAAAGTGATTTGGCAAATGGACATGTTACTTTGTAATAACTTCAAACAATCAAACTGTGGTAGACTTATTATATGGTAATAATACTACGGCAATGGCGCATTCAGGTTTTATTCTTGATAGAAGCCAGGTTGCACGAATAAGAATATTTCAAATTATAAATTCAATAAAATTCGTTAGATGATTATAAAAATTTATTTGTAGTATAAAATCCCGGGTTTAACTTTATCGTTACGCTTTTTCTCAAAACTGTTTCCAGCTTTTTACTCATATTAATACGATGAATACTGTCGTATTTGTTTTTATCGGGAACAACGAAAATGTACTAAAAGTGTGAAAAACTGCATCATCGTTATTTAGAAAGTAAGTGAGTTTTTAATATCGATGTCTGCTAATTATTTTAATATAACTAATGTGGTAATCCCAACCCCAGCCGCTGACATATTGCTCCATACTATGAGTGACTTTTCTCCGTAATTCACAAACAGTGTTTAAATTTTGTTCTTGAAACTCCGTATTTGGTTGTCTTCAGACCTTTTTACTAGATATATGAAAAATATGAAATTTGAATTCGACGATAAATACACATTTCCAAAAATCTTCTGGTTTTGAAATGTAATTGATAACAAACTGTACTCTCTTTCTACTATTTGTAGCAAGAATTGATTGTCTTTTATGAGTATTACGGCTGTAAAAATTGGTCCTATCGAGTACTTGTTCAACTGTATCGCGAATAACAGTTTTGCCTAAGAGAGATAGCTTTTCTATATTTCAGATATTTAACTGTGGGGATTTTGCCTAACAGTTCTAAATATATATGTACTCGACTTTGATTGTGATTCATCAGCAGTTTCAATCTTCTTTGTCGCTGCTTATGTACAATTGTTTTATCTTACTTAAACTTTTTTAATATATGTTGCGCATCAACTTTGAAATTTATTTTCAGAGCTTTTTTCCTTTCAAAGATTAATAATATATTCTCGTCGAGAAAGTGACATTTCACATCTCTTATGACCCGTTATTACTATATTTTCTTCTAGTATGCCAGAGGTTGACAAAACACTGCCGACCATAATATATTCAGTTGTTTTAAAGTTGAGTTTGTTACCAAGCGATTTATGTATTCAATATGAATATTCATGGACGAATGCTTATGCGTTCGAATATCCCGTCAAATTATGATATATTTAATTTTTCATTATGTATAACAATTACGAATCTCGCAAAATATCATTTTTTCTGTCAAAATTGAATATATTATTCACATTCAATTCGTCAGAACTAATAGAATAACGTATAATATACGCTAAAAAGTGGGGTGAACGGGCAACAATAAAGTCTTACCGATGCTAGTTTTCTTTCGTTGTTACAAAACTCTTGAATTACTACAACATGGATTACACCAATCTCTCTGTGCAATAGCAAAACAATGCGCTATATTAAACACAATTTCCTTGCGTTTCTTTATTTTTTCTTTGGGGCTACCAGGGCACCACCTGCTAGGTGTGTTTACTTCGATTAATTGTTTAGTATAACTGACAATTTATATTGTGTTACGATAATTAACGGTGCGTAGAATGAAATATTTACAGAATTATTTTCTTTAACTTTAAACGTATATTGATGCACCATAAGTACGATTTTCCGGTACCATTATATTATCATATCATATCATGTTTTCTATATTTTAAAATTGCTTTTTAATATACAACAATCTGATATACATACATTACAAACAAAATATAGCCAACGAATAACATGATTAATTGGTTCTACATCAGATGAGTTTATTGAGAATCAAGTTGCTTAATATCTCAAACATAAACGGATATCAAACGCTGAAAGATGGCACTAATGAGGACTGCGAAAAAGAGGACGTTCTATTAAAAATTATTAAAAGTTCTTTACCCGATATATTGCATATTTATTTCAAAATTGATACAATTCAAAAAAATATTCTTTTCAAAAGAAATAAAAGATTAGATCTGAACTTGTAATAAAATTATGTATGAAACAAATAATGTTAGCAGAAAAAATAAACACAAAGAACAATGATCAAATATTGTTTTCGTAAATTTCGATTTTTAATCCATGAAAATCCCTTCATTTTGAAGTATATCGACTTGGCTGTTTAATAGTAACATGTATTGAAATTTAAACAATTATCCGTATTTATCTTAATCGATTAAATTGATGTTATCATAAATAAAACAGTTTAAAAGTAGTACAACCCAGAACATGTCATTTTCATAAATGACAACATGAAAGGTGAAGAGTAACGCAGGTAGTAGTATCCAAAAAGCGAATTTTGAAGTTCAAATTCAATTGCTCAAATTTTGATGACAAGATAGGGATGTGTTTATCCAATTGATTTACGATCATAGCTTAAATACTGTAATTTTGTAATTTCATCCTTTTTGAAATGCATGTTCTGTATGACTGTATATGAATCTGTACAACTGAAGTACAGGGTTACACAATTCAGGTACCGTATCATTCAAGGGTTATCTGCAAAAATAGATACAATTAACACAGTTATAGGGGATATTGAACTGTTACATAATTGTCAGGTATATAAATAGCAAGTCCACACAGTTATATAAGTTATATGAGTTAGGGCTGAGATGAATGTAAGCCCCTGAAGTAAGTTTCAGGTTCGATGGCAACAATTACTGCGATAAATCCTTCGATTAATAAGATAACACATTTTGAAACGAATGGTGTTACATCGTATGGGACTTTTTGCTCATATGTTCTCACTTGATCGAATCAAATGTTCCAAGAGTTGGAAAAAATCACAGAACTGACGGATCGTTTTGCAATAATTTCTATTTGTTTCTTTCCGCTTTCGTGTGTTTGATATATGTGGGGTGTATTGAATATTGCGCCAGGCAATGAGAATGGTTCTGGGTGGTCCTTGTGCGGCCGAAATGTTAAACAGAAAGGGCAAAACGGACAGCAAGACGGTCACAGAAAGAGCGAGATAAAGCAAGAGAGAAAAGTTGGAGGTCCCTATTGGGTTCTCGGCGTGCCTTTCGTACCCCTGGAATGTGGCCGATGTCTCTATCCGCTTCTTGCAACGGTCGCGATCGTGGGACCACACGAATCGATAATTGCCTCTTTCGAAAAATCTGCTCCCGCCTTTTCCACTTGGGCAAGTTTGAAACCTCGTTTTTCTGGCCAACGCGACGATACGCGCCTCGAATTCGCTCGCGTAATCGCGAGCGCGAAATGCCAACCACCGGTTACAAAATCGAGATCCTTATTTCTGCAGTCAGAATATTTTTCAGGGTCCAATGAACCCAACGAAAATCTTCGAATCTGTGATTTAACTCATTTCAATTTATTGTTCGCAATTTGAAGACACTATTTCGAAACATGTTTTTCACTTTGCGTCGTATCATTGATTATATTCGTATTATTGTATTCGCCAAACAGGTTTAATTTTACATATCAATTATAAAACGGGAAATGAATATATAAAGCAATTCCGTTTCTTATCGATGAGTTTCCTTAAAATTCTTTGTTTTATGTTTTCATTAATAATTAGCCTACGTTCGTTTTCATTATTCATTAACCCATGTACATACGTGTATATATGTATGAATCGGTGAAAGTGGTCTCGACAAGTTTTCGAACAATTAATTAGCTTTTAATTTGATTGAACATTAATTGACAATTAACGTTCTCCTCTAATTAAATTTCTTTTAATCAACAATTAAATTATAATTGTTAATTAATTCTTAAATTAATTCTTAATTGGGAATTAAAAATTAATTCAAATTTAAACTTTACAAATGGAAACTTCTTAAGTAATTAAAAGAATTCTAAAAACATTGTACATTTTACTTAGTCTCCATTATTGTTGAAAAATATTTATAAATTAAATTGATAACGAAATTGGTCACTGTGTATAAATTCAAGTTATGTTTCATTAATAATTAAAAAAAATGGATTTTTGATTCGACGATATTTTGTTTACATGAGTCTACGCGAATAAAACAAAACTGAACTATTGTAGTTTAATTAAAGTATAATTTTTCTTTTATACGTAATGAAAAAATGAGTAATATATGAAACTAAATAAATGGATTAAGGAACGTTTTATTAAACTTTTATTCAAGTAATAATTACAGAAGAAGTACTTAATTTTTGTACTACATTGTCAGATTGCACTGCAAATATGGAAATTTTATCCAATAATTTATAACTTATATTACTTTAGTAATATAATGTAAGAATACTTATAAAAGGATGATATTGTATACTAAAGGTATGTGTAATTGTATACCTAACCATTTAATCATGTGTTTTATATGACATAAGAAAACAAGCTGTGTCATTACGCATGTTTACACAATCCGACCAATTAGGTAAAGGCTTATGATTACATCATAAATATAAATAGCTTAAATATAAATAACTATTTTACTTATTTGTGCATAAAACATTAAAACGTGTAATATTAGAAATAGAAAATGTGTACATACTTTGATGAGGTAAGTAAAGTAACAAAAAATTATAATATTTACTTCATAATAAATGAAAAAATATTTAAAAATAGTTCTATTAAGCTATTGATGGAAAACGAAAACAACCAGTTAAATGATATTTACTCAAAAATGAATAAATTTTAAAATATATCTATAATGTTTGTATTTTTCAATCAGTTGAAACCAAGTCTTAGAAGAGATTGTAATAATAGGATTCACTACAAATTTATACTTTTCGAAATATCTGTAAATATTTGATAGCTCCTTATATTAAATTTTTTTTACGTTATCACGAATCTGCACAATCTACATAGTTCAAACATCAGAATTGTAAACATTTTGGTAATTATAACAATTTATGTTCAAAAATAATTGTTTGAGGCAATGTAGAGTATTACATTATCTATGAAGACGGCATAGATATAGTTTTCCAAAATATTTGTCAATAATTATGTGGTCAACAATTTCCAACATTTTCGATAATTTTAAGATAAGCTAAGTATCTAAATGTATATTTTATTTTACTTTATGATTTTTATGAGAGCCACTTCTGCTATAAGCTACTTGCATACAAGAGATATTCCGCCACCCCTATAAATGTGAATCACAAGTGAAACTGCAATACAACTAAATGATAGGCATATCAGGTACCCGTTGTAGAATATGCAATAATAACATGTTTCCGAATTTTGAATTTTCAAAATTTAAAATTCATAAATTAGGAAACATCAAAGTTTGTAGACTTAAGAACTTGGAAATTTGAAAATTGATGAATAATAGAATTTAGGATGTTGGAAATTTAAGAATCTATAGAGTTAAACATTTGGGAATTTAGTTACATAACAGTTTTGAAACTTTGAGATTAGGAAGTTTGGAAACTTCGGAATTTAGAAATTTTGAATGTTGGCATTTTAGACATTTTGGAGTTTATAAACTTGAACATTTACAAATTTAAAATATTGAAAATTTCGGAGTTCAAAAATATAGAAGTTTGAAAATGTGGGAATTTAGGGGTTTAAAAATTTAGGAAACTGTGGACTTGAAAGTTTGAAAATTGAGGAATTTGTTTGGAAGTTTATAAATTAAGTTGTCTGAATAATTTTTAACTTTGGGATTTGAAAATTTGTCAACTTGAGAACTTAGAAATTAAAAAATTTGGAATTTTGAGAATTTTGGAATTTAGAATATATCAATTTGATAATTTGGAAATTCAGAAGTTTGAGAACTTTGGTTTTTGGCATTTGAAGCCTTGAGGATTTCTCTATCCGGATATATATAAAATTTGGGGAATACAATATTACTTCTTATTTACTAGAAATGTCACATTATTAAATTATACTTCAATTTTATTCTTTTAAGCGCAGTATTGCTCGCAATATTTATGAGACATTCCATACCTGCTGGAACCAACTCTGAATGTTATTAAACCAGGTCTAATAATACAATGTAACAATAAGGGTTTATACTTATTACATAAGCATATAAAGTACAGGATATTAAATATAAAAATAAATTATATAATCGTTTTGATATGGTTATTATGTGGTTTATATAACTACGAATATAATAATAATTGATTTGAGTTTAAGCTGTTTTAAATATGTTTTACACAGGTAATTCAGTAAATTGCATCATTTTTACTTTCTTTATAAAAATTGATTAGCTTTATAATTACATTAAATTCATTACGATCTTTTTACCGACATATAACTTTTCATACCTATCCAATAACGATGACGTTTATTTAGTTAAAATTATCGAGAAAATTTCTAGTGTATAATTCTTTGATTTTTGCAAATTTCTAACCGTTCTAACATTGGGAAACAAGAAGTTGCCGTTCAGGATTTAATGTAGCCGCTTCTTTTCATTTGGAACAATAAAACTTAAGGTGTTAGATCTTTTTCAATCTCCTCCTTTTTATATTACATGTTCCGTGTCCTAGCTGTAAGCAAGATAGTTCGTATTCTATGTATTTCGAAAAGGAAGGTTGCGTTGAATTGTCTTTAATTTATCCTTTATTTATAAAGCCCATTACGCCCAAACGAAGTAGGATTTGGGAAGCAAAATTTCAATAAGATAGTTGTAAGATTTTCAAATGTTTACTTTCATGTAGATTACCTACCGATTATTAGTTTTGATTTACAAATGTTTGAAAATTTCTTGCACTAACGCGTCCATTATGACGCACCTACCAGTAGGTTACTACCTTATTCTTTTCTGTAAGAAAAACTAAATGTTTATTTTGAGTACCTGTTCCTAATATGGAAAAACTGATTTTAAAGCTACCCAAAAGTAGACACATGTTCTCTTATCAACTAAATTAATGTTAAAATATGACGAAATTAATAGCTATATGTATCTTAATGATTAATTATTTAAACTTTCAAGTATTTTGAAATTATAGCGAAAAAAATGTCAAAAGCAGTGGCATTAATTTAAACCAGACTGTAGAAACTGTAGTTTTATTATAAATAAAAAATGTCAAGTAAACATATGTCTCCTATTTTTTAAATTTATCTTATATGATATTATTGTTCTTCCTCCTCTACATGTTAATCACATTGTTCACAAGTGAATGCATTAAAGCCCCGTATTTTCATTATTATAACTATAGTAGTCTATTTATAATACACTATATTATAATATTTATAATAGTGTGTAATATCATATTAATAAGGAACATATAACCAATATATCTTTTTCGCTAAGAAAAATAATAATTATCCTAAGAGGAAAATAAATTTAAAATTACTTTCGAATGCACAAACACAACAACATTCAATTAATATTTGAAAACTTATGTTCTTTGAAAATTTAATGACTCAACATATCCTTTAAAAATTTTTAAACACTATGAAATGTAAAGAAGCTTCGTATTCATTTTCAAGCGAAGCTCAAGTGCCTGTATGTCTTCTTTTTATAACGAAATATTTTGCTTTATCACTGATTGATTTTGCTATTTAATTTATTGAATATTGTGATCTTTCATATTAGACGAATCTCCATATTAAATGCAATTACCCTAACAAATGTAAATAATTAAATACCTATTAATAAAAATACATGTTGTAACAAAATCAAGTCACGAAGTTAATAGATGCGGATAATATTGGGGGTTAATGACTTTTATTAAAATCTGTTCTTATTAAGATGTATTAGAATATTTCACCCATGCGTTGGTAGTTAAAATTAATTTCTGAAAGAGTTACTTTTTAATCCAATTACCGTAATATAAAATGTTAAATTATTTTGGGTTTTATCGAATTATCGAAAATACACAATTAATAACATACATTTGTCTATCTATGGAATTTACAGCAGAGTATACATTTTTTTAAAAGCATTAAAATCTAGTTAAATATTAAGTAGTGCGTATTTTAAAATAGTAATTTGCCAAATTTTGATATGTATATTTAAACTGTTTATGTTTATAAATGCGTTCGTGAAGATAAAAACATAAATATCTAAACTTGAGAACCGCATCAACGTTAACTCACTGACGTTCGCTATTTATTAAGGCAAAAAGTCATTTACTATATTTAGAGAAGCTATTTGACGTAACAAGACTCACGACTATTTTCCTTTTCTACATCATTTTTTAAATTTACTATGCAATAACGCGGCAAGTTGATGTAATATCCATATTGATAGCTGAATATTTTCTTTTCATATCCATCTTAAGCGGACTGTTAAAAAAAGTAGAATATTTATTAAGATTTCGGCAAGTCTGGAATAAAATGACTAGAATTATTAAATTATTTAAAACAAGTCAGTCTTTCTTCATAATTAGTGTAGTTAAATAAGAACATGATAACAAATACAGTATGCAGATTACTGGTCTTACCCGCAACTATAATGACCTCGACATACGTGGTCGTGGACATGATTCGAGGCAACTTTCTTTTATGATTTAATTGAAGGACCCTTATAATTTTTGAAATGCTTAAAGCTGGAGGAAGTAATTATTTACATTAACATACATTTCACCACTTTAAATAAGTATCGAATAATTCTATGAATGATCTTTTTATAAGTGAACTTACACTTTTGTCAAATCTACTAGAAATATTTTCTGGAATAATTTACTGCGTGTGTAAAAGATGCAAAATCACAACTAACAGTGATATTCTCGATACCAGCAAGTTTGGTAAAGATGAAGAGAACTTGTAATTTTAACCAGGAATGTATAGTAGCAGTACATGCTATACTGAAATGTATAGTATTTATATTCCGACATATTTAACTGATCTTATAAATTATGTTTATGAGTAAACATAATACAATTTAACTGAAGTTCTTTTGTGTATGCTTTAATAACTAATTGTAAGAGTGAGAGGTGGTTATGTGTCTAAGTAAAGTTACTCGGAATGTTGACCTTGACAACATATTTGAAGGTCATCACAATTGGTGAGATATGCACTAAAGTAAACGATTAACTTATCTGTAGATATCTCAAAAAGTAAACAAGACAATCACAATCAATCATATATCCGAATACTCGTTTCATTTTTGTATAAACGAGTTTCTAAAAATTACATTGGACAAAAATCGATTGTGCGCTTACTTAACTTATATTTTTGTTTACTAAACGTTGAAATGTTGGTATGTCATTTTTAATAAAAAGTACACGTTTAAGTAAATTGTAGTACCAAATAGGGCTGTAAATCAAATTCGAATTCAAATTGGAATTCTCTTAAATTATGGAATTTCAAAATTTGATGTGAGAAATTTGTTTAAAATTTTAAAATTTTTTTAAATGACGAATTAGATATTCTAAGATTTAGAAATTCGAAAATCTCGAAGTTTGAAAATTAGGAATGAAGGATATTTAAAACTGGGAAATTAGGGAATGTTAGTAATCTGGAAAGTGAATTTTTAATTTGAGAATTTGGAAATACCAAAAATTGAAAATTTCAGGATGTAGAAATTTGCAAACTTTAAAATTTTTAATGTTTGCCATTTCCTGCGGGGAAACCCCCTTGTCAATACAAAAGTTCTTGTTACGTCAATGATGAGGTGTGCGCAATATTGGACAAATTTGAGCAAACACAGTAATTTATATTATATCAATTGGTTCACCTAAGTATCTGCTTCAGTTGCAATGATGCAGGAAATATTTTTATATAATTTGAGTGATGTCAATAAACGAATAGGTTGCAAAAAGTAGTTTTTTAGCAAGGTTTTTGTCTCAGCATTTACAAGA
Source organism: Megachile ligniseca (assembly GCA_945859555.1). Classification (NCBI taxonomy): domain Eukaryota; kingdom Metazoa; phylum Arthropoda; class Insecta; order Hymenoptera; family Megachilidae; genus Megachile; species Megachile ligniseca. Next base: position 337,472 of record OX243785.1, read on the forward strand.
TCACTAATGTGTTTTTACATATAAGCGTGTTTTAGAAATGACTTTGAACTAATTTTTATATTATGATCTCGAAATGTTCTTCTATAGCGTGACTTTAACAACTGACTTCATAATTACTAAAAGGAATATGTAGACTACCATTAGGTATAACTTTTGGAAGGTAGTGTATGTTGATGACTAGTCAACCAATACAAAATTAGGTTAATTTGCATAACCAGCAGACACCATGACTCGACGTTGCAGAAGAGAGCAAAATGGATTCGTCACTTAACAATTTTCGGTTGAAAATTATTGTATTTTCCGCGAAACAATAATCGCATTGACTCATTTAATGAAGCAACTGGCGCCAGTTTGCTGTTTTTTTTTTTTTGGCCCTTTCGTGCTTCTCTTTTTTGGTCCACAGAGATGCGTACATTTTCTGGGTAACGTTGACTGGTTAAATCATCACTTAACCCTAACGTGGCGCGTTTGAACCGGAAGTGAAATCTTGCATGCAAATAATCAACGAACTGACGCACGCCACTAATTTCCCGCAGCTGCGATGACAGATTTGTAAAACAACGTTTACGTGGTTACTAATTTTAGTTTAGTCACAATTGCAACTCGAATCGAATTTCTTCAGTGATCTTGATTTATCGTTTGTGGATGTGGGTTGAATGGTAATTTACTGTTTTTTGTGCGGTTTGTTAGACTTTTTGTGTTTTATTTTCATTTCATTGAATTTTTAAACATAGATGCAGTGGTTGAATGATTTATTATACGAACAAATACTTCTACTAGACCGTTTTTACATATTTATGTACAATTTATCATATATTCTTCTTTACTTTTGCGAATTTGCCTTTCATAATATTTAAATTGAATATATACGCGTTTTATTAGAACAAAGGGATAGAAAAGTAGTTGAAGAAATTGGGAAAATATGAAAACAAAGGAGAGTGCTATAGAACCATCAAAGGACACTACGACGATAAGTAGAATAGTAATTTGAAAAATGATAAAAATCAGAAAATTGATAAAATAATTAAATGGTTTAAATGAAAATAAAATTGATACATACTTTTAATTTAAATAAATAGTACAAATATATATTATATTTTTAATGTTACTGTCTAATAATTATCAGAAAATTTGCGCGGAAATCGTACTTCTCAAAGAATAAAAATTCTGAATTTGTAATGATCGGCGCTTTTTGCAGTTGTACCACTTAGAATCTTATTAACATCTTCATCGTTTAATTAATAAACAAGTACGAGCTTCGCTAGTGACACACTCCGCGAAGAGCCGCATTTTAATTTATCCAGTCCCATACGTGACTGTCCTCACGAGTTTTTTTTTTAAACACTCGGTACATTCGATTATCTGCGTATATACATCACCGAGGTAAAGCACCGCAGCGAGATTGTGATCGTTAATACGATAAAAATAAAACATGTGCGATTATTTTCAGTATCATGAAACAAACGTAGAACCTGATCAATATGCTGTAGAATTAATAATGCAGGTTTTAATTGAAGATGCTGATGTAGAAGTTTGAATTCTCAATATTTGCTCCTTTCGTAAGCACATTATATTAATTGAGGGAACAAGAATGTTTGTACAGTATCATTTTTAAAACTTGTCTTCAACTTTTCACAGATTATATTGTCGATTTTTTCTACAAAGACTGGTATCTAATTTTTTCGTGAATAAACTAATCAAAACGTACACTGGTAAGTGTTGTATATTTTTGAGGGAAAATACCAATGTAAGGAAGAGGCCAATTTCTTTGGCAACTTCACTGATCAATTCTTAAATCTATAAAATTTTTAATTTAAACATATAGGAATTTTGGAATTAAAAATTTTAGAAAATTTAAAAAAATGTAGAAATATTTGTGTACGGAAATTCTGTGATTTCCGAAATTGAGGATTCGAATAATTTGGAATATATGAAAATTGATAAATTCACAAAGTTTGAAAAGTGGAAAATTTGGGCCTTTAACAATTTGGAAGTTTGGTGATATTAAATAGAGGAATGTGGAGTTTTTAAATAAAAAAAAAATTTTTAATTTGTTGACCTAAACATGTGGAAATTAAAAAAATTTTAATTTCAAAATTGTAAACATTTTGGAATATAGGAATTAGAGGATTGAAAAGTTTGGCACGTTGAAAATTTTAAAATGTGACAAAACGGGTTATTGGAATTTTGAAGATTTTCGGATTTTACGACTATTTCGTGTATAAATATAATCGTACTTTAATGTCCTAAATAAATATCGACTGTCTAATGTCTAAATAAATGTCCTAAATGAAAATTTGATCTTTTTGGACGAGTAATAGATTCGTTCTGTAGAACGTTGCTATACAGTAGAATTTTGAATATGCAATTTACATAAATTGGTAGGTAAATTAGAATGCCACGATTTCTGAAGTAGAAACAGTGAACGGCCAAATTTGTAACAAACGTGCAAGCACGCACGCGACGTGTGAAATACAGTTTCTAGGTCCCGGAATCTAGGAGAAGGTATACATTAACAGCGGAATGAATCGGCACGCGTACTTCCCCAACCAGCGACCCGCATAATCTTATAAGAAGTTGAGTAACAGTAGAAAGGACTTGATGGTCGTATGACGTTAAAGTCCAATCAAGTCGCTAAACCACCGTTCCTTCGCCAGACCCTGCTAGTCCTTACCCCTTTTATGACTCTCAGCGCAGTTGGGGGGCTTTTAACCTGATAGGTTAACCTCTCAAGGTACAAAAGGCACAATAACAGGGTATTAAAGTTAATCGCTTTGGTTAACGTATCAGCTGTCGAATACTTGCTTTATTTATTCAGTATAAATAACACAAACCAGGTTTGTGGTATTAAATTTTTTAATCCGATTACACATTACAAAATAATGGGCGTTCTTCTGTCGTCGGTCAAATAATATCTTCTATATCGTAATGAATACCTGTAAATGTAATTAAATAGCAATTTTAAGTTTCTATTTTGAACCTGTCGGTGGCTTATTTTCAAAATCATAGCCATGGCGGGAGTTCCAAAATTTTTTGTTACGGTACTATAAATTATGAGATTAAGTTATAACTGATATTTGATATCCTTTATTTACAAACATCTTAAATCAAAGATTAATGTGTAATTTTAATTGGCATCCTTTTAATTATCGGGTAACTTTCAGTCACTAACTGAAACTTCTAATTAAGAATACAAATTTTAGTTTTTGTTTAATGGCGTTCAACCAAAAATTAAAATTTACTTTTTAACACGTACAAATAAAAATTAATATTAATTCTTAATCACAACTTTTTCAAACTAAAAATTAAATTAAATTTCTAATCTAGTTTTTAATTCATTATTAAATTCTAGTTATGTGACCAAATTCTTCATTATGATTTATTTACATTCATAATTAGAAGTTGATTTCTATTTACAAATAAAATTCTTATCAACCTATTATAACCTAGAATTTTTACTTCTACATACTTTCAAATTTACATAGCAGAAGTTCTAATTATCGATGAAATGTTAACATTAATAAAAAAACTTTCAATTAGAATTAGATTTCATTCTTTAATTTAACATGTTTAAATTAGAAATGTAATTTTTCTTTTCAGTTAGATAATTATTTAATTATGAATTGCAATTGAATTCTTAATTAAAATAAATTTGATTATAAACTAAGTGTTAATATCTAATTAATATTGAATTAAATACAATATCAATAACAAATAACTTCAGTTGTCCCTGCACATAAAAGTTATGTGGATTTAAGTTCTGTGGTCGAGATAGCTAATTTGTTGAACACGTTTGGCTAATGTATTTATTTGAAAATTGCTTATTTATATAGTTATTTAAAACAATTGGTCAATTTAGTCCGATCAAAATGTCATAAAGTCACACTGTTGTGCACTCAGGTATAACATACGCTTGATTTAACTGTAGGGTCTCCATCAGATGCCATCTGATTTTGGAAGATCAAACTTGTAACTTAACAATTTTTATATATTCCAAATGCCCAAGTTGCCAAATTTCCAAGACTCAATTTTTCAATTAACTAAAATTCCGAACTTTCAAATTTTCAAATCCCTAACTTCTCATATTTTCAAATTTCCAAGTTCTCCAATTTTTAAATTTCAAACATTTTTCAATTCTCAGATTTCTTAAATTTACAACTTTACAAAGTCTCAAATTTAAAGAACTTTAATTTTCTTTGTAGTCCTATGTCACCGTTTTCTAAGGAAGTCTTCGGTGTTTGTCCGTGTACATGAACTAAATACGATCCACAATTTCCAGTAAATAATTTCGATAACATCTTGGATAACTGATTTAATTATAAATAATTAATCTTCCATTTAGGAAAATAGGCGTTACATATAAACTATTAATAAAATCAGTCAGAATTTCAAAGCAATTATTGAAATATAGTAGCTGTTGTAATTTAATAAAAAAGTTCAATATATGAATTTTCCTCTGATTATTTCTGTGCTGAATCCCTTACTGAAATTATGTTTACACATAGTAATGCAGTCGGTCGTGGGAATATTCGTGATTACAGTTTCATTAATGTATTAAAGTCATTTAAATCTGGAAAAAAAATGCTTGGAGGTTTGTCCTTGCCTCATGCAACAATGCAGAATAAAGTAATTGCTACACAATTTTTGTACACATTTTGGTAATAATAAATCAAGTTTGTACCAGTACCGCCTCACTGATCCACACATTCGTGTTGTAAAGTTATAACGTCATATGAGATTCTTATTTCTGTCATTATATAACATTCCTACGTATCGCGATACACGTATAGACAGTTACGTTCCACGCAATTTCTTGGACGTTTCTGCTGCACTTGACCCCGAAATAAAACGTGACGTAGGCTGGTGCGAACGCGTGCTTTCATAGGCGTGAAATTCTTTCGCAAGTATTGGCAGGACAGGCGTAATCATTGCGAAAATTGCTACGTCATTCTGTTAACCAGTTTGTACCGTAAGACCAATAGCAGCGAAAGTAGAAGGAAGATACGGAACAGATGGGTTGATTCTATTTCGAAACTTCTGACATCTACTTTCGAGATCGATCCCATTTTAATGGAAATATCAGTCACCAACTTTTTATCTCTATACGACGTCATGGGTTTCAATCGTGACATCGTTTGATTGTCAAACGGTATTGGTTCCATCATAACTCAATTCTCAAGGTCGTTGTAATAGAAATCGCTTAGTCATATAAAGTGATATTCAAAAAATCTAACACGTGAACTGACATTTTAGATGATTTTCATTTTAATAAGAACAATGCTCAGTTTGATGCGAACTGAGTACCCACCAGTCTATAATAAATTAATAATATTAAATTAATACGAAACAGAATTTAGTTATAGTGGTTGCAATTGTGATAATGTGGGTGTAATATTTGTTGTATTAGGCGTGTCACAGTTTGTCTTGGACGAATTTCATAACCTTTTTCCGCTCGCAGATGCTAAGAAATTTCCGTTTTGATTTTGGAAATGGCTTATTGGTTTCCTCCCAATTTATTGCTATAAATTATCCTTGTTAGGATTAGTATTTGAAAAAGATACAATGTTAGGGTCACGACGTTACATAACAACATTAGCAGAAGCAAACTGACATTTTGCTTATATTCTCAATTATTTTAATGTCTAGTCGTTTTAGAATTAGAAATGTAGATATAATAATTTTTTACCGGTTGTTAGCTACTTTGTAATTATACAGGTAGAAATATACGATATAAATACGTGGACGTGTAGCGCGGTATCGATCGTGTGCACTGTCGCACGAAAAAATTCAATTAACTCGAATTGATTTCCTGCTAATGAGAGAATGACATCTTGGCGGTGCTAGGAACATTCCGAGAAAAAGCGCATCAGAGAAGTATCGTCCGTTCATTCATGGAAGTACTGTCATTTCCTTTCAATTAACGAAGTATTTCCAACTTCCTTCGAGCTAACGAAGATTTCACGCTAAGCAGCAAAATACATAGGGGGAATCAGAGCAGGGAAAAGTCATTCCTTCGAAGGTGAGAACAGCAGATACGAAGTCAGAGAACTAAAGCCAATTCATTTCCTGCTCGATCAATAAATGTATACAACTTCTTGTGAAATAATGTATTTTAGTATTTTACCCATTTTATCTGTATCTGGATCAAGATATATCTGGATTTTTTATACAGATCTATTACTTACCTTAGTAAGAGTCATTTTATTTACATGGAGCATTAATGGATTGATAAACAGCCATTTTTATGCAATTTTGATATCACATCAGAATCGAGAAGGTATTAATTACGTATTGATGTTATTATTGAAGAAACTTAATATTCTTTGAATTTAGTCATTTTTCAATTGTAGTTTGTCGAGAATAATTTAATTTAATTGAAGCATGCAAATACTCATGGTAATTAGAAAAATTTTAAATAAATTTTCTACATACATTAACATATTTTTAAAACAAACAATTTTCCAGAAAACTAATTATACAGTTGACTGTAGTGTCAGAAAATGTTTAAATCGTACATTTCAATTTCATTTTCAAAGAACTATTCTCATTCTTTCAACATGGAAAACTGCCGATAAAACTTTTTCAAAATGTAGTTCATGTACAAAGAAACCGTAATATGTAAAGGGACAGAATTATCTGCAAAATACGAAATGTGCAACATCATTCTGTGTTTAAAAATGTAATGACAAGGTCGAACAATCAAGATTATTATATAAATAAATTACTTGGATGGAAGAAGAGAACACTTCGAGAAAAGTACCAACATAAATCGCTCATAGCTATTGTCATCTTTCATTAAGCATTCGTTTATCATCTTAATCTCGTCTGCAATTAATAGACGCCTGTTGCACGATCAACAAGACTTCACAATTATTACTATTATCGTCATCTTCTCTATTATTAACGTTGTTATGTCTACGACAGTAACGTCTGTGTGTAACTTACACACTTATCGTTTTGACGTCGACGAAAGACACGAAAGACGGCTCATTAATTGCACATTCGAGAGATCAACACCTTTTCGCAATTGTTGTACACAAAATTCTTCTTTCTTCAACGACGTGTATCGGATTTACGAATGCTGTCGCGCCTTTGTCGACAACGATAATTAACAGAATCACGCGTGCGACAACTCTAATGACGCATACGCTGCTTACCTATACCGACTCGCCGTAGGCTGCAACTCATTTATAAAAACACATTAATACACTGTTGATTCTCACGGGAGCAAACGAACCGGCTAACGATGCGTCTTTCGTTGTGAGCGCGGAAAAACAGCTCGCGTGCCAACGACGGAACGTTAGTGCAGCAGCGAGGACTAAGGCCTTCTCTAGTCGGCATACCATCGAACAATCAGATCAAGATAAAGTATGGAACGTAAATTCATTGATAGAACCTTGAAACTGTGAGCAATCTTTTAAACAAATAATGTTAACGATACAAACACCGAATCGAGATCTTCGAATTTGACAGTCTGAAGAATAGTGCAACTAGAGATGTCTGCGGACGGACGGTTCCAACTTTTCAGGAAATCATACACGATAAAAGCACGATGCGAATAGCTATGGTCTTTTAAATCCTTGGCAAAATTGTTTGAATCTTACGAACAAAGTGCGAAATATTGTTGCCCAGGAGGTTGAAGAAAGTGATGTGGACACAGTATCATCCGTACAATGGAGACTTAATTTTCGATGATCTCTGTGACAGATGGTATCACGGTGCACCTGCGAGAGTAAAAGGTTGGCGGAACGTGCCGGTGTAACATCGAGCTTCCACAACGAAGTCTTTGAGATCGCTTCGTTTAGATGCCCGGCATCTACTACGAGGGAATGGGTGGGGATAGACCGATGGAAGGTGTTTGAGTGGGGGTAAGTGGTCCCTCACGGGGAGTTATGAATGAGTCGTGGAGTCCTGACCCACGAATGTCGCGTGGAGGGGGACAAGCGTGAAGTAAGAGCGAAGAGGGGGATGTCTACCGGCGGCAGGAGGTGGTGGAGCGGCGGAGGCGGAAGAGAAGAAAGAGAAGAATAGTAGAAGAGAAGCAAGGATTGTAACGAGAGGAAAGAAAGATTGAGAAAGAGCGAGAAAGCCAGCCCGCCGGGTGATCAAGGAAGGGTGACGATAGTGGGGGTACTTAGGATACCGAAAGCGGGGTGTGGGCCACGTGCTTCGATGCCTTTACAATCGTATATAGGCACCGGTCGACCGAGTGGCCACTACCATACACTGTGATAGTCATACGGTCGCGCACGAGATAAAAGAGGAAAAGGAACGCTCGTCGAAGAAGGAAGAAGAAGGAGACCGAGGAAAAGAAAGGAAGAGAGGAAAGAAGAAGAACGGTAAAGAGAATACACAATAGATAGAGAGGGAACGGGGCAAGAGAAACGACCTACCGACAAGCAAGGCAGACGGACAGAAGTCCACCTTCCACTTCCATTCCCTTACGTAGGTTCACTCCTACTATAACGACGAACGAACAAGCCTGCCTATAGCTGGCTTCTCCTTCTCTGTTTCTATACCTACCTACCTACCTACCTACCTTCCTCTGCGCCATGGTTAACTCGGACAGAGCCGAGAGGTGATACACTCGATACACTCAGCCGGACGAGGGCAACGAATACCTCAGTCACCTCCTGACATTCGGTATGGTACGACCTTACCCCACTGGCGTGCGACTAAGAAGGTGCCGCCAACACAAGGGCTGAGAGAACCAAAAAGGGTCCAAGAAGTTGCCGGTGAAAGGGATATACTACGGGACAAACAGAGACACGACGGGGAAAAGTTAAAGAGAAAAGAACGTTAAGAAAAAAGAAAGCATTATACATGGACCACCCTTAACGGCGTAACTAAACTGATTCTTCTTTCCTTTCCATACATATCCCTCCGCCACATTCTTAAACATCTACCTCCCCCTCTCTTCTCCACTCTCTGAGACAACATTCGTGTAACCCCTTTCTCCCCCCCTGTATAAGAATCAGTGCATCGCGTGTGTCAGGACCAGTGCCAAACGGATTGTGATTCTGTGCGGACAGTTTCTCACGTAGTAATTACCTAGGCCCTTATGAACACACTGGGCCCGCCGTGTCTTCCGCTATATCCTATGTACAAACGTCATTCGGTGTAGTGCTTTTATCGACAAACGAGAACACAGGGTATCAGTGGCCCGCTTCGTCCGTAAAAGTACCGGCGCGATACATCGGTACGGGAACACGCGGGAATAGGATACGTCTCGCTTGCTCCTTAGCTGCCACGCGCCACCGCGAGTGTCCGCGTGCGACAAGAGTGATCAAGTGCTATGCGATTATGACAGTTGTCGAGGATATAGCGGTCAATCCCGATCGACAATTGACAATGGAGGCGATTTTATCCCGCGATCAAAGGACAACTTCACATAGAGTTCTTGATCATTGGGTTTCTCAGGGTGGATTAACGAAGACCGCGACGTCCACTGGTTTGACAACGTCAAAGAAATGGTGCAAGAGCTTCGAGACGAATACTCGACACGCGAGAGTAAGCTCGAGAATACAAACGAACTATCGTGATCAAAGACACTTATCGTGTGATTCGTATCTAGTACCTGCCTTCTACGACGATCGAGGGATGCGGTCGAGACACAACCCATCTGTCACCACGACCACGTGGCTCAGTAAGTCTACGAGAACTATAGAAAGAACGCGTTAATGATCAAGTGCCAATTATTGTCTGGAAAAACTATCATATTTTCTTGCGTTTTGTCAAACATACAGATTCATTTTCTTTCATTTAAACACACTATTTAAAACAAATCGTTGACATTTATCTCAATCTTGTTTTTGCTAAGAAATCAAAGTTCGACAACATTCTAACACAATAATTTTTCTCAGTTATTATATATTTGTGAAGAATTTCGAATGACTTGCAGCGAAAAAGATTTATAACTGCTATAGAATATATCTCGTTACGTTTAAGATTGCACTATTTTGATGAAATATTTGTTGTCAGCGTAGAAATTCCATTTTCCGCCTGGTTGCAACTGTTTCTAACTTAAACGCTCTGGTATATTTGTAAAACCTTTCTTCGTATTATTATCTGAACTGTTTTATTTACTCAAGAATCAAATTTATACACCGCCATTAGGCTAAAATTATGGTAGAAAAAGTTACAGTTAATGGAAAAACGTGCTTCGTTATATAGATGTCATTCATTATCGCTTTACGCATCTCTGTTCGATGTGCAATACGCGTGTATACATCTGACGCTGACTCACGTAAAACCAATGCTTTCTTACGTAATGACCGCTCAGCATCTTTTCTCGATTCTGTTTTCTTCTATGCCAACCTCTTAACTTCTTATCGTCAGGGTCAAGTCGAAATTTCATTGTTACGGTCTGCACGATTCGTTCACCCCGTGTCACCTGTTGCATCCGAGTTGAGCGTTGCTGAACAAGAATCGTCCTATCGTAACGCGTCACGATGCTTCATTCCCAACTGGAACACTACGAAATTTAAAGATAATCCACGAATTTTGCTGAAACTCAAACGTAGTTAGCAACTCGGCAAACGTGATCATACAATGTTTCTTTTTTTTCGTCTATCCATTGTCCCTGGTGGCATTCTCTCTCGGTGTTTGACGTCACTTTTGAACAAGTCGATGAACGTATTAGTCATCCTCCTTGTAACGGTCGTTGTTATCGATTCCTCTTCGTTCGTTTCGAAAGTGATCCGTTCGCATGCAGCGTTACGTTCTTTGCTTCTCTTCTTCAGCATTGAATTTCAAATTGAAAGACAACGTGATAATCGCTGGGGGAATTTGCTGCGAAATCAGCGAAAAATGTGACATCGATTCAAGCCGGCGACTCGTCGTGCGCGTTCAACGCACCTACCTGTTGAATGATCCTCGTTAAATTTTCATGCGTCACATTTGCTCCCGTAACCCGTTCGTAAAAATCAGGATGAGTCGAAACGGTTGCACCTGGAGGTGCATTTCGTGGATGATGATGCAAAGAATAGATGGAAAACAGGTTAGAATAAACAGTGCACGCTCGATACGTACCGCGACCTACCGCAATGCACTCGGATCCGGGCATGGGCATGATCTGGATGATAAGGGGGTGGCGGGACGGGCGTAATGGGGTATAATTGTCGCGAGTAATGCGAGGACAGTGCGTCATTACCGCATTTTTCAGCATCTTCTTGCTGGCTAGCAGAGATGCTCCTTGCACCGGCTTAGCGCGTCTTAACTTTTTTCCAAGCGGTCGCGGGTTCTCTGGAATTTCGTTGGAACGCCGTAGTCGAGCCATCGCCGTTGAGGTAGGTCCTAGACTGTACCGTCAACACCATCCAGGGGCGAAAGTACCTACAGGAGACGCAAGTGTGGACAGTTAGATGACTGCCTACCAAAAACCGCGGTTAATCGCCTGTTATTGCGCGGGAAACATCATCCGGTTACTTAGGCCTTCATTGATTGTGGACTGATTTAGTTCTACAATAAAATGAAGTACATCCAGGTTTAGTTTTCGACCGTCGTTTGAGATATTGAACAGAAAAGGAAAGGATTATATTTGAGAGTAATCGAGATGTTCCGAATTGAGGTAAATTTGATAATGCGTTCTAGACAGTAAAATTACAACATTACCAACTACCGGTGGCTTTTTCGTTTTCTTACGGCTTAAGAATGCGAATATGCTTGAAGGAGGCACCCATCATCGCAATTCTCATCCGAGACAAATTTGGTGATGGACACATCGGTACAGTAATTAACTTTCAACGACGGAAAAATGTGGCGCAATTAGAGAAACAAGAGAAAGTACACGATGCGTACACGAGTGACAAGAAAGGAAATATAATCGTACATGTTAAGATCATTTACCTGGGATCGGTGGCAATCTCTGGTACGATAAAGGTGCTTGCCGCATTGTTGAATAGCCAGTTGTTTCCAACCGTGCAAACTTCTTTTGCGTCGTGCTAACGGAAAATCCGATCTTAATTGCACGTTTTCCGTTTTAATCGTCGTTCCACTGAATTGTCAGTTTTCTTCCCATTTCTCAAGACAGAAACCGGTTGCAAGCACGAAAACGTTTCAGTTGTTGTTTGTTCTAACGAAGCAGCAAAATTTAATCGAAGAACATGCCAGCGCGCTTATCTTCCGGCTCACGTGGCACTGCAAGTGCGTGCGAGCAAATTCACGTGATCTCCGTTAAAACTTGCCGCAGTGTGACCTATCTATATTCTCGGCCGAATTCCAATATAATCTGTTTGATTAAAGCTGAGACTCGTGCCTTCTAATTTATCGCTGTACATTTCTGTCCATCGAATACCGAGGATGAACTCATCCACGAGATTCGAGAAATAACCAACATAAGAATATAAGACAATGGATAGGATACAAGACTTTTAGTATCCTATGGTATTTGTACAGATCATTAGGTCAACTGTTGTTTTTCGCATTTTATTATCTTGGCCCACCACGGGGAACAGAATATTGCTTATGGAGCATTGAATTGCTCGGTATTGAGGTAGATAATGCATGTCAAGACACAGTTTTCAAGGGGCGCAAACTTCCATGCGGCAAATTACTCTCTCGCCAAGATGCGAAACGCACTTAAGAGCCGCTCATTAATATGCGTTAAATGTCCGCGATGTCTCCCTGTCTTCCCCCCCTCGCTCTCTCCTTTTCGTTGTATCTCTCTCTCCTTCTCTTTCTTTGTCAACTTGTTCTTCTCTTTGCGACTCGGGAACGCGTCCGCCGTGCACGTTGCATCACGCGTAGGTGCACATTGAAATTAAATTTGTAAGCGCCCTTGTGATCGCACAACATACCTACATTTTCTGGTCCTCGATGTGACCGTTAGATCCACCGACGTAACGATTTACTTCTCGAATCTTGTCTGGAGCGGCCTAAATGCTGCATCCAGATTCTATACGGTAACGAGATGATGCGGAAAGAGATAAATCGTGCTTATAAGCGTTATAACCCAGAATTCGATCGCATGTTTAAGGCATCACTCGTTTCGTCGATCATGATCAGCTATGAATATTTCAAGACGAAGCAATGTGGTTCGGATGAATCTTCGATTCAACCCTTTGCATTAAAAATCAAGCTCAAGGTGTTCGTCGGAATATCGAACACGGTCGTCAACATTCTAAAGGAAGGGATGAGGGTATTTAAACGGAGAAAAGGGAACTCTCGTGTACGCGGTTGGCCGCGGTTGTTATACATCGTCCAAATGCGTATGCGACTGCTGATGGTTTGTCGTCGCATCGGTTCACGTGATTCCAGGCCCCTCATCAAGGGTCGTAACTCGTGAAATAATGCGACGACGAATTCACGTGGATGTAATTCGACGAGCAGTGATCCCGAAACTGCCGGATGATCATAAGACGGCCTCGATCGGAATCTACCATTTAGGTTCTTACTATCGACGATGAGTGCATCCGAGCCAAGGAAGGGGGAAAGTGCAGAGGGAAGGTAGAAACAACGAGCCGGAAGCTCCAGAATAATTTCTCTCAACGGCATACTCCCCAACACTCTCGCGTTAAATCGTTGATTGCTATCGATCCAATATATCGCTTCTTATCTGTTTCGTTAATATGCCGACAATTCCGTTAATATCATATCGCAGCGGTTAATCGTGAATTGAAAATAAGAACTGCTAGTAAATTTATTACGATACTTTACTCACATTTCGATTTCACTTTCATTTTTAATAAAGAATTATTGGTCGACTGAATGTCGGTGACTGAATTTGTTTTCACAATATCTCCCATTGAATTATTAACATTCAACGATAAGAAATTTTCAACCACAATAAGCATCATTTGAATTTTCACAACAATAATCTTATACCATACTTGTGGTAACTTTATATGCTTCTACGACAGAATTCGGATAGTTTTTAAACAAAATATAGAAGATTCGTAATATTATCAATGATCAACGAATTATTCCATATCCATAGGCACTGTAATTATTTCAAATTGAATTAATGAAATGTTTCCTTCCTTTTGGAAAGAAAATTTGAATTACGTGATATCCTTCTTGTCAACGAAGTGCACGTTTAATTGTTCATGTAATCGGTTTAATTTTCAGGGTTAGGTAGTCTTTTGGTGACTCTGCTCGTGGTGTCAGTGCACGGTGCTCCGACGATGACCCTCGAGGACAGACGATTAAGCTTGCCCCCGAAGTGGGTGAATCCTTGTGGCCTCGCTGCCGAAGATTTTACCGGTGATTTGGATGTGGTGCAGCTAACAGATTCGCAGCTCCTGTCGCAAGTCGTTGTTCAGGCAAGAACGGCCCTGATGCACGCACAGCTTTTTCGTGATGATTACGTGAGTACCCTTTTCAATGGCACTACTTTGTTTTTCATTCACATTTCTCATCGCATTATTCTTTCTTTCAAAGTTAAGTATTCTTTTTTTCCCGAAGCGTTATATAAAGATGATATTTTTAATGGCAGCTCTTATAGCTCGTATTTTAAGAATCTCTTATTTTGTACAAGGAAATGATAAATTAATTAGAAAATTAGAGATTAAAGATTCTTCTTTAAACTCTGTATAAATAATTCAAGTTATTTTACTATTAAAATTTGTTTTCTTCAATGAAGTTGTGTTATAACCATGGACCTAGAAATTAGGTTATCACTTTGCCCTCGAAATGTGACTCACACTCACCATTTGGTTTAATATAACAATGTAAAATTTGTATTTAACTAAATCTATAGCGTTATACATGTGATATATTATATAATTATAGTGAAACAACCACTAGCGGTAGCTAATAATAGAAAAATGATAATTTCAAAAGAATTCATAAAACTTTTCAAATAAATAGTTTTAGAGTCTATCTCTACCAATTTGTCAATAGCAAAAATACCTTCGAGTATAAAACTCGAAGGTATCCTTTGTAGGATTCAATTTATCTTTTTCTGTTGCAATGTCATATAAAAATTATGTTTCTAGTAGTTATTTTTAATAGAAAATTTGTGTTTCAAGATAGTCTATTATTTCATTAAACGAAATGTAGTTTCATTTGAAATACGTTTTTGTTTCTTTTCGGAATTTGAAAGTATTTCGGTGTAGCATCGATCAGACGCAAAGATTAAGTTCATCAATGGTTCAATAATTATCGACGTGACTTCTGATGGGGATCGGGCGGGGAAAGGGGGCACCAAGCGGAAGGCAGTTATGGCAGTGCTTCCGGTCGTACGGACGTTGATCGTAGAGTTACACACAGACCTTCGAAACAGATCTTTCGAATCGTCTTTCGTACGATATTGTGCCGCTTTGTCTTCATGCGTCAAAATCTTATTTCCACTGTTTTGAAAATTTTTTCGTGATCCGAGGAAAGAGACTCCTTTTTCTGAGGTAAAATGAATGTAAGGCGTATCGATATTAAAAATTCCAAGCAAAGTGAAATTATAAATTGAATTTTGTTGGAAACTTTGTTTTTATCCAAACAAATTAGAAATTAGACATGCATAATTGTAACATTTCGACCCCGATGTTAAAATCTTTTCTAACCATATTATTCTGAAATTTATTAAAATAACACAACACAAAATAATAAAAGAATGTGCATACAGTCAAAGCAAGTGATCTTTTCTTTATTAAATATTTCTTACAGGAGTTTATTCATCTCCAGTTTAATTAAATTATAATTAAATCTTGAATTAGATTTTATTCGACATTATTAGTTTTTAATGATAATTTAATAATTTAATTCAAAATAAATTGAAGAAATTTATAGAAATTGATATGCTTCTTTTACTTTAAATGCTCATAATGCATTGGCAACGTACGTTACTTTATTCAAAAATTATTTGACGTAGACAGTAATCGAATAAATACGAACTTTTAAACATAAAATATTTTTGAAGTTACAAACTTCCATTATTTCTCAAAATCAAATTTCTGAAATATTAGAGATGGAGACCAAAAAAACGGGTTTCAGATTCGTGTTTAAAAATATTTATAGCATATTATATATTTGAAAAAAAAAATAAAAATTTGGTTAATGCTATTTGCGATTAAAATGTCTGGTATGATTGCCCGATTTGAACGTTTCAACATTATCGTCGATTGGAAAGCGACCACGAAAAGATTATCTCGTTTCTTTTATTGCGATCACTATATGTAGTTTTTATTGCTGGTAAATATAGAGTATCGATACAATCACCAGAAATAAAATTTTTGATACCGTCACAGTATGATATTTTGGTAATCTAGCACCAAGAAATTATTACAATCAAATAACACTTATAGTCTGCGCAGAAATGTCGAAGAGGGGAAATTACGTAGTCATTTTAACGATTTCGAAATCATTAATAAAATATAGAAAGTTTGAAGGTTCCATCAATTTTTACGAAAATCCAATTTCGTAACAGAATTTTTATTTCTATTCGTTGTATATTCACTCAAGTGTAACATAGCTTTCCTTTGCTTAAGAACGACTATAAGGGTGTTTCTAATTTTGGAGTATTAAATATGTAAATTTGAAAATTTCTATATTCACAAATTTCCAAAGCTCGAGTTTCCAAAAAGCCACATTTCCCAATTTTCACAAACTAAAACTTCTAAATCTCAAATTTTTTAACTCGTGATATTTTCAAATTTCCAGACACTTTAATGCTCAAATTCGTCAAACAAATTCTTAATTAAAAAATTTGTTAATTCCTATGTTTCTAAATTCCTAAATTATTAAATCTCGAAATATCCAAAACCCCAAATCCTTAACTTTCTAAATCCCAAACTTTTTAAGTTTCCAAATTTTCAAATTTCTCATATTTAAAAATTTCCAAATGCCCAGTAGCTAAATTCTTGATTTTGTAAATTTTCACGCTCTCAAATTGCCAGACATTCGAAATTTTTAAGTTTTCATACTCTCAAGTGTCCAGATTTTCCAAATTTTCTAGTTTAAAAATTTTTTGATTCCGAAAATTACAATTCTTCATTTCTAAATTTAAACATTTACAAATATTTTAATTCTATAAACTTAAAATTTTATAAATTTGAAAATTCATGAACCAAAACCAATAAATGATGGGTTTTCTTCTATAACGTCTTATTTCCTAGTACCCTACTTGCTACTTAACTTACCTTAGTTTTAATCATTTTAATCGTAAGCAATTGTTTTCTTCCAATCAATTGTTGTATTATTTGCAAAGTCATAATGTAACAGTTTATAAATTTGGTTTCTATTCCACCTGTTAAAAAATATAAAACAAATACATTTATATTCTGTAATATTTTCGTTTTAAGTTACATTATCTTATTTGATAGACATTTTAGGACTATAATTAGGGTAGGGCATACTGTCATGGTAGCAATTATTATGACTTCTAGTTCGACGTGAAATCGAATTTAGGCTAAAAATTCTCTTGTAACAATACGAAATTCAGATTTGACCTAATATCGTGCCATGCGCATTGATCGGAGGGAAACGGTTCGTTTTCCCTTTGAATATTCGCTAGTCATTCGTGACAGAGTTCGTACAACGGCAGGTAGCTTGCTCCGTCACATTTCTTTTTTCTGAATATCATCAAATGTGTAAGCGATCTTGAGTGGGGGTGAAAAAAAAAATAGATCCGTGCGACCGTGCACGAAGATCCTTCGTTTCGAAAGAATCTTCCCAGCCGATCGTGCCTTATTATCTCTAACCAAGGACAATAAATCACGGTCCGGGTTCGGCCTCTCTCGTTGCTCAAGGTTCCTCTTCTGAAACGATCCGAAAAAAGAGACGTGGAAACCGCAGCTACGGATCGAAGCTACGGTTACACACGCGAAACTTTACTCTGGTTAATTTTCTTTCTTTTTAGGATAGATTAAGCTTCTCTCTCCTCCCCCTAGTTATGCATCGTGCACACGTGTCGACATGATTCCGGGTCTTCTGTTAACTGAACGTCCTTATGTGCCCGCCAAATTCTTGGACCCTGTCAAGCTCATCCTTGACGATCGTTCCACGTGCTTCCTGTTTCTTTATATACTTCGGGAGTTATTCAGGATCGCTGTATGTAACGTGCAGTTTAAATTACACCACAGCTTACACTGCGCTCTATTCCACCCTTCTTAATAAATTACACATATTTAGTCAGGTATTAAGTTCCGCATATCAAATGGCGGACTTTAAAATGAAGAAGATCTAACATGCTTTAGTAATATGGAAATAGAGAATAACATTTGCAGCATATCGAATTAATGCTTAGGATTTGATTAGAATGAATAAAAAACGTTTTATCAACGTTCTCAATGCAAATTGACGATTCAATGCATCTGCAGAATAGTATTCCTCATGAGCGAAATCCAATTTCTAGATGTTTATATATCGTTTAGTAAGTGTTTGCGATAGTAAAGAAATTTTCTTATTTGTTTTGCCATGAGTAATCTATAGCTGTTTGGTTATATAATCTCTTTTTACTTTGTGTATGATGAAATGTACGAGGTTTAATACTACATGACTCATTCAAGTACTAAATATTGACCTGTTGTTTGTTTCGGTATATTGGAAATTTTGTATGAATGAAAAAGTTACCCAAATGTAATTTAAGTAGTTTTAAAATGTAACAATCGGAAGTTATAGCATTCTATTTTCGAATAACTCAAATGACGTACGTTTAGGAAATGTAATTTTGGTTAAGAAAATCGAAAGCTTTGTTCATCGAATTAAATAATTTTTATAAGAAAGATATTTTTACATTATCAAAAATTAGAATGAATGTGTAATAAATAAGGAAAGTATAAATATTAATATTGTATATGCCTAATGAATGTTATAATTGATATATGTCATATTCAAATTGAATTAAAAATGTAAAGTGAGATTAACTACACCAAATCTCGTGACAGCAATTAAAATAATTGGAAAAAGGAATCATTTATATCCATTTTTAAAATCGTTTATGATGAATTTTGACATCATTTTATATTCTACCAGTACCAAATCGCATTGATTGTAATTATTACAAAATAAAGTGTGTAACTTCCAAGTTATTTTTAAACAACTAATATATCATATATGTAACTTCTCTTGTCCAAATTTTAATAAAGTATAATTTTAAAAAATCATGTTTTGAAATCCACACACAGTCTGCAAAAGTAATTAGGTACTTTGAATTTCACTTCATTTGTGTTCTAGTACATTGCACGTTAGAGGAGCTTACAGAAATATTTAAATAGTATTATGTATAATTCTGCGCTGACTAATAACAATGTAGTTTCCATATATCACAAATCTGAACAAATCAGCTTTTTATTTCTGAGGGTACTTGAAAACGAACGTTTAAGTAAACACAGTACATCTTTATAAATTTTGTTGATTCAAGTAATAATAAAATGGTGGTCATTACTGTTGCATATATGTAACATTAACACCCGTTTATCAGTTCATAAGTTCTGTATCATTAGAAACCTGTATGCCATTTTACAAAAACTTGTTTAAAAATTGAAATCGGATAATTAGAACATTTTTTCTTCCTAAAGAAGTTAACTTTTATTGCATATGATTATGAAGGATATTTGCGTGTTCCTTTGTGCATACAGGGCTCGTTCCGCCCTGTAGTCCCACCAAAGTCATTGTGGAAACGTTACATCATCGTTCTACGATACTCGATACCGATGTTTTCTCAGTCAACGCATAATCCGATATCGTTTGGCTCGCTAGTAGCCTTTCTTCCTCTGCCTTTCTCTTTCTTTTCCTCCGATTTCCTTGTAATACGCATAATTTGCGTCACTGAAAAGGAAACGTTGGTTCCCCGATGGTTTTAACCGTATTGCAAGAAGAGAATACTGTGAACGTCCCCAGTGTTGATAGCAACTTCAGACCTGTAGGCGACGCACTGTCTGATGGTCCAGTGACGTCACCTTTCTGGTCTTGTTATCGTTCCAACGTCGGCAAACACTCTGTAGAGAAAAGGCAGATTAGCGAAGGGATACCGAGAAGCAAGGAAGTTTCGTGAGACAGTTGCTCTCGCCTGCACGTGGCTAAGCTTCGTGATACTGTTTCGATCCGCGAATCCCTTTATCTGTTTTGTGACTTGCAACGTGTATTTTCTGTTTTGTTGACTAATTCGTATTTCTAGTATATGTTTTTAATTATGTTACTACTACTTTGTGGAACTTCCATCGTTAAATATTTCTATATCAGACTTTTCATGTTCCGAATAATTGTTGATATGAATTTACTTATCAATTTATAAGGTATAACGTAGGAAAGAGGCAATGGTGTCCAATCTTTTCTAGTTTAAACTATTTTATAATACGTTTTGTAAATGCGGTTGGCAATGGATTGATTTTTCTCATCCACAGTCCCTGTTTGCATCAACATTGATAGTTTACATTATTTTCGGCTAGAATTTAAGGAATGTGAAAATTTGAAATTTGGATATTTCCAAATTGGATATTTGGAAATTTGAAATATAATAAATTTTCAAATAGATTCCAAATTTCTAAATTGTGTATTTTCACATTTCCAAATTACGAAAATTAAGAAGTCCTTTATTTCTCAGATATTCTAAACTTCGAAATCATCATATTTATTGATTTCTACATATTTAAATTTTCAAATGGCTCCGTTCCTACATTCCTAGAACTCCAAATTTCTAAATCTGCAAATTAGATCAAATTTCAAGACCTTCCAAGAGATTTTACTGGAAGATACACTCCCAGATGTTCACATCTCGAAGTTCCCAACTACCTATGTCCCCAATTTTCTTACGTTCTGAAATTCCTAGGTCCTAAAATCCCTAGATACACAAATTCCTGTAACACCATATGCCTAGATTTCCATATCTGTAGATCTTCAAATTTCAGTGTCCATAAATTCCTATATCCTCAAACTGTTAACCTATCTCTAAATTTCAAAATCTCCAAAAATTCCAAAAAAAATCAACAAGTGGGAGACCTATTCCCCTTTGATTGGCACAATTTTTTCAGAGAAGCTTGATTTGCTCTATACTCTATTCCAGAAAAATGCATTTGTTTATACCCTTAGTTATTTGCACCAATTTAATGTATATTATCGGACAGAACACATTTTATTCGTATTAAACTTTTTAATCTGGAGAAATTTCAAATTTTTATTTAAGAGTACTTAAGCGTTTACAAATTCAATTGCACAAGACGATCTATTCAGATCGCACGAGTGTGTGCACTCGGTTTGATAAAATCGGTTGAATCGAAGTAAAAATTGATAAATATGTCAGTACAGAATGAAACCATATGAATCGCTGTTCAGTCAGCAGAATAGCAGAAAATACGTGTCGTAGTGCGTATTGAATGTATCGAGGCGAGTAAATGCATTGGCGGGTTGTATATCCGGTCTGCGCTTTAGTATGCAGGCGGTGTATCGGTGCGGTGTATAGATGCCCTATCCTTGGCGGGGAGGGGCAGCTTCCGATTCTGATTTATTGGAATCCTCCGCTTCCGATATTTTACCCGATTCCTTCACGTACCGACGCGCATATACGCGACTCGTAGACGTCGGACTTCCTATCCACCAAGAACAGAATATCGGATATGTAATCGCGTACACTTGACCATCACACTCCACAAGGACGTGTCACATAAATTTGCTAATGCCTTAAATTCCTGTTATTGTAGCCTGAAACACGCACAAACCAACAAAACGTTATGTACCAGATACAAATCACAGTAAAGAAGGAAATTTACGAATTGGAATATTAGATTCTACATTATCGAACATTGAAATATTGAATATGTGATATGATTCGATGATGTAAAAGTATTGGAAAATACCACACTTATGGCAAATTAATTGAAAATATATGGTACCAAAAGATTACTACAAATATTGCACCATCTATTAAAATGGCTAGACTGTGCTGTAAAACTACAGCCATCGCTTACGTTTTCAATTGATTTGAACTTTCGAAGAAAAATATATAAAAATCCGTCATATGACATGAAAATGTATGGTCAGCAATGATCTTTATAACAATTTTATTAAAATTCTTTCATTGTACAAAGAAATATAATATGCAAATTGATTTATTAATGTTGTATACCTATAGCACCATATGAATAAAAGTCAAATATTATGTATAAATATGATTTTAATAGCTTGTAGAACGGCCTTATTGTGTAATAAGCTAAAAAAATTTATCTGACATGCTACCGATGAGTCTCTGAAAAATTCTTTCGTTAATTTCAACTACATCAATTAAAGAGCATTCTATTGTATATTCCATATGTATCTGTCATCTTAAAAATGTGTTTACATATACCAGAAATAGATACCGTTGCCTGTATCAGTTCTAAACTTTACAAATTTGTAACTTCCTGAATTCTTAAATTTTCAGATTTAAAAATTTTTTAATTTCTCACTTCTGAATATATGTTACATATCTCTGATTTCCTAACATTAAAAATTTTCAAGTTTCCAAATCCTCCATTTCTAAATTACCAAATTTTAGGATATTTATTGAATATTACTAAATTTTCAAGTTCAGAAATTTCAAATTTATAAATTTATAAGTTCAGAAATGAGCAAGAACACAATTTTACAAATTTTCAAATTTATAAGTTTACAGGTTTTTAATTTCTGAAATTTTTAAATTCACAAATTTCCATGTTTCCAATTTTATAAATTCCCAAAGTCCGCATTTTTAATTCCTTAAATTTTTATGTTTTAATATTTCCAAATTCCAGAATTCTATATTTGTAAATTTCTAAATTTTCGGATCTCTGATACACTAAGTTTCTAAACCGAGAAATTTTCAAATCTTCGAGTTTTTCAAATTCTTAACAACCAATGTATCCAAATTCCTCATTTTTATTTTTCCACATTATCAAATTTCTCAAATACTAAAATTTCTAGAATTTTCAATTTCCAAAAAATCAAATGTATAAATTTCCTAATTCTTCGACTTTAAACCTCCAAAGTCCCAATATATTAAATCGGTAAATTTTTAAATTGTTAATTTCGAAATCCTCGAATTTCCAAATTTGTAAATTTCCAAATGTTTAAATTGGAAATTGAAAAATTTAAAACCTTCGTTAATTTTTTACATATTGTCACATGCTTCGTGCATATCGGTGCCCGTGAGCCGTTCAGCAGGCAGTTGACCTTCGTATCACTGACATGGATGTAACTTAACGCAAATGAGAATTTCACTTTGTAATTGCGGATATTGTTAAGGAAAAATCGCATTATAATCTGAACAAACTGCGTATATTTTGAAACGTAATAATGCCGTGATTAATATGAAAAACTTAACGAAATGAAAATGAAGAGATTTTTGGTGGTACAAAGCATTTCTTTTGTGTCCCGCGAGCCATTCGATCGTTTCGAGGTCGTCACACCGAAATTTTATAACTTCTAATAACCGGTGGAAGGGTGAAGCCGCGCTAGAAGAAAGACTGAGAGGCTAATTGATTTTGACGGGTCCTCGGTAGTACCGCAGAGACCATACCTACTCTCTTGCCAGCCTACTTCCTGTCAGTTTTCAGCCACGGTTTTACGATTATTCCGTGCCCCAGTGTGGCCGACGAGACTTTTACGAGGCACAAAAGACCCGCGTCTCAGATTTGCTCGCCGCCAGTGGTTGTTAGCGACAATTCCTTTCATTCTTCACTTTTTCCTTTTCCTCTGTTCTTATTTATCCATTCTCTCGCTAAAAACGTTCGTCGTGATTGCCTTGGAACGAAGCAACAGTATGAAAGATACCCCACGCATTTCAACTGGTCCTTAGGATATTCGCGACCTACTCGTTCCGGGGTCAATAAAACTCGACCTTTTGTAAACACGCACAAAGTATATAAGATGTATCATTTTAAGCGGCCCATGCAATTATCTCTTCAGTTATTTGTTTCCCAAAAAATTACGGATAGGTTTGGGAACCGAATTTTTAAATTCTCGAAACTTGAAGTGGCGATTTTTTTTGCAAGGAGAATATCTTATTTTACGAACAGTTCTCCACAAAATTTATTATGCTCACGTGCATCATACGCACTCGGTTCTACAATTCTACGATCATGATGGCATCACACACCGAATATTCGGGATATACAATACAATACATGAATGCAACATTCTCGAGTCACGCTGCAAACGATTCTTTATCCATTGATTCCATACGTTTTCTTATCTGGGTCGTTAGAGTTTTAGATCACGAAACAAGTGCACAGTTTTAAATCCTGGAAACTCGATCCTTTTTTATGTTTTGAAGGGTTTCGATGCTTTGTCGTTTCGAAAAACTTTATATCGTATATTTTTTGTCTCGAATGTTATCGATGTTAAAAATAAATAGGACAGTTTTATTTCGGAACGAAAATAAGTGAGCAGGATAATCAATAAAAAAATATACATGTGTAGAATGATGTTGACGTATTTATTAAAGAATCGTTTCATTGCCGCGTGAAGAGGAATAGAATTAAAACATTCAATGTTATTTGACACGATGATAATAATAATTTGTGATGTAAGTAATGACCACTCCGTTTTAGAAGATTTTTATAGTGCGGTGATGGGTTTCATAACCCATCAAAGGATCGATTTCGGATCAAAGAGTGCGGTTGGTTTTGGTTACACGAAAATCTATCTATATACGCTAGATTCATCCATCATCAGCATTTGAACCCTTTGATGAGTTATCTTTTGTGTAGTAACTACAAACCAGTCTTTAAAAATTGCTAAATAATTGTTATGGATTAGTAATGGATAATTGGTATGGATTACTCATGGATTAGTTTAATAAATACCCCATTGTATTATTATTTTTAGAAGTTTCAGTTAATTTTTGTGAGAAGTTCCCTTCAGAACTTTCTTGGACATTTGATACAACATTAATACTTGCTACTGTTATTTTGATGGCTGGTCAGTTCATTCGTAAGTTTAGTATTTGATTTTTGATTTTTATTTACATTGCCAGATATTAATTTTAATCTTTTATTATAATTTACACAATTAAACTGTATTTATCAATACTTCTTTGATTTACTATAGTTACCACTTTTTAGAACAAATCATTTATAAGTTTATATAAGGTCTAACAGGATTACATGATAGCATATTATAGCGAAATAACATATGCTATACTAAATTTGGCATGAACGAATACATACAATGCAAAATAACTGATTTTTAGTTGCGACAATTCTATTAGATTGTATTGTGTCAAATAGTCAATTTCGAAAAGTGGGCAGTCAAATAGGAATTCATGACAGGAAAGTACCATGAGATATCATCGCTTAATCATCTTGACATTAAAAATCTGACTAACGCAACTGTTAAATCTTTTGTTAAAAATTCTGATATGAAATGACTAGTTATTAATTAGAGTAAAGACCACGAATTGACATAAAATTCGTGTATTGTTTTTATAGGGTTTCAATTGAAGTATTTTCACAACAAAAACTACTGTTTGTTTAATACAATATTTAAAAAAAATGTAGAATACGAAATTAATTTGATAGAATCACCAAAGTGCACCGTTAATCGACTCGAATGTATATAATTTTTAACATTTTGTAATTTTAGAAAATATAGATGTTCGATATACACTTTAATTAACGAATAGTTGAAGCAATTGCTATATTTTTTAGAATAAATAGATTATTTCATGTGTAACATTCTGGCACAGATCTGACATCATGACAGTCGCGTGGTTCTTAGGAATGTTATTTACATATGTAACGCTGCGGCAGCATATTTTCGCAGTTTGCAGGTTGTGAGACTGATATTGCACTATGATTATGGTATTTCTATTTCTGGACAGATAAGAGTTTGGTTTACATTTTGGTACCACCTACCTAGTCCAAGACGCGAGGATGAACGCGTGATCAATGATATATGCTTCATGTGGGTCAACACTATTTTTACTAAAATTTGATATCCCTATTTTTGAAATTCTTGCGTTACATATATCTGAAAAATATAAAATCGGAATGAAAAAAATATAACATGCATCTTATAAAACAAAATAAAATCAATTTCTTTTTCTATACTACATAAACATGTAAGATAATTTTGTAAAAATTGACTTTGTAACGGCTGTCCGTAACTTTGTTTAGTGGTCGACAATTTGAAGATTAACTCTTTCAGTACTCATTGAAGTAGAGAAAAGGAAATATCTATATTTTATTAACATATTAAAATATAATAAACTCAGTCGTGTAAAGTATACACTTTCATTAAGTAAAAATGCCTTGTCGCTTCTATGATTCATTAAGGTTTAACATAAACAATATACATTTTCTTCTTTACATTCCCAACTTTTGATTTCATTCGTATTATGTGCGAGTAGAACAACAAAAAGATTAAGAAAAGGCTATAGCCGAATAAGGTAGTAAAATGTGCCCTTGAGTCAAATGAAAAACCCAATACGTCAGTCGGTAGCATATCAAAAAAAAACACCTCACACCAAGTTTCAACCCCCTATCTCATCCGTGGGGGTAGTAAAAGGGAAAAAACGAAATTCCGGTTTTTGGCCTATTTTGCCTATTTAATTTCGTACAAAAATTCTGAAAAAATTCTTAAACATTGAGGTCCACATAGCGCATATTATAGAATTTTTTCAGATTTTTTGATCCCAAATTGTAGTTGTGAAAAATCAAAAACCGAAAAAAAATCGAAAAAAATGCGATTTTTTATGGAAGATGTCGGAGCACTACTAAGTGTGCAATATTTCAATTTAATTAGACGATGCCCTTTTCTTTTTCCAGTAAAATTTTTTTTCTAACGAGTCTGCAGATATTGCACTACTGCTACCAAATTAATGCACACATGCATACATTTGAATCTATGTGGCGTTTCAACGCGTGCCAACAACGACCTTGTGTTAAATCTATTTGTAATATTATGCACGGTAGAGAAAATTTCGTGGAACGTGACCTCTGATGGACCATCTCGTAGCGGTGACACGAACCGAGAGGGCTTTACCCTTCGTTCCCTCTTGGCTCGATGTGCTAATGATTCATCACGTTTAAAGCGATGCACGTGGATAGTTAGACTGCGAAATTAACGAGTATAGTGTGCAAAAGTTTACAACGAAACGTATTTTTAATAGAAATATAGAGATCTATGTGAGTTTTATAATTAACGTATGTACTTAGATATAATATTTTCTACTAAAACTAACAAATTTTGTTTTTTAATTTGACAATTTTAAGTGACACAGCACTAAACAATTTGTATCATGTATGCATGTTTATATTATGTTGCATCTAGAAAAAGAAGTGTTACTCTGAATATATAGCCCATGTTTACTATTTTCCTGTAATATTTTATTTTCTATTATTTGAGAAAAACTGGTACTATCAATGCATCGATAAAAGAATAACTTGAAATAATCATATTTGGTGATTTTCCTTGCACTATAATATTATAAACGACTTCAAATGTACTATGCATCATTATCATTGCCTTATTGATATAAACACAGGAGTTGATTTTGAGGGATTGTTAGTTATTGACTAGCTGTCGTAATAACAGTTTATCGTAGATATCATGAAAACTGTTATCATCAAACGGAAATAAGTGAATAAATCTCTTATTATTTAAGTGCTGTAATTTCATAACAGATTATTTTTTTAGCCTTACGCAATTTCATGGACGAATCATTATAAATGCAATTTTGTCGATCTTCAAAAAAACAAATTTCAAGATTAATACGTTGAATTTCATTCGCTTTTTCACTTACGGATACACTTATTGATTTTCGAGTATTCTGATTTGACATTTAACAAGGGAATATACAAGCTTAGTAGCATCGATCAGTTGAGAGTCTGGCTCGGCGCCTGAGCTTCCTAGTAATTTCTGGGTAACGGATTAGGTATCACAAGTTGATCCATGTCTCGGGTATTCCCAAAAAGTCAGCTATGTAGGCGAAGACTGGTTGTTCGTATAGGATACTCTGGTGACTGGGCTTACTCATCTGTCCACGTTTCCATCGTACCAGGAATCAGGGATATCGGGAACACTGCTGTTGCTGCTCGTTTAATCGGTGACTAAACCTGCTAACCTGTTATTGAACTATACTGCTCCTATAATGAAAGAGTCGTGCAAATTTTTTGCATATGTATGAACGATTGGTGCTGAATACTATGGTAGGGAGCGGAATGAAGACGTTTAGTGCTTCATGGCCGATCATTGGTACCCTTGATATACTGATACTGGTTATTTGCATGTAACGTGAGAGTTACCTTGATGAAATTATTCCTTCTTTGTTAAAAACTTTAATACTTTCTTCTACTTGTTTTTTCTTGGTTACTTTTTATGTTCTTAGTTTTTACACGGAAGGACTGATTAGGAAGTTACATTCTGAATTTAATATCATTTATCAAATATTATTAAAACTTTGTGTTAATCTTGTTCTCAATCACCATGTCGGCAGTATAACGGATATTTTAGCAGGCTTTTTTAATTTTGTTTTAAACGTAAACAGATAATTAATCCCTCTCATTTTGTACTGTTAACAAACACTATGATTATTAATAATCATAGTTATTTAATTTAATGTAATTTTTATATTTCTTTGGCGAAAGTTGGTTTTGTTTTATTTGATTTTAATCTCTTGGAAGATATCGATTCGTACGTGGATATTTAGTTTTTTGTAATTCAATAACTAATGACCGCATACACGGTCATTATTTTCTTTACTGTGTATTATAGATGCGTTAGAAATTGTTTTATTCAACTTTTTTCCATTTAAAACAAATAAAATATAATTACATAATAAATTACATTATTTCTCTTTCCAAGCTTCAAAAGGTCGTTTTGGAAGAGGTTAAGCATAAACTTACTTCCAGCTCGTGTATGACATATTCATGTATTATCCAGTTGTCTCTCATATACCACTAGTGGTGTACACATCCCTGATCAACAATCGTTGCCATATATATTTGTTATTTTTTTCTCTATATGAAAGACTTACTAGTCTAACAATTTGTATACCTAATATTACCGATTCATTTAACGATTTAAATTCCTAATATTAATCAAAGTGCAGTTCTATACATTTTATAAGTGTGGATCGAAATTAATTAGTTCTTTTAATTCACACGGTTAATATTTCTATTAATTTATACTGTTATGTGGTAATAAACATGTATAAAATCTAAAAATTATAATACAACACTTGTACATGCAGGGCTTTTTATCTTTGATTACGTTTTTGTATGAAAAGTGAAATATGTAATGAAAAAACTAAATAAGTCATACGTGAAACTTGTTTATTTTTCAGTCATATTTCTCTAACAGTATATTTATAATAATATTTTATTTTATAATTCTAGGCGAAGCGAACTTTCAACATCGATTTCGCTGATTTGCATTCGACGTTTAAGGACAATCGTTATGATTGGCTTCCTGGGCCGAATGAAATTCCCAAGCAATTAGGAGAAATGCTAGATCAAGAATACCTCGATAGATTAGAGGTATGTATAAGATGTAATTTGTTTTTTCTTCTTCTATTTTCTTCTGTTTGTTGATACGATGCGTGGAAGCAATTGTTTAGTGTAATAAAATATGTTAATAGCCAAAAGTAACAAACTATCTTTCGGTAAAAATGTGAAGTGGAATTTTTTAAATAAACAATAAAAATTATTAACGATTAGAAATTACTTTATTTTCATACATCCGAACGATTTTTGTTATATAATATTATACCGTAATTATCGTTTGCCTTACATAAATATGACTCATTTTATTTGATTTGCGCACATAAAAATTAATAATTTATAACATCTTCAGACTTCACATGTAGCTTTTGAACTTGAAGCCAAATATTACACTGTAACAAGTTTGTACGATCATAAGTAGCAAAACCAACAGTGACTTCTGTGATAGAATATAATTTTGTATAAGATGGTTTCATATTTTTAACCATGCAGTTTTCCTTTCATACACCCCAGTTTATACACAAATTGTCTTTGAAAATCGAGGTATTACTGAAGATTGTTTATTATCTTCACAGCTCGATACAGCCCTTATTGATGCGTATGAATACATGCAAAAGTATGCAGTGGGCCTGGAGCAAATAGTTTGGGACCAAGAGGATCTTCAACTCGAATTTCGCAATCAGTTCGAACAAACGGAGTATAAACTACGAACGGTAAGTAACAAACTTTGTTCTTGTGAATAATATTTTGCGTTACAAAGTTTTATTCCGCACATTTTTTGTTTCCTGAGTTAAAAAAGAAGTATTGCACTACCTTCGCAATAGCACTGTCTAACCGACTATAATTAGCCTGAATCACGTTATGTTCCATTGTCGCAAACAAAGAGAAAAAAAGTACTTTACTGATTTTACGAGTTTTACACAAAACCTTCGCAACTAATTGTAGGCTTTACAGTCGTAAAATGAAAAAGAAACTTTATGGGTTTATCGTCCATTGGAGTCCACCAGTTTAGATTGTTCTTCTCTTAAGTTGATTTTTGTTCGATTTCACTGATTTCGCGATACTTTTCTTTTTAAATGAAAAAATTGTTCCCTACTTGTACGTGTTTACTTTTGTTTAAATATTGTTTATACATACCAATGGTTAAATAGACAAATTTATACTTCTACCAAGAATTGTAAACTTTTATTTCAATTTTGCTTTTTATTATTTATTACATGTTCAAACAAATCGAACAGTTATTAACCTTTTTAGTCGCAGATATATGTATAATAATTTCTTACATGCAAACTTTATCAATAATAAATATGCAGAAGTTAATTATTAGATTCGTACTAAATTTTTAACCTTCCTACATATTTCTCTCAAAATTTCGCATAAAAATGATTGGGATTATGGCAAAAAATTATTAATCTGAATGATGCTTTCTTTCGGTAAAATTGGATAATAGTTAAATATTAATAGATAATTCTCGGAAAAGAAAATGCTTAGGTTGCGTATATCATAACTAACGGAATGTAATACCTTTGAAATGATTTTTAAATAATGATGAAAATAATTTAATATATGTTGCGACCAACAAGATTTTTATAATAATTTTAAAACACATTTTCTCGTTGTAATAAAAAATTTGAACATATACGTTTGCAAATAAATTGTAAGGTAAGAGAGATATGTCACTTTAACCCTTTCATTACGGAAGTCCGTTGTGAGTGACGCCACTGAATTGGGCATAGCGCCATGAAGCGTGGTGTCTTTCAACGCCACTTTGGGATTCTCTTGTATGCACACTATTTTCAGAGTTACGTAACAACTGTTTCATCGCACTATATGAAAAACATAAAAATGAGTATATTTTATGTCGTTGCATACATGTTGACTATAGTTCGCACCCGATACATAGGTCGTACCGCTAACGCCGATTATAGTCTGCAATAGTCGGCACCCGTACATACAGCACGTCGCGCGGACTCCGACTATAGTCGGCACCCGTAACGAAAGGGTTAACATTTGGAAATTGTTTTCGTAGATAACTACTAAATAAAAAGTTTAATTTTTTTTAGAGAAACGTAACTGTCAGTATAATATTACAGTTTTTGTTAGCATATTAATTGGTAGTCGTCACACCTACGACAAAGACTGGGTTGTCTGAAGCAACTAATTTATTCCATTTAGAAAGAAAAATCTGTTATTTATAATAGAATGCACGATGTTTTCACTCTTGGAATTACTTGTTTCTTTTAAATTACTTTTTTTTCTTTAAACTGCAACCATCTCTATAATATAATTCTTTAAAAACCGTATGCTGCATTCTAGACAATATATTTTTCTTCGTGATTTAATGAACAGTATGCCTATCGACACCTAAGTTTATACTTTACATGTTCCAAGTCTGATGAGAGATGGCGGCTAACAATTGGATTCCACAAATAGTTTTCTCGAATTCTTACATTTGTTTTTTTATATAAAAATTAGAAAATACATTCGTATAAAAAATATTTCTAAACTACTTTCAAGTGTTGTACTCAGTAACCCCTACTTTTGTCTGAGTCTACGTAATACAAAAAGAACGTTACTTAGTACTTATCTACAAATAAAAATAAGAAAAACACTGAAATTATATTATACGGTTAAAGAGAAATGATGTTTTAATTTATGCAACCTATCCAACATAACCGATATTCAGACAAACGGAATCAAACGTATACTTCGTTCCATAAGCCCATTGACCAAGCATCCATTTCACTTTAAATGGTCAGTCCATTAACCTCAAAACTATTTTCGTTTACAGGTTCTCTGCGAACTCCAGGTGGCGCTGGTGGAGCGTCAGTTATCGTCACGTCCCGACGTCACTCGAGACATCATGTCGCCCGAGTTTCGTGCAGTGTCATCTTCGGAAACCTATCGAAACCTACGTGACTGGTTAATCTTTCGAGATTATATGAACGGCCTCGAGTATGTGGTGCAGGTGTTTGAGCATTTACGCCGAGGTCTGCAGTCCTGAGGATGGAAAGGCGGAAGCCGAAGAAGGGCTACCAGGCGACGACTCACGCATCTCCGGAAACCAGAACGACAACCCAGTCTGGATGGCGAAGTTTCGTCATGAGATTGGAAAGCGGAAAGACGGTAAAGCGAGCATAGGCATGCTCTGTCAAGCAGGCCCAGAAGCTTTCGAGTTCCATCCCGGTTTCTCTATTGAGATGTGTCTCTCCGTAAGGACTATTCGTCATGGGGGGTATCAGCAAGAAAACAAAGCTGGTTCACCGTGAAACCTATATCCTATATCGTCTGGTCGCAGATTGAATTGACTACCATGACTTTGAGAGAGAATTGATCGAGTTTCGTCAATAACAACGTGCTGGAAACCAGAGTCGTGCAATCAGCAGCCCAAATTGGCTTTCGCCGCCCTTAGTTCACGATCGTGCAGACGCGTTCGTTTTGTCCATATCCAAAGTATCGTTATTA
This sequence comes from Megachile ligniseca, assembly GCA_945859555.1. Lineage (NCBI taxonomy): Eukaryota > Metazoa > Arthropoda > Insecta > Hymenoptera > Megachilidae > Megachile > Megachile ligniseca. Next base: position 370,264 of record OX243785.1, read on the forward strand.
AAGTGTTAAGATGGGTAGTAAGTGACAGATTACGAAGATGTCAGCCAGTTCCGAACGACATACTTTATGGAAGAGTTTTGATGATGACTTCTTTCGCGTCATACGGTATGGCTGTTGCGTCTGATAAATTTTAGATATTTTTACTTCGTAGCATTTTATTATTGGATCGCATCTAGCTTTTTTAGAATATTTTAACCGCACACTTACATTGTTTTTACTTTTTTGAATAAAGGTTGGTAGTTCAAAATTGAATAACAGCCATACCGACGGACGTTTTCGGCGCATTTTCATTCACTAGTGTTTGAAAGCGTTGAAAATGGAACGCGAAAGGGGTGTTTGGTGGGAATAGGATTCACAGGGAATCCGTTTAAACGAGCTTGTGCACCGCAGCGGTATTATATCCTAAGTACACAAGAAAATACACAGTATTCGCGCTTTAACTTAAACGTAAGATAGAAAAAGAAAGGGAAATTGAATGCGTGGCTATCACGCGAGCACCATTATCACAAATATGACGTCCGTTGAAACGTCATAAACGAGCCATCCACGTTCCGCTCTTAATCCTACATGATAATTTATTTGACTAACTGTAATACTATTATTATTATTATTATATTATTATTATTATTATTATTATTATTATTATTATATTCATATTTATTCAGATTATTTATTTTATTTTTATAAAGATTTTACATTGTCCAATTAACTGTATTTAAAGTGTCTAGTTGAGCTTAAAATTATCTAGAGCATAAGGAAACAGAAGAGGATATATTATTAATATTATTATTATTAATGTTATTCGTACAATTTTAATAGTATCGTAGGGGAAGAAGAAAGATACGCATTGACGCTGCTGCTGCTATTTCCTTTCGCTTGACGTACCTCTTCAAGGTATGGAAAATAATGTAAATTTGTTAAGAATAGGATCAACAACAGCCCCCCCCCCCCCCCCACATTTCTCCTATATTTTATTTTATTTATTATTATAATTTTTTTTTTATTTCATGCAATCATACAAACCCAATTTTATCTCGACATATATTTGATCGAGTAGCCTTTTTAGAAGAGCCTTTTTTCCTTCTTTTTTCTTTTTGTTTCGATACTCATACGAAACTGTGGTAGATTCAATGTAATTCACGGCACGAAAGTATCATTTTATTTTTGTCAATCACGGTAATATTTTTACTTTTTGAGATATAAAATCTTTTCTTATTTTATAAACGTCAAATATCGTTTCATTTTTACTAATACTTTGACGGCCGATGTCATTATTAACTTTTCTCGCTAATATGTTTTACTTTATTTCTGTTTGCTGTTTTATATACTGATTACAGTTTAGAGATTTGTAATTTTTATAATGTAGATTAGCGAGTAAGGAAACTTATTTCGCGAAAGGTTAAATATTAGAGATTCTTGTTTCTTTGTCGAGATATGAAGAGATCTAAAATTACAGACGTTATTGATTCTACGAAATACGAGGTTTTCGAAGTGTCAACAAAACGCAACAATGCTTTTACTTTTTTGTGATACAAATTTTCGCGCCAAAATAGTGTGGGTCACGCGTAGCATTGCATATCGACATTCGCTCGAAGATGATCGACGTTGCACACTTCTATCGTACTTAACAATTTTTTTGGCTGAAACTTTAATTTTCATGTTATTGATGGCCTATAAGCTTACCGTTAAATAATGTTTTTATGAGCGTGTTTTGCATAAGGACCATAATATTTTTAATTTCATATAATCGTGTCTGTGATATGCATCGTCGAACATCTCTCAAGCAAAATGCTTGTCATGCTCGAATTGAAATACCTGATTCTTGTGTCGAGGAAAGAGGAAAAGGAGAGAAATGACCAAGAAAAAAGAAAAAGAGTGGACGTGTGCCTGTATATGCGAGTGTAAATACGAAAGATAGACCGATCTGTGTGGCAATGTCGATCTCGTGAATCGATCTCGAATGCGCATTTCATTTTATCACATTGTTTTATATATTTTTTATTTAATAGACCGTCGTTTGTTTCATTTCTTTTTAAGCATCGATCATTTTTGTTTAGTAAAGAAGACTGCCATTTTAGTTCAGATTCATTTAACCCTTGTGTCAACAGGTACACTTTTTGGTGAATAACGAAAAAAGTCATTCAAAGTTTTGCTATTGAAAACAAATGCAAAAGGTCCTTGTTTTATCATCTATTAAAATTGTTCAATGGTAATCACATTTTCAATCTTAACATTTTATTTTTAATCTAAAATTTGTTCCTATTCTAAGAAATGAAAGATCTAATAGTCATTTATCCGACATGTGATGGTAAAGTTATGAAAAATGCGGTTAAATGTAAGAATATGTTGTAATTATAACTAATTTAGTCATCTATCTGTGAAATAATTATTTAGAAAGGTTACAATACAATTATATGCTTTGTACATTTTAATATTTACAATAACTATAAGTATCCATTTTCCATCTTTATTTATCGAAAAAAAATCCGAAATTTAACGACCATCTTATAATTGCGGTTAGTTTGCGCTTTCTACAATAATTTATTAAGGCTTCCACTACTTCCAAAGTAAATATATAATTATTGGGCCTTGATCTCTCAGAACATAAACATTTCACCATAAACAACTATTTTCATTCTGATAATTTGACTCGTTAATTTTATTATTAATTACTATTTATTAAGTACTTCTCGTATTTATTAAACATAAATCTGACATAATTTTGGTAAATAATCGTCGGTATATTTTTCTAAACATGAAAATTATCGCAGTTAAACGTGATGTGAAGAAAATAAGACTGAAAAGTAGCAATTATATGACCAGTCATATTTTTACATTCAACCATATTTTTTATATTTCTTCATCACTTCTCAGACAAATAGCTATTTGATTATTTTATTTTTGTGTATAGTGAAAAAACTTTTTAATTTGGATGACTGCCAAAATTCGTCTGTTTTTAGTATTGTTCTTTTTAGAGACGTTAATGACACTCACCGGTGACAGGATAATCGGATAACTGAAAAAAAAGTTAAAAAAAATATTAAATAGTATTAATATTGTACTATATATGCAAAGTAGCGACTGGAATATTTGAGTTGGAATTATAATAGGTCTTTCTACATAGGGCCATTTACATTATAGTGGTCAATGTGTTAAGTCATGAAAGGGTTAAAAAATCGAAAAAGTGTTTAACGTTGCAAACGAGTCATACATTAATATACTCTTTAGGAAAGACTTCAATGTTCCAATCGTAAGCAGCAGCGCAACTTGTTAAAATGTCGATGAGCAAAAGACAATCCTATCGATTGCCAATAAGTATTTTGTCCTTTTCTTCTTAAACAGAATTTGTTTCTATGAGTATGTCAAAATTCATATTTGTATCAAAATCGGTGTGCAACCTCTTATGTAAAGATACATAGAACGTGCCAGGTGAATACAACAAACAAATTGTATTTGTAATCTTTCTCAAAACCTATTGAACGAACGATACAAAAATGAGAAAAGAATTGGTTTCCAGAAAACAACCGGGCACATTCTATGCGACTGATACAAACAATATACAACAAATTTTGTGTAGAATAATTATTGATTGCTTGGTGTATGTTGTACATAAACAAATTTGATGATATAGAAACTACAGAGTATAATTATATATGTGAATATGTAACCTTCTTGGGGGGAAAATGACCCCCAAAATGCCCGCTCCGTTGTATAATATTAAACCAAAGACAGTTCTACATGGTGTATCTTGCGTTTTATTTAATTTTAATAACATTCTTCCAATCCCTCAACTCTTCCTTTTGAAATAATATTTAACTGAATACTAAAACCTTTATCTAACGTGACAACTCTTTATCTACCAGCAATTGAAACGATTATAACTACAGAAGAATCATAAATAATTATTCTTGATATTTTGTGATGTATCATATGTGATATATGATGTACGCTGAAACATTGTCAATTAAAAAAAATTCTAAAGAATTATACCTACTATTTTCAATAACTTTATGAATGGTTGAACTATAATCGATTATACATAGTTATGGATAATGAGTTTTCTCAGTAAAAATGTTCTAAAAATATTTAAAATTTTAAACGATTCAAATTTTGTCAATAATTCCGTGTCATTTTTTAAGTAATGACATTCCAAATATTTAAGATCCTAATTAATTAGCATTATACATAATATTCCAAGACAATACATATAGACCAAATCGGGGCTTCCTACCCGCTTCCCCTGTAATTCTTACTTTCTCATTTCACTTAGCTATAAGGGAACGACGCTCACCTTATCTACTTAGGTTTGGTCCTTATAATTATGTTATGTTTTTATAGTAATATGTTCGTTAATTTTGCAAAAAGAGGTATTCTAATATTTCATATATATTTTTAAAGTAATAGAATTCTAAGTTATTAAAGTAGTAAATATTTTAAGTAAAGTTTGCAAGTAATCAGAATTGTATTTAACATTCTAATAAGTAATTCCCGAAACAATCAAGTATTTCAATTTATATTTAACGTTCATTTCATAAATTTTTACGATATAAATTAAATAGCATTTAATACGATTAAATTGCTCTCCGTGCCTATCTAGTATTTCTGAATCACGGTACACGATGGATGATTAGTTGCTAAATTTTTTACCGGAGCAAGTTAGTCCGGTCGTTTCCCATGATCAATGGATGGGTCGTCATGTCTTGGTTGCTGTCTACATTTTCGATGTTTGAGAGGAAACGCGTAAGTACATGATCATCGTCCCGGCTACGGCTCTGTCCCAGGCCGCCGTGTTTGCTCATACTGTTAGCTCGTTGTCACCGCTCTTCCCAACTTATATACCTTCTCATAAGGATTTTCACTTCACTCGTGCTGACGTTTGTTTGACGATCCCTGCCTCGGTCTTCCCTTCAGTGTCCTCACCGAGCTGGTTTCCTCAGCGCCGCCAAGGTGTCAATGTTTTGCCTAGCTATTAAGATCGTTAGCCCTCCTTCCTACATATAACCCTGTGTCTTTCTTTTCGAGGATAATCTTCACAATCAGAATTCTATTGCAAACATCGATTACGATTTTTCCATTTTTCAATTTTAGGTAAATAATTTCTCATAAAACTACATAAAATTGATACTGAAATTGCAAGGACGATTCACGGAAAGAAAGATAATCTTTAAAATCGACAAATGACATTAATGAGGTGGTAACATTTATTCTAAGTCATCTAATTCTCACTTTGACACATTCGCATCGGAAATGGAAGTTTTCGCTTTTAAGAAATAAGCGTTGTCGTCGGAAAACGAGAATTCTCGTTTTGCCAGCTTAATGGACGATTTATATGACAAGTTTGGGAAAAAATATATTAATATCCCTCAATTCATTGAATATTGCATAGAAACAAGATTTAGAAACAAGATTTTGGTTTCGAAATTGAGAATCTAATCAATAACGTTGTATGAATATGTACCATTTTTTCTCTATTCGCGACATATATTTGTTTGATTACTTGCGAAATGGTAAGCGAGAAACCACGAAATCGAAGTATTTAAAAAATCTGGCTCAGTAAACGCACCAGCAGGTTTATTATCATAAGTGCTGCAGTGTTATCATTTCACCTATCGGAAACTTAATAATAAGCTTTTTAATATCGCCGATTGTTGAGTACAAAATAATTAATCTTCGATTATTATTTACTTATTTATAAGTCCATTTTATTATGTTATTATTAAAATAATAAAAATCAGATATTCTGTAATAAAAAGGCAATTGAAAATAAAAGTTACTTTCATCAATATTTAGGTACTATTGAATTATAAATCGATAGTTTATCTATTTCATCTGCGAGCAGCAAATAATGTATTAATATGTAATGAGTATTATGAACCAGTAAAACCAATGTGTGGTATAAACAGCCATGATTATGATAGAATATGTTTAACATGTACCACCATCATTATCAGTAGAAGTGATATGTTCTACTAACTTTGTTATCTGTTGGAGTACAGGTAGCTTTTACATTTAACACCACCTTTCATCAATGATTGAACGCGTATAGATTGCAACCACAATGTTTAAAAAATTTGACTTATGTCAATTATGGCTTTCACCCCTTGAAATATTCATACGTACCGTTATACAATGATTATCAGAGAAGTGGACAAGTATTTAAGGTTGGTTAACAAGACAGAAGCAAACAGTGGAATCCGAAAGGAACCCGGCGCATGCATACCGGTTGGACCCAACACCGACAGGGACAGAGAGTCCCCGAAAAGGATGATGCGCTTGGCGATGTCTTCACCGATGATGCAGGTAGGGATCGACGATCGGATCTCATGCGGCGAGGTATGAATGAGTCGTGAGAAGAGGGCAAAAAAATCGGTCGGTACCATGAATGGCTGGGAAAACTGCGACGTTCCAACCGGTGAACGGTTACCGTCCTTCTCTCTACCATTCTTACCTTTCCCCGGCGTCTCTTTCGTTTTTCGGCCGATGACGGCGAAGTGCCGACGATCCTTTTGCACTTCGTTTCGACCGAGTCCTGGGAGCGTCCGGGAATCGTCTAGTCTCTGTTGCCGCGGGCCAAATACTTCGGCTCCTTTCAACCCGAAAAAAATAGGAGGCCTCGTTGTAATTAGGACAGTGCGCCCGCATGGCCTGTTGCTTGGAGTCTCTGCCACCACCTCACCATTCTCCTTCATCACCCGCTATCTCGCTTCCTTCTCGTCTCTTCCATTTTTACTCCTCCGTGCTACCTTCCTCTGTCGTCCTTGAATACCCGAAGGCATCCTGACGCTACATTCTTAGTGACCCTTGAGACAACTTTCAATAACGTTGAGACAAAAGAGCCTTCCAAAGTTGAGTGGTCTCTGATGGCGGAACACCGTGGCACTCTCGTAGAACACCCGAGACCCATAGGGTTAATATGAGTTTCTTACTCTTCCTATATACATTTATGTCAGGACCACGATCTACTGGAAAATGGATAACAATTTAAGAATTATTCAATTTCGTTCATTAATTGCCAAATGGAACATGAAATGTAAGCACAAGGTTCTTCAGCATCTCATCGTACCAGTTAAGGAGTAAGAAAAAGATTTTTAGTGTTAAATTTATTTTATTTCTGGATACGATTCTCAAAACGTATAGCCGGTTTTAACTAGTGTTGATTGAAGGGCGGTTCCGTGCTAATAGTTTCCATCCCTTGTCCTATTACCACAAGTACCACGCCTTCAAACGACCGGTCGACTAATTGGCGATGCACGGTTAACGATTGTCTTTAACATTGATTAGGTAGAGAACGCCTTCGCGTTTCTTTATTATTTTGAGTAAACAAGGTGTTTTACTAATGAATTAAATAATTTCACTTTACACGGTCACCTTAATATGTCAGGTATTTTTAAGCGAAATCTTTCACTAATATTCATTTATCAATTTATTTTATGTTTTTCTAAATGATTTATAATATTAATATATTATATAAATAAATATAGCCTAAGTAGGAAAAATGAGTATCTTAGGGATTTTCTTTTACTCGAATACATAATGATCTTTCCAGAGACTAACCTTAAACAATACAATACTTTCAACATAGGGTTATACATAATAATAAAATATCGATAGAACGTAAGAGCTTGTTACTGACAAGTATCTTTCAATTTTTCGACAGTGAATCGAAATCCAAACACGAAGACGCGATTTCTCTCGGTCAACGCCGAGATGGTTTCAGAGAAAAGAGGTGCCGTTCGTGGGAACCGTGAGACCGCTTCCGAGAAGTATGAACACCACGTAGACATCGAGAAGAGCATAAGGAAAACAGGAAAAAAGAAGGTGGATGGAAGATTGGAACGTGGACGGGACGGCGTTGGTTATTATGGAAATTCGGTTTCTTTCGCAACATTGGCGTTGCCATAGTGTCCGTTCGGATGGCGATCGTTCCACGGTGGTAGGTTTGAGTACGATTTTGGCCAGCTGTTCGAAACCGACGAGATGCATTTTGTCGCGAGATAACGCTTCGAGGACGATTCGGGCACGTGGGTGGGACGGTCGATAACCGGTGAAACACACGAACACTTTTAACGACTAATTGCCGTAGATAAGAGAGCTTGAGAAGCTGGGTGTGGAACTGGTATATATGTTGTACTATATCGTCGATCGTCCTCGCGAAATGTATGGGAACCAGAGTCATCTGACCGATGCGATGCATGCGTCATCATCACTGTATCCATGTGAATTTCCATGACGATTTTGATCTTTGTATATCGAATATAAAAGAACGATTACTATAAATAAGAAATGTCATATATTAAATAATAAAGATGTATTAATTAGTTAAAAAATTACGATATTATGATAACGCTGTTTTTTCTAAATAATTACAACATTTTTATGTATTACTTCTTTTTAATTCTGAACATTTGAAAACAAGAATTTTTAAACAACATATCTCTCGTTGTACTTTCATTTTTTTCATATAACTATAAAAAAGAAAATCTTAAAACATATGCTTAATGAAAAGAATTGACTACAAGGGATACCAAGTAACTTTATTAAAACTGAAGGACTCGTTACTTTGAAAAATTTTCGATTAAAATAACAGTTACCAACTAAGTTGATCAATTTATAACAATTATCTATATATATGTCACTCGTACAACTAAAAGTCTCGTCGGAAGTGCTACCACCTGCTATCTTCATTGTCATTTTCACAATAGTAAAGTTATTTAATATGAACACCTTTTCTACTATGAAATCCCAACTTATGATCATTACAATGTTCATAAAAGTTGAAAGGATGCTCTTTTATTTCGTAACTAACCGTGTGTGTGATTTATCCGCATATTAGCTTTGAAATCAATTAAACATCTTAGGCAAGTGGTTCGATTATATTACACATATCTCAACATCGTTAAGTGTGTAATTATTTTTATAGATTCTGTTATATGTCCATGCAATGGAGTTTAAAACTTACTAATTACACATCGTTAAATAACGAAAATCCAATCTTGAAGCAATCTGTAAGTTATAATACTATTATTTCTAAATATGAAACTCTTGGAAACTGCTATTACATGTTGGATATTGGTAAGTAATGAATTCATTCTAAAATTTATTTTTCTTGTATATTTTAACAAATTAACCATCTGAAATCTATATTTTCAGCATCGCAATCCTTGCGGACCGATCGATAACATTTTATACAATTAATACTTAAGTTAATTTAATACTTAAGTCAAACTACGACAGTGAATGAACGAGTCTCATATATTCAACTTATGAACGAATTTTGAACTAGAAACGTTTTAGAAACAAGCAAAGTCGGTCTTATAATAGATCCATCTTTTTTTCCAAGATGCATATTTATACAATAATTGTTATGAGTCCGATTATGGAGGAAGCAAATTTTGTATCTTATTTTCTAGCACGTTGCAAAAGAGTACGAATCTTATTTGTCAATAAGATGTTAAATTTCAATGAAAATTCTCTTCATCGAGATTTAAAATTTTTTAAAGAAATAGCTCCCATATTATGGAATCGATGAGTGATAATTGTATAATAGTGCTTGAAATTTTTGTAAATAAATGTATTTTGTTGCAATATTATCGTCAAACTCAGACTGCATTGTTACTAAAATAATTCGTTAATTGCAATCTATTAATAAGTGTTTAATAAAGCTGCAGTTACTTGATCGTCTTCGCAGAAATCATTGGACAGGCTATAGAACAGTTTTCTGCGCATTAACAAGGTATTTTTAAACAGCTTGTTATACGTTTCCTTCGATCATCATTACTGCAACACTAATAGCACATAAGAAGGAAATGGACAGAACTGTATTTCATAGAACAGAACCTCCATTCACAAGTAATACCTTTTCTTAATACCATTAAGGAAATAATAAACAACTATTAAGAAAATTTTTTATTTAAAGAAAACTGATATAATATAAAAAATCTACAACATTTTAAAAAGATATAACACAAATTAATTAGCAATTAATAATTAATGTTATTACAATAAAGAAATAATATTAATGAAAGAATAAGAAATATTTTCAACAATTGCAATAATTATGAAATTTACCGTTCATTTATATTTAGCGACTTATATGAATTTTATAGTACTTTATTTGATATATTTCATATCGTACATTTGCAACATAACGCAACGATCCGAATACATGTCCTGTTCAAATAATGAGGTAATTGTGTTTTGCTATAATCTATTATTTATCAAATATTTTGATCACTAGGTTAATCAAAATTAGTCGAATATATTTCGAACTATCATAACCGAGATTGCTCTACCAGAACCGAGAAAAAGGGGGAAGAGTAGAACAAATCGTGGTTAAACAGGCCATTACGGGTCGTTATAGATCTTTCAAGCCCTTATGGGAAATAATCGCGGCATGGTGGCGGTGGCAGAGGTTTAAGAACGTATCCCGAAGAGAGAACGACGAGGTCGCGACATCGTGACCACGGCCAGCCACTGATTTACATATTGTCCACCAGCATCGCGGCTCTTTGTTTTGGAATGCCTGCCGAGAGCGAGGAGAGGTGCCTTCCATCTTCGTTTTTCACAGCCGGGTCTCTCCTTTTTCTCTTAGCTACGTTCGTAATAGCGTCCAGATCCCCAACGCCATTGCTATCCACCGAACCACCAACGTCGATCTACCCGAGAACTGAGAGGAGAAGGCGTCGGGGTAATGCATTCTCATTTTTCGAACGGCGACACCCTTCCTGTCGTTCTGTCGGCTATGTATGTATGTATACGAAACAAGGCCGACGATCGGCTGATTAGAAAATTCTTCTCGTCACGAGCAGTTGATTTTCAACGATAAAACGCTGCGTGTACGAAAACGATACAAGAATTGCTTTTATTTTTTTCCCGTACGTGAACAGTATGAGAACGTGAGTATGGTTTGGAATGTGGAATTTGATCCCTTTCGATGGTATTCGTTAACGAACTTGTCATACTCTTCGATATTAATAGACTTTCAAATTCATTGGTTAAACGGAACAGTAATCTATTATTAGTCTGAAGCACATGCCGTTGTGATTCGTAATGGTCCTTATGATCATTTTTCAGACGTTTAGAAGTAAAAGATTCTCTAATGATACTTTACCCTCATCTACTATGTTATACTAATAGTGTTACAAAATGCATTTAAGAATAATGAACAGTGAATACAGTCAACAAAATTTCTAAGTTCCACTATAAATTTTACAAATTTTTTACTATTATCTATTCAATTTTCGATTGTTACCGATTAAAGTAATGAGGTGTTGAATTTCAATTTCGCTTTTTCTTATTTTGCTTCATTGGTATCTCTGAATCTTGTGTTTTACTTCCATTATTGTTGCAATATTTGAAAGTTGCATTGCTAATTTAAGCGACACGTGTGAGTGAAGTTCCAACTCTTTTCTTTCTACCATTCAACTGTGTGAGTACGTTTTAACTGTGTAAGTACTTTTAAGTTTAGTCTATTACGAATATGCCGAAAGGGAAATTATTAAATAAAAAGCAAAATGTTAAAATAATTGCTTATACAGATAGAGGACTCTTAATCAGAGAGACAGCCCTAAAAATATAAAGATCACCGAAAGTGATTTCTTCGATTAAGTATAAAAAGAAATTTACACAAAAAGATTTTTAAATGCAATAAGTAAACATGTAATAGCGGATCATACATATATACGCTAATATAAATCTGTCTGTTACGAAAAGGTGTGTGCAACAATTTTAACGAAGTAATAAGCGTTTTGCGTGTTTGAAAAAATGTCTCGAAACCACCTTTGATGCTGCGCCATAAAAAAGCAATACTCGCGATCGCAAAAAGTTATAAAGCCAGGACGGAACAATAGAAATAACTGATTTTTAAGACGAAAAAGAGTTTAATCTTGACGAGTTAAATGATTTTAATTTGCATTAACAGGATTTTACCAACAATCCAGACGTCTGTATGAGTCAACGGTGGAAACGTGTTTATTTGAGCTGCATTTATGTTAGTTACACGGGGAAGGCACCAATATGCTAGATATCAACGAAGGTTAATTCCAAAAAGAACATAGAAATATTGAAGAATGTTTTACTTTCATTCATAAAGTAATCAGATTTCAAAGAGTGGATATTTCAACAAGATAAAGCTGTCGCCTTTACGATAAAATGCACAAAAGAATGATTTCAAACTGAAAATATATGATTAAAGCAGTGGTCTACTCTATCTGCTGACCTAAATCCAATTGGAAACCTTCGGAAAATATTAGCTCGTAAGGTGTACGTGTATCTGAAACAGCGTACTACAGTTTTGAAGCGTGAAATCAATATAAACCAAGCTTAGGATAATGCAGACATGTCGATCTTAGAGACTTGTATTGAAATTACGAACAATAGAATTTTTTAAGTAATTCGTAAAAAATCGTAAAAATCACACATTATTAGTATACGAAGATCAAATGAAAGATGTTTGCTTTATATTGTAAATAAAGCATTATATGAAGTTGAACTATAGACATTTCACATATTACTTTCTTCAAGTTACATATTTTTCAAATTAATTTTTGAAATAAATACATATTTTACCTTAAAGCTAATCAGATGTTTTCGTAATTTACTTAACATTACGACAATAAGTAAGACTTATTTACTTTTTATAAATTATCAGAAATTTCAAATAAATGTTAAACGTTCGATAGAATTATCGATAATGTTACAAATAGTACTTATAAGAATCAAACTATTACAGAATTACGATTTTGGTAATTTGCAAAGCGTAACAAAATTAAGGGGGGCTTGTTATTCGCAACGTGTCGTTTGTAGTTAAGAACTGAACATTGAAGTCTATTCAATGAAAATAAAGGTAAGTCTAGAGGAAAAGCTAGTGGCACGCTATTCTTCCGGGGAAAAGGGAACAATTGGAGAACCGTGAAGCATCAATTACTGAACCACTGGTCAATCCTGGCCAGGTGGATGCGTACAAGGCGTACGATGGCAAGAAGAACTGTAAAACCGATCCTTCGCGGCGGATTAAGGTGTCGCAAAAGCAAATAAGCAGACTGCAGCGTGCTGCGAATAATAAAACGGTAGGTTAAGGGTTCTTCGCTGCAACTTTGGACTGCTCTGCAGGTATAACTGTGGCATTCGTTTGTCTGTCACTTTGCACCCTAAATCAAAAGGCCTTGGGCGATTCAGTTTCTCGACTTTCGTAACAATACGTGGACACTAGGCGCCGTTTTCCCCTTTGGAAACAGAAAAATGGAAGGCGATTTTGTTCTTAAGAGAGTTTTATTCAATACTCTCGTAAGAAAACTAAAATTTTTTTGCAAGTACATATTTCGAAACAATGTCTGTTCAATAACGCAAAAAGTTGCTCGAAGAAGTTGTGGATAATTTTTGAAACAAGTATATTGAAATACAAAAAGTACACAATGTGAGTATTATCTTACGATAGAAAAAAGATGATATTTAATAAGCTGGTTTATCTTGTTAAATTAATATTATACTTAAGAAATGTACAATATTTAATTTGTACTTAAACATGTTTGTATTTGTACTTGTCATTAAATTTTAATGTTCGCGAGGTTCTTAGAATATGCGATCTCTGTAATTGCGCACCTGCTTATATCCAAACATTAATGCAGTCATTAAATTACTAATTTTCAAATTTCGTATGTATGAGTTAAAAGAAAAACGAAATATAAAAGAGTAGAAAAATCAACATATAAATAGATTTAAATGCATATTTATCAATCATCCTTCCGGATATAGTAATCGTTTAGTTACAAATTGTGAGCTGATTCATCTTCAGAATACCGTTCTTCTTCAGAAGATTAACCGGCGGAAATGCTCAACATAGTTCAATTCCGGACCCCCACCAGCAAAAACGCTAGAATCTATAATTTAAGGTTTACCTTTTTAAGAATAACGTCATTTAGGATACGTGTGTATGCTAGATGAGTAACCATAAGAATGTCTATCCTTTCTTTTCGAACATTGCGAAAATGTATGACGTATCAAGATGGAAAGACCAAAGAGACAGGGGGCAAAACGTGAGAGGTTAAAAGAGAAAAAAACAAACGAGAATGTGATGAAGATCTTTAGGAAAGGCTTGCCAAACCACAAAACCTGCCGTGAATTGAGCATTTCTGAATCGATGTTGTCCAGGCTCATTCTGGCTGCCGCGCCTTTCCTCTTCATCGTCCCACTTGTTGCCGACCGCAGCCGGGCACGAGGCTCATGCTGATGCCTTGTTAACATCCGCGAAACGACCATCAAGAATCCCAAAGAGCATGCCGCATTAGAACCGGCCGGCAAAAGGAAGCTGCTTCAGGTGACTGGCTTCCATGTAGATTTGTCAGACGCAATAATACGGCCTATCCTCTCATACCCACTTCGGTCAAACGACTATTAACCCTACCGCTATTAACGTCGACTGTAGACATCACCCACGAAACGACTAGTGGATATTAAATTATTCGATTATAGTCACTTGTGGTATAAGAACTTATCTAAGAATCTATGTTTTGTATTCTACATTATAAATCACCACATCTCATGTTCTGAATTATACATTTTATTATGCAACCGCGAGTACTAAATATTCAATTTCATTAATTGTGTGTTGCAACGAACTACTATATTTATAAATACTACGTACTTACCTAAATCTTTATATGTGAATTTATGTCGAATTTCATATTTTTTATATATTATGATGCTATTATTGTTTGTGATTTCTTATTTTAGTTTAATTCTTACTGTGTTTATTTGTATATTGTATTTATGTTGCCCCTACAGATCAACACGTATAGTACTACCCATAATAAATACTTGTACATTTATATTCAACATAACGCTATGTAACGTCATCGTCGAAACTTCACGTAGTAACCACTTTATAGTATTAATAATGATCTATATATTTAGCATTTAATACATTATGAAAATATATCAGTTTTACTACTTATCTTTATGTAAATAATTTTTATAATTTTTAATATGTTACTTATTATGATAAGTGATCTTACTTTACAAGTATATTACTTAGTATATATATATACTTATTCATTTTCGCACAAGTATAATAGTTAATTTGTGGTGACGCTTGACGCTATAGCATTATGGAATGCTTCCATTTTGTCCGCAAAACTTTTGAGCAATTTTTCAACTATTATTTGTTTTCTACTGCAAGATCGAAAATTGTCATCATTTATTAACCATGAAATGCTCTATATTTTATGCTTATTATCAACCAAGTTCAACGCATTATTATCTACTGGATTTTCCCTAGATTTTGTGCATAATTGAAGATTAATAGAAACGTGTAAATCAGCATATCATAATTGTACATAATACACAATAGAGCAATAATTAAGTATGGTAATTATTAACAGAATGATATGATTCATGCAAATTTTTGTTCACTTTGCAGTCTGCAAAAACGAAGATGTGAAAGATATGTTTTGACGAGACACGCTGTATACAAACAAAATCTTAAGAAAGACTAACAATCATAATACATTGAAAAGCGAAGTAAGTGAAACCGCATATGTATTTCGCCAGAACGAATCCGAGCGCACATTTACAACGATATCGCTAAAAGGGTTGAATTGTTCTGGAGACTAATTCTGTATTCAGAAGACATTCGAGTTTATTCGTTTGTGGTATTTCGCTAGGGGCACTGTGGCTAGCAGGCGCAAAATATGCAGAGTCGAGGTGAGGAGAGGTCTCATCGGCGGGATGAAACGGGATCACCCGCACGTGGGAAAGTGCGAGGTTTGACCGTGTGGGGTCTTGGTCTTGTTCTATCCTGTCCCGTTTCGTATCCTTTCTCGTTCTTCCTGCCCCTCCATTTCGCCCACTCTTTGCTTCCAGAACAGAGCTGTCCCCGGCAATGCGGAATCGTATTTCTTTCGGCAGTGTTGGCCGATGTATAAGCTGGTCGGTAGGTAGCCCTACAGTCCTCATAACAACATCTGGATGAACACCGTGAAACCGCGCCGTCCCGCCATTTTATCTCGCATGAACGAACATGTCGAGCATGAAAGAGGCTCAGTAAAATGTATTCAACGGCACTTTATCCACGCAATTAACAGATTAACTCAAAATGAATTATTAGATATTAGGGAAAACTGGAGTAATTTCGATTATTTTTACTTTTTTCAACACTGAAACAAGCAATATATCTATTTAAATGACTGGTATCACAATTTTATTTTAAAATTCTTACATCATGTTACATTTCGTTCTGCAATAATGTAATGACTTTTGTACTGATTAATCAAGAAATAATATAGTGAATTTTCTTTTTTATTTATTCAGAATCAACAGAGTTTGATATTGTAGCTACTAATACCAATGACTGTCAAAATGTAATGTATACTTTTCAAAGTATAAAAGAGTACTATAATCCGTTTACTGAACCAGAATTAACCAGCATCCTTGTTTTGTACTACTTCTCACACGTTTTTAGAATTTTCATTGAGTATCATTTAATATGATGGTGATAATTTTCAGGAAAATTCTAGATTGATCATGATGTCAAAGAAAAAATAATACGTTCATTTGAAAATATCTTCAGTTGTGCACTTACAGCTGGAAACGTAGAATTTATGTTATGAAAATGTAAAACCAGACATAGAATCACGAGAAACTAATATCCAAAGAACTTTAAAATCTCGTCTGGTTCACGGAAATGGTGTCAAATCTTTTATAAACTTATAAAAATCCTTTATAAACTTTTTATAAGTAATAATTTACATTATACTATAAGAATAATAACTCTGAAATGAAAATTTAGTTTAATATTTTTATTACCAAAACACATATTCGTTATCATATTTATTATTCTTATTGATGTGCAAGTGAGAACATTTACCAACCCTCATTTAGGGATCATAGTCCTACATGGGTTAATACATAATACCAAGAATGTACTACATAACATGGTATTCATTTTGTAAGAAAATAAATCCATAAATATAATAAAATTTTATTATTACGCAGTGTTTAAAGATCAGCCATTTTAACTAGTTTTGATGGAAATAACTTCGTCTTAACTATTGGTAGTTCTAATGTTAAAAATGAGTAACTGGATTGTATATGATCACTTGGTATCAATGACAGTAAAATAAAATGGATAATGAAGCAAGTTTTAGAAATAAAACATTCGATTATACAATGGTAGAAAGGAAATCACAATTACAAATATAACAACAGCTATAACGTAGACGATGGAATAGGAAGACCAAAATTATGGATTTTTGTCATACTTTTCTTTACCGTTTGCAATGAATCGTTCATTATATTTCTTTTGGGGAATTTAAAACGCTGCGGCGTTTAAATTCTGCATGAAATTTAAAATGGTCTTGCTCATAAGAAATGTAACGTGTTCATTATTGTTGAATGAATCATGTCATCTACAACAAAATTGTGTAATTTACAAAATATCTATAAAATATTTTGTCTTAGTAAACAATTGATTCGACTTGATACATATAACTAATTGTAAGATAAAAATCATTGACTATGAAACTAGTTATTCTTAAATTAATATTTATTAGTAATAAATTTAATATCATTTCAGCTATGAGTTCTAACAGAGTTATTTTTCAAATTCACCTTATTATGTAATTTATGAATCGAGATGATGACTTGAGAATGCATATAAGTTGGACTAAAATATAAGTTCTGACTACAAATGCAAACATATGACTATGAAAATCTTTTATTATAAACAAATCCATAGGTATTCATTTCGCTACATAATCTTATAGCAGTTATCAATATTTAGCCAAAGTAAGGAAATACTTGAAATAACTGTAGATTACTATTATCAGCATCATTAAATAGAAGGATATTTCTACTTTCAAACTCACATTTAGTTTTTGGTGATTTTTAAATTCAGTTCAGTGTATTATATTGAATAAATGAACATGCGGTATGGGGTAATATCGGCAAAAATAAAGGGCAATTGCTGTGATCTTTAAAAATTTCTTTTTTTAGTTTAAAAGCTATGAATATATGAAAAGAGAGAATATAGCCATAAAAAATTATTACAGAGCGTGAAAATAGTTTATAATAAAAACATCAATTTATATGGCAGTCAATTATTTGGAGTACGTTTTATTCCATAAAAAGAATTAAAGAGGGAAGTTTGCAATTACATTACATTTGCCGTAGTGAATATAAAAGTAATGAATGATATTTACTTCCTTTGCAAAGAATTCGGGAGAATTAGGTGGTTCCAGTTGAAAAGAATACATTTGTTGTTAATGTAGTAATTAATTTAAAAACAAAAAAATCATAAAATTTGTTATTAATTTATTAGCGTTTTTACCTTTTTCATAAGTGAAACCATAGTTAAAATTATCTAGTAGGATAACAAATGACTTCTTTTAGTTAGTTTATAATTTTGTAACAACGTAACTTTATGTCTTCTTGGTTATACTAATCTGATTCATAACTATCATCATGAGTTTCTTTATTTTTACCGGCAATTCTTCAGTTGTACATTTCCTGGAACATCTACCATTGTCCCAATTTTGCGTTTGTTTTGTACCTAACATAAAATTGTTAATAATGACTGATAATCAATAACACAGAATCGTTCGTAAATTACGCGAATATCCAAACTTTGATTTTCCCAAACGCCTAAAATTTGCAAGCCCCGAAATTTTCAAATACTCAAATCCTCCAGTTTGCAAATTCTTAGATTTTCAAATTTACAAGTTATTAAAAATAGAAACTTTAAAGTTTCAAGTTTCTAAACTCCCAAAAATGATGAAATAATTTTTAACACGAGAACTTAAAAAATCATGATCAATCGTAAACGCGTTAGATAATTTTGTTTAACTTCGAGTACTGAAATATATTTCTAAAAGAAATAAATATACATTCTGTCACTATTGTCTCAGAAAAGCAATTTCAATCGAAGTTTCACAGAAACGAGTTAAACAAATCGTATAAATTTTTAAATAAAGTTTATGACTGGAAAAATATAATATAAGAAATATTTAAAAAATTGCAAGTATTAAATAAAAAATTAATCTTACGTAATTTAAGGATGCTTCGTAATAATAATTAGACTCGGAACATACATAAGATGGGATAATAAGTTTTCATTAAAACTTACATATAACGTAAGGTAATAACCTTATCAATATACTACAAAATTATCGATCTGACATATTCCTAACCTAATCAAAAAATGATTGTAGTTGAAGATAACTACTCTGGAAAATAAGAAAATAAGTTTCTGCACGATCCCACTTGACATTTGTCGATCTTTTCATGGTGTACTCTAATACATATAATACATACATACATTAATAATCTTTTCACATAGTGTTTAAGCTAATTGATTTATACTAACAAAGAATATGCTGTTGTATTTTTAGAAAAATTGCATCTGCATTTCTTTTTTATGAAACTGCATGTTTACTTCTAAACAGATCATTTTTGTCAAAGCACTGTGTATAAAATATTAGGATGTAATGTTTAAAAAAATCAATAATTTCTGAGGTACTTTTTTAATGCAAATATCTCACGAACTTTAAATGCTTTTTCTTTAATATTATAGTTTAACACTTTCTTATGCAGATTGTTTAAATGAATTGATTTGCATGAAAAACAATATGCAATTCTATTTAAAGAAAGTGTGTTGGGATATTTTTGCTACATTGGTATGCGTATAAAACTTGAAGTCATAGGAAGACTTGTCTTTTTTAAAGCATTTGATTTCTTTCATTGCTCTCTTCTATTTTTAATAATTGTTAAGATATTATTACTTTGCTGTGTTTCATGAGAAAACCTATATATACTTTATACAAATGTTTAATTACCATGTTATGAAATGCTTTAAAATTTATAAAATGTTAAAGTATTAATCGCGACGAGCACCATTTTCGAAACCACTATCAAAATAGAAATATTGGTCGCACCATGTTTAAAACTGTGTATAGAGATAATATTGGGAACCTGAAAAATAAGAAAGGTAAAATCCTATTCATTTAAAAATGACACTAATAAAAAAGAAATCGCCATACTTCTATTAAGACGCTCTCAGCACTGATTGCGTATTTCACATAACAAAGGATATTTTATGTATCGAATCTCCCATCAATTGCAGTGGTTGGGTGGCGAGAGAATCTCGTTTCTCGTTAGTCTCGTGAGAGGGTCGGGTGCTATCGTGTTAGTTAAAGAGACGTTCTAAGATCCGAAGGTGACGATATTGAACGTGAGTCGCCAACGACGATGCTGATGACTTGCACGGAGACATTTGCCAACTAGACCAAATGGGAAGTTGCTGTTATAAGTAACGCGTCTACTGCAATATAAAATACTTTTACATTTTTTTGTTTTTAGGTAAAGTAAATGTGCTAGTGCTCAGACGAGTCCTGGTAATTAACAATTGAATGGGAGTACTTATTTCGATCATTTAAATAAATCAAAATGTATTGGCTGTACACAGATGTACATTATAAGTTTCTATAATTCAATAATTATATCACACAAAAATATTATTCTACAGTACTTCAATATTCAACTTTTCTAAACTCGTTTCATAATGACATAAGGAAGCGAAGAAATACTTTTGTTAAAATTGTAATTAAGTAATGTTACATAATTGTTTTAACAAGTTATTTTAGATTTATTAATTAATAGAGAATTCAAATCAATTTTATTTCTTAATAATTTTATTTAAGTAATAAAATTAAGCAGTGTTTCTCCACTAGTAACATGTAAACAATATCGACACAAACGCGACTTCGCCTTAGACCAAATAAGTAACACGAATTAGTCTTAATTACATTGCCAATAATTATTACACTAAAATAGGTATTTTTTATATTTTATATATTTAAAATTTTATAATACGCATTTAATCATTTCTCCTACATTATAAAATCACATACATTCTTCAGAGCACCGAAGGAAAAACAGAAGAAAAAGAATTACACATAATTATTACAATTTGTCAGTCATAAGTTTCATGTGTCAAAATTACGTTCAGGAGAAAAGCTCGTTGTAATTAATTAAATGAATTCATTATAAATGAGATATTTCCAGTGTACAAATTATTACAAGTTAGTATTAATAACTAAATGTTGTTTAACTATTTGCTTTATTCTATTCTGTCATTTTATCTATTTTCATACCGTTTTTTGATTCATAAATGTGCTGTATATTTTTTTTTTGCATGGACTGTAACAAATTTAATATGCTATAAGTTAAATATTTAAATATAGAAACATAAAACCGACAACGATGGCAATAAACAATAAAAAGTTTATAATTTCAATAATTTTCGTCAATGTTTTAACGAGAAAAATCAAATACTTAATTTAATTTAATTTTCATTATAAATGGATATTAGTAATTAAAACGAAATTCTTGTTATTGACAATAATTGCAAGCAACTAAATGACATTTTAAATAGTTGTAATACTTACTTGTACCCAAAATCATTAATAAAAAATATTACCTTTAAACCATAACTTTTGAAAATTCTCTTATAACAGTTACGTTGTCTGTTTAAAGCATGCCGAAAAGAAATATCTTTTCTATGCTCCCTATCCAGTTTTTCGCCTCGTTTGATGAACGCAAGTTCCGTTCATTCACAATACGCCTAACTAACAGATTCCTATCATTCTACCAGAAAAGGTACGATTATGTTGGAAAAAATCCCAAGCTAACCAGCATGATTGACCACGTCTTCGTTTCCCGGGGGTGGCTGTGTGTTAACCGACGTTTACGTAGACACCTACATAATCGGGTCGGTGAAAAGAAAGACAGTATGTTGACAGAAAAAAAAGAGAGAAGCAGAGAGTTGAGCACGACAAGCTGGCGCCACTTTAGAGACCCATCCAAGTCCTTTCTCTCCTCATTCATCCTCTTATCCTTGTCTGTTCTCTTTTTCACGTGTCTCTCACCCCTAGGCTCGTAGCTAGAGGGCCGACAATCCCTTTCGGATTTGCCAACATTCCTTCACACGCTAAATGCGCAACAATAGGCTTGTTTGGGCTATGATTTAGGGGCCGGTTCGACGCTTCGTCCATCGAGCATGGTCATCCCCCTCTTTTCGGCTATCATCTATCTTCAATTCAATGGGAAACTGAAGCATCTTCTTTTGTGCGATGCTTTTCTTTTCGATACACGCCTTCTTTATCGCCCAATCTTCGTGTTTGTCTGTTTCTGATTGTGGGTACTTTATCGCTACCATTTTTAAGGAATGCGGTGCAGTGGAGGTGGTAGTAATATGAAATATCAATTTTGTTTCTTTGTACAAAATCTTTAAAGAAGAGTATTTTAAATGGATAATGACCACAACTCCATTTTGTGCCATTCGTTGTGATTTTAAACTAGAAAATTTACACTCTAAAAATTAAATAAAAATTGCAGAATTAACATTAGAATTTTCTAGTGATAAAGATAACATTTCACAAAAATTTTGAAATATAGATATTTACTGATGTGGAAATTTAGATGTAAACATAAACATTTGGACATATAAAAATTTGGAAAATATATAATAGAATTTTGGGGATTCGAAAATATGGGAACTTGATATTCGCAATATACAAGTTGGAGAATATAAGGGTTTAAGAATACGGAGATTTGACAGATATACATATGTAAAAATAGGGAGATACAGATATTTTAGTATCGGGTGCATAAAATTTTATCGATAAAGAAATATGACAATAGACATATTTTGAAAACAGAAATTGAGCAATATGGAGGTTTAGGAATGCAGACATTTGAAAATGTAAATATTTGGGAATATAGAAATCTGGAAACATAAACGTTTTGATACTTAAAAGATAAAGATTTAAAAATAGTTTTTAGAAGAAATTTAGAAATAGTTTTTATTGTGATACGAATATTTATGTGAATAAATATTTTTATAAAAGGTAGGTAAAGAAATAATACGTTGATATGTAAAAATTTGTTGTGTCAAACAATTTTCGTATATATTCCCTATGTTTTATGTATGAGTATACATAAACCTTCGTAATTTAATGACCATATAATAATATTTTAATTAATTATAGTTGAAAGATAATATTAATAAAAGTGTTTTATAATCATAATTGGACATTGTATTCATGTGGTTCGGCTGAGAATACATTCGACAAGTGTAATGGCGTGAAAATATTCGAGCTACTTGAGTAGCGGCATCAGGTGGCGTCACGGTCCGCCCTCTCGGTTTCACGCTCTTCAAAGTTCGCCGATCTGCGAACATAATCTGCGAACAAATCGGGATTTCACGGGCCGGCTGCTGCGGACGCTTCTCAGCAGATCTACCGAGGATACCTCACCATCTCTGAACCTACCGACATTTTAGAAATATATATACCGTTTGCGAAAAATGTACCGGTAACCTGTGTTGACGCCAACCACGTACCAAAATAGTTTCAAAGGGACCGATGTCTAAATACCTAATGTATAATTATAATGATGTGAAAAAGTATACGGAACATTCTTTATGCTTACAATAAATAAAGAAATAAACGATATTTTGGTTTTCAACGAATTTATTTATGAATAATTATATTAACTATTGAATAATGAATATACCTTCTTTTTTTCTAGAAAAGAAAACTAATTCTCGAACTTAATTCGTAAACGAGAGGACCTATTTATGTCACATAAATTGTGATATGGGATCTGAAAGTCGTTTCTTAAATAATTCAACATTCTTTAAACCTAACTTGATCTCTAGTAT
Source organism: Megachile ligniseca (assembly GCA_945859555.1). Taxonomy (NCBI): domain Eukaryota; kingdom Metazoa; phylum Arthropoda; class Insecta; order Hymenoptera; family Megachilidae; genus Megachile; species Megachile ligniseca. The sequence goes on from OX243785.1 coordinate 393,977, forward strand.
ATATCAAAGTTGTGATAGATTTTGTTATATGCAGATAAGTTTCAATCACACAATACTTCTGATACTCAGTAATCAATATAATTGTACTGTTTATTTCTTTACTCATTGTTGTATTAGAAGAAGAAGTATCTAATATTCTTTTATGCTGCTGTACGTTAATTTCGATATTACGGACTTATTTATAATTAATGACAAAATTTATCAACTAATTTTTGTTTTATTTTACATTTCATTAATATTAAAAATAACGAATGGTGTAAGGGTCGCAAGTCGGGTTAAATACAATAGTGCAAATTTTTACATTAGATTATATTTTTATTGGAGATTTTAGTTTTCAAACTAAAAACGGAAGTATCATAATAACGTATATGAAATAAATAACACAACAATAAATAAAGTGGATAAACTCAATGGAAAGAACCTAATTATACATATGGATAGATATTCGTGTATACAACATACAAACAATACTATAAATATATGCTTGAAATCATAAACTAATTAATAAGTCACCTTAACCCGTGGGCGAAAAATCCGCCAAGTAATAAATATTCTTTTTATGGTCTTATTATATAGAAATTCTCACAATCTTTTAATAATAATAATAATAATACGTGTTAAATGATAACAACTAACCTTTACATGCTCTTATAACAGTTTTTAAGCGAATCGGATTGTGCTTGAGCCGTGATTGAGGAATAAGTATAAAACATTTCAGTTTTTTATAAAATGTTTGACTAAAAATGTACATGTTTTATAATATAGTACAGAATAAATAAAAAATAAAGTATTAAGAATTAAAAAGAAATATCGCTTTTAAAATAAAAACACAGCAGATTGAAATGCTATAGCATTGTTATAGTGGGCCTCATATTTCAAAATATATATCTGAACGTTTAGTTCTTAATAGGAATTATGGCAGCAAAACTCAACAGAAAACATTGCTTTGGATGTGTTATAAAACTCATCGCATCATTGTAACCTAACCTATAAGCAGACATAAAAAAACACGATAGTGAAAACCAGCAACTAATAAAGAACTTAAAAGATATAGTTACTTCAGGCAGAGACATTACAAAAAGAAGGTGGAACTTTCTATTTAAACGTGTCATTTCTCTATTTACAGTAACTATAATATCTTTTTAGTTCTGTTATCAAGTTTTTCGTAGGTAGAAAGAAAAATTTGTAATAGATAAATTGTATTGTTATTTCATTGTTATTTCATCTTATAAAATGAATAAGCATAAGTTTCTTATATTTCTAAATCTGTTCGACATATCAATTTAATAAAGTTATTGTTAAATAACTTTATACTATAACATTAATAATACCTTTAACTATTTAACTATAATATTTAAATGAAAAGTGGTTTGGTCGGTTTTGCACTCCACTGTTTGAAGTTGTCATATATTTCTCGTTTTCATATCAATTTATTTCCAATTTTCAACTCTTTTATAATAATGTAACCATCAAGTTTTCGGCAAAAGCGAGCCATAACGAAAGGGTTAGCAAAGGAAATGTCAAATGATCGGTAAAGAAAGTCTGACAATCGGTGAGGAGCGTGCTGCACTGTTCTGGTGTCGTGAGCATGGAACTTGCGATTCCACTAGCAAGCAGATCGTATGCTGAGGCACGTTTGGGCCACATAGGCCGTGGAAAAGAACCCTGAAGGGTTCTCTCTACAACGTAGCAGGCCACGATGCAATAATTGTGCGACGTTGGCGACAATGCGCCAGCAAATTGTATGGACGGCTCCGGTACATTGTTTGAGACCAAGCGTTTGAGACGATTCAGCCACGCTCGAGAATCACCAGTCTTCGAATGCGAGAACTACTCGACAAGTCTTGACGGAAAGGAAGTCCACCTTCTGCACGTTTACCCATGTAAATACTATCCACTAATAACACTTGTTATTTTTCTTATATACAAATTATTAACGTTTTCAGTAATCGTTAAATTATAAATGATTCGAAATATATATAACAAAGTTATTTTATAGCTTTTTCTGTAAAATGTTACCATGTGAAGCAACAATTTTTCGTTGAAATTTTGTAAAGGCACTTAAATAGCTGTTGAAGAACGAATTCAAAACATATACAATGTGGGAAAAGAGAAAATATTTGATTTGCGTTGTTAACTTTTGTTGTTAAAAATTGTCATATTTTATTTGGAAATAACTGTATTATTACAATTCTGAATGAGTGGTTAACCTAGACACTTATTATTTTAGTGCATTTTTACACGAAGTATTAATTATATAGCGGTAAACACGATTTAATAAAAATATACCCACGAATTAATAGAACTGAACTAATGGATTCACAAATTATTTTTAATCAATGGATAGAACAACGTCCAATACTTTATATGCATCAACATAATAATTACCACTTACGGCGTGTTTCATGAGTTGATAAAATTCATTTAGTTACTCAAAATGTTTAATGTTTATGTAAAATTTCATTTTCGTAAAAATAGGTGAATATTTTGTTTTTGGATACTACCACAGTGTACATTTATTTATTTGATATAAATGAGAAGAAATAAAGTATACAAGAAATGTTATTTACAAAAATATAAATCAATTACAATTTACTGCAAGTTAATTCTAATTAATACATTAGTCACCGATAATGTAATTCTACGTCATTTTAAAGTCGAGCTATTGCAGCCAGTAATGCAGTCATACAGCATTTAAAAATCTGAAGTTGATCGATAGCATAATCTTGTTATTTCAAGATTTATGTTCACCTGGTTAACATTGGTATGTTTCCAAGGTGCTCATGTATAAACACATAGTTTTACTACATACTGATAGACACTAGAATATGAAACTTTTAATATGATATGTAATAATATAATCATACTTTTTTGACAGCAGCGAAAACTTTTAAAGATATAAAATCATAATGGGTTGAAAAAAAATTGGAAAACCATAGCAGGATTAATAAATATATGAACATTTAATACATAAGGAAACAATAATATTACCATTACGTAAACAGTAGTAATAGTGTAGAAAAAGTGAATAAAAATGATTACCTGTAGAGGTTGTAGGTGTCAAATCTTTCAAGATTCTCAAATTATCCACATACGCAATGTAAGGTCCGTGTAAGAAGTAAAATCTATTGGAACATCTTTCTTTCTAAATGTTGTGACGACATGAAAAAATAAATGTTTTAATAATTATCGTACTAACAATAAAAAATATTGTTATTAAATGTTAAATTTTATTGTTAAACTTCTTCAGTTATTTGTTCAGTTATTTATTCAGTTTCTTCACATTTTACATTTCAAGTGGTATTAGACATTATGGTGCAAAATTAGGTATAATATCAAAATTTTTTATATGAAAAAAATTATATTGATTACAAAAAAGTATGTCTGATGAGTTCCAGCACATTTTCTTTGAACTTTAACACTTCTAATAATTTCATACCAATTTTATCAATTTATGTGATAACTGTAAGTAGCAAAATATTATAAATCCAATATAATAGAGTAATATTGTGTATTTTTACAATATATGCAATAAACAAATCAGAAATAAACAAAATATTGTCATTTGAATAGGAGCAGCCTGTGACCTTTAGTTAAAGACGTTTGAAAATTGTATGCGGCGGCCAGATGATGGTTCCACTCTAAAATTGTCGACTAAGACGTATAATAACAACGCTGTCGCGACATAGAGAGCAAGATCTTTCTAGAAGATCGATGCGCGGAGATTAAAAAATTCATGAAAACGAAACTATTCCGTTTTTCGTAGTCTCAGACAATTTCTCTCAAACAATTTTTCTTATATGAGGGTCGTGAGTCCGAGCTACACGTTAGGCGCCAAAATTATAGGATGCAGGAATAAATAAAGTAGTATCTTTTTCTCGAATTTTCCAATCCTTTCTCTGTGTTTCGATCTTGAAAGATGTTCTTTTCTCGCTGATACAACTTACATTTGGGAGTCATATCATTAATCCTTTCCACTTGAAGGTATTTTTGTTTGATGAATTGTGTTGAAGTTGTTATTCTTCTATTATTACTTGCCATTATTGTTTGTCTCACTATGATTATACGTCGTGTGCATAACAGTGTAAGTTTAGTTATAAAATTACCTACCTCAAATAGTTATGTTAAATCGAATGGTAAGTGTGAATCACTTTTCGAGAGCAAAGGGATAAAAGAAAAAAAGTATCATCATTGAGGATAACTGAGATATCTAGTTGTATTTTAATTCCTAACATCAATATCACTTAACAACATTTCCAAAATATTAGATTAAATCTATTATTGTCTCATTTATTTATCATTATTTACACTCAGTTGGACAGTAAAGTATCCGACCATATCAAGTTACTATAGGTTTGGATATAAAAAAATGAATCATAATCTATCTATAACCAGTAATTATTAGTTTGTATTACGAGTAAGTATAGCAGTACTTTTAATGGGATATATAGGAAGAAAAAATATATATTCAAGAAACGACATGAAATGGAAGTTACAATAGTATTCACTCATTTATTAACATGCATGAAATTAAAGCTCTAACGTAAATTTTAATATTTTGTTGAATACTCTTTAGATTCTGTTATAACTTTCTATCTATTTGAGACTGATTTATAAATTTCCTTACAATTACAACATATACAATATGTGAGTATTGTCCCATTCCTTCTATACATCATTCTTGAATTTGGTTAGAATAAAACAAAATATTTTACTAATGATGCTTTTAAATGTTTTTAAAGGTGTTCACTGACATTAGCAAGGTGATTCAAGTTGACAGAATACCTTATATAATAACCACAGTATGATCTTAACGTTTTAACGATTGATGTCATTTTTATGTCCAACTTTTTATTTTATTATATTGCGCCTTTTTCCTGTTTATTATTTCACACGTTGGTTAGAATTTATTGATCGCTGAAACAAAGTAAATTATAAAAGCATTCATGTCTCAGAGATTTCACAAAATGTACGGCTGAAAAAGAGTTAACATAATTAAATAGAAACGTAGTTAATTAGAGAGCTATTTTTCACTTTTTCTTCGGATAGAGGGATAATTACTATTATTTAAATTGTTAATATTTTTAAAAGAATGATGTAACAAAATACTGTACGCTTCGTGCACGATTAAGCAGGTTCCAGAATGAAGAACATTCAAAGCAAGTAAAAATATCCAGGTGATTAAAGGATCCTGATGTACGGTGTTCAGCATGGGTCCCGTAGTTCAGAGAGAAAGGGGAAAAAAGTCAGTACATCAAAATCGCATCTGGCGAAGGTAAGAGCGAAGGCGGATTGTGGGCCTGCATTGTGCAGAAGTGTGTATTGTAGCCGACGGCTCAAAGTTAAGTGCCGCCAAAGGAAGACAGAGGGGGAGGGAAAAAAGAAAAACGAAAGGAAGGTGAATTTGGGAGTTGTGCGCATTCTCGAGGAACCCGCAGGACGATCGGTGGATCGCTCGAGTACACTTCCTGGGCTTCCATTGTCGTTTCAACGCCATTCATTGGCGTGCCACTGGACCCCACACGGCGACACCGTCAGAAAGAGGAACCTGGTACCTCCGAAAACACGTAGTATACCTACCTGGAATAAGAAACGGTGCAAAACGCGTGAAAGCAAATGGTCCTCACCAAATCTCTTTGCAACGACAGGAATCGAACATCAACGATACACGATGGAATATGGTAATTAAATACATTTAACAATTAACAAATAGGTACAGTTTTAAGTAGAAGAAAGTATCGTGAAGCTGACCGTTCTGCTAACGGACACAACTATGTTACGTATTTTGTTTGAACAGATTTAACCATAAATACATGTAAAAATCTAGTAACGCCGTAGGACATTTTGACAGTTGAGTCCTTTGGTTACGTGAATAACCACGCGAAGATGAGGTATCATATTCACAGAGAAACATCGAGAGGTGAACCTGTTGTTTATATACTCGTCAGTACGCATGCTCTAACTCTGTATGGGCGATGGAATATTAGGATAAGGGTGAAGCAGAGAACCAGTCGTCCATAGGGTAGGAGAACATAAACACACAGCGGACAGACAATTTGGCAGGATTAATAAGGTACAAGGAACCGAGTCCTTTCGAAGGATACATCAGTTAGCTGGCCAGTCCCTGATTCACGACCGTGTGTTGGACTTCGTAAAGCCATCAAACCTGGCAAATATTTGGTCTGAAATAGAGAGGGAGAGAGAAAAGGGAAGAGGCGAGAAAGAGAGAATGAGACGCGTTGGCGGGGCCTTAAACTCACCATAGGCACGAGACCCCCTTAATGAAATTACAGGGAGGGCGCTGCCGGCCAATTAGCGTGAGAATGTCGAGCGGCGGTAGAGTTTAAAAGGGTGTTGGACAGAGGATGCTGTCTCGTAAGAAAAGACAAGGATACAATGTGCCAAGACAGAGAAACATCGATCTTAGAAGGCTATCTTCGTCGTTTCGTTAGGACCTACCTGAGTAGCCCCGGGGACTCATCGTCAGGACCAAACACGACGGTTTTGGGATCCCGAGAGTGCCTTATTCCTACGGTGTTGTATGTGGCTATTGAGTTGTCGAGCCCGCGGGGGACACATACCGAAACCTCGTGAAACACGATCGGACACGGATGCACACGAGCACGCAAACAAACAGAGCTATTCTTCTACGGGCAAAAGGGAGCCACACCGGTATCCGATTGATCTCCTTCTCTCCTTTCCCCTCGATACCTCGCTCACTCTCTCTCTTTCTCTGCCCTCTTTTCCTTCTATTTCTCTTCCCGCCCTCTTTAAGTAGACACCGTGATAATTTAACTCTCAATTTCTTTCGGCTACGTGCCACGATCTGTTTGGATTTGTTACGGAATCTTGTATCAATTTATAGCAAGGTTTGAGTGAAAGTATCTTACTTTCCAGGTAAGATTGATTTTAATGTTATATTTGCAGCACAAATTTTTACGTTCATTATTACCAACGGAATTTTTCTATTGTCAATAAACAGTTTATTGCTTAAAGTTTCACTTTTTCTTTGTTTTTGCAGGTTACGTTTAGATAATAATTGTAATTTAATTACTATACTTCTTTTTTTGACATTATTACATCAACACCTGATATGGACACTGTAACTTCTGTTGCGGTATTTTGCAACTATATATTTAAACAACTAATCTTTTTTTGGTATAGGAGTCATACTTCTGTTACAATCAGAATTATTTTTAACTGTCAGAAATTAAACATTGTATCTCGATATTTTCTGACTTTCAGTGTTAGAATCACTATATTTTGAATTACAGAAAATATGAAAACGAGTCATTTATCCAATTCGATATTAATAACATTGTATAATGAAATATTATATTCAAATTCAGTGATGACTATTTTTAGCAATAAATATTTTAAAAAGTTAATTTACAATCTTCTTCAATATAAGTACATTGTTGTATTCGTGCATGTAACGGAAGTGTAATTATTGCATATGCAGTTATAGTTTATTAATTTCAATTTATATGCAAAATTATAATTAAAACAATATTATAAATAAAGTTACAGTGTTACAGTAATAAATTTTGAAATCTTGTTGCACCTTAGTTAATTTAATAATAAAAGTTCATTTAATGCAATATAATTTATTTGATGATTACCATTGATTTTTTATTATTTTTACGAGTCTTAACAAAGTATTGATCTCTTTTTATTGTTATGTATCTTAATAATAGATTGACATTTTATAATCCATATGCACTTTAATGTAATCAATGATTTATCGTGGTAGAGAATTTTTAAGTCCTTTTGTTAATTTTTTTATACGTATTAATTATAAAAATTGAAAGTATTTTATGTTGTTATCTACGAATTCATTAATCTGGAGTAAAAATTGACCACCTATTAAGCCATTTAATAATAAGAAATCGTTTTACACCTGCGAAATTTAGATACCTTAAATGAAAAAACCGAAACAAAGATTATTGTTATAAAATTAATTCTGTTGTAAATAATTCAATTCATGTAGCATTTACTTAATTTTCCCTCATTTTTAAGGAGGTCAGTTTTAAGGATTTAATAAAAATCACAATAAATGTTTGTTATAATGATATTTTATTAAATATATATACAGAAACACTGTCATTTTTATTAGATCTATTTTCCCTTACATTTTTATCAAACATATCTACAAGTATCACCGTGCCTATTTTCTGTAATACCATTCTACGATTTTTAAATATGACTTGAACAAAAACTGACTGCTCATTTTTTTACGAAAAACAGACTATTAATATTTAATAATACAAAAGAAGAAGTGAAAGAAGCTACATTTAAGTTCTTGCTACACTAACAGTAACAAACAGTAGATTTAAAAAATGAAGTAAAGAATTGTAAGTCGTTTTTCTGTAAACCAGATATAAATTAATTACAATATTACTTATATCTGAAGCTGATATGCTATATTTTATTGCTTATACTAGTTTCGTATATTGATTTATATTACATATAATATAGATTGATTCAATTAGTTTAAATTGTTTATAACATGAAACATTCCTTACCATTTATACTTGTAATGCCACATTTCAAACATTTATAGGTATTGAATTTTATGCTAACAGCTATTATTAGAATTTTAATCTATTTTCGAATAAAAACCATTTTGTGTATATTGATGGTAGGTATATTAAAACCTGTTAAATGAAATTTTAATATTCCTCTCGAGAAACTTTTCTAACTACTTCAGGTTTATAATATTTAACTGTGATTTTTACACATTCTACACATTTGAAATACCATGTTATTTTTTAAACATATAGTTACTATACATTATATGTATATACTCTAATTACAGTTAGAAATTATAGCCAAATACATGGTTATGATTCAGTATATAGTTGATTGTAATTGTATATTTATATATAACCACTATCTGTTTATGGCACTGATGTGTTAATGGAACTTCCTTTATTTAGTTCTAATTTTTGGGAGGCAACTTACATAAATCCATCTCAAAGAATTTAAGCCCTGAGAAAACAATGTTTTATATACATCAACTTAATAAAAAGAAGATTGTCATCAGCGCCATTTTCAGTGAGCAGGAAAGGAGTGTCTACAGTCTAGGGAAAAAAAAACATGATGACGGAGCGGTATACATAGGGAGTCTGTTAACTCGGAAGGAGCGTCAAAAGTAGTTAACCCCCCCGAGTAAGAATAGGCCACGTTCCATCGCGGTCCGAACGATATCAAGCCTCGTAATCTCGATCTGACTTAAACCCCTCAAAAAAAAAAAAAATGTCACGGCCTCTTAGTCGGTGGGATAGTCTAAGGGCGGGACGTGAAGCTATGTCGTTCTCTCCTAAGAAAAGTGTCGTGCCACTTTCCCACCCTTCGTTTTGTGAGCTGTGCTCACCGAAACGAGCACAAATGCGTTTACTGCGACAAAAGCTAAACCATCCTGACTCCCACCTTACTGTTCACCTTTCTCGCGCTTTGGTTCGGTTCTCTCTTAAAAGCGGCCACTTTGACTAGTTTGGTCTCTTCTATCTGATCGCCCAAGAAAAGAAAAAGAGGAAAAAAGAAAGAATCTGGTAAAATCACGATGTTGTCAGCCCTAGAAGGCGGCTACCCACAAAGCTCCAAGGTGGCCCTTTAGTGTGGCGAGGAGGGGGTGCGGGAGTTCGAGGCCGCGCCATGGGGGTCTGTCCAAAGCTAATAGAGAAATCACCCTGGTGCTGATACTTCCCACTATTGGTAACGCCGTTTGCTCAAGCTGTACCAATGAGAAGGATCTACCTCCTACGAGCCTCGTAAATCCACAGCTTATACGGTTCACGTCGAACCGAAGGTGGTCCCCTGAAACGTGTTCCTTTCCCACCTTACCGGCACACAACAATCAACGGCTACTTTTCAATCGTTCGATGTTCGATTCCTACAGCAAAGCAATCGTTTGTCAAATCTAACACGCAAAATAATCGATGTTTTGATTCAATGGGTCTCGAATCATTTATTATCAGATAATTAGGCATACTTAATTCGTTATACGCTGAGCTGTTCAGATGGACAATTAATCAAGGGTAACTATCTGTTACGAAATTCCGCTACGTTCTTATAACTTTTTAACTGTATCACTGTTCAACCAGAAACTGATCATTTTTTTTATCCGTACACGTTAAAAATTAACGAAGAGTTAATTGCTTCGGTACGCGAGAAAAGATAATAAAATACATATTTATTTATTTATAAACTGAAGCAATACAATTGAAGATAAAAGTCTTTTGATAAATACGGAATAAAGTTTTGTATGCCTTTTGTTCAAGTGACGAGATAATTCGTCATTCACAGTTATGAGGTTGATATTATTTTTCATTTCTGCTTCAGGTCAAATAAATGGCCATTTATTTAGCATTTATTCATTCTTTGTAGCAATATATTGTAACAATATGTGTGTCGAACGATTTTTTTTTTACAATTGGATAAATTATCAAAGTTGTGGGAAAATAAATGAATCAGACTATGCTCGATACAATAGTATTTCATGCGCACTATGAATGTGTCCCATTAAATATCTTAATTAATATTTATGTTATTTTAAGTTATTTGTTGTATTCTTTTGCTTTTTTACAATCTTCCCTAGAGCAAAATCGAGTAATCAATAAGTAGTGTGCTAAGATTGGTTAGTTTGTTTCCAGGCCGTTTAAGAACTATTTATAAGCATTAAACGGTTAACTTCATTCGACATCTGTGCTCATAAATTATATACTGTTATCGGTATTTATATTATCTTTATTTTTATAATACATTTTTGCAACTTTAGTTAAAATTTGATTGGTGTTAGTGGAATGGATTAGTTCTAGTTCAGTTACCAATATAATTAAAATACAAGGCCCGAAACGATGAGAAAAATTAAAATTATGTGGTAAAATATACATTTAGATAATTGAAATTTTTTATCCAAAAATTGTATATACATTTGCTGTTAAAACATTTACTAGACTCTCAATATATGTACATAATTTTAATTTACAACTAAATTCTGTGTATAATTAAAAATTTCACTTCATTTGCTTACTGCTAATTAATTTATAACTTTAGATTTGTTAGGCTTCAAATAAAAATATACTATAAAATTGTTTTTACACAGGATTCTCTAATTTAGTACAATTTTTATATTTTACAAAGCGAGTATCAACTGAATTGCAAAGTTAAATGTTAACGCGATTTTCTCTATGTGTATTTTCATCTAATTCACGCATTATTTGCTACAATAGAAGTCACGATTTTAAATAACAATGACTATACATATTGCATTTCGTACACATATTACTGCTTTCTATATTTATAACCATAAAAATCAAGCATTCCAAATCTTAGGTTTCCTTTCGACGATCGCCAAGCGAGCCTTTCACATTTTAACGAGCAGTCGATTCGAAACGAAGGATAAGTCACACATACGAGCGTGAGAGCTTAACATATCGTGAGGTTGATAGCGGATGAGAGCCGTGAAAAATTAAGGGCGTGCGACAACGTGATTTGTGGCCGCAAGCAAGCTACAAGAACGATCGTCTGTTGGTGCCGCCACGCACTGTGTTCCCTTTACACTCAAGTGAACACCAAACCTAATCTAACCCTGGTAGGAATAAAATTCATTGGTAACAGGGATACTATGTGAGCTTTTAATATGCTGTCAAACACTTCATATCAACATAGACACGTGCGATATAACTTTTGACAACTGTCAGTCTTAAAATAATGAACTCGATTTTTAAATCATTGACAATTAAGTATTTATATACGGAATAACAAAATATAATTTTGAATACTATTATTATTAAATTAATAATAAGAAATAAATTTCAGAATGGTTATTATAAAATCTCTTACTGAATGTATGTAGAGCGAACTAATAAAATCTACCACCTTGAATATCTCCGACATTATTTGAATAAAAAAAAATTGTTCAAAGTGATTCTACTGGGAATGAAACTCTTAGCGTCATACTGAGATATTTAGAGAGATTATTTACTGACTGATTCTACATTTTTATACAATATTCATGAAAACGTTTGTCACTAATAGCAATAAGGACTTCAGTCTTTTAGGGCTTGCTGTACAGTTGATACTATTGATATTTCTTAAATGAAACTTCGATTTGTGCGATTTGACAGGAAGACGAGTCTGTTAGAGTGATTACCAGACTTCAGCGTCCCAGAAAATGTAAGCAAAATTAAAAAGTTTTAAACTTCTAAAGTTACAAATTCTTAAATTTTCAGTAATGTCAAAAATTATGTTTTAGAATAAATTATATATTAGCATGTAATACTCTTTTGAGTATTAATTAGATATAAGGATTAGTATTGAAGACTGTATGCACTAGAAAACGTCAAAGAATGAATGTCGAAAATCATTCATAACTGTTTGGTCGCAACGCATTTTTCGGCAAAGACAAAAGACTATCGGTCACGCGACGGAGCCGTGTCATTTTTATAACGGTCATTCAAGAAACAAAATCCTACGAACATAGCATTCTCTCGTCGGCTTTCATCAAGTAAAGATCAATCTGTTTTTTAAAACGTTAAATATCAAACTCGCGGTGTGATTTTTTAAAGTAATACGATTCAATTGCTCATTTTTGTACAATAAACTTTCAATAGACCTCTTGACTCAGTTTTTCAATTTATTTTATCGGAGTAGTGTCACTGTTACACATTAAACTAGCTGCGTTCTCATTAAGTTGACGCGCAGCACAATTTTACTGGTCGTCGAACTTGATACCAGTCACAACAATAACCATTCATCAATTGATTCACTGAAGCTATTAAACATAAGAAAAATTTGTCTTCATATCTAAACGGTATTTTAATTAGTTAATTGCAGGCATTAGTTTTAAAAGTCCTGACACAATGTGTAATTAACACGAAGGAATGACGAGCATACACGTCGAACGCAGGGTAAATGTTCCTGTTATAAATTGTACGAAAAGAAGTAAAGTAAAACGAGAATTAACAATTTATTACTGAAAAGATTATTGTTATCACAAATTTAAGATTTGTCGAATGATAATAAAATTCATAAAGGAAAAAAATAATTTTTTAAAATTCAATTGATTTCGGTGTGGTATTTTTCAAAAGTGTGGTATACAATAAAATACATAACGAAACCGAAATAGTATCGTATGTATTGGAGAAAACAATTAATTCAATTTGTGAAAAGTCATGCATTGAATGGAGAATATCTAATATACAAAAGAGAATAATCCGACTTTTCTTTATAAAATATATCGTAGTTTTATTAGTATTATAAAGGAAATATACTACCAAATGGCATTTTTAATACTTATTGAATTTTCCAATTCTTAGAGTAAATGATCCTTTCTTTATTTTACACGATGAGTATACATATAAACCTTATTTTAACCGCATCGAAATAAAGTTTTAGACTGACGTGTACACACATCGAACACAGTTAACTCGCTAATGGGCATATGTTCGTATGTCCTACATACTTTAGGCATCATAATACTGCTATAATATAGACACTAAGCTGGTGCTCAAAATTCAACTTTTAGGATATTTCTCGGGCATCTTAACATTCTGTTTTCTATGCTGAGATGTGTATATGATTGAAACTTTATTACATTTCATAATATTTTAAAACATGCTATTCGCTTATTAATATTTTGAATGACGAATCTATACCCCAAGTTTTAAATAAATCTTTTTTTCGGAGTATCCCAAACTTATATACCAAAAATGGAATAGCAAAACATATTTATTATTATTAGTAATGCAATTTCGACAGAAATATTTTTACATTAAAAAATTAACTTTATTAGCCTAAAGACATTATCTGCCAAATACATATATTGTACACGCGAAGTAGTTATACTTAACAATTGCTAGTTCATAAATTTGTTTTGTAATAATATTCCAATATTAAATAAACATACATAAAAAAAAATTACATTCTTTTACCTGGAAAACACAAAAATCAGTAGCTACTAAGGACCCTTCATATTTAATAAAAGATTTTTTTTAAATACCTAATTATTTACCTATAATGGTAAATAGCTTGGCAAAGTGATTTATCAAAATAATGTATAAAAAATCTGTTTGGTTAAATAGTCATCCATTGTACAAGTCTCATTTTTAAAAATATAGTAATACGCTTATATTGAGTTCTTTCTTTCATCATTCAATTCAACTATTACAAAATATGTTTTATTATTTTCCATTTCGAATTCTTTTGCTTTTCCCGTCCTAAGTTTATGAGATATTAGTTCAAATTTAATTAAATGGTCAAATTCCGTAATACATTTGATCTAACTAGATGCGTACAATACTAAAGACTGTGATATTAAATGTCACATTATAGTCATATTATGTCATATATATATATGTATACATAAATTCACATAAATTTAGATAAAATTCATTCAAAATACAACATTTCCTAATTGCTAAATTCCAACAGTTTTAAATCTCCAAGATTCCAATTTCCAAGTATACAATTTATCAAATTCTCAAATTTAGAATTTCTAAAAGTTCCAAATTTGTAAATTTTCAAAACCTCGAAATACTCATTCTCTGAAATTCCCCATTTTCAAATTCTCAAATTTACAAATTGTTATATTACACTTTCGTCAATTTCCAAATTTCCTAATTTGTAGATTCTCAAACGTTCAAGTTCATAAGATGCAAAACTGTAAAATTCTCACAGGCCGAAATTTTTAAATCCCTCAGTTTCCAGCCTTCCAAAATCGCAAATACCTAATTTTCCAAATCCATAAACGTCCAAGTCTCAAGAATCTCAGAAACCTACATTTCTAAATTCCTATGTCTTTAAATTTCTATATCCTTGAATTTTCAAATTTTCGAACTCTCAATTTCTACAATTTTCAAATTACTAAATTCCGAGATTCTCTAACTTCCAGAATTTTGTGTACCGAAATTTCCTAATTCTCAAATTCCGAAACATCTATGCGTAATAAATACGGAAATTTCACTCCTAACCTGAGCAACGATTATACATGTAATTTCTTACAAAAATGCTTCTTTTTATATAGTGAAGTTAAATAAAAAACCATATTATTACAATTAATTAAGAATTATGATATAAATCAAACTGTAAAAATGCTAAATTATAAAAAGCAGTATCGAAATTACATTCTAATGTAACTGTAAATAAAGTGTTGGTATTGCATCCGGTAAATTTAGTTTTCTTTACAAAATATGACCACGTATTTTTTAGTTGTCTTAAATGTTTAATGACAATAGAATTAAGGTATTAAGTTTGTGACTACTAAAATATTAAACCAAAAAGAAATCAATTAAATTAATTAATAAAAATACTTACTTAACTTTTGACAAAAGTGATGGTATTATAGTCCTCGTTGCAAGTTAACACAAAATTCCGATAGCAGTAATATATAGGAACAAATCAGTAAATAACGCAATCATATATCATACAATGTAGAATTTTCTTCGTTTTGTCATTTGAAAATAGACATTACACACAGTAGATGGTTAAATTATTATCCCCAAGAGATTTCTTTTAAAAATATGCGTCAAATGTGATTATAATTAGTTCAACAATGTTATCAATACTTGTTATAATCTGGAATAAAATGCAGGTATGAATATAAATGTATGTTAATATTCTACGTTTTGGACCTATTCTGCTCATCTGCTACTGGTTGGCCGAAAATCTTTACTTCAATTTAGGCGACGTTATACTCGATAGGTGTCGCATTTTTATGTATATACATAAGACTAATTGAATAATGCAGAGTGACGAAATATTAAATAATTGTATTTTCATATATAATATGACATAGTGCTCGACTTATGTTTAAGTGTTTAATTTTTACTTTTAATTACAGGTATTGTTGTTAAAAAATACATTGTAATAAATTATACACTATATTGTACTGTAAAAATAATGTATCGTAACGTTACAATAAAAGAATATATTCTATTCCATCGATAAAAATGATAAAATATGAAATTTGTTTAGTATAACAGTGTGGCTATGTACTACACGTATGAATGTTTTTTTGTGTTATATGCATTTACTGTTTATTCATATACGCAAAAAAACAATTAATTTCCTTTTGAGCTTACTTCTCAATGAAAGATTTTCATGCTAATTGAAATAATGTCAATTCAGCCTCCGGTGCGAAATTAGTTATAATGAACAGTCAATAAAAGGTGCATATTTTATTTCATTAAAAATTACTAGTACAAAACGACTAAAACCTTAAAACATTGAAGTTAAAAATATTTTACTTGGGTATTACAATATTGTTCTGTTATTCAAAAATCCGTTCGATTATAATTATAGATTTCCCAATAGTATTATACATACATTATTACATATATTAGTACATACTAGTACACATATTATTTTTATTAATACTGTAAAGGTATGTATGGACTTATAGACAATTTGATGAAGTTAAAGAGAAATACATACTTAGTTAAGAGTAAAATAACAAAAAAACATAAATTGTTACTTATATAGTTATATAAAATCATGGTAGCCAATAAAGGGAACATCAGATAAAATTTAATGTTCATTAATAATTTTTTTATAAATACTCAAGGTTGTAATTAACAATTAATTTACTTAAAAGCTTAGAAAAACCAATGATAAATATTTTATGCAAAAATTTGAATAAAAACTATGTATAAAAATTATCTCTGTACGATTACATTCTTATAGTCTAATAATGGAATCTTAACTTTATATTATTTGAGAAACACTTTAGTTGTAATCAACAATATCGAGAAGTGAGTGAATTTCTTGTTAATTGGAGTTATTAATTACACATTTCGTTTGTTGACGATATATCAGAAAAGGTTTCGCAAAAGTCCCCGATTTTTATTAATTTTTGCAAAACTTACTGTTCCTGGGAGACTTGACAAACATGACAAACTTTTGCTTCCGTTCAGTATGGCAAGAATGCTCAACACTAACGTCACTTGTCCCTTAATCATATACTAACACTAGTGTACAATGTTACAATATTTATTATATTATAATATATTATTATTAAAATATATTATAAAAATACTATAATATATATATGTAGTATACTAATATTTCTATTAAATACTAAATAATAGTATATAATGTGTAGTAATTCAAACCTAACCTAAATATGTGGTGCAAAGAGGTAATTCATGTTAAAAAATCATCTTCCGTTTTGGTGACCTGCAAGTAATAAAGTCTTCGATTAGCATCCTTATCTACATAGATTAAATGATAAAATGTGACACTCGTATCATTATCATGAAAACAGGTTTACAGAATAGTTTCAGTTCACAAAATCTGCGTGTATCACATTTAAAAAAAAAAGAAGCTGCTAAAAAAAAAGGAACAACGTGGGAAAACGGAGTAGCAAACGTCTGAAAGACTGCAGTTAACGTCTGACGAATGAATGAAAGATACGAGCTACAGCTACCAGAGCCATGTTCATTGAGCTCATTCTATTTTTGAGGGGTTGAGGAACACGAGAACATGGTCTGAGACGAAGAAGAATCAGCAGCAAGAAACAGCAGCAACGGCAGCAGGATAAGAAGTTGGAAGAGGGAAAAATAGCTTGAGAAGAAGAGTAAAACTCGAAGATGGTGGCTGGGTCCATTCGGTCCGTAGTGTTGCTGGTGTCGCGTTACCGTGGTCTCTACAAAGGATCGCGCAGGATTCTTATCTCGGTATCGCCTAACTTGTTAACATACCTAACCTGCCTGAGGAGCTCACGGGAGGATACAGCTCCGGCACTTCGGGACAACTCAATTTCACCACTCTCCGTCTGACCAAACGAAACGAAAGCCTCCGCATTCTCATGCCTCCTCTCTTTTTCCGATCCTTTCGTCTCCTTTCCGCTGCTTATTCCCTTTTTTTAGTGGTGCCGAGTTAAGATAACGACCTTGTACGCATTTGGACGCTTATGGTTCGTTTATATCGACCGACCTGAACAGAGTTAGATCGGCCATCTGCTAATGCATCGCACGCAAAAGACGAATGAAGAAGGTCCCCGAGACATGAATATTTATCTCTACCGATTGGAGAAGCACTTTTGCCAAAGGAAAGGTGCCGTGACTAAATACCGCCTCTTTGACCCACACCACAGTTCCGTATTATTTCGACGAGTCTGGATTTTGATGCTCTTTCCATCCACGCCGATCATTCACCTGCCTTTTTTTTTATTCAAGTTCAGGGATGAGATTATGTTCGATGCCTATACCTGACAATTAACTCGCAATTCACGTACGAATCTCACGATTAACTGTATTTACCAGTAATGAAATAAAAATGTTTAATTCTATCCGCCGATTTGCATGGTTCTTTACTTACACGATTTCGCTTTTACATGTTTTTTAAAATAGCGAATTTAAAAAAGACACTGGTAAAAGTGAACATTTTGACAATAGCAGTGTAATGATAAAATATTTATATATTTGGTCTTCTTTTATGAAATTTTTCTTCCTTTGTAAAAATAAAAACAAACAATTTAGTGAATTAATTAGCGATAATTTCGATTTACACGATTTTCTGACGAACTTATCTTTAGTGTAAATCGGGGGGTACGTCAACTTTCTAGAAATATTCTAATCTTTCAGAAACTGAAGGGTACTTTTCTTGGGTACATTAACATTATTCAAGTTTAACAGTAATATTAAATTTAATTGTAGAAGTTCCTAATTGTGTTTCATGGAATATATCAATCACAATAAGACTTATTCTATATGGATTCTTTATATTGACAAGAATTT
Source organism: Megachile ligniseca (assembly GCA_945859555.1). NCBI lineage: Eukaryota > Metazoa > Arthropoda > Insecta > Hymenoptera > Megachilidae > Megachile > Megachile ligniseca. Next base: position 412,717 of record OX243785.1, read on the forward strand.
AATAACTAGAGTTCGAAATACGACCATATCTGTTATTCCGATTGAAATTACGCATAAAATATGCAGATCTGAATTAAGATTTCCTTTAATCGGTTGCGAACAAATATTTGCACCGTTACGTTCGTGAAGTTTCCATGCTTTTAAATTGTCGCATTTCCTATTCTTACTTCTGTAAGTACATTTCTGTCTATGAAGTAATGCAAGTACATGCGTTTATTAATCTGATAAATTTGAAATTAAATTTTTCATGATTCTAATAAACTTGAAAGGTGTAAGCGAACTTTAATAACCCTTGGATCGTTAACACTCGTGCATTTAATGTCTCGATAATCGCGCGTATATCAAATGCTTATTTCCTTTTATACATTCACAGCCAAGACTTTATATTAAATTTCTATTTTATTGAATACTTCAGTTTCTGAAACTACATTAAAATATGGTACTTGTGTACCATGAGTACAAACTTGTATAAACAGTGTAATCATTTAATGATTACATTGAGTTCCTAGACTCATCTACTTTTTTTATTTCTAAAATTTTAACACAACTTCTATTTTTCAATGTAATTATTATTATTATTAAGTATTAAAATCTAATTATTTATCCAAATATTAATAATATATTCATAAATTATATTCAAGTAAGATTATTTATAAAAATTGGTAAACTATGAATAATCTACTGAATTCCAATATTCTTATGAGGTGGAACTTTTATATTTTTAACTATTACTAAAATCATTGTAATTAATGTAAAATCAAGTTCTAATATAAATAATTAAACTTCATACATCGTTTTAATGAATTGGACTTCAGCATTAATTACAACTTTAAAATAATGATCTCTAAAACAATTATAGTTTACACATTAATAAATCATTTACCTTATTTAATTATAATAGCATTTTTAAACATTATAATATATATTTGTTATATCTACGTTACTATACTTTACAAATTCATTTTTATTGATATTTATTATATAAATGAAACTTAAATAATAAATCATTTATAATACATTGCTTTGATTTTAAAAGAGTTAATTATATATACATAATTTTAATTATTTCTTATAGAATACTACCATCACTTATTTTCTTATTGTATAATGGGCATTTTTTTTTATAAAACAATTTTAATTAGAAGCTCAATTTTCTGTATAATAGTGCTTTCGATGTTTACAATTATTATAACTTAAAATTATTTATATTTATCAAATTTTCAGTTTATTGTAAGAAAATTAATCGAGATAAATTAATTTGAATTTTACTTCGTTTCAGACTAATAATAATTCCTTAATATTAATTTTCATCTTATTACATTTTATATTAATAAATTGACAAATATTAATTCCTAATATTACAGTCTCAACTCGATATGAAACAAAAGTAAGAATAGGTTAAATAATCTAGAATTTACATTCCGAGAATTGAGATATATTCATATATGTAAAACCTCCCTTAGTACTCGGCAGATGGGGCAGTTGCTCTGAGCCTTGTGTTTATGGAGCTCGGCGAGCAAACCTTCAAGTTTGCAAATTTAAAAATCTTTAAATTGAAAAATTTGGAAATTTTTTAATTCTTAAATTTGGTAATATAGGAATTCTCAAAATCATATATTCTCAGTTTTATAAATCTAGAAACATTTATATTTACATACATTTAAAACCACAAATGAAAGTTAAATAATTTAGATATTATTAAAGTTGCAAATTATGGAAGCTAGAAATTTAATCTTTACCTTTAGAAATTTTCAAATTTCCAAACTCTATGTGGAAAGATCTATTTTTACATTGTCAAATGCTGCAGCCTTATCCGTAGTAATATAACGGGAGTCAACTCTACAGGCGGCTCTAAACACGTTGTTCTTATTGTTAGAAAAATAAAATGGATGTAGTCCTAATGCGATGGATACGGGCTGCAGATCTTATGATACATGAACAGTTAATATCAATTTGTAATCTGAATATTAATGCGTATCATTTTTTGCGACGTAGAGAAAATAATGTAGAGATATTTTGGGTAGAACCGTGGAGGACCGATCAAATGTCAAACGAAGGCACCGCGCGGCACGTATGCAAACGAAAAAGGTATCCAGAATGCGTAGGACGAAACGTAAAAGCAAGGCAGACCAAGACTGATAACGTTCACGAGGAATAAAGCTTGAGCGAGTTTACGCTCGTTAAAATGTCGCCGCTGGACAGGACGAGTAAGTCATCCTCGGTTTATGCTAATCTCGCCGGCGGCTAGTCCTCTCGTGGTCAATAAATTCTGGAAAAATATGCCCCAATTACCGAAATGACTCATCAAGTAATTGCGCATAAAACAAACCGCCCCGCGGGAGATAACCAACCAGCGATAACGGGGTTGCCTTTGCATTCGGAGCACACACGGGGCCAAATAAGAACGTAGATAAGGCATACTTTCCCAAGGAGCTCGGAATGATCGACCAGATTTACTGTAACCGTGTCGGAATTTGGGCAAACCTTCCTTCTGGTAGCGTATGCCTTCGTTGCTTATTATGAGGTAATGGGATATGGTTTTTGGAAACCAAAATATGAATTAATTAACTCATTAAACAGTAAGATACGTGTTTCCTGTTGCACAGATAGTGAGACGGAGTAAAGTAATATCAGGATCATTACTTTAATTCCATGTGTCAACACTAATATTATGAAATAGATCATTTGTTCTGTGCATGAGTTTTCTATTGTAAATTACAAGATTTAATACGATGCTTCTCTTGAAATTTGTGTTGGTTTTTATCAAAATAAAAAATGAATGTGCATATAAATTTATGTTTTACCATTTGTGTATTTAATTTTCTATTTTATTTTTAATTTCAAATTATATATTCATTATACGTTAGTAGTTTCAGTGTTAGGCTTTTAATATTCTTTGATTTTAACAATAGTTAATAGTTAACAATGGTTAAAATCAAAGTTCATCAGTTCATATAATAACAATTTTAGAGTATTATTTGCTTATTTCAAGCAAAGTATGTAGTCGAGGAATCATCCACGTTCCAGAAAATAGATATGGCAATGGTCTCCCTTAAAATTTATGAATTTTCTTTGGTAACATTGTTTAATATTGATTATAGGAACATGTGATGGTATATCAAAAATTTTATCCAACAATAACAGTTTGTCTGTTTTAACATAATATAAATTACATACTTGCATGAATTATATATATAGGCACAACAGAATACTTAAAAAAAATTATTCACGTCAAAATCGATGGAAACATAATATTAAAATAATGTTATAACTCGCTGCTGTAGTGTGAGTAAAGTTGATTACCATTAAACAATTGTTTCGAGTACATATTCATCACGAATATGTATAGATTATTTTACATTATGTGCTTTAAATTATAAAGAGAATTGCGTCGATATTTTAGAAGTGTTAAGTGAAGTGATAAATTTGCTATTGTTACAAATTATCATTTATATTAATTGTGATAGATAAATTTATTTAGGTAAACATATTCTATAAATGTTTCATCTGTAGTGTGTAACAAATTCTTAATCCAGTGTTCTACAAACGAATGAAAGCGATATTTATTGTCAGCATTTGATGTGAATCGGTGGCATTGAAGTCTCCAGAAAATAGTCTTGAGAAGAAAAAGAATTATTTATTAGAATATTTCATTCGGCAAATCTCGTATCCGCGAACATAATTAAATGTCTGATTTTTAGTCTATGATTTACATTACAGTTAAGAAACTTTGTATTTTTCATACAATGTACAGTTATAACCGCCATAACATCCTTTCCTTCCAACATCCTTGTAGAAACGGTTGCACATCGAGGGGTTTTATAATTCGTAATGCAAGAATCTTGTTGGAGTTATTCAGTATATATTTGATAGTGTTCAGAAATTTTCTGCACTTTAATTACAAGTACAAATATGGAACACTGAATTAATAATAACTTCTTATTTTGCTTGTTACAAGAGATTTATAATGAAGTTAAGGTTCACTTTATTGCGTAATCAATGAATTATTAATTCTCCCTCAAGATTTTGATAGTGAGATTGACATTAAGTCTCATTTGCTCCTTTTTTTAGAGTCTGTTTTAGAATTACAACCTCCAAGAAAGAGTCTCCACCGTGTCGATTGGCGAAACTATTTCGATACTTGATCGGTATTGGAGGTTCCTACATTAACGTCCTCTGTTTATAAATATGTACCGCGTTCTCTTTTCAGTGGAAAGGAAATAAACAGTTTTTCTTTTCCCAAGAAATGACGATTTCATACCATTCAAATGTAAATCGAATCTGTTATATGGATTTCTACAGAACTGTTCTTTCACTTTAAAAGAAATTTTATTTTTATTAAGTTCTACGATCAAGATATCATGCTTTTGTAAATTAAATTTTAATTAATCATTATTAATCATTATAATTTATTTGATCACTTATTTAATCAAATTATTAATTACAGACTGAAGATTGTTAATATTCTTCGAATAATAATGAAATAAATAAAATAAATTAATTTCAATCTTCATAATACGAATATAGTGCGAATCAGTCATTACCAATTTAGTTTCGTACTAGATGTATTAATACTAATCATTTTTTGAAAACTTCGTGCGAAAGTATACGTACAATCGTCCTTCCGAAGTAAAAATTCTCAAGTTATTCGGCAATTTTATTTAATAGAACCTAATACAAACGGAAATACCAAACAACATGATTCATCGAGTCAATCTGAGAGATGTATAAATTAGATGTAGCGATAACACAATAAATTCTACCGAACATATGTAAATGTCTGACCGCCAGTTGCCAGAACGATATTTCACGATGGCCTGTTCTCGTTGGTTGAGTAATGGGATAATAAACAGCGCCAAGATTCCCGAATCAAGTGATATAAAATTTCATAAAAGCGACACTCGCGGCGCTTTTAACCGGTCGTTATGCACGTATTATACATATACATGCAATATACATATGTATGCATATTGTATAAGTCTGGTTCATTCGAGGTTAGAATGATACTGTAAACGGCTTAATAAATCGTGGGAAAGGTCCGCAGCCACCTAAGTACAGCGACCGTATTACTATTCCAACATCATGATATTTCAATAATTATTATTTGATATACTTATATATTATTATTTGATATACATTTATCGTTATATTAAGTAAATGAAACCTCAAATTTTTAACTTTATATTTATGATATTCAAAAATTAAAAACCTACTTTCATTCAGAAACAATGCGTACTTGTAATGTGCACTTTCTTTAGAAATAAGTTTTTTGACAGAAATTATTTCTGTTAATCCTCAATAAAATTGTGTTCGATAGGTATCTATTACGTTTCAAAATATTTCTCTATAATGCTTATCGTACTTAAATGCTACATTTTCTTCTTTAGTATTTTACATTTCTTAAAAATAAATTACTTCGAAGATTTTAACAGTATAATATATTTGCAAAAAATATATTATATTTGAATTCAATTTTTTGTTTACCCTCTATATAATAACTGATATACATATATAATATCTAGTTTAATTTGTGTAAATACGACAATCAATTGTTTTCAAAGATTGCAGTAAGCTCCGTAATGTTGGTACCAAAATAAAAAGCATTCTAACGACAAGTATTTCTGTGTCATAATTACATTTTGAAAAATATTGAAAATGCTTACAAAGGTCCTTTAAATATGAAATAAATCCATTTGGAGTTCAAACTTTTTCTCATCAGAAGGAATAACCTAACAAGGAAACCATCCGAAGAATCTCTTTTGAATTTTAATAAGCTTTTGGAAATTCATAGATCATGTCGCTATGAATATCTCTATATATGCGGTGTCAAATATCTCGATGTGGTTCGTCTTTCATTCTGTAAAATATTATTTGAAAGATAAAAATTTCGTAATTTATTATTTCAATAGTTATTACAGCTAATTAGCACTGGTATGTTGAAGAATCCTTAAAACACATTCGAGACTTACATTTTTATACTCGTGCTCCCTTATTTGAAATTTTTTTTCTAAAAATAGGTAAACCTCTTTATTAACTTCAAAGAAATATCTTTATTGAGTCATCTCTTACAACATCTTTATTAATATCCTTATTAATACTCTTTTATAGTTTCGTAGATATAACGAACGAGGGAAAATGCGGGTGTGCTAAAAATATTAAAATTTAACTTAAATTCGCACGCGTATTACGAGTACGGCATTGACGATACAAATGGAAGAGCTGCATCGTCTTGCCGATTGTTTGAAGAACTTTCTGATTTTTCTTGTATGTTAATTAGTTTGACTATAATGACTATCTAATTGCATGTCGGAATTTCGGAACACCAGCGACGATCAAGTTACACCCATACCCGAACACAAAGACATAATTCAACATCGAAGGGAAATACTACTTTGTAGTGCCCCATCACACCATATAGCATTTGTGAATAAATTTTTTCCTTATCTCTGAAAAGAATAGAGATAATTAAAGTAATCAAACAGTGGATACAACGAGGTTACCCTATAAGCAGTCACAATAGTTGCTTTCTGGAAAAACATGTCTTTATGCCTCCGAATTAAACTACTTATTCAGCAGCAACTATATTAACTTTGATGTGAAAAAGAATAATTATTCTTTATAATTATTTTTATTGCCATTCGGTTAATACAAATTTGATATCTTTTTAGTAATAGTAAATGCTTTTTGAACGGTATAAAATCGCAATGAGTCAGAAAAGACCTGACAGAATGTATCTAGGTGAATATTTATTCTATCGCTTATTTATTTTTAGCTTATTTATTACGCAGCATGTACACATTGAAAGCTGATTGTTCCAGATTTAAATATAAATTTATAGGGTGTCACGCATAATGTAGTGTTTCAGAATGTAAAAATGAATAAAATATATGTACTATAATTATTTAATAACTTGTTTCATTCGTCAAAATAATTTTTAAAAATGTTTATAACAAAATTTTAAGATTGATGTCAAGTTTAACAAACCTGTTTGTAGTTCAACAATTAATAGATATTATAAATTAATAAATTACTGATTATATTAGTATGGTCAAATTATTATTACACTGTACAATAAATTTTTACTTTCTTAAAGTATTTCGAATCTGCGACATTATACACATTTTCTTTCAATACACTCTTTAGATAGAAAATATTAATTTTATCTCTTTATTTCTTTCTTATTACTAGCTGAAGTTTTTTCAAATTTTGAAAAAATTGGGCAACATAGTTTGAATGATTGTGCATATTCCCGTTCTTTCAAAGTTATGCGAACAAATTTTCTGCATACGGGCTTTCGCGGAATTAAAGGATTAACGGATAGAAAATATGATTGACGAGTTTCACTTGACCAAAGATTCTGAAAGGTTCGACGATTTCAAATCAAACAAAGTGGACCTCGAGAGTTTTGCATAATGAGATGGGTCACTTTCGTTGAGACCTCGGATAAGCTAAGTGTGTAGACACTGTCAGGAGAATGAACGGATGAATGATTCTACTATGAATTTATGAATTCTTATGTTCAGTTATATTTTTAGTAACAAGGAAGTTAATGAAAGTTTGTTCGTGCAAAGAAGAAAGCTTGTCAGAAGTTGCAAATCGTTTGAAAATTTTTGTGTGGAGAACGCATAAACAATATAAATAGTTAAGAAAAACGTGTTATAAACAAGTCAAAGTAAAGAATTATGCTCTTGTGCTATTATGTTCTTTTTGTTCTTTGTCACTTAGGAACGCAACATTTTACTTACATCAACTGATACGTTCAACTACAAAAACTATATTTTTCAAAGAACATTAAAAATAACAGGAAATAAGGACATTGCAGATAAATCATAAATAAATATATGGTGAAGTATTATGTGGTATAAACACATATTACTGAAAATCGATAAACATCAAGCAATCTTCTTACTATAGAATTCATCTGATTAAAAGCATCTTTTGTGTATTCTTTTATTTAATGTCTACTTTAGTTTGAATTGTGCTAAGAATTCTGAGCTAATCCATATCTAAAACATACATTATTTCTTTTTTATTTTTGTCACCATTTGCATTGTATAATTGAGATATTTGTAGACATTTAGTTTCATTCTTTTCAGATTATTAGTATAATAATTAATAACTATTACTATTATAAAAAATAATGTACGTGCTTCTGTCTTTTTATGGATACGAAATAATTACCGCCAACGACATACTTTTTGAGCAGAATCCAATTTCCGATCACTTTAGAACGTAAATCCATGTATTAGATTTGCTACGTCATAAATTTATATGCAATACTTTATATGTAAAGTTTGATCGCTCGTAATCAGCCACGATTCAATAAAAATATATCCAACTAAGACGATTTTAATTATTAATACCAGTTTGCTGTTATCAGACATAAAAAAACATGTAAAATGTAGCTAGATATTTTATGTAATACCTTTAAAAATGTTTAGATAGGACTGAATATTTTAATTATATAATTTTAACTATAGAGTTACAAATTATTGCCAATTTCTCCTTTATTTTTAAAATAATTAATAGTATTTTAAATTTAATAATTTTTGATAAATGTTTTATATAGCAAATGAAAATAAATTGTTAAGATATTTAGAGCAGTTACATATTGGTGTTTAAACAAACAATTACTGGCATTTAGAATATAAGAATTATATTATATTGTAAATGTTTACAATCAAAGGTAAATGATTGTAAAAGATATTATACATATATTAATGTAATTGCTATAATATAAGTTAAAATAATAATGTCAAATGTCAGAATAAATAAAAAATATTATCTTGGTAACTGGAGAAAGATAAACTGGAGATTTAAAAGATATTTAAAACCAATAACTGAAAAAGCAGTAAAATTATGACTTAAATCCTCTTCATTTTACGTGCATTATTTTACGTGGAACTAACTCTGTGTCATCGATATCAGAAAGTAGCTAATTAGACATATAATGACCCTATATTGTACTTCAAATGTACATTTATAAATGTAGCTGTTAACAATTACAAAAAAAGCAAATCTATGGTATAGAGGTTATATTATGTGAAATATCTCATAATGGGAATATTTTTTAAAAACGGAAACTTATAATTATATTAGTAATATAGTAATGGAATATGAATTATACTACATTTGGAGGTATTATAATATATACATTGTTTAATGCTCTGTATTGAGATTAGGTTATGATAAAGGTTAGCGTTAGGATTAGGGTTAAGGTTAGAATTATGTTTGTAGAATATTCGAATATAGAAGTTTTTTTAAATAGCACCCTCAACCTAACTATTATATCATATTTTTGATTTTTTATGATTTTCTAACAAAAAATGAGCAACAGCTATACTCTTGTGGACACACTATTAGAATACATTACTTTATACTTACTGGTATATAGATGGTAATAAGCAGATTGCAATATGGTAGTATTAATATATATATTTATTAGTTAGTGCTGAACAAACAATAAGCGATGATGACGTTTTTTTCTTGAAGTCAGTCCCTTAAATCCCACATTTATCAAATATAGACTTACTTTGTAGATTAAAATATTTGTTGGATGTGGTTATTTTTCTATTAACACATTTAAAATACCGAAATACTTATTCTCAGTTGAACAAGAACTTGTTCCTTGACGGTATACTAATGAATGCCATTCGAAAGAAATCGATCAAAGAGGACAAATACCGGTTGAATTCCTTTCCACTATATTTATTGCTTTTAGACGTGATTCGAGATAGTGCAAGTTTGCGGTTGCTGGTTGATCTAGCGATTAAAAAAGACGACCAAAGGTGAGAAGAGCATTCTACAAATCATAAAATATGAAATATATCGTCGAAAGGCCAGTGTGCCGAGAATTCATTTAGTGTTGGATACCAAAGAGGGCGAAGGAATTTCTATTCGTTGCGAAGGGGTTGGCGTTGAAGAAGGCAAAAGAATAGAAGCGACGAGTGTCCGTCGTGAGTGAAAAAGGATCACCTACTAGTGTTTTATTGGTCGTAAAAATCGCGCTCAGAACGGGTATCGGTTCAACCTTTGAAACGAGATAGAATCAGATAATATTTCAGATTATCGAACTTAATGACCAGAATCTTGTAAACAATGATTAATTTGTTTACAGCTATAGTTATGTTTTAAGAAACAAAAAAGTTACCTTCTTAAAAATTTGTCTAAAGTACGAATGAAAAGTAACACTTTTTGTTTTAAATAAGAACAATTATGTCAAATTATATTAAGAAAGTAAGAACAATTATTTATGAAAAATAAGAATTTTTCATAGCCCGGAAAATACATGCTTTTGACAATGTTTGTTCTGACCAGACAACCCATTTAATATAGGTATAAACACAATGAAAATTGATTGTAACAATTATGGTCACATCAAATTATAGTAAAACCAGATAATTGTTAATGGACAATACTATATTGTGTTTTGCCACAAAGATTAAGAATAGCAAATTTTAAGCTTTAAATTTATATGTTATCAAATATAAATTATATTTATATGTCATTAAATATAAATTTATATGTGTTGTTTTCTGGTAATTTTGTTATCAAACTGTATTAGACATTTTGTAGAATGATTAAATACGTTTGCTATGTTATACAAAAAGTTTTGTGGGACGATACAGGAACAAGATGGCTTTAACGTATCCACCGATCTACTCCCAAACTTTATACTCGCCTAATTAGTACTTACATGTAACCGTTTCTACACTTTGAAAGCCATTCTAATACATTACTACTGTTTTTCTAAAATGAAATTTTCAAAAATATGTTAAATTTTTAAGTTTCAAAATTTGTGGCTCTTTAACTGTAAAATTAACATATACGCTTCCTACAGTAAATGATCCTATATGTATACTTTCTCATATGTATCTATTTCAAAACATAAACTGTAAGATAAAATTTTATTTTTGGAAGTTTAGAATTTTTTTAATTTTGAAATTGTAAAGTTTTGATATTTTAGCCTTTTCTAATCTTAGGTACTTTAAAACCTTTGAATCTAGGATCTTGGATCTTAGCAATTTTGAAATTTTGGAAACTCAGAATTTTAGAATTTTCGAACTTTAGGGATATTGAGATGTTAGAATTTTGGAATTGTAGAAGTTTAGAGGTTTGGAACGTTAGAATTTCGGAAATTTGAAATCGTGTAGTTCGTTCAACTTGAGGATTGTGAAACCTTGGAACTTTAGGATTTTCGATCCAGATTTTAAGTCCTCGTTAGATCTAGAAATAATTTTTAGCAAGAAGATTTACTTTATGACCTGATGAAGTCAAATATCATTTCAACACCTTTACTTTTAAAAATAAGCTAAAAATAAGCACTAGTTTCAGATTCACAATCAATGCATGAAAGTCTATCAAAATCATTTACTCTACATTGCAGAACATTTACAGAACATTTACACTACATTGTAGAAAGACTTACGTCAGTTGAAAGATTAAAATGTGTCTCACGGTGTTATGAGATTATTGCAACGTATGCGACAATATGTGAAATTTAGAGGGTCCTTAACGCGAATCCTCGATAAGAAAAGATGAACAAAGGGATTGCTCCCGTCCAATTACATGACGTTCCTTTAATTATGCAGCACCGGTGGACCGGCCACGGACAGTTCGTAGGAGGTAACCAACGGCTTTAATTTGGGTCTGAGGAGTTTCGCTAGAGCCCTCTGCCCGGGGCGCCATACGTGGGAATATAACCTGAGTCCACGGACGGATCAGTATGGGTGGCCGTCTACGCCACGTTTCTCTGTGTCCTTGGTCCTTTAAGCCCAAGATAGTCGTCCGGTTTTGTCTTCTTTTGCGGTTGCTCTCCCGCGGAACCGAAGCAAGGCAAGCTGAGGCTCACCTCCGTGTAGAAACGAGAGCTCAGTTAACTTGACCACGATGCGCCGGAATTGCCTTTAACTTGCCGCTTTCTAATCAGCCTGTTTTTACTGGTTAGCGAATTTTACCCCTGCATCGAAACCAGATCGACCACTCTGACTAGTCGGCAAAACTAGCCAATCCGAGTCTTGATTAGACAATTAGGGATTATCTGAGCTTCTTATACTATTTCTTGTTACATACTTTCTATACATAGGATGCAATATAATCTGCGACACTTGATTGACCGTATTGTTGTCGATTTTATCTGTATTTAATAAGTTACATTTTCTGGAGATAGTGTATCCAATTTAATAAAAGCGAGCGAATTTAAAGGTCGTAGCCATGCATATAAATGAATTTGTCTTGACACTCGCTTTGAACCCTGTTCATATTACCCTGTATGTCCAGCATCTTTATTCATAACCTAACAAATTCAGTTTACTAATGATTTGTATTCGGTTTCTATACAAAAGTGTTTTTGATCATCCTGCTGAGCATACTAAGGATTATTCACGTTTTATTTGGTTTCGTATCTTTGAGCAAGCCTCTTTACATCCGGTAGCAGTGTCAACCTATTTAAACAACTTATTTCCTTCTTCTTCTGCTTGGCCTACATTAACTCGACTGTTTATATGATCGCATTATCATTTTGAAGTATTCACTGATAATAATTCTTGTTGTTTCCTATATCTCAAGATATTTTACACACTGTATCGTCCTCTCGTCATTTTTGAATCGACGCCTTTGAACATTACGACTCTCCGAATCATTATTAATCTTTCATGTGGTCTATGTGGCGAAATCTTTTCTTGCTTGTTGAAATCTGAAAAGTAAAATTAATATCCATAAATACTATTTCAATAAAAGTTTTGTACATAAAATAATACAGAAGTTTTCGTATTCAGTTGACACATGTTTGTTCGTGAAATCAACCATAGTACTTTCATGGTGTTTTATAATTTATATAAGGGTATTTTTTATTGTACACAGTTCGTATAGAAACAGAAATATTAGCTTATTCTGTAATTTTCTTTGTATTATACATAGAACTCGAAACTATACGAAGAATTGTTCTTTTCTTTGTGAAACGTAGAGCCACTTTAGTGATGCCTCATTACACCTTCTCCTAACTTACTTTACGTTTTAGGGGTAAATGAATAACTTTCATTTAATCTCTTCGCTTCATCCCTGTTTAAATAACTTCTTTGTTAATACTTCAATATTCTCCACTACTTTAAAGTTAAGCTGTATTGATCGACCTATACTACCATTTTATGAACATTTTTTATACAAAAGTTTCCGATAGCGTTAAAGAAGACTTGATATGACAATCTCACCCGGTAAAAATGAATCAGTGAAAATTTCACTGATTTACTTAGTAAACTAGCTTTCCATTAATATTCAGTGACTTTTATTAAAAAATTAGTGAATTCCATATTGAGTTGGCGATAGTTGTAATGTCTCTGACGAATCAGTGAAACATGCTAGTTCTGCACCGTAGAACCTCAACTCCATCATTGAATGTATCACTTTTTACGGTGGTGTTTTGCAGAGAAGTAATGGTAAAGAAAAATACAAAATCTAATTGGTATTTTATCCAAGATTGCAGCATGAAGTTTATTTCAGCGTTATTTGAAATTTTTATGAAGTTCGTTTGTCATTTCGTATCTGCTGATCATTGTATTCATTGATTTAAAATTTTTGTAGTAATAGCAGAATGTCCACTAAAATCCGAAAAAATAATAGCATAACATTTTTGATTAAAATAAAAACTAGATTGTTTTTTATATACTAAGTTTTTGCAAGTAGTAGTAAGAGGTGCATTGAAGTTTTATGCTGTATAAGCCAATAAAATTATTACATTATCAGTCTATTGTTTAAATAATATACAACAATCATGAAATTGTACGAATGTAAAAATTGTTGTATTATTGTGCGTACAAGTAGCTATCACACCATAGTCACTAATCACATCGGTATTAATATGATCATTACAAGTAAACAATAGGAAATCAGTTAAATGAACTAATACAATAGTTAAACAGTAGTAATTAATAATTATTAATATTGATTCCATTGATTAAATCAGTGAAATTTTCACAGATGAAATCAGTCATTAATTATTGAAATTATATATTAATGAAAAATAATTCATACTAATATAAGGTTATAACAGCCAATCAGTAAGTATTCACTCCTTTGCAGCGGTATCCGTATAATATATTGAAACAATAACCATTTACCGATAATTAGTCGAATTTGTTAGATTTTGATTTTGGATGCAAGCGAAATACAAAACAGTTTCTATTTTTTAGCAACAATTTTGTACAAAACACACCTGTAGAAACACTGCATGGAGCTGAGGTCGAGAAGATTAAATTGCGCAAGCCATGCTACAGTTGCTTGCAGTCTCGAATTCACTTCACAATGCTGGCATATTTTACTGATTCGTCAGTGGTATTACGATTGTTACCGGTTCGATGAACAATACAAGAATTTATCAGTCAATGCCACTGAAAACGATTGGAAACGTTGTTCACTGAGTAAATTGCTCTTTTCACTGATTCAGGTTTAGAGAGTATGGATAAAGAAAATGGCCAATAATAAATGTGAAGATAAATTCCATCTTTCTTTGCGCTTTTAATAGAGGAAACTCATCACTCTAAAATCAAAATGTAAAATTAATAATTAAATTATAATGCTTACATACATGTTGAAGAGCAATGATAAGAACTAACAATAATTATGCTTATTCACAAAAATTTTTGTATTAACTTTTTTAACAAAAATTTATGATCAATAATATTCTGGAAAGTATTTGATATCCCATCACGCATTCTAAAGCTGAAACGTAAACGTAGATCAATTACCAATTTGTTGAAAGGAACGTCGAACAATAACGATAGCGATAATTGTAGCTAAACGCAAAATATTCGAACGTTATTTAGTTTTATAATTATATTATTTCCCGAGTATTATCTCCTTTATAGTGAGATTTTATGGCAGTAATATGTGTATATATACGGGGAAGGATATCACTTCACATCGCGTATTTCATACACAATGAGCATCATCATAGAGCCAAATCGTAAACATAATATTAGCAGTAGCGCCGGCTACGATATCCCGATGACAATAAAACGAGCTTATGATTGTGAAACGGAAAGATTCTGTGTAGATGAAGGCGACGTGGTAGACCCGCGTAGCACTCTAAATTCCAAAAGAAGCGAGAAAGATAGTGCTTCGTAAACAGAGATCAGGGCAGAATCAGCAACTCATTGAACCGGTCGAGATCTCAAAGCCGTCGAAAATGCCAACGTACGATCGTACATTTCTCGTGGTCGACAATATGCGCGTAATGCTAATCCACCTTCATTGCTCTATGTGCGGTAGTTAAAAGAAACGGCTCGCCATCGAAAATGCCGCTTGATGCACCGCCACGGCATGGCCGGTTTGTCGTACACGTACTAAACTAACATCAGGTCGAAGACTATTGTCAGCCTTGTTCTCTGTTCCCCTCAAGTCGTTTGTGTTGAAGGAATTTTAATGGCAGCCAGTACAAAGTAACGTCTCGACAACAGCGTCGATCATCATTTGATCGCGACGAGTCACAACGAGGTTCACGGTCGAAAATCGCGGCCTGATAAATTGTTAGCTTGATCAGGTTGATCCTCTCAATGCTCTGTATCTGAATGGCGTCCTTTCATCAAACGAAACGATATAACGAGATCTTAAATTGGAGTTTGGCCAGAATAATGGTACACAGAGCACGATGCGGCCACACTGCAAAAAGTCCAGGGCGGCGACATGACATGCTACTTTAAGCCGCTGCCACATTTCTGTTACCGTTCAAATCTGTAATGGATAGATAGGCCTTTTACAAGTTCTATTTCCCATAATAATCAAATTGATGTTAGTCGCGTGTATTATTATTAATTTGAATATTTTCATAGGAATTGTTGATCATTTTAATTTTTAATATTATTGTTCTTACTGCAACGTATCACTACCACGTTTATCAATACACTGTATTTGATTACTAATGCAATACCATTAAAACTTTTTGAAATTTCTGTATTTTATAGTTACACAAAATTTATACGTGGCAAATATAAAGAATAAAAGCATATATGATTTACATAAAAATAAGTACAAAATATATTACGCGACAAGTATGTGTACATTAAAATGAATTTCTATAGTAAAGTCAAACAATAGCTAGACAAAATTATAATTTAATAAATATAAAATATTAAGAATAATATTAATGTCCGATAACGTCAAAGATTGTGGGTTCAAACGTTTATAAAAATGACACGGTATCATCGAAGTTTCAGCTTCATTTAAAATTCAAATTTTTAATTTGAACTTTCTTTAGTAATTATATATGGTAAAAAATTCTTGGAAGCTTCGATAATCTCAAAAGATAATTATGTTTGAAAAAACGACATTACAATAGTATGCAGACTTTGAGTTTCGATTAAAACTTTTAGATTAAAAAAAACAATTCAAAATTTTGTTAATTTTTAAAATTTTTAAACAATTACAAATTAACATTTTCTGTTACAAGTTTTCAAGTGATGTATTGGTATTTAAGTTATGAATTGTGTTAATAATTTTTAATATGTATCGAAAATTTGAGTACAATAACATATCCATCATCCTTAGGGTTTACTAATATTTTAAGACTTTCAAGGTTTCTAAAACTTTCAAAATTATTACATTAAATTTCTCCGAATATTGAAAATATTCGATAATTGATAACTTCGTATAATTATACAAATAATTGGAAATTCAAATATGATTAGAATGTTCGAAAACTTGTAATAGACAATACCGATCGACTATCATTAATGTAATTGTATCACAAACATCTACTATCATAAAATTTCTTTAAAACTTTAATGAATGTATATAATAATAATAATGCTTAAAAACTAGTGATATTTCAAAACAATTAAAGAGAATTGAAGACAACTTAAAAATATTGTTAATTACTAAACTGTAATTAACTGCATTTTAACATATCATTTAACGTTTTGTTTAAGTACAGAAACGCTGGAAGTGTCGCGCGAGTCATAGGTTAGAAATGGGAGGTAATGTGGATCCTATTGATTAGCATAACTTATCAGAGATATTCAGTGCATTTTTAATTATAACAAAAGGAGCCTATTTTAAATTTTCTCAAAAAAACTATAGACGACTGTATGATGAGTCATTTAAAATAAAATGCATATGAATTATAGTTTCAAAAATAAAGTATTGTTAAATAGGCAAGCGCTCCTTCAGTACTTCAATATTTTATATTCAATAAGCGACGAAAAAACTTTTGATCTTGACTGTTGCGATACAACAACTTAAATTGTTCGCAGAATAACTTTAATTCAAATTTAACACTAAACCTACCAAAACATTCAAAATGACCGTTTAACAAGTTTCTTAATTTAAGCTACAAGTTTATTAAGGTTTCATCAGGGTAAAGAATTAATGTGCACATTACTTTTGTTTCATAGTTTATTTACTTTTTAACATCGTTTTAAATTTTTAAGTAAATGTCTATTATAATGTGTACATTTAGTGCTCAGATAACTATATTGTTTTATATATGTGGATTCCAAAAATTCGTGATATTTATAATGTTCAAATGAAATTCGAAACTTTGTTCATGTACAATATATTTGAAATGATTCGAAGTGATTGCTAACTCCATCATTGGTTGTACGTATTGTACGGACTGCGTCCTCAAGATGGTAGTGTGGTCTGCATTCCACCAGAGGGATACGCAAATTTGAATATCGGTCGATCAGTGGAACCGTCCGACGATCTTCCTCGAGAGAGTGCTACCCATTCAGCAACCTATGACCCTTTTTGTTCATTCGTGCGATCCATTTTAAAAGGACAACCAGACCATCTGATGATATTTTCGGGTAGTTTATTACGTAAAGCCGGATGCTTTTAACATTTTGAACGTTAACGTGTATGGGAATTTTAATATTGGAACAACCAAACTTGATGAAATAATATATTTTGGAGCTTTTATTTTTTACAAACTGGTGCAAACAAAAAAGGATGATTCCGTTTGCAATAATATATTAAAAATGTAAATTACATATTTTTCATATCTAGCTTTGTTTATAAGGAAACTGAATAAGAAATTTGTAAATATTTGAAAACAAATTTAATTTTGATAAAAAAATTAATAATTTCAACAAACAATGAACGAATGTTATAAATTAATAGATGTTATAACTAATTCGCTAAGCTATATTGTTAACTAGTATTCTTTATAATACTGGTTTTTACATATATGCTTATTTGCAATTCTAACTAAATCTATGTATTTGTATTTTTGTATATAAGAATTTGATGCCAGATAATATACTTTATTAATACTAATAATTATATTTATTAATTTACAACATTTATTAATATATCATTAACAAAAAAGTTGGAGAGGATAACATTTTCTTTCCTGCAAACAAATTTTTTCAAAACATTTTGTAAATCATTTAAATGTGATTTCCTAGAAAATTAAGACATATGAAAAAATTTAATTTTTTTTTTGGTTACTTTTTCAAGTAAAGTCAACCCTTACCCAGCTGTATAATTAGTTGCAGGACACCATAGCATTACAGAAATTATTAAGTAATTGTAATTATAGATTCTTTAAAACATATAACTTTTCAAAGAATTATAAGAATGATTACATCGCGTTATCGCATAAATACAGTAAATATCAAATACCATTTCAAAATTATGAAAACTTCAAATGGGAAAACGTGATTAATAATGATAGTAATTACATTGAAGTTTTTATACGTAATATTTCTCCAACCATTATTTAAAACATTTGCTTTTCGAAATTTCTGTAACATATACTCTAGCTTATACTTAAATTATCATATTTTATGCGAAGTGAAGCTGTTAATTATATTATACTGTGTTCCATGAAATACTCGAAACAAAACGGAAATAATAAATAACAGAAAAGCAAAGTGCAACAAGTTTAATAAGTAATGACCTTTTCCTTCTTACTGCTTAATTCCAATACTTAATACTGCATAGTGTTTACTAAATTATTAGACATTCTTATTTCATACCAACTTGTTTTAGTTGTTATTTCAACTCTTGGACTAAATTATACGTTTGACTTCGGTCAACCGTATTATCAGTACCGCAGTAAGAATTTCAGTTATTACTAGCTTGAATTAGTTAATCAGAAAGGAAAGGTTATTATTTATTAAACTCGTACCTTGTTTTCTCATTATTTATAATATTAAAATATATACTATAGAAAAATCAATTTTTGTATAAGTGTTTGTCATACATTACGTCAGATGTCTGATTTCTTTTATTTCCGTATTCTGTAGCAGGAATACACGAATTAAAATACAGAAATATGCTTGATGAGTATTGGGCTCATATTATAATATTAAAACCTCTCCATTTTAAACTGACGTAACATTTTATAGAATACCGCATAAGCTATAATGACGTATTCAAAGTATTGTATAAAATATATACATATTGAAAGTAACTGTTGAATATATGTATAGATCAAAATGTAGTTACAAATTCATTAATTGATTAGCAGTTAAGTAGCTTTCTTACTGTTACGTAAAAGTCACAAATTAATCAATAAACAGTTCGTTGATTACTTATTTTAATATTGTCAAGAAAAATTTCGATTCTATTCTATTGTTGCTTGATATTTATTCAACATTTTGTAGATACATTATTACTAATCGTTGAGAAGGTAAACGGAAAGAATAGTATAAAAGATAAAAGATAAAAAGATAAAAAAGGTAAAAAGCTATTATAATCACTCTATAAACGCAACACGTTAACTTTGTCGTTAAAAAAATTATTACGTAAGTTTGAAAGTTTGTATACCTTATGAATGTTTCATCTCACTAAATTGACTTCATATTAATCGACAAAATCAGTTACAACATAATTGACAGCAATACGTTATATTATTGAAACGAGGATTAGAATATAAGTTACGATATTACATTTTACGATCAATTAAAGTATTAAATTACTACCAATTTCTCGTTCCATTTAATTATGATAATTATTTCTGGTCGAGAGATTGGACGTAGCTGACAACGCAGATGACTATATCGTATTTTACAGCGAATCATCGTATCTACTCTAGATTAAAAGTATGTGAAAACTATATGACAAGTTAATAACCTTCTGACGATCAGATAAGTTGGAGTTTTATCGTATTTCACTGTCGGAGACCTGTTTCCCTCCTACGCTGTTTCCTTATGCCGTTCGACAAAGCGAATCCGGCTTTACTTATTTTAATGAAAAACTGCAACAGATATAGATTGCACTTTTTTCCTTTTTTGTCATAAATATCACTGACTGAGACAGATCATTTTTAAAATTCCTCGCTATTTCGAGGTGTTTAGTGATAACGAAGAATATTTAATGTAACTCAAACCTAATTACACGTTTATAAATATTTATCATAGAAGTAAGAGATTAGTTTACGTTTGCATAGATTTTGCATTTTATCTCCCATATTAATTTTAAATTGGCGGTAGACTGTATAGATTAACATGTGATAATCATAATATTGTTACTGATATAAATAAATAAATTTACATTAATTGTCATAAAATTTAATATCTCTTAAAACCTGATTTTCAAATTCTTATGCACACACGTAGGATGGATTTAAAACACAAAATTATCATTTAATTGCATTATTCTTCGTTTTTTATTGAAGTTGCAAGTGTTACTCCAGTATTCATGCATTGATCGCCAGAATAAAAATAAGTATATGTAGTTAGATACGGTAGAAATGCAACTAATCAGAGAACGATTATTCCATTTTCTAAATTGAACTTTTTACTTGTCGTGTGTAATTAATATAGGTATTATAGATACTACTTAAGTTTTTCCTGAATTTTTATTGGTCGTAGTTCTGTTATATTAATTTCATAATGTCAAGCAACGAACATCTCTACAACAGTCACCTATTAGTAATTTAATTGACGTCTTCAATTTTTGAAATGATGGTACAATCGTAAAGAGGTTAAATCCATACGAAAAATAGGTCAAAAACATAAAATAAAAGTTGTTATTAACCCGGCTTCATATTCAAGAAAGTTGAATTTGAAAAGTTTTCAAATATTTGTGAAAAGTTTGTTTTGCAATGTAGAAAATGACAAAATCAGTAAATGTAATTATTAGCATTACTAAAATAGGTTCATTATTTTATATTATTTTATCAGGTATGTTAGTTATGTACATATGTTCTTATGAATAATATGTTTATCACATTATACAAAAAGTGATATTAATGATTAGTTTTATTTACTTAACAACATTCACTAATTCTTAGATTAAAAACTGTCCTAACTTAATTTTTTTTTTCGTTAAAATAAAACTACATATGAATTAATCCTATTCTATATTTTTGAATGATTTTTTGCGTAAATTCATTTCTTTTTCAGTTGTGCCATTAGATCGCAAACTTCTTGAATAAGGGATAATTTTAAGAACTGGAATAGATCATTATTCTTTCTTAAACAAGAATAGGAAAAATTGAGAGAGGTAAAATCTTACTTTTTATATAGATGTACAGATACACCCGAGAAATGAAATTGCATTTTATTTTTTAATACATCCCCATCTTTGCTAAATCAATAGAAAATGTCAAATATCTTGTGAAGTATTGACATTTTGATGAGCTAGGGCTAGTACTTCTATACGTAACATAATAAAAGGGATCGATTGGTTTAACATAGAATTGGGTTGAATGAAAGAATAAAGTGCAATTGTACTTTGCAGGTGCACCGCTATATCCATATGAACAAAATGTCATAGTAAATTTGACCCTAATATATCGTATGACTGTTTTATCTGGGATTTTTTGTAATGCATGCCATTTGATGGACATTGTTATATTCGAAATTAAGATGAGTTGAATGACCTACGATATCATGACGTTGATATGATCTCAAATAGAGAAAACAAATTTTAATTAGAACAATAAAAAAATAATTAATTAATTTACTTTATTAGGTATAAAAACTTCTGGCCATCCGCAATCACATATTTATGCACAGGGTAACTTTTCATGATTCATTGTGCAACATACAATCTAAATTCTTTTATATTGTCTACTGTAGGATTTCATTATAAACAATAGATTTTAAAGTTCCTTATAGAAATGATCCAGCGGCGATAAGTTGAGTTACCTACATAAGTAAGTAGTATAAAATTCTAACGAAAACTTAATAAATATAAATTTTTTACTTCCTTTTCATAAATTTCTATATTCTTAAATTTTAATTAAAATGTTTTTTCCTCATAAAAAGTTTTAATGTTTGCACGACTTTCAATTTGTCGGTTCGGAAACATCATACACTTTCAAAATCGAGGAATAATATTTTTGTATTCCAGGACATTTCAAAGTTGCGATGTTGTAGATTATTGAACTCATTTTGATGTCGATCCCAACATCACATTATAAGAAACATGTGTTAACATACTAAACCAGTGAAGGTTTCCGTTTATACAATACTATTGCCAAATGCACACTCTGAAACCATTAGAATATCTATTATAGCTATTTTGTATTATCTTCAATAACAACGAAAATAATTCAGATGTTCAACTTAAATGAGACATATTGCTTATTAGCTCGGATGTAAAAGGAGAACCAGTCCCAAAATTAATATATTCCTCGAAATTCTAACTTCTAATAACAGCAATTTTGTTGTGCAAATTTGGTTTTGCAACATTTGAAATTTTCATGAGATGCTACAGAATAATATAAGTTAATCTTAAATGATTATATGAACATGCATTAAGGCATGCCTAATTTAAAATAAAACTTACAAGATTACGAAATAAATGATAATGTTTGAAAAAAGTTTGCAGCTCGTTACGGTTATGTGACGATATTTAAGTGATGCCGGTGTAATACAAAAAGCTCAAAATACGTCGATACGTATTAAATTACTGTCCTGGAATAACCTCAGAAAAACCAACTGTCACGGGACGTTTACCGGTAGAGGGTAGCACCATATGCTCCAGTCCAAAACCGGAAGTTGAACATTTCAAATGCAAATTCTTTAGATTCAACGGCACATAAAAATATTCAAAGCAAAGAAAGGAAAAAATTATAAAGCTGGTCCGTGTCATGGATAATTGTAATTAACGCCTATCACTGGAAAGAATCTGGAGAGCGGTTTAACTCGCAGTAGCGAACGAATGATAGAGAGGGTCGTGAAAGCAATAGAGCCTGAGACAGTTGGACACCTACATTGTTCGCCGGCATCCTAAGATCTACGCCACGAAGGTGTTTACGCGGTTTCTGAGAAGAGCATTTCGTTTTTGCCCACGACCTGTTCCTTCGTTCCTCGGCCGCGGTGTCCTCGGATTGAAGATCGTTTCCTCTTGCTTACCTACCGCCTTTACTTCCCTGGCGGTCGCTTAATGACTATCCAGTGACAAATAAACCCGAGCAGCTCGGCTGGCTAGCTCCAGATGTTCGCCCTCAACACTGAAGCGTTGTTTTGCTTGTTGAGATAATTGTCTATCGTAGAAACCTAACCTTACTTCTCATCGAATGCACCGCTAATCGCGTCTTTGACCGCTTGCAGTTGTGATCGCCTGGAACCAGACCTCGAGAAAATACAGTCGCCCACGAAAGTATTTAAAGAAATGAAAGGTATTAGGTAAAATTTAGGTAAACTTTGACCGTTTCCTTCTAAACGTGTACCATATGACACGTGTCACTTTACCAGATTTACATGCTGGATACAAATATTATATCAGTTTTTGGCGAAAGTTACATTATTCCGAGATATTCATTAAAATGATAATAGTGCTTAATAGTGCATCTATAGTAACATGTTAGTACGCATTGTCGGTGTTTACCGACATGTATTTGTTGTGAATATACCCTTGTGTATAATTTTATAAAAATTTAAGTATGTGAAAGTGAGACCGCCGACGATTAATATCTAAAATAAAAAATGGTGTAGATACTATAAGTTAGTTCCAAAATCATAGTCTTCTTCCGGCAAGTAAATACTATGTAAAATATCGGAAAAAAATAACACTGCATTTAAATAGTCATCAAATGGCACCTTTCCGTTACAAAAGATAGTTTGAAAAGAAAGCAATATAAAATTACCATAACAAATAATACTTGGTTCAAAAATGTACAGTTGCTGCTATTAAAAATGTACAGTGTTATGTGCAGCACTTGTCGTATAAAAAAGTGGGATAGACCAGATTTAGTTTATATTTCTAAACTAAAACAGTACTAATAAGGGAATGACCGGACGTTGACATTTTCGTTTCAAGCACATTTAATCCTTGCTATAATTAGTTTCTCCTGAATTTGTTTGGTATTTTATATATTCAAATGTCTATTAACTTTCACTTTATAATTTAGTAAAATTATACCAATTAAAACAATCGGATTCATCAAATTTGAATACAATCAGTTATAACTCTCCTTTCATTAACATTGAACATTATCACTGCATTATAGTGATGTTTTCTTGCTGATGCTGTCTCTGTGGTAATTATCACAAAAAAAAAAATTTGTCTCGCAAAGATTTTGTCAGTTTCAACCATTAAAATTATTGTTGAAACTAGTGTTTTCCGTTGCATACCTAATTATATATTGAAAATATTACGTTACCAGTACAATTTAAAAGTGTAATTAGTTTTAATAAAAATTTAAACAGAAGAACTTTTTATTGTGAATAATTATTAAATATTTACATATATTTATAATTTTAACAAATAGCAAAATGAAATTGAATAAATATGCATTTCAATATAATACATAGAAAACATACAAATTCAAGAAAAACGATTCTAACGAGAGTTTTAATTATCAAGTCTTCCATTTATAAGAATAGCGCATTTCTCACTATACCGAACTGTAGTACAAAAGTCATTATGAGTATAATTCACTCACTATGCCTAAAATTTTTAATAACGGTTTTTTACCAAATTAATTTAAAAATGAGCTGTCACAGCCTTCACAACACCGATTTCAATTCATTTTTGCACGATTGAAAGTAATAATTTTACAAAACTGCATCACGAAATTCTGAGATAATAAAGAATTTAACGTTCGAAGTTTCTTTAATTTGTATTTAACTGTTTGAGAATAGTACAAAACTATAAATATATTTTTTAGCTTCATAGAAAAACGGTAGGTTTATTAAGTCAATGAACGCAAATTTGAGACTCGAAGAATTTTTCTCTTGATCTTTTTTAATCTCCTTTAATATTGTACTAAAATTAATTACAATGTTTTATAATTAAAAATATTTAATTAGATCATTTTACAATTTATTTTATATGAAAAAAACATTAAATCTTATATTAATATTTACAATAACCTATGAATGAACTTCACTTGTTAGTATAGAATTGTGCCTAGTATGGAACAACACTGAGAAATTAAATAGCAAAACTTGTCAGTAAATATGGGAGATATATCGTTATAAATTAAATACAGTCATATCATTTGAACTTCTATCATTTATATCATGTACATATATCATTTGCTTATATCATTTGAGTCATTAAATGCGAAGCGTTATTGTGGTCGGTAATACTTACGAGTTTCTCTAAAACGAGTTAACTACTCAAACCTTTCAGCGATGCAAGTTATAAAATGTCACTTGTGCATGATTTATTATTAAATATATTTTAATTGTTTATATTACACGTTTTGTAATATACAAATTTGCTCATGTTTTATATGACACGATGTTATAAGTTATATTTTTACTATTCTAAGAAGATTATAATGATAAAAATGCATAAATGTGGATTCAGTGTATTCACGCGTAAGTAGTAGTTTGTGCAATATGCAGAAGATGGAGAAAAATACCATATAAGATAAACTTTTACAAAGTAAGAGACATTTGATTATTTGTTTTTTATATTTAAATAATTATTCACTTTCCATAGTAAAATAAACATTTGTCAGATTTGTTTGTACATTTCCTGCGTATTCCACATCGGAAACCATCTTTTCAATTTGCTGCTTTTGCCTTCTATTATATTTTTTACCATAATCATAAGGTACTCAAATTTTTAGTACTAAATTATAGATTCAGTACATCAATTTTTAGATACTTAAATTATACCTAATCATTAACATACAAATATCTATTAATTGTGTCATATTTTAACGTTACTTCCGTTTAACATCAGGTGCTCCATATTAAGCGCAATTATTTTGTTGTCATATATTATATCAGGTATGACTATTGTAATATTAATTTCTCTCGTAATAGCTTACATGTTAATAATAAATATCAATGTACTCTAGTTGCCGTCTTAGAACATTGCGAAGCAAAGGATCTAAACCGCATCGGGTGTATTCTAAAAGCCACCGGTATGCGGACATGAAAGATTAGACGGTGATTCCGTGTTCGTACGCGTGCGCTTCGAACATAAGGATTCTGATTCGAGGCAACAGGTCGTTGAGAACGTTTCGTAGGGCGCGGCCATGAATTTGCGAAGGGTGAATTAATGAAGGGTGACCAAAGCCTGTAGAATCGACAAAATGGACTGTTATACTTTGACGACTACGACTCGTAACGCACTCACAGTTAAAATGTGTATAAAATCTTATCCAAATTTTTAATATGTGTCCAATTATAATTTGCATAGTCAAGGATTGCTGAACATAAAGTAATACTTTAACATTCTTTATTCAAACTCGTATCTTTAAATCAAACCCGTATCCTAGTACAATACTCATGAAACATTGTGGAAACTGTAGCTGTCAATATATTTTATAGATATTTTTTCTAGGTATCTTCTTTATTTTTAAATCTCTTGTTTTGTTACTTATTCAATTCTGATACGGGTTGGAAGAATTTTTCTGATATGAAAATAAACGTTATTGACAAGAGAAAGCTAACCGTTAAAAACAGCATGTAAGAATACAAGATTATACATAAATATAGAAAAAGTATTTTTTACGAGTTGAGTATGGAGAATAGGATCGACTATTAAAAAATTAATATTCAAATGAAAGGGCAGATCAGGATAATACTTATAACGTACTTTTATTTAGTAACGTCATATTTATGACACACGCTATATATATATACACGGAGCAAAGAATAAATATGTATAAAGATAACATTAACAGTTCATAACCGCTCTTTTTTTCTATCGGATGTACAAAATCAGAATTATTAAAGTTACAATTGAAAATATGATTCTATATATGACGGATCTATACAAAATACAGTTTAAAACTTATAATGAATAATGTTTAAAGATTTAATACCGAAAATTAAACTAAACTTGAAATCCATCAAATAAAGTAAGTTCATTAACAAATTCTTTTCTCAATAATAATTTCACTTTCTAATTTACTTTTCACTTATATGGTTAAAAATTTGTCAATGATTATTGTGTTATTTATATGTATATATTTATAAGATATATTCAAATTCTTTAATTCATAAATTTACAAACTTTTTAATTGTCTAATTTAAAAATTTTCAAATTACTAAATTCCGAAATTCTTGAATTCTCATATTCACAAACTTTGAAGATCCCAATTTCTCAGATTTTAATATCTCTGAATTCACATTTCACAAACTACTAACAATAAGTCAGCAAATATTCAATTGTCTATATTCTTCAATTTTTTATTTCCACAATTGTTAAGTTTCGAAAGTTTCAATCTTTTAAATTTCCAAACCTTCCTATTTTCAAATTTTCATATTTTCATGTTCCGAAATTCTCAAATTAACAAATTTCTAAAAATAACAACCAAATTTCCCAGTTTCAAAATCTCAAAATTCTTAATTTTCGTTACTTATAAATTTCCGAATCTTCAATGCATCAAAGCATTCGATGTTTCAATTTTTTTATATTTCATATTTTCAATAACTAAATTTCAGAAATTTCGAAATCTCATAAAATCTCTAAATTTCAGAAATTTCGAAATCTCATAAAATCTCTAAATTTCCAAATTTCTAGATCTTGAAATCTCGAAATTTCCAAATCTCCCAATCTACAAAACTTCAAATTTCCATATACCCAAATTCCTATCTTCCTAAATTTTTCAATTTCTATGTTTCGGAATTCCCAAATTACGAATTTCCCAGCAACCGAATTTTCAAATTTCAAAGTTCTCATTTACACGCTTAGTTTTGTACCTCATAAATTCAATCGACATGCGTTATGTTATATGTACAGCATGAAACTTCAGAAACCGAATTCATTTTTCTGAAATTGATGTTTGACGATTTAACATTCAACACGAACAAAATTTCACTGAAAATAATACTCTTTTGCTTTTTACTTTTCCATTATTATTTATTTGATTGTACAAAGACATGCACATTGTTATGTTCAGTAACTATTAATTATCGACGAAGAAATGCATCTTCAATACGTCTACTATCGTTGTTTTTTAAAGACATTTCATTCCGTCCAATTTTATTTATTATAAGTGTCTGTTGCACGTAGTTACGTGAAATTTAATTTAATTATTTTTTTCACCATATTAAGTTTGCGTAATATCAGTAACGATTCTGTTCTCGTGTCTCTTTCATATTTATTTTTTACTATAAGGTTATATATTAAATTTGATCCTGTTGCTAATTTCAAGGTAGTCGTGAATCTCGAAACTTCTAACCGATGTATTTCAGTATAATTTTCGATGTGCCCCGATCTTTATGCAGATCGGGAGCAAATATCTAGTTGGACCAGCTGATTGGTATTCCCACCGGCATGCGGTTCATCACTTTTCCCCCTCGTGCCCCCTCCCAAATTTATCGTTCAAAAATTCAGCCTTGCATTTTTATATTCATAATCACTGAAGAGGATGCTCGAAACGAGAGCAGAGGGGCAAAGAATGTGGGATGGGTGAGTGCAGTCACGGTAGTGACGTCATGTAGGTTATAGTAGCGTATCCGTTGAATGTGGGTAGGCCAGAGGAGGACCTTTACAGCTCTTTCAACTACATACCTTTCTCTTTGCTTCTCCTTCACTGTCGTTTTTTCCTTCCTTCGTGCATCTCTTCCTTCGATTAATGGTGCACAATTTAGTCATTCGACTAACCGTTCGTTAATTCCTCCCTTCCAACGATGTACCTTTAATATCCTGAATACTTTAGAAAACAAAAATGAACCACCGTATGCTAAGTTATAAATTCCTTTCAATCACCATTATTGTTTAATTTTGTCTGTTTTCTAGAGAATTAGAAAATTAGAACATTTATAGTATTACAAAATTTTTGTCCTTTTAACGGAATCTTTCATTTCATGTTCAGTCTTAAATTATATGGAGTTAAATCGGGTTATCTAATTCAATAATCGAACTTTTAGCCGGAAGGTCTCGTACGATGAATGCATTATAGCTTCACATATTTTACGATTGATGATCCTTTTATCAAGATATCTTTTTGTGTACAATAAATTTTGCCTCTGCAAACTAAGAATTTACATATTTGTTACACTCCTGCACTTAATCGTCCCTCCTGATATAATAAAGTAAGTTTTAAAATTGCTTCGTTATTATGATTCAAGTGTCGAAACCTGTAATAATAATTTTACTTTGATTATAAATACATGAATCTAAGTGTTTTAAAATAATACATTTTAGTACTTTTTAAAGTTAAATAATCAAAACTAAACAAGGAATGAAACAATAAATACTTTATAATAAAATGTTTTCTTATTCATTAAACATTTCGCGGCTGTACGTCAATTTTTTAATACTGAAACTGCTAAATAACCGTTTTACAAGTTTCTCATTTTAAGTTACAAAATTTGTAAAAGTGATTTTCTTGATGCCTGTGTACATTTTAATCAAAATAAAGAATTAATGTGTATATTAATTTATGTTTTATTTATACTGCAACATCATTTTTAATTTTAAAGTCAGGTAATGATACTAGTGACCAATTAAGACAAATCATCCACGTGAACAATGGTATTCACTTGCTCTGTCATTAACTAACGAGAGTCGATGCCTGGAAACATTTTTTAAGCTTTCTAAATTATCTAACAAGACTACTGTTTAAAGTTAAGTTATTTCAAATTTGAAATGTATATTTAAAAATTGGCAAATGCTTCAGAAGTTAATCGCTCTTAAAAGTTAAAGAACTAGTAATTCACCCTCAGTTCGTGAGTAGTGAGCACTTATACTAGCAGAAATATATATTTATTAGCGAAATATTCATAACGTAAGAATTTTGTTACCTAAACCGTACAGCTATTCTTAAGAGAAACGGTAAAGAAATAGAAAAAGATATTATAACGGTATATAACTTAAATTAGTGAATTTAGATGTTTGTTATTAGTAGCATAACATACATACTTCAATGCACATGTAATAGTTTTAAAATGTAACTGACAGATGTTGCGGCATCTAAAGTTCACTTTCCTCAAAATTGCAGAACTTATAAAAACCTTATCTTTTTATGTTTTTTAAAAATTAGTCAAGTACTGCTACCTTTATCTTCGAAACGTTACAAACATTTTATACTGTATTATGTAAAGAAAATATGTAAAAGAATATGTAAAGAAAAACTTGTTCGGTATTTCTTAAGTTTGTATTTACCGCACTATCGAGAGAGACCATCAGAGGTTACGACAGGGAGAGATAGGATTTTGTTTATAAAATAGAAAAGAGGACATTTTGTAATATCGAACAGGATTTTGTTTATTGTTTGTTTATTCAGAAAAGACCTGAAGTAAAGGCTTTAAATGTTGTTTCTTTAATTATTACAGGTGAGCGAATATTTTGTTAATGTAAATACGTTGTAAATAAATAAACTTTAATTATTATAGAGAAACGCAATTTTGGCCTTGTTTCATTTGTTTTTCAAATTTCTGGATAAAATCTCATTATACATATTATACGTATACTTATCCGCACACATCAGACTTTTATATATGTATGTATTTATATCAAGGAATAATAATACAATAAATACAGAAATTAACTTTATATGATTACTATTATTCGTATTTTAATTATTTATATTTACCGTCATATTTAAATAACATATTTTGTAAATTTTATTATTCTAAACACTTTTAAATGATAAAAAACTGACTGCAATCATTTAAACATTTTACCTATGCGTTAATATTTAAACATTTGAATTTACAGTGAAGTGTTAAGCATGTAACCCTAATAGTTATGCGTTATCTAAATGTGCGAGTTATTGATAATGTAGAATATTTTGTTAACTTACTGCCAGACAAAAAGTGTTTTAATTCGTTTTATTTTGAAGTATAAATTTCAAATCTTCATTCTAAATCCTTTATCGTGCATTCTATATTTTATTTCTATCTTTATTTCATTTTTCTTTAATGGTACAGTTTTTAGAATCTCTGTTACTAATATTTCTATAATCTCTATTACCATTATCGTAAAAAACCGGATAATTTACGATATATTTTTATTGGACTTTTTTTCTTCATATAGTTTCCTCATTTTTCGTGCGTCACTGAAATCGATGTACCTTAAATTATTATAATATTTTCAGTGCACTTTTGCGAACCATCAAATAGAATTGTTGTTACTACGTAAGACTAAAAAAAATTCTGAAAATTATGTTTATATTGTATATTTTGTACGTAATTGACATCTTCAATAATGAATTGGATGCGTTTAAAACGCAATAAATTTAAAATACATAATGTAATATTATAATATGTATATTTGTGTTTCACACTTTCGTTCACTTTTCGATGTTTCGTAACATTTAACCAGTCATGATCAAGCGATAGACTTGTTTTACTCCTACAAATTTCAGACTAGCTGATACGAAATGTCTTGATTGTAATCGCAATACGGAATTTGTACGTGACCTTTGCAATGCACTGTTTCCTCAATAGCATGTACTTGTCTATTATTTGTACGATGATATGCAAATCCCAATGCTGCTTACACCAGATTTCGCTTAAGGTAATGGAAATAATTGAATAAGTAATTTCTATCAAAGATAAGAGTTTACTTTGTAACTTACCACATATTTAAAATTTATTCTCACTTTTACTAAAACACACAGGTGAATAATATTATACAGAGCAATTTACGTAAACATCCCATTTAAATAACTGGTAAATTGTTATATGAAAAAGTTATTGAAATATATCTAATAATCGGTTTATTGTTATTTATTTTTTATCAAGGTACGAAAGTCATTCTTAGCTGATCAATTATAACGGATCAACTTAGATCTTGTAATTGACAACAATATTAAACACGCGTGAAAAACTATTAGGACGTACACATTTAAAGATTAATAATTACCAAATAAAATAATAATAATATGAGTGGTAAATATTGTATGGATTTAACATTTACGAATATATGTTACCATTTTCTAAAAAATGTCATAGTAATTATTAGTTTTTGGATTCACATACCTTAGTATTTTTCGTTTTAACTGTAAATAAAATTTTATTCATTACAAATATAAAGCTTAAAATGACATTCGTATACTGATAATACATAAAAATTGAAATAAACAAATTATTACATGGTGTTACCACCTTAACCTGCAGAACTTTTCTTTCGATATTTCTGATTGTTTATATTTATATCAACCAGTTTACAAATAATTTATACTTAAATAAATCACACCAGAATATTTGTTTCCTTCTTTTCGTTGTTACATTTCTATTTCTATTTACTATAGTAAAGTATAAACTTGAATACACAAAACTGCTTCTTTTTTTGAAAAAAAATTATGGGAGGACATTAGAATCGATTTTTCCGACCGTATTGCGTAATAACATAAAACTATAATGCTTAAAGAATCGGTAATTATATAAGATATTTAAAATTAAAAATTGGGACACTCAATGCAAAAATTGAAACTGTTTTACAAATGTTGCTTTCGATATTATAAGTCAGTGCGTTTCATAAAAGAAAAAGAGATAACCTCTATGAACTGAAAAATGAAGTTTGTAAGATGAAACGGTCAGTCCCTACTAAAATGATCATATTAATATGATCGTTAAAAAGTTGTATAAACGCTACATAGCTACATTGATTTTAGCTACATTGCTCCGCGATTAAGTTATAGGAATGTAAAAGAGTATTTTAATCGTTCAACAAAATTTTGTTCAATTTTGTAACAGTATCAGGAGTAAATAAAATATTTTAATCAAGTTGAATTTAAACCAATCGAGAGCGATTACTTTCGTACGGCAAAGTTCGACGTAAACGATATACAGCACTATAATGCGTGATGGACAATGCTGTTCTCTACGCAAGTACATTGGAATGTAGTTTTTGATAATTAAATTATAATTTTTCCCAAAGTATGATACATATGCTTTAACTTTAATAATTTACTTTTTTAGAAAATTCACAAACCATGTAATCATTTCCAAATGTTACCAATAATATGCATTGTGTATTAGTGCTTAAACTACTTGGCGTTACCTTTTTTTTTACATATAATGTACTTTTTGTGGGATTTGTTAATATTCTTATAAAACGTGGCGAATGCAAAAAAAAGTGCGAATCAAATCATATGAAAATAATCATTCAAGTCAAAAAATAAACGATTGAACCAGTAGCATGATCATTATAGTGGCACGCCGTAATCTATGATGACATTCGCGAAAGCCACTATAATGGCGCGACGTGCCTAAGAGGTTAAAATATGCCTATTTTAAAACATATAAAGTTTAATTTAGTTATAAAATTTTATTTCGTATTGATCGTGCTTGAATTTTGTCTTTTACTACATGTTACAGTTTAACAACAAGGGAATTCTTATATACGTTAGCGACATATACAAAAGTAAAATAATGTAAATGGCAACTTGCCCTAGTATAAACCACAGTATAATTACCCAGTTGTATTCTATTATATGAGATGAATTACTCGGTAAAATTGTTTTAAATGATTGTCCTCTTTGCCGGAACGATTGAAATTTTGTTCAGAGTAATGTTCAGTAAAGTCTATAATATAACTGAATAAAGTCTATAATATAACTATATATGAAGTTTTCAAGGACAACAAAATTTTCTGTGTTGGTAGTACCTTTTATTTTTAAAATCAGATGGAAAGAGAATATTTTTATGATACTTGTTGAATTTGACTAAAAATCAGCTAAATTATAATTACAAAAAAATGCTAGACTTATTGACAAAAAATTGAAAGTAACATTGATAACTTCGTGATCAAGTAGGTAAAAAAGATGTAATACAACCATGTTGAAGATTTCACTAAACTTCGTTACTAAAAAAAAAAGAAAATTTCAATGCGTCCATTAGCAACCGAATAATTTAAGATAAGCACGTTAGGTGGTTTACCATGTATAAGGTGTGTGTGGTAATATGGATCAGTGTCTTTCTTGTGCTCAATTTAGATTTCAAAAAATAAAAAAGGAAAAGTATTTTATATTTTACTAGCAACACATTGGTCCATATTAATATTCGCCATAATAAGATTCGTCATTGAATAATGGAAATATTTGATTTCAGTCTCCTTTTCTCTACTACTAAATTTAACACGTACAACGATTGATTAGATTTTTCATTGATAAGAGTGCATGTAGTAAGGGTAGGAAAAGACGGTAAACCAAGCTGATAAGGTATGCAAGTGCCTCGATACTGATCCACAAGAAGCTTCACGCCGTATGAGTAAGGTGGTAACGTTCTTGGAGCGACAGTTTATCCGACCGATGACATAATCGTGTCACGTTTGAACTATACCACCTGCACGATCGTTATCTCGATTAATGCATGCGTAGCAAAAGCCGACTCTTTCCAAGTGGTAACTGTGCTGAGAAAAATAGATGCAAGGAATTTAACGCCGAAGGTTCAGTTCCCATTGCGTCTCAAGTTGGTTTTGCGACGAAATAAATGTTGTCACCCTTGATTTCAAATCGTTTCATGTAATTTCATATCGTATGAAACTATTGCTATTGCTATAGCGGATCATGCGCGTTTTGTCAGTGTGTTTTCCTGGTTGCAAGGGAGAGTTTTTTGAGGCCAAAAGGGCAATGAATAGTCGTAAACGGCCATCGTGACGGTGTCCTCGCGGCCAGTATTTTGCCGAGGAGACATTCTTATTCTACCTGTGAACATAGAAACACGTCACAGAATAAACGAAGTATCGTATAGTAAGTAAATTTTGTGTATTAAATTCATACCCAATCGCTCTGTCTTTCTTCATTTTTCTTACACTATGCCATATGATTCTAAATACAAAATTTTCATTTATTTTTCGTATAATATTTGTGCCATAATTTTGTGGCGTGTAATGCTTATATTCTATACACTTATGGTGCTACGATTTATAGCTATAATTGTATTTTATATTACCGTTATATGTTACATGGCTAATGCATTAATTAGCTGATTGTCGTAATCGTGTGAAATTCACTGATAAGTTCTGAAAAGTTAGATAAAAGTTACTAAAATAATTTATAGTATATATTTTGTGTGTACATAAAAATAGTATGCAGGAATATTTATCCGCAATTTTGAAAATAAATTTCAAAAATAGCTATATAGATACGGCACAAACCAGTTTGTCCAAAAAAGAAACAATTATCTATTACTAGAGTAGTATCTCTTCTTAGTATCTCTTTCATAAATTAATATTTTTTTTACACCTGTTGTATTTCTTCGAAAAAATACATGGTAAGAAATGAAAGGGGTACATTGCTTAGAAATTTGAAGGGTATTTTATTTTTTATTTTCAAATTTTCAAACTCTCAATTTTAAAAATTTCTAAATTACAATCGAGAAAAATTCACTCCGTTCATTATACATTATACATTATACAATGTAGGCTGCATTCAAGTTACTGGCACTCCTAAAAATAATTTTAGCATTAACGCATTAAAGTTTTGATTTTTCAAGAGGTATACATGCAATTTTTAGTTTTATATTGCAATTTTTAAAATGTAAAAATGTTACAGAATGATAAAGTTATTTACTATTCCTAGAATGTATCAACATTGTTATGGATAGAATCGTTTCATTTGCTAACTTGCGCTTCTCACTTCCTACTTTATGAAATAAAAGTAATATTATTAACGTTGTTCAGAATTGCCTTTGATTTTTTCTGTCTGGTTCTTCGATTGTATCATAGCAATATTAGTTATTGGTAACCACCATAGCATACAACGTATTAACACGTTGATGGTCGCAGTCGCATATATTTTTATATCTTCACAATGATACGTATATTTACGATATCCGACAATGCTAATTATAGTTTTACAATTAGTAATTTTGCAGCTTATGTTAAGTGAAATTGATCGATATAATTTTATAAATAATCAGTAATACAGAATATGAAATTGCAAAAGTTGTAAGTTCCACAAAACATGCGATTAACAAAATACTAGGGATGTGGTTAGATAACTTTTCAACTTAAGCTTTGCATTTTCTACTTTAAGCTATTACTATAACATTAATGTTATTATAATTTTATTTAATAATTCTCTTTTCTAGGTATTTGCTTATGTTATCATATCCATGATAACCTCTACGGGGATCAACATCGTAAATTTGCTTAATAAATCTATTTTTTATTTGTTTTTACTAAGTTTACTAAATAAATGAATTCTTTATCGCTCTAGATACAGTGGTAATATTACCGATGAACCAATGAAATATAAAGTAAATGTCTCATTAGGTAAATGTTTGAGGTAGATAATAGCAATTTATTTTATATTTAGATAATGCAAGATTATAACTAAATACGTTTATCCGAAAGGACACCATTTTTACTTTCAGATAAAATAATAATATATACATAAATGTATAGAATACAAAATATAATTATTTTAATGCAATAAGTGTTAACAATGTAATAAGTTCACTAAGGCTTATTCGTTTAATAATTTGGTCGTATGTGAAATCACGTTTGTGCCGGTGGCGTTTAATAACTGTTCAGTGTCATGTTAACATTTACCAGCGGAAGAACGCAATACTTGATTTCAGTATTTAACTAAAATTAATATGAAATTAAATTAATTTGAATTTTCCATTATTTCATAAATCTAAAACAATTATTACTGTTTAAAGATTATGTAACATTAATTAGTTACGACTTTCACAAAAATGATCCTTCCTTTGCTCAAAACATTATAAAATGAGTTTAAAAACGGTGAATCTTGAAGTATTGTACGATAATATTTTTGACTGATATAAATATTGTATTGTAGAAAATTATATCTATGTAAAGCTAGTACATTAAACAAGTAGTTTAAACGTTTACAATAAGCCGAAATGTTACTATTAATCAAATTCTCATTCGATTGTTAATCACCAAGACTTATTTTAACCCTAGGACGTTTACCTTACTAAAACCAATTTGAAACTAGACGGTCTACACAACTTTGACCTTCCAAACTTAACTGACGAATGTAATATTTTTTAGAGGAAAGTTTTTCAGAGAATTAGTAGCACACAAACAAAGAAATAAAAAATGTAGTTCGTATTTCGTCTGAGATTTGCACACTAAGTTTTTCTCAATAGTATTCGAATTTTTTATGACCAACAGTTCATTAGGCATTCTCTTCTGATCGACACGATTTATTAATTTAAAGTTGTCATGGAAGTATTAAAGAACTTTGTAACAAAACATATTAATATAGAATTTTCGAAGTGAGGCTATCGAAGTGAGAAGCCCAAATTGCATTTTTTTATGAATAACACTTTTTCAAACGGTAGTGAAAGGTTAAGTGTCGAGGTTAGGGTTTGATGCTGCATAGATTAAGGGCATTATTATAGTACTAATGCACTATTTAATTAATATGTGTATAATAGTATAAAATTGTATAAATGTAAAAGTTATCGTATTATTGTACGTATTTTTACGTATTACATAGCGGTCACTAAGAACCTCGCTGATAATACGGTCATCATAAGTAAATAATAATAAAATACATCACAGAACAATAAGCTTAATAATTATTAAATATCGGTTCTACTATTTAAATATGTATAACTTTGCTTTCAGATATCTACGTTCAAGAAATCTAATTCCAACCTCGAATATTCATAAACTAAAAATGACTTAAAAATCGCGTTATCTTTTTATATTTAATAATATATTTATATCATTTTTTGTTAATATTGTCTCGGATTATTGAGAGCTAATTTTGTATTAGAAATTTGAGATTCAGAATGGCGGATACGTACATTAAAATTTTCTTACTTTTATATTTAAATTATTATTACTTTACTAAAAACAGTTATTTATAGATTATTAACAATAAACTTACCGGCATATAAGGCACACTTATTTTGAAATTAAAAATTAATTAGAAAAAAATGAAGAAACGTTAAAACATAAATCAATATACATATTTATTCTTTATCTACATTTTTATATTTGAAATAGGAAACTTATGATCCAGTCAGTTAGTTAGTTCGACAGATTTAAGATTAAAACTTTTATTATACATACATAGCAGGTAATGAAAGCGAACATGACTCTGCAATGTTAGAATCCATTCAAAATTAAATTAAAATAAAATTGTTTATATTTAACATAATAATTTTTTTTTTTTTTTTTTTCTTTCGAGTTTTAAGTCGCATTAACTGCTCAGGTCATGAGCGACTTGAAACGAATGTATCCAATTTTATATCTAATTTTCTATTGGGTTTCTTAATGAGGTCTTTATACAGTGAGATCTTGTTGGTATGTTCGTATTGTTAAAGGACTTACAGTTTGTTGTATATTTTAAGCTGTTTTAGGAATTCAATTAAATTTCTAGTATTTTCACTTGTGCCTATTATGTCTTTTATATTGTTTTTGATTTTAAATTTTTTCCTTATTACATCGTAATGCTGGCAATCAAATATAATGTGCTTTATGGTGAGATTAACATTACATATCAAACACTTGGGCGGACTGTCTTTTAGAAAGAGATAAGAATGAGTGAGTCTTGTGTGACCTATTAATATTCTGTTGACAATAACTTGTTCTTGTCTGCTCAGGTTCTTAATATCAGGCTTGTAGTTTCCCTCTTTTCCTGGTGGAAGCTTCGTTGAGATCAGGTTTCCTAGTTTTTGGTTCCATTGGTCTCTTAGTCTTTTGTTAACTTCTGTTCTGAAGTCCTGGAGGGGGGTTTTCTCATATTCTTCCATGATTTCACGATGGGACGCTGTTTTGGCTGCTAAGTCCGCTTTATCGTTTCCCTCAATTCCCACATGTGAAGGAACCCATATAAACAAAGTTTCTTTGCCCTCTTTAAGAGATTGTGAGTACAGATTTTGGATATTTTGAATTAATTCATCAGATGTATCTGGGTTTTGAATTTTCTGGAGAGAGCTTTTAGAATCTGAAAGAATAGCAAATTTTTTGTGAGTTGAGCGTTGGATAAGCATAAGGGCTTCTTTAATAGCAATAGCTTCACATGTGAAAATTGACATCATTTTTGGGAGTTTTAAGCATATTTCGGATTCTGTTGTAACTACAGCGCAGCCGTTTCCTTCTTTGGATTTGGATCCATCCGTGAATATAAGTTCATAGTTCGAAAGTGTAAACTTCATTTCCTCGAACAGGGCCCTGACAACTGAAGCAGGAGTTTCTTCTTTTCTGTTAAAAGCTAGGTCGAAATTAACCATTGGAATGTCAATGATCCATGGAGGATCCGATGAATATTTAATTTTTCCCAACCTAGTTGTGTCTAATTCAAAACAAATTTCTTCAAAAATGCTCTGGATTCTTATGTAAAATGGTTTGGGTAGATTTACTTTTTTCTCGTAAACATTTTTATATCTTGAAGTGAAAACATTTTGGTGTACCGCGTTCTTTAGGGAAGCCCCAATACGTAGTGCATAATTAACTGAAAGGAATTTTCGCCTCTCTTGTAGGTGAGGTTCATTTGTTATGGCTAGTAAACTGTTTATTGGACTGGTACGGAAGGCTCCTGTTGCCATTCGGAGTGCAGAATTGTGAATTGTGTTTAGAGTTTTTAGATCTGATTTCTTTGCCGAGTTATATATGATACTACCATAATCAATTTTGGATCTAATTACAGCTTTATAGGTAATCATTAAGATTTCTTGGCTTGCCCCCCAAACGGTTGATGACAGTGCCTTTATTAAATTTAGACGAGTTTTACAGTCATCTATTAGACCTTTAATATGTTGCTTCCATGTAAGTTTTCTATCGAATACCAAACCTAGGATTTTCAGGGTTTCCACAGAATTTATGTTACTATTATTTAAGGAGATCTTAGGGTTGTGTATTTGTTGTTTGTGTCTTGCAAACGAGATACATTTCGTTTTCCGAGTCGAGAATTTGAAACCTGTTTTTTCTGCCCATGCTTGGAGGGCGTTTATTGTCTCCTGAAGGAGTTTTTCTGTAGTTTCCTTTTCTTTCCCTCCGCAAAAGATATTTAAGTCGTCAGCAAATAGGGCACATTTGACAGGTGAGTTTACAACTTTAGGTGCTTCATTAATTGCAATAAGAAATAGCGTTACACTTAGTACCGACCCCTGTGGCACACCATTTTGAATCTCAAAGCTCTCAGATAGCATCCCATTAGCTCTTACTCTTATTCTTCTTTTCTTTAGAAAATTATAAATAAATGCCAACATTCTACCTGTAATATGATGTTTAAGGAGAATATTAATGACTCTGGGCCGCCATACCATATCGTATGCCTTTTCGATGTCAAGGGATACCACTGTTAAATGTTGATTGGTTGCAAATGAGTCACATATTGCTGTTTCAAGATTAATAAGGTGATCTACTGAAGATCTAAATTTTCTGAAACCGCTTTGTTCCTGGGAAAAGAAGTCAATGTTTTCTAATTGCCACCTAAGTCTTCTGTTAATCACTTTTTCTAAAAGTTTACACATCGTGCATGTTAAGGAAATCGGTCGGTAGTTACTAGCTATTGTCATGTCCTGATTTGGTTTTGGCACCGGCACAACTATTGCTTCTCTCCATTTTTCGGGAAAAACCATGTTTGTCCAAATAAAATTAAATAGATCGGTGATATATGATAAGGTTTTATCCGACAGTTGTTTTAAGAACTCGTTGGGAATTAAGTCTGGACCTGGACTAGAATTTTTACATCTCTTAAGTATACATTTAATTTCTTCAAGTTTAATGATTGAATTAAAAGGCTGTTCCGAATTTACAAAAATTTTTTCTTCTCCTATTTCTTGGTAATTTCCGATATTCTGAAGAAATTTTTCGTCATAATTGGCGTTACTGGAATTTTTAGAAAAGGAGCTAGCTAGTTCATTGGCAATATCTTGGGGTTGATGGAAAATTTGGTTTGCGTGGTTTAGGAGTGTAGATATGGAATAGATACGTGCTGTTCCTCTAATTTTCCTGATTTTGTCCCAACAGTTACTATAAGAGGTATTGTTGTTTGTGGAGCTTATGTAGTCCATCCAGGATTTTTTTTTACTTTCCTTGACAGTTCTTCGGGCTATAGCTCGTAACTTTTTGTATTGAATTTTATTTTCTATAGATGGATGCCTCTTGAAGACATTGAAGGCGTGATTGGCTTCTTTTATAGCCTTGTTGCATCTTTCGTTCCACCACGGAACCGTACGTTTTCTAGTTTTATTATTAAATAGGGGTATAGTTTTATTTGCTACTTCATGAATTATGTTGGTGAAATTTTCAACTATTGAGTTGATATTTTCCTTATTATTACTGTTGACCGGAGGAAGGTTATCTACACGTTGATCCATAAGTGCTCGAAAAAGACCCCAATTTGCTTTTCTTGTATTCCATGCGGGTGTCAGATAGGGAACATGTTCTTGAGGTGTTGCTCCAGATAATGTTATTGGAAAATGATCACTATCATGAGGATTTGAGGCTACATCCCAATCGAAGTAGTGTGCTATTCTTGTGGAGCAGATGGACAAATCAATTGCACTTAACGTACCGTTGGATATATTTATATGGGTGGGAGATGTAGAGTTGAGTAAGAAAAGATCTGGATCATCCAAAAGCGATTTGATAATTTCCCCTCTAGGGTCGTTTTTGTTGGATCCCCACAGTGTACTGTGGCTGTTGAAGTCTCCCAGCAGGATAAAAGGTTTGGGGAGTTTATTTATTAAGTTTGATAATTCAGAGATTGAAAAGTCGTAGCTATTGGGTATGTAGATGTTGCATATGCAAATTTCCATAGATAGAGACAATACTGAGGTAGCTACCACTTCTAAGTTTGTGTTAAGAGAGATTTCTTTACAGGGAATATTATTTTTAATATATGTGGCAACCCCACCACTTGCGTGACAGGAGTGAGTTCTATTCGTGAAATTTGGTGAATAGTTTTTTATGTTGGCAGCATATGTTTCCTTGAAATTTGTTTCCTGAAGGCATACAATATCGGGATCAGTGTTGTTTATAAGGATCTGTAGTCTTTCCTTATGTGTGTTGTATCCGTTAATGTTCCACTGGAGAATTTTCATAGGTGGTTATTCTTTAATTTGAATGAGGAAATAGAGGTTTGGGAATATCTTATGTTGAAGTTTTATTAGAGTATGTTGAGGGTTCTTTTTTCTTTGTAGCGATGTAATCGTCAAACTTTTTTGTCATTCGGGTACATCTATTTTTAATTTTGCGATCAGTAAGAAGTGGATACATTTGCTTAATCATATCACTGAGAGCTTGGATGTCTGTAGTATATGATAATGCTAATTCTGTTACATTTGGGTTTCCCTTGGCGTTTTCCATGAGGCTCTTAAATTGGTTATAATTTATGATGTAATTGCTAGGGTTACCTTCGAGTAGTTCCTTTAGAGGAGCTATCATTTCTTCAACGGTTATTGCGTCCAGTTCTCCAATTTTTCTCACTTTCGTCTTCCTTTTACTCAGTTGTCTCGCTGGTGGTAACAACGAATTCATTTCATCTGTGGAGTCTTCACCATCCATTAAGGACGAATCTGTAGCCTCTTCTTCCGGAGCTATTATCTGCGTGCTTTGGGAGCTTGTTTCAGATAGTGGTCTTTTTGCACTATTTTGTCTTAACATCGTTTCCCTTGGTGGGTCACTATTTAAAATTTGTGATAGTCGCGTCATTTCAGATCTCGTGTTGAGATCCGAAAATTGTTTATGGGATGTGGTCCCTTGGATTGGTGATGAAAGGGTTGAGGTGTCCATTGCAGTATTATTTTCTTTATTTGTTGAGTCTGGGCAGTCTTTTGCTAAGTGGCCTTCTTTTTTACATAGGTAGCAATTAATATTGTCTCCTGATAAGTAGATCCAATAACTGGTGTCTTCATAAAAGATGTTCAACGATGGTGGTAACTTGTAAACATCTTCCGGTTTTATAAATACTTGACGCCGGAAGCTTAGTATATG
The DNA here is from genome assembly GCA_945859555.1 of Megachile ligniseca. Classification (NCBI taxonomy): domain Eukaryota; kingdom Metazoa; phylum Arthropoda; class Insecta; order Hymenoptera; family Megachilidae; genus Megachile; species Megachile ligniseca. The sequence continues at coordinate 455,896 of OX243785.1, forward strand.
TGAGAATCCAGGTTCAGATAACCCAGCTCTAAGAAATGTTATTTGGGACATAGGTTTCACGTTTAATTTAATCAATTCTTTCTCAATAATCTCGTGCGGAATTACCGGACATACGTTAGACAGAATAATTCTTTTGTGACTGTTTATTAAAGGTCGTAGGCTGATTGTATTGTTTCCTATTATGATTTTTGAATAACTGCTTGTGATGTTCTCTACTATTTGTTTACTTGATAAGAATATACATATACGAGAGTTTGAAATTCTTGATACGAATCTGATATTTGCTGGATCTGTGATTTTCCCGATTGTATTAACATATTCCTTTAATGGGATGCCGTCGATAGAATCGAGCACTATTGCTTGGTTTTTCTGAGGAAATAAGGAACTTTGTGTCGCCGACGCATAACTTTGTTTTAAAGGCATGTTGGGATTGCTGTTGTGAGAGACTGTCGGTAGAGTATTTTGAGAGCTCCTGTAGTCAGGAGCTGCCATATGTAGGTTTTTGTGTATACCTACAGAGTTTAGACACTTGTAACTGATTTCTTATTTATATTCACTCGCGACTCACAACACGCGGCACGATGCTAAATACGTCTTGCCGGTTTGACGGTCGAAAGCAAACTGACATAATAATTGTTTATATTCTTTACATTCAAATGCAGTTTCTTAAATCATTTATCATATATATCAAATAAATGAATGTTGTGTAGAATTTCAAAAATTTCTACTAATCAGATATTGTCACATACTTATTTAACGATTGGTTTTGCAATGATTGGAAGAAATTATAGTGGTAATATCATAGAATACAATTAAAAAATGTTTAACAAAAGTAGGTTATTAAAACGAAAGTCTATAATAAATATTATCTCATATTGAATTGAAAATTAAAATATTCTATTAAATTTATTAAGAACAATTTTAATAGTAAAATTAACGTTTTGAATATATTATTTTAAAAATATTATACTGTACTATTTTCTTAATAATATTCTTTAATTAATAATAAATTAATATCCTACATAATATTAAAGATTGTGTTCGAAACATTTCATAACAAAATTTAACTTTAAGAGGCTGCCAAACTGAGAGGAATTGTTTGTGTATTAAATAATTATGTATATGTATGGCTTAATTAATTCTCAATAAATTGAGATATTCGTTTCCTGCTATTGCAAAAGTTGATTTTAATTAGTTTTGGCTGCTAAATCTAGTCTCTTGGTCCTCTGTGATTTTTACTAATTTAGAATGAGAGAGTACTTGTATAATTGCTAACAAGTGATTTTTGCTGCAATTATATGAAACAATATTGTAGAATATCAGTTAAGAAGTAAACAATAATGAAATGCTGCTTCTATTTCTATTATGTTGGAATATTCGGAAAATTTATTATGTATGAATTTCTAAATTACTCAGTGAATATCGTAACGCAAGAATGGATTGTGCAAAACATATTGCAACATATCGATCACATACCGGAAAAAGCAATTAACTTTTCGTTTTTCTCTTATCAGGCAATATCAGCCCGTTTGGTTTTAAACAAATATGACTATGTTACGGGCTCAGAAGACAGATTAAAAGATTATAAAAATTCAACTCATATGTGGTTGCCAAATCACCAACTTTGTTGGCTGCAATTAACTTTTGTAATTAATACCATTTATTTACGACTCAGTGCCAATCGTTTTGTAAACATGCTTCGCAACCACATCTTCGTTTTTGTAGATAAATGGCGGAACATAAAGGCGTTATATCTGATCTTGGCGTAATTACCACCTGAATGATTCATAACATGCGGTTCTTCATGAACTTTCGACGACTCGATCAATTTCCGACCAGTATCAATTATTTGGGAACATTCGCATTGTGTTTTCTTTTGTTTCGTCAAGAGACGTCATAAAAATCAGCTTTTTTACTGATTATGAAACCTGGATCTCCTTGAATTTTGGAGTCAAATTCGGATTAACCCTTCGGCCTGACATCGAATGGCACTTCATTAGAATATTTGTATTTGACGTAACTTGTAACATTGATGCAAAAGTGTTCCGATATTGTTCAATGAAATTTGAACATAATGTCTGGAGAATAGATTTAAATTAAAGTATAACAATAACAATTTGTTATTGTACCGTATCCAATATGAATAAAAGTGCATATAATAGAAAGTTTAAAAAGTACAGATAAAATAGTATTTATAATATTATTAGTTTAAAGATTATAGTTCGACAAAAGCGAAAACATATTTACTTTTCATCAATGTTTTAAATATAAAACGTTGATTGTTAATTACAGCAAACAACGAATACCGAAAGTATGCGAACGTTGCTATTATTATACACATTAGGATGCATACATAACTTATTACAATTTAATATACAATTATAATAGAATAGCACTTATGACATATCAATTGTAACACCATATACTTGTGCAATTTAATAGTTCCTTTAGTACCATTCACTTTTCCGATGAAAGGTTTTTTGTGTCTCTGACAGTTTCCCTTACAGTGAATATCAGCAAAAATAAATAACTATTCTTTGCATAATTCGATGGCCTGTGACGTTCAAACGTTTCGTTAAAATTAGAATTTCCAGGTCGAAAAACCTTCCTTGTCAATTAATTAAGAGTTAAGCATGTACACGCAATACGGCATAAAACAGCGTTACAATATGTTTTCAATTAGACCCCTACGAATTAGTATTTCATTGATCTAAAGCAATAAATCAAATAACGAAACATATAAATGGCGTTTGTACAGAAATTAAACATTCGAATTATTAAACGAAAGAGTGTAATAATAGAAATGTAATATTTACAAAAAAAAGCGCAACATCTTTCAAACAAAAGTGCAACAGAATTTGCTGATAACGTTATATCGAAGATATACTTGAATAAGAAAGCAATAGCTTTATTTAATCTGATAAATTTATGGAATTGCAGTTCGTACGTTCAAATATTATTTAAATGTAGTAATAAATTCAAAGAGCAGACAAAATGTATGTTAACTTGTTTTCTTTTAAAATGTAAATTTTGAACATTATTTCAAGTCCTTTATTGTGTGCAATTTATAGCAAGGGTACGTTGCTTGCAATTTACATGCAAGCAAAATTGAAATAAAGAAGCATATCTTATTACATGCCTTATTCCTTGTTATTTGGTATTGCTTCAAACGCGACGAGGAGCAATTTAATTCTGTTGGCATACATTTTGCAATATAATAACGTGCGACATGTACTTATATGCGCATCATGTAGTAAATAGACAGAAAAATTAGGATCGCAACATCCGGCACAAATTATAATAAATTATATGAAGTATTTCAGACCTGAGCTTTACTGAATGCGGAGTTCTATACTTCACAATTTCGGTGACTTTTTACTACTTTTGTTTAAAAATTTTCAAATTCTCAATTAAATTTCTGAATTTCTGAATGTCTAAATTTCTACATTTTCAAACTTTCAAATCAATAAATTTGCAAATATTCAAATTTCCAATTCTAACATTACATAACTTTCAAATCCCCAAACACATTTGAATTATCAAATTTCATAATTTAAAAATTGATAATATACCAATTTTCAAATTTTCAAATGTTTAAGTAAAATATTTCAAATTTCCAGATTCGTACTATACGAATTTTCAAATGTCATAAGCCATAATGTACAATTTTCTAAATTTACTAAATCGTAATGTATAAATGTACAAATTATTCAAATTATTGTTGTGATTGCTTATGTGGAAAATTCTTTGCTTTTGAGATATACAGAGGCTATTACGAATAACCATCCTTATTGCTCAAAGGAATTAAACAAAAATAGAGTGGAAATACAGTTTAAATAACGATTTACATTTCTCTCCCGAGTACTACTTCTTCTTCATACTTACAATCAGTGAATTCGACGGTCATTTCTTGTAAATATGATGCTATTATGTTAGCTGATTTTAAACGAAAAGGGACTAATTGAATTAGTTTAATGTAAATTGAATTTAATGAAAATTTAACTTATTTTTGGAATTGAACATAAAATGTAATTGAAATTTGATGAAGTTATGAAATTGGTCATAGAATCTTATTTTCAATTAATATATTCCTAACTGCATTAGTCCTGATTGTTTTTTCTATTAAACTTCGTATCAACTGCTCAATTAGGAGAATCCCTTCAGCTAATGAAACTGATTGATCTGTTCTTTCAAACAAAACTTGTTAAAAAGACCTGTCGTATTAATATTCATTAAACTGGTCGTAACCGAAGCGATCCGAAAAACAACCAGAAGTCACTCTTAATAACATCATAAGAATGTTGGCTGCAGAATATTAACATCTAATATTGGTTTATCGATCGGAGTTTCGGGAACACGTAAATTCTGTTCAGGTCCGCACGTCAGCTGATTCATCCTGCAGGTCTTCTGACGGGTGGAGACCACCGAGTCGAAGATTCCAGGTGAATCACTGACATTCAATACACCCGATTAATCGTGTTACGATCAGGCGTGTAGGTATCAAAGCCTCTGGGGATTCTCTCGGTTAGATCAGTTCTAATTTTACGAGTTATCACTTTTAGCTTCGGGACACGAGAACGTGTAGTGTGCGGAGCTCATTCTGAACCGTCAACTCGTTAACTGGCTGACACCTCGAACTATATATCGGTAAATTAGCCCTCACTTAAGTAGTTATTACTGTGTCTCAATTCAGAAGTCATTGGCTGACCGCGGGGCAATTAAATTAGCATTGCCTGCCTCGATGGATCGTAACTTTCATTCAACGGGGCTCGCACGCTTGTCAGGTGGGTTATTTTTATACCTATCTAATGGAAAATGTCGTTGACTCAGCTACCGTTGCTGATTTGCATTAATCGACCAATTAAAATGGTTGATCTGGGTTGAAACCGATTTATCGAAAAAACTATTGGTGAATATTATTCCTACGCACGGGAAATTGTCTATAATAGTCTAAAAAATTACAGAAAGTTGGTAAATGGGTGGAAAAGTAGTTACACTTTTTGTTATCTTTAATTTCTTTTTAATTGTTTACATTTTGAACTGCCAAATTGAAGGTGGAAAAAATGATCGATTTTATTTTGAATTGAAAATACCCCACAAGACCAAAAATTAGTCGTTACATCAGCCAACCATTTAGCCTGGCAATTAAATAGATTTGTTTTTTGCTGTCAAAGTACGTTGACTCTACTGATTCTCATTTCTTGAAAATTCATTTAAATTAACGTTGTAACAACTTGCATTGGGCACATGTCTAAATATCAACATGTGATATGAAGAACATTATGACTATTTCGTGCTAGGTTTGAAAGATAGCGATTTAATATATTTTGCTTCAGTTTTTTACATCTGCTGTTTGTCTCTGTTAGTGTAACAAAATCTTCTTATTACTTTGTGCACTATCAAATGGAAATAGTCTGCTTTTCATAAAACAATCGAAAGCTAGTTTTTATTTAAATTGCAAACAAATTTAAAAATTACACGAGTGCTAAAATATTTAAATTATGCACGAATAATCTTGTAAGTAATAGTTACAGTGATGTGTATGTGTCTTCCGTAAATATGTAAGAGAAAATCATAGTAATCAAAATTATTATAATGTACATTTATTGAGATTTTTGTCAAATCTTGGAAACTCAGTATAAGGAAAAATTACATTTGTATGAACAGTTAATTTCAATGAACTATTTACTAAAGTAAAAATAAGTACTCAAAATTGCGCTTAACGCTGTAACCATCGTTTCATTTTTTGTTTCAGGTATCAGAATTTTCAAGAGGTCTACAACAATTTCTTACAGTTAAGTAGCACATATTGGATATAAATTTTTACTGTAAATTAATAAATTCGTAAGCAGCAACATAACATTTAAAACAAATATTGTTTAGAACATTTCAATTTTATTAGTTGATTATAGAAACGTGATTGTACAATTTAGCTTGTATAATTACTGGTAACAAAATATACATATAAAAAAAGCTAACTTAAAATTCTTTATCATAATTAAATAATTCCTTTACTAAGATACGCAGAAATAATACAAAATTAAAGCATAAAAGGATGATTGAAAATTAGCACTTTATTAAGATATGTAAAAATAATAAAAATTCAATCCACATCAGTATTCTAATTACATTGTTAACAATCAGTTGACATCAATAACTTGTGACTTCACATATAATTATTTTACTTCACTTATTTGCATAAATACAGCAAAGTAATCATGATGAACAAAATGGTAGATTCCCGATAATGCGATTTCATTATACAGTATTATTATTAATGATGACTTGAACAAGTAATTAGATGTCATATTTTCTGTAATTCAAAAATTTTTAAGGCTAAAAGTCAGATAATGTAGAATTACAATGTTTAATTTTTAACAGCTGGGGTTGTAATAGAAGTAGGATTACTAGCTCAGGGGAAAGTTTAATTTTTAAATACGTTAACAATGTGTATTATACACATTGTAATTGCAATACATCATAACAAAAGTTACAATGTTCTTTATGTTAGAAGAAATATACCGACGTATACCTACTTTAAAATTGAATATAATACGTCAAAATTAATAAACATTGGATGAAACATAAATTTCCATATAATATTATTTTTATTTCAATGATAATGTTATAACTATCTTACAATTAGTGATTTAAAGTAAGGAAACTGAAAGTTATCATTTCCATGGACTGCTATTATAGCGTGACAAATTCGAATAAGAGTAGTAGAAACAAACTTTAAAAGCTTTTTTGATATATGGTAATCGAGAAATGAAACCGAAGAATTAAATATCTGTGTTTCTGATATTTTGTATCTGCACATTCGTGGAGTATTCAACGCGTTGACAAATGAAAATCTTCGATGACTTTACGTGTAACAATCAGCAGTGAATGAAAAAGAAAAATTATCTACTTACTCTATATAAAAAGCTCTAATTCGAGTAAATGCTGTTAAATTTCGCACATTTATTTCTGGAAAGCAGTGAAAAGATATCGTGGTATAAGTTAATCAATTCATAATATATTCAAAGTAGTTGGAAATATCAAATTTTCTATTATAATTGTCCAGTCACATCACCTTCAATAGGAAGTTATCGTATACATATTATTCTTCACCTGTTTATATTTTTACATTATTAATTCATACATTCTAATATTATATGTTATCGCATCCTTTCTTATTTAGAATAAATTGTTCTTCGAAAAACGTTCCCTTTCTTTAACATCTAACAAAAATAATTTTTAATGCTCCTATTATCAAAGGATCTAATGAACATAGAGTGTTTAAAGCCCGCTAGAGCGTGCGTGGTCATAACCGAGATTGACCGTCGTAGGAAAGCAGGATTCAGTGTATATGCACCTCTGTTTACAAGAACTGACGTCATTTGCCTAGGGCGACACGTGCTGCCAGCCTGTCTGGCCGCGTTGTACCACTGGTCGTGATCCTTGATAACGAAAAAAACACTGTAATCCTTTCAGGTATATGTATTCCTGTTCACATATACGTGTCCACTTTGGATAGCTGTTTCCAGTGATCAACATCTTCTCGGGAATTTACCTTTTGCATCGATCGACCACAATTATATTATTACCTTACATTTATGAGCTTTCATTTTACGCAGACAAAATAAATATAATTTTATGATTAAAAGCACAAGGTAATATTTATAAGTCTAATAATTATTTATTTTAGTGCTTCCTCACCGATTTCGATGACTTTGAAGTATGTTGTCAAGGTCACTGTTCTGACCAATTTTTCTCTAAACATGTTCTTGCCGCTCGACCTTTGTTTTCAAGATATTCGCAAAAAACTTCTTGATTAAGTTAAGTTTGATCAGATTAATATCTTAGTTAGCGTGAAATCTAACTATAATTAAATAAGCGTGTAAATTGAGGTATTACGTGACACAATGATTTTAAATAGCTACAGGTATGGTATTTCACAACTCTATTCGACATTTATAGTCGCATTTTGGTTATTATCCCACTGTCAGTGATTATTATGTATGTTATTAGAAGAACATAAAATGAAGTTGCATTAATTTTTAGACGTATGTAATCATTAAAAGGAATTAATCAATTTCTTCATTGCACGACATGTGATCTAGGGTGTTATAAATTGTATTAAATATGAAAACGACATAATATTTGATCGAAAAAATGTGATATTCTCATGTTATTCAACATTGTATATGAAAAATCGAAATAAAAATGACAAAGTATAGCGCAAATTACAGAATAATGGTATCATAAACAATGGTACCATCCTGTTCATAATATTTGCCGTTTCATCAAAAGAAGTTGTTGATTAGAGAAACATTTGCCGACAATAATGTGTTTTATGAATGGAAAGAACTTCACTGTCAGTCCAATTGTGTGTGGGAGGCAGGGGGGGGAGGGAGGATAATAATTGAAATTATAATTATTCAGGCAAAAATCAGTAAATGTAAATATAATAAACTGAATTTTATTGGATAATGAATTTTTATCGGCGTTGAACCAATAACCAGACGTTTAGTCTGTTACAGCGAAAATTATAACTTTTCAATTTTAAAACTAATATAACTGTAAATTAAACAGTTCAGAGTTTCAATACTGTAAATAGTATTATCCATCCAAAAAGATTCTGATTTGACCCATAGTAAGAATAAGTTTATGAAGCCATTGAATATTTTTTGTCCTTTATGATTGGTCTAGAAACAATTGCCTTTTTTCTTGATTTAGTACTTCTCGCTTATTTCTTTAACTTCAGCATGTTTTGGTAAATTCAAAGGGCTTCATAAGACTATTACCTGCCACAGTCGATGCGTTGGGAAATTCTTATACACGTCACTCGTGGGGACATATTATTACCTGAGGGTGACAATTACTCTGTAGGATGTTACTTCCTAAAACATCATATCACAATTTTAGCCAATGACAATTTTTTCATCCCCATTAATCCACGTTTACCGAGGTGATTTCAGATAAGCGCATTTCCCATAACATTTAGATTTTCACAAACTTTTAACTGATACAAACCAACCACACAGTATTCAGTAGTCACTATTTTTGAACTCTCAGCTACATTCACTATTTTAATTGTTAATATAGTTATACTTGTTTGTTGTGTTAATCGTGCCAACTTTACTCAACATCTTTCGGTCATCCGAATTATAACGATTCATTCATTACCGTTGACGTGCAAAGTGGGTATATTCGAAAGACCTACTTTAAAATTTTAACATCTAATTTGGCCACGCCTCAACATGGCCATTAAACCAGCTAGGGATAGACCGTCTAAGACAGGAGTCGGCAACCTTTCTGAAGTTAAGAGCCATTTTTTTCTCGACGTGATAAATTATTTTTTTAAAGAGCCAAATGTAAGTACATGCATCGGTAATATGTATTAGAAAAAATAATATAACCATTATCTGCTGTAAAACATTTATTGATTGTGAAATCAAAACATTCTATTTTGCCTAGTAACAGAATTTATAAGTCAACGTATTAAAGAAAATGGAAACACTTTTTTGTTTTGAGTGTGGCGTCAGTGAGTGTGGAGACCAAGGTTAGCTGAAGCTACATGCATGCGATCTGCCGCGCATTTTAATGTGTGCGCAGGATTATTATATTTGTTTAGCAATTGCAATATTGCAGTTAATTTTTCAATATGTACTATTCAACTACTTAAGAGCCACAAGTTTGATTCTACTGAGCCGCACCACTGGTCTAAGACTTCGTGCAACTAGAAGATGGATTAAACCAGCTTTTACAGTTATATTCGGCCAATTTCGTTGATCCAGACAGTGGTGCAAATACTAATAACATCGAACGTTATTGGCATGAATGAAGAGTCAACATTCCACGATATTGAACCCCAAAAGGGCAATCTGTATTGGTTATATCGCTAAACTTTTGTTTCAACGGAAACATGATTCCAACACAAGAACAAGCCATATAATGGCTTCTTCTTTTTCAATTTCCAATTTTCATTAATAATAATTGAAAATATAGTTCAATATTTTATCTTTCTTTATCGTTCTTAACCTGGGGCCAACTCACAGATGTAAAATTACTTTTACGAATGCCTCGAAAACGAAGGCTGATCGTTAGTAACGTGTGAGGAGAATACTAACTTTGACAAAATATTTCAATGTGGACAAAATTGCTAGGGAATTGCTAAAATATAATAATGACTGCAATTCTGGTCTAATTGTTGCAATTTTTTAAAATTTAAATTAGCGTTTTCTATAGCTCTGTAGTCGTAAATATTTTCAATCGATAGTATTTATAATTGAGTAAGCAAAACTCATAGTACTGTAAGTCCAGTTTCTAAAAACATTGATTTTTGAATAGTCAAGAACAAATCTGGCTTCCCTAGAGGAAATATGGCAATTGAGGAGGAATATACATTGCACCTGTTGATTTTTAGATCCTTTTGGAGGTTTTAAAATATGAGAGTGGAAAATTGTAGGAATTTGAAGTTTTTAAATTCTAGTAATTTGGGGAATTCGAAATTTGAGAATGTGGGAAATTTAAGATATTCAGAACTTTGGAATCAGGGATTTGGAAATCTAAGAACTAAAGAAATTAGAAATTTGGGGAACTAGAAGCTTAAGACAAAATTTGAAAGTTTGTGAATGTAAAGATTTAGAAGCTTAGAAATGTAAAAATTTCGAAAACGCAGAAATTTGACGTTTATGAATTTTAGCGGTTGAAAATTTGAAAAATCAAACATAAGGAGTTTGAACATATAAATGTTTGCGAATTTCAAAATTTTCAAATTTATTCTAAAGGATGCTATCGTCATAGTCAAGTGTACGTACAGTCATGTCAATTCATGCGTTGGAACGTGAGAAGGTCAGCCCAAAATAAAAGAAGCTATGCTTATTCTCACTATGAATATTTTGGCAAGTAAGAATAATAATAGCAGTAAAAACTGTACTACGCAATTCGCACTATCTCACTTACTCTCAAGACGTTGGTGTGCGCATTGCTTCTACCACCGAAAATACGTGTTAGTCTAGGCGCCTATTTTTCTATTCGGACCAATTCAAGCTGTAGCTCTTCTAAACACCCGGGTCAGCCCTTTCATGCGCCAACTCGAGGGTTGACATCAGTATATGTATATCATGTATACCTATTTATTCATTTAAAGAGAAAGTAGTGAGAAAGCTGAAAATATATTTGCACAAATATCAAGAGATTAGAGCTGTAAAATTATAAATCCAAATATATAGAATATAGATATATATGCTTTTATGCAGTCTATACTTGTTTGTTTATTGAAGAAAATACTGATACAATGGTCAGATTTTTTATATTTCAACATATAGTAAAATTACTAGATATACATGTGAATAAAGAAAATCTTTTATCAGTTTAACACTTTGACTCATACATGAGTAACACTTAAATTCCCATTCGAATGTCTAACCTATATTATCAAAAATTTGTTCGCTTATTTACTTACAAATACTCGTACTATCACTTGAAAGTGTGAATAATAAACGTAACAAAATATTGTAAAAATATTTAGCAATGTTTATTGAAAATAAGAATGGTACATAATAAAACTTTCAACTGCTTGAATGTGACAGTCGATGTGCTAAACATTTCATTTTCTGAAATGTGAATTAGGTGACCTATATCTATGCCGTTTTCCCTCTCATACTTTGACGTATTCATAATGTATTATGCACACATTTCATATCTTTAAATGTAAATTGAATTCTGAATCGTTTAAAGGGATTGAAATATGCAAGAAATCGAAGAACAACTAATAATCGAACCGCTGTCAATGCATGTTGACAATGTTCAAACAATTCAGATACAAAGTACTTAAAGAAAGATATTGACCTGTACCTGAATTTTAAATATAGATATTAATCTTCAATACCAACAATTTTTCAAGTGATATAAATACAATCCAAGTATTATATGTTAAGTGAATGTTTATATTTGATATCTAAAGATATTGTACATACTCATTCACCCATTTATACTACACAAAAGTATCTATGCTTATTTTTACGTTTTATCAAAACACTAATATCTATATAATATCATTAAGGTAATGATATTGTGACAAATTGTATATTTCATTAAAACTAACTGTATATTTCGTTTCATTAAAGATGACAAATGCAGCAACCTATTGGTTAATACTTTGAACTGTTGAAGTTAAATGTATTTCATTTATTATTCAAAGATTTTTTTGCTAAAGTGTAAATTAATAAATATAGTTACAGACCATAATACATAAATCGTTAAATATCTAAGTATTTCTACTGTTATGAATTTTAATTCCTAATGTCATCAAGATAACAATTTGTTCGCATCAACTAGAAAAGCAGAATATGTAATTCACAGTAAAGTGACGAAAAAACAAATGTTTATTTATATAATTACAAAAAATCGTACTAATCAATAATGAGGTCAAATGTAATTTTCATTAATGTTTCTGTAACTATTATATGTTCCACTTGAAAGTTAATTTACTTAAAAACTTATAAGTGGAAAACCTCAGATGATGAATAAACTTATGCAATAATATTTATATTATTTATTATTTACATATTTATAATATAATAATTAATAACGACTGAATGATTTCACAAGATGTCATAATTTATGGATGATAATCGATAATATTCATTTGGCACCATTTTGAGCAGGTTATTAACACAATTTTAATAAAATAAGTATATCGTTATTTTGCTGACTTGCATTTTTGGAAAAGTGAATTATGTCATTTGAAACTAAATATATGTAGAACACTTTCCTTCCTCAATCTTATATTTCCTTTTTTAATATTTTGCTAACGGTAGAAGAATGTTTCACTGTTTTCAAATTAGTTGATTAAATTTTTAAACGATTAAAATGTGGTATCACGTAATTTTTATTTATTAAAGCATTTAAGCAATAAACTTATCAGATAGTCTGAAAAGTCACTTTTTTGGGGAACTTCTTGTTATGTTATAATGTCTTGTGGAAGGTATCAATACTGTATAGAACATATACTCTTTATTTCCCAATTTTATAAATTAACGTGCTACAAAATGGCAGAATTATATGTTAGCTTCGAAATTGCATAATGATTGTCAATTGCCATTGCAGCAAAAAAGTCGAATGCTTAAAATAAACGATTCTTTTTAATTTACAAATAAACATGTACTACCTACAATGTAATTAAAGATGTATTCCAGATTTTGATAATCATAGAAGTAACATCACGTTAAGATCATCAACCTTAAACTGTTTTAAAGAATTAGAGAATTAAGACATAGAAAAAATATAGTAAAGTGTATTTCAGTAGAATTTATCAGACGTGACAAGTGATTAAGCAATCTTACAGTACAGTTTAGCAAACATTGTACATTATAATAAACAATAAAATATTGCTTTAATATAATTTACAAAAAACAATTAGAACAAAATGTTACTCAGTTTTAGCTGATTCTGTAAATGTAACAGCATAACTTATTGTCATATGCATTGTTATAACTTGGTTAAATATTCGAATTTTAAAAGCGTAACTTGAAAAAAACGAAATAAGATGTTTAAAACTATCTGATATGTTTTATCCTTTTAAATTGGGGCATTCAGTGTGTTTCAAAAGGACCTAGAAACAGTTTAATCCACCTATTTTCCTTAACCGCTCTTCACACGACTTTATTATGTTTCTCATATGTTTCGAAATGCTAAAAAAGTTAAGTTAAGGAGAGCAGAATAAATATACGTAGAGCAATAATCAATTCATTTGCAAGAAATCGTACAGGGCTGACCTAAATAGAATAAATGTATTTCTTTCATATAATCACAGGAAGGCATTGTTACGCGTGTTTCGAGTGTACCGTTGTTTACTACAAACCTGGTAAACGTGAAGAAAGAGAACACCGTTTAATTACTTTCCGCATATTAGGATACGCTGGCACGGATAATTCGCGTTGAGCAGAAAAAGTTCGAGAACAAAAATGGAAACCAGTGGACGCGTAGCGGTAATCTTTGCCCTGCTTTACCCCGCGAACCGTTCGATTATTATTGCGTGAAATGAGCCCCGAGTGAAACCAAGAAACTTTTCTTGCGCAGCTGTGTTTATTGCCCACGATCAGCAACCGAGACGGTCGTCTTACTTATCTTTGTCGATTAACGATCCGTTGAGAATGTTGCAAACGTGTACTTGTGCTCGAAAGCTGTATCACAAGAATTAAAATTATATTTATAACTTAAGAGAACACAGATTGTTATCTGCTAGATTATAATCTGATTCTACTCAATTATGAAATGAAATCGTTATAGATATACAGGGCCAATTTTGAAAAATGTGTGAAAGTTTTAGAACTTTTTGGAATATTCACTTGTTCCAGCGGCGAATATAGAATATAATGATAGATTAAATAATAAATTAGTAAAATTTCAACTTATGGCTCATAACGAATTTTAAGATTTGTTGCGGTGTCATTTCATTAGGACTTGTATTTTTAATGGTTTATTTATTTTCGATAATACAACGATCTGTATCAAAAAAAAAAAAATGTAAGTTAGCATCTTAAGAATACACACTCTAAAGAAAGAAGAATTTTTTTACCTTAAAGTACACTTGAAAAAGTACTGTACTGTACCTAAGTACCATCATCTTCACTGTTGACAATTGTTTGGTAAATTCTTAGCATTTTTACACGAGCTTTTTTCTTAATAGTCAATAGCAAATCTGGCTTCCCTGGGGATAATATGGCAATTAAATGGGAACAAGCATCTCGCCGTTTATTTATAACAATTTTTCGGAATTTGAAAATTTCGGAACAGATTAAGAATTTGGAGAGTATCGTTTTCGGGCACTCAAACTGTTCAGACGTGTTGACAGTCGCGCGCGAGTTTCTCTGTGTATAATACAATCTGTTGTGTCGTGTCAGTGTGCGAAATACTACAACAGCAGAATTCGGAATTTGAAAATATACCGAAACAGATTCCACCAAATTCTTCAACCGTTTAGCCTACAAAATCATATGCATCAGCCACGGTAAGCAACGTATTTCCTACCAAGGATCAGGCAGTAATAATCGATGCCATGTGCGGTACAACTGTTAAAGAATACGTACAAGCTGTAGCAAGAATCACTGGACCCAACGCCATACGCTTTATCTCCCGCATATCTAACAATAGAATCTGTGTATATCTCGATAGTAAAACCACGACAAAAGCTCTCTTAACCAACAAAAATCACTACTGATCAATAATACAACCGCCACAATCAGGTCCCTAATGAACCCATCACAACAAATTGTTCTGTCCAACGTTTCCCCCACCATACCACATGACTACATCGAAAAAGTACTAATGAATCATAACATCAAACTGACTTCGAAACTGTCCTTCATTAGAACCGGATTACTAAACCCCAGCTTCTCCCACATAATGAACTTCAGAAGACAAATTTACATAAATCCAGATAATGTCCATAAACTCCCCGAATCGTTTCTAATTATGAACTATATCAAACAGTACAGAATCCTTGTATCTGCTGACAAAGTTACCTGCTTCTTGTGCAAACAAGAAGGTCACATTGCAAATCAATGCAATATTCAGACCCAGATACCAATACCACACCCAACAGACAACAAGGAAACCAGCAATGACCTAATACTAAATGAAACGGAACTAATGACAAACATCTACAACTTACTGTATGACATAAATTCTATAAACAGAAACCCAACCATAACAGAAAACAGTGAGACAGGAAAAACACCAACATTGCTGCCAACCCACTTACGGCTAACTCTAGTCCAAACAATAACCCAACACACGACTTTGCAAACCCTCCAGCACCGTTAAAAAAGAGACCATTATCCGGGTCCTCAGAAGAAAACCTACAGTCAGCGATCAAGCACAATACAACAACCGTAACACCATGCCGCAATGACTCATTGAACAAATGGGTGATATCTTAAAGCCAGTAAAAACAACCCTGGACGACGCATCAAACCATTTAATCCTCAGCTATTCCCAATTGAAAAACTTCCTGAAGAGCGTTATCGGCACTAATGACTACACTTCCGACACGAAAGCTCTAATCCATATGCTTCACTTATCTTACCCTCTACTGCAAGACCAATGAGTGAAAAATAGATTGCCTCGCTTAATTTAAAAACTAGAAACAGACCTCGCAACAACTGACTCTCTACAAACCATCCTCTCGAAAGAAACTCAATTACCTCCTTAGAACCAAAACCCTTGTAAACCCAAATCACTAACTAAACATTCAATATGTCACTACAAATTATCCAGTGTAACCTCAATGGTTTCTACAGATGACTCGAGCACTTACAGTTACCAGTCAAACGCCATAATTTCAAAACCCATAATTAAAATAAACTTATATGCTTAGACATAAAGAAGGCTTATGACATGGTCTGGAGGAACCAAATTCTAAGAATTCTATAAAAACTCGGGCTTAATAGAAACCATCCAAGTTAGAGTTAACAACATCTTAACCACCATAAAAATTCTAGAAAACGGCGTACTTGAAGGTTTCGTTTTGAGCGTATCCCTATACTTGATCGCTATAAACGACATACTGGACAACGTACTAAACCCGGTTAAAGGACTACTATTTGCCAACGACCTAACCCTATTATGCAAAAGGAGGAACATCCATATCATCCAGACCTAACTACAAGAAGCACTGGACAAATTGCAAAAATGGTCTCTCACCTCAGGCTTCAAATTCTCTAGCACCAAGTCTAAAATAATCACCTTTAACAGAAAGAAACAACATGTAAACATAAAACGAACTCTTGAATTGTCAGGTAATCAAGGAAACAACTTCTATCAAACTGCTAGAACTAATATTCGAATACCAGCTAACATGGATGCCACATATCGACAAACTCAAAACTGACAACAGCAAACGACTTAACATACTTGAAACAATAGCTGCAAACAACTGGGGAGACAATAAGGTAATAGTGAGATCAAAACTGGATTATGGATAAATCATCTATAACTCAGCCTAAACTAACGTATTAAAGAAACTAGACTTCGTACACAACAATGCACTCAGATTAACTGTGGGCGCCTTTCGCTCTAGCCCAATGAACGGTATCCTTAGCGAAACTTCAGAACTGCCACTACGAATCAGAAGAAAATATCTAACAATCAGTATCAAGTTCGCAACCAGAATCACCTTTTACCCATAGAACCCGACTCTACGTATTGAGACGTATCAACCTAAACCACCTGCAGTTTAGAAAAAGAACACATCTCCCATTCTACTACAGGGTTAGCATCTATCTGAAAGAACTTGATATGAAAATCCAGCACACACCGAATAGATCTGTGGCGTGTACTCCTACACTCATCGCCACTAGCCGGCGCATAAGACCGAGACTTGACTTTCTCACTAGTACTCAATGAGCCTTCCTATTCAAACAAATAGTTCCTGTCCATCCCTTCCATACATCCCTGCGTCTAAGGCAAGGGCCTGCTAGGATGCCTTACTGACGAGTCCACTAGCAGGTCCCGGACGAAACGCTCTCTCCCCCTCCTTCCTTTTTCTTAGCTCTCCCACACGCTAGCTAAACCACCAAAGATCAATCCCCAGTATCCCTCCGTGGATCATCCCAAAAATTAGAATTATTACCTCATTATTCAACTACAGTCAAAAGAAATCCGACCCAATCATACTAAAGACCTTGTTTCAAGAACTAGAAGCGGTATTCGCAAACCACGTACGTGTATACACAGACGGGTCCAAGACACCCAACAGATCGGCATATGCAATTGTCTGGAACCAATCAACCAAAAAAGTCAAACGCCACCACAGAACACACATCTTTCTATGCGAATTCCATACAATAAAGCACACCATCAAATATACTTTAACCGACCAAAATAAAATCTTTGCAATTTTTCCGACTCTACAAGTGCCATCTCAGCAATACAGAAGCTATGGAAAACAACCCTGTCATCCAAGAATGCGAAGAAGCTTACTCCAGATCAAACCTAACGAAAAACTCGATAACAATAATATGGACCCCATCCCACATCGATATAATAGAAACCGAAAAAGTGGACTAAGCAATCAAAGAGAGGCAGTTAACTGAACAACCCCCAACCAATACGATAACAGTTTTTATTCATGGAAACCACGCACTCCATCCTGAAGGAAAAAATAAAACATAGGTGAAATAAAGAATAGAATTCTACAACTAAATCTCCCATAAAATCAATCAAATCTGACATCTTCCAAAAATCCATCTCGTGGTCCCTACCCAGATTGGACCAAGTGAAAATTTCATGAATCATAATAGGCCATGCAAAACTGCCCATCAATGTCTCGTCAACAAAGAATACCCCCAACATTTGAACTGTGCAAGGGTCACTTGACAGTAGAACACGTCATCAGCCACTGCAGGAAATACGCTACAAACAGACTACGATTCAATATAAGATCATCCCTTAACGACAACTTTGAAGGTCGACAAATCGATCCAAAACTTGCTGCAATACCTTAAAGAGTCTAAATTGTTCAGCAAGCTATAAACTTTCTCCGAGTCGCCAATAACTTTTAATGAATTTAGAATTTTAGGGATTTAGCAGCCTAGAAATTTAGTGACAGAAAAATTTCGGAATCGAAAAATTTGACGGCCTACAGAATTTTGGAATTTAAAGAATTGAAGGTCTAAGCATTTAAGGAGCTACGAATTTTCTAAATCCCGGTATCCGGAGATTTTATAGTATCGAAATTTATGGGCATAGGTATTTGAGAATCTAGAGATTTAAAGACGTAAGTATTTGAGGGTCTAGAAATGGTAGAAAGTTAAAATAGGCAAAATAAAGTTAACAGTAAAAGACGTGGACATGAGAGTAAAAAGTTAGTGGGTATAATATGTAGTAAAGTTATTTTGAATTGCAATCCTTTATCTATATTTTCGTATGATTTATATTAATAATACACGTTTACTTGAGTTTTATTTTACAAATAATGTAAAGAAAGATCGCAATTGTATTTTGTGTTAAATGTAAATAATAATTTTTTAAACACATTATTTCGACGGTATATAAGCATGTTCACTATTCAATCGAGGGTAGAAATTTAAAAATGTGGGAATACTTTGTAAATTTTAGGATTTATAAATTTGAAGAATTGAAAATTGGAGGATTTGTAAAATTTAGAAATTTAGAAATTGTTATATTTGGAAAATCAGTAATCTGGAGTTTATGAAACATAGAAATTCGATCATTTAGAAATATGAAAATTAAAAAAATGAATATAAAATAAGGTAATTTGAGAATTTGGAGATTTAGTATTTTAGAGGTTTGGGGGTGCGGAGATTGGGAAATTTCGAAATCCGGAAGTCCGGAAGTTCGGAAGTTTAGGAAGTTGAAAAGTTAGAAATCTAGAAACCTAGAAATTTATTATGTAATTTAAAAATTCTGGGAGTGTAAGAATTTGAGCATTTAAAAATGTTATTTTGACATTTGAATGTTTATTAGTTTAAGAAATTTGGAGATTTGGAAGTCCGGAAAGTTGAAAATTTAAAGATTTAAAAGTTTGAGTATTTGTATATTTGAAAATCTTTGAATTTTAAAATTTAAAGGTGGCAATTCTTACAATCATATCCTTTCAGCTGTCGTTTAATATAAACTGCGCCAAATAAATAATTTAATAATTGACTCCTGAGGCACATATGACAGAATAAACTGGAGTCAGATAACATCGACCAGTTCACGGAAATGTACCTCTCCGGATATATGGCCGGGCACGGACCTGAGTGGTAGCCATATACCACTGCACTTGATCGTATAGGTGAGCTTTCTCCTGTGTTTGAATTTTATATAAGACCCTGAGATGGGATCCGCATTTAAAGATAACGCTGACCAATTTATCGTACTGATGCCATTTTGCTCTTTCCACTCATTGCAAAGTGGCTGCGGTATTTGGAGTCGTTGTCTTCCTGAAGTTCCCAGTTACCTTCTATCTTGACCAAACCACTTCTCAGCAGACTTTAACAAGCACTTCTGATAGATTTTCAGCACTCACATTGTCAATAAGGAAGAAAAGGATGGTAAAACCATGCTTGCAGAAGTATTCCTAAACATGCATTCTGATCAAATCATCCGCGTCCCCAACCTCGTTAAAACGTTTTACCTACTTCTGGACAAAAGGCTTTCTAAGTACTTTTGTAGCCTGGCTGAAGAATAATTTTAGTCCTCCAGAATGATTAACGAGAAGTATTACCTTATACATAATGCTTAAAGTACGCTGCATTCATCGCATACAATGTCGACTTACATTCAATTAACAGTTAGCGTGAAAGCAAAGTATACATTGACCAAAAGGATATACTTCAATCTTTCTAAGAATTTAATACAAATAACGTTACAATTAGCCGTATACTTTCTTGTGAAGCAAATTATATATCACGGGATTCATTTTTAAATCTGTCATTGCTAATTCCAAATTTCTTAAACAATTTTTAAAATTGATTTATATTGATAATTTTTTCATTTAACTAGCATTTTCAGTGCTACAATTGCATTATTTTCCTGCTTAACTTCATTTAACATAAAATGTCGAATATATTCTCTGATTATGTTTCAGATATTTGTAATAATTGCAATATTCAATTTACATTAACGAACTATCGATATAATATGTATTTGAACGGTCCTAGTTACAGTAACATATGCAGCTGTTAAGTGATTTACATATAACGAGTTTCATTATTTTAAACGTATCCCTCAGAATAATTGTAACATTTATCGGATCATTTGAAAATATATGAAGTCATCAAAACACAACAAATTCTTTCCCAAGAAAAAATACTCTTTCATTTCACTATACTTACATATTTTGATTGACTAATGTTTTTACTATGACGTATACTATTGTAGAATTCTTCCTAATGCTGTCTTTGAATATTTATTTTTAAGTAACTTGAGCTTTGCAACTTCCTGTTAGAAACGAAAGAAAATACATTACTAAATGGACAAAGTTTATCGTTAATTATCTTCTAACAGTTTATCGTTATTATTTTGTTATCTTGTATCAATATTGTGGCACAGTAAAATATAAAGAAAAAGGAAAGGCATAATATTATATCAGCTTCTTACAACGTAACAATTGTTGCAAACATGATTAAGGGCACATAATGGATTATTTAAATGACGCTTGTGTAATATTGCATTTCAGATTAAATGATTATTACAATATCTTTGCAGTTAATATTTTATAACACATACATATATGCTGGTACATACATGCACATTCAAAAAGAGAAGCTGACATAGGTGATAAGCCGATAGTAGGTTATTAGATTCTTGTTCATAGAGTATTGTGCAATATAAAATTGTTTTGTAAGTCGAAATTATATAATAAAAAAAACAAATTCTGGTAACAGAATTGAATATGACACAAATTATTCTAAAATGTCATTTTGTAAAATAGATAATTATAATACAACGTTTACTTTATTTTTAAGGAGAAGCTAGAATTTTAAAATACTCCTCAATGTCTTTCTGGAATAAACTATATTAAGTTGTATCCCAGAACAATTCCTGTTGTTGTAAGAAGGACAACTGTACTATATAAAATTTCCATCAAAACAAAAATATTGTTCTTGCAAAAAACAAATTTTATCTTACTAATATATACGCCAATAATTATTAAAAACCTAATTCCTCGAACACGTTGCAGTATTACGAGTTGCAATTTTCTTCAATTCGATTTTTTGCAAATTTAATAAATTTTCCAGTCAGTAGTTAACTACATACATAATTGAATGTTGGGAATTTCACGTGGAAAAACTAATATTGGATTTTTAGGAGGTTTAATGGAATAAATCACTCTGTTGCAAGGACAATAAATATTCTATAAAAATAATTAACAAGAAAGATATAGTACTGTTTAGAATTAATACAAGTATATAACTTTAATTTGTAATCGCTATATATTTTATTATCGGCATATGCGGCTGCATGCAGTATATTTGCGCCAACAACAGGACTATTATACCAGCACCATCTTGTGACTCGCAGCGAAAGAACCTTCTGGCGCGATATTTAACATAATTTTTGTATATATTAAACAGTTAATGTACTTAATATTTTTCGTATGTAAAGCATTTTTGTTGCATATGTTTACTAGGAAGGATAAAATTCTGAATTAATTTCTTACGCCTTTAGTTGCACTGGTGCCAAAGGTATTATTCATGAGTCAGTGATTTCGATGTGTAGGATGCAGTGAGACACGCGCGAAAGGACAGCGACATAGGCTACCAAGATCGAGACATTCTATAAATGATTCATGAGTAGAAAATGCATTCTTGCTAATTTAATTGCTGATATTGAATAATAAAAATGAGGCAGCGACAGTGATGTATGTGAAACAAGATGATAACAAAGAGTGGTATATAAATAAATTTCAACGCTGATTCTAATTAAAAGAATTGGTTTAAAATTAATATCAAAATCGTTACTGTCAGGTATAACTTGTTTAGTCGTTTATATTCAACTAGTCAGTTAAAAATTTACGTTTACTATCTGGTTATTTATTAGAATTACAAGATAAGCTATAACAAAATGTTCTGCACTGTTTTGAAAATGTATGTAGTATTTAAGGAAATTAATGGAATTAATAATCATTAATTAATTTAATTTTTCAAAGTATAAACATTAGGCCTTTCTTTAATCTTTAAATAATATTTAATACTGATATCTGGTATCTTCAATATTACATACCTGCATATGAGATACATTGCAAATACATTTTAAATAGTATGTTAGCTGTATTTGGGAAGAAATTTATATCGTACTCAAAATGTATTTAATTATTCAGTGGCTTATGGCTGGTAGATATTTATTTACCAAGAACAAAAGTTTGAATAATTTGCACTTTATTTAATTAGCAACTTGCACTTAATGAGGAGAATTCTTGACAAGTTATGTACATGTATTGGGCTTCAAACCTATATAGACATATGTAGGTAGGAAAATTCCATTTACTATACTTATGTAAACTGGGTAAATGATTGATAAAGTATTAAAACTATGGAAAAAGAAGTAGTAGACTGAGCAAACAGACCATTTATGTTAGTATACTTTAGAATACACTTTATCGATGTCAATGCGTCCTTAGTGTCTGGTATGAAGAAGTTTGTCTTAATACGATTTTTTCATTGAATTAGAAAATAACACACTAGCGATACACTGACGTGTCTATTTTTTTTGCAAGAAAATAACTTTTTGTTTTTGAATAAGTCAAATTTAAGCTAATATTATAAAATCCTACGTTCAACGATAAACAACATAGATTGATTCAACATTTCAATATGTTTAATACGTTCAATTGCTGATCTTAAATTTTCAAATCCCTGAATCACTAAAACTTCGATTGCCAAATCATAAAGTTTCAAATTTCCAAATTTACGAACATTATCAATCCAACGCTATTAATGTTTCGACACTGTCAATAAATATTGATAGTAGTATGGATCATGTATGGCCTCGGTGATATCCGCTAAAATACTATAAAATTTTATTATGTGAGAATTCAAGTACATGATAATATTATGATACATGGTTTTAATGAGAAACTGATAAATTGCATTTTTCTGATTTGTTTCCCTTCTTTTCATATAATTTGTAACAGTAGTAGTATACAGAGTTTTTTCTTGTAGCATAACTTACCAATTAATAATATGCATAAACTTTAAAAAATATACAATTTAAGTATGAAATATATAAAAACATAGAAATTATGCATGGAACAAACGTTTCCTTAAAATCGTGACTACCATCGTTTAAAAATATAACGTACATGATATATTTCACTCTAATATTTAATGTATAAGTAGTATTATTATTTTATCACTTCTATTATTTCGTATTTATTAAAATGATCCATATTTCTAAGAATGATAAACGGTTCTCTTAACAACGTGTACTGACATACAGTTTATTAATTGTGAAAATTTAAATTTAACTCTAACCAGATCAAATTTAACTGCATTAAGATACATAGGGGTTAAACGGAGAATACCATATTTTTATTACGAAGTACACTTCCGGTTAACCAAATACCTTTACATATTCGAAACAAAACCATTAACAAAACTCGATGTATTTTTCACGTAGTATGAATTCTCCGCCTACGAACAGTGTCACTCCTTCGGGTTCGTCCCTCGAACCGTGAAACCAGGTTGTAAGGTATACGTAAGATGCAGTTACCGTGAGCTCGCCCTGAGCATTACCGTCGCGAATTTCGAGCGTAACAACGTATCCGTGCTGCCGCGATATAATTCTCGAAGCATCATGGGGCTCCGGTGCGCGTCCTCACGTCCCAGTAATTGCTCGTTCCGGGGGCGTCACGACATACATAGGTGTCAGGGTGCTGTGCATCTGTGCCCGTGCGCATTTGGTGCACGGTGCTAGCAGGAAGAGAAAAAGAAGCTTTCATTTGTCGTGGAAGTGTTAATGGCCTGACGTAAAACTCGACGACGACAATGCGGAGCGAAGCGAAGCTACACACGTGTGGGCGACCAAGATATGGGCCAGTCTGCCGCCCAAGACCGCCCTTATACCGCTATTGCTTGTCTTAATAAAGCGACACACGACTGCCTTCCTTGATACAAGACACTACGTATTTGCCTGATTATTTCGCTATTAGGTCACAATGAAATCGATCAACTATCCTCCTAATTCACGTTGTCTTGTCTTTTACAGTTATTAACACGCACCACTAATTTCCTTTACTGGAAGTAGTATATTTGAATCCTTGTTTAGATCTAGATTGGGCTAGGAGTGATCTCTTCTCTACGTTTCATGATAAAGAAGTGTCTTCATATTGTTGGTATCAAACTGCGTTCAGTCTCACATTTGAAGCTTCTTTACGGAAAACAATTGTTATCTGTACCTTGAATCATGAACCAATAGTAAAATATGATTTGCATAACAAATTTATATAATCTGCAACAAGAGGTCAAGCCTGCAATTTCACAAAATGTGTTGTATTTCTCATAATATAATAATACGTCGATTAAACACTAAATTGAACATCTAAATTAATCCGGGAGTTCAAAACAGCAATTCAAACGGTGTGAGAACATTTATGAGGGCCATTAATCAGATGAATATATTTGTTTAAATTAGGAAAACATATATTCCGCTTTTGGAGATTCCACTAATCATCTTTAGGGATATACAAGGTTATTCAAAACATATGAAAACACTACTATATCACGAATTGGTTTAACTCCTTGGCGTATAACATCGAGTCAGACTCGTGACGCACGTTACGATTCAAATGTGACAAAACTAAATCGTATTTGCATAAAAATCGAGTTTTGAGTATGATACCAATTGCAGTTTGTATAATTAAAGATCGCTAAATCCAAAATATACCTAACAGTTCAACATTCTTTAGTTATCTTAACTCTACAGTAATAATTAGGCAGCTTTGACTAGCGCACCTGCCGAAAAACTTGTAGACTACGGGATTAAATGCGACATCCTGTGTAACATATTAGCACCTTTCAATAACAATATTAATTATTTGTGTATTAGTCATTTGATACTGTCAATTTCATTTTAAATAAACCTATGCAACATGCATAACATAACATTGCCATGTCAAAAGTGACCATATGTCTATCTAATATGCAACATGTAATTGATGATACAACCCGGAAGGGAATTATTTTTTTTGGAACACATTGAATTTAAAAATTCTTAAAATTACTTGTAAGTAAGTTTATTTACAACAAAATAAGCAAAAACGACAGTTTGAATAACATTTTCATTCATTTATTAATTCATAAATGTTATAATTTGATAAACACAATTGTTAATATTGCGAAAACATATTAGCAATCATCCTTCGCATTGTTGATAGATTAATACATATGCAATGTAACGGATTTCGTTTGGTGTCTCATGCACTTATGCTGTAACTTATTACAGCATCGTAAAATGTATTAACTAATAATACATTTTATTGGTATGAAATTGTTACCTATCTTGTCGTTAACAAATATTCTAAACAGTATTTAAGTTCAATTTTCTTAGAGGCGTAATCGTATACGAAAAAATATTATTCTATATTTTCAACAGCAGTTACATAACACTTTGTATAAGTAAAAATTTTCGCATTTCTGCTTGCGAACAAATTTTACGATTACAATTTTCCTTTTTTTAAATATTTATTAAAATATTCTTTACATGAATATACAATAAACACTTTTCTTTGTCGACTAAAGTGATGTCGAATACTGTAAATAAGGAAGAACTTGCATTTGAAAATATAGATATATTTCAATTGCTTGTAACAGTTTGCATTTTTTTCTCTTTCTCCTTTATGTATTTTATATAGAAAAGCGAAATTAATCAGACAATTAGTTATATGAAATTTTGAAGAAATCATTACGGCTGTTAATCTAAATTTGTTACCGTCTTGAGGTGTTGATAGTTAATATGTAAAATCTACTTCACGCGTGATATACTGGATATCTTCGAATGTTGCTGGGAAGAGAGACCAGTCCTCCCGCTCACTCTTGCTTTCTTCTCCCACTCAAAAAATCGAGGAGAAGAATGCCACGGCGCAACACAGGGTACGATGGTGATTTCCATCAGGCGACGATAGATCTATGTCCGCCCTCGGTTTTAATACCGTTCATGGACCGGATTACTTCTGTCATTTTGGAAGCAGTGCTCGAGGTCGTTGATTTAAATCATAGTCAGTGTTCGCAACCTTTTTCCGTGGGAGTACTCGCATCAACGATTGACGTCTTCATACAGCTCTTGTAGCGGTGAAGTTGCTCTCCTGTTAATGTCGCGAATATCGCTCGTACCAAAAGGAGAGACAAAACTTTTTCCGAGCATGACGACCACGTGGGCTAATAGGCCACGTGATTCACCAGTTGAGGCTGCGCAGTATTGATGCGCGTACGTGTATGGCGAGCATAAACTTCCGATTGATCGTAAAGACGAAGGTAAGCACTCATTTTGACATACGCGAAACATAATTCACTGATATGCATTAAAAGAACTCGAGCCGACGAAATTTTAAAACATGGGTGACAATCCCTTTTATATGCATGTATCAAACATTTACAAATAATATTTATCAAGTTGACAACGGGCCAAACAGTTTTTAAACTAACAGAAAATAAATTATTATAAAATTTTATTGGGACAAACTCAAAAATTAACATAAAACTTCATAAAGGTGAACTTATAACTTGATTTGTACATTGTCGTATACAAATCGAAATTAAAACTAAATTCGCGGATATTTGATGACCACATATTTTTTAAATGAAACTAATGTAGTACAGTACATAAATAAGGGATAATACGTAATCTAGATTAGCCAATGGTTCATTATCTCGACATACCTTAATTAAGTTTCTTAACAATTTCTATAATTAAATAAGAAATCTGAGATCCGTCATTTTAGCGAGTTTCATCATTTAGTGATAATTTTCTATTAATAAGATTTTTGCTACGTTACATTAAATGCCGATTGCTTAAAAAATATTTCTATATGCTTTTGTTCGTTATGAAGTTTTAAAAAGTTTTTAAAGCGAAATTGCAAAATTCGGTTTTATACGAGTTCTAAGTATAGTCTATAGAATATCTCTGGTAAAAAAGTATGACAAAATATTACTTTTTGGCTTCAAGATACAAGAATTACGAAGTCGTATTTTGCACATTTTTGAAAATCAAATATCTACTGTCCTTGTCTCTCCTGATCAATATACTATACGATAAACAAGGACCGCCGGATCGTATCAAAAACCGCCATAGATCCCGAAAATACCCCAAAATCACATTCCTACTCCAGATTTGATCCTTAATTACCATGTGAACATTTTCAGATATTAATTAATTTAAAGCCTTTTACTTTGCAAATGTAGATTAATACTATTTTATCTGAAACTAGAAATTTTACTCTTGAGATTATACGTACTTAGTTATAATTTCACATTATGTAAATACAAAAGAAGTTGTAATTAACTACTACTTAAATGGTTTGATTACATTTGATTACATGGGAAATTTACCTTAATTCGACAGAAACACACCATTATATTTTCGCGTATAGCAATTTAGTTCGTACTAAACTAATTATGTTAACAAAATGTTAACGTATTTCCGTAACAATCAATACAGTTGAATGACAAGGTGTATGGTTGATGGTATGACAATGAGTATGGTTGAGCATGAATTGGGGATGAGTCTGTGAATATAAGTGAATAATTATTGTTAAATATGAATTTAATTAATGAATCTATCGAAGAATAAATCGATAACATGTGAGTTCGAATGGTTTTAAAATAGGGTTACGTGGTGACAAAAAGTTGAATAAAATATTAGTTAATGAATGAAAGTGAAAGAGTTTGGATGCATTTAATTAATAGTGATGAAACTAAAAGTTTGTAAGTTGAATTTATAAGTTTAGTAAAATTGTTCTAAAACCTGTTCACAAAATGATAACATATGTTTTTCATAAGTGTTACTTTAAGTTGCCCCAAAAGTTCTTTTTATTTCTTTAATATCTAGTATCCATATAAAATTTGGGAAATGCTGGAGTATTATTCAGTTATACAATAATATGTTTTTGCTCCATTTCTCCAGAATCCTCAGAATTGTACCGTTTTAATTTATTAAATTTACAGGATTTATATGAAAAATATTTACCAAGGTGAATTTTTCAAAATCAAAACACGTTTTTCAAGTAGTAATCCAAAGACACAATGTCTAGAAAGTAAGTAGAATGAGACAGAAAAGTACCTTCGAACGTTAACAATTTATTCAGAAGGTAAAAACTCGATTAAACATGTTTTGCCCCGCCAGATCACGAGGAACGCATACTTCACAGTAATTTATACATATACATATATACTTAAGTACTTGTAAATCGATGTTCAGGGAATATTTAGAGATTTTGAAGTCCACAAAATGGTCAGCCGTTACATTCTCCGCACACTATACATAATTTGTCAGTATCATTAGCTACTGTTTTTAAAATACTGTGATACACTGAAAATGTTGCCTCCGATTTTCTATATTTTAAGTTATACGCAAAGAAAGTATGTATATACTTTAATAAAAAAATAAAACTAGAGAAAAATTGAATGATATCGCAACAACGAAAGTTTATGTTTGCTTGAACGATACTTAAGAATGTCGAATGTCCAAATTACGAAACGAGTTTTTAGGACAACTTACCAGCACGCAATCGATAAATATGCACTATCATAGGATCGATTGTAAAACGTGTTATAGAATCTGGACACTCGTAAAGAACCCTTCTTTTAAAACACCTCTGCGTGAGGAACAAAGATTACACTAAATGTCACGCACACCATTAAATACCTAGTCATCTATATTCATACGACTCATAAATGCGACCGTCTTCTAAAACGTTCTCGATGTTCACAATCTCGGGTTACAGGAGACCTGTCTCGGCATTCTCCTGTGCGCTATAGTTTTTTCTCTTGTTTTTTAAGAATAAGCATCTTACAGATGATTCGGTTGTATAATCATTTCACATACGCGCACATTTGCACACGAGTCGCTGTTCAACAGCACAAATGGACGATGTAATCTGCGTATTACGATGAGAGGCGAGAGTATGCGTTCACAAGTCCTGATTCGCATAGAAGACCAATCAGAAATTTGGGATTATGTAATCGGTAAATCGTGAGTCAGATCTACACGACTAAAATTAGACACTTAAATTTTGTAATGAATCGTTTTCATAAAAGGAAAAATAAATCTCTATAGCAATCAAATGTCAGAGATACTCGATGCAGCATTATTAAAATATTCAATTATGTTATAAAATGCAATGTTTCAATCAAAGTTAAATTGAAAACTTGTAGAAATAAGTCCGAAAGATAGGTTATGTACATATAAAAAAAAGATACGGTGTAAAGTAAGTAATTTGGAAATAATTGTGACATTACTTGGGGACCATATGAGAAGTGCACATGTATAAGCGTAATTGTTTGTATTTGCGAAAAGGAATTATCCTTGCTGTGATATAAATAATTATGACCAGCAAGAAGTAGACAAAAATAAGGAATCGTTTAATATGTATGAAAATTTCATATAGGAAACAATTTAAAATAACTGTAAAGAAATATAATTACAATCTCATCTCGGTCACATATTATTACATATGTATTCACGCATAAAAATAAAACGTTTTAACTTGTATAATTGATATTACAGTTCAGGTATCAAAGGAGAATATAAAGGACACCTGTCTCGCGGTTTGTACTAAAGATTGGGTTTGTCAGAAAATCGTGTAAATCTAAATTATCGCCAATTAAACCAATAAATACCGTCTAAATTAAAGCGTATTTGGTCTGACTTTTATGAAAAAAATGTAAAAAATCTTATCGATAAAAGTTACATAAGAAAAAAATGAAAAGTATAAAAGTTCTTTGCACTGGTATTATCAAAATGTTTTACCAACTCATTTTTACCAAATTTTTGTTTAAATACGTTATTTTAAAAGTTCTGTAAAAGCGAAATCATGCGAATGAAATGCCGTGTAAATGGGGGGGAGGGGGGGGGGGGGGGGTAGGTGTATTTGTCATTTCTTAACACCATAGTCCACACAGAACTTCCTGAAAAATAAACATACACGTAGAATACTCATAGAGCCCACACAACACCTAAAGTCTCTTGTTTATGGTACATAAAAATGCTAACAATACATGTCAAAGCTAGACTTCGTGTCATAATTATTATAATTATTATGGAAAAATTGCGAGAATCGTTTTTAGGTAACTAAGTTTTGTTTGTTGTAATAATAATATCTTAATAATATATTTTAAGATTTATAACTTGAATTATTGGATGATAATAATACATCACAAACTATACATACGTAGATCTTATTGCTTCTTGATAGTGGTAATACTTTTGTATAAATCACATTTTTAAATTAAGCGTCTTTTTTTATATGCGTAAATTTTCAAAAACTAAATAATTCTGCTAAGGTATAATGGAATTCACAATTTGTAATGCATTGAAACGTACGAGAATATTTGTACAATAAAGAATTTTAGAACGATATCAATATGTTTCTTTGCAAGATAACATACAGAACCAGCCAGTCTTTGCTGTAACATTATCGCCCCTGTTATCTTGTATAAACGATACCATTAAAAACTTTTGTCACAAATGAAAGGTTATTGATCGGTCCCATTCGTACTTCTCGTCGTACGTATCACATTACGTTTGCAAAGTTGTATTTGATATTTGATCTGCTTTATACAACGATGTCTTTTCATGCAATTTTGCATGCACAATGTAATACAAGGCTGTATACCTTTCTAGTAGAACAGGAACCAACTTGAAAATTTAGATGGTAACAATATTAATCTTGTAATATACAATAATAAATTACCATAAATTGTCTTATAATTTGATGATGTGAAAATTGTTGAATTTGGGAATTTAAATATATCAAAATGTAGGAATTTAGGAATATAGGGAACTAGAAATTTAGATATTTGAGGATTTGGAGATTTGGAGATTTGGGAATTTGGAAGTTTTTGAAATTTTGAAATTTAGGAATTTAAGTATTTAGAAATTTAGAAGCCTAAATTCGGAATTTAAGGATTTAGATACTTTTAGAATTTGTGTTTTAGGAAATTTTACTTTCTCCGACTAAGTTATTTTATTAAGTTATTTTATAAGTTACTTTAACTTTTATTTTGTTCATACCTATTCAATAATTATTAACCACTTCTTTAGATCCAAAGTGAGTGGTAAACTTTCAGTAGTTTGAATTCTAGTTGCTATTTCAAGTATATAAGGAGTTTCATATAAATAGACGTTTCATATAAAATTAAAATGTACAATTAAAAAGGAATTTCAATTTAACAAATCACTTTCGTGTTTATAAGGCGCAAGACAGGGCCTGAAATATAGTATAGTATAGTTGTACATTTCTTTTCCTTACTTTGTTAAAGCTATAAAGTACTTATACAGTAAACATTGTTAACAAAATTTCGATGTTTTGTATTAAGTATTACCAACAATACTACCAACTTTGTATATTTAAAGAGCTCATTCAAAATCTATACACAATCGAATATATATTTTTTACAATTTATTTATAAATTTAGTGACATAAAGATACAAGGTAGTTTATATACTAACAATGTTATTTTAATTCAAAATAATAAACCAATTCAATATCTTGTGCTCGGTTAAGTACATCACCAATCTCATATTTCTAATTGTAAGAAGGTCGACTAAAAGTGTGCTACCGAATACATCTTTACAAAACGCATTTCTTGTCCAAAGTATTCCGATGTCCTTTCTCCATTTCAGTTAGCTTGAATTATTTTTAAAAAGAGACATTAATGAGTATGAATGTTCTATTTCGGTTAATTAAAAATTTATCTAACAAGAAGACTTTTGTAGAAGAGTAGAAATATCCTAATTTGAAACCTTTCTCATTTGAGTGCAAACAGAATTGTGAAATTTGTCAAGTACCAGAGCAAACACTGTTCATTTCTTCAATTCTTCACTTTTTTTAATCCGGTGGTCACAAATGATAAAATGTCTAGAAACTTGGTATTTTTATTAGAAGCCAT
This sequence comes from Megachile ligniseca, assembly GCA_945859555.1. Taxonomy (NCBI): domain Eukaryota; kingdom Metazoa; phylum Arthropoda; class Insecta; order Hymenoptera; family Megachilidae; genus Megachile; species Megachile ligniseca. The sequence goes on from OX243785.1 coordinate 488,502, forward strand.
ATCTCTGTGGAATTGATGCGGGGTTCCTTATTGTCAGTTAATTGATAATTTGATGATTTAAAAATTTAGAAATTTGATCATTGGTAATCAGATTTCTAAATTTCAAATATTCATTACTTTTATTAGTGTTAAGACCTTCTTTCTAAGATAAATACTCCCGCACTCGGTAATTACATGTGTCTATTGATTGAATCATCTGGTGAATCCGCAACCAACACATTTGTTACGTTTAGGCTGTTATACATATATGGCGCAGAAAAATGATGAAAATAGGGGTTCGATCAAATCTCTAAGGTATATGATCAATTCACGGAAGACGTTAAAATAACAGCTCTGTGGGGAGATTTGCCTGAAAAAAGTAAGTGATTTGATCAAATTCCTTAACTGTTTTAGTAAAAAGATGAAATAATATTGTTTAGATATTAAAAGTATTTATTTACTAAACCAAGCATTATCAAATGTAGAATAATTAATACAACAATAATCATTGAAACACAAATTATTTATTCGAAACTAATTAACAAAAGAAATAGATACTTACTTAAGCTGATATTTTTAAAAAAAAAAAAGATATTTTTCGTGAAATTTTAAACATTTTTCGTAAATGTAATTAATAAATAATAATGTTTATTCATTTTTATTAAAACACGTTGACTTGTGGTATTTCAAGTTATAAAGTTATTTTAATATCTCCCGTGAATTGACCATATACCTTAGGGATTTGATCAAATCCCTATTTTTATCATCTCCCTGCCACATAAACACGATCTATCAAGGAATAATGACTATTCGATATTAAACACAATTCAATTATAAAAGAAATTTTGTATATTTTGTAGCAAAGTAATGCGAATCGAATCTTTCACGTCGAACACAAAGAATGTCAGTAAGATAATCTATATAAATACAAATGAGTGTATTTAATTAGATACAAAATATTATATGAAAATTAGATAACTTCATCGGATACTGAAACTACTGTATTTGTATGTTTATTATTCTATTCGTAATAATTACTTTCCTGTACATAATGTACTCTTCTATTCACAAAATGTTCACATTGGAGTATATGTATGCATAGATAGAAACTATACAAAGTGTTTTTCTACAAGAAAAAATATTGATAAGCCTGTATTTACACAATACTTTCTGTCTTCTCATGATTGTAAAGCATGTTATTATCGTCTGACGGAAGAAACCTTTGAACACCGTGTACATTAATTAACGTGTCAACGATACTTTGTTATAATTGTTTTTATAAATATTTCGTATATTTCACAGTCATTTCGAAAGTGTTTGAAAACTAGACCAGCTCTATAATTAGTCTGATCTGTACCTTAGATATCTTATTGTGGAATACAGAAACCAATTAGGGAATAACGCCATTCGAACAAGAAAAGACGACTTTATAAAATATATAGTTTCATCACAGAGACTATTAATGGTGGGAAATAATTAGTATCGCTTTCGATATCGCAAATAAAAAACAACACCATAGTTGTCCATACCAATGAGAAAGGTGGTGTTGTAATCGGTAAGAGCCTAATGGAATCCTTTGGGACCTAAATTCGCTTTAGCGACATAAAGCACGCACTACACAGATTTTCCGAGAATTCGTTGTAACTTTCGCACTTGTTCTCAACAGTACCTATACTCACATCGATGTAAAATACAAGATTTTTTGTAACAATTTTAATTACTTACCCTTTCCCACGACAAGCAATGTTTAGAAATTTAAAGAAGAAAAGAAGTTTGAAATAAAGAAATTTTAAGAAGTTTAAAGGAGTCGGCCAAATGAAAATGTGTTTACTACATGTACGTATTTAGTTAGGTGTGTTAAAACAAGATACAAGGTTCAAACATTTTTGCACGTGGTGCTCAATGCATCCGAACTTTATATCATTCTTTTTATTTAAAGCCAACCATTTTATTTCCGAGATTGCTAGAATAAATTTTAAAATTGAACGTCTTGATCAAATAATAATAATGAAATAAAGTATAATAGATAATTAAATGTCTATACATATATGTAAACACATAAACCCTCTATAATTATGTTTAAGATGGTGTAAATGTGATTACGCACTTTAATCATTCCTTTTGGAACTACTAAATGCAGTGATATATTTACTTGTAATGGTAAAGTAAAATAGAAAAATAAGTAAGGGATAGAACTAATATATACAATTATTTCTTTTCTTGACAAAAGACAACATACATTTTGACTGAACCATTTTTTTGACACATAGAATAAAAAATGTATATCAATCACTTAGATTGGTTTGCAGATTTTGTATTAATGTTAAAGGAGCATATCTCGCGGTCACTTTAGAAAAATATTTATTAATCTAAATAAGAGGCATTAAGATGTATAAATTTTGTCAATAAAAAATAAGTTTACTTATAGAGTTCCTTGTATAACTAGCGTATGTTAAAATTAACTCTACCAATTTTTGAGACTGTATTCGTTTGTTAATTGAAATATTTATAATCTATTTTATAGTTGTTTATTATACCCTTTTCTTTGAATCATTACCTTTCTTGTTAATAGATACGACACAATTCAAGTATGTGTCTGTTAATAAAAAGAAAAATACCGTATTCCACAGTCGAAGTATTTGAATAACATTTATGAATAGCTACTTACTTTTAATACTACTTACTTTTAATTGAAATGTTGAAAATGAATCATTAATACGAATTATGAAAGTGACTCTCAGGTCTTAAAATTGAATAATATGTGAACGAAGTTTATTCCAAAATTAACATCAGAGATTAAAATTTTCAAGATCGCAATTATTTTTGCACCAATTTAATAAACTTTCATAACGATATTGTGCTGCAGAAACTCGTCAAACTCATGTACTATTGTACAACTCATGTCATCAATCAATTTGTGAAGTTTATCGTACTGTGTTAATTGAAATAAGCGTATCAGTAAAAATCTAGGACTCAGATAATTCCTCTTTTGTAATTGTTGTTATACCAAACATCGTTTCTACGGTATACAAATTATTTGGTACAGTTTTATTGTTAAATTGTTAACATACTTACAAAAGTTTGATCCGCAATTATTTGAATAAACTTCTTATAAAAAGACGAACAAAAATTCAAATATGCTCTATTAAATTAGCACGACACTATTCCACCTGCACATAATTACAAAAACTGATTGAAAGGATTTGTTTTAATTAATAAAATTGTCTAATAAGTGAAACTACATGTATTTGTCTTTATTAAAATTTGTTTAAACTTAATGTTTCTTCTTAGACCTTAAACATATTTGTGTTTTAAACAATTTTATTAAGAATAAACAATTACATAATCGTTACATTTTGAAATATATAACTTTCTGTTATTTTAGAAAGTCGTGGAAGGAAAAATTTGTGTGATGGCAGTGAGTACAATAGGCTCCATAACTTTTAAAATTGTGTGAATTGCGACCGATTCATATTTTAATTTACTGAAGGAAACGAAAATAACCTCAGCAACAACATCGAAAATGGAGTAAAAATTATAAAACATATGTATGATATCGAATAAGTATAGAATCTATATAACTATACATTGCATAAGTAAATTAATATGCACTACAAGAATGAATTTGCTATTCGACGAAGCTATGTAAATGAACTGTGAAATGCGCACATCGCTCATTTAAAAATGCGACAAGAATTCTATGATATTGTAATAATGAAATTAGCTAATCTTTAGGAAAAGGGTAAATAATTATACTTTAATTAACGGTATTCCATTTTGAAAAAAGTACATATTTTTGAAATTTGGCGACGAAAAACGACATTTTAAAAATTATAATGACTTGAATTAACAACAAATATAATTTTTGTATATAAATATTTGCATATATTATATTTTTTTATCTTGATTATGTTTTAAAATTTGAATTGATGCAAAAATATGATATACTGAGATTAGGACAGTGATATAATGAGAGGACTCAAAAAGTACCGTATAATGAGATATAATACTTCTTCTTATAATGCCACTTCTTATACTGTAGACGTATCACTTTTGTTAAGTTCTTTTGATAATGCTTGATAAATAATTACTTTCAATAAAAAATTACCAAGAAGAAATTATAATAAACTCCCGTATAATATGACTAATATTGTGTTATATGTTATGTGTATTAACATATGTTATATGTTAATAGTGTTATATGAATTCACGTTATAGGAAATCGTACTGTGCGCTAATATTTCTCGCATAATGCGCATAATCTAAAGTAATGTGTTCAAAATGATTATTACTATGGCAACTTTTATTTTCCATGTTTCATAAAATAGAACAAAATTTTAGAAACACATGGCATTATATGCAGTTGATTAAAAAAAGCTTATTATTATTAATATATATAAAAAATCTTTTCTTTCATTGAAATTTAATGGAAGTATCATTATGCAAATTCATACAACGAAGAAAACAATGTAAAACTCATCTAAAACAGATTTACTTCTTAATCGCAGGTAATTTCTGTGTTTTAATATTCGACACGTTGTACGAAGAATCGCGTTATACGAGAACAGTAGTTTCAATATTTTTAACACATTGTGAGAAATTGCGTTATACGGGAGTCTACTTTATTTCACTTGTGAGTAGAACCCTAAGGAGCTCTCCGGTAGCGTGGGCGTGCAGACAGAGATGCACTAGTGGGGCAAAGATGAGAACGTGTACCGTGAACCGACGTTCACCAACAACGGGTTCGCCAAACCGTCGCGCGGATGATTCCGGGCCCGAGAAACGAAACACCTGAGCTTTTCGTTCTACCTTTACACCGGTGCCCTTCTTCCTCTTTGCTCTTTCACCGCCACCGCCTTCTTCTTCTTCTTCTTCTTCTTTCAAGTGACGATCCTCTTTCCCCTCGCTTCATCCTGGTTCTTTGGAAACCGAACGCGCATGAGGACTGCACTCCGAGGAAGGATGGCTTGCACTAACTCACCCACGTGGGACGCGCATTTCCGAACTCTCTCGTCATCGACCCTTTTAGCTCGAGCCGCCTTCCATATCGTGGAGCACCTACGAACAAGGTCGTACCTACCACCGAGGATCGATTTGATCCTGGAGGATGCCACCTGGTCCGCCGGCCAAAGTCCGATCAAGGTCATATCGTTAAAAGGAAAATGCGTCATCGAGTAGTATGTTGAAAGAAAAGTCTCGAACTGTTTCTGCTGACTGGAAAGTTCTGTCTTCAACGGGAGAGCGACTTTCTGTTCGAATTTTAACCCTCGATTGGCGGGTCTAGAACTTTGCTGATCGAATACACACTCGGTAATATTACCATAGTTCCATTTCAAATTTATTTGAAACTTTGGATAATTTCGATAATGTATATAAATTCTATTTAATTCCGTAATATTAAGTTGATTGCGAAGACATCCAGTTTCAAGGTGAAGTATGTATTTATTCCAAAAATGAATTTTAGAAACATGTAATTCGAACAGAGCGATGTACGAAATTTCTGTAATACCACTTAATATAATGCTTTATTTACAACATACAACTAATACAATTTACTGTATCTTTCCATGCTAACACTTATTTCGACTATTTTTACGAATTACTTCAAAAGTTCTATTGTTCATGCTGTTAATCGGAGCGTGTGCAGTTGCGCTTGTAGAGAAGAGCCATGCTTGCCCTAAATGTTTTTTAAGCTGCAAAACTATAGTATATTGTGTTATATTCGCATACTCCTTAGACGCTAGAATTCCCTAAAAATTTTACAATTGTGTTTTGGTTAGAAAATCGAGCAGCTCAATACTTTAACGGAATATTCTTAGTTTGGAACCATTCTTTTGTGAATCTTGAATTGTCAATGCATGTGTTGCTTAGTTGAAATATCCACCATACTTATTGTTAGTTGAAATATCCAAATTTTGCTTCTACAGCAAAAGTTTCGACTCATAGCGGCATTTTGATTTGTGGTCAAATGCAAAACCATCTGGTCCATCTATATTAAACTCTTTTTCGTTTACAAAAATTAAGCTTAAGAATTTAAGAATTGAGACATATAGTCAGTTTGACATGTTGAGCCATGTATTAACTCGGAAGTTTATGAATAAAAGAATTCTAAAAATTTGGAAATTTAAAAATGTTGAAAATGTAGAAAATTAATAAATTGAAAATTTGGAAAGTTAAAAGTTAAATGTTTTGACTTTTAGAAATTTAGAGGTTTATGAATTTGAAGATTTGAAAATTTAAGAGCTTAAATACACTGCTCAAAAGAAATATGGCATAGAAAAATTTTAGGCAAAAATTGGCAAAATTTGACTGACGGTAACTCCGTGAAAAAAAATCGTGAAGTTATGTCCTTTTTTTTAAATTAAAGCTTGAAATCTCTACTTTAAGACACTGTTGTTCGATTTTGAGTTTGATGCATCCCTACTACTACAAACACCTTAAATGTGAGGGTACCTTTGCAATGTTGAAAATTACAAAGTTTGACGGAGTGCATGGACTTGCTACAATTTTCTTCGGAGATTCTGTTTGCGGGAGTATAAAGTACAAACCTTTATCTTCAATTTCCAGTAAGTGAAAAGTCGCTGCCATTTTTTGTCGCAAAGATACAGCACTTTAAAGTAACCCTTGCATTTCTGGCATATACCGCTAGCATTGGCATTACCCGATGTGCATCACGAGGTGGTTGCCGAATCTATTTTGCACATCATATGGCCCTGAAAAAAGCCGTTTTTCTGTGTGTGGGTGTGCGTATGTGTGTTTGTGTGTGTGTGTTTAAATACTAATAACGCGTGTCTCCTCGGCATTGTTGAATTACTGCTTGTAGCCGATTGTAATGGATCGTAGACTGAGAAATTTAGGGAGACAACCTGCCGATCTCCAAGACTTGTCACAAGTCTTAATTCAAATCTGGAATGACATTCCACAGGAAGAAATTAGGGCTTGCATTAACATGAGTAATCGGCTGCAAGCAGTAATTCAACAACGCGGAGGAGGCACGCGTTACTAGTATTTAAACACACACACACAAACATTTTCAACATTGCAAAGGTACCCTCACATTTAAGGTGTTTGTAGTGGTAGGGATGCATCAAACTCAAAATCGAACATCAATGTCTTAAGGGGTAAAACCACTCTAGAACCAGAAAAAAAGACCTAAATTTCACAATTTATTTTGGAAGTACGACAAGCGGAAAAGAATTTCTTTTCAGAGGGTTTATTTAACACATATTGAAGTACGAAAAATAATTTTTGTTTTGTCATTTTCGTACAAAATGGGGGCGACAGAGCCCATCGGTGGAAACAGATTTTGTAGAAACACCGCCACGGGAGGACGGATTTCTCGCCATGTGTGAGACTTGGAATAAAAAATGACAACAATTTATAATCTATATACAATTGGCTTCCGTAGTACGTAGGATTTTTTTGATTAATCAATTTTTGTAGAAGTTATGCATGTTTTAAGAAATGAATCGACTTTTTGCGTGAAAAATGTGCATTGAATTGTTTATAAAAAAAAAAGTTTACATTCAATAAAAAAAATCCTACGTACTACGATAGAGGATATTGTTGTGAAGCTACTGTACAAATTTCAATTCGATCCATGCAATAGTCACCGAGAAATCCGTCCTCCCAGTATGACAAAAGTGGTTTCGAGAAAAACGCGTTTAAAGTTTTATGAACATTTTAATCCTTGAATTTCTTGTTTGCCTCTAATCAGCGATTCCTGCACCATATTTTTGGCCATCCAGGTCGATGTTCGCTTCTTCCTCTACAACCGCTTGTTTTGTAGGTAACAAGTGTATTTATTATTTTAAATGGTAAAAGTAATACAAAAGCCATGAATCGCAGCACACCGCGTAAGTACTCAGTGCGCGCTCTGAGAAGCTGCGGCAAAATTGATAATTGACTCTTTTAAAATTTGTTTTCCACTATAAATCGAACGTCATTCTGTTGGTATGACCCTAAAGTATCGTTTAAGCAAAAAAAAAAAAATTCATTGTTTTGAAAATCCTAGAGTGGTTTTACCCCTTAAAGTAGAGATTTCAAGCTTTAATTTAAAAAAAAGGACATAATTTCACGATCTTTTTTCACGGAGTTACCGTCAGTCAAATTTTGCCAATTTTTGCCTAAAATTTTTCTATGCCATATTTCTTTTGAGCAGTGTATTTGGAAATTTGAAGCTTCAGATGTTTAAAAATCTGAAAGTTTATAATGTTGGAAATTTGGAAATATAGAAACCTGGTGAGTACTTGAAAATTTGTGAATTTGAGAATTTGAAAGTTTGCAGGTTCACGTGTACAATGTTTGGTCTGAAATACATATGTTGCCTTTGTCCGAAAATTAGTGATCCACGATCCACTCTGTACTACTTGTTATCCATAAAAATTGTATTCGACGGCAAAATTTCATATAATGAATGGAATATTGTCTTAAGTATATACTGACAACATAGGTATGTATAGCCATGCATAGATAGACATACATAAGTAATTATGTAGGTATTTACATGTGTACACAATACTGTTTGCTATTATCCGTGGATTTCGGTATCCGCTATAGGGTTTGCAATAAGTATATTTTATAATAACAGTAATAGTAATAAACATTTAATTCTGATGTGATATATTAATTATATATTAATATAAATCACTATTGATTAAACAAGTACACGTTAAATTTTGCGCAATTATCAAGACAACTTTTTCCTCCTTTGAAGTATCTTTTATCTATTGTACAAACAAAAGTGGCGAATTATGTTCATTCGTACATATTCTAAAATTAGAAAGCAATAAAGAACGTAAACACGTTATCTAAAATTTACGATAAAGACTTTAAAATTAATAGCGTATATTAATCTTTTATCTGATACTGCATTAGTACAATTTCCGCTATGGAACAATCGAAATCTCATGGAATACGTATCAAGAGTTTAATCGAGCAACTTAAATTGATCAACTAATTCATACGAGTTTACTGACATCTTAATTCATCGTTTAGTAATTAAGATATTTATTTCAGATCCATTTAGATCGCAGTTGGAGTTGATCTCAAAAGAGGTCTCAGGTAGTTCTCTTCACTCCGTTTTGAAATCTTTATTTGTTAGACCCGATTTTTATAACGACACGTGTTTTGGAGAACATTTTCCTGACCCACTAAACACATTAATGCGTTTTACGAGGAGGTGCCCCTTTTCATCTGGAATAAAGGCAAGAAACGAAGGAAGGGTTACGAAGACAGGCTAAATTTATTCCTACTTAAGATGTAGTCGCGATGTTCAAGGGGCTCGTAACAACTTGAAATAGGATTGCCTTCGTCTACCTGCCAGCACGAAATTGCTTGTTGACCAAAACTGGACAATAAAACAAGTCCATTAAAACGGTGTTCGAACGCACGTAAGATTATCGCAGTAACACTAAACGATCCTAATCGTTCTTTGTTTTGATCCTCGCTTCTGCTTCGCCAGGATTGAAAAAGACCTTAAAGATTCTGGAAAATTAAGCAAGATATCGTAAGTGTCCACTGCGGCCACTATTGTCTAACTGATATCCGGTTTCCTTTGAAAAGTGCGAAAGTAAAGTAGGAATTGTTGGCTATTCGCACATGTCACTCCCGGTTAAAATGATAGCTTTAATTTCTCCAAGAAAAGTTTGAATTTACCAAGTTGTAACAAATGATTCAAAAATATTATAACAAGGGAAGGAGGAACCTGATATTAAATTAGACCACTCAAATATATGAAAGTATATTTAATATGGATAAAGGGTATAAATACTAATTAATTTAAAATTACAATAAATAAAATTAACTTTATTTATAATTGCTTTAATCATCCACTTTGGTGATCATTGAAATATGGCTGTAAATACTTTGCGAGAAAGTTCTAATCTATTGTGACGGATTTATTCCTGTAAAATACTCATGTCGATATGTGCTCTGTTAATGTATAATAAATTTTAATAATTTCTGCTTCATTGCAAAAAATGAATCCATCTTTAGTAATCTATTCTGCATATTTATTATTTGTTTTTTATTAAATATGAATATACTTCAATGTTCACATAAATGGCATATGCCGTTAAGGGAAATAGAAATTTCTTACTAAAAAAACAATGTGAAGAACAATGTTTAAAATTTTGTAATGTTCTAGAAAAGGCAACATGGAAGAATTTCGATGTTAATAAATAAGAAACTCTCTATTTGTACTTTCTCATAGAATTATCGACCGCGATCACAAAATTACCGACCGCACCATAAATTCCGACGCGCAATAAACAATGGTTGGTGGTAAATCAATTGTCACGTGTGGTAATGTTTAACATAAATCTTAGATCGATAACGCGCGCTTTAGATAGAAAAGGATGAAAAATTCTGGGTGGATATTTCGAAGTAAAACAGTTAAAAATTATAGTTTAACTATTAGGATTATAAAATATTAATTTGTTATAAGTCAAACTATATTTTTAGTTATCATTTTCATGTATTTTCTTGATTAATTAATATCTTATTAAAAAATTTGAAATATTCTGTAACTCGTGGACATTACAATTATTAAAATTACAATTTAACGAATTAAAATTTGTAATATTAATCAACAATAAATCAACGTATATTTTTAGCAGTTATATTAATGTATTTTTGTTATTAAATAATATGTAATAAAAGAATAATGGTATTTATACACATTTAGGCATAGGGAAGGCTTGGCGTTTGGTCAGAAAGCTCGCGATTCTCAAGGTATAAAAGAGCGTGCAGCGTTCACTGCATTAGCAGAGCAATTCTTGGTCAAGGATTGGTAACACCTCCTAGGAGGATAATAGGAAGACTTGGAACGACGTCGCTGGAAGCTACCAAAGGTACTTTCGGACTTTGACGTGCTCAGAACGATACGAATTAGACCTTCAGATTCTCGGGGTCTACTCTAGATTATATCGGTAATCAGCAAGAAGCGGAGCTCCCTATACATATAGCGGCCAGGTCTTTGAACCCCACTGTTTTGAGGAGTGCGTAAAGCTCTTATTGAACCGGTCCAGTCCGAGACGTCAAACTGTGTGCTTCTTCAGTTGTTTTTTCATTACTTTATTGAATTACTGATCAAACCGTCAGTTTCTCGGGATCTGCTTTAGATTATACCGATAGTTAGCGAGGAGTGAAGCTCCCTATAAGAAGGCCTGGTCCCTGAAGTCAGTTTTTTGGGATGGTGTTGTCAATGTTCCGTCTAATGGACAATTATTAAAATAGTTGTAGAGTGAGATTAATAATTAACTATTCTTATTATTAGTCGATTTACTTAGTCGTGTTAAGCGAATCGCGTGGAACTTAGCGTTCTAATATAGTACTTACTATTTTCTTAAATTACCGAGCATTATTTTGTATTATAAACCTATAAAACGCAAATCTTTGTAAAAGCGTATTATTTTTTGAAAATTTCGTCTAAGAACAAGTATCGAATATCGTATACTTTCTCTCTGTCTTGCGATATAGTAGAGAACCGCGTAAAACGTAGCGTATTCAATTCAGCATTCCAGTATAACGTCAGACGTACCAATTTAATATTATTTTATTGAATACTGAAATTCTCTTATAATTAATTATACGACTATTTAATTAACGAATCGCGATTAGCATTTTAACTGAACCGTTTTAGTTCTCCGACTATGAAACGTTACTAGAGTTCAATTATTTTACATGTTATCAAGTCCTTCTTATTTTCTGCAGAATTTATGCCTAAATATGTATACTGGGTGTGTCAGACCACCTGTACCACCCATTTAAAAACCGCCCTTTTGGCTCACGAGCCCTGTTAACGCCTAAGCTTAGTTCCAGGAACGTTACAAATCATAAAATATCAAGTGTCTTGACAAAGATATTACATGAAATTGTACTCGGTAAAAGAAAGAAATTTAATTATGATTGTCTAGGCAGTTTTAATTAGTAATTGTTTTGAATTTAAATTAATTAAAATAATAAACCAATATAGTTCATTGAAGGAAAAATGAATGAAAAAATATGTTTCAATTATATATAACAATAGATTACTACAAATAAATTAATTTTTAGACACTTATCGATTAGAAGATAAATAATAATTTACAAGATAAATTAAAAATAGCACATGTGTGATATGTTTTTAACCAGAAATGTAGGAACACGAAGTACAGCCGTACTCTAACTTGCATCTTTTTCACTCATACCGTTTTTGTTGGTAACAAAATTGACATTAAATAACATCAATGCCTAATAGATAGATACGTTTTAGTTATGTAACTATTGCTATCGTCTATGTAAAAATAATCTATATACATATAGAGTGAAAGCATGGAAAGCTTCCCTCGCGAAAATTGCAATACAACAGAAAGAAGCATCAGCACTTAATTTAAAAGTTAAGAAATTTAAAAGTTTTCAGAATTTTGACAATCTAGAAATTTATAAATTTATTAATTTGAGCTGAAGAAATTTTATAAATTTAAAACGTTGATAATTTAAAAATTCAGGGATTTTGATACTTAAAACTTTGGGAAATTTGACATTCTCAATAATATCTAAATTTCTGAATTTCTGAATTTTTGGGTTCTCAAATTTTCACACTTTCCAACAGAGAGTACGTGTTACTTTTTAGCGGTGAATGTATATCAAATTCACTTCTATTAACTTTTCCATTTCATCACTGTTACATTTTTTACAATGTAGACTTCAATTATATAACTGACGGAAGTACATTTGTATATTTTTTTTATAGAATACAAATATCTTTACACTTGATGAACAATTCCTCATACTCATTATGTATATAAGAAAACAGTTAAGATAATTACACTTTATTTCATGTTTTGACAATACAAAATTATAATGTAAACATTTCTACTTTCAGATAAAACAATAACAATCTACATTTGTAAAAGAAAAGGTTTTAAATTAATTAAAATTTGAAAATGTTCATACGGTAATTCAATAATATTCACGGCATGTCCTAGCCATTAATTACTACTGTTTTAAATAATAAATATGTTTTAATTTCTTTATTTTCATCATGTAATGTAAAAATCAAGATGGTAATATTTTGTGGAATTAAAATATTTTATTTAGAATAAATGCATGTAATCAATTACGGTGGGACTTTTTCTCCTGAATTAATTTTGGCAGATGAAACTTTGAATTGATTGAAACTGATAATTTGGAACAAAGTGTCTATTTCAAAGGCTTTTACTGCTGCACAAACACCTATCTGCTCTTCCTCCTTTAAAGATGAAAAAACGAGTTAAAAGACGTTGAATCTTAAGGTATTGCACAATAATATTTTTTCAGTAATATAAGTATTGAACTGTAGGAACTTATAATGTATATTTATGTAAAGCTGACATATTTTGCTATTACATGTTGATTAGTTTAATTATTCAAAGCAGCCGGAAATATTATTATCAAATGTCCTACTCAACTGCTAATTACTGGAACTCATTTGAATAATAGGATATTTACCATAATAATTTAAGGTTATGTACAAAATAATAGAGGAAGAATACTATTACGTTTAATCAAGCGTCGCGGACTATACATCTACCTTAATATCTCAGAATATTAGAAACATCCAACTAAAGTTGATTTTGTATAATTTAAAGTTATGTCAGTCGTGTATCATCGATTTAATTCCTACTACGCGATACCGTCGCGTGCTGTTCCTGAACACTTTGGACTTCTGTGCCGGCGGCTATCTCCAGTCAGGCTCCATTCCTCGTCGACTCGCACGAGGAAAAGGAAGAAGCTGGCAAGACGAATAGACCTTGTCCTATCGCGTACAATGTTCGAGGAAAACAAATGGTACCGGGGGCCGCCTACGTTCCCTTCGGCATTCAACGAATTATTCGCTCTGTCTTTCCGTTCTACGCCGTTGCACGCATTAATGATATTTCGCGATCTCTGTACTCGTTACAGTATCGATAACCCCCTGTGATTGGCCATCTGACTGTGGTAACGTTTCGCTAACGTTTCATGAATCTCGAGATTAATCACAGACGAACGGAATTTTGAACCTTCGAACAAAAGATGCTTTATGTTTAACATGAGGCATGGATATTGGATTACTTAGTTTGATAGAAGTAAACCATTATACATATTTTAACGTACGGCAATTCAGTCAAAATGTTAATATACTTGGGATAAACTTCCGAAAGCGACAACTCTCCGATTTTTCTGAAATTTTGTACATAGCTTCCCTTTATGTAGTAAATAAGATTCCCAAACTAATTTTGGGTGACCCGGCCCCGTCGCCCTCAGACCTCTTCAAAGCCACCTTTTGACAATGATCATTAAATATCTTTGAAAGTATTGATATTGAAGGAAAACATTTCAAATAAAAAATGAAGCTCTTAAACAGTTCTATAACAAAGGTTTTATATATTTTTTATGCAAATCTGTTATTTTGGCTATCATGAAGAAAAAAGTTGTTTTTTGTTGTTTGTTGTGTCGGAAAAGAATCAGCGTAAAACATAGGTATAGAAAATGCGTGTTATAGAGAGCAAACACATGCATATGAGGGGGAGTGCAAAGGAGGTCTTTGCCCCAACCTGCACCCGTCCCGCTAATAGAAGTGCCCTGGGCAGATATCAATTTAACATCCGTCGAGTTATTTTAGGTCACAACAGTTACAATAATAGGTTTACGTAAAGCTTTTTATGAGCTGCATTTCTTCTTTGAAACTTTTTTCTCTAAAATCAATATTTTCGAAAATATTTAATAAGAACTGACAAGAGGACTAACGAGGCAAACGAGGCTTTCTCGCCTTTTGGGCGATAAATTCAAAAGAATCAAAAATCGATAAGCAAAAATCCTTTTGGGAAATTTCTTCTTTAATCAAGGATAAGCTTTGGCAAAAATTTCAGCAAAATCGGAGGGTTTTAGTTTCCGGAAGTACACCCCATATTTATGTAACAATGAATGTAGATAAATTATTAAATATATGAATTTGGTTATGCATGAATTTATCAATGAATCTATAAATATACGTAGGTAAAAGATTATATGAATGACTATTGTTGAATATGAATTCAATGAATCTGTCTGTTGAAGAATGTATCCATGACATTAAATTATGATGTATGAGAATTCGAGTAGTTTCCAGATAGATTTGCATCGCAATAAAGAATTGAATGAAATATTAGTTAATGAATAGCAGTGAAAAAATGTTGACATATTGTTTAATTAATAATTTGTAATAAAACTAAATTCAACAAACTTTTTTAAGAAGAAAGTTCACACTTGGAGCTGAGAAGGTTCTCAGTTTGTTTATATTGAAAAGAACTTAAAAAGTTAACAAGAGCTTGTTATCATAAACTTCTGTCATTAACACTAGAACTACCAACGAGTGAAATAATTGATTTCAGGTTTCACATTTTATATTACAAAATTTTGTTACCGCGCCTCTGCCGAAATGGCTATCGTAATTTGTAGAGATAAAGAATAATTATGTATATTACTAGATGCTTCTGTATTTACTTGTTTATTTTCGCACTTTATTTTTAATTGAAAAGTAAGTGTGCATTCTATGCTGATAGTTTTAGTGTTCAGACAAGAATAAGACGTGTAAAATTTGTTTATTGTATCAAATTTGTAACAAATTATTCTTAAATTAAACAAAAATGCTAGTACTGGTCCGAAAGAGAACGTATGCAAATTACTTAAACGAAGAATAATGAAATAGAAATGTTGTTAAAGTCCATTTACTATTATTAATTTTTGCCTATCTAAAAATTCCAACAGACCGAAAGATCCTAATACCGTGTCATTATAGTAAATCTATCAAAGGCAAAACGAAATTATTTTACAACATATACCGCTGCCTCGCGTTCGACCCTAGACCTTCATTCAGACAAACAAATTGTCGGCTATTAAAAATCTATGTACAATTGTTTGGTTCCAGTTGCACGCCAAATATTTGTATTTTCGTCACCCAAAATCGCAAGTATGTACCGTGACGTTTGGGAAATTCTGAGAACAAACCGTCAAATTATCCCTCCCTTAAGTTTACATCAAGTGCAACCCTCATCTTTTTCGTCAGGACCAATCGGCATTTGCGAAAATTCCTCCCACCACATTAAATTAATCGTACTATCGCCCCTCTTTTTTGCACAAGTTTTCTTGTTAGAGAACTACAGAATCTTGGCAGAGTAAACCAAACTGCCAACAAGCTTTGTCACCCCGATCCGTCAATATTGCTAAGAATAAATAGACTTATTTGGCTGAGAATTAACTTCTTATTTAATTTCTTATCAGAACGCCGTTAAACCAAACATCGGGATATAACAAATGTAGTTTACGAAATAATGTAAATTATCATGAACAAGTATTCAAGACAGTCGCTCTTAAGCAGTCAAACCGAATAGACGTGTTTACTATCGCTCGCAAGTGCCAGTGTAGTTCATATCAAAGTTTAATCCTTTCCATTGTGACGTGTTGGTACGCGGAACAACACTTCTCGTTGTCCTGCCACGACGGCGGCAGAATGAACCGAAAAGAGTGGAATAGTGGCAAGCCTCCTGACCAGAACAATCCAAAAATGGAACTCGATTCATCATCAAACCGTAACGTACAGCACCTTTCATCTGAACAACCAACAAGATCCTATGCATCAGCTGCGTCCAACGATGTATTCCCCAGTAAACAACAAGCAAGCATAATCGACGCCATAGAGAGCACTCCCCTAAAAAATTATATACAAACAGTTGCAAAATTCACCGGGCCTAACGCTATCCGTTTTGTCTCACGAATAGCTAATAATAGAGTCTGCATCTATTTTGATAGTATAACGGCTGCCAAGACCTTTGCGAACAACCACAAATCTCTTTCTGTCAACAATACGACCACCATAGTTAGACCTTTGATCAACCCGTCTCAGAGAATTGTTCTCTCCAATGTTCCCCCTAGCATACCTCACGACTATATTGAGAAATTTCTAAGAGATCATAATATTAGACTAACATCGAAGCTCTCCTTCCTCCGAGTGGGACTACAAGAACCTGGTTTTTCCCACATTATGAGTTTTAGAAGACAGATCTATATCAATCCTGACGATGTCAAAAATATCCCAGAATCTTTCGTTATTACGCATGACAGTACACAGTATAGAATCTTCGCATCCACCGATAAAGTCACATGCTTCTTGTGTAAGGAAGAAGGCCATATCGCTAAGCAATGCAACAATACACCACAACCAACAACCACCAACCTACCAAAAGAAGTGGACCCAACTTGCAGCCACCCATGCAATAGCCCAATACAAACCCTCTGCTCCACTAACATCCAAAACACGACAATACCCCCACACGGAAGCCAGACTGAATATTTAGAAGACAAAAAGAACGAGGACACCAATACCAGTGCCAGAGATCTATCCATAACCGACTCAATTTCACTCATTAACCCATTATACGATCAAACCTATCCTCAATCTCCCCGCAACAAAAGACCTCTATCTATCTCCTCAGAAGAACAACCAATAAATTTACACAACTTGAAAACTAAACGACCGACTAGTAACATATTGAAACCAGACGACCAACCCTCAGTCTCCATCACGAAAAAAAAGCCAAACGCAGTCAGTCGTTAACTAGGCTTATTGATCAACTAGACGACATAATAGGACCAATCAAACCCTTTTTGGAAGACCCTGTAAACAAATTCAATCTCAACTTTATTCAATTTAAGAGTCTTCTAGAAAACATTATCGGTACCGAAAATCCATACGAAATTGCAAAAGACTACACCTCTGACATAGTAAACATGATTAGTATGCTGAAAACAACCCACTTGCTAATACACGACCAAAAAATGAAAAATAGACTTCACCGCCTAATTAGAAAACTGGAAGCAGACAACCTATCATCTATCTCCCTACAAACTATGTATCCTCACCAGCGAACGCTCCTCATTTCCCCCAAACCAAAGCCCGATCCCCAGTAACATACAACCAACTACGTACGATGCCCCTTCAAATCTTCCAATGGAACCTTAATGGATTCTATAGCCGCCTTGAGCACCTACAGTTATTAAGCAACGATCTCCAACCTGATATAATATGCCTATTATACATATCACCTATCTCCTGAAGTACCCCTCCTGAATGCAAAACAGAAACTAGAAGAGAACTGGAACAACACATGGATTACGCAATCTGAATCTAGACGGACAACAATCAAAAGTAGCTTCTGTAAGAAAATTATTACCAGCTCCTTACAAAGACGTGACCAAGTTGTCATCTCAAGAATCATAATTGGTCTCACAAGAATCACACATCAGTACCTACTCAGTCAGTAAAAAAGAACCCCCAATCTGTGAGCTATGTAATGCCAACATAACGGTGGACCACCTCATCATCCAATGTGCAAAGTATGCTGCCGACAGACAGAAATTCAACATAAAACCTACATAGACCGGCAACCTGAAGGACGATAAATCAATAAACAACCTACTCAACTTTCTGAAAGATACCAGACTATATAATAAACTGTAAACCAAATTATTAAGTCGCTAATAACCCAATCAGTGGTTGATGTGACTTTAAACACTAATAAAATAAAAAAACAAGTATTCAAGAATTTTTTAAATTATCGTGTATTGGAATTGTAATAAAGGAGTTAATTTATTTATTATTCCTAAGAAAAGTATGCATTAGAAATAAATCTATTCATGTATTTCCTATGACATTGATCAAAACGCTTTAAACATAAGACACCCTACAGTCTGATCGAAGTAATTGGCAATAAATAAATTTATATGTAATAATTGCTATTCCGCTAAATTCCTTGTTTCATAAAAATAATCATCATGAATCTAAGTGTATTTTTTAAAATTAGCCATCTTATTGTATTCGTTTTAGTTAAAGTTATGTTGCCATCCATTTTGACAAATAAAAGCTTTTCATTTCTTCAACACGAAAAGAGGATGAAGAAAACAGAAGTTTACTTTTTTTTATAACAATTAAAAATAACTGTTCACTTTAATTTATTTTACAACAACGGAAGTTTATTCGGAAAAATGAAAAAGCAAATACAAATGACATAAACAATTTCTCAGTCATTCGTTGTAAAATGCAAAAAAAGAGATATTTAAATTTTATGTAATAACTTATAACCATCAAGTAAATATTAATCGATTTATAAAAATTGAAGTAAATTAAACATATATACTTAATGTTATATTATGCGGAAATCTAACAATAAGTAACAAAATGAAAACACGTATATTTTTACAATTTTCCATTTTTATTGCACGTTAGTTATCTCAGTTCTTGACAAAATATACAACATCGAGACAAGTGTTTATAAAAGTATTTTGAAACCAAATAAATCTGTTAATGACTTGCATTTATAATCTTTACCGTTAGGTGCTTCAGTAAAAGAGACTAATTGTAAATTGCAATTCGTCAGAAAACAAGAAATCAGATGGTACACATACTCGATACTAAATTAAACAAGCAAATATATACTCGAAGTGCTAAATATTCTTTGTTTTTTTTTTGTACAGTAATCGTTGAAGTCTGGAAGACAGAATCATGTCTACACCAGAAAGCATTCAATCGCAATATGTTTAAACACGTTGTGTACAAAATATGTAAGAATTTATGTCGATCACATGCTTCTAATTTTAAAAAATATCTTTCCTCAAAGAAAAACGAAAAACACCAAATTTTATAGTTTTCCTTTTTTTAATTTAGTTTTCTAGTTTTAGTTTTTAGTTTGTTAAAAATAGGTATTGTAAATTTATTTCAGTATCTGTAACTAGAAGCATAGACCAGACTTAATCCTCTGAAAACGAATGGTGATCAACAGCTAAAACGTCAAGTAATTTGGTGTAATTATTGTTTTGTTTACATAAATCAGTTGTTTGACATTAGAAGATATTAGGGTAGATCAGAAGAAATTAGGTCATTTACAAAATAGACTATCTCACCAATTTCAGTATCTTTGAAAAGTGACTTTAGTTTCCAAGATATTTGCAAAAATATAACGTCCTTCACAAAATTATTTAACTTCCATTCGAAACGCTTTTTAATATTATTCAAAATAAATGTATATTTATTATATACTTAATTATGTACTTAATCGCTCTATATATTTAATTACTTCGTTTAATTTAAAAAATCATAAATTTTATTATTACAATATAAGAAACATTTACATTGATTTGTTTGGTACAGAAAATAATGTCATCTTTTCCATGAGCTTTACAAATAAACTTTTGACATTTAGCGAAAGTTAAAGTATCGAAATTTCATGACAATAAACTATCGAAGTGACATTAAACTTCACAGCAAGGTGAAAACGTAAGGGCAATGCGAACAGTTGCAAAGATGGAGAAAGTTGCATGTATTAAGACACACGATGAAGTATCAATCTATATGACAATCGTGACTCTGTTCAGGTACATAAGTGCATATATGAAAGCGTGGGACGTGAACAACTTCATGTTCAATCATAAATAATGTGACTCTCGCCAATGATTATTATACGATGAGGCGTAATGGTGAAGGGGAAGAAATTAGAAAGACGATTCGTGTCAAGAAGAAACTTTTTAGTAGGTATATTGGAATATTAATAGACGGTGAACTAATGCATATCTGTTTCTCTATTTTCATTATTTGAAACACTATTCGATTTTTATTTCTCTTGTTTATAATATTAAAATATTCTTTATAATGATCGATATATACATGATATAATTTTTATACATATGCATCAATAACCCTAGTATGACCACCGTTCTGCTATACGGATACAGTTACGAAATGTTATGTTAAAATACAAAAAGTTTTGAGATTAATGCACGTATAATTCGACATCTACAGATAATAAAAATTTTATTATTCAATGATTAATGTACATGTATGTATATCCCTTTTCTCACCATATTTTTATTAGTAGAACATTTGTAATGCGTTGCAAGCCACGTTAATTATTAACTTTATATTTAATTTAAATCTAGTCTGAGTTCACGATTGATATTTATATAATATAATATACAACTTTGTATAATGTACGAACATAGTCATATAATTAAGGAACAAAATATTGATGGAGATTTGAACTTCCGCACAAAAGTAACATTGTTATAGTTTTTGAATATTAAGGCAACTATTTCATAGTTTTTTTGTTGCAATAATATTGTACAGTAGGAAAATAATCTAACAACTGAAACATTATATATCTTTTAAATTGTTGACCGTATACATGTAAAAATATATAGGGTGTGTTACCTTATACATATGTATATAGGGAAAGATCATGAATAATCAATTTGCAAAAGCTTAGAACAATCTATGGGGCACATTTAGGTTGCAAGGCATTTAGGATCCTTGTAAATATTTTTTAATGTATAGTAAAATAATTACCTCGCCGCGTTTCTAAACGTTACAAAGTTAAGTTTGTATATACCAATTTTATCATGCTACAGAGTACTACTTAAACGAAACTATGGCTTCAGAAAACCATCTATTCGAAGGTTTACAACAGATCTAATTGTAAGGTAGTTCAGATAATGGTAGTTCAGAAACTGTTCAGACTCACTTTTGGACGCGTTGAGAATACGAATGAAATATAATGATAGTAAGTGAAGTAGAGTAAAATGCTGTTTTTAATTGCTCTTATTGAAAATTATTTAGATACGATCCCGTTTGTTGTCATTTTTATTACATCGATCGTAATAGCTTGAACTATTTAGCTTTTCGTACTATTTAGTCAACACGTAAAAAAGTATATTTAGATGTACATAGATACATTTATAAGGTTTTGCTAAAAATTGAAATTTGTCATCAGCATTACATGGGGAAAACAGATTTTTATACTTAGCAAATTTTTTATCACGGAAGAAATCAGAAATAAAGAGCAAGAATGATTGTAATACAGAATGAGCACGAACGTTTTAAATATATTTTAAACCAGTTATTGATTGCTCAGATCTTATTATTCATACGAATATTTATTTCCTTCGTTCCACAGACGTACACAAATTATTACATAACATGTTCATGCAAATTGAATTTAATGCGTATGTAGTTAAAAAAATTATAGACTGGGTATAGTGATCTATGTTTATTTTTCAAATCTTTTACCATGTACTAAATTTTAAATAAAACTTTGTGAATGAAATGTGAAGAACTCTTGAGCTAATAACTTCTTTACACTTTCACGTTCTTTCTTTTATTTTAAAATTAAATCTGAAGAATATTTATACCTTTTTGTTTTATAATACATTTTTTCAGCCACGAATAAGCTATGTGACATGTACCAGTGATGTAATATCTCAGTTATTTCTCTGCTGAATTTCTCAACCAAAATACGACTTTTCAAAATGAGAACTGATAAACGATACTGTGTTATATTAAAATTCTTAAATATAAATTACTGTAAAAAATTAGTTAACCCATTCAGAGAGTAAAAATTATCAGCTGAAATTTTTTGTACGGGCTTTTGTATGGATTGCATGTATTAAGATGCCGTATAAAAAATTAATTGATTTTATTGAAATAAACATATATTCTATGAAATGTTATTTATAGTGAAATATATGTGACGCTACAAAAATTTAAATTGTAACTATCAAAGAGATTCACAGTTACAATTTCAGTGCGCTTGAAAATATAGCTATTTATAAATCTTTGTAACTAATTAAAGTACCTGCACGATGATGTCATGTGTTTTAACATTCAGAATAAGTCGTAGACAACGGTTAAGTGTCT
Organism: Megachile ligniseca; assembly: GCA_945859555.1. NCBI lineage: Eukaryota > Metazoa > Arthropoda > Insecta > Hymenoptera > Megachilidae > Megachile > Megachile ligniseca. Next base: position 511,204 of record OX243785.1, read on the forward strand.
GTTGCAGCGCGACATAGTCATATGTTTCTCGATGTTATTATTCATTAAACAGGCGTTAATCGTAACTCATAAAGAAGCCACTCTCCTTCAAATTGAAAGGCAAGAAAATAAAGCTCAACGAGTTAATGTTGGTAATAAATGTCTGGAATGGTGTAATCGATGAACTATGAGAAAGATGTCAAGATACTTAGATGTGATGTATTCAGGTTGTGGAAGATTAATCCCCATATTTAGATTTATAGTACAATTAGTAATATTGCTAACAAAAATTTTTAACACATTGTTCACATGTGTCAATAAGGCACTCGCATTAGATCATGTTTACGTGCTAATTTATAGTTTGTGGAGAAAATTATGTCATTAATTATGTTATTTATAATTAATTTACAATGATATAATTATATATAATTTTATATAAATGTACAATTAATTTTATTTATAAATTAAATAATTGAAATTATGTTAAGTATAAAATTAAGATTCTCATTACTTAAGGTAGTAAGAATTATGAATCAGTAAACTTTTGTGAATTAAACTTTTATTGAATAAATTGTTATGAATAAATAAAAATGTATCTATCAATTTCTGAAAACATTACAGATTTTTGTCACTAAATAAGATAAATTTGAAGAGTAAAATTTTAATATGACGATAAAGATGGAAGTAATATCCAATGTCCGTAATAAAGACATTGAAATATTCAATTGCTTTGTAATAACTACATTTTTCGAATTGCCGATATAAACTATATCCAAAGTTATTGCAAGGCCGTATTTATCAAGAAATACCTTGAATGTACTAGTCAAAAAATGTATTCATTGTAATCACATTCTAAACAGTACACTAAACGATGCCACATTCAGGAACGGGGTGAAGGACAGTGGCAGAAAAGGAGAAAAAACACTAGAAAATTTTCTGAATTTTTTTTTTTATTAAAATTCATTTGTTTAACTTATGTTGTATGTAATATATAAAATTGCTTTACCATACGTAAGTAAAGGAATTAATGTTATCACGACTGAAGCAATTCAAAAGTCTTAAAAAAAAAGAAAATTAAATGTTATTCTTTAAACGAATTTTTTTTCGATAACCTAATGAATTTGAAGAATTTACAGTAAAAATATTTTTATTGGTTCTAGTCGTCTTCGACCAGAATTGAATCCTGAGTTCAACTCTTCAATCATTTATACCATTTTTGTTGTTATTTATGCTGACCTTTTTGGTCTATCTGAGATTAACTTCTCAGTCATTTATACTATTTTAATTCTGTAGACTGTAGACCGTAGAGAAAATATGAGAACTGGAAAAGTGCATATCATCATTTCATTTAAACTTCCCACATACTACCTGGTGTTACTGTTATAATATTGATTACACAGAAAATATTACTAATCTTTCTTTTTGTCCGTTATTCAAGGGCACTAAATACGTCATATAAGTCGTAGATAAACCTGTCAGTTAACGTGTTAAATTACGATTCAAAATGACGCAAATTATCTCAAGTCCACTGCTCACAACTACTTTCACAAGTTAATTTTACAATGACATTGTTGATTAAAACGATTTATTATTTCAAATATTAGTTGTCATTTTAATTTCAAATTAAATTTATCCGAGTCTGATTTTAGTTTCATGACATCGAGCATCAAAGAATATTTATTTGAACAGTTGAATCAATTTTGTTATTACCCTTCCATATAATCCATCGAGATTCACTCGCGACACCGTTACGATAACGTCTCGAGTTCATGGTGTGCAATGAAGAGCAACGTCGATGCTCAACTCGCGCTTATTAAATTTGCATACCGCAATTTATAGCATGAACCTTGAGCATCCACGTTCGATCACGATAGTATTGTCCCATCCGGGAAAAAAATCCGGAATTCATTCTGTTGTTGTACAGGGTGCACTCGATGAGAACAGGTTGACCGAAGAGTCGTAACAAAAATAAAAAAAAAATGTTGGTGGTTCTTTTAGCAGCACACTGGGGGCGCATTATTCGTGGTTCCCCATACTCGTGGTCCGTGGTGAGTGTGCGACAATAATTTCAAGGCGGTCTCCTCGTAAATCTAGCCGACAAACTGGTACCACACCTCCATGAGAGCGAATTTCTCTTATGGGCAAAAACTAACGAGATTGGCAACCAATAAGCGATCACACGGGCGTTACCAGCTTGTCTAGCATGCACGTGAATGCACGCGTCGCGACACGCTCGAATAGACACGTAGCTTTCCTTAGACACGTACATTACCTGTACGAACGAGCTGTTTTTTGCACCTATTTACATACATAGGGTGTCATGTAACTGGCGGTACAACCGGAAACATTGAGATTCTACATTAAAATCTTTTCTTACGTGTGCTTGTGTTTTTGAAAAAAATGCGTTTAACATGCTGACTGCCGTAAAAGCCATCGGTAATTCGCACCGTGAATTTAATGTATTTAAATAACTAAAGAAAATGTTTCTGAAGTGACTTTTTTAGGAACACCATTCAACGCAAAGCGTTACGAGTCACTGTCATATTTGCTTGTGAGTGTTACGAAATGTGTAAACATGTTCTGAAATTTCCAAATTTCCAAAGTCTCAAAACAAAGTTCTTAGATTCTGAAAGTTACAAATTGCGTATTTCCGAAATTCTTACATTCTATAATTTCCAAATCTTCCAGAAGTACAAATTTTTCAATCCCTAAATCTTCAAACACCCAAATACTCAAATTTTGTAATTTCCCAATTCTCAAAATCTTAAATTTGCAAATTTCTAAACGTCCAAAACCCTAGTTCCTCGGATGTTTAAATTCTACAATTTCTAAGTTCTTAAAATCCCCTTTCTGACTTCCCAAATCTCCAAATTCCAGATTCCCAAATTTCCAATTCACAAATTTTATCAACCTAAAACCTTCAATGGGACAACGACTTTAGTTCCACAATCCTCAAATCCATAAATCTCTCAATTTCTGTGGACATTTTGGAAAGTTTCTTGATTCATCACTGAAATACAATGGCGTTCTATATTACTAAAAAATTAGATTTCTTTCATTATTTAGAAGAAGGTTTGCTAATATTTCAGGAAATATGTTGCACAACAAATGCAAAAATACCACCCGATTATACCATCACATACATGACACCCTGTACAGTACAGATAACTATTCATTCAACTTAAATAGGCGAAACCGTCAGTCTGACAATCGCTTGAAGGCATGCAAAAGTAATTCGAAATCTTTTCGCAAATCTGATCGGGACACGCTCTACTTTTAACCCTGCTGCAGTTTTCAATTTAAAGACCTTTCTGATACCTAAGGCTTCGAAAAATCAATTTCCTTCATTCCCATTTTTATGAAACTATGAATTTTTTCGCAGTATGTTGCTAAACTTTGATGGCAAAATTTTAATTATGCTTTGTACTCAAAACGATTTATTCTTTAACTAACAGAATGTATTAAAAAATAAGTAGACAATCAATCAATCAAACCAATATTCTATGCCATACAAATTTTTTTTTTTACTAATTACAACTTTTTTTCGTAGTAAGTATTTTATTTCTCATGCGTCTGTTGTCTAAAAGCACTTCAACTAATAAGTTATCTCTTTTCAAAGCAATCATTTTTAGTTCTAGGTATAACCGAAAACAAATTTTAAAACTGCCTATGTAACGAAATCGTTTAGTATATTTGAATCACTTATAAGCAGTTTAATATATGACATAAAATTTGATGCTCTTATTTATTGTATTTACAAAAAAATATTGAATATTGCAGAATTCTTTAACTTTAGAATACAAAGGACCTACTAAAATGGTTACGTTAAAAATAATCTAATATAATGTAAATATTTATACTGTTTCTAATTATTCTATTTACATTAACGAAACGATTTTAATGATCACATTATTATTGATGAAATGAGCATCATGAAATATACGATATTCTATTACATACTATCAATGCAAATACTTTATATATTATTAATCTTCAATTTTGCATTTTTATTTTATATTTTACATCTTCAGTTATTGGTATTTTCGTTTAGTCTTAATAAATTTTCATTCAGTTTTACATCTTCTTTCGCAAAATGTTCTTAGGAATCTGTTGATATTATACAAATTTTGAAATAAAGAAAATTTTTTTTTTTGAAAATCTTTAAATACTCAATACTATTTTTAAAAAGACAGTAATTATCGATTTATGAATAACATAAGTGTTCTACATAAATAACTTTTACTTTTCGTTTTAACCTCCCTAACTTTTTCAATAGAGCACCGAGATCTACATATTCCGTGATAATAACAATGATAAGTAAATGTCAAATATGTGCACATGTTTCCGTCAATCCCACATAAATAACGTTATAAAGTATTTTGATGTAATTTAAAATATGTTTTCACGAATGTTAGTATAGGACAATTTGCATAAAACATAATGTAAAATAAATTCTATTAACTATTAATCTTATTACGTATTATAATTATATCCATAAGTCTTACGATAATAAAACTTGATATAGTACAAATTCTTTGTTGTATATTCTCTTTGTTTAATCAATATAAGTAACGCACATTTTTCTATGTTGAGCGCCAATCACAGGAAACCAACATATCAATCAAGAATGTTTCATAAATCTTGTGGAAGTGATTGATCATCAGAGCGAAAAGCTCCATTTAAGTACATCGCACACGCACAAGAAGGATTCCAAGGCTAGTTGGAATTTATCTCAGTTGTAAATGAAATAAAATGTTTCATATGTAACGTTCCACGAGCACAAAAATAACGATCTTACTTTCTTAATTGCGTCTGCTCTACCCGACAGAGTATACGGCTATGTAATTCAACTGATTACCGTCCACGACGATTAAACAGAGTATGTTTTTATTTTTGCCAATGCGTATCGTAAATTACTCGTATACACAAGCAATTATATATTGCAACCAAGTCTTAACGTATCTTTACTAGGTCTCCATTACGAGGACACGATTTTTTAATTACACAACGAGCAAGGGGATCGACTTGGTTGTTGCCAAGCAAATTGACTTCAGCAAACAGGAAAAAAGAATAAATAAATAAACGTGTTCTACGGTTTTTCCTTCGATCGAGTTCCCGTTGATAGACATAATTACATCGTATCGACAGCAGGCGTGACTGACCTGTGCAACACTTTGTGATTTACAGTTGCGCTGCTTGAATTAAATGCAATTAAGTCGCGGTAAATTACTCGCGAGTCCCCGAAGAACCGAGTAAGATAAATCAGCGTCGTGTTAGTTTGTCTTCGCGTGTAATCACGAGCAGGGAAGAGTAGCCGCGGGTGAAGACAGTTGGAAGAGGAAAGAACCGCGAAATGGAAGAAGAAGGAGGAACCGAAGATACAGGAGGAATCGTTCGTCGACCGTACTCCCTTCGGCGGCGTATACAATGAGCATGTATCCCCTTCGCTCTCTGTTATGTAAAGAATGTTTAGAACAGGCACGGGCAATCTTGCAGTAATGTGATGTTATAGACTAAGACCTGGCAACATTCTTGCTTACAGTTTTTCAGCAAGCAAAAGGTTAAACTCCGCCTTGGGTCATTATTTTTTCAAACTCTTTTTGTATAAGCTAATAGTATTCAATAAATATAAACAAAATATTATGATTTTGAATGTCGCTATTCATTGATTGATGTTAAAGTCATATGTTGTTAAAGTTTGGTAGTTTTCGAGTGGTGTGTAGCTTATGTGATTAACGTGATTAAAGTGGTAATTAAGTTAATTTTATTATTTAGTAAAGCACACTGTGCTCGGATCGTGTCCACTTAAAATATCATTAGGTCAATATTTCGTGGACAAAATTGTAATCACAAATAATTGAAATACAAATTCATTGTTGCAAAAACGTCTTCTTTCTCTTATCCAGTCTTTTGCAGAATGCCAGTGTGATTCCATCGTTTAGGAATGCATATTATCCCTAGCTAACATTTATTAAATTCCTTTTACTTAAAGTTTAATCGATATTTGGTCGTAATCTAACTGAAATTTAAACTAAATTATACTTACCTACCAACTTCTTACTGTGATTAACATTCGTATGTATATAACTTTCAGCATTCAGTTTTGTAAAATTTTTTAAACATTTTATTGTAAATTCACTACCGATGTTAACGTGTTACTGTGTAACTGTTGCTATAATGAAAGCTTTACGATTCTCTATTGCAATCATACGATTGACGCTTTTGTTAGTATCGACCATCCGCAACATTCAATGATCGTCTACTTTTCTGACACAATTGTATTTTATTTATCAAATTTCGCTTTCCCGATCTTTAAAATTATATGAAAATTTGAATTAATTTGTGTAACATTCTCAGTGAAACTGCATATTTGCGCTGTTTATTTTCTTCGCAGAAGCTTGAGTGAGTATTGCAAAGATGTTCATTTTAAAAATGGTGCAAGTCCACGTTAGGTTAAAAGTTGCTTTTAGCCGAATATATTAGTACGGTACAATTCAGTTCCGGTAAATTTTAGTAGCACTGACAATATTATGAAGAACTATTTTAATAGAGATACAAATTTAATAGAACTACAAATACATATAATACTGGTAGTATAGGTAACCTCAATATGAATAAGGATGTGCTGTACATCTATCTAGGTATCAATGCTGACTTCTGTTATCAGCTCGCAAGTAAATTCTAGTTCAGTTTCTAATAAGTACTCAACAACGTCGACACGGTTCTTGTTTCAGTATCAGTGCACAAACTCTTTGAGAGTTTCATTGTTGTTTGGTAATTAATTACAAATCGCGGTTTATTTCATTAAAAAGAAATACATATATGTAGCTCAGAATGATTTAATTTATTAAATTTAAATTATTATTAAATTTAATTTATTAAAAATAAAGCTAGTAGGTAGTGACAGCAAAATAAAAATACTTTTCTGTGTAGTAACATTACTCAAACAAGATCCTCACTATCAAGGAATTTGATTATTTTTATTATGTTTATAGAAATAAAACTTATAAGAATTGCTAATAAAAGAAGAATCTGGGAGTCACGATCTGAATATAAAGACAATTCGTGGCAAAATAATTCAAAGAAATTAAGAAAAAGAGTAACCGAATGATCGAAATATTATCCGTTTAATTAACGATTACAATAATTCATTAATTTTAGAAGTGCAGTAAGTCGATTTAGATATAAGAGAGCCTTTGTTTTTTTAACTTACAAAAAATTTAACTATTTATTTTTCAAACCTTCTAAGCAGTCCGAAGCACAAAAATGCTTTACATCCAATGACACTGTCAGAAATGTCGAATGCGACTGTTTTTTTTGTATATAACATCATATTTTATACAGATTGCAGTGTCCTATATTGGGGACTATACTAATCACATTTCAGCAGCTTTAATATTAGCAGAATCAATTTTAATACGTTCTTTCACCATTTTCGGCATTGTAAGAATATCTTCATAAACTACTACATCAGAGAAAAAAATGTCAACGTGTAAGATCTGGCGAATATGCAGGTCATCATTCTGAGCACTTGCAACGATAAAATCTTCTGCTTCAATCTTCGTATCAATTATTTCACTCATCAATTTTCGTATCAATTTTTTGTACTCGAAGTCACGCGAAGATCATAGTATTACAGATTGCTGAATTTGTCTTAACTTCATTTATCATACCATCATCATGAAAATATGTTATCTCACTTTGAAAAAACTTTGATGATCTTGAAATCTCAGAAGAACTATCTTCAGAAAAATTTCTAAACTAGGAACACTCTGTGTAACGATAAGAACAAGACCTCTCCACATTAATTAAGTATAACAACCTATTACGGCGATGATATGTTTTCGAAATAAGAATGTATAATATTAAATATCTTTCGCGATTTAATGACTAAAAACACATAGGACTCATAGATTTTTATACATATTATATGAAATTTCATGTAATAAAAATTATACTGTAATCTAAAAATTCTATTCCATGCAGACATTTTTCTTTCAATTAGTTTGAATAAGCACTGGTTCTATTGTGATTGGATTGCAACGTATCATGTTACTGCCGTGATGCAGATGGTTGTTAAAGAAATTACCCTACTCCTCATTCCCTGCCTACAACGTGATAAGTCCGTATTTTGTCGGAGAGGGTGTGTTCGCACGTGCTCTAACGGTTTTTATCGCCGCCAGATAATAAGTACAGTCAGCAGCAAATCTGACTTCCCTAAAAAAGTAATAACAATTAAGGGAGCGACCTGTCATGTTATCTTCTGCCGAACTATGTAAACATGTATTGTGCTTATAAGCAATGTCTACATAAGCAGGTGAATGTTATTAGCTTGCAAGGAAAACAAAAAAAAATATAAATGAAAAGAAATTTTTACTTTTTTCAGTTGCAAAATTGCTGTAGTTGTCCCCGTTGTCCTGTCGAATCACATTGTCCAACAGTCAATGGGCGTTTCAATTTCTGTTCGATGATTGTTATATTTATTAATGAAAAATAAACTGATAGCATAGCAATACATAGTACAAGATCAATATTAATAATACTAGCAACAACAACAATAAAAGTAATATAATAACTGTAATAAACGGATACAGTTCATTAAGGCACTTGCATTGTGTTAATATAAACGGAACACCGAACGACTGGTCCGACGCGGAGCACCACTGTCTCCCGCGTTCTTATTTTGCTTTCGGGCATCGTAAAAAAAACGACGTTGCAACTTTCTTTGTATGTTTCTCAAAGGTGAAAATCTGCTTCATCACGTGGTATAGCTGGATTTTTTACTAAACCCTTAAATTTTAAGATAAATTGAAGAATATACATAAAAATCGGTTTTCCTCCGCGTTCAATGATTGTTTAAATATGTTTAAATATTTAAAATGCATAAAAAACAGATACCATTGTATTCAGAAAAAATGCTGCACTGGCCGAAATAAATGATAGACGGATAGAGAGAAATCCACTTTTCATCCACAGTAACAAAATTTGTTAAAAATGGTTCTTTTTCATTTCGTGCAAGCAAAGATATGGACACTGCTACACAATCACCACGATTTCCCATCTTTTCCAAGTGACTATGAACACATGATTCCGGAATATTTAAGATTTCAGACATCTCTCGGACCGATAAACGCCGTGTTTCATCCACTATATTACGAATTCTGTCTTCCTTGTAATTCAGTTGGACGTCCAGAACGTTCAAGATCAAAATTTCTTTTTTGAAATCGATCTAACTCGATTTATAGATCAAAAATAGACTGAACTCGAACTCTAAACTCTGATGCATTTGGTCGCTTATCGCTATATGTATGTTTAGTAAACACGCTACAGAAATTATAAACGCATCCGTGGAAAGAACTTATGGGACAATCTAATATATTCCATTTTTTTATACAACTGCTTGTAAGTTGGTAACGTAAAGATGGGAAGTTCGTAAGATAAGATATAAGAAAATTGTATTGTACTATTGTTACGTTAAGAAAATTTATCGTCTCCCGAACAAAAGATTTTACCATTCCGACGTCCCACCTGTTTCATCCAAATGGCGGCGTTTATTAGTTCCACGATCTCTACGTGTAGTTAAAATTCCTGTTAGCTATCGAAAAGAATCCCCTACATTCGTATTTTGTGGACTTTATCTGAGTCAGGGTTATACAATTGCAAGACTACATCGAAGCTTGCCCATTCATTGAAATTCTACCAACCACTTGTATTCCTCCATTTTGCGTGTGGGTGTTTGGAAATAAGGCAGCGAACAAAAGCCACGGCAACATCATAAAATATATTTCTATATCCGTTTAACCAGCTCGATAACTTCCTACTTGATCATATGATAATTAATTATTGACTTTTCATTTCATATTGAAACTTTTCAATACTTTTCAGTATGTATACAGTGGAAAGTTGAATTTTTTCGAGGATCAAATATTTTAATATGGGATCTTAGTAAAAAGAAAAAATCTATTATTTGATATAAGATTTTGATTTTCCATGGAAAATATTTAGTTATGATCGATCAATTCTGAAACGGAATAAACAAATTTAAAATCGTACGTTGTAATTAACATTCTTCATGTTTATAGTGAAATTAAAGTAATAATTATTAAAGTCTCAGTTTTTTAAAAGACATTATCGTTAATTGTTTGCATTTTCCTCAAATTATATTGAAATTATAACGAAGGAAGAAAATTATAAATTAAAATATTGCAATGATTTCTAGAGCTCTATTTAAATAAATTGCAACTACCGATAATCCTAAGTCTTCTACGATTACGAATCGTATGCCCATATGAACTGTAATGCACATTTTGATTAATGATATTTCATCTCTTTCATGAGGACAAGTTCTTATAAGACATGCAAGTATGTTATATGACAGAACAATAAATTACCAGCGATTATCCATATGTGAAATATGCTCACAGTTTCTGCACTTGGTTAACAAATGCGTTGACATCGATTATCTGACAAACGAGGGTCGTAGCAAGATGAATTGCAAACAAATGAGAAGCGAGGTGGAATCATGTAATGTAAATTATGATGCGTTATCATTGTAACACCATTCTGTTAATAAATATAGTTAAGAGATTTATCGACTAATACATATAATACATATACATTATAACTTATATATTAATCTTATTTAAATTAGATAAATAAGTTTCACGATTTGTACTAAATCAATTTATAATTATTGCGATTATGCAAATATTATTAGGTATTTTAACTGACTTTTTCTGTTATCAACGTTATTTAAATAATTTGTAATAAATACCAAAAATCGATACACAGAATGTGTATTGATATACATATAAATTATAAATGCATATATATTTATTTAAACTAATTTAAGTACATATTTTATATATTCGGTTATACATAATACTTCCATGGTTTTTACAAAAATTTTACATTACGTGTTTTGTGTATTGATTTTTTATATTTATTTCAAATTAGTGAATTACGTTGTATAACACAAAAAAAATCAAATTAACATACCTAATAATGTTTACATAATTTAAATACGCGTTTAAGAAACAACAAATGCTGGGTCTACAAATTTTTACCTTCAGATAGTAAAAGTACATTATAAATAGTAATACCTTATAATTCTAATTGCAATTTTTAAATAATAAATTATTATTTAACGATTTAATAATAATAATTGTTTTTATAATAAAAATTGGATTATTGTTTATTGTGAGTTATTGAATCTGTAATCATAATTTAGACATTCATTATGTTATAAAATTGATATACTTATTATAATGTTACTACTTCCACTTATTCGTATTCTACTTAAATACATTATTCCTAGGAAATTGTTGTCAAATGAAAACAATAATTGTTTCCGTTTATAATTATGTTATTATGTACTTAACACGTGGTAATTCCATCTGCAAGTTACGCTTTCATTGATTTACCTCGATTTAAACGTTAACACACTCGTAAATCTTGGGGAAATCCTTTGCTAGAATCTTTAAATTATTACATAACATAAGATTTGTATCTTCTTTTGTATTCCGTGAGATTCCCGGTTTCTTTCCTGCCGTGCAATTCTACTTGAGGATGACTAACTATTTTTAAAGTAACAGAAAATTCGCGACAATAATCTTCAAAAGATTTTTGTAAATATTTACAATCTGGGATTTTATACTATAATGCGAACAAAGTTTTTTGAACGAAAATGTAGAAATTGAAGTTATTTTATTGCTGAACATTTATTGGAGATATAGCTGTATTTTATATTTAAATGATTCAATATGTCCTCAAATATTTTTTTTATCAAGAAATGGACGTGACACAAACAAAAACCATCAGTTGTTCAAGTTTGTATACAATATGATGTGCACATTACTGATTAATTTGACATACAATGACTTCAGACTTCTGTTTCCATGTAATTCTATTGAAATAATGACTAATCGTTTTTTAAATTAACAAGAAGTGCCAGATAACAATCTTAAATAATTATGTTTAAAAATTCCATTTGTTTCAATAATAGATGCAAAGCGAATCTTATGACTAAGATTACTTATGTCTTAAGAATTTTAAATGTAAGCAAGATTTTATGCCTTAAAGTAACATATCAGAGTATCAGAATTTTACAAGAAATCAATTTGTATATAACTACAAGTAAATGACTTTTTATTCGAATATACAAATTAAATACTTCGTAATATATGTGTTCCTGAATATAAAAGTGGTCTAAATTATATATCGTTTGTTTCGAGATATTTAAAGGTTTGGGTTTGAACAAATTAAGAAATCATTTTGTACTATGTAATAAAGTATTTCATGGAATATTGTAAAGCAAGAATTTTTTATGATTGCGAACTTTTGTATATTATCATATTATGATAATACCGCTACGTGATCATCTAGTTAATATATAGACGAGTCTTTGTTTCACTGGTGGTTTATTTAAATATACATTAATATTTAACCCTTGGTGTGTTTAAGTGGGAGTCGCTTTCGTCGAGAAACGACCAGGCCTATGTAATTACTGACGGTCCACACCTACGAAACAACAAAGCAATGTGAATCGGCACGAACACCACATACCCAAAGGCAGAAATATTATTCTTATACAAATTTATGCATTAAAATTCAACAAAAGTTTCAGTCCAGAATCATTCAAATCAAAGATCGAAATAAACCGTTATCTTTCATTTTTAACAAAAATTCTGTTTAAATTTGTATCCTTTATTTACAAAAATATCTGTTCCTGTAGTATTTTTATGGAAAAGAATGTTATCCCAATGAACTTTGAAACGTGAGTTTTATGGAATGGATAATTTAAAATTTGTGTTATAAAAGCTGCATCAAGAGAGGTTATTTTAGAACGTTTACTGAAAGAGTTTAGAACGTTTACTAAAATTAGAAAACTGTCCTGCACTAGTTTAATATTATTTATATATGTATTTTATAAAAGTTATGAAAATCGTAACATAAGTAAGTAATAATTTCATAAGAAATATTAAACACAAGGGGAATGTCTCGAATATAATATCTGAATAACATTTTTGTTATTCAGTTAACAACTTTAACGACTTGAAATGCATAAAAATTCTATAATATGAGAATTAGATTAAAATGGATGAATTTACATTTAAGTATTATTATACTGCTGAGTTGTAATTTAACTGTAACAATTAATTAAGACTATTATATTATTATATGTAATAATTAATATTAATTAATATTATTATATTTATTATTCGTACTCAATATTTGTTACAATATTGATGGATGAGTTTTTAATACAGATGTAAAGAATATCTGCTCCTGTTATAAGAAATGTTTATTTTTATATTTTATAAGATCTACTAAAATGAAAACTTTGATTTTCAAGAACTTTTTTGTTTGCCCTGGTCGGAATTTATAAGGTGATAATGTTTTTTGAATATATTCAACATATTTTGAATATGATCAATGACTTCTTCGAGTAATATGTATAGTATTACTTCGAGTAATATTTTTAATCACTGTTCGTGATTAGAACCATTGAAATCAATAATTTTTCACGTTATGCAGGTGACCTTGACCTGTCAAGAAAACAAATTGTTTTCGAAATTTGCGTTACTAATATCTATTGTGCACTTCATACCCTTCAAATATTGTTGTAAACTTATTTTTGTAAAATGGCTGCAAGTGGGAGAAAAATCGTGAGTAGCGTTACAAGTCACACCCTGTATGTACACAAATTTTTATATAGATAATATAGGCAAATTTTTTGTCATATTCAAGATATTCCTAATAACAGATTGTATAACTCCATAGGTAAGATCCTCAGCAGTGAAATAAATATGAAATTGCGGTGTTATCTTGACGTACAAGGTATCTCAAAAATCTTAGCATAAGTGGCCGTGTAGTGTACATACGAGAATAAGTTGAGAATAATAACAAAGAAAGAATATTTAAATGCAATTTTCTCCAAGACGAAACTAAATAATATGAAGAACTATTATTCTTTATTTTTCTCTGCTTCTTACAGAATTACATATTGTTCACATGTGTATAATATAAACAATTCAAAATTACGTATTCGCTAATGGATAGTTACTTGGCTGTTTAATTTATCGTTTGTTCTTATGAAAAACAAGTAATTTTGTATTAACCTCTTAGGTACGACTGAACTTTGCGCGGTCTGTTTCTCAGTATGATTTGTTAATGTTAATACTTTTATAAAACGTGGTGAAGACAAAGAAGGTGCGAATCAAAACATATGAAAACGATCGTTCAATTCAAACAGTGAGCGAGTGAGTCAGTAGAGTGTGCCACTATACTGGCGCATCGTACTGGGAGATAATATCTGCGAAAGCCACTAGTATAGTGGAGCATAGTGCCTAAGAGGTTAACCATACTACAATTTCTTGAGACTCTTTTAACCCAATGCGATTTTATACCTTCAAAATCATTTATTGCCATCACAAAATGTAATGAAATTATTATTATATGTTTGCTATTGTTTCTCTGACATTATATGAAAAGTTTATTATCTGGATATGTTATGTCAAAAATTGTTATAAGATCTTTGTAAATGTACCTAAATACATAAATAAAATTAAGAATAATGAATTGAGCTGAATGATGAAATATTCGTATAGCCGTTATCAAACTTCAAGCTTAAAATTGATATGTCATATGTACTGGATTGTGTAATAAATTCGCCCATAATTGTTTAAAAAGATACCTATTATTAATTCTATACAAAATTTATTTAATTAATAGTGCAATCAACATTCTCTTCTATGATTTTTCACGAACCATTTGATAAGTGAAATATTCTTTATTAATACATTTGATTGAATAATTTTAATTTAATAAAAGTTTATCACAAATTACAAATTACAAATCGTGGAATTCATAGTTAAATCATTTTTCTAATCTATCCTTCGTCATTCCGCTAAGTAGGTATTTAAATCTTAGAATGGAGTCTGGTAAAAAGTGTCTTAACAGATTTACAGGTGTAAAGTGTTATCAGTTAAGTGATTTAGTTGTGTACAGTATTTTTGTTATCAATTGTCTATTTATATTGGTCATCTCCTTTGCGCTATATCTAAGATTTTGTTCTATTCATTATATCTATTATTTGATATTATGTGATATTATTACGTTATCAAGTTATGTAAGATCATCTAAACTTCTATATGTGCTATTTAACGTTTAAGAGCCCAATACAATTATAAGGACATGGATCGTTATGGAATCAATATCGCATATTTCTCCTCGTATATTAAAGACTCCATCATGCACGTAGAAGCATGAGCAGAAATGGTAATAAAAAACCAACAAACAGTATCCTTTTTTTAACCATTACAATTTATTCGCAGAAAATACCGATTCCAGTTCATTAATAATTATTTTATTACTCGTATAACGAGTAAACAGTAATATGTTTATGCAAATGTCGATACCATGTGAAGAAGACAAGCAGTTGCGAGAAATATTAATCTCTTGTGTCTCCTTGTCCTATTGAATTAATATTAATCATAGGTATGGATAAAAAATTAGAAGTTACTAACGTTAATAAATTCTCTCACGTAATAGTAAACAAAATTTTTAATAAAGCAAAAAAGAGCCGCAAATGAATAAATTCAAAGTCGACCGTTTGTCCCTTGTGACGTACGAAATATGTATACATGCAGCTTACAAGTGAGCATACAAGTGAGCAATCAGTACAAAGTTACTAATTTATTAACATTATTATTTTGATTTATTAAAAAAGCCAATGGCGAAGATCAACGTAAGTTAAAGTTGTCAGTATTTGTGGAATCAACAAAAATGCATACTGTTCGTGTACCATCTTCAGCCATAAACTAATAACATTCATACCCAGAAGAAAACTTTAAATCGTAAAAGAATGTTTTGTCTTTGCAAAACAGCAAGGAAAAGAAAACAATTTTAAAGTGAATTCTTATTATCTGTAAGGTTGTATTCATCGCATAATGTACTTATAGTAAATACAGATGTAAATGTGTATTGTAGAATTATAAAAGTTTTGTTCGGAAAAGGAGTCTGTAAGTTACAATTTATAATTAGAAAGTTCACTAATATCGTAAATTTGTGACTTATTACTATTTGTGAATTATATTAATAATAAATTAGTAATCGTACGACGAACATAGAAAAGGAGATTATCCCCGATTTTTAAAATATGCCAACTCGTATCGAGCAATAGAATGCCTTATCTTGATATCATCAACATTCTTGGCCGTAGTCATTACCATCACTCCTGCGTATCCGGTGTCGGTAATATTTGTACCAATAAGCAATGAGTAAGAGAACGAGCAGAAATCCCCGCGAAAATGATGTATCATTACACGTATTTGCGTTCGCACGGATGCCGTTCGGGTATAAAAAAGAAACGGGAACGGAGAAGAAAGAAACCCGAACGGCAAAATATCGGATTTTTCGCGATTTTCTCACGCAGATAATTTTGACGATTAGCGCAAAAAACCGGGTCCACTGAGAAGGGAACAGTATGGGTACAATAAAACGAAAAACAGAAATTGTTTTGCCGTGCCGTATAATTTGCAGGGCCGCAACCATCATGTATCATTTACTAGAATTGTAAATTCATTATTTCGCCATTATTATTGGAAACGTCGACGATTGGCTCGCTCTGCGTCGAAGGCTTGTCGTAATTTACAGAAACGTACATTTCTTATTAAAAAAAGAATAAATAACACAATAATATAGGTACAAAGAAAGCTTTCATTTGCATTTTAACACATTAGAGACATAATGATTTAATGTTTCTACTTAAATGTCTATGATATTATTTCATATTATTGTCATTATTACAATATTCATAATTATATTAACTCACTGGTGTATATATCTAAACGTCTTGAATATAATCTTTCGCGTACGACAAATATGAAGTGGTGGTTCACAAACTACATTCAAATACTATTAAATTTTCAAACACCCACATTTCTAAATTTTCTAAATTCTAAATGTTCAAATTTTCAGCATGTAAAATTTTGTTAATTTCAAGTTCTCAAATTCTCAGTTGGTATTTTCCAATCGCTAATTTTCAATTTTTCAGAACCCGATTTTTCAAATACTCATATTTCCAAGACTGTAATTTTTACATTTTCAAATTCCCGATTTTGGAAATACTCATATTTTCTAGCTTTTAATCTCCCCAAATTTTTAATTTACATATTCTCAAAATTACAGGTTACTAAATATACGAAATTTCAAATTTCGAAATTTCTATACTGTTTTCTATACTTCTAGGTTAAAAAATTGATAATACTACATATTTAAAAAGTTCCTAATTCACAATTTTTAAAGTGTCTAATATTTCGGATTCTCAAATTGCCAAGTTTTCAAATTTTTTAATTTTGAAATTTTCTAATTTACAAATTTGCAAATGCTCAGATATTTAAGTCCGCACATTCTCCAATTTTCTAATCTCTACATTTCTAAATTTCAAACATATACAAATAGTAACATTGCTTCATACTGTAATCTACCAAATATTAGTAAGAAAGAACTCGTAAATTATTTATCATACTGCTAATTTGTCTTTTTTGTTGGGTTATCTCAATTTTATTGACATTCTTACACTTGCGTAAGCCATTGTAAATTCATAAAATTGAAAATGAAACAGAAAAAGAGGAAAGTTCGAATACTAAATAGTAATGATAAATTAGGCTGAGTATCAACATCATTGTTCAAAGAATAATAGAAAGTGATTAGATTTTCTATGAAGCTATCAGAATCCCTCGTTTACGATTACTCAATTACACTCACCCTTCGATTTACCCCTCTTCCCTGGAGAAAATTGTATAAATAAAGTCCATCAATACTAAAAAGTACTAAATTAAATGTTCTACTGTAAGTTATGGAAATATTTACATATTTCACACTTTTTCACAAGAAAGTTCTAATAAATATTCGGAAAAATCATAATCAACATTACTCATTGTTGATATGCATATACCTACTTGTATACTGATTTCTTTAAAAATGAGTAGTATGCAAATAATTCTTCTTCTTGCAATCATTTTATTATTCTACCGGCCGAGCCAACTCAAGACACCGTGGGAAACATTTCAAACACCTTTCTATGAAAACATTCTTCTCAAAGAACCTCATAATACAACAATGTCGCTGCAAAAATTATTTGAAACGATAATCTATTCCTTTTTCGAATCGTATTGAAATAATGCAGTGGTTATCAATCTTAGTTTTATTGTCTGTAACTTTATTTTCAATATTAGCAATCAAAAACAGAATAAAACGTAAGTCAGTATCAAATTTACAATTAAAACCAGGTAAAATATACATAATCTGATTTCCGTTAAGTATTAAATAAAATAAAATAATTTATTTTATCAATAACCATATTGTTATCCTATGTGTTGATTTTTCTTATTTATACAATTGTTCTATTAAAGACAAGAAGAAAATATGTATATTAATAACGTAATCTTTAATGAAGTGTATAATTTCTTCTAAGTTTTACATATATTTTCTTTGTTAATACTGAAAGTGTTGAATTTCAATTTTGGTGGTATATATTTATGAAAAGATTGAGAATTGCTAATATATGGAAATGACACGTAACCTACAATTTTCCAGAGATTGTAAGGAAATGTATTATACAAATTTCATAAAAATCGAGCTAGTATGTTATGAGATTATGAGGTATAAATAATAAATGCAGAAACTCTTTTTGTGTATTAGTGTATGTATAGAGTTCTAGTTTTAATCACCGATGACCTCCATTACAATAAACGTGTTAATTCTGAACATCGTTGAATAGAAAGTGTCATTGAAACTCTAAACAGCTCCTCTTCGTTAAAACATTTATAAATCTAGTTGACAATAAATATTCCTTCACTTACAATTTCACAAATAAGAGGTTGAACTTTCAATCGATAAAACGCAACGCGTGAATACCAATACATCAAATTGGAATCCACTAGCGATCAATCAAGATCACTAGGGAATGTAATTCTAATTCTGCGTAGAGACGAGTCAATCGGTTATTTCGTCGCGCGTACAAGAGTAGTTTGCTATCGTGTTCTTCGATAAATTCACAATACCAATCGAAGTATCGATTCGTATCGGTGAACCATCATGTGAAAGTGTATTCAAGATGTTATTGCTAATATTGCAGTTTCTAGACTTTAACGTTACCGGATCTTTTATTTAACTTAAATCTAATTCTATTTAATTTAAATCTTTCATTTACCTAATGATGAAAGTAGATGTTTTATTCATTTGTTTGAAGTACAAGTACAAATAATTTGTTATTCATCTTCTAGTATAAAATAACAGGTAATCTAATATAAAATGTACAATTTTTCGGATCAAATATTGTTTTATATGAGGTAATTAAATAATGTTTTATTTCAAATAGATAATTCGTTTGCTCTAAGAATTAACAATAATTTTTTATCTCAACATATCTTTTATCTTTTATTTTATTTTATATTGCTTATTCAAATAATTTTACAGTTAACGGAATGAATGAGAGCTTTTTAATTAAACTAGACATTAATAATATAAAATTTGAACATAAATTTCAGTTTAAAAAATGGAATAAGTATAAATTTTGTTCATTATTACGCTTTCTATATTTTTATACTCTTAAAATATATACTCACTCTTAAAATCACTCTTAAAATATATAAAAACACATAATGTTACTCTTAAAATATCATAGAATTATGCGACATATGTATGTTATTCTTAAAGTATAAAGACCAAGTAACTATACATTAAATAGGTAAGTAAACGTATGCAGCGCAACAATGAATTTACCATTCAACAAAACTATGTAAACGCAATGAATTGTTAAACATTTTTATGCGAATTTCAACAACGCACATCGTTCATTTAAAAATGTACCAACAGTTCTATATGATAATGAAATTAACTAATTTCTAAATTATTGTATGAAAATCATTCTGATTAAGCATATCCCATTTTGAAAAAGATATATATTTTTTAATTTTGCTTCGTAAAGTAACATTTTATATCATTTTATACTGAATTAGGTAATATTTGTTTGAAACAATTTTCAACATTTTGCATATATAAAAAATTACAATTTAAATTGTCCGTACTACGAATTTCATTTAGTAGATCTAATTTCTCTACGTGAATATTTGCACATATCACATTTGTTGATCTTGATTATGCGTTAGCATTTTACACACCGCCAATGCGTCTACATCGCTATATGATTTGCATTTATGCAAAAATGCGATTAGAAAAGTGATATAATGAGAGGACATCGCTAGTGTGCATGAGAGCTTGTATACATGGAAACTTGTTCGGTAAGCGACATAAAAAATGTCATATATAGAGACTACACTTTTCTACACCATTTAATTCACACGGTTTCAAAGAAACTTTACTTTAACTCAAACCTTTAAGATCGTAATATAACACGCTAAGATCTAAAATTAAATATCTCACTTTTTATACTCTAGACGTATCACTTTTTTAAATTTTAGTTTATTCATTTAATAAAACTTAATGAGCAATTATTTAAAATAAAAAAATGCTGAGCCTAGAAACAAACTATTGTACAATGAACTTCTGTGTAACGTAGTTAATACGTTACGCGCGACATGAATTCGCGCACGGAAATTTTTCTCGCATAAGAAATATAAGCTATAGTTTAAAATAACATACTTGAAATACGTATATAAAAAATCTTTTCATTTCATTGCCATTTAATAAAAATGTAAGTAATTATGCAAATTCGTATGGTGAAGAAAACAATGTAAGGCTCAACTAAGGAAAATTTAATTCTTAAACGCAGGTAATTCCTATGTTTTAATATTTAGTGCGTTGTATAAATAGTCGCATTATGCGAAGACAATAGTCTCAATACCTTTGGCGTGTCATATGTATTCTTGTTGTAAGAACTCGTGTTATACGAGAGTCTTTTGTAATTATCTTAAATAGTTATACAGAGTGTCCCAGTTTTTTACTGCTAAACTTTATTAACATATTTTATTCGCTAAAAAAAAAATGATACTTTATTAAAAAGCTATAACAAAAATGTGCAACGACAATGGACTGCTTTGTTCTTTGATATATTACATACAGTATGTTTCAGTTTTGCCCGCACAATTTTACTACCATATTTTACAAACAAAAATGAGAACAAAATTTTGATATGAATGTAGGCTCTTGAATGTTATACTGAAAGTTATCAAAAAAATATATAAATTGACAATTATTCGTATATAGTACCGAAATCTTGTAAAATATGAAAATTTGTAGGACATGTAGAAAATTGGAACACAGTATATATGATATTGAAAAATAAAACAGGTGTTTTTACACTTTACTAGAAGGTTGTAACAATAGTATAGAATGATTTCGGTCTGTTTTATTTTTAATATAACATACACAAAAATACGAATTTGTTGGTAAGGTTTGGTGGTAAAAAAGTAGGACATCCTATATAATTTAAATAAAACATTATTTGTCATATAATTATTTCATCAAGAAAATATTAATTAGTTATTTCATACGATATTTTCAATTTGTTATACAACCAAATAAAACGATAATATTAATAATTGCACAGTAAAAAATGTAAAAAAACTTCATTTTGTCGGATGCGGTGATATACTGTACTACATGATAATTTCCCTAAACTTGGTACTTCTAGCGTTAATGTTAGGTGAAAACGCAGCTCTAAGGTCGTGAAGACTCGCAAAGCAACCTGCACGCGTGGAGATACCTAAACGGTGCGTCCCAACCAGTCTGTCGTGACCGTCGCGACGTGAATTAATTTGTTTCCCGGTGAGAATACGCGCACGCGTTCGTCGATGCATTATTTCGCTCGTAAAAGTTGTTAAGCGTGCGTTTTACGAATACGTGGCAGCGGGAAGTGTTACGTGGTCGGCTTTACTAATAAGTCTAACACAAGAACAACTAAGCCTATTATTGCAAGTTAAAAAATTTTTTATCGTCTATTACGGAAATTTTTAACGTGCTTTCATTGAAATATGCGCAGTGAGTCATAGCATCAGAACGATCAAGTTTGGCTCGAGATAGAAAAGTGTAATACAAACAGTTACATGGCATGCAATATCTGTGTTAAATATTTGGAATACAATATTCAATATCAAGTTAAATGTTCATTTTATTATAGGTTTAGCCTATTTCTAAATACAACGATGCGTTTAAAGACGATACTTACCCCATTTTGTTTTAGATGAATCAATTGAATACATACTGCGTAAAAAACTAGTAGAATACAATGCCAGCAGAATCAGCAGTGTGTAAGATATTTGCGACTTTTTTATAAAATGTCTACATTTTAATTTTTCTAACACTACGTTGCAATACTTGTTTACGCAGATTAACTCAAAGAATCAGTTTATTAACAAAAATATGCAATACGATTTAGACGGTGATGTATTTACATTTTTTAAGCACAGCGTTACATCCATAAAAGAACAGTGTAACGCTTCCACGTAATACTGCACGATTTTTCAAGTATGTGCGATAATCTGACAGAAACATATTTTAAATAAAAGTGGATCCGTTTTCGATTGGCTGTACATTGCAATAAAAAAAGTTCGAAAACTTTTTTCGATAATTGTCAAGGTCACCTTCATTTCTTTAAATGGGACTTTGTATTTTCGACTTAATCCCAGCTACGAAAAGTATGCAACATTATAAGGTAATAAGAATTTTATCTGGCCGAAAAAAGTCTCCAAATCGTCTTTACATGCTACATTATAGAGGAATAGAACACGTGTTTGCAAAAAATCATGATTTGGAAAGTAGAATGGAAACTTTTTCGGAAGAAAAAAGAATTTAATCTAAACGTATCAGATATTTTTAAGTTTTATCGGTTCGATTTCATCAAAAGTCATGTCGCTATGAGTCGAAATTTCAGCACTGGAATCTTAATTATTTATTTGGACTGTATTTAAAGTAAGCTATCCGGAATAGACATCTATACGCTGAGTAACAAGTAAAGTTAATTCAGCAAAGTATATAAAAATATCAAAGGACGTTTTAATTCCGTTCATGGAACAGATTCTGAAGACGGAATATTTCAGAAAAATAACACAGCTGCCGTTCACAGTTCAAGATTTACAAAAGAGTAGTTCCGAACTAAAAATATCTCGTTAAAATAGTGAGCTGCCCGATCTTCTGACCTAAACCCCATTGAAAACCTTTAGGGAATTCTAATTTATAAGGTGTATGTGAATGCAAAGCAATGCACTGCAGTTTCGGAGTTTAAAAGCAGCATAAAACAAGCTTGTAATCGTTTGGACATATCAACCCCGCATGTTCTAATAAAAAGCATGAACAATAGAATTTTATTAAGCAGAATTAAACAAATGTCACATATGGCTATTTATATATATATATTTCCTAAATTTTAGAATAAATCATCAATACCATTCGCGTTTCATTTCAGAAGCTTTCCAATTCGATCAGTTATACCTTCAGTACTTTCTCTTTTATTCGTACTGAAACCGTTGTTATTTAATGCTTTCCAACGTTAATTTATTTTCTATCGTTCTCTTAGCTATAATTTCTATTATTTTGTGCTATAAAAATATAATCGTTACACGCTCGATATCGGTTGTTCTAGTGTTAAAGAGCTATCGCCAGAAAGTTCGAACATTCGCGCGTACAATAGTGGATACAGTTCCTGTATTTCTTGCTGACTATCTTATCACCGAAGCAATCCGGCCGTGTGAAAATAACGCTCTTTGAATATATTCATTTTATATTGATTTCGCGTTAAGTCATTCGTGCGTGAATTTCGTTTGCACTATACGGTATCTGCCTGCGAATATATGTATGTACATAGAGCAAGTTAGGGTGAATGGTGAAAAAATATTTCTTTCTATACAAAAGATCTTGCATAACACATGTGTACATAGTTATTAAAGAAGCTACAGATTATTGTATGCTGCGTTTGCTATAAAAATATTCTTCAGTTGTACCTTCCTTTTTAATAATTATCACAGCAATGTAATGCTGGCTGTAAATGAATAATGTAAATATGTAAACGTTTCAGGATGACTAACCGAAACAGTTTTCGGTGCAAAAAAATAAAAATTCTGAACCCCCTCCGCTTATTCAATCTATTCGACTCATTGCTATAATTCATGTAGGACAGGCGGGCTAAACCTAACGAATTTGAATATAAAACTTACGACTGTCTACGACCAAAATCTGCATTCATATTGCCCGCAACGGCGTCGCGATCTTTCTTCGAGAAAGAGAAAGTATCACTGTGACAATAAAATTGTCGTTTAAAGATTTACACAGAGGGGTCGCATATTTAAAACGTATTGAGACGTCTGAAATACCATAAAAAATTCAAGTTCATAAAGAGTTTGTAATTTTTAAGATATATTGTACATTATAATAGGATATATTACATTTTGAGGGTATCAGAATACATATATTAGATGCGGCAATTAATTCTAATCTCCCCTTTACAAAAATTACATTTTACTTATTAACAGAAATTCAATTTCCATTATATTTTTAACTTTTAACGAGTATTTTAAACTTCTTAACTGGTCTTAAATAGTAGCATATTTGCTGAATAATCTTCACTTTTAAATGTGACTATGTCCTACTATTAAAATCGAAGTATGTATCTGCACTTGCTGTGTACAGAACCAGTCTGCTTGCGTTTATTGTAATAATTTTAGTTACAAATACAAAACAAAAATGACTTCCTGTTGATAAAAAAATTCAGCCGATTAAGAAGTTAATCAAATATTTAAACAAGCATGTTGTTTCTTTTCAGTAGACGTAACACAAATCTGATCGAGTAAAAATACAAGATAGTGAACATGGCTGTGAAAGATATATTTCTTATTCTGTAATAAAATTAACTACTTAAATTTCAAAATATTCAAGCTGCTAGATTTCTAAATACCTAAACATGATACCTACATTTCTAAATATTTAGCCCTTTGCACTCGGATGCCCATTCTGAGTGGACGTAAAAATTTATTACTGATTACGAAGAATGAACTTATTCCACCACAACTGTTTGAGAAACGCATGTTTCCTTAAAATGGCACAAGAAAGCAAATCAAAATATGGTACAGTTACCAAAATATATGAAGAAAATATCAGTCGGTTTTATGCCAGAAGAGAACGTAAGAAGTGCGAACGGGAGAAGTACTTGAAAAGAACGATAAGGATGATTTATAGAAGAAAGGTTGATAAGCAAGCATGCCTCACACTATGGTAAAATTTGTGGTCATGAATAAGCAGGTCTAAAATTAAAGGAACAGATTTTGAAAGCTAAACTCAGTACGGATTAAAGCATTGAACTTTACAGGTAGATCCCCGTACCAATAAGTCAGAAAATCGGAAAAGTGATATTCTTTTTATAAATATTATTCAGTAAATTCGTAATTTACTAATAAATATTTCCAACCCATTTATTTATCCATTTTTTTATTGGGGAACAAATGATCAAACACGAGTGAGCTTCATTATTATAAGTATTAGTGACGACAAGTTCCAAATAGACGTTCATACAGACATGTTATAAAAAATAAAGAAAATCGAAGAATATAGTAGTAGTGATCGTGATATCCAACCAACGAGACGATGTAGAAACCGCATATATTGTAAATAACAACATATTGTCAGGTGAAGAGTGGGAAGACATCTCTAAATTAGGTGTTTCTCCTGCAACAATAAACTTTGATCTTTTTTGCAAATATGTATTTCCCGATATCTACAAATTCATATAAGTTAAATACAACTACAATAAGTTGCTTAATGCCAAAGTTATACTATTATCATTCTTAAATGCACGTTTTCGCGACAATGTGGCATTGAGTTGCTAGTAGGTGACGACCGAGATGACGCCGAGTGCAAAGGGCTAGATTTCGGAATACCCAAGTACCTCAATTACAAGATACCCAAATTCTTACATTTAAGAATTACATTCTTAGATTTAAATGTCCAAACTCCCACATTTATCCATTTTCAAATTTTCAGATGTCCAAAAATCTCTAAAAATCAACGAGTAGGACGCCCTTTTTTCCTTGTTCGCTATATAGACTCTAGAGAAGCCAGATCTGTTATTAACTGTACTTTTTTCTCCCTGATTAATACTGACTTTAAATGGGACAGTGAATTATTATAGAGATTAATTATGGTTGTGTCACTAAGTTATAGCAACTCAAATCATAAATTTAGCTGTATATCCGTTAGAATGCGCAATGAAACGGTTTTGGTGAAGTTATTTAATACGACATTTATAGTTGTTAAATGTTGCGGATCCATCACAACTTCTGTTCGTTCGGAGCTATCGTAACGGACCCGTCTTTTATTCCCATACTAATTTTTCTTCAACCCGAGAAAAAAAAACCAAAAACTATCAATAATTTCATTAACAATTATCATAATCAATATTAGGTTTTGTGGCTTAGTTACTTACAAGTTAATTCAATTATGATACTCAAATAAAAATTTCCATATTTTATAACTTTAACTGATGGAATAGAACAGATATTTCTATTGCAATGTTACAATATATTACTTTTATGATATAATATATTGCATATTCTGTTACAATTTGTCATTTGTTATAAAAAGTACATGTAATTAAGAATAAAAATTAAATACTTAAAGGTACGCCGAATACAGTATTGTAGAATAAAATACAATTATTTAATATTTTGTCACTCTACCGTTTTTAGTTATAATCCGAAATAAATAAAAATCCTACACCTACCCAGTATAATGCCGGTTAAATTGAAGTCAAGGTTATTGTTCAGCCACTGACAGAGGCCTGAAACGTGCAATACTTAACATAACCTTTTACACCCGCGTTTTATTAAAGAAGTGAGATTTGTATTAACATATTACTAACAGATTTGTCGTATATTGTAGCTCTATAACAAATATCAATAACATTATTAAACTAATTCAAGTTGTGTATTTCGTATATATGTAAGAAGAAATCTGTTGAATATAATAATATGGCCATCCACGCTACAAACCGGAATAAGCTGCATGGCTTGTAAATACAAACAATGGTCCTTGAAACTTGCAATAAAACAGAAGAATAATACAATCTAAAATAGTCTGTAGGATCGAGATAATCTGAAGACATTGAATTACTCTGTGCGTAAAGATTGAACGATTAATTATTGCAAGTCATGATTCTGCCCTACTACGTAACTCTTTAGTCATCGGAAAATTTCAGTTACGTGTGCTTAACGGGAATAATTCAGATACCATCGAGTAGCAGCTCGTTTAAAAAGAAAAAAAGGAAGTCGGAAGTGGCAAGCGCAAAAAACTTATCGTAGCATCTTGTTTCCGGACGGTGCTCTTCCAATTAAGGCAATGTACACTAAATATAATCGGAACCTTTTCCCGGAAGATCCGATTCAGTCGCGAACAAATATTTAGACAGTTTTGCAGCATCATCGACGCGTCATTGTGACGTCGCGTCATGGGAATCATACGACGATGACGTAAGAACGTTTCATTCAGCGTTAAATCGTTGAGGCCGGGACCACCCGACCGTTCCGACGGACGTTGATTCGAACTGATATGCTGCTGTACAGTCAACGGCAAATCTGCATTCCCTAAGGAATTTTCGAAATTTACAAATTATTGTAAATTATTGGAGATTGGAAAATTTAAGAAATTGGAAACTCAGGAATGTAGGAATTTGGAAAATTTGAAAACCTTAGAATTTCGAAATTCTGGTAGCAAAATGTAGAACGCGAAAATTTATTAATGTACAAGGAAATCCTGAAGATTTTAAGATTTGGGAACTCAGAAAATTTTGGGATTTGATAATTTAGAAATTTGGTAATTTAAGAAGTTGAAGATTCGGGAATTAAGTAATTGAAAATTTTCAAAGTTAGGAATTTGCAATATTTTTCTACTGATATCTGTATATCTCTTTCCTCTTGGTTTCCATATTTGTCCTGAGCAATGCCAGATTTGCCACTGACTGTACAATCAAGAATGAATTTGATTCTGAGTTCCTCAGAAATTTGCCAATTAAAAAAAAAATTTGAAAATGTCAAATTCAGAAACTTTGAAAATTAAAAATTTTTAAATATAATTCTTTAAAAGTCAGAAACTTCTAAATTTAGGAATTTGAAAACATAAAAGTTTGGAAACTGAAAAATTTCTAAAGTTTCATATATTGGGTGCCGTATATATTAACTCTTGGTACAACTATATAAAAGTTGATCATGTTTGATAAAATAAATCGAAAATATAGAATAATTTTTTTTTTAGTTCACACTTCATTTTTCAAAGAATCAGCATTAAAGACTTACACAACACTCGTACAGTCAAAAGCAAATCTTAATTTTCTAGAAAACTTAAAAAATTAAAAGGTTCGATAATATTTCAACTCAAAACTTCGAGAATTCTGGGATTCTGAAAGTTGAGCAAATTTTGGAAGAAATATGGAATATCCACGTTTGTCAATTTTGAAATTCTGAGAATGTATTTAGAATGTTAAAGATTTAGATACTCAGGAACTTGAAAAATTGAAAAACATGAGAATATGAAAATTGTTGTTATTGGAATTTCGGGAACTTAGAAATTTAGTGAACAATTTGAAATAATTGCTCATTTCCATTTCCGTAGATCTGGAAATCTCAAAACCCCAAATTTCAACATTCTCGTTTGCTACATTTTCCTAAGGGAAGCCAGATTTGTCTTAAATGTGAACTGAACATATCTTTAAAGCCGATTTTCTTCAAAACGAAGTCTTAAATGGGAAAATTTGAGTGCATGTTTCCGATTTAGTTTTTTACGAAGAATTAATCTACATTCGGTCGTTTCACCATTTACCTGTAACCTTGCGTATTTTTATCAAAGGAAAACTTACATTGCATACAAATGTACATGTAGACAACGTACAAGTTAGGATAACATGCGCGTAAATGTTCCTGCAATGAACGTCATCTGAAATTCTTGTGTAGATTTAGCCTGAATCATACAGATAGCCATATTTACTACGTTCGCCATACAAGATGTGGGACGGTATAGTAGCAAACGGAGTTTGCCCTTATTGTCGTCCAAGTCTCTCGAGTTAAGTTATTCGGTTAATTTGTTGAGTTCTTCTCACTAGTAGATGTGACAGTTTCAATGAATCAGAAAAATGAAGAAGTCAAATCTTAATGGTTACGTTAGGAATAGGTGTACTCTTGTTAAATGACCAATACGGACCCAATTTCCTTAGAAAATCTTGACATATACTGCTATCTATAGGTGTGTATTTGAACAGCTTCATATTACAGTCATCAAATTTTCAAATTTCTTTACCTCATGTGTTCGTATAGAGTCGATAGAAATTCAAAAAAATTTCACATATTTAAAAATATTAAATAGTATAAATTAACATGCAATAACTGTAAAGGTAGATAAAAATGATAAATAATGGTTCAAAATGAGATAAAAAAGTACTATATGCATATGAATTTATTTATAAAATGGTGATAAAAATATTAAAGTAAAAATTACAGAGAAATATAAATATATTATATTAAAAATTGCTCAACTTTATTATTAGAGACATATAAACATATTCAGCATATTCGTTTGTTGATAAGGTTTTTAAAATATATGCAACTCATTTTAATTCGGCTATACTTTAATAATATTAACAATAAATGATGAAGCTGTAAACATTTAAGAGAACATTCCAAATGTTCAAATATAGTAGCAGACAAAAGGAAGTTTAAAATAAACGCTTACGTATATGAGTATTTATAACTTCTATTACAGACATTTTATATCATACCGATAACATTACCTTCATTCCAGGGTATCCCCACACTTTGTTTGACATAGATATTCTTGTGTTTATTCACCTGTACTTACGTGATGTGCAATTAATTCATTGTATACGATCAGTGCAATAGGTGGTAATTATTTATTTTATTCACTCTTCATCGATTTTGATGACGTTGAAATATGTGATCAAAGTCACTGCTTTTTATAGTTTTTCTCTATACACGTTACCGCGGCCCGGCCTTCAATTTTGAGATATTAGTAAAAATTTCAGATAAATTTAACGTTGAAAATATATTTCCTTTTGACGTATGCGATGTATATTTATCTCATAGTAAATTCAAATACCTGTCAGCGGTCGTACATTTATCTCATATAACCTAACGTAATAACTTAATTACATTATCCACTTATCGATAAATTAAGGTAAATTAATATTCTAGTTGGCGTAAAATCTTGTTTGTAGAAAGTTACAACAATCTTGACATTTCAAAAGTTGTATTTAAAGTTTTGTCGGAAAATGAATTGACCAGCATAATTCGCTGACCTCACTTTGGTTGAGAATTTATGAAACATTTTAGATGACCAACATTTTTTAAACGCTTGCATTAATAAGAAAATATTTTAAGAAATTGTACAGGAGTACTTTTCTGGTAAATAAATTGGAGACCTTAATTAATAATATTTCAGAGAGCTTACAAGCCGAAATAAATAGTAAAGGAAGATATAGTATTGAAACCGAAATGTCCATAAATATAAAGCATGAAAATAATAATTACATTTACTTTTGTCCAATTAATTTATTTACTTGTTCCATTCTATTACACGAAACATTTACTATCTCTTTTTTATGCTTAATTTTCTTTCTTTGCTATTTTATATGATACGTGTATACAATATTTGGAAAAAAATGAGTTTTTCATATTTCCGGCTTGTTTCATAAAATTATAATTGTTTACACTGCTTATATTTTAAACTTTCTTTTGTCTACTGTTATAATTATGGACGATAGTATACTTCGCAAGGAAGTGCTGATGTATTTATTACTAGAAACGTCCTTAATTTTCTTCTATTATTAGCAGTCACGTCTCTCGAGTTATAGGAGAGTCGTAAAACAACTACATACACGGCATACTTCACCTTAGCTCGGTGGTTGAATTTGCTAACTGTTTTATTAAATTAACAAGATTTAAGATGTTTCGTTGTCCAATCATTGGAAAGTGGTTGTTAAAAATTCGAGGAAATCTGCAAAATATAAAATGAGAATAATGCAAATTTTTGTATCTTATACAAATTAACCACCTCTACGTTCAAATAGTTACATAAGTTTATACAGAAAATTTAAAATGTTATTAATTTAAATAAACTAATTAACATCAAATAGTGATGTCCGCAAAACTGTATATTGCAAGACATTGCACATATTTATTACTTGCAAGGTACACGTGAACGACAATCATATTAATTTCTTAGCTAAATTGAAAGTGTATGTTCGATTACTTGTAATGCGATAATGTAAAACGACAATTGATAGTGATATATTTGTTATTCTTTGCCGCACTCTCTGCCTCACATTTTACCTACGCATTTTAATAGTTTGTTATAAGTTGAGAAACAAATTTTAGGTAAATTTTAGCACATATGTTATAAAATGAAAATTACTATTGTGAATTGTGTGCCACCAACATTTATGTTTCGTACGCTATAGTTACAATAATTACTTTGAAAGGAGGACAAAAATCACTACTGGTAAATAATGTGCTCAAAGTTCAAAAAAATAATTGACGTTATCTCGAATGAAATCGACAATAAATATAAGATAATAGAAACAATATATAGTAAATGAGATTTATGATTATATTATTTCTAATTTTCTGATTACAATTAAGACTTTTATATTAAAGGAAAGATTATAATAAGCTTTAAAATTGACTTCTTTAAACTCTTCGTTGTAATCAAGTTTTGCCTAAGACTTTAATCAAACACAGATAGACGAAAATCACCACTAACTTTTAATATAATGAAAAAACTATGGACTTATAACATCTTTTTCATAATTAGTTCTAAAACTATTAGGATATCACAATTCTATGTGATTGAGCATTGTATCGTAAAATTTACTAAAATTAAAATCGTAAAATACTAAAATTAAAGTGCTACCCTGTTGTTAACAATGTTGTTCAAAATACAATTAGAATGAAAGAAAGATTAAACATTAGAGTATAAAAAATGATTTACCTCTTTAAATTAAAATCAAATGCTTTGAATATTCTGAAATTACACTTATTGTTAGATATAAAGTCATGAAGTTGCAATTATTAAAAAGATACTACATGGTGATCTGCAAACGAATTAACGTATACAAATTGCTGCATTTAAATAATTAATGATAATACTAATAGATTGATTAATTTATTGCTTACATGTTTTTCTTATAAAATTATTTATTGACATTTGAAAAGTAAACATTTTTAATAAATCCGACTCTCACTCAAATCAATAATAATTTGTAATATTTTTGTAACATCTTGTAATAGAACTACAGCTATTTCAAAACTTTCTTGTTTTGAAACAAAAAGTTGCAAATTTAATTGTAAATTTCATGATTGCAATAAAATTCACGAGATCACATTAGTTTCTAACAAAAATAACAAAGTTTCGCTATCATTAAAAGACTAAAACGTGCGCATCGTGTAAAGATAAATCATTTATCTGTGTTTGCGAAGCGTTTCATTTTGTTCGCATAATATTCAACCATTATCCTTCATTGTATCATCAAGATTAGACTTGACTTATGAAACCTATCCATTTCGAAAGGCACTTTGTTGGTCAAGTATATTTTTAAACAGGCATGTCGTTCGTTATGCGAATCAATATTCGTAGATAATCTGTTATCGAGATGCAACGAGTCGGAAGATCGATGTTACAGGAAAGCATGCCAGAAGGAGAAGAAGAAGAAGAAGAAACTGAACTGTTGGCTAATGGATGTGTCGCCTTGTTATTAATTGCGCCCACTGGCGACCTAATTCAGCGACATAATCGGTGTCTCGGTCAAGTTTTGACTGGCAACGTTGATAATTACGGGTACAGATCGCTTAATACGTACCATTAGGCATCGAGAAAGTTAAAGATACCAGTGGCATTCGACGTAATCAGGAAATACGAAGAGGAGACTTGAAGCACTCGAACGGACCACCGAGGTTACACTGATAGCGGTTTTTTACAACAAGGATAAAATTGATAGTTCGCTTCATTGTATCATACAAAGGAAATTTATAAAACTGATAAAAGTTGTCCCTATGAGAAGATTAGTTGAAAAGCATTTTTTTAGTACTTCATGTAACGTGCTTCTGTTATTTTCATCGTTCGTTGACTTTTACTTCTTTTAATTTCATATGTATGTACATATCTAACATGTTTAATTGTTTCGGTACATATAGATCGTATTGAGTTTCCATATAATGTTTACAAAATAAATTAACAATTTTGTATACACTGCAGTTCTCAAATATGCATACAGAGTATAGATTTTTATAACTTAAAATAACTGAAGTATTTATAATTTATATAGTATATATAAATTCGCCTGAGATTATTTTACTATTACACAAAACAAACGAGTGATTCATAAATGCTTAAGAAATATTACTAACATACACGTTATTTAATCTCAAACTATATGTTAATCAAACAATTATTTAAAAAAATTACGTAAAATGTTTGATTTACCATTAAATTTAATGTAAAATCTAATACACTTTTAATCTGTGCACGACATTCATCTAAATTTTGATGAAGCTTATAATTATGTTAGTTGATGTACTTCGTGATGTTATATCTTTATACACATTTACTTTCATTTTGAAGGTTATATATGTACGTGTACAATAATTAAAATCTACATTTAAATTCAAATCAATACAAAAATTAAGTCTGATCAATTTATCTCCATCACCTGACCTAAATTTTTCCACATAAAGAAGGAATGGAATTAATAATTAATATTAAGACTTGTAAGCTTTTTATGTATTAACATAATTGTGTACCTTTTATTTTGAACACCATATAATGTATGTAATGCATGAGAATGATTGTATATCGATTTCGTACATCGATCAGGCATCGATGCAGTTGTTTTTGGAGCGAGCGCGAATATAGGAATCATTTGAGTTGGTTGCGAAGGTTTTTCTGATAAATAAGGATTCATTCAATACTGATTAGTACCAACGTATAATGTCCAGATACATTAAATAATGTAATTAAGATACTTTTAATTCTTTATCTCTATTAATCAATACAAATTTCAAGAAAAACAGGTTAACAAATTTTGTAATTTAAAATAAGAAACCTATGAATCGGACATTTGACCGGGATGGCACGGTTAGTGTCAAGTTTAAAAACTCGTTGAAAATTAATATACACTCATCGATCCTACACAAGTTACATACAATAAAGGAGGTTACAGAAAATAATTGAAAAGAGTAATTTGATATCACACTTTAAAGAGACGCAGTAGTGTATGAAGGGTCAAAACGCGCATTTTCATGGTTACAGTACCGATGTAGCTGAAACAGACGTTAGGATGCATATGTGTCATACATATTCGCACCGCGGGTTTCTTTTATGCACCACCATTCTGCACTCTCGCAATGCTTTAACCTCCCACTCGACATCGAACAATTCCTGCCTCGAAAAGAAAGGTTGAATTCATGAATGGAAACGCTCGTGCTGGACGTTACACGTCTGATCTCATGGTGCGAGACACCGCCCGCGTACGAAAGTTCGCGGAAGAGAAAGTCCTCGATGATGATGACATCATTCGCTACCATGGTCATGGTCTCCGAAGAATCTGGATCGAGATTTCGTGGTAAAAGTTTGATCGATACTTTCCATGAATCGAATAACGGTGCAATGACTACGTGAATGGAAGCCAACTATGTACATATACCCGAAATACCGAGAACAATCTCCGAAAAAAGAACAATGGATGACGTTCTAAACAACTAGTTTCAAAATTCCCAATGATAAATCGCGAATTATTTCACTTCTATGTATGAAGGAAATAACTTTTATGGTGTAGAAAATTCGATTTCTAGACTCAAATACTTTGAGCGCTGAAAGTGTAAAAGGTTTTTTCAGGTTTTATTTATATATTACTTTCAACTATTATATAAACATAATTGTGTTACTTTTACGTAATCCTTTCTTTTGGATAAATTGTTAAGAGTTTAATAAAGCTATTTGTAATTGGCGAAATAACATCGTTTCCATCAAATTAAAAGATAGATTCTTGTTAAAATTCAACAAGAAACATAGAAACCAAAATCAGCGTCCGGCAAAAATGATTTAAAGTAACGATTAAAAATTAACAAATAATTTTTATTTATTCGTTACTTACGGACAATAAGTATATCGATTAATTAATTAGTTTCATTCGTGAATAATGAATAGATAAATATTATTCGCTATTCTTTAATGGTTATTAAAAATTGTCACATTTTCATAAAAGAAAATCAAATTTCATAAATAATTCTATAAATACTTTAATAACTTAATAAATAAATTTCTTTCCAAATTAGTTATGAGTTGAAGTATTACATATTAGCATAATAAAAATATTAAATATTTTAATATTTTAATAACAAAATATTTAGCTTTTAAATCTCCAAAATCTCAAATACAAGAATTTCAAATCTTCAAACACCTAAACATTCTAATCAGAAGTTATTGAATAACTGTTGATACTGCTTGAGCAGATAAGTAGATAGTATTAAAAAAAAAATGAACTCAAAACTATAAGAATAAATTAAAGGGAAAAATTATATTACACTTGAGCCAGAAAAACAATATTGTAATTGAGAAAAAATCTTTTATTTTGCTTAAAATGGATATGAACAGGAAACGAACACTTTATATTATGTTTGGTTGCATAAGTTATGATGCAACAAATGTATTGAAGTATACAAGTTTGTTACATGTGTGAGGAACAAAAAACATATTTGATTTGCAGAAAAGTATAATAGTTTATTATGCTGCTATAAGTTTCCTTCAAACTTTATAAAATTGCAAAACCTAAATAAAAAAGAATTCATAACGGAAAAATGATTTAATTCCAAGAATTCACTTTCATAAGTACAGTATTAAAAATTCAGTAATGTGAACTAATTGAAAAAAATTTCAATTGAAATGCTGTATTAACGCGATATAATGACTTAATGTACGAGTTTCAGTTGTTTAACTCGATATTCGCCCTCGTAATTTATCATCCACGCAGATTTCCTGTTTCGAACATCATCACTTCCTTCGATCGATTTTGTAACTGAAGCTACCGACGAAGTGCTTCCTAATTATGGCTAATACTTACAATGTCTAATAGATGATTACCTCGGCAACCAACGTAGGTAACGTGTATATACTTATGTATAGACGTATGTGCCAACCTACCCTACTCCTCCGCATGAACCTACTAGTCTGCCATTTCGAACTTCAACGACTTGCTTTCTTCGTCTAGCGATGCACGTCTGTCTTTGAACAATGAAACACCAGAAAAGTAAATGACATCACTGGGTACGGAGTCATACCATCTATGGATTCCAAGTTGGTAGTTTCAATCGTACCCACGTCCACCACCTGGTGGCTGTCACAAATCAGAAATTATACATAAAAGAAGCTGCGTATCGTAGACTGCTCGAATTTACGGTCTCATAAACGCAACCTCTTCAACCATTACTTTTTATATTTATGCAATGTTGGCATACTAGTATAGAATAAGTGGATTTGTCGAATGTTCGCAGTTTTAACCCTCGAAAAGCAGATATTTTAGAACTGACAGAACAAAGGTAAAATCGTTTTGTCGTAAAATTAAAATGTTGTATGAGAATATAAAAGGGGATTGGTATACCAGAAATAAAATATATTTTCATGAAAGTGAAAATCAAGATAAAATTCAAATATACAAATATTATTATAAAAACTATTTTTATATATTAATATACGGTATCGTTCAGGTAAAAGAGTTCATCCAATTATCTTTTTCAGCGGTGTAAGGAAAGGAATGTGCTTAATCTGTTTCTCCTTTTATTCCTCAAACAAAATTTGAATGATCTCTTTAAAAATGGGGAGGCGGCTCTAAAGAAATTATATCACCTTAATAAAGACATATTTCACGGATCTATATCCCATTTGACATTAGTAAATCTCTAGTAAGTGATAAGAAAAGCTGAGTTGATCATAAATAATATTATAAAATTACAATATTTTCCTACTACACCGCCATGTATAAGTCAGAAAGTTATAATAATATTAATAGAACTAAATTTGACTAATATAATCATATCAATCAATAATTTGTATTTGGTACAAATTAAACAAAATATTACAAAAATCATTTCTACAATCTTTACGGACTAACCATATTTATGGTTACCATATATACTAATAATATATATTATATTACAACCATATATATTTGGAGTAAGTAAACGAAATAATCAAAATACACTGCCTCTCATAAAAAATTTAATGAATATGTAACGATTTATCTCAAATGCTGAATTTTCACATTTACGTAATTTCATACTAAAATCTAATTATCAGATGAATTATACTTTCATTTAATTAACAATATATCTTTTAAGAATTAATAACTTATTACATAAATAGCTAAATTAATAATTTAATATGACTTCAGTGATATAAGACAAATCTTATACATATCTCTCCGAAGCTTCAATAATTTATTCTAAATATATTTCATTATACATTTTAAGTGACACGTAAGTAACACATAGTAAAACATTTAAGGT
Source organism: Megachile ligniseca (assembly GCA_945859555.1). Taxonomy (NCBI): domain Eukaryota; kingdom Metazoa; phylum Arthropoda; class Insecta; order Hymenoptera; family Megachilidae; genus Megachile; species Megachile ligniseca. Next base: position 548,754 of record OX243785.1, read on the forward strand.
ACAAATCTGTCAAATTTGTTAGTGTCGTGATATCTTGAGAATGCAGCAATCACATGTACACGTTAAGCTGAGAATTGAGGATAAAAACACGTCTTAGGTGATGGAAACGATTGGTAAGAGGGGAAAATTGTATATACGAATGTAAACAGCTGATTGGTGAACGCTGTACGCGTTGATCCGCTAAAAAATCAGAACGGATCTAGAAGTCACAGTTATGGCGGCTCGGTAATCCATGGTTCTGCTCCCCTCATTAGGGAACTGGACGTAGAAGGTAATTGATACTTTCATAACCTGGCAGCATTCCCACCTGCGAATACCTGAGTTTTTGTTACGGCCTCGTTAGAGGTGACAATAAGTAGTTCCCAGTTTCCAGGTAGGTACCTGTCTACCTGGCGGTTTGCCTACTGTGAAACATCACTAGTTAAAAGACCCCGGTGTTTTCACCCTAAAATTAAAACAAGTATATTAGCATTAAATGTTAAATTTAATTTTAAAAAATGTATTATATCTAATGCTAATCAGTTTATTCATTTAATTTAATAATTTGGACAATTGTAAATGACATTTGAGAAACGAAACGTAGTTATTTTACCTTTTTAGTAAGTGTAGGGTGCTTGATAGAAGTATTTTATTTTATTTCTCGTAAATAATTTAATATTAATTAAATGATAGCAAGATAAGTTTTTCCGGCACATTTCATAAAACTTTTAACAATTATTAAGGACCCTGTAAAATTAATATTTGTGAGAATTAGTAACGTTATGTATCTACTTTTATATTTATTTTGTGGTTTCTGCATTAATGATTAGTGTCGTTAAACTTGTTAAAGAGTGTGATGAATCAATAAGATTTGAAACTCAACCGTACAATACTATTGAAACAGTACCAAAACCGATACTGACAATGAAATAGACGAAAAAGAAGAAAAGAAAGATGATGAAAATGAAAATTGATTCTGTAAAATGTTTAAAGAGAGTAGACAGAAAACGGACACAGTTCCAAATGTGGGTAACAGCTCCGTTTTAAATATATATTGTACTTTTAAATATTTTTGTAGCAATTGTAATGATTAAATCTCAAAATACTAAATGGGATTAGTATAGTACGATGTAGAGACGTTAATTCTGAATCGTATTTATTCCACATTAGAAATAAATGGTCATCATAAATAACAGTTGACTGTTTTTTGTCGTTTATGTTCATTAAAATGTTTATTAATAAAGAGTTGATTATTACCAATTGTGGTACATTTTCATTATTAGTTTTGAGATAATAAATATTTGTTTTTTATAAATGCGATTTAGGCAAGTTTAACGCGATTCATATGTCTGAAAAAGGTATGCAATCTATTTCAATTTTTTCGAATATTTATTTTATTTATTTATTATAAATATATAACCTTATTTAATATAATATTTGCTTAACGATGAAACTGTGATAACTTTGATTTACTATTTATCCGTAAATAATTTAAAGAATCAATGTTTTACTTTCTTCATTTTGTATTACAAATATCAATAAAGTATTCTATAGTTGTGTTACTTCTTTCCGACTTTAAACTACAAATTTATTTAACACAAGTTGTACATTACATAACTTTTATATTACCAGATATAAAATTAAATTTTCACTAAACCCTATATGATGTTTATATTGCTATCACTTTATCAGACTATTTACCTTTCAAAATTGATCACCTGTCAAGTAACAACGTACTCAGCCGATTTGTGGTCGTATTTACTTGAAGCATGAATGCCCAATCAGTCAAAATTACTTTGTTTTGTCGTTTACTTTTGTTCAGTTATTTTGTTCAATATTGTGATGTTTTCAGTACTCCACTGAAAACAACTGTACGTGTGTATCGCGAACAGGACTAATGCAATGCGGAGAATGATACTATAACCATCTTCGAAATACATATTAGTTCTTAATCACTGTTGCACGCGTATCCTTGCGGTAAAATATTTACTCGCTGAAAGGTGTAAAATTCTCTCGGATGGAGACACGTATTGCGGACAATTAATGACAAGTAAAGACGAGGCATTTCAACATGGACATCAATAACCGCCGCTAGCATACAAGCGACTCGATGATTGAGCCTTCTTATCCAAGGTTTAAATCTATGAGTAAGAAACAAAGCCCGACGTATCAGGGATACAGTTACGCTTCGTACTGACTGCACTCGAGACTGCCAACGACAGGCTCTCCCACATTCAGTCGAACGATTCCTATCTAATTATGTAAGTTATCAGCACCTATATATGTACACTATTGTTCAAAAGTCTTTCAACGCTCGCCATCTTCACGAAAACTTTGAAATTTAAGCACTGGTGTGCGACAAACGACTCACAACTGCCATTTAGTTTAATCTTCAAATGGCGAACTATCAGACAGCACCTTGGCGACAAGTAGAGAATCATGTTTGTCGTATATCGAAACTCCTATTGTATGAATATTTAAAATCGATTTATGAAGTACCTACTGTACACCTACTTGAGGTCAAGTAGTAGTTCACACATGTAATTTAGTATTCTTGAGCAAGGAGTTAACTTCGATTTCTATTAGTAGGTACAGGATTTGAATACTCCTGTGTACAACTAGATGCAAACAAACCAAACAGAAGTTTTCCAGCATAGTTAGATTGAAATACAATTGTTAACAAATTGAAATATCTTTTGCACTAATATTTCTTTAACTAAGAACCTTAATACACGCTTCTTTACACCAAATAAAATTCATTGATTGCCTTCTAAAAACATAAATACAATTTAATTGAAAAAAGCAAAAACGATAATGACCCTATAGCTTTCTAAACGCCTCGACTATTGGAGCCGACGGATTACTTACGTGATGTTTCATTCAACTTTAACTATTTTTATTAACAATTTGCTTAATAAACATTCTGTTATCTTTGACTGTTTTAGAACTATAATTCGGTCCAGTTATACGAAACACCGTTGATTCTTAATTGCATACGTTTTGCCTTATGTATTTATACATCATTTATATAATTCAACGTTGTTGCAGTCAAAGTATCAATTTCGAGTAATTTATCAATCTCAGAATATTATAAATCACGATTGCTATCACTATGTAACGTAATATCATGATACACTGATATTTGTTATAAATATTCAGAACATTTACTAAATTTTATCATGTGTTTATAGTGTTCTATTTCTCTGATATGCTAAATATTGTCTGGTATTGTCCATGTCACCACTGTACAATCTTGGACCAAAATTGTCTGCTGTTGGCTCAACGCAAATTAACCCTCGAACGCACAGAGAGCCGGCAGGTCTTTGATTATGGCCATAACTCGATATTAAGGAATCTGATTCTGATCTTGAATACTTACAATTTATAATGGTTACTTAAAATTGCCGTTATTTCTTCTAACGATAAGTTATTAACATATTTATATATTTCTTTACAAAATCATTTTAGTTTGATTTTAATCAAACATACGATTCAGTGGCAGACATGATGAAGAGAAAAATACTTGAAACTTTCTACGTTTTTTTATAAAAGTTGGAATTACTTTGATAAACATTTCACGAACAAAATCTTAATAATTGTAATTTAAAATAAATTACTGTAATTGTAAAATAAAGTTATTGTAATTTAAAATAAAGAACATGCTAACTGGTCACTTGACCGCTTCAGTAATCTTAATGTTTAGATAAAGAAATATAATCCTGAACATGAAAATTAGAAAATAACAATCGCAAAAAAATAAATATGACTGTAGTAAGCTACTCAAAGTGATATCGAAAGAAAACTAAGGTTAGTTACTTATGATTGACTATGTTGAAATGAAGTTTTAGAAATCACACCACCAATTTCAAAGAATTAAATGTCATCTAAAATTTAAAAAGTTTCTAATAATCCAGACAATTCTAAATAATCAGCTTCCTTTTCCGATTATTTCGATGCCATAAAAGACTAATTTAATGACTAGTTTTGTGCAGTTTTGAAAAAATTATATTGATGGTATCGTAAAATATATTATAACAGAATTAAAAGCATTTTAATAAAAAGACGAATAACTAGTATCTACATTAAAGTAAACGTACATTGTATATTACCTTATATTAAATTGAGAATTAAACTATTCTACCAAACTTATTAAGAATGATTCCGTATATTATTTTAAAAACATTATAATACCTCACTTAATAATAATTACAATGTTTATGCTATTAAATATTTTTGAAAAATTTGCTACTTATTACCTCTAACACAATACTTAAATATTTATATATGTATAAATTCATAATAAACATTGTAAAAATCGATTAATTTTATATGTTGAAAGCATTGAGTTGAAAGTACTTTTTTCATATGTTACATCAAAAGAGATTGAGTTGTTCATTTTATCCAAAAACGAAGAAATTACCATATACCTATATTAATTCAGCAAGAATATGCATTTACAATAGTCTGTAAATTAACCAAATTTTAGTTTTTGTTGATGAAAATTTTATTTGTATGGATCCAATATTTTTATCACGATACACATGCAAACATTAAACATATATCCTATTAAATGTAACAAATTACGCTTGAAATATCAAACTTCAACTTTAAGTGGTTGACAAATTGGGAGGAATTGTTTGTTGTTTGAATAGTTTTGTACATCTCTTATTTTTAAATCAATTGACATATTTGCTTTTATAATCATGCAGAATGATTCAGATCAATTTTGGCGATGAAATTGTGGGACTATGAGCGGCTGGTATAATGATGACTTAAATTTTATTTTTTACGTACCATTGTTTTAAATATTATTTGCTAGTGTATACAATCCTTCCGCCTTATAATTGTTTAACTTTAACTGAAATACATTGGATATGTTTCATAGATTTGTGACACAACTGAGTCGTTTCGAGATCAAAGTGATTAACTCCACTTTGTAATTTTATGTCATTTTAGTCAGAATCATTTTATTACAAGTAAAATGCTTAACTTCTGCACGCCCTTGGCCACATATGTGGACGTTTAGTTTTTTATAATTATAGTTACTGTCAATAAAAAATAAAGCAAAAATTTGATAACAATTTATTTACTACAGAATCCCTCAATCAGAGGAGTAAAAATTTTTTGGTTTGGCTACACTGGTAATGGTTATTTCCGATGTACAGTTAGAGATATGAAAAAAGCGTGAAGTAACTTTTCGGCAGTCAGTATTGTTGGATTATTTGAACAAATCGTTAATATTTGATAAAAAATAATATAATATACATTAAATATATTAAGTTTTAATAATTTTTAAAAGGGTAACAAAGAAATTTCCTGTGAGTTTTTTTTTAATAAGAAATTACCAAACGTACACATATGTGTCCTCCAAGATGTCAAGATAAAAATTGTGTAAGACGAACTCGTTACATTTGTGAAAAATATGAAGAACCAGTATGCCCAGAATGTATGAAATCATTTCACTCATAAATTACCACTAACGTTCAGCGGCCACAAATGTGGACGATATTTTCTTTTGTGAAATTTTATTGTTTTCTCCATTTTTTTTTTTGCTTTTTGAATTCCTATTAATATAAAATGAATAATTCGTAAAAGAAAAAAAAAAGTCATTTTTTTCTCGCCATAAAAATATCGTCCCTCAAGAGGTTAAAAAGAAATAAATCGCATTTCTGTTATGTGAACTTAATCACTTTAGCAGTTGAGTAGCACAATTAACTCAGCTCCATCGTTCGAGGGTTACCATCCAATAATTCCCTAAAATCCATATGGATACTAACTTAGAAACATAATCTTCTTAATGATTTGATATACATATATATAAAATATAACATTTGGTGCAAGTAGTAATGCAATGAAATCGTTTTACTGCAATTCAGATTCTGGAATTAGGTTTCATCCCGAAATACAATGTCGTTTTTCTCGTACAATATAGTAGAAAGTTCTTTGAAACTATTCCTATTTTTCTGTAAGATAAACAGTTCTATATAAACAATCTTTTCTATTTAAAGTACCGTTCTATTTAATTGCATATAATCTTTCACTTTTCCCTTCACGTCGAGCCAAGGAAAATCCAGAAATACAGCCGCGGCAAGACTGGATCAGGGTATGGTACGTAATAGATTCCACGAACGGACATGGTAGGTGATACCTTGCGAAAATACGTGTGTGCATCCCGCACGTTTACGTGGCGTATAGATTGTCAGGTTGACATCGTCCGGTAGCTAGACTGATTGACAGGGGCTGAACCAATTACGCGGAATATTATCCCACCGACGATTTGCACTCCCCTGCAATCACTGTGATTAGTGTTTCGCCGACGCTCGTGTATAGGCATCTCGTAACCACAGCTAATTTGTAAACTCTGCCACGTATTATACAGAGTGTTCCAAAAAACGTGTTAATCTTTTCGTCCTTGAATATGAACATTTATCGCGTTCAAAACAGTACATAATTTATATATTTCAATAACAAATTACAGATTTTTATTGGAAATAATAATTATTTGTCGAGAATGAATGTACTTATTGGTGGAGACATGCAAGTTGTACTATAACTTTGAAGCCATCTATGTCCACCCGAAAAAATTTTCATATTGAAATTACATTTTCATAAAATATAAATCTTATTTTATGAACTGATTAAAAAATTTCTATTTATTTCAATGATTCATAACGTTTTGGCAAATGTCTTGTCTGGAGTACTGGATTTCGAAGCAGACAATTATGTGCATATGAGAAATTTATATATTTATATATTCTTGAATCTAATTAGTCACGATTAATATTCGGTAATTAAATGTTATTGTTGTTTCCGCGGCATGAAATTGAATAATCTAATATACATAAGTATATCCATGAGAGTTGATTTCTATTATTTTTGTGCTAAGCTATATCATTCTGCCATATTTTTTCCTTATTCTGCATTATACGTATTTTTTCATATTAGTCTACAATCTTTCGATGGTGTTAAATCGAACAACTGTACTAGCTATTTTTAAATATTAATATTTTAACGATGCATGCAGAATGCTTTACAAGATAGGCAATTTTTGAAACATCTTAGAACATATGAGAACGTAGAAAGTAAAATTAAAAAATGGTAGATATAACATTTTAACTAAAGGAGAAGAGATAGAACAGTTGGAAATTGCAAGAAGAATTGACGTGATTCTGAAAGATTTAATTCGCCATTTCTCGCTCGTCAACTGACCAGGATAAAAACAACCAGTAGAGAAATGTGAATGGACAAAGAGCCGAAGCCGCGGACTTTTTACTCGTTACGCGTGTACATCGAACGCCAGGCATTCTTTTATAAAGACGTTCCTGGTTTCTCGCGGAATTCTTCCTTGACAAAGTGGTGCAGGATGCTTCCTGGAAGATGAATCCGCACCTGTCGAGAAATACTCCACAATGCCAGCGGCGTGTTTGCATCTCTCAGCCGCGTTCCTTCAAGCATCTCGTTGCTGTTTGTCTACCATGGCGACCTCTGTATCCTGTGGGAATCCGCGGAAATGTCAGACGCAGTCCCTCGCAGTCGGATTTGCCTAAGGCTGGAACTTTCTTCCAGATATTAATAAGTTATAGCAGGTCGATCCGATGTGTTCTTTCTTTTTCTTAGAAGGTAGAGCCTGAAACTGGTCAACAATGGTCGAATTCGCCGCGGGATACCCGAACCCGAAGATAGACTTTGACAACGCGATCGCCAGTGTCCCGCATTATATGCTTATGCCTCGGGACCGCAGATCAGATAAGGGATGCGTTTGAGAAACCGACTGACCCGACCGACCGACTTGTTCGTGTTCCAGGTTCGCACGTATTTTCTGTGTTTTTTCTCACCGCCTTCAAAGGCATCGCGACACTGTACTCGTCAAAACATCCCTGGTGAGATTAACTAAGGATACAGAGGGATAAAGGGGCGAGGAAAGAATTTTCAGATTCTAACGGAATTTCCACGACCCAATGGATTGGAAGAAAGGGATTCAGGGTTAAGTTGTTGCTATTGTTTTGTCACATTCGCTTTCTCGTGTTTATGCTTCCGAGAAATTTGGTGTTCGTGCGAGTCCGACGCCTTTCTCCGAAGGATGCACGCGAGGATCTTGCGCGGACTACGTGTTGCTATCGTAAATCAGCGAGAACGAGAAAGTTGTCGAGGTTGAATTAACGGATACGGGTTAAACGGTGCCTACCATCGGACCACAGGTGGTCCGCACCATGAATTAAATATAACCAAATAATTAAGAAAGAAGTATAATATTTCGTTATACGTTGATAATGTAAAATTGAAAGACTCAGTCGATATTTATATGTCAGAATTTGACATTATTTCAAATAATTTTCTGACCAAAATTTTTATTAAAGTGAAAATATTTGGAAACCGAGAGTAATTTCTTCTTGGTATGAAAATTTATTTTTACACTTTGGAATAAACATGTCAAATCATATCAGAGTATTTAAAAATAACAAATAGTTTGTAATTCACAGACATTTTTATTTGAAATAAGATTTTATTTCGGATAAAATATAACTGATTTCATATGTTATCTTTGAGTACCTACTCGAATTTTTAATCATTCAAATCAATTTTCACTTGAGAACAAATAATTTATCCCATATTTATAAATGTGTTCGTTATATTTGAAACTTGGACCAAAAGATTATTTGAAATTTTTAGATTTTTAAATTTCTATATTCTCAAATTTTCAAGTTTCTTAATTTCTAAGTTATTAAACTAGGGAATCCTGAAATTAACCCATTTATCACATTTCCAAATTTCCAAATTCGTAGATTATTTAATATTCAGATCTTAAAATTTCCAAATATCTATAGTCCTACATATGCAAATCAACGCACTAAAACCCAACGAACGTAGGGGCTCCGCCCTTTTATTTTCACATTTTCCTTAGTAAAGTCTGATTCGTTCTTAATTTTACACGTCAATAAGAATGTTTACTGTTAGTAATTCATTTAATGATATACATATACGTACAGAAAAGTAAAGCTATTAAAAACGTATTATCAATTATTCCCATAGTATTTACACCGCTTGTTAAGACAACCTAAGACTGAGAAGAACATATGCAGATATAATCAATAGATTTTCGAACTCAATTTTATTTTTAAACAGGCTCGCAAGTGAATAATTGTCAAATTTAAAAAAAATATGTAATATATGTATGTAATATGATATCTTTGTACATAATAACTAATTTCCACCTTTGAGGATGTAGTATACATATATATACATGTTCTTAAAGATGAAAGAGTTAATAAGTATATACTGTCATAAGAAAGCTTATTAGAAATGTTCATTTTCACTACTTTTTGTATTACACCTGAACTGATAAAATTTCTAAAAATTGCATAAATTATCAGTTTACAAAGATTTGTGTAAATTATCTGTTGTCTTATCAGATATTTTATACGTACCTAATGAATAACATTCATTGACTTCAGACCAGTACAACGATTAAGAACTTCATTGGAGTACCAGCATCCGCTTTTACGGTATTGAACGATATTGATTGTAATTCATAATTAACTATCACGACCGAAATATTTGATAATCAGGCCTGATTATCAGTTAAATTTTTAATCAATTGATATATGTATAATCTACATTGCAGATTAAAATAAGTATTTAGTCGTCTATTGCATTAATAACGAATTGCTGAAATTTTCTTTATCGTAACAATATTCTCGTGAGACTAAATAAGATGCGCAAATATTGATCAAAGTGATGAAGTAAAAATAATTTTGATGTGCGTAATTGCTTAATAATTTCACTATTTCCGTTATCTTAATTTTAATATATCTTAATTAATTATATATTAGTAGGTTGATTTGTAGGTGAAAAATGTTAAGTTACATATTTAGAATTGAATTTGAAATTTCATTTTTTATTTCCAAAATTTCGTCTGCAATTACAATCGATAGAGGTGAACAATATAATTTAAATATCAGGTTAGAAATAAATTTTCATCCAACTCCTATTTTTTTTTTTTTTAAATAGCAGCAGAAGTGCAGCAGAACAATTTTAATTGCGATTCTCTAATTATGATTCTCACGTAACATTAACACTTCGTCAGCCGATGTACTCATCACATTTAAGCTTCAGTTTTTACGCAATTGTTCCTTATCTTGTTCTTTGTTCCATTTCTATTTACTCAGATATTAGTAGCTTTTCGATATACGTCAAATAACACCTTCAAGTATAATTTACCTACTAATAATTCTAAACTGTATACAAAGAAAGGTGAAATTGCAATAACCAGATTCAACGCGAAGCCATCAAGTGTTAAGAATATCCATGAGTATCCGCCGGATCTTAGCACGCGCGAAACTCGTTTAGATAATTCGACGTGTTTAATTAAGGTAGTAAGGAAGGTTGTATATTAGTCGCAATGGTATTGGTGTACCGAATGATTTAATTAACTTTCCAACCGGTCCCGATTCGGCTGGATTACCAGCGGGAGATTTTGTGACCGAAAGTCCTTGACCAACGGGTATCCAGAAACGGTCTGGACCCGCGACGACAAGAAACCACGATGTTATCAATAATTTTCGACGGGATGTCGGTCGCGGTCGGGTACGACCCGATTTGAGGAACAACGGGAATATCGACGATTTCACGTTCTCAAGATTTATTCTTCTCGCGGTAACACGCAAAGTTCAGTGTCGCTTGCATCACCGGATCTGCCTCGAAGTGCAACGGTTAATGTCTCCTTGCTCCGATTTTTGAACGTAAATAACTACTTGTTGCTTGGCTAGAACCATTTCAAATGGCAGTGGTAAAATATTCTCCGGGCGTAGGAATGTCTGTGATTTATCGCAGTTGGAGTAATAATTATTATTGCGCACGTAGATGTAATAACGGCGGACGATAGCTACGTACATACGTACGTGATTCATCGGGTATTAATTTACTATTAACACGATAGAGTCGCATTATCGAACGGATAATGGACTAACATTTTATCATTTTTTTTGCAGAACACTTGCTATGTCGAAGTATAAATTCTGTTTTGACTCTATAAAGTTAAAATTTCTTTCACCTTTACATTTTCTATCGCAAACGCAATGCTACTTCGATTATTTCATGTCCCACGCAAAGATTAATGCCTTCTAACGTTTCCTGATCTTATCAAATTACGAAACTTTACTTTTTGCCTGGCAGACCAACAAACAGTTAATCTTTAGAAATAGGTTGTTTCGTATCTTTTTATATTTTCAAGTTATAATTTTTGTGTATATATTTAAGTATTATACCTTGAAAAATAAGCAATCTCATTAAAGGTCAGTGTTTCGTTCGTTATCATTTCGTACAATGATAAAAATTGAGAAATTGTACAAAACTTCTAAAATGATTATAAGTGTAAAAAATGTATTATTTGTATTTGGTATTGAACAAATAAAGTAACCATATTTCTGTAAAATACCATAAATTAGAAATAGTTACAAATTTGTAAAAAGAATTTTTTTTAAATGATATGTTTATTTACGTAATTTTTATTTATGTAATTGTATATGGAATGAAATATAGACCAAGATATCAAATAATGTAAAATATAGAAAATACTGAAAATAGAAGGAACACAATATTTAAATGTTACATAAGAAACGCATGACCTTTTCACCTATTAAGTATATTATCTTAATTGCAAGTTCACAATAATGTTCACAAGTATAAACTATCAAATCTCGATTAAAATATTACATTTAAACTTAGCGATCAAAATTCCATTATAAAATGATATCTTAGTATAAAAATAATTCAAACTCTAGAAATAATCTTCCTATTCACTAAAAATTAAATGTCATTCTTATACATTAATTAAACGTACTAAAAACTGTAAAAAATATAGCTTTAAAAGACGGAAGATATTTTTAATCGCTTCCCAATGTCATTACATAAATGTATCTGCATACACATATCTACAATGAGTATGAAATTTGATTTTAAAAAATATAATAAAATATCTTTAACATCATATGTATTTTTATAGTGATTCTTCTAATTGGGAATAAAAATTCAATATTTAATGATAAAAGTTACTCAATTATTTTCTTAAAATGAGTTTATTTTAGTGCATATATTAAAGACATACCGTTTTGACTGCAAATGAGGTTTTTCACAAAACAGCGCTTTATCTACACCTCAACGTTAGATAAATGAACGACTGCAAGATAAAAACAATGTGCATGAATTTCAAAATGTAATATTGAAGTGATTGTACTAAATGATTATTTCTTTAAATATTATGTGAAAATATAAAATCCAAAATGCAAGATCGACTGTTCTTCATTGTAATTTTTTTAAATGAACTTAAATTGTTCTTCGTTTAATTTTTTCGAACTTACTTAAATCAAAATTAATGAACGCTCAGATCTACATGATGATCCTAAATAAATGGCAATATCTTCAGAGCTTCCAAACTTTATGAATTCTGAATTATGAAAATATTATTTTGACAAAATATGCACGTAATAATTGCTTTTACATTTAGTATAAACGTTAAAGTACTATTTAAACATTTCGACGATGCGCACACACTCCCGCGCGATCATGGCAAGCCTTCCCAAATCCTTTTTTAATTGTTTTAATTAAACAAAATATTTTTCGCTTGAATATCGATTACACAGAAAAATCCATAGTATCTAAATGAAAAGAATTTAGACAAGAAATATCTTTAACTAAAATCTTCAGAAATAAAACCTTACAATGTCTGATCGACAATTTGCATCATGTGCTGATATTCAAGTCTGGTGAAACATGATTTTCACCTATCTAAGAATTCAATATGTTTCTTATTTGAGACCTTAATTTGTTGCTGGTAATTGATGTCATTAATGTTACTATCGTGGTCCAAAATAATCCTCTAACAAAATTTATCAACTAAAATTATATGGTCCATAAAAATTATTTGTAGCTATGTTACTAATAATTTATTGGCTATTATTGGTATTGGTATGATTCACAAAAATTCTGTAAAAGAATTTATCAATTAAAATTATATGGTCCACAAAAATTACCATTAGCTATGTCAGGGACCCAAACCATCGTGAGTGTCGACAAAATAATGATATTTTAAAAAATGCTTCAAACCTTTCAGTAATAACAGACAATGATTTCGTTAATTGCAATGTGACAGGACGATCAAGATATTTTTATTCATGAAAAATATGAAATAATAGCGAACATAGATGAGCAGTTTAATAAAATTGACTTTCTTTAGTTGTTGTGGCATTCCTTTTCTAAAGTTAATAATCATGTTTTAATGTGTAGAAACGAAAGCTTATATTATTTTTAACAGTTTTCCCAATGATTGGTGATTGATATTGAAATCCGTATCTTTTCCCTAACTCACATTTATATTTCTACAATTACACAACTCTAAAAAAGAATAGATATTCCATTCGATCAAAAACTCGAAAGTTTGGAACATTCTTTCCTCTTATTACATATAGCACCAACAGGATTTTCCCTCACATCCTTCTAGATACGTGTGGCTTATTGTTTCTCAAGAACTATTACATCGATATTCACGCAATTTTATTTATAAGTTCCTCGAAGGAACTACAAAAATAATTACTATTTTAATAGCCCCACCCCTCGATGAAATAATAGTATTGTTCCAATGGAAATGTCTGGTATGACTGAATCATCAATATTCAGCCTAAACTCCTGTACCTAGAACCAGGGAATTCCTGAGGTTTATTCCTTCCATCACGTAAGCAATCGGCATGAATGGAATATTCGAAACTCAACTCATAAGGGAGTTAAATATATCTGTTGTAGACTTATGTACATCTTTATAAAGATAAAGAAACATGTTTCTTCTCGAGAACCAACTCAGGGAATAAAAATAATAATTTGTAATACGACAAATATTATATATCCAGAACGATATACAATCCATGTACAACATATCGCAAAAGAATTCGTAACGAGGAATGTCAGTATTTTTATATTTTAAATATGTTATGATTCTATGATTGTTTTTGTTTCCCAACATCGTTTTAATTCTTGCTGATGTCTACATGTATATTGGGTTTACATCGGTGCAATCTACAATCAAAAACATAAATAAAGCGGATAAAGCACTGGCACATTTAATGGAGAATATCTTTGATAATGATATAATTGATAAAAGCTATCGCAGCAAAATAATTGACTAAAAGAAACAGTCGGGTGATTCATTAAAGATTAGAAAACGGAAGAAAGTTCCTTTTTTTTAATGTCTTTGCTAAAGATGATTCGACATCGATAATCTGATGGTAAAAGTAACACAGAAACAACAGGAAGTAAGTAAGAAAAATATGTTAGGTTTTAATATTTGTATCGATTATATTTTATAGAAACATTCTTTAATTTTCTATTTCACAGCTTATAATGTCACATCTTTGAACATTTTATTTATAATCGTGTATTTTAACTTATTAATCTGGCGTTTTTTTATCAACAAAAATGAATCTTTTATATTTGTAATTAAGAATACGTTGACACAAATAGATTAGTCTTATTCATAAAAGACATAAATACAATATAATTCACTTTTAATAATTATAACACTATATCCAAATATTAATTTTAAATTCATTTAGAAACAAATTTCTTATAGCAAGGATTAAATACATTATCTGTTGAATGATGATAAGTCGAATGATGAGTTAGTACCAGGTTAAAAGGTTAATACAATATAATAACTTCACACTATCTTCGTTGCATAACATTACACTTTTCTAAGAATATCGTTATGATCCATACAACATGCAATAGTATAATAATTGCAGTAGTTTTGTAATATTATAAACTTCGCGGTACAACTGACATAATTATATTACATGGAACACATTTTTCCACTTATAACTTTATACTACTATTAAGTTAATATTACATGTTAATATTATATATTAAGTTATGAAATAATAATGAATAAGCTAGTATTTAAATTATCGCTACATTGTACTTAATATCGTAGTAACACTTCATATAATAAAGAATATCTGTCAGATTAAACTAGTTTACTGATATTCAATAACAAAAATATACCGCATATCAGTAAAGCGTTACTGATAAATTATCTTTAGTATCGTATGAATTTGCCACAAAAATATAACAACGCTTTTGTTACATTTTTATGAAGTATTAATATTATTAATAGCTCTTTAGTTACACTTATCGTTAGTAACAGCTGATTACTAACTTGTTAAGTTAAGCTTGTTAAGTTTGAGAACAGTTGTAAATTGCCGACAGGATATTACTAGCAATTTTTTATAAAATTTCTTTCCATGAAACTTAATTAATGTCTGTCATTTATTCGCTTTAAAATGACACCCACTCAATTTCGGCAGCTACCTAGTTGTTCCGTGCCAGTCATTACTTAACACCTGCTAATTAAATTGCATTTTTCATTAGGTGCACTACGTGGAAAGTAAAAGCATTGGAATTCGGAGGTATTGGCAAAACGTACAGTAATATTTCGCGCGTGGAAGACTTTAATCTACGCAATCGACACACGTCAATAAATTTCCGAGAAAAAACCGGCGTCAAGACGTAATCGTATTAAACGATGTGCAAGTCACCGCAAATGGATCTCATTGGTCGACAGTGGAAAACGCCTACAACGTGCTACTTTCAACAATGTGTCCGGGTTTTTCCCAAAAAAAGCATGGTAATTTACTTCCTAATTAACAGTAAAGAAGATATTCCATACAAATCGACTATAAACATTTTGTTACAAAGTTATTGGCAAACATTGTAAATAGACATTCATTTTCGATTGTAACATATCATTTAAATGAATTATTCATTATTATTAGTTTCAATTTAGTTCATTTCGTTAGATGGTAATTTAGATTCGATTAGATCATTAGTTAATTCAGATTAGAATTAATTAAATCATTTTCAATTTGCTTCTATTTGGCATATTTTATCGATTTGTATCTAGGATGAGTAAATAATGATTTTTATTTCGAATAATGAACTAATTATGTATCAAGCCACGCTATAACGAGATTTTTACAGATAAATGTTTTAAATTCTTGCACTATAGTTTATTTATGATAAATAGTTGTAGATACGTATACATATAAAATGTATGTAAGGAAATTCACATTTCATTTCATCAAGCTATGAAAAAATGTATTATAATAATAGATATTCTACAGAAATCCATTATACATATGAAAGTTGAAAAAATGTCTACGATTTAATGCTAATAAGTAATCATATCAATATAAACGCTTCAACTTCTGCAGACTCTATACAATTATAAATCTCAAGTAACAGAGCAAATAGCATTAAAAATATTATTAAGCAAATTCCACAATGTCGGAAAACAGAGTTCGATCGTAATTAATTGAAAAAAAATGTGAATGAAATGTTGCGTTAATACAATATTAATAAAACATTGCATTATTTTGAAAGTATAATAAGAGTGTAAATATTACTCATATACTATTGAAAACATTAATAAAATGTACAGTCTAAATGATTGCAAAAAATAAAACATTACCAGTGCATGCTTCCTGAAATTTTATAATGTAAATTTCGATTTCAGAGATAAGAAAAGTTAAGAATGTTTATTAGATGTTACCAACAGATTCTTGGTACACAGATACTAATAAAAAATTTCGTTATTAAATTGTAATGTTACGTTGATGAGTTAACTGCTTTTCAACGCATTCAGCATATAAAATTAGAAACATGTACTTAATAGAAACTAGTTTGCCATATCAAAGTGTTTAAAATTTAAAATAAGAAACCTAAGACCTCTCATTTTCACAGGTTCCGTATATCTAGTGTTAATATTCAATAATTACAATTATAATCACTGAATAATTAGCAATTATAATTATAATGACTGAATATTACAAATAATTTCCAAAAGTCCGTCGGTATACTGTTTTTGTTAAAAGAAGTTACGCATTTCACACAAGAAGTAGTTGCAGTAAATACGCACTTACTTCTAAATTGAGAATAAAGTGGTAAAATAAATAGGTAAATATTGAGGCGTGAACTGACATATACAACAATTCGTTAATTCAACAAAATATAGCAGATATTTCGGCGAAATCGAAACAGCAAAATTTGATAGTGTAAAATGTGAACTCTAAAAACAGTCATATTGTCTGATTAGTAGTTCTAGCATTAATGCTAATGGTTTTCTCGTTAATGTCATTAGAAAAAACTGCCGAGCGCAAGCTGTCGTGTCAAAAAATTATTATTCGAAATATATTTAAGGAATTCTGCGAGTATCTGTTCCTCGAAAACGATATCGTGTATCCACAAATTTCGTTCCATATTCTTGATTTATTTTCTCACGCTGAATCATCACCCTCCCACTACGTGTCGCGGGGACACCCCGTATAGTACTCTATCGCTATGCGGAGTTCATTCATAGTTCCACTGCTGTCTAGTCATTCATTAATACGATACGGCGAGAGTGTCCTTACGGAGCGTGCGCTGATCACGGCTCTCAATCGTTCGAGTGACCCCCTTCGAGTTCGCGCTCGCTTGTGTATGTGTGTGGGTGTATGTGTGTGTGCTACGTCCTACGGCACTCGTGAAATCGAGAACTACGAGAACCTCCTCGTCGAACAAGGTGAATTAACATCGACCAACGGAGAATGCGATTAGGTGAGAATGACTCACGATCACATTCAATTTCATACTAACGTTTTAGAAAGGTTAGGCTAACAACTAGTGGTGGATCTGTTTAAAATAACCTGATGTTACGCGTAAAAATCGATCGGCTTTGTTACACGCTACAGAAAACACCCTATTTTTCAATCTTCTTGAGACCCTTTGTTCGAGTAAAACACACTCGATGTTTCAACGAAGATATTCAACGCGTTGATTGTAGGTGTCTAGACTTCTATTGACGATTAAAGAATCGGTTAAAGAAGATATTTCACTTCAAGGAATGTCAGTTTTATCGATTCTGACGTACACGGCTATCGTTATTTCATCGTGGATACAAATGCTCTGATCACGTAAGGCTACAGGTGTAATTCTTCTTGTCGCAACCATGGGGACCACGAATAGGAATGGGATCAAGTTTAATACATGTTGAATCGCTGTTGGATCTCTGTGATGGAAGGCCTTGTTTATTTTTATTAGTCGAGGAATTATTCGTAACGTATAAAATGTACACATATTACGGAAATTAATAATTCATTATCTAGTAAGGTAAAGATTATCAACAGGTTGTGGGTATTTATGTGCTTATGACATATCAAAGTTAGTAAAATGTCGATAAATAACGTATTCTACGAAATCCTTTGCCTATAGATTATATGGATTTATATTTACTTTGCAGACTTCAATATATGTATCATAAATGCATAAACATCCGGCGTCTAATCAGTTACATTATGTAATAGTTCCTCGTTTTAAAATGAGTAGCGGAAAGTTTCATTTTGAATAGTTTCTTTATTTCTGTAAAAGTAAAAACGCGGAATATTTTGAATTATTTATTATATTCATTTGATGTAACACCTTTGGACTATTACATCTTTTGATTTCTGCAAAATTTTGTTACTTATTAGTAAAAATTTTGATTCTCTGAGAGATCATATAATATACATACCTCTCAAAATTTTATGCCGAGAAAACAAAAATTTCTGAAAAAATGAAATTATAAACTAATCTCAGATTATGATCAAGATATTTAATACATTACTTAATAAATTATGAATGTTTAAGAGAGAAAATTCTGCTCACGTGTTAGCCAATCAGATAATTACAAAATTGTTTCTACTACTGTAATTATTCGCTTACGTCATTTGCATATAAATATCTATATACTTGTACCGTATATATTTAGTTTTGATTCAATTATGATAGTTATAACAGAAACGTAGTTCTATTTTCGTTCATTGTATGTCTGGTGTATATCACATATCTAATTTTGTAGTAATATTGTGGCATCTTTCTACGTTCAATATCTCGTTAACTTTATTCAGCCAAAATATTGTTTCAACTAATAGATAAATATATTGTTTGCAAAAATCATGGAATATAAACAAATACATGATGTAGTATTAATAGTTCCTTACGCTTTCAATTTGAAATTCTATAGAAAGCCTACAAGGAAAAATTGGATATTTTATTTAAAAAATAACATTGCCTTCTATATTTCCTCCATGCCTCCACCTGCAATGATATCATTAACTATAATTCATCTTTGAAGTAGGCAAAAACTTTTAAAGAAAATATTGATACTATACTTATATGTGCATGTATCATATACATAGATCTTACGTGTTATATACATATATGCTACAACATTTATGTGATATATTTTTTATATAATTGTCCATTATTTTATGTATTAATATTCCAAGCAAACGCAGTTAGTAAGATACCCAATGCATACATAGCAGTACTTATGGTAAGAAAATGAAAAAGAAGTCAAAACGTAGAAAAGGAAAATATTTTGAGTCAAGTCTTCACAAATCAAAAAAGAACCATGAAACTCGTGTCAATGGCTATCTCATCTTCCAAACTAAAACATAATAAATGGGCAAATGGTTAAATACATATGCGAATAAGAAAGAATTCTGTCTCAAAATTTATAATCGTAGAAAAGAACTATTACTATATATCTTAGTTACATTTTTAGTTTCTCTGATTTTAGCCAATCTTACGATATCCCATATTGTTTTGGAAATTCGTTGATAGCACCGATGCCTATTTCAACCTCATAAGAGCTAAACAAATCTTTCAAAATCATCTATGCTTTTATTGATTTATCAAAGTATTTTAAAATATTTAAAAATGTGTTTGTAGTTTCAAAATGTTTATGAATTGTTCGAAGCTACCAGGTCAATCCGAACTTGGTTGCGTTATTGTACTCAGATTTCTTTAACTGCTACACGGTGTCGAAGAAACTGGGACGTTTTTCCCGTGCAGGGTGGTCAATTTTGATCTCGATGGTTAACGGAACTAATGGATTTCAAGCTTCTCCTTCGCGAACTTTACCCGTGGCAAATCGCTCGTGCCACGGTTCCTTGTGGTGGGCACGGAACGAACGCCATTCACGTTGCCCGGGCAAAAGCCGCTGTCTTTTATCGTTCTTTTATCCGCGACTCGATTCTCGAAAGCGAGTAAAAGAAGTGGCGCTTCCTCTACGCTTTTTCCATGACAGACGAGGAATGCGGTGGTCGGGTAATCGTTCTTCGACTACAACTATTCCAGTGATTTTGCGAGAGAAGAATCGTCAGCCAGGTTTCGTTCTTCTTTCATTTTTTACGTTTCCAATTCTTTTAAATTTCTTACAATTAAAGGTACATTCCCCCTTGATATTTTATGCAGTTTTTATTTGAAACACTTTCTCTTATAATAAACAATTTAAAACTAATTTAACCCTTTTCACACTAAGATCGCTTGCTATAAGCAATTTGTAATTCGCAGTTCGAAATAATAATTTTTCTGTAATACTATACTACGAGGATAAATTGATGACGAATGAAACCATGTATAAGTAAAGATATTTGTTTTTAATATAGTTATTATCGTCTTTCAGTTATTCGTATTTCTACATTAAAACAGAAGGTGATTCAAAGTCGTTTTTTGAGTACTAAATGTTATGATGATCAAATTAGGTGACTCAACATGGAAAGTCAAATATGGAAAATGGAAGGTGGAGACATAAAAGTATAATAGGATGTATTGACCAATTAGTTATTTAGTTTGAACATGTCAATAATTTTTATTCAAATATCGCAACTGTCTCAAAGCCAGAATAATTATCTGTGATTTTTTCTCTTTGCAAGTTAATAAATTAACTCATCGAAACTTTCAACTAATATTGCTATCTATCTGTTCATGTATCAACATTTTGTAAACGGCAAACTAGCAAAGGGTCATTTTTAGCTTTAGGACTATTAAATAACAAAATTAATCGTTTTCCGGTTAGAGGAACATGCAGCATTAAAAAAAAGGCTATCTCGAATGTCGAGGTTTTGATATTTTTAAGCGAACATAAAGCTCAGCAAGTACTTTTACGTTTTTTGAGATGCTTAAAAAGCGCTAAAATTCAAACAGAGAGACCTCTGATATTATATACGTATTTATTTAAAAAATGTAAAAGCGTGTAAAATATCCTTTCCACGTTATCATATTTTAAACAAAATTCACGTTACAATATTTTACAGGCATAAAACGTAATTAATAATTTTGCTACAAACGTGATATTCAAAATGTTTTTTTTTCTGAAATCTATCTGCCTCGTCATATACGCGCAAGTTAGAAGTACAAATGTCAAACAGAAAATGGTTTGAAAAAAGTAGGAGTTTAGAAAAAACGGAAATTGATTCCGATTCAACATTCAATAGAAGTATTTAATCATCAATTAGTAAACAAAAAATTTTGCAAAATAAGTATTCTGGTCATAAAAGGGTGTACTTCTGACGCTCTAATGACATGCTATGCAGATCCAGTATTATCGTGAAAATAATATGCCTACTACATTGATTAATCTCGTTGTTCAAATGATATACTACCATGCGTTAGCGATTTATTAGCATAACGGTATATTATCATTTTTAAATAGAATCGGAGATAGAATAGTACATACACTACATCAAAATACAATAAATTACAAACTGACTTGTATATTGTTCATAGTACTAGGCAAAACATGTAAATGTAAATAAATATTTAATAGTCAGCAAAAAAATTCGGTGAATACCTATAATCGTATCAAGTAAATTTTTTTGCGCCTATAGGCGCCAATGATATTGCGACAATTAATTACATCGAGGCTTTGTATTATATGAAAGGTAAAATACTTATCTGAGATTGCAAGAAATAAATTTCTAAACGAACAAACTGATGATGGATAGTTATCAAAGATGAATCATTAACGGCGCTTGTACAACCCCAATCACTACTTGGATCAAGCTTATCTTGGAGGAAGTTAATGTGAGCTATGACATGATACAGAAACAATTTATGATTGAAAACTAATATACTTGCACTGTATTTATAAGCAACGATGGTATAGAAACGGATTTCTTAAGTTATTTCATACAATTTCGTTGGAATTTTGTCGGTATGCTCTACAGCTAAACGCTGAAATATGATAAACGCATAGGTTTATTTATCCTTCAGTTATCAAAAAAATATGAAATATGAAGCAGATGATAACACAGTTATTCTTGTCAGTAGTGAGATTCAGGCCAAAGATAGATGATTTATATGATCTGTTAGTACAAGCTACGTTTCAAGATGGAAACCTACTTAAACACTGAACCAGAGAATCGTTTATAATTTGATTAATGAAGAAATTATTCTTTATACGTCTTATGAAAATGATATTTTGATTAAAATAATCAATGACTTCATGTAATGTATTTTAGCAAGCTTTTTAATATGTTAATATATTTTTTGTAAGCAATAGTAATTTTAGAATGAAAGGGAAGCTAAATAAAGATAGAATATCGTAAAGTAAAAATAGAAAAGTTAGATGAAAAATATTTTAAAGAACTAATAAATACAATATTCAAACATTGTTCGGATACTTTTTGAAATAAAGTTGAACATTTTAATATGGCAAAAATGTAATATTTATTTTCCAATTATTATTTTCAAGTTGGTTTTGTAATGCATTTTACAGGATGACTCAAAACAATGTACTCACACCTTAATCGGCTGTTATACGTATATTTAACTTTCATCAAGGTGTTTATTGATATATTTACAGATCAAATAGGATAAATTAACAACAGATAATGAATTATTGAGTAGATTAGAATTTTTCGAAAATTGTTTACACATTTGTTTGTATGCATATATGACGTTGATAGAAAATAATAGACGAAATAATATAATGTAGGAAACAATACATTTAATGAGAATTTTCTTAATTTATAATAAGATGATTCTATAT
The DNA here is from genome assembly GCA_945859555.1 of Megachile ligniseca. Lineage (NCBI taxonomy): Eukaryota > Metazoa > Arthropoda > Insecta > Hymenoptera > Megachilidae > Megachile > Megachile ligniseca. The sequence continues at coordinate 571,627 of OX243785.1, forward strand.
TTTTGCACGGTTATGTGCTGTGAGAAGGTAATCTATATGTATATGTGTTTTACGTTACATCCAACTATTATACACATCTGTCGCAACAATGTACATCTCAAGTTTTTCTGTTACGCGCCGTAATCTTGTAACTATATAGTAATCCATAAAATATTCCATTGCTTCAAACATGTGATCATTAAAAGTATTTTTGTTATTTTTGTTGATCCGAGTATTTGTTTAAATTTAAATATAACAAACATTTTTTGTAGAATAGAAAACCACGAAGTAATTAAAACTGTGACATGTATATATACCCGGTGTAATTTATTTCTGCTATTTGATTAAATCATAATCTGGACACCTTTCGGAAGCAATGTACTAAAATAAAATTAAACGAAATTGAATCAAATCAAAGTATATAGATATAATCGCTATCTTTAAAACTAGCGGCGATATTATAAATAACATTGTTAGCATCATATGTTAAATTATTATAAATTTATTAATTTAATTGTAAATTCACATTAAAACATATTTCTGTATTTCCTTAGTAACATCTTAAAGGGAATCTTAAGTAAGGCCAAAATATTGCATAGTAATTGAAATTTTTAAAGTTAATTATCCACACCAATGTTTAAATGATTGTATAATAAGTATACACAAAAAGTCTGAAACCTTATTAATCAAAGTGTATTCTGTGTTTTCAATACTTCGTGCAAGTACGAAGTTTAACCGTTCCAGTGACGGTAAGAGAATTTTCTTCGGTTCCGATTCTTTGTCGTTTTTCTTAAAGCTGACGAAAGAATGGCTGGGAAGAAAAAAAGAAACCGTGTCCGAAGCAAAGCGAGAAATAAGTCGTGCAACGGTGCTACGTATTTCCGTTCTAATGACTAGCAAAAACTTGACACCTGCATCGACACTAGTGTCGGAAACAACTCGGATCGTGCCGAGAAATCGACCGATTTCAGGAGTTAGCCTTGCGTAACGAGAATTTTCCATCTTTTCTATCGAGCTACGCCAATTGTTTTGAAAAGAGGCTGCGCCTTTGTAAACGTTACATAACACATGTGCCGAGAACAAAAACGATAAAACTTGGGGGAAACCCCTGCCATATATTCCTGAACACTGTTGATCGTTATCTGTAAAACTAGTCGGACAATGTCATTGCAACTTGACTGAGCAGAACACACACGAGGAATTCAAATAAAGCAAAGTTGCATACACGTTCTTACGTAGTGCGGCTAATATATGTAGAAGTACACAAGCAAACTGGTATAACGTTCTTGATCACTTGAATTCGTACATCTAAGCATGACGAAGCAGAGTAAGCCATCAATGTTCAACAAAGTACACGTTATTAACCCTTTCAATTCAAAGAGCATCTGAAACGGTTTGATATAAAGCGTTTAATAACATTTTGAAATGGTAAAAATGGTACGAAAGTTTTAATCTTTGTCAATTTGCAGTACAAAATTTTTGCGGTAAAATTTATCTTTATGTATCGAACTTTATGAGGAAAGTTTATTTACATACATTAGTACTAATTAAATTAAATATTTTATTATATAACTTTATAGAAATCATTTTGGCGGTAAGTTTAATAGAGTCAAAAGCAGTTGAGTCATTTAGATTTCGACAAAAGCAGTCTTGAAATACAATACACTAATATTAATTTAACACATCTGTACTTGTTGACGTAGTAATATGATCACGTATTTTAAATTCCCATTAATTAAATAAATTTTTACATGAAAATAGAATAAATTTGTGCAGAAATATTTAATCCAGCATAAAGAAATATTAAAATAAATTGTTGTTTAGTTTCAAACTGTCTCTTCTGAAAGAACAATTACTACAAATTTATAACTTAATATAAAATGCATGTATTTACGTTTGTAATAAGCAAAGTTCAATAAGTTGGAAACAGTATTATATTTTAATTTTGTTTCCTGTTTGAATGACAGAACAGGTACGAGTTTAAATTTATGATATCCATCTTTCAATTTTACAAAATTAAAAATATAATCGTCTGCGAAAGAATTCAGATACGTATCCACTAAAGCGAAAAACAATATTTTTATTACAATATATCTATTGTTTGCGATCAAATAATACATGCTTCCGGTATCTCGCTTGAGGCATTTAATGCAGACGACACAATATGCTAAATGTTTCTTTGCTTAACTTACGATAAGGATGGATATCAGGGCAACATTTCAGAATAATTTGATACATTTTAAATTAAAAAGCTAAAAACCGCCTCTGATATTCTGTAAATGTTTAAATCTGCATATAATTGGTATATGACCTTCATTCAATTTTTATCTTTTACGGATATATATTAATCGCACGCATTATCGATAATACTAATATAATACCTTTGGAATTTGTTGATGTTATCGTTACGTTTGCAACGCATTGGCGACAGGTTTATCAATACAACCACTGCGTTTCATACTGTTTAATATTCTTTAAGAAATTTTGCCGCCGACCGAATGTAGACTGTATGTGTTTTTTCCTTATACTTGCTTTCCGAAGCTGTACGGTAAAACACTTTTACACATTTTATTTTAAATTACTCATATTATATCCTTTTATAATCCTTTAATTTTTCAAGAAAGTTTAAATACAATTAAAAGTGCATCTTTAGTTATAATTAAAATGTAATTGAGTTACAATTAAAAGTGTGCCTGCAGTGAATGCTTTGATTTCAAATACAATTATCTTCGTTTTGGTACAAAGAATCCTTTTGTGATTTCACTAATGTCGAGATCTCATTGTTCTTTACATCCGCTGGCATTAGAAAAAAATTTCATGTTACTCAAATTGTGTTTCTGATACCATCACCTTGAGTACACAGCATATACCCTGGAAGAGAACTTACTGAACATTATGTATGTATAATGTGCCGTTGCTATAAAGGAAGATTTTGTGCAACGTTAACGAGACGATTCACGTCCCGAATGACTGGCTTATTTCGAAAAGGTCTTCCGCGACACGCCGTTAGGCTTGACTACCGGTTAATTAACGACGTGACACCATAATTGGCCCGGTAATTCGATCCGCTCGTAGATGGATCCTTGTGCGAGTGCTTCGCGTGTCCCGGGGCCCACGGGTTAAAACGGACCCGCGCACATCGTTAAATTAAAATCCTGAGACGAGCTATGGTATAACCATCGTATCGCCGCCGTCGCTTTGCACCGGGCCATCTCGGCGGTGTCTTCTAATTTGCAACGCATAATATTTGAATAATTTGCACGCGCTAATGGGACCCGGCCGTGAATCTCTGAGGAACGCGCCAGGATGCATATAGAAACACCTTGCAGACTTTCTCCGTTTTTTTTTCTTCGCTTTCAAAGTAATACAAACGATTTATTTGAAATCATGATAAGCAATATCAGGTCGGTTATCGAGCTCGTATGACGAATCCGCTTGCAACCACTTGATCAAAGTGTGCGACTCGACCGCATCTAATCGCAGACACAGTATCTTATCAGTGACGTATACGACGGCGCTTTCGTCGCCCGTCCAACACAGTGGAAAATGTCGAATGCGTCGCAATCGTTATCTACCTGGTACTGTTATTGTTTGCAAACTTTTACGGTCTATCATGGAATTAATTTACGAGTTTTTGGACGATTTAATTTTGTTAAAGCAGCTGATATGTACGTCGATTCGTGACTTTTCCTTTCTTCGCCGAACTTTTTTCTTCGTTCTGATGAAACAGATACTGCGTAATGAAAGATGTATCAAATTGTTGTGTTAGTAGCTAGAAAATTTCTTTCTTTCATATTTTAAGCGAGAAGAGAGAGAGAGATATTCGACAAAACGCGTCTTAAATTCAATGATGAATCACATACGACTAATGATGATGAAACCTGTATGTACAATGAACTAACTTTCTAAACTTTTGCAGTTTACGTTGAATGCTTTATGCTTTATTGTTCGTTTAACTTTTTTCGTTAGTGAGTCAAATATTATATTAATATATTTATGTATTTTTTTTTTAATATGTTTTAAATCATTTCAGTTTGAGTTTATTTATCGAATTCGTTTTATACCCGTGTACATTACTACGAGAAATTTCACATAAAATTTGACACGAAATTCGTTGCAATAAAGCAAAACATAAACACAAGACGATATAAATCATTGAAACCAGAATCAAAACGACGTATAATGATCTCCAGGTTGGTGTCATTTTGTGTCAAATTGTATTGCGTCGACAGTATTAAAGTATGATTTCATGAAGTGTACAAATAATCAGCAGACGTTTAATCTTTATCACGTGTGATGAATTTCAATTATTTGAACCGATTTCGTAAGGCAACTTCGTTCTTGTTTCTGAAATTCCTCCAAAGTACACAACATACCAATTTTTGTATCGAACACATCATGAAAAGTGCTGTATAAAACAAACATTCTATTTATCTCTACAATCGATCTTAATACTATTGGATCAGTCAAAAAGTTATGTCGTTTTTATCAGTAGATGACATTTATTCAATCCATGTATCAACACTTTCTTTTCCTTCGACAAATGCAAACATGGCCTTAAAACTTTCATTTTAGCGTATCTTATTTAAAAAACAGTACTAAGTATATGAAGTTTTTCACTTGTTATAAATGGTTAAAAATGGAAGATACATAGACTGATTTTGGCAATATTATATTACATCATTTTCATAAAAGTAAAAACATTGTTCCTAAAAGACATGTATAACGTATAGTGAGGTTACACTAAATGATTTCAAGTTAGTTTCCATTTGAGAAATTTTGTGTTAGAAATATTCATGTGAATAATGATCCATGTTCCATACGAAATGAAAAGTATTATCTTATATTCTACATCACACGGTATTATGTACATATATATATATATATATATATATATTATCTTTCAATTTGATTACTTCATTACAATTATTAAAATTTTCGCAAATTTATTGTCTTGCATCAATTCTGTAAAATTAGAATTTTTCTTTTTTGGAATTTTCTATATGTCGGTATAATAAGTCGATAGCACTTCTCTCCGAAATATATTTTTTATACATAATTTACTGATTAAATTGTATTAATTCCTTATTGCACGCTTTTTATGACAGACATTATGAAGTGTTACTTACTATTTTTATTATTGAATACAAAAATAGCCAGATCCAAGTGAATGCAATAAACAATACTATCAAGATAGCTTACAAAACTTTTTACTATAATAATTTCTTAAGTTGATACATACGTGTACGCGAGTATAATTGCGACTGGTCTACAATGTGTTAAACACGAAGTAAATTACAGACTACTGGTAAGGTGTTAACTATGCCTCATAAACCCATAAACCCATAAATGCTTTGGGTTATACTGTACCACTAGACTGTATAAGATATAAACAGTTAACTAGACAATAAGGAAATTCAGTATTTATTTCTGTCGTATTTTAGAAATGTGCGAATTATGATTTTGCAGAATTATTATTTTTTAGACCACTTATAATTGTGTGAAGTTTAAATTTAATCAATGATGCACATCCTTTAGAAATACTTTATATAGCCAGTCATAAATTTTTGAATTACTATAAAAAGTTGGTGTACATGCAAATTTTTATTCAGTAATAAATCTAAATGATATATATTAATTTGAGACCTGGAAGATATTTCTTACCAAGCGTCTACATTGCCATCTACAAATTTTATTATTTTTCATCATCCTTCAATTCGTTTGTTTCTTCAATCTTATATTTCGGTACATTTACTTTATATTGCATAATAATCTGGAAATCAATGTTTGTCGATTCAAATCATTTTTGTATCGATTCATTTTCCATACACATTAAATGTTCTGGGACTAAAATTAGAACAAATTATAATTTTCGTACACAAAAGTACTAATGTCCTGTTAAAAATTTAAAACATTTATCCATTTTGCTTAAATAAATACTTTTTTTAATTTTTGGTTAGAATCAAACTATACAAAAAATAGGAAAAAAGAAACCATTTCTGTACGAACCAGATATCGATACAATGAAGAAACGAAACACATTTGCAAATCTTGTCGCCATTATTATATAAAATATTTAAAGAATTTTTAAGAGAACTTATTGCATACGCACTATAATGTCAAATATACGTAATTTAGAATGAGTATTATATCCCACAATATAATCGCTATGAATATAATTATTATATATTTACAATATACGTATAATATGCATATAATATTCAATAGATGGAATTCACATTTTGCTATATAGAAATCAGTAAAATCTTTAAATAGAATAGATGATTAGCATAGCGCATTTCATAAGGGATTCATTCAATGAGACCAAAAGAACTACAATTGGCTAAAAAAGTCACAACTACTAACTGAATTTTAAATTTACATACTCTTGTTGATAAATATAAGCTTTCATGTGCAAATATACCGACATCTATTGCTCTTAATCATTTGTTAATAATCTTTCTGAAAGTATAAATTCTTATGAATTTTGTACTTTTCATACTTGGATTGAAAAATTTGTATAACACGTACAAATAGCTGAACTATACATTTTAATATATATTTTATCGGTAAAATACATATTTTGGCAATAATAAATATATATTTTAAAGCTTAAATTGTTTAAAGGTCATAGTTACTTTATAACCATTTAAAAGTGCTTAAAATAATCAAACGCATAATACAAGTAGTAATTGTATAAAGTTAATTTCTGTATTTATTACGTTAATATTTTCTTGGTATATGTACAACTTTTACTGTAACTTCAATCTGACGAGTATTTTATGAGAGTTACACGTTTCTTCATCGAAACGTAATATCAACAAGGAAACATTTTATTATCAATCGTTTTATTAATGAAATTATTTTACGTACGTTCGGATATTGAGTTAAACAATTTATTATCCAACTATACAAGTACAAATTTTGGCGGAGACAATCAGTGAAAAGATTAAACCTTTGCGGTTGCAATTCGGGACATTTCCAATAAAATTCCTATATTTTGAATACTAAATCTACCAGCGTATAATACACACCTATTTCGAAATTAAAAATGATGCTGAAAAATAGATAAACAAATGATAAAACATTAATTTCTTACCTCGATGAAAAATGACGAAGATTTCAAGAAATGACTTGAACAAACAATAGCTGTAATTACTCTAACCTTACTTTAATAAATTTTGTAATTTGGAACAAAAGACTCATAAAGGGATTATTTGACCCGTTAGGTAATTTTAACGTTAAATATTACGATCGCATAGGATTAAATTTAAAAAATTTGATTTTTGCTTTGCATTACCTGATGCAATTTCTTGACCATTATTCACTAGTCCGCGGTGTTATAAGGGTTAAGAGTACGCGTAATGAAATCATCGTGGTTTCCGAGCGGGGGGCCGAAGCCACGTGTGTCTCTATCCCTCACGCAGAGGAGAGGTAAAAGAATCGGTGAGGGTGGCGTGGTCGCAGGTGGGAGAGCCAGGGAGAGCCAGGGAGAGCCGAGAGGTAGCCCGGAGGAGCAAGAACTCGACCGAGAGGAAGGAGGTTGGGTGTCGTAGGAGGCGGTGGCAGGAGGGAAGGAGGTGGGACCGTGTGGCGAGCGTGCGAGAGTGAGAGGACGAGGTGAGTAGTGAGTCCGTGGAGCCGAGTGAGTAACAGGGAGTCGCAACCGAGGACCCACTCAGTCACCACGAGATCGGCAAGCCGAATGGTCAACCGCGCCGGTTCTCCTGCTCGGTAGTTTGCGCACAACACTAAGGGATCAAAACAAGGACACGTTGTTCCTTCGTGTGTCAACCAACGTGTAAGTTGGCGGATGAGCTGCTTGAATCGTCGTACGCGTACGTTTCGACTTGTCGAAATCGCAACAGGGATTTGCGAATCCGATTACACGATGTGGAGATTTTTGGTGCGCTGTTATGTCACGTTGACATCGATCTGACGTGTTTGCATTCGATCGTAATCGTTCGACAAGCTGATATCCGTCTACCAATTTCGAGAATTGACTTTTTACCGGGGAAACATCGCGGAGAGACCGGAAGTGAGTGAGTGGATGCGAGCAAGAAGTCGAAGACTCTCCTGCAGGAGGACGAGGAAGAGATGATCGAGCTGCTGGTGGCCGGAGCGTTCGCCCTCGCCACACTAAGGCGGTGTGTGTACATTGCTAAATTCTATCCACTTTCTCTCTAGCTTTTATCTTTCTTGTGCTATTTCTAAGAAGAAACTTTTTTTTTCGCGAACACAAAATGAATCGTGACAGGAGCAAAGGTTGGTCTCGCGACGTTATTCCGTCAAATTTTTATCCAGTTTACACTTTAGAACGACACCAATTTGCTCCTATCTATTCGCTTCGATGTGTCTGCTTAATAAAAAACGGTCATTTATTCCTACCTAGGAGTCACTTGCAGGAAAGAACTAACGACAAGGTGTATCTAGCGACAAGTTTTGCCGTAATGTACATAATGATGCAGTGACACGTGAGGATTCCTCGCGATGTCTCAGCTACATTGTTTTTTTTTCTTATTTGCGCATAGCACGATTCTACAAATCTTGGCTTAGGGTAAAAAAGGTCTTTAAACGTGAATAGAACGCACTGCTACTTCAATTGTTTGCTATATTCAGAAATTAGAAAATTCCGTTAGTAATTGCTTCTTTTTTCTCCTCGAATACGATGGTTACGTTGTGTTTCGCCATAAACGTTCAGGTATTTGGTATTTTATGATCATTTCGTAAATATCGAGTTTTGTGCTAAATACAAGTAGCGTCTTGTGTATAATATACAATTTAAATATGGAATTTAGTCAATATATTGATTTTGTAAGAAATACTCCAATTTGATAAGACTAGATTTAGCAAGAAATAAATAGATTGTAACATATTACTTGGGTGAGCAATACTAGCTATTTATCGAGAAATATTCTGATTCAATAAACTTAGCATTTGGAATGTAATCTCCAATAAGAAAAATAATTACTGGTTACAGTTAAAGAATATCTCACAGTAATGTTAATGCAATTCTTACACTCTCGATTGTCTCGCTCTTCTTGTGATTTACCACTACAATTTCATTCTATCCTTAACAGTTTTTCATTCAACTCTTCACAGGTAAGATAGCCTTTGATCTTAACGGCGAGGACGACCAGACTTCTTAGATCATAATTATACGATAATTGCGTTGACTAAACGCAACCGTAGGATTGTTGATTGTTAAATTAATTTATGACGGCAGCCGTAAAACGTCTACTTTTCTATTCAAGGGAAAAAGTAAATTTTTTTCTTTCGACGAGAATAATTTGGTCTTTATTTACTTATTTGGATCAAACTTCTAGAGAAAGTCTATTTCTTTGTCGGACTACATTTATCGTAATCGAATGTTACTACTCATCGAGCAACGTTGAATTAGAACAGCTGGATTAACCATTCTTTCTGGCAACGTATCACGATAGACATGTTATCGATTACGTGAATCAAATTGATAATCGAATCATAATATTCTGCTGATGTGCCACCTCTTTTAAAATTATTAACTACGTAATCGTAAGATAATCGATATATTTAAGCAGATAATTCGCGCAAGCGATGATATAGATTGAGATAGGAACAAGTTTATTGTGCACTCACAAATTTGGGTCAAGTCCAAAATAACAGTTTCATTTCATGAGAGTTAAATACTATTCATAAGAGACAGTGTTCAATTTTATATATTGTATATGTATTTGTGAAGTATTCGGTTTGATGGTTTTGCACTCCAAGATGAGTACCTGTAGAATTTGAGAAGGTGCTTATCTATAAGTATTTTGTGATTTAAAACTGTAACGTTGTGGTACTGTAACATGAAGCATAAAAGACTACAGGTGTATAAATACGTTGCAATTTTTTTTAATTTTACTCAAATTTAATATCATAAACAAATCTCAACAATAGAGTCAGAAAGGTAGCTATTATACACGTAATGTATTATTGAATATATTTATATTAAAGGTTCGAATCTATTTCATATACTCAATTATTTTAAAATATACTTTCATCGTTTGGAAGTATTCAGTTAGATAAGAATCTAATTAAATTATGAATATTTATGTAAATATGCAATTCTCCTGACATATTTTCTTTCAACAAGTTAATGGAAAGTGTTATTTTATTCTGCAAATTTTGCATCTACATTTAATACATTCCGAAAATTGTACTGTTAATTCAAATAGTATTTATTTCGCTTGAAAATGTATATTTGTTTAATTGCGATAAGTCTTGTTGAAGAAATGGAAATATTTCCTTGCGACAACAGATTATGTATATATCATATTTTTGTGCAAAGATAATCGATGCGGTCTCGCATGATAGTACTTCTGTTCGAGTGAATACGATTAATACCTCATCGATCATTAATAGACGTTTGTAGAGGCAAATTAGTAAACCAGTGACTAAGCGTTAAACCGAATCAACTCTCAAGCTTGATTTCTCTCATGTTTATTTGGCTTCGGAAATGATGGTCAGGAAGAACGATATCGACGTTTCTAACTTCGATATGTCTTTCGTTTAGTCGTCACCATATCGCACCCTTGTAAGAAACGTGACATAGATTAACACGATATGATTATTCAGAAGAGAGAACAAAATATCGGATATTTTAAAATTAATGACTTGATAATAAAGACAGATTAACTGGTCAATTACAGATTGTTATTCATTTCCCGCTTTTGAAATATGTCAAAAATATTGAAACTGATTGATTTCTACTGAAATCGCGTAATTTTAAACTGACTTATTATTAACCCTTGAATAGTAGAAGGCGAATAGTAGGTATAAACATGATCTAATAGTAAAATTTTTATGTGCATATTCCCAAAATATATTTCTGTATTAAATTTTCACCTTATTGAATATAATTAACTTTTTAATCATATGACGAAGCCGAATCCTGATTTACATTTTCGAAATATTTTGGAGCACGAAAGAGATCCGAAAAATTTCAACTTATACATCACTTTTCTTAAGTGGATTATGTATCTCATTTGCATAGATAATAATATTACCTTTTACGTTTTTACACGACTGTAACCGAAGGAAAACAATATTAAAAACTGGTTGCACATTTCTTTTTAAGAGTCAAAGTATTTTCTAATTGCACGGTTGTAAATTAGTCATCGTGGTTGAATTGAGCCAATCGTATAATTATTGCAGAGTTAGAAATTCAATCCGACGTATAAATCGGCTAGGAAAACATAAATTAACTACAGAGAGAAACGAGCCTCGAGAAACTGGTCCTTTGCGTTCCAAACAAATCCAAATCAAAATTTTAGTAAAATGATACGGCATCTTAAATTTCGCAAGCGCTTTATCTTTCTACTTTTCTCAAGACGTGGTTCAAGAAAGATGTTGTTGATTAGAGAATATCGTGGAACCTTTTATCATGAAGTGTTGTAAAATTTTTTTAAATTCTTTACCTCCGACTTTGAATATCGATCAACTTGGTCGTTATACACAATTGTCTCATTATACAGAGTGGCTCAAAGAAATTTTACACCTCAAAGTTTACAAATTCTTCATCGCAAAATAAAATCGAGAATTTCTTCATCATTTTATAACCTGAAGCTTTACATCCTCGATTTACAATTGAGTATTAGATGGAACTTCCTCTTAGACGAAACATAATGATTTTAAATGTCGGACTCTATTGATCCAAAAGTTATATGTTAAAAATTAAAAACTTTGAAGTACTATATAGTTTACTTAAGTGTGGTAACTAAGTAATATTTATTATTTAGTAAAACACATATTGTGCTTGGGTTGCATTCATTAAAAACGCCGGTAAGTCAATATTATTTCAACGACAAAGTTGCCGGTCCAAATATCCTCACAATCAAAGTGCAAATTCGTTGTAAAAATGTTCCCTTTCTCTCATCCAGATTTTTTCAGGGCACCAATATAATTTTATTTTTTTTAGTCATCACTAGCTAACACTTATTAAGCTATTACACATATCACGTCACTAATTTATGTTTACCGTCTTGCATTGACTGGAACTTGTATTTTCTTTTATATGTTATGTAATTGCTTCTTATAATAGTCTTTAAGTCTACATAATTTTGACAAATATTTACAATTTCTGTCTCTTTCAAGTAATTTAAGTAAGTTCCAAGAGTTCCTAGTTGATAAAATTGCTCTAATGGCACTGTATTAATAGCAATGAACAGTATGGTATCAGAATCAATTGATCGATACGTATTAACAGTTGCGTTTGTATGTATTAATGCTTTGAATATCCAAAGATAATTGATCATTCACAATATTATAGTTTGAAAAGTGACATTTTTAAATATGGTCTTAATTCAATAATCACTATGTGTACAATTGTTTAACAAGACGCCCCAGTAATTAATCACCTAATGTGCAATTGTAATCGTAAATTAAAAATTAGCGTACAAATTTTCCATTCGTTTTATACATGTTTCTTGAGACAGCCTATAAAATATGTGCTCAGCGTTTTACAGAATAAGTAAAAAATTATTTCCATTATAACAAATTAGTTTATTATTATAAAATAAAACTTGTCCACCCATTTTAAAGAGTATCAATTGCATTTTGAAATCGCATATTTTTATAGAAAGCGTAATATTTAATATTACGAATACAAATAAATTATCCATAATATTTGATAGATCATCTATGATTTATCCAATTTATTTCCGAACCATATTCGTCCACAGTTCACCCTTGCCTTATAATATTGTATATCACATTTCTGATGTAATCAATACATAGATCGATAGATAGATAGTAGTACAATTGAATTGTAAGATACATTCTAATTGCAATTTCTACAGTCAAAGATTGCTAAATACAAAATACGCTTAATACTTAAATTTTATTTGTTTTAACATTGCTGTCATAAATAATTAGATCTAATTCGTACAACTGCTGGGAAAAAATCATAAATCAAGAAATTAGTGCTACATATTACAATAATCATAATTTCAGCAGACTATTACAGTTAATATTACAGTGATCAGAATTACATCAGAAGTACAAAGTTAATTAAGTATAAATTCAATATTCATTCTCGTAAAAACGGATGTACTGTTGCTAAGACTACTTTTCTAGTTAAAACTGTTAACAGTTTGATAAACTTCCTTGTCTACTTAGACGAAATAAAATTCTAATCTATTCAATATAATTACCAACGATGTAATTTCATAATTTCATCAACATCTTTTCTGTGTCGTTAAACAACAACAATAATTTTTACAAGATTTTACATTCTTCCGTATAATAGTACTAGCCCCCTCTTTGCTAAGAGTAATCGTAGTCAATTAACGTTAACACAATAAAATACTAAAAGTAATTATAACTTCTTACTGCGCAGCATTTCTTTTAACTGGAAAGTGACTATAGTCGTCCGTAAAATTTCTAATTACTTAACAACTGTGTTCCAGCATAACATATGTACTTCAATGTTTTCGTTTTATTTTAATTACTTGATCCAATTATTTTTACAACTGTATAAATAAGAGAGCAGTATAAATGCAGCATCTTATTTTAAATGTCTTTATTTCAGCAAAGCATTTTTGAATATGCGGATATTTGTTATCGAGTGTAACGTAAATTTCTTTTGACTAAAAACATCAAATATGTAAACTTGATACTGTATAAATTTGATGATTTGTGTATATATGTACGCAAATTTTAATATTTAACAATTTTTTAACTTGGACTTTAAATTAAAGATTTTTAAATATTTGAATTTTTGAATTTTTGCAGATATTGTACAGCTTTTAGTTGCTCTTTTAAAATATAAGGTTAGCAGTATATCTAAACTGGTACAGAACATCGTAAGATGCTGAAAATTTTGAAAAGAAAGTGTGTAAATACAAATTCCCTCGAGTATATTCTCACCGTCACAAGACACTTTATGTTGAAGATGTTTTAAAAAAGAAGTAAGCCAACGCAATATTTTGCGTTGCATTATATACTATTAACCTCATACTTTTAAAAAAGAACTCCGAAGGTTGTACATTTTCAACTTTATAAGTTTGTAAATTTGAAAACTTGAGTTGTTCACATGGCTAATATTTACGGTCCTTAGGCTACACTGAATACATTGGAATGAGTTTCTTTCCTAACATGCTTGCAGTATTATTGTTTCTTGTTAAAACTTAGCATTCATTCTAGTCCACTAATATTTCATGTCCTTAATTTTTATTGATAATTATTTTATTAGTAGTATATATTAATCGTATGATGGTTTTTATTATATCATTTACATTATTTTTTATTTTATTGTTTTAATAAATTATTTGATACGTATTGTTTACAACTGTCTATATAATAATAGTTTATCGCAACGAAAGGGTTAAAATGTTACAAATAGATTCCTCCTTTTATGGTTATTAAATTCGAAAATCTAGTTAAACTTACATCAAGCGTAAATACATTACAATAGCTTGAAATCATCGACTCTTTTTTCTTTCGCATTTCGTAATTATCTCATAGTGCCTCGCCCTTTTCGACCGCTATTCAAACAAATGTTCTCCAACAGTGTCTCGGAGCAAAATAAAATGTCGCGATGGTTTGGCCGGTACCATAGTACAAGTGGAATGTAAGATTTCCTCAATTACGAAATCAGGTATAAAGTTCGGTGTGTATTGTCCCAAAATCATAGACAAACTTAATATTTTCATTTCGAAAGTAAATTCTTGATAGATATGTATTTGCTGCGACAATAACGGAGTAACTTTTGCAGTAACTATATAATCATAATTATAAAATGTCTTAAAGGTTTTGTATTTGATATTTATTTGGTAATATTAGACAATTTGTTCTTCTTCGCGTATTTCTAATACATATACATATATCAAGTTACCTAAACAATTGGATAACTTTTTAAATTATTTCTCAGAATAATTACTTCATGCTATATTTTATGTGTACTTGAAAATACTCATAAACTGTGGTGCTTCTGACTCTTTTCACAAAGCAATATTTGTGTATTTAATAAGTAAAAGTGATGTAATGTTATTGTGTAAATGTAGCCTTATAACTTACTTTATCAAATAATAACGAACCGGGTTTTTGTGCTATACAATGTAGGAGATTGGTAACATTCTTCTTATAACTACAAGATTGACATCCATGAGAAATTGAATTTATTACCTTAGAAATTTCAATTTAATGCATAGAATGCATTAGTACGCTTTGTTATTTATATACATAAAACAGAGTATTCAGCAATTTCGCTTTATCTAACGTTGACAGTTATATGTAACATAACGTGCATACATACATATTCTATATCTCTGTGTTCAGCAATAACTCTGTTATTAAAATAGAACATAATATTAAAATATGTTGTAAATCATTAGAATTAACAAATTATAGTCCGTATAATTTTTCTCAGCTGTAATAGAAAAGATCGTCTACTTTGAATAGATACACTATGCGCGGCTTGTACTGATTTGCATACTAACTTACTAGACCCGTACAGTACCTACCTTTTAGTGCAGTGTAACCTTAACATTTTCATTACAGTACTCATTGCTACTTGAAAATTCGTGCATTGTAGAACATTTTTAAATTACATTGTAAATTATAACATTTTTGAAATTCGGAAAATATATGATAATTATCATTACATAAATGATTGTATTAACAGTATGTACTTAATTCATGAACGATGGTGTATATTTGCATATATGTGCATCCCTTGAACCTGACTCAGTAAAAGTCGATTGATCATCAGTGAATGGTCGTGATATCAGTAAATTAAGAGTATGAATAGTTATTCAATCAAATTACGGAAATAAATTAATCACTCATTCGATGTGTGAAAAATTCATTCTTTTATTGAATGGAACCGATCAAGATAAATAATTATTAGTTAGGATTGTTTAATCAGTAGATTAGTGTATTTCACACGATTTTTTTCTTATGATTTATTCATAATGGACAACTATCGTGTGATTATACATATACACATATACACATGTTACATATTAATGTACACTCTTACATAAATACAATTTTATATTGCAACATATTTATTAAATAGATTAATAATACTAATAATAATTTCATTGATCTATGCAGTACCAAACCGTAACCTCAGTGTTTAACCTCGCACTGCCGCTTGAAAATACGTGGTCATCCAGAAATTTAATTTAGTTTTTCACTTTAATAGTCTTATTTCGACAATTCTATATTACCATTTTTTATCGTTTTAATAAGTTTTTTGCTATGACTACAAAAATTTTTAAATAATAATGACGGTGATCAGCAGGAACGTGATAAAGGAATTTGATTTCATACAAATTTCAAATGCTATTAAAGAAGACTTAACACCGTAACCATAAACAAAATACGTAGAACATTTTTTTTATGTTTCTGTTATCATTAATTTCTTGCAAATTACCTTTGTAAAACACACTGCATCCGGTAATTAAACTTGAGAAGAAAGCTGTGCAGATTGCATGGCATTACTTGCAGTTTCGAATTGGCTGCACGGTGCGACACTGGCATATTTTACTGATTCGTCGATAATTCGACGAAGAATTCATTGATTTTCCTGTCATGATCGCTGAAAACTAGCGTAAAAGTAATTCACTGAGCGAGTCAATAAAGTTTCCGTCGATTAAGATTTAGAAAGTGACGCTAGTAGTGTGATTATTTAAATTGGAATTGTCACCACATTATGTAGATAACCAATGAACCAACATCACTTAATAGATTAGGAAAATTAAATCCCCTTCATTTATTACTTTTGTCCACGATTTTTGGAAAATATGCAAGTGTGTGTCCGTGGCAACCTGTAGACGCCTCGTGTGTTCTTCCTAGGATGAACAGGCAGGCTATGGGTCCCCGATAGAGGCGTGCGCCGTGTTGATCCGGGACACACACTGACTGTTTACACGCGGTACCATCGCAGACCCCTTTTTTTCTCTTTTTTCTCGTGTTAGCTCCAAGTCGAGTCACAACACTAGTAAAGTTACAAAAGCCAAAGGCAAACAGATCCGGGGACGGGCCTTAACCGGTTTATCAAACACTCATGTGGCCCGGAGGTGGTCTTGTACGTTGCTGAAAAGTGACGAAGACGAGAAGATCCCGTGGACGGAAACGGCGACGTCGATGTCGTCTTCCTGGACGACGCATGCGTAATGTGTACGTTTTCGCGACGAGGCGAGGAGAGGAAGTTCAGTGCTCTTGATGGCACACGAGACGAAACTGATCGTTCCCAGAGAGGTGGAGTGAAGCGGATGAAGGAGGAGTCAAACAGTGCCGAGGCAAACCTTCTTTTCTTTTGTCAGGTATAACTGGAGCCGCCGTAAAATGTACCATCCCTTTGCCTTGCTACTTTATTCAGGACAAGTAATCGTTCGATAGTGTTAGTTCAAGGAATATCAATATTTATGCTGACGAATTGCTGAATCGTTATCTACAGCAAAAACATTGATTATTCGAACTAATGGGGCGGGAGGGCGAAGGGATAAACTCGTTTTGATAAGCAAATTTTTGCATAATCGGTTCGAAAGTATCAAATGTGAGGATTCATGAACAACAACGCTGGTCAGTACAGTGAAATATCGATCGATTGTTCTCTGAATAATCGTTTTCCAGTACGTGTCGTTTACTCATGTAGACCCAATCTCGGATCTTACTTTTTTGTGCCTATGGTTGTCCCGCATTTATCGTTTAGTTCAGTCAGTTCCTACAAAAACGATAAATAACTGTTTCACTGCATATCAAAAAGTAAATTCGAATCTGACTGAAGAGTTTTGACTTAGGTTTTGAAATAAGTTCAAACCTCTTATAAGTATTTCGGAAAACGTAGAAGGCATTTTTAAGAACGATTGAACGTTGGCCAGTACATATGAAACTTGTATAAATACTGCGCCACCCTTTGGCTTCCTTCGATATACGATGTGCCAAGTTCCGCTTACAATGGTGATTTCAAGGTTCGAGAACTACTTTCGCAAGATTTCATTCTTTCGAACAGCACAATACTAATATCATTCGTTTTCAAATTCGATAAATACTTATTCTGCGGTTTGAAATTATCTTATATGTAGAATGAAATATCGTTTTCTGATTTGTATTTAAACTCTATGAAATGAAATTCTCGCATTCGATATGCCTCGAATTTATGAATACATGTTGATCCTAACTCAATTCTAATGAATGATCAAAACAGTCATTTTCCAAAACTAAAAACATATTACGTTCAAAAGAACATTAAATGACCACAGTCTTCTTAATTATGTTAATCAGTTCAACAAAAAATTATTTCATTTTCACATATGCTTCTGAGTTACTTTTTCAAATACTATCCTTAGTTTAATAATTAGTTGGAAATTAATTCATTAATTCTAGATTTTCAAATTCTCCAATTTTCAAATTGTTTCATTTTTCAATTCGAGCGTTTCTAAATTTCTAAATGATTGAATTTTTAAATCTTCAAACCTTAAAATCACAAATTGACAAATTTCATATGGTCAAATTCTCAAATTTCTAAAATTTCAAATTCCTAAATTACCGAACTCACAACTACAAACTTCTTGAACTCCCCACGAGAGAAAAATTTACTCTGCCAACACTACTTCGAACCATCTTGGCCAATAGTTGAATAATATGGCTAATAACAGTAAAATTATTTGTATATATTTTTTATTTCTTAAATATGTAAGATTATTTTATTAAAATACTGTCTCTTTGACAGGAGATATAAAAAGTTACACTTATTTTCGCTAACTGTACGCATCGTAGTCCGACCTCCTCTACTTTTACTCTTATGTTAATTGAACCAATATAAAAATAGTGAAAACAAAATAACATTTTTAAATTTTCTAATTTTATCAAATTCGTTTATAAAATTTTATTAAACGAGCAAATTTGACAAATGGTATTTCCAATTTTGATTATTTTAAAAGTTTATTCAATTGTACATACAGTATTCAATGTAATCAATTGTTAATCTATAGATATACATTTTTTTTCTCATATCATCCAAGTTTTTTAACTACTGTGTTGAGTTTTTGAAGTAAAATTCAATTGTTCATTTGTTCAACAATTCCATTTGTTTTGGCCTTCTTCAAACCGTTATTAAATCACGTTATAACATTATACAACAACCAAGATAAATGCATATGTTGTACAATCAGTAATCGTGATGGTTGAAATTATAATGCAATCTTCAAATTAATATATATCTCTTATATACAAACATGGCATCAGTTTATTACAAAACAATTTTTTATTTTTAAAATTCAACACAATATACAAAGGATTAAATAAAGAAGAAAAAAGTAATTAGAATATGTCAATTATTAATTAATGTACACAATTCATACCAAACCTCTAATAATGTGCTGAATATTAAACTGACTTCAAACATAAAAACATACAAATAGCTGCAAACCTAATACCTATGCATTTGACTACACTTGTGAAATTGATCACAAGTCGTGTTTTAATCATGAGTATACATGTTTTATGATCAATAATTAAGTTTCGAAATAATTTTGATCATGTTTTGAGAGATGAGTAATCATCGAGCAGTCTCGATCGTTCAGGTTTTGGAAGGCAATCTAAAATAAATATTTGTATCCGTTATGCGTTTATCTAGTGGAATGAAATATGTTTTCGCCATGTGCTCATCAATGTCATCATTTTTTCAACAAAAACGTATTAAACAATATCATCGTCATTCGTAACCTTGTACCATAGATTATACTACTCTATTCTTATCTGTTCTTATACATTATCATAATTATATTCTACAAAATTAGAAGAATTTTTTAGATTTTAATAGTTTTAACTTATTCTTGACACCGAGAATTACAGATTTTCCAACACTCTTTTACTGATTTTCTCGCGAGAATTATAGTCTGAGGACAAATACTAACAAAATTATTACTAGAAAATGAATACGATTTCCTGAATTTCTTCCGGATACAAACTGTCTCAATCGTGTTTCCTGTTTTTACTGTTCGCGAAAAAGTGGTTGTAGCTAAAATTTACAAGTCAGGGGTGAAAGTAACAAAGTAATTTCACCAACTGAAATTATACGCTGCATTCCAATCATCGAAATAGGGTCGCAAGAGAAAATCTTTCGAAATTACACCAAACGTAATCTGTCCTTGCATCGACCCCCTTCACTCGCACTGAAAACTATGTGAAATGACTAAAAACTCTGTTTCATGAACAATCGTAAAATCGTACACGAACACATAAAAAATGTTTAGATTTTGATAATTATTCGCTTCTTTTCTAAGTCACTTTTATGGTGACCATAAAAAATATGGAGACCTAAAAGTGACTCGGACACGCATTTGGCTGAGGTTTCGGGTTCATCAAGGTTCACCGGACATATTATATGGGACGGACGGGCATTCCACCGTGAAATGAAAATATTATACCAGCCTCTGGACTGTTGAGCGACACTGGATACGCTGGTCATTATGACCATTTCTTTGCAGAGTTTATGTTTTGAAATTACTTATTGTAACAAAAAGAAAAATAAGAAAATAACATTACGTTAATAAGTTTATAATACGCTTTTACTAAGTTTAAACGCGATTGACACAAATCAAGTATCTTTTAAATAAAAAAAAGTCATTAATTATGATAATGATAATTACCTTATAAATAACAAATATTTGAAATTTCTGTTACATATAAATATATTTTGACAGCTAAAAATTAAATTCTTTATGAAACAGTATGTATAGTAAATTACATTTCTTCTTCTTTTTCTGAGATTATATCATAATCTCCATTGAACGTTTCTTCGTACTATTTTTATTACAAAAGCTTTTCATTTAGTATTCTTGAACTTCATTAACCAATGATTAATTAAGATAGATGAGTCGCTACTGTTATAAGGAAAGAGGATGAAATACGAAATCTCAGTGTCAGGAATTTACAAATTCGAAAGCTACAGTTATTTAGATATGTATAATTTTCGGTGTTATTGGACGTTACATTACATTAAATAAATCTAATTAAGATTTAATTAAGCTTATTTTCTACTATTTTCTACTTTGATATTTCACTTAATTACTTTATAAAATTACAATGACATCAAAGATTTACGTTGACTTCTTTTTCTCTCAGCGATTGGATTTTATGCAAAATTGCACGCGGGATGGCCATAGGTGTTAGAAGTAAAACTTTTATTTTTATTATGAATAAAAATTTGGAAATTCAGAAATTTATGCGTATAAAAAACTGGCGATTCGAAAAGTGGCAATTAGAAAATTTAAGAATTTGAAAACTTTAATTCTTAAAGTATTGGAAAGTAGGGAATTTGATCATGATATTTGTCAACTTCCTAATTTGGGAATAAGGAAATTTAGAAATATAAGTTCGTGAAGTTAGAAATTTTAATATGTAAAAGTTTCGATATCTCGTTATTTTAGACTGAAAATTTGAAAAATTGTGCTGTTAGAAATCTGAAAATGATCAAGTTCCAACAATTTTGAATGTTGGTGTTTGGGTATTTGAGAAATGGAAGACTTGAAAATTTAGAAATTTAAGAATTAAAAGATTTGGGATTTTGGGAATTCAGAAGTTCAGAAAATCAGAAATTTGCAAATTTTAGGATTCGAGGACTAGAAAATAGAGAAATTTATGAATTTAGAAATGGTGAAATTTGTGAATTTGAAAGTTTGACAGTGAAACTTAAAAATACATAATTTTGAAAATTGAGAATTTAAACGTTTAGAGTTTTGGTTATTCAAAAGTTTGGGAATTTGTAGATTTAAAAATTTAGAAATTTGAGTTCCCATGAGGGTCAGCCATAACACTTCCGTGTCGAATCACGTTCGCAGAAGTTTCACATCAATTAGCTTGAGTTTGTCCAAGTTTGTGACGAATCTAACTCGTTTGTCGCAATCACGAACAGAATTTAGCTAGAAGCTTCGAAATGAAGTAATTTACTAAACCATGTGATGACTTTATACGTACATTAAAGTATAACAGCAAGACGTTGAGATGCTTAACACGTATCGGATCGTAATCGAAGTTCTCGTTCTTCGTTACACGTGATTCCTTATTCAATAAAAAACTTAGCTAGACGTATATACGTCGTTCGTAAAGCCAGACAGACGTCAGGCTTACTCTTTCGCCTCTGTCCTTCTCGCTCGCACATCGACTTTTTCGTTACTTCACATATAAAATTACTCAAGACGTGAGAGGCTGAACGTGGTAGGCGGTGGTCGACGTACACATCCAGTTGACAAGATATACGCAGGCGTAACGTACACATGTCGCCAGTATGTCATCGGTGCGTCGATTTTGTCCACTTCTCGGGGTTACTTTTTCTGACAATTTGTTAATCGTGTGCTCACTTCGCCGGACGGTGAAACGACCACGAGTTGCTTTTGTACCTCTTCACAGGAGAGAATGAGTTAAGCTGGGTTCACATTAGTAAACATCTACACCGTCGTTCCATTTGGCACAAATTTCTGCTAATATTAACAAATGTGTAACAATGTGAATGATTAATTTTTATGACTGGCCTTCTTAAAGATATTAAAATGTTTTGCAGTATAAAAGTATTTGCAAATACGTAGTAATTTTAACGAATAGTTCTTGTATTAATTTTAATTGAAATTACTAAAAATCACTATTTTCTTTTCATAATTATACAAATATTTTGTTATAGTTTGAATAAAGGAAATTTTAAACTATCGCAAGTTTTGTTACCCGATATATAACCCTAAAAATTTGATAATGTTAAAATTTTGCATATCTCAATGTAAAGAGAAAAACGTATTCATATTAACTACAAAAGACGAAACGTATTTTAGGTTTACATGTATAACTATTATTAAGTGTTATTTAATGCACACTTAAATTTTTACCAAGAAATACAAGAAACGTAAATTATAATGAAGATACTTTATGACAGAATGATTACCATGTAATAAAAAACTGTTTTCGTTTTTAACAAACTTTAGAATTCTGGATTATTACCGATTTTTCGGTGCAAATTGTGTGACGTAGATTTTTACTAGTGTGGACCCGGCTTAAGAGACAGAATGCAAGGAAACCGGGCTCGAGTATAAATTCAGTTCCTTGAGTTCTTGTCTGGTTTTCTGACGGGTTCGCTTGTCTGACTACCGGCTATCGGCCACTACGGTCCCGATCTCCTTCTGTCTCGTCAGATACGCTGACCATGTTGGAACGAGGGAGATCTCGAGTCATTGTTTCGAGATTTATGACGGAATCGATAAAATCAATTTGTCTGCTGGCTTATCAACACCCCTCGTGTATAAGTAATCCGTTGTATTTCGCAAAACCGTGAAATTGTGTGACTCTGTTCGCAACATCTGACAAGTTCCTGTGCATATTTCGACGTAAATCAGGTTGCGCCGATAGTGAAACTTTTAAAAAAGCGAAACGGATATATTTCTTTACTTACTTGTCGTTTGAATTGCATAAGATTCATATTGAAATGCAGTTCATTTTCAGTGTATGTTTTTATACTTTCAATTTGGAAGTTACTGACATTGTATTTTTCTAGAAAAACATTTTTCGACATTTTTGATCATTTTCTGCAGTTTGCGTTTCGATTTTAACTACATCAGATGCAAACCACGTTGTTACACATATCTATTAATGTCTCAAACCTTCTAAGGGTTTCATATATTTCGTGTATTTGTCATTTCATTTTTGCAGTGTGCAAAATATGATGTTGTACTGTTATTTTATTTAATTTTAACACAAATTTCTTATAAATATCAACACTGTTGAAACATGATACTAAAATTATTTTTAGTATAGGTATTGAAATTTTTTAAATAAATCAAGCTGGGATGCAAAGTAGTGAAAACTTATACTAAAAGAAGCAAGCCAAACTCCAGATATCTTCAAGCCTTCAACATGCTAACATACATAAGAAATTGCATTATTATATAAAATTATAAATAAGTTTACCAACACATTAACAAATAAATTTCTGATTTTAATTACTGTAATGAAATTTAAAATGAAGATAATTCCAGTCTTGAATGACATATTTTTAGCGTTTAGATTGTTCATATTATCAACACCTTTTTTTTTATTAATATTTTGGAAATGATTGAGCATTATTTACAATACTGAACTGTATGTTTGGTTATTACATTTACGCTAAATCATGTATAAAACTTATAAAAATCCGTATTCCATATTCCACGCCATCTTGTTAAGTGGACTCCCTATCCGTTAATCTTTCACATAACGACTTAGGAGTCCGTCTGTTCAAGGATAATTAAACTAATATGATCAAGTAAATTTATATTGTAATAATAAGCTAATTATACAATAGAAAATGGAGACTTTAAGCGATAAAATGCTACTGCTGTCTTCTCAACATTTGTTGTTATTACTGTGACGTCATATACTGTTGGTAAAAATTATAAGTTGATTTATAGTTAGTCTACTGTTATGAATAATATTACCTTCTTTTTTTACGGCATTACGTGACAATGCTAGGAAAACAATGCTACGAGAAGAGATTTTGCAGTTTTTACATATACAATACAATGAGTTATCGCTCTTTTTCTGGAAAATTTTATTTGCAGATTGGACAGTAAGGTTCGCTTATAAAAAACAATTTTTTTGCTAATTCATTATAATAGAAATTATTTGTAATAATTAATTAGGTGAAAAATATAAATTTGTATGCTCTTAACAAGATTTTCAATCAAATTTTTATCAATTTTCTTGTTATAGTTGATACATGGTGATTTTAACGAATGGCACGAATTTTTAATTTTTGAACTGTATGAATTTTATGTTCTCTTTATAAATACAATTCACTACCATTCTTCGCACATTTATTATGATTTTTGTATCTAGAGAATATTCTGATCCTTCATGTATGTTAAGTGCTTACACAATGATTTACATATAGGAGTATTATCCCGTTAAAATGTGAATGATCATATATCATCATATCATCACTTTCTTGAAGATAAAAAAACAGACATGGTTATACAATTTCCTTATTTCTTACTATTAACATTTGCAATTGGGAATTTCCAAGACACGCTGAAAGTTCCTCGTACCATTCCATTGTCTGTTGCAAAATTATTCGTGCAATGACAATTCTTTTTCCTTTTCAAATATTTCATGACCTAGATCATTTGATCAAATGATCTAGGAAATAATTCATTCAAATTGAAATAATATTTTTTCGACGCATAATTTTGGCATAGATGACGCGATAAAATGAGGAGCTTTGGCTTCATAGTTTCATTCGAGAAACTCTCAACTCTGAAGGTAGTTTAAAATCATATTTACCCGTTTAGCTTGGAATAAGATAATGAAATATCATTCACATTTTAAGATGATTGACATGTTCTTCGTATTAAATATCACTGAAAATGTACAGTGAATATTAGTGAAATTTGTAACAAGAACAAAAAATACTCGACGATTCTATAATCAACAGTCGTCATTGTTAGAATGTGGGAAAGAATTTATGGTAATTTAATGGAAAACCCTGTTAAAAGCATGAGAACACGATTGTTTGCAGTTAACTAATCGTAAAGAAGTAGCGTAATAGACTATTAAAAACAATTTCGAGTAAGCGAACCTGTACTTTTGTCCGACCGACAAAACTTCCACAAAAATTGCAATAATTCATTTATATGTAAAAATTGCGAAATCTAACCTCATAGCATTGTTTTCTTTGCACTTTCACGTAGTACTGCAAAAGAAAAAAGTTATAGCATTGTTCATAACTGGGTAAATTAGCTAAAAATGAGGTGAACTTATACTTTTAATCCCAAGCGTATTCACATACAACCATCATATTAAAATCATAGAATTTACATCTAACATGCAAGGCATAATATCGTAGGTGTCGTATGAAACAATTTTGTCCAAATCAAAACATGTGAAACATAAATATGTTGTTAGTATTCTGATTCACGTGTCTAACAAACCATAACGTTTCAAATCTAGCGTCTAGTACTTGAAGATCCTGAAAGAGGATCGAGTCGTGGCCGAGTGTATAATTAGTCGTAGCCGAGTTTGACGATACCGACGACGATAGCCCGGAGTGTGTTGATTCTCAAGTCGGTCCAATTACGAAACGTGCAATAAAGCAATAGTCGTACGACCGTCCGAAGACAAGCTCCCATCTACGATCTCTCGCCACCTGACGCCATCCATCGTACCGGCTGATTGCTATTCTCAACCTTCGGGCTTGTGTGCGTACAATGAGGGATGCGTTCATTCATGTCGAAGTACAGGGCTGCAGTGTTGCCCCGAGTGTGTAGTGGACGCTATAATATATAGACACGACGATGCACTGTGATCCAATCGATACGAAATGCCGGGAGGAGCTTGCTATGTACATGGACCATGTCCCCGTGCGAGAATACTAGGCACGAGTTAGCCGATCCGTATGCGATCTGCTGAAAGTAAATGTCTCACTGATCAAACGAATAAGGAAAAAGTTAAGATAATTGCTATTTCTTTTATATATACATAATATAAAATTATAATTTAATACGTGTATACGACAGAGTTACATTTCTACTTTCAGATGAAATAGTACTACATTCGTGAAAGAAAACGTTTTTAATACTTTGGTAATACTTTATGGAATAGAAATATTTTTTAGTTATAATACATTCATTTAATCAATTGCAATATGTTCTTTCTCCTGAATTCATTTTGAAATGGTAACTGTTATGTTACTAATTTTTAAATAAACTTTTCAATGGTAATATGTAACGAAGTGCCTGTTTTAGAAGATCATACTGTTGCATAAACATCTTGTGAGTAATCTTTTTTCTTTTTCGTTTCTTTCAGTATTGTAAAAAATTTACAAAGTTACAAAGAGTATTTTATAAAATTGTAGGTTTTCTTGATATTATGACTGGTTTAAAACTAAGCAGAATTATATTGTTGTATATTTGTTATAATCATTTTATAGAATACAAAACATATTTACTTGTATGCAATAAATATTCACAATATAATAAATTCATTAAATTCATTCGTTTATTAATTTGGTTTTGTGTGAAATCACGTTTTTGTTAATAGCGTTTAATGGTCAGTATCATGTTACCACGTAGTTAGCCAAAAAATATAATACTTAGTTTCAATACTTAAACGAAATTAATTTGATTTTCTATTATTTGATAAAATTAAAGCAACTTTACTACTTAAAAAATTATCTAACATTAATTAATTACAACTGTAACAAATGTATTTTGTCACTTGCTACAGTTATCAGGAAACAAGTTTAAAGACGTTGAGTATTGTACAATAATATTTTTGAATTATTAATATAATAGAAACTTATAATTATATCTGTCTAAAGCTAATACATTTTTCTATTACATTTTGATTCATTCAAACGTTCAAAATAAGAAAAAATGTTGCTATTAACAAAATTCCGATTCAATCGTCAATTTTATTAGGAATCATTTCAGCACTAGGAATTTACCTAACTATTCTCACGAGAAAAAATATCCACGCTTCGGCGAGTAGGACAATTAATGAAGCGTGGAAGAGAGAGGGAAAGATCGCGTTGCGATCTGTCGTGGAAAGTAACTTTTTTTTCTAGCAACAATTGCTCTTTGAATTGCCCTTCTAGTAATAATTGCCAGGGTCATACACTTGTGCAATTTATAAGCAATTGATATGTGCATATTTGGGCAAATAAAATAAATTAAAAATCCTGTGCACATCTTCGGTTTTGGTTACACACAGTTTTTTAGTTTAGTGTTTAATTTGATTAGGTTGTGAGCTGGTATGTATTGTTTGGAACAGTGATGGGTAACTGTATCTGTGAAAGTGACACACGGACGAAAACGTGTGCTTGCGTGCACTCGCGAATCCTAATGCATAGTCGATTTGTAAACTTATATTTCTCAAATTTTCGAATTTCTAATTTCCAAATGTTTAATTTATCAAGCTTTCACATTCTTAAATCTTGAAAACTTCAATTTCCCAAATTCTTCAATTTTTAAATCACAAGTTTCCAAATTTCTAAGTGTTTTAATTTTTTAAATTCAACGCTTCTCAAATTCTCAAATTTCAAAATTCCAAAATTTTCAAACTTCGAACTCCCAAATTCTCAAATTTTCAAATCCTTAAATTTGTAAATTTTCAATCTCCCAAGTTCCTAACTCCTCAACTGCAAAATTGCCACATCTCCGAATTCTCTGATTCCAAATCTGCAAATTTTTAGTATGTATTCCAAAACCTACAATTCTGAAATTTTCCATATTTTCAAATTTTTAAATCTTCAAATTCCAACATTTCTGAACTTCCAAATTTAAAATTTAAATGACTAAATTTTTCATTTTTAAAGCTTCCAGAAAGCTTTGAGAGTCTCGTAAATTCAAAAATTTGTAAGTTTGTAAATCTAAAGATGTATCGAGCAAATACCAAAAACGGCTGATGAGGTCGTTTTACCGTATATCATTTTATCCAGTAAATCGTGACTAAATGGAACCTTGAGTATCGAATCCGCCGTTACAGAGGTCTTACTATATTATACTAACAGATCTATAGACATGACAGAATCATCTCTTGATATTATCTTTGTGGTGTTCTTGCCTGACAATATTACAATTAGTAACATTCTGATAGGTTCAGAAAATACAATCTTTTTACGATGCAGTCGTAAAAACGTCTTAGCAAACGGGATAGTTGCAAATTGATGTAAATCGACCGATATTATCGAGCTAATAAATCCGGTTTATCTCATACAGGTGAAAATTCAATCTCGCGATCAGGTTCGTGCACGGGTAGATTCCATTAACTAATTACTGAGATAAACATCTGTGAGTCGAACGTTTTAATTCGACAATCATTATACGAGTATACCACCATCCAGTTTATACGTAAAAAAAGCCATCTAAATTTCCAATAACTCACGGTATTTTGCGTTCAAAAATAATTCATGAAATTCCATTTTTAATACATTAACTCCATACTCCATTAGATCGATCTATAAGACAGTATTAAGAAATTATCCTGGTCTTAGACAAGTAGGAATAGATATAAACACATCAAAGTCACAGCACAGGTTGCTGTGACAAGTCACAATCAGGTGCAAGAAAAAACAACTGTATCTATTTTCAGTATTATAAAAATATTCATTCTTGTGTTTTATAATGCAGTTCTGTTTTTCTTGCTTGTGTTTACGCTATTCTAGTTAAATTTCATATATATATTACTGGTTTCTTTCAGCAGAGTATTATATTTTACTATGAATGGGTTCGAATAGAATTTTTAAATTCTAGAAATTTGAGTCCAAAGCTTTATACAATTTCAAAACTGTCGTAGCTCGAAATCGTTGATTTTGCTTAGCGAGAGGAATAACTTAATTTAAAATCAGATGTCAACAAAATTTGTTCAGCTCACATACATTACATGCACTCGCTCTACAGTTCTACGATTACAGTTGAATATCAGTCTGCTCATATCATCAAAAACAGAAACTAATTGCCGAGTATTCGTAAATTATAACATACCAACTATTCGGGATAAACAACAGTACACGAATCGAATATTCTCAAGGCATGCTGTTATACAATTTATATTAATATGTTCGTTTTCCTATATTTGATAATATGTTATGAGCTAATAGTTTTCGAAAGATCGTAAGTGCATATTCAACGCATAAGGGATAATGTGTTAATACATGAATGTTATGAGTAATTATTTATATTATAGTTTCATTTTTCGTTTTGATACCTTGCTCTAATAAATAATTTGGTTATTTGGTTCAAACAGTAAATATAAAATATTAAAATATTAAAATATTCCCCAAGACTTTCCCCATGTAGTTCATAAATAAAATTAAAACGGAAGTGCTATATAAACATAGGAATTTACATACTTTGTTAAAAAGTTGTAACAGTAACAACGAATGGCTTTCCTGTTCGATATCATATAGGAATGAATCAGCAGTTGACGTTATTATTTTATGTAATACTAGTTCATTCATTATTATTCTATTCAACACTACTGATCGATGAGTAAGAGATAAAACATAAATTAAGTTATACAATTATTGTTTGTCTTGACAAAAGTTAAAATACATTTCGACAAAAACATTTTAATAATTTCTGTAATTTAAAATAAAAAATCTGAGGTGAGTCACTCTGACGTGTTTTGTAAATATAGTATTAAAAACTACACAAAAATAACACAAAATAACATTTATTTGTACGGAACTATGAGAAAAAAGTCTATCAAACTCAAATAAAATACTCATCAGGTATTAGTGCAAAGGATTCATTCGCTGCAGTTAAGGAAAATAAATATCAAACCAGTTGCGAAACAGATTCTATTTTCCATAAACGCAGTTCCATATTCATAAGCAAGGCATTTTGAAATAAAATTACAACTAACAAAATAACAAGAGAACTATTAACCAATAATTTATTCCTACATGATACTGAACGAGAAAATCATACATTTGGTACTTTTGTTATACATAACTCCTAAACAAAGTATTAAAGAACGTATGTTTATATAACATTTTTTTTTACTTACAATACATTGCTGATGAAGTTTGCGAAAAAAAAGTAGGATACTATGCAGTATCAACGTAACTTACAATTTTCTGTAAATTTCTTATCATGGTTGTTCGAATATTTTAAATTTCTTCTGGCCAATTATAGGCTCCACAGAGTAAATCTTCCTCGAGTATGAAATTAAGATATTGTTGGAATTTGAAAGTTTTAGAAGTTGAAAATTTGAAAACATGAAAGTTAAAAAGTTTGAAATTTAGGTCTATGACAATCTAAAAAAATTCGAAATTTGGAAATGTGGAAATTTAGAAATTTAGAAATTTAGGAATTTAGAAATTTAGGAATTTAGGAATTTCGGAATTTAGGAATTTAGGAATTTAGGAATTTAGGAATTTAGGAATTTAGGAATTTAGGAATTTAGGAATTTAGGAATTTAAGAATTTCGGAATTTAGAAATTTAGAAACTTAGAAACTAAGGAATGTAGGAATTTCGGAATTGGGAATTTAGAAATGTGGGAATGTAGGGATTTGTTGGTATTTTATAACTTTTAAATTTTAGAGTTTTTGCATTTTGCAATTTTTGTATCTAGGAATCTAGGAATCTAGGAATCTAGGAATCTAGGAATCTAGGAATCTAGAACTCTAGGAATCTAGAACTCTAGAATTCTAGAACTCTAGAACTCTAGAACTCTAGAACTCTAGAACTCTAGAACTCTAGAACTATAGAACTCTAGAACTCTAGAACTCTAGAATTCTAGAACTCTAGAACTCTAGAACTCTAGAAATCTGGACATCTAGAAGTACAGGAATTTAGAAATCTGCTTTTAATTTAGAAATTACGGAATATATGGACTACTTTAGTAATTTAGTAATTTGATAATTTGATAATTTAATCACTTCGTAACTTGGAAATTGTGGAATATAAAAATTGTACAATTAGCAAATTTAAAGATTCAGATATATAGAAATATGGGAATACTAGATTGTTAAAGTTTAGGATATAAAATTGTAGGCATTTGAAGAATTTAAAATTAAAAAATTTCTAAATTTTAAGTATAGAGTACAAATTATGTTTGAAATGCGGAACACACCATACCATTCCACGCAACTCGCGTCGGCCCTGGCCGATTACCAATGACCCCCAGAACATTGAATGTGTCAATATGTACATAGCATCTTTTTATTATGACAAGCAAGAACTCGAATCGATCGTCGAATCATTTCATACATCTCTCCTTGAAAAAGAGTAAAAAGAAAGATAGAAAACAATGGGTACGCATCCGAAGGCTGTTGGACGCGGTTATCGTGGGTGGAGCGAGCGGGTTTGTGCCTGACCACCGACAACTTTGATTCAGTGCGATTGTTGCAAAGTCGGTTCAATGATCGGCACGACCACCGTTGCTCTTTCTTCTGTAACGAGGCACGCACGCACGAATCACACCAACAGTTTTGCCACAGACACGCCGTCGGACCAGTCACGTTTACACGCTTGCTACCACGTGCTTGTGACTTGATCGCATTTCAATTTCTACGTATATACAGGGTGTCGTGTAGCTAGTTGTACAACCGGAAGTACTGAGATTCTTAATCAGAAATTAACATAGAAATTGTAGAACTACATTTGTTCGTACGTGACATCATTTTTTAACAAATCAACTTTAAATATGCATCCGTAAATATTTATGTAACTATACATAATCTATCAAAGAAAGCGGATGGAGATTTGTGAATTTGAAAGTTTGGAAATTCGGAAACGTGGACATTTAGAAATTATGAAATTAGGGATTCAGGCATTTGGAAATTTGGACATTTAATAATTACGAAATTTGAGAGTTTAGTAACTTGAGCATTTGAATATTTTGGAATTTGAGGCTTCGGGGCTTTGTAAGTTTGGGGTTTTCGAGAGTTGGAAATTTGAAGTTCTCGAGATTTCCACATTTCAAAATTTGGGAACTTGAGTATTTAATAATTGAAAAATTTGGGAATTTGGAAATTTCAATTTTTATTAGTGTGAACATTTGGATATTTGGGAATTTGAAAATTTGAATATTTAATAATTTGAACTTTTGAATATTTGAAAACTGGGGTATTTGAAAATTGTAAAATTTAAGAATTTGGAAATTTGAGTATTTAGTAATTTGAGAATTTGGGAATTTGAAAACTTAGGTATTTATAAAAGCGAAATTTAGAAATTTGTGGATTTTAAGTTTTAATGATTTGAGAATTTGGAAATTTGGGTATTATGGGATTTTGAAGATTCAGAGATTAGAAGATTTGGAAATTTAGAAATTTGTGTAAAAGTTATGATATTGAATGAATCTTTTACCGGGTTTCACATATTATGAACACTCTATATATTGTAGCTTTCAAGGGGATCCGGCCAAGTGTGCTTTACGTCCACCGACTATTGCGGAGGATTTACATTATTAGCAGGGTCTGAGGAGTCAATCTCCATTGACGTGTTCTTTTTTACGCTTTGAAGTCGAATATGATTTTAAGATGAAGAGACTTACTGGTGCACTGACCTACGTGTTAGAATATACAGTAATATTTACGTTGATAGCACTGCAATCTGCTATAACATAAAGCAAATACAAATATAAAGCGTCCTAATTTTAATTTTGTTTAAAAAGAAATTCAAGGAAAATGCTGAATACGCTCACCATAAAACTAGCAAAATTAGTATTAACCATCGTCGCAAAACGAGAATCATGCAATGATTAAGAAAGGGAACAATTTCATATACATGATTTGCAACATATTCTAATATTTGAAAATTATTTTTAGTGTTTATAACCACTTGATTTAATATTATGGGTACTTAATACTAAGCGTCTTGTAACTTATGGACGATAGTGTACATGTTAAATTTTATTAGATTGGTCTTTTTTGTGGTCTATTATATTATATAAAATAATCAAACCCCAAAAATTTACTTTACAATTAAAATATTACCAAATGTCTCATAGGCTTTAAAAGGTACATATCATTTGTATCTTTTTTTTTTTCAAATGAGTCACATAATTAATCTTTTTATGGGAGTATTACATATTTCCGGCTGATAAATAGAGTAATAAATGAAATAATGAAAATTGATAAATGTTAATACTTTCAGCATAAAATCATAATGAATTTGAAAATTTGGAAGATTACAAATGTCGAAATGCAAAAATATGGAAATTTGGTAATTTCAGATTTTAATTAAAATTTGTCCTTTTGGTCATTTAGAAATATAAAATTTTAAGATTTGAAAAGTTTTTAATTTTGAGGTTTAGAAATTTGAAAATTTGAAAAAAGTTGAAAGATTTGAAAAATTCAAGCTTCTGTAAATATGGAAATGCAGGTACTTTAAAATTTAGGAATATGAAAATGTAGGCAATTTAAAATTTAGGTATTTCGAAAGTTAAGGATTTGTGGATTTAAAGGTTTAGAAATTTAGAAATTTAGATATTGTAGTATTTTGGAATATAGGAACCGTGGAATATTGGATTTTGAAAATTTGATAGTTTGGAGAGAAATTTATGGCTTTGAAAATTTAAGTTTTCGACTATTTAGAAATTTGTAAACTTGGAGATGTAGGAACTTTCGAATTCAAAAATTGGAGCTTTTGGAAATTCAGTGATTTGAAGATTTTTACAATGATTATTTTCAATTAGGATTACTATTTCAATTAGGACTATTATTATTTTCAATATGAAATCCTAGTGACATTGTAAACGCATATTTAACAACTGATACAGAAGTTAAATCAAACTGTGTGTTCTCATATCATCTGACAAATAGTAGAAAAGTACCATGTTTTTCTTATTACACAAAATTATTAAAATTGTAAAATATCGTTCGAAAAGGGCTCTAAAAAGGATCGAAATGATGGACCGCGTTGACCGGAGTGACCGCGTCTTTTTTTAGTTTCTCTCAGACGAGAAAACGAAAAGAGGTTACTACATTTAAAATAGTATAGAATAGTTTACTTTCACCGGTGCCTCGTATTTTAATCATCGAACGAAAAGGGCCAGATAAGCATTAAAAGCAGTGACGCGATGACACCTCGTGGAACAGTCGACCGAGTTTATGACCCCGAGGTCGAGGTCGTTATCGGCTCGGCGCGTTCGACAATGCGTGAAAATCATAAAGATCCTGAAGAGACGTCGAGGCGTGGTACGCGTACCAAGTTCCGTCTGAAAGCCCCGCTGACATCTCTGTATATGCCCGTTACTCGACGTCCTCGTAAAGGGTTCGATTTTATGTCGTCTTAAGATGGAGGGACCGCCTGCTATTAGTCACACGAAAGTTCTCTGCCTTCTTTAATGTGACGTTCGTCGTGCAATTTTACGATTTAGCAGTCGAGAATTTTGCTTAATCGGATAACATTGTTGTATTTTTGAGAGACCTTGGTACGTTCATCGTCATGGATATTCTCGTTAAAAAGACTTTAGGTTAATTAACTCGCTAAAGATCAGATTTTCATTTAAACGTAGCTTAGTGCACTGAAATAAAAACTTATACAAAATGTAAAGCGCCCTGCGCCATTTGCAATAATAGATCATGTGATATGAACCCACGTCGATTTCGAAGATGGAGACGTTCCGAACTTTTTAAGATTTTATTATTTAAATGGTATTTGAACTATGGAGGAGATTGTTAGTTTGAGAAAGTTACTCAAATTGTTTTCTTTATTATTACTAAATATAAGCAATATCTCATGTTAGACATCTGTATTGAATATAGGCAGCATGCTGCTATAAGCATCTTATATTAACTTATGAAGCACATGGAACAGAAAAGTAATAATATTTTTTTATATGCAGCATAAACATTTTAAAAAATCAAATGCATAGGCATAATCGATCATATTTATCTATCGTACTTAATAATCTGACAATATAATTTTCATTCTATACATTCATGTTTCTGTAAAAGTAGAATATGTAACATTCATTTTATGCACAAAGTGCAATAATTTTTTGTCATATTCTTTATTTGTTATAAAAAGACTTGAAATAAATTCATTTGTTAAAAATTAATTCTCTATTAGTAAGTAAATAAAATTTAAAATATACTAAATTTTATGATTGTAATAACCTTCCACTGCGAAACAAATGTTTCTCTTAACCTTGTCAAGATTCTTTGTAGTTCATAAATTGATATCTTCGAGACTGAAAAAAAGGCAAAATGCCTGTGAAAACAAGTTTCTGCTTGCGAAATACCTTCACTCTGATTAGATTAAGCATTGCTTATTCTCAAATCTTTTGCGACGAAACACAATCCTCCGAGTTTGGTGTGAATGAAAGTTTACGACTCGGTCGTAAAGACGCGTCACGGAATCGAATGGACGACAAACAGCAAATTACCCTCAGTCACGACTAAACGAAACGACTAGCATCTATTGTGCATCGTTTCTGCGCGTCTAATGGCGGCACAGAAGTTTAATTTGCAAAAGTAACGTCTATTCTCTTTAAGGAGATATTTATTTCACAAGCTACAACTATAGAAATGAGTTAATGACATTAAACAAATAAATAATGAAAATAAATAATGGTAACTGAATAATTCGTAACAGGAATTTAAATGTTTTGTATGATCAAATCACGCTTAAGTAAACAAATCTGCTTTCTTTTGTGCTTTTTTACGTTAAAGCTTGGATAACCACCGTCTACGTGTGGCTATGCATGATACATGTTCGTTAATTCTTGGCTGAGTTTCAAATCATGCCTATTATTCATTGCACTCGATATAAAAATTAACTAGTTTGCTTTTACAAGTAAGCATTTATTTCGAAAAAATATTATTTATCTACTTCGAAATTGTGTCCTGTAAATTAGATATAATTCATACTGATGCTAGGTTGCTATAACGCGCGGTGGGAACCTCTTCTCATTCACCATCACTTTTCTGAAGATAATCAGATTTGCATTAGAGAACACATACTCCAATTTATAATTATATAATAAATAAATTATACAATTTGTAAGAACATATGATTATAAATTTGCTTTTCACTTATATTATCAATTATGGTAGATATAATTACTGACGGAATCAAACACAATCACTGTCGGCTTGATGAAAGCTGCTATAAAATGTGTCGATTGGACATTGTCCACATTATATAAAGTTATAACTGCAATGTTTATATAATGTGACAAATGTGCAATCGACACGTTTTATAGTAGTTCTTAATGAATCACTTGACTTCTTCAATACTTATAACTATCGCAATAAAAAATGTAAATTACATTTGTGTAAGATGAATAAGTTTCTTAAGGAAGATTTCAAATAACGGTTTGAAGCATTAAAAAATGAACAACTGTTTAAACGATGATAATTAAAGAGCAGTGAATTACGTACCATTCATAAAATGGTTATACTATATATGTAGTATAACACAAACTATTTACAACTATACTACTCACAAACTATACAGAATAGTTTGTGCGACTTTTTCTTATACCTATAACTACTACTTAGTACTTGGCACGCATTGTTAATTTTGAATTCATAAGTTTTGAAAACTAAGAGACATAATACTACCATTCGTTCAACAGTATCGTGTTCTAAAATATTTTATTAATCAAGAGATTGAGAGAAAGCATGTTGTAATAAGGTACTATTAACAACAGAAATTAAGAGGGAAACTAATATGAAGGTTTCCAATTCCTGTCAGTTTTCTAAATATTTTCAACATTTTTAATACAGCAAACAGTTGTAATATTGTTAACCACTGTACAATAAAGCTACAATTATCATCTGTTTGCATGTCTTACATTTTAATTATATTTTCTCCGTTATTTCTTAAAAATATAAATCAGAGCAGTCGTGTTATTTACTTACTCTAGATTCGTTCAACTACCTAACTTAAATTATTTCAATTAAATACAATGTTTGATACGTTCACTGCAGCAGCTTTTTTGAAAATTCTAATTTGTGGGTACAAGGCAAACAGACCCTCTCTAATATTTAATCACAGACAGGGTGTTCTGCGATTAAACCGATAAACTACGTCAGCGTACTTTTATTTTGAGTATAAAATGTTATACAAACAATGGATCTACTCTGTTTCTGCATCGAGATATACACTGAAATACTGACACGTTTACTTATCGCATTAGGAGATTATATTTCCACCCTGATTGTGATGTACTGTATGTCCGTGCAGTATTTATGTTTTATAGTGATAAGAGTCAAACATTGAGCTAGCTGATTATAAATATCCAGCTTATTCTTCTTTAATTCTAAAACGTAATAAAAAATCTCACCAGTATATGAATCTCTTTGCAATTTAATTGTAAGAAGAGAATGGTATATGGCAAGTTCCATTTTAATCGAAGTATAATTGTCAAGAAACCCACAATTCTTAGTCTATGATGTAACTTTTATCTAACAATGAGTATTGAAAATCATTTTGGGAGCTCCGCTATAGAATTCTAGGGTTAAATGTACAACATTGAGTACTGTTCGGTAAAATATTTACAAGTTTTTCGACCAAAGAATACACCGATATGTATACTTTGTCTATAGTTTTACAAAGCAAAGGATATATAATATATTTTTAATTGGAATAATATTTTGAACATGCTGGTAAAGTTTATCGATTTATTTGTGGAACATTCTGTGTACTCCAGAAGACGTTGAAATGAATAAATAAGTCCTATACGATTTTTTATTATGTTTTGTTAGTTCATCCATCTAATATTCGATTAATACCTACTTCAATGAAAATAGTAGAATCAGTATCGGATATATCAGCTTAAACGATAGCAGAAGCCTACCTGTACATGCAAATTAACACATTAATAAGTAAATGCACCGTAGTAAACATGTTAATAAATAAGCGCGTTTAATATGCATGGAAACCTCGTACCACCTAACGTTTTTCACTTAGCAGTTATTAATATTTCTAACAACTCGTATGAAATTAATTCGAAATGTGAAGGACTTGTGAGAACTTCCTAATTGAGACGAAGAATCGCATGACATTGCTCAGGAAACAGAAATAAAGCAAAGTCGATCGTCAAAGTGTTAACGCTACTCAACAAGATTTACATTAGAGGGGAACTCGGTTTCGCAATCAGAAATTTATGGGTCAGTATAAAATGATTAAAGATGAAAGATTAAACTAGATTTGCTGTTATGTACAGACTCGTGTACACTTGAGCGAAATGTAGGATAAAGACGCATAAATAAACTTGACCATTTTGAAATTCTCAAATTTTCATATTTCTGAATGTTTATATTTCTAAACTTCCGAATTTAACAATTTTTACATTTTTAAACTTCTTAATCTCGCAAAACTTTCAAATCTCTAAATCTCCAAATTCTAACATTATCCAAACTTCTAAACTTTTCATACTGTAAGTCCTCAAATTTCTAGATTATTAAACTTTTATATTTCCGAATTTTGTAATTTCCAATTGCTAAATTGCCCAATTTAAAAATTTGAATTTACAAATTTTTCCAATGGCCAAATTGTCGATTTTCTATTCTCCAAATTTCTCTATCCCGCAATACCAAAATCCCCAAATCCCAAGATTCCGAAATAGCTATGTCTCTAAATTCCTAGATATCCAAATCCCTGTATTCCCAATGTATGTTTCCAGATTCATAGGTCCTCGAATCCCTATATTCCCAATTTTGTATGATTTGAAATTCCTAGACTGCCAAAATCCTATATTCCCATATCCGAAGACCCTAAAATTCTTAGGCTACCAAAGTTCTATGTTCCTAAATTCGTAACTAAGTAAATCTCCAAAAATTTGCAAAAATAAATATGTGGGAGGATTCAAGGTGGTTAGCATATTTTTCATAACGAAACCATATTTACTATTGACTGTACATAAGGAGGAAAAAGAGGCAGTAAATGCGCGTCCAAACGCAATACAAAATACTCTCAAGCGTTTCTCACCGTCATCGACTTCCAACTGCAAGCGTGCAAGGACAAAATTGTCTAAGCGTGAATGAACACGGGCGTAGAAAATATTTACCTCTCTGCGTCTTTCTCTTGGAATGTTCCAAGAAAGAGCAGCCAGTCGTCGTCGAGAACTAGACTGACAAGAATGCGCGCAATGAATAATGCATATTATTGGTCATTAATCACAATGTTCCTTTTATTCTGTGTTATCCCGCCGAACGCGGTAATTTCACAATCATTCTGCATATTATACTTTTTCCGACGAATCATCTGATGATACATATTTGTAAAGATTTTTCTTATTTTTAACT
Organism: Megachile ligniseca; assembly: GCA_945859555.1. Classification (NCBI taxonomy): domain Eukaryota; kingdom Metazoa; phylum Arthropoda; class Insecta; order Hymenoptera; family Megachilidae; genus Megachile; species Megachile ligniseca. The sequence continues at coordinate 611,304 of OX243785.1, forward strand.
CTAATACGGAGAAAACAATATACTTTTTTCGTCCCGAAACCTATACTCACAGCATATTCATGAATATGTATATTTTATGACATTTGTAAAGTTTGAGATAAATCATAAATAGATACTACACGTTTGAAAAATTGTAATACGAGCTGTGTTACTCTATGATTTATACCTACATCTGTATACATATTATCGTAATACTCGCTGTGGTAATTGCGTAAAGGTTATATCTGTCACACTCATTTTACTTGCACTTATACTTTAAAATTGTACTATTTTTCACATTTTAAGTGTTAACAGTTGAACTGTTTTTATTAAATGTTATCTCGTTGTTACTGTAGATTAATTTATATTTTTAATTTATTTCGGCATATTTTTTAAACTTTACAAGTTTGTTAGGTGTATCAAATTTTCGCATTTCTAAATCAAAAAATTACCAACTTTCATAGTTTTTAGTTTTACAAATTTTCAAGTCATCACAGTTCCAAATTTCTAAATTTCCAAATTTAGAAGGCTTTAGTCATTAAATTCCTGACTTCTCAAATTTTTAAACTTCCATGTCCCAATTTTTCAGATTTTCATGTTCTTGCATTTTCAGATTTCTAAATATTGAAATATTTAAATATACAAATTCTTAAATTCCGAAATTTTTAAATATTTAAATTTCTGATATTCCAAATTGTTAATAGTCCCAAAATGATCAATATAGTTGTATATTGACAATATTTCAAAATGATTTATAAATATTTAGAATCTAAAATATGAAAAATATACAGAGTACTCCAAAAATCGTGGCACATAAGTGTTGATTTTGCGTTAAAAAGTTAGTGGAAGAAAAGAAAGTAACATTTTTTCATATACGGCTTCTTTTCGAAGAATTTAAAAATTCTTCAAAGTATGATAAATATGCAAAATAAGGAAATCGCTTGACTCAAAATTCGTTAATCCTAAAACGATTTCACATCGATAAAATTTCTCTTTGCTACAAATCATATATTTTAGAAGTAAATAATGAATTAATTCATCGTATTTTGTTGTTAGAGTTAAAACCACATAGAAATTTATTTTCACACAAAAACTATATTACATAACAGAATACTGCAATGGTCTTGTTTATACGTCAGTAAGAAGTGTACATAAACCCTACATTTTTCATGTAACATAAGAAATATTGGCTTTCATAATGATTTTACTAAAAACATTCAGTCAATGATCTCAGCAAGAAACATAAACAGCACCTATCGTATGTAACACACTATTGAAGGGAAAGTGTAGTCGATAATTTATGCAGTTGTTATTTACTTCCAATTATGTAGTAATTATGTAGTTGCAATTATATAATTATTATTAGTTGATAATTATTTGTTTAGTAATTTCTTTCCGAATGTTTAAAAAACTAAATGAGTGTAACTACTATACATATGAATAGAAAAAAGTTTTTCAGAATCATGACCATGGCATATTTCAGGGTCATTAAATTGGACATGATTCTACTTTAGAAATAGCCATGAATGAAAATCATACGCACAGCGTACTTTGGTTACTACATTGTAACAAAAACGTACATTATTTATATTTTATACCTACATTATAAATTGTATATCTACAAAAAGTATTACATACCTACAATATGAACTGTATACTTACAACAAATACTGTATGTCTATAATATAAATCTTGAATAAGTTACATGCATTATTTCACAATATAATATGTAGTTGGGATGACAACAAATGCCAAACAAACAACAAATATTTAATTTTATTTAATTGTTAGCTCCGTATGTAAATACGAACCATTCCAGTAATTATTACATAATTATCAAAAGCTCGAAGCGTTGCAATAGTACGAACATCAGTGTACGTAATAAAGCAATCTTCGTCTTCATTTATCAATACAAAAGGAGCTTTCTCTTCGCCGTTGGTCGTACTTATATTAATCTGGCGAAACGCCACGGACCCGCGCAATCTTCTTACAATGGAAAAAAGAAAATGGAGACAAGGGGTTGCGCAATGGTGGATCGAAAAAAGAAAGGAGGCAGAAAGAGAGAGAGGAAGATAGAGGGAGAAAGAGCGTCGATACCATCGACCGCAATTCACGCACATAGAATCGGCCTCCACGAACGCTTTTCTTACGCACGTGTGCACGGCCTATCGCGAGGATTCGAGATAATGTAATCGACGATGACATTGAATGCCGTAGTAGCCGATCGCATGCATTCCAGCGCTCTGAGCTTCTTCCCTCTCGCCACGATGCGGTCGTGGAACGTCGTTCCCGATCAACTCTTGCACCGATGCCAACAGTAGGCTGTCACCTCTAGATATAAACGATGGATGACGTCAGTATGACATCAGTGATCCATATCATCGTAATACCGTAAAGTACCTTTGCTGTGACTACATAATGATTGCACGGTGTTGGTGAACGGGCGACGACGACGTGTAGCAGGTAGTCGACGAAGAGACACGAGAAGACGACCGCTATGATGAACGGAGCGGAGAGCAGCACGAAGAGAAGGACGGTGAAAAAGAAATTGATAAGACATCGTGGCATTTCTGTAAGATGCTGGCACGTTCGTTGCTACGAACATCTTTCGTCTTATTCATCCCTTATCTTATAATATTGTGTCACATATGTGACGCAATCTACAGTTTAAATATAACAAACCTCACAATTCATACATGTCTAAATAGGCACAAATTGTTTAAAGAATACTATAAAAATATTAAGGTGACTAATGTATTCTGTTGTCAAGGCTGATACGTATCATGCATATACTTTTTCAAATAAGTGAAATAATTAAATTCAATAAGTGAATTTAAGTATTCTAAAAATTTCTTCAGAATTTAATCTTCGATCATTTTAGCAAACTCATTTAAATTTATCGAAAACTAACAAAAATTTTCAATTTTAATACTGTTGCAATCCGAAAGCTAAGCTGGTAAAATTTTTAGATATCTTTTATAGATGGAAACTGTAGTATCCGTTCTTTGTATCTGAAATTTGACATGAGAAATTAGCGAAATTAGCATGACGTCTGTCAAATTACAGTCTTGTAAGGGTGGAATTTTCTCTTCAACAAAACCGTTCGTTATGCGACGTATAATGCACAGAATGTAATTTATTTTATCAAATTGATTAGCGTAATCATGAAAACATTACGAGCACACGATGATGGATTAAAATGAATAAAAACCTTACAATAAATATACATATTATTTAATTATTTTTGACGAAATTTTTTTAGAAAGTTATATTCTAATCTTGTGTTACTGCGATGCATTTTTATTACGTTATTGTTACGATAAGATATCTAAAACGCAAATGTCTTATCATATCTGGTTTACTCTTTTTCGAAAAAAGTTTGTATGTAAATTATATGAAAATTGCATTTTATACATCTTCGATTAAGGTAACATGGATAATAGAAAATTATAATTTATTATAATTTATTAAGTTTTTTTTAACTTCTTTCGTAAAATTTATAATAAGAATTAATATATATAGGAATTATTAAAGGTCATTACTTCATTTTGATCAGACACTTCCTATGAGATTTTTAAAACTAAATTTCATTAATTAATTAAGGAAATTTACGAAAAAAATTGTGCCTGAAACATTTTTCATTAAAGTAGTTGATTGTCCGGATTTCTTGAACACTTCATGAAGCATTGCTGATTCTTAATTATCAATCCATTACGATTCCTTTTTGCTTGATATCTTAATTTTTCCCCTTATCCAATCATTTCTTTGTTTAAGTTATAATATTCTTGATTGTAAACAAAGCGTCATTTAATCAATGCTTCCCGAAGTATCTTCTGTATTCTTTGTTTTTCAACAGAATCGTTGTTTGATGTTTCCAGGATAACATTGTTCTTTAATGCTTGTATTAGCTCCAAAGAGATTAACTATTTTTCCTGTAGAGCCCTTTTGCTATAAATATTGTACTATAACTAACTTAATTCTAATTTATGGTCGAGTCTATGTGAAATGGATCATGTTGCCCAGGCCTAGTATCTACTATATTCTAAGTCTGAAAGATTAAGGTTAACCCTGGTAAACTTCAAATCTCCCAGCAGTTTATGGGTGGGGTCGTGTTCAGACAGTGAATATCCAACGCGCTGGTCCCGCCAGACAAAATGCAAATTTTTCGTGTGCCCCGCTAATCTGTCTGGCGCATCCGTGACGTCAGATTCCATTGGCGGAGACACTGATCATGATCGAGGTTGACCTGGTTTGTCTTCCTGCACGCAAAAACGTAGGAGGCAATTGAAAGGAATCGAACGACTCGTCAATTATTGTCATACGTACACTGTAGACCGTGAACCGTTGTGCCCGGGCGATACGAAATATCGGGTTTCGATGTTAAAGCTTTAATATGCGTTATCGTATCGCTTTCAGATTGCACGCGAGGAGAAAGCTTGACGCCTCTGCAGACTATTCTCAACGACCCTCCGCGTGCGTATCGTATTAAATGTTGCGTGCCGTGCATAACCTGCCTCTTTCTATGGTGTTCGCCATGTATTCGCGCATAGTACGCGATATTCTTGTCGTTAGTGCGGATGAGGATGGTACACCTTCGGTGTACAAACACGATTTGTGCATACACGCAGACTCACGCGTGCGCTGAGTGTCGAGGTTCGAAGTGGAGGTGTAGAAAGAGATGTAGACACGCGTTCCACTTACCATTTTGAATAACATTGCAGGAAAGAAATTTATTCATACGTCGACGGACTTGGTCATTTAATAACATTAACGTTTGTACGATAATTATAAAATTATTATTTTGTCATTATTTGTAACTCATATACTCTGTTTTTGATATCCAGAAAGATACTGACATTTCGTGTTTCTTAAAGGTACGTAAAATCGACGTATTTTTAAGATTTTTTTTCATCTAAAATCTCTTTTAATTCGATTGACCATTACTTCTTATCTTTGTTTTTTCGTTAGATAGTCGCTTTTTCTTTTGGTCTTCACTCATTTTCATTTTTGTTAACTTAAGCTTTTTTTATGGAGTCATACATGTACTACCGTCGGAGAGTTGGTTCCTCTTTTGATCTTTCCCCCATTTCTACTGTTGCTAACTCAAGTTACTCTTACGAAGAATCATACATACATACATATTTCGTCGTGAGGCAAGTAAAAAGATAAGTTAGTGCAGCGATACATGTAGTAAATTCGTTCGAATCGTATCGGTCATTCCGGTCCCACACTCTTGCTCCGCAATGATATCGTGTTCTTTCTTCCAAGACGATTCATCTGTCTTCTCCGTCGAATAGTATTTTCGTTCTTCGTTCTCTCAGTCGGTCGAAAGAGGCGAAGGTGGAGGCTAATCACCACGCAATCACCGCTCCCGGTGCGGCCAACTCCGACCCGTTCTCAGAAAGCAGCAACCGCCTTTTGCCGCCTCGAGGCACTACACCACCTCGGTATTGGTGTAACAAAACCAACAATCTTCATTCTCAGCTCTGCGGAAAAAAGACCCTCTCTTACCCTCCCCGCCCTCTTCTCCGCCCTTTTTCTCCAAATCACCGGAGGGCCGATCGATCGGATGCCCGACTACTGGCATCCAGGGAATCCATCGCGAGAACGACGGCGATCCCGCTTTGAGAAACCGATCGACAGACCACGAACGTGCGCATTAAACGACCAAGTGAGCAATCTTCCGAAACACGACATTGGCCGGAATGCAGATCATTGGAAAGGGACGATGTCCGGATAGCGCCGTTATTATAACCCGTCAAGATTACGATCTGAAATTCTGTTCTGATTTTCAGATATCCTTCTGATCATGGAGTCATTAAAGGGATCGTTAAGCTTCCCCTTTATTTTTGTAATAAATTAAGTCTTTGATACGCTGTAACAGCCGAGTTAGAGTATTTAAATTTACAAATTGAGTGGTAACTTTGCGTGAGAATGAGGGCTATTTGGGATTCTTTATAATTCTTTTTGGTGCAATTGACGCGTTAAGAAATCTGTGTTTTTATGTAAAAGATGGGGTAAAATTCATGGTATGAGCGAAAAGTGTGTGGTAACTTGTACAAAAATGAATCGAAATTATGCGAGAATTTTTTGTGCGTTTAAAGTTCACTTTCAAGCGTATCGTTTACCTATATTTCTCTTTTATTTATTCGCTTTTTTACGTAAAGTATAATAATGAAATATTTCCACGAAATCAGTAGGCTGGATTTTATTCGTACTAATTTTAACAATATTTTTAATTGACTTTCATTTAATACAATATTATGTATATTTTCGTCATTACCTTTTGACTTCATGCAAAATTCGTTCAATTATATGTAATTCTATGCATGCAGGAGGGATGTTTTAATAATTTTTGGATCAATTACTTTTGTTCGATCCTTCATATATGTATATGTTGGATCATCTGTTCTTTAACACAAAGTCAGTATCCCAAATTTTTAAACAATTTCTTCCAAATCATGGTCAAATTTCTAATTATGTTACTTTAATAGAAATTTTCGGAAATACATATTGAAAGATTTTTTCCATAAGTGACTCAGTATTATTGGGTTATTAAATTTTAGACTCTCGTTTATAGAATTTAGTTAAAGAATCACTAAGATTTTAATTTAGGCTTTATAATATGTAAAATTGAGCAGTTTTGACCAATACATATATATCTATCTATGAGTTTTAGCCTTATTCTCTCCACGAAAGTTTTGATTAACATTTAACAATGAAACGGTGTTATCGATCACTTTAATCAAATTCCTTATCAACGATTTCTGCGTATATCCGAAGACCAACGTCAAAGAATTGCCTCTTCAAACTTATCAAAGATAGGTCCTGATGAAAATTAATTTATACAACTGAAATAATAGTATCATACTAAAATATCAAATCTCTAAATTATAAACTTTAAAATTTCTACATTTCTGAAGTTCTGAATTTCTTTAATTTTTTAAATTCATAATGCTATAATCACAACTTAAGCATTTCTAAATTTCAGAGTTTAGGAAGTTAAGAATTGAAGATTTGAAAATTTCGGAATTTTATTATTTAAAAAGTCCAGAAATTTAGGATTTGAAAATTTTGTTAATTTCTCTAATCAAATTATTATACAATAATTGCATTCTAATATCTTTATAGTATAATAGTGTATGTATTATAATAACAAGTATTAATACTAACTATTATAGTACTACATATACACTATATTGAGGCTGTGGTTGACAGTGGATTCACTTTTTGAAGAAACAATGTTCTGACAAACAATGTAACATACTGAATTACTCACATAAGAATTTATTTATTTAAAACGTTATTCGTTATTCATTTTTATAGTCTCATTTCGACAATTCTATATTGTCATTTTCTTGCGTTTTTATGAATTTTTTCCTACTATTAAGAAAAGTTTAAGACAGTAAATTACGGTGACTAACAGGAATATGACAAATAAACTTGATTTCATAAAAATTTCGAATGATATTAAAGAAGACTTGAATACGGTAATCTTAATCAATAATTGTCATTCATTCTTTGTGAAACACCCCGCAAAAATTACTACATCCGGTAGTTAAGCGTCAGAAGAAAGTTGTGCAGACTGCGTGGCATTGTTTGTAGCTTCGAATTGGTTGCATGGTGCGGCACTGGCATATTTCATTGATTCGTCAGTGACATTACGACTGTTCTTAGTTCAAGGAGAATTTACTGATTTAATGGTCAAACTCACTGGCATCCAATAGAAAACTCACTCACTAAACAAATCAGTGAAATTTTTACATATTCATATTTGAAATATACGTATTTGAATATTTTGTGAACAAGTGAATAGAATAAATGTCCTAATGCTCACACGAGCCTTGGTAGTTAACAATTCAGTGGGATTTTTATTAATAATACAATGAACGAAAAGGTTTATATGTCAAAATTAATTTACGAGAAAAAAATATTGTAACTAATTAAATGAATTTATTACAAACAAAATATTTTCGTTCCATAAAGTATTACCACATTGATTTTTGTTATTAAATGACGAAAATAATCACATTAACACATATTTAATATTTGGAACAGTAATAATGACTAGGGCATGCCGTGCATATTAATTATTGAGTGATATGAACTGTTGAATATGAACTGTTTTTGATTCATTAAAACAATTTCTTTCGTAAATGTAGATTCTTATTTTATAATTTTATGTTGTCTGTCTAAAAAAATTGCAATTATCATAAATGTATCCTTAATCGTTTGATCACTGGGACATTTACCTTATCAAGAAGAAGGATGTAGAGAAGTGTGAAAGAATCGAGATGCAAATTCATGCAGTTGGAAAGCAATGATCGTTAGAAGTTTACACAATATGGGGTACACCTTTAACCGAGGCTACGTACACCCACACAATGTGTATATCCTCGGATGGTATAAGTCGACCTGGAAGCTGCAGCGGAAAACGATTCCGGGAGAAGAAGAGGAGGCGTGAGTTTACGATAAGATACGTGCGATTGGCTCCCTTTGGTCTCGCGGCAACGGGCTAATCGAATCGTGACTTATTGTTAAGCCAACAGTTGTAAAATTCACACTCAAAATACGAGCAGGGTCACGTTTGTTAGAACTTTCTGACACACGTTTTGAATGTTAGCCTCAGTCCCGTTCAAAAAATCGAGCCAATAGCAATTTTCAATGCTTTCAACAATTGACAACGTTGAACGGTATCAATTTGCATTGGTAAACCGATCACTTATTGTCCTGCTGGCAGTTCAAATCGACCGTGTTGAAAGTTGACTAGCTCGTATAGTTTGTTTTCGATTAGCAACGCGTGCTTTGCCACTCAGGTTGGTAAGTGAAATATCGATGTTAATACGGTATCTAACATCGTACGGTTCTGCAATCGGCTTTTCTCTATTTGCATGCAATGCATTTCTAGACGTGACGATGCGTTAACCGATTCGAAATCCGGAATCTTATCACGCGACAATGAGGATGATATGACTCGGTGGATACTAGGAATTTAGAAAAAGATACATTATTCACCAAGTTAGATTAATGAAAATAAGACCAATAAGACGTAAATCATACTTAAATTACAATCGCGTAGTTGCATTGTTGCAGGTCGAAATAATTCCTTAACTCAATTAAATTGTATTATAACATTATAACATATAACATAATAGTAAATTAAATTAAATAAACAACTCAAAAGTGTTAATATCTGGTAATCTGATGTTGCAGTTTGATGTTCCCTAACGGTGAATTTTCAAAGAGTAGAAATAGGAATTAATTTTTAATTAGTTTTAATTAGTTTTCATTTGAAGCTGCTTTTATATGAATATAATATAAGCAGAAAAATCGGAAGAACTGTGAGAAATAATTAGTCCGCACAACATTTATCTTAATCGTATGATGGTACAAAATGAGTATCGTTGGTTCTTTAAGAAGGAGCAAACTTGTATGTAATTAATGACTAATATTCGAATTTTCCTATTTCCTAGATTTGGAAATTCGGAAATTCGAAAATTCGAAAATCTAAGAATTTCAGGATTTCGGAATTTAGTAATTTGTGTATTTAGAACCTTTAGAATTTCAGCAATTTGGAAATGTAGGCATTAGGAGATACAGTAATTAAAAAATTTAGAATTTTTGAAATTTTAGAATTCGAAAATTTCGACATTTAACAAATTCGAGATTCGAGATTTGAGATTTCGAAATTACGAAATTTAGACAATTGGCAATTTAAAAATTTAGAAATTTGGCGATTCAGAGTTTAGAAACATGAAGATTCAGAGATTTAAATTTGAAAGTTTGGGTTTCTGCAAATTTGAGGTTTTCTAAATTTGAAAATTTCGAAATATGGTTTAGAAATATAGAATTTAGTAATTTGGGAATTTGGAATTTCAAAAATCTGAGAATTTGTGGGTTTAGAAATTTCGGAATTTACTTGCACTTTTTGTTATCCTCGAATCTGACGACCAGTCGTAATACTCCCACGCTGAGTCGCAGCCATAAAAATTTCACTCGAAAAATATGTAAAGTATATCGTAAACCGTACCATATCATTCCATACGCGAATTTAAAGTCGATAACGCTGTTGGGTCTACCGACAAAGAGCTCGAGGACCACCACGGGGATAATTAACACGCGTTAATTGCTTGCGCGCGTGAGCACAGCTATGAGTGGTGGCGATGCATGTGTTCGGACTCGAGCTGTCACGGCGATTCGATACGATCGTTCGTGCAATTCGCACGTCAGTCACGCGTGAACGAACACACGTCTTGCCACACAGGACCAGTAAGAGCATATGTGTGCCGCACTATGACTCGCATCTTATTGTTAGGCTACGTTTCGTGTGCTAGTACATCGCTGTATTTAACAATATCACATATAACGTCATGACTTCTAATGTCTTAAAATCTACAAACATTGTCATGACATTAGATTTCTTATCACAATTTCAATCTGACCAATCGAATCTTACATTTTGCTGTCATGACTTCTGTCATCGCACAGACTGGATTTTGTATCGCAGTTTTAATTTAAACTCGTCAGATTTTACATTTCACTATCATGTCACGAAATTTCTTAATTTTATTGCCGTTTAAAGTAGACGTTGAGTTATGATGATATTAAATTTCGTGTCAAAACCTTAATGTCACGGAATCGAATTATTTTGATCATTGTGAACCTTACGTTGCCACGCCATGAAATCGATACAAGATGGCATATGGTTGCCAAGTATAGGAATGAATATATTATTATAAGTTTACTATCAGTTTTTTATATACAGATTTTTCCGAAACAAAATTGTTCAATTATAACCAGAATGACAAACTGACAAGACAATTTAGCGTAAAAAATTTATGTTTATTTAAAAAGCAATTGTGATTTTATTGTGGCCTTCACTGTTATATTGTCACGATCGCATTATGGTACTGTCCATCGATTGCTATTATATTCGATGACTGGAGTTTTGTTTAAATTGAAACATTAGTAATCAGTGTGAATATATTGAGCAGTTCAACTCCTTCATATTTTCGCCCGTGGCGTTCACTGGTAATCACAATTGAAATGTACACTATTTGTTATTTCCTTAGTCTCACTATTGATATTTATCAATCCAAACTATGATATTATAACTAAATTATGTGTGCCGACACCTGTTCTTATGTATTTATTTCTTAATTATTTGATCACCGTAGCAACATCATTTCGAGGAAAAAATGTACGTTAAAGTGTTAATAATTCTATCAAATAATGGCGATTGATAATAAAACAAGTGAATTAATAATCCTATTTAGTAATACTGAATGATGTACATCGTATCACATTTTGAACAATTTACAATATTGCATTTCTAACTGTTCTTAAGAAGTAATAATACTTTAACTTGTTCGATTCTTGCTATTCGATCCTGAATCGAAAACTGTTAACGTGCGGGGATATAGTAAATAAATCAGTTTTAATCGGCACTCACCTTTACGTTTACACGAAATTCAACGATAATGAAGCTCGCGTGAAATTTATTAACCGACGGGGGTCAGACCTCGTAAAAAAGTTCGAAAGATCTGCACGCCTTCGGGGTGAGTTCGTTCAAAGTATGGAATCGCGAAGGAAGTCGTAAGCTGGGACGCTTAATTGCGCAATAAATCCTGATTCTCCGATTTGCAACCCATTTCCTACTGCGGGGGCGACGATTGGTCGCTGTTAAATTGGCGCGTAGGTGCAATGGTAGGTACCTACGTATCCATGTAGGTACACCGACTGTGAAAGTCGGAAGAGCCACGATTCTCCCGTTTCCTCTCTTCCTCTTGCCACAATCTCTTTATCACACCCCCGAATGCGAAACTACACATCCTTTCTTTAATCTACCTATCTACCGTCTTCCTAAATGCCTCTTAGAGGTGCGGGTCTTTTTGATTATCGAAATTTCAAATATTATATTTAGATATAATTTATTATTCATTTTTCTTCGGCAGAACTACACGTCGGTTGATATTTGATCGATTTTAACACAAAACATCAAATCATTTCTATATATTTGCCTTCGAATATTTTTGTGGTGGTAACCTACCTAAAAAAATGCAAATAACCTTCTTTTCAACATTGACTGCTACTATATTTTATTTCTTTTTCAGTACATTTGTTATTTTGTAAATCGTAAACATTGTTCTTCGCATTGTTTTGTGAGTTGGAAGTTTCTGTTTTTCCCAACCGAGTACGCTGATCATTTAAGACAAAATGAACTACAAAGTATATCTGGATTTAATAAAAACATAAATAATAAATATTTGGAGCAAATTGTTCAATTTGTTTATAATAAAGCTGATTCAACTGTTGAATGCATATATCCGTGGAAAAGGTTCACTGTTATTTAAAATTTTAACTGGATGCTTCTTTACTATTTTAACATGCATTTAATATTAACTTCCTTCTGTGCAAAGAGATTTAGAATGCGGTTAATCCTGTTAATCTTTACGAATGTATTGCGTTTTGTAGACCATACTTTTTATATGTAGTTGCTACTGAACTACAGAAGATATTACCTGAAATAACTGAATCGAATTTTCCAGAAAAGTAAGCATTCTTAATTTACAATGAAAGTCATTTGCGCCTTAGCCCAATAATATCATTTCTGTTACACGATTAACGCGTCATGTTTCTAAATTAAGTCCTGATACATTATGTTACTTGCAAAAATTACGGAATTGAACAATTCGATTGATGTTTAAACGGTTTTATGCAATTTACGATACTTATCGGGGATGTCATATGATATGTGTACTAACTCAATAGTATCTAGTAAACAAATACATTCATTAAGAATATCAAACATTAAGCCGCTAGCACATTTACCTGAATTATTCAAATTCGAGTTCCTATTTACTTACGAGACTTAATAACGACAAAATATAACAATCATTAGCCATACTTACTATTTGTATGCAATTAAGGCAAAATGTCACTGTTTGCAACATGACAAATATATTAATTTACATACATATATTATTCTCTGACAGAATTTGTTCTAATTCGAAACCTTGTGTAGTTCTATATTTATTATGACCAATGTAGAGTATCACTAACTAATATATTACTAATATATTAGAAAGAACATTAATGTATAGGAATACTATATGTAAATCGTATAATATACATATGAAGGTAGTTAGCAATATTATACCAAGGTTATATAGCAATTATAAGTTTAAAATACACGAACTTGTCAAAATGGCAGTTAATCTTCTTATTTCGTCGATGTGTTGGTTTCTTTCTGTTAAAATATAATTGCAATGTAAAACATTCCTTCGAGGCATTGTCCCAATGTTTATCCCATTCATTTACAAAATCATACATGACACTAACATAATTATCGTTTACAGGTAAACTAGGAATAAGTTTGAACCGAATTTCTAAATTCTCGAAACTTGAATCCGAAACTTTATAAAATTTCCAAACTCTCGAAAATCTTGCAACTTGAACTGGTGCTTTTGTTTCGCAAGAGGAATATTTTATTCTTAATATTATCAAAATTTGTCAAGCTCACATACGTCAATTCTATGATCACGATTCAATAATATATATATATTATATATAGATAACTAATACATATATACAATACTATTCTTAAGGTACATAGCGATAAATTGATTTCATACGTTTTCATACGATTTCATAATCTATGTGAGTTTCGAGAGTTTTGAATCACAAAAAAGTGCAAAGTTTCGAATTCTCAAAATTCGAAACTTTCTTGTGTTTCGAGGTTTCGACGTTTCGTGAATCCGTCCCCAAATTAAATATATATACAAGCTACCATTCTGACGTCGATCTTTATTTCCTTACAGATTCGGTGGCACAGACGATTATCTTCATGAGCCTCACATTCTTCCTGAGTTCGGGATTGAATACGGTTTCAGGTGCACCTGCGTACGGTATTCGCACCGCCGTATCAAACACGAATAACATGGACCGTTGGTTGCAACCGTGTGGCAACCCAGTGGCGATGCAATTTAAGAGGATGCCACAGAGGCACAGCGTACATAGGACCCTCAAGAGGGTGCGAACCCAGCTCAGAGTTGCTCAGAATCACTTTAGGATGCATCTGAAGGATGTGCACGATATATACTCGAAGGTAAAGCATATGTAACATGTTCGACCTGACCGCGATTCGTAATTAATCGGTGAACCGAGTCGGGGTAAAATAGAGTGGGCGGCTGTTTCAAAGAGACCCGCACGTGCGCGCAAAGCAACGTTGTTAGTGTTAAAGTCCTACTTTCCGTTCTGTCTGTAATTTGCATTAGTTACGACGTGCCAGGATCGTAATATTTTTTTTTTATTAAGAATTCATACTACAATCTGGGATAGAGTACAACTTTGTTTATCTGATTCTTTTGCAAAGTGGTACAGCAGAACTTTATTTATCTGAATCCATCATATTGTCGTACAATAGTATCATAAATTATACAGTAAAAATGGAACAAGTTATGGGGTTTTATTTGTCCAATAAATTAACAATACAATAGTTAGAAAAAGTATAAATAAATGAAAAAAAGCCACAATGATTTAAACATACTTTGTTATTTCATTATTACACAACTGAAGAAATTAGTTCATCTAGGCTACTTTTATTTTTCCTTTACTTTCTTACTTTATTTTTTTAATTACCTTTGTAGATTAATTCGTCGTCTAATCAATATTAGTCTGTTTGCTATTAATGGTTGATGTGAAACAACATAACGACATTATCAAAACAAATGTCTCATTTTGTGGACAGTGCGCTGCATAATTATCTGATATATGTATATGTACATATATGTATATGTAAATATTGTTATATTCTTTAATTTTTCATGTAATAAAATTTTTTGAAATTATTTAACTCTTCAGTAGTATTGCACAGTTTCACAGATCAACAAAAAATATGTTCATCTTATGAAACATTTAATAAAAATATTTTTACTGATGTTTTTCAAGTTACGTACTAGTTTTTGTATGATAGATATTTAGGTCCTTTATTGAGAGTTTGAAAGTGGATTTTTTTGATGTTAAGCGATTACTTATTTTTAAATTGTAACTAAAGTAGAAAAGTAAATAAATAAGGGAGATAAATATGTAAACTAGCTTATACAATGATTCTTTATTTCGACTACAGTTAGAATATATTTTGATAAAAGCATTAACAATTTCTGCAATCTAATATAAGGAATTTACATTTGTCGTTTTGACGAGTTTCGGAAATGTAGTGTTAAACAGTTACATTCTATCGATGTTATCTATACAAAAATAAAGTAAGCAGAATCTTTATGTTCTATGAAGTCAGACGAAACCATAAAAAGTAGCTTTGCACCGAAAAATATGTAAGTTTTCATTTTAAATGCAATTTACAACTTTAAGTTTCCGGGATTTTGCAAAAATATGAAAAGAAAGTTATATGAAGATTAGTTATAAATTTTTTATTATAATTTGTGGAAAATTTGAAATTATTGTTTTTAATCCACATAAATATCCTATATCTATGTATAAACTAATCTACATAAGGATCATATGGAGATCGATTGCGCGATAAAAAAAACCACGTTAAAGATATTATAATTATAACTCTGATATCACGCTTTAATTTTTAATTTCAAATGTGTGATATGACCTTAGAGTAACATTTAATAGTATCTTATAGCCAACATTATTTGTTCTAATTTTTACAACGTCAACCTAGCCAGTGTCGATAAACATATTGAATGTTTTGATGTTTCGAGAAGTAAAATAAAAGACCAATTTGTTGAAATGTTTAAACGAAATAACATTGTTGAAAATAGGTTTCGCATTTGTGCAATCGAAATTCCTTCGAATAAAGATACTTGCGTAATTACGAAGAAACGATAGCGCAGAGTACATTGTTAACATTAAAACCAAACAGTATCTCGACTTTCATTCGCAGGTGTACAAAGTGCTGAAGGGGCAGTACAGAATGCCCTGGCTCCCAGAGAAGGAACTCGAGTGGTATTCCAGGGAGGTTTTGTGTCTCGAAAAGGGAAAGAAAGCTGACCGTGCGTTACCGCATCTTCACGATTCACTTCAAAGGTTCGCCATCACGTTCCATCATCTCAGAGCTTTCCGTCTGAAATCCAACATTAACGTTGATCTCACAATGAACAGGAGAAACGAGATCATTAATCAAATGCACAATGAGATTCTCAGGGTACGAAACATTTAATACCGTATTACATCTACTCGATACATTAGATTGATGCATAACCCCGAGACATACTGTTCCCGGAATTATTTAGTGCTCACGACTGTTCCTCAACACCTAGATTTGATGATTCAAGATTTCTTTACATTGATATTAAGAATTTCTAACGCACAAATTAGAATCTGTTGAAATTTTTTGAAGGTTAAAAAGACATAGGAAGAAAATAGTCTAATGAGACTATAGATCTGAACAGTGGTACTTTCTCCATTTAGTTTTTGAATTGTTGTTTCAACCAAATTTATAGTATAATTAAACGTTATTTTCTTATTATCGGCATAAATATCATTTTTACAATAACTTTTACCATTATTTTCAATAATCATTAAAAATATGGTTCTAATCCAGAAAATTCTAAGATAAACGATGGTATAGTACATTATATACATAAAATATAAATATACTTTGCGTTAGAAAAAATATTTGAATAAAAGAAAGTAACGCGGTTTTATGCATCAATCTATTTGTCATCTATGTTTATATTTCAACTACAAAAAACTGTGAATAGTTTATAATAGCTTGAGGAAAGCAGTATCGTGGAGTCGTGATTTACTAAGAGAAAACAAGTTATTACATTTCCTGAAAGTTTCATTAAAGTCGACTTCCTACTCGATGACTGGACATATGCTGTTATCTCATGAAAAGAAGTAATTATTCAGACCAGAAAAAATTTATTTTATATTGTAAAATAAAACTATTACTTTTGCTAGTATATTAATTTTATTCGATTATAATATTTGGTATACTTCTCCTTTATAATGAAATCTATTTATTTAGGCTACTATTGAATAAAAATGGTGAAGATATAATCTATAAACAAATTTGGAATCATGTAAAAAAAGATTAAAGAACATACTTTCACATACTTTGTCCCTGAGCAAACCTTTAAAATCTCTCTAGTTCTGAAAGTCATAAAAACCAATATTTTCTAAGTAGAAAGAGATACAAAAGTTATGCTGTCATAAATATGTTGATAATAATTAATTGTTAATTGTCACAGTTTTTATATATATATCATGGATAGTGATTTTCGCGTGCACTGCATGTCAATGTCGTATTTGCCATTTCAGGTTCTGTGCGAAGTAGAGACCGCCATTTTAAACCTAGGTCTACAAGTGCCGACCGCTCACACGGCTAAAATTGTCACGGAGAGTTCAAACTGGGCTAAGGAAGGTGATTTAACCTTGATGTTGATTCAGGATTGGGGCGTTATCAGATTGTATCAGACGTTTCTGAAAGCTTGGACCGAAGCGTTTCGTAATGCAACCGCGCCAGGGCCGGGCACCTGTGACCCCACCAGGCAACGCCCAGGAGCGAAGAACACTAACAAAGGATCCGGGCCAAAGGGTAAGAGGATATCGAAGATTAAGAAGCAAAACAAGCCAATTAGGAAGCATCCAGTAGGCGGCGGCCAGAAAAGTTCCTTGCCTCAGGGACCACGAAAGGGTATTCCGAGGAACAGACTGCTAAGAAACAAACAAAAGAAGCTCATAGAAGTGTGATGAAATTAATCTAACAAGGCTTCTTTCGATTTTCATGAGATCTATCGATTATTTCGAAGGGAGGGTTAACAGGCAGCCACACTTTGCGACAAGGAACTCTCTATTGTTATGACTGGATCTTCGGCGAGTTACATTTTACAATTTCTTGCAAGTATCAATTTACAAAGCATTTTTACGCATACTTAAGGAATCCATCTTTATGTATAGTTTATTTAGACGATTTGAGATTCATTTGATTATATCAGGTCTGAACAGTGCTGTTTGTGGATCTTTAGATTAGCGTCGGGTAAAGATTCGGGCACACATACAGCCGTTAACACTAAAACTACCATGTGTACACTTACATTTAATGAAAAAAATGAATTGAAAATATAAATTAAAATACGATGAAATGTAAGTTAGAATATATCATTCTTTTTCATTAACAATAGAAAGAATCTTGTTAATTTCTTCATAATAAGAATTGTTTTATTAAATCGTACACGTTGCTAGAAATGAGAATTATTTATTACAACAAATAATTATTAATAATTATAAGAAATAAGAAATTTTGATACGCATGGTTGTTTTAGTGCTAAGAAAATAGAAAGACTTTCCACTTCCGTTTTAACGTGAAATGTTTAATATTTGTTACATTTTGTCACCTGGTCCTAGCTGTTGCCCTTTAAAACGTGACTTAATTGACCGAGTTGCCCAGGCCTGGTTTTGTATTATTTTCTTTTGTAACCTTTTTATTTATGTTTTTGACGTTTATTTATTATTTAAAACTAGTACGCCTGTCGATCTTCCCTAGGAAAAGGTTTTCCATTATTTGAACAATCATGGATTTTTACATTTTTTTTTTATTTATTTCATGATTACGATTATAGATGCTTAATATTCTGCAATCTTGCCAGTTTGTTCCGATGAGATAGTGTTAAGAGTTTTACGATAGAATTAGAAGAGAATGACAATCGTGTGGAGAAATTATCGTATTAATTTTAACAACTGGTGCATTTTGATTGTTATTGAAAATCGAGTTGTATACTAGAGACCAGTATTAAGAAGTGTACTTCAGAAACAGTATTATGTTTAATAACATACTTAATAACTAGAATAGCTGACAACACTAATAAGATTCTTTGTGCGAGGCGATAAAACGATTGAAACAGAAAATCGATAATGAATAATCCAACGTATTAAAACGTAATCGATGCGTGGCAAATGAGACGAGAATTCCTTAAGAATTAAATAGAATACGCGGGAGTTTATTTGCTCGCTAAAAAAAAATCATATAAATGAGTAACAGCAGAATAATCAAAGTCCAATGTATCTGGTTTTACTACCTTGATATCCTAAGTTACTTACTACTTAAATAATTAATTAACTAAGATAGCATTCAGCTATAAAGATCTCCAATACTTAAGATAAATATTCTGAGTATACCACGCTGTGGAAATTAAATAACATGACAAGACAAAATACGCATGTGGACATATATTTAATAAATAATTAATGACGAAATATGAAATTATTAAGTCCATAATTTTTATATGTTTTGATATATTTTATTCATAAAGAGTAAATTGACATATGTGCAGTCGGATTTCGCTATCCGCGAATTTGTTTGATTATAAAGTTCTAGAAAAAGAAATAGAGTAAACCATGAATCAAAGGATGATTCTAAAGAACTGATTGGTAGGTATAGATATAATCTGTTTATTGAAAAAAAAAATAAAATAATAGTCAAGCTATAAGTGTGCTTTTATGGACGCACCATATTTTGATTAAAGTTTGTCTAACTATTCTTTTGCATCTCAGTCAACAGAAATCCTTTCTGTTTAATTACGCAATGACAGAAGTTATTTTAAGTTTCCACTTCAAGAGTGGAAAATCATAATTTATATTTGCTATTGATTTCAACTATTTTAAATAAGACTTCATAGAAATATTGGATACTTTGCAATCTAATTAATATTACAAAACCTTCCATTTTTTAACATAAAAATTTGGTAATTTGGCCATCCTTCGTAGTTTTTAATGCTAATGTAATTATCATTATTTAATATTGGCATTGTTCTGTACTAGAGTTCAATAAATATTAGAATATTAGTCTTCATGAATATTAGATCAGTGATGGGCAGATGAAGCGCCCTCTAAAAAACACAAGGACATCCGAGTGTACAATGGGTAGTAAGGTGGTATCAAAAATCAATGTACATTTCAAACTTTCAAATTTAAAGGTTTATAAAATATGAAATTCTTTAATCTACAATTTTACAAATTTGTAAATTTCGGAAATAGAAATTTTAGAAACATAGACATTTCAAGATTTCGTATTTCAAAATTTTCAAATTCTCAAACTTAATAACTTAGGAATTCGAAAATTTGGTAATTTGGAATATGGAATTTTAAAACTTGGAAATACTAATTATTAAAAAAATGGACGTACGAAATTTTCAAATTTACAAATCTATAAATTTAGAAACATAAACATTCAAAATTTTCAAATTTCTATCTTTCCAAACTATCGAATTTTTAACAGTAAAAATTGAGAAATTCAGTAGTTTTGAAATTGAAACTTGGTGATGTAGAAATTTAGAAGTTTAGCAATTAGGATTTTGAAGACTTAAGAATACCATATTTTTAGAATGTATAAACGAATACATTTTCTTCAACTTTATGAAAAACATAAATTTGATAATTTGGGAAGTTAAAAGTTAAAAGTCTGATAATTTGGAATTCAGATGAAAGTTAGGAAATTTAGAAATTAGAAAGTTTCAAATTTACAAATTTTTTACTAAGGAAATTTACAGCTTTGGTAATTTGCGAAGTTACAAATTTAGATACTGAGAAATTGACTACCCATCAGTGCCCGTGAATGTATGCCTCGCGCTTTTGCGGGCTCCGTTGTCCATTACTGTGATAGACGAATATTAACATAACATATGGAGTTTCAACTATAATCACTTCTACGTTTCTTCAAAAATTGATACCCATTCATAATTTCTATGTTATAAAAATAAGAAATTAGGAATCTATCCCATTGACGAATCTGACGATTATTCTGGTGTTAATAATGTATTTTAAATTGTTGTTCTTCGCATTGCACGCAATCAATACGATAATTCAAATCGATATTCAGTCAATCGTGACAGATAGAACAATACGAAAGCTTGATGACATCAAAGATTTCATAATGTATGAGAAGTCATCGATTTAATCGCCAAGAAAAGAACAAGATGATGGATTTGTTAAACTTATTTATTGTAGCTTTAACGTAAACAGGCGAAAAGTCGTTAATGTCGTTTAGCTGTGATATCTCGAGCGTACGCGGACATACAGAGTTCCTACGTTTTTAAATATACATAGACGTATTATATATAATTGTAAGTGGCGTGTGTTAACGCGTACAATACGTGTTTACTTAGATATAAATCGTTAATCCTCTTTTCATTATATTTTATTCTTTTCCGTCAGTCCGTAGAATCTCGCGTCTGGTCACGTACTTACATGACAGTTTTTACCTATTCATTTTCTTCTCATCCGTTTACAAGGGTATGCGAACAATTGGAATTTATCGAGCATTTTGTACGAGGTATTATTTGTTACCTCAGCATTATTATAATTAGATTTAAATAACATTAACGAATCAATGAATGATAAGTAATTTTGCTATGACTTTTCAATAATTTCAAGTTATAGGTAGGAAAGAATATTACCGAAGTAATAACTAGATTATGGATGTTTCTGCTTTCATAACGTATTAGGACTTGCAAAAAGTATACAAACAACATGAAACAGAAAATATTTGATAAAACTATAAGCTTGTATAAACATTCGCAGTTTAGTAATGACATAATAGAAAAAGTAAAGTTTGATTTAAAGGAAGTTCGCATTTAAACAAGTTACTATTGAACGATTTTTGAAACTAAAAATTTATCGATCAAGAAACGTTTGTTCCCGTTTCAAAAAAGCTGAGTAAAATATTTATACAGTTTCATTTTATATTAATTTATTGCTTATTATTTGAAGAGTTTTCAGTTTATACGAATGTGGTTATCATTCAGATTAAAATAAAATGAAGAAGGTATCTAAAGTTTTAGTATTGTACAGTTTTTGAAAGGCCTTTTAAAAATATACGATTGGTAACATCCTAACCCAACACGTGACATTGAAATTTGTGGAAATGTTTGAGGAAAGTGTCTGAATACCAATTTCATTGACAGTACTCTTAAATCTGTAGAGCACATTATAATAAAACGTTGCTCAAAAATAAAACAAACTAATTCAATGTCGTGTTCGGTTAAATATACTCATATTTTTAAGAAAGCCGTCTAAAAGCTGTCTTATTTTATTATATCAATATTAGTCAACTTTTATGAAAAGTGACACTGAACTAACTAGTTACATTCTTATTTGCGTAAAAGGTGAAAATAGACAATAGGTTAAATGTTTGATATTTAGATTCTTCTCTTGTTGTTTCTCACAAATTATTATTTTTTCAACAATTCAGTTATAACCACATTCGTTCACGTCAGTATCTAACAATCGTTCAGTATTTAATATTTTGACAAAGCGACAGTCAAATAAGAAAAGTATGAAATTTCTTAAGTAAAAAAAAATATAAAACTGTTGCAGGTATTGATACAAATATACATATTTGAAAAATTAAAAATAGATTGATTAATTTATTATTGAAAAATTATAACGGCCATCGAAATTAATTCATAATTATAAGAGTAAATACATATAAGTTTAACTTCATCGAAACATGGACGAACAGATATGAAATTTTGTAAGTTCCATGAACTTTAATTTTTAGTCTTACAAATCGTAAAAAAATTATCATTAACGTAGTGAAGCAAATTTTTGCAAACTCAACGCTTGATTTGGACTGTAAATTTGATTTTAGATCTTTTCTTATTCTTAATTTCCGAAATTTATACTGTTTCCTTAGATGTAGGTTAGAAATATTCGAGTGTTTAGTAATCAAAGCATAGCGTTATTTGGGTCAGAGTTAAAGCGGCTCCACCATTCGGGATTAATATCAATCCTGGTCGAAGAATAAATTTTTATTTGGATACATTATTTTATAAAATATAGTCATTCACGCAATTTGCTTAGCTTCATGAACAAAATTTTCAATAGGTACACAATATTAGATTAGCAATTAAATTTATGATCTTCACTTTCTCTTCCTACAAAACAATTTATTAAGATTTTGGCGACCGCTGTTACGTATTCGTGATTATTATTTTCTATAGTTCTATCGAGTCAAATATTAATTAAATGTCTATCAGATGTTAATAAAGTTACATTAAATGAAACTCGCAAACGTAACTCTACTAATAATAATCTCTTACTGTGAATAACAAGAAACATAAAACTACAAGAGTTATAGATTCGACGAAATGTGCGGCTGTCAAGGTGTTAACATTTAGCAAACAAAAGTATTCAATCGCCATTAAAATCAATGTTTTTCCATGATGGTGCAATAACTTTTCGATTGCGTCGCAATTGGATGCGAGTGAATTTAATTGCGAATCTAATATGATTTGCGTGTAATAACAGTTATGTATTAAATAATTCTGTTTTTAAAAATATTTTCTGTAGTGTACGAACATTTAGAATACGCATAACGAAGGGACCATTACGATTCGTAAGAATGATTCGCGTACGCAGTGAACTTTGATGAACACAACGCAACTTCGCGACAATGAGAATATTAGGTGTAACAACAAAGTTTCGAGAATAAGTCATTTTAAAATTAAACAAATATGAGATCATCGTCTTTAAAATAGCTCTCCTGGGACTATACGCTTTCTCTAGTACTCATTTTCAGGTATTTGTTTTAGTATCTGTTGACACTACGACAAAATGAAATTTATTTAAGAATTTAAGAGAAACGTGTTCATGAATTAATTTATTTCATTTATCACAAAATGGGATACATTGTAGATCGTTTTAAAAAATCGTACATATCGTATATGAGCAAATATGACGGATTAATTAATTTCATGGTCTGATATGAAAATAAATGACATTTTACAAAATTTTTTCTACGCAAAAATTTGTTTTTTATTAGCGAACAAAAATCGCAGCTTGCGTAATTGTAGTAATATAAGATTAATGATACTTAAAATTAAATGAAATTTTCTTTCAGTTGTTCATTTGTATCAACACGCTGAGTGATGCAGTGAAAACGACTGTATAATTGTGCCATATAATTGCAATTATTTAGAATACGTCAGTTCCGTATTGACTAAAAATTTTGTCACCGTTATTTTAAACTGTGTCTCATTTTCAGTGTAATACGAATCACAAACATATCTTTATGTAAACCAAATTGCACGATGGTTGAAACAATTGACAATGTTTTCCTGTCACATATTATGAGTATGAGTCTCCGATGCAAACAAAATTATTCTCGAAACTTTGTCATACCTCGTATATTTAGGTTGTTACATAAATAAATTCGATAATCGAGTACTGATAATTATAATTTCCGACGATTTGTATGTGTATGGTATAAGTCAATTACTCTATAATGATTAAAATTTGACGACACAACCACGAACTTATTTATGTAACAGTCGAATAATTTGTTTAAATAAAGACAATCGATGTTTTATATCGGAACCTGTATTTAGTTTATAAAACACTGTACTGTAATGTTAGATATTTTTCTACTTGATATTCACACACGACGTGATACTGGAATGTTTCTTTTTATACATATCTATGTGCACATAGATCGTAAGGATTCCATTTTGCATTTTATATCAAGTATGTATACGTAGTAGGTATATTTATTCTGGCGTACACGTAGGCGTACATAATGTTACGATTTATTTATTATATCACGTTACCATTGCATATATTATTTATTGTCATTTCTGTACTTATGTAATCGTCTCGAATAAATTCGATGTTTTTTTTGTATTAAATAGATTGTTTGATTTTTATTTTTCCATTTTGTCAACGCCCTTTTAAACATTTAGAGTTACTCGCAAATTTTTGTGTTTATGTGCAATAGCAGAGTTTAATAAATTGTAACAGGAATTTATAAACTGTTCGAGTATATTCGCTTTGAAACAGGTCGCGATTGCTATTGACAGATTGTGCAGCAAGATAATAACGTATCAAACACATTAAATTTGTATTGGTGAATGAAGTGATGTAGAAAAACTGAAATTCAATCAGGAATTAATAAATAATTAATTAATTTATGAAAAATAAATTTGCTTACTTTCTAATAACATTAAAATTTCTAAAATAACATTGGTATAATTAAAAATGTAAACTTTGGTTAATAATTAATTTTTATGGCAGAATATATTTTTACTTGAGCAATTTACTTAACAAAATAGTCATTTTACTTTTTAAACAAAATTGTGAAAATGTAAAATTGTAAATGGACATGAATTTCACATATCACTGGATAATTATCGTATAAAGAATTATATTATAATACAGTATTTAAAATTATTATTTACGTGCACTTTTATCTGCTGTAACAATCAAATATTATTCACAACCAGATTATTTATCTTGCACAATTAATAAACTAAATAAATTTATAATAATTCAGTCGATTATACATTTTTTTTTCATACTAAATTGAGATTATTGCGCATTCTCGTAACAAGCGTACGTTCGTTCTTGATGAACTTATTAATATAATTTGTTGTGACATATTTAAATATGTAGTTACAAAATAGGATCGTTAGCCCTTCGGTGTCCTTTATCAACTCAAAAGATACCCTGAACAACAGGTTGTAGTACTAGGAGTGCATGAAGGGTTGAAACGTTACAATCGATATTCATTGCCCTTGGTAAGTATATGTATATCTTTTGATTAATATACAGTAGCATAGTTTCAAATGCTAAAATGTCCAATAATATAATTAAAATGTAGCAGCCATGAAAGAATCAATTTTCAAAATAATATTCATTGTGTATAATACAAGAGATCCTGCAACGATAATGTGTCAATGTAATTATTTTTTGTACAATAAACATCCAAAAAATACAGATAATTTTATGCATCTTTTTTTTACAACATAAAAAGGTAAGAAATGTTCTTGTAAGAACGTATTCACAAGTTTACTTTTAGAGGTGTAAAATTTGGTAATGTTACAACGTTATCGTTTGTAAATAAAAGGAATGTTAGAAAATTATTATAGATAATTGTAATCTCACAACAAATTAAACTGTATTACAAAAGATTGGATTAGAAAATATTTATACAGTTATTGAGATAATTGTGTATGATAGATTTTAATATTTTCGTCGTATATACTTCTTAAAATATTTAATGTTTTCGAAATCTCTCATAACTCTTCTGAATAATTTATATGTACATTAACATATTACAAAGCGTATTAAAAGTACGTTCAGTAAGTATATAGTATACTGTATAACGTAATATCACCGTTTGGAGGGTAATTTTACTTATAAAAATCAGAGGAAAATATGCAACATACTTTTTTTGACAGTATTTTGAACTTGACAGTTTTACAAACATTTGTGAAGAGATTAGTTTGATGTAAAGTAGATGATAATTTTAGCAAATCTTTAAATGTTATTTGTTAATCTACATTAATAAATGTAGTTGTTATATTAAATAAAATATATTAATAATAATATTATAATAATATGCTTTATTATACTCTAACGCTTTGTTATACGCAATTTGTAAACTAATAAATTTATATTAATATATAATAAAACTAGTAATCATTCCACATATACTGACTAGAACTATAGATTTCTTTAAGTAAACAATTTTTTCGAAAAACAGACCCTAAAACTTGCTGACATCTGATTACCAATTTTTCAAACTTAGAACTTCAACAATGTGAGAATTCAATATTTGAAAATTTAAAATTTTAATGATCTAGAGATATGGAAATTTGAAGAATTAGAAATGTTTAAATTCAGCAATTCGGCAATGTGCAAATTTCGGAATTAAAAAAAACTTCGGAATTAAAAAATTTGAAAATATAGAAGTTTAATATTTGGAAATTTGGAAATCTGAATTCTTCTAAATTAAAAAATTTATGGATTTGAGAATTTATAGAGGATATTATATATATATTATACAATATTATAATATTATATTATAAACTGCAACATTATAGTTGCTGCTGTATTAATATACAAAAATATCATGAAAAAGATTAACTCATATATCTGAGTGACGTAAATGTATAAATATTCACTAGTTATTAATTTAATAAAAATATTCTTACTGTTTTTATTATTGGAAACAAATTTTTTCGCAAACATTTAGAAGGATTTTCAAAATCAATTTTTTTGAAAGTAGAACGACATATAAAAAAGAGTTAATTGAAATTTTAGACTTATTTTCGCACGTGCAATTATTGTCAATTTAGTATGTAGGAAAGAGTTGTACGCTCTAACAATAAGTAGATGTTTCGTATAAAACACAATTGCTGTATTCATATATCGTGATTAAATTTCATTCACGACCGGTTCACATTAATAACGATCGTTAGTGTTCTGCTGAAATTGAAGAATGACAATTCAATTTTTACTATTACTCATATTAAGTTTTTATACATTTATATGGCATTTTTGATGTATTTATGTTGTATATTACTTTAAAACATAATAAGAAATAAGCTACAATTTGAAACTAGAAGTAGGTTAGTTTTGCGTATACATTACTTTGGTGGAGATTTTTATGAACATTCCTGAAACGAAGTTTAAAGAAATTAAACATTTAACTTATACTTACAATTTATTAGCTTGTTTTAGTCCATATTATAATATAATACATATAAACAATATTTTAAGATCATAATTCCTGAAAAGTGGGAAAAATGCTCTGTATCAATCAGAACTGGTCACGAAAAATTACGAGTCGCTCTGAAAAATCACCAGAATTGAGAATGAACGTGATCGAATCACTAGTGAATTAAAAGTGGCAGTTCACACCTTCCTTACTTAACATTATTTAACGTAGGCGAAATATTTTTCCTTAGTGCCATATTACGCTAAATATATTAACCATTCATTTTTGTATTTTGTTACATATAAGCGAATGGCAAATGTCATAATTAAGAAAATTATTGAAAAAGTTTCTTACCTTTATTAATTACAATTATTTGTTGGCTTTTGAAAATATTTCAAATTTGCAATATTACGTTATAAAGAATCTTTTTTAATAACAAATAATTATTGTTATTTTATTTTCATTCTGTTATTAGTTGTTAATTATTATTTCATTATTAATATTATTTGCGAGACTTCAGAAATGCACTTCTTATTAAATATAAAAAGTCACCCAACAAAATGTCAAAAGGAAATTGAACTAGTATATATTTTAATGGAAGATGATTTCAACCGCCATCAGTCGTTTGTATTTACCACCAACGATACAATATAAACTTTACGAGCAAATTGAACGATTGTTTATTGCTTCAGGGTTGCGATGTACACGACTATACGTGGAATAACCCATGGCTAATTTCGTCGGGTCTCAATCCGGCGTGAGAAGATCTAATCTTAGTTCGATGAATCCAACGTCTAGCTAATTATAGTATCACCATATATGGCACACGTCTGACATATTACGTCGGATCAACGTCGACGTAGGTTGAGTACGTTACGTCGACTTCATTCACGATTTTTTGCAACCTCGTTCAGTATACTCGTTCGAGCATCGGCGGCAGAAGTATTGGCTGTCTGACGTCAATTTTTCCAACCGTTTGCTTTCATTGCACATGCAAGCTTCGTTTCATGAAATTACCGCCGCTGTTATTTCGAATTTCGGTTTACATTATACTCGAAGATGCTTGCTTTTTAAAATGTTACACTTCATTGGCGATGTGTGATTTTGAAATTTCAAACTCCTCTTTTGAAATCACTTCAGTCTATTTTAGTTTTCATCAAATGAATTTTAATTATATTTCTTATTAATATATGCAATTACATGAAAACTAAGACAGATTAAAAAATTATTTATTGGAAAAAGAATAAACACTTTGACGGCTACATATTTTGCAGAATCTTTAACTTGCAATTCGCTTACATTCTCTACGATACATTTTCTAAGCAGAAATTTCAAATTAAGTTGCAAATTTATTTTAACAAATACATAGATATGTAGCAAATAGAAACTTTGCGAAATAATTAAAAAGAGTCATGAGTAAATTAAAAATTCATTTTCATCATTTTAAATTACACGAATTCCGAAAAATGATAAAACATGTAATTGAAAAACAAAATGGACTTCGTTCATGATGTTTATACCCGAAAATTGAGATGAAAATGTAGAAGCAGGAGATTCATTCATGATATACAAAGACAGGTTTAAAATTTCACTGTGAATATTAATGTAAAGAGCGATGTTATCTTATTGTGACAAAATCTAATATTTGTTGCAATAACCTGAAAAATTATTTGCTAAGGAAAAAGTGATTAACTAAAAGAAGAATCAGAAGTATTTTCAGTGTTGAAGTAATTGAAATCTTGTGAATAATTTAAAAATGTTGCTACTGAGCAATACTAATACAAACTCTTCCTCTACAGGGTTAACCACGAGCAAACGACATCTTCACAATCGTATTCAGAATATTGTTCTAAATCAAAAACGTTATACACATCACCGTGATGTCTTTATTTTTAAGACGCAAACCACAAATAATCAAACGTACTCAAATTAAACTTGTACTTACGTATTCATTTGAAAGAATAAAATTATGTTTAATATTTACCAACACATCCACTTCCATTGCAAAAATTGTAGACTAATACCTTATCGAGGTATTTTCCAAGAAAAAAATTGGTAATTATTTTATCAAACACCACTTGATGTAGCACATTTAGAGACTGAATAGATGATATACCATGATTGCTTTCATACGGACATTATCAGATACAGCAACTCTTCACTATCATTATTATAAATAAATATCGTAAGAACTAGCACTTTTAATACACATAAATATAAATCTATGCAATAGTTAGACGTATTAGTGACTTGGTCCATATTTCGATAATGAAACGGAATAAATTCATTCTTTGTACAATATTTTTAAAGTATACCAATGAAGCTTATCAGTTTGCTTGCTAAATATCCTACACAGAGATTCTTTGTGAATATAAGATCCTGTTCTGGAATCAGTCTGCTATATTGAACTTTTTATAACAAAATTTTACTATTGACGGTTACTAATTATTAACTCCTTTAATAGTCTATAGATATTAAATGTACTTATTGGTCACCAATCGTTTAATTCGTTCTATTAAAAATGATAAATAAAGCATTAGAAACAAATATGTTGGCTAAAACCGGAAAACACTGAAGTTAAAAATGTTTTATTTACTATTTAAAGATAAGTTATTAAACTCATAAGTATCTCTAAAATATATGAGTCTGTATAATAATTCGTTCAAATTAACAGACAAATAATAAGAACACATTCAACTTTTGTTGTAACAATTGCATAATATAATGGTTGTGAATAAAAGGGATATCAAATCAAATACAATGTTCATTAAAGATTTTCGTGCAAGTATTAAATGTTGCTGTTTATTTAGAAATATTCGATAATCAACATCACATGAAAATGTCTCTATACAATAGTAAGAAATATCTGTTTTTAAACAGGCACCTTCTTATATGTCCAACTATAGGATCATTTACCTGCCTATTAAACATTTCTAACAGCTAATATCATTCATAACATACTTCCGGTTGTTCTGTGAACTCATGGTTTTTACCACTTTGCAAGTCGGCTTTCCCATTTGAATCACAATGCAAACATAGCGGTGTTTGCGTCCATATCGCGCAGAAGCTGTTTGAGCTGACTTCTGACGGAAGTCAGAATCGTATCTACTTCCGATGCGTCTGCAAATGCTGTACATGCAAGGTGACAGGTATCGTCGATGTTTCGAAGAAAATTGAAACATCTATAATCTTTAGAATTCACGTAATTCGTGATGTCTAACCGATAGCGGTCAGTCGTGTTTAAGTGAACACGTCATACCGATAAATTTGGATACCTATGTAGTTGCCCTGTTGATGGAAACACTGTACAAAATTAGAAAATTACGATGCAATTTCAGCAACATTGCTATTTCAACTGGGAAACAATGTTTCTATCTTTTAGTGCACATTGTGATCCAAAAAGAAAAAACGAGAAAAAAGGACTTTCACTGCTTGTTAAGTGATAGTGTTACGTTATTGATTATCAAATGTCTGACAAGATTTTATGACAGGCAAATATAAAAAATATTTAATTAATAGATTATATTAATTATAATATGTTAATGTTTAAGATATTGTGAATTGTAGTATATTAATGTTTATAGCATATATTGAAACGAAGCTTGAAATTGACAATCCTGTCGTAAATTTTTGATTAATGTTATTAACACTTCATGTACCAAACGCCAATTAATAGATTTATCAGTACCGATTGTTGATTAAAAATCAATTATCCAGATAAATGCGGTGGGACCATTAATGATTTAATGTGTTCGAATGACTACTACAAGGAAAATTTTAATATCGCAAGGTAGCAAGTGGAAAATGAAACGATTGGATTCTAAATGATTACCTTCATAGCGTGCCGTATTAAATACGTTTATTTCCATTACGGCATTTTATAAACCTTTCCTTGCTTATGTACAACATTTTTAATATAGTAAAAATTAAATAATTACAATTAAAAAAAAATGGTGGCCCTAGTAAATTGTGGCGCTTATCGATTTCATCTTATGAATGATAAGTACTACCTTTACATCAATCTTAATTTATCACAATATTCAGAAAAAACACAGTTCATGAATCAACAATAAGATATTAATTCGATAAATTAATATCAACTAAATGGTATGAATCTTTAAAGTGAACTATGAGGTTGATTCAAATACATAATCATTATTAATTAAAATGTGTAGTTCTGAACAGTTTGCACCTTTAAACAAATACAGACGTATTAGATGTAACTGCAAGATCTTACAAAATCAATTTTATTGCCACAAATCGAAATATAGTAGTGTTCAATTTTTGGTTGATATTTTGATGTCATACTACGGGAAATACGTCAAAAGGTTCGATTTGTAACTGTTGATAAGTTCACGATGACGTGAATGCGATTACAGGTCTCTTAACTCTTCGCGATATGACACACCTAATCGGTCGCATCATCGTGTCGATTACAGAATTGTAAATAAAGTGACGTGTATCGCAATCGGCGCCATCCGTTTGTATCGATACAATTATTTTCAAGATGCCATTGTCCTACAATGGCCACTATTCTGATTCAGTCAAATCATGGAACATGTTTTCGAAAATTCTGCTTCCCGGAAGAAGGCAAACTCAGTCGCGACTCCGTCGGAACTCTGCCCAAACGGTAAAAACTTGGACAAAACATAAGCTGCCACCCCACCGTCCGAACGTGCTTGCGTACGTACGTTCGACTGTTTACACAATCCCATATATAAGCTGGAAGCACGAGAGTTTGACAATCTCAGTTCACCATCTCACGCCAATCGTTAACATCGTCTTTACTAGTGCCGTGAAGAAACCAAGAAAATGTTCGTAACACGTGGATACCTGTTGATCTCCATATTAGCTGTTGCATCCAGCGCCCCTAGAAGGCACACCAGATCAACTATACCGACATGGCACTTACCGTGCGGTGTGGAGTTAGAAATAGAGATGCCTTCAACCTCAAACCTCGACGAAGAGGTTGGATCTCTCATAGAGAGCCTCAAGCTTCAACATGGATTGGCGATGAATGATTACTTGAACCGAGACTACGACTTCCTTTACGAGAGGGTACGGATCGGCGTTCACGAACACCAGTATATTCCCAACTGGATTCCGGGCGAGAAGGACGTGGGCATGATCAAGAGGCTAAAGAACGCCCAACCGCTGACGGTAAGCCTTGTTGTATGCTTGTAATCATCGACGAGTTTGACGGATCGTTGCGTCGAAACTTCCGTAAAGATATAATGAAAGCCATGCAATGATCCTTCTTTGTGATGTTAATTTGCTGGTCATTAACTGTCCCTCGCATTCGTTGAGGAGGCGTCAGTGAATGCATCGGCCGCACGGTAACAGGTAAGCCGCGGTTGGCGCAAATTTTCAGCGACGAATCAATTGACCGTTGGATGTTGCAATTAATTAACGTAACGTTAAATAACAAATTTTAATGAGACGGTAATTATTATAAAGTAGCAGGCAAGCAGAAGTGTGCATGGCAGTTCGAGGTTTGCGCGCGCAACGCAAACCCCGCTGTACACCGCTTATGCTCGCCGGATCACGGGACTGCGTAATCGCCGCTTGTCTTCTGCCGTGATGCGTGCACGCTGATAACGCATCCGTGATAATGCTTCGGGTACTCTCTGACGTTCACTTTATCTCTTTCGATGCTTTTTCATTCACTTTGGATCGCTACGTTGCGTTACTCAGACCGCGCGGTGCCTTTCACTGCTCCTAGACGCGCTACTCCTGCTTCAACCTAATTTATGTGCCAAAGTTCTGCCCCTTTTTACGACGCGGAATATAAGTACGTAATTTAAACAACGAGTGCAATAGCAATTAGTAATGTCAAAATGTTTTGAGCACCAGTATTAATGTTCCATACTTATGTTATATGGAGTATCAAGTTATAAAGTGTTTTTATATTATAAAAATTATATCAAATAAAAATATAATGTGTCAAAAATCTCTCTCCGTTTTACGTCGCGGAACATAAGTATAAAATTTACATAACGTGTGCACCAATTGCTAGTGTCAAAGTGATGTGATGACCAGTGTTAATGTTTCACATTCTTATGTTAGAAAGAAATATCAAGTAAACACGTGATATGTCAAAGTTCTGCTCCTTTTTTATCACGCGGAATTTAAGTACAGCATTTAAATAATGAATACAATTGGTAATATTAAAATGTTTTGACGACTAGTGGTAATGTTTTATAGTATGCAAATAAAATAGGGTTTAACGCGGCAAACATTGAAATATTAAAGCTTTAATATTTCAATTTTACAATAGCTCTTTTATTAAGGAAACAGGATGGGTAGAACTTTTGCATACACGTATTATCAGGAAATACATCAGAAATCATGAAATTGGTGTAATCGTTTTTTATTCAGAAGTATTTAAATTTCATTGCATAACTCTACTAAAAATTGTTTTCTCTCATGAAACGAAAGGTTTCGTAAAATATAATCTCTTTAAATGAGAAATTTACGTATCGTAAAATTTTGAGCAACTTACATGAAAATGTGATTTTTAAGTCCTTGTATTACTTAAAGCATTTTCAAAATTAATTGTATGGTCATATGCACATCACAAATATTTATGCATAATACTATTTCAAAAATTGAGGTTTCAATAAAATATATAATTACACTACAGTGTTACAAATCAGAAAAAGATAAAAATTAAGTAAAGTTATATGTCCTTTTTGAAACATATTTCATCAACTTGACTCGCAAACCAGAAATGCTATAACGAAAATGTCTTTTTGTTGCAGATCGCCAACAACTTTCCTAAGTTACATATGGATCTTCAGAAATTCGCAGTTGCCTTCGAGGAATTGATAGAAGATGAGATGAACCCGAAGGTCTACCAGGCTCTCGAAGCAACGCAGTCTTATTTAATGATGATGTTGTGCGAAGTGGAAAGCAACATCGTTGCACTGCCATTTCTTCGAGTTCCATCTCGAGTGGAGAGAAGTATCATGAGCAGGACTGAAAGACATCCCGTGGATGATACCAGGAGAATGGTTCGTGACTGGGGCGTACTTCTCAAGTACAGAAATTACTTACATGCCTGGAAGCATGTTTTCAATAACTAGAAAATCCCGTCAAGTAACATGAAGCTCGAGAAATAATAATGACAACACGGGACATCGTCAACGAGGACGGTGCGAACTGAGTTTAACCCTTGTTCGGATTATGTGAACTGCATCAACAGTACCTTCTGACATAATTATTTAAAAATTTATTTAGATAATCTACTCATTGATTATCTAAGCAACTGCAGATACTCATCAAATAATCTAAATGCTGCGAAGTAGATTAGTTTACACTTAACAATTCCGTAAAATGGTACCGAATCGGAGTAATGGACTCGAAAAAGTTTATAGATCTAAATTTGGAAATCTGAAGAAGGGTTAATTTTTGAACGACAATAAGTCGGGACAATAATATACAATTTAGGAACTTTTAAAAATAAAAGTTAAATTTAGCACGTTGAATTCTGCAAGGAAAATAGCCGTATACAGTAAGGTATATTATAATAATAATTAGTCGGGACAGAATAGTTCCATTTTTAAAATTATGCATTCATTTTTTCCTCAATTATTCGATTATATTCAATTCACGGCATAAACTATCGGTGCTCACAGCAGTATTCAACGTGTTAAACTGCAAATCATATATTGATGACTGCGCCATCTGAGGGTTAAATGAGCAATGTAAATTGACTTAGCATTTATGGATCGTGATTATCAAGCAATATGCACGATCGGAGAAACAATTTTCTTAATGATGATCTTTCAGATAATCGAATTATTGCGAAGCGTATTTATATAACATCTCATTATTTTATTTATTTATTTATTTATTTATTTATTTATTTATTTATTTATTTATTGGAGTTAATATGTAATATTTATTTATGATGTATTAGATGTAAGTTTATTTATTTTTAGCGGTTAATATTTATTGATATTGACAGTACCTTCTCAGCTGCTTTGTTTCAAAGGCGACTTTAATATAAGATTCTTCAATGCGATTTGTGATAATTTGTCGCTTAAGGATAATAACTACGCCATTTTAGAAAAGCGATCGTTATTAGCAAATATATATTTATAAAAGACAATAATTGTAATGAAATTTTCATATTGTTCAGTATTATCGTACAGATGTTTCTAATGTAGATATTAAGTAATATATTTGTACATATGCACTATATTTAATAATTTATTGCCAAATTTTATATTATATTTCGTAATAAAAAAGTACAATTGAGTATAAATTATCTGCCTTTCTTATTGCTATTTATGAATGTTAGATTACTTGATCATCTCATTTTTAAATACCTTATAATAAATTTACAATAAGAAAAAATTATCTCAAACAATTATTACATAATCATCAAATATTTTGCAATTCATATGTAAAATTTGATAGCCCATTGTTAATTCTGTTTCAATAAAAAATTGTATGTCGATGGATGTAAGAAAGCCAACCTTGCAAAATACAACCATTTTGTGAAATAAATAAAGCAGGTCAGGAATAAACGTAACAATTTGTCTTTCAGATCTAAAATTTTTTAATTGCGCAGAGCTTTTAAATAATTAGTACATTACAACAAACCTTGTATGTCGGACGTCATAATCAAGCCTGAAAGCTTGAAATATGTTGTACCAATTTTTTTAGTAAGACATTTTGTAATATAATATATTTGTTACTTCTGTCCGCATCTCTAGAATACCTAGTTTAATAAAAAAATGGTAAAAATTGGAAGAAACAGTTAATTTGCAGAACAATTATAATCGGCTACACTTAAACCGCAGAGCATAAAAAATAGAATGCTTGAATTAGGATAAGAGTAATAGGTTGCTAAATTTGTTCCTATTAGCAGTATCTTTTAAAAACACATTATTGTATATTATGTAATTTATTGTTACAAAAATGTTATATCTACTTGAAAGAACGATAATGATTTAATACAACACAACAAATTTCAAAGGATTTGATGGAATTAAGGTAAGAAAACACATAATTGAAATAGGTAGTACAAAGTTATCTTTATCATATTATTTCGATAACATAGTTGTATTAGCGAAACCGTTGACTGTCGTATGTCGACGACAAGTAAGATGAATGTGAGATACAATTGTAGTACGCAGATTCGGGAAGACAACGACAGATCCATGGATATTTACTTTATAACAATTATTAGATGTGACACATATTACGTTTGTTCCTATTCTCTTAACAGGCGTGGAACTTTAGTATTATTATATTAAATAACAAAATTGTAAATATTTTGTATTTTATATGTAGGGATAACTGCCGTTAAATATTGGTTACAGCCTAATAAGTTGTTTTAGTTCGTGATAATTTGATCAGGAAATAGCTTACTGTAGCAAGAATTTTAAAAATACAAAAGTTAATTGTGGAGTTAAAAATTATTTTTCTTATTAACAAATAAATAAATAATAATTTAAATTCAGTTATTTCTTATTAGGACTTCACGGATTAGTTATTAATAATATAGATGATTAATTTGTATGAAAATTTAAGTGTCACTATTTATTGGTGATGTGGCAGTCAAAGTGTTAGTGCACCTATTTTATTTCTTTATAATCCTTTTATTTGTGCACTTGTTTATCTTATTTACATTGCTTTTATAACGACTTAAACATTATAGTTTGGTAGGAAATTTCGAGCTTTTCAGAATGGTAATACAAATTTTAAATATATCAATAATCCACAATATGAACCGATATTTTTTAAATCTAAACAGCTCACCTCTATTTAATTAGACATACATACATATACATATGTACATACACAAGATCGTAAAGAAGCCAAGAGAGAATATACAATTTTAAAGTTAAAAGTAATCTACGTCGTTTATATTGTAAATACTGTCCTTTTCTTATACAGGGTGTGGCCGAACGGATGGTACAACCGAGCAGGAAGTGATATTACATGTAAAAATAAGTCGAAAAAAAAGAATAACATTTTTTCGTGTATTGCTTCATTTTCGAGAGAATCAAGTTCGAAAACTGTATCCAGTACGCGTGCGCTACACCACCTTTAAGTTTAAATATCTATTATAAATAAGAAATGCAAATGTTAATGTTAATATTATTTATTGCGACCAATAGTTCTGGTACTGGTATTATGATGAGCATTTTCGTATACTTAACTTAGGATTATTAGCAACGGTATTAAGAACTTCTGTTTCTAAATTTAGGGATGTTCTACTACCACCAGACTTATGGTAATTGTGAAAAAATCACACTCAGCTCCTGTCCGAATAGCTGAAAATTATTACCTATAATATTCAGATGCTGCTGTTGCATTACCATGACAAGCTCCTAAAGCTTTTATGATATCGACATATTCGCGATTGCTATAATGATGGAAACAGTATAAAAGTAGAAGAAAGTTGTATGGTTGAAGAAAAGATGTAAACATTAAAAACGTTAATATTGGAATGCAAAAGAAACTTATCTACTTGTAGCGAACAATGATTTGGAGAGACAGTTGGGTGCACGCGTACTGGATAGAATTTTGAAATTCGATTTTCTCGAAAACGAAGCGTTAAACGTTAAAAAATGTTATTCTTTTTTTCGACTGTTCGATTGTACCAACCGTCCGGCCACACCCTATATATTATACTTACATGTTAATACCGAAAATTGGGAATGATAAAATTATACAATCGCGTGACTAATTTCAATATTTAGGTATGCCGTCGTATCCGTTGTGGAGTATCATAAGGATTGTATGAACATTATACATGCATTGTGTATAATTGCTAAATAATACATTTTGGGAGGATAAGGTTAATAAATTTATGTTGATATCCAAAATATATAACGGTAAATAATATTTAAAAAAGCAATTTCATGTTCTGAGTTTGAAAAACAGAAACAACTACAATCTTTTATTTTGATGTATGACAAAAAAGGATCTTCGAAAAAGTAGGGACATCGTTTTTTAAAATGAGTCCAGATACATTATTGCATGAATTTGCTTTCTCAAAGCTATAGCAGTTTAAGAATCAATATTTTTGTAATAAAAATGTAGTAATTCTTCAATTTTATGGCGTAGATTATATTTGTATGGTTTTTTATGCACTGTGTATATAAAATATTAATTTGATCAACGGCGATTGATTTGGTAAGTGTCAAAGAATTTATGAAGTTGGATTGCCATGATTATAGGAATATTTACGACTAACTTTCTATGTTACATTGTAAATTATTATTATAGTATAAATTATGTAATACAATACTATAAATTACCACTCTTTTTTATAAGTGAGTTGCAAAATCGGTTATACGACATGTACGTGGCACGATCAAGAAAAAACCGGACTGTGGCTATAAAAATTTTATTAGTCATTCAATTTATACTTTGTTCCTATTTCAATAATTCAGCCACGCTACGATGTAGAATAAGTAGTGATCAGATAAGTATATCCATTATTTAACATTTCAAAATTAATCATATGCAAGAACTTGATATACTACGAAAAATAAACGATTTCTTTACGGTTAAAAAATGAACTTCCCATCCAATACGTCCGCAAGATTAGAAAAATTACATGAAACCTCCATACCGCCATTTCATTATACCTATAATTAAATGATAAATTAATTGTTTTATATTTAATGTTAAGTATGAAAGAATTGTTAATAACTTGAAAACGTTTTTATGATGTAGGAGCATGTGGTGCACTAGTAGTAATATTGTATGCAGTAAGTAGATATCGTTATAATTTATTTCTAAATCTACCTCTTTCCTGTAATAATGTTGCTATCCTCCTAAAATGTAATTCCAGTTCTATTCATATAATTGTACAATTATTGTATGTATACATAGGAAGATATGGGGATGTAGGGACTTACATATTTCTAATATCAGCAAAGTATTTAACTTCGCTTTAAAGTAGTATTAAATAGTTATAAAATACCACAATTAAGAAATAGTAATCTATTTATAAGAAGTTCATAGAATTATGCAATCTCCTTTTTCATCATTTTAAAACAACCGAAAAGTACAGTGTGTGGCCAAATTATTATACTCAAGTGATTCCTTTCAAATATATGCGATAGATGCGACTTTTATTAGTTTAACAATGTTACTAATACTTAATATATTGATAAGGTACAATATATAACAACCTGTGAGTAACGTGTTAATACAGAAATCTGGGATAAAAAGGGGACGTTAATATAAGTTCTACTAACAGACCTCTGTTAGTATTTAAACGAAAATTTGGACTTTTATCTAAACGACGTTATACTCGGTAGGTGCTGGATTTTGATTGTGATGTATTTAAGATTGTAAATAAAAAAAGTCGAGTGACGAAATATAAAATAATTTTATTTTCTTTTGTAATATAGTATCCAACTTATGTTTAAATGTTCAATTTTAAATACATGTATTATTGTTAAAAATAATATCGGAATATTAGAATAAAAATAGCTGGTCTATTCCATTAGTTACAGTCATAAAATATAAAATTTTTTATTCGTGTACAATAATTTGGCTATTAACTGTAGGTAAATGTGCATAACATTAAATATAATAATAAGCAGTGCATGTATGTATAATATTGTATATATAATACTGTATATAAGTATCATTTTTTTATAAAAATTATAAAAATGATTGTTTATAGTTATAATTTTAAAGTTTTAATCGCGATGTTACTTTGCAAGTTCTTTTCAAGAAAGTTTCACAAAAATTTCGTAGGCTCTCAAAAGTGAAGTTAAATATAAGTAACGTGATTTCGCGGACATTTGGCGTAGTCAAATATGCAAATTTAAAAATTAAAAAATCTCCAAATTTAAAATATCAACATTCCTAAATGTCCGAATTCCAAAATTTTCCCAAATTTCTAAACTTCCGAATTCTAAACTTTTCCACTTTCCAGATTTCAAAGTGCCTAAATTCTGAA
Organism: Megachile ligniseca; assembly: GCA_945859555.1. Taxonomy (NCBI): domain Eukaryota; kingdom Metazoa; phylum Arthropoda; class Insecta; order Hymenoptera; family Megachilidae; genus Megachile; species Megachile ligniseca. Next base: position 651,689 of record OX243785.1, read on the forward strand.
ATAGTTTAAATTTCGAAGTTTCCCAATTTCTAAGTTCTCAAATATTGAAACGTCCAACCTTTTAAACTTGAAAATTTCCAAATGTCCATGTTCTTAAACTATCAAATTTTCAAATTTCCAAATCTCCAAATTTCTAGATCCCCAAACTTTCAAATTCCTAAATCCTCAAATTTCTAAATTCCAAGTCCTCAAATTTCTAGTTTCATATCTTAAAACTCCAAATTTCAAAAGTTCCATATTTCTAAACTTCCAAATTCTCTAATTCTTAATTCCCTAAATTACAACGTATTCAATATTTCAAATTCTCAGCTTTCCAAAATTTCAAATTTCCATATCTCAAATACCTAGATTTTCGAATTCTCAAATTTCTCAATCTCCAGATCTCCAGTTTCAAATTAAAGAATTTCCAGATTCACAAACTTTTAATACTTAACCCATCATTGGGTGAGATTATCAATCTACTGATATCAATCAACTAAGTATTTGCTAAATATCTTTAGCACATAAGCGACTAATAATATAGTCCTGACTCTACGTAATCATCCTATTTTAAAGTTAAACATTGTCGCATTTTAAATGCCATACAAGCACAAGTGTTCACAACTATAATCTTTTCCAATGGACGTATTCACGTAGTCGTCGCAAAACATCACAATAAACGTCAGCATGAATAAATTGCTTAATCTTCTTGACATTTCCTTGAGCTGAGCTGGTGCGTAGTCTTCCAGATTTCTCGCTGTCTTCCAGTTACATTCGACCAATTCGAAATTATGAAACCAGTCACCCATTCAGTTTCACTCATGGCCTTATTATCATAAACTTACTGAAGCATTCTAAATGTCCTCGTGACATATTTTTGAAATTTGATACAAAACTTTACGATTGCAAATTATTCTTTGAAACGTCTACTTTTAAATCGCAGCACTATTAAACTGCATTTCTATTAAATACGTAGCTCTTAGCACACATCATAATATTTATTGCCTGATGACATTTGGTATGCTCATGTATAAGAGTATAGGGAAGTGACCCGCAAAGCTATTAAACGTTATCGGACACCGCCGTAAAAAAACAAACGGAGTCCGGTTTCTTTTTGATTACACCACGTACGTATTAATTCCATCTTAGAGTTTACAGTCTTAACAAAAATGTTTGTAAAAACTTAACGTGTACAACAGTATACATTAATTTTGAAAACTGATAACCATGTACGAAAATTATGGTGCATATGGGTAAGGTACGCATCCATCTTTAATTTACTACTGTAATTTATCATTATATCAATGTTACAAAATGTAGTTAACAACGGTGCAATTAACGTGTAAACAAACTATTGAAGTACAGATAATATGGAAAATATGAATTAAATATGTTTTTTGTTGGACCATTTTATTAACGAAAACGGATATGTTACTTAAACGAATTTTTTGATTGCATTATAAGGTAAGGCAAAAGTATATGAACTATATTTGTTATTTTGTATTTTAGATACGTAACATTTAACGCATTTTGTTATATAATGTCATTATTTATGATTAAATAATTGCTCGTTGTTACGTAAAGAATCATCTTCCTAATCGTTATTCCACTTTTCCACTGTAAATTTTCTTAACTGCTTAATGTCTTACACCGTCAAACGTTTTTGTTCCATATTTGAGTTATAATTAATATTTGTTACTGTCACAAAAATACATAACCGTATAATTTTACAATGTTTCTGGGAATAAGAATACGCAATTCAATCAAAGGAAGAATGAAATTCGTAGTTTAAAGGATAATCTACTGATTTCATTGTTAGTTATATTTCTTGTAGAAGTGCACACAGAATCTTACAATAAAAGTTTCAGAGGCCTAAGTATCTAATTTGCTAGAAAATAATCTGAAATCGGAAGTCATAGTCTTGTCGCTATACCCCGCGCACCCTACTTCTATGCTTTTTTAATTTTATGGCAGTATATGATATGAATATAAAAATGCAGGAATTGAAAAAGGAAAGGTAATGTCACTCCCTACTTCACCGACCAGATAATACAATCTATTTCATTTGTATATGTAAATTTTTTCGTTACAGTGTATTTAATATGTAATATGTAACTATTTAAAGTTTAAAATTGTTCTTTATATTTAATGTATATCCTTTACCATGAAACTAATAGTATAATTATAACTTATAATATTACCATTCACAAAGCTTTAACTAGATGATGTACAATAAAGTGAATATCTAATTACACATTTATTTCCGTTGTTGAGAATGGCAAAAAGGGAGTTTCAACGAGGAGAGTTACTGTGTTAAAAAATACATAAAATAAAGGAGAAAGTTTTTTCTCAATTTGGTTTCTTCATGAGATTTGAAATCCATTTGTTATTTTTAAGACACTGAATAGTATTTTCATACAAATAGATCGCTTGGAACAATCTTCATAAATAAGTACGAGAGTGCAACGTAAAAAATTGTCTATACGAAATATCTAGTGCTTGAATCTAGAATATATTGCAAATCACTACATTTTAAAATTGTCCTCTAATATGATGGTATGCAAAATGTTTAGAAGAAATGGGTTACGAAAAAAATATACTATCAAAATGACAATTATCTTGAAATTCTACAAACGAACAACTTCGAGAAAAAATGTTTCCATTAATACACGTACTAAGTCAAGTATTGCATTGTTTTCTAGAATTTAATCATACACCCATTAATTACAAAGATATTTAGCTATTCTAAGATCGTCCATGTTTTACTAGTACATAAGTATACTATAAGCAGGACAAACTATAATAGAAAATATATGTATTGTTCAAAATACAGTAGTTTTCAGAAGAAAGCGGTATGACACAAAACTATATTAAAACAATTATATTTTATTTCGCGTACGAAATGTCTTCACAGAATAAAAAAATAGAAGGAAAAATTGTGGAATTTTATCAGTATATCGGAAATATAATATATTTACGTTCTATACCTTTATTTGACAATAAAGTACACTATATCACTATACATACTACAGTACTGTGTAAATGAATTACTGGAGAATTTGAAAATAAATGCCAATTATTATTAAGTTATAAATATAACTACAAAGATCCATATGTGATGGTTATTATTCTCATTTAAAATATAAGTACAACGCAGCAGTATATAGAATCGTCTATAGACCTTGCATATTTCAAATTTAAATATCAAATAACATGTTTATTTCAAATAACGTATAAAGTATGTGTTGTAGACAACAATTTTTTATACATTAAAAAGGCACATTACGCAGTACTTCCACTGTTCTCATAGCTTAAGTTTCAAAGATTCCATCGTCGAGTTCGTTATATTAAATGAAGCGTAATATTTTTCATACCAAAATATTAAATTATGTTAAGTTATAAGCATTAGCATTAATTAGAATGTATTAAAAGAATATCAATTTCTTTATTTTTATAAAATTAAATCTTAAAAAGGTACTCATTTGTTTGAAGCTTTTTTTATACTACATACAGTCTGCCTATCTAAAATAAACTACTTGATGCATAACGTATGAAGTGTTTCCTTATTAGAACTACGAAATCGTTGCATGATAAAGCAGAAACTGATTAAAGCAAAAACAGATAAAGGGGACTCTACTATATCCGCACATAAATTTTCATGACTAGAATTTAATGCGTAGAGTACCGATGATCATTGTATACCGTTTCGAAAAAAAATAGCATCGTTTGTTTCCGGAACTACGCAATAATTTTGAATTCTGCAAAGTTTCTTTTTAAAGGAATCGAATTTATCGACTTGACAGATGTAGGGACAGAGACGCCATCTGCAAAATAAGTTCACACTCACCATCTGGTGATGAAAAAGCTGCATTTTTGTACAAACTCAGCTACTTCAGCCACATACTAATTGAAGTACGATATTCTACGATCATATTGTACCTAAAATTAAATTATTATAGAATCTATAAAATTAAAGTAAAATAATTACAATAATCCGACAGTAACAGTAGTTCATAATACAGATGGTGTCCAGAATACATCTACCATCTATTATTCAATGCTTTTTTTGTGTCGTGACGAAGTACAGAATAGACGACGGATCATACAACTATTTAATGCTTTTTCGGAAAAACTTCGGAATATGGTCATGTTCCGATTCCGACCCAATTTTGCAAACAAGCTCCTTTTTTCGAAAGGAAACATCTGTGAGAACGGTTTTTGGCGATTCGAACGAAAATTTTTCACTATTTCGATATTATTCCCTATATTACCGACGAAGCACAGTATAGTGGACGGGCTGTTGTGAATACATAATCCACATCTTCGAACCTGCGAAATATTGCAAACAGCATTTCCATGTTGACAATATAATTAAAAATACCAAAAAATACCACCACTTAACGTCTCTAGGTTTCGAATTTTGTTCGAAAAATTTCTGATCCTTTAATCTTACTGAATTTAAATGTAATAAAAATAATAAATATAAAAACTATAAATTGTAATAAAAATAATAAAGCGAAAATGGAATGAGTGTTTTTGAAACTTATATAGTGTGTACAGTAATGAAATTCAACAAAGAAATGCGTAATATACAAATGCTGGACTCACCACGAACATTTTATGGAAACTATATCAGTATATTGATAACAAAACATAGTTTCTAAATCATTAAAGCAAACTCAACTGGGTTATTAAATTCATGAATGTTGGTTATGTATCAGAGATTGTAATTTAATTATGAAATTTTTTGAATGTAAAATCATATCCAAATTTAATAGTTATTATCTCAGAAATCTTATATGCAAAATTCTTCCATATTCTAAAACCGAACACATCTAATGGCTGCATAAATCCGGTAGTATCTTTAGGAATTTGCAATATTTTTATACTTCGATTTCTGCATTACCCTGAATACTATAACAAAATTAGCAGCTTTCACAGTTATCAAATCATTTAAACGAGAAACAATTTGGTTCAAATTATTAAAAGGTAAATAGCTAAACTTATACCTTAGGCTAAAAGTTTCATTGGCTACAAAAACCTACGTTCCGTACAGCGACGATTGGTACCGCAGCGGATTTATACCTACCCAATGGACCTTCTCTGACTACCGATGGAACAATAAACATGTAATATTATCCAATTGTTAAAAACGTGGCAAATGATTGTATAAAAGGGCTCACCCTCTTCGAAAACAAATCTCAACAACTTTTCTCCTTAAAAAGTAGGACAAAATTGTATATGTAATAATCATTGCTAAATTGCAATAAACAAAAAATTCCAAAAACGCGTATCCCCCATTTTGATCCATATTTTACGTATACAAATCTCCATAAAAATCGAACTGCATTTAGGATAATAAATTGAATAGAAAATCCAATTTTTTAATATATTATTTAAATAAATAATTTCGCCCAAAATTTTCGTAATCAACTAAATTCGTTGATAAAAAATACACAATTTAAAAAAAAATGCACCCGCCTGTACCATCTAGTTTCTGAGATATTAAATAAAATGTGTTTTTAACCCCTAACTTTGTGGGCTATTTTCACCCCCTCAAGATGCATGTCAGCAGATATAAAAAAATACGTGTCAAATAATTTTCGAAAAGCTACTACATATGTAAATTTCATTAAAATCCGCGTGTAACACCTTGGTGATGTCCCTTGTCAGACAGTATTTTCGTGCAGACAGTATGTACATTAACAATATTCAATAAAACTACGTAAATTATATGTATGTACATGTACATGTGCATATTTGTTTTTCGACTTTAAAGAATATTCATATTTGATATCGTCCAACAATTGGAAAAAGGGATCTACCCCGGTTCTTTTTAGTTGCGGTATCAACTCACACATATGGTCTTAGGATTTGGTGAGGGTGAATAAAGTCTTATGTGGTTTAACGAATAATAATAATTTATTTGTAACAATTATGTATTCCGAACGTTCAGTTGAGAGACGCCAAAAACCAAATGACGAGCGGTCTATGCCTGTCGCAACGCGTTCTCCTACGGGACAATTGAACATCGTTCTATGACCGTTTCTGGAAAGTTACTCACGGAAAGAGCATCGTCGACACGGCGGCGAGCCGTGTCATCTTTTCAACAGTCGTTCGTGGAAAAATCCGTAGTCCACAATAAAGGTATTCGCGGCGACTGTCAGCCACACTACTCCCCTACTAGTGATTAACGCTCACTCAAAAGGATATACCGGCAGTTACAAAACACACTTCAAGTAAACAAAATCTTCGCAAATACACAAATACAAATACTAAAATTATAAATCTACACACCATTATAACAACAACAAAAAATATATACACGTAAGTAAATCCCGCCTGATAACGCTCGGGAAATCTAACTCTCCTACCGGACCGTAATGCATATCTATCGACATTACTATTAATTGGAGTTCCCACCACGACTTCATTATCAATTACCTGCGGACTACCTTCACAAATATTCTCGTTCAAAATAAACGTGGACTTTAACCTATCAACTGAGATGGTAGATTCCTTTCCTTTCACTTCGATTACAAAAGTCTTGTCTCCACGCTTAACTACCCTAAACGGCCCGACGTACGATGGGTGCAACGGACCCTTGACCGCGCCGTGTCGTAAAAATACAAAAGGGCAAGTCGACAGTTCCTTAACACTTTTAGTGCCAGGCATTTTACGGAGTACATGCGAAGAATGCCACGGGCCGATTTGATATGCGCGCTTATATGAATAGCTTTATAAGGAACAAAATTCCGATTTCCTGGAAGAAAATTTTATTATTTATTCTTCTTAAACTTAAAGAATATGGAATATAATGTTGTGCAGCAAAATTATAAATTATAAATGTATTATAATTATAAATTATAAATTTATTATAATTATAAATTATAAATTTATTATAATTATAAATTATAAATTATTATTATTATTAAGTTTCTCAGCACGTAAGCCCGCCACAACGCATCGGCCCGTGGCAGTTTGCACATAAGGACCGCGGGCCAATAGATCGGCCCGCTGGCTCTAAAAGGGTTAAACATGAAAGTTTTATTTGTGCCATGGCGCGAAGCAGGCGATGAATTGCCCGGTAAACGAACGTCTGTACCGTAAACTAGTTCCGTCGACGTGGTTTTTAAATCCTCTTTGTATGCTGTGCGAATGCCAAGTAAGACAATTGGTAATACTTCGACCCAATTATCAGAGGATGCCAGGAAGTCGTTCGGAAATTGAGACGCATCGATCAGTCGCGATAATTCGTTAACCAAATTCGATTCGAATTGACGCCCTCGGTCCGTCGTAATTCTTAACGGTACGCCCAAACGTGCAATCCACGAACTAATAAACGCATTCGCGACTGTTTCCGCGTCAATTTCTACGATCGGAATAGCTTCAGGCCAGCGAGAAAATCTATCGATGCCCGTTAACAAATATCTAGAACCCTGCGATACCGGCAATGGTCCAACTGTATCGATATACACGTGCTCAAATCTCTCACTGGAACTGTCGAAATTGCCGACGGGTGTTATTACGTGCCTCGTGATTTTCGATCGCTGACAAGAAATGCAATGTCGCGCCCAATCTCGACAATCTATATTTATTGAAGGTCATACAAAACGTCTAGTAATTAACTTTTGTGTTGCACGAATCCCAGGATGAAAAAGTCCATGCAACGAGTCAAAAACCGCACGTCTTAACGATAACGGAACGAAAGGTCTCACCGTTTCATTCGATGTGTCACAATACAAATGTACATCGAATCCTGGAAAATAAATTTTCTTGAATCGAAGAACGCTAGAGTCGGATTCTAAAATTTGTTTCAACTCAGTATCATCCGCCTGAGCCTGCTTCAATGCACCATGATTGAGAGTATATACAGCCTCAACACGCGACAAAGCATCCGCAACAGTGTTATCCATAGCTTTAATATCGACAAATATCCGTCATAAACTGATGTACGTAATCGCATACGATTAAACGCAAAGGTTAAATGTTTGTGATCAGTATATACAGGGAGTTCGTCTACTGGTGGGCATAATTTTAAGGGGTGGTAGCTGGGATGATTCTGAACAACATTTTCCTTTACCAAAATGGTTAAAGCTTAGTTTTTGAATTATTAAGGAAAAACACTGACCAATCAGAGCGCGAGAATAGTGCGCGCCCAGATACGAGAGCGACGGGTACGAGCGTGACGGTTGACCCTGGTCGTGAACAAACAAATTGCGCCACGTCGGTAACGTAGTTACCGTCATCGATTATGCATCAGCCGATAAATAGTTATAAAATTCACTGCTGTTAATAAGTATAAATTTATTAACGGAACTAATTGTATGGGTTTAAAGAAAATAAAGATCAAGAGTGGATATTTTACATTTAAAACTCCGTTATGTAAATAATTAAAAAAAAATAACTTTTCGTTTAACGAGTTAAAATTAAAGAATACTATCGGGCACTTACCTCATGAATGCATTTACGATGTGAGAATTCTATTAACATTTCACTGACATTTATGAATTAACGAATCTTCATTCATTTTTAAGTACACCGTTGTATGACAGAAAACCTGTTTACTCGCTAAAATCCACAAGAGCATATCAATACCCGCTTTATGGGATTGTCAAGTAAAAAGGGTGACTGTCATATTTGATGTTTTTCGCATAATAATGTTAGTAATTTTGGGATGAGGAACCCACACTAACCTAATACACAATCACACACGCACTACGATTGTCTCGTCTGCAGTGTCTATGTGTCACACACCGCGATTGTCCCGGCCGCAGTGTCTACAGAAATTCACACAATTCACAGTAAATGTTCGAAATGTCCATTCTCTTCTAAGCATAGCTGAATTCTTAGAAGTAAATTTTCTCGCACTTTTTGGAAATCCGTCATAACATTTATGACGATTCCTGCGAAAAACTCAATTTGTTGTTGTAGTTCTTCTACTGAATTGACGGGGGTTGAATACGTTATTATCTTCATATGTCCCCAGAAATGGAAGTCCATGGGATTTAAATCTGGGGACCGTGCAGGCCACGGTACGGACGCTTCTCTTCCAATCCATCTATTTTCGAAGTATGCTGATAGATGGTCCCGTACAATAATTGTTGAATGCGGAGGTGCGCCGTTGTGCATGTATGTACCACATGTTGTTTCGTATTTCTAAGGGTACATCTTCTAACAATGTGCACAATCTATTTTGTAGGAATTCCAGGTACCCTTCACCTGTTAATCTGTTGGACAGAACAACGGGACCAATCAGTTCGTTACCCAGAATGCCTGCCCAAATATTTAACGAGAATTGACGTTGTGTATTAATCTCTAACGTTGCATGTGGGTTTTCGTCATTCCATACATGACTGTTGTGGAAATTAAATACTCTATGTCTGTTAAAGCTGGCCTCATCCGTAAATACAATAGAATGCGTGAAAGGAAGGATTCATCTATTCGTATCTTCTCTTCCATCCACGAGCAAAAGTTGCGTCCTCTTTCGAAGTCACCCTCTTCCAATGCCTGCACTCGTTGATAATGATAAGGATGCATTTCATTGACTCTCAACATTTGCCGCACAGTACTATTGCTAACAACTTCTGCAGTTGAGATACGTTGAGTACTGGTAGTCGGTTCTTCAGTAATACGGCGCGTTACTTTTTCTTCTAGTTCAGGATTTTGTTGCATCCGTCCTCCGCATCGTGTAGGTTTTGTCGTGCCAGTCGTTCTTAATCTTTGATGTACACGTAGAAACGTTTTTCAATCTGACAGACGTTTGTTGGGGAAGCGTTCTACATTTTGGCGGGCGCGAACAGTATTTCTTTTCGCTTCCCCGTAACACAAATGAATTTCAGCTAATTCTTCATTTGTGTATTCCATTTACTTATTTCTCTTTTCTTCATTCTTTTTTCTTCTTTCTTCTCTCTTTCCTCCCTGCACTTATGTACTTACACACCACAACAAGAAATCACAGGCACACAAGAAAAAGAAATTACGCACACCACACACGCATACAACAATTTTTTTTTTTAATTATTTAAAAAAATAATAAACAAAATGTAATAAGTAAGAAATAAAAAAATGAGTAAATAAGGAACTATACTAAATTATATTAAATGCTAAAAGGCTGTAATTGTCTTCTTCGAGCATCGACAACCAACTGACGATTTGTACAGAATCTTGGAAACAAAAAACAGTATCCAAGTGAAAACCGTTGATCGTTGGAATCATACCTCTAATACATGTGTGCATATCGATGGAGACGCCGAACGACCGAACGTAAACAAACAATAACATATCGGTAGGACAATCCTAATGCAAGAGTAAAACTTTTTTATTTTTTTATTTTTTTTATGCAACTTTCACTAATATATTTGTAACAATTTCTTGAGTAAAATGATACTAAACACGACGTAATTCGGAACATATTAATTTGTAATTACAAATGTTATGCTTACATTGAGAACTTTACTCGAATAAGTTATTGCAAGTAAATATGACTCGAACTATGTCGTGTTTCGTCTTATTTTAATCAGAAAAATGTACAAAATTTACTAGTCGAAGTTTGATAACGAAAACATCAAAACTAAGAATGTTTTGTATTTGCATTGGTGTTGTCTCTCGGCTATACACCGCCTCCCCAGTTCATGTTACACTTCTCGGTGAGTGAGCTTCTTAGTTCCTGTGAAGCCTTCCCCCCGTTGAGGGGTTGGGGGGGGGGGGGGGGGGCACTGCTTCGCTTCTGTTGTGTTGATTTTTGTTGTTCATTCTGAGACTTTATTGTAAAACGTTCGGTCGAAATACGCATCCGTACATAGTCGTTAAAAATAATTCGTGTCGTGAAGATAAATTTTTCGACTCATAAAAATAAATAAATGTTAGACAATAAGGATCCTAAGATAAAAGTTTACCAGTGGAAAAAGGGGAGAGTCAAGAAACTGAACACTCGCGATTTATATCCAAAAATATGCGTTTATTATGCTCGTTCGACGTTCGGGAAAGCTCTGCCCTGTCCCGCAAGCGCTGTCCCTACAGCGTCGTCTGAATTTCCAACGCCATAAGGTGGGGGTGACGACGGACAATGCCCAAGGCCCTGCCGGCAATCCTACGACGTTTGCCTCGCAGGAACGTTTTTCCCAACGCCTTACATAAAGTAAAGGGTCCAAACCAAATAAGGTAGTCAAATGTGCCCTTGAGTCAAATGAAACACCCAATACGTCAGTCGGTAACATATCCAAAAACAACCATCTCACACCAAGTTTCAACCCCCTACCTCATGCGTGGGGGTAGTAAAAGGGAAAAAAACGAAATTCCGGTTTTTGGCCTATTTTGCCTATTTAATTTCGTACAAAAATTTTGAAACATTGAGACCCGCATAGCGCATGTTATAGAATTTGTTCAGATTTTTTGATCGCAAATCGTAGTTGTAAAAATCAAAATCCCCCCAAAAAAATCGGAAAAAATGCGATTTTTCATTGAAGATGTCGGAGCACTACTTTTATATTTATGTGGTAGTTACATATTGGCACTACTATTATTCTCTAATTTTTTCAGATTTTTCGGTGAGGTGCCCCGTAGTTAAAAAAATCAAAAGTCGACACATTCCTTTAAAAAAGTACTTTTCGCTTCGAATTTACATACCATCTTTTCTCAGTATATTTATTAAGTAATCGTAAATAGATTCACATTCATAATTAATACAAATGATACAATATATAAGTTAAAGAAATAAAATTCATTTCGTAGGATGGATTTTCGCTTTAGGATAAATCGCAGAAGTACACAGAGGAATTTCTGGAGAACACAAATACAAATTTATTCATATTGGTTCCTTTATACAATCAAAACATATTTCCAATCTGTCAATATTATAATTTACACAAGTTATATATTTTACAAACATTTAAAGCAAAACGGAAATATAGCTTTTGGACTTTATGATTTAATAATTTCGAAAGTTAGACTAGAGGCGTCCGCGCCGGTCGCCTACCAGGGAATGGACGGTGAAACCATCCCGACGCTCGAGGAAACCCAGAGAGAGTCTTCTGCTCTCTTCTCCTGGGATGGAGAGAACAGCTGGAACCTACCGCCACACAGTGGAATATTTGCACCGAAAAAGCGGATATTGGACAATTTTGTTATAGGTTTTGTAAATGCGCGCGAATGGCAAGAGCGAATGGACTGACGAATGATCGACGAGTGCGAGAGAAAGACTGAGAGAGAGAAAGAGGAAGAGTATGAGTGTACCGTCTGATAGTAGGTACTCGCGTCGCGATTGACCGCACGGAATTTTTCCGTGACGTAAAGTTGTAAATTTTACGTCTCGAACGTCTACGGTTTTTCACAACGCGCTGCTCTGCCGAATTAACCTTAGAGCAGTGGTTATATGCAAACTTTTCAGACAAGTATAACTTTCACTTTCCAACAAGTTTTACTTTGTTATCATACATATGTGTCTAATAATTAATGTTTGAATATGATCGATAATTTAATCATCTTTTTTTACGCTTTTAAAACTTTATTAACGATTTTGTTATACTTCAGGGTGAGTTTCAATGCTTTATTTGGTGTCATTTTATTATGTGGCATGTTCTGATTGCAATGCAACAAAAGGCTCCGACCCCGTCCGACTGCAGATTTTAAAGCAATTCGAAACTTTATTGTCACCGCGTTTCATTCGTTGGCTTGTACGCCCGCGGTATTGACTATCCATGAGACGCTCAGACATTCTTCTGTTTAGACTACCGACGATTAAGAGCCCAAGAAATGTTAGGGCGATATTTTTTACATAGTTATATATATTTTAATCTTTTGTATTCTGGCAGTGTCCGTCACTACGTTCTTGCTAATTTATCTTTTCTTCTAAACTTTTCTTTCTCTTTTGTCTGACAAGAGTATTTCTAAGCACTTTCATATGTTATAAATAAACATTTTTGTGATTACAGATATTAAAAAAAGATTTTAAAAAGTTATTAATATTAGTAGGACTTAGGTCCATTATTTATAGTGTTTATTTATTTATTCATAGACACTAAACAAAAATTTGTTATATTTATATAGTATGTACTATTTTCCTCAACTGCAAATATTTTTGTTAACAAACATTTTTTTCAGTGGCGATTAACTTGTTTGAATATAAATGATAATCTTCTGAAATAATAGTATTTGACAAATGTCGAGGAATTTATGCAAGTGAAAGTACTCTTACTTATATCCCGTTTCTTCCTTTTGCGTACTAACTGTGATACAAATAGTTAAAAATCTAAAGAATAGATAGTTCAAGCTTTAAAATAGTCTTTGTTTCATTAATTTTGGACGAATTTTGATAAAGTTATAGAAGTTTAAAGAGCGCGTCAATTTTAAAATACTCATGCCCGCATTTTCGGTGCAAATACTCCACTGTGCGGCGGTAAAATTCTGCCGTTCTCTCCATTCCAGGGCGGCCAGGTTAGAGCCCCCGTACTCTCCCGTGCTGACCAAGGCATCCGAAACCTAGGTTTCGTACTCTCCTTTACTCTAAAGGGCGGCCGTGGTAATTACCTCGTTCTCTCCCAATAGAGAATCGCGACTCCGATACCGATATTTATATTCACGCGTTGCTAGAGTCCCGCAGCAATCAACAAGCTCGCGTTACTACGCTCGGCTCGCTTTCGCGGCTTCACAAATGTTCGCGGCTCCGCGGTCAGCGAGCCGCGAGCTCGCTATCGGCGTTCGCGAATGTTTGATACGATTCGATTTCGCGAGGCGGCCTTCTAGATTGTTCCAGGTCGTACAGAACGATCGGTGTTATTACATTTTATTAATTAATTTTATGTCGTAATTCGTTATATTCCCGAACGTAAGACGCTATTGCACCGAAAGCATTGGCTAAGAGGTTTGGAGTCTTGCATCTCGTAATCTGTGTATGTTTTTTGATCGCAGGTTCGAGCCCCGCTGGACTTGGTTTTTTCCATGTTATGTTTGTCATTTTTTTCCTATTATAATAATATTAATATAGATTCAAAGTGTTTTGATTAATTGTTATACATTTCTGCATTCACATGGTAAAAAGTAATATTAATATATATATATATATTATATGTATTAAATACTATTGTATATATGTAGATACTATTAAATACAGCTTTTTTTGTATGCTGTGGATATTTCTTATCAAATTTTGATCGTATCCTGTCCATGAGTTCAGTAATAAGATACTATTTTCGGACGAATTTGGAAAAGATACTGTTTCTAACCATTGTTTGAAAAGATCTTCGTTTAATTTATCTGATGCCGATACTCCGATAACAACATTAGATGCCGTCACCGTCCTACCTCCATTTCAATTTTAAAATAGATATTCTGAATACACTTTTTACATTTACTACCATTTCTTAATAGTTCAGAATGTCATTTTAATATAAAAAACACCGTTCCCGAAATTATAAAAAAATAAGATATTTTCAGAGTTACTATATTTTTCACAAACGTGGAACACTTCTCAATGTACAGATACAATCCTTTAATTGCATAATCTATATTAATCATAAAGTCATTACACTTTATGCATATACAATTTACGCGTTTAGATCTCCCGTGCGTCGAACACTGCCACCAGTACGCGCGGAACAAACGGGATGCCTGACTCGGGCCCCATGTTTTATAGGGGAACCTATGGAGCCTTAAGTTTTTGTTTTAAATAAATTAGTCTAAAAAGTGTAATATAATACAATTTCCAGAACATTATGTATAGAAATCAGTCATGAACCGAACGGAAGGTATAAAATGTACGTATAATTCCAATCATAGTAATAGTTTTTGCATAAGAGAAATTAAAAATTCCAATTTATCCGTATATTTTCTTTGGGCCCATAGTTTACGTATGTGAAATTTGATCAAAATAGTTCAACGTTTTATTTAAAAAAAATTGCAAAATAATGTTAATTCTTAATATATTTTTTAAACAAACAAATTTTTCAAAAATCCACTTACGCCATATTATTGGCCTTCCAAAACAGAAAAATTTGCATTTCGAATTTTTTGTCTATGCCTAATAGCTCCCGAGATATTTGCGAAAATAGCTTTTTCAACCCCAACTTTAAGGGTTATTTTCACCACTTCAAAGGGGATATTCGCCGATAAAAAAAATACGTGTCAAATATTTTTTCGAGTTCTATAACATATAAAAATTTCATTAAAATCGGCGTGTATCAATTGGGTGATGTCCCTTGTTAGACGAGAATGGTCAAACCTATTAAATAATTTTCACACAAAGGAAATATTGAAATATTTGAATAAATGTAATTCACTTCCAGCTTTCCAGATTTTTGCATTAGCACACACTCATTTAATAACTCATGTATGAAAATGTTTCGGTTAATAAGTAGGAGTAGTCTGCGGTTAAGATCCCCAGGATGCAAAGCGTAATCATTTAATATCGGCCAGGTACAAGCGTTTGGATGCACTGCAGACCTTTCGTTTTAACGAAATTACAATTAGCCTTAAAATGCGACTTTTCGAAAACCTGGCAACGGAGCCTCCCAACTTCACGAGCAAAGTTACGGTGTAATTTAACGTCACGCTGCGATATCGCGTTATCAAACGATAAGATTAAGGTAATCATGCAGCGAAATCAGTTACTGATAGTACTATGGAACTGCAGAAGCATAAAGTCTCAGCAAACAGCAAAGGCAAAAGAAAAGCTAGATTCTTTTCGCAAATTCAGTCGCGGCTACGACATAATAATTTTAACAGAAACATGGTTGAAACCTGACTGCGAATTCGAAATTGAAGGTTTCAGAATAATCAGAAATGATCGGGAAAATAAGAGGGGCGGTGGTGTTGCTGTTCTGATACGCAACGGATTGCGATACGAAAGGATGTTAGAAATTTGTTGCAGAGATCGTGATACGGAGTTTCTCGTAATAAAAGTGATTGGAGAAAGAAATGATATGCTCATAGCTGGTTGTTACAGACCACCAGGTAATCCCATTCGTCTACAAGATTGGAACGACTTCTTTAAACAATTGAACGATAGTGGTAGCTTTGTATTGGCAGGAGATTTCAATGCACACCATCCATCGTGGAACTGCATTAGAACGACATCCGATGGAAAGATACTTCGGCAGTGTATAACGGATTACAACTGCGAAGTACACAACACAAAGCACCGATCGCATGTTGGAAATAGGGAATACCCATCGAGCAATTTAGATCTAATTATTACAGATTCAGATCTATCTGATCGTGTAAAAACTCGTCAGATAGACGATAGAATGGGATCTGACCATTTTCCTGTACAATGTGTTATGGATTTTGCTTTCAGTGTAATTGCTTAACACGTTGAGTGCGGCGCCGATCTTGCTATATTTCCCGCCCAGGCATCACTTGATGTCGAGCACTAAACTAGGCCGCGCGACGCGGAGATTCGTCACTTCATTAGACTGAAGGGTATAAACAGAGGATTACTTTCTTTCACTATTTCGTTTGTCGTTTGGACTGTGAGAATGGTGCAGCCAATGCACATGTATACAATTTATAAACATAAGATAATGGGGTGGGGAATGCCAGAAAGGCAAAAAAACGAACACCAAGAGACGACGAGTCGGAAAAAGCCACGGAAGTACAAAGATTCACTGCAGCAGAGAGAATTTAGTTTTACAGTGACTATTTTGAAAAAGTTTTGTTACCCATCAACTAAAAATGTTGAGAAGACAAAGATATAGTAACTCATCGAGTGAGGCATCTGTACCACGCAAACGTCGGTGTGTAATACCATTGCCTTCTTCACATAGGGACAGTACATTCGATAGTTCACTAAGGAATATCGAAACCAGTGATCCAAATGAGTGGTTCGATCCACGAGGTAACCAACCAAAAATTGTATTTTTCACAAGTCCCCACGGTGCCAAACTCTCTAATGGAAGAAAGCAAAATTGTAGAAAAGTGGGAGATTTTTATGACATTTATGTCACGGATAAAATATTTGAACATATAAGCGAACAAAGAAATATTTATGCCATACAAAAAAGAATCGTTTCCAAACGTGCGGAAAAATGGATGCCAACAGATAAAAATGAAATAAAGCGGTTTTTTAAACTGATTTTGTAGATGGGATTAGAATAAACTCCCATCTTTGCATCTGTATTGGTCCCAGGATCCATTATTTAAACAAACATTCCTGCGGAAAATAATGAGTAGAGACCGATTTCAAATTCTCTTGAGAATGTTGCATTTTGCTGGTAATACAAAATTTGATACTTCCAACCGTCTCTCAAAGGTCGAATTTGTGATAAACGAATTAAATACTTAAAAAAAATATTACGATCCTGTCGAAATGTTATGGATCGACAAGTCGGTAATACCATTCCGTGGACGGATCTGCAGCGGATAGTTACCGCGAGGACCTTTATTCGCAGCTATGGATTTTTCCACGTGGCCAGTATCTTTCCAGAAAACGGTTATTCCAGGAGTGATGTTCAATTATCTCGTAGGGGTACGAGTGGAGACGGGCATAGGCCACGAGGCATTCGGTATTCGGCGTCTCGAGCGAACGTTCACGGTACTACACGTGTTAATTGTTATAAATAAATTATTGTTATTTGTTCATATAACGTCCGAAGACTTTATTCACCCTCACCTAAACCTAAAAACCATATTTAGACAGTACATGAAACAAAAGAGGCACAGGTATGGGATAAAAATATTTAAATTGTGCTGCGATACTAATTACACTTATAATTTTCGCATTTACACCGGAAAATCATTGGATAAGAAAAATACAACATCCACAAATGTTGTCATGAATTTATGTGAAGATGTGTTTGATAAAAGCCATACTTTATGTACGGACAATTATTACACGAGTGTGGATTTAGCGAACAAACTCATTTAAAAAAATACGCATTGGTTTGGTACTCTTCGGCTAAATCGCAAAGGCAATACAAATGAAGTTGTGACAGCCAAACTGCGACGCGAAGAAGTCATTGCTCAAGAAAACAGTAAAGGAATTACGGTCATGAAATGGAAAGACAAGAGGGACGTTTTACTTCTTTCGACCAAGCATTCTGACGGAATGGAAAACATAACAACAAAGACAGGGGTTTGCTGTAAACCAAAAATTATTATTGATTGTAATAAGGGAAAAACGGCGATTGATCTGTCTGATCAAATTAGTGCTTACAGCAGTCCACTTAGAACATCACTAAAATGGTACAGAAAACTAGTATTCGACCTTCTTTTGAATACTGCCGTTGTGAATGCGTTACATATGCTCCAAAATGTAACGGGAAGAAAGTTGTCAATTACAATATTCCGAAAACAATTGGTAGATGCTCTTATACGACATTCATACGAGGAAACTCCAATTAGGGCCGATACAAGTAGCGCTATTTACAGATTTCAAAAGAAAGAAGGAAAGGTGCATAAAGGTCGAAAGTACTGTGCTGAATGTTACAGCACAAACACAAAAACGTTCGGACGCAAGTTAGCGAGGAAACTTACAAAAAAAGTGGTTACTTACTGCAATACGTGCAAATCTCGACCATATCTTTGCTTAAAATGTATTAATAAACTTCACTAAATTTCAACATAAATTTTTTAATTGTCATTAATAATTTAACCCTTTACAATGCCGGTCTCATGCACCGATGTCAACCAAACGAGAAGTTCGCTGTCAGTCCCTAGACTCCACGCCGTCAAAATGAAAAGCACGCTGTCAGTCCCCAGGGACCGACGCCGCCTAAACGGAAAGTTCACTGTCAGTCCCTAGGGACAGACGTAGCACTCAACGTATTATTTGAATATGCTATGGTAGTCCGGGTATATGACTAGTAAATTATAATGTTCACTTATTCTTTTCTGTCAATTTTACAGTATCTGTTATTATTCGTCAACAATTGGAAACGGTTAGAAATGTGCATAATTTAGGAATATGTAATGGAATTCTATGTGTTCAAATGTGAATATATTGTAGCAACACCGATAGTTCTCTACGACCTGGAACAATCTAGAAGACCGCCTCGAGAAACGGAGCGACTCGCGTCGAGATTCGTATCAAACATTCGCGAACGCCGATAGCGGAAACATTTTATTGGTAGCTTCGCTGACCGCGGAGCCGCGAACTTTCGTGGAGTCGCGAGAGCGAGCCGAGCATAGCAACGCGAGCTTGTTGATTGTCCGCGGGACTCTAGCAACGCGTGAATATAAATATCGGTATCAGAGTCGCGATTCTCTATTGGGAGAGAACGAGGTAATTACCACGGCCGCCCTTTAGAGTAAAGGAGAGTACGAAACCTAGCTTTCGGACGCCTTGGTCAGCACGGGAGAGTACGGGGGCTCTAACCTGGCCGCCCTAGGATGGAGAGAACGGCAAGATTTTACCGCCGGTCGCCTACCAGGGAATGGATGATGGAACTACCCGGACGCCCGAGAAAGCCCAGAAAGTCTCCTGCTCTCTTCTGCGGGGATAGAGAGAACGGCTGGAACCTACCGCTGATCGCCTACTAATGAGGAGAGTACGGGAATTCTATCCTGGCCGCCCTCGGAATGGAGAGAATGGCTGGATTATCCGCCGGTCGCCTTCCAGGGAATGGACGGAACTACCGCCCGGTCGCCTCTAGTATAACTTTCGAAATTATTAAATCATAAAGTCCAAAAGCTACGTTTCCGTTTGCTATAAATTTTCCTAAATTTGTAAAATATGTATCATGTAAAAATTATAATATTGACAGATTGGAAATCTATGTTTTGATTTTGTAAAGAAACTAGTATGAATAAATTTATTATTTGTGTTCTCCAGAAATTCCTCTGTGTCCTCCTGCGATATATCCTTCGAAGCGAAAACCCATCCTACAATATATTTTTTTATTTCATTTTTCTCTTTTTTGTTAATAACGTTTCGGATAGAAAAAAGCATAAAGTTTTACATGGAGCAAGTTCCAAGTATAAAAAGCAATAATACTTACATGAAGTTATAAGAAGAAAAGAGAAGTTTGGTTTCGTTTATCCCAAGCTAGGCTACAACATATTTCAACAATAAAGCATTCGGATTTAGTAGCAAAGTTACCAAATGTATATAAGATATACTTTGATTAAATGCCCGTGTCAAATTTGATTTGCATTTTGCTGGATATCAGATTAAACAATTTAATATAGACATCTTTTTTTATTTCTGTACGTACTTCCGTACGTTTAAGAATACAGTGTTGAGAAAAAAGTTATAAAAGATAAATAAATAAATATTTAAAAATTAATGAATACATATGTTATACAACATTTTTATGAAATTTTATATTTATCTGTGTCTCGAGTTTGTCTACAAGTATCCCGTACAAAGTGACGAACAGAATATACAAAAAAGTTAATAAAAAACAAATCGCTTTAGGCATTAAACAAAAATTTGACAAAAATTCATTTAGGTGAAAATATGTCTAAAATGTTCCTCTGTAGAATGAAAGATATTTTTCCAACGTACAAAAAGAAATATGTACCAATTTAAAAAAATGTCTAATTGTTCTCTGATCTTCCCTAGCTCGATATATTGTACTGCGGATGTTAAGAAAAAAAATGATAGTATAGCGAATATACTATAGTAATATGTAGAATACGTCATGTGAGAACTTACATCTTGATACTTATAAGTATCAAGGATTTATTGTTTCTCTTCTCGGAAATTAGCGAATACTTCTTCCACATTGTATCGTGGCCACAAAAGGTAAGTACCACAACGCGTTGTAATCAATTTCTTTCGCAGCCACATTGTGGTTGATTTTTTCGTTCGCTGCGCATTCTTGCCATCTTGAAGGCACCTCCTTTAAAGGCAACTCTTCTTTTTTCGGAAAATAAAAGAGTTCTTGGTGCACTGGTTTATATCTTGCACTGACTGTACAAAAAGATCGTTACCTTTTAAGAAATGTCGAGATTTTTGTGTACTATCAAAACTTGAACTACAATGTGCATCAACGAAATTATAGCGATATAAAGAGCACTAAGATGATTTGAAGAAATTTTAATGCTCCGTAATGAATCAAATTTTTTACCCAAGTTGCATTTATATGAATCGAAAACAACTACCTTTCCGTATAAATCGAGTAATTTTAGTTCCCTGTACAATTCTTTTTGACTGAGTTATTTGACTTCGAATAAAAAATTGTACTTCTGATTTGAATTACTTTTAGAAAACGAAAGAGTCATCGTAGAACGTTCATGAAATAAGCAATCGAAAGATCAGTTTCTCCTTTTGGAGATACAAATTTACTTTTTCGAATCGGTTAGCATTCGGATATACCTGATGCATTCTGTCATATTCCTCAAAATTGCAATGGTTCCATTATTTCCATTGCCTCGCTGTATTTTAGCACATGATAATCACAACATTATCATTTTACCATAATATCTAATGTATGGTCTTTACGTTTAAAGTTACCGATTTGCAAAAAGACCCGTTCTGGTTTCAACGACTACCCGGCAACTACAAGTACAGTCTAGAGCAAACCTGGTTTCCCTAGGGAACATGTGGTAACTAGGAAGAGGTCTCTCACTCGTTGGTTTCTAAGTGTTTTTAGAGATTTGTAAATTTGTTACATTGAATATTTAGAAATACAAAAATTTTGGGAAGTTTGATAGTTTGAGAATTTAGACATTTAGAATGTTACGCACGAGAACCCCAGTTGAAGGTTTTAAAAAAACTTTATTTCATACACCCGCTTTATTACAATGTTATTGATTTTTCGGATCGCGTTACCGAACGGCTATGAACTCGAGGACTGCGACTTATGAATCAATTTCGAATGGTCAACTAATCTCGAACTGTCCTCCGATCTCCAATGCTTCTGTTTTATATTATACATCTGCTTATCCCTAAACTACACGGCTTTTTCGGCTTATCTTGTTTGTGACTTTTGGACGGTATGCTATCTTGTTTACGTCTTCTGGACTGTGAGAAGAAATTTAGAAAGTTAGAAATGAAAAAATTTAAAAGTTTAAAAATTTAGATTTAGAAATTTAGAAATGAAAAAATTTAAGTTTAAACATTTAGATTTAGAAATTTAGTTATTTAGAAATTTGAGAATTTAGAAATCTAGACATTGGAGAATTAAAAAATGTGGAAATTTGAAAAATGTTCATACTTGAAAGTTTTAACATTTGGAAATGTGATAATTAAAAAATCGAAAATTAAAAATTACAAAATTTGGAAAATTTGCAATTTCAAAATTTTCAAGTTTATATTATATTTTTGACACAATTTACAAGAGGCTTATGCTCCACCCCAGTGTAACAACGCGCCGCGCAATGGAGCAATATGAAAACAGTCTGCAGTCCGTAATTCTTAACCAATTCTCAATCCTTTTTTCAAAAAATGCTTGAATGACATTCACCAAGGCGAAGTCGGTTTTCTGATTTTCTGTCCGTCTAAAATTCATGTTAATGCGGAGAGCGAAAAACTGACTTGTACAATTTTAAACTTTTTCTTGTAAATTTTATTTTCGCTAAGAAACAATGTAGTTCAAATGTTGAAAGTATAGCTGAAAGTAGAGATGTGCTTTTATGTTCTGAAACGGTTATTCGATGATACTGGTATGTCTATGTTTGCAGAGCTGTGATGATCTGAATTTGATCGCATTTTTCGCGCTTATGAAGGTGTTCCCTCAATTTTTCGCAGAGTGTAAATCATACTAAATTGTATCAGATTGTACCAAAAAGCTTTCCAAATTATCCTGATTTCAACTATTCCACGTTAATTAACAATTTACTTCGTATTCAACTTATAATTCATTTCATATCTATTCTACTCTATTTCTGTTAAAGATGCAAGGTTTTCAATATCTCATACAGAAGTTATTCTCTTGCTATAACGATATTTGGCTTAATGACGATAATATTATATGTATATTATATGTACAATTCAATTATTAGTCTTTATTATACAGAGTTTGGCCAAATAACATGTAAAAGCGGACACTATGTAATTCTTTCTGTGAAAATAAAAAACAAATGTAGAGTTGTTCCTGTGCTGTTAAGTCAATGTTATTTTTTGTCGAGCGATGTAAACATGTATTGTACTGCACCATGCTTCAGCCGAAATGTAAAAAGATTCTGAAATAATAGCTATGAGTATTGATGGGGGAACGATCGTCTGGCCTTCAAAGTCTACAGATCTTACACCTATAGGCTTTTATTTTTGGGAATACATTAAACTGTACAGTAAAGATATTGAAAGTGAGGACCAATTAGTGCAAGCAATTAATTAAGCATTTAAGGAATGGAAAAAGTAAAACGCGTTACCAGAGGTACACGCTTCGGTAATTAAATGGGCACAATTATGCAGGTGACAATACGAAAAACAACTTCAGTAATTGTGCAACTGAAAAAGTAAAATTCTTCCCATTATAAATGTTTTTCGTTTTTTATTTCAAGTCAATAGCATTCACGAGTTGCGTAGACATTTTTACGAGCACATACACGTTTACGTCACTCGACAAAAGATAACATCGCCGTAACAGTAAAGGAACACAGCAGATGTTTGAACTTGATTTTCTTGAAGACTAACAATAAGTCGAAAAACCAAAAAAATTTATTTTGTATTTTTTCCTTATTGTGTCATAAAGAATTACGTGGTGTTCACTTTTACATGTTATTTTGCCAAATACTATATGAATATGCACAAATACTTTAGAACTTATCTTCCGTCGGATAGTTAACAAAAAAGTGACATTTTCGATTAGTTCGTACGTGATTCGATAAGTTATACGTGATTGTATCTGGTTAAATCAACATTGTTTCTACATTGAATCTGCATTATAACTACGTCATTGTCCTTGAAAAACTTGTACTTTGATTTAAACAACCAATCTGAGTTAGCTCGCAGATAGAAATACGGACAAAAATTCTCAGTGTTTATTTTAAAAATTTTTCCTGACAAATACTCAGCTTTTGTCATTGTTCTGTTTGACTCTTTTATTTTTTGTTAGATTTATGATGGTTTCAACAACATTATACCTATGTAATATGATAGTGGTACAACAAGAGTCTCGTAAATAACCGACCATCGTGCAGTGCTTTTTTTATATCAATTAACTATTCCTTTCTTGTTAGAATTATAGTATTTTTGAGGGCGTGATGCCCATACAACCCGATACAACTGAATTTTCTTAAAATATACAAACTTGTGCACAATTTTCTTTTCGTCGTCGGTACTGTCATTCTCCTTTTTACCGTCTTTAGTGGAAGCATGATTTTTTATTTTTCATTGAAACTAAACATATTTCATAAATTTTCTTAGTGTTATAGCGTACTAGTATCATGCAGTACAACAGGAAGAAACACTTTAAGGAAAGAGTAGGTGTGTGAGAAATTTGTGCCGTAAATATATATGTAAATATATATATTACATATTTATATATGTAAATATTTATTTTTCCGGAAGACAATATAATTGGATAATATTTTCTAACTGTACAACATTCAGCACAAGTAATATAATACAGTCACAATTGAATAAAATGATGATATTAAAATATTTAAGTTATATTAAAAATCGGTATCGTCTACATTTGTTTTTAAAACAGTTTCTAGTTTGAAAAAATGTTCAATATCACAACCTAATGAGAAAGTAGTAAAAACCAGTAAAACAAGAAATTTTTTCTCAAAAAGGAAAGAATTTTACGGTCAAAATGCAAAGTAAGAAATATGTATATTACATGATGTCTACAGTTCACTTAAATGATACAGTATTCTGTTCTGCAAGTTTTGCCGTTATGCCGTTAGATGACGCAAGCATTATGGCTTTTGTGGCGACACCTACATCCGGTCAAGCGTTCCGCCGGAAAGTGCATTTCCGCGCGTAGGAGTCTCATTCTCTCGTGGAACGTGCATCGGAGTAGTCGCGAAAATCTGCAAAAAGAAAGTGTTTAAAGTTTTATAAGTATTATTAAATAGGTGCGCGATCTCATCTTGTATTTGTTATCAAAGTCACATCGTAATAAGAGATCTTATTAATAATAAATTTAAAAACGTTCTGATTAGAAGTTCAAGTGTGAAATTCATTTGATAAACCCCTTTTCCCATGTCGATAGAGTAGAGTCCTGCAAAACGCAAGCAGAGCTCTACACTTTGTGGCGTGTATTCTTAATTAACAATTTTATTTCCAATACTTTTTGTTGTTTACAATTTAAATGGATTATATTTACTTTTAATTCACACAAACTTGAAAGTTATTACTTCTAATTACAAATTATTAAATTAATGGAAAAGTTTTTATAACAAATATTTTTTAATGCTTTCACAATGACTACCCGTTTCTAACTCACTATTTACAAAAAGAATATCATATTTTACAACAAAAGAACTTTGGTATGAAGTTGTAAAATTAATAATAAATTGATTTTATCTAGATATATAAAATAGAGATTGACTTTACCGACAGCGAGTTAGCTACAGCTTTCTAGCTAACTTGTAGGTAAAGTTCATCCCTGTTTTATATCTGTAGTTAAAGTCAATTTGCAATTCATTTTATAACTTTATTCCAAAATTCTTTTGTTGTTAAATGTGATATTCTTTTTGTAAATAATCCGTTAAAAACAGAGAATCATTGCGAAAACATTAAAAATATTCGTTATCAAACTTTTCCATTAATTAAATAATTTGTAATTGGAAATTAAAGTTTAAAGTTTGTGTGTTTAAAAAGTTAATTAAACTACCTCAAATTATAAAAAGAAGATATAAATTTTGTAAATAAAATTGTATCTAAAATACACGCCACTAGGATCAGTAAAATTTGAATTTATCGGCAGTACTAATAGATCATGGCGACAGTCAAGTAAAATAAATTTATGATACATCTATTTCATATTTGTATTTGAATCATTTTTCGAAACCGTGAAACTGTTAATTAAAAATATTTTCTTCCGCTTTAAATACAATTCTAAAAAAAAATTCTAAAAAAAAAAATACAATTCTAAAAAAAAAATCGTTTAGATATGTACAATGTCTGTCGGATTGTACCTTCGTAATACATGATATTGCGTCCCTGTTCAAATATTTTACATTTTACAACAGTTGTGTTAAAATATTAATGAAGACTGTTTCGTTTTAGACTTGTCGGTAAAAGGTTTTCCTTACAGTTCCCTACCTTACGTGCATGAAAAGACGAACTTGGAGGAAACAATATTTTAATGTTCTGATAATAAATAAGCACTAACATCAAATTATTTTTTAATTTTTTTTTTCTTTAATGATATTTTTAATAGCACTACCATGATTTTGCGGTAGAAGATGATATCCTGTGTAAAATCAATTTACAGGTTTCTTCTTTAACAACTTCGAATAAAATGCTATATGTATATGAATGTAATCTTTTTACTACCGTAACTTTTTTGATAAATACTCACTGAATAATAGATTCTATTCAAAATTATTCTGTAAAAATTGATGTAATTGTAAAATTTGTTCAGTTAATTTAACTGTTTAAATATTTGTAGTGTTATATTTAAGTATTGATATTTTTAAAGAATAAAGATAGATCGTTGAAAAATAAATGAAAGAAATTCATTTATTGCCTATTACTCGATTTGGAAGTCGTATTGTATTCCAATATTTCGCAAATATTATCAGCATAATATGAGAATAAAATCCTACCACACGGTTACCGATTTTGCATGTATAAGCTTGGATATACTTGTGTTCACTCAAATAAATCCACAAGTACGTGCGTTTTTTATGCGGAATTGCATTTTTCATGGTCTTTTTTTCAACTTTTTCGTACTTTTCCCGCTTTCTAAAGGAAAACGGACTTTACCACGTGATTCTACGGTAAAAATCTATAAAAAACCATTTGTAGTTCTGGTTCTACATCATAGCCCAAAATCGACATATTTTTAACATCCTCCTTTCAGTTTACTATTAAAGTTTACTGTTAAATGTTCGTTCCAGTTGTATATAATATGTATTTTAATTATGTTATTTAATTTCATTTTAATGGGAACCTTACTTGAAGTATACATGTATTTGACCGTACATATATGTATATGAAATATCTATATCAATTATGTGTTTTTGAGAACAAACTTAAAATATGTGCAGAACAAAATATTTTAGTGTTAATACTATGAAATTTTGTATTTAATGTATTCTTTATTTTCGTACACGTACGAAATAGAAAAATAAATAAATAAGGAGTGATACATAAACTAGTTTACACCGACAGAAGTGTACATATATTTTGATAAAAACTTTCTAATAATTTTTGTAGTTTATGATGAAAAGTCTAGAATCCTCCACTTTGGCAGGTTTCGTAAATCTAGTACTAATGATACTTATTTTGATTCAAGACAATAATATTTCTTTTTCTGTACATATCCTTCCTATTTTATAATAATTAATAAAAAAATTATATTTTTGCTAACTTTTTATTGCAAGTTTAAAGACGTAATATATTATTTGGAAAAATGTTGCGTTTTTGAGGAATAACGTTTATATTTCCTTTTCTCTAATGCACGTGTGCATCACGCCACGCCATTATCGAGTCTTCTTGTCCCGCCAAAAAACAAAAGACTCGCAGTCATTACGCTACTGCCAACCTAAATACTAATCATTATGTGTAACATACGAAAATAAGGCGCGAACAATACGAAACGCGACGCAAATCTCCACAAAAAATTATTTTTTATGTCCAAAAAAAAAACAATTTCAAACAATTATTTCAATAATTTCCAAATAATTTAAATCAAATATTTTTAATATTTGCAGTACTTTTTATCTTAAATTACTCAGCTCTGCATTTAATACAATAATTACCATCAAAATCTATGGTCTTGGGTAGTTGTACAAAATTTATTCAACATCGAATATACAATATTATTAAAAAAAAAAATAAGCTTCCAAATGGCGCACAACAGGCTCGAAACATGAAAAGCCATCGAATTGACCTATGGCATTAAGAAATCCAATTACACCTACATCCGATAAGAAGTTCGAATGAAATACATCTTAGCAAATGTTGGGCACATACTTCGAGGTTTCAAAACAGAAAACGTGAGGTACCAATATAGTTATAGTTCACGATAAAGTCGACGAGACCTCTGGCGTTTCATTAACGAACTGTACAGTATCGAAAGATCGAAATCCGGACTTTGAAGAAGACCGGGTGGCATAGGAGTCCCGACTTCACAGGATCACGAGCCTGTACTCGATCGTGCTAACCGCTGGCATTCAAATGCCAGTGGTATTCAAATGCCTCCTTTGTTCTCCCGTTTCTACGTCGAGTAGTACACCTTGCAAATAGCCGTATCATCTCGTGGATTAGCCATTACTTGTACCTAGCAAGATTCAGTCATTTCTGAACTAGCCCTGGTTTACTTAGGAAGAAGTGTAACAACAAAGTCGTTATTTTGCAACAAAACTCTCTCCAATAGCATTTATAATTAGAATATTTTGCGGTAAAACTTTAGTAATGCGAATTCAAGCTTTTAGTATATAACATACGTTATTTTACTTATTGAATACTGTCAAGATTTTTATTATTTTCAAGATTTATATAATTCAGATTTAAAAGATTTAGAATTGTTTTCGATGACTGTCACACTCATTGTCAGATGTAAGGCATATTACACGGTTATCCTTTGAAGAATGGTATTTATTCGTGGTAACAACATAACAAAAATAAAAATGTTTTAACCCTGTGGTCCTAATACATGTTTTACTGATTTTAACAAATATGAACATCATGTTTTTGTTTATAGCAGAAATTACATACTTTAGAGATATTTATCAAAATTTTATTGATAATTATGACCCAGCCGTAACATTAGTTGTTGTACGGTACGTGTTACATTTTCGCAAGGATCCATTTTCATCGAATCAAGATTATTTTTTTAACAATGGGTGAGTCTTTAAACTGTTTGTACATTTATTTAAATTTGAAATAGGTCGGAGTTCATACATTTGTTAACTATTAAATTAAAAATTTGTTTATTTAATAGAAAAGACATTTCCTCTTTAAAATACGTGAATTTGTTGTTTTGTACTCTTGTGACAAGTGAGAAGAATAATTTCCGATATTTTATTTCTTATTTTTTTCAAATAACAAATGTAGGTATTGAACAAATTTAGTTTATTCGGTTTACACGAATAAAGAATAATTGTCCCTCATTCATAAACAATTAATTACTGTTATTTTGTTATTTGATTAAACTTTAATAAAACGGTTTCTTATTATACAATTATATTCTCATTTTGCAAACGGGTTTGTTCATGACCAATCTAGTCAATCGTCGCGGTCGAACTCATCGCTATCCAGGTTTGCACAAGCTCTGATTGATCGACGTTTTTCGTTAATAATTCAAAAACGAAGCCTTAACTAACATTTGTTAAAAGGAAATAGGAACTTTTGTATGCCACTAAATAGAGTGAAACTCGATGATCCGGAATTCGTTTCTAATTATTGTTTAGGTCAAAATACAAGCTTCAAACTTGCATGCAATGTAAAAATACCCTTGTCTTTTCATTCTCTAATTACTGTAATTTCGAGCAGCAGTAATCTGTAATAACTGAATGATTATTCCAATCTTATACATCAATATGTAGCTTATACTTTGTATTTACTGTAACAATACAGTAACAAGTACAGTACACAAATACATGTTCACTTCCGTCCTTCTTTTGAAATACTTCAACAAACCAAATTTTTTACGCAATGCAAGAAAAATCACTTTCAATTCGACACTTTCGATACTTAGAGATCACTCGATTATAAAAATTTGATGTGATGTTGTAAATAGAGGCCGATATTTAATAATATGTTTTTCAAAAAAATTTAATAGTACATATATTATGTAAAGAAGCTTACAAAAGTGTATTATTATAACATTTTTAAAATAGTGCACCTGTCTACCATTTTAAAGTTACAATTTTTAATATAAGATATGGAATAAACTAAAATAACATTTACAATAAAATATATAAATATCTTAATTTAAAAAATATAACGCCAGTTTTCCTTATTTTTAATTATAATATTCAAGATAAGTAAATTTCTTGACTACGGAAATCCTCAAATACCAATTTTTATGAAGATATGACCAAAAATTGGATTGTAGTCGTCATAATTGAAAATGCTTCACCTCGCTATGCAACGTGTAAACAGCATCCAATTACGATGTAGTTAGTATGCCATGAATATTCACATATATTAACAATATAAATGAACCGTTAATTTCTTGTTATTGCGAGATATTTATGGTCTTGAATTTCAATAAATTTAAAAAAATTAGTAAGCATTAATAGACAAATTTTTTGTGTTGTGTTGTGTTAGATATATCCAATAGTGTTAAAAGTGCTGGCTAAGAAAAATAACAGTTTTTTTATAGCCAAGTGAATTTGACCGATTTTCAAAATAAACGTCTCAAATGTGTCAACGTCGATCTGAAATCATTCGGGTTCTATGATGTCAAGTGAACAACTGCTCGTAGCTTACTAGTCAATATAAAAGTTACTTCTTGACAAAAAATAATCGACTATTAATTTTCTTAACTATGTATACCTTACTGAAAATCATGAAAAAGTTCGATAATAATTCAGCTAATAATTCAGCTAATAATAATAATAATTCATTCAATAACATATCAGCACAACATTGTGCTGATATGTTATTACCACAATAATACAGAAATACGATTTTTCATTTCTTGCAGTTACAGTTTGCAATCCAAAAATGTACAAACTTCTGTAATATGCATGACTAGCTTCCCAATTTTTCCGAATTTTTTCAGAATTTTTATGTATCTTCAACCAGGTAGAATAGGACATAAAATGGAATTCTGATTTTTTTTTGTTACTACCCCCAGTTGGGATGGAAGCTTAAAACTATGTAGGCGTGAAATATATTTTTGGATATACTATTGAATAATATATTGCAAGTTTCATTTACCTCAAGAGCACATTTGACCACCTTATTCAACTATATCCTTTTACGAAATAACATTAAAATATTTGAGGATTAGGAGTGAATTTTTAATAATGGCCGAAAATCGGAAATTGAACATTGACATCAATTTCCAATTTCTCTTTTAAATTTCTAGTTTGAAAATAAACGTTAGTTGCTTGGAGTTAGATCAGAGCTGTTGGATAAGTGATTTAACTTTTTAAAGCCATATTCTTCATAATAACTGACGCGTGAACAGGTGCATCGTCATGCAGTAACAGCGTACCTAGAGACAAGTTGTCTCGTCTATTTTCTTTAATGTCATGCATCAATTTGTGCACGAATGTTGCTTAGTAGTTTATAGTGACAGTTACGTTACGTTCTTTGAAGTCAGTCAAAGGAATACCTATACATACATAGAATGTTTCAAAGTGTAAGCAGGCTCCTTATGAAGTTACAATATTCTGCCTATATTATAATTAGCTTAATTACGAGTTTGGAATTTACTTTAGTATTAAATCCTTGATGAAGCTGGGTTAAATACCAACGAAATGTCGAAGCATAACTCTGTAGAATCCATTATAGTTCAGGTGGTACATGACGTCGCTGTTAAGTTTGATCAAGTTAAAATTAAGCTTCGGTAATTGTGAAATAGATTCTGTCAGATTAGGGTTCTATTTTCTAATTCTAGTACGTTTAGGGTTAATATTAACGAATACAAAGTAAGATCCAGGTTCAGATCACATACAACACAATCAAGTTCAGTCCAATTAGGATTAGTTACAACAGAATGATTAATGTCAACATTAAGGTTATTTCAGAACGGTTAATATTACGTTTTGTCAGACTTGAATCGAAATCAATGTGGTTGTGGTTTGGTGTCACATGACAGTAGTCAGTTCGCACCCAAGATAAAGCTAGTTGTGGTTTTAACAGAATGTAGAAACATAACTTCAAACGAGCATGATGTACACCACAGTACCTGTAAAATGTATCACTATAGTAATCATAGCTGTGAAAGTTTCAAGATTGTCAATGAAAATGAATCTTATTGAAACTGCTATAAAATATGCTTGTTATATTCTCTTGGGATTGTTTATTTTTAACAGGTCATTTCCTTATACGTAACTATTACAACTATTTTGTCATATTAAAATATCAAATACTTCCATAAACAACATCCATGCAGTTCATAACAGTTAATATCTTTTATCTTTGAATTTGATAACTTGACATTTAATTTTAAATACCTTGAGAGGTTATTCTAATTGTACAACGAGTAGAAAAAATGTCAAGTAATTTTATATGAAGTTCGCAAAGAATTAACAATGTGGTAACGAAGAAACATTTTGGATTTGTAACAATGTTTAGGAAAATAAATAACATAGATATACAAGAACAAAGTTTTTAATAATTGCAGTAATTCGAATTTCCATTATGAAAACATTAATACTAAGAATTATCGTAGATCAGCATTTGTTCTGACTAGTTACTTTCAAATTGAATTCTCTGGCAGTCAGTAGTCATTATTCGACGCGTGATTTATACGAAGGCACCGTGAGAAAAAGAAACAACTCAATGAAAAAAGCGGACGTTCCGGAACCTCATCCTTCTGAATCATCGATTGATGAGAATGAAATTCATTTCTATCGTGTGATTCTCCCTTCTACTAGTGTATTAACGGAGCTGAACAATGCGCGAAGGTTGATTCGTTGATTACCTTGTTAATTAAAAAGTAATAACTGCAGCGTAGGAAGGAACTTATGTAAATGTATTGATGCTGGTAATGGTTCTAATAATTGTTAACAACGCGAAACGACCATGACCGTATTTGATGGATCTGAAGTTTCATGAAATGTTATTTGTAATCGGCCACCGCTTATTGTCTGCTAACATTAATCTATTACTTACAATTAATTATTAATCATAAATGCATCAACGTACATTTCCTCACACACAATGCCTAACATACAAATAGATCATTTGATTCATTCACAAGTTTTCTTCATTAAATTACAAAATTTATTAAGATGCTTTCCTCGAAATCAGTCTTTATCGAGGTAAAGAATTAACGAGCATATCAATTTATGTTTTATCGTTTATTTAATTTGTTTTCCAAATTTATTTTTAATTTACAATTATGTGTGCATTATACGCAGATAGGATTGTGAAGTAGTACTTATTTAATACAATAAATTTAATATAGCGGTTGGAAAAAATTAATAATGTTAATAAATTGTGTACATGTTCAAATCTTACATTTTATTTTAGAAATTCATAATTGCTTAAGGCTATATTTATAATGGGCAAATCCAAGTTTGAATCATATGTTACTATCGTGCTTTTCTTAAATTTTGTCCATTACTTTAAAACTGCGGTACATATTAAAATACTTATCGAAATTAACTAAATTAATTGTATAAAAGCAGAATTAACATCAAATATTTGTACGGCTGGACAGTGCTGAATATTTAGTTCCTTTTTTATTCAATTGGGGATAATTTCTGTCACATATAATAATTTGAAACATGATATCGATAAAAAAATGTTACAGTTTCTTTTTTGCTCTCGTATTAAAATTTCAAGGTACGTAAGTATCATTTCGTTATTCTGATCATGATTTAGTAAATGATGCATCGGTATTTCTAAATCTTCCCATAATCTCGATGAGACGCGATCAATTTGATATTAAAGTGCCGGAAGGTTTTTACCTTCACTCGACGCGTAATCACTTGTATGTACAACCAAACCTTCATCACTATGCATATAAATGTAGGGTATAAAATAGATGCTTATACTTTCGTTTTATTAAGTAAATTAGTATGAAATATATATTTCAGAAAATTCGAGTCAAATATCAATTTTATGTCATAAATAATTCATGAAATTTTAACATTTCTATAAATTTAGTGCCATTTAATAATATTGGGAAGCACTTAATATATTGAATATAAATGTATGAGGGAATGCGAGTATGTGTGGACGTGTAAATGAGCGAATACAAGAGCATGCATGAACGTAAGTGCGAGAGAGAGAACGAAAGAGTGTGAGTGAGTGCGAGTGTGCGAGCGAAGGAATGCGGGAGAAAGAACAAAAGAGGACGAGACAACGAACGTTTTAGTCAAAAAAGCGATTTACGAGGGAAAGGTCGTGCTTCGACGTGTCCTGTGAAACATTATATACAACACCATATTAATAAACTACCTATTAGACATTTTCAAGACGACAAGAACGAGCCTATTTCGACACTCCCTCAGACCCAATCCTACATGTATACAAGCGAAAAATGATTTACCTTTTGGAAATAAAATAATATATTCTGTAGATTTTGTTACGGTTTATCACAAGTAATGTTGTTACCTGACATTTATATAAAATGTTGTTTTATGTAATATTTAGTACAGATAAACTGCAATAATCACCATTATTGTTAATAATCTTCCTCATCTCCATCGTAGGTTTTTAATATACGTCTTACAAAATTAGGATGGATTTATGATAAAATATTTCTCGAAAACGATATTACTTACGGGTACTCCTAACATATTACTTTTTGCAAAAAAGATGTTCTTATTTAATTCATTGTATACTTGTTTTGCAACAGAATTTTCGAATCAAGCAGATCTCTCTTTTGGATTAAGTGTTTTACACAATGGCTTCAAATTTATAACTGTTATGTGCAAAAATCTTCATAAAAAATATCGTCATTTTAATTTATATCTACCTTTCAAAATATAATTAATATATTTACTTCCTCTCTTTAAATTGTCATATTTAAAAAAAATATCAAGCTCTTGGAAATAATTATAGTATACTTTATTAAGTACATATTTACATACATAGTCATGCATTGTGTACATGTCCATATAATATACATATATTTATAATGCTATTTTATTAATTGGGTAAAGGGTACAATATAGGCCTCCATTGGCTGCACTTGGAGGTAAAACAAGATTGAAACTTAAAAATTTTTTAATTTTAAAATTTCCAAATGTTAAAATTTTTTAATTCCCAAATTTACTAATTTCGAAATATTCAAATTATGACATTTTCAAACATCATATTCCCTTATTTTCAAATTTAAAGATTTTCAATTTTTCCAATTCTCAAACTTCCATATTTTTAAATTTCGAAACTACCTAATTCTCTAATTGTTAAATCCTTAAATTTAAATCTTTATTTAATTTAAATTAAAACTTTTTAATTAAAAATTTACAGAAGTTCATATTGTTAAATTTATAAACTTTTAAATTCAAAAATGTTCAAATTTGTCAAATTCCCAAAATTTTTAGATTTCCAACATTACTATCATCAAAGTTTTTAAATTTTCAAATGCTCTAATTTTTTAATTTTCAGATACCAGAATGTTTGAATCTCGAAATTCTCAAATTTAAAAATCTTCAGATTTCGAAATTAAGAAATTTGTAAAACAAAATATTTACAAATTTTTTACTTTCGAAATTTGAATATTTACCAACCAGAAACCACTGAAAACTAAAATATTTTTTCCATATATGAGTATTAAACCGTGAATGTGTGTAACCGCGCGTATTCAATCCGTGGGTACCAGGAGCTTATTAGCTGTATTTCAGAAACCTACTAAGCGAATTTTCCACATCCGTTTAAGACATAAAATTAACCTTATTTCATAACATTCGATTACACCATAATTTTGTTACGATTGTATTTAACAATATACATTATGATATTATTATACATTATAAAATTTATTTCTCTAATATTCGATCAGTTAACCTACTTGAAATATTCAAAAGAATTTGAAGTAATGTTAGTATTTATTATATATCTAATAATGTATAACACTGAAACTTAAAGAACGAATGAAACAAAACACAACAATACATTACTTTAGGAAAAATTGTTAACTATGTACTAATTTCTGTTATATCAGCTATACAAGAAATCAAGAGAAATTGTTATCTGTATTAAATAATAGGCATATGTAGATATTAACCCTTTTTCCAAAAAAGTAAAAATTAAAAGAAATATAGGTTGTATAATATAGTATTTGCGTAATAAAATACATGTATACTACTTCGATGGCCCAAATATTATCGTTTTGAGTTCAATTAAATTTTGATGTAATTTTCATTTTGTAAAAGTATAAGTAAATTGAAAGTATCACGTAAATTCGAATTTCACAATATCGATATAACTTGATTTCAAGTTTGTAATGATATAGCCAATAACATTTGCATATTTTTATATAATAAGAACTGCAACAGCTTCTTATATTCGTAACCTATGTACCAAATATGGCTAAAATATGCAAGAAAAAGTTATTTCATTCAAAAATGTTTATGATATGAAACATATATTAGGGGATCAAAAGCTATTACACAAATTTATCTACGTAGCTGATAAGGAGGATACAAACCAATTTGAGGTTATCGTAGTAACTTTTTAGTGGTTAACATGCAATACGTTATTGCTAATTTTACGAAATATTGGTAACTGTTACTGTAATTACATAGTGTATTATATATAATAAAATATTACATATTAATAAATGTATTGGTATTAGTTTGAAATGAGTTCGAGCTCGTGAAATATTTAAAACAGAAATAGAAACAAATGGAAATAAAAACAAATGTGGTACACCATTAGTTCTCCGAAAAGATTAAAATGACTTATTAATTTTATTAGACAATCATAAGTGTTGATATTATTTAACATTTCAGAAAAGTGTATTTAATATATATTTGTAGCATTAAGCTTCTTGCTCCATTACTTATAGATACAATTTTCCATTTATTTCTAGTTGTAAACATTTGTTTATGCTTCAAATGATGAATCTGCGATCTCAGATATTGGTCAGTAACTATTACAGAGTCTGTCAATGACTGTACAGAACTCGTTTAATCATTATATTTTTTGTAATTTTACTAATAATTAATGATTTAAAAAATTTGTTATGTGTACAATTACTTAACATTATTTATTTTATTCTTTCAATTCACCTTTATTGTAATACCAACCGTTTTCACTTTTTAATTTTAGACATGAACATTTTTTATTCAAAAATGTTGTAACACTCATCCTTAAGCTATCAACCACCGTCCACGTTACCCTATTAAACAACACGAGAAAACGCACAGTACTGTTATTTTATTTCACGATAAAAAATACGTTACTACATTGCAACATAATATACTATATGATCAATATATTATAACTGGGCACTGAAAGGGATAATATGTACTTAATTGTAACTATGAAAAATCGGATTAGAAACACGTTATAATTGGAG
Organism: Megachile ligniseca; assembly: GCA_945859555.1. Classification (NCBI taxonomy): domain Eukaryota; kingdom Metazoa; phylum Arthropoda; class Insecta; order Hymenoptera; family Megachilidae; genus Megachile; species Megachile ligniseca. The sequence continues at coordinate 688,825 of OX243785.1, forward strand.
ACGAAACTACCGCAGTAATTGTAATCCGCTTTCATTCGAGAATTCAACTTTAAAAACCTGAATAATTGTGGTGGAACACAGCATCGTTCACAATTAACAGGAATCCAGAACCGTTGAAAAACATTCTTTACGCGGTCGTTGAAAACCCTTGTTAGAGAAACCACTGGCTCGTTCATAGCTTCAGTTAGTCGCACATTCTTCAAGTACGTTCACGTGAAACCTCTTCTTTTTCACGTTCGTGCTCGGTGTCGTTATACGCGTTAGGGGCACGGAAATATCTCAAGATGTCGATGCAATCTCGATGATATCCCTTCCTGGTTACGAACACGAGAAAGTCGATCCTTAAGCGCTTTTATGAACGCTGAAAGAGGATGACGGCCAATCACCAGTGACGCGATTCGTCATACGCTTGGTTACACAAGATCGTAGTCAAGATATCTTTCTTATTTTAAAAGAAATACTGTCAGTGGAACAATATTACAAACATTTTGGGTATTGAAATGTAAGAATTCTTCAGTGCCTTTTCAATTTCTTAAAGAAAAGTATTCTTTATAACAGGTCCGGATTAAGATTTTTAGAAATCCGGAGTTGTGAAATATTTACGAACCCCTTGGTTTAACCGTAAATAGACGAGGGAGATATTATTTAAATTAATGTTTTAAATAAAAATAAAAATAGACATTTTATTCCCAGTCTTATCATTAACATCTAATTGAAAATGATTATTTAAAGGTAAGTAATATCAGAATCATATATAATATTAAATTTAACTTTTCTGGTGCAAATATTGGAATCAGGGGGGGGGGGGGGGGGGGGATCTCACATTTGTTTTAATTTCTAGTGATTATTGAAGATTTGAATGTTTAGAGACGAGTTACAAATTTAAAGGCACAGTTAGAGATATTAGAACCTAGAAATAATGGTGTTTATGGGTTTTGTAATCTCTGGATTTGTGAATGTAATGATTTTGGTATCTAGGTATTTTGGGGTCCAGAAATTTGAGGATCTACAGACTTGGCTTCCTGCGAATTTGAATTTCTACAGCTTTGAAACTCGAAAAATTTCGGATATACTAATTTGAGAATTGAAGAAAGTGGATTTGTAGGGATTAAGGGATGCAGGGAATTTTTGATTAAGAAAGATTTTGATTCAGTGATTTTGGGACCTGGACAATATTTAACATGGTGATTTTTGTATATAGGTTTGGGGATGTCTGAGGATGCGAAGCCTAGGGATTTAAGGGTCTAGTGATATCTAAATCTAGGTATATGGGAATCTGAGAATATGAAGATCTATGTATTTAGTAATTTAGAAATCTAATTGTAAGCATCTAAACTTTTGTGTAAGGAAATGAAGAAATTTGGAAATTTAGATATTTAAAGGTCTAAAAACAGAGGAATTTCAAAATTTTCGAATTTAGAAATTTGGACGTTGCAAGAGTTGGTAGTATACAAAGAGTATAGTCAGAAAAGAGGGTCAAAAGTGCCTTTAGACCAAATTAATCCATGGACATATCAGCTAATAGACCGTTCAGAGGAAATCATTTTGGCCAAGTATCAAGCCGCTACCCCTACTTAAAGGATAGTTACAGGGCGAAACACAATTTATAGTTTAAGCTTTATATTTTTTGTTGTGCCGTACGGAAAAATTCGTAAAAAATCAGGGACTCTATAGCGTACGTGTTTGTGAATTTTTTTTTTGTAGAAGTTATGGTATGACCTCGTTTATATTTTTACAGTAGACATGCTTTGTCATGATTATTAATCTGTAATTTTTTCAGATTTTGCAGTAAAAACGTTGTTTACGATAATTATTCTAATAAGCTTATTTCAAATAAAAAACATCATGAAAATATTAGACTGTTTACTAATAAAAGAAAGAAAGAAGGCTGAGCGCTGTCATCTTTTTGTATACAAAATAAACCTTTGTTTTAGCTAAAGCTTGATAAACATTTTTTTAAGTAAACGTATGAAAACATTAATTATGATAGGACAAAATTAAATTGTTTTAGTAATGATCGTTTATTTCCTGTTTAAATTTGTTGACATTTGTTAATTAGCAGTCAATTTAGGAAAATAAAGTATCAAAATATTGAAGCTAAAAATGAGAGTTGAAGATTAGAATAAAAATGCCAAAATTTTGTTTCCTTGCATTTGCATTGTTATTATTTTTAGATTCATTTAATAGTAAATGTTGAATTACTATAAATTCCAAGACTTGAAAGTAAAAGTTTATTTTTAAACAAGGTAACTTACTTTCGAATAAGGTGAGCGTTTACAGACTTCCGCGTGATAGCATGTTAATCGTAAAAGTAAATATCCTTTCGGTTTCGAAGACATGGCGCTCTTTTAAATACACATCGTAATTTCATTATTTTAATGACAATCTCTCATGTGTGGTCTTTTAGAATGATCGCGATATTGAAATGGTGCAAATTCCAAATTTCAGCACTCCCTCCCCTAATGTGCTTTTAACTTTAATAAGAATTGGAAAACATGTAAACATGTATCAGTCGAAATAGGAAGGACTGAAGTACAAATGCAATTTACCGTTAAATTTCTCCTTAGGATAATTATTATTTTCATCATTTTCTAAGGTCCGTCATTTTGACAGGTTCCGTAAATCTAGTGTCAACATATAGAGGACGAAGAAAAATAATGCTATATAAGATAAATTTTAAAAAGGTGGATGACATTTGTTTGTCTTTTCTATTTCAATAAATATTAATTCTTCAAAATAAAACGATGTTTTCTCAGTTTCCTTTACAAACTTTCTACGTCTTCCACATTAAGTACCGTTTTCAAATTAAGTACCTTCTTTCAAATTATTACGTTTGACTTTTTACATTTTTTACTGTAATTTTAAGCCAGTTAATTTTTTGCGTAATTAACCATTGACATACGAATGTGTATTAATTTTACCACATTTCAGCGATAGTTCCGTTAAAAAAATAACGTGATTCTATTTTTGGAAGCTTTTAAAATCAGGTGCCCTACATTCGGTGCAGTTACGCTGTTGATTAAAATTTTGTGGAAATAATGAATTTGTGACATGACACCTTTATCTACCTGAATCTTCAATTATTCAAGATTAGCAAGATCATTAGCAAGATATTTCAGTGGATCATGTATGTACGATTGTTGTTTCGTTCGGTTATATAAATTTTATGGATGAGCTCCTGAACCTGTAAACTCGTTTAAATTACTCCTGGCAAGTGTTCACTTTTATTTAATATTCAACGCGTCAGGCAGATGATCGTAATTAAATTACGGAGGTGATCAATTACAAACACGTGCAGCAACTGAAATTATTCCTAACTTCGAGCGGGTACAAATAAGCATCGTAATTTGTCCGCGAAAAGACGGGATCGTTTCTGTGCAATGCGGTGACGTGGGATGCAGGCAAATGTTGAAATTTCATGAAACACTATAAATCACTGTCTTCTACGATATATCCGTGATTATTATGCTCACCTCGACACGTAACCAGGGCTTATAATTACCTGTAATTGAAGTGTTGATCAAAAAAATGAAGTATCGTGTAACGTATAACGTACATTGCTCTGCAATTATGAATATAAACAAGAACAACCATTTATGAAATGAACTGAAATCGTACATTCACGATATATATGTGGAAAAGTGCTGAAATTAAATTCTTAATATTTTTTATTAATTTAAAGACAAATATAATATATTCTGAAAAGCCATAAGTAGTAATTATACTATGTATATTTTTCATATTCTATATTATTCACTGGGTACTTACCAACTTATTTACTTGGATACTAATTGTATTAAGATAATAATAATAAAGATGATATTGACAGTGAACGAAAGGAGAAAATGTTTCGAAAACAGTTTTTTATTAGAAAATGTTTTAGCATAATGTTATTGTCAGACTATTCTTTCATTAAAAAGGACGATATCTGATATATAGAATAGTGTTCGCGCAATGGGTAAACAGTTCAGGTTTTCGAAGGTTGTAAATCTTCGTCTCATTGCGCCTCCACAACTAGTTAAAGTGATGGAGATTAGTGTTGAATTGTTTAGGTTTGATATTATGGAAATGATTTGGTTAGATACTTATAATCGCTCAGGAACCTTCGCAATATGCTTAGATCAACGGAGGTTGTAAATCTCCGTCCCATATAAGATGACAGGTATCCTTAATGTTGTGAAAAGAGTTGACGGTGGGCTCGTGGTAGCTCAGGGATCGTCACAAATGTATGTTCAGATCAACGAAGGTTGCAAATCTCCGTCCCACATCGTACGACATGTACCCTCGTGCCTTGAGTGATAGTTGAATATCACTTGAATCTCTTATACGATGGTTCGTAAACGTGAATGTGCTTCACAAGAGATTTACCAAGGCTGAACGAGTTGCCCAAAAAGGATGATTAGAGAGGAAAGGTGTCTTGATGGCGAATGTCGCCAAGTGATATGCTTATCACGCGAATCTCTGAGACGAAGGCTCGTCGAGTGAACTGGTGTTCACGAGATATCCGAATCAAGACTGCCCTGTTATTCAAAAAGTAAGACCTGAGAGCATGGGAGGAGGAGGTTGAGCCGTGGAGGTGTTTCCCATACAAGACCAACCAGGGTTGACTGAGCGAATAGGATCGCGAGACCTTTAGTTCTCATTCTAAGGTTGTAAATATTGATGATTGATATAGGTGACCCAAACACTTGAGTGATTTGCGTTCTTCAATGGATCTCGGCAATGGGCACACTGCGAGACTACTGAATGGTCAAGCTCAAGTGCATTGGCCCGCCGGGTAGACAAGGACTTCGTAGACACTGTACACTGCAGGGGTGTACAGTTTAGAATGAAGGAAATAAACTTCGTTAAAGAAAGATATATTGGCACTAGATGAATGGTGTGCTTTTTGGCCTGTTAGCAAGGCTGTTGACAATAGCTTAGAACTTCGAGTTATGGAGACGTTCACGTGAATATGAGTATCTATTTAAAATTGCGTGAATGAGGCGTAGACACGTTTTGGGTTTGACTGGATACTCATAAATATTAAGTTAATGTTATTCCGAGTTACGTGAATGGTGCAACTCGGAACATATAGAAGGAAAGTAATAATTGTGCGTCGCGTTGCATTGTTCAGTTATTCCGTTACGCCAAGACATTAGGCAGGGCGACCACCGCGCCACGCTAACATTGAGTACCGCTGGCAGCGACACGTATTTTGTTGAACTGTTTCCCTTGTAAAATGAAAACAAAAGTAATTTTTTAAGTTCGCTTGATACTTTCTGCAGCAAAAATATCTGTTCTATCACGTACGATGGTTAGACTTTCGCCTAGTTAATTTTTTAAATAAATTTGAAAAATATCAGCAAAAATTGATGCGTTTTTGGTATCTTTCGTACTTTGATCATTATTTAAACACGTTTAAATGTTTATAATGTAATGACAATTTATATCGTTAAAACATCTCCAAAGTTGACAATTTATCATTTTTTTAAGATTAATATTCTCAAAAATTGTATAATTTAGAGAAAGACATATTTCAGATTTGTATTTAGCTCGCTAAAGTCTGTAAGAATTTTATAGTGGCGGTTACGAAATCAAAAAAAGTCAAAATTTGTTGTACAGTGTTATTAATAACTAGAATAGACAATATTATTAATTCAATAGTGCCAATGCTATGAAAGTTTCTGTTTTAATCCGCTGCGTTGGACATTGATTGAAACTAATGCACTATACGTGCCTTGCAAGATGAGTTGTCGGATGGCACGAAATGATTCCCTTTAGAAAGGTAAATGTCCTACTGTTCAAACGAGTCCAGATAATTAACAATTGAGTGGAAATTCTATTAATAATAACATTTCTGCTTATTTTGAACGTTTAAACTAATCAACATGAATTAGCTTTAAAACATATTTGTCTGCGTTTTCGTAAGTATTTTTTTAGTCAACTTTTCTGAGGTAGCATTGATATAAAATATTTGTAATGTTTGATATTGCTGAAGAATATGAGTCGACTTCATAGAACCTCAAATATTTAATCTTCATTTTATTTTACAATTTAGTCTACAATATTAGATCAGTGACAGATATTAAAATGTTAAATTTATAATAACTATCTCCGTATTCATAATCAGTGTTCTCAAAAATTTATATCCGTTAGATTATTTTTAAATATGCCTATTTTTTTCACGTCAACTTCACAATGTCACACTCGCTGTTTTGAAATTCAAAACCCTTGTCTTTAAATTCATAACCTGCAATAAAAAAAAGGCATATAAATACTGCTGTTTTTAGAAATCTGTATATTTCGTTATATAAAAAAGTAATAAATAGTGGAATTGAAAATTGAGATTGAGCAGATGGGTAGAAAATTTATTTAAAAACAGATGTGAAGTTCACAAAAAAGTTGCGCCCTGTAAAGTGATTTAAAACAAAATAGTGATGCAACGCGTCTTATCATAACAGTTGGTATGCGACATACGATCCTTTTTAAATATTCACTCAGGCGGAAAATTCATATGTTTCAGCGGTCCTTGTTTATCTTATCTCGTATTGGTCAGGAGAGACAAGGATAGTAGATGTTTGGTTCCCAGAAATCTACAAAAAGGCGACTTCGTTGTTCTACAATAGTATTTTGAAGCCAAAGAGCAACATTTTGTCATATTCTTTTCAGGAATATTCTTTAGACTATACTTAAGAATCATATAGAGTCGGATTTTGCAACTTTGCTTTAAAAACTTTTTAAAACTTCATAACGAACGAAAGCATATAGAAACATTTTTAAAAAAGTTTTCAATAACTCTCCGTCAGTCACGCGTATATCTACAAGAACATGACTGACTTTCTGCAAAATAATTACAAATTTGACAATTATAGGAAATGGGAATTTATAGTAGTTCTCGGTAGATGTTTCCCAAAGCCCTTCCTAGAAGTGCAGTCGGCAGATTTCTCTTTTACAATTCCTAACTCAAGCATAAAATTGCCCAACCGCCGGGTTTGTACCTTATTCCTTCTACGTTTATAATTGCATCCAAATATGATTTGTCATCCATGTTTTTGTCATTTGTAAAGTATTTTGAATAAATAATGTAACTTTTAACCTTAATTTTGTCGTTAAATGTATCATTAACACATAACGAACATATCTAAAAATTGATATAAAATATTTTTGATAATATTTTTTTTAACCTAATAAAGCCGCTAAATTAAAAATAGAGAAAAATAATTATAAGAATTTTCATATAATAGAATAATAAAAATAATAGTTTATGAAAAATGTATTTCTGTGAAACAAGTCTCTGCTAGATACATCGCAACCACGCACGTTACAAAACTCACGTACCTAACAGAAGGCTACAAATATTTTTTTCAACAGACATTTACTGGTTTGAAAATATTCAATCACCCCTAAAAACCGTGACCATAATTTTTCTACACCTAGGTATACAGTATGCGTTAGTAATTGTTTATTATAAGTAACTGAAAATGACTTACAGCATTGTATAATTCAATAAAACGTTTTCTTACTGATTTTCTTTTCGTAGACTTAAATAGTAGGGATTTATAATTCTTCTATATTTTTTCAATCAAATTAATATGCTATGTATATTCTTCTTTTATATTTTTTTAATAAAATTAATCGGTTTTCTTTTATGTAAATTAATTGATTTATATGAATATAAATTTCCTAAATTTCTAGCAATGTTAATAGTATTGGCTTTACTTGCAATATAATACATGAAAAACTTTGAAATTGATTTATCTGGATTTTTAACAGCCACTTTATCCTAAAATAGGAGGACGTGTTTCTAAAGTTTATCTCGGTCGTGTTGTATATGATGCTGCTACGAATGTGTTACCATTATAGGCAACAATAGTAAATATTTTTAGTTACATTTCAAACGTTAAATATTTACACAAAATTTACTACATTACTATAGAAATATTATATTGTTAGTTACATACAGCTAAGAATTTTTAAGAATTCATTTGTCTATTGTATACATGAAAATCTGGGCCGATGAAACTAGCAATTTAAACATCGGATAATACTTATGTCACTATACTATTTCGCAACACCTTGTTTTCGAACCGTAAGTAAGAAAAATGTGCTCCTGCCGACGGCTCTGGAATCCAGAAATCGAGAAAACGTAGCCGGTAGTAAAGTGCTCGTTTCTGTAACCCGTGGGGTCAGGAATTTCAATAAAAGTCAACTGGAGAGTTTCTCCTAATTATAATTATTGTTGATTAATTACATCATTCGGTAGCTAACTACTTGATTAACCAAACAATTTGACTAATATTATCGTTCATTAATAAATAAATTATAGACGATAGATTAATCGGAAAGAGTTTTGGTATTTACAATTTTGATAAACTTAATTTCTGGTGGAATAATTTGAATCAAATAACAGTTTAAATGACTTAATCAGTATCTCATAATGGAAATAAGAACATAACCCTACATTGCTTACTTTCCATAAATTTCAGAAATAATTCATGTTGAAACTTTAACATGTGACACTAATAAGAAAATAACCATAAATGTTTTCTACTATAAAAAATTTATTTAATGGAAAATTATATAATATTGCAAAATCATATTTTGAAAAGCGAAAACGAAGCATTGCAATTGCGGAATATAAGAAATGTTTTTAATACTTTCATTAATTATAAAATTTGATATTGATTAATGCTAAATGAAATATAAGAATTCCATAGTATATTTTTTTAAACAGGAAATTTGTAACATTTTTAAATTAACATTAATTCACTAGAAATGAAACAGTGAAATAATATGATTTTGGTAGATTAAATTCTTTATTTGTTATATTATATTATATTACATTGCACACATATATTCTATGTCACATTTACAAAATTTATATTAATAACAAATTTTTTTAGACATATGCAGAAATTTACACAAAAAGTTTTATGAAGTTGCTAAAAATATATTATATTACCGGATATTTTACAAAAGCGACCAAAAATATATTAGACAAACAAACCAATTCTTGTAACATAAAAAAAAATTAGTAATTCTGTTATAAATATGAATTTCAATCTCTTCGAATTTTAAAATATTGTAAAACTTAAATAGAACAGAAAATTATTAAACAAATTTTTGAAATTGTATTGCAACCACAGTGTTAAAAAGAAGAACTCAAAAATGTAAATTAATTCAACAAAAAATTGTAAATGATTTCTTGTATCGATATAAGATAGATCTTTAATGAGTTAGTGAATGTTAAATGTGAACTATGTATTAAAATAGGAATTTAATTAGTACTGAAAATATACAAGTGAGTTTATTGAACCGAAAATAAAGAAATATTTTTATGTGTACCTATTATGCTTAGACGAAGTACTAAACATTTCCTACCATGCCTATAAATTCTTTTCTCTTTACTACAATGAAATAAGGTTCATATATTATTAATAGAGGTTAATATAATTTTTATAAAATTAAGAAAACCGTATTTTACACGATAAAATGCAAAATACTAGTTTTGTGAACTACACACTATTAGCATATTGTTTTATACTTCAATTAATTCTTCACATGTCTTCAGTTGTCTGATGGAAGGAATACGTAATAAATCATACAAGGATCATATTACTAAATTAAATTCTTGCACGTTCCTCAGAAAATTGCATGGATGCGTAATTGATGCCTCTTGAACTGTGATTAAATTACTATCGATAATAAATCAGATGAGCAAAATATCAAAACAGCAAAATATTTTAGTAATTTAACGCTTGATTCAACATTAATTTTAAATTTAATAGATATTATTATATATTATATTAACTTTTTTTTAATTTTGAGCGATTTCGCGGCGTGTGGCGTCTGACACAATTTGATAATTTTGGCACGTATTCTACTTAATCTCCATATTCAAAGTTGACTGTTAATTAGAGCAAACACTGGTTCAAAATGAAATTCATGTATTATTGTTTTATATACTTCAAATGAAACATATCGTGAATATTAGTGATAGAAGTATAAAAATACAGTTAATGAACGCTCAATGTGGTGTTAATCCAACAAACTTCGATCAAAATATATATAAACTTTTAAAGTATAGGTTCAATTGATATACAAGATGTTTTTATGGTAATATACATCAATATTTTTCAAGTAACTGGAATTTCAAGAAACTGTAACTAGAACAAGATGCTCTATATTTCACCAGCAACATTATGACGTACATCAATATTTTACATTTACATTATTTTATATATTACTTCACCTTCGGATTTTGAAACAGAGTGCTATAATTATTTAATCCGTACAAAAGCATGTATCAAATATGTATTAATACATTCATTGGGGTTGTATTACTGTGTATAATGTAGGTGTATTATATCGAATTGAGACTACGGTGAACTAGTACACTTATGGACAGATTTTAGAACAAAATTTATTGAATGTTGTTGATAATATGCTGGTACGAGAATGTGATGCTGTTCTCCAACACGATAACGCCCTCAGAAGCGCCCCTAAAATCGTTGTATATTCTACAAAAAGGGTCAAAAATCGGTTCGAGGCTCAACAATTTCAAACGATGGTGTGACCTGTTCAAAGTCTAGACTAAAAACCTATCGAAAATGTCTGTGCATATTTAAAAATGAAACTAGCGAATGAGTACAGCGCTCCACCAGCAAGAAATAAATGATTTGTGACAAAGCGTGCAGCAACAGTGGTATTCCATTACTCTAGAATACTGCGAAAATATAATTTCAAGTATGCCTAAACGTATGTAAGCTATTATGAAGGCCAAAGGCTCGTGGACGAAACATTAAATGTGTAAAAATATGAAATGTTTCCTTGAAAATGAATTGTGGTGCAAAACCGAACACACGGAAAAATGTGTCTTTGTCAAAGTAATAATAATATCATGATTGTTTAAATTTTCTTGAAAACTTGAAATGTTGTACTTAATACTATATATTTTGTTTCTTGGTATTCTATATGCAAACATTAAATAAAAATTAATTTTTGTAAAAATATCGTATGTGTGTTCAGTTTTGCTCCTCACTGTATATGATGTTCCTTGAACACTTTATTAAGAAGTTATAACAAAAACACCAACTGACTTCGGACTGCGTTGTTTCTGGATACAACATACAATGTATCCTAGTCTTGTACGAAAACTGTTATATAAACATAGACTCTTAATGTTTTATTGAAAGATTATGAAGAACATACAAAATGATAAAGGACAATTTTCTCCTTCAATACTACGAACGAATAATTATTGATTCTCATTTTTTTTTTTTTAATAACTTCTAATAATGCGTTCAGGTAAACATTTTTGCTTATTTTCATTTATAAAATATGCTAGTAAAGTCATATGGACAATACTGGAATACTCTATATGTGATATCGAACAACAAAGCAGTCCATTGTCATTTTATATGTTTGTTATAACTTTTTAGTAAAGTGTTCGAAACCCAATGTTGATGCAAAATTCTTTATTTTTACGACTGGAATATGTTAATAAAGTTTGATGTCAAATAACTAGAACACCCTGTATAATTTACATGATGATTAAGAATTAAAACCAGGTTCGGATTAAAAGGGTAGCTCGGGCGTTATAGTTCCCAGCTCTACCTTTTAACTCACTGACTGTCACACCGAAGCAGTTGAAAATGTAATTAGGTAGTATTTCTATTTATAACAAATTTTACCAAATAATTTTACATATGTTTTGTTATATTTATGATTTTGTCGATGGCTGATACGGCAGTCGAAGTGATAAGGGTTTCATCTTCTTGGACACCTCTAAGATTTCATTAAAAGAGGGTACTTGAGAAAATCCTTAACACTTTTAGTGCCGAACAACGATATACCGTTGTGCGTGCATTGGCGCCTTATTATACGCATCACGAGAGATCTGTATCTTAAAATAACTTTATAAAATATTATAAATGGTTCAATTTCGTTGCAACACAATTGAAAAAATTGTTTATTTGATTTAACTTTTTGTTATATTCTATGCTGCTTGGTGCCGAGACTCTGATACACTGGAGCGGTAATGTAGAAACTCGACACGGTATAGTTTCTTGTGACCATAATCACAATCTGTTTATGATATTTATCAAACAGCTCAATATAAGAAAATCAAGAAAAACCGAATGGTAGGTTAAGAAGTTAATACAAAGAATTAACCAGATGGTGAGTCTGTGCGAAGATCACGCACAATTTGTAACCACTGCAATAAAGGGTTACACGGCGTATGCATCAGTAAGCATTAATGCTAAATAAATAGCTTATATAAGTAAAAAATAAGTAAATATTACATATTTTTAGTGGCCAGATAACTAAATACAAATATTTATAATAATACCTAAATTTTTTTCAGTCACGTTATACCAGCTATAAGATCCACTTGTGCAGTAGATCTGTCTGATGCTTGCCGCGCATTACGGTGTTATCATTTCGTTCTCAGGACCGATATTGGTTATTTTATTAAAAATGATTGAATATAAAATATTTATATTTTATACTACGTGATCTACCTAAAATTGATCAAACGATGATTAGTGCAAATATTGTTTGTAGAAGAGAAACTTGTTTCAAAGTTTTTCATCATTCTTTATATTGTTGTTATTCACATAATTTTCAATAACTATTGAAATACAATTGGCATTCTCAAATATAAATACAATATTATTCTCCCTTTTTTTCCGTAATACGCTGCAATTTGAATTTTTTAAATATCATTCTTAAATTGGTTTTTATGAGCTTTTTCTAAAATCTTAGTAAATTCGTCAAATTCGCCAGGTTATCGTCGCATAGCCACCTGTTTTTCGCGCGGCACTAAAAGGGTTAAATTAAATTCTAGAAAGTAAAACTTTTGCATATCAATTTACATACTGTTGTGTACTGATCAATTTTTTCTATAATTTATTGCAAAATAAATTTCATTTCACATTACCGTACATTTTCTCCTATTTAACTTTAATATGAAGCAGGTCTCCGTCAACTTACAATTAGTAGCTCTGGGTTTCCAAAAATCTGAATCTGGCCATGTTTGAGACTATTAATACATTCGCAAGTAAATCAGTGAATTTATGTGTAACAACCGAATAATAGAAATTTTCTACTCATCGAATCCGATTTGCCTTGTTTTACTTAGTTAGCCATTGTTCAGACAAATCTTTTACTATTATTTGTTTCTACGATTCGAGCTGTTCCCTCACAATCATAATTTCTAAAGGTTTCGCGGTTAAACCACAAACCGAATACCTTGAATGACCGTAATTCGCTTGTCGAAAGATTAGCTGAGTACGCAACAAAAGACAGCGCAAGATTTTGTTTTTCACTGTTTCGCAATGAAACGTAATACAGAATCGCAGGCAAAGTATTAGAGTATGAAATGATTGATTTTTATTGTATCTATAAGTCGAGGGAGCGCCGTACCAGGTGAAAAGGTTTTCTCTCCTAAATGCCGACACAATCATGCGATCAATGTTCGATCTTGTGTCAGGGTTTACACAATGATGCTAACCTTCTTATATTCTTCGCATAGTTACAATATTGTTTTCATATTACAAATTACATTCCGTTTAAAGTGCACTTACAATCTATATGTTATTTTAAGTACATTTACCTTCAATGAATTTTTAATAACAGTATAATAAAAGAGTAAGTAACAACGATTTATTGTTCCTTTTTTGTTATCACGTGTGACAAAATGACATTTAAAATATCATTTTAAGTCAAACACATTTTTGTTTGAAAATACTCGCACACTATGGAAGTTAAAATTAATCTGTCTTCTCAGGCACACGAATAAATAGAACTTAATATAAGATTACGTTGATAATGTTTCTAACTGCAGTTCTTTTAGGTCGTTTAGCGGACAAACATGATATATTAATAATAAGGTGTTAATATACGTTTGCAAAAATAAGTGCATAAAGAGTAGAAAAAAATTAAATAAATGTGGGTAGAGTAAACCCAAGTTATTCCATAAAAAACATTAATATTCTACTATATATTAGGCAACACAAATCAGTTAGTTGAAGCTAATATAACGATCGAGGGGGCATTTTTATTTGGAGAGAGTACTGTTTGTACGGTTTTCTGTACATATGTGCAATGTTGTATATATTATTATAGAATATTATAAATATAGGCAGGTCAAAGTGAAAGAATACTTCAATAAGACTTAATGTTAAAATTATTGCATGTAAAGGTATTGGTATTACCTTTGCTTATAAAATATTACTGAAATTTTGTAATGTTTATGCCAATGTTTCTTGTTGTGTTAGTTGAAAACAGACTAAAGATGAATATCGGAAACGATGTTTTCTTATATTTCAGATACTGAACTATCATGAAACGGTTATTGTTAATAAATTATAATTTTTTATTATATTTTTTAGTGTATCGTCTTCCGTCATGTTTGTCATATTTCTCGTTGTCAATATATTATATTTGTTTAATGGATACATCAGAGTAAAACGGTAGACTTTCACATTCATCAATTTATCAGCCTTGAATGTGCAGGCTGTCTATATTGTTATTACAGAGAGTGCTACTTATAAACTATAAACCTTTAAGACAAATGAAAAAGGAAAGCTTTACTTTTGTCAGTAGCCAACATGATAGAGTGTGTAATTTTCTATATTTGATTTAACATTCTTCGAAAAATAAAGATGAGCTTTTACATAAATTGATATTTTAATACATTTCAGGAGATATAGAGGTATCATACTGAAAAATGTACACTTTCTAAGATAACCAGTTCACATTTTCATAAAATATCTATTTCATTATTCAACTTAAAAATGACTGCTTATCGTATCATGAGCTAACGACCTATCACGAAGAAAGCCGAATGCTATCATGGAGTTAGCACAATTATGACGAAATAGGCGGAGTAGTTCTTGAAAATTTAATTTTATATGTTTGTAAAAAAATATATTCAGTAAAATTTTAACAGCTTTATTTGTGTCCATATTGCCTGATTTATCATTACATATTTGGCTCACTTTCGAAACAAAATTGTAAAAATATCATAGGCCAAGTTCATCCTACATACGTGAAATTCAAAATACAAATTAGACAAAATCATAACTACCTCTTATGACAAATCAGCTAGCAGCTAGAGAGTGTGTACTACACAGAATATTATTGTAAATAATTTACATTGTCTTGCATAATAATATAGTATTAAATTATATTCTAGACATATGCATATTCTTAAAGGCTTTAACCAATAAGAATGCAATGTTTTCCGATGCAACAATGATATTTAGTAACTAACATCCAGTGAATGAAGGAATATTTTTTAATTATTGGTGCAGAATTATAGTCGAAATAAATCTTTAAAGAGAAATAAAATAAATAATTCATCAACTACATTGCGAAATGAATGAAAAAAATTTACTGTGTGATAGGAGTATTTTTCTATATATTTAAAATTAAACGGAACAGTGTAAAATACATATCAGTGGCGCAAGTAATTTATTTTATTTAAATCTATTTCAAAATTTGCTTGATTGCGTGTTCATGAAATCAAGTTCATAAGTATAAGGTTCATAAGTATAAGGCTCATAAGTATAAGGTATTGTATATGAATCCATTAACGACCATGTTCCTATTAGTGACGTTTGTTTATTTCCTGTTATTAAAAATAATATATTGGTCAAAACCTACAAATATTGTAATTATGTTTCGTATGTATTATTTTAAAGATTTTCCCTTATTA
Organism: Megachile ligniseca; assembly: GCA_945859555.1. NCBI lineage: Eukaryota > Metazoa > Arthropoda > Insecta > Hymenoptera > Megachilidae > Megachile > Megachile ligniseca. Next base: position 704,531 of record OX243785.1, read on the forward strand.
ATGTATTTTTAACATAATTGCAGATTTTTATGTTATCAAATACACATGTAATTCTAAAATTATCAATTTCATAAAGAAAATTTATAAACCTATATGATAATTTGTTAAAATTAACAAAAGGCATGTAGTTAACAGTATAATAATTGCAACACATTCGATCACCCGATCTAAATTCTCTTGATTTTCGGGACATTTAAAAGATAAGATTTATTCAAATGCTATAAATTCTATAGAGGATCTTAAAACAGCTAATACAGCAATGTGCAACAATAAACAGATATTATCTTAACTCAGTTAGGAATACAAATGTAAAGCGTTGTCGGAAATCTGTGTAGTAGAGAAACGTTTGAGGAACTTCTTCAGTGAAGATAACTATCTTTAACAAACTTCTTGAAATACCTGAATAACTAATGACTTCTTTATTATTGCACTTCAATACTTTTTTACGTAGAGTGATGGAAGGAATGTAACTGTGTAAGAGGAATTATGCGTTTCTGTTTGAAAAACAATGTAATTGCTGAATGCACCGCTGCACTTTAAAAAAAATTGGTCCCATAAATAGTATTTTTTAAGACATTCGTCTTCTTTGATATTTTTCTATATCGACACTAATAACGGAATTATAATTCAATGCAGTTGTGTGAAACATTTCGTATAAGGAATTATATTATATGTATATTATATGTATATTATATGTATATAATATCGATAAAGAACTAAAATAAATTAAAACGGAAATGTTGTCTAGAGGAACTAAAGTTATATTGTATGTTGGGTGATGTACAAGTCATGCTTCTTTAAAATATAAAACGTCTCATTTCAAAGAAAAATCTATTTCCATTAGCAGATATAGACCTTGAATTTTACTGATATATTGATTATCTCTGCAGATTAAAATCAGACACATTGTAGATATAAATTGTCACATAAATAATCGTCATTTAATCTCATTAATCCTTTTCGGATTTTTACAATACGTATAAGTACATGCTATACTTCGATAGCGCATTGATAAGACGAAATATTATTTCACTCTTCTTCTACAGACCCTTTAATTAGAAGTTCTAAATTTCACTTCACGGAACTGAAAAATTTCGCAAAACATCATTTGGAAAATTTATGTACCTAAAATATAACACGTAGATACCTGTTGAATGTATTACGAAATTAATGTTTTTTAATTATAAACTGTGTAGACAAGTCTGCAACAGCGCATCTATAAAACGAGCGCTACAAATGTTCGTAGTAAATATACATCTTACCTATAATCATTTCTTCATTACGTGCATAAAAAGTTGATGTTCTAGAAACTTTAATTCAACCGACGATTAAAATCACGTTTGCGATTCAAAAGATTTGAATAACATCTCGAATAATAACTCACCTTTTACATAATACTTCATTCATTGTGCGACCAGTAAAATAAATCGGTATATAATTTAATGTTTGTACGAATCGTTGAACTCGTTACATCTTCGATCCGATTTGTACACTTGCCACGTATTTCCTATTTGTCATTTGCAGAACTACAGGTCTCATTATTCTTTTTTTGTCTCCGTGATTATTCTTACAAGAAGAGCTTCATACATATTTGTAGAAATGTATTATCATTGACAGGTGATTCACGTATCATCGTTACGTGCAATTCTTCATTATGAACCAGTCATTGGCTTATTATCTCGTTAATCAGAGAAACATTGGCAATACTAACGATGTAGAGTTATTTGTTGATGTCTATTAAACCAGTTGTTCGAGATAGATCTCTTTCAAGTACAATAATAAATTCCTTATTGCTTCCATAGAAATATAGTGGGTGGTCAAATTATTGCACTCGAACAAAAAGTTCCACATTTTGTAGTTTCAACCGATGGAATACATACTTTCATTGAAATGTTACACTTAAACATCCTTCAAAAATACGATTGTTTAATATTTGGTTACGCTCAACTATAGAACAAAATATAACGTCGCTTAAATCGAAATCAAGGTTTTTATCCAACAATTAACAGAGACCTACCTTAACAAAGTTGTTATATTTATTTCAAACATATTTGTACTGTGCCTTACGTTATCAGCAACAGTCAGTTTTCTTTTAATGTAGCAGAAGCTTTATCAAAAAAGTCTCGTAATATTTCATCATGATCTATACTTTTAACATAATTACGCTCCATTTCATAGGAATGAAAGAAAAGAATACGATTAAAAATAGTTAGCGTTAGTCAATGTTTAACATGATCCGGAGCAGACATATCAACCTACCTCAAAAGAGTGGAATAATGTGGAATATATAGAAATAGTGTAATAAAACGTAATTATTTTGTCTTCAAATGATTGAATAAAGTCTCAATATAATTTAGAACATAAAGTTCTACATAATGTCTCCAGACGGATTCAGAAGTCAACATCAGTATGTCTTTTCATAAACATGTGAGTACTTTTTTCATGGAGACGAAAACGGTTCAATCGTAACTCTTAACATTGGCGCACATAGACGTATTGTATCAATGTATCCGAGTATCCATTTGTTCCAGTTTCCCCTACTAACTGATGATATATTTTAGTGGTATTAATAATTACATTTAATAATTCATCGTTTCATGACTTTTTCAACTCTAACAAAAATGCATTTTTAAATTCTCACAAGTAGTACAGATGGTAAAACAACAATAAATAAGTATTTTTTATTACGAAATTTTTTATAGAAAAATTGTTTAATATTTCCAATTCACAATATTTTGTTAGTGCACAATACAAAAATTATAATTACGAAACATAAAAAATATTTTCAATATTTTCTACATTCATAATCCAAAACTTTAATATCTGTAACAAAATGCACCAAAGTGCTAATTTTGAAAATTGTCATTACTTGTTCAATTGACGAAAAAGATAATGAAGTTATTATTTCCGTTTATTATAAACAAACTGTTACTAATATCAACAATAATTTTCAGAGGAAAAAAGCCAGATATAAGCAAATTTTCATTTGTTATTGTCGCTCTATTTACGTGAGAAGATTCACATCTTTTATAGTCGTGCCACGATCACTGGAACACGGTGTGTAGCGTAACTTCGCACGTGACTACAATCGTGCAGTTTAACCTAGCACGAGGTTGCTAGTAAAGGTTACTGGAAGCATCTGCTGACCCCGTACTGATCAGAATCACATACCAATAAACGTAGCTGCATTGCATTCAGGGTGTAAGGCTTACCACCGTGAAGGCGAAAGAAAAGAAGAGGGAACGGCATGGCATTTGGGACGGCGATCGGCAAGAATGCAAGGACACTGGTTAGATGGAACCAACCTCCGCGCATCCTCTTTTCTCCGTTATAATGAAAGCATTGTACTTTAAAAACATACGTGGGTCGGGTGCATTTATGAATTTTTCAAAGAACAACATAAGGTTAATGTCATAGCCCTCAAACGAGTCCCGGTAATTACCAGCTGAGTGGGAATTTTGTTAATAATATCATTTCTGTTCATTTTGAACGTTTAATCCAATCAAACAGTAATAGCAAAATATATTAGTTTTACATAGATGTAATTACAAGTTTCTATAATTTAATACGTGTATCACGTAAAAGTACAATATTCTTGTACAATACTACAAGGTTCGATGTTTTTAAACTCGTTTCATAATGAGTCAAGTGAGAAAGTACTTTCATATAAGCTGCATTGATTAATGTTATGTAATTTTTACATTGTAAAATTATTTTGGATTTACTAAATAATAGAGAATTCAAATTAATTTTATTTGTTATTAATATTTAAATCGTATTAAAATAAGTATGTTTTGTGTTTTATTTACTTATGTCAATAATAAGTATATAAAAATATAATTTTGCTTATTCTTAAACTCGTCATAATATCAATACAACAGAATTTAATAGTATACTTATAGTGATTTATATGATACTGTAAAGTCATATAAATTCTTTAGAATACCGAAGAAAAAGAGAAAGAAAAGAGATTGATTACGCACGAAAAGATGTTTATGCAGCAGTAAAAGCCTTTAAAACAAGCATTTCATTATAAGTCGCCAGTGAAAAGTTATACATATAATATATCATCTTGATTGTTTTTTAATTAAATGATGAAAACGATTACGACTTTATGGACTACAAATACGAAATGAATTAAACTGTTTATTGGACGTCTGGCATGCACGATATGACAAACGGAATGTATGATACATTCATTGGTGCTTCAAAGAATTTTAATAATTGAGTATTAATTATTAAGGAAAGTGGCCAAATGAAGAATGATACTATCTTTAAGAATGTGACAAATGAACACCTGTCGGACGATTATAAATTACTTCATTGAAGTCATCTTACCGCTACACACGTTGTGTGACTTGACAGTGAAATGAATATTAGTGATGTGGCAGATTCATTTTTTGTTGCTGATCCGATAATTGTTGACAGTACATAAATGTAATATATTTTTCGTAATTGTTATTGTCTTGCTATGCTCATTTGTCGAGTTTAAAACTGCGTTTTTAATTTTATAAAATTCTAAATAGGGATACTTAGTAATAATTTAATTATGGTATAGTCATATTTCAAGATTATTTAAATATCTTTTTTTGCTAATATGTCGTAATAGTATAATATGGGTCAAATTTAAGTTTTTAATATGCAGACACTGAGTATATGATACATTGTATGTATATCGCAGAGTTGAATATGTAATTATTATAAATAACTACTTTTCTACTTATCTTTTTCATGTGATTTTGCAACTAACGTATTTTGATCGACAAAAAAATAGAACTATTTTTTGTTTGTTTTCTATTGAAATATTCTACTTGATGTCAGTGCCGTATATTTTGGTACCTGTCCTGCACGAGTTACAATTTATATTTGTTTATTAATCCTTCAATATTAAAAAGTATTTATAATGAAACATTATTTATTATCAATAATTTACTCGAAGTACATACGTATATACAATTTTTTTATAATGAAATCTATTATTATGCAAAAAAAGAAAACATTGTTATATTTGGTCCTGCACTATAAAAAAGGCATACTATTTTTTCATATTTGGATCATTTTCACTCAAAGATCTTAAGCGTACACTTGAAGGCCGTAGTAGGGTTAACTAGTTATCAGTGTTCTCAGGTTCCGTAATATTCAGAAATACACCACACAAAATCAAATTGCATGAAAGCATCTAAAATAATGTCACGGTAATAAAAATGGTAATCTTTATTATTATGTGAAAACATACCCTTACCTATCTACGCATTCGTCGAAAGGGTTACACGAATGGCATCCCCAATGACGATGACAGGAAATGTTTTTCAGATACTTTAAACGTTAGGTTTCTTACATGATACCAGGTGCTTAGCCATCGCCAAGCTTATGGTACAAATAACGTGTTGCAGTTGTCCATAAACGGTAGACTGCGCCGCTTCGCGCCGAAAGAGAAACTAGGAAGCAAGTGGAGCGTTTGCACAACGCGTGACGAGTCAACGTTACTGATGCTCATCGTTATTTATTCGCAATAATGTTGTTAATTATGCCAGTGCAATATGAGCTAGAAAATGAATGTATGTGCTTTCGTGTAATGTAATGAAGTGACGGTAATTCGTTCATAATTTGTTTGGTGATTTGATGTTGACTGATTTATTTAATTAATCAATGAAACTTAAGAACCTTTCATTCTTATCGTTCAACTTATTTTAAGGAACATGAATAATTTGCAAAGAAATTAAGAAGTAGACATGATGGTAATTCTTTTTTTACATTATTCGCACCGAGTTTATAAACGTATCGGGCAGTAATATTCTCTAATTTGATTAATTAATAGAATCAACGTCAAACCAATTTAGAGTGAATAACTTTCGAAAAAATTAAACCGATTAGTATTCCAAAATGATTCATATTAAGTTTTTGAAAGGACTGAATTATTAGAATTGAAAATTCTCAGGTTTAGTAAGTAATTTTTATTTTATTTTAAACAAATTTTAGTACTTTTATTGATGTTAGCATCATTTACAGGATTTGGTTCGAATATTGGAGACCTATACTTATAAATTTTGTATACAGACAATTTTGTATTGATGGTATTAAATAAGTAGTATATTAGTCATAGCTAACGGTAAAATATTAATCCCATAAACGCTGTTAGGTATAGTTAATTATCGTAATTATCAAATGTAAGTACTACATTAGAGTTAACGTTTTAATTATGACGCTGGCTGTAAATTTATTGAAACCATTAGTGCGATATAAACGTCATGCTTTAAAGAAGATATTACAAACGCGGTAATTTCATTTCATAGTTAACTGAATTTAATCTGAAACCTCGTTGTGAATTATTTAGTTATAGAAAACTTATAATAGCATTAGTAACTGTAACATCTTAATTGATTTGTTATTTTAAATGTATTCTCTGAGATTTGCACGAAACATGTACCTATGATTAACAGACTAAATGTCACTGTCTTGCATTTTAAATAACTTGCTAAAAAATTAGAGGCCAGTCAATTCGTCGGGTATGTAATTATACCCTGAAACTTGAAACGCAAACAACATAATATAAAGGTTATTATTCGCATTACGCAAAAGCTTCCTTCAAGATTGGAATGATTGCTTTACACTAGTGTTTTATGGCCACGTCGTACAACCATTTTTGCTCTACAGCTACCAATTACATATTTAAAAAGTTACGAGTAACAATCTCTTAAAGTTTTCTTCCTTTAAAACTTCATACATGCTCTTCGTTGATCCTTATGTTTTTATTTTGTACTAATTCTACGTTAGCGTTTGTACAAAATGTGGTAGTTCAGCATAAAATTAAAGAAACGTATCTTATGAGCTCTAGAATTTTTATTTTACTGGAATATATAAATATGTTGTCAAATGGTTTTTTTTATTTTAATTATTACATACAATGAAGTTACTCGTCACTATTTTGAATTGCTAATAATATTGAAAATGTTGAATTGCTAATATTGGCGAGATGACGTGTTATTCATAATTAAATGCTCTGGTATTTCATGTATCGCAAATACGGACCTTAATGCGGCTTTATTTTTTCCGTATCTAACAGTAAACGGTTTGATGTCAGTCTACTTTAACTCTTATGCGAATATTTGTGTTATGCATATTAGTGAAACTCACGTTACAATTAACAGGGTTTTGTTCCAAAAGTAAATTCATTTGAATCGATGTTCACTTTTTCATGAAAGGCAAAGGACTTATGATCGCATAACTATCAAAATCGTTCGAAGTGAGAAGATAGCCGATAATAGTAATTAGTTTAAATAGGAATGACTGTTTACTGATTTACTGTTTGTAACCTCTCGCGAAAAATTCCGACTTTTCTCATAATAGCTGTATGCAGACGAAGTTCGAAGAAAAAGATGCTGCTGTTTGAACGCACATATGTTAAGTGTTTAAGGAGAGGAAAAACAATTTTTCAATTCTTTAAAAGACCGTATTAAAGCTTTACTATTCGTTTACATAGCAATGTTCTCTTTTTATAAACTGAACCGCGATGTGGGTACCGTCAATACCAAGTTCTTTTTTTAAAAAAACGAGCCGCGACACAATTTTTATTTCAATTATACAATAAATGTATATATTTTTATACATATTAATGCTATTACTAATACCAGGGAAACTCAAAAAGTAAAGGGATTTAATTGATTGCAGATGCAACCGAAAAACTTTGTTCCAACGGAATGAAAAAACTTGCGAAACGTTGAGAAAAGTGCATTGAAGTCTAAGGAGGTTATGTAGAAAAATGAGATATGTTTCACATTTTTATCATTAGAATAAATGTCCCTTTTCTCAAATATCCCTTTACTTTTTCACTTCCCCTCGTGAAACTATAGCATACGTATTAAAAATTGTGTTATTCGAGAAAGTATTTTAGTATATCCAAATTGTTGAAAGAATACGTTTCCAAATAAAAGATATAGCCGGTTAAGCAGAGGGTAGCAATCCCGGTATCTGGCCTACAAAACCTTTACGCGAAATTTTACCCTTATCTGCGTCTTATCATTAGTAGTTTATCGAAAGTTATTGAAGATCCTTGAATACATTTAATTGCAAATAGTAGGTGATTATTATATTTACTTTATATACGTATGTATCTTTTTTTTCAAGTTTTGAATCTACTATTACATTAATTAAAAAAAAATTATTTATTCTTCAATGATAATTTGTCAAAGAATCCTTTGAGTGACACTTGACAAAAAAAGTTGATAATAGTGTTACAATAACTATTATTTATAGTTAATAAATAATATAGTTAAAAAAAATAAAACTGACATAGTACTCCTTCGTAAGACATTACAATGAATTGCGCGTTGGTAAGGTTCGGGTCAAAAAAGTAGCTTGTCATACTGATTAGGCCCACCAAACTACTGTATTTCGTCTTGCAAACTTGTACCTCCGGAAAACCAACTGGAGCGTTGGTGTTGCTATTATCACGTATACATGATGTCAGTGAGATACAAGAACAAGATCCGTATGTGTGTATATGTGTAATCTTCATACAAATTTATACTTGTTAGTTCCAAATTTATTTAATAATGGAAAAAATAAACGCCTTAGAATATATTAGACATAGAATATATGTATGTATAGACACCACTTAGAATCGATCTGAAAAGGACAACCGAATGAGTGAATTTCTGTTTTAGTTACACAGCATTCACCTTATCGTTAACTTTTTCGTGTGAAGGGAAAAGGGATTTGCTGCCCTTTAGTAGTACTTTCCTTAATGCTGTGAAAATGGTGGGAACTTTCGTGGGAACATGACATTACGATATTTTTTTGTATGCAATGATAAAGGAAATACAAGATATTGTTACGTTAAAATTTCTTGTAAAATTTCCCTTGTTTTTTTTTCATCGATATAGCATTCTAACACCCTATCTGACGCAACAACGGTCTTTGATATTTTCAAGATAAGTTATCATTTGGCGAATAACCTAAGATTGTTAATATAACGCATTCCTTTCTCAGAGTGGACGTGGTACGACGATCAGATTTTGAAAACAATTCATTTCTTCGAACCGACAAACATGAATCAAACGCGCGCTCCTGTGGTCTGATAACGCCAAGCGTTCTGGAATGTTCCTTATGTACCGGTGACGTAATTTTAAATTGCAATAAAGAATTCCGCATATTTGTATCAAAATTATAATATATAGTATGTTCTTGCATACCAGTGTCTTACGATTATCTATTGTAGCCAACCGAAACAATTTGCGAACGACTAGTTCGAAGGCGATATGGTTAACACCTCATTTCAGAATGTTTGATATAACATATAATGTATAGGATGCTTTCCATTTTTCACTCCGTTGTTTTTTTTTATATATAATTAAAGTTATTAATAATTCGGTTATGGCATGGGAGTAAAAGAAAGTATTCGGCTCTGTTGGAGTCCAACCTAATTTATGGCAGGGACTAGGGGTCTCGAGAGGTGACGAAAGGCAGTTTTCTTGGGACTCTTAGTTTCGCCTTGGGTCCAACTTTCGCCCACTCTGGCTCTCGTCTTCCCCTTCCCCAGGGAAGCGCGCTAAGGGCGCACGGGAAGGGAAGGTTACGAGGAAAGCGAATATTTTCCAGTCATCCAGTTCATCAAAAATCGTGTACCAGATTAGTTGGTACAATCATTCAGTTCAGCAGAAATCATCTACCAGATTAGTTGGTACAATCAGTTAGTTCAGTAAAAACAGTCTACCAGATTAGTTGGTACAATCACTTAGATCAGAAAAGATAGTCACCCACAGTACAGATTGTAATTAATACTTTTTTCACACACACACATTTACACATATTACATACGACACCACACACTAAAGACAATAAATAGCTATATCTAAATCACTTTAGATTTAATTGTTCCCAGTTCAGATATTGGGTGGTCCTTCGAGCTTTAGACGGCACTACTGTGCAAATATTTCAAAGGAGTGATTAGACTGCACTCCTTAACAGGCTCAATAGAAAAAGATTGAGTTGGAAAAGGAGGAGAACACGCATGCACCCACCATTCGTCTGATTAACGAATCACGGTCCTTTATGTATCAGCCTCGTAGCCTAATTCGTTAGGCGCACAGCAACACAATGTAAACAATTTCGGACCAGGCCCACTATGGTCTCCTCCGAAAGAGGAAAGTTGCGACACTCTTCGATGTACAATCGCGAAGTGCGTGTCAAAAGGCCCGTGGGGTGATTTAAGATAGAATTTTGTTCGCGCTTGTGAGAAGTTCATCAAGTTAGGGCAAAACAGACTTTATCCTCACGTTAAAAATCATTTTTAACTAAACACTTTGTATAATTTTAAATTTTACTTGTTTGTTCTTTAATACATTGTAATAATTTCCTATTTTATCAGTTTTATATAGTATTGTTTAAATTAGTCGAGTTCAACACAATAAAAGGCTGTGTGCGTGTTCTTCCTCTTTCACAGGTTTAGGTATTATTTACATCCGATCCAACCGAAATAAAATTAATCCACAGAAGGCGGCTAAGACTTGGTCAAATATAAACAAAATAAAAAATCAAACAATTTTGGCAAGATCGTAACTTATATCACTTTGGTAAGTCCTTTTCTTTTACTCTTCCAGCCATGTTCTAAATTTTATAACACTTTATTTATATTTTGTTAATTTGAACCCTAATAAATTCATTTGATTTGAACACCGAATAATTCATTTCATTGTGCGATACGTTGTTATTTTCCGAGTCAGTAAAGTTATATTTTAACCCATTCAATAATCATATTGTAACACATCATATTTTTCTTTTAATGTAATATATTCAGAGTTTATAACAAAATTTCCTTTCTCTTCTTCAGTTACCTTATAATCAATTCCTTTTTGTACTAGTTATTGAGCGAACTGGTGAAAAGGCCCGTATGGGACTAGAGTATCCACGAACCCAGAAATAAAAAAAATATGTTTACCCTGTTCCTGTACGCCCAGTACGTTTAGGGACGCGCGTTATATTAGTACATTCGCTCGACTACACTCACACTACCATACACACAGTTTCAGATATATTTAAATCCATACATTTTCATACTCACATTTCAACAGGGCAGACGCGCGCCACACATGCAGGTACGTACAACGTAACAATATGCATGTAGAAAAACGACATCAGCACATCAAGTAACAGCGCGCATTGTATTAAAATTAGCTTCAAGTTCTCGAGAGTATAGTTTTGAGAGATTGGTACTTGTAGGAAAGTGACTAGCCTGAACAAGAGCAATAAAGAGATCTAAGGGACTATTTATCGGTGTGAGATATTGGCAAACTATTCCTGAAATCACACAAACAATGAGGATAACACTGTATTGTTTTACTGCTTTCTATGTCAATTTTAAGAATGTGGTGTCGGCGAAAACAATTGAAAATTACACAGTTGAAAACAACAAAAACAATTTATAATTATCAAGACAAGAGTCATTGGTATATCTGTACTATGTTTTTTTTACATTGCTTGCATATGCTTTTACTGTTCGTTGCGACTTTGAAGCTTAAATCATTCATCCAACACTTGTTTATCGGTTTTAACGACGTTTGCTTCGTTTAGATTAATTTAATAGTGAAAACAATAAATGTATTTTCTGTAATGAAAATTATAATTTAGTTCGTCGAAAATGCTATTGGTGATAAAACATAATTTATTTGAATCTTTTTATTCATCTAATGGAATATATTTTTCCTTAAATTGATTATGGTAATTCTGAATATTTTACTATTATTTATTTATTTTAGTTATTTATTTTATTATTACAGTGGTAATTATCAGTATACATTATGAATTACTCCTAACCAATCATTAGTTATTTTTATAATAATTAATATAATTTTTAACCAATCTAAAACTATAACATTTGATAAATATAAAGTTAAGATTATTATCATTTTTAATTTATTATTTATAACTATTATACGTAATATTTCAAGATTATTTCCCTTCACCTTTTCTACAAACAAACATATCTTTTCATTTATCATTAACTTCACTCTTATTAATTATGATTTAAATAATTATATACATATATTTAATCAATTAACATTTACTTATATGTATATATGTAAGTATAATAAATGCAATTTTCTTATTAATTCCCAACATCCAGAAAGAAAAACCGAATGAGTTCAACTTAAAAAAAATCATTATTTATGAAAAATTATTTAAAATATAGAAAGTATTGTTTCTTCTATCGTTTGTTACACTAGTACCTTGTTAACTCCAACTTAATACAATTACTTACACTAGTTGTACTTAATTAAGTTTCATTTAATTCTTCACAACATTTGAAATCTGGAGTTAACCAGTTTTTGTATCAAGAGCTTCAATTAGAAATACCACTTCATCCTATCTCACTTGCTCTCAATGTGTCCCACTTTCGTCCTCGTCGCACCCAAGGCGAGCAAATTGGCGAGAGATAAGCCCAAGCATTTCTTTGAACGTCTACTTGCCTAGATAGTAGTCGCGATAAGGTCTCGGTCTGCGACCACTAAGTGGGTATTACTCTACCAACATAACGTTATCGATTCGTGTTTCGACACTGTAGTCATTTCAAGCTTGGCCCGTGCTCGATCCGTTGATATATCGGGTGGTGCAAACATCTTGAAAGGGTTTAATGCAGTGGTTATTGCATCATTTTTTAAATTTTTATATTTTGCTCTTCAATATGATAAAATTCAGGATATCTCAGTTTTTTACCACCAACCATGAGTTTCAAACTTCGTTAAAAAGAAATTCACCTAGATAATAGACTATTTCATTTAATATAAAATAACATAATAAATTAGACCATATCTGTGATTTGTGTACACGGTGCCACAAAAATTGTAGTGCATGCGATTGAGCGGTGATTCAATATGTAGAATTAAATTAAAGGAAAGACACTTTCGCAATCGTTTGTTTTATACTTGATTTTGTTTTTGATAATATTTAGGTTCAAAATTTGTCAAAATGTTTACGAAAAAATTTAAGTTAATGAATTTGATTGTTAATATCATTAAAATTAATGTTATCATTAATTAGTGTCCTTTATAATATTGTTACATCTATGCGTGTTTATCATACTTTCACCTAAATCCATCATATTACACATTTAATGTATTTCCAGTATCTGACAATATATTTCAATGTTATATGTATTATCTACATTTGTATGAATGTGTACATTTAATAATTTATAACGTCTACTAGTTGTTAAACTAATTAAAGAGTTGTTAGAAATTATCATTCTGTTTATCGTAATCAAACTTGTTCATAAATATATCAAAGAGCAATGTCAATTTTCTCAAAACCGAAATCGAATGTGAAAAACGTTAGGTCTGTTTTGTCGATTTACTTTTGCGTAATAGCATTATTACTCAACAACTCGTCTTACGATTTTTAGAACACCCTGTATTACATTCTTTTTCAGATAGGATTTAATTTTTAACAAATTTCAGGTGCATAGAACAAATTATAGTCTCACGTAGAAAATAGAAAGCATCCCATATGTTTTGATATTAATAGAAACGTTAATTGTGGAAAAATTGAATTTAATTGGTGTTCCGAAGGTCATGAAATCTTGTTACATTTAATTCTATCTCCATATTCGAAAACATCTATTCCAACATTATTGATATGGTAATTGAGAAGGAGGATGATTTATAATTTAGAGTTCGGAGCTAATAGACACCGTAGTTTAGATTTTAGTCGATGAAAGTTTGATGTGGCTCTCTGAATCTTTCACGGAGGCTCATTGAGGATACTGCTTGATTCCAGTCACGTGAATAGCAGAGTTGTTAAACAGGAAAATCTGATTGGAGTGCGGTAGATCGTTGGTTAGCATGAGGGTCAATCGATATGCTACAATGTCAGTAGCAACTTGCTGCTTTCATTGCATTTTTCATCAATTCAGACTCGTGATATCCTTCAATACCTCTTCAACGATCGAGGTCAAATCATCTTAATTGATTTACATGAACATTGGAATGTATCTTGATTATGATATGGAATGCTCATACATAATTCCTAGTGAAAGATGCAATTCTAGGAAATGTCTTCAAGTGAAAGTTCCTGTTGATTTATTCGAAAATATATGATTATTAGGATATTCACGCGGATTTCTGTCAAACAGTAAAAAAGGTATTAAATATTACGGTAGATAATATTAATCGTGAATATGTAAACGTACGAATTGCATGAAAGAGGATTTATAAACAATTATATAATGTGGGAATCTGACAAAGTTTCATTTGTACAATATTATAATTTGAAAATGTCAGTAAAATTGTAAATTTATTTTTATTTTTTCTTACAGTTGCAAGCCGTCGTATGAGGGCCATAATTGTTGCGTAGATCTTTAAACTAAGCATGTTTTAATTACTGTTGATATTGTTTGGACTTGTCTTTTAGAAAAACCGTTGCATTGTAAATCTCGTACGTGCAACACAAAAAATAGGACTCTTAACGTTAATTTATGGCAGTTTGGCGAAAACAGCGTTAAAAGCTAAATCGCTTTAGTGGTGCCATAAATTTAAGCATCTGGACTTAGTAAAGATGGGTCCTGGGGTGCTGTCTCAGGGTTAAGAGGTCTTGGGACTTTCCAGCCGCGTCACTCGTGATCTAGCTAAGGGTGACCAGGACTTGGAGGCGTGGATTGTCAAACGAATGACAGGAAAGATGACCGCCTTCTTCCTGATGAACCACGCAAAAATCAGCCAATGAGGAAAGTCACCCCCATCGACAGCCCTCAGGCAGAAGTTTTAAAACCAGTGTTTTTTCGGAAAAACGTCAGATTATATTCAACCTTTAGAACCGATTATATTGAACCTTTAGAACCGATTATATTGAACCTTTAGAACAGATTACATCAAGATTCAGAACCGATTATATTAAGATTTAGAACAGATTATATCAACTTTAGATCAGATTTTGTGAACCCAGTCGTACGAACTTACGACAATATAATCTCTCCAGGCGTACTCCTGTGATATGTGAACTTGTGCGAGCGAACTCTCGTAAAAATAATAGTTAATTAGCCAACTGTCATTTAAACTCATTTGTTAACCTTTTTACAATTTTTACTATAAAAATTACACGTACTTTTACACAGTGCACTTGCGTAATTCATTCAAAATTTCCTGGTGCACAAACATTGGTCCTTCGAGCCGGATTGAAACAGAACGAACTTTGAATCAACTGTGTGTGATCAGTGATTATTATTGAAGAATCATTATTCTATTGTGACACAACAAGGATAGTCACTAGAATAAAAATCATTTAAGTGTACAATTGGACTTTGTATACTGCAACGAACTGAACTGTTTAGAGACTGTGTCTTTTTGTGAACTTTGATTTAAATTAGTGAATTTGAATTTGTGTTGATACGACGACATACATCGAAGTATCAGCATATCCAGTACCTACTCTGCAAACCTATTGGACGAGGATAGAACGCAGCGAAGCAGGTAGCAGCAAACAGCAGGCAGCAGCAGGGCCAGCCTGATTTTCACCAGTCATAAAGTTTGGTGAGTCTCCGATTTATTTCCTTTCTTCTCCTATTTTCCTATTCCGCGGCTTGTGTTATTTAAATTGTATACAATGGAAGCTCTAAGGAAAAAGAGAGCAACTGTCAAATCAGCTTTAACGCGTTTTAACAATTATTTGGACTCGTTTACACCGTTGTCTGATGTTGAGGATTTGCAATCGCGTTTAGAAAAAGCTATTCCATTATTAGATAAATTTGAAACGTTACAAGAGGAAATAGAATCGCTTGATGAAGTCGATTTAGATGAAACCGTTCGAACACGTGAAGACTTCGAACGTGAAAAACACCTACGCGAAGAGGAGGAAATAAAGATTTTCGAGGATAGCTACCATAAGGCAATTGGCAAAGCAAAAGGATTGATAAAAAGTAGGCAATCCATTGTACCTTCTGTGGGATCGGTGTCTCGTAGTGTTACCGAATCACCAGCACTGCACTCAGAAGCAGGCCCAATAGGGGTTAGTCTTCCAAAATTAGTATTGCCGACTTTTGATGGCACGGTTAGTAATTGGATAAAGTTTCGTGACACATTTAGGTCATTAATCCATGACCATATGGGACTGAGTAATATTCAAAAATTCCATTATTTGAATTCAGCATTGATTGGAGATGCTGCTCGCACTATTGAAGCTCTAGGCGTTTCAGAGGCGAATTATGTGTTAGCTTGGGAAGGGTTAAAGTCTCGCTATGAAGATCCGAACACTTTAATTCATCACCACGTACAAGCACTATTTGAAGCACCAGTTTTGACACGGGATTCGTCCCATTCGGAACTGCGTCAGTTATTGGACAACACGAATAATAACTTACTCGCATTAAGAACTCTAGGAAAGAGAACTGAATTCTGGGATCCGTTAATTATTTATTTATTGACATCGAAATTGAATATCCCTATGAGACGCGAATGGGCAAGAACGTTGGCTAATTCAACGACAGAACCAACTTTCAAGGAATTTGCAAACTTCTTAGAAAGGCACATTAAATTCTTACAAAATTCAGATTTGGATAAAATGAAATTTAATGATGTTAAAAGTAATAAAGCAACAGTGAAATCGGTTACGACGAAACCGAAACAAATAAGAACATATTCCACAGTCACGAATAAGAAATCGTGCATAATTTGTAATGGAGCACATCCGATATACTCGTGTGAAGTTTTCAAGGGTATGTCAACGGTCACACGTTTGCAGAAGGTGAGGGAACTTCACCTATGTTTTAATTGTTTGGGTGATGGACATCAGAACAGAGATTGTACCTTCGGACCATGCCGAAAATGCGGAAAAAAGCATAATTATCTACTTCACCTAGAAAGTTCAGGTACTAATACCTCGGGGTCGCTACAGGTACAAGTTACAGGTGCCCAGTCTGAAGGGGTACAGCAGGTAGAAAATTCTATGCAATCGAATGAAAGCACGTGTGGTCACTCAACCGCAATAAAACAATCATTAACAGCTCGTGTTATACAAAAAGGAACAAAGGTTACAGTGCTATCTACAGCCAGAATTTATATTTATGATTGCCATGGACAGAGGCATGAATGCAGGGCACTTTTAGATTCAGGATCCGAACCGCACATCATGACAACCGCATTATGTAATCGTTTAGGACTGCCGAAAACAAGAAGCAACCTCGAACTTACGGGTATTGAGCAAGGGTCATTACACGTAAATCATTTAGCGACAACAAAGATTTGCTCCCGGATTACTAATTTCTCAGCAACGATCACTTGTGTTATTTTGGACAAGATAAGCAGTAATATTCCTAGTTTACACATTAATACAACGGACGTACAAATACCAAAAGACGTAGAGTTAGCTGATCCAGATTATAACTGCTCTGGACCAGTAGATTTAATTATAGGTGCCTCACTCTTTTTGAGACTTCTTTCAGTAGGACAAATTTCCATAAAAAATACCGAACTAATTCTTCATAAAACTGTTCTTGGATGGATTATCGCCGGAAATCTATGTCTCAACTCTCCAAGAAAATTAATATGTAATTTAGTTAAAAATCAGGACTTAAATAATCAACTCGAACGTTTTTGGAAACTCGAACATTGTTTTCTACCAGTCGACTCAACCGCGAAAAGTAAAAGAGATCATAGTGAGCAACATTTTATTGACACCACTGAAAGAGATGAAACTGGACGTTTTGTAGTCAGTATTCCGTTCAAGGATAATGCGTCGGAATTAGGAAATTCTTTAGCAGGAGCGGAAAAAAGGTTTCTCGCAGTGGAAAGAAAATTGTCAAAGAACCTAGAACTCAAAGAACAATATACTGCTTTCATGGAAGAGTACGAAGCACTCGGGCACATGAGTCAAATATCATTGTCCAAATATACAGATAAAACGCACTTTTATTTACCACATCACGCAGTGATTAAGGAAGGCAGCACAACAACTAAGTTGCGAGTTGTTTTTGATGGATCTGCGAAGACTTCCTCAGGGTTATCACTCAATGATGTACAGTACATTGGACCAACCGTACAGGATGATTTGTTTACTATATTGGTACGGTTTAGAAAACACAGCATTGTTTTATCCGCGGACATCGCAAAGATGTATAGACAGATTAAAGTTAAAGCCCATGATAAAGCTTATCAACTAATTTTGTGGCGGTCAGATACTAACGCACCAATGAAGTATTTTGAGTTAAATACTGTGACTTATGGTACAGCTTCTGCACCATTTTTAGCGACACGTTGCTTGCGTCAATTGAGCGACGAATTGGAAGAAGAAAATCCAGTTATAAGTCAGGTTATACGGCATGATTTTTATGTGGATGACTTGTTAACTGGCACGGATAATATTGAAGAGGCCATGAAGGTCAAAAATAATTTAGTGAACATTCTGAGCTCAGCAGGGTTTGAATTGCGGAAATGGGCCAGTAACGATTCTCGACTTCAAACGGAGAGTAAGAACACGACAAAGGATGTAATACCTTTGTTAGATAAAGATCCTAAAACGTTAGGCTTATTTTGGGATCCTGTGACTGACACACTTAGATATAATGTAAAATACTCAGAGCAGAATAGAATTACGAAGCGTACAATAACTTCAACAATATCTCAGATATTTGATCCCCTTGGACTTGTTGGTCCAACGGTAATCAAGGCAAAAATAATATTGCAGAAATTGATGGGAAATTTGCCGACGGCTAGGGTACTACCTGCACGGCCATTCTACAACTGTGGAGTCGATTACGCAGGCCCTTTTCTATTGAAAGAAGGGGCTCGTGCACGAGTTTCTAATAAGTCATATATTTGCATTTTCATCTGCTTTGTTACTAAGGCAGTACATATAGAATTAGCTCGCGATCTATCTACGGAAGCTTTTCTTAATTGTTTGAAAAGATTTATTTCACGTCGCGGTAGATGTAAGAATATATATTCAGACAATGGTAAGAATTTTGTTGGTGCAAGAAATGAATTAGCAAAATTGATTATATCAGATAATGGATTTGAAAGCGAAGTAACTGAATTTTTATCCAATGAACAAATTGAATGGCATTTTATTCCACCTTACGCACCTCATTTTGGTGGATTATGGGAGAGTGCAGTCAAATCTGCAAAATTCCATTTAAAACGAGTAATAGGAGAAACGCGTCTTACATACGAAGAACTTTATACAATAATAACACAAGTCGAAGCTTGTCTTAATTCCCGTCCATTATCTCCTTTGTCAAATGATCCTAATGATTTATCACCTTTAACTCCCGGACATTTCTTGATCGGAGATTCATTAATGACTTTTCCACAAGAACACTTGCAACAAATGTTTCAACATTTCTGGAATAGATGGCAAAGGGAATATTTGCCACAGCTTCAAGCACGACACAAGTGGTATAAAAGTGTACCCAACGCACTTAAAATTGGTGCCATGGTACTCATACGCGAGGACAACATACCAGCAATGCAGTGGCCGTTAGGACGCATTACTGAATGTCACCATGGAAAGGACGGTATAATTCGTGTAGTGTCTGTGCGCCTTCCTCGAGGCATTGTTAAAGGACCCGTTTCAAGAATTTGTGTTTTACCGTTAGAACAAACTGACAATTCAGAACATTGCACTAAGGACTAGTTAATTGACTTTTTAGTAGACTTTAAGTGAACAGTGGTTATTAGTAATTACATTATAGAAATTTATTAGTTTGCGTTAGAGACATTGTGTAAAATATTAAGTACTATTATTAGAAGTATGTGTGTGTTTAGTTTATATTGAAGGGTGTCCCTTCAAGGCGGGCGGAATGTTTGGACTTGTCTTTTAGAAAAACCGTTGCATTGTAAATCTCGTACGTGCAACACAAAAAATAGGACTCTTAACGTTAATTTATGGCAGTTTGGCGAAAACAGCGTTAAAAGCTAAATCGCTTTAGTGGTGCCATAAATTTAAGCATCTGGACTTAGTAAAGATGGGTCCTGGGGTGCTGTCTCAGGGTTAAGAGGTCTTGGGACTTTCCAGCCGCGTCACTCGTGATCTAGCTAAGGGTGACCAGGACTTGGAGGCGTGGATTGTCAAACGAATGACAGGAAAGATGACCGCCTTCTTCCTGATGAACCACGCAAAAATCAGCCAATGAGGAAAGTCACCCCCATCGACAGCCCTCAGGCAGAAGTTTTAAAACCAGTGTTTTTTCGGAAAAACGTCAGATTATATTCAACCTTTAGAACCGATTATATTGAACCTTTAGAACCGATTATATTGAACCTTTAGAACAGATTACATCAAGATTCAGAACCGATTATATTAAGATTTAGAACAGATTATATCAACTTTAGATCAGATTTTGTGAACCCAGTCGTACGAACTTACGACAATATAATCTCTCCAGGCGTACTCCTGTGATATGTGAACTTGTGCGAGCGAACTCTCGTAAAAATAATAGTTAATTAGCCAACTGTCATTTAAACTCATTTGTTAACCTTTTTACAATTTTTACTATAAAAATTACACGTACTTTTACACAGTGCACTTGCGTAATTCATTCAAAATTTCCTGGTGCACAAACAGATATAATTATATGAAAATTTATGTAATGCGCTACACTTTTTACAAATTTCTGAATCTTGTGATGCAAATTAGTTTGCATTTAATAATTCGGTAAAATAGTATTCAAATCAAATAATGACCTCATCTATCCGAATGAGGGTTAAACAGTAAATTTAAAATTAAAATTGCAACATTTCTAAAAAATGCATTTCCTAAAAGAAAATTTTTCTCCTAAGAAACAATTCGAAATATAAATTTACAAATAACGTATAGTTACCGAACCACAATTATTAAATCGCAATTGTTTAAGTACGTTAAGTTTTTTATGAGCGTAATTCAACAAATGAATATTAAATTATACCGTATTAATTATATTATTTACTTTAAGTAGCTCATATTATCCTGTATTCTTTGTTATTACTTATTATTATGTTTTGTTGCGTATTAAGGAGTTTGTTTTTTAATCTCAAGTTGTTTTTGGAGATGAGAAAAAATTTTATTAATAAAAGATGTATAATATGGAAAGGATTAGAATATGACAGTAGCAGTTTCTTTATAGATAGAGTAGTTCCGGAGACTTCAAGGTCACCTCTCCTTTTTTAAATCAAATCATATGGTAATTAAGTATTTTCATATCTCAAAAAACAACGAAACTATTCAAGTACTAAGTTTTATTGGAGTACTCTCTATTATGATATTTAATCACTATTGATATTAATTGAAAATTATATTTTTATTTTTCGTATTTTTTCAAATCAAATATCATTCTAAAGTAAAAAAAAAGTTGATATATTTTTAAAAGTTACATATATCCGGCATGATTGTTGAATAAAAGAAAGTTATGTTATATCTTGTTGAGCATACCACATCGATGACCTGTAGGATGATCGTTTTCTGTAGTGGAAAGCAATCATTGGTTAGTGAAAGCAATATATTTGTGTATTTTACACCACATAACGGCTATGTGAAAACTAGTTGGGAAAGTTCGTAGTTAGAAATCGATTTTGTTCCGGAACAGAACAAAATATCAATAAACAAAATTCCAAAATCATACCGAAGATTTGTTTCCAATAGAATTAACATCGATTTGATCCTCAGAAATAGAGAGTTACGCAAATACGTAATTATTCTATTATCTTGTTAATTTTATTTATTTACAGTAACATGCAATTTCACAGATGCTACATTACACTAGTTACATTATATTAAATTTATAACATAATAAATATTTATTTCTAAATTAGTACTAAATTAGTGTTAAATTAATGTACTACACTTATTGTTCTTATCATATAATTACCGATAGAAAATAAGATTTAGTCGCAGAAATCTTTCTATTATCTAAAAATATAAAAGTGATTTAAATGTTTAATGCAATACTTCGTTACAGTTCAACACTGTATGCATAATTCATAACTTATCAATAACTCCTAAAAATAACAAGTAAAGAATTTAATGCACTGTTTGCATCTATAAATGTATCATTGATTTACATATCTAAAAGGGTTGCTTTTATTATCTGATCAATGTTATAGAATCACACAATAGTTTAATGTGTTCTCAATAGCATTGGTATACTGATTGACACGTGATAGTGTCTATCATGTTGTGAATTAACGATATGAAATGATAGGAAATTATATAGAGTATAAAGCATAAAGTGCTACTTTGACAGCATTCACATCACAAGTTGAGAGAGATCAATGACGAATATATTCCACTATTACTATTCAAGAATTAAGACTATTAAATACTTTGTTTAAATTAGTAACGGTTTGTTAAAAAAATATCAGAAAAATTATCACAATGAATCGATATTAAATATATCAATTGCTAGTATATTACATCAAGCTAAATCTTAATGATAACGTTACTTAAATTGTGCAATCTGTTACACAAGAAAGTACATAGGAAAACTTTTAAACGACTAATTACAGCGCCATCTTTAGTGATACATTTGAAAGTATAATCTACACTTTTTTGTTTCATGTTCACTTTGCCGTTGCGCTAATCGTTAATTTCAAGTTAATCGACTTTCTATGTAACAAGTGCGAAACATTTTAAACATTACGAGGCATGCAATATACTATTTTTATAATAGAAGAAGTGCAGCATATTTAGAATACTAGTTTATGATGAATAAAAAAGTTGTAGCAGAGAGTGGAAACAAATCTGTATAATACCATACGGAAAGTAATAAACTACTATATTCCAAACTTTCAATAACAATGAAAAATAAAAAGTGTTTAAAGCTTTTAAATAATTAAAAGATGACATAATATAGGCATTTTTTACGGTGCAGATAGTTTGAAATAGCAATTTTACGGCATAGTTTTATTTTATAAAATTGAAAAGAAACGAGTATATAATAATACTATCTCTTATGATCTAATCAAGTACAGAAATCACAGCACAAGAACAATCATCTTGTGTAGATATCAATGTTATGTCTCACATTTTATTTGCCATAATCGTAGATGTAACTTCCGGAATCATCAGCAGCACGTTCACGATGTATCCACACTTACACATGAAATATTGCATTCACTCTTTCTATTTTCTTCGTCTAGTTGTTACTCATGAAAGCATACATACTCTTTGAAATGTATCTAATTACATTAATCTTCGTTATTTCATATTAGTAACACGATATTAAAACCTGAAGTTTCATATCACATTTTGCATTCTCGAAATGTTTGCACAATTGACACGAAAGTTTAGAATTAATATGCAAATAAGTAGATTAAATGATGTACAATGAAGTCCGGACGTATTTTAACCATGATTGTAACAATCGATTGCTTGATGCAAAGTTTTGCAAATTGATGTTTCTTCTGTATACTGAATCGAAAATATAAAAATTACGGTTCATCAAAAAATATTAATAATGAACAAATTATCCGTTCGTATTATTTGTGATGTTACAGATAACGGTAGCAGGTTTTCAGATACTTCAGTATTCCGAATATGATGCACTTCCTCTATTATCTCAATACCTAAATATATTTGTTATAATGCTACCACACATTGCAATACTTTTTCATGTTATATAATTTCACAGAGATATATTTAACATTAACTCTAACTTCAGTGTTTAATTCATATAACATGTGAGATATAACAGCGAGGATGTTAAAAAATTAATATATCTCTATATTATTTGTAACAAACACTAGTAAAATATAAAAAATAAAATAATTGATATATGAATTAAAATCTTTTGGTGTCATTCAAAAGGTTTTACTAATTTCCTATATTAGTAAATAACAAAACGGTTAATGTGGATCAAATTGTTCCTTGACTGTGCGTGATAGCAACTGTGTCTTTTTATCGTGTTTAGGAATGTTTACATAACGGAAATGTAGATGAAGAGTTAAGTAACTTATATTCAATGCATAATGTGCATGAAGAAGCAATCAAAAGCCTCCTGATACGTTTGTGGTGTAATATTCCGTTCACTTTTATTACTTCTGTTTTGACTACTGTCAAAGCAGAAGCGTCACCACAGAATGAATGGACTTTCATTAAAACGAAAGAAAGTTGAAAGAAACTTTCTAGTTCTTCATCATCTACACCTTCCATACATCGGAAATCGATTAACATACCGAAGTCACGATTCCTTCTTTTTTGCTTGCATGTGCTTTTGTAAGATGCACGTTAATCTTTAACCGAGATATTACATTTCAGGAACGGATATAGACGGGTGATATCCTTCATTAACAGTGACAAAATCTTTAAAAAAATAGCTAATATTGCAAAATATAATTGCTTTCAATAATGTTGTGATCTTGTTAGATTTTATTATTATTGATGCTTGCTCTCTTTTTTACTGTAACTGTTTTATTTTGTAGTATTAAATAAAAATGTTAGTAACAAAATTATAAACAAATTATAAACAGCACACAAAATTATTCGAAAGTATATTTTAGTATATTTTGTTCTCTTCGCAAGTTTTTAAAATTTGGCGCTTTTATACGATGCATTATAAGACGTCTATAAAATTAAAACTGGAATTTAATGTAAATATTGAAAGAAATTCGCTTCTTCTTTTCTTCATTTGTATAAGTACGAATATAAATACTTGCAAATATAAATATAAGTACTTGCTCTAGATAAATTAAAAGTTTGTACTTTGGAGCAATTGGTGATAACGAAAGGAGGTTAATACATGGCCAGTATTATACACCATAGAATATTTATAAAGTATTTGTTCCACTTAAAAAGTCAAATAATTGGGCTTCATTTTCAGAATTTACTTAACTCTAACTCAATTATAAAATTGTGTCGAATGTATGTATATGAGATATCCATATATTGATTGACCTTGCGCAGAAAAAAGAAAGAAAATAAATTCTTATATCAAAAGAAGTTAAGTTATTAATATTTACAATGATTTTTAAATAAAATAATTTTATAGGAATATTTTTTTAAATTTAAATCTAATAGCTTCGTTTTATGTCTACTTACATTTTTTTATTTCAATTTAAAAAAATACTATTTTATGTCATCACGAATGTGATTGAAAAACTGTGAAAGAGTGTATGAACTCAAGACAAAATATTCTTACACAAAACTGACCAAAAGTTCAGCCCTCCATATACATTCAACAACTTTTATAAACCTAAAACTGTAGAAATTAATGGTATTCAGATAAGGTTGAGCAAGGAAGAAGATCTTTTCGAACATTGCAATCGACGTACAATATCTTTGTCCTAGATCTTTTATAGCCCGGTTCTTATAGCCACGAAAACCAGAGTAAGAGTGAGTTCGTACGAACTAGAAAATGTGAAACTGTTGCAACGGCAATTTAACCGTCTTCTGATTTTACATAAAACCTCTTATGAAGATTTTATTTACATTCTTGTTTATTTTCTAGCACGAATATTTGCGCTGTTAATTGCTATGAGATCAAACAGCAAGTTTGTGACGTAATCCGTTTCAGTTTTTCTTACTAATATTTTCTAAACAAGAATGTAGTATGCGAAATAAAGTGAAGCATAATTCTCGTAAGGTACTTACCTTGCTTTATTTTATTTTAAATTAATGGATGATCTTCTTTCTACAAACACATACATAACACATAGAAATTGCTAGAAATCGAGAAAACTATAACTACAATGAATTTATGTTTAAATTCTCATGTTGTGTGAGTTTCAATAAAAAACAACGTTCAATATTTTACTCTGAATATTTGTATAGAGGATGGAACAGATTTATGAGGTGATCTAATATTTTTCAATTGCAAGTCAAACTTGTTATTTTATGTTATTTTAGTTTTATTTATAACCATTTATAGTTATAATTTGAGTACTCAAGAGTATTCAAATGTTACGATTTAAGCTGGATATCAAATACATTTAGTCTAATTAAAGTTTATTAATGAATGAAATAAATCAAACGCTATTTGTAATAAAAACCTGTTAATTTATTATATCACAAAACTGTAATAATAGTTAAAACATAGAATAAATAAAACAAAAACGTTTAATAAATAAGTTTACAAAATTATTAGACCATTTGTCAGTACATATCTGTAAAATCAAAACATAGACTTTATATTCTTATATTTCATCGAGTGTTTTAAATCCTATCATTATCACTGACATAAAAGTATTAATGATTTCAATTTATATTGTCCAGTTTCTATTCTACATAATTTTCATGTACAGACATATTAAAAATGTCATATTTTGTTCAAGATTCTTTATGTAATTAAAGGTAAAAGTTTATCTAGCACAAACTAAGGTCATTAGATATTTTTGTGATCAAATGTGTACTTGTCTTATTACGGATTTATTTGCTATGAACAGTAAAATAATACAACAAAATTATATAGTAATAACAGTAATAACTTAGAAATATTTATTAATTAACACAAAATTAGTACCAGAGCATTCATACTGATACCGTCCGTACAAAAAGAGACAAAAAAAAGTGAAAATCAAAAATCATATATTTAATTACGTTAGTGTTTATCCGCATTTATTTTATTTTATTATTATTTTTTTCGTATAAAGATGTCACGTTTTTTATTATTGAGATATTATTTGAGCAAAAATATTATGGAGAAGGTTAGTCATTAAATCACTTTAACATTCAGTAATATGGCATCTTCAATTAAAATTGGTATCGAATTGGTCAATATAAAGCGTAACGAAATACAAATTAACACAAAGGAAGAATATCATTAAATCAAAAAACTTTCTATGTATATGTTACCAATACAGTCTATAGTAAAAATTACATATTCCTTTCAACTAAAATTAAATTACTTTCAGTTTTACGTGGTAATGAACTATTCTATAAAAATTGATTTATCATTTATTCCATCGTAACATCAGTCATTTTGTGCTAAAAATATTAATGGAACATTTATGTAACCATTTTCATAAAATCTTAAGCTTCAAAGTGATATATCATATGTGCCATTTTACGATACTATAATATTAGGTCTTTAAATAATGTGGGCATTATGTGCTTTATAATCCGTCGTTTGATTTACAAAAATTGTATTCATATTCGTTGACGTTGATGCGTATAACTAACATATTAAATAACGTATGGTTTTATAAGTATATAATATTTGTAATGCGATATCACATCACGGAACATAAGGAAATAAGCAGTTTTCAAACTAGAGTATTTACCCTGTTCCCGAGTACGAAAATACCGAAGTTAACAACAGTTTTATTGGCTATGAGAGCAGTCTTTAAGCACTATAACTTTTTAACGTCTTATGATTTTGCCTTTTACTTCATATGCAGATACGAATAAGAAACTTAAGCTTCTAAAGAATATACAACTGCACTTTTTTTCATTGAACGAAGAATATTCTAGTCATCTTCACATATACGTACATCAACGATGCACACGTTAACGTCATCGGATATGTATTAGGAAATTACATTGTTGTATACAAAATGGAGGATTTCTAAGCACAGGAAGATCTGACATGTTTTGATGACATAATAGTATCATAAAATAGCACCTACACGTATCATATTGAATATTTCAAGTTTACTGAAAATGATTACACGAATGTGTAATTTCGACTTGCAACCGCGATTTTCATGACTTTTAATAATTTGTATACAACTTACTCAAATTTAAGGAAGATATACTTACAATTTCTATTACAGTCTCATAAAAAATAGTTTCAAACAATAACCTTCATTTTTTCTCTACTACATCATATGTACTTTTTGGAAAATAATATAACCATGTCATCTGGCAGATTAATATCCTTACCTATTAGAAAAGTGAAATCGCTTAGTGAGATTTAGACTTACGTTAAATCAATTTGCATGCATATTCTTAAAATAATTGTAAACTGCAAGATTTTCTAGAAAAACGTCTCGTGAAATAAATAATAACGCCCTGTTTGTAGAAATGATATATTTTCCTTACAACACAGTGTTACAGTTTTATTAAACGTTTTACAGTATTTTCGCGAAGTGTATGTCTTATAATAGACAGTAATGTAGGTTATAAAGCACGTTGGTGAAACTGCAGTGAGATTCAACGTACCGAAATGAGTAATAAAGTTCAGTTTCACCAGTATAGTTTCGTCATAGCTTCTCATAACATTGCCGTCGTTACTCTAACAAAGTTGAATAGGTAAGTCGAAGCCATTTAGTTAATTGTTAGTTTGGTTAAATGGTGCCTCATTTTCTATTCCGTTACGCGAATTCATAACTGTACGGATATTAAAAAACACGGTATCTTTAACTTTACAAACTCCACTTACAAATGAATTTCAACTTACTACCTGCACTCATAACTTTTATAATGTTCATACTTTTTATAGTAACTACTTACATATTTTACATTTTATAGTTAATATATCTTTTACCGAAAATTATTATAGAATTCTCTATTTATAGAAAATTTTATAACTCATATTATCCGTTAAAATTGTATAACTCATTCACCATTTATACATTTTAGATGTGTTAGGAATACTAAACATACTGTTACATCCCTTCTGATTCATCAGCTTTCACTTTTAATAATATTGTTCTTACATTATTAATTATCAAGCTTTCAAAATATTTCCAATGTTGGATTATGATTTTTACGATTATAGTTACTTATTACATTTCAATACTTGTTTAATAATATAAACGTTTTAATCATTTTATAAATTAAAGTTATTAAAATTAAAAGTTAAAGGTAATGAGAGTAGAAAAATTTGGGTCGGTACTGTGTAATGCGGCTTAAAACATTTAAAGTTTTCAAGAATATAAAGGTTTTGTTGGTTTACAATTATTTCTACAATGGAATCGATGTAAAAATAAACAATATCACAGAAATAAAGATATCCCTATTCGTACAAGGTAGCTGGAGCGAATTTCTCCGTTTGTGAAGTTCAAGAATTTTAATATTTAGTAATTTCAGGATTCGAAAACTTCAGCATTTGAAAATTTGTAGATTTGGGATTTTAAGAAAGTTTTAATTTCAGAATTTAACAGTATTAGAATTTAGAAATTTGAGATATTGAAAATTCGATAATTTTGGAATTTAAGAATTTGAGAATTCAGTAATTTTTAAATTTGGTAATTTAGTGATTTGGATATTTGGAAGTTTAAAAACATAAGAATTTGGTCATTTGGAAATTTGGAAACTTGAAAACTTGGAAATTTGAACATGTGAAAAAGGGAAAATTTGGGAACATTTTAATGTTTGAATTTGAAAATTTGGACGTATGAAAGTTTGGTAAGATTGGGAATTCATAAATTTTTAAATAAGAAGTAATAAGATACTTCCAAATTTCTAAATACAGAATTCCATACAATTAAAGTGTCAAGCGTAGAATACTACACACCATTCGGTGTTACATACGTATAATGATGTAACTATGATATGACGAAGGATAATAACATTAGGCATGCCAAAATTCGAGTGCCAATATTGACTAAATGTATGGAAGCAATTTCAAGAAATGCAAGTTGCTATGTTGCATATAATTCGATTACTGAAGTGGAACACACATGTTTTGTTAACCGTGAAAGAGATAAGTAAAAAAAAAATGATTATTTTACTTAAATATATTTCGACTTGTATAGTAATTTATACGCTTGCACTGCACCTTGCGGTATCATAATAAGGCCTAATAAAAGCGAAGGACGGCCATTCTGCAGAGTAGTAAAACATCGAACGCTTGTAGCTGGGTTTGTTACAAGTCTACGCAGCAGGATCAAGTTTTTTAAACTTGATATCTTAGCCATCGCTGTTAGAACGACTTCAAAGTTCGCGCGACCCGTGGAGCACAATTTTCATAGAATAAAAATTCGATGGAGAAACAAGAATGCCGTATTCATCGTGCAAGCGGCGACTTGAATCGCTTTCTGTGCAACGTATCAAAATTCATTAGTGCGTTACGGTCACCGTTTCTCCCCTTCGGGAGAATGAAATCGGGACCTGCATCACACTGGACGATTAATAGACGAAGTAATGATCAATCGCGGTAGATCGAACACGTGGAATGTCAGTCTTTGAAAACGGGAGAAATAAGCCGGTGGTAATATCGATCAGAGATCAATCTGCGAGAGACAGCAGCTCGTAGAAATTGCGGTTACAATCGCGCACCGCAGGTCCTCTACGATTTGCCATTTTTTACTGTTTTCTGACAAGGTGTTGACAGTATTCGTACGTGGTCTGTTTCTAAAGTAACAGGACCATATATAGAAGAAATCATATAAGTTTTTCTATAATTCGTTTTTAATCCCTACAGTGGAGGTCTGGAATAATTCAAACGCAAGTAACAGATAACGCTAACAAGCGAAATATCAGAAACTGAAAGCTAAAAGAACTATAAAACGCTTAAATTTCTTTGTGAATATGTAGATAATATCCTTATTATTACAATGCATTTTGCTGTTGCCCGTTTTTAGTCTATCGATAAGGGGTAAAAAGCAATATTTACAAAACGTATCATTATCATCAACAATTTTTCTGTTACCCAAAAAGAATAAAAGATAAAGTGTTTAGGAACTGCAAACTAAAATACTTCATTTAGAAATCTGAAACATTAATTATGTAACTAGAAATAATCAGGCACATAATACAGCGTTTGAAACATCCACCGAATTTGAAATAGCATCCCTTATTTATAATTAATTTCTTGAATATAAACCTTAATATTTAAATAATCTGCTGTATCATCTTCGAGACAGATACAATAATAATTTCTTCAACCTAACAAGGAAAAAACAAAATAAGCATCTTACTACCAGGAATTGTATTGTTATATGCAAGCACATATCAATTCAATCACAATTGCTTCTAGCAACACGTGCGTATGTAATACATCCAAGATATGTTTTGAAGAATTAGTTTCACAACTTCTGCTCCAAACGATACAGCTAATTTTCTTTCATTGGGCCATAAATTTAATCTACCATTCAACAGCACTAATTTGCCTACTACAGACATGATTGCCAATATTGAGGATAAATTTACAGAACAGCAAAACATAAGCAGATCATTAGTCACACAAACTACTGTAGATATGTAATTTCCAACAGTTAATAAAAAAAAGAGAATTAGAATCTGTTATAACTAAATGGAAACATTTCTTAAGAAATCATTTCCTGCTTATTAGAAGAACATAACCTCCTTATAATTAGAATTGACAAAGTTATTACTACATCAGCAGTATATAAATGTGAACACATAAATAAAGTAGACAATTATTAAATGACAAAACCATTCATGAACCTATAAAAAAGACTTATGCAATATATTACATATTAAAAAGAATAAATTAATTGAACGGTGACGCGAAGAAAAATCTTACATTCACTACAGGAACACCTAACAGTATAGAGAACAATATACTGTATACGTAACAGTATAAAATAACATTGCATTATATTTATACACGTTATTAAAACTAAACAATCCCAACTCACCACTATATCTAACAATTTTATTGATAAAATAACACAATTATAGATGCACATGTCTCAATCACTTTCGATATGCAGTGGTTATACATAAAAATTGTATTTAAACTAATTATTTACGTCCTAAAAATAAAAAAAACATCATGTCATTTTGACAACTAAATTTATCAGTGCAA
Source organism: Megachile ligniseca (assembly GCA_945859555.1). Lineage (NCBI taxonomy): Eukaryota > Metazoa > Arthropoda > Insecta > Hymenoptera > Megachilidae > Megachile > Megachile ligniseca. The sequence continues at coordinate 736,137 of OX243785.1, forward strand.
TAGAACTTAACATATTTAATTTATTTAAATTAATTATGAAGGTTCTCCACTAAGTCTCACGTGCAAAAATATAGTAATCTAAAATTAGGAGGGACTATGCTTTATCATATCAAAAATTAATGTACTACTTTACTGCAAATATATACATATTATAGCAGTCACATGACAAAGTTGTATTCCCGAAATATCAGACACCTTTAATAGTTAACGCACAAAACTCAAAGCATATCATTGCTTAACATGATAGTGGCATATCTAAGAAAATGTAAATTTTGCATCAGAGGCGTTTTTACATATATAACATCTCTTAATATATTATTCAAGTCTTCTTAATTATTATATACAATTATCAATTATTTATAAATATGCCATTCTTCATGATAAAAATAAAAACTTAATGTAAACTTATATTCTATAAAAGCAAATTAAAAATCTACAAATTATAGTACTCTACGAAATTGATGAAAAAAAAGTATTTAATCTTTAGGACGTATAAGTTTTAATACTGATTATCAATATTTTGTGACAGATTACTAATATTTTAGAATTCCTTGACTTCTAGCATCTTCTCAGTATTGATTTAATAAAATTTTCAATTAAACTTCTATAAGGTCTTGCTGGTAGGTAAATTATTTCAAATTTGCCCTATGGCGTCAAATAATTTGTCGATATTGTCATATTATTTAACGCACAACTGATATTGAACTTCACATTATACAATATTTTATCAAAATAAAAAACCTCTAACTGAACATTTGAGGGCATTTTGGAGGCAGACAGATAGTTTTTCAAAAGATACTTGCAATTATTCATTAAATTTTTAAGTGCAACACATTGACACAGAAATTACTAGTTGTTCTATCAAATGTTTGATTGTAGATTAAAATATGTACAGTTCAAAGGCCAGTAAGTAGCATATATTTTTTTTCTTTTAAATATTTGACTATATTAAAATATCATTATTAAAGTTGTAAATTATTCTGTTGAAATTACCATCATTATTCATTATGTACATTAAGTTATATACATAACTAATATATTTAGTTCAATATTCCATTTACATCTTTTAACAATTTTTGGTACTGTCGAAATCAATTATATCTGTAACTGTATTGATGTACACAATAAAGATATTTTGAACAGTATAATAAGTGTAACATAATTAAGAAATTATTGAGAGTAACAGAAGTTATAACATAATACTTTGCAAGTTTACTTCAGTATAATTAAATATTTAAATGAAAAAGGAAATAGATAAGTGGTATTTAAATTAGTTATGCGTTTAATCGCACAGTTAATGATTTGTACCTATCAGTATATTGTACTTCAGAGTTTAAATAGTAGCTGTTTTTAATATCTTGTAATTAATATCTTGTAAACAATTATTTAGCCGTTTGTCCCCAAAATGGGGTACAAGAATGTTCAGTTAGATGTTCTGAACAAAGTAAAGTTTCGTAAATGAGTGAGCGTAACACTCGAAGAGTTTCTTTTGTAAATGAATCCTTTTGGCTTCTCATACAAATTCAAGTTAAACCCACTTTCAAAAGGCTGTTCATTATAAAGGATATGTAAATATTTTTGTAGACACTGTTTTATACATGGAAATGTACTCTTTCTAAATAAGAGTTTGTAGTGTAGATTTTCATGTATTGATTGCGAATATGCATACTTTTTTCGTCACCATTCTCAGTTTTTGAGAAATTCAATCCCGAAGAAAAAACTAAATTCCAAACTTTAAGAACTTTTCCTTATTTATCTACAAAAGTTATACAAATTCCATTTGTTGAAAATGTTTCTGTACGAATACACAGGTATATGTATATGTATTTTTATATCATTAAAAACATTTAAATACGTCTAAGAAATGTGTCGAGCTAAGTTTTTGGAGTACTTTGGATTTTATTTCAAAAAATGTTTTTAGTCAAAACTTAATTATACTGCACAATAAGATAGATCCTTCTCTTGAGAAACCCATAAGATAGATTTCGTTTTTGATTGAGAAAAAGAAAAATAGTTTCGCAAACCATAAATATTACCAGTGATTGTAAACACTAATGATCACTTGATGTAATATGTATTTCAGAACATGTTAATGGATGTTAGTGCCGGAGATCTCTACTTATAGCCTGTCTTACTGAACAATTTTATTCTTTCAGGTCAAAACAATATCCATCACATAGCTTTTTTCTTTTCCATACTCTATCGCCTGGTATAATTATATTTTACCACAGACTCGTAATTTTCAAAATAAACTAACAAATATCAGAAAAAATTGGCACGCTACAGATATATCGCATCAGTTATACATTGTATAGACGTACTTAAAGGTTTATAACGTTATAAAAATATACATCATTTCATTCGTTAAAGTCTATAGGATAATCGCAAATAGAATTTGTATAACTTTTATTATTTAGACACAAAAATTCCAAATACTTTTCTAAAATTGAATTTCTTAATAACTGAAGGCGATAAAAAAAAATGGTGTACAAAATCGTACCCGATTTTATGAGACATTTGTATCGGTCAAACTTCCCAATTATTCGGAAAGTCGAACTCCGGTGGGATATAATTAATTAGACTGAATTCTTTAATCAAATTGACCAGTTTATTTACTGGAATCGCAGAACAGAAGTGCGCTCGAAATTAACAATGACAGAAGTGTACTTGAAAATATCAAAAACAGAAGTGGGGCCCTCGAGGCCCTCCCGCATTTTATATTGAACATTCCCCTACGACGTCTCCTAGCAACCACGCCGATTCCTCGAGGAACCGTCGGCGAGCCCTCCGCCGATCTTTGTTACGCCGTTCGTCCTCTGCGGCCGAGCCGCTGCGCCGCTAAGCCGCGTGCCGACACCGGCGGCTCGCCGGCCACTTGCCGGTATCCGCCATCAAACGGAGCGGTCCGCACCTTTGTACGCGTTTCTGGAAACCTGTCCAGTCAGGAGTACCCGTCAGGAGACGTCGCCGAAGAATGTCTTTCTTATTCGCCGAAGTGCGCACCAGGTTCGCCGACATACAGCGGCCGCATCAAATATTTATTAATTTGCGCTTTATGTACTTGGAAATTCAGAGCCTGTGCCACGTACATCGTGCACGTGTACATTTCTTAGAAAACTGATTATTTCTTTGTTCTCGGGTGCTAGCGATCCGGAGCCAGCTCGCCCCCGCGCGGGTTCTTACCTCTCCCGAGCAGTGTGGCTCTCGGTGCTATGGTAAGCATCACCCCTCCCGGGCGGATTCTATATCCCCAGTGCTATGGTAAGCATCACCCCTCCCGGGCGGATTCTATATCCCCGGTGCTATGGTGATGTTCTTCATGCCGAAACACTCATGGCGCTCGACGAATACCGCCACAGGTTTCCCTGTACACGTAGGGCTTCGAGGCATGGCTCCCATACCTGCTGCTTTTGATCAGCCGCCCCCGAAAACACCTCTAATAACACCCGATCGTCTGTATGTTTTTATTTGCTCTGATATTTCCTCGCGAAGCTGATTCTATCCGTAACAACATTAAAATGTTAAAATTTGTTAGACAGACTAATTTACCTTTATCAGAGCATATGATATTCCATCTAAACTTCGCTGATTGCGAGTTGAGAATTACGGTGGTCACGGTTTAGACTAATTCATTTGACAGGTATTGCATTTGATCCGCTGATTCTGAGTGTCATCATAAAATGTTGGACCATCTAAAGCAAATGAAATGAAGTTTAAGCCAATGAATTAATACAGAAGTAGTCCATGTCCTAACAGAACGAAAGTGGGCACTCTAGATTCGCCATTTGTGGTCACGGTTGAGAATGCACGTACATATTTCGAAATATCGCGATTATCTGTTAGAATCTTATATTATCTGTTAACGAACAACTGCTGTGAGTTTTCTCAAGTAATTGGTTTTAATTGGTGATCATGCTTATGTTTCAATTGTAAGTACCTGGTTAAACAAGCATTTAAAAGTTAATTTTGCAAATCCTATAGTATATACTTATAACACAACCGCTTATGTAGACATTCAATTGATTTTAGTGATTATAAACTATCTGACTATTCTTATTAAGAAAATTATGATGCACTTTAAACAATAAGGTTGATTTTCACATGTATATTCTCTAACTTTCTTTCGGAAAGGAAAAATATATTAGTATTTTCCTTGTTTTACTTGCATGCAATGTGTCCCATTTTTTAGAACTTGCGCAAAAATGTAGCAGTAACATTTCTTTGTTTTTCGGAATAAAGAAAAATGGAAGGACACATGTGATGATAGTTGTGATACTGATTCGTTGTATTATTATACTTGTACATTGTTTTCTATTTTCTCAGCATTCAGGACATATGATGCTCCATTCCTTATTCCTCTAAATTAATATTATAAAGAAATTTTTATTTTTTCATAATTACGAGAAGTGACCAAAGTACCGTCAAAATATTTATGACCGAAGAAATTTGTAGCTTATATTTAGAATTTATTAAGAAATATAAACAAATAAAACAAAATATGTACAAGTGCTTGTTTTTTTATACATTTATATCATATTTTTTTATTACAATTAATAATTACTTGATAAATGATGAATGAGGTCCACAACTTTATGTGATGTTAAATTTTGTGTACATAGTGTAAAGGGTGACTCATGTGTTACGTGCGCCAATGATTTTTCTATTTTGGAGTTGACTGTTCGAGCATCGTTAGAGACCATCGCGAAGAAGGAATTTGGTCTTGCCTAGTTTTCTCAGCTACCAGGGTTTCCTTATTAGGCTGCGCCCAGGAATCTCTAACGTCTTCGGACCAACGCGATGGAAATTCGTCAGGCGAAAAGCGTCGCGTTAATCTGTTCCCACCGTTACCACCACTACTCGTTTTTCCGCCCATTTTTGGGGTATAAAAAGGGTTGTGGAGAAGACGTGTCGGACCCAGTTGATTCTTGAACGTAGAATAACGAGGAGGCTCTGTCCGAGTTTTATTACTTATCACGACAAGCTTAGAGAAGTTTTACTTTTAAACAAGATCGGGTTAGAGTCCCTTTCGAGTATTTACCAAACCATACAGTACGTATTATCTGCTGTTAGGCATTTTTATTCAACTTACTCTCGGGTCCCCGTTTCGCTCGTTTTTCCTTAAAACTAGGCAGGATTAGATTCACGCTTCGTCGGAGTCGAAAGTAGAGTAAAATTCATTAAAATCAAGTCGAGTTAACATTTAAACTTGTAATCACCTTAACCGACAAGTACACATAAATCACTTGTATAACCCGGTTTTGGGAAGAATATATTTGATTATTCATTTTTATATTTTAAATTTGTCTCGATTAATTATAACCAAGGTCCAAACAACCCACCTGTCGGTATATCTTAGCCGCTCGAGATATATCGTCGAAATCTACGTTACGAGTTCTATTACTAACATTACCTGTGACACCCGGCGTTAGCCATACGTCGGCTAGTTCACATATCACTTCCTGGGGCACCCGGCGTTAGCCATACGTCGGCTCATCCCCACGTCTTGACCTATCCTGTGACACCCGGCGTTAGCCATACGTCGGCTAGTTCACCATAGCCAACCTCCTGGGGCACCCGGCGTTAGCTATACGTCGGCTCATCCCCGCGTCTACTTTCCTTTGGCGCTCAGGTTAATTAACAAACCTGAGTTAGCCTAGTAACAACTACCATAACCTAAATACAGCCCCCAGCCACGCGGCTGTACCCCTCCGGCTCGTAACACATGTAACACTTTTCACGATTTTTTAAGTACTTGCAATAACCTGACAAAAAAATATTTTAGCAAAAGTTGATCGATTTTTGATTGGCTATATATTGGAATAAAAAAGCTTTGAAATATATTTTTGTTTATAATTGTCAATGTTACCTTCCTTTTTTTTTAAATGGCACTTTGTATTTTTTTTATTTAACGGTATTATAGCATTTTATTTAATAGTAATGTACAGTATTATAATGTCAACACGAATTCAACAACGTAGTATACCACGATCTTCGGATGACCTTGAAGGCAAAGAAGTAAAAATTTCAACAAAAAATGATATCTGCTTACGTCAGTGACAATAACGTATTTTTTTTACGAGGTCATTTAGAGTCGATTGTTTATCCTGTTCCAATATAAAATACGGAACATTTAAAGCGGCGTGTCCATACAGCATGCGAAGAAATTCGCTACGACAATATCGTAAGAGAAATCAATGCAAACTTATTACTAAAAGCGGAATTACTACTATAACCACACGGATTTTATTTCGAATATTTGATATGAACTTTTCATGAAATCGTTAGCATTCATTTACTCAAGGTTCATGAATCGAATTTATAATAATTTCGAGTCTTAATAATAAACACAAATTATTATCACCATTCAAGCAGTTTATCATTTGTTGTTGAAATTTTTATTTCTTTGCCTTTAAAATCATCCGAAGGTCATGGTATGTTAGATCATTGAATTCGCCTTGACACGGGCTATAATATGGACAAATAAAAAAATCCAAAGTGCTATTTAAAAAACAAAAGAAGGTGACCTTGACAATTATAGACAAATAATTTTCGAGTTCTTTTTTTATTAGAATGTACACCCAATCGAAAACCGATAAATTTTTGTTTAAAATATTTTTTTGTCAGATTATCTCAAGAACTTAAAAAATCGTAAAAAGTGTTGCGTGGGACACCATATTTATAAAACTGATGCAGATCTGATTCAGAATGTGTAATTAGTTATACTGGGTGGGTCACATAACTCATTACAAGCTATTTTCTGGAAAATATTGGAGATATTGATGTGAATTTTTTTGTTTAAGTTAAATGAGGACGTGGGTATTAACTGCTCCACATATAAAAATTTATTTGATAAGCTTTATTGGAGCAACGGAAGACGTCTCCTTATTTTTTTAATGGAATGAGGCATAATTTCTTCTTTATTCGGATAGTTTTCATCAAAAGGAACAGCATTTACGTGAAGTATTTTTTTGTGTGCTGCACTGTTATAGAAGTACTGAAAAAATATCGGCGGATACATTTGAAAACGATTTCGCGTAAGTTATTTACATTAAAAAAAATAAGGAGACGCCCCCCATCGCTCCACTAAAGCCCATAAAATAAATTTTTGTACATGTGAAGCAGTTAGTTTCTATGTCCCCATTTAATTTAAAAAAAATCAGGTCAATATCTCTAATACTTTCCAAGAAAATAGCTTGTAACAGATTTTGTGGCCACCCTGTATAGTTACGCTATGTTATGATCGTATAATAAGGTTCCCTTTCGAATCCAACATCGAAGTGAGTCGAATGAATTCACATGTCGTTTTTCTTTAATATTTTCAATAGTATTTGAAAAACCTTAAATTCCTCCTATAATTAATTTATTGTATTAAATGAACTATAGTTCTATAAATACAAAGCATTGTCAATTTCTCGAAAATAAAGAAAACACATTTAAATAATTTTACCATAATATACACACAAGTTGATAGTCAAAGTCTGGACTCTATGAGCTAGTTTTGCAAAAATCTGGCGCACGTCACACGAATGACGTTAGTGATGCAAAGGATAAACCAGAAATATTGTTGAGCTAGAACGAAGAAAAGGCTACAATTGATATTCCCGATCGAAAAATTTACTACTATATACCCGCTTGAATACTCAACAAATTGCAAGCAGAAGTTTGTAATAATTATGAATAGGAAACATTTGCGATGATGCGAGTGAAGCAGAACTTACTTCAAGTGTTTATATTAAAAAATAATTAGAATGTTACTTCATACGAATATGTACACAAGGTAATAATAGTGCCACTTAAATTATCTGATACATGAAAAATATTTGAAACAAAACGTGTATGATATTAAAGAGAGCACAAAATAAACTACTTCTTCCTATTTTATTTTCTCTATCGAGATATCAAGATCATATGAAATTTTCTTTATTTTTGATATTTTGTCTAACAACTACAATCTGTAGTTCTACAAAGTATTGCGTAGGAAACTATTAATATGTGGATTCAAAAAGCAATAACTATCGAGATATTCTTTAGCGAATGATACACTTTCCAAAAAAATGTCGGGAAGAGTTAAATATTGTATAAAACTAAATACTTTGTTCAAAATCAGCCATCGCACTTACAACAGTATAATGCTAAAAGAACACAGTTTCTGCGAAAAACGTAAACGCAGTAAAGTCGTTCATAAAAAACAAAGAATATTTCATTTTTATTTTAGTGTCTGTTGCTTCATATCAATGCTCAGCAAATCTCACGTAGTGCATATTAATCAGAGTAATGTTATTCTTTATTCTCAGAAATTTTATCCATATCACTAAAAATTCATTAGAAATGGCAGGGCTTTGAAGAACGCGTAGAATATGTGAATGCTTGGTGTATCACATACAAAATACAAATGATGCATTTGCATAAACCATTCTGCGGATCAAGGAAGCAATATTTACAAATCGAGGAGAATTAAATAAAAAAAGAAGCATTATTAGACAGTTCAGAATCGGCATTGATTTCGTGTTAATTACCAACATTAGTGAAATATAAATTTGGTAATAATTGGTCATCATTGGACCATATTAAAATGCGGTCATTTTATATTAATGGATCATTAATGGGCTAAACATTTCCCACGTTTCTGTCCGAAGTCTTACCAGATCTTAGAAGATGTACTAATACGGTCTCTAATACGTTTCAGAGAGTGGTATCAGCATGACGGCTACCCCGTGCATAATAGTCGGCTAACACAGTAGGTATTAAATAGAATGTTTCCCAATCGCTGAATCGGATGTGGTAGTAACATTACTTGGCCAGCTCATTCGCCAGCTATAATACCACTTGGTTATTTCTTCTGGAGAATATAGAAAAGAAGAAAACGCGAGTCATTGACAACAATTGGCACGTAAAATTGAATTATTCGTGTATGTGCCACAAATACTATAGCAATGCTTGAAATACTTCATCGTTCATTCACAATTAAATAAAGAAACTGTTAGTAATAACAAGAATGGAAGTGATAGCAACGAACAACAGTTCAAGCATTGCTTCAGCTTAACGTCGTAGAGTCACACTTGTTTGTTTATGGCCATCTTATTTGTTGACATTAGCACCTGTTTTAAACTTTCACTTTCCAAAATTCGACTTTATTAAACATGTGGTATTTATTGCTGTTCAGAAATACCTGACTACCTTGTGGTGAAGTTTATTGATGAGTGCTGTACTCATAACGATTTCATTTTTGCAATCATCGAGCCTTATGGTCGAATTTACGAAATCGACTTGTCTATCTCGCACATCGCATATATGTATGTGCATTGGTCTCGTTGTTTGTGAGGGCACAAAGCCAACTTTTCTAAAGGAAGTATATGCGATGTGCAATAGGCGCAAGTCGATTTCGTAAATTCGACCATGATGCTCGATAATTCTAAAAATGAAGTTTTTACGAGTACAGCACTCACAAATCAGTACAGAATAGTCAGGTATTTCTGAACTGCAATAAATACCCCATGTTTAATAAAGTTGAATTTTGAGGGGTGCAAGTTTGAGGCAAATGCTAATCTAAACAAACAATATGGCCGTAAACAAACAAGTGCAACTCTACGCCGTTAAACTCATTTTAATATTTCGATAAGTTTATTTATCCAAACTTGAAAAGTAATATTAGATATTCCGTTTAAAAAGTTGGGAATATGAAGATGTCTCGATAAAAGAATAAACTAACAATAAAACAATCATAGCAGAGCATGTGTCTCTAAAGACTCTGAAATTTTTGCTGGAAAAATTTGTTTCTGTAGTGAACTATTAACGAAATATTTGAAATTGTCATATTACGAGACTGCCGCCGTATATTTTCGCTGTATGTGTTATATGAAACAGCGATGAATCTCTCGCGGTGAAATCTATATCTCACATATAATGATACGGTGTCAAGGAATGCCGTTTAATCGTCCATTGGTAATCGGTTGACATTCGTGTCTTGTTATCCGCCTACACCCGAGGCGTCTAGCTATTGCCACGTAGCAGTTTATTGTTGCCACTACAAAAGGGATAATTGCGTTCGATCGTGGCTCTGTGTATAGCCATTGGCTTAATAGACACTCTGAAACGTGAGATTCCCGTCTCGAAGCAAGAACTGCCGATTACGGAAGATTTAAAGCTTACGCTGAATAACGAGCTACTTTTTCAAGAACGGAACGAAAACGATTTCTTCTTTTTATTTGGACACTCTTTATGATTCTATTAAGCGTTTCGTATACACTGTATTGAGCAACTTTTACTGGTATGTGGTCACATAAAACCCTTTTGCTAATAATAAAACTTTATAACTTTCTAGGTAACCAGTGCCATAAATTTGAAGGAATGAATCAATGTTATGATTGCACGGATATCAGTTGCTTGTTTTTTATTGAATAATGTAAATTTTGTTGGACTTTTAAACTTCAGATATGAATATTGAAATGGAATGTAAAATGTTACAGTTTTTATTATTAACGCTGCGCATGAATGGTCATTATTGTTATTTGAAATGAAGATAAATATTTATATTTTTCAGAAATGAAATATAGAAAAATTTAAATTAAAATATGTTTTATAATATATTTAAAAAATAAAATATAGGAACACATGAAAAGGTGGAAGTTACTTTTCCATTCTAAAAAATATACTTTTTAATACCTTTCAAATAATTAGTTTAGATAGTTTTCTTATGTTTTAAAAAATAGTTATCTATACCTACAATTATAAATAGCTTTGGAATTTGAATGCTATATTCAATAATTCCATAAACCAATGAGCAGATTTTTAATAAATTTCCGTCATCATTGAATTGAATAAGTTATGTATCAGTTATGGAAAATATTAGAATATTATTGCAGTTGCTTATATGGTACATTCTTCTACAAATCTTCTAAAGTTTTAAAAGCTAGAAAATTTACATGAGGATATTATGTTCGAAACTATTTATCGTTTGAAATTGAAATTTACTTCTTATGTTAAAATTGCAATTAAAATTAAAACGAAACTTAAAAAATTCAATATATATATGTATAACATTGATATGACACAAAATTTGTTCATTTTTAAGCGTAGAAAGAAAATGTGCAACATTAAGAAAATTGTTATTTATAGACGTCATTGGCATGGTGAGGTAATTAAATAAGGTACAATAAATCGTTTGCAAGATGTCCTTTATTCACACAGAGAATATTGATACGGTTCGATTCATAGTCAAACTTGCAAAGGTGTGCTGTACGATGATTTCTGATGTACTAATAAGGGTCATCGGAAAGGTGTTACCAATTTAAAGCTACGAGGATGCAGTTTTATTCCTACTTCATTAGCGCCACAATTTTTTGGCGCAAAAAGATTTTAGATGACAAGCTCCTAAATGGTAATCATGAAAAAGAGACTTTTCCTGAGAAGACCGTAACAGGACACGACTGGCAGCGTTTATGGTAGGGTAGCACATTAGGTTACGCATGTGTAAAGGTATAAAATAATCTCGCTAACTTGCAGACTTCAGGGTACGCTTAATTGCCTATACCTAAACATATGTGAGTGATCAATGATACTTTTCCATCCGTACTGCGAATCATGTGTCGCTACATCATATTGATTCTAGTATGGAAAGAATTCAAAGTAACTGTCAGAGCAACATCAATAAATAGCACAAATCATTAAATCATAAACATACAAGTCAAATAACAAAATGTATTTCACAAAGTTGGAACCGGTTTTGGCGAGCTAAATATCATTACATTATCAAATAAATCATTCGAAACCTTTTAACAAAGTCTATTTCACGAGATTAAAGAGTTTAACTTATTTAAATTGTCACCCTAGTGAACAGTAGTGACACTTAACTGATCTCTTAAATTAATAGATCTCTTAAATTTCTTCAACTTTTGTACAGAACATTTTTATTCGGAATATGTGTCTATTCCTATCCCATTCTATAAAGTAAGAAACTTATTCTACGTAATTCAGTTATTTTTAATTACTTCTAAAGCGGTATCGATTTTTTGAAGTTTTAAATATGAATATTTTACTTCGGTTCACTAGGTGCACAAAATATATGTTAAGTAGACAGATGTGATTAGGAAAAATTTTCATTCCACGCTTAAAGATGAACAAATTTTGTGGCAAATCAATGTTTGTCGAAAATATATGTATTATATATGTATGTATATTGAATTTTTTACGTTCCTTTTGTAGGAAAACGTTGAGGGATCGTAAAGGAATAACAGGAGAATTGCAGGACAGATTTCTGGACAAAAAAATAATAAACTTATTCATTTTAAACGAAGCTTTACAAAACATAAATTTCAATTCGTCCAATTTTATTATAAACTACAACAGTTCAAGATACGTTTACAGGACAAAAAGAAATCATAAAGCGAAAACGAGAGAATATAAAACATAGTTTTGGGTCATTAATCTCTTTCGATTTATTAATTTTGTCGAAAACTAGGCTAAAGGTTTTTCCGTCCATTCCCTAAAAGGCGACCGACGGATGATCAGCCGTTCTTTCCATCCCAAAGCGGCCGGGTTAGAACTCCTGTACTCTCCCGTGCTGAACAAGGCATCTAACAGCTAGGCTTCACACTCTCCTTTACTCTTATGGGATATGGAGTCATGTAGGGAAAGAGAGAACACCCTCTATTTCGCCTTCTACTCTTCCGGACTTTTATTAAATACCAAGGCGGTCTTCGACCGTTCGTGGCGACTCGTAGTTACAGACTAACTTTTCATCCTAAAACCTCTCACCCCCACGCACCCAAACGCATTCAATCTCAGAATCATTCTCTCTTCTTCCAAACCGAATCGCTTTCACTCTAAACTAATCATTCATCGATACACGCGTATGTCTCAGGCACTCCTCGAACTCGGACACCCAACGCGACACTCGAACCGATCATCCAAACATCCTCTCGCAAACACCACTCAGCATTCACTCGGACTCGTTCAGGCAAACAACTCATTTATCCATTTCATTCACACGAATATTCCTAAGACTAGACTAAACATTCTTTATTTAAACTATGGCAGGGACGTGGTGGCCGCATATCGACGCCACACTCTAATGTGCGATCGTGATATTTACCTCGTTCTCTCCCAAAGGAGCTCGGCAGGACTCTCCGCGAGAGCAATATTTATACTAAGGTGTTGTTAATGACCCATGGTTAATTTACAAATTTCGGTTGCTACGCGCGGCCCGATCTCGCGGTTTCGCGAACTCGCTATCGATGTTTGCGAATATCCGCTTCTCATCGCGCATTTTTTTATTTCGAAAGACGGACTTCTAGATCGTTCGTTAGCGAACGATCGGTGTTGTTATATTCTCCCCCTCTGAACACAAGGTCGTCCCGACAATATTGCAGCATCTGATTGATCTCCAACGTCTGACTGCGTTGTTGTTTCCTCCAGTCCTCGCGTTGCTCGTCTAGGCGACCCTTGCGAGATCGGCCGCGTCGGCGAATCGGAACCATTGGAGTTGGTGGTTTCCCTGCCCTGCCAACATAGAGTGTTAAAGCAGAAGTATGGTATACCCCAAGTCAGACTGCTTCTGGATCTCGAGTCTGTACTTCGTAGCTGTTGGGTTCGACTTGGCGTCTGATGATATAGGACCCATCTCTCTTGGGTGTGAGTTTTGAAGTATATTTCCTCTGCTGAGGGTAAGGATATTGACCCAAACTATACCATCTTACTGGAAGCCAGAGTTTGGTCGTCGATGTCAGTCTGCATATGCTTTCCTCTCGTCCTGTTTTTCTTCATGATTTTCTTTCGCTATCTGTATCGTATCGGTGAGGGCTAAGAGTTTCAGCTTAATTTCTGGCAGGAAATTTTTCGATTGAATTACTGCTGTCAAGTCTTGGTTGGCATTGCCTGCAGTTTTTAAGTCTCTCCCGAATGTGAGATATGCCGCCGTGTAACGAACGGGCCCGCATTTGACGGTATATATGGCGAATCTGATCATTGGTTCTCGTCCCAGCTTATGTACTCCGCTCCCACATAGATGCGCCTTCAAATGTCAATTTTTCCGTTCCACAGAACAAAAGGCTTCTGGATGGTAAACTAGTATGAAACTCTGTTGAATGCCGAAACAGTGAATGACTTGCTGTACGATTCCGCTGATAAGTTGCGTTCCATTATCACTGAAAATTCATCCGGGCATTCCATATCGTAGGGTAATTTCATTAATTAATACTTGAACACACGCTTCGGCTGTAGTTTGCTGTAGCGGGAATAGTTTTACTCAACGGGAAGCTATGTCTTCTATGATGAGTATCCAGTGATTCGCTCTCTTAGTGGTTGGCAGTGGTCCGAAGAGATGTGTTGACAGTATCTCGAATCTCTGCTGCATAACCGGTGTTTGTACCAAGTCAGCTGGTTCCAAATTACCGGCCCTTGTATCGTTGACATTCGACGCAGGATCGTAAGTAGTCTGCAACTTCTTGACTTATTTCCGATCAAAAATAAAGTGCTGCAATTCGATGAAGTGTCTACTGTGTTCCATAATGCCCTGCTGTAGACTCATCATGATATACAGAATTTCCTTTCTTTCGTGTGCAGGAACTACCAGCTGCGTTTCTTCCGAGTCCATGTTTGATGCGTAGTGATACAAAATACCGTTGTTGAGGAGATAGTCTCGAGATGACCATCGTACAATTTCTTCATCGACTTTAGTCGATTCCAGGGCTTCGATGATGGTTTTCAAGTTCTCGCCTTTAATTGTTCCTCCCGGGTTACGGCTGGTCCCTGATGAAGAATATCCACTGTTATTTCGGTCATGTTTGTCCTTTCTTCTTCATTCCACGGTTCCGTTGATAATCTGGACAACATGTCAACAACGACATTGCTTCTTCCAGGGATGTATTGAATTTTTTGATGATATGATTGCAGTAGAAGAGCCCATGGAGCCAATTGTCCGTTTGGTGACTTCAGTGTCATAAGCCATTTCAACGATTGATGATCTGTAGCAATCATTACATCAGCTCCTTTGATGTCTCCTCGGAATTTGTCCACAGTCCATACAACAGCTAGGCTTCCCGTTCTGTAGGGGAATAATTTCTTTCTGTAGAGGTCAACAGTCTGCTGGCATATTCGATTAGGTGTTCCGCTTCTTTTTCATTTTGCAGCAACACTGCCCCTATAACGTAGCTCCTTTCGTCCGTTTTGATGAGTAGGGTTGAGTTTCATCGGAGCACTGCAAAATTAGCGGTGTTGTAAGTCCTTCTTTTAGACGTAGGTTGAAGGTTTCTTGTTAATCGGAAACCCACTCTCAGGTTGCTTTCTTCTTCATTAGTTTCATCAGCGGTTGAGCAATGGCAGCAAAGTTTTGCACGAAACGTCTATACCAGAAACAGGTTTGTAGGAAGAAAATCAGCTACTTCAAGTTCTTCGGTGCTTGCAGGTCACGAATCGCTTTCACCTTCTTAGGATCAGGTGGAATGTCTTCAGGAGTTAAAATATGTCCGGGGTATTTAATTCTTGCACAGAAAAAATTACATATCTGTCGATTCATTCTTAAATCAAAGTGTCGTAATCTGTCGAATACTGCCTTCAGGTCTTCTAGATGTTCCGTGAAATCCGGTGCCAGTACCAGCCAATCGTCCAAATAGACAAGCATATTGCGTGATCCTAAACCTGCCTTTGTCCAATCCGTGAGCCGCTAAAAAGTTGCAGGAGCATTGCTTAGCTCAAAAGGCATTCGCTTGAAACGGAAGATTCGAAAAGGTGTTGTAAAAGCTGTTTTGTCTCGGTCCTTTTCCCTTACGCCAATCTGCCAGCAACCAGACTGCAGGTCCAATGATGTCATACAACTAGGTTTCTTTGCCGAATTTGCGGTAGTCAACATAAACTCGTACGCTGCTATTCTCTTTTGATAAAAGAACAGCACAAGCAACCCAGGATGATTTGCACTCTTCTATAATGTCGCCCCACAGCATCTTCTGAACTTTTCGGAGTTGGTCTCGTTCCGCAGCTGGAATGCGATATGGTGGTACCACGGTTGGTGTGTGGGCTCCAGTTTTTATCCAATGGACTACCTCTGTTGTGGGTGATCCAGTTGTACCAGATAAGCCAGAGTTTTTACTTAAAAGCTCACGTGGTTTTTCTTTTTCTTCAGTGGTGGCGTTTGCTGTCATATGGTACAGACTACTGTCATATTTATTTTTTATGACTTCGTAAACAGGTCTTGTGTTGTTTCTGATAAAATTATCAATAAAATTTAAGTTAAATATGAAAAATAAAGAACTCAATAAAGTAAACACTAAAGTCTAAATAAGCGAAAATTAAAAAATCATAAATTAAAAGTTCATAACAGAATATTAAACTTTATTGCATTATTGTAGAAAAAGATATGGTGTAATACAGCAGCATAAATAGAAGTACATACAGTTTTCAAAAATAACTGTTATTATATGAAGAAACGTGCTGCTACGTGTATTTAATGTAAATTAAACGTAAAACGTAGTGTTATCGACACAGATAATTTCTGTTTTCAACATTTTTTAAATAGCTCTTACAAAACTCTACATTCTTTTGTTTATTGCTACTAAAGTCTCCTTCTGTGACAACATAGTTCAATTAGTTATTCGGTTTCAGGATCATAGTAACAAATGTCTTGCATACTAGAATTAATGACTTTCGTAAATCTGTTTATTAAGATTTATTAACTTGTTTAATAAGTTAGAGTTATAATACCATATACTCTTACAGTTTGATTCAAAACTTTTGATTACCCTATATGATTCATGATTGCACTATGTCTATGTAAGAAAGTGGTGAGCAGAAGTATAATTCATTTGAACAATACTCGTACGCACAAATTTACAATCGATTCTACATATTCCGCGACTAAATTCCTCTCATCGATTATCGTATTATCGATCATACGATTCCATTTATTTGTAAGAAAAAGTAAAAATATGGTTTATGATCTGTAAAACCAGCTATTAACGTTACGTACAAACCTTATCGGTATTAATGATCTACATTTCATACTAGAATGCCATTCATGTGCAAGATTATTAGAAGTATAATGGTTCATTATAAAATAATCTGAAATTATTGTTCTTTTTTTGTAAAAAGATTATGTGTTTAATACGTTCCTAGAATGGTAATTGTATAGTAGACGAAACGGATTGAAATTTGTCTAAACATTATCACGCAGTAGCGCACGCAGTGCCGTATAATGGAATTGCTATCTCCTGTTTCATAAACATTTTAAATTTCGGCGAAACTTTGGAATACAGTATTCCAACGGATTGCGATACTCCGATGATCCATCGGATGAATCCGATGATCCATCGGATTTTGTTCTAATGCAGTTCCACGATGGATGGTGTGCATTGAAATCTCCTGCCAATACAAAGCTACCACTATCGTTCAATTGTTTAAAGAAGTCGTTCCAATCTTGTGGACGAATGGGATTACCTGGTGGTCTGTAACAACCAGCTATGAGAATATCATTCGTTTCTCCAATCACGTTTATTGCGAGAAACTGCGTATGACGATCTCTGCAACAAATTTCTGACATCCTTTCGTATCGCAATCCGTTGCGTATCAGAACAGCAACACCACCGCCCCTCTTATTTTCCCGATCATTTCTGATTATTCTGAAACCTTCAATTTCGAATTCGCAGTCAGGTTTCAACCATGTTTCTGTTAAAATTATTATGTCGTAGCCGCGACTGAATTTTCGGAAAGAATCTAGCTTTTCTTTGGCCTTTGCTGTTCGCTGAAACTTTATGTTTCTGCAGTTCCATAGTACTACCAGTAACTGATTTCGCTGCATGATTACTTTAATCGTCTCTTATATGTATATACTATGTATAGGCAGAAATTTTGTTAACGCAATATCGTATTGACGTTAAATGGCACAGTAGTCGCTTTGCTCGTAAGGGTGGGGAGTTTTCGGCTCCGTTGAGTGGCCTTCCAATACTCGCATTTTTCAATTCAGTATAATCTACGCCGTTACAACGACAGGTCTGCAGTGCGTCCAAATACTTATATTTGCCCGTTATCAAATGATTACGCTTTGCATCTCGGGGATCTTACCGGCAGACCCCCGTTTGAATGGACTTTTGGGGACTTTGGGAATTTATCGGAGCCAAGTCAAGGATCAAAGCTATATATTCTACTTATTAACTCAGAGATTTGCATACATAAGTTATTGAGTCAGTCAGCCGTATATGTCAGTGCGAAAATCTAAAAAGCTGGAAGTGAATTACATTCATTCAAATATTTCAATATTTCCTTTGTATGAAAATTGTTTAATAGGTTTGACCATTCTCATCTAACAATGAGTACGTTCGGTGTAGTCTTTGATGGAGGCGGCAATATTGAATACTGTTAATGTATGTAGTGTCAACATGGAAATGTTGTGTGCAATTTATATTCCGCGGGTATGAAGATGTGGATTAGGGAATAACATCGGAACAGTAAAAAGTTTTTGTTCGAGTCGCCATAAACTGTTCTCACAAATGTTTCCTTTTGAAAAAAGAAGCTTGTTTGAAAAATTTATCCAAAATCGAAATATGACGGTATTCCGAAGATTCGCCAAAATTTTTTCCAGAAATCATATAATTTATATTAAAAAACATACACATTTTTTAAAAACATAATAAATAAGAAGACACAATTGATTAGGGTAATTATAAATAATAATTGTTTATCTCTCGTACTTAAATAAAGTTAGAATCTAAATGTGTTAAGAGATAGACAACAGATTTATGAAAAGACAGGTAATTTACTAAAATGTATGTTATGTTTTTTCAATATAATTTTAAATAATATTTATAATGCTGTCTTAATGCAACTGTATATGAATATTACGAATGAATCACTCTGAATTAATAATATCGTTAATTCTATAATAATTAATATGCATAATTCTATAAAATATATAAAGGCATGGCTTTGATAAAATGTACTTGAACCAAAGAATTCGGAAATGAACATCAATGTCGATGCAATAAACATAAACAATCGTGATTAAGATATTATTTGTAAACACGAGAACACTTCTGTGTTTATAAATTGTGTTTTATAAAATTACTGTTCCTATAGGATGGTCCATATTTTTTTTTTAATGATTGAATTATAATAATAGTCTTTTGAGTAGGTTCCAAACACTTTTTATGGTATTCACCAAATTTGATCTCACGCACTATCGAAACTCGAGCCTAACGTAATCCCTCGCGCGGCCCTTCATCACTCAGCACCCAAATAATTTGATTATTGTCAAGATAGTACAAGTCAATTACTATGTCTATATCGTTATTAACGTATTTAGTAATAATTTTTCATGACCGAAAACAATTTTCCATATATGACATAATGTTATAGCTATAAAAGTGAAATTTTCGTACGTGGTCCTAATTCGATGGTCAGGAACTGTATATTACTTCTAGTTCGATTGATTAAATGCAACAATTCAAGAAAAACGACCTGCATTGTTGAATAGAAAAAACATTGTGTTTCAACACGACAATGCGAGACCTGAAGTCTTTTTACAGACCCGTACAAAATTAATTGAATTAGGTTGAAGCATTCTTTCCCGTCTGTCGGTTTTCTGCGATATAGCTCCGTTGGATTATTACCTATTCCGATCAATGGCAAATTTATATTCCATGGAAGTATGTAAAATGGCACTAGTGTAATTTTTCAACAAAAATTATGAAAAACTTTTAAACAATTAGATTATAAAACTTCCTAGAAAATAGCGAAATGTTATATAATAAGGTGACAATTACATTATTGGATAAAGATCGCGATAAATGTAACATCTTAGTTTTTAAATCTCTCTTCAAAATTGCTACAAACATTTTTAATCATTGAATGCGTCGTTGATAGTGCTCCAGATTGAAAAGCAATGAAATATTTTTTGCAAATGATATAAAGAAAACATGTCATATAGTAAAATTTTATTAACTACTCTCGACTAGAGACTGAAATCGAGTAGTTACAGTGAGTAGTCGCAATATTTTAAAGTCGATATTGAGAAATGCGTCACAGTATAAGTATAGGGTGTTTCCGGAACGTTGGTACAACCGAAAGCAGGGAGAATCTTCATAAAAAAAAATAAGTCAAAAATACAGAATAAAATATTTTAGACGACTTCATTTTGAAGAAAACTGAATTTGAACATTTTTCAAATATTTGTAAAAAATTTTGCTTACAACGTAGAAAACAAATTGTTAATTAATTCTACAGTCAGAAAATATTACAAATCGGTCAATGTAATTATTAATACCATTGAAATATGTTTATCCGCATTACTTATGATACATATTGTTACTTCCGTGTATTATCATTGACTAAATTTATCACATACGTTGGTACATCAATAATGTTATGAAGTATGACTGATAACAAACTTTAGTGGTACTAATGATTAGATTTATTTATTAATAACATTCATTAATTCTTGAATTAATAAAAAAGTTATTTGACTTGTCACTTTTTGCGACGTGAATAAATATTTCAAAATTGTTCATCCAATTTTCGCGAAAACAAAGCTGCACATGAACAAACGTTATTCGATGTTTTTGGCTTATTTCTTCACGTAGATTCATTCAACCTTCGGTTGAATTATCAGACAAGAAACACCATGTATAACAAAACACGAACCAATTACAAACCAACGCTGAATAAAGTAAATCAACAATCCATATTCCTCGTGTAGTTACTTAAGGGGTAAAACCACTCTAGAACCAGAAAAAAAGACCTAAATTTCACAATTTATTTTGGAAGTACGACAAGCGGAAAAGAATTTCTTTTCAGAGGGTTTATTTAACACATATTGAAGTACAAAAAATAATTTTTGTTTTGTCATTTTCGTACAAAATGGGGGCGACAGAGCCCATCGGTGGAAACAGATTTTGTAGAAACACCGCCACGGGAGGACGGATTTCTCGCCATGTGTGAGACTTGGAATAAAAAATGACAACAATTTATAATCTATATACAATTGGCTTCCGTAGTACGTAGGATTTTTTTGATTAATCAATTTTTGTAGAAGTTATGCATGTTTTAAGAAATGAATCGACTTTTTGCGTGAAAAATGTGCATTGAATTGTTTATAAAAAAAAAAGTTTACATTCAATCAAAAAAATCCTACGTACTACGATAGAGGATATTGTTGTGAAGCTACTGTACAAATTTCAATTCGATCCATGCAATAGTCACCGAGAAATCCGTCCTCCCAGTATGACAAAAGTGGTTTCGAGAAAAACGCGTTTAAAGTTTTATGAACATTTTAATCCTTGAATTTCTTGTTTACCTCTAATCTGCGATTCCTGCACCATATTTTTGGCCATCCAGGTCGATGTTCGCTTCTTCCTCTACAACCGCTTGTTTTGTAGGTAACAGGTGTATTTATTATTTTAAATGGTAAAAGTAATACAAAAGCCATGAATCGCAGCACACCGCGTAAGTACTCAGTGCGCGCTCTGAGAAGCTGCGGCAAAATTGATAATTGACTCTTTTAAAATTTGTTTTCCACTATAAATCAAACGTCATTCTGTTGGTATGACCCTAAAGTATCGTTTAAGCCAAAAAAAAAAATTGATTGTTTTGAAAATCCTAGAGTGGTTTTACCCCTTAAACCTATTAAATACAACCGATTTTATTCACGCATATTAGATGTCAACTATCGTACTGCTTTTGAGACAACACGAGAAGAGCATGACACAACAACCGAGTAAGAGGTGATTTTATATAAGTATGGTGTTTTTGTGTCTTATAATAATGATGGTAGTAACTGCTATTTTTATAACAGTGTTGAAGAAAAAATTCCTCATTTAAATCAATTGTCTTATTCGTAGTCATACTGAATCAAAATATAAATGCTTAACTCGAATGAACTAGTAACTCGTAGCTAATCGAGAGCACGAATACTTAAGAAATATGTAAGCCCGATTTTCTCAAAACCTATGCTTCGAATATAAAATTTTATTTTACATTTTTGACTTATTTTTCCAAGTAAAATCTCTCTTTGGTTGGCTGCATCGAAAATTTACGGAACACTACGTATATACAATGAGTGGCATTGAATCCAACACAGGAGAAAATGAGCAATGGCCTTTGGATATTTTTTCTTTTTTTATCATGTAAATTGACGCAGGAATTCTACTTTTGTTATGTTTGTGATGTGAGAGTAAGAATGCTCTATCATTAGACTTTCTCCGTCATTTAAGTGTCAAACACAACTTTTTTGATGAAGCGGATAATCTAGTTCTATGATTATGCATTCTACTGAGCGGTTAAGGTGATTTTACTGTATGCGCATAAAACAAAAATTATATCCAGGAAAGTAGAATAAATTTGTTCGAAATTAATAAATCTTCCATATATATTACAGTTAATGGGTTTTTAAATATTAACACTGTTAATGATGCATTTATGTCTCATGAAATGTACAATATATGTACACAGTGTGCTCGAGAAGTTCAGGAACTTCTATATCGTTTATTTGAAGGTTTAATGATATTTAGTCCTTCTGCACATGTGCATTAATAAAATCTTTTTTTCCGAATTGCGAATGATTGATGGTAAGCGAATTTCGGAATCTGCTTCAACTCTTCCTTCTTTTATAATTACGTCCGCTCAAGTATCGAAAAATTATACTTTAGAGATTATACTTTAAGAGGTAAAAATCTGTCGGTGATTTTTATAACCAAAAGTAATTTGAAATACCTCTATTGTTTCTGCTGCAATTTTCTTAAGACTCAAACGGAACTTTATCTACGTTATTTACTCGCGGAAATAGTTCATCATTAAGAATCGTTAAAACCACAGCTTGGAATTAACTGCAATGGAAAATTACTAAACAACTATGCAACCAATTGTTATGACATTTGGTCACATATAGGTAAGCAATCGAAGATTATAATCGCTGCTAATTTCATTTTTTATGCTGCATCTAATGTCTTCTATATGAAAAGTCTCCAAATTTGTTTTAAAAAAGTTTCCAAACATACCTTGTGTAGTAATTTATGGATAATAAAAATATTCGATTCAAGGAGAAATATCACGCCTATAAATCATATGTGATTTATTTTATCTAACTGTTCAATACGATATATACATTAGTAACTATTATATTAGTTCGCACAAACCTAGTGACATGAAGGTAACTGTTGATATTCAGTTTCTTGATAATATCATACAAATTGTAATTTCGTATTTGTAAGAATTTAAGATTTATCAATTGTCTTTCACAATAGAAATAAACATATGTAATTAGTAGGAGAGATATATTATTTATTATATTATTATTAAATATATTATTAAATATATTTCTGATACAGATTTAATACAATATTAGAGGTACATAATCATTTATTTAATTAAGTTTTATTATTTTCTTAATTAAAAATATTCTTAATCTAGAATGTTGTTATTCTATTATATGTTAGAAATTCTCAAACACTAAAAAATAATAAAACTATTAAAATGGTAATAAAAGAAATATTTTATAATATATATTACATTTATAATAATATTTGTAAATGTGTGTTATAATAATCCTTTTACCATTATGAAACATTACCTCATATTGAACGATATGAACCAATTTAATTAAGTTTAATAGTAGTAGCTGCTAAATTTCGAAATCTTCTTGTAATTATGTTGTATCTACGAGCTATTAACAAAACTGTCCCGTATTAAAAGACTTTCCTCGACATGTACGCAAAATTTTAGTCTCACAGTATATAAATACACATTTAAGTAACTTCTTTATATCAAAATGCACAGCTAATAAAGCTTAAAATTTAATACGATACGTCAGTATATGGCTGTCATCGTATGTCTATTAATAGAAACACCAGAGTATTTTCCTTAAAAGAGTTTCAATTGCATAATTTTGGAAATTATTGAGTACTAAGATCATTGTAATTAATTGCCTTTCTAAAAGCTATTAGAAACGTTATTCAACTAAAAATTTGTTTCATGAATTCAAATATAAAAAGATACATTAATAAGCGAAATCCTCTGTAACATTTTAAGTAAAATGTCAATTTGCTGACTAACGCAATAAAATAATACTTTATATCGCTGGCATTTTGCAAAGGAAATGTTTCCTGTTTGAAAAATATCCTAATGAAGCATTCATAGCTGAATAGGTATACCTAACTCATTTATATTATACGAGTAAAATGAAAAATGAACAAAAAACATAAGTCATCTGTAACGGTGTAAATTTGATTGAGTACCTGAAGGCATTTGCACGTAACTTCGAGGTGGTAAATGTAGCATTAAAAGAGAGAAAGAGAGAGGAGAAGAAGAAGAAGAAAAAGAAGTCACAGCTTAATTTCCGTAAATTTCTACGTTTAGATGATTATCTTCAGGAGACAAAATACTTTCAAGTGCGTAAAAGTTATTTTATTAACTGCATATAAAAGGCATATAGAGAGCGGTTTTTATACTGCGGTGCAGAATGTGCTTTGTCATTTTTTGTCATATAAAAACTTATGAAAGTTGAAAGCGACTCGAGGCACTTTACATGTTCACAATACTTTTTATCATATATCTGTAATTAGAAACTTCAGAATGTTTTTTGTGTTAATTTCCAGGAAAATTATGCGGTATAATGTTTTGTAAAAATAAAATAATTATAAGTTATAAATATTTTGATTGCTGTAAGGTTATTAACATTTAACAATCATTTATATTCAATGTTTCGAATATGTTAATTTTTTAATATTGATCAGTGGAACTAGGATAATTATAACGAAAAATAAATTGGAAAATTTGATTAATTGTTTACATTATGTTGATAACGGGAAATATAATTTTAGTTTTGTAAAAGTTTGCTTAAACTAATCTTTTTATCGCGCTAATTAATAAGTATTTAATGTAAGCTTATAAATAGTTTATGTTCTTGTACATATTTCTATCAATCCATAATATTTGCTTAAAAAGCTGTAATTATGTTGTTTTCATATTAACGTAATAAGTGTGAATATTAATTGAGAAGGTACAAACGTCTATGTTGTTCATTTTATAAGACTTATTTAAGGATTGAGTCTCCTAATTATTAAAATGAGTATCAAGAAATTAAAAAAGAGATTTATCTTCATAGCCTATAATTTTCAATCTGAAATCTGAAATTAATTTTTAGTTTTAATAATATATGTTTCATATATGTACATACATCTCAATTGTAATCCAATTAACAAATTTTTCAATAGGAATTAAATAAGAATCAAATCTTTAAGGACATCTTATCATCAAATCACACTAAAATAATGTTCAACGTTTCATTTCAGTAAATAAAGACAGTAATGGTCATGTAATTAAGTAACTCTATATTCTGCAATTGGATATCATCGAAAATAACAGAAACATCATACATTTTATCGTTATACATTTTATCTACAATTTTTTGTTACATGTGAGGTTGATTTCTTTATTTTCAATTTTCCAAACAATCAGAAAATATTTGGGTAGACGAACTATTCCATATTAAAACATTTAAACAATCTCTGTGTTTTCATACTAACACTTTTTCATTTTTAAAGAGAATAATTATTGAGAAAAGTTTCACGTGGAAGTTACATAATTTAATTAAATATGCATTGTTTTAAGAATGCTACATGTCATTAAAATTTTATTGCACAAAATAATATTTCATATGTACCAACTTAAAACTTTCAAGAATGTTTTTAAAGGATTAACTAACATAATCTCATTTCTGTCGCCTGTAAATGACGTTGATACACATTTGAGTGTCAGCGGCGTTATTATAAGTGACAAATTGATCGTGTTCTGTTAACGAGACTGCTTGTTATAACGCGCCAAAAGTAGATAATATTTTTCCAAAATACTTAGATTAGTGTAAATCAGGCCACGTAATGTCGTAACAACCAGCTGGTGTTTCTAAGAGAATCACAGCTTAATTATATCAGCCATTGGGCTTTGCTGTGCATTTTCTTGCGTAACTGTAGACATTTATAATTCGAGATCTGGAAAGTGTCAGAGAAGATTTAGAATGAAATAAAAGTGAAATGGCGTCTGCTAATGGTTGAAAACAACCGAACAAATTTTTCCTCAATTTCTTTTTCCCGATTTCTTTTTTCAATTATACAAAAAATGTATAAAAATATTATGATACAGTACAATATATTGGAATAAAATATTTTGACTTATACTGATGCATAGCATGTTTAAGAATAATAAACAATTCTTCTTTTGCTTTTCGTCCGCTGATACATTGTCTTCGATCAAAATAGAAATCCGATATTAACAAATTTTTTAAATTCTTAAAAACTGCATATCTAATCTTTTATTAATAAAAATGACCTTGACACAAATTTATGATTCTACTAACATACGATAGTTATTGATATAAGTTTTAGGAATTTTCCTAATTAACAGATAAATTTCATATTTTCTGCGTTGACAATTTATTGTTTATAGGAATGCATTGTACACTAACTAGAAAATATGATAATTAAAAATAATTGTCCCAGAAATTTTGTTTATGTTCTCAAATTGTGTATTAATAAAAGTTAGAAGTTCGTTTCACTATTTACTTCATAAATAATAAGAAAAGTGATATGGTTGGACAAATAAGAGTTGGACTAAAATTAATTGATTGTTCATGTTTTGATGTTAGTTTTGAGTCTTTTAAAAAACGGCCGTATTTATACATTCTCAATCTAAAATATAAGAATAAAAACATAAAATGTTTAAAGTAGAAAAGTTTGTAAACTTAACTTTTCGTTGAGTGTGGAAATCAGGAAAATCGACTGAAAGTGCGAAAATTAAGAGAATTTTCGTTAAAGTATTACAAATTTTTTAATTTTCAAACCTACAAAATTTTCCTACAATGAATTTTGAAACTTTAATGGAATACGTTATTTTAAATCCTGTATATTGAATATACTCAAATTATGTATAAAATTTCAATAAATCATTATACTTATTTGATGATCATGTGACTTCCCTTCCGAGGTCAAATAAAAAGCAATAATATTGCACGGATTAATGAATACAGAGAGCTACAGTATCGTTTAATGCAAACTTATTTCCGCTTTTGAGGTAACATATCAATCCAATGTTAATTATACTGTGAAATACACTGTATAATATATTAAGCAAAAAAAAACAGTTACATAAGTGAATACAATATGAATTCATTCGGGATATGCGCAATAAAAAGAATGAAATATCAGCAGGAGGAAACTAACACTTGTTTTATTGCCGTGCAGATTTTCACACTCATTAAGATCATGGTCAAGTACTTGAACATCCATAAGAGAAAGTATAATTCAAAAGAATTGTAAGAAGAATAATTCTAGAGCAACAACGGAACAGGGATCAACGATTTCGTAATTTCCTTTGGTGTTAATTATTGAAGATGTTTACTTCACCCAAGATTGGTGTTATGATATAAAGACGAATTTGCACATGTATGTGAATTCGCTCGGAAATGCTAACACAAACAAAGAAAAGCTGGCGAAACACGCGTAAAATAATTCAGTGTCCCAAAACTTAATTAGTTGAAACGTATTCAATCCTGTTATCGTTAATTATTATTTTAGAAATATGATGTTGATAGTATACCTAATCTAACACGTAACGTTGAAAGTTTATGAAAATCTCTTCAAAAAAGTATATTAATACGAATTTTGTTTAACTATATTCCACAAACTAACAGCCACTTTATATTAGAAATGTTGTTTAATAAATGACAAACCAATTTACTTTTTTTGGTTAAGTTAGAGGTACTGCTAATTTTATATTTTTAAAGAAGCTATTGACATATAGTACAAGGTACTTTATACCAATAATATTATTTTAATTTAAAGAAAAAAGCAGATCAATGTCCTGTGTTAGGTTAGGTATATTGTCACATTCATATGTTTGAGGGAGCCCTCCAAAAGTTTTCATTTTCCTAATAATTGCAGAACTATGTTCTGATAAAAATAGTATAATATCAATATCATATAGAAATATAATATAGTCATTTTATCGAAAAAATAATATTTTTAGTAAACTATGACGAAATTAATTAGAAAAAAATTAAGGAGGAGTAAAAAAGGCTTGTCAAGCCTAGTTAGTAGTTAGTATATTGAATAAAATGCTGTTTCTCTGATTTAGAATATTACCAACAAGTTATTTATTTTCATCTATAACCTCAGAAATAGATTGCGTCTCAGTAACGATATCGCTAAAAATAATAATTACGTATGATGTTCCATCTTTTAAAAATGAATATTATTAAAATATTCATATTAATACCGCCAATTGAATTATTAACATTTCATCGAATCACCTTAGCATAAATACTATATTTCCAATTAAAATTGACGTCATATTGATTAAAAAGTTAGATAATAAAGTATATATATACACATATCATCATAAATTTCATAATTTTTTTTAATGCGATATAAATTATCGGAGGTTAACAATCGTCAGGCTATGAATACAACTATGAATCACTATAAGTACATTAACGGTCAAAAGTATGGTATCTATTAATAATGATGTAAAGCGAAATTCTTTAAATGTCTAACGTAATAGATTTATTTAATACCATACAAACAGATTTCTTCTCACGAATTATTTGAGTAAATAAGAAATACTAGATAACTTATAACATTTTTATGCGTCTGTAGTGAATTTTGAACGTAAATTACAATACTAGTCTATAGAATTATTTAACACATCTTGGAAATCAGAAATAACAAACACAGTACTTATAAACTACCGAAGCAATAATAGTTTTGTGAAATTTAATCCTAATTATTTAAATGTTAAAATTTTCCAATATACAAAAAATGTGCAAGTCAGAAAATGAATCCATTGTTGCATTCTCTTATAAACATGCTACATAAAACAATATACTACAAACTTCTTATGTTTTATTAAACATAAATGAATTAGAAATTTCATAATTAATAAAATTGTCGGAAGTATTGGTTGTCTTTTGTAATTACAACGTTTTATTATGCCTTTGTTCTTACAAATTTGCAATGTTAGATACATTTCCATTGAATAAATTTCTTACACTGAGAATACCTATTTATTATTAAAGAATTAAGTTATGATATGTTATAGTAAATATTTGTAAGCAACAAATGAGGTTAGATTGGGTTAGGTTCAGACACATCTATTGAAATTGTCTTGCTTGAGTGCCGTGTGCCACCGTCTATGTATAGTTATAAGTAGGATTGTCCTATACTTTTGGTTGGTAGTGTATACATCGATGCTCGTTAAGAAAGCTAAGTTAATTTTCTGTGTATTCATCGATTGAATTGACGTAATTATTTGATTGAGATATTTCTAACATACACATATACAAAGTTGTGCACGTGTAAATATGCAGAATGTGTGTACATAACATATGTAGATAAAGTCTCATCGCATATTTAACGATCGCGGCTATTCACACGTTGATGAAAGATATTAGAACGAGCTCTATACAAGTCACGTAGGAATCGCAAAGTAGCTCCATTTGTCTCTCATTTGCATGAAAAAACTATCTGTTCGTTGCTTGAGAACAGCTTAGCCATGATCGTGTATCGTTTAGAAACTTGTGAAAAAGAAGAAAAAACAATCATGACACATACAGTTGGGGATAAAAATACATGGCAATGCCACAAACGTCGATAACACTTGATTACATTCAAAAATACTACTTATTTCAGATTTTCAAAAGATCTAAGGAAATTACTGAAATGCAATCGAACGTTGCATCATATGTTTGAAATCTTTTTTGAGAGAAATAAAAATTCAGAAGGGCGACGATTTAAATTATCTGTGAAAGATCAATTAATTATCTGAAAGTACAAAATTTCTATTTTTAGATGAAATAATAAGAATCTACATATGTGAAATAAACAGTTTTAAATTGATTAAAATCTGAAAATATTCATATGGTCCGTAAGTAAACAATATTTATGACAGGTTCTAATCACCAATTATTACTGTTCCCAATATTAAGTGTGTATTATTACGAGCCGGAAGGATACAGTCGCGTAGCTGGGGACTACATATATATGTATAGGTTATGGTATTGTTAGTCGGCTAACCCAGGATAATTAATCTGAGCGTCAAAGGATTTAGAGATGAAGACTAGCGTATGGCTAACGCCGGATGCTCCAAAAGGTTAGCTATGGTGGACTAGCCGACGTATGCCTAACGCCAGGTGTCACAGGAACTATTAGTAATACGTCTTGTAACTACATTTTGTCAATATACCTCGAGGGGCTAAGATACACCGGTAAGTGAATACTTGGACTGTGATTATAATTAAATGAGACGATATTTAAATATAAAATGAATAATTGAACATATTCTCCAAAACCGCATTTTACAAGTGTTAAGTGTGCTTGTCGGCTAAAGGCTGACTCTAATTTACAAGAATCTAATTCTTCCTAGTTTTAAAGAAAAATGAGCAAACGGAGGCCCAAGAGAAACCGAAATAATGCTTAATAGTAAATTTATGTACTGTATGGTTAATAGTAGACTTGACAGGGACTAACCCGATCTCATACAGAGATTCCTCTTGACTTGACGTTAGAAGCCGATTAGAATTCGTACAGAGATTCTTTTTACTTGACGTTTAAAAATTAACTGGATTCGATACGTCTTCTCCACAACCCTTTTGATACCCAAAAAATACACGGAAAAAGAATGGTGGTGGAAACGGTAGGAACAGATCAACGCGAAGTTTTCGTGAGATGATTCTGCTTCGCATTGGTCCTGAGTTGTCAGAAAATTTTAGCGCGATACTAAATAAAGAGATCCTGATTTGTGGAAATGCTGAATTAGACTTTTGCTTCGCGGAGGTCTCGAACTACGCCCGAACATCAAGCTCCAAAATAGAAAAACGCACTGCGCATGTAAGAGTATTAATTTAATCATTTTCATCATTTAATAAAAAAAATCAGGAGGGTAATATTTGGTGAAATGAGAAGATTTTATTTATAATAAATTCATTTGATCAATTGCAATGGGTTTTTCTCTCCTGACTTAATTTTGGCAGATAAAATTTTTCACTGACATCTTGTAACAGAAAGACTGTTTTAAATGCTTATAGAACCACGACATTGTTGCACGAACATCTATTTGTGTGTAATCTTTTTCCTCTTTTTTCGGGATTGTGAAGAATTTATGTGCCTTTGTAATGTAAGAAAAATAATTAAAACTATATTATAAAATTTCAGGCTATGTTGATATTACGACGAGTTTGAGAATAAGGAAAATTATATTTCTATACAGTTATTATTGATATAAATTTATAAAATACAAAACATATTTATTTTAATGCAATATATGTTAATAATATAATAAGTCACTAAGCCTAAGTCGATTAATAATTCGGTCTCACGTGAAATCGCATACGTGCTGATAGCGTTTAATGCCTAGTCAGTGTAAATCAGAAAAACAATACTTCAACTCCAATATTAATTCAATATTAATAGCAAATAAGACTGATTTGAATTTTCTACTATTTAATAAATATAAAAGAACTTTACTATTCAAAATTATAGAATATTAATTAATTACGACAAAAGTACTCCCCTCGTTTGCTTGAGTCATTATGAAATGAGCTTGAGAATATTAAATCTTAAAGCATTCTACAATAATATTTTTGCATGATAGAAATTTATAATTAGTGTAAAGTTAATATATTTTGCTATTACATTTTGATGAGTTTAAACGATGAAAATAAACGGAAATATTATTCTTCTGAATAAAATTTTTGCTTAGTTTTTAATTACCAGTACCCGTTTGAACACTGGGTGCTTTAACTTCTGTAATTAAAATAAGCTATGTATGTATAAATGACAGAAAATGTGTTCTTCTTTTAGAAAAAAAACGAACAAAAATAAATTCAATATTATTGAATATGAACAGTAGGTAAATTATACAGAGTTCCAGAGGTGAACGTAACTGTTTGTGACGCGTATCACTGGATCCTCAATTGTTTTTCATTGACACGATCGGATGCCGTTGCATCAACGATTATCACATCGATTCAGTTGTCGTGATGCAGCACCCACTTATTCTGCTCCGGATTCTTCGTTCTCACATTAATTTCATTCCGGTTTTGTTACGGCAAACGAATCGTGTCACGTTTAGAATAACGTTACAATTGGATCGGCAAAGGAAAATGAGCGTAATTAATTTAAATGTTACATGCGATAAATTACACAACAAGGTGAAGAATATACATACATACCTTATTTCATAAAACTCTGTACCTCTGAGGTAATATAGCTAATTCTTTATCGTAACTATTACGATTTGAAAATTAATAAGCCATTTTAAATCATATTATTACTAATATAACAAATAGAAAATCATTCAATTCTTATTCAACGAAACATTAATTCTTGACTATAAAAATTTGTTTAACTCATAATTAAATTAAATTGTAAATTATGATTTCATTAGTGCTCAATTGAATAAAAAGTATAATCGATTATTGCCTACACTTCGATTAAAAATTGACTTCTAATGATTAATTTAAGGGAATTGTAATTAGAGGGACCCCCTTAGTATGACGTGTTAATATTAGATTCTTCAATGAGTTTTTTAAACAAAATGGTGAAACATACTAAATGGAAACTTCATGGATTTACTGAAGAACATTTCACATATGTGCTGAAAGATTTTTATGTGAAAATAATGTTTTTATTCATAGTGATATATCTGTATTTGTAACGGTACCTTATAAAAATACGACGCTTCTAAAAAATATTTAAAAAAATAAAGTACGATACTGGTTTAAGACAAATGTATTGATAAATATTAATAGTAATAATTGAAAAGCAGATGAAAAGAACTAATAATTAATATAATTATCCGGATCGGGGTTAACAATAAAAATATAATTCTTAATATAAAAATATCCAATCATCAATTGTGGTTTAATTGCAGTATACAAAAGTGTACATCTTAACAGGATTATTTTTAATTACGTAATTATTAAAACATACATCTGATGAAATTGATGTATTTTTAAAGACTGGTATAATTAAGGCTGTCATAATTTCACAATAATTTACAGTAACTTTTGTTTTCTTTCTAACGTGGAATGCATCTGTTTTTAATACAGACTGATTCTTTAAAACGCTCTGCGTTCGAAAATAATTAAAATACAAATATTAGAAAAATTAACAATTTCAAATTTGGTTTATAATTTTTCAATGTTATACCTTCTACAAAACGTCTTTACACAAAGAATATTCCAACGAATCAACTTATATAAGGAAGAACAAAATACAGTTCATTAAAGAAAAGTGTCCGGATGAAATCTTGGAAGATATGACCTTGAGATGACTTCGGCCATGAAGTTTAATCTCCTCTCTGAATGATTATTTTTTTGAGTTTTTAGGTAGGACACCCTGTATCTGTATACATAACGTTGATACACGATCATGAAAGTGACCCAAGAACGGCATTATGAGTTAGACCAGAGCAGTTGTATTCGTGCGTTAGGCAATATAAAACCGTACAACACTCGGGAGGATCGTCGAGGCTTTCGAAACACACAAACGAATTATGTTCAACAAGCAAGGATAATAATCTCAGGCGCAATAATGTTTCATCTTGCGAACGACCGACAAGGTGCAACGGACAATGATTCAAACGACGTCAAAACTATTCTTTGGTGTAATTGTTGAGTGCAGATCGAGTGTGAGCAGAAGTAAAAAGATGGAGGAAGTTCTGAGGCATAAAAAAGTATAAGACGCTGACTTTTAGCGGTACTTTGTTTTATGGTTCTCCGTTGATCAGAAAAATATTTGCAAATTAAGACATCTCATGTTAAAAGTGTAATGTAGGTGATATGTTTGTGAGTAGAAGTATGGCAAGAAAAAATCATAATACAGAATTTCTTCTATTTTTAATGTTTATTTACAGAAAAATGATATAATGTTGTAAATTTCTAGCTGGTATATGAAAATAAAATAAAAATTGTTATACTATTGTATACATAAATTAATTTGATATCTTTTTCTTTAATATTAAAGTTTAATTTTGGAAAATCATAGTAACTTCATCCGTTGAAATAGTCGTTTCTGTTATCGGTGTTTTTACAAAATTTGTTAATACTGTAAACACATAAAAATAGGATAGTGAAATATTTTAATTTAAACGAGTTTAAGAAGTCGTCATACTAAATATATTGAATTCATTTACACACTTAGTATAAAGGATAACAAACATTTTTAAGAAAATATACGTGTAGTTCATTTATATTTGACAAGGTGCATATATTTTATGGGATAATGTAATTTATGGGCAAGTGTTAGGAAACATTACAAAACAGTAAAATACATATAGTTTATGATTTACAACTTTCAATTGTTATGCGTGCCAAATAATCTAAACCAACATAAATATAAGTTTTGCAACAGATATATTTAGAATATTGTACTAAAATATTATTGCTACAATACATATCTCTAGGTCCAGACTGTATTCCGTTACATTTTGGAAAGTTTAGAGAGTACATCAAAGATATAGTAAAAATTCTCAAACCATATATGATTACTTGAGCGGAGATAAAATCTGTGTCATTTTATATTGTTAATGTTGTTGTTTCTTAACACAAAAAAATAAATTGTATTTAATAATGTCGGAATCTGATGACAGACTTATTATCAGTGTGTATTATCATGCCTGGACATAATACGATTTGGCTACAATTGTGCATTCTCTCTTGTCTGATTTAACATTATAAATCTGGACGTAGTATTATATAGCTCTGATGTAACTGTGGAAGCAGGTTTCAAGTCTAAAATTATCTTAACCTAACAAGATAGACCTAACATCATATACATATAGTTCACAATAGTAAAATCAAAGAGTGTTACAAGATTTAATACTACAAAAGCCACTTAAATGTTTACTTTAAAATGTACTACCAGCAGGATGTACTTGTATTTATTTTACTCTGTACGATCAGGGCAAGGATGTGGACTTAATATTCTTTATATATTATTATATTAAAAATTGAAATTAATAATCTTAATCAGTTTAACAGTACTTATTCTAAAATTTAAGTGAATCAATGTATTGGTTAAATCGCAATTTGTTTAATTTAAATACATACAAGTAGTAGCATGCTTGTAATACAATGCAATACAGATATTGCTTTGATATGTGTATAATTTACAAGGCATTTGGGTATTCAGGATATTATTATACACGATGTTTCATTTACTTTGTACATTAATAACGTCGTAACATTTCGTTTATTTTGAATATTTTAAACGAAGTTCATCCGGAGCAATAAAGTTGCGTCCTTATTTCTGGTTAGCTGAGTTATTGAGATCATTGACAGTTTCTTTTTCTTACCGTCTTGTTAAGTATAAGATGCCCATACCACAAAACATGTTTGATCTATATTTTATCAAACTTTTTCTTATGGGAGGAAATAAAGAATCAAGTTTCTGCAGGTTGTCAAAAAACAAGCAGGAAAAGAAATTTGCACGCATGAATTGCCATTCCTTCAACTATAATCGAACGTGCAAGGACACCTTTCATGTGCCGTAGCCGAAAATACCTTGAAGCTAAGTGGAAGTCATATATCTACACGTCTAAAAGGTCAGTGGCCTTGAAAACTCGAAAAAAATAACACTGAAATAAAAAAGTTATGAATCACAATATTTGTAACTTTGAACCACGATAAGAAATAAATATGCAGAATGTTTCTTATAATGTGGTACCTACCAAACCTTAAGTATTAGAAATAACACTTCGCACAGATTATTAGTATAACAATAGTGCTTTTTATAATAAAAACAAGCTCTCAAAGAATTAAGAAATAGAGCAAATCAAATTTTCTTAAAGAATGGAGATGCAGCGTTTTCATCATAAACGGCTCAATTGTAAAGAACAAGATGTAATAAGAATGTAACATTTTTAAATTACGATTGCTAATATTAAATATGTTTGAAATATCCTTGACTAACAAGTAACGTGCGTGAAAACAGTGCGCACGTCAGAATTAGGTTAGTTTTTTATTTTTTATACTTTAACTGTATTTCCGTTTCCATTCTGTTGTGCGCTAGTATATGGACTATTTTTATGATTAATTGCGTTTTTCTTTTCAACCATGTTATTTTAGTTAATTTTCTGTGCAATCAATGTTTTATTCTTTATTAAATGCTATTATGCTAAAATTAATTATTTATTGATTCCACATCTTTTTTCCTGCTGTATTATAAATTTTTAAATATGTTTATTTGTGTTAAATTATTTTTTGTTTCTTAAATCATCCGAAAGTTTTTGCTATGCGATATATATTTTGAGTGTAAAAGCATATCTCCACTTTTGTTAATGAATAAAAGATTATTAGTTTGATTGCAGGTTCTTCTTACATATTTTGCATAAATTATATAATAGGTATATGTTACAGATACTAATCTAATTTGTCCCAATAAAAGCAGATTTAGACAGACATAATCTAAATTAGAAAAAACATGATGCAAAAATCGATTTATTGAAGAACGTTTATGATATTCCATACTGAATACAAATATGTATTTCAGAAATCAATGAAAATTGACAAATTGTAGCAAAATAACATTAGAAAATAGTGTCTAGTACTTACAATTAGTTACCAAAAGTAAGTAAATATGTATATTATGTAATGCATGAATAAATACATTATGCAATGTGAAAAGATAATTACATTTTTCAGAAATCTATTAAATATAACTTGATGTGAAAATTGTATAAATATAAACAGTTATAATTAAGAAAAAAAAAAATTAGTGCTGGGACTAAAAGGGTGCTCATGCAGAAAATAAATATAATGAATGCAAGCATACCGTCAACACATTGACATTGAAAATTTGTAATTCAATGAACAATTGAAATGTTCTATAATGTTGTTCAAAAAACGTTTACTTCCTTTATTATTATTAATTAATAGAATTACGTTTGTTTAAAACGCCAGGAATACACAGGTGTTACCCTTTTTGTTGGTTCACACGTTGACCGTTGATGTCGCATGTTAAATTTATACTACCAATAAAATGGCGGTGTGTCGCATATGTGTTAGCAAAGTGAAATTGTATCGTACGTGTACTAGTTTTTCAGTATTTGTTCCAAACAAATGGTTGTCCTGATTATCCGGAATCCACTATATTTATGGCAGACAGTGTACATGTATAATATGGAACAGAGTGTCTTACAATAGTACTAAGAAATGGTAATATCGAAGATCAATTTCTCGTATAAACAGATAATTTTGCCTCTTGTCCTAACTAGCACAGACGATCGAGTTAACGATACCATGAAAGCAAACGTGGAACGCTAAATCAAACCTTGAATCTCATAGATTTAACCACAGTTCATGTCTAGTGAGCTTAACAATCGATCAATATGGCGGAGGTATTGCGATTGTTAGTACCCAGTAAACGATGATAAGTCATGTACTAAGCGGTGTGTCAAACTGGTATAAGTTGTTAAGTGAACGAAACTCCATTGAACTGTCAGACGCTTCGTTTGCATACTTTCTGGTGTTTTGCTTTCAGCAAGCTAGCTAGTATCTTATCAGAGAATCGCTGCTTAACAACGAACAGAATACTTGGTTAGGATACATAACCACTTCAAAAATATGCTAAATATGCTAGTTTCTGTAGCGGTTTATAATGTTGGTTCACCTTATTATAAATTAAGATTCTTTACCATGTTAATTATTATATTACTTATCTACGAGTGGCGCTCGAATTTTGATAGCTGCTCATCAATTATATTATGCGGAATGTTCTTATTTAATTAGAAATAAGTACTTCTTTAAATATTTGTAATTATACATAATAGAAATATAAGATATGTAACAGAATTGTAATGTCTGTAAACATAAATTTGTTATACAAATTTTATATTCGACCATTACAGTATATTTTTGCTATCATTCTTAATGATTTAGCCGTAAAAATCTAGTAACCAGATATTGTTTTTATCTCACAAAAAGTTTAGTGGGCAGAATATGGATTTGATTAGTCAGAGTGTTAGAGGCAAGCTCCGATTTATACGTATTTTCAAGCTGTAACATGATATTGATCGAATCAGTCACATCTACTAATTAGCTTCATATAAAACTGAAGGGTCATGCTGTGTATTATATTTTTTATAAACACATTCAGTGGAAATAAAAATTTGTCGGTCCATTTTCCTCTTTTTCTTTGTGTAGGTACCTTGTTAATGAGATAAAGTGAAAAATTGTAAACGATTCTTCAAACGAATATTTTGTACAATTTCAAAAGAAATTTAAAACATGTATTTATTCCTGCCACTTTGTTGATTTGTATAATTTATTAATTCTTACTTGTTCCACTTGTTTACGTTATTTGATAATTGTTTAACGTTTTGATTGTCGCAGTGAAAATGATCGGGCATAGTAGGACATATTGTAGTAGGAGATTTGATAATTATTAACTATAGGAACAACTAATTCTCGTATTTAATTCGTAGAGTCCCATTTGTGTCACATAAACTGTGATGTGGGATCTCAAAGTTGTCCCTTAAGTATTTAAATATTCTCTAAGCTTAATATTATATCTAATATAATAACAGAATTGTGATTATCTGTGTTATATGCAGTGACGTGAAAAAGTGTTTGGAACATTTTTTTATTTCACAATAAGTAATGAAATAAACAGTACATCAGTTTATAATCAGTCTGTTTATGTATAATGCTATTGATTACCAAGATTAAATTTTTCTCCAAAACGTATATACAAAGTAATAGACAAATTATAAAGAAAACAAAGCTTCTTTGGATTATATTGAAATTGCAGAAAATTATGCACCATTTCAATGCTTATACATATATGTACAATACATCAGAATGTTTTGCCTTGAGCTGATGAAAAATTATTATCAATAATCTAATATTAATGTCTGCATTTAATCCTCCCGCTACTGTACTTCGTTTTTACTGCGATTAAAAATATTATTTATATTGACGTTACGCTATATTACATTACTATAATGTAAATGGTAACAAGATCACGATTAGAACAGTACTGAGTTACCCAGCAATATGGTGTCATTTTGAATGCCGGCGGGAAATCACTTCTGAAGACTCTTTAATGCTAATTACAATTTATTGAACATCATTCTTCGAGATTTGAGAAACTAAAATATCGATCATGTTAGAATATCTTTAAAACTTAATAACGATATAATTATTTATAAATAAACCCGTCACAAATGGAAATATTATTTATTTCCTTTCATTTAATATCACTTTTTAAGATCCAAGAAACTTAATAAAAATGTCCATTTAAACGTCGAAAAAAGTGATAGTATTAATTACGCTGAAATATCTTTGATACTCAGTAATCAACAGAAATACACATAAATAAATCCATTAGAAATCTCAGTGCTATTTATTTCTGTATTTGCTGTACTACAAGGAGAAGGTCCGAACATTTTTTCACACCATTATATTTCAGAAGATATTCTTGTTTGCTTCTTTTCAAATCATGATCCAGCAGATTATGAAATAGCGACAAGTGGGAAACAGGAAAATGTAAGTGTTGCAATCCTTTACATATTACAAATGTATAATGAGTTTTAATTGTAGCAATAAATAAGCAACTTATTTCAAATAAAAACTAAAAAAGTATGTTCAATGCAAAGAAAATTCAAAACATGAAAATGAAGAAAGAAAGGATGGAAGAAAGTTATACCTTTTTATAAAGCATTTTGTTAAATTTTCTTTGTACAGATTGTATAAACTATATTTATATCATTTTTTCACATGAATTAAGCTGAATTCTTGTGATATGCACTTCTACATCAAGTATGCATTAACTGTGTAAATGTTGTACAACATATTATAAAACAATATATCGCTTGAAAATAAATTTCACAAAACAAATGTCATTGCACTATATTGCACTACCTATTTACAATAAAGAAAATTAAGTTTCAACTCAAGTAAAATTTTCAAGTTTCAAACTTAAGATTCAAGCGTAACATACCCATTTAACCCTTTTTTGCACTGTGTATATAATAAGGTACATGACATTTATTTTGCTTTAAATTTAAAGACGCATAATATTTATCTCTACGATACAATATACATACATGCCAATGCACGGTTAGGATCAGAAAATAATATTAGTGTACTGAAATAACGGTACAAGATTTTTACCATTACTATTATCTTCGTTGCAAAATATTGATTATTACTATTATTTCTGTTTATTATTACTAGGATAATTATTATTAATATGCTTATGATGCGAACAATTTGGTGTATCCTTTTCATTATGAAAAAAATTGGATGGGGAAAGATTAACGTTAACACTGACGTACGGTGGTATTGTTTTCACTACGTTGTTAGACAAAAACTGTTACTCCAATATTGATATTTATAAGACATAAATTAATTTTCGTTACTTTCAGCACAGGTACTTCCATCTGCGTGTACAGTTAAATATTATATATATATATATATATTTGTTGATCTTGTTTTTGATTATTTTATTGCGATACTGTTGTGATGTCAGTCATCAGTAATTGTTTAATAGTGTGTTAAATAATTCTCGACTCTACAGCCGGAGTCTATAAAAGACGAAGGATGAAAAATGTTCTTGACAACAAATTATTATAAGACCAATCCAACTTTAAGTAGATTTTTCTTCAGAACCATTCAACAAAATTGTACATATTCTTGTGAGTAAGTAACCGATTGTAATCGGATAAGTATGATTATTTTTTCTAAAATTAAGAAAAAACTAACAAATTAATTTGTACCTTTCACAATGAAATAAAAGTTTTCAACAACACGAGAAATACTTAAAAAAAGAAATATGGTATCCAAAGTGCAAAAAGAGCAATTTATATTGCATTTTTGAGAATTTGTACCATAAATAGACTTTACTCTATCCTCTTAAGTTAATTTTCTTTATAAAATGATACTTTACATATTTTCCATGTGAAATTTCACACTCTCTCTAATCGTAAAAGTCATTTCATCATAAATCGTTTAGTTTCTGTCATGACAGTGTAAGAATGGTATCAAGTTCATATCTCGTTTCAAGGATTTTGTAGTCTTAATTTGTTTTTTTCTACTGTTAGAAAAGTGTAACTACACTCTAACTCTGAATTATACTATCATGCAATGGCAGAAAAGATATCAAAACTCGAAAAAATAACAATTAGATATTAAATTAATATGAAATATGCAAATCTGAATATACATAATATATATGTGTGATACGTTACGTATATAAGATTACTTTCATTTGTTCGTTATTATTGTTGTTTCCGTAGTATGGTACACTTAAAGAATGTATCATAAACGTACTATTTATACAATGTACTACAAACATACCTTTAATCCATTAATCCACTAATTCATTCATTCATTAATCCATAAGCCAAGAAGAGCGCAATAATTGGCCACTACTGGTCAAATTATGGAGGTGAATAAATATGACTTTCATATTTAGCAAAGAAGTGTTTCTGGAATATTTTTTCACTTCAGTTACAAAAATTAATATGATGCTTTTATCAAAATCTATATAAACTGCTGTCAGGATAAAAAATAATTATATAAATAAATTTGTATTTCATCCCTTATTTATTTATCATCATACTTCATTTTTAATTTAAAGGAATCTGTTGGTTGAACGCCCGTAAACCAACGTCCATAATTCAAAAATGGTATTTTTTGAACTGTGCCACTTTTGGCACAAGGGTGCGATATTTGACAACAATTCGTGGTCGCATAGCACGCTCCCGTGACGTATGAAAGAGCTGTGTAGAATCTCCCCTTCCAGAAGAAGTGCTTTCCTGCGCACGTATAAAACCGGTGAAAGCGCCAACCGGCCCTCCAGACCATCGCATAGTACGACAACGGCAGGAGCTCTGCCGACAATCGTCACGACAGGTTTAGATTAACAATTAACGATCTG
This sequence comes from Megachile ligniseca, assembly GCA_945859555.1. Classification (NCBI taxonomy): domain Eukaryota; kingdom Metazoa; phylum Arthropoda; class Insecta; order Hymenoptera; family Megachilidae; genus Megachile; species Megachile ligniseca. Next base: position 778,043 of record OX243785.1, read on the forward strand.
TCACAGTAAATCGGTAGTTTCGTCAACAAAGTCGAAAGTATTCGGTTGCGCGTCATTCGTACTCGATCGTGTTTCTTGGTATTCTGCGCTGCTATTTGTGTTGAGAGTAGCTTCAATCAGGAGTGACAATGAAGATGATAGTTGCCAAAATTCTGATCGTCGTGTTTTTAATGGGAACGCAGGTGATAGGATATCCTCCGCAAGGAAGGCTTATGCCAGGTGAGTGAATCAAAATTTCAAATAGTTAGTAATTCAACACCAAACCTACAAAAATCACCGTTTGACAAGTTCTTTATTTTGAGTTACAATGTCTGTTAAGATAATTTTTAAAAAATCTGTGTTGATTTTCAGTAAAATAAAAAATTAACGTGTATATTAATTTATGTACTATCGTTCATTTATTTTTCAACTTCACTTGTAATTTCAAAGTAAGCGTGCATTATACGCCAGTAGGTTTGGTGTTAATATTTTACATCGCTGTGTAACTTTGTAATACATAATATAATGACATTTTATAATTCGTTTAATGTTTTAATCGATGAAGTTTACTTGAATGTGTTTACCTTAAAACACGTGCCCTGTTATATATATACGTGTTCAAAAGTTTTCTTGAAAGACGTTGTATAAATTAAATATTAACCCTTAGGTACCCTTAGTAACCCTGAAATGGCTTAGAAATATACTATACAAGATACGATGAGCTCAATATTAACCTAAGTGCTTATTATATGTGTAAGTAGATTGACTTTATAATTATAGTTTTTATTTTTTATTGTTTTTTTTTTCTTTGTTAAAAGGAAATACACTGAGCAATACTGAGTATATAACAATAGATTTAGCATACACAGAGTCAAATCTAATCCTGCCTCAATACTTAAGGATTGAATGTATTAGTGATATTAAATTGTTAATAACCTATAATAAATCACTTGGTATACATCTAAGTTGCTGACTAAATTCTTATTTATATTGTTGTCTAATGTTTGTGTGGATAAAAGAAAACATAAGTTATAAATAAAAGTATCTATTTCATCAACTTGGAAAACTATAAGGTCTCAAGATATAATTTGTTACAAAAATTCTATATATTTACAACCTTTTACTGTAAAAAACTTTTTGTGTTATTTATACTTGTATATATATTCAGCATTCTGTTGAACATTCTAATTGTATGAAAATGATTCGTCCCACTGTGTGTAAATATGGGAATGAGGAGTTAGAAAAATTTAGTACATTCATTTTCGTTTCCCTTCGTTTCTTATTTTTAATGTTCAAAGAGTAAAGAAGTTGGTTTTAATGTATACTACATTACTAATGTATACTATATTGATTAAATAATTTATTCGTAAAATTGCAGCTAATATAGTATATATTTTATGAATTACATACTGTCACGTTTCGCAAGGAAACATATTTCTTCAGTGTCTTAATTGAAAAATGATATATTAAACTAAACATATATTACATATTTAAATTATATAAAATGGAAAAAACGTATTCTTTCAATATTAATCCTCAAACGGTCGTGATTGGTACAATCGTGACTAACAATGAGGCCTATGAAACATATAAAACGATGCACGAACTTATTAAATGCTTGAATATCTAAACGAAAGACTTTTATGTATTCAAACAATAATATCCTAATAATATTAAAACGTCTAAAAAATAAGGACGAAAACAAATTTGGAATTAATTGAATATGAGAGCGTAGAACAAATGCCTTAAAAAAATCTATATTGTCTTGCATTACTTCATAATATTAACTAATTAAATTAAATCAGGTTTACGAAAATCAGAGTTGAATAATTACAAGATTATTTACATAAAACTGAAAAAGTGTATAATATATGAACTGGTGGAAGTACATAAAATTACGAATAAAATATTATTATATATTACCGTAAGAGTTTATCTGAGGTAGTTGCGTAAATATCTAAAAGATAAATTCGGTTAAGTTTACCGCGTCTAATTGTTGCAATTAACACGCCAGGAGCGTCAATCTTCGCCACCTTTCTTTCTTTCTCTATCTCTTTCATCTCTTTCTTCCCGCGTTTGCCTTTATTCCAGATAATTACAGACAGCCCTACCCTGTTTCCATTCTTCGTTGATCTTTCGCTCTCATGAAAGTAGAACACTTCCTTCTACAGATGCTAATCATGATAATCTCACAGTGCACCGTCTCTTCTGTACGTGACAGCATTAAAAATTCTTGAAATACGAATTCGTTCGCAGACTTCACCTTCCTCTTTTCCTCTCAATCACTCTAATTTTTCTGTCAAACCTTGAACTTTTGAAAATAATAGCGCCAGCTACTGCTTTTTATCGCCGTTACTGCGTATCTGTAATTACATAATTTAATGTAATTTATGCAGAGAGTTTATATTATAATCTCATAGATGAATTATTATGATTATCGTAGCAGTGTACTTGTATTGATTTGTATATGAATGTGAACTTTAAATATTTATTTTGGACTAGCACATGTGCTGTACCTAGGAAAAATATGATAATGCACACTTCCATAGTTATAAAGACCACTTCCATTGTACATAATACATTTTTATTTATATAGCAAAAAGAATATTTTAAACGTTCCAATCATTTGTGGGGGTGGTGACCTGTACTTGATGTTTTAGTAAAATGAATAACTTCATTTTGTAATACATTCTCTTTCTGAAAATCAGAATATAAAGCTAAAAGTTACATATACCATTTTAAAAAAAAAAATTAAAACATTTTGTCCCGTAATTATCTACAAAATAAATTATACAAATATCACCTATTTCTCAACGTTCTAAATTTGTGTATTTCTCCGTTTTGACATAAAAAATCGGCATAAATGTACAATTTCAAATTAGGGATTCTTATTAATTTGTAAATGGATTTTGTACATTATACATGCATATGTTTACGTGAATAGTAACAACACTATCCAATAAACGTTGCTAAATATTATATAATTCTTGTAATTGAGCAAGATTGAAGCAGTAAATCAGATTGTACTTTAGCAGTTCTTCAGAAAATAATTTAGTAATAAAGGTTGTAATTTTAGGAAGCTGATAAATATCTTTATATCCAAAAACATATGGAAGCAATAGAGAAGGTGGTTAACGTACACTGTAAATGGAGGAGCGTATTTTATTGAGCATTTTCATCACTAATCGTGCCAGATTTCCATGAAGCTTTATGGGTTACTAGCAAAGTCTGAATCCTGGTAACGTGAGTTTAATTGGCCTAGTTACCATGAAACGAAGGTTAAAATTCCTTATCGGGATGTTTAGTTCATTACTCTGCGACGTGAAACTGTTTATCAACGTATACAATGGTTTTCCCATATTGTACACGTACAGAGAAAGTGAAAACGACTAATCAAATTCAGAATTTTATAAGCACGTTAACTTGTATTTCTATGACGTTGGCAATATCTTATCATTGCTTCGTTTAGTCATTTTTTATGAGCCTATTACGTTACATTGTATACGCATAATTATATTATTGTATTTTTAATCAAGTAATTAACCTATATGACTGCATCACTTGTATGTGTAGGTAATTGGCTGTCCTTCTTACACTAGAACACCTTCTTGAACGTTCAATATCATTCATGTTTATTATTATTTAATATTATTAATTGAAATGTGAGAGAAATATATATTATTTTTTATTTTGATGAATGAATTTTGATATATGAATGATAGAATGAATTTATAATTCATCATTTTCTTGGTTTGGTTGTTCTAGTGCTAGTGATAGTATTGCTGTAATAATTAGTGCGCTGATTATTACTCATGTAATTAAATCCAATCATTTAAAAAATGAAGTAAAAAAGAAACTGTAGAATACCGTTACATGTAATTTTAGGGATAGATTTCCATAGCACTAATTAGAGAGAGAAAGAATTATTTGACCGTAGTTAAAAATTATTCTTGATATGAAGTTGTAAGAATAAGATCTGTATAAATCACAGAATTAATTACCTATTTTATTGTACCGTATTAGATATAGTCTTTATTACTAAGACAATTAATGTATTAAGTAATGAGACTATGTAATATTTTGTCTTAACCTATTAACTGATGTGGCTTCAACGGTGATCAGTGTTTAATGTAATTAGTAATGTAGAGATAAAAAAAAGAAAAAATTGAACTGGTAGTATGAAGTAGAATATAATAAACTTCGACTGCAAAGTTGAATTCTACTTTTTATTACATTACTGAATTTTATTTTTTAACGTCTGGTTATGATAAAGGATTCTAGAAAACTTAATAATTTCTTCTTCTACTTAGGTCTTATACTTTACAAAAATATGAAGAAATTGAAGTAAACCTTTCTTATAGTACATTTTTTGTACCTCGAAAAACTAGTATATTAATTACTTTATTATACATCTTTATATACATTTGTAATATTTTGTTACAAAATATTTTCAAATATTCTTGGAAATATTTAAAGCAAATTGTTTCTTCTTATTGTGTATGGAAATCATATTACTTCATTGCTTTTTTAAGAAATTTAAATGTAAAAATAACAGGTTTGACGTAAGTTACAACTTTTCCTTTAAAATCAAAATTCTTTGCTTTAGTTCTTAAAAGACTACAAAGTGTGTAAGTTAATATTAGTAATGATATACATACGTACTAGGATCTTATAATGATCTATTGGCAATAAGTTACTAATATGAGGTAACAACTAACAAATGCTCAATAAAATTTCCCACTTTTATTTAATGGACTTCCGACTTACGTGCTAGAGAGTATTTTTCATTTATCAGGAATCTTATCTGGCTACCGATAACATTCGCGTGCTCAACAGAATGCTTGCTAAGAAATCAGGACTACGTAATTCAAGGAAGTTGTGCACTCTCCGTGAACAAGTTCCGTTGTTCGTTCCCCAATGTATCTTACAATCAGTTTAAAAGAATTATTGTAAGTAAAGTTTATCACAAGACTTAGAACAATAATGTCTATGCGTATACGTGGTGAAAAAAGAAGTTGATTAATTGTATGCAGCACATTGGTTATACATGTACATCGACGAATTGAAAAATGAAATTAACAAATTAATTGCTTGTATTTTTCATAACTTACATAGTAAGGACATGGGTATCGAATTAATTCTTCCAGGAGTAAGTTCAAAGGGTTTCTCAAAATTTATAAAATATAAATATTTTCATAGGTTTACTTAATTATTAGTATTAAGCTGAATATATACACTAATTAAGTTTGCAATGAGTGTATTTGTGATTAAAATAACATGATTATTTCATGGAGATAATTTTACAAAAATAATCACGCTCCGATTAAAACATCAATATTTAATTGGTTTTTGATATTAAACATAAAATGATTACATATTTCAAAAATTATTTTTTGAAGGTAAAATAACACAATTGTACTTTGAGAACCAAATAAATATGAAATAAAATAACATGTTATTTGGAATAGTAGTAATAATAGCAAACAATGTCATTTATAATATGTCGATTGTTTTTTAGCAAAGGCATGTTCAACCGTCATCCGTCCGTTACCGTTTCAACATAATTTACATCTTAAAAATTCAACAATTTATTATCGGACATAAAATATGAACTTCTTCAAATGGTTCACATTGTTACAAAAAAGTGAATCAATTCTTCTTTCTACCTATCGTAAATTGCACTAGGCTTGTTTACATGTCTGATATTCCTGTACATAACAGCGACTTCGTTTTGTACTTGAGGGTATATGTGTTAAACTACTAGAAAACGGTAACTTCTTGTGGTACACCTTGAATTTTTCTAATAACTGAAATAGTTCTAGAAACTTGTGTACGATGTGTACGTAGTCATCGATGTGAAATGTAGTCCACCTTTAGATACCAATAACTGTAGACAGAAAAGCCTTCCACCTTTTGCCTTCTAAACAAGAATCCAGGAAGAGAGAAAACATGAGGATTTAAGGCTAACTTAATCTAGACATCCATTCTATACTTCTTAAATATCTTTTCTTTACAATCCTAAGCAAAGAATTATGCACTATGACGCAACGTAGTTTTTTTTTTGATAAGGTCACGTATGCAAATTTGACCATTTTAAAGTTCAAAAATTTTCATATTTCGAAATGTCTCAATTTTAGAACTTTCTAATCTTCAAATTTTTTAATTTTCAGATCTCAAAATTCCAAATTGCAAAACTTCTAATTATCCAAATTCATGAATGTCTAGATTACGAAACTTCTATATTTCCAAAGTTTCTAGTTTTCCATTTTCCAGATTCCCAAGTTTCGATATGACCAAATTTTTAAACTTCTAAATATTCAATTTTCTGAATTTCCCCATCTCCAAATACATAGATTCTCAAATCCTTTAATTACTACATCTCTAGATTCCGAAAACTCAAAGTTCCTAAATCCCAAAGTCTCGAAACCATAAGGATCTCAAATGCCTGTATCCCAAATTCCTACAACCCCACCTGGATTTATAAATTTCTAGGTCCCAAAATTCCCAGGTTTAAATATTCATAGATTCCTGCATCCTAAGGTTCCCAAATTGTAAGATCCCAAAATACTTTTGTCCCATATACTTACATCCCCTAAATCTACGAATTTCTCTAACTCTTGAAATTCCTAGATCACGATTTCTGTATTCGTAGATCTATACATCCTAAGATCTCCAAATTCCTAATCCTTAAACTTTCAAATCCTTAAAAATTCTTAAATTGCAACAATGAAAAGTCTCTTCCCCTTGATCGTCACATTTTCCCTATAGAAATTGGATTTGCTCTTGACTGTACCAGAGAAAGTTTTGCATATCGTAATTCAGCAAGAAATGTGAATACATAATTACAAAATACGACGCCTAAGAAACGCTGTATCTGAGAATAACATAATTTTTTGCGAAAGACATATGTAGGCTAAAATGACATGACGGTAGGTTAGGGATCCTAAACAACACATAAACTTTTTTGTTGGCAACCCATTTTTGTGTTAGTCACTTTTCTCTAACACTCTGTACACACATAAAAGCTGAGTGACTGGCATCGATGGAGAAACTAGCGATGATGTGGGGCAACGAAGGATAATAATACCCCCGTAGACAGGCTAAAGTCGAGATCACGTGCGGAATGTGATTCCACGTGCTTTTGCACGTGCTAACTACAGCCGATCAACACGAGAAAGAGAACACACTACAGAGAAAGAGAGTCACGCTTGTACGCCTTTCCTCGTACGGGTTAATACCATCGAAGGAAAAGTGTGACCGAGTCACGTGCAAGCGTCAGACACTCGGCTGGATTCACGCGACCGGCTGTCCTGTCAATTAACTCAGGCGTCGTCTTCGCGATTCTTGTACACGGTTCGTTTACAAGGCCACCTTCAAACTCGTTCCACACTGAAGGTCAAAGTCTCACGTTTCTGAAAGAACACGTTTGACTTCTAACATTTTTCATTATTATCATATTAACGCGACAAAGCTGTTCTATCATTTTGTCACGTTACTCGTGTGCCGTGAGCAATTTATTACCGAATTCACTTTTTCACGATTATATCTGTATAATACTTTGCGTTTTAAAAATTTAGAATTTAAAAAATTTTAATTTTAGCGTTTCAATACACCGACTAGTGACAGAAATTTAACTACTGAAAGTAGATGGAATTAGTATTTAAAAATACACACTGTGAGGAACAAGCTTTTGATGTTGTTTTAAATAGCAGTTACAAATAGTAAGTAGTATCAAGCACGTATGAAAATTGTTTTAGTAATTAAAGCAATGGAATTTTCATCTAAAGAAAGTAAAAGTGATGTATTCTACTGTGTTTACGGTTCTACACTGTGTACAAAAATAATACACTTCGTTTTTATCATTTTTAGGGGTAAAGAGAAAATTTCGCGGAAACGGAGAATAAATTAAACGAAGAAGAAGTTGTCGATCGTTTCAATATATGGGTGAAAGTTTTAAAAATAGAAACACGTGTAATATCATGTATGAGAGTGTGACTACTACACTTTATAATAGAAGATTTCATCCCATCAAATATTATTTCAATCATAAGTAGAGTTGTATATAAAATGCATAATTTTCCGAAAATCGTGTTGGATAGTTAACTACATCTTTGTTCTAGATAATTGCGTGCGCCGATTAAAAAATATTATATTACAATTCTATCAATAAATCTTCCAACTGCTTCAATTATTATAAAGTTGGGTAATTTAACGGGTAGCCACATTAATAATATTTTCAGTACAAATAAATCTCTTATTTTGCGCGGCAGAATAAGAAAATTTACAAATTTTGTGGATGGAAATTTTCACTATATAGACACTTAAAATTCTTCCCAATTGTTCAAAGCTACTCAGTATTTGGAATACTCGCAGGAGTACTGTCCGTAGTTTGCAAATTTACTATCAGACGGCTAAAATTTAAGATATGCCTCGTGTAAATTTTCCAATAGTAAATTCTTGTTAGAACCATGTGTATCTTGTCAGCATCGTTTCTTCTTAAGGAAAAATTTTCAGGAAATTTAAGTATTATATAAAAAAACTATGTTGTCGAAGGCGTCTTCAAGGTGAATCCTTTACCATTCAGGACAATTCATGTTCTAACTGTTGCTACGAAAGCTCAGTATAAATAAGGAGTACTTTTTAATCTTAACATATTGCCATACTGAAGCAGTTCAAAATTTGTTTACGTAATATTTTTTCTTTTAATAAATCTTACCAAATATTTTCACAAAGTTCTGTTATATTTATTACTCATAAGTCCAAGTAGTTAATACGACTATTTCGAATCAAGTAACTGAATAAATTTCTAATAATAATGATAGATTAGTATTCAAATTTCATAAAATATTTATTTTCATTTTCAAATACCTTGTATATTAGATCTATTATAGGTAGTATTGCTCTTGAATTTTTAGATGTTAAAGTTTCGAAACCGAGAAATTTAGAAATTACAAAACTTCAAATTTTGGTACTGAGAAATTTTTTAATTTTAAAATGTTTAAACTTTTAAATTTTGAAATTTGAGAATCTATAAAATGAGAAAAATCACGAATTAAAAATTTGTAAAGTGGAGACATTAAAAATTTGTAAATCTGTATATTTTTGAATACTACTTTGGAGTATGTCTTTCTGTATTACCAATTGCTACTAACTTCTTCAAATGTCATCACTGATCTAACGTAACGTTCAGTCGCCTTAAAAATAATATCAATTTTTGCCCGGGGCGTTGCAAACCCAAGTGTGATTATGAGAGCTGAATACTTATAATTGCAATTAACTTCGCTAATTAATTTATTGTATAACTCGAATTGTAATTTTCCGGCATTATTGAGCGTTTTAAAAGAATTACCTAATGTAATACTTGAAGTTATAAATATTTATAGGTAGCTGTGCAGCACAGTAAATATTGTTCAAATTTTCACTATTATGCGAGTATTAATAACTGTTAATTTTGTAATGTTAATAGAGGTGATGCTTTAAATTGTATTAAGGAAAGCATTCGCGGATATGGTTTTACCGTTTCGAATATGCAATCTAATCGAGAAGCATGTAATTGTATGTCAATCTGATAAATTATTAGCGAAATCAAGGTACGTAATTAATGCACGGAAGCAAAGTTACCGTACATGAACCTTCAGCACTCTGGATATGTAAATTTGCTGCTACTATCGCTTGCTTAAGACAGCTACAGATTGCCAAGGTTATGAGTACGGTAAAGCACGTATACCATTAATTATTAATTTACACGCCAGATTCGCAATTAGGTATCTCTGGAGGAAACCGCTTGGTTACCATTGAGATAATTGAATCAATCTTATTCTTTTATTCGAAAGTATCTATAATACTTCCAGGTTTCTTTGCATTACGTTAAGTGATGTTTTAGTCTTAAATATAATCTTGTTAAATTTTCTCACGTTTGATAACACTTCTGAATTCCGGTTTTAAGGTGTTGAGTACGGTAGTGAAAATTAACATGTGCATTGAGATACATATGTTATTAGGGGTGTCATTATCGGTTTGGAGTGTCTGGTCCCGCCTATCTGTCTGTCAGCAATTCTAGTCTTCATAAATAACGAATAAAATAATCTCGTTTAATTTTAAATCAATCTTAATACCTTTTATGATAAATTTTCATAAATTAAAACAACTGGTTCATAAATTATAATATGTACTATATTGCAATTATATATAATTACAGTGTGTGCTTGTATAATCATAGAGTAAAAAATAAGATCAAAGACACTTGTGCGATTACCTAACCAATCTAAATAGCATACACGCCTAATCAATCTTTCAGACCAACCAATTTTATCTATCTAACTAAGCAATCTATTTATAAACATACCTAACATATCTACTTATCCTAATTACATTACCTTATCTATCTCCTTTACCGAACTTACTAACTTACCTCAGCATCTTACCAAACCTATCCTTCTACCTACTCACCTTCTATCTACTTACCCAACCTACTTAGCTATTCTTCCTTAATTCACCTGTTTAATTTACTTAGCTAACCTAGCTGCCTACCATACGTAAGTCACATAACCACTTAAGATACGTAATTAATCGGTCTATTCAACATACCCACCTAACCTTCTACGCAATCCATCTCAACCACATTGTCGTTTATAAAAATGTTTGTTGCTTACTAATAAATTACAATTTGTATATGAAATGCTGGAAATTTAAGCCTTTTCTCTTTATAAATCTTATCGCATTGCGATTTTATGATTCTAATTCTTAATTTTTTATTTACTCGAGATTGGCGAATTTGAAGATTCGTATCTATTATATTTTATACGTTTTATAGAGTTATTTGGATATTCTATTCTAGCTGACCGTTTTTCCGCAATTGTTGATGAATTTATGACAAGAAAGCATTAGACTTAAGAACCTGGCATTTTGCATACATATTCAATCATGCTTAAGATAATACTGTGAATATTTGTCAGTAATTTCGTTGAATATTTACAGAGTCACAGCTGACTCTTGAAGCATGTGTGAAAAAAACTTGTAGTGTCAGACTTGACTTTTTTACATAATCCAGTCATCTAGAATAAAAAAGCCAGAACTTAGAATTAGTCATTATGAATACGGCTACAGCTGAAAACTGAAAATAAGTAATTAATGGATAAATGTTAAAAAAGTGGCGAGATTTCAAACAAGAAGTTTGATTTTTACTCAAAAATGTAAACAGTTAATGGCTTCCAAGAAGTAGTAAGTTTTAAGATGAAACAAGTTCGTACTTTCAGCCATAGCCAGTCATATACATATGTATTGTTGTACACTATATATAGTGCTGTTATTAATACACTTACAAGGGACATCACCCAATCGTTACACGCCGCTTTTGTGAAATTTTTATATGTTATAGAACTCGGAAAAATATTCGACACGTATCTTTTTTACGTGCGAATATCCACTTTGAAGTGGTGAAAATAACCCTTAAATTTTGGGCTGAAAAAGCTATTTTTACAAATATCTCGGGAACTATTTGCAGCTTCAACAAAATTATCTTATGGTATTTGTAAACGATTTGTTTTCTTAACATAATTTCGAAACGTTTTTGTAAATAAAAAAGAAGAATCGGATTGAAAGTGGTCGATGTAAATCAATATATTGTATCAATATGTCTCAATGAAGACGTACCTACCTACCCTACAGAAATATTTTTATAATGACATATAACATCAATCTGCTTCTGTATCAACTAGTCAAAGTAACTTTCTATTATGTATGGTTTATAGCAATTACTTATGTTACCGAATTTCTCGTTAATATTTTGATTGTACCTTCAAAAACTTTGTTTTAATACCTTAACCGCTGCTAAGTTTCTGTAAATGACTCTAATGATTTTTAAAACTACTTCTTGCTTTATTATCCTTAAACATTTAAAGCGGTTCTGCCGATTCTGCTTTCCGCCATCAGCTTATGTGATGTTATCACAATATATGATGTAGACCTGCATCGGTTGATCTTTTATGATCATTCGCATCTCTATATTCTGCGAATGCATATTTTTTTGTTTCTATAAAAGTTCTACGAGGTTTCTTCTTTGGTGGTAGATACTTTACATATTCTTATTACCAGAAAGTATATAATTATATAATTGGATTATCAAATACTTGTAAACATAGTGACGATGTAAAAATTATTATGTAAAAAAATAAGACGCAAATAAAATAAAGGATTCTCGTCGTTTTACTGGAAATAGCAAAACTATAATCGGCTGTTCAATCTTTTCTCTGCATATTGAATTTGATCCTATCGTTATGTAAAATACTGCTGTTTCAGTTTCAATTTCGTCATTATCCAAATCAATTGTTTTTGCTGTACAATGCAAGGGTCAATTAATATTGTACTTTACTATATTTATAAACCGCTCGAATCTATCAAATGAAATTTGACCCTATTTGCATCTTTGGCTAACTAAATTATTTTCGATACGTTCGTTCTTATATTCGCCAAAATTGCGACACTGCAGTAATGCACCTAATTAACTAGTGTACTTTTCTTTTCTAAACAACCGGCTATATCCGAAACGATTGAATGAACGTTTGTAAGTTGTTCTTCCGATTGGAGATTTCGTGGTTGGAACATGATTCTGTTACCCAAGGGATTTTTCGAATGCGTGGCAATGCCGGATCTTTATTGGTCGTTACCAGTGTGTTGATTTAAACATCAACTTTCTACGATTGAGAGAATGTTATAAGTTCCGACGTGACTAGCAGATTTTACACAGAAACGAACGTTGCTTAGGTTTATTGTAACGGACAAGAAAGGGCCCCCAAAGGACCACGGGTATCGAATTCATTCCAGCAATTAACATCGTCAACCAGTCGTTATTAAATTTTTTACGGTGATTTATCGTGGCTTTACAACAGAGACTAAGCACAGTTTCGTTTCGCTAATTTACTAATATACTTTTTTCTTACTTTTCCTCAAGTATAGCGAATTCTTTCTTACGGATCATTAGATTGTGATTTGATCACTAGCCGCAAGGTAACTTTGTTTCTTCTTTCTTTCCATTTTTCCGTTGTGAAACAAGTCTGAAGAAGTTATTAGATATTCTTAAGTCTGTGACGAGAAGGAAGTATTGTGCAGGAGTTTTATTTCCTTGATTGGATTGCATCATCTGAAACAATGTTCCACATTAATGAAAGAGATATCGATCAATTTTTCTTCTTAATTGTTGTGAAAGTAAGAACAAGAATATTTTGTTGAAACGTTATATAGTTATATTTATTAGTTCCTGTATATAATTATATAAATATTATACTGCATGGTATTAGTATATTAGTAGTACATTTGTCGTATATTAGCAATACATTAGTGTGTTACTAATAATTTTTAAGTTGTCATTTTCGGAGCGAATCCATAAAGGATAAAAAGGATGATCATCATAACGAACAACTCTCAGAAACATTAAATTACTTTTAATGATATTTTAATTATATCAAATATATATATATTGAAATAAATATCTATCAATTTGTTCTATTTCAATTTTTCCTCAAAAACCGCACGAACTTTCCGGACGACCTAATACCTATTATGATTTCACCATTTTATACAATCAACCTCATTGAAATTCAATTATTAATTTCTGACCAGTAGAATAATATTATGATCAGTATTTGTATAAGAAATGTACAGACTGTAAGTACATAAATTCTTGAAGAACAAAATTTGCATCAAAATGTTATTAGCAATCCAAATTATATTTTTCTACACAAATGCCAAAGAGAATTAGGTTATTTCAAATGAATTCATATTTTATGATGCTTACAGTTATTTTAAATTTAAATAAAGGAATAAAAGTTTAATTACTGTTTATCTTTCAATACAAAAAAAATATCTAGTATTATAAAATCATAAAAGTTTACGATAGCTATCCATTATTGTTTATCAATATATTTTAATGTCACGTATATAAACAAATTATGCTCTTTAAAATTGTCTTCCACATTTAAAATAGTCGTAACTGTCTCGTAAAATATAATTTGCGATGATATCTCAGCATACAGAGGTTTTAAGTCATATCGAGAGATAAAAGATTATCTTGGATAGAGGATTATTCTTCCTAATCTAAGCTAAAATTCCATTTTATTGTTAATCGCATTAGGAATTTGTCTGACACCTGGTATTCTGTTACGCAAACTCAGATTATCCCGTAAATAATGTCGTGAATCATCTTATCTTGAATACAATTCATCTTTCACTAATTGTCGTACAAGTTACGTTCTTCGTAACTTCAGCTTTAATTTATATTCAAACATAGAATGTTAATAAAGGTCATCATAAATTAAAGAAAATTTCCTCTACATACCATATGTATTATAGTGAAAGTGTACTGATATTCTGTTAATCAAAAGCATAATACAAAAGTGTTAGTACGTAAATGTATATTAATGTATACGTTTTATTACTACATTTATGGATTATTGAAAATTTATGAAATTGTAGGCGACGAAATGTTAGCAATTAAATAAATATTGCTTTGTTATAAGATATTCTCCTTTTACGTAATGAAATTATTCAAATACAAATATTTTAATTTGTTACTAAAATGTTCAACAAATTAAATGTCATTAAATCATCAAAGAATTGTCAAGTAACCTTTATTTCAAGTTTCTGTTTTTTAGGAAATGATATTAGCACAGCAACTTTTTGTTTTTTTCTATCGTTTCTTACTTAACTTTGTATTTATTTATTTTTGTCAGATATAATATAATTTTTAATGTTGCTTCAAAATTGTGCATTATTGCTTACTTATATCTAAATTATTGACGAAACCATGACATCGTACGATCTACGACATAATTAACATATTCTTACAAATTGCATAGACTTTGTATTTCTTCATGGTTGAATTTACAGAATTGTATAACTATTATCATATATTATTAACATATAATTACAACTGCTATTAACATATCTTCTACTTTTCTCGTAAAAATGTCATTACATATTGCACCTGAGTATAATATGTTGAATGATAATTGGTATGTTACATTATTCACATAGCGGAAATTCTTGTTTGTCTAATATGCATGAATGGATTAAACCTGCACAATCTATCCTAATTGTGCTAATTGAAAACTACACTGTACAACTAATTAAATTCGCGAAATATTCATAATTCATTTTCTTGAGTTCAGTACTTTCTGCTAATACTTGGATCTATTTTTTGTGGGTATAATTAAAACAACTTTCATTCTGGTGTATGCTTTAAGAATTATTTATGCTATCTTCAACAGAGTTGCTAACTACCTTTCTTACTTTATCGGCATTCTCTTTAACTTTAGAAAAACTTTAAATGAACAGGGTAAGTTACTAAAAGTGATCACTTGAAATAGTACATTATCTATTACTTTTTGATTTTGAAAGAAAATTTCAATGTCATTTTGCATTTTTTAAACAGATTTACATACCACTTTCTACGTAATTTTATACATAATTACCATACTATTCTATGTAAAAAGGTATGTTAAAAATATTAACAATTCATGAGGCATATTAAATTTGAAAGTATGATATTTCAGTTCAAACATTTCAAATGTTTATATATATCATAAATTGTTGACATTATTTTATATTATATTCTAGTATTTTTACACCGAATGTTTTGACAAATCGATTTATGTAAAAATAAATACGCAATTCTATTACAAAAAATGAAATACAAATACATTTTTTTTCTTCAAATAAAACTGTAAGTTTGTTTTTACGTAGATCGAGTCTTCAGAATATTTTAAATTTTGTACATCGAATAAGAAAGTATTAGTGTCAACACAAAAATGTCAAGAATTGATGAGATACTTTAAATATTTATATAAAATTTCTGAATTTGAAGTTTAAATTATATGTAAACAAGAAAGTAAGAAATCAATATATTTTGGAGGAATTATAGAATGTTATATTGTATTTAAAGTAATTAATTGTAACTAAATGTTACCGTTGTATTATAAGCTTTTGTGTGTATTGTAAATCATTATAATCATTTGACATACTCAATACAAATACCACCTTCGATTTTACGGAACTATAATACGTTGTTCTCGAATTTAATCTGAAAATGATTTTGAATATAATATTATATGTACAAGTGTCTTGTCATTAAAGATGCGTCTCTGCCACATAGTGTATATTATTTTATTGGTTGTGATGTGCTCACTATGAATATCGCATTTGTCTTTGTCGAAAGCGAGAAAGCTTACCAAAAATGTAAAATATCTCTAAAGTGAGAACGTCAACTGAATACATTTTATGATGTCTTCAAACAGGTCTAAAATTAATCTTCCGGTAGTCACGATACCACTGACATTTCTAAAATTTACGTGCTATATATTAACATGAATACACTAATACTATATACACTAATAAAATACCTGAACTAAGAAGTATAAATTAAGAAGAATATCAAATATATGTATGTATATACATATAGAAAGTACAAAAATGGCCGACATTCATCACACTTTTCCGCATGACAAAAGCTGTACATAACACTACATATTTTTGATAGCGACAATTGCACATTTTTGAACTAACAATAAGTACCATTTGTTGTGGCAATTTCGAGCTACTTTTACTTCATTTTGCAATGTTCCGTAACTATTTAAATGTGGTGTTATTTCTTTTCACTTCATTACACAATATTTACTTTTTGGAAGAAGATTGTGATATTAGGGTCAATGTGTAGCATCTTCGCCATCGTTCATTTTAGATATTAACCATCGGCGGTTTCGCTACGACATACAGCTTGCACATTAGTATTCGGAGACAGTACTACTCCTGCATTTGTTCTTTTGCATACAAGTTGTTAATTTAGGCATTATATTACTTATTTTGCAGACAGGTGAATCATTCATTGTAAATTAATAATATATCAGGAACTTCTTTCTGTTATAATATTTACTTAAACAAATCACTTGAAATAAACTGTTTGTTGTAGTATTTTTACTCTTCATTATTATTCGGACACTGTTCACTTTCCATAAACTAACAATATTTAGAAGCCATTCGAGCTGCATGGGGTTTTGTATACAAACAAAAAATTTACAACCCACTTTAAAACGCGGAGGAGGATCTATGATAGTATAGTGGTGCATTTCCAGTGCAGACGTTGGTAAATTCGCGTTCATTTACGATATTTTAGATAAAAATAGATATTGGGACCTTTTAAAAAAAATTTATTAAAAAGTGCAATTAATATAGCAATACAAAGTACTTTCAAATTTTATCAGGACAGTGATCCAAAGCACAAACCTCGAATATTACATAAATATTTGTTATATAACTGTCCAAAAGTGTACATCCACCTCCATAATCCCCAGACATAAATTTCATGAAGAACTTATAGGATGAATTAAACCAAAAAATATGAAAAACACCAATAAATTCAAAAGTTGTATTATACAATGGGATAAAAGGAAAAATGGCATTCTATTCTTTTCAAAATATTTGAAAAAAGTTGTTTTTAACATGTCCAAATGATGATTTGAAGTTATTAAACGAAAAAAAGGATTTGCAACAAAATATTAAAATTGTAATCTCTCCTACTACATTTTATATAAATTCTTTACTTTTCATAAAATGTCCGAACATTAACGTGACGTGTAAATGCGATAGCTTTGATATATTTATAGCTATATTATTTATAGTTTGTAGAGAAATGTTATAGTTGAAACGACATTGTTTATATATTTTCAATCTACAATAAATGATTTATTTTTCTGTCAAATAAACAGTTCGATAAATCATTGTTTCCTGTATCCGAATATTAATGTATCTGTATTTAAACTTGTATAAAGTTGTACACAAGAGTATATTCACAATACATAATATAAATACAATATACCTACACGCTGTATATTGACAAGAATGTAATAATATTATATGGACTAATCAAATCTCTAGACTAATAAGAATAAAATAAGAAGAATACAGGAATGTATATTCAAAGTGTTCAAGGTTTTAACGTCCAAACGCTGTTGGTATATTCTGTGGACTGAAATAAAAAAGAAATGTTATATGGATATAAATCTCTTAAAGCTTTATTAAAAAGTTCTGACAGTAATACGAAACAAGAAGAGCAGTAGCAAACTTACAGTAAATACGACGCGATAAAAAACAGATGAGTAATATTTACGTTTACTTTGTGTATACAGGGTGTTACATGTAACGCTACTCACGATTTTTCTCCCACTTGCAGCCACCTTACAAAAAAAAGTTTTGCACAATATTTGCAGAGTATGAAGTGCACGATAGGTATTAGTAAAGCAAATTTCGAAAACAGTTAGAAACATATATTTTTTTTCATTCATAGCTCTAGAGGACATCGAGACGAATTCAAAACACGTATTACATGATATTTTTATTAACACATTATTCGATTTATAGAAGAGGAAATGTGAAGTCTGTACTTAGCTTTTGACTTTGGTAGTGCAACCATTATTTGATTCCGAAGAAATTACTGAAAAATACACTTTATTTAATTACAGGTTCAAAATGCATTATTTCCGCCTTCCATCACGCAATATTCCGATCTTTTACTTCATATTTCTACTTCTGTAAATCGAGTAATATGTTAATAAAACTATTATGTGATATGTGTTTTGAATTCGTCTCGATGTCCTCTAAAGCTATGAATAAAAAAAAAAATATATGTTCCTATTTAAAAAACCCAAGGTGACCTTGACTTTGTCAAGAAAACAAATTGTTTTCGAAATGTTGCTTTACTAATATCTATTGTGCACTTCATACTCAGCAAATATTGTTCTAAATTTTTTTTTGTAAGATGGCTGCAAGTGGGAGAAAAATCGTGAGTAGCGTTACAAGTAACACCCTGTATAAGCTACGTTTACCATCCGAGATTGACGTATACCAGTCCCATCAGTAAATTAATGGACTTCATATCGAAATGCCGCAATTATTTACAAATATAGAAGTAATAAATTCTATTTTCACCGATATCAATCCTATGCTGTCTAAGATGACGAACATTTTGAAATCGAATATTAGTTGCTTCTTGCATAAACAGAATTATCGTAAATATTGCTTATTTGCTTCTGCCTTACGTCGCAATAACCGTGAGTATTGCTACTGTTCCCTTCATTTCATTTTATTATGTACTATAACTTTTAACGCACCTTCAAAAGACTTATGTTTGCATAACATTTCTTTCTTATTTCAACATAGAATATAATAACAAAATGTGCACGTTAAATCCTTAAATAATCTTTATATAAAATAAAGAGAAAATATAGAAGTCCTTGTGTCCGAAATGAGTAAGGACTCTAAACAAAAGGTTTATAGCATAACATTGTAATTGTTACACGCTTCTTTACCGTGTGTAAACAAGAAATAATAGTTAGTTTGATTAAAATGCTGTATCCGGTCAATACGAGGTTGCCGTCACGTGCTAACAAGTTGCTACGGATGCACAATTAACAACTGTAGCGGTTAATGTAACTTTACTTTGAAAGGTTTGAGGTCCTTGAAGGACCAGATCTGATCGGACGTATTGCTTATTAGGGTCAGTTTTCTTAGACACGTGGTTTTTTCTCAACGGTTAGAGACAGCTTGGAAAATAGCAGATCGTAGTTAACATCGCACCTTCATTAGTCCACTTCACGTTTTCGTTCAAGTTATTAGTTATTTTTATTTGTTATCGTTCTTGTTATTATTTTGTTGAAAATATATTCTTGTTGTCCGTAAATTGTAGTGACATGTACTTATTGCAACTCACGTTATCTTAAACATTTTTCATGAATATCTCGTATGTAACTTCTTCAAAAAGTCGATACGATATTCATATTCGGCATGTTGAAACATGTAAAATAACATATATCGTGTGTTAGAAACTCAGCGAGACAAGGGTAATGTCTCACCAAAGCTTTTGTCACGAAAAAACAATATCGCCCCATTTTACTCAACTTTCCCTTACTATGTAATCGTACCAAAATAGTTCGGTACTCTTTACTGGCATGTTTTTTATGTGTTCGAAGCGGGAATATTTGAGGTAGACCTAATTTCCGTTCAGCTATAAAAGCGTTACTGATACCATACCTGCTTTATGCAGAATTCACGTGCAAGAGAGCGTGGCAGCCGGTGCACTGTCCGATGCACGTGACGCGAGACTCGTTGCGTCGGGCACGGTCACGTGCACCGGCTAAGCGGACTCTGACTCCGTGAGGCAAGGCAATATACAGATTTACCGGCGCGTTCCTCGTGCACCATGAAATATACATGAATCATATGGAGCACATGTCTTGTGCCGTTTTCAGCTAAACTGGGCAGGTAGTTTTGTCTAAAATTATCAGGATCTGATGGAGGGAAAGTTCCTCAGGAATTTACTGACGCTGTTGGTCGTCTGTACGTAAGGCCATATATAGTGAAATTCGTAGTGCCGAGATATATCAACGCGCTGAAACTCATTAACACTTTGATATGCCAGTCATATCTTAATGACGTGTGAATTTTTATGAGAGAGTTATTAATTTTATGAAGAGTAATATTTATTCATTTGAATAAATGAAATGGCAAATGAACATGAATATAATAATGAATAGAATCGCATATATTTGTATACAATTTTATTACCTGTATATTTAAAATGGACATTTATGAAGAGTTTTTACTGTCGAGTTTAAAAGGAAGATTTAAACTCAAGGATTTCAAAGAGAATAAAGATGAATGACACTCAACGGTTTCATTATATTATATTGCAATTACAGGGAACACAATTTCCTCTGTAAGTAAATAAACGTTTTATTCCAAATATTATTATTCGTCTATGATAATTGAAATCGTATGTAATCGGTTTTAGATATTTTTGTCTATTTTTCTAAGGAAACTTGTGACAGAGTAAAGCTATTATTAACAGAAATTCTTCATATAGTTATGAAAAGTCGCTATCACTTATTTATATGGCAATATAAATATCAAAATAAATAGTTAGACATAAGCACTAAGTTATAGAAGTAAATTGTAAAACAATATTTATTTTTTACCAGGAAGCATAGTTTGCACACTAGCCATTTTTATGCAAAAACTTATTCTAGTCGTAACATATATTCATATAATTATGAATATTATGAACGATTACGATAATTGAGAGTAAACACTAAATTCTAGAATTGCAAAACACTATTTTTGTTTTGCAAAGAAGCACAGTTTATACGCTAGCTATTCTGTTCTCAAAACAAAACAATTTAAATTTTATTACATATTCAGATAATATTATGAGATAATTATAATGTTTAATATAAAACTGCAGTCAGTGTATCGGAATGCTTATCATCAGTGCTTCAAATTTTTTATCAAAAGTGCACATAAGATATCCTAGAAATTTAAGGATAATGAAATTAAACGAGTTTTGGAAAAAATATTGTAAAAATAAAGTAGACCTTAATTCATATAATAATGCTGCCTGAACCTTACAATCTTTTTTATAATACATATTTCTTATCAACAAGTTTTGCTGAAGAAGTATTTAATCGTTGAAAATTGCTGGAACTTCTTTATGTAAACATGGACCATAATACTCAACATAAGAATCCGAAGTTATAAATAAAACTATTTTCTCTGAATATGAAAATAAATAATGCTTAATTCATGTATCAAATATATCAATCATTACATTCTAATTAATTAAAAGTAAATCGTATATTTAAAGTACATTTCATGATAAATATTGCAACGACTTCTTTCACAATATGTATTGTGATATACATCACAATATGTAACACATCAGAAGTAATTAATACTTTAAATACATAAAACTTTGTATTTGAAATATTTGGATCTGTATAAATTACATGAAGAAATGAATAATGTACCTGTAAATAAAACATGTAGATGAAATAAACGGATTTTCAGGAATTTGCATTTCAAATTACTCAGCTGTGCAACGAATGAAAATGGCAATGCTCAGTAAAATATCTTGATGTTGTTTTGCGTACTTCAATTTGTTAAGTTTGTTATAAATTTAGAAATAAATGTAACTGATTTTTGTAACTGATAACAAAAGTTGCCAGATGTTGAAATATAGATCGATGTAATAGACAACAGAATAACGGATAATAAGATGTATAACTGCAAACATTTCGCTTCAATTATCATTTTTATATTTCTGAAAGTTGAGTAACTAATTCAACTAAACTCTTTTAAGGTAAGATAATTATAAGGACGTTGATACAATTATTAATTCCATAGAATTTTTTAAAACAAAATTATTTATTAGTTTCAAGGGAAAAATGTAGATTTGTGTCGCATGATATGAGAGGTATATTAAAAGACCATAAGATAATTGCAACCATTATAAAACCATTATAATTTTTCTGTTTTCATCGCGAACGTTAGAAAAGTAGTTGGATACAGTATGTTGATCTGCTTACGTCAATCGCAGACATGCATGATAATCGATTAAATTAATAAAGTAACATGAAAAGTAATTAATCAAATAATAAGAACGATTAATCTCATTAACTATTTTTCAACACATACAAAGTGTACGTGTAACTATGTAGTCAGTTGAAGCAAGAGTTGCTGTATCACGCATAAATCAAGTCATAATCTGCAGCAAACAATCATTATGATATTAAAGCTGTTTCCTACACGATCAAAATAAATATGCCAACGGCATGCGGTGCGTGGAATTATTGCACGTTTTATCCGTGAATATGCACATTTTTTATACGGACCAATCATTTATCTGTATTATCTAAGCGACTGATATTATCAGGGTGAACAGTTTTCTAGGTCAACCTTACTCGAAGTATAATATCCATTTACGTTTATCGTTCGTTTATACAGAATACTTATCATAACGGTCTCTGCAATATTTCACATAGCGTCGATGATCTGATAACAAATATTTTCAACAAAAATTAGTCAGCACTCAAACTGCAATAAATTATAACATTAACATTTACTACAACACCTCATTTATAATCAAAAATCAAGATTTCCTTCGCTCCGATAAACAGCGCCATATGTAAATGATATCAAGACAAGTTCAATGATATCAAACGGAGAACCTTATATCTTCTTTCCTTTTCTTTCAATCATTAATTAAAACAAACATCTGAAAAGGTTATTACTCAAATATATATTCTTGTTGAAATGATGAGACTGAAATTGGATTACTTTTCATAAAACATTATTTGATACATATGATCTGAAGAAACTCAAGTGGAGATGAAATGATTATTGTAACATTTTAATGAACATTTCGATAAATTGAATTACCTCTATATATGCAGGAAGTTAAAGAAGTTTAATTATATAATTAATACGATTAATCAGTATGAGATCTTTATCGTATTAATACGACATTTGGGTTTTTGACGACATTTCGTAACAATTGCTTAAAGGACTGACTTCAAAACTTATGAATCGAAAATTGGCTTTGCATATGAACTTGCAAGTGACATTTTTGAACCTTACTATAAGTTCCTAAAGTTAGAACCTTTCTCTTAAATCATGCTGTATATAGGAATGTGGTTCTATTTCATTGCCTCGAATCTACAGTTCTGTTTACAGCTTCAGAATTGATTTATAAGAGACAGTGACATCAGTGACTAAAAAGAACAGGGTTCACGTTCTGGTTTCTTATATCGAGCAATTATCTTAAAAATATATACAAACTATGTCATTGCAATCTCGATGATTACAGCAACCCTGTTTGGAGTTACAATTATCTCAGACATGATAATAACAAACCAATAAATAACTTAAACTTTTTCTAAATTCTTTCCTCTTTTTGTAATTCGGATTGAAATTCCTGGGGTTGAGAAAAGAAGATCTTCATCATTTCATTCATCATGTAACTAATTTCATGGTATAATTAGATAATATATTTTTATAACACATACCTAGCTGTATTTCCTGCTTTTCTCCTCTTATGTAATTTTATTGTCATTAGTATTATTATTATTACTACTACTACTACTGTTTCATCATTATTACCATTACTGTTGAATAACTACAATAAGCTGTAATATTCTAATCAAAATATGAACTAAAATAGTATTCTCTAATGTTCGTCTTCTGTCCGTTTCAATAAGCAAGAATCTATTCTGACTCTAAGTCTTCGGGTGCGACTCATTAAAAATTTCCTTATTCGAATAAACAATCAGTGATGTAAAATACCAATTAATTTTAATACCCTGTTAAGGTGGAACTAAAGAATTCACGTATCTATGTAGACATAGGTATTCTTTAATTCTGAATATAAATCGTATACTGCATCCTTAACAACTCTTGCCAAAATAGGCTGATTGTCTACGTTATATAAATGGAATATCTGTAATAAGAGTTAAATGACTCATTTATTTTGAAAGTAGCCTAATTCGTTTTCCAAAAAAAGTCGAACTAGTTATTATAATTTATACATTTCTACATTATATTTCATTTTGGAGCAAATTGTAAATAATGCATTTAAAGTCAATAAGATTTTAAGAAGAAAATTAGTTGGTTGTTAGAATAATAAAAATTTGTATTTTAAAAGTGGATTAAATTACATTCTAAGAATTTTAAACGGATGTAAAGTACATTATGCAGTAGAGTTGTACCTATAAAACAAGAGTTTTATGTTTTATTATTAATGTCGTCTTGTTCGATTGGTACAGGCAATAATTTTTAAAATAATACTGATTGCATTAATTGTATAATTTTTTATATAATTAAACAAACAGGTAAGAAAAATCACCAATATGGTAAGAATTGATAATAGTAACCCGACTAAGTGCACAGTATGTTTAATAATATTAAATTGACACCAATGTAAGAAAAAATCTAATCGCAATTATCAAATACAACGATTTAATGGATTTATTATACTACATACAACCTGCGTACCATAATTATTATAAATCCTCCTTGTACACGAAAATTGGAGTATAATGAATTACAATATGCAAAATATTATTAGTTTGAATGTGACATTTTTTAATAATGAATGAAAATTGAGTATTTTTTAAATTTATTACATTAAATTCTCTATAAGTCTTTTTATTTCAGGAGAAATTTATTTTTTTCACGAATTTTTGTTAAGAATTAAAAAGCTATTTCCTTAATTTAGTCTATCTATAGCCATCAAAAACGTATTATTTTTTCAAACAACGTTTATTATACATTTTGACATACAATGTGATCATACTACAAAATTATCTGTTACCAATATTTTTTAATTTATAAAAACACAAACCTTTAAATATCTCGATTTTTAAATAAATAGATAGATCACGTTCAAAATAAATGGCTCAAATTATAATTTTTTACTATTTTTTCATAACATAAAAATAACACAAGAACATAAGAAAATCTTATATTCTTATAGCAACATCTTCGATGTACAATGGGACACGAACAGAGAATATCTATCAGATTTTCACATCGTCATTGATCATTCGATATAGAAATTCAATGGACTCGTGAGTAAAAGTAAGTTTCTTGAAAGGAATTCGAGTTGTATAAGGGCAAAATTCATTCTTTGAACGAACACATGAATTTTGTATCCACAGCAATAGCTATGCGGGTGAAACCGTGAAGTTTCGTAATGTTACACAGCTATCAAATGCTAAGTAAAATAGAAACGAGAGGACACAGATGGACGTCGATCGACGACGAGTTTCGTTTTCCATTCTTAGCAGCGAGAATGCGCGGCCAACTGGGATCGAAGATTAAGAAAAAAAGAACACACACTGTCGTAAGATAGCTTTTACAACGCTTCCCTTTCAGTGAAATTGAGAGATTACGTGCATCTCCTTGTTCGTCCTTGCACGCTTAAGTGATTACGGTGTTCACCAACTTCCTGTATTTTGCCTGGTGTCCATTAGCAACGGAAAAAGGTTAAAACTTGTGGTTCGAAACTTTCCATGGAAAATAGCAAAGCAAGTTCGCGTTTCGTTTCCCTTTTACTGTTACTCAAAGCAGGAAGATGTTGTTTTTCTGAGATACTTTACGACATTGTAACATTCTTTAACCCATTGAAAAGTAATCCTGATAACTTTATTTTTCTTATACACTTACTTAAAATTCGGAGGTCTTCTATTTTTTAGATAAATATGTAAATAAGGGTTATGAGATGAAATCTAAATTAATTTAGATATTTGTTTTGTAATGAAAGTTTACTAACTTCATCGGTGTATACTATTTAAAAGTAATTTATTTTTACATTTCATTTTTTTTTTAAACTTGAAGTAAACGATTTTTTTATTTTGAAACGATTTGCAATTCGCATTTCATTCTTAATGGAAAAAAGTTGAGTAGCATAAGTATGTCTTTTTTCATTTCTAAATTGAAAGTACCTTAACGCTTTCTCATGTGAAACACTCCAAATAAATAAATGTACATAAACAAATATAGTTGCACTATAAAGACAGTGTATTTTCAAACACATCATTGCACTTTAAAAAAATTGGAATTGAAAATATTTCCTTTATAATCTTGGTGTATCTACACGCAAACTCAACTTGTTATCTTAGTACCTAAACTATTTATGTACAACTATCTGTAAAATAAACCGGATGCATGAATTAATAATTATTCAAATCAATGTTAGACAGGGCATTCATTAAACTCAGCATAGAAATCAAAGTGCCCATTGAAATTGTTCACTCATCATTGTTACTTTTTGATGATCGTTTGTCAACTTGTCGCTATTGTGCCGTTATTTCGAAGCGTAGCTGGTGTTAAACCTTCAGCACCATTCAGAGTTGCTTTTAAATGGCTCCAAGCGCAGTCAACAAGTTCTGACTCCGGGTCGAACGATCGCCACTCGTGCATGTCGAGCTTCTATATTCCAGTCATCCTTGAACGTAAAGATGCAGTCATGCTTAGCTTGGTAGGCGAACAAAGAGGGAGAGACAGTGAGCAATCTCCTGGGTATTCGAAAAATTTACACCCACACTCTCCGTTATCTTTGTCGCCGATTGTTTTATTTTATCATATGTCTGGGTACGCGTACTAAGGTTGCAACACCTCCACTTTTTAATGTTGTTGGAATTATCACTTTTACTATAAATAACATTTATGTTTATAATATTTATGTTATTTAGTTGAAACGATGTGAACCGACGTTTTCTCCTTCTATAGACATTAATACTAATTAACGATTCTAAATTTTAATTCATGAAGTGGCAACTTGCAATAGCAAGTGAAAGCAGTAAAATGATAAAAAATGATTTGTTCGCTAAAAAAGCAGGTGTGTTACATGTTGATTATACCGGAGAAAGTTATGTGTTAGAATAATTTATTTTAGCTATTATGGTCCATAAAATATATTATATTTGAAATCGTAAGTGCCAATTCCATCGTGATGAAAAACAATAAAAGTCAATAATATTCACGATGGCAACTTCTGCGAGATCCTCATATGACGAATGAAAATGGAATCAGTATAAGAACATGATTTGGTAGTCATATGTCTATACATATATGAATGAAGAATACAAGAACTACTACAAAAGTTTATGCAAAGTTAATATTATCGCATCAAACTGAAGAATCTGAAAGGTACACAAAATAGTTAATTGAAAATATGATATACAAATAAACAAATTTAACAAATTTAATAAACTTTTTACGATTAACTGTTGTAACTAATTTACGATTAATCTCATCTAAATCTTTACAGGTGGTAAACGTAGAAATCCATAGCGTTTAGTTGTGAAATGTTTCAATTACAAAGACACGCATTTCTGTTAAAGATGTTTTCCTTTGTCACTAACACCGTTTATTTTTTCAACTCATTGTTTATGAGTGACAAATTAGATAACACCTTTTTATGAGTGATGTATTTGATAAGGTTATACATATGTATCTACTTTGTCTAAAGAAATGGTTTAAGATTTAGAAAATGAAAATAACATAGAATCAAATGAAATTGAAGTTGACGCTGCGTTAGTAACTCGCAATTCGAGGGTTAATCAACGGACATTTTAAGATATATCGGTCGGTCACTTTTTATTGGCAAATGTGTTAGATATTGGAACAGTGAGAGGGTGAAAGAAACGGTGAGAGGTGATAAATGCGCAAGCAACCATATGGGTGAGTATAGGAAAAATTCTACGTGTCGTTAACTAAAACGATCCCATAAATTTGTGACAGACTATGAATTCGTGTATCGTGGTATGTTGACTGCTTGTACTTAATAACCTTTCACTCGCTTAAGGTGAATATGAGTGGTTTTTGTATAAATCTGCGCCATAAACATCAATTGACTTTAACACGTTCGCTGTAGAACATAACATACACACTATTGCACAAAAGTGTTAGGATATTCATTAAATTTCTCATAATCTCGGGAAAAATTGAATTAGGTTGGTAAGAAATAAATGACCGATTTAGAGACGTCCAACTTTGCCATGTTTCTATGACAGGAGTTGTTTATTATTAGTAGACTACGGACATTTATATAAATACAGAGTGTTCCAGTAACCATGGTATCATCGGAAAAGTTATTCTTTTGCAGAAAAATAAATGAAAAATATACAACGAAGTTCTTATATGCGGCTTCATTTTCGAAAAAACTGTTTAAAAATTCTTTAATATATTAGTAATACATTTGTTACTCAAAGAAAATTTTTAGTTAGTTTAATCATGCTAACATTATTAATTTAACAAGTAATGAAACTGAAAGATCAATAAAATGTATCCCTTTACCATTTTTTTTTCACGATTTCAAATTTGTTCATAATGTATGTATTAATATTTTTGCTCGATTACAGGCTAATTATTCTTGTTAACTTAGATTATTCAGGAAAATTGTACAATAATTATCTTAGAGTTACATTCAAAAGCGAAGCCCTCATTTTCCTTCGGCTTTATTGATTTTCTTTCAAAGTGTTTTTATGCCAGGAATCAGAATAAAAAAATGAATATTGATGATTAATGATTTGAGTGTTAATGATTGTTTCCAGCTGTGTTACAGTGCATAAACGCTAACAGTGATATGGTTATGGATATTGCCCAGTGTATAATTGTTCAACTTGACAGAGCACCGCTCTACTAGATCAGTTACAAATTAAAAGTATTCATGTTTGATCAATCGAAGCGGTTCACTACTTTGACTTTTAAGATAGCGAGATATTACACTTTCTGACTTTTACTTATAGAGGCATGTTAAGTAACAAGTGAAAAAAGAACGTTGGAAATGTCATACAATTCAAACAAAAATTTGTGCAGGAATTTGAAAACTGAAAAGCGAAAGCACTTTAAAATTTATTAATTCTTCTTTGATTCATCGAGTAAGATTATGTCTACTGTAATGGCAGCGATATTTTCAAGAATACTTGTAGTACGATGAAGAAAATAACAGTCTAAAAAATTGGTGTGGTATTTTAATCATATAATTGTGTTAAAAATAATACTTACTGTTTTATTTGCATTTCAGTAGCATTTCTCTTATGTTGGTAAACATACTGCATATTACTCTTTTTACCGCGATTAAATGCAGAATTAAAAAATTACTTGTAAAATTTCATAAGGTATTGATAATTACAGAAAATATATCATTATTGCAAACATATTTGCATTTTCTAAAAGTGTGCACGAATTTATAGACGGATTTGATATTTTTACCGCGATTAAAAATTTTCTTCCCTTGTGTATAATTAGTATCTAATTGAGTATTATATTCTTCGTACATTTTCGGTAGTGACATATTGATGACATCTTCACGTATTATGTGGCCATTTCTGAGGCGGATCATGACAACTTGATCTTTCTTGTTTAAAATACTGCCTTTAGTTCTATAGTGAAACTGGTTAATCAACCCACATACCTAGATATAAAATTTTGATTGTTTGAAGTTGTCACACACTTAACGGTACAGCAACTGAATAATATCAGAACTTCAATACATCCTCATGATTATATGTACTTAATAAATAATAGCGATAACCTTTATAATCTTTGCATAAAAATGTTAAATTGATATTAGTGATTGTAACTGGAATTGATAATTTGTCTGGATAAATATATTTAATTTATGATACATATTAGCTATTATTATTAATGACTACTTTCCATTTACAGGATAATTGTTTCCGCACCCAAAAAATACGCGATATCGAACTTACTTATGTAACAACCAAGTAGCTTAATAACTACAGGAATGTCGATGAAAGCTATCAAAGTTTTATCGAACATCTGAGTACAGTTCTAGGTTTGATAAGAAATTATACTCGTATATTAACGCCTCTATATGCAAACGCGATTGTTCAAACCGCTTTTAACAGACGATCACTAAAGAAACGTGAGGATAGGAATCTAAGAATCCATTTATACGGGTCGTTCGTGATTAAAGGATAAGATCTGCGGCGGCATTTCTAAGGCGGGCGCAATGACTGGAGCCGTTCTACCGTACTCTTCGTCACGAGACGAAGCGGCGGCAGATATGCATATACAGGGTTTACCATAATATGTGGACATAACTTTATCACTGGTTTTAACATATATACAATCAACATATCATGTTCTATCTGATTTCGTTTCCGAATTACAATCGTTTTTGTATTGTATCAAATGTTCACTTACCTTCATAAAAACTGTTAAGTGAACACCAAATCAGAATATTATGTATATCCTTACAATTTTATCAAGTTGCCTGTCATGGTGGATTCTACTGACCCATATTACAATTTTAGTGAAATTATTTACTAGAAGAGAGAGAAAACAAAACAAAAGAAAAGAACTTTTGAGTGTTTTTAGTGTTCAATTTAAAAAATTAAGTGCATGTGCATTTAACGATCTGTATTATATCGTATTTGGTTATTTACGAATTTCATGTAAAAACTATTTTCTTATAACTAATTATGTGAAGGAAAATAACGTTCAAACAACTACACAAATTAATTTATTCTTTGTTTCAATAAATAATTTTATTATTATACATACATAGTTGTATAAATTTCCTTATACACGTATGATTTTTTCATGGTATCAGTTACTCCATGACAATAAATTTTGCTGCGAATTTCGATCATGTTAGATTTGAAAGTATAAGTTTATATCGTTTGTTTTGATGATCCAAGTTTTCTGTATTTTTTGCAGTAGTATGTGGTTGCTAGTTATTTCTTAACCCTCATGCTGCGGCACGTTTATAACAAGATACATTATTCATGACTGAATTATTCTGTTTTATAAACTTGGTAACTAGAAGTATTATATTTTCAATGTAAAAAAGTGATTTTGAATGTGATGGTTTTGTATTTGTAATACAATTTTTAGAGTATTATATTAAAGAATTATATAAAAGTCAGGCGTTTATAATGAACATTTCACTATTTCTATTAAAAAATTGTCATTTAAGAAAAAAATACTCTAGTTTCCAAAAGATTATAGCCATTCACGTATCCAAATATTTGTTAAGAACAAACATTCCAAGGAATAGAGTTGGTAATCACCAGTACCTAGAGACAAACAGGGTCAGAATGAAAGGAACGATCAGAAAGCAGTGTACATATGTAAATGTACGTTTGTATAGACGGTTCTAGTTAATCGTAGGCGCAATGGTATCCGGTAGTGATATGTTTAATAGCAATATATGGGAGCGTACTTATTTTCTGTGGTTCACACCAGCACGTGTTACTGTGTGGAATTATTTTCTCGGCGCGCAAGATCAAGGGAATCTGGTTTCTTACCAGTAAAATGTAACTGCAAATGTAGTCGTGTTTATCCCGAACGTTGCCGCATTTGCATGAAATCGCAACATCTATACTACAGGGCGTACCATATTATGTGGCCATCATTTTAGTTCGGTTGAAATAATGAATTGAGTTTTATTTATTGAATTTAGATTTTCATTTAACTATTTACAAGCAAGATTGATACCTTGCGTACAATTTTGTTAACTGTTGCATAACAAATATTTTTCTAAATGGAAGATTAATTGGCAAGCCATATTGTACGTAGAAACTTTTGAAGAGATACTTGAAATTTGTGTCTCAAATATTAACTTAAATATTAATCTAAATCACATTCAGTAATTTTTACACATATAATAAATCATTATAAAATGTTATATTATAACAGAACTATATATTTTTATTTAGAGAATTTTATAATTGTACACTTAAACTTTAATCTTAAATTATTTTAAACTAATTTAAATTTTCTCAAATTTAAACTAGTTTGAACTTTGTAGAATGTATATCAATTTTAACATCAATCATTCAACATATTCACCTATTCTTTTTCGCATATTGTACTAGTAAAATATAAAAGTATAAAGCTATTCTTGTTTCATGAGTGACTATAATGGTCATTAATAGCGAAAAGGTTAAAATATTAATATATTTATTATACAACAGCGTCTATTATTTTATTACTGCGATCGTAAATGCAGTCGTTCCAAAAATACTACTTTTATACCAGCAAAAGCATTCACATTTTTTTTTCCAAGTCGTTAGGATTTAATGATACTTCAAGTGCAGGTTCATTATCCGTTAAAGTGCTCATATTCTTCGACGTTTAGTTTGTTTAAGTGAACGGCGGTTATGACAAATTGTAATAAACGTTTGTCATGCGTATATATATTTTATTGGATTACCCTGGTTGCGTGCGCTTATAATATTCTTTTGCAAAAGATATTGTTCGATTGCTGTGGCAATAGGCACGAAGATACAAATGAACTGTCGACACGATGATTTAGAATGCATTATAGAGCAGTAGTAAAGTAACGACTCAGCAATTACGATCGTCGACTGAAATGTGGATGGTGCACCATTACAAAATTTTCACTGCTATTCAACTCACAATGAGATCACATGAATTATCGTTCTGTTGTTGAGCGTTTAACTGCTGATTTAAAAGATCGTCCAACCGCTGCAATTGTTACCTTTCGAATTTCAAGAACGACGGTATGTATCAAATTGTTGCATATCAAATGGAAGATTTCAAAACATCGAAAATGTGACATGATTTCATGAAATAAAGATTGTGTAAAATACCAGTTATACATTAAATACATTAAATACTGCTTGATTTCAAAACATAAGAAGTTTCAAGCGATTTTATGAATAATGATGGTTGAAACTGAATAATTAGTGAAACGAATATTTCCAAAGTGAATTTGTTATTTTCGCATAATTTTCAGTAGAAATATCATTCATAGTATAACAAATTACATAAAAAGTATATAAAACAGTTTAGTATAATGTATGCAAAATGTAAATATGTCTATTTAATATTAAGCTGCAATAAAATTACCAGTTGGAAAAAGTTACATTCGAGATAATTTCAAAGATAAAATCATTTATCTGATACGATTTGAGTTGTTTCCACGGAAATCAGTTTACGCACGAGTTCCTAGAACATCGTTACGAGCGTTTAAAGGAAAATTTATAGATTCTTCATCGCTATTATTTACTAAACTTATGGTCGATTACAAGTTTTGCCTCAGCTTTCAAGACTTCAGTATCTCATGCCATATGGAGCTTGATTGATCATAAATTCGAGCGTAATCGTGAAAGCGGGTAGGAAATATTTTTATCATAAAAACCGGAAAGTCAATAGAGGAAAAGGGAAAAGCAAACTGAAAGGAAAGATTGGATAGGTTTGAACGAGTATATTAAGGGTTGTAGAGTTACTATTTTACGATATGGAGATCGTAAGCTGATTTCTGTACACGTTTCACTCTATCAGATATGTTATCAGAAAATTTCAGCTAAAAATTAAAAAGGAAAGAAACGATAAACGTAGATTAGCAAATCTTGTTTCGGAGTTACTGATTCCAGTTTTAATTAGCCATTTTTTTGTTATCGTACAAGTGTAGTCCACGCATAAAGTACTTACAACATTTGACAAGAGGGTTGCAAAACTGAAAATTTTATGTTTGATTAAAAATGTAATTTTTAGATCATTCATTTTATTTATAAGTAAATAATTATTTAAATCTTTGAAATGTCCTATCAGATAAATACATCTTTAAACATTTTTTTAAATAAAGCAATCGAAAGTGAAATAGAAAGCACGATTTCTGAATCCAATAAATACGGAACATGCATTTCATAGATAAACCAACAAATTATGGGAAGCTTGTATGTGGGAAATGGGAGACGTCATACAGCGTGAAGTATGTAAACTAGAACCACTAGGATTATTTGATAAATAACAACTTTTGTAGAAATTGACGGGGATAAATGAAGTATGAGAATCATAACGACTGCTCAATTCATTACTCAATTCTTTATCACATATGTTATTCCCATATCACACATATTTGTGCAACCTACGAGTAAGCTTTATATCCTATATGATAAACAGAATTGTATAACGTCTTTATAGTTTCGAGTGTCAAAAAATTTGTCACTTACATTTTACGTAAATTAAATTACATTTTACGATATAAGTTTTAAAGCGTATTATGAATTTGTGTTACGATTGTACCTCGTTATTACATATTTTCTTTATTACAAAGAAATTTTTAAAATTTATATAAGTTCGCAACGACTTTCGAAATGTCCCGGTACTCTTAAGCCAAATCCATATTAAACTTACAAGTGAAAACAGATCGTAATGCAACTGGTTCGTTACGATCACGAATCCTTTTAAGATTATTGCATATGCCCTTTTCTCGCGAATGAGTATTCCGTTCTTCACGTTCTCTAATTTGCAAATCGTCCTTCGAAATCTTCATGCAAGCGTCGAACAGAAGAAAAAAGGATCAAACAATTGTAGGTACCATATCGTTGACAGCGTTAGGTCCGGCTTACACGCGATTTAGAATGCGATTATCCTTATTTCTAAGGTGCCTCTAATTGGCTTGGAGTATAATAACAACCACGTTGGTAACGATCGAGTCTCACGTGAAGAGATGACAGCGTTAAGGTGCGTATTCAATGGCGAACAATTTGCAAACAGCGTCCGCAAATGACGCTCGTAATCCGCGATTAGTTAATAACATAATAACGCACGATCTCTTTACAAATTGCTTATAATAAATTTGTACACAATTCTCAAATATGTACATTATTACCCGCTCCGTCAAAGGTTACTTAAAAGTAAATAATACATTAATTATGTTTAGTCTACAGTAATATCGATAATATCATGATATTATTGAAGCTAATAGGAATTGTTAACGTAGAATGTTGTCATTGAAATCAGTTTACTTCTATTTGAATTTCAAATGTAAACTTATCCTAATCTAAAATTGTATTTTATTTTCCAAATCTATGTTTTCTTGTTTGAAATTCAACAAAATTTGAAATTCAAATTTGTTTGAAATTAAAACAAATTTCTGTTTGAAGAAAGTTGTTTAAAGTTCAAAGAAGAATAAATTTTGAATGACCTAATTATCTACTATTTCAATCACTCCTACTTGCCGCAATAATAGTATGTTGCTCACTATACAACAGTTTGTGGAAACTTAATAAACTAGGTGGCCGCAATCGCTCGGCATCCTGCTTCGCTGCAGCATAAATTTGAGCGGAGCTGTAGAAAAATATATTTATTTCAATAAACAAAATCACAGCCCAAAATTTCGTCAACGGGAATCACAATATCAACAAATGACGGTTTTAGTTTTAAAAATTTCCTTTGATCAGGAGTCAACTCCTCTGGTCTCAAACGTTACAAGTGTACTGAACAATCTTTTAACTTTAAGTTTTTGACAATAATGTTGCTTGATTCCGGTTTAAGTTTAAGTGGCTCAGGGACTTGTTTTTTCTCTTTTTTCAACTTGTCTTGCACTTTTTTAAGATGCTTTTCCCTTTTTTTCAAACCAAGTTTGCGGATCTTTTTACAACATTTTTCAATTTCTTTCTGACTCAAGCTTCGCTTTTACGTTCTGTTTTTGGTCTTCGTTCCTCTTTGACAAATTGATACATCATTCCTTCAAGATAATTCAGTTGCCTTTGTTTCTCTAACTTTTTAAACTTGTTGTCTATTTGATCATAAAAAAAAGTTAAGAAAAAATCGCACGAAAAAACCTTCTCTCCCTCAAAATGAGTGAAGAGCCGAAAAAAGGAGCGCGCTGATTTTTGTTCAATTATTCAATGGGATTTCCCATAGGCTTTTTTCTTTTCAAAATAAATTTTTTATTTTTCACAAATTCAAAAATCGGGCTTCGTCACGACCTGAAGAATTTTTATAAGATTCATAAACAGAAAAAAAAAATCGAAAATCGGCCGAACCATTGCGTAGATCTACTCACACGAAAATTCGACTTTCTTGCTCCTTAAAAGTTTCGCTCGCTCCGTTCAATAAGAATGAATAATAAACAAAAAGTAACAAATTTAAATGATGAAGTTATATGTTATATTTGCATTGACAAAATCTGTACGATATCATCAATTTTTATATGTCTGCAAAATTAGTTAATTATTAGCATGTGCTGTTTTTATGGTAATATATTTGGTAACTCAGACTTTCCTACATTGCCCAACGAGTTCAATGTTTTTCAAGCTTATTTTTTGTTACAAGTTATTCTCTCTACATTATGTCCTTAATTATCGTCGGTTGGTATTAAACATTATTGCAATTATTGTTTAATGGACTCTTACATGGTTGCTTTGATAATTTACATCTGGGAAATGGGAAATGAAAATCTTCTTCTTATACCATAATTTTAAAACATGTTTATTTAATATTGCAATATTATTATAAAGAGAATTTGTGAACCATTAATTTTCAAAAATAGCCACTTCACATTTATAAAAATTTATTTCGCAAGTATTATTAGTATAATAAAATTTCTTAATGTGAAATTTTTGTTTACATTGCTTGACTAATAGCAGTAAATACTATTTTTTCTTTTTCGTTTCTCCTATAATATAACTTTTTATTGATTCGACTCTCAGATTTGAAAACCTGGTATACAGATTCGTCATTTAAAATATTGCTAAACGAGTAACACTCTCTAAAATATCATAAAATGTAATAAAAATTTTAATCAAGCCGACTTCTCAACACAGACAAATTGTTAAGGTACTATAATAGCATTTTATGCGTCAAAAACCACCCTGACATATGATATAAAAACCTTTTACATACAATGCTCTTATCGTATTGTAGTCTTTTTATGGCCTACTTTGCCTATGACTCATATCCTGTTCCCGAACTGTTTGTGATCGTCAGTGAAGACGCGCCTTTATACAATTGCTGATCGAGGTGCAACGTGCAATGCACCCAAGATGGCACAGTCTCAGGACTCCGAGAGCGTTGTGAACTTTAACACGTTGCAGTCCTTGAATTCTCGAGACTCGGATGCAATGCGACTCCACGTAGCGGATCGTGAATATAATTCTCGTGACTTGATCGGCAGACCGTTGGAAAGAGTCGTTGTTGTCGATGTTGCTGTCTCTTTTTCTCAATAGTTTGTGAAACTTGTCTCAACGAAACCTCTTCAACATCTCACGTGATTTCTTTGATTGTGCAGAGAAATCGTATGACAAGCCAAAAGTAGGTGTTTATTTAAGCAAAAGTAAATTTGAACATAAAGTACAAAATTAAATACTTGTCTATATTAACAATTAAATAATTTTGTGAAAAATTTTGTTTTCAAGAAGATTTCACTGAAGATTCGGTAGATGTTTTAGTTTTTATCTCTATTCTGAACAAGACATTAAATATTATAGGTTGAAGGAAAGATTCATAATAATATGTTAAAAATCCTATTTAGAAAGCAACAAATATACTGTTTCATTATTCCACTGCTATCCGGTTGCTATAATGTTAAGCCTTATAAATTTCAAACGAACGGAGATAAAGCAGATAAGAACTAGACCGATGAAGTGTTCAATGGATCTCGCGATGCATAGATAATTATTCTGTTTCTATTTTTTAAAATTGTTATGATTTGATACATCTTGGATTAATGTAATAAATTATTTGAAATGTTTAAACCGCGAAATCTTCCCAGGTATTCAATTTTTAACTGAGTTCTGCGGATTGTTCTTAGATAGTGGCAAGGTGCACTAAGTTTAACATTATGCCCATTGTTTCAATTACGAAATAAATTATAATAGTATTATTTTAATAAATATTTTAAGACTAATGGTTTGCGAAACTTAATTAACAATCTAATATTAATAATTCAAGTAGTAAGTGAAAATAACGATTTAATGTTAATAATGTAAGTAGTTAATTAAGTTAACAATTTAATGTCAATAGCTCAAATAGGTCACAAAAATAATAGAATGAGAAGGGGAGATTGCGGCTTTCACATTCGATTTATACGTTTTCAAATACGTTTTTTTCTGAGTTTGCCGGAAGATTCATCAATATGGCTGTCTATCGAACTCTAGTCTTAAACGTCCAAAAAGAAGTGTACACGCACACAAATGCTTCTCCAATTTTTTTTCCAGTGTATCGACAAAATAATACTCACAAATACTAAATTAACATCTTGAATGTCGCATTGAAAGTGCTCGTGTGTACAATACAATACATTATAGATAATTGCAATTAAATATTTAGAATACGATTATTTCATTATTCACTTTTATTTCTACATTTAATATTTCATGTAAACAATATAATATTAATATAATTTAAAATATAAACAAGTTTTTTCTCCAGCTATTTATAAGAATGTGATCAACAATTTATATCGTTACTTTCGTATTAGTCAAATGTATTATTAGTTCAATAACTTGCTCTAATTATCCTGCAAAGGTAGAACATTTTCAAAAATCTTAGCTGTATAATAACTAGTTGATTTCAATCTGATTGAACGTCTAATTATAGCGATACCAATAACAATTTCATATTATTTATTGATTATGCATAAGTTAATATGCACACGCATGCTAGGTCACGAGACTTACGTAGGTCTTTTAAAAGTGCAAGGCACTTTTCACGATAGACCTTGAGTCGAGCCCCTGGAATGCACTTCACCGGGCATTGTTCGCAGCTCATGTTGAACGCCAATACAAATATTCAAATCTTGACTTTCCTTTAACTTCTTGTAAACAGTAATTATTGATGAACAGCTTTATGTCTGCAAAAAATATACCTATCTACTTGTGGAAACAACAGACATGTAGCAAAGACATTTGTACTTTCCTAGTTAATGACCGATCGTGTACGATAATGACTACACGAGATGTTGGATATGTAGTTTAGACACATGCAATTTGTCATAAGGTATATTTAAACCGTTTTAAATACACATGTTTACATATGTACCCATGGCTATTTCTGGCAGAAGAATGATACTAAATGGACGACTCATAAAACTATAAAAGCGATTTTTACAAAATTCTGAGGTCAACTCTATTGATATAATGGGATAAAAAATCGAAACAAAATTATAAAAATATGAGAGTTTAAATAAAAGCAGAAACTTTATCAGAAGAAATTGGAATGATTTGGAGGAAGAAGAAATATATACTAATAAAGTAAACTCGTAAAAAAGCGGACACACGAATTCATTATATACATACATAATTTAAAATATCAATAAGTTTACAATTTGACACGCATAACACTGTAAAAGTTAAAGTAAAGAATTCTTAACATATCTTTACTATTTTTTACAGAATTTGTAATGAACGAAAATTTAATTAATGCAGTGAATATTCTTGCTAATCAGTAACTAATAATATTCCTTTCGAGAATGTATTGAACATAAATAATAATCTACTTTCCCCGTTTAATTTAAAAAATTGCTACAGTGATAATCACTATTATCAATTAAGAGAAACATTCTTGTCGAATCGTTTACTTTTATGTTTTTCGTAAAATTGTTGCGCATTGTAACTGTTAACAACAATTCTTTTTACGATGTTGTACAACTGCTTTTATGATAGAGTTGGGTTAACAGATAGCTGGCGTTAGCGTGGTTCTCACTTGTAATACTACTGTGTATTAAACCACTCATCAATCATTTGTAACTTTTACATCTCTTAAATCTCTTCTAAAACTATTACATTTCTTGTATCTCTTTAAACTTTCTACTTCTTTAGCTATCTATGAATCACTGTATCTTCGCTAAAAGTTTAACTTTGTCCTTGCCAGCGAAAATTGACGATAATTATTTTCTTGCAAATTGTATATAAAATTAAAAATAAAGTTAAAAATGAGAATTTAATATTATTTATAATTGATAAATAGATGCTAAATAAATAGAATATTATTTGCATATATATTTAGTTTTAAATAACCACTTTCACTGCAACTTTTCCGAGTTTATTTGGCTCTTGGTTTTTCGTGGAAACATTCATTTTTTGATTCCACGTTGCTTACTCCTTTTTCATTATTACGATCAGAAAGTGAACGCAAAAACATTTATGCTCAAAGAATGCTCCGTTCTGGTTCAGTTAGACTGAAATCCAGCGCCACGCCAGCCAAGCGTAATTTTCCTTACTCTAAAACGACAAAATTCAGAGCTGTAACTGTGTACGATAGCATATAATGATAGTATATCATAATTATGTAGTACTCTCTATATATTTTTAGGACTATAATCAGAACCGTATTAATATATTATTATAACTCAACAGAGATTATACATGTGCATTATTATGACTAATTTATTTATACTATTACACATATTGCTATAACTAGATATTACATTATAAATAATATAACTATGTATACAATCGCGACTGTCTCATTATTACAATCGCATTATAGCTTCATATGTCAGCTAATTGCATATAATAAAATAGCTGATACAATAATCGCACCATTGCTAAACTTTTGTTTCGTATGAAAGGATATTGTTCGCATACCGTGTTCTTTATATTTTTAAAATATTAACTATCAATTGTAGTTTACAATTAATTACATGAAACATGTAAAATGATTTTAATGTTTAAAATATTCAAAATGTTCAAAATGTTTAAATGAAATTATAAGACTAAAGAAATACTATAAATCACGTAGATGTAATATTAATCTTAATTATTTTGTACTGTCCGAATATTTTATCGTACGGAAATGCAATACTTGTTTGCTTGAAACCTGTTGTATAAATAAATCTTTGTTAGAAAGAAATTATATATGTATTTATAAACTGCAATTGCTAGCTAATATTTGTATGACATAAATGATAAGACCTTTAAATATTTTTTATATGAAACAGTAATTTCGAGAATTGTACAATCTTAATCCGTATGTACCATTCCAATTTTTATTATACTCGTATCATTCGCCTCACGTTAATTAGATAGGAAAAATAAAGTCAAATAAAAATTGCTACATTTTATGTACATATAACATATGTACAAATTATTACATATTGGAATTCTATTACTGTTCAATTTTACTGAAATAATAGGCATACATATACATAGTATTTATTATAGAATAATTTGTAATAAGTAATAAATATCGTAAAACACTACTTACTTTCAGATTATTTACTGATTCCATACACTGAATATAACTTTTTTAGTGATAAAATATATTGAATACTATATCTAAACATAAACATTGAATTTTCTTAACAATATACTGCAATTTCAATTCTACTTCTTTGCTTCAATTCTTTTGCTTGGATTACAGCTATTAGGAGCTTTAGTATGCTGCAGATTAATGTTTTAATAATGCTTATATTATTTTATTCGGATTCAAATACATCCATACAAATATTTTGGTCTTTCTATCATTTTTCAGAAAAGTTGTTTCAAAGCGTCGCCATACATGTATGCATGTTATATTAGATTCAAATTGAAACTGTGCAAGTTACTTTTATAATTGAATACTAGCTCCTTTCATTTCTTCGTAAACGAGTAAATATCTTTCAATATAAAAGACAAAAAAATAGAAAATAAAAACGACACGCAAAACAAATTTCAATTACTTGAAAGAAGATTGCAAACTGATGATTTAAAGTTATATATAGAGTTACTAAAAAGATTGAGCTGAGTATTACAATAATTGACCTTTACACGTTTCATTTCGATTGCAACCTTATACATAGTGTTCATATTAATATTTTGTTTTATGTAGTATCATTCTTTTCTTAAGATATAAAATTTAAAACTAGGTGCGGAAATGAATAACTTGTGATTAATTTATTATTATCCATATATGTATCTAATTATAAAATTACCTAACCTTTGAACAATATAATAACCGAAATCATGACCCAACTAGCGCCATGTTTCAAAGTTGCTCTTACATTGCACTTTCTATGCTTCGTTTATTTTTCTTCAAATATATTGCCATCAATTATAATTACAAATTTTAAACTCTGCA
This sequence comes from Megachile ligniseca, assembly GCA_945859555.1. NCBI lineage: Eukaryota > Metazoa > Arthropoda > Insecta > Hymenoptera > Megachilidae > Megachile > Megachile ligniseca. Next base: position 820,187 of record OX243785.1, read on the forward strand.
ATGTGTATAACATTCGAAACACAAATACTACATTTTAGAACTCCATCGATTTGTTGAAACCTTCCAACGCAAATTTAATTTAACAAATTTAGAGAAACCATTAATTTACTTTCTTAGACGATTACAATCTAGATACATTTTCATAGATACCCAATAAAGTTCTTACCGTTTCTAGGTTTTTTAATTGCCAAACTATACATGCACATATTCTAAAAACAAAAGCAACAGCAACAAAAAGACGCAGAAAATGTTTATAGTTAACTATATTTGAAAGTATCGCTTGACATAATTTGTGAATCGAAATCATTAATCTCTACCGACAAAAATAGAAAGAACTATGTCGATAACCTAGTAAAATGATATAGTGCTCCATGAGTTCTAGACAAGAGTGTATAATATTGCAGTTTCACTCGGGTTAATAATTAAAATCAGTTTGCCACTATTCAATAGCCAAGTAATCAATTTGCGAATTTTAAAATCAATCTCGAATTATCGTAATATCAAATCGAGTTTATTAATCCGTCGAACGAAAGCAACGATAGCGCAACGCCATAGGGTGCCTTTTATATGATACGGCTCCTATCTTGTTCAATGGCTCGTATACGCCTTGTGTTTTATACCGGTTTCACCTGTTTCATACAATTCTTCAACGACCAAACAAGCTCAATAATCGTGATCATGGATGCCTGTCCAAACACCTAAAACGTGATGCGATTCCGCTGAATTCGCTGGTCACGTTTGATGTCACTGCGCTTAGGTTTTTTGATTTAGCAACACACCGAGCGTGCTACTTTTTATTCGAGAAACGCGTACCCATTATTTCGAAAGCAACTGCAGTTTTTGTACCGATACAACGATCTAACTTTTTCACTCTTTGAGCATTCTTACGGATCCGTACTAGCTAGCTTGTAGTAAAGTTCATTGAACACACCCAGCCATTTCAAGAACACCGACGTGTTTGTGCGTAAGGGGTTATACTTGCCTTTCATCAATGTTAACACTTCGATTATCACATAGTTTGCGAAATCGATGAATCAGTTGATTTTATATGTCTGTATAGAGAAAGGAATTATTTTGAAAATTATTCTTGGACGCTTTCATAGTGTATGGTACAAAATTACAATTTCCAAAATTGGAGCTAATACATAATGCAATAAGTAAAACTAAACTATAGAATATTTGTGCAAATTATTATAACACAAAGTCGTAAATACGATACTTTACAATGCAATACGACACTAGTTGTCAAAATATTAATATTGTACGAAATTATGGTATGAAATGTTGTAGCAAATATATTATATTTGCAATAACAAAGTTACTTATCTCTTAATTGTTATATGGAATTTTTGTATAAAGGAGACAAATAAATTCTTCTTCCGAAGGAATTTTATTGAAAAATATATTACCTGAAACATTGAATACAAATCTAATGGAAATATTATACGTATACTTGAATAATTGAATTACAAGTCGTCGAATATTCAAACACTGGACTATACTAGTATTTGAATACAGAAATGTTTAAATTTCAAATTTTGGAATTTTGAAATATTGGAATATAAATACATACATCCAAATTACAAATTTTCATATTTGAAATTTCCGTACACTCAAGTTGGTCATATTAACTCTTTGGAGTATAACTTTTTTATTTTTGGGAAAAATACATTTTTGAACTCTCACAGTAATAATAAGAAACAATTATGATAAGATATGATAATAGGTTATGATTTAAAAGACAAAAAATATTTTTCTATTAATAATGAAATTTGTAATTTATGTATTCCAACAAAGTATCAGGAATTCATGTTATATTTGACAGAATACCAAAAAATCGATTTATCTAAACGAAAATATACAATTACACATAAAAAAATGCGTTTACTTTTACTTTTTGTAATTAAAGAGCATATTTGTGTTTATATAGATGAATTTTATTTAATATTTGACTAAAATATTATTTCGATCAATGTAATGAAGGAACAACAATCTGTGAAATATTTTAAACTTTTGTGCTACGAAAAGTACTTTACAAAATACTAATTTTGTTAATACTGTTCCTTTTTGCGCATAATACATATTTCGAAAAATCACCTTACGTAAGACGAGTATGCAGTTTTATGTAAAAAGTATGCATAACTATAATATTTCCTGTACATGCCCACTTACCAGAAACTAATTACATGAAATTACTTCCCTCTCAATACAGAAAGAGTTTCGTTTGAAACATATTCTAAGTAACGAATAATTTGAAAGATAATTGTATTTATAGGTTAAAATGGGGCACGCTGTATTCAACTAATTTTTCAATAATTATTCGTCGATCACAATAAATTACAAATTTTTAAAGAAAAGATTCACTCACGTTTCTTTCATATATTTTTGAAGACTTTAGAAAACAGTTCGATATGTTGATACAACAGAAAACGAGTATACCTTAATTGCAAAATCCTGTCTTGTAATTGTATAATTAGTACATTTTGTGTAACTTAATATCTTAATTATTAAACATAAATTAATTAAGGCTAATCACTTCTATAAACCAATCAGTACTAAAGTTGTTAGCACACTAATTTCCTTTTTCATTGTATACATATATTTAACAATGGAATTACCAATATTAAATGCAAATATACTTTTAAATTGAAAATAAAGTGGAAAAATAAGTAAATTCTAAGGCATTAACTGACATATACCATAATACATAAATCAGTAAACATAACCATTCATTATCTCATTATCTCGACAAAAACACGACAACAAAACTTTGTAATATGAAATGTTGAAACCCGAAACCAGCCATTTTAACTGGTTGGTAGTTCTTGTGTTAAATGCTACATGTTGCCAAATTCTGCGATCCAATTTCATCGTAAAACCGGTATTTTGAACTATTTTGTTATTGTATGCTTCGGTCTCGAAGTCATTGTAATGTTTTGACAGAGCAAGAAGCGTTTAGCAACAGAACAGGAACGGAACGTATCGTGAACAGCGTTGTTTGTGGCTCTAACCTACGCGGAATAGCTTCAGAGATCTCGTAAAACCGATTATCTTTCGCAGTTTCGCTTAAGCGCGTCCTAAGCCTGGCATTTCATAAGCTCGACCACAGTTTGGTCAACGATCGAATTTCACCGTCATTTCTTGTCGATGGTTCTCCAAACTGTGTATTTTCCGTGAGTCATTCGTGTCGTGTGGAATTTTTATTAAATAACGAAACGTGGATTCTCCATGGGATGAATATAATCTATATGGTCGAATGAGAAGTCCATTTATGGCAGCTTATTTTTATAGCTGGAAGACTTTATAATTTTAAAATATACAGGATGTGCCAATAAAATGTATACTCGCTTTATTATTATGCAGTTCAGTAGATGAAACGAACATAGGTTAAGTTGATATTACGTTGGCTATTTTAGAACTACAGATGTTCAGAATAACCATCGTCAGTATCACAGTCATCCAATATTTTTACTATCATTTTTATGTTTAATGTTAATATTACATTTCATACTAATGTTGATATTCATATTGATATTAATATGTGTACATTTTATTGGAAAACATTGTACATTCTGTATATTTGTTGCTAAATAAAAGTAAAAGTGGGCTACAAAGTAAAATAATATTACAGACATGAAGATGAGAAATTATTGAATTGGTCGTCGGTTTTTTTAATATACCTTACTTAAATTTTATAATGGTGAAATTTTGTTAGATTCTGATGTTTACTAGTTACAAATAATTTATTCTTACTAAACTTTGTACACAAAAATCTTACAAAGACACTCAACTTTTAAAGTTGTAATGATTCTTCTTTACCGCACAATTTGTGGAAAAAATGCAGTGTGAAAAGTCTGTTGCTATTTCTTTTAAAGATTTTCAAATTTTATTTGGGAGGTGGTAGGAACAAGGAGAAGAACCTACAGGTCCAAAATTATTTTTTAGTCTAGAGCAATATGTAGCAATTTCTGAGTTTGTCCATACTTATATCTTCTTTATTAAATGTTGGATAAGTAATTGTACTATTTAAATTATACAAAACCTGCAGAAACATTGCGTGTAAAAAGTTTTCTTTCGGCAGCGAGGACGAAAATTGGCCAATTTCTATCATTGTTCTTTACAGAAACGCGTCAGCCGGTCAACACGTGACCGATCGTACACGTGCCTCAACGTCAGTGAAGGGTTCGAACGACAGGAAAGCAATGATATCCACGTGCTGAAAATAATAATCAGGCGTTACCTAATGTAATTTTCGTGGTCGGATGCCATGACTAGGTTGCGCTCCACGTTCGTTATCGATTTCAATTGTCGGCGTAATTAGGTAGCTTGACGCACGGCTCAAAATAATTATACTCGGAAAACGGTGACCAACGCACCTGATTTAAAAACGATCGTATCGGCAAGCCTATTTACATGAACAGGCGCACACTTCGTATCACTTTGTTACTTGACGAATCACGCACACGATCGGCGTTTAATGTACAATTTTAAGGAGGTCCTCGATACGATCATTGATCAACCTGCGATAAATTACCATGCAAACGACAGGTTGTTTTTTGCATAGTAAGGTCGTTGAATTAACTGAGTCATAGGTTTACCTACTTTATAAATTCGCCTCGAGGCACGGAACACTTAAAGTAATTTTTTTGTGCCACATACCTTCTTATGTAGTTTTATTTATTTCCTTTTATTGATAATATGCAGGAATTTGAAATTTTTTGTATCAGAAATTCAATGTGCAATACGATGATTTAAATTGAATTTTGCATTTAAGTTTTTAAATTTGAAAGAACTTTAATACTTTATAGTGTAATTAATACATTACAATAATAATTTATATACTAATTAATTAACTAATGTATTATAACTTATGGTGCAATGAAGTATTTTTATATTTTTACAGAATAATTATGCAAAAATTCGTTATCTTTAATAAATAAATTCTCAAATTTTCGGATTTTCAGATTTCCAAATTACAAACATCTCAAATTCTGAAACCTCAAAATTTCATAATTTTTAAATTCTTAAATTTGTAAATTTTTAAATTCCTGAACTTCAAACTCTCAAATTGTTAAATGCAAGATTATGAAAACTGAATTTTTCAAAGCCCCAAATTCTCAAATATTCAAATCTTGTTTACAGTTGTTTATATTTCTAAATTTTTTAATTTGTAGACTTTCAAGCACTCAAATTTCCAGTTATTTCAAACCTCAAAATTCCCAAATCCTCAAATTTCGGAGCTGTTCAATTTTCAAATCTATGTATGTATATTAATCGTTCGTGGTGTACAATAGTAGTATGTTAATAACTTTCATTTGTTTATTCTTAAATATTAGTTTACAGCCTTTCAACTGTAACAATAATCTCATATCTGAACGACGTTCGTACTATCATTATTTATTTCAAGTCTTTTTTACAGCAGTATCTATGCCAATATATTTTAAGAAACTAATAATTATTTGAATATAATGATTTAAACAATATTGTATACATTTTCTATAACACTATTTGCACGCTAAATAAGATATTATTCAAACTGTTATTTAGAAGTAATATTGCCTTTTCATATTATATATTCAAAATACTGGTCGCTCGTATTAATACACGCCTACACATGATACTGAACTGGTAACCTTATAGAATTTGATAAATAAAGCGTTTTTGTGACACAGATTTTGCGACAATCACATAGCACGAGAGTTACGGGAACGCATTATTGGTATACCGTTGAAATGCCATAAGAAATGCCATTCAATCATTCACTCATCGTGGGTAGACATGTCGACATTAATGCAGGCGGCAAACACTTTGAACATCTAATATCATAAGGTGATATTACTTCTCTGATTTTATTTTTTTTTACATTCTTTCATCTTAAACTTATTGCTTTTTCTTCAAGGTTCATTCAAGGTTGTAATATTTAGGTCATTGAAATACGATCAAAACGCGTTTGATCATTTATTCTGATGCCAACTACAGCATCATGTTATAAAAGATGGATGGTGACGTACGAAAAACTTTCGGTGATCATTGTCGATATGACATAGAAATATGTTTTGAAATTAATTAAAATTTTCCTAGCCAATCGTTCTATTTTTAACAGTAATACAAATAATGTGAATTATTCCCTGTGTACAAATATTTTATATGAAAGTAATTATATCGCATGCATATTTAGTAGAAAATGTAAAGAAAATATTTTAGCTAGTACTTATATGTATTTTGTTGATTTTAAAACAGGTAGATACACAAAAATTAAGAACTTTAATTTAGAATATTCGCATGGGGTGTGTCTGCATATTGTATGTATGCAAAGAGAAGATTAATGCATGGTTTAAAATTAATGGATGTGCTTAAATGCCTAAGAAGAAGTTCTAAAAAAGAATTAGCGTTAATTGGTCAGAATGAAAAGGGTATATCCCAGTTCATATGTACTTTGTTGGCCGAAATGGTCTCGCCTATTAATTATGGTCGTATAAAACAAGAGGTGAGCGACATGTGTGGACATTTCTTGTGAGGCATACAAAGAATGCATATCGCTGCGATCGTGTGGTAATTTATTATAACAATTCCTTTTTTACGTTTTATATTGTAACATTTGCCTAAAATAGTCACTTAATGAATTAAATAATTGGGATATTTCATACCAAACCATTATTTCCTTTTGTCTAATTTTTTAGACAGAATATCTAGTAGTGATAGAAATGTGACAGGTTGACATTCAAAGCACAAAAGTCTAAAAGAAATACTTAATAAATATTACAAATCTGTATAGGGTGTTCTAAAAATTGTAGAACAAGTGTCTTGGTGATGATACTGTGTAAAAGAATAAATTGAAAAATAAAAGTTTTCATATTTATCTTCGTTCTTTGGGGAAATTGAAGTCGAAAATTCTTAAAAATATTTATTTAATAATTTGATTACGATATTGAAGGTGACAATTTCAATACTTGTTTGAGTAATTCAACAACTAACGAATATTATGGTGATTTTCATAATTAAATAAAATTTATTAAAAGTTCTAATACAATTGTTATTATTAATCAATACTATTTTTGATACTGTTACTTACAATTAAATTCATAATGCTATATATTAGTGTAATACTAATATTATGAAAAATAATGAATGCGAATGTATTTCAGTAGTCTTAATATTTACATTTATTAACTTATACTATCAACCAATGATTAAATTAATGTAAAGGTTGTTGAAATTACTATGTTCCTCGCAGTATACATATATTGAACAATTTTTTAAATTTAACTTTTTCGAAATCGACGCTGAATATGGAAAAGTATTCTCTTTTAAATAATATCTACTCTTTTTTTAAGGCTAGTCAGAAGTATCTGTTTACACATTTGGTGTACTTCGAACAATATTATAGTTCGTTTGAAATAAAAGTGAACATTGCTATTTTAGTTTTAGGCAGATAATTACAATAAAAGTCATAGGAAATGTTGACTGTTACTTAATTTACGACATAATTCTGTTCACATGAAGACTTCTTTATTGTCTGGAATTCCTGTGTATATCTATATCATAGTTTCTATCAAATTCACGGGATGTTCTCAAGACAAAAACTTCCACCACGACCTCATTTTTCTAGAACAGCAGTTCTCAACCTTGTATTAAATGTGTGCTATTAAAATCAAAATTCAAGCACTCCAGTATTACCAAATGAAGTATGGTTTGGATACAGCAGGAAAAGTCCAACCACTTGTTGAATTTTGGTTGGTAAATTTTTAACTTTACAAAATCTAGAAATTTGGAAATTTAAGTATGTGAAGATTTGCAAATTTGGGGTTTGGAAATTTGAAAATTTAGATCTTTAGAAATATTTAAAAGAAAAACATTAAGAATTTAGACAGTTTATAACGTGGCAGATCGAAATTTTGAGGATTTGGCAATTTGTGAGTTTGAACATTTTGGAAATTTGAAAATTTGTAATTTTGAATATTTCTAATCTGTAGAGAGGACCATGCTATATTTCTTTGAGATGAAGGGGGTGGAGACTTAATGAATCAGTTCAAATATTAATATCATCGTTATTGTTACTAATAGTTAGTGCAAAGAGTACTTGGATGTTTGAATTTTTCTTAAGACAGGAATATATAAGTGATCAAAATCCTTAGAAAAAAAATTCTGGACATGAGTCTTTACCACGTATATAAACTTGCATTCGAAAAAGAGTTTCAACCCAAAGACTTCGTCCAAATTATATTTGATATTTATCTAAACCTGAAATAGAAAACGTCATGTTTTATTATAAACAGTGGATGCTGAAATACAAAGGTAAATTTAGTTATAATAAATCATAACTACCCTCTTTCTTCCTTAAAAATTCCAGAAAAATTCAGGTTATCGTATTCCAAGATAAAATTTATTTTAAGCAGATTGTACAGAGTATCACAAAGTTTGGGTATGTCATGTACACTTTCATATGTCATAAATTATAAATATGTAAATATCCGTGTCTGCTCATCACAGGCGGAAGATATTTTACGTAAGTTTCTTTGAGGAAACTCGATCAGCGGGTAATTTTCTCACGCAACTTGCCTTGTAATTCCTTCACGCGTGCAATCTACAGGGTCTAATAAGATCCTTCTAACAAGATTGTCGACAATGCTCGCGTTTCAGCGAATACACGAACATACCCGTGTTTAAATCGCAAGTGTCCAGCGTCGATTCGACTCCCATATTGTCCGTGTCGTTTATCTACGTCGATTAACAATTTTTTTCGCAGGTATATGCCTTCTTATGAAACGGGATAAGAGAATAAATCGCACAGTTAGCGTCGTTCCATTTCTATAAAGCAGGTCCGGATTTGTCTTGCGTGTATAACGCTTTTCACTTTGAACGATCGCTTGATGTGATTACTCTTCGGGCCACGTTTAATTCGACTCCGATTTCGTTCACGGCAATATTTTATCCTTCCGCGACGTATCGACCAGCCACATTCGAATCTGGATCACTGATAAGTTTCCTTGGTCAGTTGACCGGTGGTTTCACGATATTTGAATTTCTCTGCTCCAATTATCGCCGAAATGATGACTCGAGAAAATGGGTGGTTTCAGGTAAACGGCACAGTAGTGAAACATTTAAGGAATCAGTTAAAATAATTGCAATTTCCGTTATATTTAGACAATGCATAATTATTGAAATAATTTGCATCAACAAAATGACTGAAATAATTTTGACACATGAAACTTTTCATTGGCAACTGCTAACGAAATATTTATTTTAAAACCTGTTACTGCTCCACAAACATATTTTTCTGTGTAAGCAGGCATTCTGAAGAACTTATGCAACTTTATAATATAAGAACAATGGCTAATATATTATAAAATTCTAGGTTATATTGATGTTACGACGAGTTTAAGAATAAACAGAATTATATTTTTGTATAGTTATTATTAACGTTAAGAAATCGAATACAAAACATACTTACTTTAATACAATTTATATTAACAATATACAAATTGTGATATTAGTGTTGTTAATGTGTACAGTCTGTTGAATCGGATAATAACAGTTCTTCCAATCTTCATTCTTATCGTGAAGTTTATAATAAAGCATGTTTTGACACAGAAATGCAAAATAAATGAAAATAATGCAAATCTTTAAGAGAAAAACCACCTTAAATTGTTGCTTATATTTATTGGTTTGGAAATAAAAATTTTCATACGTGTATAACAATTTTTCAATGCTTTTGAACTATTAACGTCTAATAAACATAAATCAAAATCTTGTACCTTGGTCTACATGTTTTATCTTTCTTAATTATTATACTGTTTTTTCATTCGTACTAATCATAAGTTTCTATTTCATCCATACAACAAATTAACAAAACACAATTATTTTATATGTGGCTTCGAAGAATCTATTGTACATTTTAAATGATTTTAAAAGTTTGTAAGAAAATTAGTTTACGTATAATAAATATCATATAAAATAAGTGCAATTATTAATATGCAAATGTGTTTTTAGTCTGTACTCTTGATAATATTGTTACTCATTCGTGTACGTATCAAATGTATAGTCCACTCTTCTGTGTATTAATGTGTCACCAATATCATGTAACATATTGATACATTTTTACAATGTCAGTAATCACACCTATGAAATTATAACACTCACCAATTATTAAATTAACGAGCATTATTGAAAATGTCATTTCATTTGTCGTAAATAAATTTCGTTATAAAAGTTTTGAAAAATTTCGAAGTTCAATAAAGTTCAAACTGCATTTAAACAAATCATATAGTACATTTCCGTCTTATTTTTTAACATAGAATCACTTTCTGCACAACTGCACCATCAATCACCAAATACTTTGCATATTCAAGAAGTAATGTAATTGTGACTGTCAGCAATTAGCGTAGTGTCAAAATTAGTATAACTTACTCTAGACGATTCCAAACTTTCAAGCATGGTTTGATCATTCTCGATTAATCCTGAAGTGTCAAGATAACTGTTATACTATTATATGTTGAAGAGCGGATAATGAACACTTTCTCGATCTATAAGAGAAAAATTCCTGATCTCTGCGAATGCAAACATAATGCTTCATGATTTGTTAAATCAACTTTATTGTGTAATATATACGTAACAGGAGGATTTTTCTTTTAACAAGTCAGTCGAAATCAGTTCGCGCAACCCAGTCTCGGATAATGCCGTTTTTATGCTAACAACCAAGATCGTTCTCACAATGTTCTATCATGTCATGCATTACCGCACATTCCTAACAAATGCTTCGTGCGCTGAAGCAAACATTTCACTGCTACAGAATATCTATTTTATATTATTGCTAAACAAATTTTACTTCGACGATACTTGTAATAATGGATTCTTGAACGGTATACTATTTGATTTGGTTCCATTATTCAACGTTCTATTATTAAACTTTCATTCATTCACTCTTTCACTTTTATTTATTCACTTTTATGCATAATTATGAAATTTTCGAAGCATGTAGTAAAGCTTCTACTCCGGCAGATACTACACGTATAATGAGCTAGATTATTGACACAGCATGCAAATCAATGCCTATCTGATTTCTAGCACCTCGTCGTACGTTCTTCTGGTTACATTTTTTGCTTCTACGTGTAATAAACTCGTTAAATATTCTTTCAGTAACTAATGTGCCGTAAATCTACGGTCATTAATTTGACATCGTAAAACCACTAATAAATTTCTTCAAATCGTATCCGCAGGAACTTCTGGCTTGCAATAAAATTATATCTTTTGCTTTCGCTAACAGTACTCGGTTTAGAAGGCAGAATTACATTTGCATTATAATTGTAAATTACACTTACACTGATTTGTTAGATTAAGTTTATACCTTCACAAGCTTTCATGTGTTTGAACTACCGAAAGAATGAGATCAAAAAAAGAATGAAAGGAAACCGCAGCAAGTATTTCGTTTGCAACCTGCTAATATATTCATCGATAAGGCTACTCAGCAGATTTGTGTGGTAGATACAAAATAATAATTATTTTCATAGATATGAAATCACGGTTTAAACCTTCAAAAACAGGCACCTGATGACGTCGCAATATTTAAACCCGAATACTATGCTCCATTTTAATATATTGCGTCGACTATATTGACAATATAGTAGACATTTCTGAATGGATTTAATAATTTTTCTATGTCACGGCTTGCGGCCGTGACAAACAAACAGATGTTCCGAAAAAAATTAAGATATTGTGCTAACGATCACTTTTGGTGAAAATAGTAAGAAAATTCAGTTAAACTTCATAAAAATTCATAATACCACGGATTAATCGTTACTATAAATAGAAGTTACCATTCATTGTATAATATATGTAAATAACATTATCAATTGTAACAATTTACATAAAATTTCTATTATCAGTGAAGAGTAACGTGTTGGATCAGGTCAGGAGAATCAAAAGAATTCGTGTTTCTAATAAAGTGTTACTCATTTCATACAAAAACTACTATAGACAAATAATTTTCTCCTTAGCAACTGACAATATATTAAGATAATAATGGGAAGTCTGTTAGGTCTTGCCACACAAATAATTCTCATTTCTTATATCTGACGCTAATCCATTTTAATCCAATATCGGGAATAAAATTGGTTCTACAGAATTGCAAAGCCGTGCAGCGATCGTATTGAGTAATGGATATTGTATGAAATACGGGGCAATTAAAGGCTTGAAAAGAAATCTAACCGAAGCGAAAGAGAAAAGTCAATTGGAAAGCACGCGATGCGGATTACGCGAAGAATTCTTAATCTCCTTTGTCGCGATCGCGGAAACTAGATACTTCGAGGATAAGATCCGATCTGTTATTCATTAACAGCAATAAGTTACGAAGCCTCGGTGGAAGAATTTACCTCGTTTACCTCGAGAAGAATTTACTTGTCATTTGAAAATGTTCCAAGAATCTTGTGTTAGCTAATACTACAATGAGAAACTGAATGGAAACAAGCAGCTTCTTCCCACGTTAGAAATGTTTCCGAGTACTCTTTTAAGAATGATAAAACCACCCCTGCATTATCTAGGGAAATCGAATGCTTGATTGATTAGGTATGAATGTCACAAAGGTAGTAAATTATTGAGTTGTCTGGGAAGTCTTGCAAGTTTCATTTTCTTTCTTTGAACAGTGAAAAATGTTGAAACATTCCAACATTCGTACGTAAAAGTGGCCGTTAAGGTTGAGTTACGGGTATTAATGAATAATACATTCATGTTTGAAAGTTGTTTGTTAACAATAAAAATATAAATTTCGTAAGAGATTTCAATTGCAAAATTTATCAAATAACTCAATATAATCAATGTAAAAAAATTTCTCCGAATGTAATGAATTAATTTTTGAAACAAAGTTACAATGCTGTAGAAACTTCTAATAATTTAAAAATAAATACAATTTATCAAAAGTGCATAAAAAGTTTGTAAAAGCATATAGGAAATGTATTTGTTATGAAAGAAAATCATTATTGGTCTGACTAGAAAAATGATTATTCAATTGGTTGCCACTGATTGGCTCTTATTTAGCACATAATATGTATAACTTATGATAAACTGATTTGGTGATACATAGAAACCAGATTAAACTTATGCAACATTGAATGAGTTTTATTATTTGGTGTACATAGTTTTATATAGCTTTATTAGTTCCATATTTATTTTCTAAATGAAAAATAGATACGTTCGTTGTGTGAAAAACAAAATTTGGTTCCAGAATATACAGATTATAGAAACAGAAAAATAATAATAGCGGCTTTACAATAATTATTCCCTTATAATAGCCACAATTACAGTACATGTACAATGTCGAACAACAAAATTGCTGTCGTTCAACATTGTAAGTGGAACGTATATAATTACGGACACTATTAAATTTTAAATTTCATCGATAAAGTGTAATCACTGATACCTACAATATATGGGATAATGTTTAAATATATACTACGTAGAATTTATAATATTACTACATTATAAACTTGCTAAATAAAGACTTACTAAAAAAATTAAAGTAACATTTAATAACCTCCTTTACATCAAAGTAATTCAGTCGATCAAGTTTCAAATTTAATAGTATGTATTCATAAGTATAATATGAGTAGTACTATACATACATATAATGTTAAATGACAGTAATTCTCTCTCCTCGTACCTTTCATTACATACATACTTTTAGCAAATAAATAATGCTTCTTAGATGTAAAACATTATTTGTCCATGCATAACAAATACCGGTTATTTATATCATAATTACATAATTAGACTATGTATGTTTCTGCAAACATGTGTTTATAATATATAAAAAATAGTGATTGAAGGGGCCAACTTGAACATTATACATCTTCCCTACATTCCAACAATTCATTTCGTTTTCTTATTCATACCACGTATCTTACATGTTTTTGTGTGCTGTAATGAGCTATTCATGCATAAATATCTGCAGTCCAATTAAAATATCAAAGAACTATACAGTATAATCCAATAGTTTTTTTCCTACTGAATTACTCCAATTGCTGAGTATATAATTTCATTTATTTTTATATTAAGGAACATTGGCATCCTTTGTTTAACGACTTTCTATTAAAGTACTTATTGTTTATATAAAGAAACGAAAGTACCAAATATTTAGAAAACAATTTCCAGAGTTTTGAAACTGTACCTAAGTCACGTGGAAATAAATTCTTTATCTAAAAAATCGGGAAACAAAACTGAATAAAGAAAATTATTGAATATTAGATTGTCAACGATTTCTAAATTTCAATGTATTACTTATGTTTGATGGCATATCCATTAGCATTTATTATGTCTTGGCATTTCCTTGATGTCGATTCAATGTGGCCTTTAATTAAACTGGTAAGTAAATTGTTTCAAATCTGCTGTATGGCTTTGAACGATTTTATCGACATCACTACGTATACTGTTGGCCACGCAATCTTACTTCACAGGTGTCAGATTAAAATTACACGATTGTACGAGCCAAACTAAAATATTGATATTATTATTTGGTAACAGATCATATTAGTTGAAAGAACCACAGAAGTTATTTCAGTTAATTAATATTGTATCAATTTTTTTTACCGATATCAATTTGCGATAAGGAAACAGTTATTACTTCTGTATAAAGCAAGTATTTGAATGATATACTAGTGTAGCAATTCTTATAAATCAACAGCAATTTGTCATAAACAGTAATGATCATTTTTACATAATCTAATAATTCATTCTTACGATCATCATATGCAGGGTGTGTCAGTTTCTTACTGCCAAATTTTGCTCACATATTCCGTATAGAAAAATGAGAAAGAAATGTTATATTAAAATAGAATTTTAAATATTTCATTAAAAAGTTGTAATAAAAGTAGGTGTTGACAACAGACTATAGCTCGATATTACATATATGATGTTTTGTACATAAAACATTAAAATAAATTATCGACTTTTCTATTTGTTGTATACCTTTCAATAAGATATACAAGAAGCAATTTTATATTTCTTTACTAATTTTATTTATAGAATATGCTGGAAATGTTTTACATGCAAAACTGGATACCACGTATCTGCCTTCGAATAACAAAACAGTCCATTATCATTTGAAACTTCTGTTGAAACTTTTTAATAAAATATTTAAAACCCTACGTTAATATAACACTCTTCTCTTATTTTTGTATATGTAATGTGATGCTAAATTGTGGCCGTAAAAAGCTAGCCAGATTCTAAAGAAGAAGCTGTTATGAAATCTGATTAAATTTTTTTAATTTAATAATGAAAATAAATATGATATAAAGAAAATTATGAAACCATATTTTTTTTATAGTAATTTATTATCCGAACATTTTTTAAGAAAAAAAAAATGAAGTTAATATAGGCGGTTGCAAATAAAAGTGAGCAGTAATTCACGAAAATGTATCATGGTCGAGTAATTTTGTTTAGGATTCAGAAGATTGCAGCAACTTCTCGAAATATTTACCATTCTAAAGCAGTTGATGTTGGGTAAGAACGAGCCTGCGCTTTCCATTTCATATCGTCTTCGTGATTTAATTTCACGAGCGTAACGGTTCTCATTTTGAACCATTAAAATTCACTGTTCTTACATTAATGAAATACTGCAATATTCATAAATAATCAAATATGTTCCATTACCGATTACACAAATGCAGATAGAGAACGTATGGTTGTTTTATTACGTGAAATGAGTAATCCTTGTGGCGTAGCTTGTCTTACACAAACAAGTAATTATTAATAATTATTGATCATTGTTCTAGGCATGATTAAACTTACTTCAAAACTTCACTATTGATCATGTATTGTGAGTAGAGTAGCAGTATATTATCTATAATAGTATTTAGTATTTATATACTATTTATCATGTAATCGTAGTTACATGCATATGTATTATAATTTTTGTCAATTTTGCATTGATATTCGTATATATTTTATTTCAAAAAAATTAGTAATATTAAAATTCAATCGAATATGTTATTAATATAATCAATATTGTAATCACTATCTTTACTTAAAATACTAAAATGAAGCTTTATTTAAAAATGATATAATTCTTGTTTTATGTTTCCAATAAAATTATGTCCACAATTTTTATCAAGATAGAAAACCAAAGCGATAAATCTCCAACAACTTTTCAGTATTTGTTATATCGGTTTAACATATGAGTAGCTGCAAAATTTATGTAAGAAGCCTTTAGAAATTAATTAAAACTATATTCCTATCAAATATTAAAAATCATTATTAACCAAATAAATTATTAATCATATAAAGTTAGAAAATTTCTTTAGAGATAAATAATTTTGTAATGTTCATTATTAACACATTTTTTATACTGTACTTGTAATACTTTAATGATCTTACTTGATCACGTACATTTTAGATTGTAATTATTTAATGATTTTAACAAATCACACATCTTTTAATTTTCAAAGATGAGTGATCATCTTAATTGTTTATCATCGCTCATAATATTATCTCCCATACATTATATAGGAATTATATTTATTTTACTTCATTGTATATTCTTATTTACATATTTCGTGAATTATATTTTATTATTCGTAAGTTTTGCATCAACGTGTATTTTATAATTTGAAATTAACTAGAGAATGATAGTCACTGAGAGATCCTCGATTGCATAGTACCCCCTTCAGTGGATGTACAACGCGTGAACAATTACTAGAATACGAAAGACAATGTCCTATGCAAACACGAATGTAGTCGCAAACGGTGCAGTCGTGTTTCCTATCGGGTAAGCGAGAATAAAAGTTTTTTACTTGGCAGAATAAGTATGTGCCAATGACTCGTAGGATAATTACTTCAATTATCTGGATAGTGAAAGACCGCGAACCCAAATGGGGCTGGAGTTTCACTTCGATTTCGAACACCCGATTAAATAAATCCAACCTATTTCCATCCTATTATTCGCTTACTCAATCGCTCGTAAATCTGCAATTAACACTCTTCCTACTTTTCTAATTAAGAGTCGGTGCGCTACGGTGCTTCTTCCTTATATCGATCTGAAATCGAGGTTAACTGTCGATAGAGGTAAAGTGGAATTTTCTGAACGTGTAACGAAAAATACAAAACATTGCAAATAATTGAATATCATTCTAATTGCTAATTAATAATTATTTTATTTCTATCGTAACTATTTATATCTATGAACGACACCAGTGATAAATACTATTTCTGTTTTTTTTTTTTTTTTAATTGTATGCGTAAGTCAAAGTATAGATACGATCAGAAATTGCAAGAATGTTATTCATGCGGTTGTCATTTACGCTTTCACTACATGCTTGAAACATGAAAAACTTAGGTCACTGAATTAGGTAGTTAATTTAAAAATAATAAAGTCCTGGTAGAAAAATATGATCCAGCAATATTTATACAATAAATTTGTATATAAAATGAAAATGGTATTTTTCTGAACCATACAGTTTAATAACTCGAATTTTTATCTGAGGTTGGCCACATCCCATATATTTACTAATAACAACAATGTTTCACATTCCATCTATAATCAAGTAGTTTTTACAAATGTGAAAATTTAGGAATTTAAGGACCTGAGTATTTGGAGATTTCGAAATCCCGAAAATTGAGGAGATTTCAGGATATGTAGATTTAGAAATTTGAAACCCTGAGAATTCGGAAATATAGGAATTCTGAGATTTGAAAATTTGTAAATTAAGAATTGGAGAACGTGGTAATTCTTAAATTTGGAATTTTGAAAATTTAAAATTTCAGAAACGTTAGAATTGGAATTGAATATGGGATCTCTGGAATTTCAGGATTTGAAAACTTGAGAATTGAGGCACATGGAAATTCTGAAATTTAAAAATTTTAAATTAGATAATCTTCACATTTCCAAATTTTCAAGTGTCTACATTTTTTAAATGTTTATAAGTGTTGGCAGATATTTTTATGTGGAAGGTGAGGACCTTTAATCCCTACTTAATTACGTCAAAGAACATAAATATTTTGTTTCTTTGTGTCCAGTTGATACAACGTAGTTTTGTGTAACAGACATGTTAGATTGCACTATTATTGAACTTCAGTACGTTGATCTGTATAAAAATTCTGAAAAATCGTTACAGGAAAGGTATTGTCAATTGACTGGTACGATAACAATGAAACCAAAAGAACAAATAGCCTCATATATTGTTCAGTAATACATTTATTTAAAAATGTCGAGTTCTAAACGACATTTAGAAATAAAGGTATCTCGTACGATTACATCGTACTTCGCTAAATAACGTCGGCGTTTAATAACAGACTAAGCTACCTGTACTCCTTTGTAATGTCAGTGTTATTACAACATTCCTGGCTGCTAGCACAAAATTATTATCGATAGCCAACAATGGTCGATGCAATTAGAAGTGAACACAGGTTAGCTCGCAGTCTAGAATCTTACCAT
This sequence comes from Megachile ligniseca, assembly GCA_945859555.1. Classification (NCBI taxonomy): domain Eukaryota; kingdom Metazoa; phylum Arthropoda; class Insecta; order Hymenoptera; family Megachilidae; genus Megachile; species Megachile ligniseca. The sequence continues at coordinate 838,605 of OX243785.1, forward strand.
TTGCGATCGGGTTGTTAATCTCGTACCGTGTGGCCTGACGGAAGCTTCGTTGGATACAAACCATGGCATTCGTAGAAAAATCATTGCAACCGAGAGATAATCAAGGAAACGGAAGAGTGATAATCGATGTGGTCCACTGAGCGTGAACCGTTTTTGGAAGCAGTTCTTCGACTACTCGTTACGGTTGAAATAAATTTCTACATTTTTATCATTTTAATTCAAGTTTTGCTTATTACCAATTACGATCGATATCCTAATATCGACTAATTAACGTATGTATGCAATTTTTATGATACATCGTAATATTTTATTTCTTTATTTCTTTGACAGATAATTAACTATTATTGTATCTACTTTTATATTATTTTCATACACTATCAATTATTTATTAAATAATCATTTAATATTATTATATTACTATGTATTACCTATAATTTTATATCTCCTTGATCATTGGTATTATAGTTTGTGTACAAATCATTAAAATTTATTTAACGTTGTATGGTTTTAGTACTGAAAATAACAAAATGAATAATTTTGCATAAATTTTAGTGCAATTAATAAATCAGGCGTATAAATTATTTGTGCGAAAAAATATTTATTTTGCTATTTTATTTTGCCGTGATTTATGATCAGTATTATTGTATTTTTCTAATTAAATAATGTCCCTTTGTCTTTATTCGGATTTAGACAGGTATGACCTTAACGCACACTGAAACGCGGATCGGTCCTTGCGCCTTCCTAGAAACTCGCTAATAATCCTTACCATACATAGTATTCAACGTATTAGTAATCTGTTATCCGATATCAAACTGCATATTCTTATATCCACTAACAGACAAAATGTTAACGAATATATACTATACATATATAAATTATCTTCTTTTTTATCTTCTTTTTCGGTATAAAAAAAGAACGTAATGTAATTTAAGGTAAAAGGCCTAAAGCTCAAACGAGTCTCAATAATTAAATGTTAACTAATGATTTTGTTAATAATAACATTTCTACTTCCTTTGCAGACTACTAATTACCTAGAGACCTACTAATTAAAATGTAATAACAAAATGTATTAGATTTACATAGATGTAATTACACGATTTTATGACTCAATGTTTATATCATGCAAATATGTATATTATTGTACAAAACTCCTAGATTCAACGTTTCTCAACTCGTTTCATGTTTACTGTAATATAATTAAATCACTGTGATTAATTATTGTTATTTTTTAAAAAGTACAGCTATTTTAAATTTATAAGATAACAGAAAACTCAAATTAATCTTATTTCTTATTAATTTCGTTGAAATATTGAAATTACGTGTCGTGTTTTTCCACTAGTATGTATGTGATGACATATGAATAACCAGTCATTAAATGCCATCGGCATAGATGTAATTTCACGTTGGATCGAATTATTAAACGAATAAATCTTAGTAAATTTTTTGCATTGTTTATATTTATTGTATTAAAGTAATTATATTTTGTATTCTATACATTTAAGTTAATAATAACTATAATTCTGCTAGTTCTTATACTCGCTAGAATGTCAGCATAACTTAAAATTTTGTAATATACATACCTTTAAACATTTCTTTTACATTATAAATTCACGTATTATAAACATAAAATATTCACATATTATAAAATATTACACGCAAAAAGAATGTTTATACAGCAGTAAAAGCCTATAAAACAGGCACTGTGTCACAAATCATCAATGGAAAGTTTCACGTGTAAAAATTAATTCAGGAGGAAAACGCTCATTATAATTGACAAAATGGATTTATTACAAATAAAATATTTTCATTTCACAAAATATTACCATCTTCATTTTTTTTTTTTTTTTTTTTTTTATTAAGTAACAATAATAATTAAATTAATGCATATTTGATATTTGAAACAGCAATGATTAATGACTAGAAGATACTATAATTGAAATATTTAATTATTAATTTATTAATTTAATTTAGTTTAAATATTGGGCCATATGAATATTTTCAAATTTTAATTAATTTTAAACTTTTCCTTTCACAAATTTAGGTTCTTATTATTTTACCTGAAAGTAGAAATTTCTCTCTTTCTAATAAACTTACTTAATTATTATTTTACGTTGTCCAAATGTAAAAGAAATTGCAATTGTTTTAACTGCGTCCTTAATCGTTTGACTAGTGGAATTGTACGTATAAGGATATTCGAAAAATGTATACTGACACTTTAACTGACTATTACACATATATTTAACTTTCGTAATAAATAACAAAAAAATAAATTAACAAAAGGTAAATTATTATATAGATTAGTTTTTTCTCAGGATGCTTACACATTCGCGCATGTGAATTACCCGCCTGTTAGTGATGGGTCGACAAAGAATGATCACATTTTCTTGGGACACCCTGTATATGGCCCGAATTATAAGAAAGTTGGCATATTAATATAACTTATTTTTCTCCATAATAGTAAAATTATTATTATTCTTTACTAACAATAATTATTACACTACAGTCTAAAATAAAGTTATATAAGTGCTATCTTTTATACAAAAATTATACAGTGAAGAACTTCAATAGGACCTGTGATAGGTTAAACGCGGTGCGTTATTCTAGGCATGTAAGTAAAGAAATGGAAGTTGAACCGTATGCATCGAATGAACGACATGAACGTCGAAGAAGATTCCTGCAAGTGGCTTGATCTCTCAATCGTGATCGCGTTTCCTCGCCAATTGATTGACAACTGTATAATTAGCGGCCTGGAAGCTCGCGTTACACATTACGTGTAACGACGTGTAATGAAACAGCTCGTTCATCTTCGCCGATTTAACGATCCTGCTGTATTCGAATTTGAAGTCACGTCTCTCGCACGACATACCGCTTGTCACATTCATAAATGTCAGAGTGACCTTTTTTTGTTATTTAGAAAACTTTGCTTTGTCAGTAAATGAGAGGCAATTTCTCAGTGACACGTGTAATATATCGGACGCAATTAACGCACGATGCTGCTAACATCTCTCCGTGCATTAATTTATAGTTATAGTTGCAATGATTGAAATGAAATGTAACAAAAATGATGAAACGAACATAAGCGATAGTGTAGAAAGAAGCGAAGGAATCATGTTAAGGTGTTTATACGATATTTGAACACGCTGACAATTATGAAGATAATCTGTGATCTACATTATAAATTTAATATAATCAAGTACTTAAAAGAAAAAAAAATTGAAGATTATTAAGTAGTACTAATGTTATGTTACTTATGTAAGACAGCAATTAGAAAGCTTCAAATGAGAAATGAAATGATCGTACTCTAAATAATTGTAATTACTTGTAATGTGTTATGTTAGTAGTACTGCACTATTATACTAATCATTCACGGTAGCAAATATTATGCTACTGTAGTTATAATAGTATACTAGAAATTCAAGATACCAAATACCATGCTACCATTAAAACAGGCTCTCGTTATATTGTTACCTTCACATGGACTTTCATATACACTGATTGTGCCGCCTTATTATCGTAACACTCGAGGATTTCTTGAACATCGTTATGATATCGGAAAAGAATTTTTTCACCAACTCAATATATTGCCAATTCCAAACACTTTCTATTGTAACAAATTTTGAAATTATGAAAATTTCAAATGTAGGAATACCAAATGCGTAAATTTTTAAATATGAAAAGTTTGAAATTTTCAATATTTTGAAATGATAAAATTTCAAACTTTCAAATTTATCTATTAATCGATTTTCTAAACAGCTTGAAAAATGTTAAACTCCAGAATTTTTAAATTTTCAGATTTAGAAATTTCACAATTTGGAAATTTAAATATTTAGTAACTGATTTGAAAATTGATAAATTACAGAATTTAGGCAATTGAACAGATGGAAATTTACAAAATATTTTTGTCATATTAGAATTTGAAACTTGACACTTTCTAAATTATTATATTGTATTTTCTTAATCATAAATTGTTAAAAGTGTTTCAAGTGCAGAAACTTTCAAAATTCTGGAATGTCAAAATTTAGAGATTTAGAAACTCATTTAGAATTTAAAAAATTTGAGAAATTAAAAATTTCGTAATTTGGAAATTTGGAAACTTGCAATACTAATTACAATATAATGCTGCAATTCGCAACATTTTCTGCAGTTAACCTGTTTTTTCTAATATTTTCTCTTATTTCCTGGTCACTGCCTTACTTAAAACTACCATTTTGATTTACGTCACATTCATACTCTTACCATTGCTTATACTCTCCCCTATAATTTTCTCATTTGAATTCAATGTCCAATTCTTGGTCAGATAATTAACATTCTCATTTTCCGTAATCTCTTAAAACATTGAATATTATTAACCCTGATATAACACAAATTGTATGGAATGTTTGCGGAAAATGAATATTGTAATCTTGCGTATAGCAAGAAAGTCGAGAAAGGAACTTTAGGAAAGGAATCTGAGCATAGTTTTATGTAAGATATTTTCAATTTTTTAGATTCTGTTCGTTCAACGTTAATCAGATGCTAATATTTTATATTTTATATTGTATTAATAAACTCAGAAGAAACATTTGATAACTTTCTCCATGGTTCATAATAGTGATAGTGTATCCAATGGGAATACGATTTGAACGTTCAATACGATTAATCGAATTTACAATTTAGTTTGAAATTAATACCTTTACCTTAAAAGAAACAACATTTCTCTATATCACAATTATAAACATGTGCAGTAATTAATGTAACTATTTAATAAGACTAATAAGACTAATTAATTATTCTTGCACCTATTATTGATAATGGATTAAACTTTCTATGAGCTCGGTCTAATAAATTGCAGCTTGTGTTACAATTTAGATCAGGATTCCGAGTTCCGATCATTTACGGAAATTAATATTATTACAAACGTTACAATCGTGCAACTCTTCCTTTCTAATAATCTTCTGTTGAAATCGATAGAACGTTGTATCATCCTGGGGTCGTTCCGTGCATTTATAAACGGATGAATGTCTTCATGTGAGGAAACAATCGGAAAATCTTAGTGTTTAATCGCGTTGCGATTCTGCGCAAGTGAACAGCCATGTGCGAAATTTCGTAATTCACGGCAATTGCGAAAGCTACGGAAGGCTACCGCAAAATTATTCCGCACAGCAATATTAATCTTTGTCGAATATATATTTTCAAGGATTTGCACAACCTTGCGTTTTATGGTTAGCAATTAGTCGCTGTTATAGACATGCAGTCTGTAACACAAGAACCCATACGTCATACCTGCAAAAACAACCAACCTAATGTGCAAAATTTTGATGTTGGTTATTTCAATACAGATGATAGACTCAGGTGCAATGTAAGCTTCCTTTAGATTAACATTTTTAACTCCTCAAATTTCTTGCATTTCTATGGTTACAACTCTTCATATTCCTAAATTTTCTAAATTTCTAAATTTTTTAATCTATAACTCTCCAAATTTCTAGATTTATGAATTTCCAAACCCACAGACTTCCAAGTTTCTTTTCCCAATTCACAAATTATTAAGTCTCTAAATTTCCAAATTCCGGAATTTTAATGTTCACAAATTCTCAAATTATTGAATTTCACAACTTCCTAAATCTTCAAATTACTAGACTTCTGAATTCTCGAATTTCCGTATTTTCAAATTCCCAAATTTTTAGACCTCTGAACTCTAATTCCCAAATTTTCAGATGTCTGAATTCCTGCTTTCTAATTCTTAACATATGGAAGAGTATACAAATTTGATTACCTTGAAAATGAAGTTCGAGTTGAAAAATTTTTAATTATGGTTAAAATACTAAAAGAATGTATATATTATACAGGATGTTCAAAATGGTTGAGGCCAAACAAAAGGAAGTTCATAGTAAACTTCTGTCCGAAAATTTATTAGAAAGATATAAGCATTCATAGATTTATCAGCAAAATTCCTATTATTGTAACAGAATGGTATATATTACAGTTGCAATGATAGTTACTGTTTATATAAACACTAATTTTTAAAATTTATTCAAAACATATTTACTATTATTTGCTATACAGTTGGAATATTTGTAAGAGTTCGGCAATCACTAATTCGGCAAATGAAAATCTACATTCTTGCGGAGGAAAGAATATTCGAACAATTTTTATAACTACCACAATAAATCATAGGTATAAGTTTATATGAGCTTTTTTCATCTATTCGATCATAGTAATATACAATACTTTGTCTCCACCTTTTTGAATACCTTGCATCAACTAAGTATTAAATCTCAAAGTGGTTTATTAGAAACTAATATGTGGCTTATTTTGACTAAACAGTTTATTTTCTTTTTAATTTTTTGTTTAATTTTTGAATAACAATGTTGAATTCATCTCTAGGCCAAATATGTTATTATTAAATATTAAATCTATGAAATAAATGCAATTCATCAATAAAAGTTAATAGTATTGACAATATGTATTCATAACATTTGATCTCTGAGGTGTTCAAATTGTTGCGTATTAAAGAGCCGATAGATCGGCTACAACTTCTAAAAACTGTATTGTCTTATCCAAATACGAGGAAGCATCTTGAGATCAATAAAATTTGCATACAATTTGAAACTTGTGAGCCAATATTTTATATACATGCAAGAGTTTTAAAATATCAAGAATTTAGTGAGAAGAGATGTAACTTTTTAAAACAACTTACTGCTACTGCTGTGGTTGTTGCTGAATGTATAGAACAGAGTGTATTTCATGTTTCAAGGTAAAATAACATTTATTTTAGAGTATTGAACGGTATTGAACCAACGTATAGTGTATTGAAAATTAATACAGTAATAAAAAATTAATATTTTAACATAATTTTGTGCAAAAACTAACCTACTCAGGAGTTTCCAAGATTGCTGATTATCAATCTGATGTCTAAAGTAAAGAATTCAAAATGGCGGGTTCAATATAATCATTACTTAGATATTGGATTCGCTGAGTTTATTGATTGTTAGTTGTAAATGAATAATTATGTATTTCGAAACTTGTATTGATATAATTTTATAACGTAATATTATCGCAAAATAGCAAATATACAAATTTATAGGCTATAAATATCTGAAACTATCATATAAATCGTTTATTAACGTTCTTAATATTACGTTATTAACAAATTTAATACTGCTTTTTAAAAAATACTAAACTGCATACGTTTAAAACTTGTGAACATTTATATTTTTAGAGTTGACGTATGTGTTATGAAAATTTCTTTCATCTTCTACTGTAACTTGGCTCAGTTGCGTGAGTTGCTGTGTACGTGTTCAATATTAAATTGACTTGTTCCATAAAATATAACTATCATCATAAAATTGCAAATGCTCGTGTAGCAGTTATTAGTACTCACGATTCACGATCAATGATCAAGTTTCGAAATATGAACACACAGTGTGCACTTATAATCGCATAAATTTTAGAACATATTTTAATCAGCAAAAAGTTGTCGTCACATGTTAATAAAGTAATATCTAAATCAAATTAATTGAATAATTAATAACAAAAATTGAGTTATGGAGTCAAATTACAAAACACAGTATGCTTTATGTTCTTTATGCGGAAAAGACATACCTACATATCAAAAAGTTTATTTTGTTCAAAAACTGCTTAAAATTTTTTAATGGAAATGAAAATGAAAAAACAAAATAAATTGAAGAAAACTGTGGAATTGTATGAAAGTTAACAGCAGACCCCTTAATTCCGAAATAAATATAATTTCCAATGATAAAATTACGTCAGATCTTGAACCATTCGTTTCCACTTGATAGCATAATTACGATACGTCGAGGATCCAACTCGATATACGCTCGCGTCCAATTAATATCAATCTCAAGCAAATTGTATCCGAGTCAACCGTAATTAAAACCACATCATCTTAAACTACCCTCAGAAACATGCTTGAATCATTGCGTCGATGATTCAATACATTACGAAATGTTCTAGATCGTTTAATATGCGTTGTAAACTAATATTTAATGCGATAAGATGCTCTTAGTGCTGTTGAAGAAATCGATGAAAGATCTGACCACAACGTATGTGTAACATTGTACTACCCCTGTTAACGTGTTAAACAGTATTGGTAAAAACAAATGTATTGTACAATACGAATTCTTTGGACCATTTAAAGCAAATGTCGAATGGGTAACACAAAAATATTTTTGTCGTTTATATAGATGTGAACAGAAATCGACAAAATAGCAGAAATGTAAGAAGTGTTCGTATAGTTCTTAAATCACCTGTAAATGTTTAATAGTTAAAAAATGACAACTGTACAATCCGTATTTGATAAAGTTTTCTTACAGTAAACCTTCTGAGCATTAAACTTTTTACGTTATGCTTATATTCCACGATTCGATGGAAACATTTTTTAGGTTAGTTTGAGATGAAATATCCAATAAGCGTTCAATATGATTAATATCTGTTGACTACGAATTATACCTCATGACGTTGCAATTTCTAGTCTTCACGCCGACAAACGTTGTAGTGTTTAGTTTGATTGCATTAAATTTCACGATTTACTATAACGTGAAAACGAACCCTAACGGTGACGTTCTTCAGACTCCCTAAACTAAAGAGACATCGCGCAGCAACTAAAGAGAACATCGTGCAGTAAAAACTAGAAATCGACGTAACGATGCAGGGCTAATGTAAGAAAAGGAAATCGTTACGAAAAGAAAAAAAGGAATAGAACGAGCGAGGAGAATGCAGCGATGCATCGATAAAGAAATGCTCGCGTTCGAATAGCTCAGCACGTTTCCGCGGAGAATCCGGTTCTTCAAATACTTTCTACTAATAACGATTCTGTTCCCATCGTGTAACAGGTATACCTAGCGATGTTTATTCGCCGAACTGCTATCGGACGCAGCTTGAATCACTATTGTTCTAAGCGACAACCATGACCTGCCGCACGCACAAGATGAAATCTTTTTTCGCAGATCGCTATCGACAGCTGTTCACGAGAAGGTCACCATTTCGCAATTAAGCTTCGAGTAGTTTCGCGAATGACATTAATCATTCACGCTTGAAAATAAGCTGCATTTATTTATTTCTTATATGACAAATTACTTGCGTCGAGTTGAGCGTTCTTTAGAATGTAATGTACATTCATGTACGTAAAGCATATAGCATTTTTAATTTAAAAGTGAATAGCTGTTGTCATTCAATTGGTTGTTCATGTCATGAACTGTTTTTGTACAGTTTTGGATAAAACAATAGCACATATGTATTATTGTTGATTTGTGAAATTTATAAATTAAATATTTCTGAAAGATTATGAATTTTCTAATTGTAGCAAATAATACATAAGAGTCACGTCATGGAAATGTGGTATTAAAATAAGCTATCCTGATTGACCCTTAAAATGAATATAATTCCTATTATTTTCTATCAGTTCAATGATTAGATTCAGCAATAATTTAAACAATTGTTGAGTTACATTTTGTAACACATTATTCTATTTTACTGCAATGGACTTCTTAAATTATTAAATTTTTTATATTGCTCCACATTTTATATAGATATTACTCGAATAAGTTTTTTGCAGCAATTATGTTTATGTTTAGTCAGCATACAGATTATAACAGAATGGATATGTCGAATCACTTTAAGGTTCAATAATATTTATCTATTTATTCAGTTAATCACATGGATAATTTATGTAAAGATAGTAATGCTATTTATTCAATCAGTGAATGTTTTCAAAATTTATAGAAAATTACTAAAAAAAACTTAAAAGCTGACAAGTAATGTTGGATAACATACATTCCTGTCGATAAACTAAATCGATAATAAAATGATTTAAAATACTATAAAATATTATATATTATGAAACTAAACGGTACAAATCAATCGTATTTAATATATTCTCTTCAATTTTAGAAAATCTCCATAGGTTTGTAAAACTCACTGTACGAATTAAAAGTTGATACATTGATTCCTAAGTGCTGTTAAAATTTCTGAAGTTATGAGCATTGAATGTATAGAACCAATTTTATTTACATCGTAAATTAAGTCACCTAGCATTTAATACGTAACATTTTAGAGTTCAATCAAGATGTACAATATACTATCCTTAAACCTACTCATCTACTAAGACGAAATTTCATTGCTATGAATAATTTACTGCAATAGTACACTTATCAGGAAATTTAAATTTTCGTATATATAATTTTTACCATAGTAATATTTAAAGGTTGTGTTCATAATAAGAAGTTGATGACTAATTGTTTAATTTAATATTGCGAATAGTTAATATCGTTAATTTAAAAGTAAAGTTGAACTTTACTGGTTACGTAGTATACGGTAAGCTGCGAAAAGTTAATAATTAACTAAGCAAAAATGCAACTGTGATTTATTGTATTGTACTTCAGAATGAATTGATATCAAATGATCAATGGCAAACATAAGTGTATCTGTACTAGGATCAAAACAGGTTCCAGTACCATCATTGTATTCATGTTATTGAGTACTTCGACGAAGTAAGAGAAGAAAATGGCACGATACAATACGGTTTTATGACTCTATTCAGTTTTATTCCCGTTTAACTGGTGGTTACGGTTTTGCTGATCTTAATGGATTATACGGTCGTAATTTTACGTTTATAATTGTCATTACAGATAAATTGCAGAAATAAAGTATATTTTCAATGAAGTGAAAGTTATCATTATTATAACTAGAGATCATTTGTAACATTTATAATAATGATTACCTGAAATTTGATATATATTAAAGATACGAAATTATTAAGCAATATCTGCGTTATCATTTCTTCAAAATGATGTTTGTTATTTACAGTATATTATAATATATTAGTTAATAGCTGTAACATAGTATGATGTGTGAGAGTTTGTTATAGCCGGCTATTCAAACGTAGTATAATAACAGAAAAGAAAGAATAAATTTTGAATAACGTTACTTTATATTATTATCATAAAATAACAACTTCCGGAGTTCGATTTAAAAAATAATAATTTATATATACTTTTATTAATATTCTTCCATATGTATTTGGGGCACTTATAGACATTTCTTAAATACAAATCTTTAAACTTTATACCATCACTTTCTATCATTTTCTAGGAATTTTATTTTCAATAAAAAATGCAAATTTTTAATTTCAATTTAGGTACGTTTATTTCGGTGATTAAAACAGCGATGTCATTGCTGAAAATTAAGAGAAAATAAATTTCTAATAGATTTGAGCAATCGATTAAATTAATTACATATTTATATAATTATAAAAGGAAAAAGAAATTCATTCCGTTCTTTTGTAAAATTATTTTAAGAAAACTTTATTAAACTTTTGAATGAACATGTTTATAAATGCAAATTATCTTCTTTAATATAATAAATCGTGTTTGCGTTTATTGCATTTAGCTGTATTGTTACATTTGCGTATCTACTTTGATACTGCATTTTCCTTATATTTTACTTAAAGAATATACTATGAACACATTATGCGCTAACAATAAATCGCTTTTCTTCATATTTCTTTAATATACAATGCTAACTGTGCTATAATAACATCAGTTAAGCGAATAAAATTAGATCCCATGGTGCAATTAATATGCACCTTGGCTTTATTCTAAGCGTTAGATGTGAATAGATGATCGCTATTCTTTGATGTGCGTCTATTTTCAAAGCAACTGGGTTCTACACGATTATTGCATTAACGTTGCTTAGGATACATGCTGAGTTCAACTCGTGGGTGGCCCCGTTACTGTAAATAATTGGTTAGCAACTAAACAAACCCAGGTTGTATTCCTGATTACAGGAATGTTTCGCAAGCCAGTAAATGCCTCATTGTTTCTTAACACCTAACCTTTAATACAACAACGAAGTCTACCATCCTCAATTTATATCCGATTCAAGTGTCTTGTCATATTGCATTGAATATGAAAAATAAGTTTTTCTAACATGTTAGCTTGAGGTTTTAAAAAATTAATCTTGACGGTGAGATATAAATAACAAAAGAATACACAAAGCTCAGGAACTTTTGTTCTTGGACAGGACAATTAAATGGATTTCCACTTCCAATTTGTGTTAAGCTTCGAAAAATAATAGGACTTATAAAAAAGAAGACGCTGAAAGTAAATATTTATAACTGTTTAACTTTTGGTTCTCGGTTTCGGTTTTTTATTTATATTAATTTGTGTATTGTATGTAAAATTTTGGCAACTTTTCAAAGTGAATGTAAGTCACATTTAGGATATATCAATTTTCAATATCATCAGTCAGTGCCGCTATTGTGATATTTAGTTCTAAGAATATGAACCATTCACTTACATTCCTATCTATCTACAACTATCGTTTTAAAATATTTTCTCGTCTCTAAAGAAGTATTAATCAAGTTACAAAATTGTATAACATAATAATAATCCGTATAACTATCATGAATATCCTGACAGAAGCGCTTCCACTTGGCTGCTATCGAGTCTATCAATTCGATATTTGTTGCGCTAATTCACAAAATTAGTTGTTTGAAATAGTTTAATTTATTAAACTGTTAAACTGTGTCATTGGCAAAACGCTGTGTGTTTTAACAAAAAGTTCTCATGCATGTATATTTTGTAGATTCAGTGAAGTCGAGAATTGTTGGTAAATGTTTTCAGGATGTGTACCATCGGGATTCACACAAGAATCAATTCTATTTTGAAAATTATAAAAAACGTTTCCTAAATCATGACTTGTAATACTATCTATAACATTTTTACTTGTTGTAACTAATTGTAAGTCGGCCACTGTTTTCAACACGCAGAATAGCTCGTATTTACGGCATTGAACAGTCTTGCATACAATAGAATAATTTAAACGATACAAATAATGTGAAACTGTCTAAAAACTCGAATGCAAGGTACGTAAATAAAAAACGCACACACGTGTACCTAAATATTCAATTTTTACCTTTTTAGAATACTTTTAAGTGCAACCTTAGCATCTCAAATTTGGAATTAAACCCCCTATAGAGACTGTTACTAAGCTTTCCTCTGAAGAAAAGTATTCGATAAGATACACATTTTATTCCATTATGAGATTACTCGTTTCGACACGCACGTTTATACATCTGCTAAAGCTAGATGTAGTCCAATAAACACTTTATAAAAGCATAAAGTTTTTTTATAAAGTCAGTTATAAAGTCACAAGTGACAGCTCTAAAACTTTCTTGTAGAAAATTTTGATGCATTGTTTTTAAGTTTTTATTATTTGCAACTTCTATTTTGTGAATACTTTGGTTTAGAAACTATCAATAATGGTATATGAATGTCATTCATCTACATTTAATAAATACCATAATGTGATTAATAATTCATTAATTGCAAGTAATTGCAATTTTTTTTATGAATTATGAACTGAAATATAGTAATTATAATTTCTTATCAATTTTTTTGAATTGTAATTTCTACTTATAAGCAAACTTAAATATTACTTACAATATAGTACAACTTATATACAAAATGTGATATTGTTTGTGTTAACGTGTGCAGTCTACAGATGTAAAGCTAATAAATTTTGCTATCACATTTTGATTAGTATAAACATTAAAAATAAGCAGATATGTTGCTGTTAACAAAATTCCACTTGGTTGTTAATTATCGCAACTCGTTTGAGCACTAGAACATTTACCTCATTGTTCCGATAAGTTGCTTTCGTGACGCAGAAGAACGTCGTCTATTGAAATCGTGTCGCATAGAATTCTTTAACTGCCGTAAGCCACGGAGCTGATCGGTCGATTCTGCATGTCCCCCGGTAACGTTCCGACATTGCTACTTGTATATGCAAATCGCGACAGGCCGGTTGGCCCGACAAAAAGTCTCGTACGGTGAAACGAGCCACAGCAGCGTGCAGGATGTAATAGAGCCACCTGTCTGTCTACGTTTGGCCCGGAAAATAGGCTTGAGTATCGCGGCGACAGCCACTCGCGTGGTTTATGAGAACAGTTTAAAAGGAATCGGGTCGGAATAACCGTCGGGCTTCTAACTGGCTGTCTAAGGAAACATTCCGTCGTTATTAGCTCCCTTGATTAACCAATGTAGCCTTTTGCGTTGGTCGAACTTACTTTTTTTTTTTGGCTATCGCTCGAACTTTGGGATAGAATTGTGTCACCGGGTAGTTCCCATAAATTCGTCAATGAAATCTTTTTTTTGGCAATCGTTTATTTAACTTGACTTTATTGTTTGTTGCAGGTATGGGTGCATTCATTTAATTACGTACACGATTTACTAGTGAAAGAGGTATGGTGAGTTATTTAATATTCACATGTTACTTTAATATGTAAATACATCTAGATTTATGGCTATTGCGTTTCGTTTTAATTTGTGAATAGGTATTCATCTTTTTACGTTATTCGAGTCTTTTACCGCACCACGTGAATAATTGATAATTACCATTTGAGATAATGCTGTGCGACAGTTTTATTTGCATAATAAAACATTCAAATAGTAAAAACCTAATTGGCGAAAGTAATATAGATTTGAAGTAATTCCACATTTGTCCGATAGAACTTTTTCTAACAATAAGATCAATGGAAAATCTTCAAATTTCGTAACGACAAACGTAGGTCGGCTTTATTATGTTGAGTGCTGCACCTCATTCACGTGACTCCATTCAAATCGCGTGGACAAGAAATAACCTTTTAAGTATGGATTTAAATCTCGTACTGTAAACGAAGACAAAAGACTACTAAGTACTGTAGTACTGAAATACTATTTTGTACTGTGTGACTGGAGAGCTCCAGGAATGTTTTTACCAGGCTGTTCAATCTCCATAACTTCGCGAAGACTTAAAGCATTGCATATCTCACGGATCAGTACACGGAGCGATGACTATAGTTACCTCACGACTTCAAAGGATAATCTGTGTTATTACATTCAGTATACATTTATATATTTATTTCATATATTGTATATTTTTAAGACATAATTTGCTATATTCTTTAAAATTGGACAAATAATAGGATGAAGAAGAGCTACTTACTATATCATTGATTAGCATTGATAGGAGCTTAACTTAAAAATTTAAAAATTTGCTGTTATTCAATACAAGGATACATTAACTTTCTATTGTTATCAAATAAAATAGCAAATGTATAACAAATTAATAATGGAGTCGTTAATAATGGAAGTGAAGCAAGTCCATTTTTAAATAAAATTTAATTCCCTATATTTTTTAAATTTCTTTGTTCCGTGTAAGTAAAAAGTATAACAAATTAAATTTTCTTAAAAAATAGACTTGTTCTATTTTTATTATAAACATTTTAATTGTATGTAATGACTAATAGTAGTAATAATTAATAAAGCCTGTATTTAGTACTTTCAGAAATATAAATTTTCAAAGGCCTCCCATTTAAAATTTGTTTTAAATACTTTTAGTCGTGCTGATATCAATTCCAAGTAGCGATATGGTCTAAAAACAGAGTATTACATACATTTATTTTAACACTGTCGCAATCTTTCAGGTTCTTTTCAATCAATTACGATTTTATAACTCTAAACGTTCTTGCTACTATCCAAAAATATAGTGAAATTATTATTAATATTGCTATTATAATTGCTTTGATATTATATAACAAGATTAATATGTGGGTTTAAATGGCGTATGCTATCGAAAGATCTTATACATAAGATCTTTGTATAAAATTAATCAAATAAAATAACATAAAAAAATCTTTGTGATTAAAATTAAGACCGTTATAAGGTTAATAATATGTAATTAAATAAGTATATACATATTCTTATTTGAAATTATTAGAACGGTCTCAACGGAAAGTTATAGTATTGAACATATAGTACTGAAAAATTAAGAACTAATTAATCATTAATGTATTCTCACTTGTTGTTTACAACTTCTTCCCAACGTTCCACAAAATTTTTAATACTTGGTTGGCAGACATCATCCGGTTTCGATTCGAAAAATTCATCCAAACTCACAATTCTGCAGCAGTATTGAACGAAATTCCGCGCATAGCGTTTGAATGAGATCGAAAAAGGTGGAAATCCATAAAAATAAAATGGAACCTAAAAGTAAAAATACAAATAGAAATCCTTAGAATTTTGATTAAAAGCAAAAAGAAACAAGTGTCGAGAATGCTCATTTTTCTCTACTTGACGTTCCATTTTAATGATCTGAAAATTAACATAAATTAATTCCAACCAAAAAAGCAAAACATAGATTCCAGTAGAACAAAACATCTTCTTTCGACTGATTTAAAACATTATTTAATGACATGCGAAATGTTAAAATTGAAAAAACGGCGGGAATTTAGTTGCCAACCTAATACATACCATTTTATTATATTTTTATATTTTTATTATATTATAATTTTATAATAAAGTTAGATTACTTTGCAATCGTAGTGATTTTGTTTACACATCATATTAGGAATGATTTTTGCTAGAATATGCACATACAGTCGAAAAATTGCAACACAATGAAGTAATGTACTTGAAAACAATTCTTTGTCTGAAATAAATAAAAAGAGATGTAGAGATTTTTTAAGAAACACTAAAAATACTTCCTACAAGACAAACAAAATTAATTTCATTCATCATTGATGAGATCATTGAGGTTTGCATTAACGATGAAACTATAAACTTCATGTATGTATACGCTTTTCAGTATAATTCGACATTAAAACATTGCCTAAATAAGAAATTATGGCTGTAAGTGATTATAAGGCACTAAGCTTTAAGACGCTAAAAAATTATACATAAAAACATGATTCACATAATCCAAGATTTGCATAATAGTAATAAAATAGCCTTTTTACTTTTCATCGGTTTTAGAAACGAATGTGTTGCCATATATTAACATACAATTCGAATAAACTTCCTTTTTAAGAAGTTAAACAATCCGAACAAATTAAAACGATTATATAAAAACAATAATATGATTTTGGAGATAGCTCAGACTTGAGCCGAAACGTAAAACGGTTAATTAAAAGTTTTATTTCGGTTTATTTTTTATTTCAAAATGCAATTTACGTTTTCAATGTAAAAATAAAGCTTTTGATTGCAATTATAAATTGTTTATAAATTGTACTCAGGCAGTCAAATGACTAGAAAATTAAGTATTTTTGGAGAATTAGTTTCAGCAAAATGAAAGCAACTATAGATTGCTACTTTCACACGACATTTATTACTATTATTACATGCAGTGTGGTCATTTTAATTAGGATCGCTTAAATATATTACAAGAAACTGTAGATATTAAACAAATTTTTTACAAAAATATTTCGAAGAAAGATATAATGTAGCCTAAATACTTTTTTTCACGGATAAAGTACTGATAGAAATTTCAAGATTACGTTAGTTTTTACTAACGGAATGCTATATTTTTTCCGTAATTATGTAGCTCTTTTACTATGTAATTCATGACGGTACTATATGATACATATTTTGTTTTATGGATGGTTATAAAATAACGACAAGAATATAAAATGTGAATAAATTACGAAAAATATTTGTACATATAAAAGCATAGAGATAACCAGTGTTTAAAATTTTGAAATTAAATTCTTAAGAAAATTATAAAATTCTTTATCGAAACAAAGAAAGCGTTAAAGGAATATTCAGAACAAATTAATAAATAATTCCTAATTAAATGCGTTGGAAAATTCCCATAATAGTTAATTGGTTTCAACCGATTACCAGTAACTACATCATGGGAGCAGAATTTTTCTAACAATTGAAAGGTCTGGTCTGTATTAGCGACACAATCAAGTAGAATTTAGCTCACGGTAGCTGAGAGACACGTAATGGCTAGTTTCCCCAAGTATTTCATTGTTTTCATTGTTTTCAAAATGAAGTCGCCCCAAAAATAGTTGCAATATAACATTCCATTAACTTTACTTTGAAGTAAACAGTATTTTATCTACAACGGACATTTATATCACATTATGTTTTTCATCATTTTAAAATACTCTTATATAAATATTTTCTTAATATTTTCGGTTCTTTCTGAGATATTCCAGCGAATTCAGTTAGGATTTTCGGATCGAATATGTCAAAGAAAGAAACTATGAATAAAATAGTGGCTAAAAAGAAACAATTTTTGAAAAAATGCTCATTTTCGTGAAAAAAGAACAGCGCTTTATTTGTTCCCCAGAAAATAAAGTTTTTATGAACTACTGCAGTTTCAATACAAAAAGTAATATAGTCTGAATATATACCTGAATTTTTTAACTTGAATTTGAACTTGAAAATTGGTACTTGAATATACTTGCATTGTTATAAAAAGTATTTTTGATGACTAGTTATCAGTATGATTAGTTATCAGGTACAAAAGATTGTACACTTTACATGTCAGCAGCGTTCAAACTGGAAGTCAACACAAAAATAAAGTTCTATAGACAAGAAAATGCAATTCATCTGCAATAAAATAATACATATTTAATCGAATTGAAAATCGTCAGTCGAGTGACAAAGATATTTGCAAAGCGACAATATTCCGATGAATTTCAAAATAGATTTTAATAATTATTGACGAAAACTTAACAGCTATGTTTGGAAGTACTAATACATAAACTCGTTCTACGCTACAACGCAGTTAATAATTATGTACAAAAGTAAATGTTGCATTGTACTTTTAAATAAGTAAAAAAAAAGTAGTTATAAATGTATAATACTTTGTTTTTTAATGCGACCGCAGACTTTGTTTTGTAATGCGAGAATCTCATTATTTATGAATAGGAGTGTACGTGGAACACCCTGTATACAACATTAGGGAACAAAAAGCTTCTTTACTACTAAACGGATGATAGTTATCATTTCTAAGCAGCTACCGTGAAGAGGTTTACAGTCTTATCCGTGTGTACGTAGATTATAAATTACACGGTACTTCGTTGCTGTCGCGTTCGTTTCTAAAGCACGGCTACCGTACCGAAACGAGAATAACCGCGGCTCATTTCGAGACATGCTTATGGATATATATAAACGATCGCTCATGCTCGTTACAACTTTGATCGATAGCGATAATACGCTTTAACGTGTACTCCTGAATAATTCTTTTACTTTCGTTAAGACAACGAGACGGAGTATCCAAGTACATTTAATACGGATTCATTTCGTTTTGCAACATCAGTACATGCTTTTCATATGTTTTTCTTATTGTAGTAATATAGAATTATTCTTCATCCTTCAGTTTTTGTGAAACTTGAAACGTCATAAGAAGTAATAGTACCTAAGCATTTATTCCACTTTTATTGACCAATCTAGTATTACAGCGAAGTTTTTGTACACAATAAACCGACGTTCCGGCCTTTGATTAGAGCTATTATTAAAATTATTAATTTTAACGCTTTCGTATTGTGATTCAATACTTCCTAATTGTTGCAATTTATATTTATATAATAATTTTATTATAATACAGCTGTGTTTACTGCTTCCGATTAAAGTCCGGAATATTTCCGGCAAAACTCGTATGTTTATAAGTATCACGGCCGGAAAAGATTATTATTCATATATAGTATGATTTATTAGCTGTATTTGGAATCTGAGTTTTGTTTCAAATAATTGCATGTTTTCAAAAATTGTGTTATTATGTGCTGCTATTGATTTATTCAATTTATTTAATTTTAATGGTATGAAGTATATTTAAAAATGTATGGTATCTGTGTACACAAATTTGAATATTTTATTGAACATATTGAAAAATTTACAAATTGAAAATAAAATTGTGGAATTCTCCGAGTAATATAAAGTTTATGATTTATAATTTTTTAATGATATACTGTGAGTTATTATTTCTTAACCTCTAATGATTAACAACACCCGTGATGTACTCGCAGTTCAAATGTGATAAACCTTTTTCAAACTTATAATACGCTTGATTTTTTAATTTAAATCTAATAATTTGCACAGTCAGGAATCAGTGAATACAAAACACACATGACATTTTAAGATTTTTCACTCATAAATAGTTAATTATGTTTGACGCATCTGCTGAATCATAGTGCAAATGGTTATCCTACTTATGATACTACTTACAATACATATATGATATAAACATTAGCAAAATTTTGAAAAAATGTTTTTAAAAATAAATTTTACATACATTGCTTTCGAAATTTTGTTAACGGAATATATCGCCTATTATGTATATCGTTACATTTAAATTGGAAATATTTTTTTCTATCTCTTATGCTTTAAAAATTGTACACGAAAGTATGAAGGTTAAGTTTTTGATTATTTCTGGAGATTAGGTTTTATTCAAGTCATGAGTTACGTCTTGACGATATTTTAGTATGTAATCTGAAATAAAAAATATGTCTCAATCACAATTTTTTTGAATTCAGTATTACGCTAGTTACACTTATGTTGAACGATAAAATATATCGGTTGAAATTTAAAAAAAAGGGAAAAATTTGATTGTTGATGACAATAGAAGTAATAATTTATCCTAAGCTTAGTTAATGATGTTGATATTAATAGAAATGTACTTTCGATCGATGCGTTTTTTTCTTTCCCCGATTTGTAATTGTGGTAAGTTTCTTAATCGTTATTTTACCGGAGTTTGCATAGGTTGCAACACAACGAGCTATCAAGGAATACAACGTGAATAAAGATTGACAAATTTAAAGAAGATAGAGTTCAACAATTTATTCGCTAAAGTATAAATCCTTTATTTGTGGTCGGAGAATTATAAAATCCGTGTTGCAACGTGAAACGTAATCGGTGCTCAAGTTAGAAAGTGCTCCTTCAGATGCATTCGAATGAACCTTAACGCAATTGCAAAGCAAGTCGCACCATTAACATCGAAATTGTTGAAAAACGTGTTGTGAATTTAAAGGGTATTATGCATGTAACAGTATGAAAAATTGGAAAACTTCTCATAAAGTATCTTAAAATATATACATATTATTACTTAAGTAAAAAATTATACACACTTTACATCTTATCCACATTACAATGGTAACAATCGTACAATAGATTTAAATTTTTCGGTTTCTCCTTTAATTAGATATCATAATACTCTCCAATGGAAACATACTTCCGCACCAAAGAAATACTTAAAAACTGAAGAATTTATTTGCAGATGTTTCGTGATAAAATAAATTACAAAGTCCTTCATCACTTTACAAGCTATGGCTTTGCGAAAGATAAATGATTACAAGTTGGGTACCTGAGTTTTAATGGCTGAACGATCAGTTGACGTGCGATTGTAAATAGTGCAATTATACTGAATAAATAAACGCTCATTCTACCGATCTTGATAAAATTCAACATTCTGTACACTTGAATTTATACCGGAATTTTGTCAAGGAAAAGGGAAAACAAGTATTTATTTGTTCATACATGGTGTATCATGCCACGTGATCAAATGTTTCTGCAGGCACCGTCGACGTTTCATTATTCAATTAAAGCTTCGAACTTAAAGTTATACGAACCGAAATTCAATGAAATGTGTGACAGTCAAACTCGGACTACCGGTAGTTGAATCGTATCTTACTATCATGCAACTATTATTGAAAACTTACATGTAATATCTCAATAATGAAACAGAATAATATCCGCCGTACTCATAAATTATTCCAACACGCGATTGCCTATGCAAAGAGAAAACAGTTTCAAATGTAGAACGGAAAAGCGTGAAGAAACATGTATCAGATCGTGCCAAATACAACTGATAGTCACCAGTGATACACGAATGGTTAGTATACATCTTGAGTCTATTCTATATACTTTGTTTTTATTAAAAATTATTTTGTTCATCGAAGTAGAATCCTTTCACATCATATAAGGTGCTTGAACGTAAATGGTGGAAAACTTCCTAATAAAATGTCTTCCTTAACGAGGTTTTCGCAAAATGATTCTTAATTAAATGCCAGAAATACTTTCGCACCGTTCGGTCCCAACGGTTCCTTTCGCTTTTCCGGTTTTTCCTGTGAAGGTTCGCTGTGATCATAAAAGGAAAACCGACGACCAATGAAGATTTACGAGGCTTACAATAATTTTTATTACAAAACACTTTTTCCGACTAATTGTTAATTAAAAGAATAATTTAGTAACGCAGGAAACACTACTGTTTGGTACTCTGAGTACTGTGTGAGAGGAATACGGTGGATGAGGTAGAAACTTTCAAGTCAACTCTATAATCATCCGTTGAGTGATTTATGAACGTTATCCACGAATAGAAGGAACCCTTCCTTGTTCACAAGACTTTCATATCGAATTTTTTCGAGTATTTTGCACAGTATTGTCAGAAAGTGTATCTGCATTCATGGATTTATCTCAATATAGGAGTTCAAAATGCATTCTACAATACTTGAAAATTTCAAAGAGGTGTCTCTTTGTTTTGAGGTTAAATTGCCGCAATTCTATGACTTCATTACGCGATGGAATATGGTAACAAACCTGTTCCGATGGGTTTAAAGGATCATTGTGCAATGAAACTTCAAAGTTGTCTTTCACCAGAAACCTGATAATTCACAAAGGATCGTTTATTTAAATGCCAGGGATTCTCGGGATTTCAATGGCTGCTACACTTTTTCCGCCTTTTTCCCTAATTGTGCATAAGTACTTTCGACAGACACAACATCGCATAATTGCCACTAAGTAACAGCAATTTCAAGTCGTAGCCGAATGCCAGGCTAACGAGCTTAACATGTGCCAATCGTGGGTGCGCTCGTGCGACACTCATTCGACGCACGTTTCAGTGGTTTCACGGTTTTGCAAAATCTCTTGTAACGTCCACGAAATCTGCAGTTAATTCTCAGTAAATGTTCACCTACCCCCCCTAGCGATCGTGTGAAATCACTATTTAAATAATACCGTGCGCAATTTTCGGGTTATCCGTGAGATTTTCACTTCCCGCGCGTCAGACATTCTTCGTGAGACGCCTCGTTAATTATCGTGTCATTTTTTAATGGATTGTATTCAGGCAGATGCTGTGTTAATGTAAACTATTCTAATTTTTCATTGCATTAATGACATATTCGATTTTAGTGAAAATTTAAAGGTTGTGTTATATAGTTTACTCTACGTAGTAGTGCAAAGTTTGTTGCTGCATGTAAACATTATTGGTTATTGGCAAATAATACTACTTAACAACTATCAAAAAATTTAGAAAGTTAAAAGATTAAAGCATTTGATGAGCTTTTGTTTTATAAACTACCAGACAAATCATAATGTTGATGAGTAAGATATACGATTTTTATTACAGAAGATTTTTTACGTTTAACATTGGTTTTAAATTGCAAGACAGATCTGTAACTCGATGTAGCGAATGTCAATGTAACTCGACACAGTGAATTTTACAACTAGTGTGTTTTAATTGATTATCTTGTATTTTGGGAAATATACACATAATAACTGTTTATATCATTTTAGATAATTGCAAAGTTATAGGCGTTCAATATCAACAATACACAATATGTCTTGCACCTTAAAATAGAAACACGTATCTTGAAACGTAGATTAATCAATATCATATTTACCATGTTACATGTTATTATTAAGGAAATCAGATCTAACTGGCCCTATAACAATTAAAAATGTTTTAGACTGCATTTATACAGGAGCTTGATTGACCCTTTTATTTAAGAATTATAATAATAATTCTTTCAATAAGTGTTATGAAATATAAATATTATTTTTCCTTTATGTTGAGGATAAACTATTTTCCGAATGTATTATGTTAAAAGACTTATGGCAGTTTTAGGAAAATACATGAACTTGTAGCATTAAATGTTCCACGCTGGTAGCTGAATTAATTATCAACACTTCATAAAGTCTAAAGACAGGTTGAAGATAAAAATTGAAGCTATCAATTTTTTAAAAATGTTCATTATTAAACACTTTTAATTATTAATTTTTAAATTCATTAGAAAACTTACTATAATCTTTTCAACTGCTTATTAAAAAGTACACTTTAAAAACTATCATTTTATAATCAGTATTATAAGAAAAGGCACCTCAGGATATATAGTGCATCGGATGTTTCACCACAATTTATTGCAATAATATGATCTATCTTTTATAGGATAATAATTAAGTCAAATAATCCTGTTATCGAACATGTTAGAATATGATAGTAGTCAATTTCTACTAAGTTTTGCAGATGTTAATTATGAAATTTTTTTCCCCCATCAAATTTTTAAGTAAAGCACTTTTCCAATGCAATATTAAAGATCTACAAACAAAATCTTAATGAAAATTGTGTTTAATCTAATATTCTCTGTATTGATCACTACCATCTTTTACGATTATTAGAAAATTAAAGTTTTCTTATTACTTCACTGTTCATTATATCTTTCTTGTTAATTTGAATAAATTATTATATAGGGCTGCATATTTCTGTTATAAAATTGATGATTTCAAAAATACATATATATGTGGTAACTTATCTTATTAAAATCTATAATTATACTTGTAAGTGAATAATTTACTAAAGGAATGATCTTTGACATACCAAGTAAAATACCTAAAACTTCAAGGTTTTAAGGTTTCTGCTGAATAGACTGCTTTATTTGCCATTTGTGCTGAAACGAAGTAAAGTTAGTCACTAATGGGGACGCGGCCGCTAATGGGTACATTTACCTTACACGTTCTATAAAAGATCCTCCACCACGAAAGTCATTAAATACAATATACACTGTACCTAGAATGTTCGAGATGTACATATTCTTAGAAGATGTGATCAATCCTTCCCGGAATTATAATTAATATAAATACTCTGAATCGTGCAATTTCTGAAATGTAAATAAATCGTGGAAACGGTAGTAGGAAATGCGTTCAAGAGCCGGTTGCGAGAAGCTCGACGGGAAGAAAAAGGAGAAAAAGGAACTTGTAAAGAGAGGTAGGAAGGAATGACGGATGCCGAGGTTTCTACGGATGCCGGGTAAATCTAGTTCCTCATATCTCGCACCTTTTAAGCGATCCGACCCGAGTGAAGTAACATCGCCGTTGGTGTCTCTTTCGTCGACCTCCTTGCACGGCTTATGTCAGGATCAGATGCACGTTCGCTAGCCCGATCAGCCAGTTCGATCGGCTGACCAAAATGGCAGGTGAGACATTCTCCCGCTGGTCAACTCACGTAAATAAGGACGCGTTATTTGTAACGTTTACTTTGTCAGGAATCGCTCGCCTTTTCGATCGTTCCGCTGGGACAACAGTGATACGGAGAAATCGTCGAAATACTTAGATTGGCCCACATGAATATTTGGATACTACAGGATTTCTGTATCAATAACAGGATTAAAAAAAAGAAAATAATTCTATACGAATTTGTAAGCAAATGAGTTTCTAAGCAAACAAGTGCCGATAATTTATAATTAAGTCGGGAATTTGTTAATAATATTTATGTTTATATTGAACGATCAAACCAATTAAAATTTATTAACAACATGTATTAGTTTTACATAAATATAATTATAAGTTTTTATAATTCAATACTTATATTGTGCAATACTATAAGATTCAACGTTTTCAAACTCGTATCATGATGGCTCTAAGAAGCGCGAGAGTACTATTATTTAAGGTGTAATTAATTATTGTCGCACAATTTTTTGAATAGTAAAGTCTTTACATTTATTAATCAATAGAGAATTGAAATTAATTTTATTTAAATATTAAAATTAAGTATTATGCTTTCCTACTAGTACGTGAAGCATGACACTGACCAGTCATTAAACGCTAACGGCGTTTTTGCGTCAAACGCAATTTCTCGTGAGAGCGAATTATTAAACAAATCAGCCTTAGCGAATTTATTATTAAGATTTACATAAGATTTACTGCATTATAGTAAGTGTATTGTCTATTCAGTCTATTCTATCCATTTATGTTAATAATAACTACAGAAAAGTATAGTTTCGCTAATTCTTAAACTTGTCATGATATCAACATAACCTAAAACTTTTAAATAGAATTTTAATCATTTTTCTTAGCGAAAAAGACAATTTTTCTTTTTCACTAAGAAAAATGATTATAAGTCACATAAATTCTTCAGACTATAGGTGAAAGTCTGAAGGAAAAGAAAAAGAAATAAGATTGCAAAAGATGTTTGTGCAGCAATAAAAGGCACTTCGTTACAAGTTGCCAGTGAAAAATTTCATGTCCTCGTTCTTTATGGACTACAGTTTTGTAATTCGCGACTCATATGAAAATTTAACAACGTACATGTCAATATTTGTCAATATTTGAAATCGTCGATATAAAAGTAACCATCTGAAACAACTTCTATACCTTAAATGACTTTCACGTTTTAGTTTAGTTTTACTTTATTTAACATTTAGTTTGATATGCATTAATTATGCAACGAGGATGAAGAAAATGAAATTATGTAAATAATTTGTCTTTTATACTGAGGTACAATTCCGAGAAATGCACTTTTGAACTCATACAAGCGACGCGATGAAAAAATGACACTAAACAAATGTTTTACTAACAAGAATTTATTTGAAAAATGATATTTATATTACAAAATAGTAATACTTTGAGTAAGCACAAGCAAAGATTGTAATTACGAAAGATATGAAATATTTTCAATAATTTTGTGAATTATGAAATTTGCTATTATTTTATGTTTGGCAAACTACAAGACTTTTACAATATAATTACTTTATATCGCTTATTTACAACAAAATGTAGCGAAGGATTAATACAAATCCTAATAAAAAATTCAGTTGGTATGAAATATCTAAAATAATTACTATTTCAGTTCAAAGGATCTACTTCATTCCGAAACATTTTTTAAATACACATATATAGTAGTAAAATAGGAATGACTTATACGAATATATCAAAATTTCATATTTTTGCAATTATCAGCAAAACACCATTACTGGTTTCCAGCACTCAGCAGGCAAGATTGAACCTTATCAATTATAAAAAATAACACAAAACGTTAATAGTGAAGAGTAACAGATTGAATGTTGCAAGAATGTAGAAAAGTTTTGATAGCTTTTGATCGATGGAAGCGTTTGCAATCGGTTGAAATCCAATTAGGGTCGCACATACAATAGCAGAATCAATTTTACGATCGTTGTTGCGCTGAAGCGTAATAATGAGGAATCACGATCGAACCGTACTATAATTTAGATTAATTTCCTATTAGGCTTGCCTCTATTGTGTTACTTTAGCCGGCACATCCGTTGTGCACATTGCAAAACCGATTAGCGAAATAAAAGAATGAACATAATCCGTTGTTGAGAGTCGAGTTAACGTGAAATTAATCGATTATTTAGATGTCGCAATACAGTTTAAAAGGTGTTACCTTCCTTGAAACCATAGTTTTGGCACGAAAGAAAATAGAGCAGGAAATAATACAAAGAAAAACCTTGATACTTTGCACAAGCAAACAACAATTTTTAGATTCGCTACGTTATGGTGCTTAGTCATAGCTCAACACGCGAAGATTGCTGAACACTTACGTTTATACACAATTGTTGTCTTGGAAAGGAAAATAGTTCCTATTGCTTTCCTTGATCTTTACTTTTTTCGAGGCCGAGTGAAAATAGGTGCTTCAAAATCTGTCGAAACCATTGTACAAATTAGCGCAATTACGTTTTTGTCACAGGCAACCAAATCGTACAGTTGTGCTAACTCCGATGTTTTGTGCTATTACGACCAAGTGATTTTTGGAAATATAAAAATATAGAATATAGGGGAATTTGAGAATTTGAAAACTTCCAGGTTTAGAAATTAGGAAATTAAAAAATTGTCAGATGAAAAAGTTTTAAAATTTAGAAGTTAGAAATTTAGTTTAGAATAGAAATTAGAAATTTGGAGTCTTACAATCTTGAGAATTTAAATGGTTGGAAATTGGAAAATTTAGAAATTTGGATACTTGATAATTTGAGAATTTGACATTTTTAAGTCTGGAAATTTGGATATTTGGAAATTTGACAGCTTGAAATTTTAAAAGGCAGAATGTATAAATTTTCAAATACTAAAAGTGCATAACTATAAAACTTTAACAATTTCAAATATTAGATATTCTACGTCCTAGGTTTTTTACACTACGTGAGAAAGGTCAATTCGTATTTTTTAAACAAGTATCTAGTTAATATTGGTCAAGCTACCAGATTGTAAGGACTAATTACTTCACCAGTTCAATATCAAACACTTTTTACCGTGTTTGAAAATTATTAAGTAGTTCAATTAATCTTTTAATATTGTACTCAGTTATTAGTGACTAAGTACTTTATATAATCGTAAGATATGTATTTTAGAATTTTTGTTAGATTTGATAATTATATAAAACTTGTTACTATACTTCCTATGCAAACTATAGGTATGAAACGACTGTTTTCAAGTTTTTTAGACACGTAAATGCACAATTATTTCTTCAATAGTTTCTGGTAACTCATTACATGTTCAGGAATACTTTTAAGCACCACGTTACGTTCCTTGTGAGAAAAGTAAAACGTAACACAGGAATTGAAGTTTACCATTGCGTTTTCATAGACTCGTTTCCCGCTCCGCTTTCTCTCATTACAATAGAACCTTTAGACTCTTTATGTCTTCCTAATTTCAAAAACAAATTGGTACCTGCTATAGCTATCGATCATTCGTATTCTGTACGTAAATTTCAACTTCTATTCTCGAAACACGGTTTCAATAAATATTTGATGGTGCACGTAACTCGTGTGAGGTTTTAAAGAAAAAGTAATAAAGTTATACGAACACTGGGAAATATAAACAAAATTCTTCCGGTAACAATAAGAAAATTAAATGTTTTTACTTGTAATATACTATAGTGTGTTCTTAAAAAAATACATATGTTCAATATATACCTTTTTTGTTGATAAATTTTATATTTATAGAGTAACAATAGCTTTTAAAATTCGAAGTGCAAGAAGTATTAGTGAAATATTGTAAAAGGATGTTAAAAATACTGCAACAAAGTGACGCTTCGAAGGAAATGAGCTGTGATAAATGTAATATTTAAAAATTGATCGAATTACATTACAATCTCCAATTATGGCTAGCGATCTCACATAATTTTATAGTTAAAATACTTATTGTTGGTCATTGATTATTGAAATCGTTATTAAAATAATTGATATATTATTAACGTAGTCAGCCTATATAATAAGGCTCATATATGTAAATAAAATGTACAGTGTATTGCAGTTGAAATATAATTTTTTTTACAATATAGGAATACTTTCTCCATTAAAGTGCAAACAATATTTTATATTGATTAGGTAATATAATCAAATAGGTTTAATTAAACTTGCTAAAATAAAGCTTGTTTTCCAATTTACAATCCTAAATAAGTTTACTGTATGTATGATTAATCTTTAGTCTGGAAACGCACACAAAATCAGATAAAACAGTTTTATACTCCACGGCAACTATAATTTATTTGGCTGGTTTCTTAATTGTGAATAAAATAATACTTTAATAAAACATTCCTTAATTTGTAACCCTAGATTTAGGTATTTTTAGTTTTTCGCTATATGTAGAGAACAAATCAATTAAACTTCAGTCAACCCCGATTCGGATAAGCCATTTATGTAATGTCAATAAACAGTCGGAGTTAATTGGAACATACATTCGTATGTCAAGTAAAAATTCTAATTATTTCCTGAGCATTTGAAGTAAGATTTGTTTATTTCCTAACGACCATTGCAAATTATAACTTTTTGCAATTATCACAAACTTCTTTCTACGTTTTGCTGTTTCTGAAAGATATATTATACTTATTAAATGTAACTTTATTTCGTGATATCTTCTATTGACTAGACTTTAGTTAGACTTTAAGTTTAACCGCACGATATCCGTTTCTGTTTTAGCCATGTTCAGGTGTATTTATAAAGTAAGCGAATTTTTCACTGTTAGTACGTTTACTGTACGTTTACTAAACATACATACCATATACAATATCTAGTTTAATTGTGGACATTTAAGTATTTCGAAAGATATGAATGACATACAAAAAATTGTATTGTATTATAATTAGAAAGATACACTATACTTTTGTCTATTTAATTCTGCATTGACCTTAAAACGTCCCTTAAAGATCATACAAAAATCTTTAAATGAATTAGCACACATTTTCTTTAAATAAATTAATTCCTTGAATGATTGTGCTTTAAAAAGTATTTAAGTACAATATTAAAAATGCTAATAATTTTATTATTTTTTTTAATTAAACTATATTTTTTTTCACACAGATGGCCTCTTTATAACATATAATATGTCATTTGTAATTGAAAATATCTCACGAATTATTGTTCAATTAATGTTCAAATATTATATCTTAGTACCATTTTAAACACAATGCTTGGTTGAAAATTTGAATGCCCTTCATAGGCCGCTTCAAGGTTATTGCAAGGTCAAATGGACAAAAGTATGGAATATAAGTTTTAATATCATTCAATTTTAGTCTCAACTATTTTTTCGTATCATTAATATTTTTCAAAATATTTAATTATATTGAAGTAAATTGGATATACTATATGTGCGAGAACTGCCCAATAAATTCTCATGCTAATAAAAAAGCTGGCTTTTTACCTAAAAATTCATTTTTACTTTCCAATATGATTTTTCTCTACTTTAATACAATTATTTTAGCGATGTTTCAAAACAAGTATTTCATTCTTCTAATGACATTGCAACTGCTTTTCACTGTATGCAAATATATATCCCTTATACATTTTGTTATGTGGGTATAGATAACAATTTACGGGGATGGAGAATAGAGTCAATGTTCTGCTAATATTGTATATGTTATATCCTCGATGTTTTCCATTATAAAAACACATTTATGTGTAGATGTTGGCACTAAAGCGCTGTTTATTATAAAAATTTCTGAAAAACAAACTACGTTTTGTTACCAACGAGAATTTATTAAACATCTTTCGAATATTAATTAATATTTGATTAAGGTATCATATTGTTTAATCACTTGTTATAATGTAATAATAATTCTGACTTATTATTCATATTACTAACGCCATTTGAATGAAATGCTCCAGATATCTGAAAATTTAATATAGAAAATCTGATGAGATTCATGTATAAAAATTATTTAAACACATTTTCTTTATTATTAAAAACTCTTCAACATTTTTCAAGTGCAAAATTATAATTCAATTGGTACGATAAAAAGAAATCATGGAAGGAATTTTGGATTTCTCAATACTGTCTTTAGTAAACTAGGTATGTGAGTTTGTTGGATTTACCTTAATCGGATACAGGCTAAACTGAATACTTAAATAGTTCGCTTATTGCGCAAATATGACGCAAACAAAACATCGTTAAACTATCTGAAAGTATATTTGTAGCGCAGTGAACGTAATTTGTCATCTGCGATTAAAAAAGGTTAATTTTACTATTTATTTACAATATTTTAAATATATATTATACATGAATTTGGCAATTCATGACTAAATTTATAGATTCTGAAAAATTAGAAAATAATTTATAATGTGACTATCACTTATAAATTTAAATTTCGTCTTATAACCATTAGTATACATATATTGCTAAAGTAGACGTGGTATGTATGGTGCATCATCTAGTAGAAGTAATAAAAATACAGATTAATTCTGTCAACATATTTCGCGATATCTGATTATAAAAATATCTTTACATTCGTCATGTGTATATACAATGTATTAAAAAGATAATTTGGAATATTGTGGATAATCGTGGAACATAAACTATCAAGCAATGATAGGTTATGTTTTTCGGACCACAGTTAATTTAACCTCAATTATTTATAGCCACTATCGCTTAACAAAAAACAGGTATGAACTTTCCATTCAGTCCAATATTATTGAAAAACCGGTCCTCATAACACAGTTTTACGAGGAGTAAATTCGATAAGTATCCCAACACTTTTGAACGATAGTGTATCTCGCATTCCGATCGTAGCTGAAATAATTGTTGCACGTATCGTATCAATAATATTCAAAGTCATCGGCGCACAATTAACAGGTTTGCGACCCTCGGCGATCAGCACATAGCAATTTATCCAACGGAATAACCGATGAATATTCATACACGTGCATTCATCCATTCTACTCGATCGTAGATCATCACGAATGGAAGCCAAGGGACGAAAGGAGGCCGGTATGATGAATCCATGCCACTGACACGTACACTCGGTTCCTCAATTACCAGTTACGGACGACTGGATGAACTCGAAGAGAACCACAAACACACGATCCGACCAACCACTTTCTCCATGGCTGTAAGCATTCGAAGCGGAATTTTTTCATTCGCTCCTCCAAGCCGAAGGATTATTCATCCGCTTGCTTATTCAGAACCGAACGGAAGATCTCTGAAGGAAAACCACTCGCACAGACGAGCTATTCGATAGCAGTCGATGATGTCAGTGCCAAGATCGATCGAATCGCAAGCGAGTGTGGTCAGGAACTGCTACACACAGTCTATTCAAAAAGTTCAGTAACTAATTCTATTACAGATCAAATTTAATCTTTTTGTACTCATATTTTGTACTTTTTTTACTCATGTTTGGCACAGTTTGTACAAATACTGGAAAAGTCATTTTTGAAATGGTTACAACAACTGCCACTGTACTTCCAATTGCTTTTAAATCATCTAAATCTTTGTTATTTTTAATTTCGAAAATAAGATCAGCAGAGTCTAGATTTGATGGGATGTCTGATCAAAATAACTGACTTTTGAATTAAGCATATAATCTAATTTAATTAAGCGATTACCAAATATGGCAAACGATCTTAAGGAATTTTATAATTGAACGTTTATTACTGATCATTAATAACTGAACTCATTGCTAATGTAATTCCCAAATATCTAAATAAAACTTATAGTTAAATATAATTTGCTTACAATGTAAAAATGTTCCATTTATTAGAATACACAGAATATTTTGAAATGCTTAGACAATATAATCAAATTATGTTCAGTAAATGTAATGAATAGAATAAATCAATATATAATTTTTTTTTGCAATATTGCTTCATCTTAAATGACTGATTTTTAAGTTGAACATATAATCTATTAAGATCAAATTATAAAGCTATCCATATAATAGAAAAAGGTTGTGGATCAAGATAGTTAATACGTTCAGAAAAGTTTCTTATATTTAAAAAGATGGATAATATTTCTAGCTGAAAATTCCGGTATAACTGTTAATTGAGTACGTTGTTCATTTTTGTCTCTTCTTTCTTGAGGAATGAGCGAATGGTTCCTTGTACGTTTCAGACTTTCGAGGTCTCACATTCGTTGTATCGACTCGTGAAAGTAATTCGAATATTTTATCGGCGTTGTAAATAAGAAAGGTGGTGTTCTGTGAACGGTATCGGTCGCCCAACTGACCGCAGCACCGATCACCTTGACCATGAAAGATGCACGGACAACTCTTCAGGCCGTGGATCCTCAGGAATTTGTTACGTCGTAACCAATGTCAGCTCCGTTGACCGTACATTCGTTTCTCGTAAAGGCCACTGATCTGCGATTTCTTGAATCACATGTAAAACGGCAGAGTCGAGCATCGTTTTCTCCCTAGGTAATTGTTTAATGATTCTTGAATTGATAATTTAGAGACGCTATCTTTTTTCTTATTCGATTATTTGAATGTTTGTGTTTACTTTGAGAAATAAATTCAATTCTTATGGTTCCTACCATATTGTATGTTATGTTGTATGAGATAGTATGATATGGTCAAATATATGTTTACATATACTAGATATTTGAATATATGTTTATATATATCACACATACGACTATACACGTTGTTTTTGAAGATGGTATAATTTAAAACATGAAGCCTTAGATATTGCTATTCTCCGGGCTTATATTAAACTGCAGAATAAAACAAATTATAATTGTTGCTATATATTATTGAAACGTTATCGGTATTTTATTGATATTAATCATATGTGGATAATACCGCTAAGATATCATTAAAGTTAATAGGAGAGATTGAGGTAGAATGTAATGTGTAATTTTACCAATCAAATCTACTTATTTTTATTTAAACTTTTAATTTAACCTAATACGTGATTTTATCATTTATATGCATTTATACTTCTTTACATTCGTAAAACGTAGCCTAGTATAATGCACACTTTTATCATTCAAATTTAATTAGTCTTTTTTGAAATTAGATTAGACTTTTATAATATATTTAAACGCGTATAATAATAATTTTAACCACGATTATATTTCAGTATATTCTAGCCCAATTTGAAAAAAGACTAATTAGGTTTGAATAATAAAATTGTGTACCAAGCGATGTTCTAAAATTCAAATCCATTTATATTATTAATTTCATACAAAAGTAGATTTGTTTAGATAAAAATAAATTAATTAGATTTAATTGATAAACTTATCTTAAGATTATCCACATATATTCCATATTAATTTACAACGAGTATATTTACCAATTCCTAAATACTTGTGTTACTAATAATCATATTAGTAAGAATCTAAGAGTCACCATTCTTAATGAATCATATCATCTAACGGTGATATTTCAAAGTTTTTACGTATTTCTTTTATAACTTTTCCATCATCTTCTTTCAAAATTTCTTTTGAAGACTGAAGTTCATTAAAACATCCAAAAATTCACTAACTGCTGCCATCATTTTTTCGACTCTTCAAACTTCATCGTATTAGAACTATCTTCTTCGATTTTAATTAATTTCAGAGTAACTGTACGACGACTGTCATAAAAATCTACTGCTTTTTTCTTTGCATTATATCAAGCACGAATTACGTAGTTTAATCTGCATATCTGTTGCCGTTGAAATATTAT
The DNA here is from genome assembly GCA_945859555.1 of Megachile ligniseca. Lineage (NCBI taxonomy): Eukaryota > Metazoa > Arthropoda > Insecta > Hymenoptera > Megachilidae > Megachile > Megachile ligniseca. The sequence goes on from OX243785.1 coordinate 873,306, forward strand.
GTTTGAATTTGTTACCGGAATTTCAAATGTGTGGATTAAGAACAGATACGGATGAAATCTGGAGGAAAGAAGCAAGTCGTGGGTAATAAAAATATCGGCACAATAAGCCGGAACGAGGAAAATTCATGGTTCATAGGTGACGGATATATCTTCTAAAAGGATCGTTGAGAGACCCGGAAAGATGTGCTAATAAGCACTGATTAAAATCGGCTTTGTTATTTGTTCCTCCTTCGGAAGAAAGGCTCTTTCACGTTACAAATGTGTAATTGGGAGCGAAACATGCATACATGTGGATGCAAACCCATACAATGATACAAAAGAAAGTGTTCACCGCGATCGGTCTCTTTCACGGGATAATCAGATCATTTTTCGTTCACTTTCACCAGATCTTTCTGGAACTTCTTTTTGAAATACATATTTATCAATATATGGGTGTTTGATTCAGGTTTCCGTATGCACATGTAAAATTCATAATCTCGTATAATTAATGGGATCATAAATCCACAACAACGAAACGTGAGACATGTACACACCTGCTAATAAGAAAGGATTTTCAGCATAAAAATGTTGATTTCAATGAAACTGTGGAAAGTGATAAAGAGCATCGAGTTATGCAAGGAACGAGTTCTTTTTCGTGGATCATAAAAAAATTTTATTGAATGTACATATAACTCTAAAAACGTCCTGTAAATTAATAATTTTATTACATAAAATTTAAAATTAAATGATATATAGGTAATACGTAAAACAATATTATACATATATCATATGCAAAATTCATACATGTATCTGCATGTATACAGATGTGATATCTTCTTGCCCCCTGTTCTTGCAAGCTACATGGTAAGAAAATGAAAAAATTTGTCAAACATTAAGGAATGATTTCACCTCCTCATAATTTTAATCCGAAAGCATTAATACTTTCTACAATCTCACAAAGTTTTATTGCATTTGAAATTTTCGAGTTACGATCTTGCAAGCGAAATTTAATACGAACGAATAAATGTCTTTCATATTAATATATGCATCAAAGCGATAGTATACGAGAAAATTAAAAAAAATGTGAAACAATGAAATTTTATTACTCTTTTCAAATATTTTTTGTTTTGACTGGTAATAGTTTTTCAAGAAACTTTATTCAATGAATTGCATAGAATCATATTCATTCAAAGTTAATCACGATTATAAAAACAATAATGCAGTTGCAGTTGTTTTTAACAGTTAAATATTGGTTATGAATGATGTAATGTATTAATTATATTAACCTACATAACACGATAAGCATTGTTTTGTGTTAATAATAATGTTAATAAATAACCAATACAATTATAGTAATAGATAATTAATTAGACCTTATTTTTAAACTTCCGCCGTTTTTGTGCAATAGTAAATCGGAAACTTTTATTGTCAATTACATAAATCTCTATATATTTCTTTTCTTCTTAATCTTTTCTTTCTATCTAAACAATCCTGCTGGAATAAAAACACTTTCACAGCGATTAAAATACTCAGCTAATGAAATAAATAACCTGTACTATCGACTATCAGTCGACATCACCTTATTTAAACGACACATTGCTTTCAAAGGCTGTAATTCTAAATGTCGATAACCATTTTAATGTACAGTTTCTTTAATACATTCCTCCGAATTTTAAACATTATACTTGAGATAAAATCTAATACGAGACTTTACATGGTTATACAACTGATTTATGAGCATACTGCTTGTCTTGTTTAAAAAAATATTTAGCAACTTGTAAGATAATCGATACGTGGTACTTAACGCATTTTAAAGTGTGACATGTGCACGTGTATTCTAACCTCAAATTGCTTCGTGAAATTGCTCTAAACACTAATTACCTGATCTTACTGCCGTTAAGAGAAGACGGTGAAGGTTCTATGATATTTAAAATTTCTTTATTTTGCGACTCTTTCAATCCGATTATCTAACCATTGTTTTAGACAGTTTGTTTATAGAACATGTGATAGTTGATGACGCTTGATTTTGTGATTATTTTCATCGATTAAGAACTTTCTATTTTACGCAAATGTCTCGTGTTGCGAATTCCGTGAAAGTGTATTAATTTATGCACTATCAGATACACGATGTACATATAATAATAACAAAAATTGAAATGACAATCTTTCAATTTTATTTTGTTTGTACTACTTACTTACAATTAATTTATATAAATACTTGTAGGATTAGTATTATTAGTATTTTTAGTATGTTTGTAATAGAAAATATTATTCTAAAGCTAATTTTGGTCTCTGAAGATTATTACAATAAAGTAAAAGAGTACTTACTTAATTTAGGACGGTGAAACAGAAGACTTTGTCAAGAATTCGTATAATAAAATTTGTTCCACGAATTGATTGAATTTTCCTTTTATTAGGAGGAACATAGATTGCGAATTACTTTAAAAAATAGTAGAATAACAAATATGATTAACAAATTAATTTCGGAATATGTACCCCGTAGCATTTAGCAATATTTAAGGGTATAGAAAGGCTTCAAAAAATTATAAGTTTCACCAGTCTCTTGCTTATAGAGTAGGTATTTGCATGTAAACAGTCATAGCTAATTTTCATATACATACCTTAGACCTTACTTGTCAGTACTCATAATATAAAACTAAAATGAATGTATTAAATACAACAAATATTTATAAGTATTATTATAAAATATATAGGGTGCATAATTCTTCTACAAAACTTCAACAGCATTTTCTATAAACAAAAGTGATAAAAGAATGTTATGTAAATGTAGGCTTTTAAATGTTTCAGCAAAATATTACGAAAAACATACGAAATGATAATGCACGATTTTCTCATTCTATTCTTAATGTTTTTCATAGAAAATGCTGGTAAAATTCTGCAGGAAAAAACTGGCATTGTTTTATATCTTTGTAATTGTACATACTGTGTAGTAATTCGCATATATAAAAATATAAGAACGTTATTTTGTTATATTTCGTAAAATGCGTTTTGTATGGGTCAAAATTGGTCCGATACCGGCTGGCTTTGGGTTTAAAGTAGCCACTTTCGAACATACTGTCCTTGGTAAGTTTTCCTCAAGGTGAATATAATAATTTTCTTTCGCTCTGTAATGCATAACAATTTAAACGACATGTTGGCACGAAATCGCGTGCATTTCCTTTTTCTTAGCTGCTCAACAATTTAACGCAGAAGATACGATCTCTTAAGCGTGTAAACATTAACACCACGAGAAATCTTTCCCGGATACAGCTTTTTACGTTTCAGTTTTGCAATAAAATACACTCGACTTGTACCAAGGACGTTCTTCACATACAAGCGGAAAATATACGTTACTTTATCGGGGTATTATTAACCCTTTACAGCATGTAATTTTTCAGGAACACATTCGCAGATTCGTATTTTTTAATTGTCTCATTTCTTTGCTACAACAAAGCTTTTTTCTAACTTTTCAAATTTCTATATTCTTTAACTTCTAAATTTTTTAATTTCTAAATTTCTGAACTTTTAAATTTCTAAATCTTTAGATTTCTAAATATCCAAATATCTAAAAATTTCTAAATTTAGAAAATTTTCAATTTTTAACTTTTTAAATATCAAATTCCTAAATTTCTACGTTTTAAAATTTGAAAATTAACAAAATTTAAAACTTCTGTATATTAATGACACATATGTATAAAAACACACATTAGTAAATGTTCTTCTATTTTTATATAAAATTTTTGTCTGTACTTTTTTCTATTTATACACAAAAAAGGAACAGTAACCTGTCTTGTTTCCCAAAATCACCCTGTATATACAGAATATTATTTTATTTCAGTCCATGTTTTCTTACACATTTTGTACTATACTATATTTATTATCATTCCCAAACCTTATAAAAGATTTTTATTTTTTATAAAATGGTCTATTGTGATTGGTATTTTTTGCTTGTTCAAAAGTGGTCTAGTACTTACTGGCTAGACAGGTTTAATATTAGTCCGCTTTCTTCCTCGTTGATCGTTGGCAATCAAATAATTTATTGTTCGTTCCGCATCAATCACACTACTGACCACATACAGCTGATTTTACAATGCTTCTGGTACGCAATTTCGCGAATATTAAAGTTCGACGCATTCGCTGTGCAACTCTTATTGCACGATATGTATGCAAATTCACAGAAAACCGGTTGCAATTTACGGCTCACCAGGGTTGCCATTATTTAAGGAATAAAACAGTAACAAAAGTGTCTGTGAGCGTTACTGTTTCTCCATTTGCATGGCGAGGTGATTTTTCACTTCTGTGTTTTGCACCAAATCATTTCTCGCTGTGCACGAACCGTTTGCATCGTTTGCGTTGATAGAATCGTTATGATTCTGTATTATTCGAACAGAGAGTGTTCAACATTAAGCGAAGGACGATATTATATTATTATATCATATAGACAATTTCGAAACACACAAAGTCTAACATGGTTTGATGATATAGAAGCACGGCAAAATTGCAGTTTTGGAAAATTAATTTAAAGACTATAGTTTAATGAAAATAATTACACAAACCCTTTCTTAATATTTTTTATGCACACTGTGTGGTTCTTACAATTAGTCGAATAAACCAATAAACGAGAATAACGGATTTATATAAACTGGCTGGCTGCTTGTTGTATCAAACAAACAATAAATCAGAACAATCATTAATAATATACTAAATCATAGGCTCCTGAACTGTGGTTCGCGGAGACCTGAAGACATTAACTTCGAATTAATTAACGTTGTTACTTAACTAGTTATTAACATAGCTAAACAAAAAGCAGTAAAAATTTAATTATGGAATGGGGTTCGCCAAAAAGGGGTCCTCGAACTACATAATTTTAATATTATAAGGTACATTATTTAAATCGAAGCTTAAAATTTCATAAAAATGACTGCGCAAATCATTTGTAAATGTTTTTAATACAAAATGGCTGGTTGCCAGTTACAATACAGAAAATAATTTGTTGCCTGAATTGATTATTGCATAAAAATCCTAACTGCATTTTATAACATGTAAATATTGTAAAATCGCACTCATGTTATATTAATCTGTAGCTTAACATTTAGTAAAAATAACTGCTTAAATGTTTTATAAAACAACGACCAAACAATTTACGGTTTAGTAATATACCGTTGATCCTACCCTTCTTTAATGAAAAAGCTGATGCAGGGAAGAATATCCTGCCACAGCCGAGAGTTATTACGATTATTACGTAATCATAATCGTGGCAACATGTTATTATAGGTTAAGTCACATGCGATGAGTATTCGGCTTAGTATTCATTTCAAAGCGAGTTGGTTCATTTAATAACAGGTAAAATAGATGGTAGGATCGATTCGACGAACGCTTGGCAAACAACCAATTATATATTGAACCTTCATAATTTTCGGTTATTGAAACGAATGAGTTTGCATTAATTTTCTACTTGGGAGAAACTATGGTACTTGATATTGTTGTGTCCCTCGGGGTACACGGTTGAATGTAGGATAGTTTAGGGTTCGGCAGCGTTAAAGAACTAGATTTCACCGGTCGACGAGTATAAAATAGGAAAAGACTTTATTCGTGATGACAGTAACACAATGTTTTTCAAACTCCGCGCCCTGGTGGCCTTTTATATCATTCGCGATTGGGGCTTTGACCAGGTTCGTCGTACTTTTGGTGCTGACGATGGTGTCCTACTATCGAGGCTGACGATGACCATTCCATAGTTGTTGCACAATAGCCTGAATATCGTCGCTATGTGCAGCTCTTGTTGCTAACGGGATACAACAATATATATAGTCAAAAGGTTTTCATTCTATAATAAAAATTACAACACTTCATTCATAATCGTATTTTGCGATGTAATACAAAACTAGCTTAAGGAGTGTTCACTCTTTGTAATTTCTATCCATGTTTATACTTTAGTGTAATCTGCAAATTTATGGCTTCTGGCAGCTTTTATAAGTTTGTAGCAGTAATTCGGTTCACATCAAAGTGATAGGAAACGTGTACATGTTCCCACCACCTTAAAAACATTATTTTTCAGTAGTTTTATTACTACCTATGATTTAAGTAGAAAAGCGTAATTTCTCCATCTTTAATTATTATCCATTTATACTGGTTTATTTCAAAACTAAATATAAAAAGTGTTGATATTTATATTCTCTTATAAATAGTAATAATATAATAATAAATTCTTTTATATTATACATTCTCTTTATATTCTCTTCTTTCATTATACACATAGTCAACATGATTGTAGTTATATGAGATATAAACCGATTTCTAAACTCACAAGTCCTCAAATTCTCGAATCTCTTTTCCAAATTTTGAAAACCAAATTCCAAATTCCAAAACGACATTCCAATGTTTCAATATTCCAGTTCCTACATTAAAAAGAAAAATCAAATATTCAAATAGCCATATATCCTAAACTACATAGTATAAAATTACAAGTTTCAAAATTTTACAAATCCCTGAATTCATAAATTTCTAAATTTCTAAACATCTAAATTCACAAGTTTTAAAATTTCCAAATACCTAAATACGCAAGTTTCAACATTTTCGACTCTCTAAATTCCGAAACACTTGAACCACCAAATCTAAAAATTAAAAAATCCCAAAGTTCCCAAGTTTATAAATTTCTGAAGTTTTTAATTTTAAAGTCTTAAATAGTCATATTTCCACCTTTTAAAAGTTCTAAATTCCCAACCCTGCTAATATCGAAATCTCCAGATTGCCAAGTTCTCAAATTTCCAAATTTCTAAATTTACAGATCATCAAATTCTCAAATTTATAAATTCCTAAGTTCCTATATGCCTATATTCCAAAATTTTCAAATTCCCCGAGTTGCGAATACCAACATTCGCAGGTATCCAAATACCGGCTATCTACTGCATAATTAAATCGCAAATCAACTTATGCGTCGTATTAATAGCAGCTGCTAAATTTCTAATATAAATAATTTAACTTTTTATACTAGTTTAATTAATAGAATTATGGCACTAATTATAGATTGAAATGAATTATCTCTAAAAAAATAATGATCTACTCGTCCATGATCATTCGTTTTTTTTAGACTTATATTTGTTTATTTTGAATCGTTATACGTTCTCTTTTAAACTCATATATACATATACATGGTTTCATTGATATATTCATTATAAAAATTAAAAGACAATAAATCAACTATAATTAATTTCTTCAGTTTAAAAAATTTAATTAACTATATAAAATTTAAATTATTTTTAATATAATACCTATAATTTATTTCATTATTTCATATGCGTACGTCTCAAACACGCAGACAACTGACACAACATTGGCTCTGGTAACGACGTGTCTACTTCAGTGATTTAATAACGTGATATATAAAAATATGTAACTACCCACGGTTGTCCCCGTGTTAACATTTAGGATAATCAAACAGCGTGGTATGATAACGGCATAAGAGGCCTGTCGTGTCACCACTCGAGTTTGTCTAGGTTACACCGTGCAATATCACGTTACTTTCAGATATTACCCTGATGTCTATTCTCGTTGCAGTGCACAAAATGAAATACGAATGATTCGAAGCGGTGGTCAGTTAACTGAATCATCACGTGTTCGTAAAGATCATGCGTGACTCGTGAGCCTTGGCACGCGTGTTGCATGCGTTAGCCTGTAAGTAAGGATCGATGAAACGCTCACGCACTTGAATGCACTCGCATGCACTCGTGCATTCTCCAGCGCCCACCTATCTGGTAGCCACAATACGCCACCTACGTCTATCATTCAACTTCAATGGATAACGTTGTTTGTCAGCTACACCCACTTGTTGACACGGAGGAACGTGTCATATTTCTTTTCGATGTTCGTATAGTCACGTTTTAATGAGAAACTCGATTGACGTGTAACGTTTCGTACAAGAAAAACCTAAATGTAAGGCATAAATTATTTTACTTTATGACAGCAGATGGTGAGGCAATGTACGTTGCAACATGGTGGTTGTTTCGTGTTGCACTGTTGCGTTTGAGCGGCTAAAATCTGTAACAAACTGAACATTTACTCCATTGGAAAGGTGAAGATCTTGAAAACGTTCTTCCCGATGCAACACACTTTAGCTTTTATTTCGTAAAAATACGTAGGCTCTTCCGCTAATTTGAATATCTGCAGATTCACCTAATATTGCTTCCATAGATTTTGCAAGAAAAACATATACTGGTAATTTAACATTAATTTTTCTTTAATGTTTGACTCCTATATCACATATATATGATTTAAATTTCCATACGAATTTATCATATACAGTATATCGTTAAGAATCTGTTCGATTACCGAATTCGAAATACTCGTATTAACTACTTGGAATTATCAATAATAAATGTAATAAAATATTGTGAGAATATTTGGTAAGATTTAATATTTGGTCAAAATTGAAAAAATACGATAGTAAAAAATATATACTTGTATAAAACGAACAAGATCACTTATGTTTTTGAGGAAATAAGCAGATTGGCGAGCGAGTACGCGTTATGTATGCGAGCTTGACAAATTTTGTTGACACGGTTCTTAAAATGAAACATTACTCCTGTAAAACAAATTACCATTTCAAATTTGAAGAATTTACGTGTTTCGAAAGTTTCGATAATTTGAAACTTGATATTTGAGTTTCGAAAATTAAAAAATTCGGTTCGAACCCATCCCTAAGGAATGGTGATAATCGTAACTGCTTTCTGACTAGATTTCTGTTGCGGCGAAAAGGATAATGACTGTTGACCATTGAACTTCTAATGGGAAACCAGTATCCGCCCTCCGGTTGTCGGGTTCTACGATCGAGGTGCAAGTCGGATACAGGTTGTTACAATAAAGCCGCCAGGCATGACAAATAACTAGATCGTTTCGCTACCGTTAAACACGTGCGTTGCATTAATGGTCAATGGTGATTCGACAAACATCGGACACCCGAGGCGTGCGACAGAACGGAAAGAAGTCCGATGAACATTGTACCCACGAACAAGATGTGTCTGTTGCTCTTTCCATTCGCTGTTGTAAAACAGGACACGTGCTTGCTATAAATCAGTCAGAATTGCGCGTTGACAAGTCATAAATAAGTCTATGTAGCGTTGTTGGTCGTTTATTTTGTATCGATATGGAAATGCATGTCATAAATAAGAGAAACAGTATTTCATATCGTGCGATGATATCAAGAAAAAGATAACAGGTCAGACATTGGACAATATCAACTTTATTTCTTCCAAGTTGGCTGTACTAATGAAGAAAAGGTGTAAATGCGAGATAACTGACTTGCTTTAAACTTTATATAATTAGAGAGAAACTCAACTCTTCAGAATGTGGAAAAAATTCACGTGTAAAAGTGTTTATGATTTACATAAGAGATACACTTATGATTTGGCATTGTTTAACGAAAAAGTAGAAACTTTTAGACATGTAATTGGAAAACTGAAACTGTCACATGTTTTAAGAGTAACTTTTAACATATTGAGAAATGTAAATTTGTGAATTCTAATGTATGAAATTATTAAATAGAGTGTACCTGTAAACATTCGGTATTCAAACTGCTTTAATTTTTCTCAAACCCAAACTCCGATTGCTTTATAGTCAAGGATCACAAGTTCGAATTCTCTATTGCGTACTCCTTTTTCTGCAATCTGCTTTTGTTATTTAATTTATTGGTAACAATTATTAAGAAACGTACTTTGTAAACTAAACAAATTGAATAAAAGTGCGTTACTTTAAATAAAGAAATTATAGAAGTCAAAGCGTGCTCTTGTTTTTGAAATCTTCTTTTATTATTACATTTGTTAATCAAAATAATTAAAGAACGTATTTTGTAAAGTAAATGAATCTAATTTTCATCAAATTTATGTTAATTTCAATTAGTTTAATGTTATAATATTGGTTCAGCTTTTTCCTATAATAACGTTGCAGTTGATTTATATTTGCATTTATGGGTGAGATTTGAGCATGAGTATGTTTCTTTTACACTTGTCATATGTAAATTTACTAGTTTTCAAATTGATTTACAAGCACCGGTTCCTTCAGTGTTTGGTATGTTCTTATACTATTAACAGAGTTTATTGCTAGAAAGTAAGTTTTTTGTTAGTGTTACGATTAGTTGTTTTACGATTAGTACTTTGCTGTAAAAAGTGGACATGTAGGTACTTCGGAAAAAATACAACATAGATTGTATATATTCTAATATAATCGTCATATATATTCATAATCTATTATTAATACATTGCTCTACGCTGTTAACGAACAATTCCTCCGTTATGACGTGAAATTGGTTAAAGCAAATGTCGAGAACAATTTCGTTTCGTTCAATTTCAACAATAGTAGTAAATTTTTAAAAATTTTATAAACTTTTTAAGTTTGATGTCCTTTTATACATTAAATCATAATCATGATCGTTAAAGTACAATCAGATTGTGTTTTAAAGTGCTATGATAAAGTTCTTACATGATGCAAATGTACAAACTGTTTTGCTGCACAAGCTGTATGTCCAAATTCCCATTAAATTGTAAAATTCAATTACTTAACATTTAAGCATTCACATAAAATTATATTTCAATAACCATTTATATTAAATGTATATTATTCAATATATATTATGATTAATGTATTGTCATTATTTTTCAAATTTTTGAAATATTACTTAATTATTGCTATTCAGTTATTTTATTTACTTTTAACACAATATGTATATGTTAGATTTAGGTTATCTCACCATTCCAATAATATAGTACAACTAAATATTAAAATCATTCGAAATATAAAGTTAAGTTATAAGTATATTGTACAACATCCATTATGTGTTAGGTTTAAAACATAATATTTGCAAATATCATTCGCGTTTGTCATTTAATAATCGAAAAACGTTCTTATCTAAATTGTGAAAAGATTTAAATTAATTTGCCGGTCGTCAATTGGACAAAGATTAAAACAAATCAATCAATTTACAATCGTAAAATAATGGAAGACGAAATTATAAACAAAAAGACAAAAGGATAATAATAAAGTGCTTATGTCACTGTTCACTTAAAATAAGTTTAACTGTAAAAATCTCTAATTAAGTAAAGCAATATTGAAGTAAAGTACTCTACCATTTGTAACATTCTATTTTCTGACACTTAGCACTATTGTGTATAATTATAGTTTAACCGAGGATCAGCGTGAGAAAAATCAATACATTCATCAAAGTAATTGGTTTTCAGGGAACGTTAATGATCAAAACGTCCTTGCACAGATGATCGTGACGCTCTAGATCCTTGCTGCACCTACGGAGGAACAGAACGGTAACAAGGATGCTATTTCCTTGATGCTGAAAACCAGTTTCTCATTTTTCATTTAGAAGTACTATCGGTATTTGTAGGATAAAGGCTTAGCTAAGCTGTACATGCAAAACAAATGATTCAAAATGATGAGTAATAACGTAGCGAAGTGAATTATTATTTCTCGTGTTCTTCAAACTGAGTTGGTTCATCTTGTTGCATCTTTGTGTTCAAAATAATATTAATTTTCCTTATTTGTTACAGCAAATTTCTATATACTATTATCGTAGGACTATAATTGAACTATCGAAGTTGGTAACTATTGTACCTAGCAACTATTATACCTCAATAACTATTTCAAGCAACTTGTGATGATCATATTCAACACATATTACATTAATTTAACGCACAAAGCATGTTATATTTATAACAGAGAACTTATGTGGAACACTCAAATTCAATATTTGAAATATAATTAATCCTATCAATATGGATTACCAGTGAGTCGTTACAAAAAATCTGTGATATCAGCAAAAATTATAATAATTAGACTATCAAATTGTGAAGTATAATGCTCTGGTAAATCTTGGAGGAAGTATGTACGTGTATTTAGGCAATTGAAATCAAGTTTTCGAGCCAATGTTGTAACTATTATTACGGGTACCAATCAATATTTGAGAAATGATATAAAATGATTATACCTGAAAAAAATCACAATAATTTCAGGTTTGAAGCATAAAACATGTTATTCTGTAATATATTGAGAGAAGAATGTACATATAAGATTACAATCAAATTTTCGAAACAATATCGAGGTTATTATCGGTTAATAATCGAGGAATCGTTCTCTGATAATCGTGTCTGACAAGAATTACAGTAACCGGAGTTTATAGTATGAAACATATTATTGTTGGAGATTGTTAATAGGAAATACAGATATTTCGAGGATTACAATGGAATGTTTAAGATAATATCGAAAAATTATTGCTCGATACTTAAAGAATCATTTCAAAACACTTACAATAATTCTAATCCGTAAGAACTTCAAAGTAGAGGTTTAAGTTCTGAACTGTATTATTTTTTGATACCTGTAAAAGGAAAAGTGTTTCGTTTCAATTTTCATTTCAGACTTATGGTAATTGAGGCTGACACAAACTCAGAAATTTCAGGTTTAATATATAAATATATTCTTGAGAACAATTGGAGAAAAATATATTTCGAGGTAAAGTCGAGATTAGTATTATTTACCAATATTCGAGAAATCGTTTGAAACGTTTTGTAATGTTTATAAACCAATGACAGACAATTGTACGCGCGAGGACATTGGTGAGTCATCTTCTCGATTTGAAAGTTTGAAATCTAAGGTATCCAGAGCTGCAAATTCGAAATACGAAATATGCAAGCATTTAGATTCTCAAATTTCACAAGTTTCTGAAATTTTATACTTAAAAGTTTCGTAATATCTGTATTTACAAATCCCCAAATTCCAATGTTCTGAAACTGTTAGATGCCTAATTCTCTTAATCTGCATACTTCTAAATTTTCAAATTTTCAAATTTACATATTCGCAAATTTCAAGGTTTTAAAACTTGCAAACTTCCATTATTTAATTTTCGTATTACCAAATTTTCAAATCACCCAATTACCAAATCCCTAAATACTCAGTCTTCTGAAAGCTCACATTCTCGAAACTTCAAATTCTCAAATTTCTAAATTTTCAAAACTCAAAATAACAACTTTCAAATTGTTCAAATTTCCAAATTTTTAGATCAAATTTCCATATTTTCAAAACGATAAATTTCTACATTTTCGAAATCCAAATATCAAACATCCACAGATCCACAGATCCACAGACCCACAGATCCATAGATCCATAGATCCATAGATCCACAGATCCACAGATCCACGAATCCTCAAATCCTCAACTCTACATATCCCCAAATTCTCACATCCTCAGATCCGCAGATCCACACATCCCCAAATCCTCACATCCTCAGATCCGCAGATTCTCAAATCCTCAAATCTACAAATCCCCAAATTCCTAAGTTTCAAAATCTTCATCTGAATACATCCTCTAAATTTGAATATTTGAAATCGGCATAGATCCCCGATGCATCGCGTAGCTGTAGGCCCCGATATACGTCGGCGGACACATGATCTACACATTGCTGTTCTAAACCACAAGCATCATTATAATGGAAAGTTTCAGTGTGAAGCATATTGTTCTCTAAAGTTTTGATAGGGAAACGTATCTACAAAATTACGGATGTTCTTATCGAACTCGCTATATCTGTCATAACCTGGTCGTCCGTTACCAGGAAACCAATCTCCTGACAAGGAGGAGAGAAAGTCATAGGAACATCATGACTCTTGTAAGATTCTACTGTTCTCCAAGGAAATTATACCGATCGTGTGTACTTGCGGCGATGCTTTGTATCGAACCGATCTTTACGAGCACCAACCAGTCTCTGTTCGGAGATAAATTGCGGTAGTCTACGGGTACCTGATCTGAAATCCATCGTCCATGGAATAAATTTAGCGTTAATGGTGGTTAACCGATACGAGTCCATGGAAAAGGAACTGATGCCTTTTCACTTTTCTAAGTGGTGTTACATATTTTTATAACGAGTTTGTCAGGGGCGGATCCAGATGTCTTATCTGAAAATGGACGTGAAATATGAAAAGATATATATTTTTGAATTTCTCACTATCCGGTTTTAAATATGTATATTACTTTATTAATTAAATATGTATATGTATATGTATATTACTTTCTCATTAACATTTTAATTCGTAATGCGTTTAATGCGTAACTAATCAAACTCGGATGAACTATTTATAAAATATATAATAAAAGAAATAAACAGATTACTTTACTGAAAGAAACAAATAAATATAAAGTGCATTATGCATGTAAGTGCTAAAGCAATGTAATTTTGCTGTACATTAATTTCTTTGAGGTTTTGCAAATTTTGGATACACTCTAGGAGGTTTTAATACAGACTGAGAAATTTTATCGATTTCCAATCGTGTGAAATAAATATATTGAAAATTTTATTACGTAAAGATTCAATCGTTATGTAAGATATTGTCATAGTTACGCTTTATTGCAAAATACTATTGTTGGTCATATTTTTCTATCTCTATGACTTTTTAATTCTGTCTTCTATTACTTTAATTTTTCAATCGAAATTAATTGATCACAGAAAATAAAAATTAGCATTTACGTTTTATACATTATTAATATGTAATAATGGTTTAATTAAACGAATTACGTGTATATTATCAGGTCAGAAGGTTATTAAATTTTAATTCCGTCGAATAATTTCAATTATCGGAATCCGACACTTTCAAAGCTTATATAACATAAATTAATAAAATAAAATGCATTTCGTTCTGGTTTAGTTATCCAATATTTAATTAAGTACTTAATGAGACACGTTAACGTGTAATGCATACAAATACAATATTATTACCAAAACTGATAATTATTGCTTGAATGGTACGTTTTTTGATAAGATATAAATTGATGATGACGTTCCCTCGTAACCTCGCAATGAACTATTAAAAAGCGATTAATAGGTCGCCTAATGCGATATTTGATATTTAATTAAGGAGAAAGTGTCGTCCAATTCATGTATTTCACAATTTTCCATGAAAAATACGAAACAACCATATGCTTCCGTACCGGAGTACGTAACCAAACCAATCTTTCCGTTGGGGTCATTAAATAATGACCGAGATCGCACCAATCATCCAAGTTTTCTTCCATTCTCGATAATGTTTTGTAATTGCTGATCCATTATACCAATGATGATTCACCTGATGGGAATATTATTACAGAGATCTATGTTGGTATACAATTATCTGTAATATGTATTCTCGAAGATCACACACCTACTAGTTCATACGTTATTGCACAAGTATTAAATATAAATTCACTTGTGCATTACTTAATATCAGTTCATATTTTGAAGAACAATTTGTTACTTTTATAACGAAAATTGTTGGGACAAGTTAACCCTTCGTTACATACTGCTACAGATATGATACATAGAATAAAATGCTTGCATTTTGTCAAACAAAACAAACAAATGTCGAAGTTATTGAATGACGAAATTATTGAAAATATTTCTGATATGTCATAATTTAGAGTATTATACCATTTTTTATAAATAATGGTTTGTATAAAAAATACAATCTTTCTCTAATTCTTTCTGAGGGTTTATTGTTATCTTTTTATTATTATTACTTTAAAATATTTTAAGAATGTATCTTTTCCTCAAATTGATAAAAACCATACAAGGAAAGATTATTTAGAAGTTCATTTAGTAAACTAACAATAAGTGAAAATATGAAAATAATTCTAATTCTAATATTATTAGATATATAACAAATTAAATATGTTGTTCTGTGTTTAATAGTAAACAGAAGAACATTACGCATATCTATTTTTTTTAACTGAAGAAGAAAGTAGAAAAGATAGAAAATTAGCAGATATTAATTAGAGGATATTAAAATTAATTCAATATTACTACAAGTATAAATATTTTTTATATACACTGATTAATATTCATAAAAATTTTAAGTAATACAATATTTTTTGTATATCTATCAAACTGTTTCCAAACTTTCATATTGATGTTGTTTAATTAATTAGATCGTATACTATGTATCAAAATCTTTATGCGATCACCAGTAAAATGTCTTGAAATTTTAATAACGATTAAACTTAAATTAAATTGATTAGGTAAATTAAAAAAATGTATTTTACGTATTAAATATTTGTATCTTTTTGTTACTATTAAAATAACTTGAATTTTAACTATGAACTATTGAATTTGAACTAGTATTTACACCTACTACTTATTTAACTTGAATTATTATCTAATGTAATTGAAGGTATTATTGACAATAATATTTTGGCAATGAGGTTTAAATTGGATAAAAATTAAACTAATTTAAATTCTTAGAAAACAAAAATAAGATCATAATAACATGTTTGAAAATTTTTTAAAGACGATAATAAAACGATTATATATTCATGAACAATTAGTACGACATTTAAAGATATATTTGTGATTGTGAAAGTGGCATCAAATGTGAACGACTAATACTGGAACAGACTCTCAATCAGATATACTATCCTAACCACACTCCCAAGGCCACTTTCAGCCAATAACAAAGAGAAAAACCAAAACATAATCGATAACCAATCTCAAATCTGTTCAATTGAATTCGTGTTATTAGATTATTGTCATTAAACGGGCGAATGCTAAACATACACGATCTAATATGGGTTCATTAGATAAAGATAGCTCAAAATGACACTTACCTTATATTTATTTGGCGTATAAAATTTGATCACAATAAATATACAAACTTTATCAAAATGTTCTTAACATAAGATCGGTAATTCTTAGAATCATAATGAACTAATGGTGTTTTCCCAAAACTAAAATATTTTATTTATAACATCAAATTAAGTGCCACGTTAGTAATACAATTTGTTTCTCGTATACATGTAAAACTTTTGAAATTTAATAAACAAAAAAATGAAAACTGTGCAAACAAAAAGGTAGAAAAGTAAAACTCATTCTGTTAAATACTTAAAAATGTATATTAACACTAAGTTTATAAAAGTCTGATGTGCAGTTACTTTTAGATTAAAAATAAAGGGAAATCCATAAATCTAATACTACAAGAATGGAGTCAAAGAAAGCAAAGTGGTTTAATGTGGAATTCATGTATTATTGCTATACAGGTTTCTATCACAACATTCCACAGCGAGTGTTACTGGTAATTTATGATCAAATTCGTTATGATCAATGAATAATGTTTTTGACACAAATTGGAGTATTAAAACTTCTATTAATAATTCGCTCATTTTATTTGCAAAAATCTAATACAATACTTTCATGTTTCTATCAGTATTACTTGTAAACGTTTCAAATCATTCCATATTACTAGATACAATATTGTAATAGTGCGAAGGGTTCATGGGAAGAACGATGCTGTGTACGAGAAAGTTTATTAATACGTATTCAAAGGTATTTTAACACGAGTCCATAAGCGCTTAATAATTTTAATCATTCAGACGAACCCGGAACAATATACGAAATGCTTTAAACGTAAATTACAATTGATCTCTTTACACGATTAGTGTAATTAAGTGCAAAATTTATTTACATAATAAAATACAAAACAGTATATACAGATTGTTAACATATTTAAAATAAATAAATGTATCATTTTCACAAAAAAACTTACTTCAGATATAAAACAAAAGAAACACAAAAAATTTTTAAATAATTAATCAAGTTATTTATTACGATGTTGTTCATTATTGCAAACTGTAATTCCTTTTAAGCAATTTAAGTGTTATAGAACTTGCCAAATTGTTCCTATATTGTAAATAATAATTGAAGCATATGCTAAATGGAGAGTATTCGTTCTAATAACTAATTATAAGTAATATCTTCCTTGCAAAGTAGATTATATTTAATATTTTTAATTTACTGTCTACTTACATATTTATTGTTTACCGTATTTAAAAATGGAATAGTAAATATTGATTCGCTTTAATAACTAGCAGACATAGAACAATTTTTGTTTGCATTTCATTCAGCTACTAGGATCGTAATGGCAAATCCTAATTAACCCAGTAAATGTATTTAATCATTTTAACATATCACTTCTCCGTAAAAATAAATTTATTTTGAAGAACTTTCACACTGTGTATTTTTGTTAATTTCATTAGTCAGCTGGTGATATTTATGCAAATATGTTTTCATAAAATATTTCGTTGCCCCAGGCAATTGAAAGTATTAACTTTATTAGCATATTTCACGTATCTTATATGTGCACTTTGAACAGTTTATTTCGTTTTTACACCTTCTCATTATCACCCTCATTTAAAAATGTTATCTATAAATTGTTGCAGATATTAATTAGAATAGTCAGCGTGTTAATTGTAAATTAGGAGTTAAATGTTTCTCGTTTGGCAGTTCATTTCCTCAATTCGGTACACAATTTATTTACTTGCAAATCAATTCATGTAACCGGCAAATCTTGATCGCAAACTTTGCCAGTCGTTTATTCCACATATCGGTCATGAACCACTTTCTATGTAAGGATACGGAAGTCAGAAGCATCCGATCGCAGATAACTATAGTGATGTTACCCTCTGAAGAATTATGAGGGCACGAGCATCGATGTAATCTATTCGATTTATCAGATTGTAGATACGAACACAACGAGAAAGTTGGTAGACAAGTAATTAGAAAGTGTGACGTTCGTATTTTTATTCACATTGCAGAAACACAATATAATTATTTATTTACAAGAAATGTTGGCTAAATACAACCTTAACTTGCTGCGATAAAATTTATACTTGATCTGGTATTCAAAAGAATATTTCACATATGTATCAAACGGTATTAATATTCGAATATCACAATATTTAAATAATTATTTAAGTATTTATTCTAGTTTACAGAAATTTAAGTTTTACCACATTTATTTTATATACGAATGAGGAACAAAACCATCATAAATTATGATTGCGCAAAAATATTCGCTAAATGATTAATTACTAGATCACTTATATAGTTAGATACTTAGTTGTGATTATATAATAGGATAATTTCGTATATAAACATTTTTTGTATCTAAACCACTGTGAAATTTGGTTCAGCACTTTTAGGTAACCGTAATATTATTAGCGAATATAGTAGTTCATAATAGTAAATTTTGTTATATCGCGCTGCGGTCTTATTCGCATACATATAACGGGACTCCACTGTATCTAGGTATCGGAATATTAATGAGCACATCTATATTTTTTATCTAATAGTTGAGATATTTCAATCGTATATCTTACTATTAGCTGCAAGAAAAAAAATGGACACAGACGTAGTGACTTAAATAAAACACTTATCATGCCGCTTTATCAGTCATCATTATTATTAATATTATTAAAAATTTTTAATAATATTTTCAAAAGATAATTTTGATGTTATACTTAAAAAGATAGTTTTAATGTTTTACTTACATTTTCTTTTCGTTAAGTTAAAATTCCTTTGCAAGGGACCTAGATTTAGATTTTAAAGCTTTTTGTTGAATGTTATAGCAATGAGAGAATTGAATTTTTAAAATTAAGTAGAAGAGTGGTTTTTATGTTTATGTGTCGAATATTATGAACTCTTACAATCGTTCGAAAAGCAGTTAAGAAACATAAATGGAACGTTTAAATACTGTTTTGGCGTGAATAAAATCTTATTTTATAAATTTCACGCATGCCTCTCTTCACTAGCTGAATTAATGACCAGTTAATTATGTGTGTGAAGGTTGGATACTGATTTTGCGAAACAAATAACTGTAACACTTATTTATTAAAACGATAATGACAGTGCATTTTAAGTTTAAATTTTATGAATAACTGTGGGTGTGCTTCGTGTTGATTGTGTTTACTGCTTGAATGCTTTTTGAATTCTTTGCCAGATGGATAATAATCGATTGATTGGCGCCTCCCAAAGATCAAACTCAGGTATACTTTTTAACGAATCTCCAATAAAGAAATGGGCTGCGGTAAAAGCTATTAGGCCATTTGGATCACTGGGCAATGGAGATAAGGGACCTGAATTTGAGATGGCATCTATTTCATTTATGCACGTATTACATTGTTCATATGTGAACATTGTGTCGCCTACTGTACGATACAAATGATGCTTGAAGGATTTTACTACTGTTTCCCACAAGCCACCACAACAATTTTTTTTTAACTTTTTACGATATAACAGACAAGTTAGTGCTGAATTATTTTATCTAGATTTTTGAGATCAAATCAATACAGCCGTAATAATGGAATCGAAAATATGTTAAAACGCATTTACGTTTTTTATTGTTAACTAACAATTACAGTAAATAACAGCATGATGACATAACCATTTTCCAGTTTTATCCAAGACTTTTTAACCTCCAACAAGCAAACACATATCGATCTTCTAATACTTATTTCACAATATATTAAAAAATGAAAAGAATGATAAATAGGAAATATTTATTAAAGGTGGTATTGTAATTATAATTATAATACATCGCAGTGGAAAGAAGCTTTCCGCTTCTTTTCGAAAATAATTTCGGATAAAAGTTTATTTTAACCAACCTGTATTTTACGAAATCTATTAAGGTACAGAAAGCATTTGACCCATTAGGAGATCGAAAGCGACCGATTAACTTTATCTGGACATTTCTAGTTTCCTACCAAATCGTTACTGCACGCTGAGAGATACACAAAATATTCGTGACAAGCTATCATAAATCGTTATACGAGCGGCGAAAGCGTGTTTGTCCGGAGGGGTTAAATTTTATTATGCTAGAAAATAATCATTGATTGCTTAGTGAATCTTGTTATACAAGTTGCTTCACCCGAAGTATAGCATTACTCGTAAATTATTTAAAGATATAAATTATATTCGTGGTGTTATTTCAGTTATCTTTGTACCATTGCGAGGAACTAAAATTCACTTGAGTCATTTAATTATTCATCATAATCTTAGTTCGATCGTTAAAACAGTTTCTTAGTTATTAAATAACTTGTTAAGTTACTTTAACATACATTAGGCATATGAATTGATTGAATACGTGTTCTATGAACATATGTAAACGTATAACACATTAAGTAAACAACAGAAACAGATATTAGAGCAGAACTGTTTACTACCTATGCCTATTAACTGTGATTAAGTACTATGTGGTATAATGATGTTTGCATTGCTGAAATAAAAATTTGATATACAAGTTTTCTGAATTTAAAGTTCTATTAATTTTTCAAGTATATGCAGTTTTACTATGTACATATGTTGAATCACCTTGAGTATATGTTAATCTTCAAGCTGCAGTAGCATATGCAAGTGTATGCATAATTTTATAACATTATATTCTATCAATTTACATGAATTATAAAATTCTTTAAACTTCATACATACAATGTACCGTTTCGAAATATCAGTGTGACGATTATAAATTTCACTATCTATTTCAATTCTCATCGTGTTTTAGATGGACTTCCAAAATTTAGATTCATTTCTTATTATTATACTTATAATTAAATGAATAATATCTTACATATAAATAATTTCAAGCAGTATGTTGCACATACAAGTTTTACATCCACTAGTACCAAAGATGATTAATTTCACTATAACTTTCTACTAAATAAACAATTTCTTTAATCATACCTTGCATCTATTAGTTACAGTTGTCAATTCTGTTAAACCATTATTTCGCCAATATGGTTGAATTAACCCGAATCAAAGCCGGTGTTTCAAACAGTTTTTGCCATTTAATTGGCAACAGTTCGCGTCAAGAGATATTCCATTCGCCTCCAACACTATATTTTCCGCTTCTCCGGGTATCGTTAATAACGTTGTAGGATCGTTTCCCGGTTATTTCCGGATGAAAGCAACGAATGATAGAGAGAAGAAGTGGCGAGTGAAAGAGGCGAAGTACGATCGGCTGGATTTTTCCCTTCGAGAGAAAGTTCTTGATTGGACCTGTGCGCACGCCATAATAAATTAAACGAAAGTTTAAGTCGTCACGATCCCTAGGAGAAGATCGCTACCTCGTGTAGCACGCTGCAGATGACGCGAGAAACTGTGACAGAGACGAATTTCACCGTAAAAGTAATGGGACACATTATAACCCAAACCAGGCCAACGATTCTATATGACGTTCTAAACTTACAGCGATCTTTGCGCCGTCTGCACATTTGTATTTGATTCAACTACTAAAGATCATGACACATATAAATATGCATATACATATATGTATGTTACTGTATTTTATTATACTCCTACATTGTGTGTTATTGTATGTTACTAAACTCTTATTACAAAAGAGTAATGCATTTTTAAATGTGCATGTTCAAATTTATAGATTGTTGCATACCATATGACTGATTATGAAAGATAAAATGGTTCACAAAATTTAATCACATGAAAAAATTGGAAACCCATGTGTACACGTATTATATCAATGTAAAGATTGGAATTCGAAAAAAGGATTACATATGCGCACTTTGTTCACATCCTAAATAACTGGTATTTTAAAAAATAAATCAATCATGTACAGGATAAAACCCTTGTTCTTTTCTATGTTAGTGTACAAAACGTCACAAAAAAATAAAACAATTTAAAAATTGCATTTTGATCTATTATCTATAGCATAATAAATCGAAAATTTAATTACCATTCTGAACGACAAACAATTAAACAATTGGTACTCCCTAAGAGCATTACTAAATTGCAAATTAATCCATTTTCTGTTGAAATGAAGAGCTAGCTATGTTGCATCAAAAATATTGGCGAAGTGTTAATGCAATCAGTTTGATCAAATCTTAATGTGCAAATTAATGTGCCATAAGTGTTATTTTGCAATATCTGTGAGTCATAAAATTATATTAAACGTTTATATGTTTCAAAATCGGTCATTTAATGTATAATTATTGTAACTAGTGTCGCAGAAATATCATAGCAATTGATCAGTGCATTTTATCACGTGCTAAAAGCGACCTGTTGGGCATCTGGTTTGTTAGGGTCATAAAGTATCACATTACTCCAAGAGATTGCCCCGAAGCTCGTCCCTGTATTATAGCAGGCCGGATGCTTTCACTCTCGACAAATATTTTCGACGAACGAAAGACTCTTTCTCCTCCTTTCCCCCACTCATCTTCTCCTTTCCTCTGGAATAGTATCTTCGTAAAACGTCCTTTTCAATACGATTCCTCGATCAAGGTGTGGCTGCAAACTCCCACGTTCCTTGGCAAGTGATTCCCATGGTATCGTGCTTGGCCTGCTAACGTTGCGCATCGATACACCTTCTCTTTTTTGCCGCTAGTTGCTGGCATTATTGTCTTCGTGTAAAGTTGTCCGCTTGCAGTCAATCATTTACTGGCATATGAGTTAAGCAAAAGATGCAGCATCACCTTCAGTATTAGGTTATCGCAGATTAAGATGGTTATATCTCAATCTTACTTTAATAGGAAATTTATTTAAAATTTAACTGAATGTAAATAATAACGACATTTAATCACCGATGATATTTCAAAAAATGTATACGTATTAAATCGTAGATAATTGTTTATAGTCATCATTGATCATGTACGATATGGGACGAAAAATTTTGTGAAATAAATTTTTAATTCTAGAGCGAGAATTATAATTTAAATTTTGTTAAAAAAAATAAAGAATTATAAAAGAATATAGTGTAAATTATTTTAAAAGAAAATACAGATTATTTACCATACAATTTCAAAAATGAAGCCTTAGAAGGACAAATACACTTATCATTAACTCAATGATCAACAAGAAAAATAGATATTTTTGACTTGCTTTGAACTGCTGAGTTTGCTTACTTTTTATAAATGTCACATTAAAAGTTTGAATATCTGTTATCAAAATTTTTACCTGCATTTACTTGATTTGTCATATTTTAATATCACAATTTTTAAATTTGACTTTCATGATAAAACTACCTTAAGTGGAGATGTTTTAAACATAAATAATTCGATATAATTTGAGCATATATTCCTATATAGAAATGTTATAAGGCAGACTATATAAATTATTTATTCCAAGCAATGATCCATTTCAAAATATACAATCTCGTACAATTTGATTAAAAAAACTATTATAACGTAACATTTATATTGGATCAATTTGACATTTAAAGTTTGCTACAGATGGCAATATATATATTTTGTTAATAATTTCAATGTAACTATACAATTAGTTGGTTTTAATAAAACTATCATATCGATTATTTACGATTAGTGCACATTCGGTTTTCACATATTAAGTGGTCGATTTGAAAACAATAAAAAAATCTAACATCTACCGTAAAATAGTACTCTATATTAATTAAAAATTTTAAGTTTGATGAAATTTAGTGAACCTATAAACACTTCGTCAATACATTCAACGTAAAATGATTGATTCTACACTTGTACTGAGTTTTCACTTGCGGCACGCAACTTTGTTTTATTTTGCAATTATTGTGAAATGCTGGTCAGCACATGTGAAATGACTATAAACAACTTATAGTTACGGCAGCAATTGGAAAATCTTTTCCGAACAAGATGTATATAAGAATTTATATCATATGTGATGTAATTGCAAGTAATTCAGGAAACTTAAATCGTATTTTACGTAACTGTCACCGTGATTTTTCAGGCATTTCCGGTAATTTGTCAGAAAAATATTTCTAACAAATGTTAATCAAATTTAAATTGACAGTAAACTGCAATAATTATAAATTAAAGGGTCAAGGCTATTTTGACCCTTTTAAATAACACTATGTATTTTCCACTATCATACTATTATATGTAGGTATATATCTGATATTACGATGAATCTAATGATCGATTGCACTATGATTTTATGATCTTATGCCTTCTTCCATTCTTGCAATGGTAAAGCATAATATGGTGAATATAAATATGATTTTCAACGCGTATTTATATCAACTAAACATACAAGAATATTTTTATTAAAAAAGGGCGAACAAAATACTAATTTTCACTAACAAAAACCGTGCCTACATAAACGGTGGAAAAATTATGCACCGACCCAATAGTTACGTTCATTACAATAAGCTTTTGTTATATAATTATCTCGCTCATTAAATCAGATATTTGGAGAGTTATATACTATATGCAAAAAGTAAGAATAATATACTCGAACAATTTAGACTTCACATCTAAAATACAAATAAGGCGGTAATTTTAGATTTTCCATTTATTCCAACATAGCTCAAATTAAGCTAGGTGCTCAACGTGAGAAAAAGCAACCTGAAAATAATTTAGTAGACCATATAATAAAAATTAAAAATGACTTAATTTTGATGTCGGTACTAACTACAATGGGTAAAAAAAGTACCTTTTCCGGAACTTTTACTAACATCAAGGAAGCTGAAATAAATATATTTTATACCTTATACTAATATTTCCATGTACATGGGGATGACGCTCAAAATTTTCATTCGAATCACCTATATTACTAAAAATTTATTTATTAACCTAATTAGAAATACTTGTATTAACTACTTTGAACTGTGAATAATAAATATATCAAAATTTTGTAAAAACATTTGGTAAAAGTTGAAAATAAAAATACTGTCTAATACAATTTTTAACTGCTTCAAAATGACACCTGACGTATTAATAATATCAAATAATATAATTTAAGAATTATAGCTATAAAGATATACAGGAACGTTAAGGATAATTAACACCTTAAGCAACACAAAATATCCCCCAAACAGATTAACTATATTCAGATTAAAATGTATAACGACATTCTGCGTTGTTATAGGTATTGGATATACCACGTGATATGCTCCGTTTCTTTTGAAATTTCCTGTATGTACAGAAGACGGAATGAGAGACACTGCTAGAGTCTAACAATTCACAATTGACAAGATCTTCGCTACCAGTGTGAAGATTAATGAAATCTCGTTCAATTAAGTTTGATGTGATGATCACGATTCGGCGAATAAATGCAAGTTATTAGAATGGTTACGTATGTTTCCTATTCTCTGTAAACTTTCAATTATACGTATCGCATCAATGACGTTAATTGTAAACCCGGATGTGAATGCAACCAGACAAAGTTTGCAATCATGATGACCAGAATTAATGAGGTTGTCTTGTATCAATTTAGCAACAGTTCTACTATTTAAGATTTCTTACGAAAGACACGAAATTATGTACAATAAGTAAATATATAAACTAATTTTGGACTTTTTAAGGTATTTATTTAATTTATTCGCAGTGGATGACGCATTGGTACATGAAAACGGCACTGGCCATACATATGCTGTACTGATCATTTTCATGATTGAAATATTGATACTTTAAAATTTTACTCACTATTGTAAAAATAATTAATAACGTATTAGTATCAATAAACAAATTTAGTAGCACGTAGCATGTTTTATTAAAATATTGTGAAAAATATAGGATATAATTGTTGACTTTCATATTTATTTTAATAACTTTTAAGGATGCATATAAGAGCCTATGTTTATTTAAACATTTCTCTATTTTTATTTATGTTAAAATGATACGGGCAAAACTGAAACACACTGCATATGGTAGCGAGTAACAGAGCAGTTATCATTTCATATTTTTGTTATAATTTTTTAATAAAATTTTCGAAACCTTTTTTATTTTTACAAATAGAATTTGTGATTACAAGAAATAAAGAACATCCTAGTATTTTACTGTCAAATTTTATTATTCAAAATTTGTCGTAACATTTTATTTCGTGTCGCAACAAATGTATCTCATTAAACGATTTAATAGAATTTAACCACAGCTTAGATGTATGCGTTTGATTAATATTAATGCCGATGAATAAAATGAATGAAATATATTACCAGGAAAGTGATTGTTTCGTTATCCAAAAAATTCCTATATGCAATCAGTGTTGTCTGTCTATTACTTTGAATAACGGAGATTTTATTATAATAAAGCGGTACCGATCACCGTTGGCTACTACGATATTTAACATGTCAGTTAATCCTGGGATAAGAATAATCATAGCTCGCTATCTTAAGCGGTCTACTATGTCTCCTTTGCCGTTCAGCGACTGATAAAATATTGCCGAGATATCATTCAGAAAGGTCTTTCAAATATCTCGTTACGCCGCTAGAATTGTGAACACTGTTAGCTTTGAGGGAACTTTTCAAAATGAATTGAAAGTAGGAAGCGCATAAGGCATGATTTCAATCGTCCAGATACAAATTTTCCTCTCGTTTCATGGTGGCACGTAATAACTGAACGATCCTTTCTCACTACGACCTGGAGGGCGAGAAAAAAAAGAAACGAGAGAGGTTTGTACTTCAAACGATGGTAATCACTTCCTCGTCGGTCGTAAGAATCCGGTCCGATTTGCGATTTGATTATGTCGTTCACTGAGTATTACAATTTCAAAGCAGTTCCGACCGCCTAGAAACGGAAAACGGTATGTTGTCTTCTCGATGTATCGGAATCTCTTTTTCTTTTCCTATCGTCGCCAACTGTACGTCCGTCAAACGAATTCGTGTTGTACAGCTGCTTGAAAGGCATGAGATACGATTTGTTGCAATCTAGCACAAAAATAAAAAACTTCGCATTTACACGGCTAGTGGCTAGCAATCCTTTACTGGATTTAAAAAATTCGGTTTCTTATGGCGGTAATTTTATCTTACTATTAACGCCAGAAAAGATAAGATGCTGCAACTGTCACGGTGGTCAAAGCGTTAATAAAACAAATGATTAACTTTTTTAATGTAGCATTTATACAGTTACGTACATTAATACTCGGACACGGTGCATACTATTCTTGCGTTTGTTGTTTTATAGAAGAGGAGTTAATTTCAATATTATATTATTTATTTTATAGAAAGATAAACCATTCATTGTAAATTAAACATACATCAACACCTTCATTTTGTTATAATATTTAGTCGAACAAATTTTGAATAAATATTGCATTTTCAGGCCTAATTAATAATCGGACATTAGCCACTTTATATAAACTAAACTAACAATACTGAAAAGCCAATCCAACTACAGGATGTTTTGTATCCCACATCTTGAATATATTTCTACTTCAATATGAGGTTGTATTTCGTAAACAACTAATATTTAACATTCAACGAAAAAAAGAATACCAATTTTGATAAGAGACAACTTGTAATTTATCGTAAAGAGAAATGTAAAACTTACCGAGAAATAGTACAGTTTTTACAATTAGTAATGAAGCACTGTACAGTAGCAGACATCGTTAAAAAATGTAAGGAAAAAGATCGCATTGAATTTATCAAACAAAAGACTTTAAATTTTGAATGGAAGAGAAGAAAGAAAATGAATACAAAGAGTTAAAAGAAATCTGCATTGTAGTGCTGTATAATTAGCTTCAGAGGTTTATGATGAAAGTAGAAAGAAAATCAATGCTGAAACTATGCGTAGAATAATAAGAAACATTAGATATAATGATTGGACAGCAAGAAAAAAACTGTACATTAATGACAGGAAATAGAAAGAAAGACTGATTTTTGTTGAAGAATTTGTTGAATAGTCTCAAATTTGGGGGAATGATGTTATTTTCGTGGACGAGAGTAAATACTATATTCTTCATTCGGATAGGAAAAGTATAGCGTGACGAAGAATAAATGAAGCCCACTTGAAAATACGAAAAAGGTTCTATGATTTTAAGTTTTTTAAAATGCTATATTCAATATGACTTCCATTAGTACAAATGCATTACTCGTAAATACTGGTAAATACAATATCACATAACGTCCAAACTATATCTTTCATTTTAGCCTCTATATAGCCAAGATTGTTTGCCAAACACATGAATAAATTCGTCTTAATATGCACTTTCATATGAGATTAAAAAATAAATATAGAGCAATCTATGTATGCAATGAAAGGGAGAACCCTCCATTTGATTTCAATTTTAGGA
The DNA here is from genome assembly GCA_945859555.1 of Megachile ligniseca. Lineage (NCBI taxonomy): Eukaryota > Metazoa > Arthropoda > Insecta > Hymenoptera > Megachilidae > Megachile > Megachile ligniseca. The sequence continues at coordinate 902,083 of OX243785.1, forward strand.
AATTAAGTTTCACATTTATATTTTTCAGGATTCTTAAATTTCCAAACTTTTTCATTTTTAAATTACCAATTATCCAAATTTGCAAATTCTTATATTTGCATAATCTCAAACCTCTAAATTTCCACACTCATAAATTTCTAAAACCCTAAATTCTCAAGCACCCAAATTCCTAAATTTTGAATTTCCCAAATTCTCAAAACAATCTACAAATCTTTAAATTCAGAAATATTCAAATTCCCAAATGCTGAAATTTCCAAATACCTAATTACCAAATAATTTACCAATTTACCAAATACCTAATAATTGTTAAATCATCAAATACCCATACTGTAAAATTCCTAAATCTATAAATTTTCAATCTCCTAAATCCCTAAACTCCAAAATCCTCAAATCCTCAAATTCCTAAACCCCTAAATTCTGAAATCCCCAAATCCTCAATTGCCTGAATTGTAAGATCTGCAAATATTCAAATTTCCAAATCCTCAAATCATCGAAGACCCAAATTTTAAAGGTCTCAATTTGAAAATTTCTAATTTTGAAAAATCAACGAGTGATAGAACCTTAGTTCTCAACACCATTAGTTTCCTTATGAAAGCTGGTGCTCTCCATCGTTAAATGCAACGGTATTTCAATGGAACATTCCATGTTACATACATTTGATATTTATATTGTAGTTTAATTAGATCTACTCATTGAAAATAAACAAAGAACGTGCAAGTTTCGCTTCTTATTGTTAGTTCACTATTCTTTTTAATTATTGATGACGGGAACGCAAGACAATAAACACGATGAAGATCGTGACTTTCCGGGTTAGCAATTTCATCGTATTAAGTTATTATGATCGCACGGTGAATGATGGTTTTTTCTCTACCGTATATCACCATACAGAAAGACAATAACAAAACGTCCGGTTCTTGCCAGAAACAATGGCTAAACAATGTTGAAAGCGCGGTACCAGCAAACAAATTCTCTTGCGGATCATCCTCGTTCTTGTTGACATCAGAAAGTATCATTGAATAACGAGGTCGCGTAAGCGGTAGATTAACGTTTGATAACTGCCATTGTCGCGTTGTGGAAGAGGAATATACGTTGTTGAAGAGGTGACGCATCGACCAACGTTGTTACTCAAGAACACGACACGAAGAGTAGGTATCTTTCGACATCGACTGTCTGATTGTTCCCTGGTAAAGATGTAACTGGCTAACACATCTTTAGAAAGAGAACATGTGTGTTGATGCGCTTAAGCGACCAATATCTGTGTCATCGTATAACATGAGGTATGCATCATTCCAACACCTTGGACAAGATGAATCTCAATATGAATAGATAATTAAAAACTTTTTCCGATTGTCTTTACTCGTCGTGCTGCGTATCAATTTTACCAATGTGGTTGCAATCATGGAAATATGTTTTGTCGATCCTCGCTGTACAAAGCTTTTAAGAGGAAAATTCAAATCGATGTGACGACTGCAAATTCATCGAACAATTGAAAGAGTTATGCCGCGTTGCTTGAATATCTCAAGCATTTAAGAGAGGTCGACATGAAAATATTGGAAATCCATGTCTGCACGTATCAATATGAAGATTAAAGGTCGATAAATCATCTTAATAACCGATATAGCAACACTAATAATGTTATGCAGAAATATTATAAGCTATCAAAAGCAATTAGATTTAAATAATAGCTGCTTGATTTATAACTAACGTTAACTACAATTTATAACTGCTTTTAACTACAATTTATGTAAACATTATTGTATTATTTTATGTACAATTTTATATCTCACTGTGTATAGTACTTTCACTGTATACAATATGATTATTATAAATAAATATGCAAAAACACCAGAGAAACACTAATTTGGTGGTGAAATAATAGTGATTAATAATAATTGTTAAACTTGACCGATTCTACTAACTAAAACAGTAAAACTTTTATCAGTCAAATCAATGATAAATTCGTTTTACTCATTCAATCATTAACTGTTTACAATTTTGTAGTGGCATGCTTATAACTTATAACAGATTTAGAGATCATACATGTACCTAAATGGTTTTCGTAATTTCTAATTAATATGAATCTGAACTAGACAATACCAGTATACATCATAAGTATTAATACTTTATAATTTTTAATACACTTTATAATATTACAGTACAATATATTGAGTAATGTATTAAATATATGTTGTATATTATGAAATATATTAGTATATTAGAAGACATTTTTTCTGTTTTATTAGGTAGTTATAAATTATTATATTATTATTATTATATCAGTATAATATAATTTGCTACAATAAAATATATTAGTCATAAATTAATATTATTTACATTTGATAATAATAAAATAATAACAGAAATATTATTAATATCACATAGCAGTATAAATAATATAATATTACACTTTTTATGTTAAAGTAACATATATTATTGTATTATAAATGCTTAAACACGTTGGTGTATCTTCAATCGTGTATGTCTCAACACATCTTTCGTTGCAATGAATAAACACACTATGAACATAAAATTTCCACATAAATTGCGGAAATTTTACAGAATTGTTCCAACAAATTACTGATCGGTGCCGTGTTACGTCCGCCAACCATAAATGGTTGTGGTGAAATGTTCAACACTTTGCAATTTAACAAGTTCATTTTAGAAACCTTATTCTAGTTAATCTAACAACAGTTATCCGATGAATATGAAATCGTATGTATAAAACAGTTGAATTTTGAATTTAGATTTCATTTATAATTTGTGAAATTTTTAATTACATTTTGAGCAACGAAACGAATGTTATCTGAGTATATCGTTATTATAATCTCAAACACAAATTCGGAATATTTAAACGAGCAGTACTATTTACTTCTGCATAAATTTCGGTTTAGTTGCTAAAGTGCATATTACACTGGTTTTCTAAAGTTAGAGCAGTACTAAATATTAATGCATTCTAGTGTATCGATATCGACCAACGAATACATGTTTTACAGCATTTTTTATCATGGTTCCGAATACTTTCTTTTATTATGTAAGGAATTGATGTAATTACAAACGACCATGAGTAAGAGCAATTTGCCTTGAATTTAGTTACAGATGCAGTATTAAACGAATGACTTCTCTTTGCATATACAGGGTGCGATGAAAGTAATTTTTCATTTCTAAGAACTGTATAATTTGTTTTGAATACATTTTATTAAGTTTTATATTTATTAGTTCATACATTTTTTGGAAAAAAAAGAATTAAACATTATTCTAAGGTTTCCAGATAACGTAACTACAGGAGTTAAATGTTGATAAAATATGATTTTAGCAAAATAATTCAGAACTTACACGTTTCGTAAAATTTTTAAAATTTTTAAAATTTTGTTTCAAATTGCCCACGTTTCCTAAAATGGCTACATGATTTAAAATTTTAATTAAATTTTTTGATTATTTAAAGGGATACATTCCTTTAGGTATAAGCTACAAAATATTATGATTTTTTGTAAATATAAAAACTATACAAATCTTTTAAAAGTATTTAAAATAATTATCTAAAATTCTTGGTCTTCTCACTTTTTACATTTTTCTTTACATAATCGTAAAGAAATTTAATTTCTGACAAGCCTATGACTAGCAACCCCTATTTTTTGTCAAGTTAATCCTCCGTTAATCTAATATATAGGGTGTCTCACAACTATGTAGGTCCCTGAAATGGGGGGTAGCTGCCGTGATTCTGAATATGATTTCCCTTTGCAAAAATGGGGTTTGAAGCTTTGTTTTTGAATTATTAAGGAAAAACATGGACCAATCAGAGTTTCAAAAATCAAAAAAAAATTTTTTTTTTATACCCTATATTTTTTAATGTATGGTATGTTAATGTTTTATTTGGCTTGCGCCGATGCACGTGACTCGTGGGTGTGGGTCACAATTGACCCAACTACCGTAATTAGACCGAGAAAGCAGTTTGTTCGAATTCATTTGTCCAGTATGTATATTTACTAATCAAACGGAAAAAGAAATACACGGTGAATAGGAAGTGCATGAGGTGATTTTAACTGAACGCCTTGTCTTTCAAACTGTAGCTGACAGGTGGAGCCAAGGGAACGACTGTAAGAACCGTTTTAACTTTGTACACGTAGCATGAAGATCTCCGGAGACGCAGTACGTCGCTGCTAAACGTTTTGTGGCTTGTCATCGCAGTAATTGACTTTCTCTCCTGACAACGACGAAAGAAAACTGTCGTTGCTGTACGCTCGAATGATCTACGTTAATTAATCCTTTCTAACTTGTCGTAACTTTTATAGTTAAGCTTTCAGTGATTTTGTGTTGTTTGTTCTTTCTGAAAAGCAATTGGAACCATTTTCGTTTTTAAGTGTTTCTAATTTTTTCTTTAACGGTTATAAATACTTGTATAAGAATATTGATTTCTGTACCAAACATGACAAATTAATTCGTCATTGAACGATTTAAATGTATGGATGTATGTTTATTAAAATGAAAATATGTGATATTTATATTTGTTCTGAACAAATCTAACCTATTCGTGCTAATGCATTTTTTATTATAAGTGCCGAAAACAAATTACTTTATTCTGATCGAAGACACTCGGTTAAGAGATTAAATATGTTTGCAGTGATTTGTGTTATTACTTCAGGGAAAACTACAAGAAGTAATCTTTAGCATTTAAAATTTTGACTTTGCAATTATAGGTTTATTATCACAATGCTCTGAAGATTTATGTTGATTTCAATTAAAAATTACCAGGATTTCTATTATTTTTTCATTATGTATTAAAATAGGAAAATAGTAATAACAGCTTCTTTTATTTTTTATAATGAATGTTTCACCTTTTAAAGATATTTTACTATATTATGCAAATGTTCATTACATTACATGATTAATACTTTTCTTAATAAAAATAAAAATAAAGTTCGAACAAACATATGATTAATATATGTCCATGATTATAATAAACAATGCTTAAAATTAATTGAACATAAAGGCATTTATATATGATTAAGAAACGACATGAACAGTTTAAGTAAACAGAAATCGAATCACTTTTACAAACATCAATTAAAATACTGTTGTCTCCATCGTAATTTCAATCGATAAAGTCTTCACACAACCTGTCGCGACGTATTAATAATGATCATGTTTATGTAGATCGTGATACCAGTCGCATTTATCATTCGCGGGCAACTTCGTTGTTGCTCCACTGAAAATTTCAAAAAAACGTTGTAACAAGCTTTGTACACGAAGGGTACAGTCATTTATCAACGACACTCTGGTATTCAATTTATCTTACATTAGATGAGTAATTTCAGGATTATCTCTATTAGCGAATTAATCAAGAATTTTGCATATTATTGAACGATAACATCTTTTTTTTTTACACCGAATAATATTTACTGGTCCAAAATTCGATTTTAATTTTACGAAATTAATCGATCTCGAGGATTGAAAAGGCGAAAAAAATGTATGCATGTGGTTAAGCTTCAGTTATAATTAACAGCTGCTTGTTCCAGAAAACCGGCTATGGTATAATAAGCAGCAGTCAGTATACTTTCGATCTTACAGGATGTCTCAAAAATTGCGAATCGTACTTTATTTTCTATAACTTTTATATTTTTTCCATAACTGCTAGTTCTCCAAATCTTCTACAAAATTATCATCAGTTTGTTAAATCTGACTAACTGAATAGTTAGTAATAACCAAGTAGTTAATTCAAAAGATGGAAAGTCGAAATCAAACCATATTCTGTAATGGATTATCGGTTTTCAAAATGTGCTTCATTTATAGTACAGTCATATTACATCCATTCCTCAAAGTGTTGCAAATATTTTCCTGGATTGTTTGCACGATTTTAACAATTCATTCTTCGGGTATACACTATGATCAGAAAGTTCCGGGAATTTGTATTTTAAATGGTGCAAGCTTTAGCAATTCGAAAAAATACTTTTTTTTTCATGTTAGTAAACATTTTCTACACACTTCTGTCCAACGTGATCATCATTTGTATCATTTGTTATTATTTGGCGTCTGTTTATATATGTCGAGTTTTTGCACTTCGTCGCACTTGACAATGGAGAAAAATATTGAACGAGTTCGCTTGAAATTTTATGTTGCCAACGATGTATCTTGTGCCGATGCATTGAAAATGCTGCAAAAAGCCTATGGAGACTCTGCTTTCTCGAAAACACGAGCATACGAATGGTATTCGGCGTTCAAAAAAGGTCTCAAAGAAGTTGAAGATGCACCGCGCGGTGGACGCCCTCCGACATCGACAACCGATGATAACGTCGAAAAAATTAAGACAATCATGCTCGGAAATCGTCATGCAAGCCTCAGACAGATAGCTGGTGATCAGCACAACACATTGTGGTGGATATTTAGGGTATGAAACGCGTTGCAGCACGACTAGTACCAAAAGACTTGAATTTCATTCAAAAACAGTTCCGAAACTGGAACGGGATGCACGCATTGTGGCCGACTATTTGACCAAACATGCAATTAATACTATACAGCAAGCACTATATTCTCCAGATATGGCACCCTGCGATATTTTCTATTATTTAGACATAAATTACCGCTTCGTGGAAAAAGATTTTCGAACATAGAGGAAATAAATGAGAATGCGACGAAGGTATTGAAAGCAATTCTTTCAACAGACTATAAAAACTGTATGGATGAATGGATTAAGTTTTGGCATATGTGCATCGCTTCAGATGGATGCTATTTTAAAGGCGATAAAATAAATGTACCCGAAAATTAATAAAAAATCTGTTTTATTTACCAATTCCCGGAACTTTTTGATCATAGTGTATTCTTTTCTTTCAATATTTTTCTTATAGACCTTGCCCGTGATGTAATTCCACAGAAAAAAGTTGCACAAATTCAAATGAGGTAAATAAAAAAGCCAATCGATTATTCGAGAGCCAAATATAATTAACCTTCTTTATTTGGTGCAATCTTTGTTTTTTTGAACAACGCTTGGACAAATGAATTTTGTAAACAAATTTATTAACCTGTTTCTTAAAAAATCTTTAACATGATGCTCTTGAAATTCCGAGTTTTGGGGTTATCTCGTTTGCCTTGTTAAAGTTGTCCTTTAGAAATTTCTAGACTGATTATGTTGCTAAACAAACATTCATATGACAATTTATTACCAAATTAATTTTTTTCGAAACAGTTTAATAAATTTTAGTATTGTTAACATGCATAGAAACAAATTTATACAGAGAAGTTTTTGAAAGAATTAATAAATTCTTAATGAATACATTAATTTTATAAAATATGAACCATTAAATTAGCTTAACTCGTTGTTGCTGTTGACGATTTTGGCAAACAAATAGGCAAAATATTTGCAAATTGGTAGAATACAATAAAAAAAAATTCTGACGCTATAATAGCGTTCTCCTTTTATCGGGGAAGTGCGGACCGACATTATTTTAAAACATTCTGTGTTATCCTCGAAGCGAAAATTACACTTTTAATTTTTCTTTTCTGTCGTTACGCGAAAACAGTAAATCTTTCGTTAATTGTGCTATCGTTTCTTACGTGCTAGGACACTTTCATGAAAATATGTGAATATGCAGATTATTAAAAAACAATTATAAATTTCCACATTTCTAAGTTTTCAACTTTTAAAATTTCCAAACTATAAAATATAAAATATCTACTACATCAACTATAAAATATCAAAAGTTATAAATTTTTTAATTTTAAATTTCCGCGAATCTCAAAGATCCCAGCACTGCACACCCATATACACAATAACTGTGAAATCTGCCAAATCTGCTGAGTTTGTGAAATCATTGATAAAAAATATATTATTAAAGATTATTTTTATATTTTTATACAATCCTAAGTTAATCATTCATCTGGTTGAGATAATTGTAAATAGTAATTACGTTTAGTAGTTATACACATTATACGTAACAAAAATTAAATGATCCTTAAATATTATTCATGTAAATTAATCAAATTTTTTAAAGATAAATTATTATAGTTTATATCACAGAAAATATATTAATTAAATAAAGTTACATTTTAGTCAAAAATAGTTCAATTTATGTTCATAAATTGCGAATAAACTAGTTTTAAAAAATTATATTTTAATTTAGTAAATTATTACACAAATAATAAATCAAAGCCTACAAAGATTGATATGACTTCATGATATAATTTCGGTAAATAGTTCATTCTGAATAAATGTTTCAGAACAAAAGGTTGTACAATACAAAAGCTGCAAATTGTTTATAGTAAAACAAATTAATGATTCTTTTATCGTTTCGAGGTACAAGAAGTTGACAATTAAATATTAGTTAATGAGTAATTCCACACTATAAATTGATTGAACTATTTGTTACGATGAAACATTTTTTATTGCGAGTGTTGATGAAATGTTTATATAACCATCTTTATAAATTTCGAATTGGTGAACATATTTTACGACACTTTCATGACATTCAATCCTGTCACTTACTATCCAAGAATCCTATAATTTTGATTAAACATAACACAAGTGTCATAATTGACGAATTATTAAAATTCTGGAAAATTGAGTTATTTTATAATTATATTTATATGATATTATTGAAATGAGGACGTATCATATGCTATGGAAACCAGAACTTTTTAAAAATAATGAAATAAATAGAAGCTTGTACTTATTCAGAAGAATATGATAAAAAGCTGTGGTTTACTAATAATATATTGTACAATGAACCAATTATTTACGGAGATTTGTTACTTGTTTCAGATGGAGCTCCAGTTCCGGAGGATGCAGTTGAACACGAGGTAAGAAACAGTAACAAATAAAATATAAATTATGCGTCAGTCGAAAGGTTGATTTATATCAGGAAATATGGACGATGCAATTTGTAAACTACATTTATCTCACGTCGTTTCAAGTTATTCGTACGAAATGATTTCACATTAGCGTATTCAGTGATGTTTTTCAACTTTATTTTGAGTAAGAAAAGCAAAAGCCTAATTCCATTCGTGAATATAAATCATATTATAGAAGTTAATTTAGACATAAGGAAACTGTCCTCGTTAGTATGTGGTTAAGTCAAACTGCTGACTTATGAATTAATTAATAAATTGTTGGGTTTAAATTTCGTCACATATATGTCTCGTATGGCGTTGTTCTTCGGATGAATTAAATTTAAGATTTATTTACAACATTTGCACAAATATTCGTTTACAGTAAGGAAAACGACAGTTTCAAGGACCTTTTCACTAATTCTGTAATTAATCATAATTATTAATACAGCTAAAATCTGTCACTATTTTTATCATTATCGTTGATATACCAATATATGTATAATATAATAAATTTATTCTAAAGTTAATATACGATATCTACAAACATAAGTAATAATATACATAATTAAAAAAGGACTAATAATACGCGTTAGTAACATTAATTTACAATATCCATTAATTGTTTAGTTATTGAAAGTGTTAAATACTCAATACAACCTGGGTTGCTCGAGCTTAGTTGGCATTTGCACGTACATATGTAATGTGCGGACAAAAAACTATTAAGGTTCAAAAGACCACCCTCATTCGAGGAAACAAACGAATGCTATATGGTTACTACTGTGCAAGGTACTAGGCTAATTTTATTTGTGCGAACAGCTTGAATGTCGGATAAATTCTGTCTTCTTAGAACACTCAAGAAAAATGATTGCTTTCCTCCCTTCCACGGCTAATTAGGAGGGGTGAATGTGGAAGTTAATCGGCATTTGGGCACGAAATTTGGCAACTTTGGGGAGTTTTCAACACCCCTGGTCGTTAAGTACCGCTTTGGCTACATGTGTCTTTTCGCCGGGGAAAACCTTTTAGCTTTAGCGATAGTTAAAGCTATAAAAATCAGGTACTTGGAGATCTGATTGTGGAGGATGTAATTCGAATTCACAATTTGATGGTTGCCTTGCTATAACAGAAAGAATTGTTTACATTATTATTTTTCTAATCGTAGATCAAAATTCCAAGCATATGTTTATAAACATTTTGAATAATTTTTAAATTCGATTTCCATACAAACAAAATCAGGTACAAATAAATGTTATAGTACATTTTCAATTTATGTTTGCTACGTTATTCGGTCCTATACGTTACAAATTATGTTTCTCATAGATATTAATACACAGGGTGTTACCTGTAACGCTACTCACGATTTTTCTACCACTTGCAACTACCTTACAAAAAATTGTTTAGAATAATATTTGCAGGGTATGAAGTACACAATAGATATTAGTAAAGCAAATTTCGAAAACAGTTTGTTTTCTTGGCAATGTCAAGGTCACCTTGGGTTTTTTAAATAGGATCATACATTTTTTTTATTCATAGCTTTAGAGGGCATCGAAACGAATTCAAAACACATATTACATGATATTTTTATTAACATATTACTCGATTTACAGAAGTGAACATGCGAGGGAAAAGAACGGAATATTGTCTATTTGTCTTACATTGCAGTCGTGTGTTTACATTCAGTAATCTTTTCGGATTCAAATAATGGTTGCACTACCAAAGTCAAAAGCTAAAATCCCAAGGTGACCTTGACTTTGTCATGAAAACAAACTGTTTTCGAAATTTGCTTTACTAATATCTATTGTGCACTTCATACTCTACAAATATTGTTGTAAATTTTTTTTGCAAGGTGGCTGCAAGTAGGACAAAAATCGTGAGTACCGTTACAGGTAACACTCTGTAATATGTATGACTAAATTGTATATAGTATTTCTCTTTTGAAAAGTATTTTTCTACAAATCTTATTTTAAAGTTATATTGCGCATACAAATAAAATGATTAAGAAAAAATATACAGAATGATCATTGATTAAGCCTGAGCGTTACCATTAGCCTATTATTGCCTATATTATTTTACAAATTATTTAAAATTATTCTATATTATTATACTAATTGTGATGATATATTATACTATTACTCATAATATAAAAACATTTCAAATGATGACCTCCTTGAAACGCTCGTTTAAATACATCAATTCTAATAACACTGTTAAATAAAATATTGAATGCTGCATAAAAAAGTTTATATCTTCAAGAAACATAGCCTGTCAAATTAATTTCGACAGACACTAAATAATGCAACATTAAATAGAATTATAGTTCTTATAAAGGATTTGTTAAATAACTACATTCCAACAAATTTCTTTTCACCTTAGTATGTAGATCGACGGAACGAGACACGGAATTTTAATGAACCATGCAATACAGTATAAGAAATAACCACAAAACGTAAGTTGCACATCTAGAAACGAAAGGACCAGCTTATTAGAACTCAATCAATCATTATTGCAACTTGACCATCGTTTTGATTTGGAATGGTACCTAAACGTCGTAGGTCGATATCCCACGATCAGTTATAATTGAGATCGGAATGTATTAATTTTGCAATAGAGTAATTAGAGCGAGCATATACATGCGATTATAACATATTCAAATATTCACAATGTAAACGTACTTTACAATATAAAATATTAATTTACATAAAACGAAACATTACACATATCATTATTGCGTGCATTGTAACTGTGTGATCAATAATCAATGAAATTTGAATTTCTTACTTTCTTCACGCACTTTTAGTCATTATTACGAATTTAATATCTTTTTCTTTCCGTATGGTATAACACTTACTAGAGGTAATAATATTAACAAATTTTTCGTAACATCCCAAATTACAGTATACATGTTATTGCTTTTTATTGTACAAAGTATTAATAATATTAATAATATTGTCATGCAAGAATGAGATGGATCAATCGTTTCATAGTGAGATACATTAAACTAGATGAAAAAAGCACACATAAACACAAGGTATTCATTTTAATGAGAAACGATGAAATATCCTAGAATAAATTAAATCTATCGCCAGAATGTTTTCGCAAAAGTAATATAAGAGAGGTATAATGTGTTTTTAATACTTTTCCACGGGTGAAATAGTACAGGAAATTTCAAGATCTCTAAATGGAGCATGTTAGTTATTCCTCATAATATGATAGTGTTTATTGAGGCAAATTAAATGGTTTGCCGCACAAACTCATTCGTTTAATGCATAGCAGTAAAATCGTGCATAATTACAGAAATATGTTAACGCATTTCATATTTTCAACATGAGAAATTTGACTTGATCAGGTTGCTAATATCTACGTTCAAAGTTCCCTATCAAACTTCTCTATTTTTAGAAAATTTATCGTTTATACTCACCAATATATTTATCTTGGAATCATTCGTTAATTTCTTCCTAACATTTCTTTAATGATACAATGTATTAGTGAAAATATTACCAAGATTTGTATAGACGGAGATATGTGTTACAAGATGATTCAACTATACATTTTTTAATGATTTTATAGCCTTTCATAAATCGAAATAACTTCATGTGGAACAGCATTCACTATAATTGAAGTAACGCTGTCATATTACAGGAAATGGAACATACAACATTAATCACATTTAGTATTTCGTCTTGATTGATTCGAATAACTTGTTATGACTAATAATAATAAGCAACATAATAATAAATAATAATAAAACAAAAGAAAGCATTGCATTAAGTTTTATCAGTGATAACTGTACTAGAATCTATCAAAATCAGGTCAACCATGAACAAGTAAATTGCGACATTTACAAAACGTTGATAAAAAACCAGCAATACGATGGAAACCTGTAAGTTCCTAATAATTAAACTAGAAATTTAATTTCCCATGCTACTATTTGTCATAACAAGAGTTAATTAATTATTGTTCTAATTTCTCATTAGACATATCGTTAAATTCTTGCAACGTGTAATAAAATATTAATAATAGACACGTATAGTTTCATTTAAGAAAGTTACACTGGTATTATTACAATCATTAATAATAATTAAGAAACAATTTCAAATATTCTCTTAAGTTCCGTCCATATAATGAAACAGGTTTCACGTAAAACAGATCTTTACGCTTTCAATAATTAAAGAAATAATAGTGTGTACACATTTAAACCGGACGTACAGTGTAATTTATATCAAATAAGAGGGGCGGGGGGTAGAATATTGCAGCTAATTGGATTCCCCACGTACAAACGTTGACTTAATATAATAATCATCGACGTGTCTGTACCGCTTGTACGAACGAGCTGCATGATTAATATGCGTTCTGTAATCGCTTGTTAATAACAGCTTCTTTTATTTCTTTTGCGATCACTCGATGCAACAATCCATCTTCCTCTGTCCTGAACTGTGATCACTGTGAAGGATGGGGAGAGACGTGTCGTGATTTTGATCTCGTTCAAGCGAACGAACCTTTCACTTATTACTTCATTGCTTTTCTATACTTTTTGATTAGAAAAGAAGAAGAAAGAAATGAACAAATACGAGAAAACTTACCGGTGAAAGATGCATAAAACGTTCCATTGATTAGGCTTCTTGTATACCTAAGTATGAAGAACTTGATTACACGTGTTCTCCGATAAAGTTATATCCGAGATATAATTGCATGCATGTTTTCCGTAATGTTTTTGCAACTGATGTTTGTTGCTTTTTACTGTTGCCTTTTAGTAGTTCGTATGTTCAATTTTTTCGTATCGGAAGGTTGTTGTCTTTCCTCGAAGTTTTACATACATATATAATAATTTAGTTTATCATATGTTACACATATGTTATAAAATAAATGTTATAAAGTAAATTAGCTATTTTATATTAACATAGCACAATTTTCTCTGCGATTTTTAACTGAGGAAACATTTGCTACATGTTTACATAATTGATAGTTGTAGAATCTAAATATTTTATGTAAAATTGTTATTTTTGAAGTAGAATTTCAAGTTTATTACATGTCTCAATTATTTATTAACAATATAATACAAAATAATATGTAGTTGTACCAAAAAAGATCAATGATGTTAAAAATTCTGAGAAAAATTACTTGGAAAAAAATATTCGGATATATTCAACATTTTTTATACTACTAAAATTGAAAGAGATATTTAAGTTATTGTATGTAAATGGTGTATCTCGTTTAGATGGAACATTACTGTAAATGGTACATTAAACATTTCTTGTGTATGTATCGAAATTGTTAATCTATCGTTGCGTAACATTTGTTCTGCTATAATAAATTTTACCACGATATCATCACAAAAAATACCTTACGATTGCATTAATTGAATTTGCAAGTAACAAGATATTGCATCCAAGCAATTTACCGCGACATTTTCTTGCATGGCCAGAATTGTTCAAGCACAACCGTGTTCATCTCTTATTACCCGTTATAATACTTATCGCATCCATCACTTTCATTTACGAGGGCAAAGGGTATTTGTGATCTACGAATTTCTATGCAACGCGTAGTCGTAGGTCATTTACGGTAGTACGTTAGTCCGTTTGCCGGAAAATGTCCTGTGTCTCATTGATTTATATTTGTTTCCATATCCGCGAGTATCTAAAAGTTAACGATTTTATTTATGCGTTTGCACTTAACGGTATTTCATTGCCGTTTAGAAGAGATTACGTTTTATATCCAAAGGCATATAAATTCTTGTTTATAAATGAAGATTTGAAATGGCGAACGATGTTAATTGCCTGAGGTGGACATTTCCAATAGAAACAAAAACTGTATGTCTGTTTATTTTGCCATTTAACATGATGCTTGAGAAAAATGTTAAACAGTTACGTGTATGACTTTACAATTTCTGTATTACGTTGATTACACTCATCTATTGCGGATTATTCCATCATTCCCGAAGATATTGTTTAGTTTATAAGACCGTATTTACGTGGTACACATACAATTCATTTTTTCAATACGTACGATACAGTAAAATCTTTTGCATAAAAATGATATCAGAAAATAGTGAATGTATTTTTTTAATATAGTTTTGAAAGAAAATGTTTGTATCTTGGAAATTAATGTACACGTACACTTTCCAAAATTTGCCGATATTTAAATTTTTAAACTGTTTGAACGATTTCAAATGTATTAAAATTAATAACATTAACGTTATTATTAACCTGTTTGTAACATATATTAATTAACTTTTGAAAAGCTGACAAATTCTTCCATGATCTTTTATATTTTCAAGTTAGAGTTTCTACATGCATTAAAGTATTATAATATAATAAATAAATGACTTCTATAAAATATAAAATAAGCTTCTCGGCCACAGCAACAAAAATAAAAACATTACATAAAACGTTTAAGTGGTTGTAAGTAATAAAACTGTAAATGAGATAAATAGTCACACTTGCACAATTTTTTAAATATAAAATAGTATTATGTATACATGATAAGAAATTTTAGTAAAAGGAATGTTTTTGTTTCAATTGTAACGTCTAATCTAAATTTAGGACCTAATAAACTATTTAATTTATTGGATGTCGTTATAAATATCATTAGCAAACAATATTAAATTCCTACATTCGATACCTTATAATTAAAACGGGCCTCTTGACTTCTAGAGGTTAATATGTGCTGTGATAATAAGAATTTTTAAAAACCCAAACACTCAACATTTCCAGCAATGAGTTGTTAATAAAATTCTCATAAATAAATGATAGCAGAAAATTCAAATGCAATATTATTAATACGGAACTATTCCCAGCATGAACAAGAAAGAAATATCTTATAACTTATCTTTGCTAAATAATATTTTATAATATACTGGTATCGTAAAAAACTTTCACTATACTTAAACAGAATTTAAGGAAGTCTGAATCATATTTTTGCGAATATTTGTATTATTTAACAGGAAATTCTGATATGTAGAATATTTATAACCTAATACATTTCAAAATAATATACCATATCATAAATTTTTAATAAACGTTTGTAGAATTTTCACTTTCTGAACCTTGACACTTGTGATGAAATAAGATGCTCGAAATCATATTAACATTCTCCAGTGAAGTGATCTAACAGACAAAAAAGAAACAATTTAATCCCAGAGTTTCATCGATTAGCTAATACATATTTGATTTGCATTTACCTCTTCTCAATGTGCAGTGATTCGCTACTGGCGTGCAACACGTGTATGCAATGTCGAATTACCATACAATCGTAAAATCATGCATACCTTGCCTCCCATTAAATCACCAATAACCGAATGTCGAATACGTAATCGATCGTTACTTTTAGATACCTTTAAAAAAACGAATCAGTGGAAATAATCGAGCTAGGAAAGAGTACTACGAATACAGAGTAGGCAGATAGAGTTACAATACTAACACGATGCGGTTGACCTGACATATTGGTAACAATGCTAGGCGTGTCACTGGTGTGTTGCAACTAATTCTAACGATTATCTTTTGTATTAACTATTAAGGTACGTATCTACCAAAGGAAGATTCAGGAATCCTTTTTATTTAATTTATTTATAGTTTCATATATTCTATAGATATCTTTATTATAAGATTGCGAATGGATCTATAGTGCATGGACATTCATAAAATGTTTAAAGTTTCGATTCAATTTATTTACGTTACTTTTGCTTCCCATTGTTTTCGACTCACGATAAAGTAATTTGTAAATGTTTCCTTCTACTTGAATTTTAGAATAAGTGGGTGCTTTAGGAACAGATACGTTAAAAATAAGAAACCATTTAGCTCCGTTCACATTTACTTTAAACAAAGAAACGCATTGAACAGAAATCCAATAATTTGTTCTTTAAATAGTCAGGGACATATGAATGAAGAGATAATGATGATAATTGAATATCCATTTACTTATAAAAGCTAGTTGTGACAAATATCTAGTGTTGACTTTAATGATCTCATGAGAAGCGGTGTAACCATGTCCCAGTAAGATATTTATAAATAGGGTAAAAAACTTAAACACATTAAAAGTTAACAATAATACAAATAACTTTATATTAAATATACGTAATCTGAATAACGTCTATGAGAATTGTCTTTAACGCCGCCAATAACAGATAATATATGACAATGAGTATGAAATTCTTATTCTATGAGATTAATATTTCTACGAAATTCATATTTCAATAGCGGTATATTCAATTTTCTTTTGATTTGTACAAGTCAAGCACCATATAGTTGTTTGATATAACGGAACTAATGTTTTAGATGTTTAAATATGATGTTAATTACGATTTTCAATTACTATGCAGGATAACTGTACTAATATGACTAACAACATCGTAACTGATAGTATAACTAGATTGTACTAAAAAGAAGAAGAGATGATGTAAGTAAGCTGTGGGTAAAAGGGATGCAATAGGAAGGAGTGGTGAGACCGTTTAACACACGCTAAAAATGTTACTGCTGTTCCTTTGGTGGAAACGTGCCTTTAAGATCAATGCCCGTGATTATTGCTCACGTCTGCACGTGCACGTTCTTCAAACAAATAACAGTGTGTATAGGTATAATACTGAATAACACAGATATAGGTGCATTTCATATCCACGATGTACATGCGATACAAGCCAACTAGTTTTGCAGGCGGTCGTCAGCACGAAGATGTTTTAAATGTCAAGGCGGGAACACGGTGGAGTTGTCCCAGTATACAGATCCGCGCCTTTTATGCGATCGGTCAATGAGCTACGCGAAAGGAGCTTCGGTATACGTCATCTTGGCATGTTTTAATGACAACTGATCAGAAGAACAATGAATACAGTAATTTGCAATGTCCTTTGAGTAATTGTCGTTGCATTGGAATGGAATTACTCTTTCTTTCACCGCGAAGAAACTTAACGAGTTGCAATAGCGATCCAAAATCATAAGACATTGAAGAATTGCACAAAAATTTGAGAATAATAATTGTAAAGCTATGAAGAGATTTAAGATAAACATTTGTCTATAAAATAGATCGTTTTATATAATACCATGACTGATCAATTACTACAAAATTGTAATTTATTCTATTTTTTGTCAAAATTGTATAAGTAGTTACTAAATTCTGTATGGATTTTAAAAGATACTTATTATCATTTAAAAATTATGGTAGAAATATACTGCTCAAAATGGTTCACAGTTTAATTAATAATTATATTTCTTGCTGAAATATTTTTGTCCGTAGTACTTCGAATATTCTTATAAATTATAACCTGTTATCTCTATTTAACTCGTATTTATTACATATTCAAAGTTTTATTTTTAGTTCTTAATAATGCAATATACATAGAGTGGATGCGAAATTAAGCCTTAAATTCCGATTATGTTACGTGATTGTGTATATAATAGAATATAAAGAGGAATATAAAAGTAATCTTGCTACTGCCTATCGGGTTTTTCTCAAAAAATAATTTTTCTCAAAAGTAATGAAATTATTAATATATTCGTTTCTGTATCGTATTTATTTTCTGAATTCATATTAGAGAAAAGGATATTATAAATAAGATCTTTGTGAATACTAAAATATAATCGAAGTAAAGACCATATAGAGTTAAGAAGATATATGTTGAATCACCGTTTAAATTACGCGCCAAATTATACGCATGCGTGTTACAGTGTTTGAACACTGGTGTGATCTTACATGCTTCATTTAGATTATTGATAAGTAAACTCGTATCATTCATATTTATGTAAACTAATATCACTGTTATTGAATGTAATTACACTATAACTCCATTCGCAGATTTGAAATGATATATTAGTAGAATCATAAATATAAATGTAATATCTATCGTACTCTTAACAATTTTTTATATTCGGAAGTTTCATAAGTCCATATGGAGTTAATAGAAACATTATTTTGCTTGAACCATACCTACAAAAGATCGTTATACTATAAAATTAGACACGTTAAGAATATTTAAATCATAAAGCAAGTACGTTAACATTTAACAACAGTTATAAATCTAATAAGGTCGAAAGAAACTAAATATTTTAGATTTTTTATTCCAATTTTTTATTTCATACGACCTATATACTATCTATTTTCATATCACATTTTCCATGACACGCATTCAAGTTCTACGAAATTCAGTAATACATTTTCCAGATATATTTCCTCAAACGGAATGTGAATGTAGCGAAGGTTTACAGGTTGAAAGCCTCGCAATGCATATAATACGTTGCTCTGAATATGAATCAATTATAACTCTTATTTTACCTCAACCATGAAAAAAAAAAATTGATTTTAACTTTAACTCGAAAATTACAAAAATTTCTGTTTGTGTTCTAGGATTCTGTAGCATCAGCATCTGAAATAGGCGAAGAATATGAAGACACCGACGATTCAGACATGTACATGGAACCAGAAGTTGACGAAACTCATCACGAGGACAAAACAGATGAAGCATCTCAAAAAAATACAACCGAGCAAATACCAATTGAATCACACGAAATCATGGATGACACTGTCAACATTACTACCGAGAAAACCGTTTCCAAAGATCAAGAAGCAGAAAATACCAAAGAGATCGGTCAAAGTCAAGATTCTGAAGATAAGAGCCTAGAAACTGACAGTCAAAACTTCTTCCCATCATTTGCGGAATTGTTCGCCAATCACAGACTTCCTTTCACGGAACAACAGAGATACAGACCGAACAGGTTCTTAGGATACTTCCAACGTGATCGCAGCGGTTATCAAACGGCAGCAGCGACTTCCAAAGACACCCATCATCCCATTTTGGGATCAGGCAATTTCGGTGTCATTCGAGGTGGCACTTACTACCCTGAAGACAAGGATGCTGACGAGTATTCAACTGACGATAGTGTCTACAATCCTTACTATCATGGCGGAAATCGAGGCCGAAGTAACTACTTCAGAAACCCGAAACCACAACCGATTCGTGGCGGTGACTTTTTCGCAAACTTCCGAGACTTCGCTGACATCACGGCACCACCGAAATCGAGTTTCTCGCATCTATCCGTGGTTTATGCTAACAAAAATGGAAGTACCACTGGTCGCATCACCGAACCGCGGAACATTATTGAAACTTTGAGGATGTTGGAAGAAGAAGAACAAACAACGATGGAGACAGTCGCTACAACGGAAGTGCCGAGGAAGAAGCAGAGCAAAGGCAAGAGGAAGCTGATCAAGATGAAGCAATACGAAGAAGATAAAGTGAGGAGGTCTCGTATAACGGTAGAGCCTTTGTTAGCACTTAGTTGAACGTATGGTACGATTTGAGTTGTATGGTAGTGCGAACGCGAACCTCGGGACCTTTCCCAAACACAAAATCTGGCTGCGAGATTGGAATCGAAGTCTGAAAAGTGTGGTTACTGCCTTTCAGGAGCTTGTGCCAAAAAATGAAAGGAATAGTTACAAAAAAGGACGTTCGAATTTTCTTCTCTTACTTCGGTTTTGAAAGTTTAACGTTTATGGTGCCGGAGATACCAACGTAAAACTTGTAGCATTTGTATTCTTTGGTGAATTAGGTGAGAACTAATAACTGTTGTTGAGAGAAAATATGTGGCATTTGGAAAAGTTGAAGTCAGAAACTTAAAGCTATAACGGCTTATCATTAAGAAAATTAGTTAAACATGTTTAATTAATTACTGAAATTAATATTTTTCTAATTATTTATTACTAATTAATAAAATTACTAATTAGTTAAAGTTACTTAAAGCAATCAAATGCATTTAACTAGATTACTAATTATTGGAATTAATAGTTGCTAACTATTAATGTCAATACTGCATTATTTTGTTAATTTGTGTGATCAAACGTATAACTAATACAATAAGTAATTCTGTAATTATTAAAATGATTAATTATTACTTATCAAAATTAATAACTGTAATAATTCATAATTTTAATCATTTTATTTATTAGAAAAGCTGTTAATTATTAAAATTAGTCATTTTAATATGTCATTTTAATAATTAATATAGTAGGATGAATACGAACTATAATAAAATTATTCATTACCGAAATTAGTAATTACTCTAATTACTTATTTTAAAGATAGTAACTTTAATAATTAATGATAAGTAATTAGTAAAATTATGAAATATTACATACTATAATGTCTAATAATATTAGTGTAATTATTAAACGTGTTTAACTATTTGTAAGTTCAGTAATTTCTCGTTTTATGGGGATAAATTTGGTACGTGCAATGTTACACTAAATAAGTTTGCTTGGATTTTGTTGCAACTTAGATGTGTTTTTCATACACATCGTAACTGATACACTTAACATAAATGCGTTCTGGTTTTCGCAACAGATTTGTCTATTATGTGGAAAGCAAGTACTTTGTGTAACTTGAATTGTCCATCAGAAATAATTGTAAGATATTATACATATACGTATGTAACATTTTACTGGTACTTTGTCGTTATCTAGACCCATCTTAATCTTATCAGATTATTTTTAAAGAAATTTTAAATATCTTGTTTATATTTCTTCATTTATTTGCAATTAATGCAGTTGTACCTTATATTATCTATATCTGAATCTGGAACTAATCAGGCACAAAGAAGGTTATCTGGATTAAACAGCAATTCCGTTAGTACAGTTAATATATTTATTAATATCGTTCTTTGCAGTCAGCACGTAGAAACATCATTTTTGATGTAATAAGAATAACTAAAAGCCTTGACTGGGAAACCCAGCTATTACAAATGCTATGATCAAATCAACTTCTCAAACGACCCAACGTCATATCCTGTTTTTATATGTTTATTAATTATAAACATATCGGTAATTATTTTCTACGGCTGTGCATCACATTTGTAATTTTTCAATTTCTTCGCAGAAGAATATTTCTAGCAAGAATTATAACGTCGATTTCTCATTTAGTATTCACACATCATTATTCGCCATGATGACCTTCGTGTGCAAAAGATTAAAAAAATTAACTTGAAAATTGATGATGACTGTACCAGTCAAAATGAATCAGCATTTGATAAACGGGGATTAAGTGCCTAATAGTAAACTAATATTAAAATATCGGGCGATGGTTCAAAATTCTTGGAACTCTTGTTATCGTTTGACCAATTGCGCGACATTTTGCGTATGAACGCAAGCTATTATCAAGATTTCAGATGATTATGTCAAACTCGTTTATCAGCAATTCACGAACACATTTCAAATTGATTGAATGCACTTGCTCGTGCACTTTCGTTATGCTTGAGTAAGCTTCGCTCTTGCACGAGTAACTCGTATGTACACGCTAACGTTATTCTTTGGCACACGCGATCTCGTGTTACCATGATTATTTCAAGTGTGAAAACATGAAATTCGCTGGATGCGTTATCAATGGGTGCGGATTGAATCGCAGAATGTCGATTTGAGTCCTTCTGCAAATAAATTCCTGCCTTGCGTTTTCTTTAGTGTTTTAGCTAAAGCGAACCGGATCAACAACTGCCTTCATTCGGCTAAGTATTCATTCGCGAACCTCGTTTCTGCGTTAATGTACGTATCCACTAAGAAAACATTAATGAACATTTTTCAATTGTTGTTACAATTAATTTACAGATAGCAAACCTCGTTTCTTGCTTTTATAAAATCGTTTCAATACTGTGTTTAATTTGGGAAATATATTTAATTGTTCGTTTTTTTTCAACGCTGTAATGATTGATGTTATAATATGATCTAATGAAAGTTTTGAAATGCTGAAAAAAATGGACAGTCGAATTTATGTCTTAAATTTATCACCGTATGTAGAGGATTGGTTTAAAAATAAGAAGCAGATAATTGGTGTATTTCAATTATTAATGGTTATAACCAGTTAATAATAAATTTTCAAATAGTTGCCAAAAGTACTCATTTTCGAAACACTCTAGTTTTGGTCCAGCTACGCGTATATGCATTTAAGAACTGGAATTTTAATTTGTTTTTGTTTCTACAGTGAGAAACATGGAACTTCTTGAACAAGTTGTCCATGAAATGCAATGAATGTTTGGGCCTGGAGATAAACCTCGTGTTTATTATTTTCTTTCTTTCTTTTTCAACAGTTCTTGTAACATGTATTGAGAGTTTTGGATTAGCGGTGATAAAATCTCTATCACGGTGTAAATTCTTGAACAAGACTGTTCTAACATAACAACAGGCGTCAATGTAGTAATACGATACGTTACAATTGAAATAAACCAGTTTGAGACACGAAATACCACGTTAAGCCTCGAGACCACACTTGTATTTTTGAGTATTTACACTTATTATTGGTGTAGCTACAATAATTTTCTGAAATAAACAAATACGTGTTAAATGTATGTATCAGCAATAATTTAAATGTGTTTGGTTGGTCATGTATTGTAAGTGTTAATATATTGATTGCTGTGAAGTTTGTATAATAGATAGCCGCCGTCTCAAACTTTATATAATTAAATTATTGAGAAAACATGAAAGAAAGAAACTTCTGATAATACTAATATTATATCAATTATGTGAAATGCTACATTAAAAGCTTAAATTTGGAAATTGAGCAGTACTATGCTTAATATAATTAATATTTCAGTATATCTTTCAAATATGGATATTTCAGATATTCATTTTTATTGTAACAATTAACATGTTACATAACTTAGTATTAAATAATGATGGTAAATAATGATAATCATAGTCTGCTGATGAACGTATGATCAGTTCATTGTACCAGGAGCGATAATATAAATAACTAAAAAGTCCAAAAATTATAATGGCTACATTAAAATTATGTTTCAGATATTAATTTTTTTTTATAAACGATAGTAGATAACTAAAAAATAAGTAGATATTTAATACATTTGCAGAACTGTCAGATCGCGTAGTAAGGGTTTAATGTGGCATGTCATGTTTTAAAATGGTTTATTTGGTAAATATTCATTGCTGTTCTAAAGAATCAGGCAACATCAACAAAAATGTTGTTTGTTCCTTTTGTGGATGCGTACCTTAAAATTAATCGTAGATAAGTATATATTTTTAAGTGCAGAATATCTGTCTGCGTTCATTAAATTCACGAAGACTGTTCATTTATTAATCATTATCGGCTTAAAGTAGAATTATTCATCTTTTCATCGATTGAATCAACGCTTTCTCATAAAACACTTTACTTTTGTTCAGCTTTATGAGTATTTTCTTTCATAAAATACCTTTGGAACGCTTTCTCTTTTCTTCTTGAACTGCGAAACGCTTTGTATTTCGATCGCTACAAAAGACTTTCTGGTTCGAACATCAAAAACGATCCCGAATTTTTTGGTGAATGTTACAATAGAAGTTCATTTTGCGTTTCATAAAGGGAAAAGGTGTCGTATTGTTATTATAATTGTTGTTGATTATTTTAAGCATACCGATAGACATAAGAATTCATCGTATCAACTTATTGGAAAGATCGTGTCTCATGATGTTCACTTTTCTGTAAAGAACACGATAAATTATCGAAATAAAATATATTTTTCATAAATCACTCGAATGTAAAAACCTTCTACAATTTATATATAACACTATTATTACTGAGGTAAGTAATTTTAAGTAAATTTATTATATGTATGATTGCGTATCAAATGATCGACTTGAAAGTATAAAATTTCTTACATGGTTTCATAAAAGTATCTTAAAATAGAAATGAAGAAAATGATTACATAAATATATCATTAATAGTTTCTTAATAAGAAACGGTTAGATGTCAGTTGGCATAAATCATGAATATAAACCATGGTTTCTAATGATACGCTAGACTATTGCATGAAAAGTTTAACACAACTTCATAATAGAAAAGCGTATCATCATAACATTTATGATATATTTTTTTAGGTTTAAGATTTTATAAAAGCACCTATACAACCTTTTCATTTATATTCTTATTAAAAAATGACTAGTTACCAGTTAAAGCAAAAAATTAATCAAAGAAAACGTTTCCAATTCGTTAAGTTATGATACAAAAACTCTGATACAATTTGCTAATAATAAGAAGTATCATCATATAGTTCTGCCAATTTGAAGTTGATGTTTCTAAAAAATTATCGCATAAGCATTACAATAATGTTCTGAGCACAAAATTGTTGTTGGTCAGTAATAACGGACAATGGTGCAGAATAAAGTTTAGAGTATAATATTGTATTCTAAATTTCAATTAGGATACTTGATTAGTCATAAGTGCTTATAATTTAAATTTAGCTTATTTAAAATTAACTATTTGTTTTAATCTAATCCATATCTCTTAATAAATTATTTAAAATTATGAAATTTAATAGAAGTTAAATTTAATATCATACTAAACAACACTAAATATTTTAATTCGTGTTAATAATTTAACGCAATATTCAGCTTAACAAATTTTTAATCTGTTTCAAAAGTTTTAGAATCTTTACAATGGAGTAGATGGTCACTTTAAATAAACAATCACGTTAGACTGAAATGCGTAATTTCGTATCATTCGTAGCGTTATATGTATGCTATGACTTTTTGAAGTAACTTTTTAATAATGAGATATTAAATCACTGTTTACTGTTACAACTGTCTATACAAATCTTAAGTTACCATCACTATTAATCAGTTTTATTATGTCAGAATTAATTCCACTCTGTTTACAGAAGTTGTCCTAAATATTTTTCAATCTTGAAGTACTTGTTTTAGATCTTTTTATTTAAATGATTCTATAAGTCTTTTATGAAATTCAAAGTCAGAAATTTTTACTTATTTTTATATAAAATATATTTTTATATTTGAGTATAAATATATAAGTAAGGGAAGTAGACATTGGCAGTGATTATTATTTAGGAATAATACTTTGCATCGTATACCACAGATTTATTAAAATTGGTGAGTTGTAACATTTTAACATTAAATATCAGTTTCTGATATTCGAGTGACACAAGTTATTTTTGCTTAATGCACCTTTTCATCATAGTGATTAATTTTCCTATGGCGTAGTGCACTTCCGCAAAAGTTGCAGTTTGACGCATCCAGGCTGGCGTACTAAGAAGATTATACTCTTTGCATCGAGTTATTCCTTTCCCACCTTTTAATTCAACTTTGGCTCCCATTTCTTTGACCTTTTTAATAGCATCTGCATGTGGCCACTCAGAACACGGACCTAATATAAATAAGAATTAAACATTTCAAACTGAAATACATTTATGCAATTGAAACATGTACTACGAACTAAGGAGTACTGATAGAACCTCGACTAAAATTGTGCATTTAAGCTTTGTATCGAAAATTTGAATAGAAATATTGAAAAAAAATTTATCTGTCAAAATTGTGCAAAATTATAGAAAATTATAATTAAATGATATATAAAATGATATTTAAACTGTCAATTATTTCCGTAGTCTGCTACTAGAAAGTTATTCAACTTAAAAACTCAGCATTATGCTTGATAAAAGAAATAAAATGTAGATTTATATTAATAATTTTCATCTCTAAAAAATTTGTATTAATTTACAATTTTATAAACTTAATTCTATCTTTTCTTGTAATTGATTTGTGTATAAAAAAAACACAATATATTACTATATATGATACATTTGTATGTGACACATTATTTTACTATTACTATATATGTTGTATTACGTTATGTTTCAAATTATTATACTGTTAAAGTATATATTGTATAATAATACAGTATGCAACGATATCGTACGTTGTATCTAATTCACGTTTTTTCTGAATAAAACAATTATGTGTAACATTAATAATATATAATGCAAGGTGATTACTTCGACAAACCGACGAGTATTATATTTTTTATTAAACAAAATAATTAGAAATAGACTAAATATACTAATTTTCTTTGAATCTAATCTAATTAAAATTTAGAAAAATATTCTATTCGTAAATATTAATAGAGGTTTAAAAGAAGACAAAATATGTCTTTATTTATACAAATAAAACGAATGATTTCTAATTAAGTTGTTTCACAAGCAGTTTTACGATGTGTAGTTGTTTCCTTATTTAAAATACGATTACAGTAACACCTTGCTCATTTAGTTTTAACATTCTGTAACTTCTTCCTTTGTACAATAAAAATAATTTCTTTTTTAAATTGATTCTATTTTGTTAAATACAATTTTGTGGATTTTTTTTTAACTTAAAATGCTTTTACACGTACTACACAATTAAACAATTTCTGTCGTTTTATTGAGTACTTCCAATTTGTTTATAAATGAAGTATGATACAAGTTAATAATTTTTTGAATAACTTACTCTCTCGTCCAAGCGTGATTTTACAACCTTTTAATACTTTTGCGACTAGGACACTTGATATACACATCGTTGCAATTGGTTTCTTCTCGCAAGCAAAATCCTCAATGATTTTCTCCATTTCCGGAAGAACAGTACAGTTAGCGCCTTTTTGGGCAAAATCACTCCTGTAAAACGCAATAATTTATATATATTAAAACTCTTCTTTTGTACAGTATTATTTCTCTATTGCGTATAAAATTGAATATTTTGAAAAGTTTAAGAATGATTATTGGAATAACATTTTATTTCTTATTTTCGTTATCGTTTACTTGTATTATTCATGATTCACGTTATTTACGAAGTTTGTTGCTTATAGGATTTCTTATTTGCAATACTTGTTATTATTTTAAACAACTCTAGAAACAATAGCATCTAATTGAACATTTTGTTTAAGAGGAGATTCATTTCTAAGTTAAAAATTTGTCAACCCATTATCTAATTCTCGCCATGATTAATTATTGAAATAGTCATACTCTTGTTTATATTTTATCGGTACACTCTATATGCAGACTGTCTTCAGATTAAACGATCAAACTGAATCATTATGTTCCATGAGTAAAAATTAAAAAAATGTTTATATGTATTAACATACAACTGCATATATTATTAAAAGTGAAAAAAGATATAGAAGTTGTACGTAGTATCGATACAGAAAGTCGTCCATTATTGAAATGCACTGTATACATCATTGAAAAATTTATTCTTTTAATAAAGTGTTTAAAAACTTATGTTAACCTATTAACGCTTAAACAATTTTTCAAAGATTTTTTGGCTCAAAGAATTCGAGATGTTTTATGTCAAATTGGAAGCAATTTTTCAAGAAAAAACACAAATTTGCTCTGACAGATCTTTTTCAATCAACTATGTCACATTGTAACTGCTTCAGCTCAAAAGCTGTCGCTGTCGCTTCTGTCGTGTTTTTCTTTAATAATTCAAATATTTTTCTTTAATAATTCAAAAACGAAGCTTCAAACCCCATTTTTGCAAAGGGAACTCTTGTTCAGAATGACGTCCTCTACCACCCATTTCCGGGAGTTACACTAGTTGTGAGACACCCTGTATGTATGATTGCCGAAATTTAACATGATGGCATTAAATATGGCTAAATAAAATCAGCTCGACAGTTAACAGGTTAATATAACATTTTCTTCATATTTTCTCTGAGTTTAATCGTTTAATTCGGGGACACTCTGTATATAAATATTTACGAAATCAAGGTTAAGAACTGCATAAACCTTCCTTTCACAATATTTATAATATACCCGAAGGGGAGTGGCCATTTTGAAAATAAAATAATCACTGGTTTGATAATATGTCGGCGAGTATTAACGTCATGCTATACATACAATATTATCAGAATAACATAATATTTCATGTAATTTTCTTGCATTACTTGTTTTATATTGATTGTAATTTGCAAAGAAATAAAATATAATAGAATTAATAGGTTTAAAATTGCAATTTATGCAGTAGACAAAATTTATTATCTAAATAAAAGTCTATCGCTATATCACAATGTAAATTCACACAAATCAAATTTAAATGCATCGAATTTTTTAACGTTATTTCTAGTTCATTTAGAACAGTTATCAAATGATAGCAGGATATTTCTATTTCTACAATAATATACCAGATATTTTAGACGTGAAATATTTAAAGTGAAGGTGCGGTTTTACTCAGCAAACATTAAATTATGGTTGTGAATTATGTTTCAATTTTAACAAGAGCAATATGTATAACATACATATAATAAGTACTCCGGAATATTAAATCGAAATATAAGCCATTATTTCCCATCGCCTTCGATGACCTTGAAGGTCATGTTTACAGGGGCGTGATTCCTTTCCTATATCCGGATACATTTTTTTCCTGTGACTGTTACTATTACCCGGATTTAGCTTCCGAGATATTCAAGCAAAAGGATTTCGACATTTTAGCTTTGACGCAAATTAGATGTGACAGGTTTAAATAAATAACTGTACATATTTATCAGAGTTGCTGGGACACGTTCAAAGCGTTCACTTAAATCCGGCCCGTGCTTTAAAAGATCTCACTTAAAAAAAAGAGCATAAAAAAAAAGAGTAATGTTATGAAATTTATTATAGTATACAGGGTGTCCCACAATAAGTGTAAGAGCCGAAAAGGGGAGGTAGGTGGGGCTATTCTGAACAGCTTTTTCCTTTGCCAAAATATTGGTTGAGGCTCCATTTTCGAGTTATTAGCAAAAAACACTGACCAATGAGAGCGCGCATAGGCCAGGCGCGCGACAGCGTGAGCGACAGCTTCGAATATGACAGCCGATCGTGATCGTGAACAAGCGTATCGATACCGCGTCGGTATAGCGTCGGTATAATAGAAAGCTGTTAGATGAAAGTTATTACATCGAAAAATGAATAAAAAAATTTGGATTATTGTTGAATTATCATTCATTTATGGATAAGAAATAAAGAAATTAGTTCCTACTTACGTAATCAAAATAAATCGAATTTATTCGATACGTTTATTCGTTATTGCAAAGAAATAAGTGATAAAATATGGAAAATTATTCTCGTTAGATATTGTGATGATGAAAAAGGTCAAATTTTCACTTTTAAAAAATGAAATAACTTTTCCATTCAACAAATAAAAATTTAAATCGAATAATTAACAAATTTAAATGTAACTTACCCATTGAACCGCCAATAATCACGAGGAAAATACATCCCTGTCACCGTATCGGTCCACCGATCCTTACCGTTAGAAAAAATAAATCACCACACAGAAACTCGCAATTTACTTCACTGTCACCTATCACTGTCATCTTTCATTGTTAGCTTTCATTATCACTTTTCCCTGTCATTTTTCACTAATTAGTCACTGTGAGCCCGACGCGTAAATCGGCTGAACACGTGAACGAATATTCATAAATAATATTAACGATACTGTCTTGAAAGCAAGAAAGCGGAATTTTGTATTAAAAACTACGATGTATTTTATTTCGGCTCGTGTCTTTCGACAATAAACGATGACTGTCTCTATCGACGGCGTAGTCGATCAACAGATCATTGTTGCATAGCAACTGTTTGCGACGTACGCCTTGCGATCGAGAACGAAACCGAGAAACGTAGCCCGTTCAACAATGTCTTCTATTAAAATATTACATAATATCGATTCCCGAATTCGGATACCTTATAATTAGAATATAGAGTATCGTTACACATACATATCTACGAATAATCGTTCACGCGTTTTCATTCGGTCCGTTTACCGGTCGTGCTTATGTTGTGCGATTATTAGAAAGAGACAGTGAAATAAATTGAGAGTTCATTGACCCTGCCAGGACATCAGCTGTTGATGCTCTGATCGGTAAATCTACCCGGTGACACAAATATTTTTTATCGAAGCTAATTTTTTTATGGATCAATGGGTAAGTTTTATTTAAGTTGTTTGTGCATTTTTAAAATTAAACGTACGCAGGAATTGATTTATTTCACTTTAGTTAGTTAAAAATGTTAATTAATAGTAATTTTATTCTCAATAAACCTGGCCAATTACTTTGACAATTTTATAATTTGAGAAGGATGTTTTAACTACATTTGAAAATTGAGCTCATAAAAGAGCTTTCATTTAGTGAATGATTAAAACTGTTAAAATGATCTAGTTTCTTCTAAGCAGGATAATTTGTGGCTCAATGGGTAAATCACATTTAAATTCTTTTATCTCTTATTTCTTTGCAATAACGAATAAACGTATCGAATAAATTCGATTTATTTTGATTACGTAAGTAGGGACTAATTTCTTTATTTCTTATCCATGAATGAATGATAATTCAACAATAATCCAGATTTTTTTATTCATTTTTCGATGTAATAACTTTCATCTAACAGCTTTCTATTATACCGACGCTATACCGACGCGGTATCGATACGCTTGTTCACGATCACGATCGACTGTCATATTCGAAGCTGTCGCTCACGCTGTCGCGCGCCCGGCCTATGCGCGCTCTCATTGGACAGTGTTTTTTGCTAATAACTCGAAAATGGAGCCTCAACCAATATTTTGGCAAAGGAAAAAGCTGTTCAGAATAGCCCCACCTACCTCCCCTTTTCGGCTCTTACACTTATTGTGGGACACCCTGTATATTTATTATATACACTTATGAAATTTATAAGTATTCCGAAAAACATTTTCTTTGTCTTACATAGTAGCAGAATCCGACTTCAACAATTTTCACACCATCCGTAATTTGATTATCATACATGAAGCTAATTGTGTAACATCTAAAAAAGGCTTCTTTGTTGAGGGTACCTTAATAAATCCAATCATTTGTTCAATCATTTATGAAATTTTCATGTCGTAATATAGCGATATAACATATGCCTATAGCAGAGGTCGACAACCTTTCTGGAGTTAAGAGCCATTTTTTTCCCGATGTGATAAATTATTTTTTTTAAAATCCAAATATAAGTACATAAGCAAAAATAATATAACCATTATCTGCTGTGAAAGATGTATTGATTGTGAAATCAAAACATTCAATTTTGCGTAGTAACAGAACATAAGTCAACGTATTAAAGAAAACGGAAACACTTTTTGGTTTTGAGTGTGGCGTCGATGAAGATGGAGAGCAAGGTCAGCTGAAGCTAGGTTTATATGCATGCGATCTGCCGCACATTTTGATGTGTGCGCAGGATTATTATATTTGTTTGGCAATTGCAATATTGCAGTTAATTTTTCAATATGTACTATTCAACTACTTAAGAACCACAAGTTTGATTCTACTGTGCCGCAGGTTGCCGACCCCTGGCCTATACAATACATGATAACCTAAAGTTGGGAACAGACGAGTGCATTGCGGCATTATAAAGTGTATGCGGTGTTTCGGTTTTACCACGTACATGTATCGCGCATGGAATAAACCTTGAGTGTCGAACCATGATTGCGCGTCCGCCATTAGTTCAGTTACAGTATTGCCGGGCGACATGATCGCGCTACCGTACAAACCGACCAATATTCGCCCAAACACGTTTGCTCCTTGCCACGTTGTATCCGCGCGCTCATTTGTACCCAGCTTTACATTTAGTCGTATAATGCTTGGCGATATACTGCGGAGCGAACTGAATCTAACCTGCTCGGACAAGAATTCTAATTAGGTTGATGAGTCATTCCCTTTGAATATAATTATGTATTTATAAAATATTTATATTTTCTCAATTGAAAAAAGTTAAACAATACGTAAGATAAATATCCTAGTACACCAACAAATCCTAGCAATGAACAATTGACTCTGTTAATAATAATATTTCTATTTTTTTTTTAACGTTTATACTGGTCAAAATGTAACAGCAAATTTATATTAACTTAAATTATAAGTTTCTATAATAAATTCTTAAATCATGCAAAAATATTATTGTACTGCAGGGTGGTGAGGACCGTCAGGTATAAGTTCGCCGACCTAACGATACAAGATTTGCAATGCGCTTTCTCCCCACGTGGTGCAATACTTTTATATTCTGAAAAAAAACCCTGCGAGAAAGTTAGTATGGAAGAAAGCGTTGAAAAGTAAAGACATCGTAGTAGATTAAAGACATTGTAGAATTTAAGTGGATATTATGTATATATTCGCTTTGCTCGACCCTCCTCCCCGTGTTTGACCTGTGAATTTGGATACGTGAGTCAGTCAGTCAGTGAGAAGAAGGTTTTATTATACACTATTTGTGATAGTGGGGATTTTAACAATGCTTTATAATACGATCATCTCAACTCCTTTTAATTCCACAGTACAATACTACAACATTTAACGTTTTCAAACTCGTATCATAATGGCTCAAGCAAGCGGGGGAGTACTTCTATTAAAGCACTACTTTATTATTCTTATATAATTTTTTAAATAATACAGTTAGATTTATTAAACAATAAAAAATAGAAATTAATCTTATTTCTTATAAATTTTGTTGAAATATGGTTGTTTTGTTTAAAATCATACTTCTCAACTACTTTGAAAATACAGAATGTTAAAAAATGTTTTAAACAAAAGTTGGACGATTTTCGGTTGGCTATACATTGGAATAAAAAGAACTTCGAAAAATATTTTTTTATAATTATCAAGATTACCTTCTTTCTTCTTTTTTAAGGGTTCTTTATATTTTTACTTAATAGTATTATAATTCGTACCAAGCCAAATTTAACGACTTTCTATATCATAACCTTCGGATGATCTTGCAAAAGCAAGAAAATAAAAATTTCAAAATATAATGATATGCTGGAATTAAATGCTTTGCATCAAATACTTAAATAAGATTTCATTTTATCATTTGTCAAAAATACTGTTTTAAATTTCCTTAAGTTATTTTCCATAAACATAATTTAATCTTTCGTATAATTCAAAATTCTTTAAGTAGTATGATTTTAGCAACTGACCAAAATATACAGTACATTCTTTGTATCTGTACAATAAGCATTACTAAATTCCTTGTATCGAAAAACTAGATTTAAAGCACATATCATGAAAATTTAGTTATGGAAGAAACAGAATCACTGTTTTCAATCAGTATTTCAAATATTCATAAACCGTGCAGCTGTATTACAATTTTCACACTAATTTGAATACTAACAACGTCTTCACAATGCCAAATCCTCCAGGGATTACAAGTGCTTTGTGCTTACAAGCCTGACACTCGCACAGTGGCTGTACACATGTTCTAGTCATTCTGGCAGCTTCAATTAATGCATTTCTGGGTGGGCTGTCTGGGTCAGGTTCTTTGGTAATGTGATTGACAGTCTCACAGATTTCTACATCTGGCGCATAAAAACGCGGTACCATACCTTTCTGTACAATATGTATGATAGAACTCATAGCTTCTGAAATTTCGGTACCATCGAGATAGCCACACCCGCACAAAATCTGCGGTAGAAATATTTAAATGCAAACCATTTTGTACATTATCATTATCTCGGGTGTTATCAACATCCCATACACCCATTCATAAATCATCAGGAATCTTTTAGTGATCCATCCAAAATGACCACACTTTCTATACTTCTATACTACACGCAGGTTCTCTGACTTAAATAAACTTAAATAAAATAAAAATCGTATTTTGCACATTGTTTAAATTTCTCGATTTATGAGTGTCGAAAGTTTAGCACAAATTTTCTGTCAAAATATCATAATTTCAAGACTACAAATGTAAATATGAACCAATTGGCAGTTTATACATGAAATTTTAAAGTTTCTGTAAATTAGATGCCACACGTAAATCAGCAGAACTGTCAAACTAATAACATTTTATTACAGCGAATGATTTACTCATGGGTGTACATTGTACATTTATGAGTGTTTAAAAACGGTGTTCAGTGTAAGGAACTAATAAATAATTGTTTCATTTAATATTGCAAGCAGTTTGTAATGTTAATGTAAAATAAAATTAAAATTAATTTGTAGCCAATAATTCAGGAACGGAGTTGTATACTTCTTTTACAAAAATAAACCGCGATTTTAATGAAACATGTCACTGATTTTTACTCTTTACGAGTTTCGAACCAATATACTTTTCAAATATATTTCTATGACTAAAGAAATCAAATAGTTCTTTTCATATTTTTCTTATATATAGTATACTTTAGGGTAATTTTCTTTTAGAAAGATGTACTTGAAAATTATACCATACTGGATGTTTCAAAAGAAATGTACATCATGAAAATTTCAAATTTTTCATGATAAAGAGAAAACAAAATTATGCAACCAAAAGGGCTACCAAAAGGTCTCTCGCTGCTGTCGCCATTTTCCATAGGAAGGTTTACTATACAAGTGAGTATAAATACGCAGCATAAATATAATCTTATAAAATTTGTATATAAACATGGGCGCAAGAACAGATTTTTCGAACAATTGTATATGTTCAATGTGTTAAAATATTATAACTTTATTCTCAGGTGTTTTTGCACGTTCATTAGTACCAAAGATATTTAAATGTTCACAAAAATGCCTTACTCTCTATTACGTATAAAGTTACATCTTTCTTTTTATATTCACTAAACTGATTCTATTCGGACATACAAGTTATATTTTTTTCATATAATACCAATGAAACTTTTAATTTTCAAATACTTTATACATTACGATTTATGGCTTCCTGCACAGCAGCTACTTAGTGCTTATGAATCGAGCGTTTAACATTTGTAATTAGGCAATAGAATGTACCTTAAAAAGTATTTTCTACCAGGAAATGAATTACAAAACTCGCAGGAACGATCAAGAATTTAACAGTTTAATCATTCTGTTCGCTAACGATGTTCACTGTTTTTACACGAAACTATAATCCGCGTTACAGTTACATACTTTTCAAGAAACAAATCGGTATACGTTTTCACTCTCTGCAAAAAGAACATTAGAGTACGTTTACAGAAGAGCTATTACGGTGAGTAATATTTCAACTGGAAATCATTTATATTTGAATGAGTTAATAAGGAAATAACTTGAACCCCGTATAAATTTTCGCGTGCAGAAATGAAACGGTACCAGTGCAAGAATTACGACGATTCAAGGAAGCTTATTAATCTAAAGATACTATTAAGAAATGAATAATTTAATGATAGAAATGTTTAGCTATTTTCTCATTAAAGGAAATGAGATTCGATTAGAGAAAAAAGTGGTGCAATAAATAACTCATGGTTACATAAGTATTTGCAAGTCACATTTAAATTACTTCGTTTCGATTCAAAATATTTAAGACAATGTTTTCTGATATTTTCTATATTTTCAATCATTTACTACTATTTCAGCAATAACAGATTATTAATTATGTAATGGAGGATATCTTGGGCAATGTAACTGGGCATGAGTAGATCCTTATTAAAAAAGAAGTCGAAGATATGGAACAACGATTTTTGATAGGCAGCTATGTTTTTGACCAAATTTATTGTAAATTAAATTTTAATACTAATACACAATAAAATTAATATTAAGTATAATTTAATGTCTAATATAATTTTATTAAGTTTAAAAATTCTTTAAAGTCTTTGTAAAAATATTTGATTACGACAAGAAAAATGCTATCAGTTGCTTCCTCATTATTTCAATTAATATATATTATAAATTTTTAAATACTGAGAGTATTTTACGAATATGTTAATAGTGAAAAATTAATGCCATTATGAAATACGTTTTCAATGATGAACCATCACGCTAAATGAACCATTTTTAACTTCAATTTTACGTTATTACTTTAACTTTGTAATATACCTTCAAAGAAGATACATAAACACTAAAAGTATTTGGTCATTTCATATGTCGATATTTACTCAAGTTATTCAAGATGTTTAACTGGATTTTTTGAAATTCTCATAGCGAAAAAAAGGACTTAACAAATTCTTTAAGTTTTCTAAACTGTTTCAGTTATATGAAATTAGAAATTTAAAGTTCGTTATATGATTGATAATTTGAAGAATTAAAATTTTTCAAGTTCCTTAAACTGCCCAGGTTATTTAAATCATTCATGTTATTTCATTTATATATAATATTTCAAATGTGTAACTTATTTAAGAAGTTTATACAATTTAATCGATTTAGGTTATAATGTTATTTAATTCATTCGAATACTTTAAATCAGTAAATCTCTTAAATTATTCAAATTGTTTAAGTTACTCTATGTTATTCTTATTATTATAGATAAAATTAATATAATTTGATTGCTTTGCAAAAATTCTTAAAATGCATTCTTCAAAAATTTGTAAGCTTTACAAGTGTCATTATTTTAGTGCTATACAAGAATCCTAGTTCTTGAAACAAAAAAAAATATTTTGCATAATAATCTTTCTCAGTAAGGTATCATGTATACATGTAATTACCAGAAATATCATACATATAACTGTAAATATTTTTTATTAATTAGTGACATATAATCATTTTTTTAATACATTGAACATACTTGTAAATATAGGATAAAAGGATCATTATATTTCTTTAAATACTGTAAAAGTTATTTAAATTATAAATAATTACCAAAATTTCATAAAAATTTATTTCTATATAAGTATCTGACGTGTAATTCAATTTAAAGTAATTTTGTTCATATCACTTTCAATTTATGATTACAAAATACATAACTTACAGATATTCTATAAAATATGAATATTATGCATTATGTGTACTTACAACAGCTACACGCAGTGGTTCCGGTTTTTTCTTTTCTGTCTTACACTTTATATTCAAAATTTGTGATGTATATAAATTGGACGATAAAACGGATCTAAATATGTTTGGATTATTTCGCAACAACGATGATATTCCAAGACGTAACATGGTACAAAATTGAAATACGGTACAAAGTTTTAAGTTATAAAATCATTTAAAATTTTGTCCTTTGGTTAGGGTTAAATTTGACAACTAATTTTACATGATAATTTCGTCCATTTTTCTTTTAATGCTACTCACTTGTTTTATTCAGGAAATACATTGAAAATATAATTTTGTAATATGTGGATGTCATACTGGAAATAGAGTGGCAATTTAAATTTAACCTCACGTGTACTTTCATTTTCCAAATTTTATTATTTTAGTATTTCACTATTTTACTATTTTACTATTTTACTACTTTACTACATTAATACTTTATTTTACTACTTTACTACATTAATACTTTATTTTACTACTTTACCACTATACTACTTTACTATTCTACTACATTACTGTTTCACTATTTTCCTACTTTACTATTTTACTTTTATTTCCTACATTCCTCTAAATTCTGCTTTTTTAATATATAATAAAACCTTTCCGCAAAAAATGATATACCTAACTTTTATCGGAATATTATTATATTTGTGTCATAATTGACATGCACTAAAATATCACAGTACTCAACAGCAATTGTTACTTTTAGTGGTATATCAATGTTCCGTTAAAATATAATGCGTAATTTTGTGATTCAAATCTATTTACTTCAGTTTACTCTTTAAATCTAACATGATATAACCGACGTTAAATTTATTTTTGATGTTCGAACAAGAATAAATAAATTTGAATTGTAGAATTATGCATTACATTCTGTCTTAGTCACAGGTGTTCGTTTTAGCGATATCCTAACCAGA
The DNA here is from genome assembly GCA_945859555.1 of Megachile ligniseca. Lineage (NCBI taxonomy): Eukaryota > Metazoa > Arthropoda > Insecta > Hymenoptera > Megachilidae > Megachile > Megachile ligniseca. Next base: position 940,228 of record OX243785.1, read on the forward strand.
GTTTTAGAAGTTTTAATTACCACATGACCAATTCTATGATTTAATTATAATCTATAATTCGATATTTTTTCATTCAAAGTAGTCATATTTGTTATTAAATAATTCTTTAATTAATAATTAAAATTGAAGTAGTTAATAAATAAAATTTAAATAATTATCAATGATTATGTTACTTTCAGTAGAGAATTCAAATTTAATTCCGAAATTATAAATTATATTTTAATCATTAATTAAATAGAATTTTTTATAAACTAATATCGTTCTTACCAATCTTACTATTACCGTTTATGGAACTAAATTTGAAAAATGAAATTGACTGTGACATACTTCATGTAATATTTTTCCATCAGAACATTGTCGAATTTATATTTAAAAACATAATAATTTCGTTTATTCATGCGCATCTTCTTATTTTTCAAGAATAATGAACTATATTTTTATTATTAATATTATTTTTCTTTAAATTAATAGTTCGTTTCATTCTTCGCTTAATTCATGAAAATAATTAACTTTCACATATAATATTATTCAATATTAATACAATATTAAGCCTTTTATTATGGTAATATGCAGGGTATTTTGGCCAGTAGAGTATTATCGATGCAGATATATTCGTATTTAAATATTATCGATATCTATCAATAACGTTATCGATAGCAGCATTTCTATTTCCATGTATCCTCAATAGAGGGCAGCAGTAACAAGAATTATATAAGGAGCCCTCAATGTAATTCATACAAACTACCTTGAAGTTACACTTGCTCGATCGGTAAATTCATTTTCTGGTATTGTTCTGGTTTGCAACTGTGCTAAGAGAAGTAAGAGTCAAAGGAAAAACAAAATAATAGGGTAGAAGAAGAGCAAAGAGGTAAAAGGAAAATGGAAAGAGATGAAGAAAGTTCGAAGCTCATGTGCTTAAATAAACATCGGTAAGGTAGACTGAACTTACTTTATGGCTCGTATAACCGTTATTGAGCTCTAGAAGCAATTTTCGCTCAGTCTATGAATACGGAACACATAATGGGGTGCGGTGGAAAGATTTAACAACACCATAAGAAAGAATACTGCATGTGATAATAAATCCACCCATTGTATATTCATTGAAATATATAAATCTTATGTGAAATGAAATTTTAGTTCAATGTATGAACAAACCTTAATTATTCTGATTAATAAAATAATACTTTAAAAATATACTTTTTGTATAAAAGTTGCATTACAGGAATGGAATTATTATGTGGGTTAATAATTAGATTGTAGTAGTTTGTGTATGTATTATATAATGTACTGCAATATGCTAAATAAACAGGCCAAATATAGTAAATGCATATTTTTGTACAAGTTACAATATTTATGTACTTCTGTTTTACCAATACATTTATTATCACTATTCAGTACGCACAACGTTTTAAAAAGTAATTATGCATGTTGCTCATATGAACCGACTGTGTTATTGAAACCATTTAACACTTAAAATTCTGAAATCATTACAGAAAGGTAGATGTGCAGAATTTCACCATGCTAATGTATACATATATTATTATACAATATAATTATTTTAACTGTTTAAAAAACGTGACGTTTAATAAGTGTAAAACAAGAATAGCAAAATGTTACTACCGGTGAAATTTGCATAGATTGCAATGCAAGGTTTGCAGCAAATGCATTATCAAGTTATACTTTACGGAAATATATATGTGCTAAATTACTAAAAATTTATATTTAAACTTATATTTGATTATAGAAAATAATTAAATTTTGTTATTATTGACGTAATAAACGAATAATTGATTAATTAATAGAATCCGGGTAAAAATAATTAAATTGATTATTCCTTAAACGCTTTCTATATCTACACTTACCTCGATTTTTCTGTTTAATAACAAATTCAGCCCATGTTATCCTTATTTCGTTGATAGAGAAATTACTAACGAAGAAACGATGTTCGTTCAGAACATAATAACTGATCACCAATCAATGAAATTAAAAATAAATTGTGGATTCAAGTATATACATATAAAAATGGCATGGATATCATATTAATATAAACATTTAATGTCTTTATTTCCGAAATTGAAAAACATATTGAATGGAAGAATAAAATCCATTATACTGTCATTGACAACAGTATCGATTATTTATTAATGCATTAGAATTTTTATTGATAAACTAAATAACTGAAGTTTCTCTACTTTATAAAGTTTACATTATAGCTATTTTAATTTTTTGTCTAGGATTTATTCATAGATGGCAGTGTTGAGAAAACCGGTGGGAATTTAAACTATAATAAACAGCAATAGTTTCTTCGAAAATAATTTTAAATGTCAAAAATAAGTATTACATAATTTTTCTGGAATATACTTGAATTTGCTCCAGTATAATTTTAAAACGTCATGTGGACATTTTCTTACATTGTTAGTTGAATTGATTTCTAAAATTCTCGACATTGCTGGAAACATCCATTTCTTTAAAAAAAAATGTAAGAAATATATATAACATGTAAAATATACAAAATAAACATAATTTAAAGATCGCATAATGATAAAGCATATTTTTTTCAAATTGTTGATTTACTTGTTATAATTATGTATTATGCATCGCAATTATAATAAAAAAAAGTTAATTAATGAAGTTATCATGTTATTTAGCGATGATTCGAGGACAATATATTTTTTACATTGAAACATGATCACACAGAATTAAATTCTGTCAATATTAGCGAAAAAATATTGAATCCTAGCTAACGGCTATGTGATAACAAAATAACGATAGTATTCGTCTGTGACATGATCGCGAATGCTGAACAAAATTATCGGAGAATCGTTATGCCATTGAAGTAGCTAAAATCCGCATCTTTTACATCTTCTGATTAAAATACATGTTATCAATTTTATATGTGACCAATAACGGATAGCTTGGTCGATCAGAAATAATATTCTTGTGACCATAAATGATTCAGAAAGATCTGGATGATAATATAAGAATGTTTTAAATAATTATGCTAAAAAATTATTTAACAAATAATAATTATATGTTTAATTATTCAACATATAAATAATGATTGCTCAACATATTTTAAGTACAGTAATATATTCGTTACTTTTGTATACATCCTTTCTTCAATTATAAATAAATGATTTGACAATTCTTCAAATGACCACAAATCATATATCCTTACCTGACAGTAATATTTTAGGTAATACAATATTGTAAATAAATTATGTTCTAAATGTAACATGTTCAACATGTAATAACTATAAGTTAAATAATTGTTAACATATTTTAATTTTCAATATACGTATTTTTAATTGCAGCGATATAGATATTCGTTACTCTTCTATACATACTATTTTTATTTATGTATAAATGATATCAAAACCCCAAAATGGCCACAAATGACACACCTACCCTAAAATGAGAGCACTATTTTCGAAATAGATTTTAATGCTCGTATAATACTTCCGATATGAGACAAAACTAATCCTGCATTAGCCGTTTATAATATTGTTTAGTGTTCAAGGGTTAAAATACAGTTCAATCAAAATCATATCCTTTTCACCCCGAAATTACGAAGCAGCCAATCTCGGCTTATTCTAATTATCAGCCGAAGACGAGCACACCCCCGAGTGTCGTTTCGTTGGCCCGCCATCACGTTGCTTCCCTTTTCTATGAGACATACGAAAGCTTACGCATAATCTTATGTAAATCCCGTGCTACCCTTATGCCTGTACGTTGTTCCATATAGGAAGAGCAACTTACGCGGGTTGGTTCTCGGGTTACACACGGAAAGGGATGCTTAGGCGACGGTTCGTCGATGTTGCACGGGGCTAGGGCGCGGGGCTTGTATGAATGTTAAAATAAGTTTGAAATTGTCGCGGACAAGTTCGGCCCCGTGGGAGGTAGCCGTCGAGTAATTCTACTGTGCTGGCGGTTTCGGCCCTTCGGCGAGTTTGCGACCAGCCGCGAATTCCTACCAACTTCTACGCTTATACATTTCCGACTTAACCCTTATACCGCTAGCTTCCTGTTAATAATGCGTCTTTCACCCATTAAGCATCAAATTCTTATGTAATCTCTGTCTGAAATTTGGTTAATTCTAGATTTACCGACGTTTAATGTTCACTTATATTTGAATTGAAACTAAATTATACAAATAGAAAAATAATAGATAATACGCAGACTAGCTTAGACAATGATTCTTTATCTTGATGAAGGTTAACATACATTTTGATAAAAGCTTCTTAATAATTTGCGTAATTGAAAATAAAAAATCCAATTCAGATTTGTCCGAAATATACACTGCGGAATGAAGGTATAGATTACAACTTCATTACAGATAAATTGTAAAGTAATTATCCTACAGAAATGTAATTCTAAATATTATCCAGAAATGACTGAGATGCTTTACTCGTTTCATTATCATAGCTATTTCTCCTATACTGCGATTTTCCCAAGAAAAGGTTATCGTATTCCTCACATTGTATAATATATGTATGATTCTTACATCTTAATTATTTCTTTTGTACAACAAACAAAAAATTATACTAATTTTCGCCTATATCGATTCCATCCTCCTGATTTGTTAAAGTCAATTAAAAGCAGAATAAACTCTTATTATTCTCAGATGTATTCAGAGCTAACAAATAAGGTAAGAAGGAAGATGCATTTGTAAATTCATAAAATTTTCCATATTGATGTAATTATTTTACAGTCAATAATAATTCTTTTGAATGGACCAGAGAATCAAGGTTTCAATTATATAAAGGTCTTATTTACCTTAGATTTAGAAGATTTAGAATTTGTTTTAGTAAATGTAATATTCAGAAATAAATCACAATACACAATCATTTATTTTTATTTGAAGGTACACATCGACATTCACTTATGATGTCAAGATAACAAAATAAAACTGTTTTGCGCTTTAACACATGTTTTACTGATTTCAGCAGAGAAATTGAAATAATGAAAGAAACGTGTAAACTTAGTCACTGACAAGTCTTCGATTCGTATAAATTGGTTCTGCAGAGCATTCGTTGAAGCTGCCAAGTTCGCTTACCGATCGAGATTCGATCTTTTCCCATCGGGACTAAGGAACGTGGCCTCGGTGCACAAAGATGGAGCTGGCCCAAGGGTGATGGCACACCTAGTTTTGATTCACCTCATGGCATTTTACCGGTCACGCGGCTGACGGCGCGTAATTGTTCTCTTGTCTGGTTCTCGCAACGGCATCCAACCCCTGCCAACATTTGCCATCCCCGCGATTGCCTGCGCGCCAAGAATACATAAGCAGCCTGCTTTACCAATTCGCAATGCTGCAAACTTTCGTACGCCTACCATCCAATCCTCCTATCGTGTTTTCTTATACGTATGGGAACGTAAGGTAAGCGATTCGGGAAACCACAACTTGCTTGACACACGAGACTGTTTTCAACGTTCTCCGTAAAATTCCATACCAATTTTCTTACGAAGGAATTCTTCTTGACACCTTAAACATACAGTGGCGTGTAAAAATATTGGGCAACACTCTTTTTTAATTATTTTTAAGCAGAGGTAGCTATGGGCTAATGTTAAACTCTCAGTTGGTTTCTCTTGTATATTATTTCTAATATTAATATTAATATTAAATATTAACTAGTGTATAATGCACGCTGTTAAATATGTGCAAAAGAATAATTTCAAATATGGCGCCAAAAGATTCCTCTACTACTGTTTACAAGATGGTGCTGACATAATATACAGATGACAAGTGAACAACTTCTTGTCCTTAGTTGCTCTTGGCGCAAATACGCTGCATACGCACGCTAATAAAATATACATACTTATAAACCGCTTATTTTGAAAATTAGAAAAGTCTATTTTTGAAAAAAAAAAAAAAATAGAAATAATGATAGCAATAGATAAAACTTAACATGACCTTTTTATCAGAAAGCAATCTATAGTTAAAATAATTCAAATTCCCTAATATTTGAGCGATGGAAGTTTCCGGTGATTAACGGGATTCGAAAGATGTTTATTTCGAAAGTGGTGTAAATCTACCTTAGGTTGAAATTATTTTTAGCCGAATATATTACAGTACAATTTATCCCTTGTAAATTTTAGTAATACTGACAGTACTGTGAAAATTTACAAATTGTATAATATTGGTGGTATAGATAACCTCAATATGAGTGAGGATATGCTGCAGTTTTGCCTAGGTAGTGTTGCTGATTTCTATTATCAACTTGCAAGTAAATTCTAGTTCAATGTCTAATAAATACTCAATAAAGTCGACACAGTTCTTGGCCTAGTATCGGTGCATAAAACCCCTTAACAATTTTACCGTTATTTGAAAATGAATTGCGAATTTCGGTTTATTTTATTTAATGGTGATGATGGATTTATTATTATATATACCTTGCGTTTGTTATGAATATTTAAAAATGTTAAATCCCAAATAAAATTAAAAATATAAATAAAAATAAATTATTTTTTTATAGGTTATATTTTTTACAGTAATACTTAAAAATTGTGATCTTTACATTAGTTTTACTTTTTATCAAATGAATCAATATTCATATTAAATTGCATACAATTTCATTTTTAATGTTAACAAGAAGCTGCTACAACTAACAATATTACCCACTTAGTTAACCATTACAATAATTTATTAATTTTAAAAGTGAGGCAAGTACATTTGGGTATAATAAAACCTTTATTTTTTTAGCCAGCACTTTAAACACTATTACATAATAAACATACAATATCTAACACCACAAAATACAAAAAATTTGTCTGTTAGTGCTACCAATATTTTTAAATTTATAAAAATGCAAATCCTTAATTATTTCGCAATAACAAAAAATGGACTTACCCCAATTTCAAAATAAACGGCTAATATATTGATTATAAAATTAAATTTATGAAACTTGTAGTATTTGTAAGGAATATTTTTTGTTTCGTCTTAAATTTTCATATAATAAGTATTGTCTGTGCAACAGTGTGGTTTATCCCATTACCACTCCTAAAAAACCAACACACACATAATTTGAAATTAAAAATAAATTATGAAAATAAATAAAAAAACGATAAAGTATAATTTAATGTACACAGTAATTCTTTATTTTGATAAAAGCCAATACAGATTACAAAAAAAGCATACTAATGAATTTTGTAATTTATAAGAGGAAATTTGTAAATAGATCAGACTCATTTGGTAATTTTAGTGTTAAAATTAAATTTACAATACTAAGAAATTCTTTATTTAGTTATTTAAATACGTATCTCTACCGATTTTATGTGAAGAATTATAATGAAAAACATTTTTCAAGTTATTAAGAAATTGAGATTGGAGAAAGATTGAAAATGTTTAGAAAGAGCGTTTCAAAGTGGAACTCTCTATTTCTTGTGTATTAGGATTGATTGACATAAATATTCTTCTCTATGACGAAAATCATAGCAGATTTTGGTTAATGCGCAGGTATATTTCAAAACAACAATGTTTAAAAAAATTCAGCATAATATCAATTAATTTTGAAAGCTACAAATGTAAGTGATATACTTTCCGTGGGACTGTTCTTGGGTTGTTTACGTGGCGTCACTGTGTCTAGGGATTTGTTCTTCGATCGGATATCAATTTTCCCTTATACATATATTCAAGTATGTTTATAATTAAATATTCGTAATGAAATATTTTTAAATTATATATTAATGCGATTAAAAGTAAAGGTGTGTTTTATGTGTATTACATGTGTGACCTTTCTTATTGGATAAATAATATTAAAACTGAAATAGTTATTAAGATGTTTAAAAACTTATTTGGATTTAAAAAGTTAAATTTTAGTCATTTTAACTTTAACTTTAGCTTTGACTTACATTAAAAAATTGTTTGACCTTTCTGTAAGTCAGAAATATGTGTATTATTACCTTCCTCAATTTTAACAATATTTATGTCACGTTTTTGATATTTGCAGCAGAAATGTCATTATACACGTGTTATATTGTATAATAAAATAAATAAAATGAAAAATGATATACATATATATTCATTTTGTACATTATGAAATGAAAAGTACTAATTTTTACCCACAAGTTTTCACCATACATCATAAAAGTCAACTTTAATTTCATAAAATATTGTCACACAATTTGCTAATCTAAAAATTCAATGAATCAAATAATATAAGTAAAAAAAATGATTATCGCAAAATTACGAAGGAACATACGTCGATTTTATCAGGAACGTTAACGTAATGTATATTTCCAAGATGTATCGAATCTAGCAGATGGACGTAGGGTGACACGGCTCACCAACCAGTCGACGAGACTTTTAGAACTTGACAAACGACCGTTTTTCCCCTTCGTGTCCCTCCTCGAAATTCGTGTATCGTTCGAAATCGAACTATCGATACGTTTGACGGGTTATTAATGATTGACAGACTCATCCGTTTCTCCAGCTCTCCCGATTATCAATTCGTCCTTTCCCTTTCTATCCGATGCTTCATGTGAGGAATACTCGATTCTTTTAAAAAGATCGATTCTTGCATAGGATCTATGAGGATCGATTTTTTAAAGAAATCAGCATTAAAGAATTCATCAATGAATTAAACAAATTAATAATTATTTTTAAAATGTATATATAATTAATATTCCAGAATTATAAGCATTTTTATTCTGATAATAAATAATCAAACAATAAAACATTAATCCCAATTATGCTAATAAAATTATTATCACTCTAAATCCCAAGATTATAAAATAAAAATACTAATATTCTACTCTATAAATTAAAACAATGTATAAAATTAATGAATAATTAATATAAACGTAAATTATTATAATCTAAATAAAGTATAAAAGAAAATTTATTTCGATTATAACTATATTTTATTCACTCTGAAATTATTAAATCATTTAATGTTATAAAATTTGTTAAAATAAATATGTAATAAGAAAATGTAATTAAAATAATAATTTAAAGTAAATATAACATTTATATCAACTATTTAAATAAAATATTAAATGAAAAATTGTAATTTAAAATTATTAAATTTACAGGAATTAAACGAAATAATAAAATTAATTAATTATTTTGCGTCAGTTTATTCCGACAGTAAAATAAAATTTCCATAATTAATGCATCTTAAATATACATAGCAATATAACAGCAGCTCGCAGTTTAAGATTTACAAAAGCATGGTTTCAAACTAAAAATTTCTAGTTAATGTAGCAGCTTGGCCGATTTTCTAATCTAAATCCAATTGAAAACCTTTTATAAACTTCAGTTTCAAAGGTGTACCCGAATGCAAAGAAATATGATACAGTTGTGCCTTACAAACTATAATTAAAAGCGTGAACAATAGAATCTTTAAGTAATTAGTTAAACTAGTAGAAATATTAGTATATGTATAAAGATGAAGAAAAAGATTTTAACTGCGTAATGTAAGTAAAATACTATATTAAATGCAACTATACAAATTCCACACATCGTTTTTTCCAAATCAAATCTTTTCGCAATCTACTTAATACCGTGACAATAAGTAGAATTTGTTTATTTTTTAAAAATTATTCAAGATATCAAATAAATGCTGCGTGGAATTATGAACATTTTGCTGGTCGTAAAAATTTTGGCTGTGTCGTGAATATCAAGTTCATCAAAATCGGTTAAGAATTGTTGAAATAAATTACTAGGTCTTCTAGTACGAAATCTTTTTTCTGCGATAGAAAAGATTTAAACATATAAATAAGTAAATAATAAAGATAATCGGAATTTTAGTCCGTTCTAATCGATCTTGACAGAATTGGTTCAGAATTGCCCATCCGTACTTGACGTAGTTGCGCCGTGATTCACAGACAGAATCGCGTAATTCCACACGATAGCAATCATATCGCGGCTAGATAATTGGCAGAGAACCGACAATCGTCGTAATTTCCGGTTCCCGGCGCGGAAATTCTGACGCGTGACACGCGACGGATCGACGCTCCTGGGAGGCACCTCATTCAATTAGCTACTCAGTTACTCGCATCACATCGCATTTACCCACCAATTCTCTCTCTCTGTCTCTCTCTCTCTGTCTCTTTCTCTCTCATCCCCTCTAGTATTCGGCTAACTCTCCAACGACCCTCTGAAATCGTCTGTACCGTTCCACATAGGCTGCCTTCACCACCAACTCGTGATTTAAACTTTTCGAGAAGCTCGACAACGATCGTCCCTTTCTCCCGATACGTGCATACCAGACTGAATGTCACCGGCTTGTCATTTGGTAACACGGCTTTAGTTCGGTCGTCATGTCAACCGGGTCCCCGTAAACTTCCTATAAGTTTGTTTCCGTGTCTGTTGCCAGCACGGCTGAAACTCTGGCATCTTGGGTGTGGAACGACAGTGACGATTATTATCGGGACGTCTAGCTTCACACTTGTTGAAACATTAAGCGATCTTGAAGGATTGTTTCGGCAACATATGCTCGGCAGTTAACGCGTTTCACGTAAAAGAGAAGTAATTAATCCCTTGCTGTACGATTTATCTGTCACGTGTGTCAGGCAGAATCAACTATTCACAGATATAATATTAAAGCGAATAGAGAAAGCTAAAATGTTATGTCTTTTTTATATTCAATAATCTTTAACTATGCAAATTATAATTGCACTTATCTTCAAATCGAAATGTATTAAAACTTCAAGTAATATTTATCACATTTGAACTGCGAGCGCGTTGTAAGTCATACTCGCAAAAGTATGACAAGGGGTTAACAGTTGGATTGTCGTGAGATTTATAGACAACTGATGTCTTAAATTGGGGGAAAAAAGGCAAAAATAATTTTGAATGGTATCAGGTAATGTTATAGCAAATGGCTCATTTTGAAATACAAAATAGTGATACGTACTATCTGACACAAATCTGACATATTATTTTGAAGTTGTAGGATTGATGGACATGATATTTTGCACGCTTCTTTATCAATGTCGTATGCAGAAACTGACTTGTACGCTTCTTTATCAATGTCGTATGCATAAAATGATAAATTTTAAAATATGAAAGGTAAAATGACCTAAAGGTGATTTGTTGACGTAAGAAAAACATCAAATTTCACTTGGTAATTTTGGCATTTTACTAATTATTGACATACTCAATTTTAGTGATCGATTCATAAAAATTACATATTGTTTTACATATTTTAACAAATGTTTATTAATCTTTTAACGCGATGTAATCATAAAAATAACGCATGATTAATTTCTTTTAACTAGCAAAATTTAAAAAATGATGTGCGTTACATTTTTTGATATTTGTTAAAAATTTTAAAAATTCTAGTTATTACACCAAGTATGTTAATGATTAAGATTTATTTTCATATTTTATTGTTTTAGTAACGTATTTTATAATTAGAGATATTAAATTACAATTACTGTTTTATTTTATTTTACTATTAATTGAATTTGAACTTCAAATATAAAATTTTCAATTTTTATTAAAAATGTCAACATCTATATAAAGCAACATTCACGCTTTTCAAATGTCAAATTATTTGTTGAGATACACAATTTAACCCATAAAGCCAATCATTGGTTTTGTAATCATTCTCCTCAAAATATAAGTTTCAATCATGTAATCACATTCGTCACGTTACATCATTGATTTTAAGATTAAACTTAAAATCATGAGAAAATTACTATATAATTAACTCATCAATTTTTGAATACAAAATGATAGATTGTCAATTGCAGAAAATAATAAATAATACTAATCATTCCTACTATTTAGATTATTGCATTTAAAACTTAATACAATCTTCTGGCATAAAAGTATCATGAAATATCATTTACGATATATCAATATAAAATGATTTAATAAAATAGTTTCGTAAAGTCGTGCCAAACTTAACTAGGTGGCGTGTCAGTATTAATCATGGACAGAACCAAATGAATCCTTAAATAACATAAAATTTTTGTAAATAATTTTCAAAAATACCACCCTCTAATTCCAATAATCTTGAAATATGTTGTTAAATTCAACATTCTGAGTAACTTTTGCATGTACATATGTACAATCGCTAGTGAGTCATAGTGTTAAAAATAATCACAAAAATATTTTCAAGAAATATGTTCAAGACAAATTCATTCGATTAATTTTGACGACCGCGAAATATGTTGTAAATAACAACATTTTAGGTAATCTTATTTATACATTTACATATAATCACCTCTTAATTTGTACGACGCGACGTATGTGAAAGATTTCAGTTTTTCTAAAATTCACCTGCACAGATATCTGTTACTTGTCAGGATTCAAATACTATATTCGAATATGGCATATTTTCAAATGATGTTACCTTTGGTAAATGATAACAAAATATGTCACACTGAAATAAAGTTTTGAGTTTATGATATCAAGAATATTTTCGCTAAAAAAAAAAAAACTGGTATAAAGTAAATATATAATAGTAAAATATATCAGTCGTAATATAAATTTAACTGAAGTTGTTTACGAATATTTCTGATACTAAATCCAGCTATCGATGTATGCAAAGTTATTAAAAGTATCGTCCTCGATATCATATTACTAAGATTAGACTGTTTTTTGTAAATATTTACAAAAATTATATTTAACACTAAACTTCACTTCACTGTTCTAAATTGCAATATAAGTTTTCATCTTCCAAAATTTGTACTGATTACTTAAAATTTTGTAAAATCAACGTTATTAAAATAAATGTTAATTAATATTGGAATCTAGTATTCTATTCAAGAATGAAATATTTTGTAAGAACTTACAAATAATACTTTGACTGAAATACAAAACTCATATATTAAAAAATATGTAATACAATAGTTTAAAACTTAGATAGTAAAAGTAAGGCGTAATCTAAAGTTGAATTTAAATTATGATGGTCCGCAATCCGAGAATTTCATAACAGAAATTAAGTGTCAAAAGGGAGTTACAGCAAAGAATAAATACCATCGCATAAAAGGAAGAGATGAAATGTAATATTTAACCCCTTGATAAAAGAAAAGATCGTTTTCTGCAACCGTGTAGAGTTGGTTTCACTGAAAGTAATACAAAAGATGTGAAACATTCAAAGGCGTTTCTGTCAAGATTGTTGAAAGCAAATTTAAATTCCTTATTTCTTTTTTTGTCGGTAGGGTGCGAGGCTTAATACCAAAGTGGCGGTGCAAACCGTTTTATGCTTCCGCTTTATGCCAACCGACCCCTTCTTTCCTTCGCGAACGAGACCTCTTTATTTATTCATTTATTCCGGCGAGATGAACTTTACGGAGATTTTAATAGCACCCTGACTTCCTTGAAACTCTCGGCAAAAGCAGACATTTTAGATTTAGGAACGCGTGATGTACGCGGCCGCGAAACAATCCTGTGGAAAACGGTTTTAGACGGCTGGAGACGTTTGGAAGATACAAGGATTCGCGAGGGAGGAATATTGTGTGAACTCGTTTCGCAAAATTAATTACTTAGACCTCGCAACTAAAGCGTAGCTCGTGATTGTGGCGCGAACCTGTAACGGCAAACGTCGTCGTAACATATGCCACAATTTAACGACTGTCATGGTTTCTGCGTGCGGATAATTCTGTAGGGAACTACTTATTTTTCACTTTGCTACCTTCCTGTATTAATAGTAGGTGGGAAAATTATTATACTCAAACAAGGAATTCTATATTTTATTACTTTAACCGAAATAATAGAACAGATATATTTATTGCAATAATAGTATATTACTTCTTTAACAATTACACATGGGGTAAATTTCGTTTTAGAACACCAACTGTTTTAATATCTGTTTCATAATAGGTTACTATTCGACAAATGTTCTCCAATCGTTCTTCATAATTTAAGTATAGAAAAATACGTATAGTATTGATTAGGCTAAATATTCAGTTGTACTAAGATTGTTTCACAAATTAATTCAACAGTTTATTTGATTTTAAAGATCAGCTAATCGAAATTTAATGAAAGAAAATACAATCCTATCAAAGAAATAGACGGTCATTGAGGACGTTGGGGATGGTCCATACTGACACAAGCAACTGCCTTATTGCAATTGAGAATCGTGAGGCATTTATTGCACTCTTATATCAGTTATAAAGAAACACTTTAATATCGGTAGTGAAACTTGCACAGACTGTTTCAAAAATTTCACAGAACTCAATGTAGAAGGCTACAGAAGAGTTCATAGGTAAGTATAATTTGAATCTGAGTTAGATTACGGCCAAGTGTCGATTAAACTTTAATTAAATGAAATTTAATAAATAACAATGGCAAATTTAATAAACAACGATCAACAGTACGTACATCCAAACAATGAAATCATATTGGCTTCCTCTAAAAAATAGGATGAGGACGCAGTCGACAGGATGTAAAGGACGCAGAGGCCGCTTTCACGACAATAAATTTGCATTTCTACTGAGCGAATATTTATAGTAATATTCTTGTCGTTGAAATAATATTGACTTAAGCATTTTAATGAACGTGATCCGAGCACAATATGTGTTTACTAAATAATAAAATTCACCTAATTATCACATTACAGTAAGCTGTACATAATTCCAAAATTACCAAACTTTAACAAGTAACTTTTGAACCAATGGATTCCGACATTTGTCTACATTTGCTAAATCCTATTAGATTTTGTAAGAAAAATTTAAGAAAAATGGTGTACTAACAATTAACCAATACATGTATTTCAAAGTAAAAATTCAACACTGAAACCTGAATTGAATGTATACTATACAAGAATATACAGTTATTTAATATTTTGTCACAACTACTAAATATTTCTATTTACATTTCTAAATACTATGTAAAAATCTAGCAACTACCGATTATAACGTTGTTTAAATTGAAGTCATAGCTTTAAATGATACATTTTTTATATTTACGATTACATCATATGTTAAGTTAAATGCGTTGCTGATATTAAAAATAAATCACTACACTCTACACTATCAAATTTTTCAATATAATAATTGCAAAATAGAGTAGGATTAAAATTAAATTTTAGGAAGGTATTAATATACTTACAAGAAAAGGATAGGTTTGAAATAAATTATAGTGATATATAATATACTATAAAACACTATACATACACTGCACTCCTACACTATAAAAAAATTGCAATGCATTAAAAATTCATTTGTTAAATGGCGGTATAAAGATTTTATGCAATTTTTCTAGTTTTGTTACCATATCGGTGGGAAGTGATTAGCTAATTGCACATAATCAATTTTAAAATAATAAATAATTGATATGCTTATATAATCAATACTTATTCCACATGAATTTGTAACTTCATATTTAATGAAACGCTCTATTGAATGTTCCAGTAATATTCCTAAAATAAAATTACTGATTGGTAGTTGCAGTAATGACACATCTGCGTCTGACACATTTCTAATCTAATTGACTTCTCAATTTCTACACATGAAAATTGAAAAATTCAATACTTCTATACTTCTAAATTTCTTAATTTCTATATTTTTATCTACCTAAATTTCCAAATTTTTAAATCATAATATTGAAATTCTACAACCTTCTAGTTTTTAAATTTAAATATTTGAAAAAATAAAAGCCACAAATTAAAATGTTGGAAATTAAAAATTTCTATGTTGTTAAATTCTTTCTCTATTTTACTTTCTCTATTCCACGGCTAATCGCAACACAAACTGTGCAAGATCGGTGCTCGTTTACCCCTCATTGTCAGTGGGGAGTTTATCTGCCCATCACTGCTCTAAAGCTACGAGCAAAGGTTAGTTAAAGTATCGGCACAGAAATTCTTTGAACAACTTCAAACGTTCATGGAGCCGTTCTTCGCGGAATGATTCGTCTGAAGCGTTCCCGCTTGTAATATTTCATTATTAAAAAGCGTTAAGCGTACAAAGACGAAAAATTATGGAACCAGGTCCCAAGCTCGACGATAATTCTGCCTTGAAGATTGTACTAGGGAGAAGGAGTTGGTCGTTGCAGAACGCGAACAACTAGCGAGCCTCGAGAATTCGAGACGAGTTTCGTTGTGAGGGAGTTTTATTGTATTTTTTTCATTAACAAGTCCGTGCCGATCTCAGGGGACCGGAAAAGTTGGCGGCGAGTTTTAGCTAGACTTTTGTTAATGTTCGGAATTAACGGAGTAAGGAGACTTTAAGTCATAAGGCCCCATGGGAGCACGGGGTTCGACGCGAACTTTCACGATTCTTTATTTCTTTATCAACTCCGACCCCTGGTTCCACCTCCGTCTCACGGAATGCTCGCCAACCCGACCAACCATTTCTTCTCGCTGCGCCAGCACTCTATAATTACTTTGTTCGGCACAATTCTTTTATTTTCTTTCCCTTTTAACTCTGCGACATCGCTAGCAAACGGAACCCTTGCACTCCCAAAACGACCCTTTCTTCTTTTCATCGGATCGTGTAGTATTAAGTTGATAAGAAATGTTGTGGTTTTTGGAAATAAATCAGTGTACGTGTGAAAAAATAAAGAGATTTTTTTAATATAATATAAGAAATGCGGTACAGATATGTTAATCGCGAGAACGCATAGAATCGACTGACGTGATCCTCGTAGGCCCGCAGAAAACTGACGATCGGCAGTTACCCGTGCAACGGTCATACCAAACATTCCATGGTAACAGCCGACTCGGCGTAAAACAAGAAACAATATCGTCCTTGAGACAAATCGTCACACCACCAATGATATTCGGAGATGCAATTTATTATATTATATTTCTCAATAGGAAACTTATGGTTTCTTTAGCATTTATCTGCGTATTTGCTTTTTTTGTAGAGTTCAAATTTTTTCAACGATGTTTAAGACTTATTTTAAAAGCAAGATAAATTTTCATCGGAAGTAGCGGAAAGCACAGACGAAAGTAACATTTTTTACAGTTGACCTACTTTCCAATCACCTTTTAATAATAATACGATTTAATAACAAGAGTAAATTATTATTAATATATGTTATGAATATAAGTTATTTGACCCGGAAGCTTCTTCGTGATAAATGGTCAAGGAGCTGTTAATTACATTTTTCCGCTGTTAATGTCACTGTTATTTTTGTTCGGATGGGTCAGAAAGTAACATTAATCATTTTGAAGAGAATTATGTAAAAATACATTTTCTACCGTATAATAGGATTTTTATTATAAGAAATAATAAAAAAAACAGTTAAATGAACATATTACATTTTAATGTATTGTGTACTAAGCTTATTCATCTATTGTCAATTAGAGTTATGACATATATAATACATCACCCTTGGTACAGTTTCTACAATCCTTTTCGTTCCCATAGTATCTAAGAATGCTCTAATAAGTGACTGTTTTAATGTGAATAGTTTAACTGTCAGTATTATTAAAAAAGTCGAAGTGGCAGTAGTTTAACCAACGCATGAGATTTGTGTTATGGCTTAGTGTCGGTCAATAAAAGGAAACAGATATTATGCATACGTATCTATGGAAAACAAATTGTCTAAAAACGCTCATGGAAGCGAGGGAAAGGCGTGTTATTTTCATCTTGTCATTACGTTTGTCTCGATTTCCTCTAATCGTCTGTGCTTTTTATAATGGTGTAGAAAGAATGATACACGTAAGTAGAAAATTACAAATGGAACAGGAACTGTATATCTATTATTTTAAATTACTTTTTTGTTAAACTCAAGAAATGTTCAGTTCTACAAGTTAAATTTTATAATAGTTAAATTGCGAAATTACAATGTTTTAGGTACGTATGTACGTTACATGAATTTGTAGTGATAGTTGGAAAGGCGATTGTCATTTCCATACTTAACGGTAATTATAGTTTATATCTTTGCAGTTGGCTATTTAGCTTTGTTTGCTGTAAATTACATAGATGACATTGCCCCACAATTGATACTTTGTATTGTTTCATTACAACTGTATTTTGAATTATTGACAATTCCTATGCGAGCTAGTGACGTTGTGAAATTATAATGATCTGCTCTACATTGATCAATTGTAACAATAAACTTACGAGAGAGACCTTTACAAGTGTAAATGTCTTTACATTTATTGTGTCACTGATATTGTATATTCGATTAATTAATTTTTTTTCATTTCAGTGTATGTTTCTAACTTTAGGTGTATTTCTGTTATAACCCATTTGTTTTTCGTCCAACCAATGACCACATGGCTATTAAATCCTTTTATTATTGGACCAATTTTTTTCCTTCGCCACGTACTAAATAAAAGAAGCAATTGAAGGATGTAATGATTTGTAACAATAAGTAGATAGTCCCGTTGTTACACATTTTTCGTGTATCTCCTATTTTGTAAAAGAAATGTGAACTTTCAATTGTAATAAGAAGAAACAAATTAAGAATTATATCGGACGAAAGGAACGATAGCCACTGAATTATACAGGCATTCCAATCCTGACAATATAGATTAGAAACTTGAAGATAATCTCTCCTTAAAACATATTATTATATTGTACCGTTATATCTTTATTTCCAGAAACATTGTTAGTTTTTCTATAAATTATATTAATTATAATAAATTTGGTTACATTTTATGTTAAATGGATTAGCAAATACTAAGAATAATACTAGAAAATAATCCGTTTGAAGTCTAAAATAGGCTTTCTAGCTAATATATTAATAGAAATTGAAAAACTATGTAAAACCTTTATGTGATAGTTATTATGAAGAAATTTGCTACTTATATACAGTTTTGAATGAAAAAAATGACCAAAAACATTTGATTGTATCTTTGATGTAAAATGTTATTATTATAAACTAATAACAGAATAGTAAATTAAAGAATTACACCAAAGATGTTTTATAATTCTTTAATAATATGTGGATAACAATATTGATAGCAACGAATTATCAAATGTATTATCGTTCAATTTCAATATACATACCAGGTACAAAAATCGTCGTTTCTCTGAAATGTGTAATAATACCCCATTGTATTTGAAAGAGCTAGTTCTAATATCAGATTCGTATTCGATAATTAAGAGAACTTTTATATATAATATGATATTCTAGACCGAAAACGAGTAAAAGCGTAAAAATACCTTAGACAGATATTATTTCTTTAAAAAAAAAAAGAAACTCCAGTAGGCAGGTTGTATTTATTGGAAACATGAAAGGGGTTCAGTTATAATATTCAATCAAAATTAATATTAATATTAATTATTAATACTGATATTAATTAATTAATAGATTTAAAATTATTTATATAAATTGTTAAAAATTCAATAACTTTAAATTATGCAGGGTCCTTCGTAACAAAAATGTCATAATTCTAATAACTATATATCAAGGATGCGTAACCGCAAAAGAACAGGAATTTAATTTTTGTAATATTTAAAAAAGTTTAAATTGTTCATTTCTGCACTAGCAGATAAATAGATTATATTTGATATATCTTGTTCGGGTTTATACGTGACTCGTCAATCTTCATGTGGTCCTCGTATAAAAATTCGCTCATTTTATTTTTAAACTAAAAATATTATAACGTATAAAATATATAAAATTTAGTTCCTCTTTGATTGTGGTACAACTTGGCATATTTATTTAAAATTTAAAATATGATAAATAATAATATTTAATCAGAATATAACATATTAACACGTTGATTGTCGATATATTTTTCTTCCATTATTGAATTACTGATCTATTTAGCTATTAATAGTGATATTTAACATAAGTGTTTAACAACTAATAGAAACAGTGAACGTAAGTTATTTTCAATTAATAATACTGACATTTAATACAAGTGTTTGATAACTTGTAATGATATTTACCACAAGTATTTAACTGCTAATAGTTACGTTTTCTCTAAGATGTTAATATACTGTGTACTATGAAACTAAAGAGACGTCATGCATAATATAACATGATTGCAACGTGTACATTCCGGTGTTCCATTAGGGTGACGATTGACGTGCGCATAGCATCCATGATGTTCGAATCGAGGTGAACATGTCTTCGTATCATCCCATGTGTTAGAACAGCGGTCAGAATGATTGTACTCGGTTTCCGGTAACTAATCGACCGACTGTCAAGACCAAATCAACCCCTAACTCGTAATGCTTAGTGGTTCTCTACCGCTGAGGGTTAGCTGAAAGAAAAAGTAACATTTCTTCATTTTAATTTTATTTCAATCCATCAACATAAATAAAATATGAAAAGTGTAGAAAATTTATTTATAAAGCTGAGGCAAAATATTACTACAGGATGTATTAAAAATACATATGTGTTTATAATTAAAAATTAAAACATAATTTGTTTTAATTGTCTTAAAAATATTTTGTGTTAAATATATTACATTGTCTTAAAAATATACCTCGGAAGATTGTTAAAAAGTATGACAAAAATATCAAGCGTAACAAAAACACTCTGTTAAACTTCACATTTTGAAGTATGATTTGTGTTTGTTGATAAATGTAGTATTTGAATACTGTTAAATTTATTGTTAATTATATTATGTTCTACTGTTATTTAATCTGCTTTAGATGAAATTTTCTGAAATGTTAACGCTACACAGCATTTCTTATTATTAAATAAAAAAATATGGATGTATTTATAGATTTATATTATATTTCTTATTAAAGTTTATTATGAAGGAATTATTTACAGTGTAAACGGCTATATACAGTATATATTAATAATTATCGTTACGATTATTGAATATTTTAATATAATTATTTAACGTGCTCATTTTCATTTTATTAAATTATTAAGAATTAATTAAATTAAATTTGTAGTGTCAATCATTAATCCCTCGGGAAGTCTATCGATTTATTTCTTATGTCGAAATGTAATTAATGCGGATACTTCGTTGACTGATGAAACCTAACGGAACATTGTACATGAAAAATAGACAAGTTATATTAACAATTTAGTCATTTTACTAAATCAAATTAATTAAATTTATTTAATTGATAATGTAAATAGGAATGAATTTAGTTTCTTTTAAATTCCTTTATGATACTGAAATATTACAAAATTTAATGTCAAGTATTGCGTCGATCGGTATACAAGCGTGAAAAATATTTTATTATCGTCGTATACATTTTAACTTGTATAAATTATAAACTATGCTCAGTAACAAAAATTAACTGAAAGCGAAAGAAGAATATAAATATAAAATTTATTGTATGTTTTTTTATATGTCGTAATTTTTAAGTTGTTATTACATATTTACAAATGTAATTCAGGACTATAGATATTGAAGTTAATTGAGCATGTAACAATTTACAAATTATGTTATAAATGATTGCAAGCAAATGAAATTTGTAAGGTAACTGAGTGTACACAAATCGAATAAAAAATCTTCGTATGTATTTCGGTAATGAGGCGAAAATTGAGACAGCTTTATTAAGTTGAGGAAAGTTGCCGTGATTAAGTTACAACTCGACCCCTCGGGCAGCTACCGAAGTCACCCTCGCTGCTAATTTTATTTATTACGCAATTTAAAAATCGATGCCTCGATAGGAACCAATAAAGAACCACTCATAAGGTCGAAACGATTATTCTTAACCATAGAATACTCATTTTGCAGTCATATAAAAATTTAAAGGACCATAGAATTTTTAAAAAAATTATTTTTACATTCATGCGAGTATACTTAAAACGCAAAAGGAAAATAAAAACAGTCACAGTAACATAATGTAAACTATTGAGAAACAATTGTAATGAATTTACAATTAAATATGATTTAAAAGGTGCACGTATTATTAAAGGTGGTGAAATTTTTAAATTAACTTCTTAGAAAAGACACTTGAAACCAAAAAGTTATATATTTTTTATTTTAAATCCTTTTCTTATTTTCTGACGTAAGATCATCTCCTTCCTGCTTATAATATTATTAGAGTTCAATCTTGTATGCAATAATATATTATTCTATTTATCATAATGTAAAAGAGTATCGTTTGTAATAGTACCTGATTTCTTAAATACTGTAATATAATTTATTTGGTACATGTAATATACTTATGTAATAAGTTTCTGTTTGTATATTTTCTACATACATACCATATATACAAAGGAACATCTTGAAATCATCATTTGAATTGCAATATTTCACCTGCATTTTGAACTATTGATATTCATGTTATTGAGAGTGAAAATGGCCTTCAAACTCGAGGACGCAAAATATATTTTGTTAAATATCTTGGAAATTACTAATTACTAATTGCTAGAAGAAAGATATAAATAACAAATATGGAAACGAATTCCAAAAAATTCTGTCTGTTTATATATATTGTATAATACATTTAAAAAACAGCATTTTTTCGTAAAAAATTATTCCATATTTCGGTAAATTTGGACATGAAAAATTTATATTAAAATATAACATACAATTGTAATGAAATTTGAATTGTTACATTACAGAAAATTTATTATAGAATATATAACAATTTACACACGAATTTACAGAGACATAGATTAACTTTGGACTGAAACAATGAACAAAAAGATACTATTTTCAATATATTACTTAGAAAAATAAAATTTCTCGTAATTTGTTCGAACAGCTAGATCCGTTGCTAAAAAATATATAATATTATTTTGTCATTTTTTACCGCACCATTATTTTGATTGTAATAGTTTTCACGAATAGCTAATAGGTACTCAATTCAATGTATTTTTCACTCTCCATTTCGGGAATGATTAACATACAGCTGATACAAACGTCAAAAAAATTAAAAAATAGTAGTGCAAAATAATTTTTTAATAACTACAATATAATAAGTTTTATTAAAATCAGAAATTATTACCTTATGGTGTCCTCTTCTTCGATAAGTTAACTATATAAATAATATTCTGTCTAATAATTACACATTTAATATACTTACGCCATAAATTATATAACACCTTGTATAACGAGTTTTTGACGAGAAGCCGAATTCCTTCTAACAAGTCGCTAACTACACGAGTATAGCAACAGACCGTCGTACGCTAACCAAGTTAATTTAACCCGATTAACTGAAGACTAAGAGCTGACTTAGCTAGAGGGGTGAATACACGACAGGGGATGTGAATACCTCTGCTGTCAGTCTCTAAATTTTTAATTAATTAACGATCAATTTGCACGCGAAATTCGCCTTCAAGAGTTTAACGCGTGTTCTGGAAGTTTGATAACTCGAGGCGTGGAAAAATAGCAACGACCAGAAGCCGAAAGGTGGCGAAAATCCTCGAATAATGAAGACTAATACATGTTTCGTGGATTGCAGAAAAATCCTTTATTTGTGGTGGACAGCTTTCGTTTTCGCATTATCATTTATCGACAATTTATTTTCCTCTTTCGTTGATGAGATATTAATTGACAAAAAAAAATTCACCGAACATTTTCATAAAATAATTTTCTTAATAATCACACTGAATTGTATAAACAATTTTACTATTTTTCGAATTCAGAGAATTAAGAGTAATTTACTTCCTGATTTCTTCTGATTTATATTCAAAATATGGAAATAGTTTTATTTACTAAAACAAATTTAAGTTCAAATATTACAGATCAGAAACAGAAATTGGGAAACAAATAAACCTAAACCTTTAGTAAACTTAAACCTAGATTTAATAGATTTCATAATATGTATATAAGAGAAATAATAAATCAGGTTCATTGAATATAAAATTATCAAATTTAACGTGCCAATCAAAACACAATATACAAATTGTCTTGGTGAATAGTTTTCAGATCTAGAAAATTATTTGTTCTTTAATATTCTATATATGTCCATTTTGAACAAAATTGAATAAGGTACTGCATGTATAACTTTTGGTGACATATTATAATGAAAACTTGAGATGGTAGAGAAGATTAAATCCTCGATTTAGTGAGCAGTTAGCAGATAGTGTGTGCCTAGATTCCAAAATTAAGCGAAAGACCAAGCGTCATCTGGTGCACGTTTTGGGAGTACAGGAACCCCTCAAGTGCTGCCGACCTCGTATATCCCTCCAAGTCCATAGTCCGACGCAAAGGACTTTATCGGGTGCTTGCCTCGTAATTAGCCACTTTGAATCTCAAAGGTTCCGTTGAAATCCCTTAAGATTTCTCTTACAATGCCACCCGCTACTGGCTTAATCTAAATCAATAATATTACAATATTCTTAAAAGTAATGCGAAAGATATTTTAACTCATCGATAATAGAATAAATATACTTGAAATCTTATATTCAGTTTCATCGCAGAAAATAAAAAATTTTTAATAATTTTGTTCAATGCTCATAATTTATTTAGTTGGAAATGTTTTTCGGTTTGATTAAATTTTATCGTTAAATTAAAGTTAGTTATTTATTTCGATTATGACTAACTTAATTCTTCTTGTTAGATTTACGTAGTTTAAAAATATTTTTCGTTTTATTATTTTTAACACTAAATTTTCAGAACCCGCCAAAATGACAGATCATAGATCTCTTATTTTAAATGACAAAACTTATTTAGAAATTTTTGTGAAAATGTATATAAACTTTCGTCAAGCTAAAGAATCAATGTCTTAGGCAGTTCACAAGTCATCCCCAATTTATTTATTTTTCTACTTTAGTTCAAATTTAAATATAAGTGACTATCAAACGTCCGCAAACCTAGTGTTAATAATAGATTAAAGAAGTATATGCAAAGGAAACAAAATAAATTGGAGTATCTGAGGTAAAAGGTAAAGATGCTCGATAAGGTAGGATAAGTACATGTCTTCTATAAAAGTACTGTCACGTTTATAAAAATTGTGAAATATGCAGAATATCTATTAACTGTTACTATATTCGAAAAGGAAGGGATTGTGCATAAAAAGAAGTAACACAAAAATATCGAATAAAACTTTTCATACCATGCTTTGCTATTTGAAAAGCGATTCTGAACATTCATCAGGTAGATATGTTTTTGTTCGTATCACTAGGCTCTGATATTTCTCAGAAACATTAGTTTATTGCGCCCAGATATTGTTTCTAAACAAATGCTACTAATATCACTGACTTGTCTTTATATTACACTTTTAGTAAAACAAGTATCATTTCCATATCATTTAGAAACAGTTTTATATCATTACATAAAAGTATGTCATCTTTTGAAAAGAAAGTACTTATTGAATTTCTGGCAGACCAAAGGAAAGTAAAAGACCTTCGCAGTGTGTAAATTTCTAAACGTTCAATTTACAAATTTTTATGTACTCAAATTTTCAAATATCTAAATTTTGAACTTCGTACGTTTCTAAATTGTCAAATCTTCAAATTTAAACGTATTCAAAAAATTGGGATTTCAGATGGGAAATTTATCCTAATTTAGAGATTTTTAATTCCTAAATCCACAAAGTTCGAAAATTTTAAATGCCAACTCATTAAATTCCAAAATCTGCAAATACCTCAGTTCCTAAAGTTTCAAATTCCCACATTCCTAAACTTCCAAATTTCTAAACTTTTTGCTTCCCATGTTTCTAAATGTTCAATTTTCGGATTTTACAATTTCCACATTTCCAACTTTAATAATTTTTATATTTCCTGATTCGGAAAATGTTTAATTTCTCTTCTTTCACTCCATAATTTCGAAAACATTATCCGTAAGTCTCGCGCTGTTTACAACATCTGGCTAAATAACATGATAAAATGAACACCGCGTAATTCCTTGTAGAAAAATAAGCAAAAAGTATACAATGGAATTTGTTGACTTTCAACTCAGTTATCAAGGAAATTAAGTTTGAAAGTTCGGTATGTTCCTGTGTGGTTACAGCAATGTTATTTTCTGTCGAGCAATATAAATATTATTCTGTTGCACCACAGTTCAGTCGAAATGTAAGAAGATTTTTAAATATTAATCATGATTATTATATCGCATGTGAAGGGACTTGAATTGATGAGAATACAAGGACTCATAGATTTTTATTGATCAGAATTCGTTAAAGAAAGGGTGTACAGTAAAAATGTTGAAACTGAGGACCAATTAACGCAAGCGATTAATTACCCATTTAAGAATCTGAAAAGTCAAAACACGTTACGGTGCTTCGGTAATTAGACAGGCATAGATATACATATATCCAACAACAGGGACAACAATTGTCGCAATTTTACAACTGAAAAAGTAAAATGGTTTCCATTGAAAATTTTGTGCGTGTTTTCCTTTCAAATAGTATTCACGCGTTGTTTAGACATTATTGGTGAACACAATACACATTTACGTCGCTCGGTAAAAGATAACATTGTCATAACAGCAAAAAAACGCAATCAATCTTCAAACTTGATTTTCTCGAAAACTAAGCCAAAAGTGAAAACCGTGAATTCTAAATTTTTGTCTTATTTTTCCATGAAGGATTACTTTTACATGTTATTCTCCAAACCTACGGAGATACTACCTTTTATGCATACTGATTTTTAAATTAAATGATTATTCACTTTAATCTAACGTTTTGCTTTCGTACATTCCATACTCGTTCTATTTTATTGTAACCCGATACTTTCAGAATGCATCGAAATGCAACCGTTTGGTGCAAGCATGCACACGCACACGTTCACAATTTACGCAAGCATTCTACGTCAGGGTAATAAAACATTTCGCGTGCGAGGGTATAATTGTCGGGGTCGGCCCGTGCGCGGTTTATACGGTGCTGGTACGATGAGGGGTGGCAAGGGATGGCGAGGGGTATGTAGTCTAGGTTTAGGGGCCCCGGGAGGGTACCGCGCCCCCTTTTTCATCCTGTAGTTATTTATCGCCCTGTTTCCTACTCTCTCTTACTCTATCGCGGTTCTATATACCCTCGGCTTGACCAGTGGCGAAGGTGGTATAGCTTGGCTGCCTAGTATCGGTGATAGAACGTGATACGTTTGTTTCTGTTGGTGGTAGTTTTGCTTCGACCTTCGTCAAGTCGTTCATGACCCTCGAATCAAGAATTGCTACCTTTCGTCCGGCGTTTTCCCAACCTCCGCATAGTTGCCTTCCTCTCGTTTCTCCTTCTGTGGATTTTAATATGAGATTTAATGCAGTTTCGCGGTTCGGTAGATCGCTCTGTTATGTATCAGTGCCAATATGGATATGTAGCGGTGTCATGTATAGTTTGTAAAATGTAATAGGTAGACTGCGTATGTTTATGCATCTATGATATATCGAAGATTGCAAAGTGTAAATAAATTACGTGATCTATAGACTGCGGAGCTCATATGTTATATTGGTTACATAGTCCTTGTACATTTTGTAGATATATCATAAATTGAATAAATGTCGGCATACTACTAATAAAATACACTATAAAATAAAATATGATAATGTATATTTTTATGTAATAATTTGTATTACATTACGTTACACGTAACATGTTATTTTATCGCAGAAGTGATGTTCGGATATACATATGACCGCGAATCTAACTGTGAATATGACCGCAAGTTATTCCCACCAATTCTTGAAACTGTTGACTCTGGACAGAATGCTGATTTTTATTATATTTTTAGAAGATAGTCTTAATCGAATCATTAAGATTCGTATGGTCAAGATAATACCAAATATGACTATTACTTTAACTGTTGTTTCCACTTTATGGCAGACGAGTAATACTTAATTGAAAAAGTAGAATGTTTTGATATTGATTATATAATTTATATGTACACTTCAAATTAGACTGCATTTAAAACGTCTAATATTAGTAATAACAATAAAAATAAGAAATATTGATACAAGTAATGGTATTACAAAAATATTACCGATTGAAATTTAAATAATCATTTGAAAATAGTATATTTCAAAAGTATCTAAGCATGGTGACTGATTCAAGGTTTTCTTGTAGTTCTGTTCTTTGAACAATTTTTTAGTAGCAACTGAGATATAAAAATAGTTGGAGTCAGGTAACATTTATTATAAGCAATGGTCAAGATGACGATCCAAACGTTTGTAATATGAAATCAAGATTTCATAATTCATAATCAAGATGACGATCCAAAAGTTTGTAATATGAAAGATTTGTAATGTGTTGTACGTATACGCAATGTTCTGGAACCGAATTGACAGGTGCAGTAGTAACCATTTAATACTTCCCTTTCTAGTTCCAGTTCAGTTTCGGGAATATAAGAAATAAAAATTTGAAGTTCGGTACAATTCCGAAATCGTACTAAACGCGTAAATAAACTCTGCGTCTTATAAGGTTGTTATCTACCAACGAAGTTTGAATCATCGCCATCGTCTCTTTGTAGCTTATCTGGAATATAACAAGGAATATATAGGATTAATAGTTTATTCACGATTTCGGAATTGTACTAAACACCAAATTTTTATTTCTTACATTCTCAAAAATGAATTGGAACTGGAGAAGGAAGCAATAAATGATTACTACTGCACCTGTCAATCCAGTGCCATAACTTTGGTTACATGCGCACACATCGCAAGTGTTTTATGTTGTTTAGGAATTGCATATCTTCAAAGGCATGTCAAATATCCGGATGGCCGTTTCCTTAATATCGGTATCCTATGATGATCGTATACTTAGCGACATCAATCGTAACTATTATGGTTACTGACCATCACCACTAACAGAGAGTATCAAGATAATATGAATGTTGAGATTCTTATGGACGAATAGAGAAAACTATAAAAGCGGCCCCTTTCAGGGCCACATGGTGTGCAAAATCCGATCGAGCAACCTCCTCGTGGTGCACATTAAGTAGCGCTAATAGCGGCATGCTAGGGCCCACAGTACTCTTAAGTTTTAAAGGCTCAATTAAACGTACAGTGTGCAACAGTAATTCTTACACTCAGATATGCTCAATCGAGTCCTGAATAAGGCACTATAATTGATATTTAATCCTCCATATCTCGGAAACTGTTCAATTCACGAGTTTGGGTCTATTGGAACGTTTGATCAAGACATCGTAAACTACATCATACCAAAAGTTCAGCTAATTTAATCATTTTGCATAAGATCTGTGCGGGGTTCTTTGTATAAAATTGATAAATTTGGAATCACTGTATATTGTATCCATGAATAAATTTATACATCTTTAATAACAACTTCCACATGTGCAATATAAGATTGCATATGCAAAATAAAATTACAGATTTATATTATAGTACTTTATCCGGATGATATGGGTATAACGGTACACATGATATGTTATGTTATCCTAGATGTCACATATTTAATAGTTCAAATTTATAATATTATATTCTCATACAGTAACTTTAGTAGTTATTAAAATCAAGATAAAAGCGTATGATACTTATTACTGTAAGATTCAGTTTAGCAGTTATGGGTTAAACAGCAATTTCAGTTAGACTGAAATGGATTACTTTTGTTTTTAAATTAAACTTTTAGTGTTTATGCGCGATCGTAATTAACGGGACCAGAAAATTTGTTTTCCCAAAACTTTCTAACAAATGTACACAATAACTTATTCGACACTGCCGAAACGCATCAGTGTTGTATGAGATAAAGGTATTAGTACATTGCCTAGTGCTAGACATGAAATGTGTATTTGTATAAAAGCATTATTTTTACGGCATTATTTTTTGATTGAGCTATTTGAAATAAATATGTATTTCTAAAACTTACGTACACTATCTTTTATTTCGAATATCTTCTTTTGTGCCAATAGACTTCATTTACGCGATTTTCATTCACGTCAAACGAATCCACATGGAACTGATACTCCGCGTAAATTCAGGGGCAAGTGTACTATAAAGCTATTGTCGCAAAGTTATTATCGTTAAAAATTGGTGTATTCGTATAGGTGACAACGGTAATTGCAATATAATCCGTTGCTAGAGCTCAAGGAAATCATGAAGAATTTTGATGTACGTAGACAGAACGTTCTAGACATGGAACTGACGGGACTTGCAATCGAGGGGAAACGCGTTCCGGCAGTAACATTCTGTCGGTATTCTAGCTACGTAAGTGACACATTGACGGGAACTGACCACCGGTTGGCAGCCCTGACCGTCTCCCCAGGGTGACTAGTTACCGCATGATTGGCCCTCCATTACCATATAACGTGCACACTAACGTGCATGCGGTCCTCCGCGATATTCCTCCTCCACCTTCGGATTTGCTTCGATTTCCTCCATTTCTGAACGAAAACAAACAGCAAGAATGATTCTAATAAGTTTTATGTTGATGCAAAGTCTCAGTTTCCTTGACCTTCTTTAATATTTTTTGAATCACTACATCTTACAATATCTTACAAATATTATTATCTGTTGTTACTAGGATAATTATTAGTCATCTTTTAAGACGAACTTTAAATAAATTATTCTTCATATAAAATATGAATTATATTTCATTTTTCATTTTCAGAACTATTAGACTATGTCCCATATGTTTAATATGCTGGCTGTCTTAATATATCTTTGTGTTAAGATTATGTCGTTTGAGATGTTCTTTCAGAGAATTTAGTATGATTCGTATAACCGATCATTTCCAATTGTATCGCTAGTGCTGTGTACTTTACCATTTTCTTTATTGCATTTTTCTTGTAAATAAAGATTGTCAAGTTTGTATATTATATTTTATTTCATTTATATATTATATTCTAAATTTGTGCATTATGTTTTTTATTGTATGTTCGAATGTAATGGCCGGTCTGTTATTTTTACGTGTTGTGACCTAATATAAATAATAAATTTTAACTAATCATTTTATCACGTTAAAATCAAGTTATACTTCTTTACTATTTCTGTATATTATTATTTTAACTGTGGTATTTTTTCCTTCTAGCTTTATCTCTATATTCTACTTTCCAAATCCCAGCTTTTCTCGAAACAGAATAATACTGAATTTCCCTCATTTGTTGTCAGTCTGAGTTTCAAAATAAAACGTCATTGTTTTAAAATTTAACTCGGGATTTTCAATATTACTGATATTGATACAATATATATCGGGAAACTAGCTTTATCAGAGATCTAAGGACGCATATTAATAAGCTAATAACTAAGCTCGTGAAACGTAAATATTTTCTTCTTCACTTAACCACTCTACATGTAGAAACCTCAAATAGTATCGTAAGAGTAAATATAAGAATCTGATTAGAAGAGTAAATGTGACAAAGTAGAAATGTGTTACAAGCAGTAGCAATGATTTTAAAGATATGAATGACAGGGAGACGAATGAAAAGAGGAATGATAAACAGATTGTGATAAAAGTTCATAGGATAAAGTTCAATTCCCATTGTATTGTAAGGAACATTATACAATATTATTTTTGTCATCTAATTTTCCTTATCGTTACACTGCTATAGTATGAATTATTGTTATGTCAACTTGTATTTTTCTAATCAGAATAGGAATCTAGGTCATCTATCATGATATATAGCCCCCGTGCACGATGAAACGTCACTGTAGTTCTTAGAATGGCTGCGAACTTCAGATATGTTTAATCTTTTCCGAACACCGAATCTTGTATATGACGTTCCTATGAATCATAATCAGCGTAAAAACAAAGGGTTTGCTTGGGAAAAAAGAGAAAATGAAAAGCTATCGTGCCGTTGATGGAAGCAAGCATCATATCCCCCCGGACCTAGTCGTTTCTCGTAACACGCACATTTTTCGAGATTCTGGTATGAGTCGACAAGATGTACGAACGAGTTTGTACCGAGGTTTCAAAGGTTTTTGCAGCCTTATCTCCCGACCCCTTCGGTATAAGGCCAGGACTCGACGAAGAGAACAACCCTGGCCACGGTTAGATGGATAGACACGACGCGAACGTACGTAGACATGTGAGGGTGCACTCGCTTAATTACACCGGAGGCCTCGTGGGATGCTGAGAGGTTGAAGCGAACCTTACCCTCCCTCTTCCGTCCTTTCGGTTCTCCACCTTCGATTCTCGTCCCCCTTTCTCCAGCTTGATATTCCCTCTCACTTTGTCTCACTCTGCTTCTCTTCTCGTGATATCTGCAACGTAACCCCACCAGAATATATCGCATCTCCGCGCTGAGATTTCCAAACTGGCGCGTAGGTAAGCTGGTGTTGCATCTCTCCTGGGGACACGTGGCCGGTTGCAGTCGAATGCACTGTCTGCATCGTTGAGGCGTTCTGCAAACGAACCGCAGCTCGTAATGGCGCACGAGTAATTCCCCGTATCCGACGTCGTTGCTCGAGAAACACGGTATGTACTCGTTTCGTCTACATACAGTCGACATGTTTGTCATGTACGAACGCATTATACTGAAACTTTTTGTTTCTCATTTTGTACGCTACCGTGAAACTCTCCTCTGTTCACACCTCTTGGAACGGATTTCTCAATGGTGTGCTATGTTTAATAGGAATTGGGTTAAATTGGAATTATGTTCTACTTTTGCTTCCGTGTATTTTTCTGCCTGTTTTGGTTTTTCCACATTTAAAGCGTGGTTTCAGTGTTGAATACTCAAAAGTTTTTTCAATTTTAATAACGCTTATCTTCTTTTAATTCAGAATTTACCTTAACATTAGATATTCAATTTTTTTTTTAATTTTAAATATTTATATCATTTCTAAACATTATGTCTTAAAAATCTCTTTTAATTTTAAGAATGAGCTTTATTTGTATCACAATATGGCGATACCCATGAAGTAGGTATTAATTCTAATGTCATCATAAATTATTTTATATATTGTTATCATTATTTATTATTTATTATTTATTATTTTATTATGTTATCATTATGTTATTTCAAGAGTTATTTCATAATAACTAGTATAAGTGCTCTTATTCGTTCTATCACGTTTAAAAAGTAACAAAAATGGAGTTGAGTTAGTCTGGCTCTCAGATATAGAAATAAACTGTAAGTCCTACAATTAATGTTCTAAGGAAAAGAATTTCTTCCTTATTAAAATATTCTTTTTGATTAGAATATATCCAAACTTGTTTCTTATAACAATTAGGAATGATTGTAATAACATTTCCATCTATATTTACTAACATTGATCTTCATATGTACTTTTTATAAACAAAAAGTAATTTTCTAGTGCTTTTTATACTCACACTTCAATTGAAATTGAATAACTGTACTTACCTTAATTACACCAGTTCCTACTTATCTTTAAATATCTACAGAATATTTTGACACCCATCATTAATTCAAAATTATGTGGTTGTAAAATTGATTTAAAATTATAGCTTAAATCTTCCACTTATATTTAAATTTTGACGGATAATTTTGTTAGACATTTTTAAATAGAATTTTTAAAACGTAATTTAAAGTATGGCTTAATTAGACCTTTTTCTAGTTACACTTCAATTTATATAGAGTATGTTAGCAGAAATTATTAAATAAAGTGGTAGTTTCAAAATTACTATCAATTACAAGATTAATCTACTATGAATATAATATCAATTTACGTTTGAAAACTTCCAAACGATAGAATGGTCCGTATTACTATTATACATATAATAAACTAACACCTTGTTAACACAAGATGGGTACACCGAGAACAGAGCGGTCGTACAACGTACGGTCGCCAACGACGTGACAATTATCCCGTAAACGGTGTCCCATTCGAACCCCCTGGCAATTCTAATCTGCCCTTGGTCTTTACTATGTAACGCCACTAGTTTATCCCTGTATTTCGATGCACTCGCTTAATCAGTTAATTAAGAAGAAGCCGGTAAATGGACTTAACGATTCGTTCCAACGTGCTCGCTTCGGACACGTTCGACTCTAGAAACATTCATCATTCCGACGCCTGTTAGTGGCGCAAAACGTCTACGTGGTCTAATCTTGTGCCCATAAATAAGATAACAATTTTTCATCCCTTCTTACAGAACCTTGACTCGAGGGGTCGCGCCCACGAGGAATGAGAAAGGGATGTGATCGTGGAGGAGAGCCAAAGAGAGGGCAGAAGGGAAAGCTGAGGCAGACAGAAAACGGAAAAGTTTGTAACCCTCGTTACTGGGTATCGAGTTCCAATTAGATGACGATCGCATTTCCAGTGGCGGGCCCGGAAGACGTTTTTGCGTGTACCTGAGACGAACGGCTGATCGCCGACTTACCTTATCCTCCCATGGGTAAATCAAACGGATACTAATTTGTGGCGTTCAGGGAGTTTCCTTGATTCGAACATCGTTACACGTTGGCAATCATCGTAATCGTTTTTTCCTTACTATCGACACTCGATGCCTAGATGAATTTCAATCCTTCTTACGAACACACTTGCCTGAACACCGACAGTTAAGACAAAACCATTTCTACCAAAATTAGTCAAAATGTTTGGTCTTTAAGAAATATGTAATAATAACATATTTATATATCTATTGATTTATTCTATTTTTACAGAAGGGATTCCACGTTTGTAGTGTATTTTTGGTATTATTGATCCATTTGGAACCATAAGCCTTAAATGAGTGTTACTCATTTTATCGCCTACGTATCAATAAGAACAATGAGTATAATAAAGAATTCATTTCATTCTCAGTATGTACATTTAATCATGAATTCTAAATTACAAATTAAAGTACGTTCCTGAGTACATTTACTCAGAAGTACGCAAGAATATATACTTTATTTTGTAATCTAGAATGCATGATTAAACGTTTACAATAAAAACGAGAGAGTTGAATAAAACTCTTTTTAGATCAAAATAACCAAGTTATGAAATAATCTTGAAACATTTTACAATTGACTGAATATATTCGTTTTATGAGTACATAATAATTTTTTCTACCTATGTAAAAATAGTGTAACACAAATTTTAATGCATATAATAAAATCTCGAAGGAGGTAAAAATGTTTTCCTTTCGTATATTTTTATTAACAAAAAGAGATACGTTTTATAAAAGTTTACGGATTTAATACCTTTTTAAATGTTAAATATAAACATTTTAATATTACACATATCCATGTCGAACACGACATACCAGCAGTGTGACAGTGAAGAATATAATTTTTTTCAGGTGGATATACAAAGTGGATATAAATGTAGTTTTTGTTTTTTTTAATGAATGAGATGTTTTTGTTTACATAGACCGAGTCAAACATAATAATGTATGAAGCTACATTATTAAGAAAATCAATAATTCCTAAGATATTTGATTAATAATTTTTAAACACTAATTGTCTTTCATTTTACAGTCAATCTATACGTCATA
The DNA here is from genome assembly GCA_945859555.1 of Megachile ligniseca. Taxonomy (NCBI): domain Eukaryota; kingdom Metazoa; phylum Arthropoda; class Insecta; order Hymenoptera; family Megachilidae; genus Megachile; species Megachile ligniseca. The sequence goes on from OX243785.1 coordinate 975,208, forward strand.
GTACATAGTACATTCATTAGTAAATGAATAATTTGAATAATATTTTATATATTATATTTTGCTCCAAATGGATACTCAAGTACTTCTGTTATAGAACAAATGTACAAATATATTTGAAGTCTTCAAACTTATTACTTCTCGCAAAATTCTTCATGTGGAAAATGAAAAAAAACGTAAAAATATCGAAAGAATTGGAATCTAGAACAATTTAAAAATATTTTAATGGAAATGTAAGCAATTCTCGACGTCAATGTGGATATGAATAATACATTTACATTTCTATTTCGGAAAACCTACTTAGATAACTATAAAATTGCAAGGTGAAACAGATGTTCGTTTAGATAGTAAATGCTACAAGGTTCATTCATTATTCTAATTATCAGTACGCTCCTCGTTAATATCATAAATGGAAAGTGAACGTTATCAACGACGTTGTGGAAAGAATATTTCGTACCTTTTGTCACGCATCGTAGCAGGCACATCCTATAAATAAAGTCAATCCATCGCATAAGTAATTCTTTGTTCTGTGTTCTACTTCGCTGACCGACATTATTTCACACAACCATAGTAACCCTAATATCTACGTATTAAGGTTAAGTAAGTACTATCTACGTACAGTCTACTTAAAATAAAATTAGGACTATCCATAAAATTCGTCCTAAAATCTCACTTACTAATCATTAGGACTGAAACATGTATCCCCCACGGATCATATAACGAGCTTTCAATTTTTAAACGGTGCATAAATTTAAAACATTGGGGCCTCGATAGGGTAAAAAATTACCTGGTGCGGCAAGACAATATTTTTGCAATTTTTCAGGAAGACTAGGAATCACATAGACAATAAATACGATAGGGATTTTCAAGTTGCTCATATTTGTGCTCGAGATTGGTTGCAGATTCCAAACTCAATCCCACTTATTTACTCTTCTGAATTCTATAATTTCTGTAAAATTAAATATTTTTATTTCATTCTTTTTTCTAAAACTGTATTCTTTTAAAAATATTGCAGTGCTAAAATTAACTCTCAGTTGTTATATACAATATCTGTAGTTACATGATCGTCACATTAGGTTCATTAGACCCACTACAATTTTTAAATAGTTACTGTTTATATATTAAAGGAAAACAGGTGAATTTTAATATTTGAATAATATATTTTTGATTAATATAAAATTAAAATAGTGCTAAATTTATAGTCAATTGTAATGACTGACAGAAATAAACTCACATAAAGCAATAACTTCTTTAATTTGTGATAATTTTAATTATTGTTCTTATTATTTAATTTAATTAATATAGTCCTGCATATATTATGAAGTAAATAAAACTCATACACACTGATAATCGGACAAACATTTATATAAAAATTTCCATTCGAAACATCCCAAATTGCCGTTTTCAAAGTATTTTCTTTTCCTCTTAAAACAACCTTCATTTTTTAAAATTTCTCATCACACAAATACGAATCTATTTCGTAAATAAGTAAATCTATTCGTAGAAGCATGTTATGTTAATATAAATTGTACAATGCTGTATGTATGTGCATTTTCTTTTTAATATCCATGTAACAGGCCATTCAAATATGCTAATATTTTTATTTATCTTCTCCTGCAGAGGAGCACCATCTTTCTGGGGCTCTGGTTAATACTCATAAATTCTTATTACTATTACTTGCATTATATTCTTTTTTAATTTAGTATAACGTACGTTAAATTCCAAATTTTTCTATTTCAGAAATTTGCAGATTTCAAAATTTGGGAATTCGCAAATGTTAGACTGATAAAATTTCTTATAAGATGCAGTAGAATATAAGATATTTGAATGTGAGGATCAGAAGATGTGGATATTTGAGATGGTGAGATTTTTGTAATGTGAGGATCTAGGAATTTGGGGTCTTGGAAATCTGAGGATTTGGGGGAATGGAGGAATTTGAGAATATGGAGAATTGAGAATCAGGAAATGAGGAAATTAGAGAATTAGGAAGCGTTGAAATTTGGGAATTTGAAGATTCGGGAAGTAGAGAATTAAGGAATTAGGAAATGTTGAACTCTGAGAACGTTGGAATTTGGTAACATGGGAATTGGGAGGTTTGGAGATTTCGGAATTTGGAAATTAGGAAATATTGAAATTTGATTACATGGGAATTTGGAGATTTGGGGATTTAGTGATTAGGGAATTAGGGAATTAGGGAATTGAGGAATTAGAGAATGTTAGTCTTTAGGAATGTTAGTATTGGGAGATATGAATTTGGGGATTTGGGAAGTAGGAAATTCGAAAATTCTGGGAATGAAGGAATATTGAAATTTAAGTATTTGAAATCCTGAACTTCTAGGCCTTTAGAATTTTCAAATATAAAAATTAAAAAATTTTCAAGCTTACATATCTTCGATCTCAAGATGAAAGATAAATGGCTGAGCTCTTACGCTGATTCTTAATTTTTTAACTTTTGAGGATATACTCTGCGTTGTTACCAAATAGATCTAAGCGAGTTAAATTAGTTATTAGTTAGAAGGTTTGCTCGTCTAACATAAAATGATATTAATTGTAATGAATGCAATAATTTCTACTTAACAATCAATTTTATACGAAATATTTAAAATGTATCAGCGTTGTATCTTTACATATCCAAGATTTAGTACTTTTAATTTACAAGCGAATATAATTTTAATAATTTAACAGTTCTCTCGTAATATTGCTTATTTATTGATTCACACCCACCCCACCTGTGGACTGTTTGGTACACGAAACAAGCGTAACTCGATACGGAATATCGAAGTCAGCGTACTCTCTCGAGAGGTTTCGAAAGCCACGATATGTAGCTCGCGACTCCTCCGGAAGGAAGGTAGGTACCAAAGAGGTTGCCGAGAAGATCGTGCCACGGTAGAGGAAACGGTAGGAGGATGCTATGGAGGCGGAGGATGCACTCCAATGGGTCCTGCGACAAAGAGCAAGATCAGTGTGACTCTCAGATATCCCTTGGGTTCCGAACGACGATCCCATATGGTTTTCACCTTACTACTGTGGATAGCATAGTTGTAACTTTGAAACAACATTATTCAAAGGAAATATTAAAATTGAATATCCTAAACAGATTTACGTGATCGATTACAGAATTGGTTAATACGATGAGGTGATTAAGATAGGGTAATTTAGAGAGAATAAATAAATTATCTTCCGTAAGAATAAAATTTCGTTTATAACCGAATAAAAGGCAGGGAGTTTCGTTCATGATGTGCTATGGTAAATAAATTTACCATAATAATAGTCCACTATTTTAGAAAAAATAGACATATAATAAATTATAAAACATCTATCGAGGACCCGATGTTAGGGGATGCAAGCCGGACTATTACCCAGAGCAACAAATTTGGTTGAACGAATACAGAAAAGTTGAAAAAGCGGTAAAATGTAGGTAATACTTGGTAATTGTACTACGCGTCTCAGTTCCACCTTGGGAGTTTGATTTCTCCAAGATTTTGATCTTGGTCAATGCAGTGAGCTTCGTCAGTTGAGATCGGTTGTTTCACTTCTGTCACATAATTGTGAACAGTAAGTGTACAGAGCAAACTTCACCCATTTTATATGATAGAGCATAAGATAACGATTTTTGTTATTTAGTATAAAAAATGTGGAAAGATAATTTTAAAAACATGTACAAATACCTTAAATTAGGAAAAGAATTAAGTAAAATATTTTCTTTTACGTTTACTTTTCGATAATATATAAAAGTATTTATTTTAAGTTTATTATAATACCTTAATATTTTGTTTAATAAAATCTGACGGTAGCACACGTTTGTCAGGATATCAATGCAAAAAAGAAGACTTTTGAGAGAGACGCGATACTTCACAAGAAAGCGAGGGCGTTAGGTTCTTCCTTAGAGAAGGGTGCTCTTTCTTACAATCAGGGGTACGTGATAAAATAATGACACATGAATAGAAATCTGATTTAACTATGCTTAAATCGTATTTTGAACTTATCAGAGTTTAATTTCGTTATAACAAATACTATTATAGATAATGTTGCTACTACCAGTAAATTGTTACTACCACAGAAAAAATACACATAAACAATCAATTAGCTTCATTTCCAGAAAACACTTGTGAAGTAAAGGTAATAACATACCGCATAATTTTTATTCCCGATCCAACAATAGCCCAATAAATTGCAAGGTATAGAAACAATATTTTTAGTAAATGATGGTCATTCAACTTCTCTGTACGATTACAAATTTCTACAGAATAATAAGAGTTACAGATTCACTTCACGAAGTTACAATAGAAAACCAGATAAGGTTGAGTAAGTTCTGAGAGATTGCCTTATTTATTGTGTTACGGAAGATGTTGTTGAAAGTAATTGAAAGTATGTAGATGTCATGCTAAAGTATCATAAAACGTCAGAAAGCTACGTAGTTGAAACAAGTCCTGGTAAGAATTTAAGTGTAGGCTAAAAACCAGAGAGTCTCGAATGATCGTCAATTTAGAAATAAACTATTGGAATGCAGTTTTGTTGCGAACTGTTTCTACAGTTAAAATGTTAGGAAGAAGTTGTTTGGGATTTTAGGGTAAGTTGGATTAATTGTAAATAACAATAGCAACTTTTTAAAATTCATTGAGTTGTTGGCTGAATTTGATCCTGCTCTGCATGCAAAATTTTAAGAAAAAAAGGAATATAAGCAATCTACTCAAATAAAGTTATTCAGAACGAGTTACTTAATATAATAATTGATAACGTTAATAGCATATCCTAAAAGTAGTTTACAAATCAAAATATCATTCAGCCATGTTGGACTGTATCCATAATACTAGCAAAACTGAACAAATATTTATGATAATTACATATGTTTCTATCCATCGAATCAATGAGAATTCAAAAACATCAGAAGTTATAATAAATGGGAATTTTTAGGATTTGATCCTATCAGAAAATCTTCAGATTTGGAATCAACTGAAGTTTTCTTAAAGATTAAATACAATCGAGATTAACTTCACATGATATATGGAGACTTCATAAGCCCAAGAATCACTGTTGACTTCGAATATCGATATAGGAATGAGTCTTTTATTTATAGCATGACATCGTGCTCGCTAAACCCTCCTTTACTGTAGATAAACAAGAAGTAAGAGCATGTTTGGTTAGAACTTTTTACCCGCGGCAATGCATGTCGACATGTTGCTACGGACGCACGATTATCAACATTTTTATAAATATCTCAGAAGCATGTAACTTCCACAAAATCGGATACGATATTCGTATCCAGTATGTCAAAACGAGTAAAATGACATACATCATGTGCTAAAAGCTTGACAGGTATTGGTAAAGTCTTACCGTTTAGTTTATTATTCTTTGCATGTCGCGTCCCTGATAAATGATTTTAAACCACGATTCAAAGGAGCACCAACTCCGTCTTGATCGTCAATTTAACACGTCGCGACTTATTCGAATCTTATCGGATCAAGCGTGTAACGAGATTTATTCATCCGTCTGATATGCTCCCGGAGACACTATAGGAACCTGTGTTGACAGTCACTGGGGGATCGAATAAGTGGTACTCTCCGTGGCTGACTTCCGCTGATGGGGGTGCGACTGAGGAGAGTTTACGTCGACAGTGCACGGTAAACCCCCGGAATTGTGGCTCCCCCTTGCGCCTCCAGAGACTCCCGGCCCCGAGTATTGAAAATTACATCTTATTCTGCCGTGAACCACCCATCCGCCACCCCTTCTACGAATCAACTGAACCCCCGCCACCTGAAAACCGTTGCTTCCATGCGTTTGTAATCGGCCACAATCGTTACTCGATGCATTCACTCACGATACGTTCATTCCTCGATGTTGAAACTTTTAATGTCTCCTTTATATACAGTCGGTTCAAACTAAACATACATGAAATAAATATCCCAATACTCAAACGAGTCCCGATAATTAATCTATCAGTGGGAATTGTGTTAAAAATAAAATTTTTTTTTAATTGTTAAAGTTTATACTAATTAAAATGTAATCGCAAAATGTATTAGCTTTACATAGACATAATTATAAGTTTCTACCATTAAATACTCATATCACACAAAAATATTCTTGTAAAATATTCCAAAATTCAATGGTTTAGACTCGTTTTATAAAAACTCAAGCATGGGAGAGAGTACTTTTGTTAAAGTTCGGATTAAGTATTGTTAGATTATTTTTTAAATAGTACAGTTGCTTTACATTTTTTAAATAGTAAAGAATTCAAATTAATTTTATTTTCTATTAATTTTGTTTAAACATTGAAATTAAGCAATTTTTTTTTCACTAGTACGTGACAACGTGACACTGACCAGTTATTAAACGCCATCAAGGCAGATGCGATTTTACATAAGCCCAAATTATTAAACGAATCAGCCTTATTGCACTATGAATTTATTTCCTCGTCAATGTTTATTACATTAAAGTATATTTATGTTATATTTATGTTAACAATAACTATACAGAAATTTAATTTTGCTTATTCTTAAACTCGCCATAATCTCAATATAACCTACAATTTTGTAGTATACTTTCGAGAATTTTTTATATAATATAAAAATTACACAAATTTTTTAAAATGCCAAAAGAAAAGAAAAAGGAAAAAGGTTCTACACAAAAAGTTTATGTTATAGGAAAAACTTTTGTTGTCAAAATTAATTCTCCACAAAAAAATTAATGTATTGTAACTAAAATATTTTCATTCCATAAAATATTACGATTTTCATTTTGTTATTAAATGATTAAAGTAATTAAACTAATTCACATTTAATATTTGGGTCGATAATAATTAATCGCTAGGATAAACCATAACATTACAATGACACATTTCACTGAATATACAAATTGTGTTATCTTACCAAATCTATGTAAGTTAACAAAATTATGGAAAACAGTTTTTATTTTTCGTAATTACAATTTTTAAATACAATTACAATTTAAAATATTGCAAATTTGTAATGTTAACTTTTTTTTGATACATGTTTTTAATAGAAGATATATGTTTATTGTTATATCCCCATTAGTATTATTTAAATAATTTAAAAATGAACCTTTTCAAAGCTGAAAGAATCATGCAGTAAAGAGTTAGGCTAAAGATTCGGCTTCACTTTGAAGGAAAAATAATTATATTCTGTTTCGATATTTGTAATCATTTTTAACATACATTACTTGTGTTATTAGGACAACACGTAAGATTTGAAATTATTAGAATTGTGTTATGTATAACAGAAGAAATACTATCTAAATACGCACACAATACATACAAAATGTGTATAATTATACAGAGTGTCATAGAGCTCCATTTTGTAATTTAGATTTTAAAAGCGTATAAAAAATGAGAGTCGACATTGTCAGATTGTAAACATTAACGAGTATCTGACACGAGATTATACGCAAATGTCTGAAATACATTCTATTAATACGATACTCTTACTATGATAATAAATTTGTTACAGTTACATATCTTAATGATCGTGAATAATTACTTAATGAATGAACAAAATTTTCTGCTGAAAACATATTTTAATTACTATTAACTTTCTGAAAATTTCAGTTTGAGTTTAGAAACCTTATTGAACTATTTTTGTAGGCAAAATTTTAAATTTTTAAATTCAAATTTTAAATATTGATTTTGTTTGCTTTGTTTAAGAATAATATTGGTTATTATTATGTTTTATTATTATTAATTAAATAAACTTTTATTCTCTGCACCTTTTCTTACATCGAAATATATCTTCTCAATAGAAACTCATTTAAAAATTAGGTAAACCTAATTAAGTTAGGTTAAGTTACTCAAACTATTGCTCATTCGTAATGTACAAAGTAATGTTAACGTAGTTACAGAAATTAAAAATGTAAAGTACAGAATATTTATTTATGACACTCATACACGAAAATAAAATTGTCTTCTATATCAAATATACCTATATACATATCGGATAATTAATAAGTCTAGGTCCATTTTTATAAGAACTGAACTACATTTTGGTTCTATTGCAGGTATTTACAATGTTGTTTTTAGAAAAAGAAATTGTGATTAGTCTGAAAGGGTTAACTTAAGAATAACTTCATGAAAAGTTTTTACAAAAATTATGAAAACCTGAAATAACAAAAGGCAATATTAAATTGGTTATTAACAAATACTAATGCAGAAGAAACATTAACTATAAAGAATGTTTAAACAGGACATCTCCAAGATATTTTAAAGAAATCTTTATATGAATACATATTTCTATAAATGTGTATTTTACTGTTGTAAAATTTAATAAATAAAATGAAGAGAGAATAGGCTGATATAATGTTGGCTATCTAGCAAAATGACCACTATTAGCATTATTTTTATCTAATATTCTATTATCACTGTTATATTTGATATTTATATTTAAAGTATGTATACACTTTATTAGGACACCCTATACATCTGTAAATGCAGTGTGAAATGTTAAAGTACCTGTTGGAACAAATTATTTTGAATTAACCATTCAAATTAGTCGATAGCTTAAATTTTTTGGACTACCTTACAATATTGACAGCAATAACTTAAAATAAAAAATCGTTATGTATTGTTAAAGTTATATTTTAGTTTATATTGCTTGGAATTATTACTGAATGAAAATTATAATTAATTTTTCTTTAAATTCTGTTTGTTAATTAATACAATTTTTTTTAAATTATCAGTATTTTTAATTAAAATTAATCAAGACTTTATAATCACTCCGTGTATAGTGTCACATTTATACTTGTATGCATAACTTTATTTTTCGTTGTACATATTTCATGATACATGAATATAACATAAACCATATTTTCAATTTTATGAAGTCAGTTCTTAAATCCGCGTTATTATTTCAGTCATTAGCCAAAATGGTTTTGCATCTATTCACGTTCCACAATGTCACTTTTCGAAAGTTCAGAAAGTAAAGTACTACAAACGTTAATCCTTGTATTACACAAAAAATGAATAACGATTTTAATAGACAAAAACTATGTTTGAATCGCTCATGAGGATGTGTTGGAAAATATTGAAAGGATACTGAGCGAAACCTAACCTAACACGTCAAGTCGACGACGATAGAGGCAGGGAGGAGATCTCGTGGAAATATCGAAGCGAGGAAAAAGTATAAACATTTAGACAAGTTTAAACTCCGAACTTTCTTTTCGTGCCGCGACGAAGATAGGTACAGGGGTGGGTGAGTTGACGTTTCCAGGACTTCAATATTTGTTAAACTCAACTCCTCGTCCTTTTACCTTTCTGACATCCCTCTAGCTTCTCCTGTAGCCGCGTGCCATCGGGCGACCCTCTTTTATAACGCATAAACTTCACGATATAGGATCGTATATGGGTGACATATAGATTTTATATACGATTACCTCAGCAAATGCAACCGTCGTTTCTCTTCCGGTCCAATAAACCTAAGTGATTTTGCGATCGTATTTTCGTGGTTTCATTTCGATTGTGTTGTACTTTGATGCGCACGGATAAACCCCGACTCTCTGTATATTTCACCGAGACTTTTATAGATTTATACCATTTATATCTACTATCGCTTAGTTGTCTGTGGAAGAAGCTTGAATGAATCATTTATCACTTTTTATTAATTGTGAATACTGTGCGAATCATTAGTATTTCAATTATTTTGAGAACTACAACAGTCACAAGAATATTATTGAGAAGATCTGTTTATAAAGAGGTACAGTGATTTTTAAACCAATTTTATCACAAATCCATCCATAATTATATGTTTCCTATTTAACTGGAAGAGTTTTTCACAAAATAATAACTGAACTGCGTTACAGAAACGTATTATAAATATATAAATAACTACTATAACCTGTTACTGCAAACTACGATTTATTCTGCAGATACGTCAGACATAAAGATTTATTGACTGCTACAATGTTATGGCGACTAAAGGAAGTCAGAATGTCATACCCATCTTTTATTTAGCGATATTTTACTGTGTAAATTACAATTAGATTTGAATTAAATATTTAGTTGTACTAAAAATATAAAAAGGTTTTATTATACTTGAACTGCGAGTGTGCGGTGAGCATAGCTTGTCATTATAGTACAAGAGGTTAAGTACTATATTTGCGGATAAACGAAAAAATAATTAAGTTCATCGCGTTGACTAAATTAAAAGTATCTAACACAACATGGGATAATAATTATTTAGGAGAATTATATAAATTTGAAGTATTTTAATTTAATATTGATAAACTGTAACTGGCTAGGCAATTATCAGCCAAGTAAGGAAGTAAGCGTGTTTCAAAATTACAGAGGAGTTTACGGGGACGATTGGTTTTCAAGCGTTCACCCTCGGCTACACGCGTACCGCGGTGATGAAAACGAAGTGGAAGAGGTTGAATTTTAGCTTCGTTCTACCGTCCGGTCGGAGGGTAATGGGAGAGGGAAAAGAGAATGGGAATAGGAAGGAGGAGAAGCTGACGGGATTGCATTCGTGTTGGTCACGAGTTCCGAACTTGGGAATTTCGGCCGGTGGCTCGTTCGCGGGGCACAAAGCGGTCTGCCGGACTTAACGTGATTAGCAGAGATACCCCGGCAGCTTCCTATTATCCGCGGTCCAGACGCCGCCACACAACCATCCCCCATCTCCTTCTCCCTCTGGCCCTTTTCGACCCCCGCCCCCTCTCCGTCAACCACTTCATCTCGGTTCAACCGTACAAATGGATAACGCTGGCTATCAATGTTTTCGTTAAAATGTTGTCTTTCTTCCATCCGATTAGCTCTGATCTCCCCTGCACCCAAACAACTTGACCGCTATCTTTATTTCACCGATGAAGTTAAATATTTATAACAGAATCATTTTAACGAGACAGCTGCACGTATAAACTCAAGTATCCAAATGGATTTAGCTCCCAAACAAATTCTGTGCAATCGGTACGATTAAGTTTCCGTGGATACAGCTCTGCTCGGTTGATCAGGATCAGAGACGAAGAGTCGGGCCGATACTAAAATCAGAGAAGCGAAGCGATACTCGAATGCACGAGCTTGCGGACAGTACACAGGGTGAGAGTCCCTGCGAGTATGAAACTCAATTTGATTCCTGCTTCCACCCGACCCCCGGTCGTCGGAAACGGGGATGGGTGGCCAGAGAGGGAGGAGTGGCGGACCAACGCCACCCCAGAAAAGGGGGTGCTCCCAGGGGCGTGCGACTGACCCGACATCCTGCAGGATCCAGCCACTCATATTGCCAATTACCAACTCTACGACCCTCTCGCTTTTCGCTCGCTTCGGACTTCGAATGATTCCAGTCACTTTCAGGCTGCTCCAGTTACGTCGCCAACGTCCTCTTCGTCATGCTATGAAGAAAAGTCATCCTTGTGTATTTGTACGTTCCTGTATGCGCGCGTGTGTACCTATTCTGGAGTGTAATGAACATAATTTTAGTCAATATCAAAGAATCAATGAGTTATTAACATTAGAACTATCGACAGTTATAACGAAGCTATTTCTAGCAAAATCAGTTAAAGTTACTGGTGTAGAATATTTTTGTATTTATTGATTTATTGCTTTCTTACAAGAGGAATTTCGTGTTGTGTAGTACATTTTTGGTATTATTAATCCATTTCGGACCATAATCCTTAAGGGAAGTTTGACTTTTTTCATCACTTATTATCGAAATAATAAGAAAAATAAATACAATAAAGAATAGATGCTTTAGTAACAAAGATATTAAAATAAATTTTCCCTTCAAAGTTAATTCACTTTTATAATATAAAGTAAATTATTGGATATAAGAATTTGTAATTTGCTACATTTTTTTAAAACGTAGTTTCGCTTCTGAGTGCATTTTCCACATACATACTTTTCATAGATATTACAAATGGTGGTAAATCTGTTACTCTTACGTCATTTGCTTGAACAAAGTGAGTTCCGTGAAATTTTTTGGACCTTACATTTTTATGATTCTATCCCTGGTTTTACATTTATATGTATAATAAAATTTTATAATAAAACATTTCTAACGACACTCATAACAAAAGCATCAATTCTAATTTAACGTGCCTAGATCTACATGAACTTATTACGAATTATTGAACTGAAATTAGTCTGAATGAACTGAAAATATTTTCGAATGAATGCACTATTTTTGGATGAACATAATGATCGATCCGGATTTTTATGATAATTGTTACCATCATATTGAATGACATGTAGTAAAAAACGGGAAACTGGTTAATTCAGGTTTAGTAGACAGGTTATAGGATCTTTTGACACTTAGGAAGGTACCTGTCAGTTTGAGTGGTATAAGTAGCTATGACACAAAATTATTTTTATTTTAAATGAATAAAATAAAATATATCAGGCAGGAATTTTAAAATGAAATCGTGAAGCTAATCAGTTTGTTTGGTGTAGCAGTTCCAATGTTAAAAGTAAACTGTATTTAGTCGAACATCGTTTAGTCTAATTGATTATATTATGATTGATTACATTATATTGATTACATTACATTACATTATGAGTAAATCGCTAGTTAATACTAAGCGGGATTACGAGTTTTATTTACTGAAATAATTCAAGTTACCTTTTTCTTTACGTGTTAACTCGTTGATTTCTATGGAAGTTATCAGTAATCGAAATCAGAAATTGTATTTGCTGAAATAATTGACAAATAAAGAGTTAACCGAATTTTGAGAACCAATAATAAATTATAAATTTATCAGAAATTCAGTTTATTAAATTCATTCGAAATTTATAAAATAATTTATTATCATATTTAGGATGATAAATTAGGCTCTGACTTATACAGATTTATATTTAATATAAAGCATGCATTTCATCGAACTTTTCGCACATTTTCGAAATAAGACTTTATTTTCCGAATGAATTGCTTTATTTTATAATTATTTCCTGTTCATTATAACCAACTACAAATAAAACTAAGAGCTTCTCGTAAATTTCAAGAAACTTGTAGGTATTTGAATATTAACTGTTAATCGTCCTATTCTACTTATAATTAGAGTACTTATAGTGTTAGTTAAATTTTTGAAATTTACATGTAAGAAGATAAGTATTATATGGATTATTTTGTTTTTACTGATTTTAGAAAAAAATGTGAAATACTTTCTAGCATTACTGGACTAATTCTTACTTGTTTAATACTGAACTGAATATCTATAGCAATGTAAAGTCGTTCAAATTAATCTGTTAAAGAAATTTAAAGTTCGTCTGAATTTAATTTTGTATGCACGTAAACATCTTTTAAAAGACAGTCAATCCATCACCAATGATTTTACAAGTCACTTGGAATAAGTAAATGTGTACAACTCTGACTGTATTGAAACTTTTGATTTGTAAAGTATATATTATTTTTCCACAAGAAAAATTTCTGGTAATTAGTTTGTACTTTTATATTAAACAAATGTATTAAAATATATTAATGTATTGACTGCTAAGTGAGCATTGAAGGAGCGAAAATTCTACTAAAATACAATAGTCTCTTATCCTATTAAAGACAAAGAGACTTAATTATTTAACTTCAATTTTCAGCTTGCTATTACGTATTATTAACTAAATATTAAGAATACTTACGCTTCTTTTATACTTTCTCATTTTTATGCACTTAATATTTAATATTTATTACATTCGGTTACATTTTATATTTTTATATTTAAATTATACAAATTTGTAGCACCAATATCTGATAATTGCTATGGCCGTTAAAATATTCGGATAAACTATTGATACTAATGTTTGGTATTTTGAGCTAAAACTTTGTTTTGACAGACAAGATGTATTTAGCACAAAATAAGAGCAATTGAAGCACAAAAATTAATTTTTAAGAACGTAGGAATGGAATAGTGCAGTTATATTAAACAAAGTTCATTAATTGAAGTTTGATGATTTTCCTTGAAAATAACTAATGATCATCTCTTTTTTAAATTTTGGTTTGTTCTCAGTGAAATTATCTTTGTACGGCCGTCTACATACACTCTATCATAACACATTGCCTGGCACAGTGAAAAGTTACGTATATGGTCAGCCATATTCATAACAGAGATTATTAAAAATACAAATAGTAAATATTTCAGTTTTATTTTTTAATTTAGTACTATATATCATGGATACCTGCACAACGTTACCTGCGCTAAAAAGTTTATTTTCCTGTTTATTCTTTAGACGATTAATTTAACTAACACAGGAAAGATGCAACCACACCTTCGACGTTTTAAGTGAGTTTCGATTTAAACCATTTGCAATAATAAGAACAACTATCTTCCTACTTACATGATACTTTATTTACACCATTTTTTAAATAACGGATTTTAAAAAGCTGATAAATGTGCACATTGTGACAATACCAGCACAAGAATGCAACTTTTATGTTTCTGATTTTTTTTTATGAAACTTTTACTAACAGATTTTTTACATTTTTCTGATTAAAATGACATCAAACACAATTTCGTTTGGACTAGATTTACTCATTAAATTGACGATATTTTTAATTTACACGATTTTTAATAAATCTATAATCAGTATAAATTGGAGAGTAGGTGTATAATAAGAAGGAAGAATATTAGCCAGAATTGGCCAGTTAATTTTTGTAAAATAATTTTTACACTTTTATATTATGTAAATACTATATACAAGATATCACGTAACTGGTGGTGCAATCAGAAGTGGGATGATACTGTACGAAAAAATAAAACAAGAATGTAGAATCAAATTTTGTCATATACAATGGCTATGTTTTCGAGAAAATTGAATTTGAAAATCTATTCGTATCAGAGGAATGTTTCTATCACAATTTTTTTTTAAATAAAACCTCATTTCAAACATTTTATTTCACATTTTCAATTTATTCTTTTATGTATGTTAAGGGGGGCAAAGAAAAATACTTTCATGACAAACCGTCTAATATTCAGATTAGATAATACATATATTGTATTTTAGAGATTACATACATATTAATAAGGTACGAGCACGTGTTGTCGCTCAGACGCACAAACGGACAATAGGAACGGTCAACGGTTTGTACCGAAAAACAAAACAGCGTCGCTCTAGCAAAAAACGCAGGTGATCGTTCGCTTAATACGTCGTATACAAACATGTATAAAAGGTCGTATTCGCGCAAACACTTAACCTTGTTTCAAGGTTAATCACCTCATTTCTTAATTGTACCACAGTGTCATAAATTGCTTTAGAAACATATACTTCGAAGAGAGGACTAAAAAAAAGTATAAATTATTACTTCTATTTCATTTTTAGAAACTAGTAATGAGTAAGAGATTCTAACCAATTCATAAATCAAGTTATACTGACAAAAAGGACCTTAAAACAATTTTACAAATGCCACGAGTGGAAATTATTTATTAATCATTAATAATGAAGCAGTAATCATAATGCCGTCATATTATAATGTCATTTCAATGTTATTTCCACTCACTTTCCAAACTTAAGAGTTAGAAAATTTGTAATTTCAAAATATGAAAGTTTTATATTTCCAAATTTTCGCAACTTCCAAATTTGTAAATTTGAAAATTTAGTGACGAAAAAATTGAAATTTGTATATTTGTAAACTCCTGAATTCCAAATTTGTACAATTTCTGAATTTTGTGTTTCAATATTTCTCAATTTTTAAATATTCGAATTTAAAAATTATGGGTTTTTGAAAATTGGATATTTTGATTATTTAATAATTTGACAGTTACATAATTTGAGAAATTGATATTTTGATAATTTAACAATTTGGTAATGTTATAACACTCAGGTGCCATTAGGATCGACAACTATTTTGATCGTATTTCTATTCATATTTTCTATAGAAATGTACGTATACATGAATACAAAACGTATGCATAAAACAAACACATATTTATAAACAATACGTTAAACAGACACATATAACATTTTCACGTTATAGGACAGATAATATTTAGATTGAGGTGTTAATGAATCATTATTAAAATTAATAGAATACTTTGGAATACAATTTCTAAGAAAATATTTTGTCATCACATGTATATTTGAAATAACATCTTAGTAGAATTAATTATTAGTAAACTTGAATTATATAAATAAAATCCTACCATTACTCTAAATAATAAATTTATTAAATGAACAGCATTTATTTAAACTCTTATCCACTTATTTACTTATTTATTTATTTCTTTTAAGTAAATCTTTTTATTTTATTAAAATATCGTATGATGTCACAAAATCCAGAAAAGATTGAACAAAACATACCACATGCAAAAGATAAGTATATAAAGGTTGTAGAATGAAATGACATATTTTTATGTGATGTTTATTCTCAAAATAAATAAAAATGAGTTTTCTAATTAGTATTCAATTAAAAGATCTACAGATGTAACTGAATTAAATTTTACATGTTTTTAACTAGTTATCCCTTTCATTTTACCCATGAGGCACACCAGGATATTTCTACGCTTCTTTAAAATTTATTTTCCTTGCTAGCAAGATATTTCTTTTTTTAACAGACTATCCTATAATATGAAATCTTCAAATATTTAAAGTTTTAAACATTACTACTAATCCTAAGTTGACCACGCACTATCAAAGAATGAGACTTTTGTTTAAAGGAAATATATTAATTAAGAAAATATAGTAATATATTTCCTCTTATGACATTAAATCTAAAGCTTCAAATATTTCTATTAATATTACGTTGGCCACAGACTAACAGAAGATAAGAAGAAACGTGTCCCAACTTACGCTACGTTCCACTATAAGTTATCCTAATTCAGTAACTAATCCTTCAGTAAGGATGTGGAATAATGAATAGAAAGATGTGTCCCTTCTCAAGCAGCGAAGGAAGAGAGTTCCAGCTTAAAACGTCCAACAGCACGAGCGTATCATCACTTCAGACAGGTCTTGCGACTTGTGAATCTCATTAAAATCATTGGTGCGTGCTTTTCGGTTTCCCGGCTTCGCGCTGGCGACCCACGACTCTATTAAGATGACCACGTCCCCGTGATATTGCTCAAACATCAAGCTATCACCACGCCTTCATCCTAGTGCTCACTGGTCGAGTTCACAGCCCAGCAAGTTTCTACTACTGAAGAGTCAGATTACGTGTATGTCTTCTCTGTCATAAGATGCGAGACATCAAATCGATTATATTTTTAATTTTGACGCTTGGATGTGTTGCGTAATTCCAGAAGTATTTTCATTTTCTTTAGAAGTGCATAATAAGTGAATAAAATTTCACAAATGCTATAATACTGTTGACACATGTAAGATTCATTCCATTCTTCTACCGTGTTTCAAAATTTCTTTGACTTACCGGGGATTTATTTTCCAAGTTAATTTCTTATATCGCGTAAAGGACCGAATGTTTGATTACGAACAGCATATTTTCAATGAAATAAATCAGTAATTATTGGAAATGGGCAAAAAATTATATGAAAATTTATCTACATTTAATAATGTTTTAATTGATATATTTATTGCTCAGCAGGACGACTGTAACAAGTAATTGTAAATAAACGACATGAATTGAACATATAAATTGAAGCGTATTCGAGGACTAGAAGAAAATAAAACGATGTTAAAAGTTACTCCGTATCTTTTATTTCATTCATTACTCTATTAAAAATGAATATTCAGTGTTTCTCAATATGATTCCTTGTTGCATTTAAGGCATGCAGAATTATTTTGAAACAATCGAACCGTAATAATTAGGATAGGCAAGGTCTGCAAAGTTAAAATTGAATCACAGTTAATTCAAAACTTGATCGTTCAACATAAGTTGTATAATATTTTTCTTACAAATGCTTACGATTCATGACAAATGATTTCATATTATAATAACCGCGATCACGTTTTAAAGAATAATTGACAATGATCCTTCAAGTTTTACAATACGCTTACAATCTTCATAATCATTTAATCAGCAATACTTTTTAACTCTGTTGTCCTTCTTAACGCAGTAAAGAATGACATATTATAAATGTTTTTCTAATTTTTCATATTTTAAACCGGACTGACTAGTTAGAACTTATTTTCTTTACGTAGCACCAAGAAGAGCTCGCATTTTTAAAAGGTATGTATTTTTAATCTCTGTGAAGGAGCTCTCTGTTTTAGCGCTAAAAACATGTCCCTTTATATTTAAGAACATAACACTTATATTTATGTTAATAACATGTGTACAAAAATATAATTTTGATTATTCTTAAATTCGTCACAATATCAACTTAACCTAACAATAACCTAGAATATTATAACATACTTTTAATTATTTTTCATACATCATAAAGTCATATAAATTCCTAGAGTTCAGAAGAAATAAAAAAAGAGAAAAGATTACACAGAAAAATGTTTGTATAGCACTACAAATCTTACAACAGGCACTTCGTTAGATGTATGTTAACGAAAAATCCCATAGGTAATTTATGACCAGTAAACCCATTTTAATTGATTAAATGAATTTATTACGAATAAAATATTTTCATTTCACAAATTATTATCAACTTGACTCTTTTTTTATTAAACGATGAAAATAAGTAAATCAATATATATTTAATACTTGAGACAGTAATTAATGACTATAGCATGCCATAAATGTCGTTTAATTACAGAGCCATATGAACATTTACAAATTTCAATTAATTCAAAATTTTTTTTTTCAAAAATGTAGATTTTTATTACATTACCTGAAAGTAGAAATTTTACCCTTTCAGATGAACATATTATTGTATTGTCAGAATATAAAAGAAATTTCAATTATTTTACCTACTCCCTTAATCGTTTGACTACTGGGATATTTTCTTTAAATGAAGATGATTCTGCTTCCATTTGTCACTTCAGTTTTACATTATTTTTCTACCAAAGACTGTTATCGTACTTTTCCGGCATTCAAACAATAGGGATATATTAGTAATAATATTGAATGTACACATCGTTATTCTATTTCTTCTTTAAAATCCAAAGCTGTTGGTTAATCTTGCCCTTCGTCACATTCTCTTCACTCTTCGTTTTATCCAGCTCGATTATATGGAAAGCAAATTTGAATAATGTCTTTTATCGGCCTGAACATCCCCTTGTTATCCGCTTGGTAGACAGGAAGGTATGTGTGCGTATTTATCGTAAATATTCCAAGTGGTTTGGCTCCCACGGGATACCGTATCGTTGTAGAAGTCTCGACATTAAGAGGAGCGTGTTTTACTCAAGATTTCGCAAGGTATCAAAACGGGCCGATTAAAAAGTTTTTAAAACAATCGCGATAGAAGTGTCATAAACATATCTCCGTTACACAGGAAGTTACATCGATTACATTTCAGTACCCTATCGCGATCAAATGTTTTTATTTCTTTTCTTATACGTGTCAAATATTAAAGATTTAAATATTTACTGTATTTATCTCATCCCCACATCAAAAAGTTCTCTAGAATCTCATTTACGTTAGTTGTTATCTTATTGTTCACAGGATTGTGTTATAGCTCTAAAAGTACAAAATGTTAAAAAATTTTTCTTGAACAAGCTATCGATAACATGTGAATAATATGTGAAATTATTTGAAGATAAGATAAAGTATTAGATTATTCATACTTTAAGCAAATTCATATGTTCCTCTTTTGGTAATATTGTTTTCTTCCATTTTAAAACTGTCTTCTATAGAATAGATTTATGTAAAAACGTGCAAACAAGTTCTTAGCACCAAAGACTAGTAACTGAAATATGCATTTTTTCAGTCATTCACATGTGGCTTGATTTATTGATATACTTGTTATTAGCATTCTCTCATAAATAATAAATAAACAAATAAAAGCAAGTACGATTTATAAAAAATGAGAGAGGTGTCAATAACCGGATCAGTCATAACTATTGGGACTCTTACTTTATATGGAACTGTTATACATTGCACAACGCTAGTTACTTAATTTAAATTAGAATTGTATCTATTTTTGTAAAAGAAACGCTTGAAAAATTGTAAAAATTCTTACAATTTTAAGAAAGCATTTTCAGTACATGAATTGATTGTGTGTCGTAGAATAAAAGATATTATATATAAATGGTAAATTACAAATTTTACATGAATTCTCAGACTCCTTGTGAAGTTTATAACGAATTAAACGAGCTTTAATGGAGATCGATTAGTCGATTAGTTTTAATATTTTGCATTAAAATGTAAAAGATATGATTTCGAGACAAATACGTTTAAAAATATCGTTATGTTTTAATACGTAAATGGTACAAATACATTTGAAATACTTTTCCACAAATTTTCGAAAGAAAACTCTCACACATAGGGAACAAATTATTCAAAAAAAAAATTCTAGTAATAATACGATTTTGAATATTGCTTTACACAGATTACATGTATAAAAGTTGTGAATTGGGTTTACTGAAGCACAAGC
Organism: Megachile ligniseca; assembly: GCA_945859555.1. NCBI lineage: Eukaryota > Metazoa > Arthropoda > Insecta > Hymenoptera > Megachilidae > Megachile > Megachile ligniseca. The sequence goes on from OX243785.1 coordinate 995,557, forward strand.
TAGCCGTTTCAAGCGAGAGGGTGAAAAGCTGCGGATTTCTGGACACCGAAGAGGGGAGAGATTCGCTGGAACGTGTTTACTCCCGGCGAAACTAATTGCGCGTGCACGATTTTATTAAATTTGTCCACAACGTTACCTCATTTGCATTCGTTAATGAGTTTTCGGTCTGCCAGTCCGAGCCAGGGACGTAACAAGCTTGGAACGGGCGGAAATGGGGGGTGGACTAGCTGGAACAAGCGGATGGACAGGCGAATAAGCGAAGTGTACCGGTTTGGTTTTTGCCCGAATTTGCATACTTTTCGCGGTAGGTTAATTCCTGGAGTCTGCAAAAATCGTCACACCCTCTTTTCCACTTTTTTTTTATTCCTATTCCGTGAATGACATTTGGCTGACCACTACCGGGGCAGACTTTTATATTGTACATATAAATACACGGAGGTTATGGTAGACCACTGTAGATCACTCTGTGGTCTGGCATCTCAAGGGTCGCATTATCCCCCATGCCCAAGAGGTAGCAACCCTTTTTGTCGGGCTTTCTTCTACAAATTACGTTCTATATCCTACTACCTCGACCAGAAAAGAGTTTAATCGACCCCATGGAAAAAAGATGTACTAAGTATTTCTTGGCAGATCGCAATAGTACTACATCTTTCTGATAATACTTATAGCGAAGCATACAGTTTAATTGTTACAGTATGATGCTTTTATTGAAAAAAAAATTACGGTTCAAATTACTATGGCGAAAATACTGTGTTTCATCACTTTTGTGACATTAAGTTCTTCGGCCCTTTTATAGGACAGTCTAGTATAAATTCTAAAAATGTGAGTGTTTCTGAAAATGACATTCTTTAAAATAGGTATTCTTTTATTTCTAAGAAACTAAACGTTAAGCGAAAAAAATTCTGTTGCAGCAACTAAATTATTGAATTCGATGTATCTATGTAAAATTTTATGAAAACCAATTTATGATACCTTTAAAATATTTTTTTAACCTGGTACATGTATAGACTGTAGAACGGGAATGTATTTCAAAAAACGAAAGTTTGAATATTTCCTCAAATTCTGTATTCTCGATTAAGAAATTCTAATTCTAGGAACCAGACATTCTTTTCTATGGATTTTAAGTATGTATTTACAAAAATAAATGAAGGTGTCTTGAAGATTTAGTATCTCCAGGTTTCATGTTGGAATGCTTTTATTAAATGTTTGAACTTAACAGGGAAATATAGATGTATAACATGTTAATGGCTGCAAATTATATATAAATGAAAAATTTAAATTTAAATTTTAAAAAATCAATGCAAATATAATTCAACAAATTGTAAATTATAAATGTTTAATATAAGTAACCAAAACGGAAATTATTCAGTAATTCTTACTGTCTTTATTCATCTACGTATAATATGTTTTATCGAAATTGTTCTTTTCTTTTATATAATAACAAACACATGTTTCATGGAGTCCAGTAAGATCTACTTCGTCTCCATTTTAAAATGAATCCAAAATATAAGATCGATTTATTGAACTATGTTGTACAAAAGATAAGAATAACATTACTATCAGAAAAGTTTAGAGCAAAGTATAAATTAAAAATAATTTATAATGATTAATTCTTATTAAAGAATTAATGTAATTGGTTACAAAGTATAACACTCACACTTTTTTATTCTTTGTAACTCTGTTACGAAACTTCTATATTTCTAACTTTTTACAATTCCAAATCGCTAATTATCGTAATTTCTAATTTCTAAATTACCAAATTCCTAAATTTTATTAATTTTCAACTCTTAATAGTTTTCAAATTTGTATGTTTTTGAAATTTCAAGTTTTCAAATTTATATTTTGAAAATTAAGAAATTTTCAGTTTCACATTTAAAAATTTCTAATTCTTCATAGACCAAAATTTAAAACATTTCAAATTTCCAAATCTCAAGTATCAAATTTTGGAACCTCTAAAATTCAAATGTTCTGAATTTCTAATTTTTCGAATTTCTAAATGTGCAATGTATTATTACATTTCAAGAGTTTTAAATCTCAAATTTCCGTGAATTTCCAACACTTTATTACGTACTAAACGCATTCGGAACATTGGTGTGCGGTAAGCTTTTTGGTGAGTGATTACGTGATCTATCCATCACTGCAGTATACATGTTATACTCACAAGTCTTAGGACACTTATTTATAATGTTATTATATAATTATGCATTACATGATATGGTCAGTGTAAATTGTGTAGCTTGTTCATGACTACATATAGTGGGGGACAAAAGTATTTGTACACTTGATGTATAGAAATAAAAACAACAATATTTTCTATTTCAAATGATAATGTTCGAATACTTTTGTCCTCCACTGTATATTTAGAGAAAATACGTTCACCATTAGTTGAATGTAAGAATTTGACTTACCTATAGGAATATATTGTTAATACACTAGATCATTATTAATAAAAAAAATTATTACAGTATCCTTAGACTAATATATATTAATATATTACTACTGTACTAATAAATTATTAATTTACTTATATGAAAATATTAATATATCTTGACAAACTGATTGCTGGAATGTCAAAATTATGTAGAAGCGATACTGGAACATGCCAAGGATATACAAAGAAGCTTTATTTGATATGTAACTAACTTTAAGTGAAACTTCTTAAGTATTGCTAATAGATTCATTATCATACGTGTAGCTGTTTGTACAACGCAAGAAAAGATGACCACTTGCATTTAAATATTTTAAAAGTTTCAATAATGTTTTAAATCTTCATGAAATTTTAATAGATGTCCTATTAAAGTAAACACCTAACGACTAAAACAAAATATGAATTACTTGAATGTTTTACTTAAACAATGCTCTTTATTTATTGCGTGCATTAAATATTAACTAATGATATATTATAGTTGATACAGTTGATATAGTTGTGATATGTTATGGAATTACAATAGTACTATAAAAAGAATAAGAAACATTCATTAATGTGTTTAATAGAAAGCAAGAATGGTGAATACTTCTTATCAAACATACACTGCAAAACACAGTGAATCTTTTAAACGGGTTAAATTGAAAAATTCAAGTGATTTCTTTTTTTATTTCGTACAATTTCTCGACGAAACACAGGAAAGAAATGGATATGTTTTACCAGAGTTCAAGTATCTTTATCGCCCGTCTTCTTTCTCGCTAGAATACACCTTGGTTCATCCCATGCGTTGGTGCCGCAAATTGAATCTTCCCGGACGACAGGATGCTTCATTATTTAGCAGCGGGTTCCGTTGGCTATTTGCAAAATTATTGTTACGGAATTGGGACGAGGGTAGTGTTCGAGCCTTGTGGAGAAACGAGTGCACGTTCTTTTCTACTTATAGTTCCTTTTGCAGCAAAGTACAATATCTTCCAAAAAAACTTTAACTTACCGAATCTACTTTAAGGATAATGTTTGCCGACTTATTCAACTAATTATTCTACATGTTTAAATTTACTACCCATTTAGTGCTATATTTTGTTGCAACCAATGTCCCGTTATAGTTTTGAATGGAATATTACACATGTACTGTTATTGTTGCCAAACGGACCGAGAAATAAGATCGAAACATTAACGTTAATAAATTAATTAATGTTCTAAAAAATTAAAAGTTTTGTTTTATTAATTATGTTTATGATAGCTCATTTTAACTTTCATCGCTTATAATTTGTAAAATGATCGGTTATTTGTTCACTTTTTAACAATATCCACCTGCAAAAAGACTGTATTAATGACTTTGTTTCAGGAGTTTTGTATATAAGAACAATGTTAAAAACAGCCAAATATTGAAACATATAAATTTTTAAAATTTTTTTCGGATAAATTTTATATAAAATAAAAGATGTTTCACAACCTTTGTTGGAATCCAAAATATATTATTTAGTTTTTCTGAAATGATTGAAAAGTGCAACAATGATTATGAATAATGGTTTATTGGTAAAATAAGTATACTATACATAGAATATCATACAAAAAAGTATTTACAAGGATTACACTCCGGTGATTAATAAAAATAAAAAATCACAAATGATTATTAATTGTGATTATACGTATAATTTTTCAGATAATTTATATCTTGTTATTGCTCTTAAAAATTAATAACTTAAATATTTATTAACAACGTATATTTATTGATAAGTTAAAAAATTATTTAATGAACGAAAAAGTGTCTAGTTTTATTTTGTGAACTGTATTCATATCGGCAAGTGGAGAAAACTTACACGTTTTTTATGTACATACAGGTATATTTACGTACATATGCAGTTCCAAACAATAATTCGAAAATCCATGTAAATTGTAAAATACTATGAAATCTATACTTTTTAACATCTAAAATAATGATCTATACTTGTTCTAAAATATATGTTATATTGTAAGTATTTTATGGATATGATATGTCAAGTTCCAACTTGAACATCAAACTTAACCTAACTCACATTTTTGTTCAAAATTTGGACAAAAATAAGTACATTTTGTACGATACAATTCAACAGGACATTCAACTTTGATTACTTCGAGTTATCTCAATTATTTTTTAACCATACTTGTGCCTAGGAATTTTGTCGCCCCGCGACAATTATTTTGACATCATTATTATATTTTTTATTCATAATGAAGTTTTTTAAAAAGAACGTCGATGTTTGGCGTTTTATAAATGTTTTATACATTTATATGTTTCTTTTTGGTATTAAAATAGATTTCAATATATCTGATCACACATTCTGAATAGGTACGATCATGAAAATTAAACAGTCCAATTTGTAAACGAAAGGATTTCACGTGGTGGACAAAATTTTAAAAATTAAATTTAAGGATTAACGATATCGATATTTAACAAAAGTCTAGAATCTAACTAATCCAGAATATAATTTCTTTATTTACCTTTTACACAATACGTTACATAATACTTTACTTACCTTCTTTGTTTGCTTCTAATTGCAGTCAGAAAACATACATGATATGTGTTTATAAGGGTAAACAATAATTCTCATTTTTCAGAAAGAACTCAGTTTAAACATATTGACTGTTTCATTGAAGCAATTGAAAATTTTATTACATAGTACTTTTATTTGTAACAAATCTTACCAAATATTTTCGCAATATTTTTTGTCACGTTTATTATTCACAGTTTCAAGTGGTTAATACGAATATTTGTAATTAAGTAAATGAACGAATTCTCGATAATATAGGTGATAGGTTCGTGTGGAAATTCAGACAACATTCATATATTGGTGGCACGATAGTCAAAGTGTTAAGAACGTTTGTCATTTTCCGGTATTACGTCGTATGACGAACGGCTGTTTACAAGATTGCCCAAAGCGACAACAGTGGTCACTACGGACGAGGAAATTCTTTTACAAAAGTGACACCGATAAGTCTTGCAATTGGTCACTGTAATCCCTGAACGAGAAAACGAAGAAAAGCTACAGGAAAGACGTTCGAATGTCGACCCTGTCGACCGTACGAGAATAAAACATTGCGGCACACCCCCCGCGAGACATCGGCGGATGATTTGTGAGTGGAAACAATAAGCGCCCCCTGCAATATTCATCACAGTAAACCCCACTCACGCAGCCAACCGGTGAAGCTTGTTTCTCTGGCACGTTCCAGCGAAAGAAGAACAACGTGAAGGAGTATTGGGTGGGGAATGTCCGGCTAAAAGTTTGATGGGTTACCGTGTGCCCTAGGGAAAATGGTCGCAGGGCGCATTGCTAGGCATCTCGCGTGGCCCCGTCGTAGGACCTGAAAGATTTTGGGATTCTATCAAACTGGACAATGCAATAATGCGCAACCCCCTGGCTCTTCTCGAGCGGCAACGTGAAAAATAGCTGCGTTCTGAATTTGCTGTTTCTTTCCCCCGCTTGAACCGTCTTTTCGTATATCAGAAAATACGTCGGAAAATATGGATTTAATGTTTGTTGCGTTTATGCAATTCATTGACCTATTACTAAGAAGAAATTGCAAGCTGTTTTGTGAAACAAATAAATGAAAATTCGAAATTACATAAATATGAACGTAATCAGTTTTGTGAGAGAATTTTTTCTTCTTCTACTTCACTTGCTAAATTCATTTCTTAATCAAGGTTAGAATGCTAATTACAAAATCAAAATTATAAAATATTATATTGATAACGTTCTCATGATGAAATTTAACATTCCTGTTGAATAGAAAGTCGTAACCATGTTAACCAACTACTTCTGTTTTCATTTATTGCAATCATGGTAGCCTATCTTTATCTAAATATTTATTTATTACAAACATGATAGCCTATTTTTATTCTAAATATCTATCTTTATCAATATAATCGATATAAAACGAGGAGTATTAAATAACGAGGGATTTTAGACCACTGTGCACATATTCAGTTATGAAGGTTCATACATGACATACACATGCACACCTAATTGATCGTTTCCGTATTCAAAGTTCCGTAATGGTAGTAATTAACGGCAACCAGGAAGCAGCTTTTGTACGACGCGTGATCATGCCATGCTCGTTATCAGGTACTTCTCTTATGTTAGGGACAATGGAGATTTTTTGAAAAGACTGCATGAATTCTAAATCCATGCTGGGAATATGGCCCAGCGCGGCGTAATTTGAGTTAATTCCGCTGCAGGGAGCAAGAGACTTGATTAAAAATCTTCACTCATTGTCTTCTGTTTGCTCTGGGTGCATACTGGGCTCTGGCCAATTTTCTCGAACGATGCTGGAAAAGGCGTTCATTAAAATTCATAAGAATATGCATCTAGTTAGCAGTCGCTATTAATTCACGTTCGTTACACGTTCTCCTATTTGACGTCTCTTTGTTTCTATTTTACACGTTCCTAGGGAATTTCGTCCAGAGGATGCCTTTCTATCTTAAGCCGGTACAGACCGAAACGTCGAAGCTAATACGCAAAGATAATTATAAATTCTCTTTCCCGATTACGCTTCGAATCCTAAGGGTACAGCAGAATCAATGGAAGGCGACTTGAACTTAACTCCGAAGGTAATCTAACAGAGAACAGAAAGTTTTGTCCGATGTTAAACGTGCATAGCTTCGGTTAAACCATGGAAGATTGCTTGGTCTTATTTCAGTGTTGGCCGACAACGTCCGAGAAATTGTAAGTAATGGAAGAAGAAGGAAAATGATTTTTCCTTGTTGAATGTCGAATTGAAAATTTAACGTCGTTGGGTGAACGAACGAAGACATTAGATCGGCGAGGGCGTAAGCAAATACGGTTAACACTGTTTACTTTGGTTTGAATAGGAATCACATGTGTGGTACTCGAGAAACCGCGACCGAAGGTCCTCTTACTCTGTGACCTCCTCCACCTCGGTGCACACCCAACGGTCCCTCAAGTTAAATAGTATAATGGCCAATTTAAAATGTCCCGGAGTATCTAAGATCCGTGTTTGCCCGTGGTTGAGATGTGTTTGAACGGCATCTCGTTCCTGGGTACTGGGAATAGAGAAAGAAGGTGGTTACCACGATGACAAACCCCATGGGCCCTCGATCACAGAGTATCTTGAACTTTGAATCATGTGGATTCTTGAAATATATACACTAAAGCGCAAACTGTAACCAATTGCAGAAATTTTAAGAAAAAGTTTAAACAAGAATTTATGTTTTCTTAACACCTTGACAAGATGGTTCATGTATTCGTGATTTCAATGTTTAACTTTGTATGCTGTGGTTATTTACCTTATTTTTGTATATTCTGTTAAAAATAATTATATCGATTAACTTTGTATATTAATTAAATACAAATTATTTTATTTATTAATTAAACAAGAATACTCAAATATAACTCTATTAATAATTCATTTCAATTCTTAATGAGGGATCCTATTAGGATTTTCTTAATTTTAACGTCACTGTCGAAGAAACTTATTAGAAGTAAATTAATTGAAAATGTAGTATTATAATTATTATAAATTTTAAATTACAAATAGGTATAAACGCATATTTTAACAAAGATTTAATTGCTTTTGATAAATTTTAATGTAGTACATTATGGTGAAGTACTGATTTTTTGTATTTTATGCAGTCAAAGAATACTGCAAAACTTTCTTCCAACTTTTTACGACAATAAGACGTAATTAATGAATTAATACTTATATAATAATTGTTAAGAATGCAATCGTAATATTTTACCGAACAAAGTCTTTCTTCAAGTAAAAATTATAACATACCGAAGGGTTAAATCAAAAATAAGTTAGCATTATAATATCTTATACGCTCAAAAATAAATAAAAACAATAAATGTTTTATTAAATTCTATATATTCTAATTTATATCTTGAAAATTTGATGAATAAGTATAACGACGAACACTTAATATTATTCGTCTTTTTCCAAAATTACACATTCCAAAGTTTGCACATTTGTACACATTGTACATTTTTTACAGTAAAGTTACCGACGTATAACATACACTTAAGTTGAAATTAAAAATAAAGTAGAAAGAACTCCTAAACGTTATAAAAAAAAAATGAAAGAATCAGTTTTCTTTTATAAACAGTATTTGCAAATAAGAAGAATCATCGTTTGGTCATAGTTCGATGTAGAACACATAGTATAAAGCATAAATACTTTTTCAATTGTTTATAACAAAATTACTAATGTCAAACCACAAAGTATGGTGCTACTGCATATGCGATATATCGCTGTTTGACATTAAAAGGATTAATATATCAATCTAGCTGAAAATATAAATTCTTAGTATTTAAATATATACACATAAAATCGCGACAGAAAGGGAAGAAAAGAAGAGCTGCCACGTCGGTTTCCATGGGACTGAGAAATAAAAATGAGTCTGTCGCTTCCCATATTAAGTGTAGGCAGCTACCGTCCAGGACACCCATGGGGCACGAGTGAGATCGCAGCGACGTATTTAAATAAAACATTGTATCGCACTGCAATTCACCCATCCACTCGGTTCCCTATCCTCTCCTACCACCAGTTTCCTACAAATAAACAAATTAAGCTGCAACGAATGTGCCGCACTGCAGGGGCAACTTTAACGCTTAACAAACTGCCCTACGTCTGCTCTTCCTAACGTTCGCGTTTATCCTTCGAGCAGTTCATGTTCCAGCTTTTCAAACCATTTAAACGACATTGTGTGACTTTAAAGAATAACTTCTAATTAGGAGCTGTTCTTCACAGCTTTTGAAAAACAAAGCATGTAAAATCTATTAATTTTAATTTACTAGATTAGTTAATAATGTTTTCTATGGATTGATTTATCTTAATAATAAATGTAGTCGTTTTTGTCTACTTTTCTTTTTGGTGTGTTGAACATGTTATTTTCTTCGTCACTTATTGTTTGCGAAAGATTCTTGTATGTATTCTTTGAAGACGACCATTTTGGTCCACTTTTCCTGACAAGGAATTTTTTTATGAAGCAAATTGGTTTCTACAAATATTATTAAATACAGTTGAAGAATTTGAATGTTGTTTACATTACACCAACACCATCTTGACGTACACTTGATGTTATCTCTGTTCGTCACTGACGACAACCAGCAGAAAGTTGGGACCGTCCAAAGGTACTCGAAGGAGAAAATAACGAATAGAAGGCGTGTTATGAGGAATACTATTCCGGATGAATTGTTTCGGTTCATTCCATTCAACGGTAAACGAAAAATAGGTAGTCGGCACGAAACGGCGTTCGTAACGACAAAGAAGCCGCTCGATGCGTCTCCGTGGTCTCCGGGGAAGATCCAGAACGATTAATCAGCTGTTGGCGAGGCGGAGAAGAGCATGTCCCAGAGGGTACCACGAAGCTCGCACAATGTTTCTTTTCTTCCGTTACTGTGCAGTACAACGAATCCCATGAAAACTGTCGACCTTTTTCCTATGGAAAACCGTGCGTGTGGCCCGCGATGACTCGACGAGATCCGTCCAAATATTTGACTTCCGAAAAACCTCAGACGGTACACCACCGCGACAGATACCGATTCACAGGTACGTGCCAACATTCATTGAAATTCTCTAGAGAATTGAGGGGATCATCGCCGCTTGTTTCCAAATCTCCTGCCGTTTAACTCGCGCCAATTTAACCCTTTCTGGAATCGAAAAGGATCTTCAACTTAACTCTTCTACAAAGTTCAAATCAGAAGACAATGGTGGTGTTAGGTTATGTTGGTAAAGGTTTGACGCGGATAGCATAACTTTTAATGTTTTGACTATAATTTTGAATCATTTTCAGAATGGATTGTTTTGAAGTGTGTTGGATAAACGTATTCAAGAGGCTAAGATTAAAAATAATATTGACATTTAATGAATGTAAAAATTGTATAACAATGAAAAATGAAAAAAGAGAATGCGAATTCCTAATTCGAAGCAAATTCAGTGATAATCTAGATCTAATTCAGACCACCCAGCATTTTTGCTATTGCAGTTATTAAACTCTTAATTATTAAATATTTTATTTCGAAGAAAACTAATTATTACATAATTCAATTAAAAATTACATTTATCTATTTATATATTATATTAGACTTAAAAATAAATTAGTTATCTTCTTTAAATATTCGTCAAATTGATAAATGTGATATAATAAAAAATTAAATGTGTTTCAAATAAGTTGTACTTAAGAATTTCTTAATAATGTGATAGGGTATATACTCTTACAAAGAATCATAAGGTGGTGTTTTTAATTTCTTTTTGCAAAATTGATGGTTATTTTTTATAAAAATGTTCAGTATTTAAAGTAAAAAGTATCTATCAACAAAATAATATTTAAGTGCAAATACATTAACTTATTTCTGCGTACAGTTATCAGATAAAAATACGGAATTTAAAATTAACATTGATTTGTGTTTGATTCATTTTACTTTGTTACTAAGAAAAAATAAAATTTGTGTTACGAAAGAAATCATTATGCAGCTACACTTTATAAAATGCAACGTACAAATAATGAGTTAAAATAATTAAAAAATTTTTTATTAAGATTTTTAATAAGGGAGTTAAAATGAGTTGAGGCCGAATAGTCTACAGAGAGCGATGAAGAATATTGTTGAAAGAAAAATAGCGGACAATAATGCAATACTTACTGGTTTTTACACTGAATGAAGAAGTAACTGCATATTATCAGGTTTGTATTACAGTAATGAATAATTTTAAAAAGGCAGAAACATTGTAGCGATCGATTTTGACAAAACTTATCAAAATCATATACATCATGGCTTCGTTAATTACAACATCATCGTTCAAAGATAAAAAAAACCTTAAAAGTGAGAAGTATATACATTAGGCATACTTTCCGTTAGAATACCATCAGAGATCGAGATTTACGCGAGTTTTACATTCCATAGAAGGACGAAAACGATCCATCATTTACTCGTGTCCGACTCACCAAAGTACCATCCCCAAACGTCGGTAATCCCGTATCACCGGGCCAGCACCGTAAAACTTTCCTGAAAAACACAACTTTTTCCCGTCGTTCTACTTGCCACCTTAACGCGTTCCCAGTCTTCCTTTTTGTTTCTGCCCGGCAAGAACTTACATGAATGTTTCTGCATGTATCACGTTAACATATAGTGTGCAGAGATAAGAAGTTTTGGCTAGCACGCAGAGCCAAGAAGGATATTTTGTTCGCTTCGCGTAATTTCATTTTTGATGGCTTCGAAATGGCGCTCATTGTCATAGCAGGATCATTATACGTGTGGATTCTATTGATTGATTAATTAATTTGTAGCTATCCAAAGCATCGCGCTTAGACAAGATAAATTTTCCATTTATTGTCTAACAAAATGTATAGATGTATCAATTTCCTGGATCTTATATATCTCTTTTAGTTTTTATGATTTTTTGTAGGATCACTGGACTTTAGGTACGACTTTGGTGATTTACAATGACTAATACTTCCCAAATATTAATCTATTTATTTTCGATGTATTTCATTGATATTTTTTATCACTTGATGCTACATGATGCAAATAATAGATATGATCAAAAACGGAAATACACGAGGTGTCCAAAAAGGTTGAGACCAAACTTATGGTCTATACCATAATCTATATCATATACCATAATCTATCCATATATCTATATGGTATATACTGACTAATTGGAATTAACTGTAGGAACGTGTTAAGATATTATCTAAGAACGCTCTAGGCAATGATTGACTTAATATGACACTTTAACTATGAATAATAGCCAGAAATTTACTTCAGTGATCTGAATTATAAATTGAGTTTAACCATCGCATGACATTCGTATGATTGCTCAATGTGAGTATGCAACAAAACAGATATGTAACTATGAAAAATTCATTCTCTAAAAATATCTGTGGAAGCGAGAAATAGGCGTGTTAATTTCATCACGCTGTTACTTTTGTCTTCGCTCACCCCCATAATTGCGTCAGAAAAAATGGCATTATTACCTTACAGTCAATCGGATCTGCATTCCTGTTACTAGCCAAGTTGTCATCCCTGAACAACACACGTGAATCACTGGCTCGTTTGTAAACACGAACACCAGAGGAGGAAGAAATAGAAGGAAGGAGGTAAATGCCCCTGGTGACTTGGTTAGGGACGTAAGCCGCGAGAACCATCAGAAATTTCGTGAGAGCCACTGAACCACGCCACGATGAATATTTCTCCAGGACTACGGATTATCATACGGAATGAGATTGCGCCTGAATCATTGATGAACCGTTGCTCGACCGATATCGCTCGCGAATTTCAAGCGTGAATTGAGTTTAAGGTAACGACTGTGATTTCATCCGGAACTTACCCTTCCATGGTTGGCGAACTGCGGAAGGAAATGGAAAGTAAGGAATGAAGGAATAGTATTTCGTCTGTGTTCTGTCTACTGGACATCAGCTGAGTTCATATTGTATAGTACCTATTTTATGTACTAATTCTATATTCGAAAGTGAATGCAAACAGGTCGTACAATCATATGTTCCATTTGACTATGTTTATGAAATGTGGCGACGTTAGTGTTTAGCTAACTTTCTTCCGTAAGAGCATTATATGTCACACTTCTGTATTACAATGTATTTCGATTGAAAAAATGTACTGCTATCTTCCGTTGATTTTATAGAAAAAAATTCTGCAACTTTGAATTTCTTTTTCTTCATCTGTAGAATTTGAACCACACTTTTCAGTTCATTTTTGACGTAAGGTGAACAAAAAGATCAGGAAATGTAGGATGAGTAATGTAGGACGTCTGATAGTTGTGCGGTGAAAATAAGTGAGGTGATGAATATTCTGAAATGTTTTATTTGCTTTGTTATATAAAGAAATAATATTTCATGTTTATCACTTTATTACATACTATTAATATTATCAAATGTTATTAACATTCCAAATATTAAAATATTAAAAATATATTTAATGTTAGTAATGTTATTGATTAATTTATCATGACAGGTTGTTAATCATATTGTTTAAAATCTTGGAAACAAATTTTTCAAAATTCTTTTCATAAAAGCACTCCTAAAATAAACTCAACCTAATTTAGACCTAACATACAAAGCTCTAACGTACAAGGTAATCCTATTGATACAGTTATAATTTATCTATATAAGGAAATAATCATAATTGTTTTAATTTCTAATTGTATTTAGAATTCCGTTTCTGAGAAAAAATATGAATTTCTTTTTCAAATTAATTCAACTCATACTTTATTTAATCCGCAAAATGTGATTTAAATTTATTAACATAAATATTATTTTATAATATAATAAATTTATTTATGTAAATGTCATTTGTAATGTTCGGGCGTTAGTTTCACAGTTCTCCGTGAGAAGTATCCGTAGTTACCTTAAAATACGGATAGCAATTTCGTATGATGCTCGAAATCGGTAGAAACAAGGGGTACACGATCGACAAAACGAGACGAATGCACAAACAGACGCACATCATTTGTTCAACGTCCCTCGCCGTTGTTTGCATCGTGCAACCTGCACCCCAAATAATCGGGACCAGTCCTTTTCTCCTGCTCGTGCCTACCGACAAATTGCGCACGCGTCCTCCTGGGAATCCACGAAGTTATGACCGAGGCTGACGACTTTCCGACTCGCGTAATTACCGTTCTGGGCTCCTGCCCTCATGAACTCGTCCCAAAAGTATCGGAAGCCGTACGCACCCTGCCTTGGACACGTGCGATCATTTTCGGCCACCAAGTCAAGTTGTAATGCGATAAAGAAAACGGTTAACTCACAAAAGTATTTGAACGATTGTGTCCCAAACTGTTAGCAAATGAAATGCGCACGTTGCATTCACATTTACAAAACGATGCAATTTAAGTAAGATGTAAGTTTAATCATTCAATTAGATCTCTGAAGTTACGAAATCCTAAATAGAAATCAATTTCTCTTTGCAATAGTGAAAGTATAATGAGATAACAGAGTATCAAATCAGCGCATATCCAAGTTACCGGGACGCAGCGGCGTCGATAGCCTTCTTTAGAGTTAATCATGTTTGACAAGGTATACAGAATCGGTAGAACATTGAATATAACGCATGAGCTATTTGAATATGAATTTATATTAATATTTATAGGAGAACCCTTATTGCATATTTTGTATATTTATAGAATAAGTATGACGTAGTTCTTTATGTAACTAGCTATTCTACATATAAAATGCATAGTTAGGACTACAAATGTTAAGGTGAATTTTGAAGTTTTTTAACTTCAAATATTTTTTAATTAATTTATTTATATTATAGTTATGTAATTTTCATTTAAGATGGAATATCGATTGCTTTTATGTGAATTCAAAAATATTTTTTATGGAATTAAGTAAGAAGAAATTGGTTTTAGTTACAAGCAAAGTTAGACATATCAATTTTTCATAATATGGTCACTTGAATATAAATGTGACTTTTCACGGAAAAAATTTTTTTTTTTTTAATTAATAAAGATTACACTAGGCGTTCAAAGAAACGATGATATTTCAAAAATTTGATATTGCACCCGAAATTGTGTATCAAATTACAGTTGAATCGGTTAATTGGTTATTTATGAATGTTGAACACCGTTTCAGAAAATATATTGAGATAAACGCTGTAAGATTTCGAGGTCCTCAAAGGATCAGGTGACGGTGGGTGTCGATTGCAAACTGTAATTTCGTTGATATTATGAATTTCTAAGTGAAATTTTCAAAAAATATCTAGTACTGTCAATCTTTCTTACGTTAACAAAATGTTAATGAAAGCTTTTTCAATATTATTTTTCAACGAAAAGATTTTTTCTAAACTAAATCTAAATGACAAACTTATATTTAAATCAGTGAATAACGTTTCGCAACGTCCCGTTATTAAGTTCCAATTCGGAAACATTTTTATCAGAAATCATGTATCAATGCCGTTCAAATTATAGTATACTTACGATAGTCATGCTTTTTTTTAACAGAATTAAACGGATTAGTAAAATCTTATAAGCAATGCATTTTTAATTGCCTAATTATGTATTTATTGGTTTAATGTCTTAATTAAATGTCTGTTTGTTTAATCATCTAGTCATACATCTATTCGTTTAATTGTCTAACTGTACATCTATTCGTTCAATCGTGTAACTATACATCTATTCGTTCTATCGTCAAACTGAACATCTATTCGTTCAATCGTCTAACTATACACCTATTCGTTCAATTATCGAAATCTATATGAAATCTATGAAACATACATGAAAGCTATATCGTCGTCATCTATGTGAAGGTGCTTCAACTAAAATTGCGTCACAAATTTTTGAACGAAAGACTTGCGTACAAAGCGATACATGTCTACAAAAATAGTTTAAAAAAGAATTTCAACTTAAATATAAATTGTTGCTATCTTATCCACCGTCCGAGGGTTAAATTTGAGAGAATCGAACGTACCAAGATTAATGGCGACCAGGTTTTTGCAGTTTGGTAACAAAACCGCGAGGAGCAGAGTGTGCGGACGGTGCAACCGGGTTACTACTGTTTGCGCCGATCCGTACATAGCCAGTTCCTCCTGTCGAGTGCAAAAGGGGTGGAGAGTGCAGGAATAGAGAAATACCAGGGTTGTACTAGGTTTTCAGACGTATATAGGTGGAATATCGCAAGGAAAGGCGCACAGTGGTTGCGCGCACGGCCACCAGGGGCGTGTCCGGTGCCGCCTTCACAGCCAGCTACCAGTGTGAAATCCACCAACCCCTTGGACCCCACTCCGACGATGCCACCTATGCACCTTAACTCTTAATTTGCAGAGACCTCGCTCTTAATTGTGGAGCACTGCTCCGGCCCACTTGCACCTGCGCGATCACGGCGTGCAGCTGCAGCCATCTGGAACGTCGGCAACTTCTCTGCCGTAGCAAATAGGGATCACCTTTTTTGCATTACTTTTCAGAAAGGAATTTCACGAAGTTCTCTTTCCTTGACGGCTAGATCGTTTGAATCTAGCTTGTTATCTATCAGTGATAGCAAAATCTTTTTAAGACAGGAACATTGTATGTTAGAAACATCCATTCGGAAGGTCCACATGTTTTTTCTTTGATGTGGTAAATAGAGATTACTTTTGTATTATTCTTCAGAAATGAATTTCACGAAGTTCTTTTATTTTGACAGTTAAATCTTGTCAAGATAGAAGTCATGTGTCGCATATAAAATTACCGCGCTCTTTATAGTAATAGTATTACAAGTGCACTAGTGATAAGCTGCTTAACACTAAACCTCCTAAAGTTGTTAAAATTACTGTTTAACGAGATTTTTATTTGAAGTTATAAAGTTTGTTAAAGTAGTGTTTTTAAATCTTCTTTATCAAAATAAAGAATTAATGTGTACACTACTCTATGTTTCTTCGTTCGTTTAATTATAAACGGATTTAGTGTTAATATCGCTCCGTAATTCAGAAGATGAATGTGATTGAAATATCTTAAAACTATTTGTTCTTGTATTAAATTCATAACTAATATATGGCGGAGATTGTGTAATATTAGTAATGCAATTTCATTCTGAACTAAGAATTTACAAATATTGTTAGTATTTTGTTGGTACGAACAGGTACTTGAGACCATATTAAATTAACATTCTAAGTTCAACCTAAATTCATTAAGTAATTATAATAAACGATTAAAGTAAAGACAAACTCAGATATTAGTACGTTACTCTACCTTGTTGAATAATTTTTTCATTGTGACATGAATTTGATTCAATTAAATGTTGACATTGATCGACCGTAATCCTTTTTTTGTTCAGCTTCCGTAATAGTATGAAATTCGTTGAAAATTTCTTTTACTAAGTTTAACATACTTTTTTATATTAATTCTTAAGATCTCAATCAGATCAGTGTCTGGAAAGCTATGATAAATATTTACTGCTAACTTAACAGGTGTTCTACTGTACAACCTGGATGGTTAACATCATTCCTAATTTATAAAATGCATTTAATAAAATTTATTTAACATTTGAGCGTTTGCACAAATTGTATATTTTAATATAGCTATGTATAGGTATTGAGGTACTATATTCAACACCTTACAATATCACTTTTCTTCAAAGGTTTAGTGACTTTCCTGTCTCGTATAGTTGAACTCAGGATAGTTGTTCGTCATTTTAATAATGTAGTACAATAAATAATTAATATGATTTGTAAGTTATTGCAAAGAAATTTGTAAGTAAAGAAATTTTCAGCTAAAAAGTTATTTATTCAGTAAACAAAGATTTGAAAGTTAGTATCAGAAAGTAACTCTATCGTATGTTTAAGATCATTGTAATATTTCTAACAAATTTCTAGTTTCGTTCATCTTTTAGTGGGTACATTGGAAATGCAATTTTTGTGCAATGCATCAAAAGAAAGAAATAAACTTGATTAAATAAAATTTTTAATTCTGTAAACTTGATTTACTTGATAATTAACACTTTGAACGCTGACGTTAAATCTGACAAACATCCTACATAATAGTCATTTTATTCTCACCATACCTGGTGGAGTACTCTGATAATATTTAGTTATTTTTACTAGATATATCTTAAAGCATTTAATAATATTATTTTTCATTGCTGATTTGTTCTCTTTTAGAATTAAAGTAATTTTCATTTAATACATACCTATAATCTATACTTAAGACATGTTATACGTACCAATATTTTTATATTATGTAAGGTGTAAACATACATATACAATTTGCATATCTAATTTTAACGTGATTGTACAGTCAGAAATATATACGGTAATGACGCAGCAATTTTTAAGAAAAATTTATGGAATTGATGAGAAAGGTAACATTTGTTTGAGAAACAAGTGTTTCGATCGGAGTTCGAGGATACACTTTCATGATTCAGAAGTTTCTCAACTTCTCCAGCCGGATAGGCGATATTTATCTTCATACTGTTTTAATATCACCAGCAAAAGGTTGCTCGCAGTTTACAGCTTTTTCTTATAAACGCAAGATTCTTCTCGTCTCAGCTTCCACCCTCTTACTACCATATGCTAGGCAGTTCATCGGGATTAAGTTTTTCTTCGAAATTACTGGGCTACCCTGAACTTTGCTTGTACATCGGCAATGTATAATAAGAAAAAGATACTCAACAAAGAGTAATTAAAGTTATTTAATTACCATTGAAACGCGCATTGATTCACTCCACTGACATAATATATAGGGTGCTCCATAAGTTTTTGGGGTAAAGCCATTATTAATGTAAAAAACGAATGCGTAAATACTTTATTAGAACGTTATAGTAATAATATGACATACGAAAGGTATAATAATGATTGTTTCTTGTATTTTATACTCTATTGTAATTTCAGTGAGACAATGAACATTACACGTCGATATCAGACTTGTATTCATCGAGATGGATAACATTTTGGAATATTAAGTTTTTCATAATTTTATTATAACTTGTTTGCTATAACTGCCAACCAATCATTTTATCTTCAAAATATTAATAACACATTTACCCAGTCATTTTCATTGAATTTCAAGCTTCAATTTGATATAACATATCAAATCTCGTTAGGCATTCGATGATTCAAGTTCATTCCTTTTATATGTCACGACCTAATACTTGGTAACATTTTCTCTACTTGTTTCATTATTGTAGTGAATAGTTAATTATGACTGATGCACATGATAATGATTATGATGTAGTTATACGCTGTTATTGAATATCTCTGACTGTTTCATACGCAACAACCTAATATACAACATTCTTTTGTCGGTTACTTTTTTATAACATGTAGGAAGAGAAGTATTGAAACATATTTTTTGGTGGTTTAGCAAGTTTGAAAATAAATTGGGGCGGTGACAATCGCGTATTTCTAGAGGTGGCAACAACTTCGTATGTGCACGATAGAAAAATATGCTTGTACATTATTTAAGGTCGCGACGCACGATGTCTCCGGAGATTCGAAGGCGAGGCGGTACCGACGTCACAGCTTTCCATCTATCCATCTGCATATGCTTTGAAACGGGGAATGCACGAAGAGGATACTTTTCTATGTGGATCTGATCTATACTCTTTCTAGCTTGAAAAACGAGAAAACAGAAAAATCGAGGCGCAGAAGGAAACACGCTCTTGTTCTTTCTTGAGCATTAAAATCTACACATACAGTATGTACTGTTATGCTATGGCCGTAAGTTCAGTAGGAATGGAAAAGGTGAATAACGAATGTCTGTGAAAACAAGAACAAATGTAGCTTTCCTCACTCGGGATTTAGAAATTTGAAAATTTGAGAAATTTCAGAAGTTTGCAATATATTTGAATATTGAAGAATATGATAATTTAGAAATATAAATATTTGTAAATATGACAATTTACAAATTTAAGTGCTTTAAAATAAAAAATTTGAACACTATGAAATTAAAGAATTCGTAATTTAAAAATTTAAAAATTTTTAATTTTGAAAATTGCAAACATATATTTAAAAATTTGGAAATGTAGAATTTGAGCAATTCGAAAATTTTCAAGATTACATGTTTCTTCTTATACAGGGGTATCACATAATAAAACGACGATGACATATAATTAACAACATTAATAAATCTACAATTGTTATTTATTATTGCGAATGTTTAGAATTGTGCCATATATATTAAAAACGTAATTTCTATTTCAATATAAGTTATATTGACACTCCATTAAACATTTCTTTGAACGACCCTGGCTGAAGTTTGAGATTGGATTTCGTGTCCCCTAACCCGGTAATCGATTTTACAACCAAAATATATGATACTCACTACTTTGAAGCTGCGTTTTGCTCTTGAAATAGAATTTCTTTAAATAAGAATGCCGTACAGAAATCATACAATTAGTTTTTAAGTAATTGTAAACATACACAAAACAATTTTTTACATATACATATTTATACAATGAAGTGGTAGTACCTCAATTACACACAAAATTATTTCGATCCCGACTATATTAGGTACTAAAAGCTAAAAAAATAATCACTACTCTTTAAAACATAGAAATAATGTGTTTTATTTATCAAAATATTTGACTGCTAGGAAACAATAATTTACAAAACTGTTCCAATATGTGAATTTAATTTACGGATAGAATAAAATTAAATACCTATTTTAAGATGTATACAATTAAATGTAATTACTAAATTTAGACTTTATTAGGTGCAAAATGTACATTCACGATTAAGTTCAATAAATTTATGTTTTGTTTGCTTACGTAAAAGAACGATTTATTTTTCAAAAAACTATTAAATAGTTGAGAAATTAAATTTTATACCTATCCAAATTGATTCGTATGATATAAGTCGTTCGGAGGAATAATTATTTTGAAATAAAATTAGTTTCTCGAATTACTTTATTTTAAGTACAAAGTAGAAAACAGGGGTTTCCGATTTCATCCTCCGTTCTATCCCTTACTTATACATTTTCTTCAAACAAGGTATTATTTTTTTATTTAAAAGTAGATTACACTTTAATGTGTAATTTCTTTTAGCATTGAGTAACAATACTCTTTACCATAAAATGGGATGAACAGAAATATTTCTGTAAGAAAATTTCCGTACATTAATTAAACAGCAAACATTTTATTAAAATCGATCTACTTAATGTATTTTAATTTTTCATTTGTGTTTGTAACAACTTTATACCGTTTTCTGAAAGAAAACTGGTGTTTCTATCTATTTTTCAGTGGAGTAAATAAAATTAGCCATTGAATTCACCTTGAATTTATTTTCTACATCGTAGGAGTAAATGGAACCAGTAGATATTGAGTCTATTTTCATCGTGCACGACAGGGGATTTAAAATAAATGCGTTTTGAAAAATAATTTCAATTTTAACCAACTGCAATCAAAACCATGAACTGTCCTTTCTGAAACATTCTGCGAAAAAGAATTTGTTTAGTAAGCGATCACCTACTCTCGATTTATGTAGCATTATAAAGACTTGTGGATAGATAGGATGTTTGGCTGAAATTAGTACATAAATAAATTAATTAATTAATACATACATAAAAAAGTGATGAGCATTGATATATTAATGTATCGATATCAGCATATTGTTAATCTATCGGAAAATGCGATTTCCAACAATCGGTAACCCATTGATAGCGTTTGTTTAAAAGATGGGTAAACAAATAATTAATTATTCAATTCCTCACTTTTCTTCGATGAAAAACCTATAATTTTTTTCACAAAATGACGCCATATTTTTATAACAAATATAGTAGTAAATAAGATTGCTTAATATATCTTATCGTTTCTAATGTTTTGATACCATACTAATTTCTATTTCATTTTTAACTGACAAGCACAAAACTGTTTTCGATGAACTGTCTCAATGATTTCATTGTTTATAATATTTCATCGTATAGAACATTTCATGAAAATATGGTCGCTAGGAACGAGACTATATAAGGGAGAATTTATTGGACTTCTGATCGGTTTCTAAAAAAGTTAAGGTTAGTTACAAGGAATTTATTTCAGTTCGTTTAGATGTTTTGATTGTTCTTGACTGAAACCGAAGCGACTGTCGAGACCAAAACGATTGCAAGTTGATTCGTCGCTTCGAAGAGGGTAGACCAGTTTCCAAAGTCCGAGTTTTAGCCCCGAAGGAGCTGACCTCCATTACGCGGGGTTAACCGCTCAGTCTTCTCACTTCCGGTAGACTTTGATTGGCCTCGCAATCCTATTAATTCTAGACATCGTTCCTTGCTGAGTTTCGTCATTTCGCGAAGAAACAAAGATATCTGACAATTTAGTTTCAACTCCGGCAGACTTCGGGCTAACAAGTGTCCCAGGAGATTGGTCCCTCTATGATTTTCATACATTATCATTGATATGTTTAATGCGGGAAATATAATTTTTACAATATTGCTGGGACTTGTTATATGAATAATATCCGAATATAAGACATAGCAAAATAATGCGGTAACACTAGAAACTTATCTTCTATGCTAATAGAATAATCATTCTTAAGCTGTGCTGAATATTTTTGTTATTTGTTTAACGCTGCAACTATTGGTTGAACTTTTGTTATATTTCAATATTTCAGTAAGTAAAAAACTGCGAAAGTTACCGAAATAATGAAATATTTAAATAGCTTTTGTCAATTACGCTCCGTCCACATATTATTAGAAATATTTTACCGTTTTAGAATAAATGTATTTTAGAATTAGTTATATATTTTTTAAAAATCGTGTTGTTAATCATTTTATGTTTATGTATGATAATAAACCTAAGAACAGGTAAAATGTGTAAGAAATAATTGTAATAAACGCGATGTTCATACTAGTTACCGGACTTTAAGTCGATGAAAAGAAAAGAATTGAAAATAAATATTTCGAAACAGTGTTTTGCAAAAAAAAAAATTTGTGGGCATATTAACTAAAGTTCATGAAGACACACTGAAAACATTCATCGTAATAATATTAGAATTGATTCTGTGATCACAAAACACCGTTAATTAATGAGATAGCAATTGCATTCTCAGTCACGAATTAGTAAATAATTGTTTAATAACATTACTCACTTTTAATAGTGCTACTTAAATATAAAGCTGAAATTAGGAAATGTTATATACTATAAACAAAATATTAAATAATAAAACTATTAAGCTACAATCAACATGGGTGTTTTGTAACTAATAAGTTGTAATAATACTGATAAGAAGTCATTTCTAACAATAAGTAAATAAATTATAGAACTCATTAAAACTTTGACTGTCATGCAAAAATTATAAAAATTTGTTACCTACTCATCTTATTTCCGACATATATAATTGCATGTACATTTTAATTATATTTAGCTTTATTTATGGACAAAACTTTCAGGTTATTTATCAAAATTATTTGCAATAAGTAACGGAAAATCGTTTTCATTATAATGAACAGTAGATTGTTATGGAAACTGATACGATTATAATTTTATGCAAATCAAGAAGTTATATATTATCAAGATTTATAATTACACGAAGTGTAGAACTGATGTAACAAATTAAAATGATTGAGTGAAAAATACTAAAAATACTAATATAGTAAACACTTAGTTATACATATGAAATGACTAATTTCGAAAGATAAATTTTGTATCTTTTGGAATTTATCTAAAATTTATTATGGAATATCAGTTTGAACCTTACGATTTATTGAAACTGATACGCATACATTTTATCAAGATTTTCGGTATAAAATGGCTTTATGTTTGTATGGTCCGACGTTTTAATGAACAGTATATTAACTAACTTGTAGTTTATTGTTAATGCTGCCAACTAGAAAATATTCAATTTACTATAACTCGTTCTTTTTTTTTCATGTGAAGGTGTTTTACAGAAAGATTAGGCTAGAAGGAATAGTGTCTAGAAAAATTGCTCACGTAAGGAAAAGAGATTCTTTCACTGGTTAATTTTCGGTTAATAAATTTTCTAATTTAATAATTTATATTTTTGATAGTTTAAGAATCTGGACATTGAAAAACTATTTTTTTTTAAATTTGAACATTTGGGATTATGGGAATTTGGGTATTTGGAGATTTAAAAATTTGAGAACTTGAGAATTTGAAAATTTATGAACCAAAAGTCAATGAGCTACTCGTAAATGAATAAATAAATAATTCCTTATTTTTTATTATTTTGGTCGCAATCAAAAACATGAAATATTGCTATTTATTTAATAATTTTTTCTGAAGTATGTAACAGATCTATAGACAATGAGGTATTCAATTCAATTTATGGAAATTTGTATTTAAAAAGGTGTTTAATCTACAATAATTATCTGACCTTCATTACTCCTAATATATAGTTTTACACTCAACAATAAAAAACAAAACACACATATGAATTTAATCA
Organism: Megachile ligniseca; assembly: GCA_945859555.1. Taxonomy (NCBI): domain Eukaryota; kingdom Metazoa; phylum Arthropoda; class Insecta; order Hymenoptera; family Megachilidae; genus Megachile; species Megachile ligniseca. Next base: position 1,019,797 of record OX243785.1, read on the forward strand.
TGAAGCGTAGTAAAATAAAGATCCTCTTCCTTCTTCTTGAAATGAATCCCAAATAATCAAATTTTACCTCAAAATTGCAATGTCACGTTTATTATAATTGAACTGTATGTCATCAAATTTATTTGATATGATCTAACCTAACACGTTGATTCCAATAAAATTCATTTGATTACAGTATAACCTAATACGTTGATTTCAAAAAAATACATTTGATTATAGTATAACTTAACTCATTGATCTCGAATAACATCATTTAATTATGGTATAACTCGATCCGTTGATCCAAAGAAAATTCGTTTTTGACCCGTAAAATCGTAAGAAAAGTCAAAGGTGGCGCGATTATGCTGTTGCTAAAAGATTTTAATGATTTACGGAAAGTGTGATCACAGGAACGTGATCTCCAACGCGAAACCATCGAGTGCAGGTTATCCCATGAGGCAGTGAATTTCGAAGGAAAATCGAAAGGTACGGTAGGTCGAGTTAGCGCTATATACCAACATCGCTACTGTAGCATGCTCTAACCGACCTTTTCACTTCCCTTTCCCCCCTCACGGACACAGTCACTGCCGCCAACTCTATTTATCAAATGTACGTTTAATTTTTTCGCGGGTACAATCATACATCATCCTCGAGGCGTGATCCGGTTAAGGCTGGAGGGTCGGGGCGGGACGGCTTCCGTAGACGTGGCAGGATTACCAACCGAAAAATTCACCGTAAAATAGAACCCCACCTTTTGCTTCTTCTGCGAATAACTGTGTTCCCGTTTGCAGGTCGGAATTGCTACTGATAGATTGACCGAACCGTCGAGAGTGCTGCGTCTCGTACAGTTTTAAAGGAAACAGCAGGATGCACGACCGAAATAACGTTGAAATATACCAAGACTTTTTGACGATCCGATCGACACGTCATGCCGACGGAAGAAATTTTCGAGGAAGTCGTTTCTATCCGACCTGACAGCTCGTGTCATGATATCGATGCTCCCTGATCGGAGATGGCTTCTCTGTGTTGAAAGAATACGTGTCAGCGAATAGAACGCTTATCGTTTACTTGAACTACTGTAGTTAGAAAAATTTCATCTATTTTATTCGTAATGATATTGTAAAAATTTGAGTATTAAGAGGTAATTGTTTATATTAACTTTTGTGACGAAATGAACATCTGCATGTCCTGATTGTACAACATTTAAGCATGGTATAAATAAGAATATTGTATGGGTATATTAATATTTATTTATTTATTTGCAGGGTAAGCTCCTTTATATGAAAAGGAATAGAATGAAGGGGATGAAAATGAAATATGTCTTACATTTTTAATCACAAATTAAATTTTAAGTCAAAAAAAATAATGAAGAGAAAAAATACAATGCAACCTGATGTAAAATATAATATATAAAACGTACATGTTGCAATTCAACATGCAAATATTGTATAATCACTATAGTAATGTAGTAAGTAATATTGTTGATGTTAAAATCAGAATTGTAGTCACCGGAAATAATAGTATTATAACAGCAATACCAGTATCTATAGCGTGTAGTAATTACAAGGATAATATAGAGAAGTGGTTCTGAAATATTTTATAAATACGCACCAAAAAATCAAAATTTCATTGAAGCCAAAATCAAAACTTCAGATTGCAGTATTATCCAGTAAATTATGTTTCCTATGTAGAAATTTCAGGGAGATACAAAGTATTTAATTATTATATATAATATTACTGTCATATATTTGAATTTTGTTTCTAACAGAATAATTATATGACAAGTAAATTAACTAATGTAATATGATTAAGAAATGCTATGATTATGATTGTACGAAATAATTTAATGTAATGTGATATATGTGCTGTCTGATGTATATTTAACTTTATTTTACCTCATTTTAAATGTTAATTTGATTCTAGTTCAAGTTTCGCTCCATATTTTTTGTATTGCATTGAAAATAACATTCCCTACAATAAAATTGTTATATTGTATATTGTACAAATTAACCATGTATGACTGATTCAGAAGCGATGGGATACGTCAAATAATGTTATTACTATTAATTGATAGTAATATTATTATTACTATAATAATAATATAATACCAATATTATAATACTGGTATTAAAATTATTATATTATAATTAATTATAATTAATAATATTACATTATATGTAATACTATCTGTAATCGTACTATTATGATAATGCTATTATCTGAAAGTAGGTGTTAGTATAGTACTATTGTATGCATAGTAATACTACAGGTAATACTATTATACAATAGCATTATAATAATAGTATTGTTGGAAATAATATTACTATAGTAATCATTAGAAACAAAATTGTCACTGGTATAATAATTATACTAATACCATTACTATACTAACACTGTGCAAAATAAGTTTACTTTAATATTACCATTTAATTCATTGAATTCAATAAAAACATTAAGGCACATTTGTTATAGCAGTACGTTAGTAACCTCGCCACCAAGGTGCGATACTTTCAGTAATAAATAAATACGAGGAAATTCTGAAAAGTACTATTCTTAGAGAAACAATCATGTTAAAGTAAAAAAATTTACAAAATTCACTAATGGAAGAAACTAGCAACTTAAATTACCGCCAAAGCATCTATAACGAATCATACTGTGTCAAAATATTTTTCAATTCAATCATATCTCGAACAAAGATCGATCAGACCACTGCTAGTAGAACAAACTGTTCACATTATAATGAGGTGATTTATCATCGAATAACTGTAATCGTTTTATGCTACGACTGCTTTCATGCATTCATTCATGTATTAAACAAGTTAAAGGTATAATTCAAATTAACCGTAATTCAAACATGCTTATAATAAAACTTTCTTCGGGTACAACGTGATCCAATAGTTCGTTTCATCTAAGGGAAGCAACGAAAGAAGGTTCCCGAAGATCTGACTTCTTCAATATAGTCACGGCATCTTCTATACACAAGATCGTATCAAAAGCAAAAAGGAAGGTTGCGGCTGGCAGAAGCCACGGTGGCTGCGGCTCAGCCCCGAGAAATTATGGCTCTTGTCACGGCTGTTCATTTGTAGATGGAGTTTTTGCTCCCCGAGGAGGCTGCCCCAATCACGAGCCGCGGAAATTGCACCCCCCAACCCCTTCCCTTACTACTTCGCCTTCCCATCCCCTCAGCCAGATCCGGAGAACTATACCCCTTCTTTGCTCTCCTTCTTCCACTTTCGGAGCTTCGGATCCACCCCGTCTTCCTTCTCCGTTTTTTTTCTCTTCGTCTCATCCTACCTTTTCGCCGATGCTTTACCACCGTCGATCTATTGACGCCCCCGTTCGCTCGAGATGATTTATCGAAAATTGGAAACCTGACGATTGTCGATCGTCACCCCTCTCCTACCGCTCTAGACAACTGCGAGAATTTCGTTTGAGAGTTAAGAGCGAAGACTTTCGTTCGACTGTATCGTAAGAAAAGTCCTTTTAACGAGATTCTCTTTTTTGTTGTAATGGAAACACTTATACAGAGGTGGATTTAAAGGAGAAACCGACAGGTCGAAAATTCGCTGACGTTTATTTAACACGTTAACTGCTACACTTTGCTTGTGAAAATTTTATTAGGTAGTATTTTTGTTTTTAACGAATCTTACCAAATATTTTCGTGCTAAATATAGACAAAATGTTACAAACCCTGCTAAATATTTTGTTATATTTATTGTTCATATTTACAAGTAGTTAATGTAAGTACTTACAATTAGGTAAATGAACAAATTCTTAATAATATAGACGATATATTTATACGAAAATTAAAACATAATTCATGTATGGGTGACAAGACAGTCAAAGCTTTAATACACGTATTCGTTCTTTTAAAAATCACAGTATTTCTTTATCTTTATTGCTTTGCTATTAGATGATTTTTGTAATCCTAGACATTAATTTAGTTCTCTTCAGATTGCACTGGCACATATTTCAATGCGAGGTTAATTTTTATTATAAGCATGTCGTCATTTTGTAATAAAAGTAAATTATATTATATGTATAATAAGTAAATGAATATATTGATATCAAGATTTAAATCTAAAATTTGCTGAAGATTTTTGAAGAATCAAAATAATTCCGTACAGCAACTTTAAAATTCATAATTGTTTTGTCATTTTCATGACCACGTACTTATAACAAAAATTATCTCTGATAATTTTGAAAAATTGTCTCCGAGAATTCCAATAACTATTGAAATGTAATGTAACAACAGAAACAATGTGATATTTTACGTAAGTTAACCACATTAACCCCATAAGGTTATAAGTAAACATATCAACATACATATTTAGATCTTTTCTCGAAACAACGAATAGCATAACTGAAAGAATATTTGGCCAATTTATTTCTGTTAGTGCACATATTTACATAAATAGTTCGTGTTCATAACGAAGTTCTATATGTCATTTATTTCAATTTTTTTAAATTTCATAATGAAATTACAAAATCTTGAAAATTCGTAATTTGTTAAAAATTGTTAAGGTGACAATTTAACTAATTTTTATGCTCTCTAAAACCGTCAATAAAATTGCTCAAATGTTGCTGTATTACTGAACGTCCTACGTCTCTAAAAACTAAAAGTTTTTAACCAGTATCACATACACACCTGTTAAGTCTTTGATTTATTGTATGAAACGCATATGAAATTGTGTTATGAAATCTAAAATAATTTATTAATGTCGCATGTCGCATACAATGCCTCTTGATATACATATATTGTATATCAAGAGAAAAGAAAATGGTCAATAATATACGAATTTCCAATATAATGTTAGTAAGAAATATACTAAACTCTACAGTTCTGTAATAATAGTAAATATTAAATTTATGATCATTAAATATTATTAAGATGATGGCCTTCTTCGAAATATCTAATAATTGTTATAAGATGTACTTATTGCCATACCATACAAAATTAGTATCTTAAGTATAATAGAAAACAAAATAATACATTTCTATGATAATCATTAAACTGTTAATTATTTACAATCTGAATTATGATTAAAAGTAATTATTTAATATAATTTGACCAGCTTGATGGATTGCATATACTGTAACAAAAATTTAATATAATGAAAGAGTTGAAAGAAAAAGAATATTTAACATCCCATGTGACACTGTTATCATAATAATTCCCTACAGTAGTAAAGGTAAAGCTTAAATTGGAATGTGAAACAATTGCATTCTGAAGCATGCTGTACGACGTATGTCCATTTTCGTGGTGGTATTTAACGTGGGCGGTTAACCCACGCAAAATTACGTTCCACAACAAAAGAAGACAAAACTTTTCCAATGTGAAGCGTGCAGAGGGTAACGAAACGGTGTTGAATCGCTGCGAAAGCGACAAACAGCAATCGCGGTATTTGAGGCTTTTAACGCAACACGTCCATGTGAAATACGGTATATTGCAATTACTTTTATTGCGAACACCAGAGTTTTATAATTTAATCCTCCTATTAATGGTTAATATCTTATATATAAGATTAAACCTCGTTGACCAGCACAAAAATTAATTTGTTTGAAAACTAATTATAATATTATATAACTAATTATAATTATAACTAAAATATTTTATATAAAAATTGTGTAAAAGTAAATAAAAATATATATGTATATAAATTATGCAAAAATATGTATTTTATAAATATAAAAATATGTGTATTATATAAGAATATTTTACTGGATCAAAATTTCGTAATAGACAGAAAATATGAATAATATACAATTTCCTTTTGTCGTCTTCCTCTTATAAACAAATGTTGTGATCGAAAATATACTATATTATGTACTATGTACACTATTATGGTGTATATTATTGTGTGTACTTAAATGGATTCTGGATTTCCATAGCAAGTTCCATAGCAAGTGAAACTAATCGACTGCTATTTTCAAGTACATACATTTAATAAAAAAAATGCTACTGGTTTTCGATGAATGAATTATTACAGTTTTAAATGATTTTGTTATATTTATTCTGTGGACTCAGTAAAATGGATAGTTGCTATTAAGTATTTTGACGATATGCACCATCGAAATTCATATATAAACCATCATTTACATTCTTTTTAGTCACAGGTGATTTCGTCGGCATTCTTGTTAAAAAAAATTCCAGAATCAACGAATCACGCACACGAAAAACTCTGACATCAAAGCAATTTTCTCTGGAAATTTTCTGTCCTCGATTCTAACTAATTTGAACGCAGTTACTCTCTGAAATAAAGGTAGACTCATTTCAATCGTCTGGAATCGATTTCCCATGTGATAACGTCGTATGGTAATTCATGCAATTTCCTTCATTCCCCTCCCTCTCTTGTTCCGTTGAAGATAAAGTAACGTTTCTGTAATTAAAGTTGTGGTATATCAGAGATACGGGAAACCGTGAAAAGGTAGAGAAGCGAGCAGGATCCATCACGATGCGATAACGAAGGCATCAGCTGATGACACATTTTAATATCTTAAAACAGGCAGCTGGGAAGCCGAAAAATTTCTGTTCTTGTCAGTCTGTCGGTTGCCTCTCTGTCACCAGCAGCCAACAAAAGACCGCGTCATGCATTATCCTTCTGGTTTTCCAGCTTTCGTCGAAGCCCATGGAAGGAAGAGAAAAGACAACCCTGTAAAAAAAAGAAGAAGACGAGGCCCTGTAGTTCGCAGAGAGAGGGCTGCTGCAGAAGCGAGGAGGCGACAAGCGAAGTCCCCAGGTGCCAGCAGAGAGCGATGATTAAGCTCGCATTTTAATCAAAGACCCGGAGTGAAAAGTCTTGTAGTATGGAGATGATAGGATTGCCCGCTTGATAAATCAAATCGGTATTTCTCGCGGTTCGCTACTAATCAATTTTTTCTTTTCCCTTTATCCTTGGCTGATCCTACGCTGCGGAGCCCTTTTCACTGATTTCATATCCGATTCCATCATCGTCGATACATTATTATTTGCCTCCCAACTCTGACGAAAAGCTGATGTTCCTTCTTGCTTACGATATTACTTTGACTACCATCAACTTTATTTTATCAATTTTTAGCTGTTTACTTTATGCAATGTATTTAAATATTTTATAATATACGTTTAAAAGTTTTTATATTACAAGCAATAATTTTCTCTCGGGATATCTTACATAAATTATTACAGTAGCTATGTAAAATTTCACAAAAATATGTGTGGAATAATAAATATGTAACACATTTCTTTATTATACGTCTTCAAATATTTTAATCACTTTCTTTCCTCTTTCAATTTTGCATGATTTTTTTCTTTTCTTTAGTGCGCTTTTCATCCACTTTCCACTGTCATTCGTCAGTTCTATTGTTACATTTCCACCTGCGTCTCCACAAATTGTCATTAAACACAATGCAGCTTGTTCTTGGCTTTTACATATTCTACACATGTTTTATTGCTTTCGTATGTTTGATGACTTTTCATTCATTTCTTAGCTCAAATCTTGGCATTACTTTTAACTTCCTCATGTTGCCTTTATTCAAAATATATACTGCTGAAGAAATTAAGTACTACTCAAGCGAATGCTACTAAAAATTTGTCAATATCGAAATCCCATAATTGTTAAAATTAATCCAAAACTGTTGCGACTAAATGTAGAGTGACGTTTGAATCATATACTTTTTGAGTTCCTTAACTAATTTTCTTTATCAGTGCTCAACACGTAAAATGTGTACTTAATAGAAGGCTGTTATATTGAAAAATGTTAGATGAGTGTCACAGCCGTAAAGTTTGATAACTACCACAGGTACTAATTTTTACAAATGTGTTGTATCAAAAAAAGTTTCATTACTTTCGTTCAACATAAATAAAAAAACGTTTAAGAAGTATGATTATTATCTATAATTTATTCATCTTCAGCTAGGAGTTATAATAATAGTGTCTCCAGATTGCTTGATTTGATTGTTTGATTCTGTGAAAAAAATTCTGAAGAAAACGTATTATTTACAAATTACTTAAGACTCCCCCCTTAAGCTTTGTAAACATACACTTTACATAGAAAAAATATAGTAGAATATTATATTATTTTATGTAAAAAGAGTTAACATAGAAGATCTGATTTAATTATAATTGTTGTTTCTGTAATATTAGAATAAAATGATTATAAAATATTCGTTAAGGAATCGGAGAAAATAATATGACTTTGGTCATAATTTGATGAACTAAATACGAATAGACTTTCAATCTGAATTGAATTCCTTTTAATCCAATCTTTACTTTAACAAATGATACAGATTTCGGCACTGTCTTGGTAAAAAGCTCATTTCTTTTAAATATATCCAGAAATAGACTAGTTTTCAGTATGGATTGGTTTAAAATGGATTCAATTCAAATTGCGAGTTTGCCAGACCGTTCTACAGATCTTAACCGTATTGAAAACGTTTGGGGATTTCTCTTCAGGCTGGTTTATGTAGAGAATCGGCAATATGGATCTCTCCGGAAACTTCAAATGACAATTCTTGCAGGGTGACAGAAATGTGACGCTGGATTGCTAAAACTTCGATAAAATCACTGAATAATGACCAAAGATAGTCACATTAAAATCTAGGTTGGTTTTTATCGAGATAAAGAATTAATATGTATATCAATTTATGTTTTATCGTTTGTTTTTTATTTCTCTATTATATTTTTAATTTCACCTTATGGGTACATTATACGTCGGTAGGTTTAGTATGAAGGTTTATTTGTTAGGAAGTTTTAATTTTTGAAATCTTGGTTACGTGTACTATTATATACAATAAATATGAAACGATCTAAAATGGTCGGGTAGTATAACTCATTTATAACGTTACCGTACAATTGTATGGTTTCCTTCAGATGTTCTCACAATTAAATTAAATTGAAATTCAATGACTAATTTGGAAATACGCGCTGATTTGTAGCTGGGTTATAAATATCAAATGAAATGTAGTTTTGATATGTATTGAAGTAGAAGCACTCCGCGACTTATACTACTATTACTTTCAGTGAATGGACATAAATTGTATGTAAGCACACGAGTCAATATTTACAATAATTTCATTTATATTATTACCTATATATTATTAATAATAAAATAATAAAATAGTTTTATTGTCATCCATATTGATCCCATAAGGGATCTATGATACATAAAAAACAAGTTATTAAATCTTTGACTCTACATGGAATTAATTTTTGCAATTGTAATGTATTTTTTGAACAACCATATCATATCAATGGTTCATAAATAACATGTGTATCCCTTGCCTGGGATACAACTTACCAACTTACTTAGATATTCTTGTCGTAATGGCCATCTTTCTAATGAAATATTTTTTTTCTATGAAGGTAACAACTTTTTATCAGCTTGCGATTAACATGTGTTTATTCTGCATACATATCGTTATAGTTTAACAATTCAAATGAAGTTAATTAAGAATAAATGGAAATAAGATTTTAAACTTTAAATTATATTATGTGGAAGAATGAATATAATACAAAAATATTTAAGGTCTCGAAATCTGGGCACTCATGAGCGCTCATTATCATCTACCATTCAAAACCTAATAAAAAATTATTTCAAAACTTGATTTTAACCATTCATCATATTTTGTTCATAAGCAATCATGGTTCATGATTAAGCAGGTTTTAAAATAACTTCGAATTGATTTTGAAAGATAAGTGAATAAACACTCAAATTTTTAATGATGCCCTTAAATAAATAAAATATAAACGAAAAAATAAAGTAATGACTTCACAGTTTTAATGCTACTTAAAACAGCAACACTGGAACCTTTGCATCAATATGCTTTAGCTTACAAATACTTGGACAGCAATTTATATCCAATTTTTTACGTATTTTACAATACTTGTAAATAAAATTTCCAACTTTCAGAGTACTTATTGTTTCTGTCCTAAAGATGCAGAAATAAATATATGAGGTTAATTTTACCGCATATCACTATTAATAGGTGATTCCACACATTTGACCGATATTGTATGTATGTATTTAATATTGCAATAATACTAGAATCGAGAATAATGAAGCAGTATTATCAATTTTGTCTCCATAGCCGATATCATTCTGAAAGGGTGGGGGCAGCTAATACGGTTTTGTTATCAATCTGTACCATAAAGCAAAGTTGCCTGGAGGCAAATGAACTTCTCTATCCCCCATGTCCACGAAATCCCACGGAAGGCCGTGCCGGTCGGGTTTGGGCAGAAATTTTATGAACTAAATTATTATAACGGGCGAAATGCGAGCAAGCGCATGCTTTACGACTCCCAACATTCTCGTATAGCTCCCTTAGCTCGTCCGATGTTCCGTGTATCCCGCCTCCTTCTCCTGTGTACGATAGAGTACAAGACACGTCGCCATCATCCATACATTATGTACGGACTAATGCTGTTTTTATTCAATGGTCTCCACACTATATACAACGCACGGCCCCATCCGTGAGACGCTAAACCCCCGGGCATCGTTCTTTACGGCGATATAATTTAATTTTTCAGATTTAAGGGCCGCCTATTCTCCCTCGTCTACGTCTTCGCTACACGATCCCGCGGGCGAAGAATTTTCCTCCAAAGAAGCATCGAATACCAGAGTTTATGGATTTTGGATTGTCCGTTGATGTTGGTTAAAGGACCCCTGAAATCAGTTCAGACTTCACGTTTTATCGTAAGTAAGGTAAATGTCCTAGCACTCAAACGAGTCGAAGTAATTAACAATTGAGGCATTTTGTTAAAAATAACATTTCATTTTAAAACTACAAACCAAAGAAAATGTATGAGCTTTACAAATATATAATTATAAGTGTCCATAATTCAATATCTATATCGTCCAGAAATACGATTAATCAATATTCCAATATTCCACGATTTAAGATTTTAAAACTAGTTTCATAATGACATTAATAGTTTTATAATTTATTTAAAGTTATAATTAATTAATGTTCTATAATTTTTTAAATAATAAAGTTATCGTAGATTTATTAAATAATAGAGAATTGAAATTATTTATATTTCTTAGTATTTTTGTTTAATTATTGAACTTAAATATTTTGTTTCTCCACTAGTACGTGATAACATTACACTGACAAGCCATCGGCACAGACACAATTTCACGTGAATTAATATACGAATCAGGCTTATTGAATTTATTACACTGTTAATATTTATTACATTGATATTAACAATAACTACACAAAAATATCATTCTACTTATTCTGAATTTCGTCATAATATCAGCATAACCTATTGGTGTAGTAATAACGTCATGGAAAACAATAACTGATAATATAATATAGAAGTGATATAAATAATTGTATTTATTAATTTATAACAGGTACTGATAATTAAATTAAATAAAAAGTCGTTTTCTTTGTTGTAAACAAAGTTGTTTATAAAAATCTTGCAGCATCTAAAAATGTTTCGTTGATAAATGATAAATAATAGTTGAAGCCACAAATTTCTTTGGTTTTAAGCTTTTCGGAGCTAATGTATCGACATTAACATTCTACTGTGGACAGTACTATTCTGAGTTTGTTCAACACATCGACTGTTGGCACTAAGAAACAAACGAGCTCAGACTAACATTTTTCTTGCTGAAGGTGATTTACTATGCTTTAGAAATTAGGAGTGAAATTTTAATTATTAATTAATGAACTAAATTACTGCGATAAATGTCCTTTCAATTGCAAATTAAAATGACCCTGCATCCGTCTACTACATCGATTCCATAGCACCCGTCTTTCAAAAATTAATAAAAGAATTGTGTCGTAGATGTAACTAACTACAAAAAAAAAAGTGAGTCTAATTTAACCTAACTTAATTATGAAAGCGTTAACTGCCTAATCTGTTCCATGTTACGATCATTTTTTAATCGTATATTCCCTACCAGTTCAGTATTTTACAAAATAATCATAACATTTCTAGTATCCTAACCAAACCAAAAATATCGTCGTGACGCGCCTCTAAGGATATACATATTATCGTTCTAAAGTCTATCCTAATCTATTCAAACCTAACCTAGTCTAACATAATTATGAAAGCGTTAACTGCATAATGAATTCGATATTGCGATTATTTTTATACCTTGCATCCCCTATCGATCATGCATTCCAGAGCACAATCATAACATCTCTAGTATCTAACCTAGAAATATCATCGCGACGTACCTCTGAGAGTTTAGTGTCGTTGCCTCTGGTACAGGAGACACGATTGCTTGCGTCAAAGAGATCGAAATTGAAAATTTGAATGACAACCATGCACTCTCGTCCGGACGTGCGTCGGGGATATACGCGAAGGTGGGTAGGTGAGACCCAACGAGAGTATCTTGAAATGCGAATGAGCAAAAAAGATAGAGAGAGGCCGGGGAAAGGATGCCGCGTTCTCAAAGGGGACATACCGTGGATGATATTTTATTCTTGGCCCTCTGCCCTCCTCCACCTTCTACCCCTGACATCTTCCAGGTCTTCTCGGTCCCGTTGATGCCGTTCTCGCGGCACCACCGTAAGTAGCGCCAGCAAACGGGGCTCGAAGCCTGGTCTGATGGATTTCACGACTCCACAGGGTCCCCTCAATCCACACTCACTCCTCACCTCTGACCTCACTGTCGTTCCGACCTCTGTGCGTTTCACCACATACGCCTTCACACGTACTCGTTCACGTATGGTCGCGTAAGTATCACGCATCTTTTTATCTACGTTCCGAGTTCAATCTACAACCTATCAAAACGCCGTTACTATTATTTCGTCACTGACAATAAGTGGATAGGATGTATATTCTTCGACCGAATCAAAATTTTATATTTTATTAAGTGTATTTGTGCCTTCAGTTTTACCTTGTAATCGTTTAGAGATAAATTAAAAATTACTGTCCTGGTTTAATATTAACTATATTTACTGTTTCTTATTCAATTCGTATAATTTTATATATTATTTTTTCTTACAAAAATTATTAATAATAGATCTAAGATTTACAACGTAAATTATATTTGTGTAACAATTATATTAAAAAAAAATAAAAATATTACCCTTATTTTTCTATTTTGTTGCTTTTTACTACATTTGCTACTTATGTTTCTACATTGTATTTTACAATTTATAAACTAAGAAACTAAAATTTTATCGTTTTACTAATTTGTTAAATAAGAAACATAAACAAGTAAGGTTACATTTAATAAACCATTAACATTAATAAGAAAACAAAATATTTGTAATTTTAATTTCTTAAGAAAATAGTAGATATTAATTTGTTTAATATTTACACCATCTTCCACATAATTACCACGTATTTCGGCAGTATATACCTAAAACTGAACAAGAGTTTATTGCATGTACCTTCAATTGTATCCCCTAGATTTTCAGGTTGACAATGCGATTACTAAAACATTTGTCGTAAGATGGTCAATAAAGTCGTGATACTACTACCTGTGTAGACGATCTTCTTTAGCTATCAACCTTGGAAAAAAGAAAAGAAAACCAGCACACGTTGTGAAACGTATGCTTACAGGGGTGTCAGATGGAAGGGCAATGGGAAATTCACGGGGCGCGTAAAACCTTCCATGGTGACAAATCCATTGGTCGTATACCGTGGAATTTTCAATTATTGCTTAAATAAAATATTGCTCGACGAGGGGAATAGAAACGAAAGACGGGGGACAGTGCAATATGACATAAACCTGCCGTTACGATGTTTTCTAAATGGATTGTAAAATTATCAAACTACAATAAATGTTGTTGATAATTGTCAGTGTTAGTAATTTAATGTTTATTCGTACTTATAATTAATTACTGCCACATCAATTTCTTTCTACATGCAATTAATTGAATATTAGCGTTACATGATCTTGTGCAAGAATTTTAATAAACAAAGAAATAAAGGAAGAGATTTAATAAAATAAATTATGATCAAAATAGAAAGCCGAAACGTAAATGAAAATAATTCGATGCTTCATTTTTTTAATAATTCAACAATAATGTACAATTTATTAATGGAGAAGGAAAATCGTACCTTATTTAACAATTATAATATTATATTATACTTTTCTATACTTTTTTAAACATATAAGAACGCAACAATTATTAACATATATAATATCTAGATTGTCCCAAAAGTCGGTAGCTAAATTGTAAAAAGCAATTCGACTCATAAGAAGGATGAATTACCATTAGTTATCTACATCTACATTAATTGGCATTGAAAATTTTTCGTAAATATAACATCATTTACAAATCTTAAAATGTGAGTTAATTCTGAGTTAAAGTTAGATCAGATTAATATTGATGCATCACGGAATCCACAAATATTTCAGAAATACTGAGTCATTTAGCTTCAAATTGAATCCGAATTTGATTTTTATTTAGACATACTCTGGTCATTACAAATATTTAGTTATTTAGGCTTAGTCGAACCTAGATTTCGTCTATATCGAGCCATAGTCAGGATCTAGTCATTTCTCCGAAAATAAAGTGTTGTACGAAAAGATTTCATTAAACACGTTTGGCCTATGTTCGCACATAGAATCAATGTCCTTATGCTTTTGTGACTAGTTCATTCATACAACATCGCAGGAACAGGATACGGCTGTCTGGCAAGAACTGTTTTTCACAGGTGCTATCCTTTTTTCGCAGTAACCGGTCAGGCGAAAACGGACGACGTTGAAGTTTTTAATACTCCCCGTAAACAGGCAGCATCTACCTCTGGGACGAACTTTGAATTAGCAGAGACATATTCATACGAAGAGTTTGCATCGGGGGACGTTCCTCGGAGGGTACTCCGTCATCTCACTGCTTCTCTCGCTCACCTCGTGCCTTCCCTGTACTATCCCACGGACGTCCTTAGGGAGAGGCTGCTCATTAATTAAGTCTTTTTGCAGACTGACCCGCACAAGTGGCAGCGAAAGCTTAAAAAGCCACCAGACCTCTATCACCTACACGCGACAGTCTCATATTCGTTTGTTCACCGATACTCGACGATGTTATGTGAGTTATATTTGTCTTGTTCCTCGTCGACCTCTCAACCCTTTCGACCTTCTCCATTTAAGTCTTAAAAGTGGAGATACTGCTTTGTATATGCTTTACAATTATAAGAATATTGATCTTAAGAGTGGTTAATTATTAACAAAGATTTATAGATATTATTAATAAAGACTTGTAGAGGTAAGGGTAGAGACTGTCCACGTAGAGAGTGCTTCCGATTTGGCAGTACAACCGAAGTAGAGGTGAATCTACATGAAGAAATAAAACAAATATATAGAAAAAAATTTTATTATACTATATACATATAATTTATATAATTTATTATATTTTATTTTATGATATTATATAAAATATTATTTATGCAAATTTATTTTCGAGAAAATTATGTTTGATGATTTTTCAAGCTTTTAACAAATGCAACAAGTTATTTATTAATTTGAAAATTATTGAATATTATTCAACGAATGAATGAAGTAATTCCTTATATTATTCATATAGGTACTAATGTAGCCTGTAATAAATTCTGCGGATGATGAAGACACATAATTCAGAATATGTGTGATAAATTATAGAGATAAACACATTTTAATGGCATTAATAGTTACATTCCATATTTTTGACTTAGTTTTTTCCCTCCTCTTTTTGGTTAAATCACAAGATCCGAAACAACCAGTAAGTTCAAAATTGTCAGTATTAGGTTAATGTTCAAAATGGTTCATTGTAACAATACTATTACGACAACAATGCTAGCAACTTAAATGCGATAAAAAGATAAGGAAATATCTATGACCTTCCATCGAGGTAAAAAGTGATTCCACATTCCATTTATCAAATGATTACTAATTATTATTATATTAATAAGAATTAATCAATAAGTACTTCTTACATTGTTGATGTGCACGCGCATACTCCCAATGTGGTGATTCGTATATTACAATTTTCCGCGATTTCTAATTTAATACATAAAGCGGTACAGGTAATCCCCCTATAACAGTTTTTGTATAGCACGGTCTGAAAATTATAGAAATCTTCATCTAACACGCTACTTTCAAAAAATAAGTTTTCGGGATATTCTTTCATAATAGCGAAAATAAATGGTAAATATTTAGAATAAGGGAGCTACCTCTGATTTCGATCACTTTGAAACATGTTGTCAAGGTCATCATTCTGAACAACTTGTTCGTATACATATGATGATCGGACTCTTTTAGTCTCTGAGATATTTGAAAAAATAACTGGCAAATAATTGGCACTTTACTGCCAATACTTCCAAAGTATTTTGGAATACGCCCCGCCTAACCCCCGCCCTCACGACGATAATAACTCTAAACCCGTTGGAGACGGACTTTTTTAGGCAATGGAGGTGGCTCCCTTATTCCAAATATTTACCAAAATAAGAATAAGCAAACTTTATAATTTCTGTCAAATTTTTGAAAAATTATTGTTTAAATGTTAATATTTAAATATTAATGTTTAATATTTTGAGTTAAAATGTTACAAGAAGCTTTAAGTAGAATTTTACTCTTAAAGTAAATAGAATAATATAGAATTTTTATTTATGTATATTATTTTACCTTCAATGTATTATACGGACTATAGAATATTAGGAATAATCTCGTTACACAAAATTTTTTTAAATAGAATTTAATTAAGCATAAACAAATAAATGCACAGGCATGGTTAATAATATATCTAAATACAAACAGTGAAAATATACTGATTTTCTTGACTTGGATGCAGAGAGTACATTTGTCTCTATGCAACTGCAGAACATTTGAAACTTTGAAGAGGCCTGTACGACCGTGCCGGGTCGTAGAATGGTCGCAAGTGAGTTTCCTCGGCGAGTTAGCGGCAAATTGTTAAGGGATAGGGAATACTACGTACGTGAACATGACATCTGAGCCGTGCCGGAACTATGGGAACGTACATATTGCCTTCACTCACGTATGCAAATAAGTTCCAGGCCAGTCCGAAGAACCCCGAAGGTGTGAAATGCAACAAGAGCAAGTGATTCTGGCCACAATAACAAACGATATTCTTGGACTACTTTCATGACACAAGCTAACATTTAATTAGATACATTGGAGAAACGAATAGAAAAAAGATAGAAATGTACGGGGTATTTTCGATTTGGTGGTATAACCGAAAATGGGGCGTATCTGCATGAAAAAATAGATAAATAATTTACAACAAATTTCATTTCTTACGCAGCTTCATTTTAGAGATAATTTAATTTAAACATTTTTCAAGTACATTCAAAGCTGTTTTTGCGTGATACTTTTATATTAAAAAAATATTCATCGCAATAATTAATACAAATAAAAAGTAATAAAAAGTATGGAATTTCATCATCACATTAAATACGTATGTACATATTGCATCAGCCAATTTTATTATGTACATATGTATATACATATGTGAGATATGAATAGGGAGAAAGTAACAAGGTATTATCATTTGAAAAATAATATGAAATTTCTATGACAAAAAGTAACATCTATGTAGAGTTCCAACTTTCGAGCGAATTGGAAAGTCATTTTCTTGCAATCGATACCAAATCTGAAAGAGCTTTAAAATTCCAGAATGGAATCTTGCAAGTCTAGTTACGGGGACACCTACAAGCGGCTAATTAAATACCAGTCTTAGCAGAAATTGATAACTGATTGCATCATTTAAAAAAAATGCAAATTCTAAACGCGTAGATATTTTCTACTTTTACATTTCCTCGTTCCTGCTGTCATACCTAATCTCACTTGCACTGATAGTTAATCCATTACTTTTCTCTTAATTTGTTTTTATAATTTTAACTAAAATAGCATATATTTGAAACGAATTTTAAGATTGAATAGTATTTAATGAAACCTTAAGAAAGAATCTGTATCGTCCAAGTATAATCTAATAATATAAACATAAAATTTTATTTACCTGTATAGGGTATATAAAAAGGGGAAATTATGAATTACTAAAAATCTTGATATAACTTTGTTCAAAAGCATTTATTTATAAACATCACGAAAGATTAAAACACCCCTTTCTCCGATGTTATACAGTGTAGCATCCAATAATTAGTTACGTTTACATATTTGTGTACTTGGCTGACGTACCATGGTAAACTGTACAGCTAGCGCGTTGGAGGCCAACCCAGGTTTAAGGGATGCACCGCCTACGCCACCTTGAACATTGTGACGATCTGACGTTCTAGGTAACCACTCAAAAAATTTGCCGACTTGTTCTTTGCCTCTATTGTTGTGCACGACCGCACGAGCCAATAGTTCCTACCACCGAAAATACGTGTACGTCTAGGTGGTCATTTTTCTTTTTTGACCAATTGGGCTCGTAGATCAGGCAGACCCGTGGATCAGCCTCCTAGGCATCAATAGTTTACCACAATACATAGGCTTCCTTTCATTAGAGGCAAACATACAGATGAAATCCGTAGGATTTGCCTTCAATTTGACGGGATGAAACATGTCAAGTTGACAATTTTCAGATTTCCAAATTTTCATACTTCTCATACATATTTCCAAATCTCCAACTCCCCAAATCCCTTAATTGCCAAATTATTAAATTCTCAAATCCTCAATTCTTCACATTTCAGTCCTTATATCCGTATATTCCTAAATTCCTAAATATTGCTAAAAATTCAAATTTTCAAATTCAAAAATTTTTAAACTTCTAAATTCTTATATTTCCAGATTCCCAAATTTATACATTTAAAAATTAAATTTCTCAATTTCCCAAATTTTCAAGTTTTTAAAACTCTATACTGGTAAAATTGAAAATTGAAACATTTTTGAATTTACTAGTCATAAATCAACAAGTATTGCGATCTGTTTTCCTTACATCATCAGTTTCCTTAGGGAAGTCTACGATACTCGCCAATGAACAAGATAACATTTATGTATCTTTCACAACTCGGTATCACAATTTTAACATGAGAAAACAGAGATAAAAATGTGTACTACTTTTCTGCTTGACAATGTATTATACAACCATGCGAAAAGTGGATGCGAAATATGAACTTTCACATTTAAACATGTAAATGAATATTTTAGTAGTTGCTTGTGTTGGTTTCGTATTTATTCCATGTTTTAAATGGCTGAGATCGATTTAAATGTATACATATATTCAACTTTGGTCAGAAATAAACAAAATGAATCCCAACCAACCAACTCTTCATGTACATATACTGCATCAAAAAAGTACCTGAACACAAGTCCTAATTTTAAATAAGAAACGGGATATTATCATAGTATATAACTTGTAGTACCTTAATAAGCAATATAACGTAACATAAAAATTTATAATATAGTACGATATTTGCTTTTAATAGTTGAAAAGTATTCTTGGATTTACCATAAATGTTTATTCTCGTTTCATTTTGTAATTTTTAAGTATTTTCAATTACACTCAGACATTATACGATAGAATATTTCTCATAGAGTAGAATTGTTATACAGCTACAACCGAATCTTCGATTATTCGAGACGTCCTGCAAAATAACACAAAAAAACAAAGGTCAATTTCTCCCTTTTTTGTCGTTATAATAGAAACACCGCTTATATGAAATGACACAAACGTTCAATAAATCAGGCAAAGTATGCTACATTTAATTTACAAATGTTCTACTCCTTATGGTTAACAGAATATATTTAAATTCACTTCTACAAAAACACAACCATCACCCACAAACATAAAATTCCATATTTAGAACAGTTATACACTATTTTTATACCACTGAAAATAAACGTAAAAGTTATGTCAGGTTATTGTATTACTATGTTCACGATAAAATTATATGCAATCGAGAGCGGATTTATACATACATTTCCTTTAAATCCAGAACAGATTATATCAAATTTATTTTTTTTCTGGACTCGTGGCAATTGACGAAGAGGAAACATGGGTAGGGGAACGTTTTCGACCGCGAGATAGCCTTCACCCTCTCTCACTATCGCCACGGCCCAAACGAAACAAACAATATGTTAGCAACCCCCGACGATATTTCGAATTTGAATTTAAATAACTTGGCAGGATCGGCTTTGGGACTCTGGGACCACGCACGAGTGTTCCTTCTTTCATTTCTCGTTTTTCCTCTCTCTCTTCAGCTCCCGTTCTTCAACGTTTCGCCTCTTTTCCTCGTTTCCACTACCTCACTTCCGTACGTGCCACGATATTTGACTCTGACACACGGGTAAATCCTGACTTATAATGTCAGTTCTTGGCAATCGCGGGCATGGGTGAGACTTGGACACTGACCCGTTTGTTAATTCTTAATTGATCTAATATTTACAATATCGCCCGAGTCTCGGAGACCCGGCCAGATTTCCCTTGGTGACCCAAGTCACGGAGCTCTGCGGTTATATTGAAAAATATTGAGCCGTCGAAATGTTTGAACGTCCTTTACCTCTTTCTCTTTGCAATTTTTTCCTGACCCTAGAGCTTGATTAAAGTTTACTTACCGCGAGTCGACAAATATGTCGTTTAAAACGGATTATCGTTCGCGTCAATACGGTTATTTTATAAATACAGCAATTTAAAAAGAAATCTGTACTGCAGATTATTGTTAGTAATAATAATATGTATTGTAACTATGATTTATACCATCGTTAAATTCTATTTTACGTATGCTACATTAGTAGTATTTATGTACATTTGTATATTATACTTAATATATTGTGCAATTGCTATATTTTGTTAAACATGAATGAAACATAAATTTCGTAATTAACAAAATTATTGAAAATGTTATATACTTTTTGAAATTATCTAATTAAAATATTGCAAATTAGCAAAATATTACTTTTCTCTAAATATATTTTGCTGACAAGAAATGTGTCCGTTGAGAAAATATCCATTATTTTCATGCAAATATTATTTGGAAGAGTTCAAGAATATAATTATTTCCATAATTGAAAAATGTCATTTTATAACAAGAGAAATATTTTTATATCTGAGATTTTTTAACAGTGGGATTGTAAGCATCTTTTATTGCATCACTGAACTAGTAAAAGAATGATACATTTAAAAAATCATTAACTTTAGATACTTGCATAAATGAAGGTTAAAAATTATGCCATATCCGATAAAATTATGCTACTTATTATTATTTGTTTGCTATTTGACATTATTAATAATGTTGGAATTGAAAATACATCGCTTTTGAAATTTGTATTGTAACAAAGATTGCATATAAAAAATACTGTATCAGAACTAACGAAACATAGCACCTTTATCTTTTGAAAAGAGGTTATCATAATACTAGAAAGAAATAAAGATACCAGTAAGATATAGTATTATTTTACAACTGTTATTATACAAAAAAAAACATTTCTGGAAAAATAACCATATCGTCGACTTAAATTTTCAAGTATTATTTCTGTAACAGCGTAATCAGATATTTCTTGTGGTATTCAAAATAATTTCTAAAAACGGATTTAAAAATTGAGACTCAAGAACAATACTTTAAACATCTATTTTAAACTGCAGCAATTTTAATATACGCGATATCACCGTTGTGGCATAAAATAAGAGATATTCCCAAAATAGACATACATTTATAATAGTCGTACATAGTAAGGGAAATTGAATTTTGATCTTCATAATCTAGTGATCCTCAAGGGATCGCTACCATATCGAAGTTAGTCAAAATTAATCGATTAAATTTTAACTACATGATATTTAATAAATGTTAGCTAACGACGGTATGCATACTCTAAAAATGTAATTATTTAACATTCTGCGATACACTGGATGAAAGGAAAGGGATGTTTTCACGAGAATGAATTTGTACTTCGACAGTGAAAATATTTATCGTCATAATTTTGTTATAACTATTTGCCGAAATAATATTGATTTAATGGCAGTTTTAACGGACGCGATTCAAGCACAATATATATATGTATATGTGTTATCATATGTAAGTAATGAAACGCACCTGCTTTCCACATTGAAGTAAGTTATAAAGTACTCCAAAACTACCAAATTTTAATAATACAAGTTTTTAACTAATAGATTCCGATATTCCAAATCATTATACCTATTTCATCCATATTTATTGAATGTTATCTGATTATCTAAAAATGCAAGAAGTGGCCTAAGGCGATGTTTAACCCTTTCGCTTCAAGCGCCAGATATATCCGGCATACACACGACGACTTGTGCGTACGAGCGCCTGATATATCCGGCATCTATATGATGTGTATAGTATAATATAAGCACCATCTGTGGTCATGATGAATTCATCTTTATCGGCAGAGCATTTTCTGTTGATTTCATTGACGTATTGGATTAATCACATGTATTACAACTACTCTTTCGTGTTGCATCAAACCGTATTACTTAATATACACCAGACATCAAAACAATTGTTTACTATTTTGTAACATCCCTGAAGATTCAACACGGAAGAATCTTGATGTAAATTTTATTTCTTTTATTGTACACCTTTTATTTTTGATTATCGACCGTAATTTTTTGTTCACTTTCTTTCCACAAAAACCACGTGCACTGTGCATATTGCCGGCGTGTGCTTCCGTTCGGTGATGGCACCTCGACGGACTGGAAAGCCGAAGCGAAAGGGTTAACCAAATACTTATTTCAAATTCTTAGTTGACGACTAATTCACCGCTAAGTTCACGGAAGGTATCAAAATGGCGCGTCTTAGACTCCTTATTTTAAATTACAGAAATTAAGATGCTTTTATTGAGATGAAAAATAATTATATAAATTACTTTATGTTTCATCTCTAATATATTGTATTATCGGTGCACTCTATTTTTAATCTAAAAGTAATTGCACATTAGACGTCCGTAAACCTAATTTTAAACCGGATGGTTAGTGTTAGTCATCTTGCAAAGAATTAAGGAAGAAGTTAATTGATAGTATGTTGATGGTATTTTTGCAAAACATATCCTTTCAACAGTAGTCTCAGAAAATGCTGGTAAAATTCGACGGGGAATTCCAAGATTGACGCGTGGCGGTGGACGGTTCCTACATTATTCCCACAACGAGATGTATCCGTCTTCGGGCAAATGGCGCGTGGTAAGGACCAGTCGAGCAAGCGGTACCACCTCGGCTCGTACCGAGTGACAACGTTAATATTTGAGAATTCGCTTATCGCGTGCTTAATATGCAAGGGTTAATATGAAGGCGCCCCCCAGGAGTCGTAAGGTGGTAGCACACGTATGCTGGCTACGTCCATGCCACCCTTTACCCGCGAGTAACCCAGGGCTAACACTCGCTGCATATTTCATATTTATATTAACCTGATTAAGACGTGTCGTCCCGCGGCTTAATGCAGATATGTGGAGTTTGTTTCTGAACTGGCATTCATTTTAATGGAATTTGTAATTAAATGAGCTATGCCGCACCTCTTTCTGTCTTACCAGCCTGCCGGAACCCGACCCTCCTAGGATCATTAGAACGTTTTCGATCTCTTCGTCGCCCAATTTTCGCATTCTGTTTCGAAATTGTAAGATTTACACGTACGCTTACGGTTTACGATTACGGTGAAGTGGGTCGACATTTCTAATAGATTTAGATGACTCATTTTCTGTAAAACACTTCAGCTAATGCAATTGATTTCTGTTATAAAATCACACTCGGATGGGTATAGGATATACGGGATATTTGTATACGAGTAGTATTATATAAACTATTAATACAAAGCTTACGATTGTTTTAAAAAGTCAAAAGTCTGCAAGAAATCATAAATGGAATATAGATAAATATGTTACATTATTCCATCGTTATTATTTGTTTATATTAAAAATTATTGAATAGATAGTGGGTAACGTGTCAATATCTGGATACACGAAGGATTTTCTGACCAATTTCTTCGGTATTAATATTTAACGAGTATCTTATGGAGATCACAAATAAAATATAGATAAACATGTTACATTATTCCACCATATTATTTGTTTATATTATAAATGATATTTTGGTCATGATTAATGTGTTAATTCCTAGATATTCAACGTGTCTTAAGCAGACTACAAATAAAACATATAAAATGTTACATTATTTCATTTGTTTATATTAGAAATGATTGATTGGATAGAGGTTAACGTATTAATACCTGGATACTCAAGAGGCTCTATAATTAATTTCTTGGGTGCCGATATTTAATGAGTGTCTTAAGGAGACCGTAATTAAGAAATACATATGGACATATAGTGTTACATTATTCCATCACATCATTTGCTTATATTAAAAACGATTTATTGAGTAGTGATTAATGTGTTAATGACAGGATATACGAAATGTTCTCTGACCAGTTTCTTGGGCGACGATATTTAACGAGTGTCGTTGATAATAAATTCCGTTTGGTACGTGTATAGCGAGGGGTTCATGAATATTGCAAACTAGAGTGCGCAGTATTATTCGGTTACGAGGCGTGATTAGCGTCTTCGTCAACTCACATCAAACTTTCCCGATTAATCAACCTGGCTTGCCCCTACGGTGCCTCGTGTACGCTATCATTCGCCATCTTTGTCTTCCGTTCAGTTTCCGTTTCTCGTTCTAACCTATGGCCTTCCCTTTCGCGGTGGTGACGATGCGACCGTAATGTAAACTAATTAAACTGGAGGCCAGGCACTAATGTGTCCATTATGTCGTCCTGCCCTCGTCCAAGCTTCGCACCGGACCCTCAATCCCTCCTTCCTCCTCTGTTCCTTTGCTATCTCTCACGGTTCGTTCACTTTCTGACCCTGATCCAACCGCAATCTGCTAGAAACGTTAAATATCACACCCAACTGCGTTTTAATCCTTGTTTCTCTGTTGAATGAGCATTAAAACTTTTTTGCGCTGAAACTTTTGTAATTGCAAATGTACTTTTTTAATTTTTACTGTATTTTCGAATGGCAAGGGAGACCAGAGACAAACCTAATACGGGTAATGTATCAATTGGTATAAAATAAATACCAGTTGATCTATCGTCATCTGTATACTTCGATTCCAGCTCCTTACCGTGATTGTCGTAAATACATAAGAGTAAACGGTGTTGTTAATATAAAATCGAAATAGTGTACCAGAAGTAAGTTTGTCCTGTCTCCGTCAATTATGTATTCTTCTATTTTAATCCTTTATCATTTTCTTATTTTCTATTTTAAAATTCTTTAAAATTTATTGTGTTGTATTAAATAACTATTGTATTGCCAGGTAAATATAACATTATTCATTAGAAAAAACTTAAATAGATTATAATAACGTGTTTATAAAAGATACATTTTAAATGCATTTTGATTACAGAAATATTATTGCAAATAGAAATTGATTAAAATAGAAATATTTGTGTGACATTATCATAAAAATTTACAATATTACCAACAGCACAATTTTCTCAAATTTTACTAACGTATAGAGCAAGGTTCAAATAAAAGATCTAATTAAATTCTAGCTGAAAATTATATCAAAGCTTTCGCGTGTGCAATATGTATATTATAAAAATAGTATTATAATTTTACAAAACATTAATATTTTTTCTGTTTTTACATATATTATATTTTTACTAAACATTACTTATATGTATTTGAATTTTTACAAGCTATTTAAGTAAAATAATCTGTCTATATGTAGATAAAGTTAGTTAAGTGAAATCTTAATCTGACTTCGTTTATTTTATTATTAGAATACTGCAATGTCATATTTTAAAATGCATATCTGACTTATATGAAAATAGATATGGTATTTAGTTAAAATTGTATGAACACCGATCAGTTATAAAGGTGACAAGTTATTAACCCAGTTACGGCGTTTGAAAGATTAAATTACTTAACTTACTTACTTATCCTCTGAAAGACGAAACTTTCTTTCATCCTTCAAGGATCAAGCAGCCCGAAGTCTACCCTAGTTTATTTTTCAGTTAACGCATTAAATTGGAAATTAATTTATCACTTAATGTGCAATATTGCAGTACATTTTAACATGTTAAGGTTACGCAAGTAACCAGTAACCTATGGCGTTTATAAATAGCATAGTTTTAATGAAACTACTTCTTGCTTTAACTTTAAAATAAAATGGCGAGAGCGGAAGGTAATGAATGAACTACAAAATGGTACATCTGAAAGTAACCATGTAAATATAATTTGTTTTAGCCGTGAGGTTAACAAAAATACTGTAATATTATATACAATATTATAATAAAAATATTTCAAACTCACAGTTGGAATGGTATCAAAGAACGAATATGATGTGTCAAGTATGTTGTGACAATATTATTTTTTGTTCAGAACTTCAAACCCATTGATACTGTCTTGTGTAAAAATGTAGATTTTTCTTTCTTGTATATTGTATCCTATTAATATATGTATTGTAACAGTTTTAGCATATTATATTATACTATATTCTATGACCTTGAAGTGACTTAAATTTAAAGTTGTGTATGAAGTTTATTTTTAATTGCAAGTGACCTATATGCAGGAATACAGTTAATCTTGAAAACTTCAACAAAAATGGCCTTGATGCAGAAATGTTCTTGTACGACATATTCGTCCTTTGATATCACTCAAGTTACATATAAAGTTGTTTTTGTGTTTTTGCTATTTAGGGGTATATTTAGGCTTCTGCCTTTAGGTAAACTATCCTGTATACTCTGTGAATTACGCTAAGCCTTTTTTTCAGTACATTTACTAAAAAATGAAGAAATGATTTGGAAATAAAAATTAATCTTTAAATTCCATGTCTTATATACCATGTATGTAACATATATATTTGCAATGTATGTGTAATTTAACAAGTACATTATTGGTTTTTTATACAAATAAACTAAAGCACAGCATTACGAAGAAATGATAGTATATCAGATTGTTATTATGAACCGAACCTAAACTCTTAGAACTTCTTAATGCATTAGAGAGTTTATTACAATAAAGAGACAAGGAAATTAATCAGCTATAAGTGAAGCAGAAACACTTACTAATGTAATTCTTGTCTGCCTTTCAGATTAAATATTCCATAATTTTTTTATAAAACATTACGTTTCTGTTGGGTGTTATGATTTTTATTCAAAGGTTATTACATGGAGATGCCACGATTATGAGTGTTTTTTGAAATTTTTTGTAGTATAATGTTATCATTCCTGACAAGATAAGTCTAATGATATGCTAAATTTAAAATATTTCTTATGTAATAGAATTTGAAGAATTAAAGGTCCGCCGTACACTTATTACTACAGAATATACAATGAACGGAGTAAACACTGAACTAGAAAATATATTTTAAAAATACATTACTTTGAATCTCCTTAAAATCGTTTGGTAACAATTATCGCCTACTTTTCATTCAAAAATTCAAGATAGATAACAATATACCCAATCATTTGCATTAATCAAAATAAATTACATACTTATGGTATAATGTAATACAATATATTTCTTCAATATAGGAATCAGTAAATATAAAAAGTAATTATATTATATCTCTATATGTAGAAATTGGAATAAATCTAACTTCTTAAGGCGATTTTATTTCCGTTTGGAAGATAAATGGTCTAATTTTTTTAACGGAATTATATTTTACTTATTTTAAATCGATAAAAATTAAAAATATATTATAAAAATAATGGTAGGAGAATTAGTAATGTGCATATAAGAGAAAGAGAATGTCCATACGTTGTAGATGATAGTTAAATTTAGAAAAAATTAAATGCACACATGTGTGGCAGTGTACTTGAAGAGATTACATGCTTTTAACATGCTCTGTTAGGCTATATTTTTGTTCATGCAAGAATCAACAAACTTATGAACATATTCGACGTATTGAACATTTCGAGCATCAACGAGGGGGAACAAAGAGCTTCGTCAAAATAATTAAGTGCATCGTACGCCATTCTTTCTTCTCCCTGAAAAAATATCCATCAACCCTTAGCAGCGCACCCCCAAGTATCAACGAGGGGGCGCGACTATCAATTATTAACACCTCCATCTGTTGGTACATCTTTCCAGAGCTCTCTACTTGTACACTGTTATACAACGAGTCACTACATCCTATTACACGATGCAGTGGACCTCATAGTAAATGTACCTCTCGATTTCCTATCATAAAGCAAGATCATGATTCACAAGCAACAATACCGAAATAAATTTTTAAAATCAAACATACGAATGACGACTGAATTTTCTTTTATTAGTTCAAGTAATTCTACGCTAAACAATCAACCATATCTGGGTAATCTACGAATTTTTACGTGTACCTGTTTATCATTTGTTTGTATTGTATCAATATAACCGATTTGGAAGGTCTGATACAAATTAATCACATGAAAGTAAGACGATATAGTAGTCACGGCATATAAGATTCGAGCTTAAAGATTAATAACACTAGTTATGTAAATTTTTTATTAATGTTCTTTATACAAGACGTTTGATTGAATATTAAAAATTAGATATTCATTAAGGTATAATATGCTAAAACTAAGCTGTAAATTGGTTCCTTCATTGTATGTTCCAGAAAAAAACAATGGTTTCACGTTGGAAATGTTGATGAAACATTAATGTAAACATTTTCACCAAACTTTAAAACTTCCAATGAGACCATTGTATTTTAACAAGAATAATACTACTTAATTAATTATTAATAACTTTGATACACAATTATTTGTGAGCTTTTCATGATTTTAACGTTGCAATGAAAGTACATATTAATCCAGAATTACAGACAGTTAAGGCGAAACTATTTATATTAAAATCGGTAAAAATAACTGGCCTTCAAAAAATATGTAATAATAGAATATTTTTATATACATTAATTTATTACTTTCTTATAAAAGAAATTCTATGTTATGTAGTACTTCTTTGGTAGCATTAATTCATCTGGGACCATAATTCCGAAATGAGCATTGGTGCATTTTATCACTTACATATCAGTAAGATTAGTAAGTGCAGTAATGAATACATGTATGCTTTGCTAACAAAAATATTAAAATAAATTTTCATTTCAAAGTTACGTTATTCTTATAATAAAAAGTAAATTATTAGGTTTAAAAAATTATATTTTGTCACATTTTGTATATACAGTTTTTCTCTTGAATCCATTTTCCGCATACATATTTTTTAAAGGTATTAAAAATGGTGGTAGACCTATTTCTATTAAATTACTCTATTTGACACCATTTGCGTGAACAAAGTAAGCACTTTGAAATTCTTTAAATATTAGCTTCGTGATTTTATCCTTAATTTTTCATTTTTATAACAAAACTTTTCCAACAACATTCATAACAAAAATTCATATTCTACATCTCTAGATATAAATGAACGACTAAAGATATTTTCGAATGAATGCATTATTTTTGGATTAACATAGTGATCGATCCGGAATTTTCCTGATAATTATTACCATTATATTGAATGGTGTGTAGAAAAAATTATAAAAACGTGTAAAAAGTTGTATAAGATATGGAACCTAGTTGATTCGGGATCGGTAAACAGATTGTAGAACCCTTTCACATTTTTACCAGTCATTTTGAATGATATTAGTATTAGTAGTTATGATATAATATTATTTCGATTTTTAATAAATATCAAAAATTAAATACATAAAAATACATTATTTTTATAGTTATCGCTGAAAAAGTCACTACACTGTTGCGGAAAAAATATAATACGATGTAGGAACTTTAAAATAAAACTTTAAAACCAGCCATTTTGACTGGTATGGTAGTTTTACTGTTAAAGCGTAAATCTTTCACTGTTTAAGAGTGTTTTGTGCGATGGAGAATGCAGCACAGTGTTTTAATCAAGTGGCGTAGCATATTGCACCCTGAGTTAAATGCGACTCTACACCATCCGCCCCGCGGGGGTTCCTCTTACAAATTGCTACCTATGGTGCCCCCTCACAGTTATGTCAGCGATATGTCATGACTCCCTGAATGTATTATTGGCAAATTCGACATTAGGCACAATATGCGACTGTACCTATCTGCTGGTACTGTAAATGCTTAAAGTTAACGAACTAGTTGTTATGAATAAATTGGATAAAGCAAAGAGCATACGTAAGTACTTCTTATTAACTTCTTTAATTCCTACTTCCCGAAATCAACAAAAATGTTACACATAAATTATGCTAACTTTTAAAGCACAAGAGTGACCAAATTATTGTACTCGGGAAATTTCTTATTAAAAACATGTGACAGGCGCAACTTCAATTAGTTTAACAATGTTTTTAATACTTGATATATTTTAGGATAAAAGGCGGGTGTGTATATGTATAAGTATATGTTAAATATCCTATGGCTTTCTGTTAGTTATTAGATAAAAACCTTGTCTTCAATTTTAGCGACGTTATATTCAGTCGGTGCTGGATTTTCATATATTTATGATTGTAAATAATAAAGAAGAATTGATAAAATATTAAATAATTGTATTTGCTTATGTAATATGGTGTTCAACTTATTTAGTTTAAATGTTCAATATTTACAGTTAATTTCATGTATTATACTTTAAGAATAATAAAACATATAACAAAGTACACTATTATCACAATATAAATAAAGCACATTATTTTTACAACATAATATATTGCACCATAACAATAAAAAGAAATCTGTTCCGTACCATCGATTATAGTTATAAAATATTAAATTTTTGTTTCAATATAACAATATAATAATTTTCTAGGTTGCAATTAATTCGATATTCTATAGATATCTTCATGTAATTTTATAAACAAGAATTTGATTACCAAGCTTTGTAAATGAAATTGAGGACTTTTAAAATATGCAATGTTTTGATCTTATTTTAACATTCTTTTCGAGACTTATTATAATAATATAGGTCCCTAATATAAGATAACACAAGATTTTCCAGTAAAATTTATGTACACTTTATTATTATATTATTAATTACATAAAATGATCTCTTATTATATTAAGTTAAGTTATTGCACTGGTAATTTTAAAATTTCAAATGTTCAAGATGACCATCATTAACCCCTTAGTCTGCAACATCGTGACAAAACTAAATCGTATTTGCATAAAGATCGAGTTTTGATACCAATTGCAGTTTGTATACTGAAAGATCGCTAAATCCACAATATACCTAACATTTCTACATTCTTTATTTACCTTAACGTTGCAGTAATAATTAGGCAGCTCTGACTGACGCACCTGCCGAAAGGCTAAGGGGCTAACATCAAAGTGTAATGCTCTTCCCGTCATTTTTATATTTCATATTAATATAATATTAATATTCTTGTACGTATACATACTTTGTATTGTACTAATCAGAAATTGTTTTATTTACAGCCTAGCTGAAATAATAGGATATTATGAATATCAAGAAATCACAAATTTTATTAGTACAAGCTCTGTAAAGTATATTTAAAGAAGATAATCGTATCCGAAATCTTAGAATACAAAATACTACATTTGTCTGACTACATGAATTATACATTAAATATCCAAATAGAACATGATTATTTAAAAATTAATATTACTATGAGTATGTTCAAAGAAAAAATTGAATTGTAATAATGTGTCATTTTATAAAATATTAATTGCATATCGATAATTGGAATGTTGATATTTTCGCCGAGTTTCGTCCATAAGATGGAGAATCGATATATTCGCTCGTAAAGGCAGTAGTCATTACATTTTTATGTGCCAACTGTCGCTGCACAGCAGGTTGTATTTATAGGCGTAAAACAATTTTCAGCATAGAAAATCACGTGTTATAGTTTCGTATTATAGCATAACAGCGCGCCATTCACGAGGTTCATGGGGCTAGTGTAGCATTCGTTACGGGGGTATTCATAAACCATCATAACTTTACGCGCGTGTGTTACGGGGCCGTCCCTTTCTCCTCCATTCAGTACATATACGACTAACCTTTTGCTGTAAATGAATCATTAGGACTTGCCCAACTTTGCGAACGTTTAACTGTCATAACTATGAACATCCAACTAAAAATTACAACTGCATCGAAGTGGGTTGAAAAACAATTTTGATTCAAGTTCAAAGTTAGCCATTTTTAAACAATTTTAAAATTAAATGTACTAGGTGTGCATTATAGTATTGCTTAAAATTCTACTTTTAAAATATTGTTTAGACACTTTAATATTTCATTCTCCATGCTGTGAAACAGCACCGGTTACATTCCGTAATATTTTGGAGAATACTATACGTGTATTAATGTTTTGATGAATTTATGTACCAGGTTTTTAATAAATCGGAGAGTTAGTTCATCATTAAGTTACATATTAAAAATAAAGAAGAATTTATTGCTACTACTCAAACAATTTTGGCGGAAATATACTTGCTTTAAGAAATCAAATATATTATAAATATGCAGTTTCTCTAATTCTTAAAGTTCAAAAATTTACAATTTCACAAACTTTAAAAAAATTCCTAATTCTTAAATTTTTCAAAGTTTTTAATTTCCAAATTCCCTAATTCTTAAACACTCAAATTCTCGAATTTCTAATATTCTAAATAATCGAATATGCAAATCTTTAAATTCTCAAGTTATAAATTTTCAAATTATTACGCATTCAAATTCTCGAATTCTTCACAACTTTTAATTCCTTAAATTTTGTGCAGCCCAATTAGTTCCCAGGTAGTCAAATTCTTTGATATTCAAAATTTTCGGAAGCACAAATTTAAAATTCCCCTGATATTCAAATTCTTCAGTTTTAAATATTCTGTTTAGTAAAATCTCTTAGTAAAATCTCAAATCTCTAACGTACAGAATTTCTAAATCTGAAATCTTCAAATTCTCAAGTATTTCGATTATGTTTCTCAAATTCCCTAAATTTTTTAAATTCCCAGATTGTCGAATTAAAGAACTCTTACATTCTCACATTTCCACAGTACTGAAATTCTAAAATTGATAAAATTTGGAAATTCCCAAATACTCAAATTCTTAAATTCCCAATGTTGCCAAAATTCAAATTTCAAAATTTTGTTAATCAGGTTTTTTAAAATCAATTTTCATCAGAGTTATTAATAACATAAAACAAAAAAGTCGAAAGCGATGTAATTTTATCAATTACCAATTGGCACAGAAGAAATATGTACTGCGTTCCCAAAGTGACCCTAACTCAGTATGCAAAGGGTTGAATAAATACAATTTTATACTATATCCTTAATACATCTATCCTGCAAACGATCTTCAACTATTGATATTTCCTGTATCAAAGTACATCTCGCCTTTCAATAAATATCAAGGAAAACGGTTGTTGAAAGTAGGAAAATTTCTTGGCAACACAGTTTCAGTTTGCCAAACGGCACCTCTGCAACGTTACCATCACGTTTTCGAATTTCTTCGCGGGAATTTATTTCGGTTCTGCAACTGATGAGAGCACGTACGTGCAAGAGTCTGGGTCATAACTGGTATTCCGCTCTCTTGTACACGTCCTGAACGATAGTTTACAGAGATACGGACTAGTCCTTCAGGGCTCGCAAACCCAACGGCTGCCCACGGCGCCCACGGGAGAAACCTCGACAACTATCCTCGAACAGAGATGCGAAGGAACTTTCGAATCCCGTGAACTGCAACTACGGTTGTTAGCCGCGTTGCTGTTTTTGATAAGGATATTAATAAAGTTTAACGCCTATATCTGAGTACTGCTAGCGCTGACGAAGAGAACGATTGCAAACAGGATCGAGTTTAGTAGGTGTATAGAGTGGACATTGTTGTGGACTGAACTTTGCTTTGAGGTATCATTTCTTTTCAACTTTCTTTACATACTCAGATAGTATTCGATAAATATAGACGAAATACAATGATATAGACTGTTTAAGTCTATTAGGAGGAATCCAGAGTCTGGTTCTTCAACCGTTGTCCAGGTAAATAATTCAAGTATAAAAAAACACGAATATTATTGGTTTAGTTGAATATTTATCATATTGAGACTGTTTCACAAATCAATTCATATCTTTACAAAAAGTCGGTCGTTGTGTGTTATGGATGGTCGACACCAATCATATGATAGTTATCGGGACTCATCAGACGGTCACTATATTATCAGTGACTAAAACACGTTAATATCAATAGTGAAATTCACACGAATTATTTCAAAAGTTAGACGGGATTCAATGCAGAAATATACGCAAGAGTGTTAATCACAGTGAAGTGTTCATAGGCAATTATAATTTACTTTGAATTTGAGTTAGGCTACGGCCAAATTTCGATTAAACTTTTATCAACTGAAATTTAATAAAAGTCAGCTGGTGAGTATTCGAATACTCAAAAAAAGTAATCATACTAGTGTCCTACGAAAGACTGGACAAGGAAAAGAGAATGATATCATGTCAATGAATTCGCACTTCGACTGTGCGAATATTTATGGCGACAATTTTGTCACCGAAATATTAACCTAATGGCATTTTCAATGTACGTAATCCGAGCACATTAGGAGTTTTATTAAATAATAAAACTCACTTAGTTTGAAACTAGACCAGATTAAAGTAAACTATACATTACTCCAAACTTTAACAACGCTTAAGTTAACATACGAAACTACAAAACTTAAACAGAGCGTAAGTTTTGAACTAATAGATTCTAACATTCAAAGTCATTATATTTCATCTATATTTGTTGAATATTATTAGATTACATAAAAAAGTAAAAAATTCTTGAGAGATTAAGTAATATTATGTTAAAAAATGATGCTTCTAGACGAAGTTCTATCTTGTTATGTATTGACATAATTAACCTTATGTAATCCTGTTAGATATATAAGACTTCAAACTACAAAATTGTAAATCAATTTTTAGTAGTAAATATCTCAAATCTTCTTTCTCACATACATATTCATTTTTTACCAACTGCTTATCGTCAATTTTCGGCCTAATTATATCACCCCCTGCAGTCCGCTGGTCTTAAGATAACCCCTACTCCTTAATTTTACGAAAATATAAGCGCACAATCTTTCTTTCTGAAACCAGAGAACATTTTGCACAATCTTCAAACAGTCTTCATATATTATTAATATATTCTTGTTAATATGCAGTGTGTATGTGTATTATAATATGCTCTTATATATAATTTTATACATATAACACTACCATTTTGAAGTCTATTCACTGGCGGCACTTGCTTGGCTCATTGCTTGTTTTCGTTATTTGTGGCTTGCGTATAGTTTACCACAGAAAGTCTGTTTATTCTACTGGCAGCACTTCCTTGAATCACTGCTAATAATAATAAAGGCAATAAGAATAATAATAATAAAAATTAGATGTGGACCACCGGTGGTCTACGCTGCGCCGCGCCGGGTTGACGCGTTAAATATGTCAAAGTGAAACCGTCAACGATTAATAATATTAGCAATAAAAAATAACGAAGATACTATACATTTGTCCTAAAATCACAATTTTCTTTTAAAAAGTAAAAATTGTGTAAAATATTGGGAAAAAATTATATTACATTTAAATTATCACAGGTTTGCAACTTTTGTTGCAAGACGAAATGAAAATAGTACGAAATTGCCGTAATAAATTTTAATGGTACTTGTATAAGCATACAATTATGGCGATGCATGGCGTTCGGGTATTGTTCGGCACAAATGCCTTTTTGTTTTGCACGCACGCTGAACGGGCGGCCATGAAACAGTCACCATTGAATCGTTATTATAATAAAGACGTTTTTTCGGATACTGTATTCTTTCTTTCCTTTGATTTTCGCCCATCACCGCATACCGTCTTTGCATGCGGATGGCATCCTTTATTCAGAAATATACAGTTACTGCTCTCAGAAATGTAGTGTTACATTCAACTTTTATTGTACAGAAAGCTATGATAAATGTTGGCGTATAGTACGGAAAACAAATTTAAAAAAAGAATTTCTGCCAAAATTGAGTGTAATATTTGTATACCGCATGCAACATTATATTCATGATGTAATATAACACTAAAGCTGGAACGTCAACTCAATATACCTTAAGAGGTCATCGAGTGGGTTTAATTTAACTTTTTTGCACTTACGACACCTGTGACATCTAAAACTAATCTTTATATGATCGGTACATATGTTTCTTATTTTACATTACAAAATTTGTTTAGATGCTTTTGTTGAAATTTCTACTGATTCTTATAGAGATGAAGAATTAATGTGTATATTCAATTATGTGTGTTTGTTTATTTTTGTACGTTAGTTTTAATTTCAAGGTATATGTATATGTATGCATTATACATCGGTGCGATTGGTATTAAACTTTTATAAAACAAGTATAAAAGCAGCTTTATAATTACAAGGACCACTTGTTTGTTCGTTTCGAATATTGATACAGGAGTGAGTCTTCATATAGGATAGCATCGTCCTTGTTGAACTCATTGTTACTATAATGTATGTATGCAAACAAGTTAGTTGGCCGCCAACGAGTGCCAATATGTTACAAAATTATGTAACTTGCATAAAAAATGGATACGATATACGTATTCAATATGTCAATACTAGCAACATGGCGTGTATTATGTACCAACAACTTGATGGAACAAGGATTAAATCTGACTCGATTCGGGGAGCAGCCAGATAGTTGAACGTTCGAATAGTAAAAGGCTCGATAATAGAACATTCGAATAGTGAAGCATTTGAATAATTGAACGTTTTAATAATAGAATCTCGAATGACAGAACATTCGCATTTTGAAGTATTGGAATGATAAACCAATCGGATAATAAAATCTTAGAATGACTAAACATTCATATACTAGAATGTTCGAATCGTAAAACGTTCAAATAGTAGAATATTTAAATAGCGGAACACTTAAATAGCAGAACGCAGTTCCAGCAGTAGAAGATTTACACAGAAAAGTTTACGAAATGTTAGAATAATGCCTAAATAGTTTGAATACTGGATTGTTTAGTTAGTAAAGTAAACTTTTATTGGTCGAAAATCGTTTAAAAAATTTTTCACAGTGTACGCATTTGTAATGTATTACTTCCGAAATGTAATTGTTCCGAAAAACTAAAATTGTTCTAATCTCTCGAAGTTCTAAAGATTATAAATTCAAAAACTCTAAATTTTCAAACTTTCGACGTTCCGAAATTCCCAATGTTTCAAGGTTCTGAAGTTCCAACATTCGCGAGCCCTAAAAAATTCACAGCCATAAAATTCAACAGCCTTTGTAGTTCAGATGTTACAAAATACTAATCTCTTAAAAACACAAAATTCAAAAATGATAAAAATTGTATCATTTTAAATACTTGGTGTCTCGAAATCTCGAAGTCTCATAGTCTGAATTTCATTGCCCTACATTCAAAAAGACTTAAACTTCTAAAGATATAAATTTTAAAAATCCCATTTCATAGTTCTAAAGTTCCAAGAGTCTAAAATCCTATAGTTCCAAAGCACTAATATTTTATAGTCTCAAGGTTTTAAAATATCAAAGTTTTTCTCTCTTAAATTTTCTAAATTTCTAAATCCTAAAATTTCAAAGGTCTCAAAGTCACATATTTCCAATATTTGAAAGTCACAAAATTCCAATGTCCTTATTTTTAAAAATTATAAAATTTCTAAATCCCAAAGTTCCAAAGACCTCAAAATCCCATAGTCCCAACATCCCAAGATGCCAATATTCTGAAATCTCAATATTCCAATATTCGAAAGTTCTGAAATTCTAAGATTTCCAAATTTTTAAATGCCAAACTCCTAAGTCTCACAGATTGAAAATTCGAAAGAGCTACAACCCCAAATCTTCAAATCTGAAATCTCCAAAGTTAATAAATCCAAAAGTCTAAAAATTCTGAAGTACATAGTTCCAAATATTCAAAAACTATAAAATTCCACTTTACTGCTTCTAAAGTTACATTTCCATATTCAACGCAATGTGCTCAACGCCAACGCATTAGCCACCATTAAGTTAGAATCCACACTTCAAGAATCGCTGCAACAGCATTTCTAGTCAGCAAAACATTCTAGTCAGTAAAATATTCGAACAATAAAACGTTTGAATAGTATTGCATCCTAACAAGAAACCGGTCATATATTAAGCTGTTCAAATAATGCGTGTTCAGACACGGAGGATTTTACCTTGTTGTTTCATCACGTTTCACAATTTTCGCAAAGTTCAGGGAAACAAATCTTAGTTTTGCGGTGACAACGAATTGTTTCGCCGGCATGAAGAGGTGACCAGATCTCCTCCTCCTTTCTCTTCCTCTTGATACTCAGGTTGTACAGCTTTCAGCAGAGTCGGCAACAGGAGTTCCTGAAGTCGCGACGAAGGCACGAAGCCAGCTAGTGGCCCCCATAGGGGCTGTGCACTGACTTTCGCCCCTATCTACCCTAAACCACGCTCTAGAAGCTTCTCCTCATCCTCTAACCAGAAGATCGCTAGTGGTTTGGACTCGACTTCTAAAGACGGTTCGTCCTCTCCTTACGATACCCCTTTGCGTATGCCTCGGTTAATATCACTGACATTAAATTGTTGCATATTTAATGACTGATTTCAAAGCATCCAAAGTCTGATACTTAGTACATGTACTCTAACAAAACATATCACTAATTTAAACGTCTGTATTATTCCCCTCATTGTTAAACATAAGAAAAAATTACTAAAACTATTATATTGATCAGCGTGGTTGAAACAAATTGATTCATAAACTAATTATTAAATTATTGCAGTTTGGTTTCAT
Organism: Megachile ligniseca; assembly: GCA_945859555.1. Classification (NCBI taxonomy): domain Eukaryota; kingdom Metazoa; phylum Arthropoda; class Insecta; order Hymenoptera; family Megachilidae; genus Megachile; species Megachile ligniseca. The sequence goes on from OX243785.1 coordinate 1,058,318, forward strand.
TTAATGACAATGTATACATATACCAATGTTCTTAGATTATTATTTACGTTAAAATGTTTTTGATATATACAAAATAAATATCTTTTAACTAGTTAACTGCGTTCGAGATATGTACACGTTAATCCGAAGCTTTACTCCGACGCAATTGACATTAACGAATTTTTCAACGAATATAACTGTAATCCTTCGTCGGTTTGCTTTGCTTTTTGCATCAAAATAGTAGAAATATTTGCCCTGCTTTCGACGTTAAATTAAAAACAAGTATTTCTTGATTTTAATTATATGTCCCCTGAGGGATTTTTAACACTCACTGGCACAGTTAACGGGTTGAAGTTATAATCAGAATAAGGAAACCGTTTTTTGTAGCAGTTGATGTGCCTTTTTTGAAAATGTGAGTCTGTTTTTATTCTATATTTTAATGTGAATATTCATAGTTTTTTACTCTTTCGATTACTGTATTTGGTCAGAACTAAGTATTCCTCATTAATGTACTGTGTCTTAGATAAGTCTGCAAAAAATATTTTTATTTATACATTTTCCATTTTCTAAATCAATGTAATTGTGCAAATAAAAAAAATATTGAATTACAAAAAGAAAAAGTGCAAATGTCAAATTTTACAAAACAATGACACGACATTTTTGTTGTATAATATTTTATTGGAAGAATTGTGAAATAAAAATTATAGAATTGTTAAATTAAATAGAATTGATTTAACAGGACAGAAGTTAAATTTAATTTAGTAATATAGTGACACATTTTATTTGCAAAAAATTGGAATTTGCAAAAACAAGTGAGAAATGTGTACTAAAATGTTTTGAAGTATTTCAAGTATTTCTTTAAGTTAGTTTTAAAGTATTTCTAACAAAATTTGTTTATGACACAAAAGTAGAAAATTTCAAAAGTCTTTAAATTAATTTTAATCTTAAATTTACAAATTTAAGATTACTTATTCACAAATTTTACCACATTAAATCCACGAAAATTTTATGAAAAATAATATATTTTAGCAGTATTAATAATTATTTTTGTTAATTTATAATATCTATTAATTAAGTTAAGAATTTTTAAATACAATTTTTAAAAAATCGGAAATCCATATGGAAGAAATTTATTTTTTCATGTAATGTCATTTTGTTTTCGGTTAAACCGCTAATTATGGGATGTAAGTCTATTTAAAAAAAATCAATGTAACCTTGGATTCGCTATGAAATCAAACGATTCTGTAAAAACTATATTTAATTACTGTTATCAGTATGCAAATGACAGAATAAGGAGGAGAATATTCTAGTATAGCCGAAAATAGGTAATTTTATACAAAAAATAAACTGATAATAAGTTGTAAATGCTTCTCGCACGTAGTTTCGCTTAAAAAAAACTGAGTTTCGAAAGTCATCATTGTATTTGTAATAAAAGTTTGTTTACGGCAAATAGAATTACAATTTTTGAAGTATTTCGTTAAATGAACAGTTAACAACTGTCACAAATTAATAAGTGCAATTATTATTATCCTTGCAGTACATTATTAGTCATTATTTTTTTAGATGGTGAGGTACTAATGTATAGTCTTATGAATTTAGTTGAAGTATGGCAAATACACATATGTATAACAATAAGTTACATGTAGTAAAGAACAATGTAGTTAAGAACTATGTTTATGCATTTATAACACTGATTAATTGTTTAATTAACTAACAAATTGTTAAAACGATCATTTTCCTTCAAATACAGAAATTTTCATACAAATATTTTTCAAATTGCTCAAATTCAATATTTTCGAAAACAAAACCGCGTATGAAAAAAAGTTATTGTTTAAATATTTTACATATAGAATTATCCCTATCACACTTATTAAGAGTAATATGATATTCCGTATAATTTACAGATTTTCATATATCTTAGAACCTAAAATGTTTTTGATACTTGCAGAGACATATGTATTCAATTACATTCGTTCTTCCATAATTTTGTGGAAAGTTGTTATGTATATAAATGTTACTTCTATTATAAATTGGTTGTTATATGCCATTGTTACAAGCTGTAAAGAGTAAACAGTAACAAAGTTGCAGAGCATTTCAAAAAGCAGATTTATTTACAAATGTAAGATTTGCATTTTGAACGAGGTAAATTCAGCTCGAGTAGAACGATACAAAGACACCGTTGGGAATGGAGACGAAGTGTGGGAATAGCTGACTCGAGCTCATAAAACGTCGCAGGGTACTTTAATTGGCAAAATATGTTAAAAGTCAAGCTCATGTTGAGATTTATTTGTTCCCTCTACTCTTGATCATGCCAATGTGCTTGGAAATTCATCAGAACCCAAGAGAGCACTGTCGGAAACACCAATTTTATTGTATCACAATGTTTCATGAGATGTACAAAATTCATCGATATACACTATTATTCACAAATCTTGAAATACTTATTCAATTTTACAAGTGAAATTGTTATTTAACGAAATTGTTATTCAACAGTTTTAAATTGTTATTATACACTTCTGTATAATAAGAAAAACATACTGTTAATGATACTAAAGTACAAAAAGAGTGTTGAAATGATTTCGCTATGATCGTCGGTAACCACAATAGTGCCGATTGACTGGCGATTGATGTCGCTGATGTGCGATCGCTATACTACATCGGCCAATCTGGGCGGGAATTTAGTTATTCAATATATTTAGTGAAAACCATATTGTAAGTTATTTTTACAGCCCGCTACGAAGCTTCATTAATTCTGTGATGATGCATTGCTCAAACAACAATAGCTGAAATTTAATTTTGGACTCAACTTATTATCATTTTTTAATTAATAAATTATTTTTTAGATTGTACCTCTTCGCGAAGAATGAAATAATTCTATTAAAAAATATTGAAGTATAATTTTATTTGAAAAATGGTTATACACATTTTGTTAATCTACATCATAATTTTTTGCGTTCTAACGATGAAGGGTATATCCGAGTTTGAACATCTATTTTAATTTTTACTATTACATATTGAACACCAAAAAATATGTATAATAATACGGTAGCGGTGCATAATTATGGCGTGTTAATAACTAGTGTAGGTCATTGTGTAATTTTTCTAAATACATGTCTGTTTAGCGAAATTTTCGAACGTAACAAATATTGTGAATTTCTGAATATGTATAGAATAAATAAGTAGTAGAAATATTTATTTTGGGTAGTTTACAATTGAAAGAGCAAAAATTTACAACTGATAAAATTGTCATACACAATGTACTCAAGTCTGCCATAATTTGGTGAATTTTTATATTAAGTTTATCGTAAACTTATAATTAAGATATACTTTACGTAAATGGTTTACAATAAAATATTAGCAATTTGAATAGAGACATATATTTTATTCCGGAAATTCGCAAATTCGCAAATTTCCAGATTCTCAAATTCCCTAACTTCCAAACTTCCATATTCTTAAAATTTCAATTCCCAAGTAACCAAATTTCTTGGTTTTTAAATTTCTAAATTTTAAAACTCCATATTTCTGAGTTCCAAATTCCCAAATTGCTAAATTATCAAAGTCTTAAATGTCCTAATTCCCATATTCTACAATTCTGAAATTCGGAAATTATCATATTCAAAAATTCCAAGATCCGAAATTCACAACCAAAATTTCTAAAGTCCGAAATTTGTATTATAAATCACAATATTTTTAAGCCTCTACATTTCTAGATTCCTGTACTCTAAACTTTTGAACTTTAAAATGTGAAGGTGTGAAAATGTGAAAATTCGAAAACTTGGAAATAATAGGCATTTATAAATTTAACAAATTGCTAGATAAATTTGTAAATTATAATATTTGAAGATATAAGAATTTGTAAATCTGAAGGTTTTCAATTCTTATAATTTTGAATTTTTAAATTTGATAGTTTGAAATTTCTATAATTTTAATTTCCTAACTTGGAAAGTTTGGAATTTAAAAAATTTAATGATTTTCATGTTTCTAAATGCCCAAATAAAAAAATTTGTAAGTTTAAAAATATGGAAATTTGTAAAATTGTCCTTTTCTGCTTAGGAAAACATAAAATACATTCAACGCATTAAATTTCATTAATTTCCATAAAATTTTATAAATGTGTAAAACTATAAGATATTTTATCTTCCTATTCCACACTGTACCATTTTCGATAAGAAGAAAATTGGTATTTAATTTCATTCAATTTAAAAGAAGTACGAATTTCCTTGTGAATAAATTGCAAAGTTAACGAGTACCGTCATGTTTTGTAGAAGTCAGCATTGTGTATAAAGTCAGAAGAAGTATGATTTTAAAGAAAGTAGGAGGATAACGGATGCTAGCATCCTCCAACCACTGATTTGTTCCGGTCGTAAACTCTTTGGCAGTCGGTACAACGTGAAAACCACGAACATACGTTTTCTAAACGTACTTTCACAGTCGTAAAGGTATTAGGAAGCATGATGTTTCGTTATTGTCGGCACAACGCGACATTACTTGCCTCTTTAGGCTTGTTCAGGACGATATACCGTTACCAGATTTATGATCACCCTTTTGATCCTCGCGAGACTCCTTCGAAAAGGACCTTTTTTACCTACAACCACTGGCATGCCGTGGCAGCCCGTCGAAATTTGTCCGCCCGCAGGAGGAATGGGCGGGCACCGAGAGTGCGGGCGTTCTCCCAGGACGTTCAACGAAGGATAATCCTTCGAATAGAGGATCATCCAATTACGGTGCAGGTGACCCCAGGCGTCATTTGTATTCATTTCGTCTCCTTGTTGGCAGTAGCTTGTGTCTTCCTGTGCGACCGCTTGTCCTTCTTCTTCTTCAGGGTATCTTGCGCTGTTTGCTCTTCGACAGCATCGAAATTATACAAACGGGCGTTAAACAAAGACTTAGCCAGACCTTCAAGCGGGATTTTCCAAGGGATTATACGATCCATGTGGTTTTTGAAGCAATTAATTTGAGCTCAGTTGCTGTGACCACACTGCCACTAATCCTATTTATGAATGAAGGGTGAGAGAGCAATGGTTGTAAATCTGTTCCTGGGTAATTTACATTGATGTTACTGAAATGACGTTTAGTACATTTCTACATATTGACATCAACTATTATTTATTGTGTAACACTTTTGAACGTATTAAATCTACTGTTTATTTACATTTTAAATCGAAGCTGATTGAAAAATCGAGTAAGATTTATTACGTTTGAACTGTGAATGTGTAACGACATACACTCGTCAAAATATAAGAAAGAATGAAATATTGACCAGAATTTTTAATATTCTGTAGGAAACAGATTATAGTTCTTAATATCTACAGCAAGTGGATGAATTCAAATAGTTTTGATATAGGGTTGCAATGGAGAGCGAATGAGGTGTTAGTAATTGAATAGCAACGAAAGGGTACAGATGGGTATAATTAATTATAACAAAAATTAAAGTTTGTAAATTAAATTTGAAAGTTTAATAAAGTTGTTTAAAAAGTTGCTTATATGCATATGTATATGAACGTACTAGTAGCCAAATTAATATGCTCAATATTTAATTTTAAAAATATACGACCGTCGCGACTTTAATTAGTTTGACAATATTAGTGATATTTGATATATTTTAAAATGAAAGGCGAATGCGAATATAAATGCATGTTACGTATTCTGAGTTCCTCTATGTATCCTATGTTATGTATACTATATAGTTGGACGAAAACGTTGACTTCAATTATAAATAATAGGGGCGAAATCACGAAACGTTAAATAATTGTATTTTCTTCTGTAATATACTGTTCGACTTATGTTTAAATATTCAATTTTGACTTTTAATTGCATGTACTACTATTAACATGTATTGTAACAAAATATAGTATATTGTAAAAATAATATATCGCAATATTTCTTTTAAAATATGTATTTTATTCCATCAGTTAAAAATATAAAATATAGATCCTTCTGTTTGAGTTTAATAATTTAGCCATCCATCGTAAGTGAAGCGTAATACAATGTACTCGGTTGTTAACAAAATTGATAAGCTATATTTTCAAATTGTTGTAAATGTAGTAACTGATAGTCATATTGGCAGACTGACGAGGTTATTGAGTTACTCAATCAGATGACAATGGCGCAGGCCATAGATCACAGACGTAATAGGAAATGCACATATGACGAAATCTTCATGGCTCGTTGGCCGCCGAAGTAAAGCCTAGAGGCAGGTTTATAATGGAGAGAGTATGCACTTGTCCGATCTGCTGCTGCGGTCTAAAATCTGACGCTCCCTCCAGATACCGACGGCACCCTCGTTGATGGCCTCGTTTCCCCTTCAAGTGGATACTGTATCTCCACATTTAGCAAGTTTGAACGATAGCTGTGTTCTAAAAAAGATCGAGAGGGCTGAATTCTAAAGAGGGGGTGAGCACACAGTGATACGATGTCCACATCTGTTTGCAATTGAAACAAGTGGCTCGATCCTTTTGGTTTTATCGGTTTATTGGTTGGTACTCGTTCGATGTGTAACGAAACCTGTTCGATGGTTCTTTAACGTAATTGATCTGTTTAAAACATATACAGACTATTTAGCTGATGTAGAAAGAAATTATTTTCGGTAGTTACCTAAAGATATGTCGATTTACTATTTGATACAATTTATTTGTATTATTTAATGTAATTTATATGTACTTGAATATAATTATTAGTCATATGTGACTATTGCAATGCAATTTAGTTTTAGTTCAATTTGTTGAATTCTTCGATAATGACAACCCTGAGATGTGACGAATTTATTATAATTTGTGTAAAAACATTTTGCCTTTTCCATATTATAAACTGTTAAACAGTTACAAAATTATTAATTCAAATTATTCAATATACACCAATATTCTTTAACGTATGTTTTCATTATTTCAAACATGCAAATGTGAGTTCACATGAATAATTATAAATTTTTTCAGTTTATTTTCTACTTTTTGCTTACCACATTCTTGCTTTTCTTCTGTGACTAAAATTTAGAAACCAATTCGTGATATTATTTATTGAATAACATTACTATATGTATTATTGTGTATTGCTATACGTAATTATTATAGTTAATAGAGTCAAATTACCACTGTGTGAAACGCAGTTTCCAAAATATAAATGCAAAGGTTGTTTGATATGTAACAACAAAGTTTATATTCCGTTTACCAAAAGGTATATTTGCAAAGTATATTCAAATACCTTACCTATGGAAAAATTTATTTCATTTCACTAACTTTAAAATAAAAATATAATCAAATTAATTATGTACTGCAATTGTTAATTATATAAAATTATATAAAATTAATTTATAAGTTAATTAAGTATATACTTTATTATGTTTACTATCGTTTGTATAAAATAATCTTCAAAAGTAACATCCAATTTGGCGACAAGAATCTGTTATCATCGAATCGATAAAAAATTGTTTTTATATCGTTTTCGATAGTTTAGGACAATTTAAAAATCTCTACATCTCATTCTTGTTCTACGTATACAGTTTACAGTAGGAACTCTAAATTTTAAATACACATTCGAGTTCTCGTAAGGTAGATACACTAGTAATAAAAGATATGAAAAAGGAGAAATGATCGTTACTTTTGACAAAGAAAAAAATTCGAGGACAAGAGATATCTCGAAGACATTCGCTGTATGGATAGCCGTTTTCATGCCAGTAACTAGAGATGATGTTTCAATAAGAGGCGGCAGTTAGGCCGTCTCTAACGTGCATTTTGGTCGGCGGGCATTGTCATTCCCATATCTGAACGACCGTTGTTTGCAACAGTATCACAGGTACCTTACCTATCTACTCCACCTTTATGCACGCATGAAATCATCTCTGCGATACTACTTTTGATTACAGTCCGTACAATAGCCTATACAACATAACGTTCCATTCGGTTCAAACACGTTTACTATACACGTGTTTTAACAATAAAATGAAATTAAAGATCTTTCCTATTGTGACGATTTTAAAATTAAGCTGCATTTGAAAATAGTTTGAAACAGTTGACACATTTCAGGATTATTTAATAACATTTCACAAATATACTAAATGTTTTATGTAAAAATAATGGCTTTATTTGAAGTTATAATGAATCTATGATATCATCTTGATCGATATCAATAGTGACTGCGATATAAGCTGTGTGAAACAAACAATTGAAAGAAATGTTTAACTTATATAATTATAGTTATTGTATGTACTAAAATTGGTAAAAAAAAATTATAGCGTTTGAAAGACAATGTGCCAAAAAATGACTTCTTTGTTAATAGAATTTTATTTTTAGATTAATAAAAGATTCAATGTATTGATAGAAACGAGGCATCAGTACATAAAATTTCAATATCCTCCAATCCTCGGTTTTAAAGATTCCTTCATCCCCAACGAAAAAGCATTGTTTTGGAATGACACGTTTAAAGTTTTAAATATTGTTTAATTATCCTGAAACTATAATTAATTACTGTTACAAAGTGCGCGTGGAATAAAGACAAGGGACCATCTCGAAGTAATAATTTCCGATTTTTATGAAACATATACATATAATAGTATACTTCTCCAATAATTATTCGGTATGTATTCTTTTTACCTGCCAACATTCATGTTAAGGGGGAGGTAATAACCCCCGAAGTGGGAGCTGAGAATCATATTTTATCGAAGCCTAAGGAACCAGCAGAGCTAGAAGGATGGTTTAAATTGCAAGATTATATTTTTCTTTAAGAGGAATGTAAATATGAAAATGCATTTCAGAAATTCATACTTGTTTAAATAATGTATTAAAAATTGACACTTTTCTGTTAATGCTTCCATTCAAAAGTTGCTCTATCATCTTGTAAATTTCAATGTGAAAAATATACCCATAAGTACAAAATACAGATAATATGGAATTTTCATTTTCACATAGTAAATATAGTTGACGTGGTTAAACTTATATTTTGGCAAAACGCAGTCCTTAAATGCATGTGGTCAAACAGATAAGTAACTTTTATGTCTTCTGCAAGGAAAAATATTATCAGTGAAACTAATGACACACTTTTTATATATTTGCTATAAATTTAAATCCTTACCCTAAAAGTTTCAGCCAATCAGCACCTTACCTGGAGTTGTCCTCTTTTGTGGGAAGGTACAGAAGGAAACTGAAATTTTCTTCGTAGTTAAATACGGCACAAATTAACAGTAGCACTAGCTCTTTTCAGAGTTCCCATACTTTTATAAACGTGGAACACCTTGATTTCAGTTCCCAAAAATTTGAAACAATTCGGAAGCGATAGCCCAGCTCGATAAAGGCCTTGCGACCGCGAGGAAAAACCGCAACGGTCACCGCCGGCTGATTCTTATACCTGCGACGGTAATTTTGTCCCCACCCGAAACAAATTTATTAGGTTCACAGTAATACAGCTACCAGTAAGGATGTAGAAGTTTTCTTATGTTCTTGATTATATGCACTTGAGAACTGTGTCTCGCCAAAATACGATAAGTTCAATTACGTTAACTACATTTACAATGTAAAAATGAAAATTGAATATTGAGTACCACTGGCAGCGGCACGTGTTTTGTCGAACTATTTTTTTTATAAAAAGAAAACGAAAGTGATTTTGTAACTTCGCTTGATGCTTTCTTCAGCAGAAATGTCTGCTCTATCACGTACGATGGTTAGATTTTCGCCTAGACCCATGGTTTTTTAAATAAATTGAAAAATATCAGCAAAAATTGGTGCGTTTTTGGTGTCTTTCTTACTTTGATCATTATTTAAACATATTTAAATGTTTACAATGTAATAACAATTTATATCGTTTTATTCGGGAAAGTTCACAGATTTTTCTCGTGTAAAAAGCCACTACAATAGCTGTTATGTTAAAAGCACAAAAAAAGTCCAAAGTTGAAAATTTGCAATTTTTTTTAACATTAATTTTCTCAAAAACTGTACGTCCTAGAGAAAAACGGATTTCAGATTCGTATTTAGCTCGCAAAAATCTATAAGAATTTCATAGTGGCGGTTACGAAATATAAAAAAGTCAAAATTTATTGTACAGTGTAATAGGCGTTAGATTGATCGTGTACCAGAACTATTAAGTGTATAAAAGAATTCATGATTAAAATTGTACCGTAGAACATTCTAAGGGCAGACTTTTATATACTAGAAAACCTATATTAATGTAAACAGTTTAATGTTTAGAGAATACAAGAAAGTGTATAAAATTAAAATGACGTTATCTGAACAGTCTACTGGCCAGGAATTAACAATTTATGTACAAATGTTTGGAACATCTATAAAATTTTTGTTAAATACACGCTAGAAAAATGATTATCGATTACAGTTTATAGTTGGTGACCAAAGTCCTCAAACAAAATATTCCATATGTTAAAACTTCAACTGATGAAATACAATAGTTATTTTTATTGTCATGTTACAATACATAATATACCGTATTGTATAAATAGTATATTTTGTTTCTGTATATTATTTTTTAATAGGAATGCACGTAATTAAAAGTAAAAACTGAACACTCAAATATAAGTCAAATAATATACTATAACATAAATATAATTATTTAGGATTTCGTCACTTCGGCTTGTTTATTTACAATCCTAAATACATAAAAATCCAGCATGTATGAGTATAACGTAGCTTCAACGTAAATCAAGGTTTCTGTCAAGGTTTCAAGTATCCCATCACTCATAGGAACTCCAAAATATAGAATACTTAACATACAATTACATTCACATCCGCTTTTTATTCTAGAACGTATAAAATATCAATAACACTGCTAAACTAATTAAAATCGCATTGATCGGATACTTTTAAAAAGAAATCTCTTTAATATAATAGTTTAGTAAACCACTGTAAAATTTTTGAACGTCAATAAAATTTTGCGCTATAAAAATGTAAAAGAAAGTATTTATCGATCACAGTTTATATTATTGACATTGAATTTAAAAAAACAAACAGGTGTGTTCACAACAACTGAAATGCTATCGCCGAGTGTCTTAAATAACGAAGAATTGATACGATCACTAGAAAATGTTGAAGTGGGACCGCTGTTATAGTGCGCATGCAACGAAATGGAGTATAGTGCTTTTGTCTGGCATTAAGGGGTGGGTATAGGTAGCGAAACGCCTCGTTGGTCACCAAAGGACGATGCCTTTCTCTCAATCTGTCATAGCGGTAGCGAAAACGTGCTTCTCTGCACCCGCTCGCCTTCCTCTCCTTTATCTCTGTTTATAGACGCCAACGAAGCTACGGGCCCGTAATCCAAACAGAGGGTGCCGTATTCACTCACCATAACCATTCACCATGTGTTCATTTACCAACAGATAACTACTGGTTTCCAGGCAAATATCTGTGGACACCAAACGCAAATTTTCGTATATCCCTATTACCGTGAACAATCTACTAGAAATTCTCATACGATTGATATCGTGATACGATGATATAAAAATGTCCTAAAATACACTTTACCATACCATTTTAAAATATGAAGTTTGATGAAAACGATTATTTAAACAATTCATGAATATTTTTAATTTTTATTAGGCAACAGTGATATAATAGAATTCAGCTTTGTTATTGTATAGATTGCAAATGTATGACTTTGAGATATAAAAAGTTTGACAGAATTGTATAATAAAACTTGGCATAGTAATTTCACCAATTCGTAGTAATTTCAGCAATTCTTATAAGTTATACTAATAAAAATATAATAATATTTTTTCATTAAAATACTTTATTAAAACAAAGATAATATTGCAAATTTGCAATTTTTTAATTTTTTGCAAATTTGAAAAATTCCAACAAGAAATTATAACAAATATATTTTACTTAACAAACTTCCAATAAGTACTTTAAAGAAAGTAAAATAAGCAGAACAATTCCTTAAATTAAGGAAACAACAGTATTGCATAGATTTTAATGAAGAGGCGAGAATGATTAGTGACATCTGTGAATTCACTTCGATCAAAGCCCAGACAAGCAGTACGTATGGACGTTGTTTTCAAACAAACAATTATAGCACTCGGTTTGATCGATTTTAAAAATTGTTCACTGAACATTTCTTCCGCCAGGTACCACTTCGGACACGCGACATTGCACTCGGTGGTAGCACAATGGCGTTCTATCAAGTTGATCCAGGACAATAGTACTTGTTACGAAGGCAACGAGATGTCACCGACCATGAATTAGCGTTGTGGTCGAGGTCGAAGCTGAAGAAGGGGTTTCTCTGAAAGGGGTGACAAGCGATGGAAACAAGAGAGGAGAAATTCTTTTCTTTCTTGCGTACAGATGCTCTTTATCGAAACACATGGTACGTCGTGGTTGCCCGCTTGAAGTTCTGCCTGGTCCGCTTCAGGATTTATATCCTATCGAACTGCAACGTCATAAATGAATTGGTGCAGTTGACATAAACGATATAGTATGGTTGTAAAATCGTTGGAGTGTGAAAATACATGAAATTTCACTGCCGAATTTGTATAATTTTTAAAAATATGTGGAAAGATAGGAAAGCTGAGCCTCGTTCAGGAACATAATATATAGGGAGGCGCACCCAATTTAAAAAAAAGATCTGAATAATTTGCTAATTTCTGAAATTAGCGGTAAATACGTAGATAGATTGCGTAACTTAATTTGGGATAGAAGAGGACATAATCGGATGATAATAATGGCTGCACGAATAAGAACACATAGGAAATGTAAAAGTGGAACTTTTTTTAAAGAAAATGGCATATTGTCCTTTATTAAACAATTTTTCGAATCGTTTTACATAAAAAAAGTGTTATAATAATTTTGCAAACCGTAAAACTATTTAAGGCTTAAAGATAATATTTGATTAAAAAATTGTAATTATTCTACAAATTATTAATTTTTACATTATATTCTAATATTAATAATTTTCTTCGCTAAGTGCTCCTAAAAATGAATCTATACATATGCAATATAAAAAGCTATATTTTTATAGACATACCAGTATCTTTTTATAACATATGAGCATTGCCTGAGCTGCAGACGGTCCTGAATGTAGCTACACGAATAGGTGTCATATTCTATCGTTTCCACCAACCGCACTTATGTTGCGAGTACGTCAATACTAACACATGATTCATTCTTTGCAAGCTCGTGCAACCATGTAGTAACTTGAGACTATACGAGGGATTTCCGTCAAGATATGACGAATTTCCAACCCTCCTGTACAATCGTAAGTCAGGATATCTAGTTACAGGGATTAACTAGATTTTCGTATTAGAAAAGTTGGCAATGGTTAGTGTTCTGGTTATGATTACTTCAGTGCACAGAATAATTGTGTTTGTAACTATATAGAAATTTCCAAATTATTAAAGGTAATAGTAATTCCTTGTGCGTAATTTCATTATTCTACACGTTTAAAATTAAATAAAATAACAAAAACATTCGCATAAAAATTATTCGAATGTCCATGATTAGATAATCCCTAATTTTTATTTGGAAGTTAATTGCCTTTTAATCATTTTCAATAGAGATCCTCCAATCAGAGTCGCGAAATAACAGTGTCGACTTTGACTGGTGCCGCCATTTTTCAACAAAATTCATACCGCGAAATTTATTTGACAAATAATGACGCATTTCAACTTAGAGATAAAAGTAATGCATTATAAATAATACATTCTTTTTTGTCAATAGAAATATCTTTCGATGTACTCTTACAAGTGGAACAGATATATTCCGACAGCAAAAGAAACAAATATCATTTACAAATAATACAGATGTGAATATTAAAATAATTAAAAAACTTCTCACTCTTTATATACGTACATAAAAAGCGATTTTATTTAATTTTTATTAAATGTAAAATTTTTTAAAAGATTACAATATTTAAATGTGAGATTGCATGTAAAAGAATACAGAGACTAAACAAAATATTTTAGTAATAAAACATTGATGATGCATAATATATAAATAAAACGAATAAAAATGTATTATTTATACAACTTGTATCTTTCAATTAAATTATACAATTGCGTACACGTTAAATTTCGCAGTATGGATTGCGTTGAAAAATGGCATTAACCTAACCTTATTAACTAGTTCGGAACTCTCATTACAGGCTCTCTAATTTTAGGTTTAGCATAAAACATAAAACCTTGATTGCATCGATAATTCAAAAACTTGTTATTCTATACAAATTTTCATTATACAATCGATATCATTAAAATTCTTCCATAAACGATGCATATTTTGTAATGTAAATTTGTGGCCAAGGTGCGAACGAACTGAACGTTTCGCAATAAACAGGCATAATTGGTCGGCCACCGTTCGAACAGATACGAGGAAACACCATCGATGGCACCTCCCGTCGATTCGGCTACCATTTCCACGTGTTTGTAATTTGCCATGAAATTCAGTCACGTTTGTATTTGCCTACACTTTCCCGCTCTCTTTCTCTCCTCTCTCCATCATTTCTCTCGTCGCTGTGAACTCGGGCTCGCTATCCTGTATGCAAAGCAAATGTATCATATCACACGGGCCCCCAGGGGTGCATTACAAACCCGATCATAGTATGTTTCCGGGCGTATTAATACGACCGTAAAAATGCAACCTCTATTTCGCGACTCGACCGGACTAAACTGTCCGCTAATTCCATTTGCTGTCGGTCGAGAGCACAATGGTTCCGCACCGGGTCTCGTTTTTCCGTTACTCGTGCCCGTTTCTTCTTTCGCGATAATTTATTTACCGGCCAGCTTTTGAATATTGACAGGAAATATGTATTAATGGAAGCGTTTTAAATTGTTAAAAAAGAAGATGCGCACTCATGCTCATAAAACAATTAAAATACACAGTTTGATTGCGTTGTTGGTGAATAAATGAAAGACTTTTTTTTAAATGTTCGGTGTTTAATACCATTGTTTATTGTACGACTGAAGGGAGAACAACGTGGTGAAACTGCGAAAAACACATTCATTGTCAATTATTTTTCGGACACAAGTTTCACTGAAATGTTATTAATAGAAGGCTAAAAAGTACGTATTTAACTCTGCGATTGTGATATTTAAGAAGTATGGGAGTTTTGCAGAATATATCCCGGTCTTCAATTGCAAAAGTTTAAAATATTTATATGTTTTGTTGTTTGTAAAAACAAAAGTCTTGCGTTAAAAGTTTATCGAATTTGCTAACTATAAAATAATGATATTTTATGTGTGATCTAATATTTATATTAAGTATTAAATAATAAGAATATGTGCTGTAAAATTTTTCAAACATGTACAATATAGGTTTTTGAGGAGCTGTTCTCTTTTTTATAAAAAAAAGAGAATTTCCTCTGTCATCTAAATTCACAAATCTGGAAACGTCCGAGCTAAAAAATGTCTACATATCTATTATTCTTCAAATTCTTAAATTTCTATGTTTTTAAACTCTCAAATGTATAAATCCGTAAATTTTGAATTTTCTTAAATTTTGAGAGTTTCAAAACTTCTACTCTCGGAAGTTTCAAATTTTCAAGTATTCATAGTTTCAAATTCTCAAGTACCCAACTTCCCAAATTATTAGATTTCCGAACTGTTGAGTGTCTAAATTCCAAACCTTCAGGTTTTTAAGTTGTCAAATATTCATATATCTATACGTCCAAATTTTCTAATTTCTAGATTTCCTAATTTTTGAATTTTGAATTTCTATTCACCAATTCTTTAATTTTCAAATCTTCAAATTCCTAAGTTTCCAGATTACTAAGATTTAAAAATCTCAAACTTTCAAGGTTTCAAATTTTCACATATTCCTATCACTAAAATTTTCAATTTTCGACTTTTAATAGGTGACTGACATGTTATTGCTGCAAACCGTAAGCCGTGCGGCGGGCACTTGATTTGCACACAACTGGAGTGGATTATGAATCAACTCGCGATCCGTATTTATGGTGTCCAAATACATATATTATTTATTTATTTATCTAGTATTCCGTTGGATGATGCATTAAACTGACTCAGTTTACATAACAGCGCAAGACTGGTTTTGTATATAACACAGCCAGCTATATCGACAATAATATAAATTTGTTGAACCAAATGCTAAGAACTATTTTAATTTGACATAATAAAACGACTAAACCACAGAATATTTAATATCATTTAAGACTAAAACTATTAAAGCGATAAAAATGACCAGTTTATAAGTTTCTTATTACAGTGTATTTTTAGAAATTTGCATTTATTTTCATTAAGATAAAGAATTAGTGTGTATATTAGTCTATGTTTCATCGTTTATATATTTATTTTTCAACTTCATTTTTAATTTGAAATTAAATGTGTATTATCACCGGTAGCTTTAGTATTAAAAAGCACTGCGTTCTTGTATGTACATTTCTTCATTTTCTTTATATGTATAATTTTGTTATTTTTCATTTGTTTAATTATGTAATAATCTAGATATCCGATTTTCCATATGGTAGTACAGTTTTAGTTAGTTTCTTTTCAAAATATACTAACATTAATTCACATGATCTCTAAAATCAATCTTCGATCACAGCAGTTCAAAACTTACTTTTTATCATAAAATTTACTTGTCAGATGCGCCAGTGCACTGCTACAATATTGAAACAATTAAAGAAAATTAAAATGTTATATTAATTTTGTATGCAGCGATCCTTGACTATGCAAGTTGTAATTCTAACTTAAACTTCAAATTAAAGCGTATTCAAAAGTCGAGTAAGGGGTCGTCTACAATATGCCAGTAACCCCTGCTAATAGCATTGCCAGTAGGTAGTGGGGTTTGTGCGTTTCTAGCTTTGCTTATATCAGATCTGTCGTTAGAAAAAGAAGACAAGAAAATAAAGGAACCATTTTCTCTGTCCAACGACAGACCTAGTACAGGCAAAGCTACAAACACGAAAATACTACCTATTGGCAATGCTACTAGCACGGGTTACTGGCATAGCGTAGACGGCCCCTAAGACATATCACATTTGAACTGTGAGTGGGTCACGAGTCAGACTTGTCAAAGTACGGCCAGAGGTGAACAAAATTATCTAGATATATTGAATAATTATACAAAAATAATTATTGAACAAAAGTAACAGAAATATTCAGGGAGTTGTAGTTTAAGATCAACGAATATGACGGATAAAAGCAAGTAAATCTCAAATTTAATGTGCAATGACAGCATAAACGTAATCAAAGCAAACATAGTTTCTATATCGCCCAACACGGCGTAGAAAAACGATTAACCTTCACGTTTATTTCCGTGGGCATGGCAGTAGCGGGTTGTTTCCGTGACCGCGAACGTATACAGCGAATGAACGAGTAGTCGGGGACCAACGAGTGATAATAAAACCTGAACAATCAAGCGGCACGTGCAAGTTAGAAACGAAGGCCAGAATAGAAGAGGAAGCGGCAGAAATACCTTGGCGTCTGACACAGACCATAGGATCTCGTTGGATGGGCGTATAGGGTGGAGACGATAAAAAGCAACCTTTACGGCGTGACGGAATTACCGCTATCCACTGTCGAACCACACCATGCTACCCCTGTTCGACCCTCTTCTTGATCTTACTCCTATTCCTTCGTGTATAATTGCACCAACAACGAGATTGTGTCGTTACTGCTTTGTTAGCGTGCACATAATGAGCTTCTTGTCGTTTCTACAAGTTTTCTGATACGCTTCGGATGTGTAATAATCCGCGAAAATTCTGTAGAGATCTTTTTGATTTTATGTTTTAGACGACAGACAGGTTTTTCATGCCTTTTTATACGAAACAAGCAATTGAACTGTGTTGTAAATGAAATTTGAATGTAGAAGAAATATGTATTTTACACAAAGTTATCTTATATACATATACATACAAATCTAAATTCAATTTTATGTACCTCATATCATCACGCAAAATGTCCTAATGCTCGAACAATTAAGGAAACAGCTAAGATAAGTGCTATTTCTTTTACATTTAGAGAATGTATGGGAACGTTTATAAAGAATAAAATTTCTTCTTTCGGATGAAATAATAACAATCTACATTTATGAAAGAAAAAATTTTGCACAAATTTAAATTGATTAAAATGTTCATATGGCCCAGTAATCAAATAATATTCAGAACATATCTTAGTTAGTCATTAATTATTAATGTCTCAAATAATAAATACATATTCATTTTTATATTAATAAAACAAAATCAAGATATTATTTTGTCGAATGGAAATATTTTATTTAGAAATCGTTCATTGAATCAATTACGATTATGCTATTATTTAATATCTTTGACGCCTAACAGTATATTCTGAAATATAGATTATTGATAACATATAACTTTCATTTTATTAAAAGACGTATTTTTGTGTTTTCCTAGTCATCTTTTAAAAATCAAGTAACTTTGATATCTAATTGTTATCAATTAGAAATAAAAGTTATTTATTTTAAAAACGGTTGATCATATCTTTTCCTATGATTAAAAAATCTTACATACTTTATATCACTTTTATATTTTTATAAAGGATATTATTATGTTGTAAATATTATGCTATAAATAATATATTATTATTCGGTAAAATACATTTAACTTAATATACTTTATAAAAGTGTTATCTTAATATCATTTATATTAACTAAATCCATTTTGATGATAAATTGGGCATTTTATAAGACGTTAAAGAGTTTCTTAAATCATATTACCATTCAAAGAAAGAAACACAAAGAAATATTGTAAAATTGTTTTAAGTAACAAGCGCCGCTTCGAGTATATTTATATCAGTAAACAAAGAAGATCGCTTCTATGATTTACGTCGTAAAGTCCGTCTAGAAAATGTAATTTAATTTTCAAAATGTGAACCATGAACCATGCAAAGAATACTACCCTAAATGTAAAATTTCATAAATATATTATATTCTTAATTAATATTTGTTATTATTTTCCAGTCAAGCTTTACTGGTATGATTTAAGATACCGCTAACCAGAGTCGTATTTTTTAACCACTTTTAAGATGTACATTTATTGAATGAAAATGTTACATCTTCAGTTGATATAAATTCTTTTTTAAATAAATATATCAATTTTTCACGTAATCAAAAATTCCTTAAGTAATATCGTTTTAGCAACTTTCCCCTATGTATAAAAAATAAAATAATTTGATCGTTATCTTTAACAAAGAATGAAAAGCTAATTCGTCAATATTTTCGCTGTTTCATCCGATCATTGAGTAAGATGACGATGATACTGGAATAAGCTGGTTATGTTAATTTAATAAATACAATCTTGACATTTGAACAATCCAGCTCCGCGGTAGCAGCTGCGTGACTCATGCTACCATTTTTGGCATTTGCAATGCGGTTCTTACAACCTGTGCCTATAACTGATCTTCTAAAGAACTATCTGTATATGTATAATTGAAGCAGTTTCCGACCAAACTCGTCTGTTTGGTTTTTTAATATAATTTTACGACATTAAAATAACTGTGATAATTTTAAAATGCATTGATTACAAACCAAACCAATTATTGAAACTGGGACAATGAAAAGATATCTAGATCATAAAAGGAAGATAAAACTATTACTCCATGTAGATTATCTAAACAAATAATTTGGACATAAGAATGACACATTAAGAACATTTTAATCACTATGTAACATACAGTTCTGCACTTTTATAAATGCCAAAATTTAGTTCATGCACAATATTAACGTTTCGTTGAAGCTTTTTTTCCACTAACGCGTAATACGAAAATATTACAAGCTATTCTGTAAAATTTTCATTTCGTTTTAACTTCCTACTGTTTTATTCAATGTCTACTTTACTATGCTGAACTTTAGTATCGACCGATATGCAACAATGGTGTCCTCTTCAGGGACGATTTTTTTATGACATTTTTCATATCTCTAACTGTACATCGGAAATAACCATTACCAGTGCAGCCAAACCAACAAATTTTACTTCTCTTATTGAAGGATTCTGTAGTGAATAAATTGTTATCAAATTTTTGTTCTATTTATTATTGACAGTAACTATAATTATACAAAACTAAACGTCTACATATGTGGCCAAGGGCGTGAAGAGGTTAAAATTAGCACGTAAAGAAGTTTATTAATAAAAGAAGCAAAAAATATCAATCGCCAACGTATGTTACTTATAACCCCGTTCTTCCTACATAAAAAAATGCATCTCCAGAGGCGTAACAGGAACCTCCCTAACGTGGTGCATCATTTAATAATTAGCAAATTTCAATTAATTGTAAATAGAAAGGTAATCAAATACAATTTATAAACGCAATAAGAATACCTGTATCTACACCTATTTTTCAATTGTTATTTCAGTGACGCTTTTCTTAATAGTTGTAGTTGTTAAGTTCTTTAATTGCATGTTCGTGTATTATAACACAATCATGTTTCCTGCTGTTAAACAAATTTTAAGTATAAATCATGTCAGGAAAGTAAATGCACTGAATCTTGTACAAAATTTGAGAAATTGAGCTCGATATGAAATACCGTTCACCGTGCTCCGGGTAGGGGGCAGTGTAACAACAAATTTACAGAGAAAATAAGAAAACAGGGTGTCCGAATTAAGCGAGCCGTGGAACAAACAGTGGATATTGCACGCAATGTGTCGCAGACGGAGCCCGGAATCAGTCCTGAGTAAACACGTTAATGTGTGAAATACACACATCTCACGGTGGCTAATATTGCGAGGACGGCGTCAGACAAGACCCTGACACATTGTCCTTTAGCAGAAAGCGTTACTTTGATTGCCACTGGGAACTCAAAATTACATAGCACCACCGTTTACTGTTATAATTTGCGGTGTAAATATAGAAATATTTTAATTAATCATAACCAAATACAAATTGTTTCATTGTTAACAATAGAATATTTTCTAAAAATAACAGAAACAATAGTTTTATTGAATATGATTCGCCTTATCCATTTTGAGCACGGTACATTTCAAAACATTATAAAATCTCGTCCCGGTCACTCATTCATGTATACAAATGTATACACCAAAATGTGCCAGATGCGATTTTTCGTTAGAGAATCAAACTTTCTTAAAATGGGCTAAAACTCCCAGAAAAATTGTCAAAAGTTCTGAAAGGTGGCTAACGGGAAGTCGGGCCGGGGGAAGCCCCATAGTGAACAAAAGCGAGTAACTGTATTATGTTTAATGTTCTGACTAATTTTATAGTGGGTAAAATTATAAAATTCAAGAAATTTCTTTTTAAAAATGTGACACATACGACTTCTTTTGCATACAATATTTCGTTTGAGTATAATAATTTCGTTACACACTGTAGTTATAATTTTAGATTGTAATTTTCTGGGTCGTTATAGAAATAGTTCGTTATTATAATAATTAGCTTTAATTTGTTATTATAAAATGCGTTATCCAATAGGAATTATAATTTCATGTAATTTTATAAACAAAGATTTGATTACCGTATTTTTAAAATGAAATTAACTTTTAAATGAAATTATTTAATATATAGTATTTTTTAAATGAAATTAACTTTTGAATGAAATTATTTAATATATAGTATTTTTTAAATGAAATTAACTTATAACTTTTAAATTATATGGCGTTTTAATCATATTTTGTCATTCAATTTTGACTATACCATCGATTAAGGTAATTCCTGTTTGTGTATAATAATTTAGCCATGTATATACAATACGCACTGTATATGGACATATACATTTAAACGATGATGTTCGTAAATACTTAATGTTAATATTTCCTAAGTGCAATTAACATTTATCAAATCATAATATTTTAATACGGAAAAAATATAATTCTTCATTACAACTGTGTATTTTAATAGTTACATTGACAGAGTTGTCGCTAATTTTAAAAAACTAACTTCATTAATCAACTACGGTGTTTATGTTACGAAATAAACCTATTAAAACATATAATAAATAAATTAGTCATTGCATATAATTTTTATTTTTTACAAATAAAGTTTTATAATATATTTGGTCTCTTATTATGAAGATATTTTTTATGATTGGTAACTAAAACAAAATTTATCTACTCTTACAGAAACTATTGGAATGATACCTAATACCTTTTAAACGCCATTTGCATTTACAATTGCAGTTCACAAATCCCTATTTAAGGTACTTATGTTAGTAATTGGCACTTCTTCTAACAAAATATAATTTCTTCTAACAAAAATTTGTTAAATACACTTTTATGAGGGAAATTGTAATTATCTTCTTCTTTACATTTTATGTTTTATAATTTTTTCAGTACTCTCTACCTGTTAATTGTATAATTTTATTGCATTTCATTTTGTTCTATTTGTTTAGTCTGTTATATTCTTATATTTCTGTTTTTAAACAGACCTTATGTTCTATTTCGTCTAATAACAATTATTAGTTCGAGGACCTGACATCTACAAATTCTTAAGATACTTCATGTGTCAACTGCTTGTATAATTTGGAAGATTATCTCTTTTTAATAATACTTAATTGTAAAATTATCTATGAAAGCTACTAAGTTCAATCGATTTAAATGTAGCCTACAAATTAGTCCTCATTCTACAAAATTGCTTACGAAAAAAATAAAATTTTGGTAATAATTACAATGAGAAATGATCCTTGTAATTTACCCTTCTTTCAGACAGTATCATTGATAATAATAGCAATAAAATCGAAAACAAAGTACAGAGAAACAGAGAAGCGTATTGGTAAGAAAACAACTTATTGCAATTAATAATACGCTTATTTATAAAAAGAGAAATTACTTGTCAGAAATAAAATGACTCATTCCACTTCTTACAGTAGGCTAGTATTTTACATACGCGATGAATTTATGTTTTTTATTCGATTATTCTTAATGAATTCAGAAGTTGAAGGACGGTTCAACAAGACAACATAACTATAACACCGTATCTGTAGGCATGTATGTTGTTTAACATAAGTATATAAATTTGATAAATAAAATGCTTCATATAGCAGTATATTACTCATCCTGTACAGAGCAGGACGTACTTCATAAACTTTAATAATCTCGATACATGTTACACATATCAAAGATTTACCCCAGATTTTCTAAACTCAGTCGTTTCAAAATACCCTATCGTTTTATAGCAGGTACTACAGCATCCCCTATAATTTTTATAGAAAATAATACATCATAATACATAGTAACTGTATCTCTGTACAAAAAGTATATGATCGAATTGGTTATAATTACTCGAAAATGGAATTAATATTTAATTTCAATGAACACATGTTTGTTTATAACGGAAACCACATCTGCACCCTTCGGGTATTGGTCACGTTTCCCTCATATTTGTTTTCTAAAATCGATAACCAATAAAAAGTGAGCAATCAGCAGTCGAAAGGTTAAAAAAGAAAAAAAAATACAAGGGAAAATATCAGAATAATTATTTTAAACATCGCGAGCGATTGCACGAATGCGCGAAATTCCATGGACGGGTGATCACATTCGCGGGTTAGGTTAGAGGGGCGGAGAGAGGCACGCAGAGGGATCCGGGTGCGTTTACGCAATTACTCGATATTACTGCTCTGGGCATCGGTAACTCTACTAGCTCTCTACCAATAAACGCATAATCTCGTAATACCATTGATTTTCAATTCGTTATTTACCCGCCCTCGGTGGGGTTCTCAAATGGAAGAAGTGATTTTGCGCAGTTTAATCGGCTCGTCGATTCGTAACTCGATTAACTGACCGTAAACTTGCGACTCCCGATAGTTTGGGAAACATTTTCCCGGAAATACCGTTTACTCTGTAAAACTGTTCAACCGATGTCATTGAACGGTCGTCGACCCCCATGTACAGGGTGGATTGTAACGTGTAAACATATGATATATAAACGTTTGTTCTATCTAAACGTATTTTCAATTTATACCCATTTATGAGCACGTTCTCCTATAACACAAAACGCAACTTCTATCTTTACAGTGCAAACTATTGTGACTGCAATAGTCTGCAAACAGCTGTAATGAAAACTAAACAATGTGTTGTAATGAAATTACATCGACGGTTTATTGTGCGAACTTTGCATACGCACTTTTTGCGAAAGTATAATTTTTATATGCATCAAATAGTTCTGATTCCTCATACTGTATAAAAATCAAATTTTTATCTACTACGTAAACGTGTTAAAAATGATATTTTTAGGTTTGTTATATCTTTCAAAATTTATTATTCTCTACAGTTTCACCAACGTTTATAATTTCGCAGATTCCACCATCTATTGCTACTTAAATATCGAGTTATTGTTATTACAGTGCAAGAAGTATCTGATTAATATGATGTAAAGTATGATTGAAGCTTTAAACCTGTTTTTTCAGGTACGCTTAAAATGAACATACAATATTTATAGAATAAAGCATCAATATTTTGTTTCACGACTTAAGGAATGAAGTCATTTTGATCGTAATGAACAATACGCAGGTGTTCTTTTTCATTTTAGAAGAAATAGCGGCATCATACATTTCAAATACAATCATGTCACATTAATCACAAAATCGATAAGAGCTACATTAAGTATAGATCTAATTCAATAAGCTGCTCCGGAATTAACGTTAAATGTGCAAATCGCAGCCATATTGTTGTATGTTGTCACCTGTAACTGATGATGAATGACGATATCAAAGAAATTCCAGCTGCAAATCAAAATTATTAAACTTGAAATTTACTGGTTTATTTAACGAATGCGAAGGTACTGATAATTAGAAACTATTATGTGATGTCTTTAACAGAAAAGAAATTGAAGGATTCATCTAGAAAGATCAAAGTTAACTACTGATGCCGATTATCACTTATACATGTAATTTAAGAATTCACACTTGTCAGGGACAGAACGTTTTCAAATTAATTATATCGACTGATTCAATATTTTGATTTCTTCAATTTCTGGAAGATGTACGATTTTTTGCAAACAGTTGCCACTCATTTCATAGGAAACTGTTTTACATTATAAATAATTTTGTTGAATATTGGAAGATTTGCCTAAGAAAAAACGGTAAAATATCGTCAAAATTGTTAACTAAATTTATTAAAAATAAAATTACTAGTGGAAAGGATCTTTCACGATTTCAGTGTGGCACTCAGTGTGCTAATATAAGTAAAAGAATTTAGAAGTGAATAAAATATCCATGTGATGAACAAAATCTAACGATTATGTAACAACGCCACTCTGTTATGAACGGAAAAGTAAGAAATATAAATTTTTTATTTTTTAGATATGTAACACTTTGTTTAAGAAATCTGAAGAAATAGTACAATATCAGCCATAAAAATCTGATAATTTGAATATAAAATTCGTATCTTCCAACTGTTCAATTTTTTTAAATTCAACTTAAAAATCAATTTATGATTACATTAAAATCATTAACCCAACAACTGTAACATGATAGTAGAAAATACATATTTATAAAACTGTAACATTTAGACATATTAATGTTTATACGTTTACAAAGATTTCTATCATTCATAAATACAAGAAATGGAGCAAGTAGATCTCTTATTTGAAATTTATTAATTTCATTAAGAAGCTGCTTTAAGAATAATGTTTTTACCTATACAATTATCAGCATCATTCATAGAAATACGTTAAAAAATAATAATAAACATTTTTTAAAATCACAGCATGTTATTTATAATGAATGAAAAACAACTGTCTACTTAATCATTATGGAACCTCTTCCATGTTATGGCAAATAATGGAAATATTCCACGCAGGAAAAGTTACTACCTCGCATTGTAATAATTACATTTTCAACGAACGTTTCAATAAAGATTGCAATAAAAAGCAAGATGAAACGATATGGAATTGTCGAATGAGAATCGCGGCACGTTTACCACAACTGAATGTTCGGTAATTATAACAAAATACGTTAATATCACCGTGTGTGTTCAGGTGACCCTTCACGGTGCATCGGTCCGTGCTCTGATGCAACAGACCGTTTCAAATAGGTAATGCATGCGATATTAACATTGGCAATTTTTCGTATTAATTAACCGGGAATATGCGGTGGCGCCCAATTAAAGCCGATAAAATGTGTATGCCATCCGGCATGGCGATCCAAAAGAACCTTTTTGCGTACACCAGCTCAATAAATAAAATAGCATTTGTATACTATACGTGATCGCACTTATCGTGGATATTTTTCCCGACGGTGCCATAAATGTTGTGTTCGCATTGTAGATTATAATCAGTTGATTTGTTGAAATTTTCCAGTGTATAATTATCGCTGCGGTTTCAACACCACGATTCACAATTATGTTTTAATGTAGATTTTATGCTGTTTCACAGGACTGATAGGTAACTAATATTCATATTAAGTAAGTCATTTTGAAAAGGACCCTGTACCGATTTGAACCATATAACGAACGCAAATGAATTACATATTAACGTCCAATACTCCTTGAGTATATTAACAACGTATAAGAATTAGCGTTAAAGATTATATGCGCAAACATAATAAAATTGATTTCTATGCGTTCAGAAGATACCTTGATGTACATTTAAATATCCAGAATACTGTACATATCATATTACAAAAGATGTTTTATTTTCAGGTTGCCAAGCGTTGTCAGCGTACTCTTTGATTAAGAATAAAAACAGAATGTTGTCTAAATAGGATAGGTCTTCTTAAAAACGGTAAGCCCTAACGGTTTCAATATTTTTTAAACACCTCAGAATATAAACAATAAAGCTCTTAAATGGAATTACTCATTTATCTTTTTACTTTGTGAATAGGAACTCTGAAAATTCATTTTAAGCCTCCGAGGTGACTTGACCTCTTAATGATAACAAGAAAATGTTTAGGGTATAATAAATGAATTATTTGATTCGACAAGATACATATTATGGTTTGAAATATATTTTTCTAAAAATCGTACTTTTCAGGATTTCAAGGTCATCAAGGCTTTTTTAAATGTAATTGTTGATTTTGTTACGTGGATCAATTCTGTGGTACACTTTACATGAAAAAGTTTTACAGTGTAATAATAAACAAACTGATACGCAGTTTCAAATATATTTTAAATTCAAATTGTAACATTTGATGAAAACATTTCACGAATTCTTGACTGTTCTGATATGACGATTTAACAGCATTTTATGTAGAATGTTTCATACAACCGATCTATAGAAATGAAGATTTTTACTTGAGAAAACATCGGTGAGATTGAAATTTTGAAAAATATAAGTTTGTGAAGAGAATACTTTACATTATAATACGTGTCTTTTGCAAATAATTTGTTTCTTAAGCATTTTCTCGTACTACTAATAGTAACATAAATATCGTTCTGTAACACAGTAACTGCTATACTCGGCAAGAGCAGTTTGGTACTTAACTATGTCACTAAACTTCAATCGTTCATTTTTTCATAATTATGATGCAGTGAGATCATACATCGCATTATTGCCTCACAGTGAAATGATTGCGTGATCGATTTAAAATTGCCACTTATTTGAAATTTAGACAAAAATGAAATTGAAGATGGCCTAACCTGTTAAGAAGGTGCCAAAGAAAATGATGTTTTCCGATACTTTCAGATTCCTCGCCACGACAATCCAAATACCAAATCGATATTTCAACAAGAGTTGAACGTCTTTGTTGCCTGACGTCATCGTCCGTCCGTAAGTTTATGCAAAGGGGTGGCAGGACATCGGGCTGGCGGGCAGTGGATACCTACATAGCAGAACAAGATGGCATCTTCCCATGAGAATTCTCGAACGAGGCCGCAATCCAGCGGATACACGTCCCATCGACAGCGTTGGAAACCTCCCCCTTATCCTTCTACTTCTCCTTCTCTCATCACGTCTGCTTTTCCTCCTTCTTTCACCTTCACCCCCTTTTTTGTTCTTCGCCCTTTCACTTCTTTTTCCTATTCTTAAATTTTGTGAGTGGCTTAGGTGCGTTTTGTTGGTACCCCTCTCGCCTAACCTATTAACTTTTCTTCGCGCAGACGTGAAAATCTAAGCACGTGAGCAATATTTGTGCCGTTTATTTTAAAATTAAAATAAGGAAATAAATTTATTTATTTCTAATTTATTTTTATTAAAAATTGTTTTAAAATAAAAATAAAGATCCGAATTATTTTTGTATTCGAATCTTGAATCCAAGATTCTTCTGTTACTACCCATTCTCATGGGTCTTATTCTTATAAACATAATAAAAATAATAAACTCCCAGGAAATGGAGATTTTATCGGAATGTTTGTTATCCTTAACACTCAGAAAAGAATTATTTTGTTATTATTGCCTGTCAGCTTCACTTTCAGATGCGTCACAGTTATAATTTTCGTTGAAATCATTCCGAGTCATATTTTTGTTAAATATACAATTCCTAATTAATTTTCAAACAATAATAAAATTATTAAGAGATTTTGAACTAAACAATTTTTTTGCTTTTTATTTTTTATTAATTAAGGAAAATATTCGCGTAAATGTCTGAATCGGTATGAATGAATTAGTTCAATACTTTGTGATTTATGTTGCATGTCAATTAATTAAAAAAGGAATGGTTTTGTAAAAAAGCTTTTATAGTTTTCGGTCATCAATTTTCAGACAGTTATTCAGCGCCGTCAGAACCGGCACGAACTGTATGAAATGAGTGGACTTTAATTACTAAATTCCCATAGTACAAAGATCACACATTTACAATTTTCAAATTATCAAACTGACATTTTAAAACCCAAAATATTGCGTTATCTAAATTTAAAAATAATCAAATTCTGAATCTTTCAAACTCACACATTCTGTAACACAATTCTTGTTCTTACATTTCTAAATTTTGAATTCTTAAATTCCTAAATTTCCAAATTACAAGATATTTATATTTCTAGGTTCCTAGGCTCCTAGATCCCACAGATACCTTTCTAGATCCTCACTTCCTCAGATCCCCGAATCCTCAGATCCCCAAATTCCCAGATCCCCAGATCTCTAAATCCTTAAATTTTGAAATTCTCAAGCTCCCAAATGTCGAAATTCTCCTAATTCTAAATTTCCCAATTCTCATATTCCTTAATTATAAAATTTCTGAAGTTTCATATTTCTAATACTCTAAATTAAAAATTGCCAAATTCCCAAATATCTAAATACTCAAATTTCCAGACCCTCAAATTCTTGAATCCCTAATATTTCAAATTCTTACATTTCCGTAATCTTAGATTTTTAAGTTCATGGAAATTTACAAATTAGAAAGTCCCAAACTTTTAAATTCTCAAAATTCTATATTCCCAAATCCCCATTACTCAAATCTCCAATTTTTCAATTTTCCAAATTTCCAAATCATCACGTTTCTTAATTTACAAATTTCTTAATCATTAAATTTAAAAAGTTCTGATCTCCATACTCGAAAAGTATCTGCTAATACTTTCATGCGCTAAACTCTCAAATGTTTGCAAAATGTTAAACTTTCTATTTATGCAAAAGAAGATAAATCGATCGTTTTACCTGTCGATTGCGGTTGCGCCTTAATTTTACCACCATGAACGAACATGATAGCATTTAGAAAGGTAGGACGGTAAAACAAGGTACACTTTCGGTAATCTTTGGTGTATGCAGGGAAGTCGTGTATCCCTACTACCCTCGTGGGTGTCCTATCTTCGACCAGCGCATTCGCCACCCCTCTGGATCACCGTATCGCCTCTCACCGGAACGATTTCTCGACCTGGATGCATCGTTACACTTTGGTTAACTGGCCGAATTCCCTGTGTTCATCCCCAAAACGATCGGTTAACGACACGGCGCACGAGCATTTCCGCCCCTTTGGCGAACTTCCACTAAAATTGCCAATGTGCAGGGTCAGTGACAATTCGTAATACTCAGTTGATTGTTATTCCAGGAAATCTGTAACCGGATGTACATATTGTCATTTCATAAACGAGTATTATAGTGGATAGGACAATCGGTTTACATAATGATATTTGCATTACGTCCGAAACAATGCGCGTCGCTTTGAATGATATAATATCGTGGATGTTTATTCCAAGTACTTTTAAGATAACCAAATTTGTAGACTTAGCAAACTTTTAATTTATTAATTTTAATAGAAACTTATTAGTTTAAATATAAAAATAGCCGATGTTCTTAAAATACTATGTGTTGATTTTTGTTGATAGGATGAATCGTCAGTATAACTGGTGGGTTAACGAAAATTGTCGAAATAACTTTTTCCTTGATTCCTTGAAAAAAATAAATTTTTTATGAAGTATGACCGAAAGGAATTATTAATCACGAGAATTTTGTTATATTTTGTATCCGACGAGATACATATAAATATGATCTTGAATTTGAATTTTATAGGTAACAAAAAATGAATTTGACGATTTATTATAATATCATCTGAAAATGACATTTCTCTGAAATTGCAAAACATTTTAAAACTGTATTATACCATTGAGTTTATTTTCCAACTATAACACTGTAGTAAAGAATACATGGTGCTATTTAAACAATTTATCTTAATAATATGGTAGATGTAAATATTTAAAAATAATAAAATTTTGTTCTTTGATAAACCCCTTAGAATATAGCATATTTTCCCACAATATTTATTTTTATATGTAGAAATGAATGCTTATGATGATTTATAAAATTTAAGGTAAAGAAATCATGTTTATTCAATGATCGTCCTGCTGTACTTTTCATCAAGATATAAAAATGATGTAATACTTATAGCAACTGAAATATACATATTGAAACAACACACAATAACATTTTTAATAGTAAGAATATATACTTGTGATGTTTTTCATACATTTTTTTGTATACATACTTCTGTGACTGTTAGAACATATTTCATTCTGCATTCGTGCTCTAACTCATTTATACAATTATTATTTCCGAGATC
Source organism: Megachile ligniseca (assembly GCA_945859555.1). Classification (NCBI taxonomy): domain Eukaryota; kingdom Metazoa; phylum Arthropoda; class Insecta; order Hymenoptera; family Megachilidae; genus Megachile; species Megachile ligniseca. The sequence goes on from OX243785.1 coordinate 1,089,067, forward strand.
TCTTATAACTCTGCTAAATTTTTAGCAGTCATTTATTATTCATAAATTGATGATAAACTTGCATCAAATAAGTCGGTATTCCTAGAATCGTTACGTTTCATTTGATCATAATTGATTCCTAAATCTTCAACAAAGCAGTAATACAATTTCTACATATATTTTAACACTGAAAAATTCTATAAAATCATGTAAAATGAAACGTCAGTTTTCCATTATGAAACGAAGACGAACGTATCATTTTACTCGCACAAGCTTCAAATTCTCCGAAAAAAAAGCAATAGGTACAATGGCCAGTATTGTATGTACTCGTTTAGTTCAGCATTTGGTATGACAATACGGCTGATCAGCGCATCGGTGCACGATTATAATGATAATACCGCCCTCCATTTCGAAGGGGGAGGGAGGAGGGGGTGACCATGGTGGTACGCAGTACCCCCTAAGGGGTGCTCAAGTTTTTCGGCTAAAGTTTTTCCTACGCAGATGCGCCTCCGGACGGGACCATTTATTAGCACGGCTATCCTGCTTGTATGCTCCCATTCAAAAGGGCTGGACAACAACAGGTTGCCGCGTCAACGTCATTAGCCATTGCGTTTTTGTTCCTAGCCCATTGGGGTTTACCTTTGCTGAGATAAGGGCCGCAAACCTTCCCGGTTAATCCTTCCTTTCCGAAAATAATCTGAAGGTACGATCTTGCTACGGAAAGAAATTTTGATAGGGTTAAACAAGTTATACATAGCAAACATTCCCCCGACGTGGATAAATTATTTGTATTTGTACATGTTTTGAGAAAATGAAATGACTAACAAAGGAATACTGGTAATTGATATACGCCGATTTTCAGGAAACTTTGCACAATTGTTTATTATACATATTTAGGAGTATAATCGTAATTCGTTGGTACAGGTGCCACACTGTAAAGTAAAACTCAACTCTTTTCTCCGAGCTGGGCAGTCAATGTAACTACTTCTAAATCGTAAACGGTGGAAAATATTAAAGAATCTTTGACACAAAAATTATACTGTTTCTTTCGATGTAGACGGATGTAAACGGTTTTTAGACAAAATAATTTTTTAACAAAAAAAATTATACCCCCATTTTTTCGGAAAATTTAATTGTTTTTTGTTATGAATAAAAGGACCTATTTTTTTAGAAATTCAACAGTGTATTACAGAATATGTATAATTATCGTTATTATTGTAACTACAATTGCCACTTCAGGTTTGTTCATTTTCTATACTGGCTATTAATTCAGTATGGATGCAACACTGATAAGAGTCATTACTAGATATATTTCATATCACATTTATAACACCATAAGAGTTCAATGTTACTTACTTACACATTATGTACGATAGCAGAAGCCGCAAGAGGAAGCAAGGTTGTGGCACTATAATGTATTACAGTAAGGGTTGAAGATAGTTCATTCGATGTAGCTATTACAATAATGAAATTTCTCCTTAAAATATCGCGTAAATCGAAGTTATCGTCAAGAAAACCAGTAAATATAGTCCAAATTAAATCGCATTTAGTTGTATTTAAATAAAAAAATATCAAAAAGATGTTAGTAAAAATTTCATAACAAATAATTAAAAATATATAAGTTCTATCTTTGCATTGATATTGTCAAACTGCTCGCTTTTATCAGTTTTTTTTATATCTGTTATTTTGGAGATCGTGTAAAACCGAAATCAAAGTAAATAAAGTACCGTGTAAATCAGAGGATATACGTATACCATACACAATACATATGTACATATATGTAAATTAAAAATACTATCAAAATATATTCTAGATATCGAAATTTTATACAATGATGCACCCTATTTTATTAAAATAATTATGAATCAATGAGATCAACAATGAAGAAGTTTGTCACAAACTATGCCAATCCCATAAATCATTACTACTGTACTGTGAATAAGATACCCCGCAATAACAAGCACGTACTGAAAATAACTGACTTATCTACATATTCAACAATTACTCTTTAAGCGTATACAAGATTTTAAAAGACTAACACAAATTCGTCAACGATATCATAACCTTCTTGGATAAAAAAAAAAGAAGCAATAATTACTTTTAATAGAGGCAACGATAAATAAATCAGAAAGTAAGTGCAAAAACAAATGTAAAATTAAATTAAAAATCTAAAATTTCAATAAACATTTGAATAGTGCATAAGGGTTAATAATCTCACGTATGCATTCTTTATAATTATTGTAAATGTCTATATCAGTGAATTTCGTTTAGTATATTTCATCTGTTGCTTTTCCTCTTGTCGAAAAATAATTCAGTTCGATAGATTTTTTACTTTTATCGTTGTCGTAAAGTTCTACCTAATAAAAAGTAACATATGTTACCGTGATAAATGCAAAGAGGTAAATTTGATGGTACACGAAATTTCTATACATTTTGCGAAAGTTCGAGAAAGTACTTCATGATTTATTCCACACAGACCCACGGACATGGAACCGCAACCGCAAGTAAGCTTCTCCTACCAGGTTCGAGGACGCGTCTGTTTCCATAAACCAAATTATTTTTATATGCAGGGATCTACGTTTTCGTGAATTAATGATAAGCTTGTACGGTCACTCGATAGGCCCCTGACCATTCGACGATCCCTATGACATATATACAACTGGATAAAATTGCTGAACCACAGTTGTGGTTTTCCCATTTTCTTTCAATACCAATAATGGAGAGATTTGTTTCACTTCCTCTTGCCTTATTCATTCATTTATCATTCCGTTTCTAATATCGAGGAATTCGATGAAGTATTTTTCATTCGTTCTGAAATTTTGTGAAGGAAATTGGAAAACACATACATACATAAATACAGTAGATTCTATTCAAAAATGTCCACCATTTTTACTTCTCTAGTTTAAAAGATGTATTATATCGGTAGAAGTGAATATTTTCATGTGTATGTGCAAAGAAATTAGAAACAATATACATCAGGTTGACAACGTGCCAGATAATTTGTAAATTAGTATGAAATTAATTATTGTAAAATTTGATTGACATATGATAGAAACTAATCGTGTATAAATCAATATCGCTCACTTATTCATGAGATTTTTACTGTTACATTATGTGTTAAATGCTTTATATCAGTATCATATTTTATTACCTTTAGCAATGCACTCGTTAAACTAAAATCGGTTTTTAGTGAAAACATTTTTCCAGTAAGTTATCTATGTATCAATTAGCGGTAAAAAAATTATATTAGTTCACTATTTTTATTTGTGTAAAACAAAGCTTTATACATATATTATAAAATTTAAATAACATAATTTTAATAATTTCTAAACGTGTAAAATAATATTGTACATTTGAATTATATGTATAAAAAATTATATGACGTATAACAATTAAAAATATTAGATTTAATATGGCTGCAAGAAGTTTGATGGATTTGTACGAAAACATTATTTGAAAATTTATAGGTTTGTTGATTATGAATCCAATTGAATTAAGAATTCAAAAATTCAAATAAAACGTATAAAAATCTGAAAATTGTTGCTTTAAACCGTTAGCTCTAATATGGTAACTGTGCGTATAAAAATTATTAAAAATAAATGAGCTCAAAAATTGCTCAATGTTAGTCATATTGTTTGTACCATTTTAAATTGTAGACATGTCTCAGAAGGATTTATATGAAATTTTGTTGAAATATTGAATTTCAATAATTTTATTGACTTCAAATCTATTGCGTGTGTCCTATGAATGATATTCAAAATATCAATAAATGTATAAAATTTCAAAATGGAGCTACTTTAATTTGAAAAGCATATTATACACAATATGTCAAAACAAGTTAAACCATGAAACAAAGTGAAACAACGTGGAATGGATTCGCATTTAATGCTGGAGAAATAACAACGCACCCACAAAATGTTTTAAAGCGGAGCGAGATTAACGTCAATTTTAAACAATTACTTCTTTATGATTTATAAACAAAAAATTGAAACATGCATTCGGAGAATAGACAAAAAGTTACTTTTATGATACTAAATTTGTTTTTAAAATATCATTATTTAATTAAGTGCTAAGAAAGTTTATACATATAATTACTGCTGTTTACGTACTTTACAGAAAAGAAACATTTCTTTAATCTTCTTTTCCAATGTTTTAATCCACAACGCGTATAAGCATACCTTCATATACTCATAATACAGTTAACCCTTTAGCAACACGCATTCGGTTATACGCGGACTTTAATGACCAAAATTTATCTGGAAAAATTTCCGCGGAAATACTAAATAATCCGGGTAGTAAATCGTGACTTTATAATAAACTAAACGTCCAATAAAGTTTCACTTAATACTATAACTACCAACCAAAAAATGACTGGGTTCTGGTTTCACACTTTATTTACAAAATTTTATTGCCAACGTTTTGTCAAAATATCTGTCATACTTTGTTGAGATAAAGAATGAAGATACTTATCTATATTTCCACTTTATTTGCAATTTCAAAGCAAATATGTATTTAACGCAGCTAGTTCTAGTGTTAATTATAATAACGTATATATAAATATATGAATGTTAATAATAAATGTACATATTGATATACATTATACGAATGTATGTATCTCTTCCTTATAATTATCCTGATAATTTCCTTACCTCCAATTTAATTTATTGTAAAAATAAAGTAACAAAACAGATATGTAGTTACAATAAAGTCAACGTTTATACAATTTCGGACCACGCAGAGACTCTGTATACCTAACTTTTCAATTTTTCGCGGAGTCAACTGTAGTAAAAGCATGAATTTGTCTGTTTTTATCCATTGGTTGCAAACATTGATTACACAACACACAAACAATTGTCGAGTTCCATATTTGTTTTAATAATTTTTAATAATAATTCAAGAGTCAATATTCATTTAAATATTTTTTCTTATTTTTACTTATTAGAGTATGCTAATAAAGTTATACGGAAGTCACTCTATGTTAATATAACAGTCTTTGTTTATTTGTATGAATAGAGTCTGTTAATAAAGTTTGGTAGTAAAAAACTTAGGACATCATATGTATTAAACGTCGGTGAACAATAATTTTCTAGAAAAATAAACCTGTTATTTCAAATTTGCTATACGTTCACTTTTCTATGGCCACCATGAGCGGATACTTCATACTTTTGGCAACAAATGCATCCAAAGATTGACAGGTTGATGACCCTCGCCATCGTAACGAAGACAAAGATAATCACGCATCCACTTCACGATTCGCGCGTGCAAGTGCAAACAAACTCCGTCATAGAATTTTGGACGGTTCTGCTCGACGCACATGTTCAGAGTTCGTGAACCCGGGGGCTGCCACCCTACATAAGCATCACATATGTCAGGACATCTTTGGCAGGACCCTTCCTGCCTTCGCAGGATTCACCAGCTCTAACGCTACTATGGCCGGTATATCACGCTAGAGGGGTTCACCTATAGATGGTATTACAGTGGGGTAAAATGTGGTTCACTTGGAGGATGCGTCTCTGTTCGGTTTCAAAAGACTATCCTCGAATCACACGCAAAATTCACACACCATCACTTGAAAGGCCCAAACAAGTGTATGCATTTTTACATTGTAAGTATCAGGTAGAAAAGTTGAATCCTTTCGCTACCAACGACGAGATATCTCGACAACATGGCATCATTAGTGCAATTCCATAGACAAAATATCAAACGTCACAATGTCATTTATGCAACATTACATACTGGTATATCTTGTTTCTATTTTAGGATGCATCTATTTGATGTATATTTCATTGTTAATACAGGCGGGATATGTTTAATAATATATATTGGATAAAGGATGAAGGATTTTAGTATTGTAAGTAAATTTCATTCATTCGAAATTTTGTTAGGACAACTTAAAACATTTCCTCCGCAGCATTACATAAGCGAAATTGTGATTCGAGGAATATCTTCTGTGGATTTGCATTGACAATATCATGATGGCGAGATATCCTATTCGTGGCAGGAAAAGGTAAATGACACTTTTACAGATATTGAACGAAAAGAAAAAGAAAAAAGCCTTCGTTCAGATTTGTGTTGTTAGACATAGAACAGTAAACATTAGACTGTGGATATACACATACTACCTGAATGCATATTTTTGTTACTATTTTCTATATTTTGAATATTGTATGGATTTTAGACTGAAGTTACGAAACATGTGCATATAATATGTATATTACGTACTTGGATATCTAAAATATTCATAAATCATAAATCATGATTCACATCAAAATCATAAATCACTGTATTAATTTGCAATTATAGATAAATAGTTATCATAAACAAATTTATATTACAAGTTAGTAAAGTACGAATTGTAGAAGAAGTTTATCTTAGTTTTTAAGACGTTTCAAATTCTCATAAATTCATGTTCAAAATTTGTTTATACGTAATTCTTCTACAATTCGTACTTTACTAACTTGTATACATACGATTAATTGAAAAGTAATTTCAAATTATGTTGTATATTAAACATGTACAAGAAAGAGTAAATATTTCATGAAATACTTTGTTATATAGTACAAAAATATTTTTTAATTTGTCCAAGTTTAAACCTTTAAATACCTCAAAATGAAAAATATACATCTTAGGCCACATTCATGATACGGATCATGTACATATAATCTTTCGAAATTTGTTAAAAATACACACAAAATGGGCTGACGCGATATTAAACAACAGTCATCAAATTCAAAAAGTTGATGATACAAAAAATGTTAAAGAAAAACAAACTCTCTCTTTCAGTGACTGAGTGAATATACAAATTGAAATTTTTGCATTTAAGTCGACATATGTCGAGATAAGTTCTGTGCATAACAGAACAAACAGGGAAACCAGAATCGAAATATTATCATAGCTCAATAATAGACTTAGAACACGATTCTATGGTGGACTGGGGTGCATCGCAACTGCAAACCATAGCAGTGCTGAATCCCACGACCCTACCGATTTGTAATTGGATTTGGTCGGTGCAGTGATGTTCATTTGACATCATTGAGACATTTAGCTACGTTGACACCGTTTGCCATAGGATTAGCCGAATATTTAAGACACTTGTATGAATGTGACCCGTCACCCCCAATTATCCAAACTGCGGTACATTTTCTGTTATTCAGGTTGAAGATCATCTTATCTTAAGATATACGAAATTTGTTCTTATTTTCATGCTACCAACATTTTTGCAACGTACAGGTGTAATAAGTATTATTTATTTTTAGAATGTATGCTTAAACTAAGTACAAGAAATGAGACATGGTTAATAGATATATAGAAATCGTTTATTTAATTTTTTTTCATTTATGCTGAATAAACGCGTATTCTAATGAGAGTAATATCTACATATGTATTGTATTTCACTAAATCAATTATTACACCTCTCTTTTTTCTGCAGCTAGCACAACGACCTCGAGTACTAGTACTATTGATATTCATGTTACAAGTTCTAGTTGTTCTAGTGGCTTCGAAGTGTTATTCGTGGTTGTCGCAATTTTTAAACGTACTATTCGCAATTTCGTGTAATTCAAATACCATATTATTCGAGATATGGCTGTAATATAAAGATCATCGCAAGTATATAAAAAATAGTTTTCGAAGGAAATAATAGAATCAAACCACGGAATATTACATTTTTGTCGCAAACGAACTAAAAGTGTTTTTTCACATATCAAACAATCAAGAGGCAAAAAGTAGTAGCTCCACTTCTAGATGGACTTTCACGCTCTAGACTACTCGCGTCATTGCCATAAGATGGCAATGTTACAGGCCGTTGGGCAGCTGAGAGGGATCTCATGAATCACGACTCCGAAAGAGCGACGAGCTTTTAAAAAAAAAGATGAAAAAAGAGGGAGGGAATGAAACCGGTTCGGCACGCGCACATCTCGAACGCTTTATAACGACTCCTGCTAACAGTCATTAAACTTCGTTAAGCCGTACGATAGGCATTTAACGTGGATCATTCTTACACGCTAGAGGGAAAATTATCCCCATTCCTCAATTCAGGTTTTATAACGCTATCAAATAAAAATGGATAGTTGTAGATCTTTACCGCGTTCAGAATTTTCGAAAACATTCTGCATTAGATATTGACGATATTTCTAATTACGTAGTATGTTGATATGTTGATTATATTTGTCAATTTCAAGCAATTACATTTTCGTTTCTTTCGTTATCCTGCAGTTTTTTATTTAGTATAGTATTTAGTTTGTTCCAGTTTTTTACCACCAAACTTTAAAAGATATCATATTAGCATAGTGTTTTAAACACTTGATTAAAAAGTTATAACAAAAGTCCAAAATGACATCATTGCTGCGTTTATCAGTGTCAAATACAGTGCATCCCAATTTTGTACGTAAAACTTTACCAACATGTTCTACATGTACATAAAAACGAACAAAAGATGTTATATAACCATAAACTCTTAAATGTTTCATAGAAAGATTATGAGGAATATTGTAGAAAATGATAATGCACGATTTCGATATTATACACGAATAATTATCGATTTTTTTATTTTCGTTTGGAGCTTTTAGTAACGCCCTCAATGGCCTATAATCATATAAACACTTTTTTCTTATTTTTATTTGCATAATATGCCAATGAACTTATGTGGACAAAACTGGAACGTCTTGTACGTGATATTAAACAACAAAATAATCCCTTGTCAATTAGTATCTTTGTTATAATTTTTAAGTCAAGTTTTTCTAACCCTATGTGAATACAACATACTTTTTGTAATTTTACAAATACATTACGTTAATAAAGTTTTGAGGTAAAAAACTGAAATACCGTGTGCATGTAGGGTACAATATAAAAGGGAATACATACTTCGTTTACATCGCAATACACAGTCCCCGAATAAAGAACTATGATCACGCAATTTGTAATATCTATGTTTTTAATAAAAATCTGGAGGCCTCAATGGAACTTAATTATAGATTTTATTACTTATTAACGTATTCTACACATATACATTAATAATTTGTACATCATTTATACATATACATATGTATTACAAGTTCGAAAGCCCGTTTTGTCACATAGAACAGTAGAATAATAATAGTATATCTGTATAGTAGTATAATAGAATAACCAAGTAATGAAATAATGTAACAGTGAATAGTAACTGTTATAACGGTGATGTAGCATTATAATAACAGAAAAAAATAGTAAAATCGTAAAATTGTCGAAATATATAATAACGGAACGGCGGAATAATGGAACGGTAATATAGTAGAATAGTAGAATAGTAGAATAGTGGAGTAGCATAATAGCGGCAGAATAACAGAATAGCAGAATAGCAGAGTAGTAAATAATAATGTAATCCAATAGTAGCATATATGCAGAAGAATAATTGAGAACTATGGGTGATCCTAATTTTTGGCCAGGAATGTATACTTGTTAACACAGGCATGAACGTCCTTTATGCACATAAAATGCTTATTTTTATATCTACTCCATATACAGGGTCGGCACTATCATTAAAGTGTACTGGCAACTGCCCAGGGCGCAAACCATAAGGGGTCACAAAAACTCAGCTTCCCGTAGTAAACGGTGTGACGGATGTCATAATAATCATAGCACTTTATTTTACATTGTAATTTATACGTTGTGTTAAACAAAGTCCAGTGAACCGCCTAGGAAAATGTTATCGGTAACAGCTCGTTAGTTTTTGTACAATCCATAATAGCAGCAATTGACAACAAATGTGATAATTTAAATTATCATAATTTAATTTCTACCATAATTTTCATTCATAGAAAATATAACTTATAGCTTATGAAAAAAAGAACGGTTTATTAATTATTTTAGTCGAGGGCGCAAAAACCCTATCTTCAACACTCTACGTTTTAAAAATACTTTGTTATGAAGACAACGGCAACGTTGCAGCAGAAATTGGTGAAGGATCAATTGTTTCAATAACCCTTAATTACAATTATATTTTGCGTGACGTAACTGATATCGTACATCTATGTGAAACCTAAAGTTTTTCAATAAATACATAATAAATGATACAAATAAGTTCATCAAGATTATTGATATTTAGAAAAGAATGTGTAAAGATGTTACTAAAATTTGAAAAATAATTACGTCCAAGATACGCGTTCATTTGAAATACGTATAACATCAGTTAAATATTAATATATTAACAGATTTATATTAAATATTTTATATCGAAAGTAGGAAGTTGAAGAAATTAAAAAATAGGGGGAGGAGAATCTACAGTCACCACAGACAATCGGCTAAACAAAACATCTCTAGTGAAATATAAAGTAATAAATTCTGGATCAAAATTCAAACTATACTCGGTAGTAAAAATGAAAATTTATCGGATAGTTATTAATCTTGAAATTGTTATAATTTCGTAAAAACGTAAACTTTGCAAAATCTATTCAGGCTTATTTTAAACAGCACAGTCTCTAATTGTAAGAAAAAGTTTTATTTTATAAATATTATTTTATGACTTCTGTCTAAGATCTTTTGATCTTCGTTTAATGTTTTATTTAATTTGAATTGACAGCGCATGCAAAATTCCGCTCTTATTTGTTTAATAAAGTATAACAAATATTTGTTATACATTTTTTAAACGTTTAATTAAATATCGTGGTTTGAATTAAGAGACTGGCATTTCCTCTCCCTCTATAATAGTTTAAAAATATTTGGTATATTATTTTATTATTTGTTAATGACATTTATCGAAGGAAAGGTCAAGTACAAGACGTTCCAATTGCTTGTAAATGCAAAACACTCGAGAAAAGTGTACCTGCAAAGGCCATCGAGGAAAAAGAAGGGAGGGAAGTCAAATTACCCGACACAGAAAGCATTATCTTTACTTGATAGGTCTCACACTCTCGAGCCAGTGACTCTCAGTCATGAATCTTCCTCCGAAACGAATTTAAGATAATAGATTGCCTTACGACGGCAAGGTAACAAAATTGAGAAACACTATAGACCCCGACTTCGTTCTTTCCCTCTTAAATTTACAATTTCCCAGTCCCTTCTAACGCGTAAATTTATTCAAACAAATTCTATAATTACTTTTCCGACCAGTACGTTGTGTACGTCAAAATTTATCTACTGTTTCTGTCACTTTAAAATTTGTTCTGCTAAATTAGGTGCAAGTATTTTAAATATACAATAAGTTGCAAGGATTGGCATCTTAAGAGAAAACTACTTTTGCAGATAAAATGTACTCTATGAGTTTATATTTTGTATTAAAGAAGTGTAATGCTGGATTTATAAATATGTATAGATAAATAAAATAAAAGAATTATTTTAATTAAAAATCTTTAATTATAAGATACATCGTAAAAAGGACAAAGAATGATAGAAAAGAATAATCATTGTTATACTTTATATAGTAATTGAATCAGTAACTTTATAATACCCATTTCGCAGCGTATTTTTTACGAGAAACTTAACATAGAAATGGGAACCTCCCTAAAACGTAGGACCCGGGCCTTAGTCCCACGTAGCTCCTCCCCTAAACCAGTCCCGGTAATTCATCATATATTTTCTATTATTCTCTATGCTCAGAGGCGTTTCTTAAGGGTAGTAATAAAATATTGGTGACATTCAATAATAATGTAAACAAAAATCAATGAAAATAAACCACCACCAGCAAGCAATAACGCACAATTAGGTTTCTTTTCATAGTTCAAATACTTTTCTTAACATTGTTATTACTTGTATGTGAAATAAAGAATAACATGTCCTTGTATTTGTACAAATAACGAAATTGAGATGACCACAATTACTGTCCGATGTGGTATATAAAAATATTGTTGATAATATTTGCAGTTGGAAAATACTTACACAGATATATTTAGTAATATTTGATTTTAGGTGTGGGTTTATTTTGCGTTAAATAACGGACATAAAAAGGAGTTACAATATATGTATATGAAATTTTATTATCATAATCTATCAAAAAGTATTAAAGAGTGTTTCACTTAAATGTTAAGTAAATGTAAATCATAAATCACTCATAAAGAGCAATATAATTAATTTAAAAAACATTACTTTCTTTTACAAATAGTCAAGATTATTTTTCATAGTTTTGCAATTGATATCAAAAGGAGTTTCAGGATTGTAATCTTAAAATACATTTTCAAAATCATCATACCTTGATGATCCTTAAAACCATCATAGTACATATTAAAGTTACCAATATACCAATACCACCGTATGGGTTACAAAGCGATATTTTTGTTACTATATGATGTGAAGAAGTAATAATGCAATTAACTATTTGGTTCGAAAGGGTACATGCAACGATTTTTTTCACAAAGTCAAAATTTCCAATATTTCAACACCATTAATCTTCTTTTTTTAAACGGAAGCGTATATTTTTTTCACACAAACTGAATTTATGGAACATTTTTGATAAAAAAATCATTCCAGCATAATATAAATAAGTCAGTAGTTTGTAAGTTATTTGACAAAGCAGAACTCTAATATTCATTGACGTAGAATTTAACATAGAATTTAGACTTCATTGTAGCCTGCAATAAGAAGTATGCAGATCCATTGAATAGAACAAAATGTAAAGTCATTTATTTTTAAATGTATAATTACATATTTGGTTTTACATTAATCGATTCTTCAGGAAATTCTGGATCTAATATTATTAAAGTTGTATATTAAAAAGATTAAGAAATCGTTTGAAGCGAATTGCTCAGAAGTATTTAATTATGTTTGTACGCAAGGAACATTTGACAGATAAATAAAATAACTGTGTAAAATTGAAAAGTCAATTTCCGTGTAAAAAATAATATATACAATACAAAACTCAGTGCACAAATGAAATAGTTAACATGTTTAGCAGAATTATGGTTTGAATCGAATATACTGAAAATCATTCATTTTTACAGCATTGTTACAAAATTGATAAAAATAGACGCAAAAAGCTATAATTATGCATAATTTTATAGTATCACAGTCTTTTAAACAAATGCTCTTAATAAATTGTTGTAACTTGTGACTTAAGTTTTCAACATGGCGATGTATGTATACCTGCTTTTTTAGTCGTCCGTTTAGGAAACCTCCTCGAGGTGGCTCGAAATCCCAAAACCATAATCCGTCTCTATAAATGATATAATCTATTTCCATCTAAAATAGCCAGTTCATTGTGTAGTAGTGTAATCGATATTAAAAAAGGAAAGTGAATCTATGTAATTAATTCACCGACAACATTTTTAATAACTATCGTAGGTAAGTATAAGAAAACAGTGCACTTACAATCCGTTACGATATTCAAACAGTTAATTCAAGGAACTGAAGAAATGCATTACCACAAAAAGTTGTCGATGATGTTCTTATTAATTCAAATAAGCAAAAGATTATCAGTGATTATTAAAACCACTTAACAAGCACAAAAAACAATATTACTTTTGCTATCTTACGGATTGACATTTAAAATTTAATTTTTGTATTTGCTGTTTAGGATTGAAGAGTAATGTAAGCACCAAAAAATAAGAAACGATTTGTTTGAAAGAAGAACACGAATTCCACTCAGTATACCGCGAAAATGATATGATTGTTAGAGCATTTTAATTATGAAAGTTGTTGCAAAAGACAAGTATAATCTTGAGTTCCCACTTTGCTGAGAAGGAAAACGATTACAAATATTAACGGCTGTAATTCTTCTCATGACTTCCCTCGAATTACAAAGAAACCGAAAATCAATGCAGTGTATTAAATCTGAAAAGTTTATATTTTGTAATTTTTAATGTTACTATTGATATATGTAAAATAAATTTTACGTTACTCTGTTATTTTTCAGCTTTCATTCCTTTTCTATATGTATTTTGGTAAGACTACTAGTACATCGCTACAAATGCAGGAAACATAATTTTATTCACAAACATAAATTTATGCAAAAGTTTCATTTATAAATTTTTAAATGATTAGCTTAAAAGAGAATGTTAAGGGTAAAATTCCTTCAGCTAATAATGCCCATGGCAGTCGATGATCTTGGAAATGGATGATTTTCAATCTAAGAATAAAAAACATCAACTTCTTTGAACGTTTATTCCTTTGAAGACAAGTGATAAGCAGGTGTAGGAAATTACCGAGAACGCTAAACCCGACAAGACGAAGATCAGGTAGACCAGTTGCTAGTAAGCCTCGATGGTGTCCTGAGGGAGAGACCACGGATTTCCCCGTACTTGATTGCAACTCGATAAAAACTGGGGCAGGCTAGGTGCGAGTTCGAGGCAGCTTCCACATCACAGTGAGGTGTTTCTTCGCGGTACGTGACGCTCCTGCCATTAAATGTCTGCACGTCAAGATAGGCTCTCCTCACCAGACGTCGACGTCTCTCCCGGTAAGGACACCTCTGCTCCGCCATCGGGGTGGATTTCAGCATACCAGCTTGCAAATACCTACCCGGTCACCAGTCATTGCAGCGATTTTCTTTTCAACCGTCGTCGATTATGCTTTCTTTTTTCGCGCGTTTTGTCGCCTCGTATCGCGATGTCGATAGAATTTATCTAGGAAAGAAACGCCTCCAAATTTGGAGGAGAGCCCGAACGACTATAACACGTGGCCATCGAAACCAAGCTTCCGTTCACCGTCGAATGTAAGCAATACATTATACTCCACTTGTACCGCGTTTTTACAATGATTCGATGTCTTCGAACAAGGAATTTGTTGTTCAAAAATGTCGCGAATTTACTTTGAATAACTCGAGCAACACGTGCGAGTGTCAAATTGATCGTACTGCTTCGACACGCACCGATTTCCGAAATTGTAAGATTGATTTATAAAAGAATGTAATTTAGCGTTATCAAAACTTTGTGTTCTTTCTTACTCTTCACAATTAGCAGTTTTCTAATTCTACTAATAGAACTTAATGTATCCTCTTTCAAATTATTTAAATTTACCGCGAAATGCTTGTACACGCACATTGTTTGCACGAAAGATAAGAAAATGTATACACGCTTGCGAAATCGCTTTTATAACGATATATTTATGCCATCAATGAAATGCAAAAGAACTTATTTTAAATCAAACGCAATACAAAGTTAGTGGTAATAAAATACGGAATAACGCTATACATAAGAAAATACTGGAACGTACAAGCTATTTTTAATCTCAGGTTACGTTTTTCCCTCAAATATTCAGTCAACAACGAATACGAGCAAGTTTCAAGTCAGAACGAATTATAAAAGTTCGATAATTATAAATCGAGGATCGCAACGAACGGAGAAGAATACAGCCCTATCCTAAAGCGTCGACGGCGCGCGCCAGATTAACAGTCTCGTGACGTTACCGTTGCGGCGCCACCGTCTTTGGTATCCGAAGTGGGCGGTTACTAGCGGGAGAAACGGCGCAGCTGATTGGTTGGAGGGGAGACGGTGGATTGGAGGAAAATCGAGAATGGGCAAGGCAAACGTGGCAGGCTGGTCGTTGCGCCGTGTCAGTAACGGCCACACCCACCGAGATGCTCGAGGTCCGTCCCCGTTGGGACCCGCTGGCACGCCGCTCGTGCCGGCCCTGACACATTCGACAAGCGGCGCCGTAACGGGAAGCAACGCGCGGCTGGGGACCTCGAAGGACCTCTCCTCTGGTTACGAGACACCCTACCGACACTTTCGTGCCGGCGATATACGCACCGCACCGACGTTGCCCGCTGCTCAGATTACCGCTGCTCTACGCGTATTCACCACGATTACATCATCCCAAGTGGATCGTTCGAACATCTCGAAGGAGTCGCGGGTACACGCTGGGGACCACGATCGAGACGCCGGTGAAGCGATCGAACGTCTCGAGATTCCGGAAAAACTGAGATCACCAGTTTTTGACCGGCGTTTCTTGACCGCGCGTTAACGGAAATAGCGAGTGATACCAAGAGTGACGAAAGTTTAGTGAGGACTGTGAGGGACGAGAGACAGTGGACCGGTTTGTAAACAAAACCGAGTGAATAAACAGTGGTTCAGTGGAACAAACGGCGGAGACGAGAGCAATCGTGGCGTCGATCAATCGTGAGCTCGTGATCATCTAGGGGGTCGTACGCGGGACGCGTGTGCGCCGACACGCGGTCGGCCACCAATTTCATGGTGTGACAGGGTGACAGGTTGTACAGATATTGATGCGCAGCCACGAGGCGTCAGCACCACCAAACGACACGATTGATGCCTGTTCCTGAAGAAGCGTGACGTTGACACAGGTGCGTCCTGACCGAGAGGCGAGCAGTCTCTCTCTCGATCAGTCGCGAAGGGCTCTCGAACGAGCCGATTAAGGTTCTTTGCGAAGGGTGACAACGAGAAGGTGAAAGCCTGTTGCCCCAGGAGAGTCCGTACGGCCTCACGACGCGGTCCGACGAGTGGAGTGGTCTCCTGCCCAGCTCCACGATCGTGGGTGCTGGGGGGTCGCCATGGCTCGGACTTGGCGCTGGGGGTGGCACGGGGGCCACCACCGGGGGCGGAAGCCCCGTAGAACTCGAGGGCCACTGGGGACGTAAGCTGTACGGGGCGAGTGTAGCTCCACCACCACCACCCCCTCATCACCACCCGCGGGCGCCTCTCGTTTTCGCGCCTCAGGACATGAGGCAGATACTCAAGGAGGAACCTGTGCCACGTGCTTGGCCACAGCCCGCGCTCGCTGACAACGGAACGTAAGTACATCTGCGGATTTATTCCTTTTCTTTTCTTGTCAGAATTTTCTCCATTTTGCTACCTAAGATGGAGAGAAAAGTGATCATATTCCCAATCAGTTTTCATTTTTCCTTTAAATAAATTCCGTGTCTCACGAAATTGAAATTCTAACTCTGATCCACGTGTCTAAAACACCTGCGTACAAATACTACCTTCAAATTTCTACTTTGGTTTTCTTATTGGAGCGATGTGATCAGTTTCTATTTCTCTTTGAGCAAAGTTTCTAATTGCACGGAATCTAAATTTTAGTTCTAATCTAATTCTAAAAGTTGTAATATGTATAAATTCTTAATGTGTAGCTTCGGTAGAAAGTGCTAAATCGAATTTCATTTTATGGGAAATGTATTATGACACTTAGTTTGAGCGACGTGAACAGTTTCCCTTTTTCCTCAAGTTGTGAATTAGGATTTTAAAGAAAATTTCTGATTCAATACAATTGAAATTCTAGAAGTTGCAACCTAATTTTTTAAAATATATGTTTCATTGCGCATAGGTATTAAATTGCATTTTGACATATTTGTTTAAACAACGCAGAGTAATTTTTCTTTTTTCTCACGCAAAATTACTGACTGTACGAAATTTTCATTCTTATTCTAGCCAAAATATAATTATTAAAATATGCATAGTTTTATTATAAAAGGTATTTAAGTTAATACTTTATGGAGAAGGTATTTAAATTTATATTTTATGGAAAAGTTCTTTTAATTTATATTTTGTGCAAAAATAATTCTGACATTTGTGTTTGAGTTACATAAGTTAATTTTGCATTTTTCGTGAAGGAAATTCTTGATTGTACAACAATGAAATTCGGACGCTGATCTACAATTCTAAAATGCGCATATTTTACTTATAGAATAACTATTTACGCTTTCTTTCCTCAACGGTGATATCGTTTTAACCTTACTTCTTAAAATACAAGTAATCTTATTACAAGAGATATTTAAGTTTTTCGGGAAAGACGTTTCGACGTTTCCATTTCAGTGAATTAAAATGTAACGCTTCCGTTTTGACATTAACATGAAAGAATCATTACTTCTATTTTGAAAATTTTATTTAAACGTACGAACTGATTAGATTTACATGAAATCAACTTAAAGTGACGAATAAAAGTTCTGTTAGGTATATAGAAGTTTAATGCGCGTTGAAATGTAAAATTTTTACCGCATGTCGCATCTAAAAATCAGATTGGTAACAGAATGTATTTTATTTTGTGCTAATAATATTAATGGAATAATGATAAAACTGCTTTTGTATCAATAGTAAAATTGCGACTGTAGTCATCATAGCTATTTCAACAATAATGGTAAATAAAAATAATTGCAGCAGAAAGATGCACGAGAAAACATTTTCGGTATCTCTTTTATTTTAAAATTAGTGAAAACATCAGAAAAATAATAGGAATATAGGCTTCCCTTTGTTGTGTCGTAAGCCGTCGGATAGCGAAATCCATTGCTTTCCCCCGTTTCCTTCACACTTTTATTTAAAACCGACACAAAAATAAAAGAAGCACAGGTAACAAATATTTGAAAAACCAACAATCGTTTAAGGATGCGCATTTTCTAGTGGTTTGCAAATATTCGAAATTGCAGCTAACTGAACCCCGGTTTTTGTCGGAAAAGTGATCAGTTCTACTCGATTTTGAAATCCCAAAAGTTTGTAAACACTGCAGGTGTGCAAAATCTCCACTCGAAACATTTTATCAGTCAAATTTTGTAAAAATCCGAAATACAAAAAAATATTACACAATAAGAAGTGTAAAATATGTAACATTTTATTTTAAACTTGGATAATGAATTTTCTTGTACTTCAATTTATTTTTTAAACGAGACTTGTACTTCATTTTAGTATTTGTACTACATGTTTACTATTATCTTGTATTTTATTTTGAACATCGCATCATGTAACCATTCAACATCGTGTGTTATTATTGACGACCGAATATAATAATTAATGTAAAAAACGGATGCTGTTTTAATAATTCATTCAGCCCTTGCTAGAATTAAACAATTGTACGCATAAGTATGTGCAATAATATAATAATTGTGACAATTGAATGTTTGTCTTGTTTGAACCAGTTTTGTACATTGTTTTTCTATTCTTCAGGACTATTAACTGCAATTTCCCATAACGATTATTTCTGAACTAATTAATCCAAAATATAATTTATATATTACAGCTTAAATATTCTAGATTTTAGGTGATTGGTACACCTTAAGAATCAAACATTTTGTCATAGAATATTGTTTCCTCAAATTGCACTTCTTAAGAGGACTTGTCATCATTAGATGAACGATAAAAATGATATATACCGAAATAATTGTTCAGAAATTGTTTAAAAGTAACAAGAATACCATCATATGATTCTGAAAGTATCGCATTTTATGTTCAGTTACTTGAATCAATGCTTTCGCTTGCTATTTATTGGATGATCACTATACATTTTATATGATAGAGTCATATTTAATATTTTCATATCGAAAAACGTATTTATGTAAGTAAATACATGCACGCCTTCGAAACATGAATACTCACGCGTGTAGATTATTACATGAGCGGTAAAATTAGAATGTTTCTAAGGATATGGATTACGTTATTTTTTAATATTAATTCTAATTTCTATGATAAATTTCTTCGTAAAGTCTGAAACGCAATCATGCGTCGCAAGTATTCAGTATGTTAGCGTCGAATCGACAGAGACTCGTTTCACCCATAACGATCACACTGCGTCGAAAACCTGCTCGTACAATTAAAACTATACTTATCAAGACGTTGTATACTGTTTGTAAAAAACGTATTCTACGATCCTCAAAAATGAATTCCAAAATTATATGTATCTTACCATTCATATTTACGTATTTACAAATTCTCAAGATCCTGAATCGATCCAAGATATTCAGATACTTTCGAAAACTCAAACGCTTAATTTTTCGGTTCTCTCTGAATCTGGTACACGTGCCAAAAACAAAACACCTTCATCGCTAAAGCATTGTGTCGCGCAAGGAAGAAGGTGAGAATCGTCTTCGATTTTTCTTCCTCTTCATTAAACCCGAGAACACGTTCGAACTTTGACGCGTCAACGGGTAGCAAGGATGCCTTTGTATTTCGTGGCACGAGGAACAAATAGCCGGTTTATCTTCGAAAGCCGATCGTTTCAAAGCGGTTCACACGTAGCTGCATTTGGCGAACGATAAACCGTGCTTTATTGCAAGCTCGCTTAAGGGATTTGTACGACGTGCAAACGACGAAGGTACAGATACGCGGACTCGAGGAGGTAAATCGACCGGGTTGGGGGCTCGCTAATCCAATAGCGGTTCTCTTAACTAACCCCTTCCAAGTGGCGTGACACGGGAACGGACGACCGGAATCGAGTTAATGTAATTGAGAGTTTTAGCGCCTTTTGCACTCCTCTCTTTCCACTTTTATTCGATTGTTTTCTCACCACGCGGCTCCAGCTTTTCTACATTCGAAAGGAAAACTGAAAAATCGGATAGTCTAATCAGACAAAATTCACACTGTAGAAGAATGTTAAAAGTTGTCATTTTTGACTCTGTGTGTAAACAAGAAATTCATGCAGAAGATTTAGAAGTACCTCCAAAGGAAAGAATGTACCTATCGTTTGATGTGTAATAGAAAATTGAAAGAAATCGTTGCAGATATGGAAAAATAACACCAATCAAAGTTATACATACTTACACATATGCTGTGAAAGAGCGTTAAAAAATTGTTATTTTTGAACCAAGTTAGAAACGAAAAATTTATACAGAATATTTAAAAGTATCACCATAGAAATGAATGTATTGAAAATTTGATATGCGATAGAAAATTGAAAGAGATCATTGAAAATATTGAAAAATGACTCTAATCAAACTTATGTACGTATGCATTAGATCTCAGCTTCATATTCTTTAGATATTGATCCATCTCTAATGTAAGTTTTTAAATAATCTGGAGGTAAATCAATGATAACCTACAATTAACACGTTTGAAATTTCATACGATCGTTACTCCTTGTAAACGGCAACTGACATATTGATTTATTAACTTTACGTTTATATGTTATAATACGTTCAAATCTCATTTTATTTTTGCCACTTAATATGTGAACAAAGTATTTTAATTTATCTGTTTGCCAAAAGTGCAATTTAATCTTAAACAAATTTAGTATTATTTATATTCCAAAGTGTAAATACAAAATCTTTTTTTATTCTTAGTATCTGAACTTGACAAAGTCGTATAAATTAAATGCAGAATAGTCGCTCAGAGTGAAATGAAAAAAGCATCTGGATACTATGCGGACCCTATTAATGAAAATAGAGGTATTGAATGTCAAGTTCTACAAGTCAAATCTGCATATCATATGTGTACTTTCTTGCAAGTAATGGACACTAATGCCATCTCTAATTGAGCTTTATGATCTTTCCTATCTGGTGTAATTATTAGCGGTGTGGTTATTGTTTATCGTGAATGTTATTTCCTTGATGTTACTGTGGTCTTTTTTTACATTAATATTATTCGTTTATCAAAGAAAACTCTTCCCGCACCAAGTTTTGTATAGGGACAAATTTTTAAACTAGAACATTTCCTAAATGGAGACGTCTGAAAGATTTGGAAGAGTATAATA
The DNA here is from genome assembly GCA_945859555.1 of Megachile ligniseca. Classification (NCBI taxonomy): domain Eukaryota; kingdom Metazoa; phylum Arthropoda; class Insecta; order Hymenoptera; family Megachilidae; genus Megachile; species Megachile ligniseca. The sequence goes on from OX243785.1 coordinate 1,110,361, forward strand.
AAAGAAAATTAAAGACTAAAATATAACGACAATATAGGACTTAAATAAAACTAAAAAACTATTTAAAGTACAAAAAAAGATTTTGATAAACTGATTGATAAATACTGTTGTTTGTTTTTAATTTAGTTGTTGAGAAAACACACTTAATATCATTTTTTTAATTAATCCCATTAATTTTGTAAATCTAAAATAAATTCTAATGCATTTTGTGCAAAGTGCAGCAGATTTTGTTGATATTCAAGCGATTTACATGTAGAGTAATTAGGAAACATCAGAAATCATTATTAGATACTAAGATGTATATTTAGAAGAATTATTGGCACATTATTGGCATAAAATATTGATAAAGTGACACCTATTAACGATAAAACAAACTGTGTTTACTCCAATGAACATCACTGAATCAAATACTGTGGACAATACAATTTGTTTTAAATTGACGAATACTTTTTTTTAGATGCGTCGATATCTGTAAATGTAAATCTTTAAGTTTATTAATGCAAATATTTGTCAGTAAGGAATCTCATAAATAAAAACCGGAAGTTTGCGAAAATCCGGCAATCTGGATAACGAATCAATATTGTTACAACAGGTTATTAGCGGGTCTAGTGTTAATAATTTCTCCACATTCATGTATCGTGTAATGCTCAAAAATGATATTCCAAAGTCTCTGTTGTTAAATTGACAAAGCACAAAAGCAAAATAAAACGGGAATGGAAGCAATCGTAATACATAAAATATCCCGAAGTTCAACGAAGTCAATCTTTTCTGAACCGAATTTTTCGGACAGCGTCAATAGCTGTTTTTTATTTGTTACTAATAATAAAAATCTAAATAAAGTTCAGATATTCTGTGTAACCTTATATTGTAGGAAAGTAGTTTTATAATAAAATACATTTATGGCTCAGTTTTTGTAAACGAAAGTATGTACTGTACAGTATTGTGTATACGCAATAACAAACATAAGAGGGTTAACGAGAAACTAATTAGGATCGTCACTTTTTCTTCTTAATCAAAGCTTAATTGAAACCATTCCAGAGCAATTTGAGACAAAACGTTAGAGCACCAGGATCGTTTCTGTTCAAATTTACCGTGAAAAGTTTCTCTTCCTTCTTGAAAAGCGGTCGTGACACACAGACGAGCTGTGCCGCAACTCGAAAAGAGGGTGCGAGAGGGACTGGCGAAACTGTTTTAAAACTCCCGGCAAACAAACATAAACTCTCACGCTTTTTAAAAACCCCTAAAAAAGTTATCCACCTAATGAAGCAGTAAACTATCGTGCTCGACGAAGGGACGAGGTGTGTCGCTCGTGAAAAAAAAAACGATGACGTTCTCTGTAACTTTGGGGGATGAAAGTGAAAGCAACGTACGACGGGAAAAAGTCCCGAAGCAATTGTTGCTTTTACAAATCGGAAAATATACTTTTACGTGTAATACATATAGTAGACAACACTTTTTGCCGTTCAATGTTTGCTGGCTATCACACGAATCACCGATGAACAACGCCACTATTGTGTTGCATATTGAAAGGGGGATTTCAGCACGTAGGAAGTATACCATTATTTGATACCATAAAAATAACCCAAAATAGCACTTACATATGGTACTTACGGGAATTTAATATTTGACGTGCATGATTATGTAAACGTTTTTTCAATATTCTTAATACAAACTGGTGAGTTACCAGCCACAGTGATAAATCAAATCAATAGTTTTTAATTTGTTAAGTTATTGAATTCACATGATTTTTATATCATTTGCTTTAGGACAAAGAGAAATTACTCTGTCACATAATCTAACAATTAGTACAATACACAAATAATATAGATATATTGTATTATTTTATTAAAACAGTGGACTATCATATACGAATATTCAATTCAAACTTATATTATCAACAAATTAGTTAACTTACTAGGGTAACATTTTTTCTTTAATATACACATATCAGGGTATGTATGTTTTATTACATACGCTAAATAAAAATGATTTTTCGCTATTTGAGTAATGACTAGCTTAAGTGCTAACGTCACTGTGAAGTCTTTAAAATGATTAGTATTTTTAAATAGTTTCCTCAGAAACTGTACAAAATATTAGTTATTTTAATAGGTGCTTAGTAAGAGCACCTTTATCTATAACCTTAAATTTAAAAATGTAAAAGAGAAGTAAAATGTCGGGCCTGGAGTTTAAATCAGAGCCTTGCTTTGAATGATAACATTCGCTCTGCAAGTTATAATAACAATTGTAATTTAAAATAAAGAAAGTAACAATTTTTAGTATTGTCATTAAATAATCTATCAAAATAGATAGTTTGTCATACAGAACTCGAAGGCCCAAAATAAGAATTTTTTTTAACATGTTTACTATTTTCACTTTCATCAACATTTTTCTCTATCCATGTGACTGCTTATAGAAAATTTAGTGTAAACGTTTAAAATTGTAACCTTTTTTTAGGCAACGATTGCAATTTTTATGATTCACTTTATAGAAGTTTGCATTCAACACACAGTTCTGTCGTTTAAGCACCGGCATTGCAATTTTGTATTCTCTTTAGATTTTTCAGTTTAACACTGAACCTACCGGCGTATATGGCCGGAATTCAATTTCCTTCAAAATTAAAAATACAATTGAAAAATAAATAAACAAACGAGAAAACATGAATTAATATGCACATTAATTCTTCATCTCGATAAAAATCAATACAGATTTCTAAAAAAAAGCCTTTAACAAATTTTGTAACTCAAAATAAGAAACTAGTAAAGTTTTGACCGCTTTGGCAGTTTTATTATTAAGACTTTCGACAAAAATTAGTAAATATTATAAAAATACTTTTTGTATCTTTCTCTTCGAAAAAACCATCTTTTCGAAGCCTACAGGGTTGCGTAATATCTCAATAAACTTAAAATGTCATGTTTGTCTATTTCATTTGATAGTTCCACGAATTGATACAGAATTCATAATTGTAAACGCATTGATAAATTTTTGTCAGGCGAAACCGTGAAATATGACGTTAAATTGAACAGCATCCGCGACACGGTGGACTGGTCGCGAATTACATTCGGATATATTACAAATTGCTCATTATCTCCGCGCGTATTATGAATCACGTTGAGCGCGAGCGTAAATAGAGTGCGCTTCGGCCAACTCGTAATAACTAACGGCCGGATGGTATACATTAACTGCGGATTTATTGTAATTCTCCGCGATTGCTTTATCCACGAATTCGTAACCGTATCCGTGGCTTCGTATTATCCGCATATTTCGCCCGTAATGCATTGTGCGCAAATAGCATAGGTTGCGACCCTCCTGTAAAGTATAGACTAACCTCGACTGGTTAATTCGACGATCTGCGTTTTCAAATTGTCTGCGTGCCAATATTTACCCAGCGACCGATAAACCAAAAAAAAATTCGTTTCGCCGACGAACTTAATTTGTTGCACAATTTCTATTGTATTCTTTTTTGTCAAATTAGGAATTTATTCAACCCCACTGTTCGAGTTATATTTGATGTGTTAAAAATCGAGCAATGAAATTATAACACATGTAAGATTTTTATCTATAAAAATCTACTGTTACATTGAAAGGAAATGGTTTGAAAAATTGATTGTTTTTAATTGATAATATAACTATCCCTATGAATTATTTTCAAAAATTGTCAAGATCAAATGAGATAATCGAGAAATGATGGATAATGTTACTAGTCTTTTTGATATCACGAAAATATGTATCTTCTATTATTTTAAATTAATAGAACTATAAACAATGATAAGTTTCAGATTTGGCGAACTATGGAAGTGGAATATCTATTAAGTCAATTTTAAATAATTTTAAATAATTCAGAATAAAAATTTGTAATTAGTATATTTAAATAATTTCATTCACGGTATCGCAAGTATTAGTACCATATCAATAGCAATTAAAAATCGAGAAATAGTATCGAAAGTAAAGTACTGCGACTTTGAACGTTACAGAAATGCCGAAGTTAAAAGCTTCGTTACACTACAAACGCACTATTTTAGTAGTTTTATTTTTTTAGTGGTCGTATTTTAGTCCTTATCTCATATGCAGGTTGCTAAAAAAAAATACGCACTAGGTAGGGTATTTCCGGTCTGACTATACGCCCGAAAATGGGATAAACATTACGTGAAAAAATAAGTCAAACATGGAATAAAATGTTTTTACATACAGCTTTATTTTCGGAAAAAATTTGAATTCGAACAGTTTTTAAGTATTTGTAAAAAAATTTGTTCACAGCATAAAATATAACAAATGCAACATTATTTTCATTAATTAAACATTTCCTTAATTTCATTGATTTAAATTTCATTAATTTCATCAATTTGAAATTCATTAAACTCACTAATTCAAATTTCACTAATTTAATTGAATAAATAAATCTAGTTATTAATATCACTAAAGTTTGTTATCAGTCATTCTTCACATAAATAACAGCACTGTATAATAAGTAATGAAGATAAACATATTTTAATGATATTAATAATTACATATTCTAATTTATAATATTTTTTATTGTAAAATTAACATACAATTTGTAGATTTTGTCATTTTTTATAAATACTTAAAAAGTATTCAAATTACATTTTTTCAATAATGAGACTGAACCTACACCCTACAGTACAGATATTTATGTGCCTACACCGTTTTATAACATATTTTTTAATATCTTCTAAAAATATGTATTAAAAAGTGTCATTTCATTATACTAATTATAGTAGATGCTTAGCACCTACGTTACGCATTCCAGCGTGTCATAAATGTACAGATATCCGCCATTTAATCACCTTTCAAGTTATCATTAGCATGATATCTTGTTAACTGGTACTGGTTCTGTGACTCCATCAAATATACAGACCGCTCATTAGCTAATTCATTTCGAGCTTGTTTTCCTACTACTATTTTCCTTAAATTGACATTTTCTTGGTAGAACTATTTGTAACATTTGAGCCCAGGGATGGGTGCAACGAAAAACTGGTATCGCGCGAAAAGTCCTATCGCGTCCTACATCTTCATTTGCCTATTTGGGTTGCGTGAATCGCGTATTTGGTTATCTTTGTCGGCCGATCAGATCGGATCGGATCGAAACGCAGCATTGCTTCAGTCGTCGCGAAAGAAAAGTAACGCAGCAGAGATCGCAACGCCTCGAGGCCCTAATGCGCCAGCACGTTACCCGCCACCGATCAACGTTATCTGCTATCCGAAAGCAAGCGCATGGCAAATTGTACCCCCGTATCCCGCGTACAGGAATCGAGCCTGTAATTATCACTTCTGTGTTTGCTTCGCGCTAACTGCAATCGTTGACCTAACTCTTTTGCTACGATAGAGCTGGTCATCGCTGAATAGAACTGTGATTAATTAGCCCATTTACACGCGGGTGCAACATAGGCTTCCGTCTAATAAGAAGGTCACATATAGGGACTGAAAGTTCGTAAATTATTACCAATTTTCATATTTTCACATATTGTAATCTTTGTTTTTAAGTTTTCAAATTTTTAAATTTACAAAATTTCAAATTAAAAATTTTATTAATTTAAAAACTTGTTAATTTTTGAATTTTTGAATTTTCAAATTCTGGTATTTCTAAATATGTAAATTCTCACATTTCACCATCTGCAAAGCTTTAGATTCTAGAATCCCTAGATACAAAAATCCTTGGATCCCAAATTGCTTAGATTCCAAATCTCTAAAGCTTTCAGTTTCTAAATCTGAAACACCTTAGAACCCCAAAATTCTATGTCCCCAAATTTTTATGTAGATTGTCATATCCCAGAACTATCAAATTCTCAAATATTTATCAAAATCCACAACTGACATCTCCACCCTTGATTGCGATGTTTTTTCGTAAAAAAGCTGGATTTGTTTTTGACTGTACAGACTATTCAGACATAACGCTGAATGATACATATGTAAACTTGATTATTTCTAAATTTTCAAATTTTTATTTTTGAACATTTAAAATTTGTAAATTTTATCATTTTTACATTTTTATGCACTTTAAATGCGAAAATTTCTAAACGCAAAAGTTCCTCAATTATCCAAATTCCTAAGTTTCTAAAGCATTACATTCCTACTCTGCTTTCTTTTATTAAAATAGTAGCTAATTAAAAAATAAACCAGCTTTTCATGCTATTTGTAAAATAGGAACAGTGACGCTGGTGTCATCTAGCGGTAAATACGCATAATGAAAAAATAACGCGTTCAGATAAGAGGAATTTCCTGGGTACCTCAAAATTGATGATTTTCACATGTATTACTATTCCCGTAAACCAACAATGTTATATAAATTACCTCAATAAATTTTGTTACTTAAAAAAAGAAACTTGTAGAACGATCTTGTAAAATAAGAAACTGGTAAAACTTTGATAGTTTTAGTGTTTAGGAAATTTAAAGTGTTAAAAATAGATTGGTCAAAATATTGTTATTCTGATAATAATTATCGACGTTGAATATAAAATATTTAAATTTATAAATAAATATGTATAATAAAAGAAAAAAATAAGCAACGCATAAATCTTTTATAAAGTTAGCTTTGCAGGGAAAAAAGTTTCGTTGAAAGGCTCCCAGCAGTACCACAAACAGTTTGTGATGTTTCGGTAAAAGAGGCAGTTTAAAAGAGGAAAACTGGAAAATACATAACACACGCGGATGGACAGTGCATCTAGGGGGTCGAGGCAATTTAACAGCACAGTATAATTATAATCACGCGGTGAGAGAGCGCTTCAAGCCAATATTCCTCTATTAAGCGGCTATTTTTCGCGTCATTTCATATTCTCGCCGCTTGTTAAGCGTGTCCAACATTTAGGGGTTGTATTATCTATTCACCTGTCCACATTGTTGTACTTCGGTCAAGTTGAAATTGAACTTCTCGACAAACTTTAGTAATTAAAACGTACAACAATATTCAATCATATTTATACTTCGATTATTAAAACAACAAAATGCGACATTTATTGGATCTCCGATGTGAACATTTATGCAACTGATTATATCAGTTGTGCTATCTGAAATTTACTTTAAAATTGTAGTACTATTATAAAAATTATTATAAATTCCTAATAATTTTTTAGGGTCGTGCTTCCAATTTATAATATTTAATTATCTTAATAAATTATTAAGACCTGATAAATACCTGGTAAATTACCTGATCAATTCCCGTTTACCTTTTTATTTATGATTTACATCGCATTAATTACAAGGTTATTATTATTCATATAATTAATTACGATAATAAATAATAATTATTATTAATAACAAGGTTTTTGGCATCAGCTGCAAACATGTACTTTACCCAATTAAATTTGGTTATTTATATTATTCTATATTAACTTATAGATTGGGTAGACTTTTTTATCGAAACATCATAATGCGTAATTTTGTAATAACCAATTTTGGATCGTAATACAATCATTTGATCTTTTATGGATAATAGTTTTATAATTTTTTTTTATATTTATTGATTTTATAATTTTTGTTTGTAATAGCACAGTATTTATCGCTAAACTAAAATCCTACGTGTAAATGTTTACCTATAAAATCTATTTTATTCGATAATTCTACAATCTGGTTTCCTCGAAATAGGTCGACGCTAATACTACCAAACCGATCAAAATGACCAATTTACAATTTTTTTATTTTAAATTACAAAATTTGTTATTTCTTGAAATCTGTGATGATTTTTATCGAGATCAAAAATTGGTGTGTATATTATTTTATGTTTTACCGGTTGTTTATGTATTCTTCTTCTCCACTTTTAATTTCATGTTAAGTGTGCGTTATACGTTGATAGATTTAATGATAACATTAGAACTACCAATACTAAATACGCACTTACTTTTAAGTTGAAAATGGAAAAATAAATAAATACTAAAGCATCAGTTAACTTATAAAACCAGTCTTGTATCTGAACAAAATATGACAGACACTTCGACAAAAGTACAACAGAATTTTTTAACACAAAATGTAACACCTAAAACCAGTCACTTCGAATGGTTGATAGTTCCAGTACTAAAACACGTATTTTGGACAAATAAATCTTTTAGTAATGACCGTTCATTAGGGAAAACAAGAATCGAAACAAAAATATCATCGTCCGACCTGTTAATTCTCAGAGAAACTGCATCACTTATGGAGTGACCACGCAGGATATGATTATTTCATAAACCGTCATTGTTATTCTAACGAGTATGATCTTGAAACCGCATAGCTGCGGTCCGCCGCAGCTCGCAATAGTTTCCAAAAAGGTGCGCGACAGTATTGCACCGCAGGTGATAATGTAACGGTGTGGCAGGACGTGCCTAACACGTTATATAGGAATTGGTGCATGGCAAACGGGGCAAAATAATCGGACGTCGAGAGTTATGGGGCGCGAACCGGCGGCCGGTTAATCAGCCACCGATAATTATCGACACGGGCAGTACATCACTCCCCTCCTATCCTCTCGGCCACCCCACCGTCCTCTTTCCCCCTCAGTATACCCTCTCTGCACTGGATTCACCACCACTACCACCCTAACGCTCTCGAATACCCTGCTGACGAACCCCTTGTAGCCTCCTCCACCTCCTACTCCTCCTCTTCTGCTGCCTACCAGCAGACCGACATCCCACCACCTGCCGTGACAAACGCACCGCCGATACCATCATTTATTTCGCAAATGTGCTGCAAAACTGCCGCTATTCATTTTCGGTCCAGTCGATTCAGTTTTCCGCTCCGAGAGTCCGCCCTGATGTGCCACTGCGCACCCGCGCGATCGTTTTATCGCTTAGCGCCACCACTGCTACCGCAGCCTCCCGATCGCGGTGGTAACGACGGGTCCTTACCGTCCCATCCGATAATGCGATTTCTCCACGCTGTTTTTTAACCCTCTCTGCACTCATAACTGCAAAGGTAACATACCTTTTGCATCGAGTAACAGACTTGGGCGAATCCTTTGATGTTTGAACACAAACAACGCTGTGCGGAGATTTGAAGTCAGTTATAGATGCAAGATGAGTACAATAATAATAGCCATGATGTGATGGTACAATCAGTCAGAAGTTAAAATTATTAGAAGTTAGGGTAGATGAGATAAATTTGCCTGCACTTTAACCACATGGACTTGGTAATTATCGCCTAATTTGTTTTTCAAGCTTTTTGTTTGGAGCCCATGTAAATTTTTTCCCTGGGCTCAGAGATGTTTATTGCCAGCTCTGGTCAGAACATACCAAATGCGATCATTCAAAATAGCAATTTAGGGAAGATAAACACTTGAAACTTTCTTACGTAGAGAAATATTTGATGGACTGTGCCTAGCGTACGTGTACCATTTGTTGCCTCTTTAAGGGTTTGTGTACAATTCAGTGGTGTGTACATAATTCCAGAAAAGATACGTGTACAAAAATGGAAAATGTATTAGTATACCGTAAGTAGGAATAACTTTGGGTCGGTTGCCGTAATTTTGTCTCAAAGTCGGAAAGGAATCATTTCCGAAATTTCTGCTATGTAAATTGTTACATTGTTAATTTGTTATGACCTATTTTTTCGCGTTTTAGTAATTCAAATCACGAAAAAGTTAAAAAATTAAAGTCAAAACCATTTGTTGGTTTTGGAACAAAGTTAAAGTCAAAATATTACGAGTTGAACAATGTTTTAAACATAATTGTTTGAAGCATCATTACCATACAATATTATTATTATACAATTTTAAATTATTTTTAACTATAGGAATATCATTTGCGGTTAATTATCTTTCTTTTATGACTTCATGCGAACTTGCGAACGAAAAATCAACAATACATATATATTATAAATTTTAATAAACTATAAGTATTTTGTATTAACAAATAATACTAACTTACTATATAAAAATATTGGATAGCAAATTCTGATCTTATTCGTCAGAAATAAATTTTGCTTTTCTTGCGTTTCATTTGTTTCACTTTGTTTAATTATATGTATGTACAAACTTAATTTTTATATTTTTTTATATTTTTGTAATACCTTCTTTCTTTATTTTTATGCTTGTCGGCTTTTGCGAAAGGTTTTATCTACATTTCCATTCCATTTGATTATAAGCAACCTACTTTTCAGATAAAATTAAAGATTTGCAAATTAAAAAATTTAGAATTCAGATATTTGAAAATTTTTGAATTGGAGATTTGGAAATTTGAGAATTAGAACATATAGAAATTTAGAAGTTAAAAAATTCGTCATTTGTATCCAGTATCGCCGTAGAAATGATTTTCACCTATTTCGACCAAGCTGATAAAAATCGAATATTTGTAAAAAATCTTTTTAAACTTGTTAAGTTGTGAAAGTAACAAAGAGAACGGAAGCGTTCAAAGTTTGATGTCACTTTAGAGCGAAAATTGAAATTATTAAAAAGATTGTAAATACATCAAAATGTATCATAATATCATTTAATACGTAAACTTTCGGAAAAATGGACATTGTAATTGTTATATTATTATTTTTGTTATTACCGAAGATAATGTCGTCAGATATATTTAATGTACCGCATCGTTTCGATTTATCGTATAATACATATTCTGACGCTCTATTATGTGATATGACGTAAAATCACCATCTAGCTGACGAACGTTATAGATAACAATATCAAAATGTTCTATAATAATATCGTTGGGAAAAGTAAATTATGTAAGGCATTTTTTTCACACAACAAATATTCTATTTCCGGCCGGTTTGTTGTTCGATTTATTAAGTAGATATTCCTACGGTTATGCGGAAAAGAGAAAATCGAATTAAAAAAAATTAGAAATGTGAATTATGTGCTGTTATTACTTCTGCTTGGTGTAGAAAGCTGTTATATTCACAACATTTTTATAAAGAATATCATTATTGTCACGACAATGTTGCTTATTTTACTCGAAGTATTTATTTTATACTAGAGCTTTAAGTATTTTGTGCCACGCGATATAAATTTAAAAAAGTCAATAATTATATATTGCAAAAAAACTGTTTTTCACTCATGCATGTAAAGTTGACTGCAAATAATATCATCCGATGTATTTCGATGTAGAATCTTGCAGTGACTTGGTTCGTGCGCACGCGGAATGTAAACAATAACAATCTGAAGAAGTGTGGGAGACTATTTCATAAATATATATATCAGTGTATTTAAAATAAAATACTTGTCACTTTTTGCCATCGTGTAAATTGGAACAAGTCGAAAAGTAAGGTGATAAAAAATTGTTTTGTTATATTGTATATTGGCCAATTTGTTTACATCTTGTTGCTATACATAAGAAACCATAAAAGCTTTCATGTATCTTCATTGGTTTTCGAGATACTACTTGTAGGTCGAAAGTTCAAAGGATGGTTTTATTTCTTATGGTGTTTCTTATTTTTGCTTACTTAACAAACATACGAAGTTTCATAAAAATCGAAAAAGTACAGTTCTGTGTTTTGTTTATGAAAAATATAAATAGTAATAATAATTAAAATGATTTCTGAAATACGTATAGCAGAAGCTATACATATATGTACTATTATGTCACCTACTGAGTTATATCATCTGCTCATAAGTGAACTTATGGATACAAGTTATTGGGTTTTTGAACAATTGAGTACTGATCTTCATATCCGTAAAAATGGAGAAATTTCTCTGCATACTCATTTAATAAAATTGGCAAATTATAAAAAAATGATGTTGATTATTTCGGCTATATAAGAAGTTCATACAATGATGGCCATTAAAGCCAGTTGCTTGTGCGTATTTAAGAATAATCGGCAAAGACATAGTACTATGAACGGTGGCAAAAGCTCAGTGAAAAGTCATGTTTTAGAAGATCAATCCGAGGGTAGTTGTACACATAAACCGTGTAAAAGCAGCACACCAGAAAAGGGGGACTTTCCGTGCCATTACTCAAAGATGGCATTGGAGTCCGGTGGCCTAATCTCAGCACATGAGACCTTAATGGGATTTTAAGGCGTCGAGGCCACCTGCGTGCTCCCCCACGGACAATCTCGTTTGTCTTTCCTCTCTACTAGTTTCGGCATTCTTATTGCATTCAAGGCCGTGTAGGACATATCTATTTGACCCTACAATACCGAATCTTGTCCTTGACATCCGTATTTGGTATCCACCCCCTTTATAGAACTTGATGTGCATTGTTCGCATTGTTGATACTGAGATATTTCCGATTCTGGGGTGGCGTGTAAATTATGCAGTGGTGTGAATGAAAAATAAAAAGATTTGTTTTTATAATAGAGCAAGGAGACACAGATTAGCTAACATCATACGTATATTAATTCACGCAACTTCATTAATATTTCCTTTTCAACCGCACGTTGCTTCAATAGTGCTACCATGGAACACATTGAACGATTACAACAGCTGATTTATCACATGTAGCGCGCTTTTATAAAAAAGAAATAATTACGCCATCTAAGTATAGTCATCCGAACATAAATTGCTCTAAACTCATTGGGTAACACTTTTTCATAAATAATACAGCAAACGAAACTTCTTAGAAAACATTACGATTTAGAGAGTTCAACAACATTTAAACAATACTTTGGTAAAAGTATGGGTACTATAAATTTTGAAACTTATGGGATATTTTAGAAGTTTATGCTAAATATTTAGGTATGATTTTGTATATTTTGCTCAAAATAAAATAGAAAGCAATGTAGAAAATTTTGTTTTAAAGAATTGCTGTTTGGAGAACGAAGCTTGTATGACAATTTTTTTGTAGACATACAGGTACGATTTTGTCATTTGTAAATATCACAAATAGTATATTATCACAATAGTACTATCACAAATTTAATATAATAAAGTATTGAAAAAAATAGTAACGCAAATTTATAACATTAATAATATTTTAGTAATAGCAAGAATAGGAAATGGAAAGTTTAAAGTGAACGAAGAAGTGGTTGTATCTTTAATAATTCTGATTAAAGTGTGTTACACCACGGACGGCATTTTCTACTACTGCAGTCATCGTATAACTAACGTATTTTATATAATTTATAAGTTTGGAACAGTACCTATAATAAAAAATTTGTATTTTATTTGAATTTCAGAGTTGGAGTTGGCAGAGCACACTTCGAGAAACAACCACCAAGTAATTTGAGAAAAAGTAACTTCTTCCATTTCGTGATCGCTCTTTACGATCGACACGGTCAACCGATCGAGATAGAAAGGACCTCCTTCATGGGTTTCGTCGAAAAAGATCAGGTAACGTTTTTGACATCTTGCACACTTTCAATAAATATATAACGTACAACGTGTCTCAGCAATCATGGTACAGCCAGAAGTGCTTGATTCCACTTGAGAAAGTAAATCGAAATTATGGAATAAAATGTTTGCGATATGAAAAGTGCACGAAGTCGCTATTTTTGAACTTATTACGCATTCGATCCATTTTTTCTGTTTATTTATAGATTTTTATGTGTCGAATATGTATTTGTAAAACATTCTTCATCGACACAAATTTTTACTTTATAATTTCAATTAATTTAATTCGAGGAATCTTCCTAGTTATATCATAACATTGTATGAATGCACTCGATCGAAAGCACTAGTATAATTTAAAAAGATAAAATAAGTAGGAAAATATAAATTCTATAATTAATAATTAATAAACTTCTTTATTAAAATTCATTTACGTTTATCAATTTTACTGAAAAAGTTGAATATACCGAATTATCTGATTTCGATGAACAGCGGCTGTAATACAGTTTCATAATTAATGAATTGTAACGTTAAATTGTTACTCTGAATTTTTCGAAAATTAATTGAAATGTCGTTGATGGTTATCAAATTAAAAAGACGTCGACAACTTCGGAATTTCAATGTTCATGGTAGTCCCAGTTTTCTCGAGAGGTTAAATGGAAAAAGGTGAGGTGGACCTTTATGACATCGGGGAATATCATGCGAGCGTACGCTTATCTCGATAATTGCCGTTTCCATCGGGGGTGACGTCAAATATTAAACGGCTTCGCCTATGCGTATCGATAGTCGGCAGGATACACCTCTAGCTTTTCCAGCAATTAGGCCGACAAGCGAAAATCCATTGGCTGTGTGAGAAATGGACGGACGCCATCGTAAGAGCATCCGATGTGGTCACGCGAACCAGCAAACAAATAATAGGTTTCCCTTTCTATCGATGATCTTATCTTACCGAGCATTTGTTATTGAAATCGTTGTACGTCTATGAAAACTTTAGAAACAATATTTAACCTTTCGAATATCAGTTAATATTTTGTAGCTAAAAATTAACTAACATACGCGTGTATAATAAAAAGAGCGATACAAAGTAGATATTTAATTTAATAAAAATATTACATAAATATATAATAAAATGATCCGTATATAATGATATGAAAAATAATAGTAAGATATAACTAAAACATCATATAATAAAACAGTTTTAATCAAATTAATTAAATAAATGGGCATGTCAGACTTTTTATGTTTTAACATTAATCATTTGATATCTAATGTTTCTATTTGCTATTACATATGATTATTACATACTTAATAGTGTTGAAATCTATTTTATTGCTCTTATTTCTTAATTCGCTGAGAATTATCCGAGTGCCCGCCATCTAGATCCTTTGTTCAGAAATTAGTTTTGGAAAAGGTAGGAAGCATAAAGATTGATAATTCTCCAAATTAAGGGAAGGATTTAATACAAATAGCAGACATAAGGAATTGTTAATAATTGTTACTTACGTTATTGTTACAATAGTAATCAAAACCCTAGAAAATTTGGTCCTCAGCGAATAAATTATTTGATTGAATTCGTAGTTGCATGTCAGTATATCAATTATATTCAAGTAGTTATTACTGTAATAAGGTAATATGAAGTGTTTTTCGGTTAATAGACGATTAACAAACAATAATGATGAACGATTGATGGAAGTTGAATTATGTTTAACTTGACTGCGTTCGATCACGTCGTAATTTAGATACAACCTAATGTATTTTTATAGAAAGAAATAAAAACAGGAATTTCTGCAAATGAAGTCATTATACGTGCTCCGATTTCTTGATCACTACATTTTTCTCAGAATGCAATAATTAAGAGCAATCAATTTAAAACGTACATTTCTTCAAGTATGCAACTTTCCTTCGAGATTGATTCATAACTCTGTATCGTACGTTTTATAATTGCAGGATATCTCTTCCTGATAGTATCCAACTTTTTCATCCCCTCAAAGTAACATACTTATCGTTCATTACTATAGATTATAAAAGATTAACTCGACGATGGTTGGTGGCGCGACGGTCACCTTCACAACAAATACATACTGGGTCAATTATAATTCAATAAATAAGTATTTCTTGTACTTATTCGCATATAAATGTTTATGATAGATTTTTATATTATTGAAAGTTTTAGTTGTCTAAAGTATACCAATATAGAGGGTGCTTTTAATCACTCACAATCAGTGGCCTCTTTTATATCTTTGAAATATAGTGATACCCCATATACTTACCTTCTTTTCCTTTATTTTTAATAATTGAAACACACTTTTCAACATTTCCATTCTAAGATAAGATCTAATGAATGTTGAAAAGTGTAAAAAATTAAATTTTATAAATAAAACTGAAACATTTCTAGTATTTTTTTTTGATAAAACAAAATTTTTAATACTATGTTGGTGTTACATTAATAAGTTATTATATTATTGCATAATTAATTGTACTATTGGTATGTTTCAAGAATGGAATTGAAATTATTCCATGTTACATTGATGCCTATTACATTACATTTTTATTAGTTTAAACGTTCAGAATAAACAGAAATATTAGTATTAACGAAGCTCCCATGCAATTGTCGGTTACTGGGACTCGTTTTAACTATAGGGAATTTATTTTACTTAAAAGATATTCAAATTCAATTCTCTCGAAAAGAAAACTACGTAAGAAAAACTTTTATTTGATACTCACATTTAACTTAGTTTTTCATATAGATTCACCCTTTTTGCGTTAGGTTATTTCGAAAATAGGATATATCAAAAATATCCTGTATATCATTAGTTGTTTATAATAAGAATTAAAAAAGCTAGGTAGCAAGTCATCAATGGAAACAATATTTGACTCGTGCTCGAAGACCTATTGCGACCCCGTGCGAACGGTCTGGAACGGGACACGATTGTCAGCGCGGTCATCGTTAGAACTCCACTTTCTATTGGTCAATTAGTATAGCTATTTAAGGAAAAGCTGACTGCCACACTGCGGTTCAGTGTTCATTCTTGCGTAAGAGAACTCTCTACACAGAGAGAGACCGTTCGAATGGACAAACGGACATGCGAATGGACGTGAATCCCTTTCTGCCGAAGAATCAGTACACGATTTGTGTTCAGATACATTTAGCCATAAAAAATTCAAAATTGAAATCTAATTTGTTTCAAGAAAAATTGAAACGTCGGTTACTTGACTAGCGACTATTTTTTGTTCCAGTACTTAATTTTACACACCAGTTATGGTACAGTGAAAAATACAGTGCTTATCAATAAAGTAGATAAGAAATATACTAATATTTTCGATTTTTCAAAACAATTCTGTTAGAGAGTGGAATGCTTTTATACTCTAGTTTTTAACTTTAGTTTTTGAAATGTTCTGTAATTTTAGTATTATAACATTTGATTACAAGCAAAATGCAAAAGAAGGAAAATGTTCACATTTTGATATCATATTTATTAGTATTTATTTTATTTTGTTTTGGTATCTTATTTATTATAACCCTTTCAGATCTGATTTTATGCATAATGAAAGAAGTATATCGAACTGTTTAACAAGCAAATTAGTAATCTTAAATTTCGAACCGGTGTTATTGCAGTACACCAATATCACTTCTTGATAAGTGTACTGTCATGCAAATTTCATTACAAAAATAAGTTCTATTATATGTGTTTAAATTTAGAAAGGTTAGATTGAAAATGTTGTGGTAATTGGTGAAATGTCAGTGATATCAGCGAAATTTAAGAAGATAGTATCAAATCAAAAATAACCTCACTTAAAGTTATAGATTTGACATGAACAGATTAGGTAAAGCATTTCCAAGCTTCATACATGCAATTATGAATTTAATTACTTTAATGTATACATTTTAAAATTAATTGTATCGATGAATTTATTACATAATACCGATTACAATAATGAAGCTATAAATATTAAATATTTAATGGCCGTTAAATATTCTTGCATTTATCGACACAGTTACGGATGATAATGATAATATTATTTTATTCATTGTTGCTGAAGAATATGACAACAAAATGAGGATACAGTAAAACTGAAAATGCATTAGATATTGCATCGAGATTGGCAGAAATACAAACAAGATAAGATGTAAGACAAATATTTAATTTAGAAAGAATTTGTCTTGTTACTATTTCGATTGTTTAGTATACAAATATTGTATGTGCGCTTCTGATAAAATTTGAATTTTTATATGCAACATATAGCTTGCAATCGTCTTTTAGTACTGTGTAAAAACCACGTTTAATGCTTTATTTTATAAAAGTACTAAAAATTATTTTTGACTTATTGTAAGACCCTCAATCTATTATTCTGACTGTACAAATGTTTATAACGTTGCAGATTCTAACTTTTATAACTTATTAAGTAAATACTGTAAGTTATAGTTGTATTGCATACATAGATTAATTAATGTTAACAAAAAATATAGTATAAAGTACCATCGAATTTGTAAATTTTCGTTTGAAAATACTAAAACGTGAACATACAACATTTGCGTATTAAGCTATCGATATTTAAAAATAATTCATATATTTTCGATATTTCGTTTATCGCGTACTTGTTTAAAGTTTAAATAATAAACATTTACATTTAAAAATGATTTAATTTCAAGATGTTTTAGAATTAAATGCTTCCGTTCTTCAAATAAGAGAAGATGCAATATCACTGATTTACTTACAATCACTTACCCTAGCAAAACATTTCAATGTTTTATTTTGAATCACTTAATAGAATACTTAGTGTTACAGTGCAGTAATCGGTAACGATTTTACTATGTCCATTTAAATATTTTAGTTATTTTAAAAATCCAAATTCGGCTGATTTTTGTTGTAACTTTACTTTATATCTTCAACTTCAAATCTAAAACCATGTAAAGTTCAATATCTAATATCAAAATTCAGATATAGCAAAGATAACTGAATTCATTCACAAAGTCAGATTATTAAAACAGTTTATTTATAAACCAACTAACAAGTGTATTTCCTATTCCTTAGCTTCGATTTGCTTATCTAGATATCTCCATTCCTACCCGTCCCTTGTAAGAGCAAGTCTATGTATAATTCACACGAACAGGACAGTTGCATTGCATAGTCTCCCTATTAATTAGGGTCATGCACCGCGGACATAGATCAGCCCCGGTGTCGAGTAGCCGTTTGTGGCCTGAACGCACCTACGCCTATTCTCGCCCTCGTTGGATTTACATCGAGATAAAGAAACATTAACATATTTTTACGAAAGTCAATTATTTAATATGTTCTCTGTCACGTGTAGGGGAAACTGGAATAACGGTGGCTGTTGGACAATGGTAGCCATTATTATTATTGCAAAATGAAATACTTCAACCGTGTAATTGTTAGCTGCACTCGTATACAACGTAGGCTTTCTTTGGATAGCGAATTGTATGTGAACTTGGAAGCTTTTACTCGCATTTTTGAAAATTTGATGGTCTTTAAATTCCCAAATATATAAATCCCTGAATTCTTAGATTTCTAAATATCCAAATTTCTGAATTTTGCGTCGCCACATTCCCAGATTTTCAAATACCTATGTTGTTAAATTTGTAGCTCTCCAAATCTTTAGATTTAAAAGTCAGATTCAAAAATTTCTCGATCAAATTTCCCTAGTTTTCAAAAGTCTCTATATACCCAAATTTTTTTATCTTCAAATTACCAAATTTCCGTATCCCTAAAACCCCAAACTTTAAATTCTTCAAATACCTAGGTCCACAAATTTCTATATCCTCAAATTTTCATATTTTCAAGTCCCTATATTTCCAAATTTTTACATCTCCAAATCACTAAATTTCTGTAATCCTAGAACCCCAAATTTTAAGGCCTTGAAATTTCTAGGTCCCGAAACTATTAAATCCCGAATTTCTAAGTACCCAAGTTATGACTGTCAAATCTCTAAAATTCCATGTCAGCAGATACATAAATCTCAAGCTCACTAAATATCTGCAAATTCTTTAATTAAGTTTTTTAACTTCGTGGTCCTCAAATTTCTAGTCAGTCAAGTCTCTAGAATTCCAAATCCCTATGTTTCCAAATTCTTATGTTCTCAAAGTTTTAACCCATTTGCAAATTTATAAAACTCTAAATATCTCAATGAATCAACTACCGGTGGATGTTATATTTGTTGTAAGAATCGCAGATTTGTCCTTGACTGTACATCTTGATAGGATAATTTAAGTAAATCATTATTAAGGATTGAAGAATAGCACGTGTTTGTTTTTACATGTCATTGACGTTATAATTTACGTGCATAATTACTCAATTGCTTTGAGACACAGTATACGTGATTAATGTTAAACTGACTTTATGCATGTTGGCATAATTAAAACGTGTAATTCATATACGTTGATTACGATCATAAATCATATCTGACTCGTGAGCGCTCACTATCCATGATTAATCATTACGTTTTGAATTGATATTACGCTTTACAATTCCTTACACACTTTACGTGTGCAATTCCTGTATATTCTTTATTATAAAATAAAGTTAATAATTTTTTACACCGCGTGTTTTAAAATTTCAATAGTTACTTTATTGATAAATAAATTCCTAAATACCAGAGAACAGAAAGTGGGTAAGTGTCTGTTGAAGTTTATAGAGTATAACGTTTTTAATACGTGGCTTGAAAATAATACTCAAAAAAGACGTGACAGGGAACGTGTTAAGTAGCGATGCACGGTCAATGGATCGATCGCCCGATTATTATCATTGGCCACGAATTGTAACATGAAAGCCAGTAAATAGAGCGTGTCTCTGCGCGATGGCAGGCGTACCAGTTCCGGGAAACTGTGTCCTACGTAAATACAGGGTCCCCGCGTCCGTTCTCCGTTCTCTCCGCTTTTTATTCGTGTTTAATTAAAAAGTAGTCGTAGCAGATCGACTGACCCGCGTATATATCGTGCGACTGCGAATTTAGAGATTAATGGCTGTGACGAAAGCCGATGACAGGAAAGAGCTTAATGCGTGCACACGGTCGAAGGAAAAAGGGAAGAATGATGTCAATCTGACGACGAACTAACGACGCGATCATCCACTGTACCGTAATCAGGGTTTTCTGATGCTGCGAAACAGAGATATGGAGAAAAATTTTTGCTAGTGAACTTGTCCGCAAAGTCTAGTTTACATTTACAGAGTATATAATACGATATATTAACGCTAATATATCGACGTACTATTAGAAGGTTAGTAGTTGAGTTACTTTATCATTCTGCCATCTCATTCTACTCTATCTGGACTTACGTTACAGAGGTAAAATAAGTGATCGAGTAAATAGACCAGTTATTGAGCATAAATTATTGAATGATGTTACAGAAAGAAAGGTAAACTATAAATATAACAATTATTAACCGTTTCTAGATAAAATTTTTGTTATAAATATTGAGGTATCAATCTGAAATATGTATAAATTCAGTAAGTCGGTCATTTATTAGTAAATTCGACATACTCGCTCTAATAAAAAAAATTCATTTGTTATATCAATAAAATAGGATTGTAGGCTACAAAATCAAGTCTTGTCGATCCCGTAGAATTGTTCAAACTAAAGTACTTGGAATTATTCTTATCTACATTCGCCATAAGATTCTAAGATTCAGTTCATAAACAAACTAAATAATACTTTCATCCAGTAAAATGTAAACTGATCTTTCGTAGTTCAGTTATCAAAATGCCCCTTAATAGAAAAAATAATCATCGCGTCTTGTCAACCGAAGCAAATGAAACTATTCTCCTTCATAGTTAGCTGAAAGGTTTCAGAAATGAATTTCTAGATGTTTTCAATAATTAACATGTCATACATATTTCATAGTAAAATTTCGAGCGCTCGTTGACCGACTGACGCGTATCCAACTGATTAGTCTAGGTAATTACGTTAATATCCCGTAAAATCGATTCGTCTCTTGGCGGTTGTTTCCGATTCGAAAGATTGTATGCACAGCTAAAAATCGTGGCAACGTTAGGAGGGTTGTTGAATCGTGGGTGTTCCAAGGGTAGTTGAAAATGCATTACCGCGGCTGCGGCATATGGCGCGATGCACGCCATGACTCGTCAACGGGGCAGCATGATAATTACGCATCGCACGCCATACGTAATGGCGCGGCTCTTACCGGCACATCAAGAAATTAATAATTAGCGTGAGGTGGAGCAGACCAAGAGTTGCGTCACAGTGCACTTAATTAAAATGGAACGGGGCGCGAAGAACGCGGTAATGAATCTCCGTTCCTTCGTGTACAGTTCGTTTAGAACGATTTAAAGGAAATTCGGCGTGATTAACGAGATTTAACAACGGTCAACATCGTTTATACAGTCCTGATGAATGGTTTTGTTGATACTAAGTGCATAATCGCGAAAATAGCGTGGTTGAAGTATATGTACCGAATGATGCCATTCTACGTGTACTTAGGTACATACATATGTATTAGGGCAGTTCTCAAAAGCTAATAGTTAGACGATAGTCATTTTTGTACTTCATGCAGACGAAAAATTTTTACCTGATTCAACATTACTCATGTAATTTGTTTGTTTATTTATGTCACGTAGACGAACAATCGGGATCCGTTGTAGTATATAATTATTAATATGGAATTTTCATTAAGGATATATATAGTTAATTGCCAGTAGTTCTCTATTACTGTTTTAAAAATTATCTACTGGATTATGTTCATAATTAAAAGAATAAAAATCAGGTATGCGAGTATTCAGTCAATCTTGACTGAATGAGTAATTGATTGAAGTAATTGAATGAAGAGTATTTTTCGAGGAAATAATGTATATTTATTCAGTACATGAGAAAATTTAAAAAAATGAGTGCAAATGTAAAAAAGTGATAGTGTTCGAATTTTTCCATGCATTGCACTTCATCGTTATCTTCATCCGATTTTGATCCTCGTACGGAGTAATTCTTTAGAAACTCAATTGGTAAATCAATTGAAATTCGGAATTCAGAAATCCCAAGTACTACAAAATTGTCGTTACATGTGAACAGCAATAAATAGGACGTTCTTCAACTTTGAATTTAAATGTTGTGTTACAATGACTTCCAATTCAATTTTAATGTTATTAGTTATAGAATATTTAAAATTATTTGAACGCCAAGAGAGTCATTTTGTTTTAATCAAAATGTTATTATTAGGGTGTATCTCAATTTAATGTTTTTGGTAATCAGTGGAATCGAATGCTATTCCAGTTTGGAATTCACAGCCCCATTTTCGTCAATATGGTCTGCATAACATCCAGGTGGCTGTTTCATTTGATACGTGCCGTATATGCATGCGTATGGACAAGCAAACATCTTCATCACTTATGTAGCGACAATCTGATGGTAATTCGGATTTGCTCTGTTACAAACTTCAATTGATTTATTAGCAGTATTTTTGAAGAATTATTACAAAATTAAGTGTTAAAATTATATTCATTTTTATCAACTTTGTTATCATATTTAAGATAAATGCTATCGCATATTTTAAACTAATAACACGTTTTATTTTTAAATATGCCTTAAAGATTTGTCATTCTAACAAACTCAAAAATGACTATATTTTAAGATTCTCTTTTTACTGAACGAAAATTTTAGATTTTCGTAGACAGTACTTCAAAAAACGTATTATGTTCTTAGAAAATGTGAATATCTAATATTTCTGTATCAGTAGAGAAAATTGACAAAATTATGTTGTAATTTGTTATTGATATGTACCACATCGAAACTTGTAAAATCATATTTTCTTTTTGTAAATTACTCCAATAAATATACTAAATACTAAAATTTAATCACGTGTGCTTTTAATGCACGTTCAATTCCATAACCTTTAATTTACATACTTGTGTTTGACAATACTTAAGAAAATATATATTTATAGCGAAGTCTCTGCTTGTTTTCTAGGAATCCGAGGGCCAAAAAACGAATAATGGAATTCAATACAGCCTGCATCTGCTCTACTCTAATGGTAAGTGAAATTAATTATTGTTTATTAGCATAAAATCTGATTATCCTTGAAATAAAAACGAACAGACACTCATGTAAGAGTACTACGAACATGTAGTACTTTTGATTAATAGGAAAAACTGATACATGTTGCAAGTTGTGAGTGAAAAGTTTCATGTACCAAAATTAATTCGGAAGAACTATAACCATTGTATTGTTATATGTTGAAAAACATATTTAGTCATAATTTTTACACTGTCTAAATATAAAAAATTGCAATTACCTAACCCGATTACTTAATCGTTTGACAATCGGGACATTTATCTCATTTGCGAGAATGTCCCGTTTGAAGTGAATCAATTTGTAAACATATGATGTTCAGAGTGTC
Organism: Megachile ligniseca; assembly: GCA_945859555.1. Taxonomy (NCBI): domain Eukaryota; kingdom Metazoa; phylum Arthropoda; class Insecta; order Hymenoptera; family Megachilidae; genus Megachile; species Megachile ligniseca. The sequence goes on from OX243785.1 coordinate 1,133,910, forward strand.
GGCCATTTGATAGTCCTATCCGAAGTGACGATGACGGGCCATCAACATTCCGTACAGACACCCAGTCTCTCAGGGCCACTAAAAATCTCAGGAACTTTCGAGGCCCGAACGCAACAGAGACATATTTTATGTCACTGGTTCGGGCTGGGTCCCGACAAAAAGACTCCAGCTTCCGTCCTGAAGAAGCATCGAAACGTCTGTGCGTGAGCGTTAGGGAAGGAAAGGAGAAACGTGGAGAAAAGAGGGTAGAAGAAGTCGATGATCCGAAGGTGGTCCGAGCAACAGAGAGCCCCTCAAAAACATGCTCGTATTATGAACATATTAAAAAGTCGCAAGGCGCTATCTCTTGGCTCTCCAGTCCCATCGGTTTTTCACTCTTCGTACGTCAGAAACAACGCCAACCTCCCGTGATGCTTTCTTTATCTTCACTTCTTGTTGGTTCTCGTACCTCTTTCTCTCGCCCGTTATCTTTCCCTTTCTCTTTACCGTCGTTTCATGCGACAGAACCTTCTTGCGGCCGCTGTTGCGAGCCGATCAATCAATGCGAGATTTTTGCGTTGGCAGAACTGACTGGAGGGGCCGAACTGCCATCTATGGACGCTAAACCATGTTGCCAACATCGTCCAACAAGAAACAACTAACTGTTGCAAACTATGGGATACCTATGGGTGGGTACTAGAAATGGGATCCAAGTACTTACATACATTGCAAGAAGGTTAAAATCTGACTGGGTAGTTAGCTTAATACTATATCGAGTATCTTCAGAAAAGAAAAACGCTATTAGTAAATAGCAGCATTTATTTGAACTTAAACGAGATAGGGATGATCCTTTTATGAGTATTTTCAACAACAGAACAGGTACGTTGGTCTCTCGCTTTATGCGTTACACTTTTTACACGTGTACCACACATACAGGTTTATACACGTGTCTCCATTTACGTCGCAAAAAATGTCTACTTTCATGTGGTACTTTTTTATGCGGTTTCAGTTTTACGCGGCCAAGTACAATACGAAACAAATGGGTTCCTTTAACATCACATATTTGACGTTTCCGGATATAAACCAGATCATCATACCTATAGGAGTAAGCGAATTCCATTTTCACGATTGCCAATTGCACGAAAAGACACTACGTGAATTCGAGATTTCGCATGAACCAAAGGAGTATGAATATGTATGAAATGAGTATGAACCAATAAGTATATTCTTCGTATGTACATACTTTATCAACGTATATACATATCTTGTCAAAGTATATACACGTTCAACCAGATACAGTCGAATCTTTTATCAGTATTGCGCTATTCTTCTATCTTTCTCGATATATGGTTCACTAAGATCTGTTTAGATTTTCGAAGCAATGCACGTTTCAGTGCATACTAGACTATATTCGTTTTCTTTTAAGTCATGATAATATTAGGCAACTATTGATCGGTTAGCGGAATTAATCAACCAAAATCGCTTGTGCAAATAAAATTTCAATCAAGTTGAAATGATTTTCAATTGTTCGAAATCTTCAGGGTCTGTAGATTTCGAGTTTTTACACTTATTTTAGTGATGTGTTTGGAAACTTCATCATCGATAACATTCGCAACATTGTCTGTGAATAGCGACCTCTTTCCAGGCGCTGTCATGCAATTTCGTGTTATTCAGTATATTAGAGAATACGATTTTTCGACGTACAGTGGGACATATTTGTATATTGGAATTCAAGGTAAAAGATTTGTCCATCGGCTTAGGTGACAGCTAGATTGCATAGTGGCGCTTCTATTTGCAATTGCGGCTTACACAGCGGGAATTTATGAAATAATAAATTTGAAATGTTGAATTGCAGTTTCTAGAATTTAACAATAAAAATCCTAATGATTTGGAATGTACATGCATATAAATTGTTGGTCAATATTGAAAGTTCGTCTCATTTTTAGCTGATTCATCACAATCGTTGTAACGTTAAATAAAGTATATAATTAAACAAGAATTATACACATTAAATACGATAATTATTACTACTACTTGAATTTTGCAATGTTTATATAAATTGCAATGTTTATATAAAAATTGCATTATTGCAACTATACAGAGAATTTTTATGTAATAGCAGGAAGAGTTTTGAATGTATTTGGGAAACTGACAATTACTGTTATTAGTACTACAATAAATAGTGAAGAATATCTAGAGTTTATACAGTTATATTAGCTTCTTATACTGAAGTATATTATTAAACAACATTTAAATTTTAACAAAATAATGTTCCTTTTCATCTTAACGTGAGCATGCAAACATGACTTGAAACTTACGGTATTTTAAATTTAAAATGGCTGGTATGTTTCGAGATATAGCTACCATGGAATATACATATATGGGGGATCGTTGAAAGTTATGGAAGTAGCAAAACAACATTTGATTACTCAGCTATCGAATTTAGTAACAACTATTCGAGTAGCAACTATTAGTTAATACTATTATTACTTAATACTAGTATCCTTTTCAAGGTTATCACAGAAAACGAAGATATTTAAGTTATCTATTTGATGAGAATTAGCCTAGTGATTTATTTGATAGTGCTTCTTAAAACAAATTCATCAATCTCTAATGTAATTTATTCAATTTTAACTGGTATTCAACGTATATTGTTTACATATTTACGAATTGTCAGCAGAGATGGCGATACTCAAATAACAAGTACGAACGACAGTTATTAATTTTACATATAAGTGTCACGTATGCAATGTTATACCTTGAAAATCATGTAAAATCAAGTGTACCTATACAGATACACATATAAGTGAACATATTACAGGAACACAGTTTTTTTCGCTAAATGTAGATGTTAGTGAATTAAATCTGAGAAACATCGAATAGTCTAAAAAAATATGCATACAATTCCACTCAAAAAACAGAATTTGACTTTCATATCTCTTAACCTTAAAAATATTTGTTTTTGCCAACAATTTTCCTATGTTATCATTCTGTTTCCTAGTAAACAATTTATATCGTTACTGGTCGTGAAATAGTGAGATTGTACCACTTTAACGCAAACACCCTGTATACCCGAAATTGTTCTTAATTATCGTCAGAATATTACCACCGAATGTTTATATTTATAATAAATCGACATATGCAAACTATTCACAAATCATGTAATCTATAAGATCCGCAGTCTACAAATTACACGAGTAATGTTTACTTTGTAAACCTCATAAATGCATGCTTAGTCTAATTATTATTTATTAGTCATTATAAAAATTGGAGCAATGACGTTATCCATAACAAAAAAGAAGTAAGAATTCGAAGCAAGCATCGAGATGTAACGGAGGTCCATACATCTCCTATTGGAGTGCCGCTTATGTCCTTTAAGAGTGGATCGGCAGATCGGCGCGGCTCTGATTTATGCCTCGATCTGGTCTTCTGTTCGAACTGCCGAGATGCACTCTATAAAAGTTTCATGCATGAAATGCTTTAGCCGCTCCGCTTTTATATCACCGAAGACAAATTGGTGCGAGTTTGCACGTCCCATCTTCTTTCGTTCTACTCTTTCGCGTTACGTAATCGTATCGGCACATTGTCACGTCACCGATCACTCGTCCAGCCAATAAATCTATAATTAAATAATAAATAAGGAACATAGTTTATCTGTCCAAGTGACGGCAGAGTTTCTCCGTATCAGGTTCTACTTCTTTTTGTGATCGCTCCCTCCTTCGGTTTCTTCTTTTCCTTGTCATTCTTTCGTTCTTGTTCTTCGTTCTCTTTTCCGATGTCCTTGCACTCTTAAGAGATGGACAAAGAGAAACGAGACGCGCAAATAGAGTGAACGGGTAAGTTAGACCCGAAGAGTATTAACGGCTGGTAAGAATGCCGATCGAAGGAATAAAATGGGTGGTGTTCGCTTCTTCGATGAGTTCTTGTATAGATCGAAGTTGGTTGCCTAGTTATGCTAATACGAACGGATCTATCTGACTCTTCTCAGCAGGACTTAGCACGCGATACTGCTTCTTGCGTTCGCTTCTTTCTTCTTCCTTTTGCTTTTATTACCACGGTTCCAAGCCGGTGATCACGAGTCACCAATGTCTGTGATAAATGTACACACGCTTACGTGACACGTCACTGACTCGTGCTGGTAATCGTGATTCTTTAAGATGCATCGACGAATCCGATCGAGGGTGATTTTATACGGAATCTTCTTTACATACCCGAGACTTCGAGAATGGAGGCAATCTTACTTAGCCAGTGAACCGGATACCTTTTGCGTAATACTGCATTCCTTCATTACCACGGTACATCGAATCGATATAAAAATTTGGAACATTTTAAAAACCATTGCGTAGTATTGCCTTTTATGATAACAGTGGAGAACTAGACGACACACGATTCTTGGAAAATTAAAAAAAAAATTATTGTATTACTTGAACTGCAATTTTTATAGTACAAGTGTTGAGGTGCAGTTAAATACACTTTTGCAAATATTAAATTTTTTGTTGTAAAGAGATGAAATTTGATAAAAGTACCTATTATTTATAAACTCATATCTCTCAAGAAAATTTAGTAATTTGGGTTTCCTCCTAGGGAAACAGTAAAGCTTATACTTTAAGTTCCAAATATAGAATGAGTGTCATTTTACCGTAATTTTATATCATCAAAAGAAGTCAAATTTGTAAAGTTTTGAAATTACGGCATCCTACACATTCCAAATATAGTAAAAGATAATGATAATGACAATTCTAAATATAATAATAAGTGACAATGAATTAGTTTCTATTAATGATATCAATGCAGGATGTACATGGTCATTCTCAACAAACTTTAATCTTCTAATTTATATTGCATAAATATTACGTTGCAATAAAGTTATGTCATCGAATCGCATTAAACTTCACGTCTTTACAAATCAGCCATTATTTATAATAATTAACAATTATAAAAAACTAGGACATAACTAGTACAGAACAAGTACATAAATATTAGTTAATAAATCAACATATTACTACCTTAGCTATTAATGAAAACAAACTATTTAATTTTCAGAACATTAATAAATAATCTTTGTTTTATCAAACTTTAAATTCTAAATTGACGATTTGCAACGATTAATATCGCCCATGTTAAACTAGTAATAATTCAAAAATCTAATTCAGTTTTGTTAGAAGATTCAGCAAATGTTAGGACTTCAACAATAATAACAAAAAAGTCACTTAAAAGCTTCCCTGTATATCATAGAAGAAACTTGAGAACTCGAAGAACAGGATATAAATGCGTGCTCTAATAATTACGACCAGCATTCCACTCTAACGACAAGAATCCTTCCTGATCGGTCACAAAACCGGCAAGAATCGATCGTCATTGTTTTCCAATCAAGCCGTATAATCGACGTTCCATTGTACGCGGTAAATCCTGACATCGGTACTCTCGAACCGGATATAGAGACCGGTAAAACCGACAGAACACGCGACTAACTTCTGGTAAAGCCACGACGGTTTCTCCAGGTAATTTGTGAGCTAGTTTCGAGCGTAGTATCGTAATCCATGGTAACGTTATGCGGTGCGAGTCTGGCCCCATAGGTAGCCGCCGGGTCTGGGAGTCTTATGTCGGGATTACTTGGCTTACCGGACACGCGAGGCCGGAAGCCACGAGGGTGCCTGTCCAAAATACTCCCCAGGATTACCCGCTGTTTCCTCAGTAAGATAGAAACTGTTCCGAAAACTTGCTACCTAGGAATGTGTGTAAACATTGCTTATCTATAATGGTTAGTAAACGATATGATGCATACTGAAGTATGATCACGCAACAAAATTACTCGAATTAATAAACTGTGAAATTAATCTGTCGCTAATGGTGGCAATTTTGTGTAATTACAACCTCCTGTCAACCTTAACGAGAGTTTACACTCCCTATTATTCATGAACTAAGGATCGAGTTGCGTAAGTCTTGCTACGATTAACATCATCCAACCTTTCGTTATAAGTTCAAACTCTGTGTTGATTATCGGAATATTTACATGCATCCGGAAGTTTTAATACTTAATATTTAATACTTAATGTATAATACTTATATTTAATACATTTAACATAACATATATATAGGTGGCACTTAAACATTCATACGAACTTATCATCTGTATTACAGACGATGGTCAAATTATTTTACTAAAAATTCCTTACTTTATAACTTTAACGAATTGAACAGAATAGACATTTTAATTGTTATGTTATAATACATTGTTTTTATAATACAGGGTGTCCCACAATAAGTGTAAGAGCCGAAAAGGGGAGGTAGGTGGGGCTATTCTGAACAGCTTTTTCCTTTGCCAAAATATTGGTTGAGGCTCCATTTTCGAGTTATTAGCAAAAAACACTGTCCAATGAGAGCGCGCATAGGCCGGGCGCGCGACAGCGTGAGCGACAGCTTCGAATATGACAGTCGATCGTGATCGTGAACAAGCGTATCGATACCGCGTCGGTATAGCGTCGGTATAATAGAAAGCTGTTAGATGAAAGTTATTACATCGAAAAATGAATAAAAAAATTTGGATTATTGTTGAATTATCATTCATTCATGGATAAGAAATAAAGAAATTAGTCCCTACTTACGTAATCAAAATAAATCGAATATATTCGATACTTTTATTCGTTATTGCAAAGAAATAAGAGATAAAAGAATTTAAATATGATTTACCCATTGAGCCACAAATTATCCTGCTTAGAAGAAACTAGATCATTTTAACAGTTTTAATCATTCACTAAATGAAAGCTCTTTTATGAGCTCAATTTTCAAATGTAGTTAAAACATCCTTCTCAAATTATAAAATTGTCAAAGTAATTGGCCAGGTTTATTGAGAATAAAATTACTATTAATTAACATTTTTAACTAACTAAAGTGAAATAAATCAATTCCTGCGTACGTTTAATTTTAAAAATGCACAAACAACTTAAATAAAACTTACCCATTGATCCATGAAAAAATTAGCTTCGATAAAAAATATTTGTGTCACCGGGTAGATTTACCGATCAGAGCATCAACAGCTGATGTCCTGGCAGGGTCAATGAACTCTCAATTTATTTCACTGTCTCTTTCTAACAATCGCACAACATAAGCACGACCGGTAAACGGACCGAATGAAAACGCGTGAACGATTATTCGTAGATATGTATGTGTAACGATACTCTATATTCTCATTATAAGGTATCCGAATTCGGGAATCGATATTATGTAATATTTTAATAGAAGACATTGTTGAACGGGCTACGTTTCTCGGTTTCGTTCTCGATCGCAAGGCGTACGTCGCAAACAGTTGCTATGCAACGATGATCTGTTGATCGACTACGCCGTCGATAGAGACAGTCATCGTTTATTGTCGAAAGACACCAGCCGAAATAAAATACATCGTAGTTTTTAATCGAAAATTCCGCTTTCTTACTTTCAAGACAGTATCGTTAATATTATTTATGAATATTCGTTCACGTGTTCGGCCGATTTACGCGTCGGGCTCACAGTGACTAATTAGTGAAAAATGACAGGGAAAAGTGATAATGAAAGCTAATAATGAAAGATGACAGTGATAGGTGACAGTGAAGTAAATTGCGAGTTTCTGTGTGGTGATTTATTTTTCCTAACGGTAAGGATCGGTGGACCGACACGGTGACAGGGATATATTTTCATCGTGATTATTTGGTAAGTTACATTTAAATTTGTTAATTATTCGATTTAAATTTTTATTTGTTGAATGGAAAAGTTATTTAATTTTTTAAAAGTGAGAATTTGACCTTTTTCATCATCACAATATCTAACGAGAATAATTTTCCATATTTTATCACTTATTTCTTTGCAATAACGAATAAACGTATCGAATAAATTCGATTTATTTTGATTACGTAAGTAGGGACTAATTTCTTTATTTCTTATCCATGAATGAATGATAATTCAACAATAATCCAAATTTTTTTATTAATTTTTCGATGTAATAACTTTCATCTAACAGCTTTCTATTATACCGACGCTATACCGACGCGGTATCGATACGCTTGTTCACGATCACGATCGACTGTCATATTCGAAGCTGTCGCTCACGCTGTCGCGCGCCTGGCCTATGCGTGCTCTCATTGGTCAGTGTTTTTTGCTAATAACTCGAAAATGGAGCCTCAACCAATATTTTGGCAAAGGAAAAAGCTGTTCAGAATAGCCCCACCTACCTCCCCTTTTCGGCTCTTACACTTATTGTGGGACACCCTGTATAATATAATATATAATACATTGCATATTTTATTGTAAAAATTGAATATTTAAACATAAGTCGAATACTATATTACACACGGAAATACAATTATTTGATAATTGTCCATACCGCCTTTTTTTATTTATCATCTTAAATACATAAAAATCGAGTACCGAGTACTAATCCGAGTAGTAATCCAGTACCGAGTATAACGTCGCTTAAATTCAAATTAAGGTTGCGTTCACCGCTAACAAAGACTGTAAACATAAAATATTACCGTTTATTCTAGAATATATCAAATATTAATACCATTGTAAAACTAATTAAAGCCGTGTCTGTCATACATTAAAAAAGTTTCTTGAGAACTATAATTTGGCTAGCTATTGTATTAAGGATTTGTTTACTTATCTAATTAAAAATATTTGTATTAACTATTTCAAATTGTGAATAATAAGTATAATAAAATATTGTGACAATATTAATGTGTCAGTTAAGAGGTTAAATAATGTTAAGCATAGCAATGTTGAATATAACAATGTGAAATATGAAATAATTACTGTTGTTTCATAAGTAGTATAAATAAACTAATGCATTGTATGCATTGTAAACAATTCAATTCCTCTTGGGGGTTGGTTTCATTCAGTGTTCTAGAACAAGGGGTTGAAGAGATAACGCATTATTCCACCATTTTGCAACATTTATATTTTTCAGCAATATAGAGATGATAGTTAAGTGTTTAACTACCAATGAAAAAAAAAGTTAAATATTTATCTGCTCTTAGATAGATGTAGTATTGGTGTATAGATATAGTATTTTTAGATCACAGTTATGCACTGTAAGACCCTCTGTACTTGCGGATACAGTGCCCTCGTGTTTCACCTATCTACGCTTGGCTACATTTACGTAATTTCCTCTTGTTCTATTATGTACAATTGTTTTTATTCTGACACATTATAAATGCATGTATAATTAACTAGCAGTTACATCATACTGAAACAAGTAATCATGTTAAATGAGTTCACGAAAATTTAGATTTTGGTTAAAAATTCAAGAATGTAGAATTTTAACATTTAAAACATGTTGAAATTTAGGAATGTTTAAAATGAGATATTTGAAAATTTTCAAATTCAGGATTTCAGAAATTTTGGGAATTTAGACATTTAGTAATTTATTGATTTTGAAATTTAGAAATTTAGAAGTGTAGGAATTGAGAAAATCAAAAATTTGAAATGCAAAACAAAACAAATATTTAGAAATTTAGAAGTTCAGAAAAACAAATATTTGGAAATTTAGAAATTTGGAAATTTAGAAATTTAGAAATTTAGAAATTTAGAAATTTAGAAATTTAGAAATTTAGAAATTTAGAAATTTAGAAATTTAGAAATTTGACTATTCATGGATTTGAAATGTAAAAATAGTAAATTTGGACTTTGAGGTATTTGTAGTTTAATTGAGTCACCACTTTCTGGAGCATGTTTTACAAATATCTAATTGCTCAAGAAGACATTTAATTAGTTTCGAAGTCAATGTGCGGATAAAACACACACGATTAGTTACGAAATAAAACAGCATCCCTATGACCTTTAAAAGCTCTGCAACGAAGATAAGTTGGATCTCATATTAGGAGAGATCTCCATATTGGGTAACTTTACCCTAAGGTACCTTACAAACTGGTCACACGTGAGACTTCTCATACTCAATTAACTAATACTCAATTATTGAGTCAGGTGATGTTTTTATAATCTTAACTTCTTTTCATACGATTTATTTATCAGATGCCCGAATCCTCACTAACTATCTATACTTGTAAAATACATAAATACATAAATAAATAAAGTTAAAATGTCATGTCGTCATTTCATTCAACGATCTCTGAATATACAAATCATAATTGGTCTTAAACTTTTTGTTGACGTGTATTGAAAATTCGAATACGATTTATTTATAGCTTAGATTTGATTGATATTGCTTACATTAATTGACACAGAAACGTTAAACTTACAAGAATAGTATGTAAGTCCTTAACAAAGCAAATTATAATTGGACTTAATGTTCGAATCAAGGCGTATTTAAAATCCATGTATGATTTATCACTGTTGAAGTATGAGTGCATCATGAGTCAGACTTGTCAAAGTATGGCAAGGGGTTAATTAACAACAAAAGTTTCTTAAGGATTGATGAAAGGTACCGACTATAAAAAATGTTGGGGTAAGCAGCGGTGGTGTAATTAATCAGCCATAACAACACGTCCATGAATCAAGGGGTATCCGTTTAGGCGGCGTTTAAGTTCCTCGAAGCGGCGAAAACGGCTTGTTTCGCGTAACTAAAGTCTTAAAAATAATTAACGCACTACACGTACAAGAATTTGCCTTGCTACCACGGTTCATTGCATAGCGATCTGCTCGGTAAAGTCGGTACTCGAACGGGTACAAAGTACGGGTTGGGCCCATGCAAAAACAACGGAGATTGTGCATACGTCCCCGGGGATGCGATCGGGCCCGCTTACCTCGTCGTCAGCCTTAAATGCTCCTTAATATGTATGTTTTTCTGCGACAGATCCTTTCAGCGGCGCCGAACTTGTCAGAATTCGGACTCGTTTCCGTATTCGTCGTATTCCATGCACATCCGTAGCAAATGCCTGCGCGCAACGCTCTTAACTTAATGGGGCCTTCTTACCGTATCATTGAAAAACACTTGGGCTAAATTGAATAAAGAGCAGCGTTGTCTTTATATTAACCTAAGAAAAAACACTACACGAAACTGTCTTCGGTCCCAAAAAAGGGCATAACTACAGCCCCTGGACATCGAATTAGGACCACTCAATATTTTCAACAGTTTTCGTGTTTTTAGCCAAATCGAATGGCTCTACAGAGCTTTTGTAACAAGGTTTATTAGCGTTAGAACTACCAGCCTGTTGAAATGACTGGTTTCAGGTCTCGCATTTTACATTGCACACTTTTGTTCATGTGTTTGTATCAAAACGTCTGATATATCTTGAAGTAACGAATGGATACATAGTTAGTTGATGCTTCAGTATTTACTTATTTAATTTTCCACTTTATTTTTCAGTTAAGTAAGTGTGCATTGAATACCGGTAATTCGAATGTTATTCATTAACTCGCTTCAAAACAATATAGACATGTGAAGGCGTTACGAGTATAGTGTCAGTAATGTGAATTTTAATTTATGTACAACTGGGGGCAATGTGGACCTTGTATTAAATTTGGCGATTCGGAAATTTTATAATTTCCATTATTGTAAATCAATAACAATAGATAATAAAATATTATAATTATCTGTATATTTAATAATAGTTTAAGTAATTAAAGACAATAGTTCTTAACAAATATGCTGTTTATAATATAGTCGTTAAAAAATTTACATTCCGGCAGATGATTCTGATTCGATGGATATAAAATGTATTCCTGTTTGATGCTATTGCCCTTTGTCGTACTTAATTCTTTTATTCCTAAGCTATTTGCATAATTCAGTGGCATTGCGGTGAAATATGATGTTACACGTTCTACCGTAATTAAATTGTATGTGTTTGCCACCAACATACAGATATTTTTGTATTAACTTTCAAGTCATACACATTTTGTACAACTAATATATTTTTCTACACAGCTATATGTTATTTCAGTTTACTAAATCAAAATATGTAAATAATGAAAACTGCACGAGTATAGAATAAGTTTACAGCTGAGTTAATGATCGTAAAACAAATACATTAATTTTCTGTTTTATAATTCTATATTAAATCAGATATTTGCTTCATAAACATTTAAATTTCATATGTGTTTAATACCATTCTTTCTTTGTTAAGAAAGGAATGAGTAGTGATATTATAATTAGTATTATAATTAGTAAGGAACACAGATTTTTGTGTTAGATTATAAACAAGAAAATATTGTTATGCATATTTATTTTGTTGTACAAAAAAGGAATGAGAAAGAATAGTGTACTACTTTACTGCGAAGAATTTAATGTATTGAAATTTATGTTCTATTCTTTGTACGTGATATGAAACAATTATTACAAGCTGTCCCATCTAATTCTGCTATCTTTCATTATTTAATTAATTATCAAAACTTGCTTGCCAGAGATGTTACTGTATATTTGAGTAGGAATTAGGTTATGGGAATGAAGGTCATCTGAAAATTGTATCTTTCAAGATTTCCTAGTCTCTGTATTTAAAATGAAATTGTATTTATATACTTTTTTAGTATAAACAGATTATTTCAATTATTTCGATTATTTATCTGTGTACTTACATTCGACATAGAAGAAGTACAGTGACTAAAAGACTACAATTTATAAGATACTTTAAATTTAAATACGAAACATTTGATATAAACAGAAATCTTTAACAAATTGTTTATTTTTTCTATATTATACCTTAATGCGTTTTTATTTAAAGTGTAGATAAGTACATAATTTTTATCCAGTTTTTACACTAAATTTTTAGATTAGTTTTAAGTAGATAATTTAAGTATGATGACAATTCGGAAATTGCAAATAAACTACTATTTAAAAATTGAAAATGAAAAATTTATTGTTTTTCATATATAATTTCGTACGTAATAACAAAATATATAGCAGTGCTGGATTTATTTCATGTATTTCGATCATAAAATGCGGGTTACATTTATTTAGGCATTAGTATATGCTCTACTAATACAAACTTTACAAAGATTACAAAATACATATATGTTCTTTAATTCCTGTATATATATCTTTTTCACATCTACTGGTTCCCTTTCTTCCAAAATATTGCATACCCATTCGGTATCATCACTTTCTTCTTCCAATATTCTTCTTGCGTCTATATTTACTTTTTCCTGGTTCTTGCACTCCTTTATTGTGAGCATTATAGATAACAGAATACATATTAAAGCTACTTTTACTTTAATGGGTTAATTAATATTTTCATATATACAAACACAAATACAAAATTGATAAATATACATGTGAGAATTAAAGTTCTTCTATCATTGTTACAGGTGTTAGACAGGTGCAGGATATTTACGTGAGGCTCATCGACTCTGCGACGAAACAGGTAAAGATCAGTGCCCTTTTTAATATACATATATGTATACCATATTTATTATGGTCTTGCAAATAATACAATGTTTATAAGATTCAGTGGATGTAATACTTCTATAACTTTTAGTGATAAAAATTTTATCTAGGTTAGTTGCGAATTAACTCTAATTTATGGACTAATTTTCAATGTTTTAATCAAATCTATTTTTTTCATAACATTAAGTTATGTAATGTACTATTACGCGATTTAATTTAAACGTTACAGAACAATTAACGTTTACAAACATAATATTCAGACATTTCTCCTTTTGTCATGAAACTTTTAAGCTTCAACTTCAAGCTTAATTTAAATTATACATTTACTTTCAACTAACGATTGGTCAATTGATTTTGAAAATTTACTGGTTTAATTGATGATAATTTCGATTTACACGGATTTCTGGGAATCCTATCTTCAATGTAAATCGGGAGATAGGTACGTTTAAAAAATGAAAATTAAAAGGTATTTAAAATTAAATTTAAATCGTAAGTAATAGACCAACGGATAGTCCACTAAAGTCCCGAAATAATGCAAAAAATGTTAAAACCGCCTCTTTTCAACCAAATTCGTATCGCTGAATTTGAATTGTAAAGAATGATTTTATTTTGTACTATAAATTCTAAATTACTTCATTATCTTACAATGCAAACAGGTATAAAATTGCATTTCATATGTGAAATAAAAATTTGTTGTACTTGTATATTAATACCTATACACGTATTTATAAGGGATATTTCTTTTTTATATTCTCAGAATATACATATAGTTACTGTTATAAAGCTATATTAAATATTACTGGACGTAAAGACATTGAAATAAAATGATGTATTATTATTCATGTACTTGAATCGCTTAGTTAAAATACCATTTTTTACAGATTAATTCCCGCTGTAAAAATTTTATTGAAAACTGGCGGCAACCAAAATCGATACATTATTTCGTGACTCTGACTCTAGGGTCTTTATAACAAAAATTTGATTTCAATATCGGTATTCTATAAAATAGACTCGCGATTTCCTAGCGATCCTTTTATATTCAAGATACGAACGTAAACAATCTTTTATATTCGTATAAGTGTAGTTTAACGCATAGTTCAGTCGTTTGTCTCTGAAAGATATTCAAGCTCACGACAACTTGGATCCGATTAATAAAAGGAATTGAGGAACGGTCTCTGCCGACGCAAGGCCACCGCAGCTTAGTAATTTAATCAGCTAAAACTAACATCAGCTCTGTTTCCCCAACCCTCTTCGTTCTCGGTCGCCTCTTTCTTCTCCCTACTGCTCTTCTTACCTCCGTAACCGACCAACCCCAAGATAATTTAATCTGCTAAAATGGTGCAGGTACCTATAGGCACTTACGAGCCGGGGGTCGCGACACGAAACAAAATAATTCAAAAAGGTAACTATATCTCTTGCACAATAGACATGCAGGTATATACTATGAAATTCACTTTACTTTACCCTATGTACAGTGAGTCGCAAAAGTATTCATGCCCTTTCAATTAATGAATCGTCACGCACTGTTCGTAATCTATTTTAAGTTTAGTTTCGCAAAATGTGTCATGCACAGAACATGGTGTTTTAAATTTGCGCACCACTTTTTCGGTGAGACTAGAATTTTAAATGTATTATACATATGTACATATGTATGTATATGTTAATTTTTTGATGGGATACTTTGAGATCTTCTATTTAATTTTCAAATGAAGATTTTTATCAACATATTTTATAATAGTATTCCTAATATAAATATTTATTAGAAGGAAGTAAGAGACTATAATCAAAAATTTTAAGAGAAAAATGGTACAGCGGAATGAAAGCTCAATGTCATCCATGCATCAAATTTGTACACGTCGAACAAAAACCTGTCTTGTTTCTAATTAGCAGATATTAAATTATTCTAACCAGACTAAGAATTGAGAATGCAGACCTCATGCATCTACACATAACAATTAAAATGGATTTATAAAAATTTCCTCAGAATTTGTATACAATCTTGAACAGTATTACCATGGCAAATGCTATCCAAATGTTTCTTAAGGATATAAATATGTTTCATTTGATTTAAACATACTCGATAACGACGCCATTGCGGCTAATAACTGAATAGGTAGATGCAACCTTAAAAATTAAGTTAAATACAATAGTGTCCATAAAAATAAAGAACCTGGCCTCGTAGCAAAATTCCTATTGATGTAAATATCACATGACACCGTTTTCCAATTTGTAATTTAGTATCTGTCGACAAATACATGCATTGAAACATCTTGGAAACAGAAGTGGAGTATATTATGACACAATTATTCTAACTTCAATGTTCTAAGATTTTGGTCAATACTTTATTTGTAATTTTTAGTGAAAATAAATAAACAGTTTGTGACTTATGGGAATCTTATCAGTTATATGTACACAGACCTCAATGGTCTGTACATAAATATTTCGTTAAAAATTTCATAAAATATGCTACAGTACAAAAATTGGCGTAACCAAGAGTTTTAGCGTCGGCCCGATCATGGAGCTTTACTACTAATGTCAACAACCTGTAATAAGCATAAGAAAGTATTTTTTAGAAATCTAGAAATCTAAAAACTTGGCTATTTAGGAATTAGAAGATTTGAGAATTTGGAGATTAGAAAATTCGAAAATTTGAGAATTTCGAAACAGGAGAATTCAGAAAATTTTAATTTGGACATTTCGGAATTTGGAAATTTCAGAACTTTTTAGTCAGAAATTTTGAGAATTCTATAACTTGTAAATTTAGAAGTCTGGAAATTTGAGAACTCAGCGTCAGGGAATTCTGGAATTCCGGTATTTGGCGTTTGGAAATTTTGACGTTTGAGAGTTTGGAAACTTAGGAATTGGAAAATTCGGGATTCCAACTACATAGGAGTTCGTGGATTTGGTAATTTATACAAATACTACATAGCTTTACTACGGATATCAACGACCTATATTAGGCACTACCAAGTAGTTTTTAGAAATCTGCCAATTTTACAATTTATGTCCTTTTCAATTTGCGAATTTGAAAATTTAGGACCTTTTAAATTACTGAATTTTGGGAATTTGGAACGTTATGAATTAGCAAATTTGGAAATCTGAAAGTTTGAGACAGCAAAAAAAATTTGTTTATTTTTCATTAGCCATCGAAGGGTGGTTCACAGGAATGCTTAGTAGTCGAAACAGCGCCCTCAAACACATAGAGGTATTATCGTGCTCGTGATCTGGGTATTTGCGTTTACTCGAAGGTTATGATCCTTCTTTGCACCCTATCGGTGCACTAGGATCTACGCTACTGTGTACAGGGTAACAACACGTGGTTCGCGGACCGTGCGCAGGGTTCGCCACGTGGCGCAGATAACAGAATGGAGCAGACGCACGCCGGTGGCTGTATCCCGTAGGGGTAGGAATCAACCCCCCGGAAAATTAAGTGCTTGTAGCTCAAATGATAACACTCTCAGCGGCGGGAACGCGTCACTATGACTACTTTGGAAGAGTTCCATCGTGCGGAAACAGTAACCATGAGGAATGAAGCGCGAGAACTTAACGGATTGATGTGTCATAAGATTCGCGTCAATAACGCCGATGTTAACAGATCGTTCATTAATTATAATTACATTGCTCTGCAACTTTTATTTCAAATAACGAGTTAGTCAATTATATTGTATTTGCAACTATATACTGTCAATTTGTAAAACCATTTAGAGGAGTGTTTTGAACAAACTTAGTGGGAAGGAGAAAATAAAATTCGAAATAGTTCGTGTTTCGTTCGAAGTTGTTATTGCTTTAGATCTGTGTTCGAAATGTTAGTTTGCTTAGGAAATTCTTAATGAAATTTGATGAAACGTAACTTCCATTTTCGGTCGTGAAATGACCCAATAATACATATTATTTATTTGTATGTTTACAAGATAAGCCTCCTTATATGAAAAAAAATATAAGAGTTTTGCAATCACGTACAGTAAATAAGACACAAATTAAAGTTTAAATGAAGAAAAAAAGTACGGTACAATATAATATAAAATCTAATATATAAAACATTCATAACACATATTAATACGAGTATAACAAAATTGAAAATTACGAAAGGTTGGCGAGTGTTTTAAGATGCTATAGAGTTTCTGAATATATCAAATGTTATACAATACATTATTCTATGCGCATTTCATACTCTGGTTATAAACGCGATAATAATTGTAATATAATATTGAACAGTAATTTGAAATAATATAGTAATTACAATAATATAATGTTTAATAATGTATTTCGTTAATAATCGGCAAACGAAATACCATTTCGTGTTGCGTCAGTTCTTGATTCTTATTTTCCATTACAAAATCTGTTAACACGCTTCTTTTAAATCTATAATGATTTTTGTCGAGATAAAGAATTATTGCGTATATTACTTCATATTTTACCATTTGTGTATTTATTTTTCTCCTGTGTTTTTAATTTCAAATGAAGTGAGCATTATAAGACAGTAGGTTTGGTGTTAACAAATGACATTCGGTAACATTGTAACTATCGAAATCACTTCTATCTAGGGAGAGCGAGGACAAAAGTAACATTTTTTACATTTGACCTACATGCTAACTATTTTTTAAAGAAATAGAAAACAAAATTATGCCATACGAAAGTACATTATTATTGTTCTATCATTTGATCCAAATTTAGCTTTACCGAAATAAGTAGTCAGAGAACAATGACGGTTCTTCACATTTACTGTTTTTTGTTATTAGAAATTCGGTATTTTATTTGGTATTTCATTAAGTACTTTGTTAGGTATCTTACTTGGTACTTTATTCTGTTTTCAAAATTAGGACACCAGATAATATGAGAAATGTAAGCAATTAAAGATACATATTGTCAAAATGTGTTAGAAATATGTAATGTGATGTAAAAATATCAAAGTTCTGTTGTGGAAATGAAATTGTTGTTCATTCGATACTCATAAATCTCTGTGATAAAAATGACGTTGATCTGCTTAACTTTTATACTCTAAATCTAAATTAGTGAAAATGAATTGATCGTCAGTGAATGGTAATTTTCATTAAGTTGTAAGCATATCGTAACAGAACAGGAAAGAGTCACTGATTAAATCAGTTAAATAAATTATTGATTTGATGTGTGAACGCTTCACTAATTTAGTTAATGGAAACAATCCAGTTATTATAATAATTAATTATTAATTATTAGTTAGTTTTATTTAGCTACCAAATTAGTGCGTTTCATCGATTCCTTTTTATTATTTATTCATAATGGTTGCATTGACAGCGAGGTCATTAATCACTACAGCGTGATACACAATTATACATACCGTAATATAATATACCGTAATATAATAAGTTACATATTCTTAGATATTTTGTTATTCACGCAATTTTATATTGCTATATCCTACATGAATTATAAGCATGTAATATAATAATTTTAGTGATTTACACCATTTAACTATAATCTCAATATTTAACCTTTCACTGTCATTTAAAAAAGTATGGTTCGTGAATGAATCGAATTTAACGATACACTTTCATATGGGTAGCTTCGTTTTGGAAATTCTATATTATTATTTCTTGGTATTTTGATAATACTGCGAACAATTTAGTAAATGAAACTGGTTAGAATCAATGTGATAAATGAACTTTGCTTTATAAAAATTTCAAATAATGGTACAAAAACATAATGCAGCAACTCGGAAAGAAATGTAAACCAGATATTTCACTTATTCTTTACCACTGATTCTCTGCAAACAAACACAAAACACTCCCGTAAAGAATATTATATATTTATAATGTGTAGCTACAAATATTACATATTTCATTGATTCGTTATTGACATTATAACTGTCGTTAGTTTGACGGGAACATTCACTAACTCAGCAGTTAAAGACTACAAAAACTAGAAGAAAACTGATGTACTCAGCAAGTTAGTGAAATTTTAACTGATATTTTACTAATTAAATTTTTCTTTAATGTTGAAGAAGTACAGAAGGTTTTTAATTTCTATGACAACCATTTTTATAAAACAAATTTTTATCTGCGTAACTATTGGGCATCATAATTCCTTATCTTGCATCTAACCTAACAAAAGTAAAAAATACTTAGCAGTTTTGCAAAATAATTACATAAAAATTCAAAATGAGGCTGCTCAAATAACAAAATGAAACTAGATTTTTTAATGAATCAAACTTTCTTAGATTGAAGTGACAGGTTAAGTATTAAGATTGAGATTTGGTACTACATAAATCAATGAAACTTTCATTGATCAAATAAGTGAAAGTTTATTGACTTAATTAGTGACTTGTTTCGCTAATTTAATCAGTGATTTATTATTGTAATTTAATTAGTGCCTTATTTCGTTAATTTAAACAGTACCTATTCATTTGTTTTTCAATGACATATTTACATTAACAGTATGCGCATTGAAAATAAAAATAAATGTAAAACCTTCTAAAATTGTGATCATGGCTATTCACTGTTACATAACTGCTATTTACATATTAAAAAAAAATAAAACGTTAACTTGTTGAAGCGGTGATTATTTACCAATGGTCTAGTAGGCTTTCACTGATTTAAATTTAGAGAGTTTAAGTAGATTACCTAATCAATAACATTTTTAACGCAGTTGCAGCTAATAAGAGTTCTATAAGTTGCTCGTTAAATTTGTGCAACCTGATATTGACTATCATGTGATGTATTTACATGTCACATAGTTAGCAAATACGCATATATTTTACTGTTTGAATTTATTTTCGAGATATCTAAACAAGTTTCTGCAAATTTGTTTTATTTCATGTTTACAGTGGGTGACTAAATTATTATACTAGAGATTTATTTTCGAAAATATGTAACAGACGTGTCTTTAAATGTTATCGATACTCGGTGGGTGCTGAATTGTTATGTACTTAAGACTGTAAGTAAAAGAGCCGTAATAATGAAATATTAAATAATTGTATTGTCTTGTATAATATAGTGTTTGACTTACGTTAAAGTGTTCAACTTTTACCCTTCATTCCATGTATTACTGTTAAAAAATAATACATTGTAACAGAATATACACTATATTATATTTAACATTGCAAACATTATATATTTTAACATGTCAATAAAAATATCTATTCTATTACATCGATCAAAGTTATAAAATATAGAAGGTACTGTTTAAGTATAATAGTTTATCCACCCTATTGTTTCATGAAATATTATGATTTCATCATTTATATAAATGCATCTATTTGATAAATCCTTTCCCTCGTTTCTGAAATAATATTTCGCGGGAAACTAAACGTTATTTGGTTTTTTTGCTCTAGCGAAAGCTCTAATCCGCATAATTATCAACGTTTGTTAATTTCGCAGGGTACGATACAGAGTAAGAACACGTGAAGCTAGATTTGCTAAACACTTCGTACGAGTTGTTGCGCGAAAGTCCATACACGAGCAAAGTAAATATATATCGATTCTCGTGTCGGTATGTCTTCCTCTCGCTTTGCCAGAATAGAGGAGACGCGTTCAATCGAGGCTTTGATGTATAAATTGCAGCTTTCTCGTTTTCGATCCCACCACCCCATCCAACTTTCTACTCCCTTTACTGGCACGATTCCTCCATAGAGACGGAAAGGGTATCCCGGCATCTATCACTTCCGCTTTTCTTTTCCTCGTGGACAATCGTTCTAGAGAACTATCGAGGCGTTTACTTCGCTCAAGATTCCGTTTCATTCGTTTACCGATGTTTCCACGGAGACCAAAGCTAGCTACTTACATTTTTCACATTTTTATTAAAGCCGCTCGCGATAGATAGCTCGCAAATGGTCTCAGTAAAAACTTTTTTTTTACAAAGTTGACATGCAGAGTTTTCTGTCGAAAATGGAACCTGAATATTTCGTTACGTTTTCATAAATAGAGGAGTAAGCGAAATGTAAAATCGATTCTTTGTTGCATTTTGCGTAAAAAACTCGTTTCAAAGAAATCGACACAGAAAAGGACAATATGCAGTCCCATTCGAAAGAAGAAAAACTTGTATTTTCTTTTAGCGGGGAAATAGGAAAATAACAAAAATATGAAATTCAAAAACAGAGATCGTATTTTGAACAATTGCTATTATACTGGGACATAAAACACAGAATTGTTTTCGCTATGACGCTCAACATATTATTAATTAATGAGTTGTTAATTTGCCAAAATGATTGATTCGATAAAGCAGAAATTAGAAAAAATGTATAAGTAGCAGACATTGTTTTTTTAAATTCCTTTTGAGATATAGATATATTCAAACAAACATTGTAAATTTTATTCTTGCAAAAGTTAGTATAAAAGTTAGAAAAATCTATAAAGTTGCACATATTGTTTCTCTAAATTTTTATCGAAGAATCTAGCTAAATTTTTCCTAAATCTAGCTCAGCCATCTTTATTCTAAATATAATATATAATCGAATATATTACATAAATTTTATTCGTTTTGCTAAATGAGAGCGGTTCTTAGAATAGTTATATTTAATAATTTTAATTAATTATTTCACTTAAACTACAATTCATTAATAACATTTTTTTTTAATTCCATTTTTTTAATTAAATGTTTACGAACAAGAATTGTACCTTGTTTTTATTTTACATAAAAAATATTAATTAAATATTTAATTAGTCGTTATTATCAAATTCTAACGAATTAACTCTCGCAGTGAAAATTTATCTATATGGTCAGACATACTTATAGTACATATTATTAAGAATACAGATATTACATTTTTCAGTTTCATTTTTTAATTTGTTAATGTACATGAGTGACTCGGTATTATGGACTTTCAGGACTTTCACTTTCTTTTCATTTTTTTCAAATAATTGATTTAACTGAACCTCTTAATCAAACGCAGTGTCAGTAGAATACAACATGTATGACGATTAAAGTGTTAAATTTCGTATTCATATCACATAAGTGTTACTTTGTGATACTTTTATGTCATTAAAATGATAATTTAGATTAGATTTTGTATGTTTCGAAACTGACCGTTGTGCAATTGACAAACTAGTCGTTTTGTAAGAAGGATAATATTAAAATATGTATGTACATAGCAAGTGTCGTTAAACTGTAAGCTTTTAAGTACTGTAGTATTAGACTTTATTTATCACCTTCTTATTTTAATGAATTGTATTTTTTACGCACCTATCTAATACACTAAAAACCATTATTTTGGAAAGTTTCAGTATGAACTGTGTTGAATGTATGATATTCTTGAGATTTTGATGTATGTATTCTTCGGAATTTAAGAAACATTTTGCTATTTTTTATTCTAAAATTCTTAAACCTTCAAATAACCATGTATTTCCAAATTTCCAAATCTGTTAATTACCCAGTTATCAAATTTCCAAATCCACAACACATAATTTACAGATTTGCAAATTTGCAAATTTAAAAATCTGCAAATTCCCAAACTTGCAAATAACTGAATTCTGAAACTTCTAAATCTTAAATTTTCAAACGACCAAATCCCAAAATTTATAAACTGTCGAGTTAAAAAATTTCTGAATTCCACACTCAAGAATAATCCGCTCCGTCGGCTCTGATTTTAATGCCATTTACTGTAAATGCATTAATACTTACTGCCAGTGATAATCACGCATTTTATAATAGGAACATTAATAAATGCCGAGCGTGTGTTAAATTCTAGGCTACAAGTGACGTAGCATAACCGTCATCTTGTCATACTTTCATGTCATCAAATTGTCTTATAGTTTCTATCTATCATTTAATGTGCATAAACTTAATATGAAACTGTCATGGCAGTAGCAATATACTATAAAATTGATTTTGCGGTTACGATCGATGACAGCATTATAACATCAATAATTACTATTAATATTAATATTTATTATTAACTAATATTTTGTAGTATTGTACACCACTACAAAATTACCGTTTTCATACATACGTAAAGCTGGTTTTAATGGAAATTTATAACTATTCAGATTTGTATGTTAGGCCACTCTGCATTTGTTATTAACATGAAGCAAATATAATGATTCATAAACGTTCTTAAATACTAAAAGTAAGTTGAAGATACCTTCACATCGGAAGAAAATTTCATAGAAGAACGTGGAGTTACGGCTCACAAATTCCAATTCGGAAATGCGACCGACTTTTCCTCGAGACTGAATCAAGTGGTCGGTTATAAATCCGCAATAATTGGCTACACTGAGCTGGCTGCTGAGCCCATGGCGAAGCCCTTCCACTCTTAAGCTGTTCTTCAATTTCTTCGCTCCTAGCTTCAAGGTAGGTAGGTATCTATATCTACTTTCGCCTGGCGGAGCTGCACAGAGTACCAGGAGCACTCTCGACGAGAAAGCAGAAGGAGGAGGAAGAGGAAGGGGAGGATGGAAAAAAAATACAGGATGTCGAGAACTGCCGTGCGTTTCTCGTTGAAATTTCCAGAAAAATACGAGCAGCTTCCACGGAAGCAAAGGGTAGCGTGCAGCTGCGGCTGAATGGTGCTAACAACGTACGTTTTGTAAGCGCTCGAGAACGAACTTCCGGCCAGAAAGAGAGGAAAGTGGAAGGGCTGGAATGCGCTTTTTCGCGGGATTAAAAATGCTAAATGGTAATTAGTTCCGGGGATAAAAAAGCAGTTACAGGCTGAGGGTATCGAGGATGCAGCGCACCCTCGTTATTTTAAATGAATAAACAACAAGAAATTGTACATAACCCTTTTAAGTTTCTACTTCCATCCACCACTGAACATGATCGGTCTAAACTTTCTTTTTTCAGGATATTAAGAAGATTTCGTGTATTACTCTGCTCTTCATAGTAAAAATTCGTTATTTGAAGAATTTAATTAATTGTTATAACCGAATACATATTTAAACGAATGATATAAACTGTTATGAAATATTACGTTTTTAAAATTAATCGAGAAAAATATGGACGGCATGGAGAGAGATGGAATCTCGATTCTTTCGAATGTTCCGAAATATTAGGACAATTGATTTCACTTTTATTCCGATTTTTAGGATATAAAGTGGATAAATTGGCTCGGGTCTTTTCATACCCTTGTGTGATCGTTAAGGGTTCATACATGGAATGTCTCAGAGAAAACTACCTTATACTATATAACACACTACAAATTATACATAATTGCAGTTATTTAAAAAACGATAATTTTATACTTTAAATTATGTTTCTTACTCAATTTTTACGTTAATAGTGTAATAGCAATGTAGTTCCGGAAACAAAATTTTCGTGATATCGATCACCGATAATTACGATTGCATTCAACACGTTAAATAATATGAGTAAATGGTTGAAGAGCGGGAACAGTAGTAAAATGTTATCGAATTTATAATACTGTTTCGAAACGTATGCTAGAAAATACCTAAAATATGATTCAAGATAGGACACCATAAATTTCCAAACGTAACTGAATCGAATCCAGCACCAACCCCTGAATGTCAAACAGTCGTGTGTAATACTGAAATATGAGTATTTAACTATAGATTAAGGAAATAATGAGTTGGAGATAAGTTAATCCTTGGCAGATAAGATGAAAAAGAGAGAAGGCCGCCAACCCCTACGCGAGTGGACATCTTTTCAGAGGGTGAGACCGACATTGTATGCACATTGTTTGGTGGTGTATAGTCAGACGGCGAGCGTTGCACAGAGCCTGTATAGTAGGGGATTCCCAGGGGACTTTTGGAATCGATTTGGGATGGAAATCATTACGGCAGATTTGAATGACTATCTTCGGAATTTATCTCCGCCCTCCCTAGTACTTCTTTTCTTCCTCGTTTTACTGCCATCTTCGAGGGTTCATCGAGAACAATGTTACGGTTATGTTACTTAACTCGAATTTATTTTTGCTCGATAACAACTTTTATTTCTGTATTTATTACGATTATGCAAAAATTGTAGTTTTCTTTACGATTTTCCGCTTTATTTTCGTATCTTATTCAGTATCTAACAGATATACGATGAGTTACAATAGTGTTTGCAGCCTGTCAACTGTTCAGTTTTTGAAAATCACTTTAAAATCATTATGTTAAAATTTGTATTGATACGTATTTATAAATTGTCCATTTTATTCAATTTACGCAATCATCTTGAATTACCATCTTTATTATTATTTCAACTATAGTTGTTACGATGTTGACATTTTATTATAGATATAAATCTTGTATATGTCTAAAATATTTTTTGAATTTAAAACATTTTGTAAATATTGATTATTTTAACATTGAAATAGTTTTTCACGCACATTGCTCCAAAGAACCGATATGTTTAAAGAAAATATGTTCCATTAAAAAGAATAGATGTCATCTTCAAATTATTAAGGTATCTATTTGGACAAAAAATATGTTCAATAAGAAATTCTCTTCTTATATAAAGTTTGTGAACTTTAATTGAAAGACTTTTTTGAGGCACTGTATATGTATATACGTATACTTCATCGGCCAATATATTTACTGTTCAATCCGATATTGACTTGGATTACAAGTACAATATGCTTCAATGTTTAGGTGATTTAGCAATACGTTCATTATTCAGCTGATGATTATATTTTAACTACTTTAGGTAATTTTATCACAGTCATTATTGTTGCTATTATACTTTATTCACTTAAATATTTAATATCAAACATAATTAATTTAAGATATATCTCTAACAATAGAAACATAAGAATACTCTTAAATTTTATCTATGTGTAAGTTTAAAAATTGATGATCATGAATATTCTTGTGATTTACTATAGTAAACTAAGTGATATCTTTTCCGCATATTTAATTTACTTAATAACCACTCCATAAATCATTTTAATAGATTTTTGATGATAATGAGATCGCTTAAATACACTTAACAGTTTTTATCATGCACTATTTATTTCTCTAGAAGAAGCGGATGATCGACGATATTTTAAATTTGGACATAACATAAAACATTATAAAATTTACAATTAGAAAGGAATTTAAAACAATTGTTTAAAATTTCTAAATATTTCATTTGTTACATCCTTCTTTAAAAAGAAAACTCAAAGGATCTAGTTTCAAGTTGGATCATTCTAATAATCATTACATGATATTTACTTTATAATACTATATTACATTAAAGAAGTGAATAGATACCCAAGCTAATATACATAATTAAAAATACAATTATGATAATTTAATAAACAAATTAAAATTATTCATAATATATAATATGAGAGAATAATTTCTATATAATTCAATACATAATGCATCATCAGTTAGTCAACTACATTAAAAAAATTTTTAATTTCAAAAAAAGAATGACAGACTTGAAAATCTTCAAATAGTTTGAACTTTATTCAGTCAAGGGTAAGTGCAGGTACATAAGTTTGACTATGCATACGTTGTCAAACTTCGAAATGAGAGTTGTTGTTAAACATTAAAATGGGAAATGTTGTTATGATATCCCTATTAGTCCTTCGTAAGTAATTCCCGTGGGAATTGGAGGGTCGGAGGAGGCCCAAACGTTTCTACTGGGACTAAAAGGCGACGGAAGAAAGGCCCCTTAGGGGTTGATGCTGACTGGTTACACCCTCAGGACGAGTCGTCTGCCACCCTCTACCTACTTGAACCAGCTACCCCTTGAGACGTTCGACGACATAACCACGTGATATTTAATGGATAACTGTGTCGATGAAAGAGATGTAACTCTAAACAGTATCGCTTTAAAGACCAGACCCGCAAGCAACAAATCGTTACTCGACTAATTGCATTTAAATCTCTTTTGGGATCAGCGAATTGGTCCTGTTACAACCTTGAACTACTTTTCTCCGGTTAACTGACGTGTAACGATACTATCGAAATTCGATAAACAGTACAGTTAACCAATATGTTATGAACCATTTAGAGGATGTACAGTGCTGGTTGAAAGTATGCGAACATTTTAGTCGAAATTACATTTCGTGACAGAAGTTATGTAAGATATTTGTAATGCATGTATTAAGTTTTTCATTCCTGTTAATGAAGATAAATTTTTCAAGAATATTGGTATTGAAAACTGTTACTTTTATTAGTGCTGGTGGATAATCACACAAGATTTGTATTAATATTTCATAGATTGCGCATATTCTATGCTATTTTTATGTCCTTAAATTGTACTACACTGGTTGTTTTAATATTATGTTTGATATACAACATCCGCATATTTGCATTTGTTTCCCCGTTTAGTAATATTAATTCTCAAGCTATTGTATAGAGTTAAATTCTTACTTTGTAGGAAATTCAACTATGAAAACTTCTAACTTAAAATAGTTATACCTCTGGAAGAAAAACTACACTTCATTTTTATATGTACGTATATATCTAATGCATTTTCATGGTAAATTGCCTTAACTAACCAATTCCGAAACATTAAAACATACGTGTATTCTTCAAAGCACATGTATATTTAATTTAAAATTCCAATTTATGATGCACTCATTTTTTTTATTACGCTGAAATCTAATCATAAATTGTGTTCATAAATTACTTCAAAATGACCTGAAAATTACATAATATTTCCTAGTTCACTTTCAGCTTAGTAATTCCTTTAAACTCGACCGTAAAGCCACAATATTTGTCTCTCAATTCAGGACTGTATTTAACAGTAACCCAAATTGAAGTTAAGATCAAGTATCTTTCGACGAAACGTTAATGGAAGTCACGAGGAAAAAAATTGGTTTGTTTAAGTAACTACGACCCCTGTGTCTGCTAAGGTTAATGCGTACAAGGTAGACACTTATGTTAATTATTCCCGGTACAAATAAGATCGCGTGTTGTACGTCTATTAGAGGAGGAAACAACCGAAGGGCACGTAAGATTTTATCCTCCCTTTCGCTTTCCTTCAATAAAGAACACAGTACCTTTCCTCTTCTGCTCTTCGATCCACTTACCTCTTTATTCATGTTTATTTTCATCCCCCTATTTTCCGGGCTTGAAGTTTCCACTTGGACGAGGACGGGGATTCTCCTCTGATTTACCTACCGCCACGTAGGACAGCCATCGTAGTTCGTTTACGTTTCAATTTGGTTATTTTGTTCGTATAAATATTTGATGCCGTTCTGAAAGTCGCACCTAACTGGCGAATCGAAATGTATTTTGATATCGTGATTCAACTGCTCTTGCGCAACCAAACGAATTCCCAGGGATACTGTATTTCAAAGTATTTACATTTTATCGCTTCTTCGCCAACTCGAGCAATTTAGATCGTAATGCGACGTAACTTGGGCATAAATTGCTTTCCAAAATTGATACGATTAACGATGTCTGACGTAAATAAATATAGAAAATATGAGGAATAAATCCTTTTCACCAATGATTATCATTTACTTTTACCCATAAATGAGTTTAAATTAGAATGCGGATTATAGTCGCAAGACTAAAGTAAATTATTGACTTTATTTTAGTCGAATTACGGACTTTGGTAAAATAGCATATTAAATTTTTACTATTAAATTACTTTTTGTCTAAATACTGTTCGATATAATACTATAAATAGGAATAATTCAACAGGTAGATAACTAACTGTTTACAGAAAACTAATTTAACTCTTCGCGTGACATTTCGTCCATTTTTACAACTCACTTTATTTAGAAAGTATAAATAGAATTAGTTATGTATAATTTACATGTATCTATAACATTTGTAGGACGAAACAAATTGAGGTAGTAATTAAAGTTACTTATGTAACCCTCATCCGATTAAGTACAATGGATTTACAAACCTAATTTTCATTTGCTTCATTATAATTTAATAGATCATTTTTAAAAGAATGCTGCAAATTTTACAAATTGACCCTGAAAATTAACTGCACCTACTTTTTATCTAAATAACGTCCAAAAGTTCTATATTGCAATGAAATCTGATTGTTTTTGATCTTTTTGTTTAGCTTTTTGGTTTTTTGATAATCATTCTTATCAATTCAAGACTTATTTTCCTTGAAAATGTTCTGCTTTCGAAATAAGTATGTTCTTGAAAAACACTCTAAAAAGAGTCAGAATGTCGTAAAGAACACGAACCTAATTTATATTTGGTTATTTATCTAATAATAAGTATTTTTCATGATTTCTTATTTTGTCTTTAAACAAGTTTATTTATCTTACATCAAAACGTATCTTATAATAAAACAAACGAATTAAATATTATTGAATAATCATTATTTGATTGAATTGAATAATGATGTCGTTTTCAGTAGAGTTTATTTGTCTTAAATCAAAATGCATCTTCAAATAAAAAGAACAAATATATTCAATTGAATTGAATAATGCTGCCGTGCGAATGAAACGTTTCAACAGGCATTAAACACTGTTCTGAGGATTTCGTTCAGTAAGATCAAAGACGTGCTATCTACTCGTGCTGTATTATTCCGAGGCTAATCCGAGTCGTCTCATTCCCCAACAGTGAGTGCATGAATACAGGGTAACAACGTGTTGTCATTAAATAAAAATCAATCAGAAGGTCGTGAAGGAGGCTTAACGGATTTGCTTAGGCCCGGTCGCCCACAGCTTAGTAGCGTTACAGGGGAAATGGTCCCTTCGCGACCTGCATCCATGTAGATAGTTCTCTAACGTGTTATGTATGTTCTTACACGGTTTCCACCAGTCCCTAGATTATATTGAATACTAGCAAAAACAATGATGAAGAAGGTTTACTTTATTTGACAAATTTACAATTTAATTGTTGATACTTATGTACAGTCAGAGTTGAGCATTATTTGAAATAATCTAATGACACAAAATTCAAGCAACAAAGATATTTTTAAATAAAGAATTAATTATTTATTGGAATAATTTTTATTGGAAATATAACTTATGCGAATAATTAAAACAATGAATAATTGGGTATTCAAGTAGCTATTCGAAAATAATAGATGGCAGAAAATTTTGTTTGTAGTAAAATCTTACTTTAAATAAAAATGGCTGAATTAAAAGTTACTCGTCATTTTACAAAATTTAGTTTTATACAGAATTCGTTATTTTCAAAACCTTGCTTTTATACGAAATTCGTTATTTTTTGTTTTGTTTTGTATGACATTTTTATTTTAATATCTGTAAATAAATATTTACTCGAAATAAAAATTGTTCTTGTTTCTCAAATTTCTCTATTTCTTTCGAAATTTGTGTTGAAAGATTACTTAAAATAATTCTCAACTCTGTATACAGTGAATGAATAAAGGTATTAAAGAAATATGGTATATTTTACGATGTAACACAAAATTTACAAAACCGGGGATAATATATTAATACAATCACAAAATATGAATTGAGAACTTATAATGATTACAAAATGAAACGTGAATTTCTCAAACACTTGACCCATTTATAAGATGAAGGGTAAATTATAATTTGTACCTATTTACAGAAAATATTGTGTCACTTACTATATTTGTATCGCAACTATACATATATAAAAGTAAATGGAAATATTCGGATATGAAGTCTGAGTCATCATTTGCATTTAAAGTAGGTTTTGTTTATTTCACTGTTATCATCGTAAATATTTTCGTTTTACAATTATTATTAATTTTCTTGTGCGTTTTCTGAAGAACATACTTGTTTTAGATAAATTCTTGCTCATGTCGTTCTACGGATGAAAGTCTTTTTATTGTGGTTCTATTTTTAGCTAGTCCATACTATAACCTTATGAAATTATCTGCAAATTATTCATTAATGATTTGATATCTCTAATACATATTTTATAATTAGTGATCTACTTTATAAATAGAATATAACTGAAATATATAAATAGTGGATAATATTTTTGTTTTAGGCTATCATGTACGAGGGACAAGATAAGAATCCTGAGATGTGCAGGGTCCTTTTGACTCACGAAGTGATGTGCAGGTGAGTTGCTCTTTAATCATAACAATTTTTATTTCTTTGCCCACATCCATCATTCAACATTAATCCGGTTTTGTAATTAATAAATTGTCAGTACGAATCTAATATTGTAAATGCCTCTTAATTATATTAATAAATTATAACATTCGTTTCCAACAATAAATTCTGAAGTGTAGTCAATGGTTATAAAATACTGTAAATATGATACGTATATTAAACTTTTGTTTATTAATAATGCAAATGTCCAACGCAATTTCCTGGAAATCGCATCCGTAAAAGTAGCTGTATCCAGCGGTTATATGATACCTCCAGTATCAAATTTTCACCACGTCTAGCGTATTTCGTTGATTTGTCAGTGACATTATTTAGAAAAATTGTCTCATTTATCACTGAAAATCTAAATGTCTGAATCACTGAAATTTCTACTTACTTAGATTTGAAAGGTGTGTGAAACATTAAGTATAAATGTTCGACATTTTTAAGATATAGATAATCAAAAATACATAACTTAAAAATGAATTAGAATGCAAAGTCAAAATTATTAAAATGTCGTTGGTGAAGTGAAATTATTGTTTAGCTGATAGTTGAAAGCCACCCACCGTATGTTTGCACAAAAATTTTTACCAGCGTATCTACCTCAAGATCAGACTTTTATTGTAAGCAAATATGTACGCACGTGGTAGAAGATTCCTGCTCTTCATGCAAGCAACCTCCCTTGCGGTGGCTAAACTATAAACGTAACGAGACATACGGGACTGCAGTCATTCTCTGGGGGGTGGCTGACTCATTGGCCCATGGGATTTCGGTCTGACTACTCTACACCCCCAAAACTTGCAAAGTCCCAAGGGTTCCGGTAGTTTTTACACGACCTCGAAAGGCCTGACCCTTCTGGACCCTTCTCGAATCAGGTTCAAGAAGGAGCACACTTTCGACGGCGGAAATATGTACCGGAAGAATTATCAAATTATAATTCAAATTATACAGATGTAATCAAGAAAATATTCTGCATAGTTAAGCAGAATAATAATCGCGTACGGAAAATGGTAGATTTCACAGGAAATATGATGGACATTAGTAAATTTTCAAAAATAAGAAATAAAAACCATTAAAGTAATTGAAAGTGAAACAATAACAAATGATAAACACTATCTTTTAATTTTCATAAAATTAAAGCACAGATCATTTTAAAGATGCTTCACATAACATCGATTAATGCAATACAGCATTGCAGTAATAATAAAGCTTTATGCGAATCTTAAGACGAGAGTCAAATATTACGGAGTTTAAAACTGTGGTACATTTTTCTTTATAAAATACACATACTTAAGCTTAAATGTGAGAACTAGAAAATCTGAATACATCAACCGAAATTAAATTATTAAATATGTCGCGAAGAAAAGTAATGCATAATCTAACTCTCTAATTAGTTTGTTTCGTTTTGTTACAGTCGGTGTTGTGATAAAAAAAGTTGCGGGAACAGAAATGAAACACCCAGCGATCCTGTGATCATCGACCGGTGAGTGATACTTTTAATATTTTTTTTAAATACAAATTGTTTGACTGTGAGTCGAATACAATTTTAATAAAAATTGTGTCATTTTAACAAAATGACACGATTGTGCTTAGTTTCATTTACAAATATCACAACAAATATTATTTTTTAATTTAGTAAGTGGATAAAAATATTAGGCTTGTAGCTTATTAAACATGCGTTTCAACTGTAGGACATGCAGTTCGGAAAATACCTCTAGGGTTAAGACTATTATTGACATTTATTTAATTTAAAAAGAATTTACGAGCAGGTATGAAAGAATGTGTCGTCAAGGAATGAGTTCCCTTATAAATTTGGGTTGTTTATTCACCCAAACTACTCAAAACAATCAAATAATATTATTGGATAATTCTTTAACCAGCCAGCATAAAGTTTTTATAAACTAAAAAGTATACGTAAAAAAACACTTTGGAGAATTGAGTTTTGATCAACTTTAATGTGCTAGATTTCCTGTTTTCTTTTTTCTTAAATTGCGTATTATATAAGTACAAATACGCAGGATCTTGATAAATATATAGTTTTGTAGGATTCTGTAACATTTTCATGGTCTTAGTATGATTAATCTTATCTCTAATGCAAATAAGATAATAAATGTAATATAAATAAATGAAAATAATGAAAATTGTTGAGGGGTGGAATATGTCCTCGTATAAACATTTGCAGATCGCAAACAATTGAACAAACTTCATTTTGTAAATGCACAAATATCAACATCGGGTGTATCAACTTGATGACGCGAAAGAATTAAATATTATGTTTCATTACTTTCTGTGAAAATGTGTTCTGCAATAAAATGGATTCTCTAATCACCAGATCAAGAGAACTGATTTCTTTTTTTTTTTTTTTTATACATCGTCGGTTTAGCATCATGAAATTTGTATGAACTTAATAATGAAGATTGGTATTAAACAACCATAGTTTTCCAAACTTGAAATAGCTAGTATTTCAAAAAATGTGCCCTTTAAATCACCACTTTTCAAATTATCGTGCAATATAACTAACAAAATATTCAACTTAATTTTTGTCGCTGATGAAAATGAAGCGTTATTTAAAATGAATATTTATTTTTTAATCCATCGCTATTTTACAAATTTTATAATTTTCCCTCCCAATTGAGGTTCTTTACCTGAGTGGATTGTTAGAAACTGAATATCCTTTTTTATAAATATATAAATTTGTCAAATTCCTAGATTTGTCATTTCCCAAGTCCTCAAATTTCCAAATTACTAAGCTACTATATTTCTAAATTATATTATACTTTATTTTTAAATTTTCTAAATGTCTACCTTGCGAAATTTTAACTTTTCTATTTCTCTTTCCCAAATTGTCAAGTACTAAATCCCCAAATCCCAAAATTTAAAAAATTCCTAGGGCTCGGAACATGTATATTTCCAAACCCTTAGTT
Source organism: Megachile ligniseca (assembly GCA_945859555.1). Classification (NCBI taxonomy): domain Eukaryota; kingdom Metazoa; phylum Arthropoda; class Insecta; order Hymenoptera; family Megachilidae; genus Megachile; species Megachile ligniseca. Next base: position 1,167,979 of record OX243785.1, read on the forward strand.
ACCCATGTGTCTGAACTCCAAATTCCAAAGTTCCCAAGTCTCAAGGTCCATAAATATCTACGTTCTCAAATTTCTATGTACACATATTCCTAAGTCTCTAAATCCCCAGACACACAAATTATTATTTCTCTATAGGTCAGATTTGCTTCAGATCAAGATTGTGAAACCCTTCAAAAATTTGCAATCTAACAAAAGTGCACTACGTTTATTACATCTATAATTATCATACTTGGGAATAATTTCTATTAATTTGTACACACAAAATGTTTGATAAAATTTAATAATCAAAACAGACATGTTTGCTTCAAAATAATAGAAGCTAACTGAATTCACCACTTCCGAATAAACAGCAATCTATGGAAAGCAGGAAGGAAGTACAAAAAGCTTATTTGTACTGGAATCGTAATTGAAGATCGAGGGCGGAGTAGGGAAGCTCTATTGGACATTTTCTTCAGCATTTGTAGACAAACAGATAAGCCGTCCGATTTCATAGAAACGTCAACGACCGTGATATCAGTTTACCACCCTCGCTATCGTTCTTCGCAACGATCTGCAAAGTAAGGGAACCAGATAACTCGTTCTTGCCGGTACCCACCTGCAAGATAGCGTCTAGGAACCAGGGATATTTAGGCTTGCAAAATACGTTTCGTACGAGGTGTGGTGAGACTAGTAGGTGTAAGAGCACTCGAATGCTTTGGTCGTGCTTATACCACCTTCACATTCTACATGGTGCTGCTTGTCCTTAGAAATACGGACATACATTCTTTCTCTTCCTACTCCATGGTACCTTTCTCTTTCTCTCTTGAAACCTGACTAACGTTGGGAGTAGTAGGGTGAGCCTGGTATCTGAATAGGCTATAGAGTGTCCTGAGATAGGAACGGTAGGAAGGAAGAGGTTTCCCGCGGGACCCAGGCCGAGATAGTCTTCAGGAGGACATCTTGTGCTCAGGGGTGCTCAACCCCCCCGGTTTTCGATACAACGATGTCTTGTAGCTTTCATCCTCATCCAGAGGATATGTGTTTCACATAGGTGACAAGAAAAGCCTAACGGGCTTGTACCTTTACCTATTTTTCTACACCCTGCTGTCTTTTCCAATCCTCATACACTGGATTTAAGTAACACGCTCTTGCTGTAAAAGTTATTTATTGCAGTTGAAGAAATAGGCTTTTCATTTGATGGTGTACGATATTGCATGACTGGTCTGTGAAAATAAAATAGTGTGAGGTATAGAGGTGTCTTGTCCACATTTTTCTTTTCTTTGCACAGTGACCTGATTTGTGTCCTTACTTACGCCACTGTAAATATATATTAACAGTGAATCGATCGACGTATGATATCACGTAAGTTAATGTACACATTAATTATTTATTTTGAAGAAAATGGACACAGACTTAAAAAAACACCTTAATAAATTTTGTAAGTTAATAAAAAGAACTTGTAAAATCGTTATTCGATCGCTTTAGTAATTTTAGTAATTGCTTTTAGCGTCTTATACGAAAACATACATTGACGTACACAGTAGAATGAATTATTCATAAACTGAATAATTAGTCTCTAATATAGCACTTTATATTATTAGTTTAATAAGAGTACCACAAAAAGTGCCATCTTCTTTCCTTTTCTAGTAATTGTATTAATTCAAATTTAATCCATTAGATCCATTTAAAAAGACATCAATGACCTTCACGTGATCTCCGCGCGCTCACCTGTAAAGTATTAACTACGCAAAATTATTCCCCTTCAAAATAGATTAAGTTTTGTTTAAAACACTTTTTTATTAGTGAATAATTATAAGGATAATTGTAATTATAAATCGGAACGAGGCATACTGTATATGTTGAATATGTAAAATATAAAAATTAACATAATACTGTTAATCAGTATAAGACAGGAAGTGTTGTGTAAAAATTGTATAGATAATTGTATGAACATTATAGGTTTGATAATAACCATATTTAAATAGGCACTATGTTACAACATAATTTAGTCATGAACAAACGTGCCCGTAGGGTTACGGTACATGAACGGGCCAATGAGGCGTACAGAGAGTATCGATGAGTAATAAATTTCAGTTTGAAAATTCAAAAGTTCTTTATATAAATTTCCGAATATGTAAATTCCTAAATATTTTACCTGACTTCAAACAACGGCAATAAATGAAAACGCGGTTCGCGGTATAATCCACACTTGGAGATAGATAACGATCTTCATGTGCAGCATGTTCCGCTTACGGATGAAAATGGAACATGATCGAAAATAGTAATAAAATATTCGTGATTCATGCAATGAATCACAACCAAAATACACTAAAATCGTTTACTAATTTTTCTTAAAAAATGCACAGTACAAATATGATACTTCTGAAACAGATGGAACAATATTGTATGTATGTATATTATTAATTCCTTGCTTACGAGCAAGAAACTAAGTTTGATCAAATTTTAATACAAAGTGAATATATTTGATGACACACAAAGTTTCGTGAATTAAGTATGATAACAATCATCATGAGAAAATTATTTGTATTATTTTAACAATAGATTTGAATTTGTCGATCAAGTAACTCTTATGCATATACCATTTTAGAATGAAAACAATTTGTAATTTGAAAATAGATTTTCCGCTCTCTACAAGGTAATGTGCCGTTTGTTTTTGCGAGTACAGAAAATTCGATTTATCAAACGTTAATTTTATTCACTTCTCTTTGTAAATAGAAACTGTTACGATAGTTAAGTTTACTATGTTAGTCGAGCGATAATAAATTTATATCGAAAGACTTATCCTTGGTAGCATTAGAAAAATTAATCTCGAAAATGCTGGTTCGGTGGCAGACACGCACGCACCTAACGTAAGTAACATCGTATAAACCGCGATATAATGTAAATGCAACCACGTTGTGGTCGCGTGTCGCATCGAGCGCCACCCTAAACTATGTTTCTTGCTTGGTTTGTGGTAGATCGTGTCGAGCGTGGAGTAAATGAACGATTCACAGGATTACAAGATTCAGTTAGCATACGCATTATGTTTATCATGCGTTCACATGCATACAATGTTTGTTTCATATTTGTCATGAGATTTTAGAGTTTAATCCTGACCTACAGTTATTCACAAAAATCTTCGTATATCACGAAACGAAACACGTTCACTGCCACACTGAAGTAATTCAAAATTAGATTAGATAGTATTTTTCTTTAAATACTGTTGAAAGTTTGATCAAGTGGTATTTATGTATATTTTGGACAAACCTTACCAAATATTTCCACAATATTTTGATATATTTATTGTTCATAGTTCCATGTTGTTAATGTGAGTAATTGATATATAAATGATGCAGCTGTCAAAGTGTTAAAATATGCAATAATTTTAGTGACAAACTTATTTATTAACAGTTCATAACAAAATGATACAAATGTAGTGTAATATTTGATCAAATAAGAAAAATGAGATAACGACAGTCATCGTAGAGTTTTCTTTTTATAAAAACAATTATAGCAGATTATATGAGATATCTATTTTTATAAAAACTCAACAGTACGTAATAATGTTATGCTTCATATATTAATAAATAAATATGGTATTATAATTCATGTATTAGCAAATAAATATCCATTTATTTATTTATATCTACTCTAAAATATTATAATATAAAGCATAATATTATATATTCTAAAATAATAGACTTCCGTTAATCCGTTAATAACAGATATCCATATTTTTATTGCCATATTTTGCAGCAAACGTGTAAACGCTGTTTGCAACCCTCCGCTTTAAAACGTTTAAATAAATGACTTTGTGTGTTTGTTTTCTGTGATAAATGAAAATATGTTTTTAATATGTACATTTACGGAAGTGTTTTTGAGCACTTTAGTTCTGTATGTCCACTTCGCTTTTACTTTTATGTGAACAAATGTTTGTTTTATAAACATTTATGTGAGAAGATTTGTATTCTGTATCTGCAATAGGACAAAACTATTGTTTTTAAAATTTAATATCGAAAACTTGCTTCTATAAACTATTAAATTAACCATGAAATATTAATGTTATGCAAATAAAAATCGATGTAGTAAATCTGTTTTGTTTCTTACAATTATGTTAGGATGAATATTTTTAAATAGGTTATTACAACTTTATTCTATATATTCCGATTTAGTATTCTTTTTTGGTCATTTTAATTCTTTCTAAACAATATTTAACTGGTATATTGTTTGATAGTTACTATTCTATTCTAACATTTCATAAATTTTTAATATCAATTTCGAAACGAATTCATTTAATAATCAGAATGTAATTGAAAATAAAGTATATAACTTTTCTTTATATATCACTAAAATTTAAAACTCAGTCCAATAAAAAACAAGCGTGTATCTAAATACTTTTAAGCGACAGCATACGTGTTGTAAAAGTCAACATCGTACTGGTGTCCTAATATTTTTACAACTCGTTCTATACATAGGTATATGTACACTTTACATGTGTACATTGATGGGCTAATAGATTTTCGGTCTGGAACAAAACCGCAATGGAAAGCGCGAGGGCCCGATCGAGAGAACGAGCGAAGGGTATCAATGCCACTTTGATTGAGGTGGCCCTGGTCGATTGTGACATGCTCACTCAACTGTGCAGAAAGTACAGCACAGACCCCATCAATCGTGTATATCTGACTACTAAAAAAAAGGACAAAAAACAAAAGCGGTTCCTATGCCTAAGCGTGGCCATTTTTTCACCCCATCACTTTCTCTCGACGAACGTTGAAGGGAACAGTCCGGCAAGGGTGTACGTAAGGAAAAGTAGTAATTAGAACTCCTGTTTAAACAGTTAAAGTTAATTTTTCACATTGATTGCGCCAACAACTTACTTCCAATCCGAAAATTCATTTCCACAATGTTTCAATTAGAAAATATTTAATCTTTTTGTTACTGTAATCGTTACCGAAAAATATTTTCGTGTATTTGTATTTTAAAATGATTAATTCAGTTAAGTATTAATATCCAATTTTCTGTTACTAAAAGTAGGGACAAGTAACTGATAGAAGGTTAAATGGTTTTAGGATTTTTGTTGCTAATTATATTATCATTATTAGTTCTTGTTTCTAATTTTAATTGCGATAAAAATAATTTAGACGTTCGACTTAAGAGAAATAGACTGTATAACGTGAATGAAACAAGTTTGTTCCTAATTTAAAAATTTATCTTTTAATTTCATTTTCAATATTGTTTATTTTGCCAAAAACGTTTTTAATTTTAATTGTTATTTTTAAATATCTGTTGTATCCGCGTTATATGGAAGTCTAAGTGCTTTGTGCTGAATTACAATAGTCGCCCGTAGTATGCAGGATACAATGATCGTTTCCCATTGAGCAGTTATAGTTGCCCGTAGTAATGAAGGAGTCAATATGCAACTACAATACTTCTCTTTTCTATTTAAAATTATTGTAATTAAGTATTAAATGTGTTTTTAACAATGATTTAATGTTCGTATATGAAAAATAATGATTGCCTCGATATTAACAACGTACAACTAGATAATTATTATTTAACTGTTTACTATAGTATTAAAATTATCATTAACCACGTGGCTAATTACTGTCATTTAACATTACTTATATGACAACTTCTTGGTCCGCTATTTTAATTAATTGTTATATTAATTACTTTGTAATTAATGTAATTTTCACAATATCTGCACAATTTTAAGAGGTGCATAGTTTTGTTTTCGTTTTTGAGGTAAAACAAAGGTACCTGTAATTTTGAAGTCAAATGGTCAACTAATTACAAGAAAAATACACTTCGTCTGAAAAAATCGTATATCAAGTATATAAATATCAGAACAAATTGTTTATTAATGATTGTAATGTAATAGTAAATGTATGGGACTCTAAACGTTTTGTCCCGTTTATAGATATATTCATTTCACATACAAGATTAATACCATTCGAAGTCTCCTTGAAATGAGGGCTAGGCGCTACCTTCCTTGCTAGATACAAATAACTGACTTCTAGAGTTAACTTTAGCAAATACTTCAAGCTATCAATTTGTTAAATTTGTTACTCTTATGCAGCACATTAGACCAATAAGCAGGCACATTTTCTCTGAATAACATCGAATGCACTATAGAGTTCGATATAGGACTATAAGGGCTTAAGTTACATTTAGATGCTGGTCAAAGTTGATCGATCCACGCGTTGCATCAATCACCAATACAATGAGGAGACGTACCTCGAGAATAGTCGTAGAGAAGCTAGTGCTACGCTGGACTCGGAAACCAATTAACATGCATAATTAAAATGGCATTGTCGTGGCCGTACAGCTCCAGGGGCTCTGCCGTCGACTGACGAATCCCCTGGGACTAACGCCGTTCCATAATTACGAAAATCCTCCCCCATCCACAACCAGGTTCCTCGATTCACCATGTCCCTCCACCCTATATCACTCTTTCTCCAATTGCAATCAGCATGCCGGTAACCCTCCTTGAAAAACATAGTATAGCGCGAGAAAAATCGGGCATCGGGTCGTCGTGGACCAAGACCGGAACTGCCTGCAGCCAATAACGTTCGAACAGGCCATTCGTTGGCCCGATTGGTTAACTTTATTTCGCTTGACGGGGCAAACCCTTAATTTCGAAGCATCGATCATAGCCCTCGTGTGCCCTCCGCCGTTGCAACCGCTTCCTCGTTCGCGACCCTCAGCGTCTCTCCGCTATATACCCTCCGTCAATTTGACGGATTCCATTTCGGGTGGCGCGCGACGACGATCGTTTCGTTTCCCTGGACGTATGGCCTCTTCGAGGGGACGACACGAGGGAATTTTTCACGAGGAAAATGGCAACCGAGGGCGATTAATGCCGCGATGAACGTTACTTCGTTCTCCAAAGGGAGAGTATACTGTATGCCCAGTTTAAGCGTGTACATTCGACAGCAAATCTGGCTCTCCTAGAGAAACTATGGCATCCAAGTATGAAGAGACCTTGCATTGGTTCATTATGAACATGAAACTCGAAAATTTGTTGGTGGAGAAATTTGAGAATTGGGAAATTTGGAAATTTAAAAGCTTGAAATCCTGGAAATTTGGAGATCAAAAAGTTTTGAAATTTATGTCTCCATATGTATTCTTATCCAAGAAAGTCTGCGTTACATTCGAATGTACACGCTCTTATTCATCCAATTATCGAAAGTGGAGGAAAACCTTTGATATGATGGTTTGATTTGATAGAAAAAACTTGATAGATGACTTGAAGCTCTTTCGTAATTAGCACATCGGCGACGGATGATGAATAATTGCGTTATTCAACAAGTTCCCCAACACCAATGAGTTAAAAGCGTTAAAGACCGTCAGTTAAAGAATAATTGAAATGAAACTAAAGTATTTGATGAAACATTTAATGTAAGTTACTGTTTAAAATCTTAAACTAATAAATTATAAATAGTAAAATAAGAAAAAGTTCTTTCGATCGTTATTATCCATTATATGCAGGTAATCGCAGTTAGGATCTTAGAACAATTTTTTAATTGGACCCAAAGGCATCATAAAATGTATCTGTACCACATTTCATCGAACAAGCGTGCTCAAAGTGTCGTCGTGCACGATTAAATATCTAACTACATCTGCATTCAATAATTATATCTATGTTATGCAGAGAAAAGGCATTGCAATCTACTGCAATTAGAGGTCTACCAATGACTAAATATGCATTAGGTGATAAATACTTACACGAAATATATTAATTTTAAATTTATTACAATTCTTTTCATTTATAACTTAACTATATTTATATAAAATTAAATAATAGAAAGAACTTTAAAATTAGTACCAGTATCTAATATTGCGTGCATAAAATATAATCGCGATAACATGTAGAGACAAATAATATTTATGCTCGAATGAGTAATTATTACGTGATAAATCGATTGAAAAATGTAACGAATTGTTACAGGACGTAAACGATAAAAATTGTTTCCCTTGCTTCGTTTTAGAATAATGACAGTGGCTATTATTACTCGTTAACCGCCAGCGGGTCATTCTCCTCTATTATTCACAGAGATTATAATATCGATGTAATTCTTTAGGATCTGATTATAAAATTTTCAGCAAATTGTATCTTTCTACGAAACTTTATTTCATCGCTTTTGATTTCACGTTAGAAGTCCCCATCAAGGTTTCTTCTGCTAAAAATTAGACAGTTAACATCTGACGTCAATTTTGACATTTTGATCAGAAGTAAAGAAACTATGACAAAAATAGTTTTCAAATTTCTAGATTAGAAAATTCTTTATGAAAACGGTTGCACAAGTATATTCAGATCACCTCGGAGGTCAGATATTAAAAAGCTCTTTTTAAATACAATGTTCTCAGAAGGTCTAATTTATACACTTCGTATTGGAAATAATAAAATTATGTTTGTTCTTCTTCTTGAAGATCTTCAGTTAGCTCGATATCGATTACTTCTACGTCACTTTCTTCAATTAGGACGGATTCCGTTAAGAAATTGACAAGATCCACATCATAATTGCCACGTTACTTTAAGTAATTGTACTGAATGCACTGACATAATACTAGCCGTGAGTCTTGTACTGCTAAAAAGACGTAAGAGTTTTTCTACAACCATAGTCTGGTCCACAGACTTTGGAACAGTTGTACAAAATAGCATTTAGCAAAATGTATGGAGTGTCTAGATGACTAAATGTTTACAGTATTATAATAGAATCGTAATCAGTTTCAAAATGTCATTTATCGCTTACTCTCAGCATTGGGGATTAAATGCATTATCAAGCACGAGTAATAACTCGTAAATTCATATGTTATCTCCGAAATGGTTCCTACTACGAAAAAAGACTGTACAACCTTTTCTAAAGAGAATATTCTCAGCTACATATTCTGCAATTTTGTCGCAGCATTGCGAAATAACAAGATATTCGAAAGAAACTATTTTAGCGACTCGAGGTATAATGTTTAAAATGACAAAATAAAGGTCCATACACAAAATTGATCTCCTTAAGAATAATTCCGTAGATTGGTGATATTTTTATCTAATTTTAAAAGGAATTTTAATGTTAATAATAAGTTATATACAGGTACGTAATAGAGAAATTACATTCGGTAACGCAATAAATTGAAAAAAAAATGAAATCGTGATTCTAATCTGTGTAAAATATTGTTGGTATCAACAAGTAGCCATCTTGCTGTCTTCGTTATACTCTTTCTAAAGGTACGCTTGTCGCTAAATATAAAGATAAATGTACACCTTTTCACTTTAGATGATCATTGTGGATGATTTATTGAAAGACATTGTTTTTATCCGCGTTTAATCTAAAGTGATAGTACAAAATGACCAATGACTGTCTAGAACTTCATGTTGGATCGAACAGATAGTTTACACGTACTGGAACAGCACTAACAAGTATAAATTTATATTTTATAACGTCTGTACATTCTGTTATGATGTAGTCTAACACTACTCAAACTTTCATACTTCATGTTCATTGTAGAGAAGTCATCCATAATGATCATCCGAAGTGAAAAGGTTTATATTGGTCTTCAGTTAATAGAAGTCTAATACAAAACTTTAATATTAAATATTTCTTAAACTATATTCTTAATACTTAATATTATATACTTGAATTACATACGTCCAGAACTCTATTCTTCATTAAATCGGTCTCATGAATTGATAAATTCGTTTGTAAAGTACATTATAAACAGTATCTTCTTTTCAATAAGGACATGTACATACACTTGATAATTTTTAAATTCTCAAATTTTCACACCTCCAAATTTAAACATTTTTTTTTTAATTTTCAAGTTCATACTTTGCAAGTTTACAAACATCTTATTCTCCAGGTTGTCAAGTTTTTAAATTACTAAACTTCTTTACTTACTAATTTTTTAGTTTTCAAATTTCAATTTTTCCAATCCAAATGATCAAAATTAAACATTTTTACATCCCTTAAATTTATAAATATCCACAATTCTAAATTCCTTTATCGCTACATCCTTAAATTTCTAGGTTTCCTAATCTCTGGATCCACAAATTCCTAGATTTTTACATTCTCAAATACATATAATTATATCCCTAAATTTCTAGACCCTCACATCCTTAGACCTCCTAATTCCCGGATTTCTATATCCCTAAATCCCCAAATCCTTACATTCTCAAATACCTCTACCTCTGAATTTCTGGGTTTCCAAATTTCCAGGTTCCTAAGTTCTTAGATTTCTAAATCTCTTTATTCCCAAGTCGCAACATCTCCAAATACTTATATCTTTAAATTCTTAGTCTCTCCAATCTCTAGATATCTAAATTGCTAGATACGTCAATAGAATCCAAAATCCAAAAGTTCCCAACTGCTTAACTCATCTCCAAATTTTTTAATCCTCAAAAGTTCCTAAAACTCAAGTCAAAGCAAACTAGGTAATTATGACTACAATGTTAATATAAATGAAGAGATTCTAAATATTAGATGTTTTTTTAATTTAGCGATTTTTACTGAACTCAAAATTCCATTCTTACGCAAATACAATTTAGGTTTATCACGTTTTAACTGGGATGTGCGTCAGGAGTCTAACTCGACGTTATTAGCCAAGGAGTTAAAAGAGAATGTAATATTCTAACCTTAATTTGCTGTTAAGTTAATTAACCCAAAACGGATTCTAATATTTTCCGAACGGTACGCAAATAACTAACGTATAACTCGAGTTTCTGCATTTGCGAGGAAAACATTAAATAACAGATATTACAGTAAGATAGATAAAGAGGAATATATGTTAAATATGTTAAATATGTGAAAAATGTCGTTTGATGGCGCTATTACGATGCTCAATGGGGCATCTATCATCCATATAAATACCGGCTCGCGATATTCCCTTCGTCGAGTCCAAACGCGTAACAATCAATCGTTACCTTAATTGATTGCGATTGGTGGAGGAGGATGCTCGAGCGATTTGACTGACGTCACAATGACACACGGATTGTCAATCAGTCGCGCTTGTGGCGTTAATGCATGCAAATTTGGCCGAATCGTGCTATGTTGTCTCGCACCCTTGCCGCGTCTCCATCAGTATGGATTCGATATCAAGGGCGGTCAGAGAATTTCTGTTGCAGTTATTATTGCAGAATACTAGAAATTCTTCCGTTATTCGACTTAAACACCGATTTATGAATTGATTGAATATTTTACTTGCATTTTGTATTCTTATGCTTTACAACAGCAAAATGTTTATTTCAAAAGATATCATTTTATATCCTACATTTTTGTACCTCCGAAAACATTTCTCGACTTCAAATCGAGAACATGTGCGTTGGGATTAAAATTATCCGATGGGTATTTATAATACTAATAAAATCAGATCGTTTATATTAGCTATAATAAACATAGTATTTAAAAGAGAAAATAATTTTAAAGAAATTCATACTTTATAACGTACAATTTCTATAAAATTCTATGAATTCCTATAAAATTATACAAACACCTACCCTTATTTTTATTTATAAAATACGCTGGTAAAATTATACAAGCAAAACTGAATACGGAACAAAAAAGCAGTCCGTTCTCATTTCATATATCCGTTATAACTTTTTAACAAAGTGTTTGGAACCTTATGTTGATACAACATTCAATTTTTACTTTCACGGATAAAGTATGTTAATAAAGTTTGGTGCAAAAACTGAGACACCCTGTATATATTCAATAGATACTTTAAATTGGCTGGAGAAAAAACAGAAAGAAATAATTAATATAACAAACGCATTAAGAAACCGGGACTGAAACATGTCAGACATCGTAAAAACCGGAAACGTTTTGACGTCCCGTTAAAAGCTAATCAGGTGAAAGTGCGTGCAATCAACGACACATGTTAGACCGCACTGCATTAATGATGTTTCTATGTAACAAGTAAGCACCGTTGCTTTCGATGAAAATGATGAAAACTGTCAAGCGTAGATAGGGACGATAATGACGGGTCTCGGTTGCCTGCTCGTAGATGACACACATCGATAAGGGAAAACTTATTAAGCGAACGACATACACGATGCATAGTGAAATAGGTTTACCATTCAATGATCCGGTGGGAAATCTCTCTCACCCATTGCTCTTAACCGGCTACGCCCTATGGTTCTCTCCACTTTTATGTATGTCGTTCGCTGCGCTAATTAAGATGTGAAAACACAGTTCTGTCCATACATCGATTTTGTAAGTTGATGAAGTAAACGGTAATAAATGAACGTTTCCTGCTGTTGGTTGAAAGTATTAGAGTAAGCGTTGAATGTTTAACGTGATTTGTTGACTTAAACGTATCACAAAATAAAACTTACAGCAATTGGAATTGGGGAGAAAAATAACACACTGCATTTCTAGTTTTTACTGACTTTATTCAAGAGGCTTGAGCAGATATCTGTTCGCTTAGAAAACCGTACGAAAAGTAGAAAGGCATTCAAGTAGTTGAACTATTTATTGTCCGGGCTTATAGGTCCCAAATAGTTAAGAGATCCGTCGGCTCCATAGTGCCATGATCATTTCTCTATTTACAGTGGGTGGCTAATTGTTATAATCAAACAAAATGTTTCATATCTTATAACGTTAGTCGATGGAATAGCACTAACATTTTTATTGTATTGTTACAATATGTTATTTTTATAATATACAAAATACAAAAATACATATAAAAATACAATTATTTCATAAGTCAAAAATTTCAGATGCTCAAATTTTTACATTTATAAATCTTTGGATTTTTAGATTTTAAATTTCTCAAAGTTCTAATATTTCAAATTTTCAAAATGTCCATAAGATACGCTGCCGTACAAACATTAGTGCAACCAAGGCTTTTAGAGTCGGCTTGATCATACAGCTTTACTACTAATGTCAAAAGCCTATATTAAGCATGAGCAAGTAATTAATACGTAGATATTTGAAAATTTTAGAATTTCAGGACTTTGCTATTAGGGAATTTGAAACTTTGAAAATTTGTAAATTTTGAATTTTAGGAATTTGGAATGTCATAATTTAAAAATTTCGAAATTACAGAATTTTTGAATTTTCAAGCTTGTAAATTAAAGAATTTAGGAATTTGGAAGCTTGACAATTGGAGAACTTTGGAATGAAGAAATTTTAAAGTGCATAAATTAGAAAATTTGGAAATTTGAATATTTGATAACTTAAGTGATTTGAAAATATGAAATATGAGGATGTAAGTATTTTATAATGTGAGAACTTCCATTCAAGAAATACTGAAATTTAAAAAATTTAAAATTTAAATGACTTAAAAATTTGGAAAATTAAATATTTAAAAATTCGAAAATTTCGAAATTTACATGTTTGGAATCTAATAAATGTGAGAATTTGCAAATCTATGAATTTAGAACAAAGATAGGTTAATCATTTCAATGTTTGAAAATTCGGAAATTTGAAATTTAAAAAATTTTTTAATTATTAATCCAAAAGTTTGGAAATTAAAACAGATGCATAAATCTCAGCACGTGCAAAAATTTCAATACTTATTAATTGTTTATCGATAAAATTAAAACTTACATACATAAAAATTCATTTACTGTTACTTAAGCATTTGTTTAATTTTGCTAAATATTGTTATAAATATATAATACAGTCTCGTTAATTAACTTTGATTATACTGAAATCTCACAGAAAAAAAAAAAAGAAAAATGGGTACCAATCCATGTTAGATCAATCAGCATTTTTCAGCTTGACTGATCATAGAAGCACTATTTTCTGACGTGCTATTAGGAAAATCAAAACACACTCGGTGGCGATACACGTTCCCGTACACGAAGCATATGGGACCTCGTTGCTGGGGGTATCACACCCTTCATTCTGGTTATGCCCCTAAAATAAATGGACGAATGTACGCGTGCCCACTCTTCTATAGAAACGAGAACGACCGATCACTCGAGCGGGAAATCGTCGGATAAATAACGCTTATATTTGAACGGCTAATTATTTTTTTTTTTTGTTACACCAGCCACGAAATTTTTAGCTAATAAACGTTGGTCAGATTGCAGGAACGTAACAAAAATCGGGAATCGATTAAAGTACCGGCACAAAATAATCGTATACCAAGTGGAATAATTTAACATAACATTAATACGAGTTTGGCTCAAGTGGAGAAACATTTTCCACGCGTTCTTTCAAAAAACAGGTGGTTGTTTTTCATCGGTTGAATTTATCAAATTTCAATTATGAATCTTAACGCGAATGACTTAAATTTCCTTGTTCTTCGATTCGGAACTTTGAAATTCTGAGAGATTCCTTCTCGATCGTTAGGAGACAAAAGGAGTCGCGGAAGCTTAAAATGTCCGGATCCCTCGTAAATTCGTCCAATTAGCCGAATCACCAAAAAATTTACGGAATATACCGTCTACCGGTCGACAAATATGTGGGGGATCCTTTTAGCGAATCCGGAGAGGAAGAAGGCGCCTGAAACACTCGCTTCACTCGCGAAATACGACTGGAATCTATATTGGATATTATCGATATCTCGATCTATTCAGCCTGCTAATGGAAAACTTATGCTAAACTAACCCCTGTCGATCCATTATGTATCAGCGGAATCGGTCCTGGAATTGCTTAAGCGAGCCATTTGGTACGTTTTTTGGCACATGTCTGACAGAAATAAACATTTGCACCCTGTGTACTTTTGAAGGGTGACGACAACTCTGTTTATCGTTTCCGGTTAAAATGGTGGATTGATAACGTGATTTGAGAAACTAATTGATTATTGTACCTTCCGAATGTTCTTTTCGTTGTCGACATTTTGTACCTTTAAAATTACTGTACAAAATTAATTTGAGGAAAATGATAATTAGAGTAGATATGCCGTTTGTGACTTCTCTGACATTTTCGAATCATTCACTGATATGAACAGAAAAAATATACATGGAAGTAACAATGATAGTGTACTCCAAAATATACAGAAATTCAAAATATTGTAAATTAAACAAATTTTCAGACATACTTATTTAATATCGTTATATTATCATGCGAGACCATTATGCGCTATTTGTGCCCGCAAGAAAATCTTTTGACTAATTTAATTTTTCTAACTGTGAACGCTTATGAAATTGATAACAAGAACTATCTCTATTATCGTATTTTTCAACTAATTATAAACTTGTATTATTAATAAACAATGAAGTCTTTCATTAAAAAATCTCATTATTTTAGTCAGTATCGATTAAAAATTTAATCGACAATAATAAGAAACGTGAAAAATTTTATAATGCAGTTATGGAAACTTCGCTGATTGTACTGATATTATTGTAATATGAATCATTTGTTTTGAATGTGTCCATTTCCCAGAAAAATCGAGCTAGCTATTATAATATTTATATTTTTACTTTATCTGTCCATTTTGAAGCAAATTGTAACAAATATCTTTAAAATCACTAAGATTTTGTAAAGAAAAAAATTAACTGGTTAATAGAATGATAATAATTTTTATTTCCCATTTTAAACGTTTCAAACAGAGTACATTACACAGTAAAATTTGATGAGATAAGACCTTTATTTTACATTACTAATTTAAAACTTATTATGTTTTACACAATGTACAATGCTAATTCAGTTGCTAAATTATACACCCTTAGAATTACTAGAACATTATACTATCATGCTATCAGTTACTAATTTTTTAAAGTTACTAAAACGCAAACCCTTAAATACCTCGATTTTAAAATAAACGAACTTAAGTCAGTTTCAAACTAAACGGCTCAAATAAACGTAACATTTATAATAAATTGCAATTATATTAGATGACTATATATTATACTAGTTCTAGTTAGTACTACATGTTATAATAGTTGCATCTTTAATTCCGTTCATCATGCCCATATTTAAATGCAAACTAAAAGTATTAAAGCAGTTTAATGTAGTGATACTTGAATGGAGAAAATCGCATCGTTTTAGTAAGAAAACTCACAACTTCTGAGAAGTCCTGACACAAGTGAACGCTGATTGGCCCACCGTCTGTACGAAAAGTGGTGAGCATATCCAAAGCCGTTGGCCGTGGAACAGCCTAGACAGATACCAAAATGTACCCAAGAGTGTCGTAGAGCTGCAAAATCTTAGTCGTACACGAGAACTCGGTTCGATTCCCTTACGCTTATTCTACCTACCGAGAATTACCCCCGATACGGTATCCTTATTTTCGAAGAATATCTTAACAGCCTCCCACACTGCGCTTGTTTCTTATTCCCTCCTCAGGTTGTCGAAGAAAGGGGTAGAAAGAGGAAACTACGTCTTCTTTTACAACCCTCTTCCTCGTCTCTCTTCTCTTCGTTTACGCTTTTTGCTCTTCGTTGCTCTTTAAAAAGAAGAAGCCAATAGGGAGAACCGATCAGCTTAATGCATATTGATGCGAGCCGAACTAAGTGAGTGAAAAATCGCCATCGATCTACCTTCCAAGAAGGCGGAGGTATTCTTTTTTTTTTTCTTCTTCTTCCCGTCGCTTGCCAGTTTTCTTTCCCCTGTCCTCGCGGCATCCGAAAGCATTTCGAGATTTCTCCTAAATCCTGGATTTCAATCGATTTTACGTAATATTATTAGAAAGTTTGTTTATGTGCATAATGCTCAGACTGGCTTTGCTGAACTTTTACGTTATGTGTAATTTAGTCTCGAAATTTTGTATAAGATGAGCATCAAGATTGAATGAAAGTGAAATGGAATTTATTTGGGTGTAGAATAATTATTTTAATGTAGGACAAATGGTTAACATTTTTTATAGTCGTCTATAAAAATGTTAGGCAAGGTAAAGTAATGTAATAAACATTTATGTCAAGTGAAATACGGAATTTTCTAAGCGAAATGTTATCCTCGTTTAAAAAAATACATATCATTAGATAAAGAATAAATTTGTGTCCCACTTACGAAATTTTGACTTTGAGTCTTAAATTACAGATGAAAATATTTTTTTCTAAAACTCCGTAAATCAGTACATCGCAAACAATTTAGAATGGTATTTTCGTTTTCAGATATCATCTATAGTCATCTCGTAACTTGAATAAAAAACTCGTTCCTTTTATACAACAAATTAGAAATGCAACGCAGCCAATTATGAAAGGTCGAATCACATTAAATATTAGCATCATTCTATGTCTCATTCTCGTTAAGTTTCAACAACCGTGATTGGAGAATTGCTCTACATAAGCCTGACAGTTTTTGTGAGACAGCACTGCAGTTAAGATATTAATTCAAAAGCTTGATCCTTTTACTATTATGAGGAACTGTAGTCATTCTTCCCGTAAAAATCAATATAATAGCTCTATGTATAGTACGCATAACTATTGTCACCTAACGTAAAGCGTTTACATTTAAAAAAATGGGATATGCAATAATTTGTAATAATCATTTTTAATTTAAATTAAAAAAGTTCTTATTGTAATTAAAATTATATGAAAAAAATCATATTACTTATGTTTATACAGTGAGTTTAGTAATATGATGAGCGAATGTAAGGGAATAATGTTTGCTAGAAACGACTACAGCGAAAAGGTCAACGACTAATATCCTGTTAGTTCACTGTAACACCTTTTACTCATAAGGGAAGTTTTCTAAATGTTAATAACCTATTTTAATACAACTTACATAGTACACTGTTCTTGAAAAAATATTTAACCTATATTATTTCTATCGACAATTTATATTTAGGAGGTGAAAACAGTCTAAATTTGGGGATTGAAAAATTTTGAAATTTTATTATAATACAAAAAAGTGTTAGATTTTAACATTATGAAAAGTAAAAAAAATGTTAACTTTTATCGTAATCTTTAAACAAATAGATATTTTACAAAACAGTTTGTGCAGTTAAATGTGTCACTATAAAATAGAAAATTTTCGTATACATTTTTTGTATTATAAAGTT
Source organism: Megachile ligniseca (assembly GCA_945859555.1). Lineage (NCBI taxonomy): Eukaryota > Metazoa > Arthropoda > Insecta > Hymenoptera > Megachilidae > Megachile > Megachile ligniseca. The sequence continues at coordinate 1,185,844 of OX243785.1, forward strand.
TTCAAGATATTGAAAAAAAATGTTTTCCATCCTTAGCTTCGAGAGCTGTTTCGCGCCCTAAGTATGGATAATTTTGGACTGAAAAAAATTTATATGAAACATTTTTTCAAAAACTACTGTTTTAAGTTTCATTAAAATCAGTTAACACTTACAAAACATCCCTTGTCAGTTACAGTCAATAAAAACCCTAGCAAGCAATTATTCAGGAAGTGATTCGAGGGCTGCTGTTTGATAGGTAGTAGATTAAATCATTCGGAAAAGCATCGAGTGGCACAATGGCTCCAGGATCATTTTCAACGTTGTAGCACGTGGAGACGTTGCGACGGGACCCTTGGCATTTTGTAGCGTTATATGCTGTTGGCCACGTTGCTTTTGCCATCCTCGTTGGGGTCTCGGCCCGCAGAGCAGATGCCAACCGTCACGGCTCGCCGATGGTTGGAAGGGTGGCTCTAGATTGAGACACGGTGGATGACTCTAAATGCCATTCGGTCCTCTGTGTTGCCTCCCTTTTCTTCCTTCCTCTTCATCTCTACCGAATCAATCTCTTACCTAACTCTATCCTGTCTTTCATTGTTTCTATCAATATTTTGCGGTCCCGTTATGACTACTTGACAATTCACACTTACCACTGCTGTACTAATTACTGTCGTACGCAACGCATTGAAACAAGGTAAATGACTCTAAATGCCATTCGGTTCTCTGTATTCTCGCCCTTTTCTTCCTTCCTCTTCTTCTCTACCGAATCAATCTCTTACCTCACTCTATTCTGTAGTAAATACTGTTATATTTAACGCATTGACCGCCGTAAGAGAAAGTCGTGCAGCACTGATTACTCTGATAACGATATATCACACACGTTGGATTATTCATTTTGATAAAACCTTTTTAATGAGACTAAAACAAAAATAAGGCAACTTGTACTTGACCGTTTTGTGTCAATACAAACGTGTTTCTGATCTGGTGTTACAACCGAAAAAGAGCTCAATCTACATGAAAAAATAAATTAGAAATTGCTTCATTTTTGAGAAAATTGAATTTAAATGTTTTTCCAAGTATTCGTTAATAATTTTGTTTACAACACAAAGAACGACAAACCAACACGTTGGTTATTAATTCCGCAGCCAGCAAATATTATAAATTGATAAATATAATTATTGTTATCGCCAAAATATGTTCATCTTTATTTCTTATAATACATGTTATTACTTCTCTGTTTTCTTATCATGGACTAAATTCATCGCAGTATATATTAGTATCTACATTAATAATGCTATGAAGACTAATTGGTAATAAACTTTAGTTATTTAATAATATTTATTAGTCCTTAAAATAATGAAAAATTTATTGCATTTGGCATTACTTAGATTGCAAACAAATTATTGTACTAATTCTTCGAAATTCTACAAATTCAGTTGTTTCGAAAAAACTAAAAATACTGCATATGAATAATTTTTATTTTATATTTTTAACTTATTTTTTCAATTAGATCCATCCCGCTTTCGTTTATACCACCCGGACGAAAACACTTTGTATAATAAAATTACAGTAAACATTAACAAAATGAGAAATAGGAAAAAGTTAATAACAGAAATAGAGAATAATATTAAAAAATAAAAAAGAACATGTAAAGATACATGCGTAAACATATTTATAAAATGAAAAACAAATGAAACGAGGAATACGAACTTGTGATGTAAATGTTGAAGAACCTACAAGTATACCACCTCTGCTATAACTATTTCAATATAATTAAGTAATTATTCTCAGATACCTGAGATATAGTTATTAAAAAATATAGCATACACCATCAATCCAAACATCAGTATACTCAAGATTTCTAATTTCCTAATCAGATACGCCAGCTAGCTGGGTATGCAAATAAAGAATCATGACACCCTCGTTAATAGGATACGATCCAAAGGGAAATCGCACAAGCGCACTGAAGGACTCATTTATTTCGATAAAGAAAACGAGCAAACAGATCACGGGGTAGCATTCCGTGTAGTAGGTACGGGGATAGTAGAATGACAACGACGACGAGTAAAGAGGGTGGTGGTGGTGCATTATTTTCGGGGGTTCGAAAACGGCGGTGCCCATCGACCGTATGTCAAACCCTTCGTACAATGAATAACGTGAATTTCGAGTGGCCAACCAACACGTGCGTACGTGTGTGTACCTTTCTTTATTGGTCGGCTACGTAGGTGAACGAAGGAGCGATAGAGAGACGTAGGGCGGACGGAAAGAGAGTGTGCTGCACTCAAAACAGGTGGTTACCAATGAGAAGAAGAGTTGGAGGGAACCCACTGTGCCACACACTGGGAAGGGAGAACCACTTGAAGAGTCGCGTGGCCAACTCAATTACTTTCTAGGACCTCTAAACACCAGCCACGCACTAATGCCTCGAGTGCTTTAGGCTCGTGCGTAACTCGATGAGACAACCGTGTCATCTTATTGTGCAAATCTGTTCTCGAACATCGGTGATTTCACCAAACTGGCTGTACCATTAGTCGATTAAGATTATACGCTTAAGTGATCGCATTGCTGATCGTTAAACCGAATATTTTTGTAAATACGGGATTTTTATTGGCATGCATTTTGTATAATGAAGGACGGATTTCGGATTATGAAATGTCGAATACACTTTGATTCCATGAAAGTACTGCAATATAGTAATTACACCATGTTAGTTTAAGACTTAAGGTTTTATCAGTATAACTACACAAACACTGTTAACAAAAGTCTGTTGGTGTATAGTGACGTAAATAAAGCTAACTATATAAATTTTAAATTTAGAAGTGATACAAATAATAACATAAACGGCCCAACAATATTCTAATATGAAATAGCTGGTAGTCAATTCTCGCAGGTATAATTTAATTCTGTTATTATGTATTAAATGATTGGTTTCAAAAGAATAAAAGTATGCGGCAACTGATAATATGAATATTGATATAATTTGATGATATGAAAGTACCATAAAATACCATTTCAAAACCAAAAGCTTAATGTTTAATGAAACTGAGTGTACGTACATAAACATTTCATGAATATTCTTAATGAAACGTAGCCAGTAGCTGTTGCAAATGAACATATCAAATAATATATAATTGTAAAACATGCAAAACATTTCGACAATTTAAAGATGCATAAAATAAATATTATTTCTGTTGATTATTGGACAGAAATTGATAAGCGGTGGTGCGTTTAAAGGGCTGACGCATCAGCACATTTCGTATGCGCAAGCATACATGTGCGCACGCGCGCAGCAATGAATGAAAATGTTACCTTTCTTCTAAAGCTCCATTTTTCAAACCGTACAGTAAATTCCTTTCCACATTTTTGTATAAATTTATAGTATAGCCTGCTGCATTTAATTAATTCTTTAATCGTTTAAAAACACATTTCCTGTGCTATACGTATATGTATATTAAATGTTATCACTTTTTAAAGTAATTACATCACGGACGCATTTTATTATGAAGTTTCTTCAAAATTTCACCAAATGTAAACGATATATGATAGACGCATTTCTAATTATGACAAGAAGACGCTGTTTTATATTTTCTTAGCAAAAAAATGAGAAATATAGAGGGATTTAATATTATATAAATTACTTCAAAAAAATAAGAATGTTTTCCCGTAGACATGTTACCAATATCTTTTATTATGATTACTTCATTTTTCATGTTTACAAATGCCCTTTCTTTTAATTTTACCGTCACGGTTCAATCATCTTGAAATAATTATGTGTGATTTAATAAACTTTAATAACATTTATAAATATTTAATAATATTTCATAATATCAATAATTTTGTTAATCCCTCTATTTTTTTAAATAAATCACTTTTCAATCGTAATACATGTGTTCGCAAGAAAATTATTAGGAAAACTTACATTCAGTGTAACATTCTTTATTGACCATTACGATTATTTATAACTGTATATACAAAATTAATGCATTCTTTCTATTTCACTATTAATTATTTGTTTCTCATTAACTATAGCGAGTCATCATAAGCATTCATTAATCTCGTTATTGAATAATGTCTATAAAAGTACATATATATTTTATTATATTAAATTATATTATCAAAATAATTAAAATGTATTATTTTATTTATTAACAACTATCTTAATAGAAGCTATGTATGAAATAATGAATGAAATAATACAAATTCAATGTTTTAACTTTTTAATCAAGAAGTCAATTTATTTGCAATTTTCAGTTAAATGGAATAAACGATCAGTGACTGTCGGATAAATGGTCGCGAATTGATACATTTAATTTCATTAAATAGTGCGTATATGTGATATAATCACATGCCAATCAGAGCATTAAGCTTGGAGTCCCATATTTGTCTGTTCACTGGCAGGACCCAGAAGTAACACTCACACGTTTGTTGGCCGGCACAACCACAATCTCGTTAAGTTGTCCAAGAGAGCAGCATAAAATAAAAGCCAAATAGTTGGCATAGCTTGGCGCCTCTTGGCTGTCCATCAGCCCCCCCGGAGGAGCTGCTGAAGCGCCTTCCTCTTTCTTTGGCACCCCATCGATCCCCACCATTCGGAATCTTTCTCTCCCGCCCTCTTTTCATCCGTCCTTCATCATCGGCCGACGTATACATCGTCCTTTGGCTCCGCAGAAGGGTTTCGCCGTACCGAGAACTAAAAAGCAGGTTTAGGAAAAACGGGAAGTCTTTGCGCGCCTGTCAATCAGCCGTCCATGGTTTTGCGACCATCCGGTTAATGATGATCCACTGCTCTATCTCGTCAGGATCGTGAGGCTGCCAGCTCCGCATAGTCTGGCCAGGTCGCGATGAAAATAGTAAGAGCACGATTGTCGTTGCGAAACTCATGGATTCTCGTAACTGTGGAATTTTTCGATCGACCTCGAATGCTTTTTTTTACGATCAGTATCGGTGGCTCGTCGATCAGTCACGTAGCAAAGTTCGCTGACTCGACGGTATTTTTATTCTGTGATGGATCTCGACAAATTTATCCTCTCAATCTTTGACATATGCGTGTATCTTTGTTATGCTAATCAGCGGATCGGTATAGTGAAATATGTGTAGCAACTCTGCAATGTTTTGCACGAATTATTCGATTGTGAATAAAATTTGTAAGTTTCATATTCTCTTTTGTATAGTTACGCTTTCTAAAATTCGACAAGCGAATGTTACAATATTACTCGAGGCAATAATGCTTTGCTATATTTGAGCCAAGTTTTCAATCTCTTTGTAGTGGAATTCGCAGACAGGTTCTTATATGAATTAACTTAATACTTTTTGAATGGTTTACAGAATCAATCTAGATTAAAAATAATATACAACTTCATTAAAGGAGGAATATATCTTTTTCTTGCATTCTTGGATATATAGAAAAAAATGAGGTCGTACTAAAAGATATCTTCACCACTCAATTTCTCTCTCTGCAATTTACGTTTATTCTTAATTTGTCTCAGTTGCGCGAAGAAATATTTAAACATATTTCTGCCTTAATTAAAAATATTTGGCCGAGAGAAGTGTTTTTGTCGCGTAGAAAGGAGTTCTCAAGAATGTAATACTTTTTTATTGATCAAGATCATCTACTCCTTAAATACAAAGTAATGAACGGTCATCGATAAATAAGATATGTAGTGTAACGCTTAAACATTGAAAATGTTTCGATCGACGGACACTGTTACAGTTTTTCACAAAACGGTAGCAGGGACAAGTGAATTTTTCGTAGGCGAACGTGTTACCGAAAGAGACGATCGATGCGTCAAGATTTATGCGATTGATTCGAACGGAGCAGAGTGACAGTACAAGGAAGCGCTCTTAGTCCTGGTGTCTTTGGTCCCTGGAGGATACATCTCCCTTCGAAGCGCCGGTGTCCGAAGGATCTCTATAAATTTGCATGTAGAATACCCACGGAGGTTCTCACGACAGTAGATACCGTGAATGGCCTATCGCATCTGTCGACGCACATTTCCGACACTCTCGTTTCCCCAGACGTCTGTATTGCCTAATTTCATCCTGAGCATAGTCAGAAGTCAGTTTTCCTTACACGAAATTGGAGACGACATAGGAGACCCGTACATGCTTCTCTTTTTCGTCGGCTCTCTCCGATTCGGTTCATCAACACGCGCTATACAGTTAAGGCACATCAGAACGTATCCCACTCCGGAGAAAACACCGGAAATATGGTTCAAATTTATCCCTTGGTTATAGTTCCATTTTAGAATTAACTCTCAGGCAGCAGAATCAAATCATGACTTAAACTTTTAAAATGCATGCAATATGTTCCGATTGAAATTAGGTATCAAATATTTAAATGATTGAATTATATATTATACTAAAGAATTATTTCTCTGTGAAATTATATAAATAAAGATAGAAGAAAGTTCAAAATTGAATTTAAATTGTCGCTATCTCGTTGTCTGTCATCCAAAGATACAGAAATTGATTTTAGACCAAGGTTTGTAGGAATTGACAGAGTATTAAATGTCGGCATATCTCGGGCATTGTAATACAAATGTAAAATCGGGAAACAGATACAGAAACTAAGAAACATTTTCTATCGGTCAGAAAAGAAAGGAAAAAAGTCACGTAAAAAGGAGACGGCGGAAAGAGGATTACTATAGGCAATATAACGATAGTTGAGGAAGGAAGATTGGAAGAAAAGGAGGGAAAAGGTAAGAGGGACGAAAGACAGCTGCGTGGACAGTTTCGTAAACAACGGTTCATGAATACATTTGCTTCTATTGGATTTCGTTCGATCGAATCTGCATAGGTTGCTGGAACAAGTGGCAAGATCAGAAGACAGGGATGCTGTGTACGTACACATTTTGGAGGAATACAGAGATTCTTGGCGAGGAAAGTACGCAAAACGAAGAAAGAAAGAGAGAAAAAGCCGTTGTCCACCCTTCACGGAACGCGAATTCCCTTGAAGCATCGGCCATCAGCACCGCACCCCTGAGTCCATTCGTCCATTCGTTGGGCCGGCCGGCTTTCCAGACTTTGGGCTTTGGGGGGTGGACAAACCAGGCTGACCGGTTGCCATGGCGACCATATGGATTGATCCGAGCAAATATCATCTCCGAAGACACCCGAAAGAATCGCCGGATTTCAGAGAATAGCTTCGACCAGCTCGCTGGATTTCTCTTCTTTTCTTTCCTTCTTGTTCCCGCTGTTTCTTTCCTTGGTTGCTGGTGGCCGGCCAAAGCTAGAAAGAGAAGACCATTGGTCGGCTCCATCTATCGATGCAACTAATAGCGGTCTTACATAAGTAAAAACCACGTGTCCGTTCGCCAACCTAACCTAACTTACCTACATAGAATATAGGCTCATCCAGGCACAACCGTACTGTCTTCATACTACCAGTGAAGGAAGACTATAAAGTCGGTTTGATTTAAATGATACATTAATGTGCAACATAGCCTTCTTAAGGAAAAGAGGAACTGTGGAAAGATTGTAGGCTCTAGAGCCTAAGAAGTGCCTATCCCGTTTAGAATCAGTTGTCTTTGAACGTAAAAGACATGGTTTAATGAGACGAGTAGGGAGACACTTCTTTTACGTTCCTTGTTATCGAAGGAAAGCTTTAATTGGTTTTGTCATGATCAGCTATTAATTTCTTTAATCAAAAGTATTTGTGTTGGATTTGTCGTGGCGATAAATCTTGGTCTTCATGATTCTTTTATACCTTCATTTGCTTAGGCGGACATGAAAGGGAAACTATACGAACAGGGTATTAGAAATATTATACAACAGAAAAACAAAGTTGTATAAACATTTGAAAAATTGAAAGCAGGAAATTGATCACATTCATTAATTTTTTAATTCGTTCAGTATAATTATGTATGTGGTAACGAAAGCAGTACTTTTTTCATTATTTGTAATAGTGATAAAAAAACCTATACTCTGCAAAAGTTTGTTGTACTATTTGGTCATGATGCTATCAACGATTATAAACATCAGTACGATAGAAACAATCTTTAAAAAATTGTATAGAATTTCTTTTTTTTTTTTCATATAAAAAAATTCTCTTTCCATTTTTAATTATCAGTTTTGTTTTATGCTGTATAATGTCATGTAATTTTTCTATGTCGTATAACCATATGTAATTGTAATATACATATAAGTAACAGTAAATACAAAAAAAGTAGGTCTGCTTCTGTGATATTCTAAGTTTCATCTTTTGACGGGCAAAGATTACCGATAAGCCATTACATCTGCTATGTCAAAATTAATTCAATAAACAGTAGAATAATCAAACACTTAGGAAGAAGCTGATGTTAAAACTGGTCAGTCATGTCACTAGCAGCAAATATAACATGATCAGCTATCGTTATATGATCAATAACAGCGATTAAACGAAAAATTACGTTTCATTATTTTGCATCGAAAAACAAAAACGCTTGAATTGCACAGTATGTTTCAACCGGAAAGTGTCAGGTGGAAGAGAAAAGTCGTGTTTTATGTGCGAAGCATGCGAGAGAAAACCTGAACTGCATGTTGGAGAATGTTTTAACACTCTTTATGTCAACACCCAAGTGCCCACATGCCCGTTTAAGTTGCCTCGCTTAACATTTTTTATACACTCATCAAAAGATCATTAAACGAGATCAGTTGCTCCTTACCATATACATATATAATCCACGCTAAGAAAAATTTCTAAAAAAAGTTGCTAATTTAAGATTTAATATTGACGGTTGCTCAACATTTGTAGTATCCCGATATCGTATGGTACACAAATGGTCGGTACATTGTCTATCTTAAACTTTGTAGATAAATGATTAAAATAAGAATATAAAGTTTCAAAAAGATGTACAACAATTTTAGAGATGTGGCTGTAGTTTGAATACTACACCTGTTAACGAATTCATCTGTTTGTGATGTGTTTACTTCTTTTAAGATAATAGCTGTTTTTTAATTAGTATAATGCAGGTCAAGTACAGTTAAGAATTCAAGAATTACCATTAATGGACTAGTTGATATGTGACTTCATAGTACGGCTAACAGAGATTGTTGCAGCACACAAGTTTTGCCGAGACATAATAGGGGTAAGAGAGGTACACCACACATTCTGATCGGTTCTTTAGTTTCATACGAGCCCAATTAGTATAATAGATGCGACCGCTTCAACCAATAATACGCTACGGCCGGAAACAACCGTAACCAATTGCACCTGCATTCCTTCAGAAGCATTTTATGTTTGCAGATCACATAATCTGAACATTAACCTGAATGATAGCTTTCAAACTACTGGAACATGCGATATAAACGTGATCATAATGAACGTAAACTATTTCAAACGATTAATATTATTAACAACTTGTATGCGATCATCAAGGGGAATCCGTTAAAATGGAAATCCAATAACTGGAGTGATTTCCTTGTTTCCTCACAACAGGTAGAGAAAATGTGAATGAACGTTTTCATCCGAATGAGGTTACTCTAATATAAACCCGCCTTAAATCGGTGGTCACCGTTTCGTTTCCTGCATTGTAAAAAGCCTGACAGTACCGATGAACGAGGATGAGATTCCGATCGTAACAATCTGTTCGAATCAACGCAGGACACAACGTGTACGTCTGTGCCGGGACGTTCCATAATAACTTTACGTGGACAAGTAGCGGTGTAGTAAATAATGTAGCCTTGTAGAACGCTAGAAGGTACCAGTGCTCGAGAGTTAATAGCTCGCCTCTGGTAGGATACACCGGTATATACGGTGAACGACGAACGACGACAACTAAGCACGATGAGTGATTCAGTGCGCGTCGCGGCTCGATCTCACTCTCCGATGCCTTCTAGGTTAGCGATCGGTGGTTCTCAACGCGCGTCGATCGTCCCGTTGAATCCAGGATGACGCCTGGTACAGACGTCCTACCGTGGGACCACCCACGGGGACGACGCTCCATATAAAGGTCCAGGATCGTCACACCGCATTGTCGAACCGTTTCCATCGGTGCAAGCGGCGCGGCGACGGCGTCGGCATTCCTTCCGTTTTAACTTCTTTCCACCGGCTTCTTTAGGCGTACAATCCTTCCGCCCTCCTCTCGACTCTTTCTTTCCATCGTTTTCGTTTTTCTCGCTGACTTCGTTGTTCCTATACCTCGCGCTTCTTTCGATCGTCTTCCCTCTTCGATGTTTCTTCTTTCCGCACAGTTCAGTCTTAGGCCACGTTCAGATTGGTATAATCGTCGTCATATAGTGGATTAGTAACTTGCACCGTTAATATGCGACATCGAGTAGTGTAATGGGACTTGACACTGCCTACTGCATCCTATTTTAACCCTTTAATCTACAATTTTCTAGGCTGCTGCGTCATGATTAATTAATTATTACTACAACGTTGAGAGAAATAAAGGAAGTTAAAATGCTAGACACGTTTTGCTTTTAACAATTGATGGTTATACAATTTGCAATTAAAATTTAACTCAAAATGCAATTACGATGCAAATGCGAGTTTGATTAGTCAAATGACCTATAGTGTGCATAACACTTAACCTACAATTTTTTAGGCCGTTGGGTCATTCACAGCTAAATAAGTATTACTACAATGCTCAGATGAAGAAAGAAGGTTAAAATGTTTGGCACGTTTACATTTAACGGTCCTTGGTTATTCAGATTATAATTAGAATTAAACCCAACATTCGATTGCGATGAAAATACGGATCTAGTTTGTCAGATTTTAACTTGAGTATACGTTACGAGTGTGACGCGATATTATAGGGCAATGGGTTAAGATTCAGTTTCAATATACAGTGTAGAGTAAATAAATCATTCACTAAAAATTACAACGCATAATATTTTACAAAACATTATGCGGCCCTGGCCCAATTTTTGTTTATTCTTCTAAAATAATTAAGGCAACTTTCTTTATTTAACCTAGATAATTGTTTCGATAGTCAGACTGTGTATACTTTACTATATCGTAGTTTGTACCAATCATTGGCCTAATAGCTAGCCTGGCATTGTTAATTTCTCTTCTTGGAAGTAAGAGAAAAGAAAATTTATACGTAGTACCTAAGTATCAAATTATTTAAGTATCATCACTGTATATTGTACCAATGTAATCACTATCTATAGGGGTATAATTAATCGCATTTACATTTAACTAACTTATAAATAAGAAATTCTGCTAATGAGAAAAGGTGATGCTGTCATGCTATTTACTGTGTAGAGATGATAAGTTAGCTAGTGAGATAGCACCGAAAAAAGAGTTACACTCTGCTCGTTCCATCTGTTCCCACCTTTGACACTTCCGAAATGGCACACGTTGGGATAGTAACAAAAGCCTTACTTAGAAATACGTCCATGTATTTCGCTATTTCTGTCATAAGCTGCTATGTAATATGATGAGTAGATACGATCCTTTTGTCAATAACTCAGTATACTATACAGTCATAATTATATCCGGAAAGGTAGTCCTATAGAATTGCAACTAATTAGATCCATAGTACTTCCACTAACCAACTCTGCCACAGGTACTTGTAAGTTATTGATAAAAACAACTAACCCGGCTACTATACCAATGTGAACGTGGCTTTATCTCAAGGCATTCTTTCTACCCCTCTCTGTTTTCTCTTTCGTTGTGATCCTCTTGCCATCCACCGAGTTTCTTCTTGCGGCGAGAATTATAAATTAAGCTATTAAATGTGTGTTGGGCGTTTCTTGTCCGGGACCCATCGGCCTTTCTACGGAGATTTCGCGAACGACAGTTGAATTCGGATAAGGACCTCTCAAAGGTCGTTTCCCGGACCAATGGTCACGCCGGGCTGTCTCGTGGGTCAGAACGTCCCCGGCCGTCCTTCCTTGCACGATTCGACACCTGGATATCCGTCCAGGACGTTTTTTGCCCGCCTCTCGCTTCTTCGCGCCTGTCGACAGCCGCCTGGCAGATCGTAAATGCCGAGATGAAGCTTTGATCGTGTCTTCGTTGGTGGGCAGCCGATCGTTCGTTGTAAATTCAAGTGACGCTTTAATTAATTGCTGACCTAACCGGCGACATGCATTTCTTACGCCTGTTGCCGCTCATCCGACCACGCTTCGATGGCGTAATTAATCAGCGCACTGACATGCTTTTTCCTCACAATTGTCCAAATACGATTTTCGTTTCGCTAGCATCCCATCGATACGGAAGAAATGTCATTAAGGAATCATCGCAACCAAATTGAGAAGTTTTATCTCCATGGAATAAACATTGATCACCATCATGACAGAGTCTCCGTAGAGAACTTAATAGCGTTTTTAGCTTGTGCTTACGCGTATGGAATTTCATTCCTTTTGCGTCTCGCGATGAATATAAATATATAAAATTTGGTTTTCTAATTTAAAGTTACAGATGAATTCAACGAAGCAAGTTCATTTTTAGCAATAAGGGAGAGGTGCCCACATCAAACCATTTAAGGCATTTTATGTTGTACTTCCTATTTTGCTCTAATTCATTCTCCGGTTAATGACATGTGTTGCTATATCGTAATTATTTTAATGTATAAAATATCATGTACATACAATTTATCTGTAGGGTATTTTCTTCCATGAGTTACTTTTTTTCTAATTTTAATAGTAATGAACATAATTTAAATGTTTGAAGTAAATAAGACATCCTGTATATTGTACTTAACGTACCTGTTCTAATAGTACTCAACGCAGGAATTCCTTATTAAAGCTAATATTAATTGTTTATTTATATATAATAAAAATACTTGCAAAAGCGTCTAATATTTAATATGATTTCAATACATAGCATACTGGATCAAACATGATCAATTTGTGTTCAATTATTTTAGTTTATGTAAATTGCGTGAGCATGTAAACCTAACTTATAATCGAACGTTTGAAACTCCTATTAATTAGTACCAGCCCGGATCGATTTTCGATCCAGAAGATGTTAACACAGTTTGCGATGTAATAACGGTTGATTCGTTTTCGATTTAACGTAGTTAAGATCGCCTCGAATCAATATGAATTCGATTAAGGCATTTGGCGAGACCAAAATTCAACCAATTAATTTAGTTGCTGCCGCTGCAATAGCAATCACCAGCGCTGCATGCAAGCGAATAGAGAAGATCGGAATCGAACGGTCTCACAATGTACAAATTCGATACATAAAAAACGACAGGTATACTAATCTTAACATATTTGATAAAGGTAAATGTATAAACTCTTGTTTGTTAATTTTTTAAATAACTTGTGAAATTTTTATTTTCATTTCCTAATTCATACAAAAGATTTAGGTTCATAATATCATATTTTTCCTAAAACTGAGTTTACAGGTCCATAGAATTTACATAAGCTGACCTGTCCAATCTGGTTTGTACAAACAAATCATTACGTGTGATGAGAAATATATTGAAGTTTGCATAAGCCATATAGTTTGTTTTGCTAGATAATTTGCATAAAGTTAACACATATACCTGGGCATGTAAACGGGTGTTCAAGCCTAGTGCATGCGCATTGTAACACTTCAATGTAGGGTCATAAAATCTGCTAGTTTCGTATACTTTAAAATACAAAATAAACATTCTTTAAATTCCTCAAATATTCTTCTAAGTACACAGACGGTTCGAAATTATACGTTCACAAATAAATGCTTAAATTAAAATTGATCTATAATAAACATTTATTAATGTACTTCACAAAATTGTATGAAACTTTTTAACTGAAATGGAACGTATAGAAAGAAAAATAATATTTTATTATTATAGGTTTCTATTTGGTAATAATTTTGAATTTTCTTAACAGTCCCATTTTTTATATTGTCTCGTTCCAATTGAAGGTAATTCTTGGATACGTTCATATTATAAATGTCACATTTCGTTAAAGGTATTCAACGGTGGCTTTACATGTACATAAACTTATTCAGGACATTGACGTTAAAAGCATATGTCAACATCATTGAAAGCGGTGATGTGTACCCTATTTGGCATGATTATAAAAAAAAGATGTTTTGACATGTTCTCGATCGCATCGAAGGAAGTATGCCATCGCGAACGTTTCTTACCATCTAGAGGCTTTAATTTTCTTCGTAACTGTCTCGTCCCGCGCCATTTGGCGGACAAAGTAAGCGGAGAATTAATCGGGACTTAATTACCAGGTTAGGTGGGTACTTGTTGCAGCAAAGTGGATGCGTCTAGTGTACGCGGCGTGTTAGGGTGCCGTACCGTAATAAGATTCCCTTTAATGGCATTACACGCCTCATTGGGACTTGCTAAGTTCGAAGTTCCTGTGACTTTACGCCGTGTTTGACTTAACCGGAAGTTACTACCTTCCGATCGACCACCTTGCGAATAAAGTCGAACTAGCTTTAAGTCTCTTGACGGATTACCAGTTACCCGGCAAATAAGTTTTAGAACTGGCAAGAGTGTTTTATGAATAGCATTTTACTTTATGCTAAGTTTACAGTTTATATGCTCGTGCGATCAAATTTATACAGGTAGATAATGTTCGGTGAATAGAAGTGTTCGTAACGACTCTAAAATTTGCATAAACCAAAATATTTGGTCTGGGGAAAATCTGTTTTGTCAGGCAATTTGCATGAAATTGGCATAAATAACTGAGCGTGTAAACGGATGTTCAAACTTAGCGTGCGCGCATTCTGACACTGTAATGTAACGTCACTAAATGTGCCAGTTTAGTATTCATATTTTGAAACTGTTTTATTATTAAATAACTGTGTCTTTTTGAACAAGAATACAAAAATGACATGTTGAAATTTGTTTTAATCATTTATCGCGAAATACTTCCACATATTGTTTAATTATTTGTGTTATTAAATCTCTCCTAAGCGAATCAGTAACGATTCTCCTAAGAGTATCAAAACAATTTAGCAAATGTTAGTAAGATATTCCGTCCATGTGCAGATACTTACTTTTTTTTTTAATTAAACAAATCGGTACCAACTGATAACAGTATCTGAATATTACACATTTTAGTCCGCTTGAATAACTTGTAGCACAATAAATGCTGTAGACATTGTCGAATAAGCAATATATTTTGGACTTCACCCGAGAAAATTTAACCAGCAGACTAAAAAATTGTGCAAGCTAAACTGAACATGTAAACGAGGTTATCAATTTAGTTTATTCGTGTAAACATGTGTTCAATTACTTAAATTTTCACAAATTACAGAACAGTGTAAATTAAACCTTACATTTTTCTGAGAATTAAAAGAACGATTGCCAATTTTTTGTCATTAACCCGGTTGCTATTAATTAATGCAACGTAATTATACTTCTTCTTATTTTAAATATTAGCACAGAAATAAAATAATTTATTTTTAAATATGGGCAATAGAATTATAACGAAGTACGTTTACTCGATAGGATAAAATTTATATTTTCAGCTAAGGTAATAAGAATCTACATTTGTTAAATAAAAGTTTTTAAATTAATTAAAGTCTGAAAACATTCATACGGCGCTGAAGTAAAGCAATATTCGTCAAGTTCCAGTCATTATATAATATAAAAAGTCAAAATGGTAATTCTTTGAGCAGTAAAAATATTTTATTTCTAATAAATTCATTTAATCAATTATAATGAGTTTTTTTTCGTGAATTAATTTTAATACATGAAACTTTTCACTTGCTACTTGTAACAAAGTGCCTGCTTTAAAGACTTTCACTGCTGCGCAAACATCTTTTTGTGCGTAATCTTTTTTCTTTTTCTTTTTCTTAGGCATACTGGAGAGTTTATATGACTTTATAATGTAAATTAATTTTCTGAAAAAATAACAACTGAGGTAAATAATAATACTATATGTGCTCAAATTGTAAATTGTTTCTTGTAACTCAGACTTTAATATGGTATTAATAAAGTTATATTTTGTCATTGTATAAAACTATACAAACCATAATTAAATACTTTATTATATTTTAAGTACTTCTTAGCACTTAGTCTATATAGATTATAATACATATATTAGTGTAATATGCAGAAATAAGCAGAAGTGTTATCAGAATTTCAACTCAGTTGTTAATTATCGGGACTTGTGTAAGCATTAGGACATTTACCGTACGGCTTCGTTCTGGTCATCCTCTGTCTAGTTCGTTGACGCGGTGCCTAAATGGGCATAACGCAAAAGTTTACCAGATGGGATTCTGGTTGGGCTGATCCGTCTAAGTCCACTAAGGGGGTCTCGCGTGGAATGTTCTGTAATTGATAGCAAGCACACAGGGTTCGATGAGCCGTAGAAAAATAATAAGCCGTTGTCGTAGCCCGCTAGTACGCAGTATTATTGGCTTTCGTAAAGGGGGTAGAGAGGGTGTTACTGTGGCGTCGTTGTAGAGAGGGGTGGCTTCGACACAATGTATGCACCCTCGCATGCAACGTCCTACTCAGATATCTCGGTCTTAGGGGTGTGTCGGATGTCTATATTCGTGTCCGTACAGCATCTCGGTTCGATAAACTTGCTCCTACTCTGCCTCCATAAGCAAACAACCAGCAAGGAATTATCATTGGACTTGGATACCGTGAATGTCGGCACAGTTTCATTGGTGATCAATGCGATATCGCATCGATACCATCGATTCTAGTTTCGGAATTATGATATCATATTAAATAGTATCATAGATGTATAGACAGGAGCAAATCTGGCTTCCATTGGAGAGTTTACTAATTTGGAAATTTAGGAAGTTGGAGATTTACAAACTTGGGCATTTGCAAAGTTTAGGAATATGGAGAGTTCGGAATTTGGGGATTTAAGAAACTGCAGAACATGAGAATTTGGAAATGAAGACATTTGAGAATTTGGAAATTGATGTTTATATATTTGAAAATTTAGTTGTCTGGGAATTGATCATTTACAAATTTGAATATTTAGAAATTTGAGAGATTAGAAATTTAGTAATTTGGAAATTTGGAGATTTATTCAAAATTAAAACTAAATTGTAAATGTTAATTTATTTACGGTATATCAAGACTTACAAAATGTAAGTAAGTAATATAGTCAATAAGTCTACACATCACATGACTTATGTTTATTTTGTAGACTTCGATACATGCATAAACATCCGCAGTCTAGTAGTAACATATTTATCTTGCGAAACAGTCTTCCATTATTTCTGAAGGCACAAGGTTGCCCTAAAATAATTTCTTATGGAAAAATCGCTCCTATTCTCGAATAAGGTACAAGCAACGAGAACGGTGAATTCCGAAGCGGCTTGACAAGTTAACGGAATCTGGAATAATTTAATGCGAAGTAACTACGTATGCGATGATTTGATATCATCAAACTTGGAATAATCCCGAATCACGTACGAGTGATCGAAGCTACCTGCGCAGCAAGAAACCGGTTTCACATAATACAATATTTTTTCGATCGATACGTCATCAATGCATTTCACCGCCACGATTGACTGATTGAACGTAGTCGGCCGATTTAACCCTTGGATACCAAAGGCATGCCTTTGCTGACTTAACTTTTAATGATATAAGTTAGATTTTGAATATTGAAAAATTACTCAAGAATGAATTTAAATGGAAAATTACATTTTTTAAATTCTTAAATATCTTGTTATTTCAAATTGCGTTTCATTTTCACATATCTAAATGTGAGATTGCTAAACATATTTTATAGAATAATCAATATTCAGAATGTCATATCTAAAATTTGTGATAATTTATCGAAGAATTACTCCCTGCATACAAAAGTGATACTTCTTAACTGTGTAATGAAATATATAATGGTGAAATTAGGTTAAAAACTATTTTCTGTCAATAAATTTTTAATTTTGCTTTTTGAGAAAAGTAACTACGTTAAAAATATACATGATATGTTCAATATAATTAACAAAATTTCTTACAATTAATTTATTACATACAATTCATTAAATTCGTGAAATTATTGTTTGATTTCTTAGTTAAATTAAAATTTATTGTTTGATTTTTGAGTCAAAGTAAAATACAACAATATGAGTATTTAAATTTGTTATTCAAAATCTGTGTACCGATTAAAGTTGTAAAAGTTCAAAAAAACTTAACGGTCAATCTAATTGCCAAAATTAGTCACATGTAAAAAGACAAGGTAGCTTTAATTTTAAACAAAAAAAGAACAGTTGATTCATTACAAAGAATAAAGAATCAGCAATTTTCTATCGGGAGCAACTTCAGAAATACTTCACATTTTTTCTTATAATTTACAACTTTCGTCGTTCATCAAAGTGAACGGAATGGAAATCCGATTATCGTAAGATTGTAATTTGTAATTGAATACTGATTGATTAGAATGACAGTGCAGGAGAGTTGTAGCGGCTAGAATGTCAGGGAACGTTCGATTAGATTAGGGTAGATTAGCCAATCAAAAACTACAATACTGCGACCCCTCTACAACTAGTAGTGACATTTGATGCTGCAGGCAGTCTATTAGATTTGCGCCATAGCTAACGTGATACGGAATCGAATGATCCGAGTTCTCTCGAAACGATTTTCGGGAGCTACTGGTTCCTGCTATCGCCGAACGAAGTTGGGTTTTAAACGACTAAATTTTATACACGCTACAGCGGATACGTAACTGAATTCAGGATCACTGTATTGATTTACTTGATTCGATTTAACTCGTACAATGATATTGTTACTTGGAAAATCGTACGGTCATAAAAATCCGAATTCTACAGTTGTATGGACAAACATGATAATTCAAGACAACTACAGATAAAAAATATACTCATCGAATTGAGTGGGGGAGAAAGTAACATGCTTTTTTCACTCTTTCACAAACATTTTTAGACAATTTCTTTTTCATAGTTGCCTCTGCATAATATCCGTTTTGTTCCGTTGATTCACACTGAGCGGTAACATGAATGGCATACATTGGTTAAATTGAATCGGTAATTTAAATTACTCAAGTAAATTTCTATCATTTTTACTTTTTTATTACTATTCATAGCTAAACTATTTGTATTAAACTAGTTACTTACTGCAGCATTCTTCGATAGGATTAAACATTAATACATTAAACATTTCTACAGTTAAGTTTAATAAATCATGTATAATTTGTGGGCTGTACGACCTCTGTTTTGAAAAACGTGGTTGGAGAAAAAAGTAACATGTTACTATGACGAACAAAAACTGTATGTTTTATAATTGGGAATAGATGAATAAACCACATACACATTACCAAAGAAACGCTCCAAGCTACTTATATGTACTACATTTTGTTACTTAAATATATGGATATTGTTTTATTAATTGAAATAAATGAATCATCATGAAATTAGCAAAAATATGATGAAAATCTATTTCTTCTGATGTTCGATCGAAAGCACTGTACATATACCCATGATCGTGTCTATCCTCTTGGTATTAAAAGCGGACAGAAAATGTGCGTGGAAACACACGTGTCACGCGATCTGCACGTCGTTTACACGGGTGTGGTGAGAATGAGTAGTAGCGACCAATTATCTCCTTATCTGTTCCGAGCAACCACCAAGGGTACACACGACACCACTAGCCAAGTAACGTGTGCCACCAACGTCGTTTCGCCACTGTTTTTTACCAGGACTTTCCGGTCTAGGAGCTTGGCTGTTCCAACTTTTAGCCGGTTTTCCGATTAGCATGCTAATTGGCACGGCAACCCTTTAAATGGCCATTTCAAAAATTAGGGGATACGATCTGGCTTCGGTTCACGGAAGACGAACTGGCGCGGTTTCACGCACCGTTGCGGATCGAAATTTATCGCAGAGATTTCACAGATTTTCTTTTCTGTCTTTAACCTTCGGCCGCTATCTGTTCAAACCACCATGGAATATAAATTAGGTGTAATCATTTATTTATTTATTTGTAAATTGTATCAGTGTTCACTATTGATGTATTTACGATTTTGACCTGAAGGGATCTTGCTTTAGATCATCACACGTTATATCATCATGTTATTAGGAGTAGTAATAATATTCATGATTTCACAATTGATGTTCAACCATCTGCAATAAACACTATTAGAGATTTAGATATTATCTTCTTCTTAAAATTATATTTACGATACATTACAGAAATATTATTCTTCATAGTTTAAATTGTTAGATCGCATCTACAAGATCTCAAAGAATTTTAATAGCATTCACTTTCAAAACACTATACTCTCAACTAATTACACCTATTTTAGAAAGGAAATATAATGTGATCTTTGTACTATAACTCTTATATTTATGATACTGGATGTGTTCAGCACAAGATTTGAAGGCTTGCTGCCACGCATAATGGTTGTCCCATGCCGTTCAATTCTCACATACATGATTTAATTCTTTATAATCTAGATCTCTGAACACTCCAACTCCAAATAATCCAACTTTTGGATATTTTCTCTTTGAATATAACTCCAACTTGCCTAAGAAACTACATATTATATCGTCATACATGTTCTATTCATTAAAACGCCGTGCATTGTACAGTCACGCAATATATTGCCACGCGTTATATCTGTATTACATAAATGGAGAAAAAAGCAGTCATAGTAATTTAATGTCAAATAAACTGAAGTTAAACATAAATGTTCTTACATAAATGTCCTTTCTTAATATATGACTCTATCGTTTTTTGCATGATTCGCATTAATTCATGAGTATATCGTTTCTTATTAATACGTATATATGAAGATTATACTTTGAAAGTATAATTATAATTAAGGGGTCTTGATAGGAGATAGGTAATTGATCGAGTACGTAGTAAGCAGGTCAAGGTGCGCAGAGTATTACAGCAATGGGTATGTTATGTAAAATTAATTCCGTCTATCTACTGTTTTTCATTAGTATGCGTCATGCTATGACCACAATGTATTACATTTGCACTGGCATGTAACAGAATGTTGGAAATGTTGTAACGCTTTAATCAAAATTTAAAATTACATCTGTAAAGGAAACCAACTTTAAACTGAAGAATGTTAAAAACTACAAAAACGAAATATAAGTAATTTATCAATTGAATCTTCCGCTTTTCTGTCACTAGGTTTTTTATTCTTTAAATAGAGTTATTTCTAGCTACATATTATTTGGAATTCAAAATAAACTTTTTCTGTATGAACGACCTAAGTTTGTGAATGTGTCGAAAAAACTTACAAAATTTATGAAATATATTTTCTTAGATATATACCTACAAACTAGAAATAATATATGTAAAGAAAATCAGTTTTAAATTATAAATTTCATAAAATTCTGTTAAACATGATTGGTGTATTTATGAAACTACTGTTGCTGCAACAGTGTTATCGATACCTGTCGAATTTTAATTATAAATTCCATACGTCACTAGTACCTATCAACTATAAAATCGAACGAAAGATAATTAGTATATTTATGAAACTACTATTGCTGTAACAGATAATATTGTCGATGACTATCCAATTTTAATTATAAATTCTATACCCCCTAAGTACATTAGCTGTAACGGATAATGTTATCGGTAACTATCGAATTTTGCTTACATTATTGATGATGTCACTTATTGATAATATCGACAAGATATTATAATGAGCTATAGGTAGTCGAAACAATATTTCTAAGTGAAGCCTGAATTTGTTACATTTTATAAAAACCTATATCGTTCGTTCCAACTGTACGGTATGTTCCTTTGTCAATCATGTTTATGGTTCATCGAGAACACATGTAAAAGGAAATATAATCTAACAGTAAGATACCTAACACCGTTGACGTTACCCTCAACCACCCTGTGGGCAACAAAAGGGCAAAAACCGTGGTCGTTCTTGCTCCCCTTTGACGTGTTCGGTCCTCCTTTCGAAGGAACAATTAACTGAATTTGCATTATATCTCTATCGAATTACTAGATCCTTATTATCGATAAAATTGGCAATTTAGGGGTAGAGAATAGTATGAGCGTGGAAATAGGGTGAGTCGTACGTTCATTCGATGCCGATACTGCATCGTATTCCCATTTTATATGTACATACATATGTACTTTTAGATCTCTCTGCTACATGTTCCATCATTTCAATCTATAATCTTATATTATTTAATATAAATTATGTTCGGTTTGACATTAATAAAACCAAATGGTTTTTAGACTTTATAAGACCGTACAGGATCCTTTCTATAAAAACAAGAAATAACTTTTGAAAATAAAAACACTTCATATGGTCTTTGATTTTTAGAATATTAAATGCAGGAAGATCATCAATTTTCAAATGTTCAAATTGTGAATTTCTAAATTTCCCAATTTTCAAATCTCCTAATTTTTAAATCTTCAATTTTCAATTTCCCAATTTCTAAATCTTCAATTTTCAAAATTCCTACTATCTAAACTATCATTTGACTAAATTAATAAATTTCTAAATTTCTAAATTTCTAAGTTCACAAATTATTAAACCTCCTTTCCAAATTTTCAAGTTCCTAAATTATAAATTCACCTAATTTATTAATTTCAAAATTTCCAACTTTGCAAATCTTCGAAGTTCTAAATTTTGAAGTTTCAAATTTACGAATTCCTAACTTTCCAAAGCCTAAATTTCTAAATTTTCAAATTCCCAATTTTATAAACCACCAGATGTACAAATTTTGAGTTCCTAAATTTTTATATTGTATTTTCAAGTTTCTAATTTTACAAATCCTAAATTTCCATGTCCCCACTATACACATTCCAAATTCAACAATTTTTTAATTTCTACGTTTCTAAATTCGAGATAAAACGTCTCTTCACAATACAAAGTCTATCTTAAATATCTCACTCTATTTATGGATGAATCTTTCGGGAATCTGCAACTAAAAAACCATTGCCTCTTTAGTGTAACTAATGATATTATACAAGTAACAACGACATAACAAAAGTTAAGAAGCCTTCGATGTAATTGCGGATCTCAAAAAAACTTAACGTAATGATACTTTTCTAACCTATTGTACTTCAACTTTTTTCAACGTGTTGTAGGCACTTCACATCAAATTAACATTTTTGTCTACGTATTTTTAATTATTAGTAGCGATCTTTTTTGATGCGATTGCTCATATAGCGGCAACTGAAAATATGGACAATGGAAAAGGGACCCGTGTAGGGGGTGGCTGATTGTACGATCGTGAAGCTACCAAACCGTACCAGTGTAACTTGATACACAGGGTGTATACGCCCCTTCTGAAACACGTCGTTCACAACCATGCCACTATCGACGAGCCATTGCCAGCCAACGTACTTTGTATTCGTGTACAGGGTGATTCTGTCAACTGGACCAAGCTATAGCTTTGTTTCAAGTGAAATTAGAAAAAATTGTTGAAAAAAATTTTGCATTATTTAACAAACTCAAGAATCTGATCAGCTATCTGACTATAAGATTCTATACTAGTGCATTGATTTGCAATGTAGGATTTGCAAAATGCAAAGACGATACACATTTTTTATTTTTCATGATCCAATTTTTCGGAACTCTGTGCGTAAAAATGCAAAGTAAAATAATTAAGAGTTTGTGAGATATTTTTAGCTAAAAGTTAAGAAATCCTAGATAAAAGGTAGAAATATTTTACAAGTTGTTGACTTCATGTCATTATATTTTAATAGTCTCCTGTATAGAATGTTGTGAGAAAGCAATTCACAATTTAACTGCTTAACACTTAAATTTTATCACATTTCAAATTTCATCATTGCTCGTATTTCAGCTCACACTTCATCATACTTCATATCGTTAATTAACTATAACTTTAAGATGATCATAATAATCTGATCACTCAGTACAACAAACTAATATAATTGATTAAATTCAGGTATAAATAATTGTTAAAGATCCTCTACGTACAAACGTAAAATCAAAGTTCAAAAAAACTTATTAACAAAAAAATGTTACTAAAGTAAAGTAATAAAAATAAGGTAGAAAAAGTCAGGTCTGAAAGGGATAAGACTCTCTTACACTTTACTTAGAGCTTCAAATTCTGAACATGGTATCACAAAGCTGGGAAGTTAAGCATTGGGAAAGGTAGGGGGGGGGGCATACTAAAATTGTATAGTAAAATATAGTAAATATAATAAAGTACAATAATTGCATAGTCAAATTTGGCTGCACAATGTTTCCTAGCGTACAATTTTTCCTAATTTTGAAACAGGGTTATGATCTGGCAGAATCACCCTATATACGTGTATCTACCCGCTACGAATTAGTCATGGAGAGGCAATTCCCGATAATAAAATAAGAGAGGAGCGTAACCGATTATCATGGTAACGAGGCGTCGTGAAATTATTGTAACGGCCTGGTTCGCGATTATCGGACAACGCGATCGTTCGCAATTCTTCGTACGAGCCATTGTTTTCCCCTCTATCGAGAGCTAGCCGATCGATATCGCCTAGAAACGCCGGTTAATTAGTCACAATTGGTGTCTACATAATTTACAACGCGATTGCGAGAAGATAAAGATATCGAGCAACATCGTAAGTGGCGACTTTTTGTAAGGGTTGATCGCTGACGTGCGATAGATGTCATAAACGAGCTCACTTATTCGAAGGGTTGATCGTTTAAACGGTTTTAAGGCACATGGCATTTTTAATCAGCAGTATCCTGTAACAAATATAATAACTCACAATATTTTCTACAATTTATCTTTTCATTGTTGTAACTAAATAAATTAAAATAATAATAAGCAAACGTGACCAAATCATAATTTTGTGTTAAATTTGATCGAATATCTAAACCACAAGTTAAAAAACGACATAACCTCTTCGGACGAAATTAAAGGCCGCACTACGATTCTGCAATTAAATTATAATTCTGGATGTTTTTCAATCTTTACTCATTTTTAGCTGAATTATGCTATCAAACATGAATTGTTTTTAAACATAAGTAACTTTTTAATTGTTCACAATTGCCTGACTATAATTTGGTAATCAACAAATTTTAATTAACTTATTAATTTGCTTTTAATACGTTTAAAGTAATAATGATTCAATGAAAACAAATTATCCATGTAAATATAGCATAGCATGTTGAGATTCGATCATCGTTTTTTGATAGATTCCTTCTAACAATTTTTCTTTTGAAAACATACAGATTTTGAAAGGGTTTTTAATTATTTCCTGAAATGATTTAGTTTTGCAATTTCTATATTTATTTTCTATGTTTTGCGTAACATTTCTTTTCTTAGATTATTAAAAGTGCCTGAATAGCTGTAGCAACTGTTACCCGGAAAATCCTATGTTGCAATTAGCTCTTAGAAAAATGGCATTACTTATAGTACGAACTAACGGTAACCATAAACTTGCCACTGTTGTTCACGGAGTGTTATATGCAAGTTCCTCGACTTATTCGTGTGTGTTTCAGTGCCTAAGGCGTCGTCTTACTTTGGGTTACCCGGCACATTAACGGCTAATACATGCACGTAGCTTCAACAAATGCCGCATAAACGATAGCGCGATCCACGTGGCAGCATAGGCACAGAAGGGCACAGATGGTCGCCCTAGGCACTTACCAGTTACCACCACCCCAGATACTGCCCCCTTCGGTCAAAGGGATCTAAAGGGCCTTGGCTGGCCACTAACCGTATTTATTCACGGGGGTGACTGAATTTACCGAACCGTCGGAAAATAAGTCTTGCCTTAAGCGCGAGAAGCGTCTTAACACTGTGATACC
Organism: Megachile ligniseca; assembly: GCA_945859555.1. Classification (NCBI taxonomy): domain Eukaryota; kingdom Metazoa; phylum Arthropoda; class Insecta; order Hymenoptera; family Megachilidae; genus Megachile; species Megachile ligniseca. Next base: position 1,211,371 of record OX243785.1, read on the forward strand.
TTCCACAAGTTGACTCAACATTGGTTCACAAACATGCTGAAACTTGAGAATTTAGACTTCGAAAATGTTACACTAATTTAATTTGAGAATGTAGATTTAGAAAATGCTGTGCTAATTTAATTTCACAGTTTATGCTTAGAAAATGTTATTCTAATTGAATTCGAGAATCTAAACTTAGAAAATGGAATACTGATTCAGTTAGAGAATTTAGACGTAGAAAATATTACACTAATTTAATTTGAGAAGTTAGATTTCGAAAATATTAATTCAGTCTAAAAATTTAGATACCGAGAAAAATAAACAAAATCCTGGAACAAAGATTCAGTTACAAAATCAAACGATTCTTAATTTTTAATCTGTAATAATCCACTTTAAAATATATTCCTTACGAATTTAGACTTAATTAACTAAATTTCGAATAGAATTTAAATCAAATTCTGATCCTCAATGGGTTTACACGTGAACTTTTCAATTTTGCGAATAAATTTCATTCGTCATCAATTTCATACTGTCCTATTTCCTATTATATACAATTAGAGATGATTTTAAAACGAGTCATGAATTTTTAAAAGAAATTTAAGTGGAAACAGTTTTGTTGCGCATTTTAGACAGTAACAATGAATTATGGAAAGTGTCGCTTACAACTGGAACGAAGTACATTTTTAAAACGGTTGCAGATAGAAAATAATAGGACACAGTATAATTATATAGTATTGTTGGAATTAAATTGAATCTTATTACGAATATATTATATTTTAAGAAAATTATATAACCATACTTCGATTGAAATCAGGAACTCAAATTGGAAAACTGGTATAGACAAAACAACTTAGAATATATAAAATGATTATGATAAAAATCCAAAATTCAATTTAATTTTTAATAATCAATTATTAGTAATAAGTAGTAATTCAATTTAATTATTAATTAACAATTTCATTGCTAATACAATTGATTTTACTAATCGTAATGTACCGTCGCTTCTGAATTTTCACAGAAATCATTTAATACATGTCATCGATACACCTTTAAATTTTCTAACAAGCAACCCTACGAAAGTATCACTCTCCGATTTTTCTAAAGTTTGGATATTTTATAACATATGAAAAATTAAGGGACACATATTTTATTTTATTTGTGGAAAAGTATATTTAGGGCATTTTGACTCCCCTTTCAACATACCCAGACCCATTTTCATCTTTTATCGAAAAATACTTTCATACCAAAAATCATCAAAATCTCTTCACAGGAAAATTCACAGAAAATTTACGTGATTTAGAAATTAGTCAGTATTTAATAAAGACGACACAGTTGTAATAGATATCAAAAGAAATATTTTTAGATTACAGAATGGCTGTATCACACATTATTTTGTCTTTCGTATACGCGTATACGTCAATGCTCATGTGCACACACGCGGAAACGCACACGTACCAGATCACCAGCGGCAAGTGGTCGGAGCAACAGATAAGTTTGATTTATTTTAATTTCTCACCAACAACGCAACGGGCTCTTTCGTGGGGATCCCTGCGTTCCTGTGAATTATTGCGAAGTTATTTTCTAGCTTGTATTGATTTATGACCAGGATTTCGGCCCATCGTGACCACTTTATCGTCATTACAGGTGGGTAAACAGGTGTATCTGGAGTTGAAAGGGTTGTCAGTGTTAGTAAGCTAAATTACAATTAAATTTTTCAACAATTTATGAAGTTTAGATGATCAATTTCACATTACACGAATATAACATAGATGTTGTTTGAAATTATACATTTTGCTAATGAAACAATATTTATTATATGTAAAATAATGCTTTGATTTTATTTTGCGAAAAATATATTCGTTGAACGTTGTACATAAGTTTGAATATAGGGTTGTGGAAAACTTGTCAGAATAATACGCAGAATCGAGGCAGGGAACAGGAGATAAACAGTTCTCAAAGTCTACTGTGTGTTAGTTGTTTCATTGTTTGTAACGTGATCAAGGAATTACCCTTCGGTCATTCGGTCTACGAATTTGGGTGCCAAAGGAGATTACGTTGTTTACCAAATTAGCCCCAGGCAGTTAACCATAACGCTTGTGAACACTTTGTCACTTTACCTTTTCTCTGCTATAACAATTAAAATTACGAAAAATCTCTTATTTTACATTTCATCTTCGTCTATGCTGTATTTTGTATCGTCATATGAAGCTCTTAACAAAATGATACGACACGACAAATATTTGTTATTTTTACACATATTTATTAGATATCAGACTCCAAGGAATTTTTACGTGTTGTCTTTTTACCAAGCATATTAGATAGTAAGAGTTAATGAAAGTATTTCGAAATAGTAGTTAGGACATATTAAGGTTTAATAAAAAATGTTTGTAAACGTTTCACCAATATTTTTAATGTAAAATTAATAATAGGTAATTGTAGAAAATAACAGAGATCCATTATGTTATTTTCATAAATACATGTTTGTTATATCGATATTCTTATTACAAAATAACCAGTTGCATCCTAATTAAAAATCTGACTAGCATGAATGAATAATATTAACAAGTAAAATGCACAACAATAACAAATGAAAAAAATAGTAATTTTGCAAAATTGTAACGCTTAGTTCTTTAAATAAGGTAAAGATTCACGTTAACAATTTGTAGTTCAGATGTAAATTACTGGCTTTACCAATCTGTATATTATAGACCAAATATTTAAATTTAGTAATTTAGACATCTACAAACATTAAAAATTTTTAATTTTCAAGTTCCGAGATTTTTAAATTTCTAAATTGCTAATTTTCTAAATTTTCAAACTTTCAAATTTACTAATTTTTGATCTTTCAAACTTGAAATGTACAAATTTTCAAATTATAGATTAATATTTCACGAAAAGCATAAATGCTATTCTGCAAGAATATTACTATTAAGGTTCTCAACAATTGTGCCGAGTTTCGACCAAATAGGTGTTCAAAAGATTGCATATTTTCCTATAATTTGAATTGCTTGTTTCATTTTTCATTTCAACAGAACACTCGTTAACTTATGTCTTTGCAAAATTTTTAAGCTTTCAATTGACATCATATACACATATACTATTTTACTCTGAATAACATTATTATAATAGTTTGATGCGAAAATGTCTGATATTCATGACAGTGTACATATATTGTAAATACGTATATTAAATTAACACTTTGACTGCCACATACATGAGTAATTCCAGATGAATCTATTATCTAAATTATTAAGAATTTGTTCACTTTGCTAATTGGAAATATTCGTATTATCTAGTTCGAACTGTGAATAATGAATGTTAATCAATATTGTGAACACATTCGGTAAGATTTGTTAAAAATAAAAATTAATACCTAATTATATTTTCAACTGTTACAGTGTAGTACTCAACGTATTAATAAAGAAAGTTCAAAATAACTGAATTATTTTATAATCACGAATCATGTACGTAAAAAAGTCAGTGAAGCATTGTCAAAATGTCGAATGATATTTCTAATCGAAGTCGATGGAAGGAGCGTGGAACATATATGTAAATCGAAATAACATTACCCATTGCTCTGGCGGCGATAGACTAAAAAGAAAGAGAGTAAAGTGTAGAGGACAGAGGGAAAGAGAAAGAAAAATAGAGGGGGAAGTAGGATCCGAAATTGGAGTGAAGTGAGATAAAATGCATTTCATTCGCTACCCTTGTCGTTCAGAACTGCTACGCGTCGCAATGTAAACGCAAACTTTTCTACGCTTGACATGTGGCCACGTTAGCTGTCCTTACCTTGCATATTTTTGTACGAGTATAACTAATACATATATCGAACGAATCAAAGAATTTCTAACTAAGTACATTCAATAAAGTCTGTCGGATGTAATTTGTTTAAAGGAACATATGCTAATAATTTTACGATCGATTACCAGGTATCACTAGTCAAATTAGGAATAATATTTTTTATATCCAATACATTGAACATTATTATTCATCTATCATATAATATAAACAAATTCCGTTTACAATGTTGAATAATACAAATAAATACAATAAATAAATTGCTTTCGTGTTCTAACTATTCATAAACACATTTGAATTTATTGCAAACTTGTATACCTCAGTTATTGATTGTATAAATTATTCGTCGATTATTCTCATTTCCATAATTGACAATTCATCCAACCTCATTTTAAGTACCATTCACTGCATATGTTAAAATAAATAAACATTTTTAGTAGAAAGCATTTTGCAGTGACAAAATGGTTGTTCATATTCCCTGCTCGAATAAATACTTATTTAGATAAATCCTAATCTACTTTGATATATTTATTCATTAATGGTAAATTAAATTTACTTTGTCCCTCTTATTTACTATCTGTTACCCGTGTAAAAACGCATCCCAGCAATGTACAGAAGCAGGTAAAAATCTTACTTACCGCTAATTTATATGCATATCGCGTTCAGGGTCTGTAAAGTGTCTTGCTCGACCAGATCTATCACATTTGACAAGATCTATCAAACCTGTTGCGACCCAACGATATCATTAAGAGTTGAACTGGATCTCTTTCGACGAAAGGATCCTACCAACGAGTATTTCCTTCGCGGAAGGAATTCTATCGCAGGAAAAGACGTGTCATATCGCGAGGACGGTCTGTGTGTGGCCAACCGAGTGGACGGCGAGGTGAGCTCCGGCTCGCTAAGTTGTCACTCACAGTCAGCGACTCCTTTTTGCCAGACAGAAGGAAACCAGGGAGACAGAGGGTACCCTGGTACCCTAGGGTTCCCTCCCTTGATCCCTCCAGGGATCTCCCGGTCCGTCAACAGCCCGCGGATTTCCAGTTTTTCTTCCAACTGCACGCAACCAGCTCTCGATCTAATAGCTTGCTTCAACCTCCTCTTTCTCCTCTTGATCCTTCACTTCCATGTCTCCTCCTGCTTCTTCTTGCTACTCTTCACCCCTCTTTCTCTTATCGAGACGTTTGTAAGAGTAGAAAGGAGAACTGGAAGACCGAGGATCAACCTAATGAGAATAATTCCTGCATTGATTGCCAAGGCACAACGAATGGTACAAGGCAGTGGCTGGATGTCTGACTAGAAGGCTGACTGATTGGTTCGTTGGTCGGTCGGTTGGTTGGCCTGACTGCTTACTGACTGCCGTCGGTAAATCATTCTTAATTAAACGATAGATATTTAATTAGGAAGAGCCAGAATTGAGTTAGTTATGAGGCATTTTAACCGTCGTCCGTTATCACGGTGGGCGATTCGGATGGCATCTGGCAAAGTGATCTGCTCGCTGATGCCAGGCCTTTTACTGTTAAACGAGAAAGAAGTTAGGGGCGTAGAGAGGGAGAGGATAAAAAAACGCAGTTAATGTTCTGTTGCGTGCAATTAGTGGCGACAGCATGTAGAACTCGTGTTCGTTCAAGTATCTCGCTCTTTTAATCGAGATTTCGTTCTCATTATAGCTAATACGGGTACAAGTTTTCAACTCTAAAATAAAATAGTGTCACGTACTGTTTTTATACATTTTTGCCTTGTATAGATGCTTTAAGAGAAATGTTAGTATGTATTAACCAATTAACTGTGCTCGACGTGCATACGCGTCAATTCAAATCTTTATTTTGGTGTGGTTGGCATGTATACTCGTCGGGTAATACAAAAAGTTACCATCTACTATAACAACTCGAAATTTCAATATCATGTAATAAAAATGTAGTTTGAATGCTTTTTATATATTTTTCATAAATTGTTGTGTATTTTATAAAAAAAAATGAATTATTTTCTTCAGAATATTAAATATTCTCTGCACAATATATTACTTTCTAAAAATTGAGTTATTTTCTATAATTCATGTGGTATTCTTTAAACTATTATGAGTACTTTACTGGATACATCGGGTATTCTTTAAAAAAATCATATATTTGAAAAATACTACACTGAAATCGACTAAATTTCATAAAATTATTTTTTTCTATATTTTTATAGGTGTCTGAATTCGATTAAATAATGAAAAAATGAAAGCATTAGGACAATTATGCGTAACTATCAGTAACATTACATTAATAACTTCAAATGAATTATTAATTTATTTGAAATATTATAAGAAAATATTAATTTTTAATATATTTAATAATTTGGGCTCGTTCAATATAACTGACAACGTTTAGGAATGTTTACACTGACACTTTTTTATGAAATTTTTACTTGGTAACTAATTTTTAGAATATAACAGTTTCATGCATATTATCGAAGTTACATGTAATAGAGATTGGTCAAGAAGCAATCAGGAAATTTCTCTCAAAAATTTTTAAATTATTAAAAGAATATTAAATTCGATATTTTGATGACATATCAATAATTTGACCTAAATTAGTAGGAAATAAGTTACTTTAACACCAGAACTTCCAACGAGTCATAACGATTAATTTCATATTTCACATTTTATATTACAATATTTTGCTACCGAGTTTTTGTTGAAATGTCTGCAATTTTTTGTTCAAATGAAGAATGGCTGCATATATTAATCGATGCTTCAATATTTACTCACTTATTTCTCTACTTCATTTTCAATCCAGAAATAAATATGCATTTATCGTCCGTAGTTCTATTGTTAATTCGCAATAACAATTTTGTATACACTAAAAATTCTATTATTTAATTCTATTTATTATTCTATATAAAATTACTCTTTAAGAAAATCTTCCTGGTCTCTTAATCGTTGTTCGTAAATAGATGTCCAACTTGGTCATAAAGCCGATCGAAAAATTATCATCGACCAGTCGCACGCCACAAATCAACGTTAGTCGCCACGTGACACCGGCGTCATGCAACGTGCGATGCCGGATACATAAAACACTTAACAGCTAATTTCTCAGTGGGTCCTGGCGACCCACTGAGAAGTCGTTCTACGACAGATTGCGGAAAACACGATCAAGTTGACGAAGGTTCACAGTTGTCGAGAGATTTTGACAGTTCCTAACAAATGCTCGTTCCTGGGACAAGTTTAAAACTACTTATAGGAGAAGAGTAGGTTTCTCGATCTTACACCGCTTACATCTGTTTTAACGAACCTCATCCTCGACGCTGACAACATTTTTTATTTGGGGCTAATTTTAATTCTCACTATTATTAGGTTTAATTTGTCATCATCATCTTTACAACAAAGCTACATATGTAACCAGCTCAAAAATTTCAATCTGAGTAGTTGTCACTCATTACATGACTGTTGATGCTTAAGTATTTATGCAGTACGTTGTATAAATATACCAACTTCCTCTGTTTTTATTAATTTGAGTATCAGCTAAAAATTATGGTCAATATTCTTTAAATATTAATTTGTAGTGTGTACACAACAAATTACATAAAAAGGATTCGGCGTACTAACGTAAATATTTTGCTAATTTGCATAAAAACTAGTTCTCAGGCGTACCATAAATATGGCACTTTTTGAATGACCTATTTGTTTCGCAATATAACCAATGCGAAACATCGATCATGGCTTTTTCTCTCTGTGATAATTCTCTCCAATAGTTCACGAAGCATTTCACTTTCTAACCTTTATAAACGAGTCTTATGAAATGAAACAAATGAAGGTAACATAATAAATTTGTTTACTCATGAAGCTTGATTGATACCATTATACAGAGAACATACAAGGTCGGTATATTTATGAAAATATTTTATATAAAATCTGGATTTGAAAATCAAGTTTTATTTAAACCAGCTTAATATTGATGATAATACGTCAATCTTGACCATAATTTATTCTTCACACACTATGAATTAGCATTTAAGCAATACCGACCATAATTTCCTACCAAAAGTTCAAGTCATTGAAAATATGAGTGGTTAGTATATTTATGCAACTCACTGTACGTCGAAGCCTGCGAAGAATAAATCACGTAATCTATGAAATGCGTATCTCATGTAATCTATGGAATGTGCGTAGACTTCATGATTTATTTGAACATTCTATTCTATCATGACTTATTTATCATTGCAGATCTGATATATCATAAATATAGAAAGGGCACAATCTGATCATCGCTACTCCGAAAATTGATTTTTTGGAGTTTTTGTGATAGATAGTTTCCTTGAGACAACAATGGGGTACCTTAAACGTGTTTGTTTGGATCCTGAAATATCATGTTCCTGCCCCAATGCCCATTGGTGGCCTAGACGGGTCAACAGGTCAGGCAAACGCCAGGCGCCCCGCTCGTCCTCGTGATCTGGTTCTCGTTCCCCGCTCAAAAGACATTTCCTTTCCGGTGGGGACGAGCACGATGCTTGTTTCCTTTTTAGTGACTTTCTGCCTCTGTTTCTCTTTCTCTCCGTTCACTGTATCCCCATCCTGCTATCTTCTTCTCCTACTTTGCCCTCTTCCTTTCTGCTTCTCGAATTACAAATTATACCGGCAATTAACGACGAGCCCGAGGCTTGCACGAACCTTCCACGGCGAATCGTATCCGCAGTTAATACCGGCATTCTCGACGACGTGCGTATATACAAGGAAACTTAGCTGAATCCTCTCGAGTTAACCGCGTGCACACGTTTTGGATGAAACACGATTTTTTCCATTGCATCGTTACGTCTATGGCATGGCGTGTCCTTAAGCGAGCTCTTACTTCATGTAATGGCGTAACTGTCCGCGCGGACTTTGCAAGGTCCTCGCCGCGAGACGGAGTATGCCACTGCAGATGGATTTCATGGAAAATGGAAATGCATGATTGTGCGTTGGAAATGACGGAGATTCTCGATGGACGGTAACAGGAGATGCCGAAGATAAAATGTTGCCAGCAACGGCAACAGCTTACGAGATCTTAAATCGTACGTAGACAACGTGACCGGATTATAGAGCACGTTTGGTCGTTGGTACTATAATTGAAAACGGTAGATACAGAATGAAATTAACTGTTTGGCTGCGGAAGAAAATTGCTGAAATCGATTACGCAGTATTAAATTAAGTTACTGCGTAAGTTCTTGTGCTATAAGTGTCTTATTTTTGAAAACAACCTATACCTTAAACCAAATTTGGGCATAATTTTGAAATCCATTTAGGGTAAATGGACTAGTCATTAACCGTCTACCGAATGACCATTATGTAAAGAAATGTAAAGTATAAAGCTAAAAATTATTAACTGTTTGGATGGAATGTAATTACACTTAATATCCAACATCTTTTAATTAAATATATTAAGCAAGTATTATTAAATATAATTCTTATTAGAAATATTTCTGAAATGTCACTGATCGTCGATTATTTAAGAATTGCTTAATTTTTAGTAAGGAACCGGCGAAAATGGGATTCCAAAATAGACACTCGAATAATAACATGGAATAATAATATTTGTTATATTAAAATAATAATAATTATATTTATTTTTTTTTATTAGATATGGAACAATATATATAATTTTCATTCGTAAATCAAATAACAGTGAGAAGGAACAAAATGATTTAGTAACATTAATTTTATGAATAATAAAAATAATTGTAACTGTTAATTCTTTTCATTTTTTTACCGATGACTCTACGATGTTGAAAACGAAGACGATTTGCAAGTAAATGACCAATTAGTCAAATATTGGTAAATTAGAAATTGATAACAATGAGTGCAACTCGTTGATCATATTTTTAAGGTTATAAAGTTGTAAATAAACTATAATTTGCATACGAAATCTTTGAGTTAGAAGACAACCATAAACGGAATAGGAAAATGTATAATTAGTTGATTGCTTCGTTCTTTTTTGAAATTATTAAAACAAATTAATAAATCGAACTTATGCATCAACCGAATAACGTTGATGAATTCAATATATTTCTTAATACATAAACTTTCCTCTGCTACAAATGGTATACGTATAGAATACCGTACAATCGCAGATTGTACTCCCTGTCTATGTTTATCTAAATAGAAGACTGTAAAGCAGTAGGCAAAAAAGAAGGTAAAAGTATTTTCCTTGTATTCCTTGTATCAAAGATGAGCATCTTGTGGACGAAACGCAGGGATTTCCTTTAAAGTTGGACAAGAAGGACCAAGGTTTCTTTTTTTTACAAAATGTTATATCTTTGAGGATATTAAAGTTTCCATATAGGAGGATCGTCGCGTAACACAGGAACTTCCGTCAGTGAAGCTAAGTGGCATTTTACTAGGAGTATTACATTTATTTAATATTATTTACGGCCGGTTTTACGATACCAATGATACGTATACGGAGTCTACCCAATATCAAATATAACGTCGTAACCCTGAGAAAGCGGGGAGGATGGCGGAGGCAATAAATGTACGGCAAACGGCGTTTCCGATAGGCATCCTTACATACAGGAGGTTCACCCTTCCGGTATAGGAAGGCCTGCTAGTCCTCCATGTCACCAACTGAAAAAGAAGCAACTGAACCTCTTACTTTTCCTTTTTCCTCTTTCCCGCATCAGAGTTGAACACCTTTTATTTGAATAACGAGTAACAAATACCATTAAACAGATTGTAATAACTACTTTCACTATTCCGCCTCCCGTGTCTACTTTTTTAATCTAATATATTTTCGATCAAGAAGTACTTTTTTCTATACTTGTAATATAGAATAAATTAATGCGTGTATATCAATCTTGTTCATAACGGATACAGATACGATACAGCTTCTTTTTCGTGAAAATATTAGCATTTAAGATTTTTCCGCGAATGTACAGTTACCTGATAAGAGAGGTTTTGCAAGTGTTAATAACTGATTTTAATGAAATACACAGCACGTAGTTTTCGAAGATTTATTTGAGCCATACTTTCTTTGTTGACAGTCATCCATATTTAGGGGGTGAAAACAGTCCTTGAAGTTCGAGATGGAGGACATGTTTCTCTCAGTATCTTGAGAACTTTTTATGATACAAAATGATGTTGTATATAAAAATCGTTTGTTTTATAGTAACAAATTTGAGTATGCAAACTGTTCTACAAAATATTTATTTATTTAAAGATTATAATAGAAGTTATCATTTTTTTTTAGATTCTTAGAGGTAAAACATGACGCTGTTTTTGCATAATTATTACATTATAATGTTGCATAGTACATTAGTAAAAATATAGTACAGCATCATATAGTATCGTACAATATAATACATTACAAATACATATACGTTTATGTCGTTTAAATATAAATATAACGTGGCTTTCACTACATAGCAAGTATTACATTTGCTCAAATTAAAATTAATTTCACTAAAAGTTATTTCACAAACCTAAAATATGTCTCAAAATAAGGAAAATTAAGACGAATTTTTGTTTAATATTTACGACGGTAAAATATTAACATATGTGCGGACATGAATGCTATAACATTCATTTTCATTGTGATGCAAAATGACACGAATGGTATAACATTCAAATTTTAAAGCCAATTGGTTTTCATTTAATTTTAATATCCTTAAGTTTTTGGTAATGACAAACTAATTCATTGCCTGTCTATTTTCGTAGCTAACTGAAATTTTTACTGTCCGCGAACGTGCTAAAGGAAAATTTTATAAATATGGATTTCAGACTGAAAAGATATAAAAGTTAAGACATATTTGTGTATTTTCAAATAATAATTATTTGTTCTGTAATAAACTCTAAACTTCTATTAATCCAAATATTTCTCAATTAAGGAAAAAATTATATTACATCCAGGGAAAAATATAGTTGAAAAAATCCTCGACTGCAAAAATTTTAACATTCTTGAATAAAGTAATATTTAACATACACGATTATTTAATCGATAATTTATTTTATATCAACTAAAAAGTAACTATTTTATACGTAACTTCCTAGTTATTATTCGAATTAGAGGTACCAAATCAAAGTTAAAATTGTGAGCAATTATGAAATTCAAATGAAATAAAGAATAATTTGATTTTCAATAAAAAATCATTAATAATTATTTCGAATTCATGTAATAAAAGATTACTTGTATTAAATTATGTAACATTCATTTAATTTATGAATATGTCAGATGATTATTTCAGGTAATTAACCTTCGATTTAAGGATGTATTAATCACCACTTATATTTAAATTGAAACTACGCTATAAAAATAAATAAATAATGGATAATACGTAAACTATACGTAAATGATTCTTTATCTCGATGAAGGTAAACATACATTTGGACAAAAGGCACCTTAATAATTTTCGTAGTTGAAAATAAGAAATTTAAGATCCGTCATTTTCATGAGTTCCGTAAATCTAGTGTTAATAATATAGTATAATGTACTGTAACGTATAACACATGTAATATAATATACTATACGTTTCGTTTAAATAGTAAAAGTATTGCAATAAAGAGGATTAAGACAATAATTTGTTAATTTTACAAAACCGAAATGAATCCAAGTACAGGCTCATTTTGACAAAAGTAGGTACAGTGATTGTGACCCACAATCGATGTACAGTACACTGTTGTATAGAACCTTTTCAAGGTACGTGCTACGAGTACGGAATCTTTTTCGTGAGGCCAGCATGAAATAACTGCACCGGCGAATTGTCTGCATAAAGTATTCAAGGGTAAGGTGAGGGACCAGTAAGATGGCTACACGTACGTATATATTTCGTATACCTAAGGTCGTTATCCGTTCTAAAAATTGCCGACCGGCTAAATTTTGTTCCTTCTACATTCTCTTGCCCTTCGTGGTTACAACATTTGCCAATTCGAACGATTTCACTCAAGCACGCCAATTTTGGTACCGAATTTAAATAAAAATGAGGCACATTTAATCCTCTCATTTACAGGTTTAGAAAAATAGGATTTAGAAACTTAAGATTTCCAAAATTTGGGCTTTTAATAATTTGAAAATTTGAGGGTTCAAAAAATTGTCGAGTTCAAAATTTGGAGTTTGGAAATTTGAAAAATATAAGAATTTGAAAATTTGAAACTGCAAGACTAATAATACAGAAACGTTGGAATCTGAATTTGGAAATTCATATCAAATAATTTCTAAATTTTTAATACAAGAAAAAGTCAGATCTTCTCTAATTACACCAATGTTTTTACGTCATCAAATTCTATCAGTCATTCTCTATTCCAAAATTCACCATTTCAGACGTAAAAGACTCTAACTTTACAATAATCGAATACTATTATAGATATTGAGATATTTTGGAAGGCAACTGTTATCCTATTACCATGATAGCATTAACGTTTTTTTGAAATGTGCAAAGGTAAAAAACGTCCCCTGTTCGTAGCAATAGTTTCTGTTTTTTCTGAACCTTGCTGATTTGGATTTATCGAGTTTGCGATAAATGTTACACAGTATACAGAATCAACCGACGAATTGTGAGAGCTGCACAACGCAGCAGAGGAAAAAGAATTGGTGGAATCGAAAGTGTGTGAGTGGCCGTAAAATCGGGTGTCGTTTGCGTTTTCTATTTAGCCATTTCGAATCAACCTTTCTCTGTTTCCGTTTATAGTCTTTTTCTTTCGCTCTGCTGGCTCCGTCCCAGTAGACGAGCGACTCGAATTGAATTCCTCGCGATACGGTTAGTTGGATTTACATGGATACTGAATGCGCACTATCCTCGGCCACTGTGCTCGTTCTCTATAAGACTATGGTCTTCTTGTTATCAGTGCATCAATTCATATTGATCAATACAAAGCGTACCATAGTATACAGAGCGTACCCGCTTTTTACTGCCAAACTTTATTAGCATATTCTATTCGAGAAAATAAGATAAGAATGTTATATCAACATAGGGTTTCAAATATTTTATTAAAAAGCTATATAATACTAAAGGAGAAAATCGTTTATTATCATTTTGTGTATTCCTCATAGTCTTTCGATAAAACATTTAAATTCCTATATTTATATAACATTTTTCATCATTTTTATTTATAGAAAGTGCTGGTAAAGTTTTACGTACAAAACTGAGACTGTACTCCATTGAGAAACAATGGTATCCAAAGTAATTTTGTATATTTGTTATAACGTTTCATAAAGTGATTAAAATCCTTTTTTAATATAACACTTTCCTCTTAGTTTTACGTATAGAATAAATTGGTAAAGTTTGGTAGTAAAAATCTAGGACACTGTGTATATGCTTTCAAAATAGTACATTTGGATATAAGGAATATCATACGTACATTATAAAAGCAGGTTGTCTAAGAAAATATACAAATGGTAAAACATAAATTAATACATACATTAATTCTTTATTTTGATGATAATCAAAACCCATTTCAAGAAAATCACCTTAACAAATTTCGTAATTTGAAATAAGAATTTTGCAGAACGGTCATATGACCGTTTTTAATTACTACAATTAATACGATTTGTTAAAAGTAAAAGACCTATTATAATTTTCGACAATTTCAGCATGACAGGTAACGTGTCAAGTTTTGCCGCTAAAATTTCAACTTTCACTCAAATTTCCTAATTTAGCATCCTGTTTTTGTAGCAGCGTTCCCCTTACAATGTAATCGATTGCGATACTCTTGAATATACCTATCGATAGCATACCGCTCTTTACCAAAATCGTCACGGTGAATTTGTTCGAGTCGCATCGTGTTTAAGTTCCAGCCACCGGCACATGTATACGTGGTATAACGTCACAGTGTATACGTGGTGTTATCGCCCAAGCAGAGGCTGTACCTACACAAGTATACAAGCTGAAGCTACGTATCGCAGCTACGACGAAGCCAAGGTAGCATTTGCATGAATTTGTCGGTCCGATATCCCGGTCTGCATCGAGCTTTAAACCGAAGGAAGCCGAACTCGGGACACCGCATAGTGATCCAACATTAAGATTTACCAGCTCACAATTAAATAAAATGGACCCCTTTATAAGCTAAAAAAAATTACTATAAAATTGCTTACTAATGTCGATTAAGATTGTAGAAAAAATGATCACCATATTACTGACGTTGCTTAAAGTTGCAGTACAAATTATAATGAACCTACCGATGTTGTTTAAAATTGAGAAACAAGTATCATGAACTTACTGATGTTGCTTAAAATTGTATAAAAAATTATCCTCAAATACTGATGTTGGTTAAAGTTGTATAATAAATTATCTGGAACTTGCAGATATTGCAGTTGTACAAAAAATTATCATTGGTTAACACTAAACTTACCAGCGTGTAATACACATTTACTTTAAAGTTAGAAATAAAATATAAATATAAATAAAAAATGGATAAACCATAAATTAATATAACCATTAATTCTTTATCTGAATAAAAATTGACACAGATTTCAAGAAAAGTATCTAACCAATTTTTTTAATTTATAATAATGAATTTGTGAATTAATCATATCGATCAGTATATCGGTGTTAGTGTTAAATTGTAGAATATATTATGAACTTATTAATATTGATTAAAGTTAGAGAAAAACATTGTTTCGAACATACTGATGTTGGTTAAAGTTTTGAAAGAGGTACTTCAGAATTAGAAAATTTCCAAATATTACAGATTAGTTCCCAACCAAAAAATATACTCCGTTAGGTAAACAAAAATTTGTAAGTGAATCAGATACCAATTTTTTAATATTATATCCGTCTTGTGTCTTTAGGAACTATAAGCAATCAACCCATTAGAAAATCAAACTATCAGCTACAGTATAATAAGCCTAAATACAAATTAACCAGAAATATAAGATAGCATAAAAACAATTAATTACTTGGTCATATAAAAAACAATACATAGAACAAACACGATTTTCGTACATCTGTCGCTATTGAAATGATGAACTTTGAAAATTTCTCATCTTCAACAAAATTATTTTGAAAAGAATCATGATTCAAAGATGATGAATCGAAGATTAAAAATATCGTAGAACAAGTATCGTTATTTTCAAATCCTAGATCAATATAAATTCTTTAAGAAGTAAGATGACAACATTCTGAACCATTGTAGACCATGATCTTAGGTTGGTCGGGACGGCCTCCTTTAAGAAGTGCCCGAGGGGAGGTGACTTTTTTCAATTTGTTAATTCAGGGTAATTCTGAGGGTGGCTAATTTCGAGCCAACCCTCTCTCTGTTATCCAACTAGCGGTACCTTGCTCTCGAGCTTACTCGCCACTGTTCTCCTCGCGACTTTTAATCTCTGCTATATTTCTTTTGCTCGCAACCCCCTCGCAGTTTCCTTTGTTTTACCCTGTGTAAAATTACAACACGTTGTATGCCGTCCAGAATCATCGAAAGTGTCTACAAGACCGTGATAAGTGCTTTCAAAATTGCCTTGAAACGTGCTTCGAGATAATTAATAAATTGTAATTGTAATACATTGAGATAATTATCAATTACAAATTGTTTGTAATTAAATTGTAAGTGATTTCGTAAGCGTATATTTTTAGCAAAATTTAAAAATAAATTATAAATTAGAAAGAAATTGTTTTATCCCTGAAAGATTTTAGGTTTTATCTTTTATTTTTTTTTGTATGCACTGCACTCAACTTTTACCATATTTAGTTATTAAACATTCGAATACCTTACTATTGATAAATTTACTGTAAACGATAATGTTTAACATATAAGCCATTGGAAAATGTAAACATTGTTATTGATTGTAAGACAACACAAGTATGTTAAAATATTAGTTTCATTTTATCACTGTTATCTCGTCACAGTACATGTACACTCGTGTGCATTGACAGGTATTCAATTTCTCGATTTCTAAATTTTCTAAATTACAAATTTCCAAGTTACTAAATTTCTATATTTAAAAATTTTTTAACTTATCGTATTTCGACATTTGTCATTTCAACATCTCTAATTTGAAGATATGAAAGTTTAGAAATTTAGGAATTCGAAAATTTGATATTTTTATATATTTGAATTTCCAGTTATCAAATATTCCAAATTACCAAATTTTTTTATTCGAAAATTTCTAAATTTAAAAATTGTATATTTGAGTTTCTAAATTTTACAAGCTATATTTTCAAATATCTAAATTTCTAAATGTGTAAATATCCAGATGTTTAGAATCGAAAATTTGTAAGTTTGAAAAATTTAATTCTTCGTAAATCTCAAACCTATTTTTAATATATAATATTTGAAGTTCTTTATTTCCATCCACATATATAACATTACTTTTCTCAGTTTAGATATCCTAACATTTTGAAACTTTCGAGAGAAATGAAGTTTTATTATTTTCTTTGCATCTTAGTTATTTTGCTTGCCTAAAGTCAACTACACCTAGTATTTCATTTCAACACAATTCTTTGAAATATTCGTATATGTACAGAATATATCGCTAAAGTGACAATCACATATTCAGATACTTCAGGTATGACATTTTAACCAAAGAGGGTAGAACAACCCTACGAACATATCCCGAATAGCATCGCTAGGACATGTAGAGCCCATACAGTGGTTGTACTTCGTGGAGCACTTTCACCGTACTGTATCACTTCTTCTTTCTTGGCTCTCCTTTTCAAACAAAGAAAGAAGTCATCAATATCCCGTGTCTTTTCGCTTTTATCCAGCAAGCAAGGGACAAAACTTTGGCCCCGAATGGGCGGAGTCACGCCTAATCCCCAGAGTCAAAATGGAAGTCTCTGGAGACACCCTTCTCTGGACCTACTGGCGAAAGTTCTGTCCCTCGTGAACGAGGTTAAGCTGGACTAGGGGGTGGTTACGGACGATACTTCCTCAGCCGAGGAACATATTACCGAACGAGGAGGACATTTTGCGAATTTCCGTACTCCAACACGAAACGGACGTTAGTAGGGTGGCCGAAGGATCGCGAGGGCTGCCTACGCACCCTTCGAATCTTCCCTTGAAAAACGAAATAGGGTGCCTTCTTTTCCTTTCTTTTCCTTTCTTTCCGACGGTGCCGCGCTTTCCTACGTGCCAATATCTCTGCGACGACCTTGCACCCGCACGTGGAGACCGTTTCGTGATGGCTTTCGATTTTTTGATGCTCACGACCAATGCCGTTTCTCGGGGACACTTCAGGGGTTGAACGTTTCAGTTTTCTGATGTTTTTATCGGAGAACACTACTTTCGATACTCACACTTTAGCTGCAATTTTATTTAATTGTTAGCAAATTGTATGTATCGGGTAACTGTTTCTATTTATACATATATTATTGGTCAGATTTATTCAATAACGAATTGGTTAAGGAATTATTTCGTTTTAATTCCTACTGTAAACAATTTATGTTGGTTCCTAATTGTTTCTTTTTATTAAGTGTTTTTTTCTTTTAAGCGTTCTCTCAATTTAAATATAAATGTATGTAGTTTTGACTTTTATTCTAGATTTAGACTCTGCTTCTTAATTAGTATCACATCCTTATTAAGATATTAATACCGACGAATGTTAATAAATACGCATTGTATATTAACCGTTTGCACTCAGAAGGTGATTCACCAATCAGACATACCGATACACATACCGAAGTAGTCAATAGCAGTAATTAATAGTAAAGAAATAATAACTTCAAAAGAATTCATCAAACATTTCAACTAGAAAGTTTTAAAATTCCTAGCTGCTAAAAACTAAAATACCTTCGAGTGAAAAGCGATAATTTTACTCTTTATAAAATTAAATACAGTTATCACTTTTATAAGTTCTATTAAAATAAATTTGTGTTAGATGTTTTTTTTGTTGACTTAAGTACTTAAAAGAAACAATCAATAGTGATATATAGAAAAATTAATTTTTTTTTTTACCTTCTCTTTACTTTTTAATAAAATATTTGCATTAACACTACAACTATCACCCAATCAAAACGACTAACTTCAGTTTTCACATTTTACATTATAAAATTTTGTTGCCATGTTGTTGTCGAAGTGTCTGTTATATTTTGTTGCGATGAAAAATGTATACCTTAGTTGACGCTTCAGTATTTACTTACTTATTTTTCCACTTTATTTTCAATTTAAAAGTAAGTGTGCATTTAACGCCGGTAGTTCCAGTATCAATATCCTCATTTTATCGATAAAATAATGACCGCCTTCCGCACAATATAAAGGATAATCATTTTCACCAAAACAATTCAAACAAAATTAACCTGTTGTGTGTTAAGTGTTTCAATTGCTTAGGCACGGTTGCGTGTTTTCTTTGTTTACTAGAGTATTGTATATAAACCTGGTGGTAAGGAGTTGTACGAAGTTTGGGGTTGGTCGGACAACGGCATCATAAGTCGGGACTGGTTTTGGGGGGGTTGGGTGGTGGTTGGGGTGGCGAGAGTCCCTGGAGGCGGTAGGCTAAATATATCCACCCCCGACAACCCTCGAGGGAGAATGTCAAGACAACATGGCCGACGCCCGTCATCCTACCAGCGACCCTATGTGTACACTAGTCCATGTTCGACCACCCTCATGCCTCAAGAACGTTCAAAGACTACGACCATCGTTTCGCTAAACGTTTGCTCGTATTTTCATCTGAACTGGTAATCACGATCAATCTCATTTACCTATGACAAAATATGGCACAGATTGAAAAGATAAATTGTTCCCGAGAAAGGAATAATTGTTTACAATATTATTAAAGTACATTACAGTATATTATTCAAACACTGTAAATAGTGTGAAACGACTCTACTGTTGTAAATATACAACAGTATACAATGACTCAGATCGAGAAGATAAAATTATTCCAGCGGGAGTACAGAACAATTATTTAGAGTAACATTACAATATTAAAGGATATTAAAAAATTATAGACAGCAAATTATAAATGACTTGTTTAGAACCTCTTTGTTTTCTTAATGTAACGTATATAAGGTTAGGTTAAACAAGATTAGCATAGATTAAATTGAATTAGATTAGACTTAAGTCGAACAATGAAAGAGGACACATATAACATAGATTTCTTAAAACGTTCAATTATGTAATTTTTTTGTATACGATCATACTGTTCAGAAGTTTTGCAATTTTCAATAGCATCTATTAGCGAGTGAAAGTAGATAAATAACATAAACCAATTTTTGTGTGACTTTATATAATTATTTATTATGTCAACCTAAAAGTTTTCTGTATTTCATGTTACGAGGGAAAAAAAATAACCTTTTTATATAAGTTGCCTCTTTTACTTATATTCTTAAAACTACGATAAATATCGAAAAAATATTTACATAAATTTGATGCCATTTTTGACGATCTATATACCAGTAAGGAATTATCAGAAACATAAATTTTGGTTCTGAAGATCAAATTCCCTTCGCATCTTTCCTTTTCAGAAATTTATTGTGTAAAGTATTAACGTAATACACGTTACACTTTCATTTTCCATTTTAGTATACGAGCTTGAAAATCTTTATTCTTTAAGAGGGAACAAGGAATCTGCAGAAGGCGGAAAAAATAGGGGATATAAGTTGCGCAGATAATTCTCGAAGGCAAGAGCAGAGGAGGTAACGGGGTTGGTAGGCTTGAAGAGGGTTGGCAATCGAAAGCACGAGAGGTGTCTACGTTACAAAGCAAAAAATCTTTTAGGATCATATAGAAATTCTCTTCAGTTATTACATTAATTTAATTTCTATTACTTTAACAAAAATATTATCCAATTTGTATGTAGATGTACCATAAAATGAGACTAATAGAAACCATCAAATAATAATGATAAATAATTTATTTGAAATTGTTGTTTGCATTATATCTATTTTCACATTTTCAAACTACTCTCAGATTATTAGAAAAAACATTACTTAAAATTTATTATTACATACTTTTTGTACTGTTTATAGACACATTTTTATGTAATATAAAAATTATTTTAATTTATATTTTGCTTTAAATTGTCTAAAGTCAATGTATATACATTTTACATATTTTTATATGTCGATACAATATATGCATATTTTTTTACCGTTAACATTAAATATTTTGAAATTCATTGTTTCAAAAAATGTTTCGAAATGGAGTCACATGTTTTTGTCGGACGCCTTGACTCGGTGGCCCATAAGAAGTTTGCCACGAGCTAAGAGGAACAAAAAGAGTCTGTACGAAAGCTGAAGAAGAAAGTCGAAGGTCTAAAAAAGGAGAGGATATAGAGAGGCTCAGGATCGAGAAAGAAACCGCGAATCCCTCGGGACTATCGACTGCCGAGTCCCGTGGGGCAAGTCGATACTCCAGGGACACCCTGTCCTCTTTCTTCAGAGGTCCATCCTCTTTCTCTTCACCTCCTCATCGCCTCTTTCTACCAGCATTCGAGTTCTAAACAGTCGGCGCAAGCGCAAGACACCCTTGTCTCTAAACATCGCTACATTTTTTTACATTTCGTCTGTACATTTGTACGTACTATTATATTTGTAAAATTGAACTTATAAAACTTTCGAACATTTTGATCATTCGATGTGAAATTTAGTCGAATTTCCGTTAATTTGTACTTTAATATATCCGCTTCCAACCCTTCAAGGAATACAGATCGATTTTTATATAATTTTACACAATTTTTCGGTATTACTTTTATATCTAATTGATTAGTATTACTTTTATAAATCTTAAGAATTAATGAAGAACTTGTTGCATTTGTTATTTCTTATGAACAAAGTTTTGCAGAAATTTACACTTTCTTTTAATTAATTTCAATCTGTCATTTGTTAATTGTACACTAATTATGTAACATGCAACAGGTTTTATGGCACTCTCAGGTTTTGTCTCACTTTTTGTTAAGTAAAATAATATATTTTTCTTTGTTTACTTAAGCAGTTCTTGTTGAACTGACTAGCATTTACTTAAACCGCTGTATAGTTGGAGCATTATAACAGAAACTATTTTTCTAAAGTAGAATTTTGGGACATAAAAGTAAATTCGAAAATCAAAGAAAATGTCAGCCTATAACTGAGAACACTTTAGCAATATAGGTACGGAGACTTACAGTTAAATATATGCGATAGGACGAGCGGTAACAGTGTGTGGTCGGGTTGTCAGCACCAGTAAGTTATTTAGCGGTTGAGACCGTAGCAGTTGGCAGTACTGTCTAATTGTAACGACACCTTTGGGACTGGTATCACTCCCCGTATCCACCAAACCACCCACTTTCCACCCCTGCAATTGTTGAAACGCTCAGGTACACACCCACACACACCACCAGCCACTTCCTCCTTCCTCTACCTCCTTCCGCTTTCTCCACGAAAACCTTCAGACGCTCTAAATCAAAAAATACGACGACACCGTGTCGAAGTATTCGTGTCCTGTACGATTTAACGTTCTATTCGGCCAGACAGTAGAAAAGGTGGAGAATGTTATATACTTGCGAGACTTACTTCGTAATTTATAAATTATAAACTACACCCACGATCAAAAGTCATGCAGCACTTAGCAATTTTGATAGTTTTCGAGTTATATAAAATATAAATTATGTTTTTAGCATGTTGACTATCACACTGAAGCAGCTAAAAATGTGATTAAGTAACATTTTTATTTTTAACAAATTTTACCAAATATTTTTGTACTTCATTGTGTTTGTTATTCGTAATTCGAAATAGTTAATACGAGTATTTTTGATTAGGTAAATAAACAAATTTTTAATAATGTAGGTGATAGATTTGCATGAAAATTTAAGCCATATATGGGTGACGTGGCAACTCAAGTGTTAAATTGTATCGCTTTACTGTTACGCATATTTATGAATACGAATATACGATATAGATAGAGATATTGGAAAGATTAAAGAATTTGAAAAATTATGCTACTTTTAATTTCCAAATTTTTAAATTTCAAAATCTCCAAACTCTCAAGTTTCCAAATGACCAGTTCCTCAACTTTTAGTATTCCCTAAATGTCTAAATCTCAAAATTCTAAAATCATTAAATAACTAAATTACCAAATCACCAAATTTCCAAATACTGGTATCATTAAATACCTAAATCATCAAATCTCCAAGTAAGCAAATTCTCTAATCATTACGTACCCAAATAACCAAATCAAGTTTCCAAATTTGCTGTTCAAATTCGAAACATTGAAATTTGTAGAAACCTAAATCTCCATACTTTCAAATTCTGATACTTTCATATCCAGCCAAGTTTAATCCAGGGTTTAAGATTACGCACCATTCGTGGCAGAAGCGATTGTTGAAAGTTCAGCCTGAGAGTACAAAGATGCGAATATCGAGCAGGTTGTCGCCTCGTAATCGTGCGTCTCGAAAACCGGGTCTCTCGTAAACTTCCGTGCGAGTATGGACGTTTGCTTTATTGCCGGGGCTTCTGATATCGCGGCAGTTGGTAGCAACATCGGTAGAAAGGCAGGCAGGAGGCATTATCTTCTCCTGGTGAGGGTGAGAGAGGGCGAATGCCCTCCCCATAAGATCACCATGGCAACCCCTGTACAGCCCGCCACGGCGTCGTGTCCTGCGTGCTTCCATGTCCTGCTAGCATGGCGACTGCTAACCTCCGAAACTCCACTGTCGACGATAATAGAAGTCTTCTTTCTTTTCCTTCAGTTTCTCCCCTTAACTTTTATTTTCAACATTTATTTCTACCAGTTACACGCGATCTCGATTCTCATTGCTATAGACAAGTGATTTTCAATGAAACGCGGGAGAATGATACTTGGATACACTCGATCTTATCTTAATATCTCTTTTGAAGGGTCTATAATCTTCGTTCTGTGATCGTGAATTAATTGATCCTATTAGTGCTGGTGTGGAAAGTAGATTTGTGTGATTACGCGAGCTGACATTAGATACTTGATATCGTAATGAATCCTTGGAACGTTTTTTAATTGTCGTAAATGAATTACAAATGAATAATGAACGACAGAAGCTTATACTTACAAAGTTTTTTAACGCATATGTTACATTTGTGTGTTGTTTATCGACAACGAAAATACGGTATTACTATAGTTTGTCGAAATACGATGTAACGGTATACTATTGATTTAGCTGGATTTGAACATTCGTACCGTATGATTGCTAATATGAACAGGATGAGAAAAGCATTATTTGAATGCATATTAATTATTAATTAATTGATCAACAAACAAAAATTATTTTAAAAGTAAAATGGTAGACCGAAAGTCAATTTCTGAATTCCTTTGACTATACATTTTGTACAAATAAATATAAGCCTTTTGTATAAATCAGTAGAATGTATTCAGAAATTGTTTATAAGCTAATATAATTTTCGTACTTAGCATGTAAAATTGTATCTATTGAAAAGGCCGCCTTCCGACAAATTTATAAATTTAGACACTTTTCACATTTTTTACTATTTCACTTAAAACTTTTGGGGATAGTTTGTTTTCAGTGATATTATGTTTTTATTTACTTAAAATGTTCAACTTGGAACATAAATCCACATTTCGCGGTAACTTCACAACAAATAATGCTTAAGTCATCAAATCATGTCACGTGACTCAAATATTTTCGGTTATTAATATGTGGGGTGTTTATAAATATTTGTATCAATTTCAATCGATAAATTATTCACATTTATAAGAGTGAACTCGTTACAAAAAATAAAGCCAACATATGCAAAACAAGACGTTCAAAACGTTCTTACTGAAAATGAACTTGAAAATACTCGATGCATTATTTGTAAAGAAACCTTCCTAGAGAAGAAATTTTCTTAGTTAAAGTGGACATGAGAATACTGAATGCATTATTTCTGGAGCCATCTTCGCAGAAAACTGGATTCGTTATGCGATAAATTAGTAATTGTCTACATGAAGGTCCTATAGATATTAATCCAACAAATTTATATTTTTATTATGCTAAACATAAAAAGATCACTTAAATAATCTGCGAAAATTTGAAACCAGCCGACAGTTAATTGCTTAAATGTAGAAACAATTAATTTTCTCTTAAAAATTATTAAAGAAAACTTTTTTACTCTGATTTGTAAATGAACAGAAAAATTGTTGTTTACATTGTGTACGAGAAATTTGATCAAAACTTATGAATTATAATCCTTGTGTGCCATTTAACTGTCCCGGACTACCCACACTACGAAAGAAAAAAGGGCGTAACAAGTTTCTGATGCCAAGCGTGTAATAAAAATGTAACGGTCGAATGTCAGAAAGAAGGAAGGGTGAAGGAAAGTTCTCAAGAGAGACAAAGTTGCAGATTTTACCGAGTTTCAAACTAGGTATATGCTTCTCAAAGCGGGATGCCGTTCTTGCTGAAGGGAATAGGTAAGGCTCGAGGTACCCTTCGTAAGCCTGTTAAGGAAGAGTCGCGAGTTTCCTCAAAGGGGCCGCGAATATTAAAATCACATTTTAGCCCCCTTTCGCCCTTCCTGTTTCGACGACAAACTGCATGATCGTGCAACAAGGTTAGTCAGGATTAAACGAGCTTCCGGCAAACTTGCAGTACTCTGTTATACTGTACGCAGACACGCATTGCTAAGTACTTTGCCAGCAATGAATTTTGAAGCGTTACTAAAGTCGATTGGCTGTTTTTCACTGCTTGAACAGTAATTCCCAACCATATTTGCTTCATATTCTTGATTACACAGATTTATCTACAGTCTATTAGGAAATGAAATACCTCCATCGGTGTTGTGTAACTGTGTTTACGAAGATGTAGTACATGTACCTATACGTGATACACATTCATTTATAAGTAATTAGATTTAAAATTTCTATATCATTAATTTCTAAACTTTTAAATATCTCAACATTTCAAATCTCTCATTTTTTTTAAATTTATGACAAACCTAATCTCCAAATTTGCAATTTGTAAATTTTGAAATCTCTAAGCTTTCACATTTCTACACTTTCGCGTTTCTAACTTTTTAAATTTCTAACTTTATAAATCTTTAACTTTAGATTTTTAAATTTCCAAATTTCTATATTTCCAAATCGCTGAATTTCCCAATTATCCAGTTTCTAAATTACCAAGATCTCTAAATTTCCCAAATTTCTAAAATTTGAAACCTCTAAATTTATAAATCTCTTATAAATTTATAAATTTCCAAATTTGTAAACATAAATTTCTGAATTTCTAAGCTTATGACGTGTACATTTTTAGATTACCAAGTTCTGAAGATTTTTAATCTGTATTTTTGAAAATTTGTGATTTCTGTACTTTCATATTCCTAAATCCCCGATTTCAAATATTTGAGGTTATGTGCTCTATATGTCCCCTCTATTTAAATAATACGTCTATCATACTACTGTTATAATATTGATCAACTTATTATAATACTTCTTTTAAAAAAAATTGAATCAATGTGGGTGTCCCTAAAAATAATAATTAAAAAAGCAATACGCCTATTGTATTGAGTTCCTCTTATCATTAAACACCTTTCGTATAACACATGTTCTCGTGTATATTTATTTGTTAGAGAGATAAGAGCGTATACGCACTTAAACCGAGTATACGATATATGAGATGGATCAAGTGCTCAATTAGATTCCATTAAACTGACATTAAATGTGTCTTTCACACCCCCTTTTCATTCCTTGAAAGAAAACATGCACATACAAAATTCAGTTCGGAAGTAGTATGAAAAAGTATGTTTTGATACACGTGGCATTTCTGTATTTAGCAAGAAACCCATGTGTGCTCGAGCATGCGCGACTTACGACCGTTTTTGTCGATATTTGACAGCGGCAACTTGAGAGGGTCCTAACCGTCCCCATCGAGCCCTCGGGGACACTGTATCTAAATGCAGACATTAATAAATCGCGGCCACATTCGTACATCCGCATTCGAATCGTCGTCAACGTTAAGTTAGTTTGCCACCGGTGAAGGTTCTGACGCGTTTATGGAAATGACTCGTGCCTTGTTCGGCCGGTTCATGCCTAAGGCACCACCATATAATTCCACAATTTCTGTATACTCGCCTACTCGACTGGGATATTCGGACATTCGTATCTGAAAAGATGAAAATTGTGCAGATTAATATTTTTTTGACTGCGATCTTTGAAATATATGCTACTGAAGTAAATTGCGACATTATTCAACATGTAAGAATTTAGAAATTGTTCCTTTTTATATAAAAATCATTTACAAATTTTGTTTTTAATTCTATTTAAAAGTTTCACTATTTTAAATTCTATTTAGAAGTTTCATTATTTTAAATCATATTTAGAAATTTCACTATTTTAAATTCTATTTAAAAATTTCACAATTTTAAATTCTATTTAAAAATTTCACTATTTGAAAATCATTTTTATTTTTTAATATGAAATCATTTGCACAGAATGACCAGTCAAACTCGTGTATTTTTGTTACCATAATGCGCATTAACGAGTCAGACTTGTATACTTGTATGGCAATAAAATGTATTAACGCGTGCAAGTTAATAGTCGGATTTACGCCGTGTGTATTGCGATTTATTTCGAATAATAATTATTCTGCATAATTATGAAATGATTTTACTGTTTTATATAATTATCAAATAATTTCGTTTGTAATTAAGTATAG
Organism: Megachile ligniseca; assembly: GCA_945859555.1. Classification (NCBI taxonomy): domain Eukaryota; kingdom Metazoa; phylum Arthropoda; class Insecta; order Hymenoptera; family Megachilidae; genus Megachile; species Megachile ligniseca. The sequence goes on from OX243785.1 coordinate 1,238,625, forward strand.
CAAACGTAAAAATAATTTTGAATAGTAACATTATTTTGAACAGATGATTAGTGTAAGTGAAAAGGACACATGTCTCTATTCTTGATAAGAATTTAAAATCAGATGTTTCAAGTTATGTGTGGATGGAATATTTGTTTATCAGAGACTGTTCCAGTAATTTTTTGAGTAAATCAATTTTCATGCACAATATGATTGATTACAATAAAATTATTAATAAAATTTAGAATCAGTTCTTAATTATTACTCATCGTGTATTGATTTATTTTTATTAATACAATATAATACAATGTAAACAAACTAAATACATTCTATAACATTTTTTAAAAATGAAAATATATAGTTTCTTAAATATTACTTCGTTATTTAGTATTTTGTAATCGTTTCCGCTTCATTTTTCTTTAATACTCTTTCTTCGACCTTCGGCTACTAAGATTCTCACTTTCCGCTTTTCTTCCATTTGATTTCTTTTTGATATACTTATACATTATTTACAACTTGTTTCACGTTTCTTGAATAATTCTGCGCAACACGTATTTGAACCATTAATTTTCGATAGGCGTTTCGTAGAAAGTTCTGTGTGTTGAATATGAATTTGACACCAGTGTTTCACATACACTCATTTTTTTTTGGATATTGGATTTTGGAAAAAATTTAATTTTAATGATATTTTTGAAAATTATTCTACAATGACGTGTTATTGTTTTATCAATATTCAATACAATAACTTAATTTAAACATATTTGAACAATCAGAGTAAAAATGTCACTGATTTTTTATAGTAATCTTTCAATTTATTTTAAAAACTAAAGCTTTAAAATTATTAAATTTCCCAAATTTTCTAATCTCCAAATTCCAAGCTCAGGCGTTCGAATGATCAAGTTTTTCGATTCCCAGACTAAAAAATTATTAAATATTCTGCAAATATTCCAAATATTTCAAATTTCCGAATTTCCCAATTTTTATGCCCTTCAATTTTCTAAATTTTTCAACTTTCAATTAGTCAAATTAGACAATTTTCAACTATCTAGATTTTAAAATCTCAAAAATCCCAAATTTTCTGTTTTTCAAATTCAAAAATTTTGCAAATTTTAAATTCGAACAGTTCCCCACTATAAAAGTCTACTCTGGTCGCTAACGTACATAGATACATATAATAAGTGATTCATACATACGTTCTAGTGATAAAATTATAATTTAAATATATATAATTAAACATAAAACCACGTAACTCTTACTTACAGGTAATTTTATATAATGCAGTTTAAAGATCGCATTCCAAATAGAAATGACGTGTACATATACCCAACTGCGACAAGATACAAATTGTGATTACGTAGGTCAGAATACGATCGTATTATCGTTGTTTACAATTAAAGTCTGAAACTATTTACGGTGGATAGCCAAATTATTATATTCAAGATATTTCTTTTTAAAAATATGCGACAATTGCGACTTTAGTTTAACAGTTATTGATAATTGATGCATTCTACAATAAATGGTGAATATAGAAAGAGTGCATATTTTAATGGCACGTAGACTGAAAATTGATTCCATATTTGATTGTGGTCGAATTTTACAAAATAAACATTAAAAAATGACGTTACATACAGCCAGCAAAATTTCCGTAATTTGATTATAAATTTTACATATTCTTTATTATCATCGATTAAATTTATAATTGTTACCGACTGAGATAATGAAATGTTGATTTATTGTTCCGAATTCACTTGTTTTGCTTTATTGAGGTCTCATGAATTTCCCGCTTTGTTTTCATTATTATTACTACAGTCAATGTATTGGACTATAATGTATTTATTTCCATTATTATTAAAATATTTGACTGAGATTACCATAATTCCAGCCTTCTTCCTTCTATTATTCAACTTTTTAGATTACTTTAGTTCATTTCAAGTGTGTCAGAAAGGAAATGATTAAATAAGTCGAGAAAGACCAAAATAACTACTTATAAAGATATAGGAAGTTTAACAGAGAAGTTGTCCTAAAAGTACAAAGATCATACAAAATTAAACATCAGTTAAAAATACAAAGACCAAAAAACATCAGTTGTTCCACTGATGATGTTTGTGAAGTGAGAAGTTTTATCTAAATACAAATTAAATTTTACATTAGATTATTTTCGTCCTTGGATTCTATAGAACACTAAGATTCTGAGGAAGATTTAAAAATATACTAATGTGTAACATTCATCCAAATGGGAAGTAAACGAATATTGGCAATTGTATGGCTCTGGTATTAACAGTCGGATAATGCGACGGCAACCATACGATAGATAGTAAATCGTCAGTTACAGTGGCATAGGTGCAAAGCAAATCTAGTTATAGCTGCCGGCCTCTCAAGCCGTCTTGTAGCTAATATGATAGACTGCCATTAGGGATATCTCGCTGTCGTGATGAAGGGGACGGTGAAACGTACAAGGAGCTTGGAGAGGGAAAGGGCTACCCAACGTAAAGCCCAAGACAGGGTACGTTAGTTCGGGATATGCTAGTTAGTAAGACGTATTACTTACGTATGAATTATGCAGTACCTTGGTAGTGCCAGTCGAATAGCCTTGGTTCCTCCCATCTTAGCTAAACAGAACTCTCGCCACCTCCTCCGTCTCTTTCTCTCTACTGATAGGAATTCGGTTAAGTTTCCCTCTTTGCACGTTGTTGAGCGCTTGATTTCCTTCTGTAAACACGAAAACGGATGTCTCGATACAAAATACATCGAGGCCCCAACAAACACGATTAGCAGAGTATTTGAGTCTGTACCTACGTCTCTGTGAAGTGAATTAACCCACGAATTGCAGAGCCAAGTCTTTACTGATCCAATGTATAATTGAGAGCTTCAGTCAATCAATTGCTATTTTCAAAATTTCTATTTCTTGAGTGTTATTTTTGCAATATATGAAAGCCTTCTGTTACAGAAAAGAAGTAATTTCTTTTTAATGTACGAGTACCCATTAGAGACCACGTCCCCATTAGAGACCAATTATGTATTTCATTTAATTTCGAATAAATATTATTCTTAAATAAATAAAGCGATTTTTTAGTTGTAACATTAAAACATTTAAATTACACGTCTTTGCTATTTTGGAGAGTCTTCTTTTATTAAGATATTCGTTAATAAAAATAGTTATAGATTTAGGAGATAAGTTACTAAATATATGTGTACTTGTAAATTAATCAATTTCGTTGAATTTTGTATGAAGTATGTGTCTACATCATAATTTGTTCACATTAACAAAGAAACCTATAAGCAACAGAATAATAACAAGAAAGCATTAGTTTCTAGTTATATAATTATTAAATATCGTAATGATTAAGAAAGAAAATATCTATAAATAGATCACTATAAATAGATTATATATTATTACATTTATATTGAAGAGAAATATACATTTTTTATTGATTTTGATCCTATGATATCTATTAAAATGATACTATAGCTTTTTTAGATAATTAAAATTATGATTAGCAGTTCAAATGATCTTTTCTTATTTCCAAAACAAAAGAACAAAAGTTTGAATCCATAACAAAAGAAATGTGAGCTTCTTACATACTTATCAGCTCGACTTCCCGTTTCTTCGAAAGTTCTGAAATTTTATCCTGTTAAAATTTCTTTTCTTCTGCAGTTTCTTAACTATTCCAAACGGATACCAAGATCAAAATTATCTCAATGGCTAATTTTTAACGAATAAAAACAGAACTCAACTTAATATACAATCTCATATATTATCATCTACACGATTTGTAGAATTAAATTAATTTTTTAATAGATTATTAAAAAATTGAATGTGGAAGCGAATAAAGTGTGAAAACTCGTTAAGCACTTTCAACTTTACAAAATAAAAGCAAGGTATTATTATACTAATCACATAAATCATTGACTATAAATTATAAACAAAACAATTGTATTTGTTCTAATCTTAGGTGATAGTGTATTACCAGATAAAATTAGGGTAGTCTTATGTTAGTTGACATTAATACAAAAATATCAGCTTCATAAACGTGTACGGTGGTTGACTGACAATAAAAAGTAATGTTTTCAGCAATTACAGTCAATTTCAACTTTTTAACATGAAAAATATATAGCCAAAAGGCTGAAAGGACATTGCATCACTTCTTGTCTGCTTATACGTAAATTTGTTCTACTTGCACTCTCAGGTTCCTATTTATCTCCACATTCAGCTAAGAGAAAATTAAACAGTGATATCATAAGGACCGGTTAGTACTGTCGCCCACGTGCCGTATTATTTTCTTAACTTACCTAGCTCTATACATTTACATTCATCTAAATTAAATTAATGTTCATTTGAAGATAGTGTCTTGTAGGATATTGCCATTGGTTTTGCTGCTTAAATAGTGTATAATTTTCAACATCATAATACAGCGAATAAAAATATATACCCTTTGCTCTATTATTTCTTTCAATTTTGAGGAATACTGCTTCTGAACTCCCACTAATAAGGCTAATAAAAAAGTAACAATAAACAAACACTTTCTATTTAAAAAAAAAATTATTTATTGGAAAACGATGAAATACTGTAAATTAGTAACAGTTTAGAAATAGTACAATAAGAAGTAAGAAATATTTTTAACAATTTTATGAATTATGAAATTTGTTCTGTATTCATTTTTGGCAAAATTAAAGAATTACATAGTACATTATATTATGCAGCACATTTAACAATAAAATAAAAAATTTGGTCAAATTAATTAATTGTATAATCAGTAGAAAATTCAAGTAATTGAACAGTCCGAAAATTAAAAGTTTTGATACTTCAAAATTTAATATTTTGTATGTAACTTACGTTACGTTCTACTTCCAAGTTAACTGCACTTCACACAATATATTATTATTTCGCTTGAGCTTATATAGATATTACCATCACATCAGACGTTATCAATGAATCGATGAAGACTTTTTTTTTAATCCCGCATTATATCTACAGGAAATGATTTTCTTAATTAGCCAATAGCTTTGCATCGAGCAATCCTTCTTAGCCATTTCCTATCTATAATACTTCCTGTGTAGAAGAGCCGAAGGAACGAGCCGCTGGATGCTGGATGACGGCGGTACAAAGTAGGAAGGGAAGGGGGTGGTTTCAAGAAGACCGGTACAGGGGGCGTAATGGAGGCTAGTTAAACATTAAGCATCCCCTGATACCTTGCTAACCCCTTACTAACCTCAGTTAAGGTGTATGCAAGGTATACAGCTCTAGGTGGTTTCCTATGCCTTACGGACCTCCGTATACATTCTTACTAATTGACGTCCTGCGCTTCTGCATTATGCACTTGCGATTACTCCCCGGCGGTTTCTTACTAAAATAATATATCCGATCGAAAACCGTATCTTCCCGAAAGAAACAACCGGCTACCTTGCGTGGTCAACATTGTGCTCTATGTTTCTATACTGCAGAGATATTTCTCAATTTTCGTGATTTATTGAGTTATTTGGAAAGATCGTGGGATAACTTCATGACAACGTCAGAATGAATATGTAGAGTTTTTTACTGCCAAACTTTATTAACGAAGCCTATTCAAGAGAATAAAGAATGTTATACCAACATAGGGTTTCAAAGATTTTATTAGAAACGTTATATTAAAAATACGAACCACATACTGCTTTGTTGTTCGACATCGGATATAGGGTTTTCTAGTTTTGTCCGCATAACTTTATTAGCATACTCTCATTCACATAAATAATAATAATAAAAAATGTTTATATGAACTGAAACGCTTAAATGCATTATTAAAAGTAATTTATAAAATAAAAAAGTCGACAATTATTCGTATGTAGTGTTAAATAGGAAAATCGTCCATTATCATTTTGTATACTCATAATCTTTCGGTAAAACATTTAAAAGCTTATGTTAATATAACTTTTTTTTTTTAACTGGGACTCATTGTGCGTTGAGAAGAAAAGCAGTCCAAAATTATTTTATTTTGTTAAACTTTTTTAAAATGTTCAAAACATTATGTTACATTAATACTTGCTCTTATTTTTGTATATGGGATATGTTGGCAAATTTTTCTGGTAAAAATCATTAGGCATGTAAATTATTAAATGACGGAATATCGTTAAATATGAATTTTATGAATGGATCTGTTGAAAAATAAATCTATGATATGAGATTATGATGCGAGTAAGATAGAATAATTTCAAAGTACTAATGTAAATTATTATGATATTCAAATACAAATAGAAATGTCTGTCTACATTTTTAAATAGCATTTTATATCAGAATTACTCAGTTGAGTGAATTAAATAGTGGTGTAAGTTATCTTTGGCCATAATGAGATCGTGAATTCTCTTAGAGCTTGATAACAATGAACGTAATGAAGACATCCCCAAGGAGTACCTGCTACCAAGATACATTGTTAATACGATTGCTGAGTAGGGGTTTGTCGTTTAGATAGGTGATTAGTACACTATCGAACACGCCTCCAATTCTACTGAACAGACAGAATTTCTAACCTCTAATGCCATTTGTAGACTTAAGTGTTCCCATAGGAAGAAGAAATAAAAAACTGTTTTTCTTTTGATTAATTTTCCCTACCTGTTTCTATTCAAGGTGAAGATGAAGATTAATTATCTTCAAAATACACATACGTCATTTGTATGTACATTTATCAGAAGATTAGCAGTCTTTTTTAAAATAAAATAGTTACTTATTATTAAATTTTTAAGTAAAATAGTTACTTATATTTGATACTAATGCTTGAATATTTTGCAGTAAGCTTTTGGAGTATTTTTCAATCTACTCATGATATATCCAATTTATTAATTCATAATATACTACACGTAATACTACATTTCTAATACATTAAAAATTGGAATCGGTGTATTCAGGAAAATTTACAGAATTTATTTTTATATAAGTAAAGGTTAAGTATCTCTTATAACTGGGTTATAAAATTTGTTTAAATCTCAAATCATGAATTCCGTTCTAAATCGAATCCGACAAAACCAGATTCATAGTGAAACCCGGTTTTCAAATTCATAATCAACGTTTGAAGTTTTGTAAGAACGTATAAGATAAGAAAATATAAAAAAAGTTCAAGTTTATCGGACGCTGTAATTAAAAAAGTTATATTGCAGTTTATATAAAGAGAATATGAAACTGATATAACAGCGAACAAAGTGACGATTCAGAATGTTTTTTTTACCCATTATTTGCTCTTCTACAGTGATGGAAAAAAAGGAATTTACTTCGAAAGCCGCAAACATGATTAAAGATTTCTCGACGTAGGAGAAAATGGATTTCTAATACGCGTAATGCTACCCTATTTGGAACTATTACGCGTAAGTCTCCGAGTAAGCTCCCTATATCCGTTCAACCCCCTATTCGACGTAGATCTGTATTTACTAAAACAGAAGGTATTTACTTGCAATTCAGCACCCTTAGGTAACATGTTGATAACGTGTAAACATTTTAAAAAATGAATTCTTTAATCTCGTAATGATTACGGTCTCATTGGTCAAATTCAATTACTTTTTAAATTCATCTATTCAAATTATTGCCACTAAATTGAAGTATAATATTATACTTTTTATAAGTATTAGTTATAGCATATTACAAAAATTTAGATATAGATTTGTTTAATTTTCATATAAAATATAAATAAAAACAAATAATATGGTTTCATGTAAAAAAATAAAGGTAAAGTTAAAGATATTTTGAAGATAAATATTGTATTGTTAATACAAACCTTGCAGTATTTAAATCAAACTATTTTTTGAACTATTAGTATTTTGGTCTAAATGGTTTAATACCTTTTAACAAAAAAGAACAAGCTATGTCGTTGAACGTATTAAAAAATACACGGTTGTTTTAACCTTTAACATGCAAAAGTGAAACGATTAACCTCCTGAAAGAGCCACCGCATTACTTTTTATTTTCATCTTTGTTTAATATTGTATTTCGTTAGAACCACATATTCCAATATTTCCAAATCTTTAAAAACTCAGGTCCTTCAGTTCACAAATTCTCAAATTTCTAAGTATTCACATTTTCAAGTTAGTAAACTCATAAACTTTTAAATGTTAACATTTCTTAATGTAAAAATAAATAATTCTTTTTCTTATTCTAATTCTAATTCTAATTCAAATTCTTAATTCTGAAACTTATTAACTTAGTGTAACAATTTTACCTGGCAGATTATTACCGGTGTTTCAGAAATCGTGGATATTAATACACGAAGTATACCCTGTATAATAGTTGTAAAATATGAAAAATCATAGAAAAGACTGACTATTCTCTAAAGTTTAAGATAAAAAAGAACTAAATATTTATGCTATAAAAGTTCCCTTCAAAGTGTCCAGGAATTACTTTCTCGAAAGACAGAAGGAAAGGGGAAAACAACATTCGGTTTCAATACACAGGCGAGTATTACTAATTGGTACAAGGGAAGTATTAACAAACCGCTGCACAAGAGCCGATGATTTACTGCAAGGTTTGATTGAATTCGTTCACTTCTGTTTACCTGTTCCTCTTCCTCCCTAACACACATACATTCACACACATATCACGAGGCTTCGATATTTAGTTTCTTTTTTTACATCGGTGTCGTTCATTTCTACTGACTCGTTCATTTAATCCACCCCAATGTTGTGAAGTTGTATATCAGTGTAGTCCAAAGCTGACTCCAACCTTCTGAAAGGGTTCTCTCATCACGTGTTTATTTCTTTCACACGGGTTGATATGTTCGTATGATGTATGGTTTTTTAAAAAACATCGGAAGTACAATTGTACTTTATAACAAATATTTGATACGTGGTCTACACTTGTGGTCTAAGAAAAAAATACTAATTGCCCACACAAATCAATGTGTTGAATTTGAATCTCGCTAAGAAATTGATCCTATCACGTTAAATTTACGAAATAATTGAGGTTAAATGATTACGCAACGACCATCTTCATATAATGATTGTTAATGCAGTGACTACTTTTTTAAAATTACGTCTACAACATTGTATACCTAGTAGTAGATTACAACTTTTTAGTCTATTTCAGTTAGTCTTGTTCCAACATTTTCTACAGCAAAAAAGATATAAAAATTTAGACTGCTAGTAGAACAACAGTTATGTACATCATTTTAAATATTTAATATAGTAATAATAAAACAATAATTTAATAAAATAATAAAAAAATCATTCTCGAAACAAAATTTTGTTTTTGTCTCGAAGTTTCATTTCAGAATAATATTCTTCGTTATAATTCTCTATATAATAAAATATTTTAATATTTACAATAGAGAAATACGATTGAAGTAAAGTTCAAGAAGAGCTGCTTGAGCAAACAAAGAATAATATATTACTTTATTTTAAAGAAAATGTGAGGAGGTCCCTTTTGCATCTCTTATAATTGTACTATAAAAACCTGTTGCACACGACATAATCAGTGTGTAATCAAAGAATGGACAATTAAAATGAACTAAAAGAAAGCGCAAGTATAAGTATAACCCAGTTTACGTATGACTGTTTAACAATTTATTTTTCTAATTTAAAATAAGCGGTAAAGATTTCAAAATCTTGAAAAATAAGGTGGTCATCAAACATCTGTAAATGGACAACTTGTAAAATCTTTAAAAATTATGTCTACTCTATTTTTCTTAGGAACTTTTATTTACAGAATGAAAGTATAACTGCTGATTAAAGTTGACGACATATGTGAAAAATAATAATTATTATTATTTAATTGTTTATTGAAAAGTCATATAGACGATCTCAATTTTGGACGCAAATCACAGGCTGCGTTTTGACACGAAGTGGAGAAATAGCATGTCCAAGTCAATTTTGGACCACAGTTGTATATTGTAAAACTGGAAATAACGAACGGTGTGCGTTTTCTGCTACATGCCGTTGCCACTCCATCTACCCCTCCTCCATCGCATGCAACCCCTACACTTTCGACTGCACGCTGCTTCGTTTTATTTTCATTTTAGCTGAAGCAACGGGAAGGTATTCGCTGCGATTGGAAGGCAGGTTGGGAATGATTTCTCAATCGGTCGGCCTTTGTATATTTTATTCCGTGTCAATTCGTTAGCAATCGAATAACAGCCAATACGGCAAAAATCGACCGTTTCACTGGATTGTATTCGGCTACAAACCACTTTAATTGTAACGTGGAGCTTTTTGCGTTACTATATCAGTGATCACTTGCTGCAGAAACAAATTGCAATTAAGTAAAGAAAAACTGCTTGTTTCTGCTACAAAATTGCCTACTGTAATAGATCAATCTTTATCATATATTTTTCATCATTAATTTATCAATCGTTATGATATATTTTTCAAAGTAATTTTAAGCCTAACAAATTCCCCTCCATATTAAGTATTCGATTTGAGTATTATGGCAGATTAAAATTTTGTCGCATACAAATCATTATAATTTCTTCAGTATTTATAGTATTAAGTGACGAATATATTTGACAATATTATGAATTACAGTATCATAATAAATTTATAATATCATTTGACATCATAAATTAAGTTAGAAGAAATAGTATCCTCTCGGATATTAAACTTATAGTATAAGAATACATAGAACTTATTCATATGATTTGAACTACAAGGATTATGTTCTTCTCAATTTGAAAAAAAAATTGTTTTAAAAAAGGAAGAGAAAAGTGAGCAATTAATAATACGAATTAAATTGAGAATACAGCAGCGGTTTTACATGTTTGCAAATTTTTTAAATTTATTCTGTATGTTCTGATATTAATCCCATTTAAAAAGATGGAGGATAGGAAACAGTTGAAAAATAGAAGAGCCTTTGTCGCATCATTTGGAAGTGCAAAACAAAAATTTTTGATGCATGTCAATTTTGAAAAATTAAACCTGATCGAAGTTTAAATTAAACGTGATACAGTAAAAAGAAGTTCTACAATACGATTTAAATTTTCTACCTGTAATTCGTTATTATCTTCTCTATTATTTAATTTTATAGTTGTAACTCGTTATTGTGTTCTATCTATATCGTTTGTGAACGATACGTAAAGTGTTAAGCGACAATTGAGAATAGATTTTGTCGAAGAAACTGGTGCATGCTCGCGGAAAGCATCGCTGAAGAAGAAAAATCTAATAGATGATCGAAATCGAATTGGAACCCCCGGTAAGAAACTAGCCCTTCCACCCTTCTTGCTCGTGTTCGCGTTACAACATTGTCGATACTGTCGCCCCATCGAGCTCCGAATAAAATCCAGTTCGTATTTGAATCAGTCGGTAACGCAATCCATTAGCCCCTAACAGCCAATACTCGGAGGACAGCATGGATAAAAATGAGTTTAAAAAGGAAAAAAGAAAAGAGGGGCAAAGTGATACAGATACGAGAGAGGGTGTCATGAAAGATTAGTATTTCTGTAAGTCGATCTTATCGAATAGGATACTTTCGTTGTTTGCAGAGTTTAACTGATCACAAATGTATTTATATTCAAACAAAAAGCAGGTTTATAAAAATTCTTATACTCAAATCGTAATTGTTCTGTAATATGCAAAATATTATAATTAAATTAGCACATTGATCGAAGCTGTGACAAAAATTGTTTTATTTTCCGTTTTATTTTTAAACGTTCCATTTGTACCTCACGAAAGTATTATAATATTAATATAATATTAATGATAATTTTGACATACATTTTACTATCAATTATTCGGTCATATTGTATTTCTGTATTTCAAAATTAATCGTTAATAATATCGATTACACATTGACGATAATTTCTAATAATATAATGTTACTAATAAAAATTTTTAACACTAATATAATAATACAAAAGTATTATTGATAAGGTCATCAATGCGAAAATGTTGTGAGAAAAAGTGGAAGTATTTTTAGAGACACAATTTTCGATTTAATTTTTTGTACCTACATGATTGATTTTTTATCACAAAAAATGTAATATCTTTTTATACAAAATATCTGAACAATTAAACTATGTAATCAACAAGTATGCAGTTATTTTTTAAGAAAAGTACATTTAAATTTCTTTTTTGTGTTTTTCTATCAATTCTTCGGAAAATTTGATAGAAAAAAATATAGTAGAGTATCATAAAAATATACACTTATGTGTAATAAACACAAAGTCAGTATCAAATAAATTTTATGATTATATAATTTTGTATAATATAAAAGATATGACTCTTCTTAAAAAATTACACGCTGATTCAAAATTTATCTATCAGTGAGAAATGGCAGTTAACATAAATTAAAGACAAAATTACATCTATCAATATGGTGTAGTTACTTATTTTATTCTACATTAATTATTTTCTTCATTATCTTGTTTTCATATTATTAAACAATATGTAACTCAATTTTGTATGTGAATAAAGACTATTCACATACTATTAATTTAGAATCTGGTCAGAATTAAGGAACTTTACCTTCTTTATTTTTTAATGTAGATTTACCGCTTATACACCCTATATTTTTGTACCTTTTGTCGTACATAGGTACCTTACAGGCATGGTCGATAGGGTTCGTATCTGCGAAAGACCAGAAGCCGTCGTCGTTCTCCACGCCTCAGGCACGACAGACATCGTGTTTAGTGCAAGATCCGCAGCAGGCGATAAGCCAAAGTACAATGCTTTGAATACCCATCCAGCATCTTGATAAGATCTTAACGTCCTCTAAGAGTAAACGAAATTAAATTCGCTCGACGCTCTAAAAGCAGCCGAGTGGCAGCCGTTAACACGAACCTAGAGTATATAGAGTCCATGGATACCGGATAGATACGAAAAGCATGAAACTGGAGATCGATACGTTTCTTTCCCTTTCTCTTCCTCCTTTTCTTTCTCTTTCTCTATACCCTCGCTGCTGTTCTTCCTCCACCTTCCCTCTTTATATATCCCGCCAACATTCCCTTCCGTACTCTCTACACGGAATAAGGGAGGATTCCGATCGGCTTTCATTTTCCTTTTTTTTTTTACTTTTCACTTTTCGAGCTATATGGATTTCGTGCCAAACGTCCGACTCGGCTGACAACTTGCGCAGGATGAACATAGTCGACGATAAAAGTGTCATTTAGATAGTCGACCGTGTGTAATGCACGATAATACACAGGTTCGATGTCGTTATCGGTGCGTGTGATATCGCGAAGTGGAACGAATTGACGGTTATACTGTCAGTAAGTTGAAGTTGCGCTCGGAAATGTATTATTTGTTATATTGCATATGTATTTCAAAAATGACACGGACAGTCTTTATACTTAAAAGCACTTGATTTTGGTTTCTGAAGTTTGCATGTTTCTTTACAAAACAATTTTGTGTATGAGATAGAATTTTGCAAATGTTATTATTTTTCAATTAATTTATGTAAAGTTGTAAAAGTCGTTTGCACAAAATAACGCTTTGTAAACCTAAATAATTTCTTGATCGATATCTTCTGAGTAGATGATGATGAAACTTGGACAATTTTAAAATTGAGAATGATGGATTCAATATGGCAGACTGAAACAATAAAAATGTTTCTTATAATAAATAAGTGGAATTAGGTATTTGATTATTTATAGCAGCTAAATATGAAATTCGATATGAATATAAATATTGAGATTCAATATGGCGGATTGAAACAATTAAAATCGGAATAAAACTGATTTCACTTGTCATAAATTAAAGTATTCAAGTATTTGATTGGTTTCAAAGTCAATAAATTTCAGATCTAAAAAGGAATTTAAAGATTAGAAAAATCACTATGAAGCATTGTTTAACCCTTAGAATATGTTTCTCCACTTATCAGCATTATGAAATTACATAACATCTTACTAAGGACAAAAAATGAAAACGGCGAAGACTGAATAGAAGAACGAAGGATAAGATATAAATCGATCATTTAATATTTAGCAGTTTAATAAAATTGTATAAAATATTATAGGATTAGCAATTGCTTTCTAAACGATTATATTCCCTTCGAGATTAAGTATTCCAGAATTTACTATGTTTTACGTCTACCGCTTATATTTACCCCTTAACGCGAAGAACGCAGAAAACAACAAACACAAAGAAATACGATGTCGATACGAATCGAGGCGACGAATGGAAATCAGACGAATTCCTCCTACAGTTTCACTTGGACGTTCCACGCAAACAAGGAGGAAAGAAAAAAAGAAAGCAAGCACCACCGCTTCTAGAAGGTATGCGTTTGATTTTTCGATGGAGCCCCGAATCGTATGGACGCACGTAGGGGAATGACAATGGCGTCCCATGGGAGGAGAGGCCTACCAACCACCCAGAAAACTACCCCTTCGTTCCTCGAACCTCTTCATCGTCTCGGTCCTCCTGATTGTTTCCTATGAGTTTTCTCTACTCTCTCGATCTATAGGAATATTCGCGTTTCACTCTCACCATAACTTTGTCTCTTCGAAGAACTCTTTCTTCCCTTTTCATACCCGTCAACACGAACACGGATATTCTGTCTCTACAAAAATTCCCTCCAATTCAATATTCCTCTGAAATTCTACATAATTCATGGAAACTGAGCCGTCGCATAGTCGAATATTTGTACCGAAAAACTGGAAAATTTAAACTTTGTTAAAAACAGAAACACCTATTCTTACATAATGGTAATTACAATTCCGTATGATGACTTTATCGTCACGTATTTATTTACAATACTGTTACAATGTATTTTGTCTTATTTTCTGGTTAAAATTTAACTGCGTACTTGATAATCACTTGTCTGATTATTTTCTATACTTGGATAGTATTGTAATCACTTCTTATGTCTTGCAGTTTATATCAATGTTTCTTTATATGGAAGCATAACATATTTATTCACCTTTAAGTACTAAGGAATTTTGAAAATTATGTGCCGAGCACATGAAAAATATAACTTTTATTTATTTAAAATTCAGTACAATATGGAACTATTAAATTTCGCACATATTTAAAATGTTTATTTATCACAATTATAATTATAAAGTATAATTTTATTATAATATAATTATAATTATAAAGTATACCGAACGTTTTAAATGTTTTTAAACAAATCAATTTAGATAATCACTTAATCAATTTTTTTCAAATCGTGATAGTTTATTTTAGACATTAACAATCTAATCTTTATGAAAGACCTCTTTCCACCTTTCTTTTTTGTTATAAAATCGAAGTGGTGATTTTTTAACACTCTACTGCTAAAAATTACGAAATAAATATTTACTTAAAAAATAGGTATTTATATTAATATAAGAACACTGCTGAAACTACCAATCATTTTAAAACCTCCAAGGTGGCCTTATCCCTTAATAACGCATATTTTTAGACGAATGCCCCTTTTGGCATTTTAGTAGACTATATTTCAGTTGTGGTATATCACTAAAGGTCGAAGGACACGTGGTTGGGGATTTAATCTAGAAAAATACTGAATAATACAGGCGAATAGAATGAAGCTTGCGATTACCTAATGCAGCATTTACACTTTTTAATCAAGTTCGCGTCTTAATTAAATTCTTGGCGTTGAAAAGTGTTAAGTACCTTGTCAACCGTTTAACTTTCGTCCCTTCTGCTTTCAGATTCTTCCTCAAGTTCTTCCTCAAGTGCAACCAAAACTGCCTTAAGAATGCCGGCAATCCCCGCGATATGAGACGCTTCCAGGTAAGTTAGCACATAAATCTTTAATGAGCAGATCGTTTCAGACTCAGTCTTTTATCAGTTCCCTGAAAATACAGCCTTATTTAATGCAAAACGGAAAACGTTGACATAATGTACGTTATTGAAAATGTTTCAGTACGTATAAAAAACGAAATATTTATACATATCGGCACCTAATATAAACAACTTTGTATGAATTGTTACTTAAGTATGAGTTTAAACTTTAACTTAAGTATGAGCTAGTTACTAGTGTATTAGGTGTTGATGTAAATGTAAGCAATGAAAAAAGATATTATTTATTAGCAGTTTAATGATCTATTAAATTGATTTAATGTTTGTGATTTAATGTTTGTCGAAAACTCTTTGATCTACAATTAATGAACACATCTATTCAATTTATCTTAATAGGTCAGCAGATTTTTTTCTTCAGATTTTGCAATTTTATATGTATAATCCATATAGATATGTGTTGTATTTAATCCGTGTAAGTATTATAGATTTCGCTATCAAGACAAATCAAAATTCTACAAAATGACGCGTATTAAAAATTTAAATATTGCAATTTTTCATTTAATTCTTTAAATTTTACAATGATAAAAAGTGTAAATTTTTCAATGTCGGAATGGAAATCTGCTAACCGTGAGCAGATATCTACATAAATCAGCGATATATAGAACAGTGTAGTGAAATTTTAGATGAATTGATCGGATACCTTCTCACCATATTTAATTCAAAATCTGTGCCTACATTTATCTGTATAGTTATAAGAATCTATAAACTCCGAAATATGTGTTTTAAATTTTATCACCAATATTTGGTATTATATTCTTAAACATTAAAGGTTTCGTTTTTTTTCAACACTCAAAGTAGTTCGTCTACGGATCCGTAGCTTCCACTTGGAAGCATTCTTTTTTAATTTCCAAAATAAAAGAAAAAGGTATCATTGAGGAGACAGCAATTTCTCGATGGTCGGCCGCCGTCGAAAGTTGAGATCCCCATCCAAAAGGACGTAATCCAAGGGGTTGGCAATTAGCTCAGCGCAACATCAACCGACTCACCCCTATGTAGCCGTTCACCCTTCCGCCCCCACCTTCGTATAACGGTCATTCCTACTCACCAACAGCCGTATCTCGCCACCCCGTCTGTATCCATTTCCAGAGACAAAACGCAGAATTAAAAAATAAATGACAAAAAACTTTCTTACCCTAGCTTCGCTCTTTCTTCTATTGGATTCGTTTGTCTTATCACGTATTTTGCCAAACTTAGTAATCAAGTGAAATTGTTTGTTCAAAAAACTAGAACTGTTCGTTTTTCTTTTACGCAACATTGACATTTAGTAATGTAAAAAGTAAACGTTGGCATTTTATGAGCCATGTTAAATTAATAAAAAATTCTTTCACTTATTATTAGTTCTTTCAATTATCAATATTATTTTTATAATAATTACTAATTCTCTGTTGCACGAACTTTTAGATATTTAACAAAATTGTAATTGTCTAAAACAATATGGATACTACTAAATAGGAAACAAATTCGTGTCAAAATGAATAAGCAATCTTGATATGACAATTATTTTTAGATGTTGTTATAGAGTTTCTCGCATAATTATAAATCAATAGTTCCATCAATTATTATTATCAGTATTAATTGATAAATTAATTAAAATATATTAATTAATAATATCACCACATTTTATATAATGTAGCGCCCACATTTCCACCAGGGCCTTCACATTCACCACCAACAAGAAAATATAAAAATATATTATAAGTAACAAACATTTTTTGTGAAAGACGATATGGTCAAGTGCGGTTTATCTTATTTTGCTCACACTTTAACTACATGTTTAATTTTAATCAAGCTTTTTATGTATATTTATTTACGATTCTAATACATTCAATTAACAAGTAATGGATTATTGAGTTGCTTAATATTTTCCAAAAATTTTTTACATATTCAAACGTGAGTTCAAGTTCTCACTTCTGGCGAACTCCACAAAATAACACGTCTGACATTCCTTATTTTAAATTACAAAAATTATTACGATGCTTTTGTCGAAATGTATGTTAACTTTTGTGGAGATGAAGAATAGTGTGATAAATTCTTTAATATTTCATCCCTCATATCATTGTGCAACATTTTTCATCTAAAAGTAACTGTACATCAGACATCGGTAAACCTAGTGTTAAAGAAAGTATAAAATTTCCTACTCTAAACGTTAGCAGGACGAAATTATGTGCACCTACTAATGAAAACTATAGCTATTTCAAAGAATTTTTCTATATATCAATAATAAAGAAAATGATTAAGTTCTCCATTTTCCATATAATTTGTCAAGGACTAGCCAATTGAACTGATTACAGTTGTGCGCTTATATGGTCTGTTATGTAATTATCAGAGTTCATTTATCTGTCATATTGCACATTCACCGAAATGTTCAAACCAAAGGCAAACCAAAGTTAAAGTACTTATCGCGCCTCTGAATTTGTTTAGGAATTGCTTATTGCTCGAAGTTACGAATTAAAATTTTAGCGTTACGCTTTCGCCTTCCTCGAGGAATTTCTCCCGCGAAGAGCCGTCAGGTTTATTCGCTTCGCCCTTGTGTTGGGCAAGTTTGCACGACGTTACGCGCCAGGTAATAGGGCCAACCAGCCAAGAAAATTGCGAACTTGTGAAAGGACAAAACTTCGAGCATTTACCGACCGCCCAGTCGATTTTATAAACGTTCTTTCTACTTTCTTCCGAAAATCATCGTCCCCTTGTTTGCGCCCCTGCAACTCGGGGCTAACCACGTGGCTTGTTTCAATTTACCAGAAGTTTCACTCGTAAAAATATTTTTTTAAACTGTCAGGACAAAGTTGCGACTATCAGTCGATTGATAATGTAGAATTTCTTCTATCGACGTATAATAAAAAAAAATGTTCATCTTCTTTTCTTCTTATTCGACTATGAAGTATAGATAAGAAGTTACCATCGAAATAGTTGAGATGTGTTTATTTGATATTTATTATGAATCAATGCTTCAAGTGCTTCATGAAGTAAATAAATGATTACATTATATGGTTATATAGAAAATCATGATTATCAATATTATTTAAAAGATGTTAATATTATTATTATGGAAATTAAGAAAAGGTTATATTTTCTATGTTTCGTAATCATGAGTTTGCTATTTTCTGTACGGTTTTTGTGCTTTTCTTATTGGTTTACTTTTAGTAGTATTTTTTATGAAATGTTGTTTCACTATTGTTGCAAATTATTACATGTATAACTATGATTTTGATTTTCGATGCATTTGTTATATTTTACAATTTAATTCCCTCCGTATTTATAATAATAGTTACATTTGGCGTATTGATCTTTAATTGACTTTCAACCAGAAGGTAAATTGAAAACCATTTATTTGGTTAGTAGCTGGTTGCTGCAATTATAATAGTCAGGTTGCTGTAAATAAAGTAGTGCTTCTGATGTGTCAGTTTAGACTTTAACGTTTGCTAAAAATTACATTTCCCGATTCCTTTCTATAATACACAATACAATGGAGAATTAGTAAAATTATTTTCAACAAGCGTTAAGCTTCAAATTGATGTATAACGAGTGCAATTGTGTTAAGTGTTATGTCATTAAATTGTGTCAGTCTTTAGAGAATTTGAAATTCATCACTATTTGATGTAACTTACGATTAATCATCTTAAATTTAAAGCATTGACAAAGTGTTTATACCTATATATTTTCACTGAATATTAAGTTTTAATTTGGCAATATATATGTGTAAGTTCAAATCATCAAATTTGATACATAAAATAACTATCTAGTTTTTATAAAAAATATGTTAAGTTTAAATTTGTATAATATACGTGAAATTTGTGATTTCTTTTATTAATTTATACTAGATTCCATGCTTACCTGGCAATCAGCTGTTTTGTATTAAGAATATTATTGAAGGACTTATGCAGTCTGCCTCGCTAAAATGATAAGCTGCAATTTATTTTGCCATAAGTACTGATTTGCCTTTTCCAACGAAATACATTTAAATAACTTGTTGTAAAGATCAATTTACTCGTATTGATTTACATTTTTTTAAACCTACAAAAAAGAAATAATTTTCTCTTGATCAAAAATTCACACGGTTTAGAAATTAATTAAGTAATGAACAAACATATTACTATTTATACATGATTAGATGATGAGAATTACTCATGATACACAGACTAGTGCTTGATTGGATGATGAAAAGTTTATTTATCGTTACGGTAACGAGTGTCAAACAACAGCGCATAATGTTCAAATAAGAAGAAATATTTAATATGATATGTATTTAACTTGGTTTATACAGACGTGGATGTATTCCAAGGCTCAGCTTTAATGAGATTATCTTCATACGTTTGCACGATACTGTATCTATGATACGTGCAAATAGGGGGTCACGAGAGTCACGGAATGCATGGTGAATACGCATAATGCGATACACCAAATCAGACTGCATTGCTACTTCACAAGAGATATGATTAACATATGCAGAGTAGTCTACATAACGTGTAAATAAAATTACGCAATGTACTTAGTTGACGACATAGTTTCCACGTACACGCCCTTTGATATTCTATTATACTTATCAGTGCGTTAATTAATTTAATTGCATCGTGACACGAAACTGCTTATCACCTCATTCAACCTCGAAATAAGATACAATTAGAATGGAATTTCGTGTACCTTCAGAGTTGGATAAGTATACGGATAATAACAGTGATATAAAGAATAATGTTATGTTTCGTGTAATTAAACGAATTGGTTTAAAGATATATTAGTTCAAGATAATGCGACATTGATTATCAAATACGTTCTGAGTCAAAATGATAGCATATATGTACTATCTTTAATTTTCCAAAGAAACCTTTGAATTTCCCAAATTGTGGCAAATAATACAAACATGAGTATTACGACAGAAAAAGATCAAATCTGATATTAAATTATGCCGTCCTCTAATTTCTATTAAATAAAAATTTAATATATACACACTTACGAAACATGGGCATGTATTTAACCTAAAAAGAGGATATAAATAATAATAAATCTAAAAAGACAATAAATATATGTAATGTATATTACATATTTAATATATTACATTTGTTCTGTATTAAATAGAAAAATACCGAAAGCAAAATGGTAGCAGCCACACAAAATATTGACATGTATTTAACCTAGAAAGAAGGATATAAATATTAACTAATTTGAAAATACAATTAATATAATTACCTTTATTTTTAGTTATATCAACTATCCATTTTAATAATGATATAAACAAATATTTGATTTTATTTTTATTTATTTTAATTTGGTTTTATTCGACGAACTGTTCTCTTCTACTGTGATTATTTTAATTGTTAAATGTTGTTGAATTGTGTCATATTTTTATCAAATGTTTGCATTGATCCTTCCTGACAACTTTATTATTTGTAATATTAACTTATGTTTGCGGAACTTGCATATTTATATTCTCTTAATTTTGATCCTCTTTTTAGATTAAGTATATGGATACATTTTGTAAATGTGCTAAAATTTTGTCTTTGACAGTTTCTTACTTATTCTGTCTATTCAAAAGTTCAGTAACGACAGTCTAATTTAATATCAGATTCCCCCTTTCTTTGTTATAACATTTATTAACATTTGCTCCAATTCAGATAATTTAAATTTTACTGTTCAGAAAGTTAAAAATTGCACATAAATATGTTATCATTTTGACCATTTGTGTAAATGAAAATTTAGTGTACCAGTGAGCATGATAGGCCTCCGAAAGGAAAACGGCGACGTAGAAGAAAGAGGCTTCACAATTCATTAATTGCTGATTGATAAATTTTCAGATTTATGAACTAGTAATCTTCCAAATTTAGAAGATTTTGAAATTTTGAAATTTGAGAATTAGAAAATTTAGAAATATACAAATTTGAGAATTTAAGAAATTTGTAAAAATGATAATCTGGAAATTTTAAAATTTTGAAATTTTGAAGTTCAGAATTTGAAAATTTCTAAGTTTACATGTTTGATATCCCCGAATCAAAATCAAACGTTTGAGGTCTCCTTTTTCTACACCATTTCCTGTTCAAACGTAGCTTATAGTGCATTCGAGCATACAAGTACTTGGTATCGATCCATAATAGGATTAGTGTTATATTTCATTATTAATAATTTCCGCGTATTATTTTAACAAAAGCATAATAAATATACAGTTCATGTACAGCTCAGCAGATTTTTTAGTTTCGAAATAATTCGAAATATTTCTATTATAGTCGTGTACTATCTTATTTCTACCTTTATAAGCTACACAAAATATCAATCTATACATATTATTATTAGCTTGCATAATTAAACATCTGATTTAAAAACAGTGGAAATCTGTCATGAATATAAGGATATTCCGAAATAGTATCTACGGAATATGAATTGAACTTTATGATTTGATGAAAATAAGTGCATAAATATTTTATTAATATTCTCAATACAAAATTCATTTTGTATTTTCTTCTTTGTAACGAACAATGATTCAATCAATTTACAGATTAATGTCATGCTTTAGCAAGTATTCAATTTTGTATCGCTTAATTTATATTAAAAACTCTAATCATACATCTATGTAGTATTTTTCATCAAGTTCGGAACTTATATCTTTTGCTTCCTTCACTTATTATCACAAATTGTAACTTTTACTTCTTTTACTCATTATTGTCAATTGTACCTTTTACATTTTACATGTTGAATCTTTGTCTCTTTTACCTTTCGTAAATATTTTATGATACTTTTATGTCATTAAATTATGTCAGACTTTTAATGTTTAAAACTTCGCCATTTGATACGTAATAATACAATAACATTCGAGTAGTACTTACCTCGGATTAGTTGACTTTCTCATTTTTATATATTATGATATAAAATTATAAAAATACGTAGTTTGATCGAACTTTCAACGGAAATCTCACTTGGACGAATTTCAATCTTCTGTAACAGGTGGTCATTTCCACACAAGTAGGAGTAGAGGGGCCGCTACTCGCAGTCTCGGACAACATGTTCGTTCACAACAACAGCAAACATGGTCGTAGAGCGAAACGATTAGATCCCAGTGATCCCGGCGAGTACAACAGTAAGTATCATTAACTATAATCATTAAATAAATGACATTATAGTTTATTGCACAAGAGTATAAATGCATCATATATCTCATTTTAAAAGAAAAAATGGTAGTAAAGAAATATTATAATTAGAGTAATGGGCAAATTGACGGATATACAGCGGATGCTAATGGGTAGTCAATTTCTCAAAATTAGAAAATTAGAAAATTTGTCAGCATAATAAGACAATTTCTAAGTCTTATAACTTTCTAAATTTTAAATTCATGAGTTTTTACAGTTCCAAATTTCACAACTTTTAAATTTTCAAATTTCTGACTTTGCAAGTTCCTAAATTTCTAAATTTGCAAATCTCTGTATTTCTACATTTCTACATTTCCACATTTTTATATTTCTACATTTTCAAGTTTCCAAATTTCCAAATTTCTATATTTCTACATTTCTACATTTGTAAATGACTAAATTACTAAATTTCTAAATGTCTTAGTTTCCAAATTATATATTTCTAAATTCCCATATTTCTGAGCTTCTAAATTAAAAAAATTCAATATTAACAAATTAAAATTTTTTTAATTTCAGCATTTAACCATTAAAATGTTTATAATTTAAACGTGTCTTTAACATACTTTCACCACTCACGCCGTAAATACCAGGACCCATGAACGCCTCAGTAAGCACGCGGTTTGCCCTTTACTCTACTAATACATAATATATGCCGTGTCTTCTTTGGGAAAGCTCCGTATATTGTTTCTTGAAAAATGCCTCGATCATTTCCCAAGAGAAATACAGTAGCGTGTTCTAAAACAAACAATTTTCACCAATAATATCCGAAGATTACAATAAATATAAGCAAATAATATTGTTTAGTCCATTATTATGAAGTCGGTGACAAGTGTAAAAGGAACTAGTGATAATCACTATAAATTCAATATAATTCAATAATTAATAAAAGGAAAGAGTATAGAAAATTTCAATAATGTTGTCAATTACACTAATAATATAATTAATTCTATATCAACTTACTAAAAATGAATGATAGTAATCTACAATCATAAATTTGGAGATATACCGATCGAATTTTTAGTAATTAGTGATTTGAGTTAGTTTATAATGTAAGGGAATTTTTATTGAGGCAATCAACATGTTAACGTGATCAAGAGAGTATACCAAATGACAATGGAAATCAGAGAACCTATTTTTAAACTATTTCTGTCTTTTAATGGCAACACTAGGAATGAATTTATTATACGAGGGTAATAAGCAAATTTCACATCATTCTTGTTTTTTCAATTTTATATAACATATTTTCCATTTCAAACCTTGTATTGAATCAGAACTGCGTTCTAATTAAAAAAAAAGACATTTTGACATATTTTTCACATTTTTGCATTTCATATATTTATATTAATTTCGAGACCTAGAGACTTGGGGTTTGTTAATTTAACGAAATAGGTATTTGGAACCTTGAAATTTGAAGATTTAGGAATTAGGGGAACTCCAAATTTGAGAGTTTAGGAAATTGAGGATCTACAAATTTGGGGGTCTAGGAATTTGAAGATATAGATATTTGGAGATCTTGAGATTTCGGAACTTTAGAATTTAGAGATTTGATCATTTGTTGATCTAAAAATTCTAAGACCTAGGAATTTATGAATCTATGGATTTGATACTAGGAAAGTTTGGAAATTGAAATATTTAGAAACCTAGAAAATTGGGAATTTAGAAAATTTGAGAAATTGAGAGTTTCAAAATTTGCACAATTCGAAATGAAGTAACTACAAAATTTTGGAATATAGAATTTTTGTAATTTAGAAATTTGGGGATTTGAAAAACCACATGTAGATTTAGAAATTTGTGAATATAAAATATTTGATAATAATATAGGGAAGTTCGAAAATACAAAAACTCGGGAACTTGAGAATTAACAAATTTGAGGACGTAAAAATCGCCAAGTTTATGTATGAAAATTCATCTATAGGAAACTTACGTTGCACCCGTGTTTACTTCAATTCACTCTGCCTCTGGAATTCAGATATATTTCAACGCATGCTATAATACTGTGAATAGATGCTGTAATACATGAAATTCTCGAACCAGTTACGTTCGATCTAGCACATTCCACTGTACTTTAATTCTGCAAAATACGACATAGAAGTAGCATTAAAATTTATAAAAATACAGTCTTACTATTTTTCAAATATACATATGATCGATTCTGTATTCGTATGCTTTAAATAGATAGTTATTGAATTTTAGTGTTTCTCAAATTGTCCATTTACGTTAACCGCACAAATCAAACTCCTAAACACGGAGATTTTTTAATTATTTTAAAATTAATAGCTTCAGATGCAAAAATGAATCCTGTTGAGACATACTGTTTAAATAATTGATTGATTCTAGACTGTTTAGTCCCATAGGACCGAATAATTGAAAGTCGTATAAATTTTCTTTTATTAATATTTTGTGAGAGGATTCGAATCCAAAAAAAATTTTGCACGTTTCCAATTAGACGCCAGATTTTCTCCAAGCGCTCTTAAAATAAAATATATATTTTCGTTCTAACGGTGTATTATTATTTTTAAGCCATTTACAATAGAGACAGTCAACTATAACTCATATAAAACACTCAATTAATCACATACACGTAAATCGATTTATTGTCGCCATTTAGAATTGGAAGTTTCTGATAGCCCGTGCAGTGTTTCCCCTCATTGCGGAATCCTCGAATGAAAGAGCAGGATAGGGGAAATGTAGGATGGGTTTGGTTGGTTGGTTTCTTCGAGATCGGTATAACGACTCGAGAGGCGTAGCAGAGGATGGAATCGTAAGGGAAGAAAGAGAGGGTGTGCTCGGAGGATAGGATATAAGGAGTCATAGGGCAATTCAGCAAAGTTTGGCGTCGGCCGCGCATACAAACGGCTGATATCGTGCGGCCACCCCTCGACAACGCGTTTCTCCTCTTCTCCTAGGCTTCTTCGAGCCTTTCTTCCTTTCCTGTGCCGCGACGAGATGTAAATCAATGGAATGCGGGGAAAACGAGGGATCCACCACGTTCTCTGTGTTCCTCTACCTCCTTTCTCTCGTTCCTCTCCGCAGGTTACAGGCTTTCTTTCCACCCTACCGTATCTTTTCGCCTTTCCTCTCTTTGTCTGGTTGGCTGCCATCAAGCGGAAAGACGCAAGCAGAACGAGGGTAAAATGAAAGAGGGAAAGAGAAAAGCGAGTTGGAATTGCCAGTCTTTCTCTCTCTCTTTTTTTTCCAACAACCTTACTCTGTTCTCGCAGTGGTTGCTGTGGGGTGTTGGTTTGTGAATGCTAAGTTTAAGCTATCTCGAACCATCCTCTCGGCTTTCGCAACTGCTGTGACGCCATGACGGTACCACTCTTTCCAAATCCCCTTGCGAGTAACTCCCAAAACGCTGAAACGAGCATACCAATGAGAGTAAAAGGGGAGAAACAAAGTGGAAGAACAGAGTCGGAGGGAAGGAATGGTCAAAGAGAACGTGTTGTAACTTTTGCTGGCATTGCGGATGAATTTTGCTTCTTCGTTTTTCAGAAATCAAAGTTCGAAACTCGATGGGAGCTTGGTAAATCAAAACGAAACGGGATATTTGTTCGTTCTATTGAATAGTGGACTTTTACAAAATTTCTTTTAATTTATTAGGGTAAATGCACGGATCAACCGCATATTGAATGACCAATACATAAGGAAATAATAATTATGAATTTAAAAAATTATAAGTGTTTATAGATGGAGTATAATATATCAAAAATATTTATATTAATGATCTTTTAATGTATGAAAATTTCTTGTTAGAATGTAGTTTAATACATAAATTCTTATAAAAAAATAAGAATAATTCTTATGAAAAATATTTCTGAAATGTAACTAATTGTCGATTATTTAAAAATTAGCAAATTTTTTGTAAAGACGCAGTAAAAACGGCGTCTTTGAAGTTATGTATTTTTATAATGATATTTATTAGTTTCATTTGTAAACCATGTGACAATAATTGTAACTATTAATATTCTTAACGTTTTTCTTTTTCATCTTTTGATACTGAAAATGGAAGAATTTTTCTGATAAATGACCGACAATAGTAGTAAGAACTTATCATATACTGGTAAATTAGAAATTTGTGACAACCAGTGGATAACTGTGAAAATTATTAATTATATTTTTAAAATCATAAATTTATAAAAAAAATATAATTTACAAAAAACCTATACGAGGAATGAAATATTTAACCAAACACATGAAAACATATGAAAAAAAAGAAACCTGAAAAGTAGAAAAAGTAGCATAAAGTAAAATAAAGGAAATAAATAGAGCAAGCACATCAAAAGAGTGTCGGGAATTAGAAAGAGAAATTGAGAAAAAGTGTAATGTGAGAAAAAGAAAGAAAAGCTATAAAGGAATTAAAGAAATGTTATTTCTGTTACATTCCTATTAATGAATTTGCATTGATTATTACATATTTTTCTGTAGAAAAATCTAAAAAAAAATTAATAATGATATATTTTTAAATATTAAAATATTTATAAGAAATTCTTCCATTTTGAATTTAAAATATCTCATGAACAATTGATTTCATTTGAATTAATTGCAATTAATTAATTTGAAGTATTTGATTTAAGAAAAATTTGATGCTTTGTTTTTTTGCAAATCGATGATGAAATTCAATGTCTAGTTATTAAAATAAATGATTGTGCAAGCTGTATATTTACTTATTCATTAGTATGAGGTGGTTAAAACTGTTATAATACGAATCAAATTATTGAAAATATTAATCTGCATACGTTGATGTAACCCGTACTTTTCTGTTTATTGACGAAAAAACTGATAGGTTTATATAACTTGTTAATAACTTGTAGGTTTATTTGTACTTCTATAAGGCATGTAAATACTGTAAATGTTCTATAAATTCAGTGTTACATTTCGTTTTTCGAAAGGAAAATTGAATAAGTTATATCAGTGTGACTTTTACTCCTTTACACATGAATGTACGTGTCTCATCTAATTCACCTTATATCTCCAATCTTAATAAATTTAGTTGTTGAAAACTTGCATCAGAGATACTTATACACTTCATACTCAAACCATTAAATTTTTAGGAAAAGCGATTAAAAGTGGTCAGAAATATTTTGGTTTAAGTACATCAATTGGAAATATCGTTTCTTTTGCAACAGCGTTGTCGTTTTTTAATATCATAATCCAGTACTACTTTATGAAAAATATTTCGGAGAATCGATCTCCATAAAAAAAAGAATACGTAAAATAATGTAATTATTTTCATGTTACAAAATAATTCGGGGATCTATTAAACTGGGTCAACCTGTACTTAATATTTAAATCGTTCAAGTGGAAGGGAAACTATTTCGTCGTGAAACGCCAAGTTAATAATATCGTTCGCGGTGAAAGTGAAAACAACTTTTTGCCCGGAGAACTTCTCGGCTCTTTATCGGGGTGAACGAAGTTATCGCACGATCCTACAGTGATCAGAGAGAATCGGGCCGAATGTGTTAAAGTACAACGGCGCTTCGACTTCGGCGACGGTTTGCTGGGTAAAAGAGAGGAAGGAAGAAGCTCGAGGGGATAGAGGGTAACACCCCTTACCACTCACCAGTGGCATGGGGGATTTTATTTATTCCGGGTTGGTACGCTTGTTCCGGCCTCCTCCACTGAATCCCTCTTTTCAACCCTCCTTCTCCTCCTCTTACGCCTCTTTCCACATTGCCTCTTCCTACTTTTCCGCTTCATACCCATTCCTCCCGACCGACAATTCTCCAACGGGGTGGTTGCCAACGTGGCCGACTCTGTTTAACGACTTTCTTGTACATTGAACGCAATAAATACCTGTGTCCCATTCAAGAATCCCCATTTACACTCGAATTGCAATTCTTCGGCTTTGTGTCCTATCGGCGTACTTAAATTTCTAAGGACAAGGTACATGAATGAATAAAGTATTAGGCCATTTCAAAAATGTTTGCGTATTTCATTAAAGCTGTTTGTTCCTGTCTGTGGTATTTGGTTCCTTAATTGTATCCGTGGCGAGTGAACAACAATTTTAATCTTGGATAATGAACATTTGCACTATACGTGAAATATTGTATGCTTTACAAGTACATGATAACAAAGGCTTAAATTATATTCAAGCTTTTGGAAATATTAGTAGAGTTTTGATTACTAGAGAAAATAAAAATTTTGCAATATATAGTGCTACAAACTTCATTATAATATGGAAATTTTAAGTTAAAGATAAAAAACATGCGATGCATTTATCAGGTACTAAAAAATATTACAATTTTTTTGAATAAATAATTTTCAACGATTTTGAATAATTGCTAAGGAAAAATATTTAAACACAAACTCAAATATAAGTCATGAAAAATTCCTTAACTTGTTTTTGTTGTCAGAAAATATTTCAAATGCCAAGTTTTATTTAGAATCATAGCGTGCTTAGATTAAATCTAAATCGATCTCGTTTGTGGTTGTTGAATACCTTGATAGGTATTAAAACAATTGAAAACCAGAAGACATTAAATACATCGTAAATCCAATAGTTAAAATAGGATTATTACTTTTAATATTTTTAATAATTATGCAAAGTTTAAATGAAGTTAGTGTTCCGCAGAAAATTTGTTGTCCTGTTAAATTATTAAAAGAGAAATATTTTATTTCCTTATTGAAAGTATTTCATTTCAGGCGTACAAAACCTGTCATTTAAATTAGCACTTTAAATATATTTTATCCAAATTTTATTCAGCTCCGTGTGTACGTTGCGTAAATGTGGGCTAAGTTACGAATTAGGTTAGGTTACGAGTGACCCGTAACGGATCTGTCGTTTCGTAGGGGTTAATATTGTTTCCCCAACGAGGGAAAACATTGTTCGAATACAATATCCAGCATCGAGATCTCTTAAGGCATTAAGATTTACTAGCTGAAGCAGGCGTAAGCACCCAAGGTGGAAACTGTTTGAGCATCACTGGGAGCAATATACCATGATGTCAGCCACTCTGCCGTGGCTCCGTTCTGCCAGAGGCGGTACCGGGGGTGGCTTGGCTTCGCTGGGGTACAAAATGATATCATTGGGTTATAAATTCCAAGCAGAGACACCGGCAGCCCGATCGTTCCCCTTCCTTCTTGTTACAACCCTTCTCCAACTACTTCGACCCCTCAGTCTCTTCCTTCTATCCTCTTTTTTGCTCATTTCTCGCTTCCTCCTTCATAGATTCTCTGTTGTTCTCCTTTTCCTGCCTTCACGACATCCTCGTAGCGTGAGTTTGCCACGGAAAATATATGTACCACGAGGCCTCGACCGAATAAACAGAATTTTCAGATAATTTTCCGTGTCCCAACCACCCTTCAACTAACTGTCTCGGTTTGCCTCGTACAATCCGGAAAATTCGTGTAATTTCTTGACTTACTTTCTCTTTTACGGGGTTTTTATCCCCTATATGATCCATTCGTTATTGTTTTCGTGATTTTAAGTACAGTGGAACATTGATTATCTGAACTAATCGTAGCACGTACTGTTTGGGTAATTGATTAATTCTGCTCTCGTATGAAATGTTGTTTATTGTTAACTATGTTATAAATGTTAATAATAAATGTAAACAGAAAATTGTACATAAAAAATATTCCCAACTATCAATAACGTTTCACATGTTTTATAATCAAATGTAACACTTTTCACCGTAATTTTGAATTCGAAAAATGCGTGGTTACATTATAAATTGAAATTACGCATAAAAAAGCAGTATCAACATACAAAGAAACATTTAATTTTAATTTGAAAATAAGTACAATACTTATAGGTATACAATAGTAAAATAAAACAACTTTTAGGAACTATATTTCTTATTATGTTCTGTCCGACTTCTATCGAAAATCTTTTTTCCGTTGTCAGGTAAGAATAGGTTATGTAAGGACGATTAAAACGAATAACTATCTATTTATTAAAAATTTTACCAAATGTTCGCTAAACACCGCACAGGAAAGATGAAAGAGAATTTTTAATTTGTTGAGCGAAATGAACATTTCTTCCCTTTTACGGAACTAAAGTATTTCCACAAAACTGTATACTAAATATGTCTTAATATCTGTTGATATAATTGTTCCAACATCTAATCTATTATTTCAACGAGTTTTTAATTATTATGGAACAAATTTATTTACATCCTTAACAAATATTACCCAGAAAATCTAATTCGATAAAATGGTACTTAAATAAAGTAATAATCTGAGGAAAAAATCTATCAAATTAATGTTTGAAATCTAGAGATAATTTGATTATTCATTGAGAAATTAATATTTATGTTTCTGGAAATTAGGTCTTTATACACCTGTACCTCTCCAAACACCGTGCATAAAAGCGATATCACCAAATGAAGGATGGACTTCTGGTGGATCCACGGTGATAATTATCGGCGAAAACTTCTTCGACGGACTTCAAGTAGTTTTTGGATCGATGTTGGTATGGAGCGAGGTACGTAATCCTGCTTGTTTAGAGAAATATTTGCAAACAAAGACAAGTTTCCAAGCAAGAACATAGTTAAAATTAAAATAACAATTAAACTTCACCACCACTTGCACGGATCTAGATTAAAATTTAAAATAGGATAATGATCCTTTTTGTAAGGTACGAAAATAATGGCAACTCCAATTGAGCCAATTACTTTGGATTGAAAGGAAAAACGTTTTTGTCCTATGACTAATAAGTATTCATTAGTAAGATTATCTCACATGTTCTAATCTTAGATATTGGAAAACTAAAATACAGTTTAATGGAATAAAACAAATTAAAATTAATTCAATTCTACCTATACATGTTCTACCTATTATCATCTAGTCTCCTTTTATCAAATAAAAGTGGGATAAGAGTATAACAGAATGAAACGTCACCTAATTTTACCTGACTGATTCTAAGCTTAGATATTGGAAAGTTAAAGTAGCATGGTGTCTACTTAAAATAACTCTTAACCTAGATTCGATTATATTCTATTTGGCAAATTGAAGAGGAATAAAGTGTAACAAAATTGAATCTAATCTGCACCTAACTCAATTCCGTCTAGTAAATTTAAGCCCGGACAATGAAATGTTAACGTAAAAATCACATAATAGAATAAAATCGGACCTAACTCCGTCTGTAGTATACTGAACGAAAACAAATCCTTAAAATTCAAAGATTTCAATCAATTAAAGAGTTAGCATTATTTTTATATGTTGCAAAACGTGATTATTTTCTTCGAATAGCTAAAATATATTAATTTAAGAAGGATTTGTTTGTAATAATTTTTATAGCATGAATACAGCATTTTGTTATAATATAAAATTACTTTTCGTTTTTAGTTAATCACACCGAACGCAATCAGGGTGCAAACTCCACCGCGACAGATACCTGGTGTCGTTGATGTTACGCTATCTTATAAAACTAAACAGTTTTGTAAAGGAGCACCTGGGAGGTTCGTTTATGTTTGTAAGTATAATTGCTGCACATTACCTTTATGTTGATTGAAATTCTTCAACTTCAATTTGTATACAATTTAATAGACACAAAATCAATTTTTCAATAACAGAAATTATTATTTTAATTAACGGCTAATAAACTTGATAAGTACACAATTTTTCTTGACAATAGTTATTTTTTGAAATACCACTTTTATCCAAAATATGCAAAATTAAAAGTTGAGTTAAGTTGCATAGAAATTTCTTAAAACGAATATTTTTATATCGTCAATGAATTTTGAAACAATACAGAATGATAATGTCGTAGGATTAAAAAGTTAATCAATAGTGTTATTTTAGATGAAAAAGGTAACGTAAAGTTAGAAGATTCAAAAATCTTGCATTGATCATTAAATACTTCAACAGACATTAAAATAACTGAAAATCGATAGACATTAAAAATACAATAAATCCAATAATTAAAATAGAACTATCGCTCTTAATGTTTTCAATAATTATGCAATGTTTGAATAAAATCACTGTTCGAAAGCTGATTCATGATAAAATTAATTTCATAAAATACAAGGTTGCACAAAAGTGGTACATAAATTTTATTTCAATCATATTATGGTTTCTCAAAAACCTTAATAAGAAAACAAAATTTTCATACTTTAAAAAAATTCGGCCCTGAAATGATTAAGTAAGGTTCTTAAGATTTTGTAATGTTTCAAACATATTTTGTAACATTTTATAATAATCTGAATCTATTTCATATACAAATATATAAAAAATGATTGGATACGTACTGAAACAAACTATTTTTTTTATTAAACTTTCAGCACTAAATGAACCGACAATCGACTACGGCTTCCAAAGGTTACAGAAACTTATTCCTCGACACCCTGGCGATCCTGAGAAATTGCCAAAAGAAATTATACTGAAAAGAGCGGCAGATCTCGCGGAAGCTTTGTATAGTATGCCCAGAAGCGGAAACGCAGGAATCACAGGTGCGCCCAGGAGTCCAGGATCGGGTCACCCACCTGCACCTCCAACTTCCAGTTCGGCGACAGCATTCAATTCGTACACAGGACAGCTCGCAGTGACGGTACAGGAAAATGGTACTGCCGCAAAATGGACAGATGGTAAGTATTGAAATAACAAATTTAAATTGCATTAAAAGATATTGTCAGGGTTATTACTACACTGCGCATCTTAAGTGTATTAGCATTTTACTATGCATGTTGAGTTTATTGACATTTATAGAATTTATAAGGTCCAAATGAACTGGATTGTTCATAACATTTGTAGTGTTTACGATAACTATCAACAGAAAATTCCCTAACGCTAGGTTTACGGATCCTGTAAAAATGACGAAGCTTAAGTTTTTTATTTTAAATTATCGAAATTATTGAAAAAACTTTGTCAAGATGTGTGTTTTTGTCAAGATAATGAATCATCGTATAAGCTTAGATTTCTTACTTTAGATTGCAGGAATTTTTAAGATTTTATTAAAATGTATTTTAAATTTTGACAAGATGAAAGATCATTGTGTAAACTAGCTTGAGTATCATCCCTTATTTTTTTTCTACTTTAGTTTCACTTTAAAAATAAGTGACTTATTTTTACTTACTTCACTTATTTTTAAAGTGAAACTAAGTGGTCATCAAACGTCCGTAAATCTGTTGTTTAATTTCGGAGAGATGGTATTTGTACTACACGCGTCTGTCAAGTTGGCAGCCAGAGAGTATGTGAATTCTATTGGTCCAGATATCAACTTACCAGACACGCACAGTATGCGAAATTCTAAACTCCCGTTCACAATATGCAGAATGAGTTTTGTAACGTGACGACTTTAAATAACAAAATTTTACAATCAAAAGGCAAGTAACATTTGCTATTCGTCTTAATACAACAGTTTGGAATAAATATTTTTTAACTAAATCTGTTATATGTGTGATGTTTAAACACGGTGAAACAATGGCAACAAAAATGGTAATTAATAATAGAAAAGTAATAATTTTTGAGCTAGTTTTAATAATAAGTTTTAATAAAAAAAATACATATAATTTTATATTTTAATAATTGTATAAATTGTTCACTGCGTAAAAGCTTTACGACTTGAATCTGAAAAATGTTTGTCGATTTACGTCTACGATTTACAAGTTATTTGAAGTCGTCACATTACGAAATTCAGCTTACATAGCATAACATCTACTCATAAGAAACGATAATCTACTGTACAGTCAAGTGTGAATTTGGCTTCCCTAGGGAAAATGCAACAACTAAGAAGGAACAGGATGTTGAATTTCAAAAATTTTTGATAATTTAAAAGTTTGGAGATGGATTAAGAATTTACAGACATAAGAGTTTGGGCATATCAGAAATTTGAAATTTGTGGATACAGAGATATGAAAATCTTTCAGATTTCTATAAGATCAAATCAAATAGCAATCTGGTTGTCTAAAAGATTTGAGACAGGTTGAAAATCTTGGTAATTGGGAATTTTGTGATTAAAGGATTTTAGAAAAATGGAATTTCAAAATTTAGAAATCTAGGGATACTGGAACCTAAAAATGTTAGGTTCAAATACCTAAACATAGGTATGAGGACCGTGGAACTCGTAAACTTTGGAATTTGAAAATTTTTGAGATATAAGGATTGATAGGTCGAAAAATTTAGGAATCGAAGGGT
Source organism: Megachile ligniseca (assembly GCA_945859555.1). Lineage (NCBI taxonomy): Eukaryota > Metazoa > Arthropoda > Insecta > Hymenoptera > Megachilidae > Megachile > Megachile ligniseca. Next base: position 1,273,475 of record OX243785.1, read on the forward strand.
GAGAGAAATTCAGGAAGTGAAGGGTAATTTAAAAATTTGAGATTTGGAAATGGACGAAAATCAATTTGAGACTGTGGACAATTTAAAAAATTAAAACACTCGAATTTTGGAAATTTAGAATATTGATAAATGTAGAAGTTTAGCAATCTAGATGTTAATGGAATTTGGAAAATTAAAAATTGGAAAGTTTAGGAAACTTAGAAATTTCGGAATCTGAGGCTTCAGAAATATGAAAATTCCACGCATTCGTTTACATATGTTTATCTAAAGTAAACCTCCGTTGCATCCGAGTTTACACATACAAAAAGGAAGCCTACGTTGCACCGGAGTGTACATAAGAGAAGCAAAATCTGATCTGTGGTTAAAGTAGTTAAATGCGGTTATCCGTGTTTTCGGGGTTGTCTTCTTGTTTCGGTGCATTAGGCAACACGAAATGACCAGAATGATGTAATACTGACGAGTTCGTCTGACGGGCAGGTTTCTATTTCTAGACGGTAGTTCCGTGACGACAGGAGCCGGTGCTGGAGGCGGTGGTGGCGGTGGTGGTAGCGTTGGAGGAAGCGTTGGTGGTAGCACTGACGCATATAGGCAAAGCAGCAGTGCGAGTCCACGTGGGGTCGTAACCGGTGGTGGTTATTGCGGAAGTTCGGCCAGTACACCTCACAGTCATAGCACAAATGGAAGTTACTCGGTGGCCAATCCGTACACCGGTAGTCCAACTCTTTACACATCGCGTAAGTATTTGTTTCTGAATGTTATTGGTTGACTGCGGATGTTTATGCAAATATATACCTATGTATAACACTGTCCAGGTGATTTAAAGTGCTACCTCATTTTCTATCTTGGATACTTTGCATGTTCCAAACTAGTGATGGGCTACTGCGACTCAGAGAGTGCAGAGGTAGGACGCGTAGGTGGCATGCAGTTATGGGTACTGATAGGTTGTAGTTTCTTAACTTGAAAATTTCTTAATTTCCGAATTTCTTAAGTAATAAATCACCATATTTCTAAATTCCTGAATTTTCAACTTTCTAAATTTATAAATTCTGATTGTAGATTTATTTTTTGTAAACTTGTAAACTGGTCAATCTGTGAACTTATAAATTTGTGAACTTGAAAATTGGTAAACCTAGAAATTTATGAATTTCAGAAATTCTAAATTTTCGAATTTTTAAATTGATAAATTTCTGTATTTCGAAAATTCAAGCTTGTAAACTCGTAAACCTATAAATGTATAGATTTATATTTTATTTATATTTATTTTTAGTCAAAGTTTTTGTATTTCTAAATTAAAAAATTTTCAAATTGAAATTTGTGTAGATCATTGAATATACCTCGGTACCTGTGAAGTCTCCGGTGTTTAATCAGCCCATCACTATTTTTAACAACTAATTTCATTTTCTTTATAATTTATATGACGTTTAATACATTACCATATAATTTATATGAGTTTTAGTACAGTATATGTGCATACACATCTGTGGTCTAATTATTACACTTTTGCATACAACTGACAATGAGAGTACATACGAAAGAAACTGAAACTAAAATCAGGAATCTTTATAAAACATTTTTTTACAATGTGTTACAATGGAAGCGAACAATCAGTGAATATAAAATATTACTAATGAATGTGATTACTATTGTAATCAACGAATGCCTATTTCAAATACATATCTGTTCACATTCATTGATAAAAAAGTACTTCCATCCGACAATTTCAGATAGTAAGGATCAAGAAACGCTAATAAATGTAAATTTATTAATTTTCGACGAATGATTTCTTTTGCTTAAGGTTTCTTTTTCATTGTGATATTTATAATCATTTATGTTCATTGACTCAATCACTTGCATTGTAATGGATACATTTAATTTCGTATCCTATTACGCATGTTGTATGCACACACGAGAAATCCTGACACGCATGCGCTTTTTGTATACAGGGTGGACCAGTACGTACCTTATTTAGAGAAATTTGAAAAGTATTTTTCAATTTTGACATATATTGTTCGTAGGGCTATTTTATGATAACATGTTTTTTGTTGGTGAAATCCTTTATTTTATTCTTTTTAAGTGAATCTGTGTAGGTTTTTTAGTTATCATCTTATTATCATAAAAATTGGAACCTGATGTAAGGAAATAAAGATATCGCAGAATTACAATGATAGTATATGAGTTTGAAATTTAAACATTGATAAGAATGGCTATACCGTAATTATGTCATAATGACTTCGTAAAAATTATATATTATAATTATATAAAATTGTATTGTTAACTCATCGACAATTCATCGGTGATTTTCTTACATTTTTATCTGAAAATGGAAAAATATTTAAAGGCGTGTAAGATATTAATTTTAAAAAATCTCCTTAAAAGCGATGAAAATATTTGCATACTGTTGTGTTACAAACAAAAATCTATTATTAACACAATCCTATAGGAGTTTCATGTTTTCTGCAACTTTAAAAATAATGATTTTTTAGTCATTTTGCATTATGTTTTCTTTAAAAATGAGTTAATGTTAATATTAATGTTAATATTATTTAATGTTATTTTAATATTATTTTTCATCTTTTACGTCAATATCCGTTCGTTATAGTCCAATTTCTTTTTGAAATATATTCAAGTTTGAAGGTAATAATACACATTATCATAATACAGTAAAGTAAAAGTAATCAACACCGACCGATACAAACTGTATATACTACAGATGTTTCTAAGGTCTTTGAGTGTATATATGTAGTTTGATTTTCAGGACACTATTCGTATTTCAGTGAATTTAAATACAATCGGTTGCTTAAATTTTGAGAGGTGCTTAGTTCATACTAAACATTAATTGTTTTTATTTAATATTTCTAACATACAGTTTATATGTACAAAAATTGACTTTACATTATATCTTATACTATGCACTATAAAGTTATCAACTTCAAACTCGAACATCATGCCGAATAAAAGTTTGGACATGACAAATGAAAATTGATTTGAAAGGTAAAATACTTAATACTATGTGATGTTGCTAATTTATGATAGAGAAAGATCAGTCGTATACATACGTCAAAATGCTAAAATTAGTTGTTTGACTGTTTAAACATTTCTAAGTTCTTTGACTTAACAGAACCAATTCACAAATTCGAATAAGCTAATTATATCACAAAATTCGAATGCTGCACATAACATTATAAACAATTTGCTTTGCTTAAACCACAGAAATAAGTATATTTATGTAACTAATCATTTGTTTCCAAGATGTAGTCTCAGATACATCACTTATTTTAAATAGGTTTCTTAGTCTTTTCTATTTTGTGTATAACTAGTACGCTCTATCCTTATATCATTTATCTTGTGACAAAATTATAATATACTCGTTCAAGCAGTTTTACACGTATAGCTTTTTTATCTTAAAAGCTATAAAAGCTGCCAAGCGTGCAATGGAGTATGTTAGGTTCCTCCTTGGTCATAATGTAACAATTTAGTCGCCTGAACTGTAACAACACAAAGGTTTCTTGTAGATTTTGTAGGTATATATGGCATATTTTTTTTTATCATAAGAAGTTTCATTGGTTTATGTTAAACGTCCAATAAATAATTAAATTATTATGATCGGACCAAACAGATCGTATCTTATATTTTCAACTGTCAATTGTAAATAATTCTTTGTGAGTTTTATTACTGAAAATGATCGTTTTCTTGAACAATTAAACAGAACAATACAAACACACATTCGCAACGCTATATCAATATTAGGATATACAATATTATGTCAAACTATTTTGGATAATAATAATCAATTTATATAAATACTAATATTAATACATAATAATTTCTCTCAACCAAACTGTTATTTTTGTATAAAATGGCTCTATTACAATACATAATACAAAAAATATATATATATTTAGTAAATATATTAAGTTGTTTGAAACAAAATATAAATCCGCTACTGATGGTACGAGGTACAGTGATGAATTTCGTCGGAATCGTGGACAAAATTAATATATTTCATTAAATGCTAAATTAATCAAATATTTTATATTGGTATTACACTATGAAGGCAACGGCAATGTTTCTTCAGTGAAAGATAGAACATTAAGTTACTAGTTACTTAATTATAAATAATGACGGTATGAATTTTTATCTCTGGAAATATTCGTGTACCAAATCTAAATATTCTTAGAGTTAGTCATTCATGGTCCAACTATTCATAGTTCACGTACCAAATCTAATTATTCATAATAATCCTTTCCTTCGATACTAAATACTGATTTCGGTTTATCGACCATTAAGCCTGTTTCGATTTTGAAACTGTCTTGTATCCTCTTTTTATTTACTAAAACTTCTTTCTATTTTCATCCCCACGAGCTTACCATTGACAAACAGTTAATTTATATAAAAGGAAAATTGAGTTCACGCACTGGAGATATACCAAACTGTAATCTCGATTCATCCTCGACAGTTTGATGTACCACTAAATTTATATTATTGAAATCATTAATTGTTAAACCACTCGATTTCTGCGTCGCAGAATTTTCGCACACTACGTTACACACTTTAATTATTATTGGATTTAGCGATATTTCACTCTTAAATTTCCTTGTTTCTTCCACTTTTATGTCTGCTGTTTTGTGTACATAAGCTGATTCTGGAATCTGTTACTGCCTTTCTTTAACAAAAAATGGAAAAAATTGTATGATACGTCCGAAGTTCCTATGACTATTTTTTACGTAAGTGTATCGATGCATCCGCCAAATGTATTTTACAATTGTATTTTAATGTTTAATGCAATCCAATTGTTTTATTAAACCAATCAATCCCTTCTTTTATCCTACGTATGAAAGTACTAATCCAAGGTCATTTAAATGTCACTGCTTCACGAAATATTTGACGTTTTATGTCAGAAATGCACTTTATTATATGTATTAAGCGTCCGATTGTGCCACCATTGCGCTGTAAGCATTTTCTAAAAGATTAAGTGAATTCACGTCTTTATCTTTTGTCTTCTTGTAAAACAAACGTATCGCTCCATGATTGATTCGGACAATAAAAAAATAAAAGAAATTTGTAGGACCACAATTTATCGCAGATAAATGAAACAGAAGCTTATTTAGTAACCTTAAACGTTATTTTAAAAAAGGTCTGCTTGATCGCGATTGATGGACAACTATTTCATGAAAGAAACAAAAAAGACATAATAGACCTTGCATTTTTATATAACGGTGTTATAATATCTAAAATAAAAGCATGCCGTCAGAATTTATTTTATGTTATTTTAAAACACATAGGTAATACTAACACTAGTAAACACGCATTATATGCCGGTGTTAAATCAGTGAAGTTACTGTCAATTATTGTTAACCCTTGCTGTATGAGATGGGTCAGATGCGTCAGTCAGAACTAGCTATTCACAGCCACAATACTAAAACAAACGAAGAAAATTAAAATGATATGTCTGTTTTATTTTAAACCATCCCTGACTATCCAAATCATAGTTATCCAAATTGAACTTTGAAATGAAGGGTATCAAAAATTCGAATAAAATCTATCATTTTTTATCACGAATCAGATTCGTCAAAGTACGATAAGGAGTCGAAATAATTAATACTGTAAAACTACCAAGTTCAAACTCGTATATTTCAAACCGATTTTAACACACACAAAAAATATGTTCCTATACTTCACAAAAGATTTAAAAAAAAAAAAGAAAAAAAGTTTGTCCACGATTTTGGCAAAATTCGCCGCTATGCGACACTAAAAAATTATGGTGGTAATGGTTACTGGTTCATCCTATACATATATCAAGTAGCATTTCGTTAGGATGCACAATGCACGCATTTATGATTTTTCCTTATGTGAAATTTTCATTTTAGCGCACGAACAGTATGGCATTTTCTATACTTCCGGGGATGGGAGTGCGTTCGCCCCCGTAGTACGACCACCGACCACCTCAGTCCCACCGCACTGGTCCACACAGCACCACCTCGCCACAGCCGCCCAGTAACCGTTAACCGTCCACCATCACAACCACCATCATCACCACCACAACCACCCTATGCACTGCGATTAAAGAGTTATGAGAAACATGCACAAGAGACGAGATTCAAGAATGTATGTACACACGTTCACTTACGAATCATTGATAGCTTCCTCCTCCAACCCTCCATCTTTGATTAACCCTCGAATGGTGGAGCTGGGTCAATCGTGATCTTGAGTTACAAACGTGCACAACGATGGTGAAACAGCATTTCAACGTGTAAAATAGTACCTAAACGTGTAAAATAATAACATAATCTAAACGAGTAGAGTAATTTTTACAAAGTGTAAATAAAACGGAGCGTGAAATTAATTTTCATTCAAATTTGGTTAAATTCTAATCAAATTGTCTTAACGGTCCGTTGTTTGAGGGTTAATTAAATAGTTTAGTTACTACCTGTATTATTGACGCATTCGCTTCTATTTTAGTTTATTAGGCAATAATTTCAGTCGTATAGAAATTTGCTTCTTGCCAATACAATGCATTTTACTATCGAAATATAGTACAATACTCTGGTGTACTGTATAGTTTAATACTCTTATGTTTTTTATTGTTGATTATATTACTTAAATGGTATTATATGTAGTATATCTTTTTATGGAACTGTTTTATAATTCAGTTAAATTGTCAGTTAAATTAACAATTTTCACACATTCATTCTGGAACGTATAATAATTTTTTATAAATGTTTGCTTTTTTTATTTGTAATTCCAATTCGTCTGCAATAGATTTCGAGCAATTTTGGGGAAGTTTAATTTTTCCTGGACAGGGTGCTGATTTAATTTCTAATCTAAATATGAAGATTTAATTAAGATGTCGAAAAAGCAATTTAAAAAAGTTTATTTTCTAAAACAATTATTAAATCCATTATTTTTTTTAAACATTTTGTTTTTCTGTTCATTTTATCAAATAATAGTTTTTTCCTTACCTATACGATACATATGAACATCGAGCTTCTTAATATAATAATTTTATTTAGTAACCGTGTTGTAACTCAAATTAATTTGTGACAAAATAAAGAATGTTTTTAAACATCATTATTAATACAATGTAGGTGTGACCTTACAAAAGAAATATTATAATATCATTTATTCTCATCGATTGTAAGGGTGCTACTTGGTCGACGAGCTCGTTATTGTCGTTAAAGTGGTCGTTTTGTTGGCACGTGTCTGAACGACGTTCTGAACAGTTTGTTCTTCATCTTGTAATGCACTAGCTTTCTATACAAACCTACATTGCATTTCATTGAAATCCCTTTCAAGTATAAGCTATAATCATAGCATGTACAAGGTAAATGACAAATTGAAAAATTGATGAGCACTTTATAATACATGCGTTGCTATTTCTAGATGACTTGTGCATTTACATGATTACCTTTTTTAAGATGATGGAACCGCAGCATTTTATTCTAAAATTGTTTTCACATATAACTAATTGTAAATAATAATGCCATCTAAACACTGGAAAAATTTCAGAAAGTTCAATTATACCGAAATAAAAATAATTGAGTGTTGTAACGTGAAAATGTTTTCAATCATTTTAAAAAATTAAGGGTTATTGGAAAATATAATATATGTTATTCGAAGAACTCGTAGATAATTTATTATACAAATTCAAAACTAAGTTCTAGGAGGTAGATAAGTAAAAATACCTCTTGTCAGTAGTTTGCATCCAATAGAAATAGGAAAAATATTTATTTCTTATTTATTTTGTGTTTTAGACAGCTGTACTCATTTTGCATTAGTGTAAGAAATTGTATAGTTTACAAACAAACTAATTAACTGGCAATGAAATTAATTCGGTTATGACATCTATGGCACTAATGTAACATTCACTTTTGACTTTTAATGATATAATCCTCTTAATACCATTTATAGTTTTATTATATATAAACACGTAAAAGGAAATATTTTATTGCGATACACAAGAGTTGAAACGGTTTCGAAAGTAACTGTCAATCATTATAATATGTATACAAATTTTGGTTGAAACAGTTATGGCGAAGCTTTGATAATTTCGAATAACTTTTATAAGAAATTCAATGTTTTTTGGAAAATCTCTTGTATTCGAACAACTATTATTCGACCCATTTAGTACAAATAAATTGTATTATGTTATTATAACATAGAAAAATACACAAATACGGAATTAATTTTTATATATTGCTTCTCTTGCTTTTTCTATTATTTGTTTGTAGCTATACGTCGTTTTAAACGGAAGAAGCTACAATTGCTAATAGTAGAAATTGGAACTATATTATTAAAAATTATATGCAACATTTAACATCAAATAACAAAAATATATATGTTGTTACGTTCCTGTAGTTCGAATAATAAAAAAAATAGAAGTGAACTGATATTTTAACTTATGATACGTTAAAAAACTTTAAAATTAAACGGAAAATAAAAAAAAATCTTCACTCTGAAATAGTTAAATGATTATTTAACAAAATTTATATTACAAGAATTTTGTATAATTTAATAGCAAAAAAGACTATGCATTTTTATTTAGATTAATGATATCTGGTTGCAAAAGAAAAGATTTCTCTGTTATCAAAATTTTGCTGTACCCGGACATTTATGTCTCTTTTCATTGATCACAATCAGATAAAGAAGGGTCTATTGTTCTGAAACAGGTTCTCGTTACGATTTTATAGTAATTAAACATATCAGACATTACACTTGCAAATGGTTGCATAAAAACATCTTTTACAAAATTATTACGAAAGAAAAATAAAATTTTAAATGTCGACATACATATATGTATGTATTGTTATTTTATGACATGAAAGATATTCGTTAAAAAAAATGTTGTTTTTTAAATTTCGTTTTAAAATTTGTTGTTTTTTCAACGATTACATATAAACAGAAAATTTTTCCACATTTGTTTATTTGTTGTGTATTGACTTGTTTATAAAATATAATTACATTTATTGTCATAATGATATAAAATTAGACATTGAACTTCTATTTTGCAAAACACAATTTATTTTTTTATAAAAATATAGAATATAGAAATAAAAATATAGAAGCTTACATTAGACTTCACAATTAATTATATGACTTAAGTTAATTTCTATATACTTTTTGTAACTACATTTTTATAACAGCATAAATTTTTCTCGCCATGTTATTTATCAGTATTTTACAATATTTTGCAAAAATATTTTCTCACCTTGCCTTCTTTTAATGAATGATATAAATTTGAAACATGATGTCAAAGTTAGTTCTCCAACTTTCTCAATAAAGCACACATGTTTTCGATAAAGTTTAATTCTAACAATTTACGTAGCTGTTCAAGAATTTCTAACCTGTATGTAACAATCAATATTTGGTTAATGCTTCCCACCTCGTTACTACTGAAATCATTCTTATATTTCCTTAAATTATTGAGAAGATTGTTAACTATAGTGGTATAATATTTAATTAAGTCATACTATTATACAATTTGTATTTATCATTTACTTCTTTTGAAACTCGCTACATCAATAATTAAGAAGCATAAAGCATTAATGCCAAAAATATTAATGAACAATACAGAATAAATTAATACGACGTATCACAATTACTTGAGTGTTTAATACAATACTTTATGTTTGGAAAAAAGGAAAGAAAAATTCAACACTACTTCGCATATAACTGCTTCAAAAATTTAAACTAACAATAAGAGCAACCATTTTCAACTCTTGACCGTGAATGTTAAGTATTTGTTAGTTATATAAGTCACGGTGAATGACACTAACGTATAATCGACAGTGGGTATGTTACAGGACTAGGAGAGGTGGTTGGATCACCGTTCAACATGAATCCATTTATGTTGCCAACCTGCACCCAAGGATATTCAAATGCCGCCAGTCCGTTGCTCTCGTCAAATGGAAAATAGTGTTACGAAATGTAAGCTCCGACGAAAATATCGAGGGTCTGTGTGTTCATGGAAGCGAAATCCATCATCACGAAGGATTTCATGCTCTAAAATTCTCATAATCGTCGTATTTGTGATTGACAATCGCTTTCTTGAATCGAAATCGGTCCTCTCGATCCGCCTTTTTCTTTTTTAAACTACGTACATACTGCGAAGAAGCGTGTTCAGGCGATTTTCGTCGGAGCTGTTTGGAAGTGTATCGAAACCAGTGCAAAGAAAATTTAATAACGTTTTACGATTAACTATGATCGAATAAGATAAGGAATGATACATATCGAAGCACATGGCAGTGTTTTCTGTATCCACTGATGTAGTCGTTCGATTGACGCAGAAAGCAATTAATCGGCCGTATGTTATCTATTTATGAAGAATTTATAAAAATGATTTCACTACGATATACGAAAGCCTATGCAGAGTTTATTTTAACAGGAAAATGCGTGTTAATGTTTTGAGGAACAACCGAACGACTATAGTACGTCTTTTCGTGTCTTTGATATTGCTATTTTTCGCATAGCTGTCCCAAGACGAAAAGATCGATTTTATCGATTTTAATACCTCCTTTGCCCTACGTCTCCACTCGTATACGAAATCGTTAAAAACAGATCAAACTAGCGGCAAAAATATTTTCGAGGTGTCTTTCTTCAATTTCGTAGCAAGATGCTTTGATAATTTGTCTAATTACGTATCTAAGAATTTTTCAAGATGCAACAGTATACGCAGACGGGGAACGTTCACAGGGTGTCGATCAATTTTATATCAAACGAAGCAGAGAGGCTAATCGAAAGTTGGGGAAATCACTAGAGATGCTACTACCGATTATCAATAAGTTTATCGGTAACTCATTAATACTTAACCCGATGAGCGTTGAGTTAACTAAATTATTTCATTAACGTTGTTTAGCTTGGATTGTTTCACTGAATTAAAGCTAATAAAACAACACAAATATTTCAAAAGTAACTACTTTCACTTATACATCTCAAAAACATTTAGTTAAAGTGTAAGGTTCACGAACAAATAACAAATTTTAAATAAATAATTTATTATTATAAAGTGGTTATAGAGAAGAGTATAGAGAAATAACAAATAGATTTCATTTAAATGCTTTAATTCTTTATATAATTTTAAAAATCTATGGATTCGAAATTTGCATGGACGACATACCCTAATTTAACGCTCGCCGAGTTAACGATATATCGATAATATCAATATTTATTAATATCATTATTGGTAGTAGCATCTCTAGGAACCACTAGAAGACGGACATATCGCTTATCATTGAATAACAAACATCATAGTTTTAGAAAGCATTTTCAACTTTGAAATTTTAACTTCCTACCAGTACGTTTTAAGAGACTAACCAATATCGACTAGGTAGACTCTAACGGCTAACTTGTAACTTGTAAATTTTCTTGTAAATATTGTTGCGATGTACAAAAAGACAAAAACTATTTCCAGGAATCCAACGAAACGATATTAAACGTGATTGTAGAGCGAAGAGTAATTATACATAGGTGTAAATAATCGTAGAGCGTCGTAGCTTGATCTGTATGATTGTACAGCGGCGATTCGCTTCTTTTTTAACGTGTATACAGTGTTTTGCCATGAATTTTACAAAAAATTGTGTCGAATAATAATTAAGCTATATTTAATTTCGTATAACTTTTGTAAATCAGAATCTTCTTATTTGTATTATTTCCGAATCTGTGAATGTTATTTAATTCTGTTGTTTAAATAAAATTGTAGCATACTGTAAATACTTATTATTAAACTAAATACTGAAGATATTAACAAGTACTAAAGTAAAATAAATAAACGAACCAATATAATTTGTGCAATGTCGCAGTCAATTTTGTTTTATATCTTGTTTTATATATGTATATATTTTGTTTCATATTTTCTATAACAAAGTGAAACTTTGTAGTTTATAAAGTAATTCAAGATAAGAACTGTAATATGCATTAACTATATTCATCTGCCCGTTAAAGGTATGAGAAATAATCTCAAAATTAAATAGGCACTTCCTCTTCCTCATATGTAACTCTTAAAATATTGTACAAAAGATAAAGAACAATGTTCCAAATAACTGTTATGAACATGTTCTAAATGAATGTGGAAGGAACTATTTTTTTGAATTTACTAATTCACAAAAGTTATACACATAAATACAAGCGTACATTTATCCGACACAATTTTTTGTCAAATTTATTGAAAGTGTTGAAATTTCATGGAAAAAGACATTCGCATGGAACACTCTGTATTCTCCAATACCATACAAATTCGCATGGTTAAATGAATGAAAAAGAAAGATGGGAAGATAGAAATATAAATTGGAGAACTGCGTTAAAAAATTCGAGTCGTTCGCAACAATTGTATAAACGGTATAGTTGATTTGAATCGTTCGATAAGCCGGCCCAAAAGGAATTTCTCACGAAACGAATCTAACGAAAGTATACGAAAATATGTACCATTGCAAGAAATTGAAATCTCCGATTAGTCCAGATTTTGCAGCGTAGATCGTATTGTTTCTTTCGGAACGAGTGTCGTTAAAAGAAATTATTATTGTAAAGAGTTCCTTTTTTGCATATCGACTTGGTAAACAAGTACTTCCATTACGGAAGATACCCTCTTTGTCCCGGAGCCACACGCTCTGTGATCTTGTGATCTTAATTGTAATATTGATTATGACCTTTGTTCGATCACATATTGTCATCTTTTACATGGCGCGATCGTTCTTGTATGCATGCGGAGACACACGAGCACGCATACGCGCGTACAAACACTCGTCGGTGTATATTAAAATAAATTAAACTTACATTTTTGAGAATTAAAAATCGATTGTCTTCAGTTTCTTATGTACCCTATCCTTGCTGTTATTTATTGCTGAGTTTGGGAGGATACTTTATTTAAAATTAATGGTAAGTAATGCTACATTATGTGCTAAAGTTCTTTGCATTCTAATTTATTCATATTATCAGGTATAATATTTTGAAGATGTTGATATTAAATTATCATATTTTTTATATAATTGCTAGGTTGCCATCTACTAATTTAATTGACTGATTAATCCAATTGACTACTAATCGATAACTAAATTACTAGAATCATATTTATAAATTAAAGGTTTTGCTTTAGTACTAATACTACCAAACCAGCTAAAATGAGCGGTTTACAAGTTTCTTATTTTCGAATTGCAAAATTTAAGAAGCTTTCCTTGAAGTCTATGATGATTTTTGTCCAGATAAAGAACTACGTGTTTTATTACTTCATGTTTTTCTGTTTGTTCATTTATCTTTCTTTTTTAGTTTTTATTTCAATGTATCTAAGTATGTATTATATGTATGTCGGTAAGTTTGGTGTTAAAACAGTTCATTTTTAAACGTAATCCATCATATTGAATTCTTGTTATTTTTTAATGAAACATGGATGTATCCAAATTACAGATCAGCACTGAAGGTAATATTATATGTTATGACTTAAACCTTTCATTCAACCGAATGTATTGCCAACTCCAAGAACTTTCTGATGCTAGAACTTTGTTTGTTTAAATACCGTTAAATATGTACTAAAAAATAATCTCCAATATCGCGCCAAAATACTTCACTACTAATCACACGATGATGTTGCTATAATATACATAAGATATGAAGTAATTATATAATTAACGGTATAAACTTCTAATGATTATTATAAGCAGGAATAATTAATTTCTGGTCAAACCTTTTTTTATATAATAAATATTATATAAAAGCTTGGTAAAAATATACCAATATGCTGCCCAAATAGCAGAGTCATATGTTTTGTTAAACCTTTCAAAAAGTCCAATAAATATTGTTGTTATTTAAACAAAATGTCAATAAAAACGATAATGCCAGGTTCAACGTAGCGTTGCGAACACCTTCTGTTCGAGTATGGCTTCTCCCACGAGAGAATACGTCAGGATCAACAAATAGCGAAACAGGATCTCGAGGACCACTTCGGAGCGATTAGTTCACATGGTGTCCTATTACCTCTGGCCGCCAAACGGTAGCACACACGACCCACGTTATTGTAAAGCTGTTTGTGTTATTAGATTTAGATTGGTCGGCACGTGGCACAAAGCATGGCTGGCACGTGTCTCATTGCAAACGTTACAACGCGTGCACAATACGAAATCGTTTCTCTAGTAATATTGCTTTCCTTGCCAGCCCTTGCAAAAACATGTTCCTTCATTAACTACTTGTCATTTTGCTATTGTTTTATCGCAACCTACCAACGCAATCAATAATTATTTATTAACACGACTATGAATCATTTCTTCGATGAAAACTTATGTTACATTTAATATTTACTGTAGATTTGTAGCCATTGTGATAAAATAAATTATTTTAGTCCCCAATTGGTGAACATAGTTGAAAATATTTTAAAATATATACTGTCAATAAGATTAATTCTTTTAATTTTAAAAATGAAGACAATTTCAATAAAAGTGTATAAGTGTAAAGGTGTATGGACAGTATTATAACTGTAATTTTTTCTTAAATAGCTTTGAGAAAATTAGTAGATTTTTGATGAGAATTACCTGCGTACACGATCCATGCCAAAGGATTTGATGAATCATATCACCTCCTATTTTCACACTTCTATTTTCTTTTTTCCGATTTTCGAATGTACACTTTCATTTGTCATCTAATATTTATTTATACTAATAAAGATTTATTTAAAATCAAGGATTCCACTTTCTGAATCATTGTATACACAAATATGTACATAAAGTACTAGAACATAATTTGAGCTACATTATTGTGTAATTCTAAAATTTCTGAAATGAAACTGTTTTCAAATCATTAATTATGCTAAAATTTCAGATTCTAGATAGTAATGATTTTTGGTCCAATTTGCTGTTTTGAAACTTATTTTTCTAATTTAAATTTCGAAATTACACCGAAAGTAGCATTGGAAGTTACCTACCATCAGAAAATATTAATAATATTTATTATTTGTGTAACAGAAATTGCATTTTATCGGTAGAAAGCTAAGTTGTTTTTCGATCAAATAAATTGCTGTAGAAATGATATTGTGGCGTTTCTACGTTGTACATTTTATATTTGAGTGTACTAATAGGCTTTTTCGCTCAGTTGTTTCTACCCTCTGGTATATACAAACAACACGGACCCTGTTGCCCGCCAATCCACCACGAACCGTTAGCTTAGTTTTTTGGCACGTGCGATCCCATAAAATTCCATACGAGGCGTATCGTGCTCGATCTAATTGGAATCTGGAAAAAAAGCAAAGAGCACAGTTTTATGGAAAGTTTGTAAAACGATGAAATTTTTTAACGATTCCTCAACGTAGGTACATCGATAACGTTCTTTTATTAGTAAAGTTTATGTAATAATACAATTATTGTAGTAAGTTGAGTATTTCTTTAATGCGTATAACAATCAATTTCGTTTTGAAATACTCAATCTTTATAATATTTCAATCTGTATATTTTAAAATTAAATTAATTATAAGCATATATTTGGTCTGTTATTTGATTACCTCTATTAACCGTTAGCGTCGAACAGCGATATATCGTTAATAATATATACACTTTCCATATTTCGCATGTTCTTTTTTAAATTTTTTAAATATTATTCTTACTATTTTTTTTATAATTTTTTCTTCAAACCGTATAATATGTTTTTAGGTTCTTTCAAGTTCAATTCCTAAATAATAATTATATTGTACAAAGATGGCTTTTCTTTGTGAACTTAATTTTGACATCAAATACCTTTTTCTACATGGGCTAACAAGGGAAGACACGAAAGTGTCTCCCTCCGATTTTGATGAAACTTCGTACGTTTGTTAAGCAGGCAAAAATAAGAGACAGGTACCTTTTTTATCGACTGAGACGCGGGTTTAAAGTTTTGACCCGCTTAGGCTATCTCGAAAACCATACAAGATACATTAAAACTTCTAACAGGAAAGTTGTATGGTTTTTTACGTATAATAACAGAATGTTAACAAATTTGGCAAAATGCAATTTATTCATAACAAACAAATTTTTCATAAGCTTATTTTACAATTTATTCAAATTTGCATAATGACAAAAAGTGAAGAGAATTTTATTCCAAATCCATTGATATTATGTATACGATATTTCCTCCTACAGTTCCTCAGATTTTTATTATACATATACATTACGCGTGCGTGCACGCTGACACCCCGCACGATACTGAATCGAATCATGTCGGACAATATTACACTATCAGTCAACGTTACTTATAGGCATAAATGAGAAACAATTATATTTACTTTATACATAGCTGTTAATTTTATTAAATTTGTATTGGGTATTAAAAAACACTTATTATTGAAGTTATATGTATTCTATATGTCAATTTTATTACGTAACGAATAGTTTGAATAAGTTAGGCAACATAATCGCGGCAATAATGGTATTCCTAAAAAATTGTATTACATCGTTCCGGTCATAATAGATTCTTCTAATTCTCTATGATTCTCTACCGATTTCTTCATACATGTACGAAAATATCGTAAATAATAAATACGTTTGTATTAAATTGTTGTATATTAAATGATGAATTTCAAAATGGCATTTATCCGACATAATAGTATACTTCCCCAATTACATAATCGACATGATAGTATATTTCGACATAATAGAAGCCCAAAATTACAATTCCGATTTTGCTATTTTATAATACTTCATCATCAAATTATACTAGATTTTCCATATCTTGAAATCCGCCACTTGCACCGATGTAATAAATTCAATACGAATTATTTATTCTAAATATGAAATATTTAGATGAATTTATCAATTGAAAAAAAAGATTTGAAAATCATTATTTAAAAATTATCTGACAAACATTATTTCCATTCAAAGCTCTGTGATTTGGGAACACTGCTCTGCATGGACAGAATTTCCTGAAGCGGTCACTTTTTGTGTATGAAAAATGTTAATATATATATCTAAGTTTTGTTGTTGTGCTCATTTCGAATAGTGAAAGTATATTGACACGCCACTGCGTATGCTCTTTTGCGTCACAGCGATATCGGGGTAGAATTTGAGTCGGCCGTCAAAGGGGATGAACCGCCGAGCTCGGCAGGGATAGGAGCAATCCAGTGATGCACCCTTGACAGTTCACCGCGATAAGATCTACTCTTTCGGCGAATTCGGCTCCATTTGAATTCTGTTTGTGTACCCTGGCAACGTTACCCTTCGAATCCATTGTGTTTTTATCGATACAAAAGAATATTACCATCTGCTGATTACCGGTAATCCTTATTCAGCTCTATTGAGTTACCTTCGCTAATTCAACTCCTACGATGGTCTGCTGACAACTCTTTAAATATCTGATTTACCTCCTTTTCACTACGCATACAACACAAACGGTAATTAGATAACACTGTACAACGTGTATTCTGATCTGCAATACTCAATAAATGATTCGTCTAGATTTTCATACGCTGATTACGAAGCAACAAATTGTATCTCTATATCACCCTACGTTTCTCAGATATTACATCTTGAAGACATAGTCAAATTTTCAAGTTTAAGATTTCTTATGCATGAATTGTAAACGTTATGAACATTCTTTTCGTAGGAAATAACTGTTTACCTTCAATGATATATGTATACATATGTACAAAAACATGTATTTTTATAATAAATATCTAAATGTGTTGGAACAATGTTTAAAGCGAGTGAAATACTCGTCACCTGCCACTTTTTGGGATACTCATCAGTTGAATTTAAAAATTAAGGGTCAGAAACAGAATTTATTTGTACTGGGTGAAAGAATTGATCTCTTTGAGAAACCTCTAAAAGAAAGCTACAAAATGGACATTTCGTTTTTAGCCGAGAAAATAAAATGTAACACGAGATACTGTCACTGATAGTCATAACCAATGAATCTGACTATTCGATGTATATCCGATAGCGAGTTGACGCAATATGTATGTGTTACGCAATTTATGTAATACTCAGAGTTTAAAATAGCCACATAAGTGATATTTAATATAGTTCTTTTCGAGGGATAGATAGATGTTCTGTTGTTCAATATGTCTTCTTCGATTATAAGAACTCAATTAATAAAGTAGATATTTTCCTTTATATTATAATGCATCCAAATGGATCGTGTATTTTCAGTTATTACGTCAAAACAAAAACAATGTTAAATTATATTATTATACAGTATTTAATTATATACAAATATTAATGTGAAGTATTTTTAACGTATTTTATTTCATTACGTTAATGCCTTTAAAGTTATATAAAAAATTACGTACAGCAAACAACATCCATTAATATATTTACATTTATAATTTGGGTAAAGATGAAATTCTCATTATTATGTAGGTGTTTAAAATGATTTTACAATAATAATAATAATTAAGTATTATAATTCATCTCTAATTCGTTGACAATTCTGTTGGCTCTTTGAGTAGAAAAATTATTTGGTCATAATTATTGATCTTTTGATTTCAAAATAACGGAATATATTACAGTTAAAAAGTATAAACACGTTTAATGTCAAAAACTACTTTGATATAACGTAATAATTATAACGAAATAAATTTAAAGAAAATTCTAAGTGGAACTTGAAAGATAGTTTTAATTGAAAAACAAAATATCATATTTTAAATAATTACAATTACAACATGCTCTATTTCATAATTTCGTATTTACTACGAAACTAACATATTATCGAAGAATGTTGTCTTAACATCGGTAACAACTTTCGCATAACTATTTTATACAAATATAATAATTATTTTGTACAAATACGTTAAAATAAGTGACCGTATAAAAATAAAAATTCACTGTATAAAAAAAAAAACAATTATTCATATATCTATAACATACGGTCACTATCTTACATAATCTTTATATACAATAAAATTTCGATACGTTTACGATATATTTACTGTTTATGAATATTATTATTTCCTTAATATTATGGAAAATAAATAATATTTTATTATTAGTGAAATAGTAATCAACTATAATATTTTAAAGAGATTAGTTACACGACACAAAAAAGCTTATAAGTGTACAGAATTGTACAGGTGTCAGAAAGGAAATTTTTTTACGTAATATATATACTTTATTACGTTTAATATTTAAATATATAAATAAAATAAGTATTTTGTTATTATTGAACTGTACTATATATAGCATTACAAGAAACACTGTCACCAACAAGCCAGGTTGGCCGAGCGGTCTAAGGCGCCAGATTTAAGCTCTGGTTCCCGGTTGGGAGCGTGGGTTCGAACCCCACACCTGGCAAAAACTTTTTTTTTTTCTAAATTAAGTATATATGGCCTACAAAAAATTATATTTAACACTCTTCTTAGTTGTTTTAATATTAAGAGAAAGTGTAATGTTTTATATGGCAAAAATTGTAAAAAAAATTGTACTTTTGTCGTATAAATGATATAATATACATTATAGTCCACCTTTTACATTGCATATTATACATATGTATACTGTATTTTATACATTATGCATTACATATTATACATTACACATTATACATTATATTATACATTATACATATACACTACTGTATATTATATAATATTATTCATTATGCACAGTACATCATACATTATACGTCATAAATTATATATTATACATTTATAGTATACCTTGTACATTCAAGTGTAAATCTGACTTCTTTGAAAAAAAAAAAATGGCATTCAGGGGAAACAGATTAACTATCACAATATTAAAGCATTGGCACGCATTACACGCAATTTATAAAAGGCATTTTCGTAATCGATAAATAATCAAATTTCAGCAATTACATGCTAACGTTTAACAAAAGAAAAGTAATTTTATGAACTACATAAGAATGTAAGCCAAGGTTTGTAATTGAAATTTATTTTCATTACATATCGTAAAGTAATTAATTAAAACATTTAAAAGCAATGTGGAAACTTCATTTGTACGCGTATTTTATTTATTATTGCATCATGACACGCGCATGCTGAAAACAGTACCGCTAGTATCATCTAGCGGTCAAACACTGAACTATTGAAACGACAGAATTTCTTTTTTTCTTTTTTTCATAAAATAAAACATTATAACGTTTTGTTGATATTTGCAAATTGTTCTACAGGCACAACAAATTCAGGGAAATGTCTTTGTAGTGAATTTGAAAGTTTATATACGTAAACATAAAAAGTTGTATCCTATGAACCATGAAATATTTAAGTACGTATCTAGCAGTGGAAGGTCGAAGCTAACAGAACTAAATTTCCAATACAATTTCAGTAATTATGTATTGAATGTTCTGACATATCAACGCACATAAAACATCCTAATGTTAATTACTATTGCTTCTCGCAACAATTTGATGTATATCAATCAATATTAATTGAACTTATTTGAAAGCAGTGAAAACAGTGAATGACGGTATTAGTTGTGGTTTCCCTGAAAATTACCGATTTCTGAGACGAATAAAAATCATCAGGAGAACTAAAAGTGTGCTATTATAATATGCTAAAATCATTAAAAGGAAAATAAAAAATATTTCACTTTATACACCTTACAACAAGATTTAAGAGAAATACACAAAATATATGAAACAAAATTTTTCAGAATCTATAGCTGTTGATTTGTATATACAAACTGTTCTTGAATGACAACAGATTCTGTAATATTGACAGAAAAAATATAAGTAATCACTACAATTTACTCGTAATATACCCGAAGCACCGTACCATGTTCAAATAATTCTTAAGCAAGTACGCGGAAAGCAAAATCTATGACACATTGTACAGGAAAATGGTCAGATCCCATTCTATCGTGTATCTGACGAGTTTTTACACAACCTGATACATCTGAATCTGTAATGACTAGATCCACATTGCTCGATGGGTATTTCTTATTTCCTACATGTGATTGGTGCTTTGTATTGTGTACTTTGAAGCTGTAATTCGTAATAAGCTGTCGAAGCTTTTTTCCGTCAGGTTTCGTTTGAATGCAGTTCCAGGATGGGTGGTGTACATTCAAATCTCCTGCTAATACAAAGCTACCACTATCGTTCAATTGTTCAAAGAAGTCATTCCAATCTTGTAAACGAATGGGATTATTTGGTGGTCTATAACAACCAGCTATGAGAATGTCATTCGTTTTTCCTATTACTTTTATTGCGAGAAACTGCGAATGACGATCTGTGCAACAAATTTCTGATACCCTTTCGTATCGCAATCCGTCGCGTATCAGAATAGCAACACCGCCGCCTCTCTTATTTTCCCGATCATTTCTAATTATTCTGAAACCTTCAATTTCGAATTCGCAGTCAGGTTTCAACCATGTTTCTGTTAAAATTATTATATCATAGTCGCGACTAAATTTTCGAAAAGAGTCTATCTTCTTTTTGGCCTCTGCTGTTCGCTGAGACTTTACGCTTCTGCAGTTCCATAGTGCTATCAGTAACTGATTTCGCTGCATGATTAGTTTCATCGTATCTTATATATACTACGTATAGGAAGAAACTTTGTTAACGCAATATCGTATTGACGCTTAGTTGCACAGTAACCGCTTCGGTCATGAAAGTGGGGGAGTCGTCGACTCCGTTGAGTGGCCTTCCGATACTCGCATTTTTTAGTTCAGTGTAATCTACGCCGTTACAACGAGAGGATTGCAGTGCATCCAACGACATATCTGTCCGCTGTCAAATGTTTACGATTTGCTTCCTGCAGATCTTGACCGCTGACCTCCGCTTGAATGGGCTTTAGGGGACTTTGATAATTTTTCAGAGCCAAGTCAAGAATCGCGGATCGGAATTTCGCATCCCCAAACTTATATCTCCTACATATTCACCCAAACATTTGCATACCTGAGTTATTGAGTGTATCAGTCGTGCGTGTCAGTGCGAAAATGCAGAAAACTGGAAGTGAAGGTTCTTTCATTTCAAATACTTAGTAAATTTATTATGAACTGTCAAAACACTGTCTGAGTATGATCGGTGTAGTATTTGGTGGAGGTAGCAATATTGCATACTGTTAATGTATATACTGTAAACATGGAAATACTGTTTGCAATGTGCATTCCGCGCGTCCGAAGATGTAGATTATGTGTTCAGAACAGCCAGCCCACTATATTGTGCTTCGCCGGTAATATTGGGAGCAGTAAAAAATTTTCGTTCGTGTCGCCAAAAACCGTTCTTACGTATATTTCCTTCTGAGAAAAGGAGCTTGTTTGTAAAATTTGGATAGAATCGGAACATGAGGGTTTTTCGAAGTTTAGCCATATCGTATTTTGCTAGCTCCATCATTCACTACCAGATGGCATTAGTTATAATTTTTATATCTTTTTTGTAAATATTGATTTTCTTCAACTTTGCAGATTATAGTATAATTTGCAATGCAACACTACATAACTTTAGAACGTTCTGAAAGCGATAATATGCTGGAATAGTTGATAAATGCAGAAACTGTATTCAAAGTGTTGGCACTAGTTTGGTTCCGTTAGTTGCCATTTCCTACGCGCAGATGGCTAAGGATTTTGCAGTCTCTGACGTGCATTTTAATTAATCATCTGTTTATAAAATATCTTTTTTTTATTTTTTAAATTAGTCAACTTGTTTTTCCTAAAACATAAACATTAAACTTTAAATTCTACTTAAAAATTTATTAATTTGTTAGATACTAAATATTTTAGATGCTTTCCGAATGATGTTTCGTAACTAACTGTTTAAAAAAGAAATTATTTCAAAGAGTTTAACAAAATTTTAATCGGAAGTTATAAAATTAATTGCAACTGAACTTTATCTACTCATATAAAACAGAAATTATCATTACCTACAAGGTAGCTACATGTCCATAAAGGCAATTTTATTTAATTTTCAAATATAAAACTTAGAACCTATCCTAAAGCCATATTGTTAATTTTATCGTGTCCGTTGAACAATTTGTGGGCATTAACAAAACATAAAAATATTGTTTCGTAATTTCTATTTATCTAAATTCTATGTCTATTTCTAATTTCGTTAATTTCATAATTCATCGCTAGATAGCACTAGAGACATTAATTTCGGAGAGCGCATGCGATGATATGACTTTAAAATATATGTAAGAGTAAGGCTTCTAAAACTTTTTGAATTAATTACATTGTAATAAGTTACGGGCTTTTATATCTTTTTCCATGTTAAATCCTTAAGGTACTTTTGTTGTAAATATAAATTGAATTGTAAAAAACGTTATGTTACGTTCTGATATAGTTTTTAAAATCATTTAACGTTGACACGTTTATACGTGTTAAAAACACGTTTGAAACGTTATGTATGCATTAAAACAACTTGCTTTTAAATGCAAGCATGTACTTGCGGAAATTTTGTGTTTTATCGAATTGAAATAGCTTGTTATATATTAGATGAAGTGAATGTTATTTTAGATGATGGTTTCCTGTTTCCCTGAGCTGTCATTGTCCTCAGAGAATGAAAATTTGATCTAGAGTGTAGATATTTTATATGCTGCAACTGTAATAATACTTCATATATGTATATGTGTTTCGCTATCCGTATTAATATTATAAAATTAATATATGAACGTAAATAACTAAACAATATATGTATACATATTTGTGATCTCATCTAAGTGTTATCAAGTGTAGGTAATACAGTGCTTTTACGACTGTACAATTTTCTTTACCAGCAAATGATATGAGTTTTGAAGAAACTGGAAATGCCATTGAATACTCTAGTGATATAGCAGTATTATTCGATATTTTAATAGAATATGGGCTGTACTTCCGAAAACCTCAATGCTCCAAATTGGCTGAAATTTGGGGAATGGGTTTCTTTTTAATAAAAATAACGATTCCGAGAAGGATTTTTGGCGACTTGAGAACAAAATTTTTATCATTTGGGTGTCACTCCCTATTTTATCGGTGTAGTATTTGCAAGTACAGTTATCTACACTTTCTACAATGGGCCCCAACAGTTAACCTAACCTAACCTAACCTAATTATACATATAGTACTACTCTTGATACATTGATACTTTTTAAAAAGAATTGATAATAGCAAATTTCATAGCATCAGATTCGCCTTCAAATCTACCTCAACTATTCCTGCCGGTAATAATTGCGTCGGTAAAGTAGGGAGTGACACCCAAATGATACCAAATTTTTTCTCGAGTCGCCAAAAATCCTTCTCGGAATCATCATTTTTATTGAAAAGAAAGCCATTCCCAAAATTTCAGCCAATTTGGAGCATGGAGGTTTTCGGAAGTACAGCCAGAATATGTAATGGAATTATAATGTAGTCAGATTTTATATAAATAGTATGTATTGATATAAAATCATGAATCCATAAATTATTTGTAATCGTTGGTCGTACGTTTATACCACCATATTTTCTGTTTTCAATCTATTAAACTTAAAATTTTCTCTAAAATGTACTGATTAATACCTATCGAATATCAATACGTAAACACTACGTATGAAATACGGTAATTTTTTAAAGAAATAGCATTCTTTTCTAAATGGACTTTTTTAATTACTGTCGTAACAAAATTTATAATTATATATTCAATTTTGTTGAAAATTTAAGTAAACTATTATTTAAAAATCATATAAATGTTCCCTATAATCAAGTTTATTGAACAGAACCTCAGATTTGCTTTAAATAATTATTACAATTTTATTTATAGATTAGTTGTGAGTTTTGTAACACATATTTTACAATCTTTAACGGTTGGTTATACAATTTTTTACGTTACAAGACAAGTTCATTTTTTAATCTATTATCCAATAAAACTTAACATTATCTAGCCAATTTTTCTTCAACCCAAGTTTACATTTCATTATTTATGTAAGGATTCTTATGTTAGATGGCATTTAATTAAATTTCAAGCAGTTGGTAATTAAAAACTACTTTCAATTATTGACAATATCCATTTTCCCTCAAAAAGATGCACACAGATTACTTAATATACCCAAGAATTACTTCTTAATAAGGATGTCATAAATATTTCCCATGGACAATCAGTTTTGAACTTTGCAATTATCTAAATTTAATATTTGGTGATGTCGACGATGAAATGTACTTCACATATCGAAGTTGAAGAGAAAAAATCAACATCACTACCTTAGTTCTATTAAATGAATATGGATACGTAAGCAATTGTTATTTTAACCTAATTTATTAGTTAAATGATTATTAATAAAATAGCTAATTGTAATGTTGCGCTGTCATAAACGTTATGTTTAAAACATGGTTGTACGTTACCAATATATTCACAAATAACACCTTTGTAATTATACATGTCCTCTATTCATCGATCCCTTTTCTCCCCTATAATAAATAAGATTTAGGTCAATGTCCTTAAATGAGAATAATTGAGTGAAATAGATTAATACCTTGCTCGTCAACATAGTAATGTTTCGTTTAATCGACTAGAGTCGTTTGTAACAAGAAGCAGATTGTAGCAAATCACAATAAAGCAATAAAGCTACCCATTCCGAATGACACAGTAGGAGAAAATGTTGGTCACAGAAGGCCGCGGGGAAAGGTCAGGACAGAGACGAAACGTAATTACATTATAAACGCTTGAATACGCCCTCGGGATGAGAGGCGCGCTTTAATCGAAGACTCTTTATCTCTAGTGTGTAAATCATGTCGAGACGTCAAATCGGGCCGCTGTTCGCGCAACGAACGCAATCCGCTTCCTTGGCAATTACGACAAATTAACCGTGTAATAGACTCGTTAATAAGAACATTATTCTCTCGCAACATTGTACAGAGAGCTCGTGTGGAAAATGTTTACGCTGCGATCGATCAGACAAATTGCGATCCGCAAATTTCCAGTATCAATTATCGTCTCCTTTTTCGGACGAATAATATTACCGGACAGAATCATAAAGCATGTAAATTATCGGGACAGGAGTGTAACAATGTATGTTTGTATTAATTACTATCATACATGAGACAGAACTGTTTATTCTCAACCAATATTTTTATAAATTATGTACGGAACGTAAGCAATTTTCAATTTAAACAAAAATAGTATAACTTCAGTTGGACAGAAATATTATTCTTAAGAATGAAACAAATGCATACATAAATATATGTAAGTATGATTTATTTAAATTTTAACATCTATTTTGATATCAATACGAGGATGATCTTCTTCCATTTTGCATTATTATTTTATTAGACATATATTTATATAAGGTGTCCCAATTTATTTAATATGTCCTATTACCTATAAATTATTCATCCTTCGAGTGTTACAAGTAAAATTGTTTTATTTAAAAGAACATAATACAACACTGTTACAAAAGGATATTTTATCAAGGACAGACGTTCTATTTAGATGAAAACAACATCCAGAATTCGAATTATACATATAACACAGTTCAATTCTTTTAAATATTATGCGTAAAACTTTAAAAGGTTACAGTTTTAAAAGAATCAATATTTCATCAAATATTTGTATTTCAAGACTCAAGTATTTGATAAAAAAAATGTGATATATTTTATGAATTATAATTTTTTAATACGATATCCTAATGTCTATCCTAATTATGTGTAATGTTCCATAAAACTAATATGTGCACTAAATAAACAGTATGGATTTAGCGAAGACATTATTAGAAAAACATTAGAAATAAATTGCTGTGTCTGATGTATTATTATTAAGCATACGAGACTTCGTTTTTCTAAGCGTAAGTTTAATGTACGCTCTCCAGTTTGCGACGATGGTTGAAATAGATTCTGCGTGGTCTTCTGGCGAGTGTTTTCAGCATTTCTCGTTGGACCTCGGTCCTAGATTGCTCCAGATATGTCCACAAATTTTTTTGTAATCGTGGAACATTATTCTAGAACGCTTCTCCCCAATTTGTCCCAAAATTTTTCAGTGAAATTGACACGCGGTAAATGGAATGGCACCATCACCTTATTTTCACTCTCCATTGTATTGTAGCACTTTCGTAACATTTCCGTGTATTTCCGTAGTGTTCTCAAAGTCATTACAGCTCAAAATTAATATTCATATGACATATCAAATAAATAACAAAAGTTGTAATGTAATTCAAATTCATTCTAAAATGATGTGGTGTCCCGTGACTTATAAATAGCAGTGTATCAAAAAGTAAATTAAGAGTACAAGGAGACATTTTTGTGTGTAAATTCATGAAATACAGAACATGCAATAAATATGCAAAATAAGAAACATATTTTTGAAATCATCTAATAACAACATTGAGTCCTGTTCAAGTCCTAATATTTGTATAAATATGCCTTTGCGTAAATATACACAGTCTAGTAATTAGATATTAAACAATAGAACATAAGACTCATGGAATATTTATTTCATAAAATAAAATAAAGTCAAATAAGATATACAATATGAATGCCTATTATGAATATGACTATTTATAATAAATACGAACAGTCTAAAAACGACCATATTTAATATAGATAAGAATAGTCTGAAAACGACTACTTTTTACGAGAATTTTCCTTTTATCGCATTTATTATCAATCATACTATACACAACAGGTGATTATACCTCTCAGTATAACTAATTGATAATAATGGTGATAAGTGAAAACACTTGTATTTAATATAACACTAATCAATGTGAATTACAACGCCTAATTATGAATATTTTTATTGTGTTCAAGTACTAAATTAGTTCTTGAAGTGGTCTTATGTACAACGTGCTTCTTATCTAATGATACAATAGGAAATTAAGTGAATTTGTGTGAAGAAATAAGTCGGAAATATAGAGTGACACTTTTTTTACGTTCAAATAAATCAACTTTGAACATTCCTTAAGTATAAATATTTTTACATACTTATGTTGGCAAGAAATGAAAGCCATTTCTAGAAATCTTTACGTTAATTAAAAAAATAATTTTACCTTCTTGTTTATCCCTTACTATCTAATGTAATAAATCTGCTAGATATCTTACATCTGATACGTATTATGCGTAGGTGTAAGTGAAATTGTGTGTAAATGTATACGTAATCAATGAATCTTTAACACCGATTTATTCGAAAATGAAGACTTGTATAAGAAAATATCATGGCATATTTTCGACTTATTCTTTTACGTAGTTTTTTCCTTTGCGTACCATTAGATCGAAAACATTCTATGTTTGGTAATGACAGGAACACGTACCGGTAACGGCGTGACGATCCGACATTCTTAAAATTATCTACCTCAATTAACGAATTAACTTCTCGCGTTCTCAATGGTCATTATCACCTAATCAGAATTCTTTAAGTGTTTTTTTCGTCGATGTGAAATGTACACCAAAATTTAATTATGTAAATTGTTCATTTAGCTTAATTAACTGAGGAACACTTTTTAAATTTTACTGAACTTTAACCATCGAAGTATAATGAACTCATTTAGTTATACAGAATGTCTCATAACCGCTAGTACAACTGGTAAAGGGCAGATGTGGAAAAATCAATTGAAAATCTAGAGTGAGAGTTTTTCAGAAACGTGCAATTTTGTTTACAAAACAAGGGTTGCAATAAAACTTCGTGAAACGATCTTTATCCCAACAGTCGTTTTGTAACAGAGAAATCTACTAGCCTGATTTCGAAGTATGTCTTTTGTATATTTACAAATGGCAGAATAAGTAAGACGGTTTTTTTCCTCTGATACTCTTAGTATCTTTAATAATTTTCAAAATATTATTCAGATGTGTGAAACATCTTATAGATATATTTCCTATTAGCCATATTAGATTATTATTTTAACGG
Organism: Megachile ligniseca; assembly: GCA_945859555.1. Taxonomy (NCBI): domain Eukaryota; kingdom Metazoa; phylum Arthropoda; class Insecta; order Hymenoptera; family Megachilidae; genus Megachile; species Megachile ligniseca. The sequence goes on from OX243785.1 coordinate 1,302,149, forward strand.
AAGGAAAAATCTGTTTCGCTTTTAAGAAAAACGAGTGATATACTGCCTAGTCAATTTTCAGATTTGATAGATTTTACTGGTACATACGATGTTTACTCGAAAAGAAGTTATAGCTTGTCCCAATTCCTGAAATCATTCTGTATATTCGCTATCCCATGTCAACATTGATATCGATACCGCTGCAAAGTTTCGATTTTATGCTTGTTTTCATTCTACACTCTGTTAAATTATCTCCCATATAGCTGTGTATTCAGCAAGTTTCGTGCACTACCAACGGCTGTTTTCGTTTGAAAACGTTTTTTTATTAGAACAAGTTATCTCCGCTTTTCAACAGAATTGGAGAACTGTTATATTGAACAAAAAAGAACAGTAATACGAATATTGTACTGCACTTAACGTAAATTAGTATGTGCAAAGGTATTTGAATTCGTTATTTTAATCTCAGAAATCCGTAATGTTAACTTATGATGAAAAATATAAGGAAAGATCATACAAAAATTAAGCATAATTAAATCGCAGAAAATATTATTTTAATTTATTATTACAATAAAATAAACGATATATTTACAAACAGAATTTACGAAATGCTTGCATTAAAATGTTCTATAATTAAAAATTGCTGAAGCATTATATTTTTAATATCTTTACTTTAAAACGTGGAAACGTATTACAAGCTATGTTTGTCACTTATCGCCCTACGATATTAATAAAACACGATTACGTAAACACGATCGAGCCATAAATTACGCAATCTCCGGCTAAGTGTGCTACAAAAACAAACATGTAAAAAATAATAAAAACAATAGCAGGACAAGAGGAAGTTTATTGGAAACCTTTAAATTTTGTTATAATTAAATTTAAGTCATTAATATTAGGTCATTGCTGATTTTTCATGTAATGAAATACAAAATATTACGAGTGATTGCAGATATATTAGCATTCAAAAGGTCTATGATTTACGACTTATATAGAAAACATCTCAAAAATGAATTTATTGATGATAAACCAGAGTTTTCACATAATTCAACGAAGCAATTTTGTTTTATCTATTATTTCATTCATACATTTTGCGAAAAAATATAATCATGATAAGAAAATACGAATAGTTCTTGATAATCAGTAGAATTACCCATAAATAAACTGATTACAAATCGAAATATCGTTTATTTTTATATTTGTTGTGAAATAAAAAATGTTCCGAAGACTTTTTCACAACATCGTATGTCTCAATAAATATTTCATATCTTTTGTGGGGCAATATCTATCAAATGTGTATTTTATTCTTTTATTAGATTGTCTACCTATATCGATTTCTCTTATTTGATTTTATTCTCTCATTAATAATTCTATTTGTAGTAATTTTATATTTAGGAAGAAATATTGATTTGAATAAAATTCTATTTATTGTACAATGCAATGAAAGATTGATTACGGTTCATTATTATTCTTATAATTTTCTCACTTTTTAAGTGACCCTGATAATTTTATTCTAACAAATCCAATAAATACCCGTCGTACTATCTATTATCTACAAAAACATATGTTATGCATTGTTCTTCATTGATAATCATGACACTATAAAAAATTGCAGGATTATTTTTATTTAGGCTGTGCATGCAGCTATAGGCTCAGAAATTTTATTATTGATACAAGTAATTGAACAGTTTTCTAAAAATTGTTATCATGATCTTCCAGTTTATAGTATACAGTAACTGATTGCATTAAACCCTTATGATTTTATTTCCCCTTTTTCAATATGAAAATATCTATATTTTTTTTTAGACACATTTGTCTCATTAGATTTTTCTATTTTTACACCTAACTCAAGATTAAAATTGTAGTGAAATTACATATATTTTTAATCAAAACTCTACCAACATGTTATCCTCTCGTTTTGTTTGATATATCATGTTATTCATATATTAAAAATGGAAAACGAAATAATTTATTCTTTATTTATTGTAAAATAGACCATATTCCACAAACTACACACTAGAGTACCATAGGTATGAGAAAATAAACACATCAACAGATGATGTAGCAGAACTATAACAGTGTGATAAATACAATTCGTACGAGAAACGGAGTAGGATAACAAATATTTCAGATAAACACGTGTATTGTCACAGTGTAAGTGTAAATAAATCCAAGGGACGATAGCCGTGCGACAGCAAATGGATCAGAATCCGTGCTAATTTGGTTTCACGTTACACAGTGATTATACGTGCCCCGAAGACGTAACGCAATATGGATTTGGGCGATTCTTTTAATCCGAAACAAAGCGCCGGTTTCGGTGGTCACACGTGGGTGTGGGAGAGACCTCCCACATCGTTCCATCAGGAGTTTCACTCCTTTCCTTTCGTCGGGAGCGCGAAACGGAACCTCCTAAACGGAGGCCACTTTCGAGAAACTGGACTCTATGGTATAATTACGTGCAGCCTCTTATGGCTAACCTATTGCTTTCCACCTTGAATCAGAAATCGATTACTCTTCGGGCTCAGGTTTTTCTCTGAATCATCCTAGCTCCTTGGAATTCACAGCAGAACCATTGCACCATGTTCCCTTCGTTTTTGTTCTTTTCTATATCAGAATAGAGTCAGTATAGGTGAGATTATGGAAACATGGGAATTTCAAAATTATTGCCATTTGAATTTTTATGTGTTCCAAAACTATGGTTGAAAAATGATAACCACTCGTATTGACGGATAGACATTTGCTGTATACCAAATTTGAAATTTATATATTTTTAAATTTTCGAGTCATCAGACTTCTAGATTTCTACATTTCCGAATTTTCAAATTTGTGTATTTGTAAATTTGATAAACTCATATGACTAAATTTCTAAATTTTAAATATCCAAATGTGCATATTTGTAATTTAATAATCCGATATGTCTACATTTCTAAATTTCTAAATCTCCAGATTTCTAAATTTTCTAATTGCTGCATTTTTAAATCCCTATATTTAAAACGAAACAAATTCGTAAATTTCTAAATGTTACATTCTTAGAAATGAGAAAAAGGATTCTCTAGCGCTCTCTTTGTTCCACGCTGATGCCAGCGAACTCTCGCGCGAACATTTATTTGCCCATCAATTTTCTACAAGTACTGCCATTGGCAGTGTTTTCAATCAATCGCAGTAATTCACATATATAAAGTCATTGCACATCAAATGATGGATTGTAAAATACAGAAAAGTCGATAAGATTTGATATCGCAAAAGTACCGTAAAATGGCGTTTACGGCATATTACTCTGAAATTATGCCAAATTTTTCTTTGTGTTTCAAATACATGATTTTCAATCGAATTTCAGTACTGTTTTCTGAAATAATTGCTTCATAACAAGTATAATAAAATTTGATGACTAGTGTATAACATTTAGCTATACAAATGTGTCATCAGTGTTTTTAATTATAATAAGTTGTTGTTAAAAAAAGACAAATCAGCCAATTTATTGTTGAAAATGTCTCATTATCGAATATCCAATTTTTTACTAGTTATATCTCAAAGTAATAATATATTTTTTATTTGTTATGTCGTAAAATTTGCCACATTATATAATTATTTGTTGGAGCACCACGTATATGAAAAAAACTATACTGTTTAACTTATTGTTTGATACATATTATAACCATCTCTTTTCCTAATTGTGTGTTTGTTATTTATTCCAACAAATATCTAATCGAATTCTTGAATTGCCAGAATATTTCATGATATATTTATGTAATTACTTTCATAAAACTTTAAACTTTAATTTACTATGCCGTAAGTGTCATATTGTTATACTTTAATGTCACCAAAACGTATACGATTTTACCTACTTTGAAAGTAGTTATGTTCTGCTTCAAACTGCAATTTCATTTCCATGAAATTAATGAAGGATTCAGATAATCATTTTGGTCAAACATTATCTATTGAATTAGCAAAGTAGAAGTACCATTCTGAGATACTCTCGTCATTACATTCTGACAGACTCTATTTACCTACCTTATATCTATGCAAAATTATGATAGAAATCTATTGATTGCCAACCACTTTTTGTTCAGGATATTGCTAAAGCATTTTCATTAAACTTTAAGCTCCCAATTGACACGTATTTCTAGTATTTTTATGAGATGAAATTTTATTATTCTGTGTTTCGAAATCGATTTAATATAATCAAATACTTTAAAGTTAATTTTCTTAATTCCAATGTAATAATTACTTAAATTATTGGATAGCATTTATCTAGCTAATCCTACCTATACCCAACATGTTTCACATATATAAATGTTTGTAAAGAACGATAATGTATTCTAACACTGGTGCCTGTCTCTTGCATTCATTCGTTTGTTTACAATAGGTTTTGGCACGTGGCTTACATGAGTAGCTAAAAAACCACATTACTTCCTGATGTACATATATTTCACAATAAAAGATACTTCATTCCACAGTTGTACTTGAATATATTTAATTTACATACATTGTTAAATTACGTGTTTCTAGTCTTTATTAATGCAACCTTTGGTATTTTGTTGCGAATACGATACATGAAATAATATACTATGAAATCCTTACATTCATCATATATAAATAATTATCAAATTTAATAATTAATGAAGTTATTAATAAATACATCTAATAATTCAGTCATAATTTTTTATTACTATTTTTTTTATATAATATTATATAATTTTTCTTAAATACATATTTACGATAGAAAGTTCTTATTTGTTTATTGTTATTTTCTTGTTAGTATCGTTTATGAGAGTTCAAGAAGACATTTTTTTTCAACATTGAAGAAGTTATTTAACAACGTATTGAAAACATTTTAATGTAAGCTTAACTTTTCGTATGAACACTTTTGATATTCCTCTGTATTGTTTCACAAAGGTGAGTTATTTTTAGAAGTCGTTATTAAATATAAAAATAAAGCTTTTAAGCGTTAAAATTCAATAACACTTAAACATTAGAAGGTATAACATGCTAACAGCGAATAATTTTTGTGATTATTAGCTGATAATTGAATTGATTTTGATAGCTCACTGAGCTGAAATTATACGGACCTCCTTTCAAGCGATTAAATTCTTTTATGATAAAAGTCGTAGAGTAGATCTAACTTCAGCCTTATCTTATTACGATGTATACTTTATTTTTACTTCTTTCATTACACGCTTGCTACAATGTTTCAATATTGTTTACGCGTTGTTTCAAAAATTCGAAAGATCGATCAACGATTTTATTTATTCTCGATTATACAACTTTTGTGACACCTTTTAATTTTTGTATGTGCGCTAACATTTATTATAATTAAGCTTTAAACTAAAGGAAATTGTACTTTCTCTACAGAAATTTTGAGATATTACTTTACAGAAATATTTAAATTTAAGATACACAGACCTAATTTTTTTCTAATTTCTAATTTGTAACTTCGTTTTTCTAATTTTCTAGTTTTCTATTTTTTCAGTTTTCTAATTTTCTAGATTTCTAGATTTCTAGATTTCTAGATTTCTAGTTTTCTAGTTTTCAAATTTTTTAGTTTTCTAGTTTTCTAGTTTTCTAGTTTTCTAGTTTTCTAGTTTTCTAGTTTTCTAGTTTTCTAGTTTTCTAGTTTTCTAGTTTTCTAGTTTTCTAGTTTTCTAGTTTTCTAGTTTTCTAGTTTTCTAGTTTTCTAGTTTTTTAGTTTTCTAATTTTCTGGCTTTCTAGTTTCTTAGATTTCTGACTTTCTAGCTTTCGAATCTTCTAGTTTTTTAGTTTTCTGGTCTTCTAATTTTCTGGTCTTTTAATCTTCTAGTCTTTTAGTCTTCTAGTCTTCTAGTCTTCTAGTCTTCTAGTCTTCTAGTCTTCTAGTCTTCTAGTTTTCTAGATTCGTAGTCTTCTTGTTTTCTGATTTCTTTAATTGTAAATAACGACCTAATGCAGCCATGTTATATCGTTGTATTCTTGTGAAACATCTGCGCATTGCAATAACATTTCCGAAAAACAGCGCATAGTTCAAAATAGTTCTAAATATGAGATTATATTTGTTTAGTTCTCTACGTAAGGAATACTACACATTAACATTATATGTGAAAAATAATGTTAAATATAGTATATAAAAGGTAACATATATGAAATATATTAAATATAAATGGTATCATATTATAAGAATGTTCGGTTGTATACAAATAGCGGATGAACTATAATCTTCAGTGATGGTCGGTACGATGCCAGTAACCCCGTATATTGAGTTTATCTGTAAACATAATGATCTTTTCTGTATTTCCATAAAGGTTGATCGTAAACGTTTGGTAAACAACGCACTAGGAAACCATTGTAGAAACAAATCGTAATTACACGCTGAGCGAATATGGCGTTCACTTGCCTCTGGTATGTAGTTTATTACAAAAGCAACTAACATTCTGTTGCAAAAACTAAAAAGTGGATATTACAATCCTCATTAACTTAAAACACTTTCATGGGCTCTAATCGTTATAAAACACATTTGAGAATATTTAAAAAAATTATTTACAAAATACTATATTCCTTACATGGTTACAAAAAATCATTTTCAATAGGAATTACAAATTGAAAATACTAGAAAACTTTTAAATTAATACCAAATAAATAAACTGAAAGCTATAGCATACAGAATCTAGAGAATATCCAAAGAGAACAAAATATTAAAATTTAATTAATTTAATTTACAAAATATAAAACTTACATTTTAATTTCATATACTATATCACAAATAATATTTGGTATCTATTCTATTTCACTATATGGTATTTATTGTATTTTATTTTACCACTGTATTTTTATTTTATTCACATTCTATTTCATTGTACATTTGATATATCTTAGTTCGCAAGATATAATTCCGTTTTATTAAAAAAATTGTATACTTTATATTACACTAAACAAATGAATGTCCAGAGCTTCATAATTGTAGACAATCGTTTAATGCCTAAGGCCAAATACTTTCGTAAGCAACTGTATGTAAGTATGTATGTATATTGTATGTACATTGCCAGTAAAATTTAGAGTTCTAAGTTCAAGTGGTCGAGGAATGTTTTACGCGTGTCATCGAGTCCGGTGAATCCGCTCGTGAGTATTACACGCAGCACGTGCGTGTCTAATAGTACGTTCAAATACAACGGTAAATTAGCGCCGCCTTGAATTAGCTTCGACTCGAAACGCAGCTTCTTGTTGTAATTAGTTACGCAAACTATGTATTGTACTCCGGATTGCTTCATCTCGATAAAAAAAATAGCACTGCAAAGCGTCACCTAACGTTCTCGTTTATTTACAAACGTATAGTGCTAAAATTTTAGTATTGTTAAACAGTATTGCTAAAATTTAGTATTGTGAAATGTCTAGTATGGCATTCTATGACGCGAAAACTCTATGTAATAACTGTGACATAGTTGTGCCAGTAAGAAATTGATTTTGTGTTCGTTGTTTGGGATAAACACCTTCTGCATATGAAAACCTAGAGTGATAAACTAAGTAATTTTATTATTAATAAATTCAAGTGACATCTGAATAATATTACAATATTTAAATTGTATGAAATCTCAAATAATTCATTGTCAGCAAAAATATTTAAACAACATATTACTCGTATCACACGAAATATCTGTCACATAAGCTGATATAATAATAAAATAGTCTTCATAAATAGTTGTATCTTGCATTTATTTTATACTGCTTGATACAATAAATATAGTAAAATATTTTGTATAAAATTGACAATAGATAATGAGGTTATATTGTTCTTATTTAGGTATTTTATGAAATAATTCCATGAAAACAAGTATTAAATTTTATGTGAATCTGGCGCCTCATCATTTCTGAAACGAATGTATTGTACTATTTGAAGGTTACCTTCATTTGAATTTGTAAAACAGTTGCGGTTGTAAACAGATGCGTTATAAAGATATAAACTGATTTTGATAGAAAACTGGCAATACTACCGCGTTTATGATTTAATGCGTTCAATACTGATATTAAACGTACAATGAAGTTACGATTTCTCATACAACTTTCATTTTATTTGCTTTTAACGCAGACAGGATTCGTTTCAAATTGTCGCATAACGTATAAAATAGTATAATTTAGAAACGTATGAGCTGAAATTATAATAGATGATATCGCATCAATGGCCAATTTCGAAATAGAAAGTCTATGTGGTAGTAGAGTATTAATATTGTGATATTCTATTTGTCAAGCTAAAGCTTATTCACCAAAATAATATTTATAATATTTATGATTAATATTATTTAAAATTTAAAGCTTCGAGAAAATATCATATATGATTTATGAATGTTTCTAATATGAAATGGTTAGCTAACTGTATCCGATTTGAAAATATAAATGTATTGTAAAATAGGACTTATACTATAACAATTTGCAGTTTAAAATTTAGGTAATTCTATTTAATATTCATATGGCAATAAGTAACGAATCAATCAATTTAGAATTTACAATTAGTATTATATACTTGTGAATTTTAATCGAATTTAGATTACTCTAAAATTTAATTTTTAACCGTTTTAATACAACTATTGTTTATGGGAACAATATTTTTATTCAAGTATTTTATTTATTGTTGTAGAAGTTTAGAACGTATTATAATTATAAAAGATTGTATTTTTTTATAATTAACAATTAGTAGTGTAAATGTTAGTAATAATTGACAGTGATCGAATCAGAAAAATGTGTTCTTGAAAAAAAAAAACTTACAATTAGTAAACATGACTAGTAACCATAAAACTTTATAATGGTGATCAGTAACCAAAATAAAATTCAGCTAATTGATAATACATATTAGAAAATAAAATTTTCACCATTTATACCAGGAAATGATAATCAAAATTAAATTTCCGTCGTTAATACTGATTACTTTTACGTAAAATTTGTTGTCATTGATAATAGTTACTAATGGTTAAAAATTGCAATCATTCATAATATGTATTAGCAATCAGAACAATTGAAAACTCATATTTTTTAAGCGTGACATTTTCTCACACATTTCTTCGGGGTTTAACAATAATTGCCATTCGGTCAAATAAGAGTGTTTTTTTATTCAATAACTATTTCCACGAAAATTTGAAAAACAACTGTTCCGGGTATTTCCAGCTAGTTCCAGTATTTACTTTCACATATTTATTAATAATTGTGAACATTTAGCAAGTCCCGCTTAATTAAAGGTTAACCGAACATCCGCAAGCTTCAGTCATAATATTAGCTCGAGTAATCGTTTTCAGATCCCAAAAACCGAGAAAAAGTATGGCCTTTCCCTTTGCACGACCAATGTAACTTCGTGATTGAGAGTTGTTCCGAAATTGGTAAGGACGGGATGACCACCTCGTGGAGGAGCCGACCAACCCGTTATCGAATCTCTTCTCGGACGTCTAACGGGGAGAGCCGCGAGAATGGAAAACAAGACGTATCTCACAATCGGTAAGAACGTCATTAATGTGGAGACGATATACCCGGGTGTCATTCGCTGTGAAATAACGCAATGCGATAAAACACGCTACCAGGAGGTCCCTACGTGTACTTACAGTCTGTCTCACAACAGCATGCCCACGATATCTCCGTGAAAATTTATCTCTCGTGTAAAATGTTATACAGAGTACGTCATGCAAATGGAACGTGTTATGCCTCGAATTTGGTCAGCATTACCAAAAAACTGCCGAAGGAAATATTAAATGATACGATCATGTTTATTTATCTTCGTGAGTGATGTACCCTGAAAATACCAATGAGCCTCTTTTTTAACGAAATTGAATGTTATTTCTTACTTGTATGAACTTGGTGGGACATTCTAATTAAAATAGTATTGTGGTACAATAAGACATCAATATTTCGTGCGATATCTCATATTTTTTGAGCTAATACTAATACTATTTAATGTATTAATAAGTTATTAAATTTATTACGAAAAAAATGTTGAAACATAGAAATGAGTGTTAAATAGTTATTTGTGAAAGAATAATATTTAATTTGATTATTTTTTTTTTATTTTTATGGTATGAATTAAAAACTGGATTTCAAATAAATTAAAGTTATAAGCATTCTTGAAATTGAAAGAGGTATTGGGTAAAAAATTGAAATATTGATGAGAAATATTCATAAAAAAATATTCATCTTACACATTTTGTTTCCTTATTTACCTGTAGTTATATCTTTTTAAAGTATTATTTCAATTTATATACGTACTCGATGAAGTGCAATAAGAAGGCAACTCCACATATTATTATTTCATATTTATTTCTTCCATTAAAATGTTTGTTAACGAATACAGGGTGTTCGGCTACTGGTGGGCATAATTTCAGGGGGTGGTAACTGGGGTGATACTGAACAACTTTTTCCTTTACCAAAATGTTGACTGAAGCTTAGTTTTTGAATTATTAATGAAAAACACTGACCAATCAGAGCGCGAAAATAGCGCGCGCCCAGACGCGAGAGCGACAGCTTCGACTATGACGGTTGATCGTGATCGTGAACAAGCGTATCGATACCGCGTCGGTATAACAGGAAACTAGGTGAAAGTTAAATCGAATAACGAATTAAGAAGTTAAGAATAATATTAAGTTCTTCATTATTCTTAAATAGGCGATGAATCAATTAGTTATTGTTTACCCAGACCAAGTATATTGTATTTATTTTATGCCTTCGAAAAGGAATAAAGAATAAATTTATGAAAATTAATTTTGTCAACTATTCTAATAAAGCAAACGAATAAATTCACGTTTAAAAACGAATCAGTACCTTGTCTATGAAATGAGATAGAACTGGAATGGAATATGTAATGCAGTAACTCACTGAAGTCAAATAAATCAATTCCTGCATACGTTTAATTTTAAGAATTCACAAACAACTTAAATAAAACTTACCCATTGATCCATGAAAAAAACTAGCTTCGATGAAAAATATTTGTGTCACCTGGTACATCCACCGATCAGAGCATCAACAGCTGATGTCCTGGCAGGGTCAATGAACTCTCAATTTATTTCACTGTCTCTTTCTAATAATTGCACAACATAAGCACGACCGGCAAACAGACCGAATGAAAACGCGTGAACGATTATTCATAGATATGTATGTTTAACGATACTTTATATTCTCATTATAAGATATCCGAATTGAGGAATTGATATTATGTTATATTTTATTAGGAGACATTGTTGAACGGGCCACGAATCTCGGTTTTGTTCTCGATCGCGAGGCGTACGTCGCAAACGGTTGCTATGCAACGGTGATCTGTTGATCGACTACGGCGTCGATCGAGACAGTCATCGTTTATTGTCGAAAGAAACCAGCCGAAATAAAATGTATCGTAGTTTTTAATCGAAAATTCCGCTTTCTTGCTTTCAAGACAATGTAGTTAAAATTATTTATGAATATCTGTTCACGTGTTTTCATTCGGCCTATTTACGTGTCGGGCTCGCAGTAACCAATTAGTGAAAAGTGTCAGGGAAAAGTGATAATGAAAGCTAATAATGAAAGATGACAGTCATAGGTGACAGTGAAGTAAATTGAGAGTTTCTGTGTGGTGATTTATTTTTTCTAACCGGTACGGATCGGTGGATCGTCCCGGTGATAGAGATGCATTTTCATCGTGACTATTTGCGGTTCAATGGGTATGTTACATTTAAATTCGTTAATTATTCGATTTACATTTTTATTTGTTGAATGGAAAAGTTATTTAATTTTTCAAAAACGGGAATTTGTCGTTTTTCATCATCATAATATCTAACGAGAATAATTTCCATATTTTATCTGCCATTTCTTTGCAATAACGAATAAACGTATCGAATAAATTCGATTTATTCTGATAGGATTAATTTCTTTCTTTCTTATCCATTCATGAATGATAATTGAACAATAATCCATTTTTTTTATTCGTTATTTGATGTAACTTTCATCTAACAGTTTCCTATTATACCGACGCGGTATCGATATGCTTGTTCACAATCACGATCGGCCGTCATACTCGAATCTGTCGCTCTCGCCTCTGGGCGCGCGCTATTCTCGCGCTCTGATTGGTCAGTGTTTTTCATTAATAATTCAAAAACTAAGCTTCAGTCAACATTTTGGTAAAGGAAAAAGTTGTTCATTATCACCCCAGTTACCACCCCCTGAAATTATGCCCACCAGTAGCCGAACACCCTGTATAATTACAGGTTTTATAAGTTTCTAAATACATCTGTACTTTAAAATTCATCAATTTCGTGCAATAAATGTGTGAATCTATGAGGTAATTTGTTCGATTTAATAAAATACATGAAATAATAATAAATAAAATATAAATTTTCATTTTTGTAAATATAAGATTGGTGGTTAATGAAAGGGAAACTATACCGAAGGTAATATTTATTAAGAATTTTTTTTTTTAAAACCTTAAAAAAACCAACATTAATCAATATTTATTCAAAAATTTGTACATATATGTTTGTAAAGAATGATTATCTTAAAATAATCACGTTATTATATCGACACACTATATGATTAATATTGTAACTAGTTCAAATGAAGTTTACAGAAAATCAATTTACAGTTTTGGGGCTCTACTTTCTACATCTGCTGTTTCTTTCCATTAGCGTAACAAAAACGTAAATATAGCTTTTTCTTATTTCTTTCTATTTAGTGATAGTCTGCTTTCCTCAAAATACTCGAAATGTAGTTTCTCTTTACCATCTGCAAAAATGGTTACAATGATATGTGAAATAAAAGATATAGCACTGTTTCTATAGATATAGCTACTAGAACATTATTACAATGAACATTTGTTATTCAAGGTATCAATATTTCCGAAAGGTCACGAACGAAATCTTATAATTAAATAGTCTACATAGAATACAATTTTTACTCCAGTTTAATAACATTTCTTATCAACAAATATAGATTATAATATTTTCAATTTTAGTAGTTAATTATAACAAACGCTATTATACAACTTGACTTACATAATTACTATTAATAAAGTCAATATCAAAATAATGAACCAAAAGCACTTGAACTTCTACAATACAATCAATAATTTATTTTACTAAGAAGAGTAAGAATAATAACATATCAGTCTTTTATTAAGATACATAAGAATAATAAAAAATCTGTACACACCATCAAATAGATCAATATAATATTGAATTAACTCCCATTAAATTAACTAAAAAAAAGAACTAGCCTATAGTATAATACATTTAATAGTAATAACAATACAACTTTACTTACACCGATATTCAATATATAGGGTGTCTCAAAAATCAAGCTGCAAATGATATTGATTTTATACGTAAGAAGTCGAAAAAAAAAATATCATTTTTTCATAATGGGTTCCATTTTTAGGGAAGCTGAACAATAAAAATTGTTCAAAAGCATTGTAAGAAAATTTATTTACGGCAAAGAAAATGACAATTTCAATTTTTTGGATAACTCGACGATAAATGTATTTTTTAGCATTTAAGAAATTACATTATTAATCAGTACCTTGTATGATGTTGTTACTTTTCTGTGTACTTATCATACCCCCAATTAAATTCGTATGTTGTACATTACTATATCAGCAACATCACGATAAATAATGACTGATAAAGTATTTTAACGGAATTAATATTTGCTTTTATTGATTTAAGAAGTCCATTCATTATTAAATTGATGAAAAAGTTGTTGACATTATTCTAGTTTTAAAAATACCTCTTTGATAAGTACTTGAAGAATGTTGAAGTTTATTTTTTTTATGAATGAAAACGAATATCGAGAACTATTATTTTTTTTTCTTTTTTTACTTAATTTGATATGTAGACTCACCATATGGGCGCTTGCACCATGATTTCTGGGCTACCCTTTATTTTTGTTTTTAAAATAACATCAATTTTTATTTACATACTATTGTTTATCTCTTACATAGGTAAGATATTTTACTTAAATAATTATTATTTTAAATCTATAACTTACTATTATAATGTACTTATATAATAAGTATTATTTTTATTAATATCTGCTATTACATAAATACACAAAAGTACTGATGGCAAAGAGAATGGTAAATTAACTTACAAAAATATTGACCGCTAAAAATGATTTTCATTAAATTTGAATAAAACGTTTTATTAATATATCATATACTGATGTTTTTAAAATTGAAGTAATTCGGAAAATGATGTTCTTAAAATTGAAGATGAGGAAGTGTCGAGTTATAATGTTCAATCTTTGTTTTCAATTTTCCATATGAGATAATTAATTGTTTACGTGCTTTAAAATATGTGAAAACCAATTTCTGTCATATAATTTACAAATAGTATAATACAGAGTAATTTATTCTACATAATATATTATTTTAGTATTTTAGTATTTTATTTCTATTATATGAAAAAGTGAGTCACTCGCAATGAAAGAATTTGCAACTGATTGCTGGTAAAGAACGTATTAACAATAATTATGGTTGCCATAGAAACATGGATCCTAGAAAATATTATTTTCTTATATATGTTTGTATTGAAATTGCAAAACACTATAACAATAGTTACAAGTTAAGTTAACAATAGTTAGTTTCTGGTATTAGGTGTCCATATGTCCGATAATTGAATCATTTACCTTAGAAAGAAATGTAAACTTCTAATAACCCAATTTGTTTAGATTTCGTAAATCTAACGTACACGCTGTTGTGAGTCGTACTGTATGTACGCACGGGTTGACGATACAGAGTTGTCGCGTGGGAAGGTGGCCATCGCAGGTAGGACGATCAGATTGGAACGTATCGATAGGCCGAGATTCGAGACAAGATCGTGGTATCGATACGACCGGCTGGTACCGTACAGAAGGACCCATTAATACGATGCGGTATCATCTCATAAATACGGTGGCCGATACGAAAAATCACCAGGGAGAAGATGCGAACCGATAAATCAATCCCCTTTTAACCCAACCCGCTACAAATAGGCCGCATTTGTCAGGCTCTGCTGAAGGAAGAAACATTCCATTTTTGGTGTCAATGCGGGAAAAACCAATGGTAAAGTTCGAGGCTTCCGGTTTCGTCGTCGAATCACTTTTCCTTGGCGAAACAAATGTCACGAATTATTGCGGGACAATAAAAACCTTCGCCGCTTACAATATCACGGTTTTCTCTTAATGGAATTTTTTATCAAGGAACTTGAATCTTGATACTCGGACACGTGTAAACGTGTTGAAATACCACTTCATGGATGAGCATATATTTTGGTATGGCTATAATCTGAACTTCATTGTATTAATAGACATTACATTTCTATGCTTATCCGGAACAACGTTAATCAGTAACGTAGTTCGTAGATCTAATGCCGAGATAATAACATTATTATCTGAAATGATAATATTGGGAAGAAATAAGACATGATAATGAGAAAGGGAATACGACTAACTATAATTCTACAAACTATAACAGGGATATAATTTTTATTATTTAAAATAATATTAATTGAAAATGTTGCGACATTTCCTGTTTATCCGAAGAAAATAATATCACAGAAAGAGTTGTAAAAAATAAGAGTTTTATGTCTTATTTCCAATTTCATTCAAGTCTTATGTGCATGGTGTTAATTAATTAATGTCAGCGGTTCAGCCCTTGTAGTGGGCCTTCATTAAGGTTAATGGTTTTACGAAACAAAATAAAGTAAATTTAAGAAGAAATTATCAGATGCTTATGTATAATTAACATTACTGATAAAGATATCTTATTTTAAAAGATTTCTGGTGATAAAAATAATTAAACTTTTTATTAGATTGTTAGTAAACTGAATTGTTTGATAATTAAGTATTAAAATGTATGCTAATAGATTTATTGAGTTAAAAATATGAATGTTAATGTTAATAGTGTAAGTCAATATGTTATACTATGTGTAGATACATAACTACTGTTTTAATTAGCAAACAATTTTTCATTATCCGCGTTGCAAGGAATAAGTTATCATTTTCATGAAAATTTAAATTACTAATTTTCAATTTTACAATGAATTCTTTTATATGTTGCAATCAATTAATTAAAAATGGAAATAAAAGAGCTGTAAGTGCCATTTTTACAACGTTGTTTTCTATTTATAAAAAGAGTATTAATAGTTAGTAAATATTGATTAAAGTTTTATTACAATTATTTATAGCTTTTATAAGTAACCAGTTTTTATATTGCTACTCTCATTATTATACCGAAAAGTGTTAACACTAAAATATTATAAGCAAAAGTGAATGCACATACGATATTTTTACAAAAATTAATTTTTATCTAATGTTTGCATATAGAACAACAAGAAACAATTATAGTATTTGATACTGTAGTTTATTAATTTATTTTAGTGACTATGTGGCTACATTGCACAATTTCTGTCTTGAAGCTGAAACACAAGAAAGTAAAGTTTATCCATCTATTTTTAATTTTAATTTATAACACGACTGTCGAAAAATTGTTTTAGACATCGTACTTTTAAGGAATAGGAACCAACTTCTTACCTAAAACATAGGAATAATCTCTTTCAAACACGGCAATTGATTCGAATTTATTCAAAGTTGAAGGTCATTTTAGGAATTAAAATCGTTATTTTGCATACATTATCCGAAAGTTAGATATTTTAAGAAATCTCGTGTTTTGCATTTCTCTAATATACCCGTTTAGGACTTCTGTTCTATTAAGAAATCTTGTACAAGCAGGAAGATATTTACATTTCACATTGAATTATTAGACGAACGTGTATTAAGTAAGTATATTATTCCAGGTATACACTTGTAAAACAATTTAGTTGCGAATTTTTCACATATTCCGCTTATTTCCTTAATCAAATAAATCAAGGTACAAAAACATCTGCTTGGTTAAATTAGGAAGTCAAATACATTTTATGGTTTGCCTAATCTTGGTTGACATGGGAAAGGAAACTGTTATTTTTTTTAAATCTGTTCGAAACTAATAACGCATCGGGTGCATTATACATATAATAGTTATTCATGTCCACCAAAGACATCATAAGTCAATACACATAAAATTACTGTAAGAGGACATTTAAATAACTTATTAAAATGAATACATTTAGTAAATTTTTTTTGCTAAATTCCTTTTATCTAAGTATTAACATTTACATAGATTAAAAATCTCAAGTAAATTAACATTTTAATAACATTTAATGAGAGATAATAATTTACAAATTACAACAAAAATTTACTACTCATTTTGACATAACTTAAAATATTTTAAAAATACAATTTATTTTTAAAAAAGTGCTGTTTTATTTAAAAAAATAATGTATTTGTACACATGAATTGTTACATTGGGGAAAAATACGTGACACTGCATACGAGCTATTTTAACTATTCGTCCTTTCCTTCAACAATTTTTTCCAATTGCATTAAAAACGCTACGAATTATAACTTTTGCACGAGCCGCTCTGTGTACAATTTAGATAAATAAATGTTTTTGTTCTGTTCTTTCATTTCCAATAAATCTCTACTGTTATCGGTATCACAATAAGTGATGACAAAACCAGCACGTAAGCTTTGTACTCGAGCTGAAAAAAAATACAAAGAGAAGCGAAGGTACGAGTAGAAATCATCCTTACCAAGCCGGCAGTCTGAAAAGGTTGAATGGCCAGTTCCAGTTTCTCCAATGATTTGTAATTACTGCCACTAATATGATACAGTTGACTGCAGTGGCTTTCATTCGAAACATCTTGTTCGTTACGGCCGAAACAAAGGCCACGGTGATTGTTGAATATGAAGGAACACTGCTTCTTGCGAATAGGTTCATCAGGAGCCTCCGGGCTTTACGATCCTCTACGGCGCCGCGAGTTAATCATTTGAGCCTTCCATTTTCGTCCTTACGAACTTTGTATTCCCCTTCATTCGTTTTCTTACCGGTTCCATTTGGAGAAAGACTGCTTCTGTTCTGTTCTGCCGATAGCTACTGTCTCTGATGATTCAAGAGCTGAAACGGAAAGATCGATGGACGCGAACAACCTCCGTCCGAAATTCCAGAAGCCCCAGGACCAGCTGCATCCCTCTGAATCACCACCACCCATGGTCTTTAACGTCGTTTTCTTAAATCACATCCACTGAAAAAAGGTGATTATCACTCGACGTCGAATAGCTCTGTCGTTTACCACGAATAACGAGGATATATCAATGCGGGAATAACAATGTTGACGCCAAGACTATCAGCAGTAGTGTAACGGATTTCTGTTTTAGGGGAATTATATTCTGAAGTCATTTACTGCTACTGTTATAGTAGATAAACAAATTAACTATTAACTACAATAAATTAATTTACAATTCCTTTTTCCTTCTTAAGTAAAATTCTAGAAGTTATAAACTCGTATTGTTTTTTATTCTTAGAGTGTTTTGAATATTATAATAGTCCCCTCCAGATATTTATTTATACATGCAGTTGCATAAATATAGCAGTCCATATAACCGACATATTTGTATATCATGTGCACTATATGCCGGTGGATTTAGTGAAAATAATTCTGTTATTAACTTTAAATTTTAAACTATTGACAAACGTCATGGAGGGATTTATAACATGATTTATTAACATGCGAAATCTTATTAAAATCCAAGAGTTTGCCTTTTTTGAAAGTTTACGAAGTTCTTATCAGTTAGAATTTAAAAACACTGATAGAAATGTGCACATTTATTTTATGCGTATATTTACTTCAATGAGACTTCACATTTTTCCTGATTCGGGCATTACAAAATCAGGAGACAAGACTTGCCCCACATTCGTCTTCCGGTATCGCTTTACTCATTCCGCGTCTGCAATTGCGATGACAGCATTCAGATATGATACTATCTCGTAGTCATCGATTTCAATCTTGCGAGGAAACGACGTGACGAGGCATGCTGTGGTTGAAAGGGACGTGTAAATTGATTTGCGGTTCGTCGTGTGCCGATATACGGTTCTGGCGCCACAACGACATACCGGCATTTCCGGAATGGCATAACTGCCTTCTCCTTCCTATCCAACTTGACATTAACGTGGGTCTGTTAACGAGAGGGAAGAATTGATTCTGCGTGCCGTCTTTTGCATCCTGGAATGATGAAACCATGGTCGGTCCATTGAATTTAAGTCGAAGTAAAAGCTGAAAATGTATCGAAGTCACACATTATAGTTTTTATCGGATGTTAGATTCAATGAAACGAAATTGTCGGTTGAAACATTCTTCATGGAAGTGTTGCAATTTTTTTGCAAAAAAATAGGAGAATTTTATCTCATCTTATAAATATAAACTAGCTAATTTTCATTCACGGTTCGGCTATTGTTAGGTACTCGTCAGGGTTAATAATTTAATAGTTCTCGTACTAATACTCTTTAATATTAGGGCAATTTAATACTAGAGAAATATTTTGCGCAGTGTTCCTTATTACTATTAATCAATATATTTACGTGAGGTGTTGCGTATTTATATGTGTAATATTTCATATGTTCAGAACGGAATCCTCTGTTAGGCACTCAATATTATAACATGAAGAATGAAAATTATTGCTCGACTGAATTTATTTAATTGAGTATTAAAACGAAGATTCTGAAGTTTATGATTGTTTGCGAAATTTGAATTTTATTATGGATGCATCGATACTTATTAGGAATTTGTTATTGTATATGTTCTTTATATGAATTTTCCGATTTATCGAATTTATATTCTTTTATGTATAGCTTTTCATACACATATACTTCATTGTTTAATGTATAATTTAATATTTTAGGAATTTAAATAATGTCATTGGCTTATCACATGTTTTAATAAAGGGTTAATGATTTGCAAGGGTTAATTTTTCAATTGTTTATATGTTCAAAATTGGTCGAAGTAAAACTGCAAGTATTAGAAAAAATATTATTATGTTAATAGATTATAAATGACATTGTAATATTTTCACTACAACACTACTTAATTAATATAAATAATATTTTCTTAAAACAATATACTTATGTATTATAAATATTTGAATACGTAAAACGGGAACGAACTATGTATCTCATAACAGACTATAAAAATTTGTTTTGAGATTATAGGTTATAGCAATATTTTGACGGGTATCCATTCGTCTGTGTAATAATTTTCATCTCTTGTTGTCTGTATATTATTAATTTCAATTTATATATATTTTCATTTTCTCTGCGTAAAATGTGTAAAATTTATCATTTTTTGTGACTGAGATAGGTTCCTGACTGTACTTTTGTCTTCCTTATGACATACTTGATTTTGAGACTGTATGTGCTCATTCCGTGAACAGTCTCCAATATACAGGGTACGTGAAACGGCTATTTTTCTTTCCTAGTATACAAAGTACACAAATCTGTAAAATATTCTATATAAAAAATGTTTATACAAAATCATTGTTACGTACTGAATGTGTGTCATCACATACATTTGAGGCAATTAACGAATATATCAAATTTCTTTTCCCAATTTAACACACTTGCTACTATTTGAGTCACTCGTTTGTGAGTAACGAATTTCCACAGAAATTCATCGTCTTCATCACATGGAATTCTTTTATGTAATTAAAAATGATCGTGTTAATTATTCAGAAGTGTAGAAGAAATGACTAACAAGTATTGTAAAGATAGTGAATAAGAGTCGTTAAAAATAAAAATAATATCCAACTGTGAGAACATTAAATTTTAACAATGGTTTCCATTCGGAAATGCACCACAAAGAAAACTTTAATAGATGGGCATTCGATTACAGTCGATATTTTGTAGACCGCAATTGAATGATATCTATTTCAGAATTTTGGAAGAAATGACTAACAAGTAGTGTGAAGATAATGAATAAGATTCGTTAAAAATAAATATACTATCCGACCGTCAGTATGTTAAATCTTAGCAGTGGTTTTAATTAGAAAATGGACTACACATTAAAGGTTTATAGATCGGTATTCGGTTACAGTTGAATTTCTGTAGATCGTAATTGAATGACGTCTATAATTGCGGGAAAAGCCGGGAACCAGAAATATTTGACTCATCGTAAAATTCCGCGACAATTTAACTAACTCCTGCGAGCACGTAAAACTGCGGGTGGTTGCGTTGCACCGTAAAGTTCCGTTTACACCCGAAACACGAGTGGTCTTAAGCCGGGTCGAAATAATCTGTGGGAACCGGGACCGCGCGGCACAATGGCGGGCTTATTAAAATTCCTGACTGTATTTTATGCGCGCGAGATGGTGGGCAACGTCGCGAGAAGGTACGAAACACAGACCGGTAGTAGGAATGAACACGGTGCAAGAGAAAGAAAAGGGAAAGAGATGTGCCGGTGGAGGGAAGATAGGACGAGAGAAACTGTAAGAACGAAAGAAAAAAATAAAGGAAAAGAACGAGGACAGAATAAGGGACCGAGGAGAAGAAATTGAGGGAGACCGAGTGCGTACCAAGAAATGAAAAGGGTTACGAGAGAAAAGGAAACGGATAGTTGTCAGATTAAAAAAGGGAGGAGAAGGGAGAAGGCCACGCGACTCAGAGTCAAGGCGTAATCTTGCTACATCTACACCCACGCTTACTAACCGACCACTATACCGCTCGACTCCATAACAGTATTTCGCCGTGACCACTTTAGGTACCATCCTTTCTTCGGCCTCATTCCTCGTCTTTTTGATTGTCCGTTTGTTGCTTTCTCTTATTTTCCCTCGGTACACCAAAATTATTTACTGGTCGATGCTAACAGGAATTTGTTCTTAACAGAGTAGAGAATGATAGACTGCTGCAAACATAGATCGGTATCAGGTTCTGTCATATCAGATGACCGATTTCGAAACATGGAAAGTCTACTGTGATTTGATGACATATAAATAATCCAAAATAGCACGTACATGAGTACAAATTTTAAGGTTATAAATACGATTATTTATACAATAAATAATTAATTATAATATATTTTGAATTATATTCAAAAAAATCTAATAAAGTTTAATCACATTAATACAAAATCTACCGACGTATCATGCACGCTTACTTTGAAAAGTAAAAGTGAAGTTCAAAAATAAGTAAATGAACGATAAAGCATATATTAATGTACATCTTGATGAAAATCGACATAGATTTCAAGAAAACCACCTTAGCAAATTTTTTAACTTAAAATAAGAAACTTTTTAAACTTAAAATAATTGTTAATTGTCGAAATGACCGCGTTGGTAGGTTCACTGTTAAAGTAATGCAAAATAATTACCATGGGGTATTAATTTGGAGCCCAAGATTTAAACAATCGACTTGTTGTTAGTTACACCAAACGAATAGAACAAATAAATTCACATTTCTTAGCGTGCTGATTGCATGAATCAAATATGATCACACCATATTTGCTCAATGTACGACGTTCTGAACGTTCTTTAACTTCGAAATATGCACGCACCGTGCACATCTTCTGCTTTCACTTGTTCTATCCATTGCTGACGTAGAACATCTGTTAACAAATAATAAAAGATCGAGTTCCAGATTTTGTTTAATTTCCTGCAAAAATTCTTGATACACGTTCGATAATTGATATGGTGTTTCATGTAGATTGCTCTTACATTTAATTACGTAGTAAGACGTAAATGAATGTAGATAGAACGAAAGATTGAATTTTATCACAGACTCATAATTTATTAATCTATTACAATATTTGGAGAGAACTGAAAATATGAGATACGATAATGACCCACCTCTCAAAGATATGATAAATTGAGTAAACAGCGTAAATCCCCATTCTACTTACAGAATGTGCACCCGTTGTACGCGACATTATTGCACGTGATATTCGCTGAAATATTTCCAGCATGAAACATCCTATAGTAGATACATACGCGAACTAAGTGCGTTACCCTCGTGTATCGTTCTCTCTTATCGCCCGACAACCGCTTATCAAGCGCCAGTCTGGCAGACTCCCTACGCAGGTGAATACAGGTACACATCTACCTATGGTCTCACCTATCTCCGGTTAGGGTTTAGAGAGAGAATGCTCTTTTTGTATCGTCCCTGTTATCGCGAATTCCGGAGCGTCGAGCTTCGGAACGGTAATTGAATTCTCGGTACTCGCTGATACGCTTTGGACGTATATCTACCTACATATCACGTGAAAAGAGCAACTGTTTCCTATCTAACAGTGTATTTATTAGGTGTGTAAGTTACCTGAGCATATCAGCATTTAGGGTAAAAGGAGATTACTTAACCCTTTCAGGCTCTGTACACATTATAATGCTCATTTTGTTGTGTAATCAAAAGAATGAAATTTATTTTTGCAACATCATATACAGGGTGTCCTAATTTTCTACCGAAAAATTTGACTGACATCTTCTTTAATACTGCGAATAATCGACGTTCATATTTTTTAAATAATTTTTAATAACATATTCAAGAGCTTATGTTTATAAAAACATGTTCTCGTATTCTTATTCATAGAAAATGATAATAAAATTATACATATACGGATGAAATTAAAATCCCTTACATGTGACATCGAACATCAAAACAGTTTGTTTACATTTTGTATTGTTGTTATAACCTTTTAATAAAGTGTTTGGAACTCTACGTTAATATAACATTCTTTCTTATTTTTACAAATAGAATATGTAAAAATTTGGCGGTAAAAAACTAGGACACCCTATATGTGCCACTGTACTTATATAATCAGCAAATAACGTTGGTGTATTATAAATAACATCTTCAAAATTCAGTAATATTTACACTTTGTCACATTAATACGTATACATATATGGGTGATACGCCACATATGTATGACGTTTAAATTTCACTTTCACTTACTTAATTGGAAATTCTCGTATTATGTATTTAGAACTGTGAATAATAAATGTAACAAAATGTTGTCAAAATACTTGGTAGTTATAATATAATTAAAGTATGGGTACAAGTTAGGTAAAAATATTGTACCTTGAGTCAGTTTTCACGTTCTGTTGATTAAGGTGGTTGTACTGTGACAGTCAAATAGAGAAGTTAAGGCACTTTAAATATGATAAATTTTAGCTAAAAAATTCATTACAATAATGGTGTAAAATAAACGAAACTCCTCAACACTATAAAATAAACAAAAAATAAATATCTTTTTCTGACAATCGTTCAATATAAATTATGGACGAGAACTGAAATTATATGCTAAATTGACTTAATTTTTTTAAAGTATTTATTTTGATGTCTTTTTATAATTCTTCAACTTTCTAAGATACTTTAAATTAGTGTTCTGGTATAATATTATAATTTAAAACTATACTTCTACCACATGTATTTTCTATATTTTATATATTCAACAGTACAATTTTAAATGGAACAATCTCTATTTTGATGTAGCTAGCCCTACTGAAGGTCCATTAATGTACAGGTATCATTATTATTCACATTCAGTTGAATATTCAAGAAATTTCATAATAAAGTGTGTTTATGACACCTAACTACCTAAGTCTTTTAAATCATGTATTTGAATAAAATTCTGAATGGCAATTGATAAAACAAGTATTTTATTATACAATTCATTGTAATTTCATTATATAATACATATTATTATTCGCAGTAGCAAATAAAGAGTGATTTACGGAAAACTTGTTATGTGATCCGAGGTACGGAACAATAATACACGTTGACCACTTATAATCAAAATAGAGTTCTTTAAAAAAACGAAGACAGTTTATGTACATCTGTTTCAATTCTACAAAATATATAATAGTAATAGGAAGATTCAAACTATACTGCTCACCGCGGAAAATGTACGAAGTCGTCATAAATAAAATTCAATTATTCTATGGGATTATTAATTTTAAAATGACTAATATGATTGGTATTGAATCGAATGAAGATATTAAAGGTTCACGGTACAACTTTCATCTTTCACAAATATTCATCGTTATAAAATTTTGTAGATTATAAATTCCAAGAAAATATGTATACGTTCAAAACGTGAAAGAATAATATTAGTCGAAATGTATGATGTAAGTAAATTTATTATAAGTTAAATTGAAGTAGATGTTACAGGATTATTACGTCGAGCGTTACTTCGACAACCATTAAAACGAAATTACGCTCTCTTTTTTTTTCGATTGGTTTTATAACGAATTACTTTAAATTTAGTGTATAGAGAGATAAAATATAATATCGTAATATTGTTGGTAATAAAAAATTCAATCTCATTTATTAATGTTCTCATTTCAAAAATATTGAAATGGCCCGAGGTATAAACCAGCCTTGAAGTTCTTCTGCCGTTTGCAAATTTAAACTATTAAACTGTTATCTGAATAACAGAATAAACACATTGATATTGTTTTTTTAGATACATCTTTTATTAATTACGGAACATTGGTTGGAAGATTATATTACAAGAAGAATAAAAGAATTAATTATTTTCATGCATCATTATGAGTATTTTGTGTGATTGCACATTAGATCCGCATTTCCCCCGTACTGTAATCCAAAAATATTATTAATATTAATATTAATATTGACGTATTCTATAAGTGGATCACCGAGTGTTCATACTTAAGGTTAATAAAAATTAAGAGTATTCTATTTAGTACAATATATACTGTAGCATAGTTATTATTCAGTAAAGTACACATTTTGATCATTCAAATTCTTATTTCTCACAATAAATACAATAACCACCGCAATTTTTGGTAAACAGTAGCACTATTAAAGGTCAGTTTTCATATTGACAAAACTAAGTAGGTAGCCATATTATTATACTCAAGAGATATCTTTTTAAATATATGCGAAAGACGCAGCTTTAATTAATTTAACAATGTTATTGATACTTAATATATTGATAGCCTGCAATATATGTGTGGATATAAGGTTATGTTAGTTATTCTTTGTTTCGGACCTCTGTTGGTGGTTGGACGAAAACCTTGACTTCAATTTAAGTGCCTCGGTAGGTATTTGATTTTTATGCATTATATTTACGAATGTCAATAAAAAAGGCGAAGTAATAAAATATTAAATAATTGCATTTTACTCTATAATATACTGTTCGACTTATGTTTGAATTTAAGTTTAAAATACATATATTATTTTAAAAAAATAATATTGTAACATGCTAACAAAAATATCTGTTCTATTATATCAGTTAAAATGACAAAACACGACATTTTTTGTTCAAGTATAATAATTTGAACATCCATTGTAACTACGCCATTGTAACGTCAAAAATAATATTATTTTGTATAGTCGGTAATCAAGTAGAAGTCGATGCGACCTTAATTCACATAAAAGAAAGAAAAAAGTAAATTCTGTCCAATAAATTATTGGTTAATTAAACCAGTCATAATTAAATATCCGCATAATTAAACACCATCACATTATGCACGGCGCAATTTTATTTCATAACACGAAAATAATCAAAAAAGAAACAGAAGCGAGTAAAAGAAGAAAATTCCTTCTGACACTAAAAAGGAAATAAAAGGCTCGGCAACACGGAATTGAATTCTTTTATTGGAGGACGAGTTCTTAATTCGAAGATGTTCGAGGAACTTGTCGAGAAGGATTCCTATCCGGTTGGTTCCATGCCAGAAGCAAATTAACTTAACTTAAAGAAAAAGGGGGTAGTTTTCACCGGAAATCGCAGAGAACTAAAAAAAAAATAAATGAATAAGAGGAAGAGACTTTTCTTGGCGAAAGAATTCGCTGTCAATGATGCACCTTCGAATTTCTCTCACACCCACAAGCAGAACGGACAAGCTGGACCGGATAAACTCGAAGGGAATCGAATTCAATGGGACACCATTGTTATTTATTCTCCTAGGCGTGACTGGCCCTGGTCCAACGTCCCACGTGGCTGCGATTATTTTTAAAATCGGTACCGAATAGGACGACGTGCTGGGCGTTAACGAGGATCGTGTCACATCGTTGTGCAATCCGTAACAAAACACCGTTCTTTCACAAATAAGTGAAGAAAAAAGAAACGAAGAAGGCGCCTCTGGTTAATGATACCGATAGAATGTTTCGTCTAATGTGATAGGAGCTTTCACGTCGATGATTTGTACTGCTGTGTTACGCTGTACGTAATTGGATGGTTCTTTAAGGTAATGGAATTGGAAGATGCATGAGATTTAACGAGTACGTCATCGAAATAAATTTTAGATGGATTTATTACCTGTACCCTTGCTTAGTTGATTTACAACAGTCGTTAAATTTAATAATGCTACAATAATTGTCCAATTCTAAAGGCACGTGAGCTAAGCGTGGAACACGAAACAGGTACCTAAACATAATTAATTTAGAGACCTAATTTTTGTCCACAACTTCTTTTTATCTTCCTTTTGTCTTCTTTTCTATCGCATGATGCTATAAGATATGTGCGAATTCACATTTGTAAAAAATTCAGAAGTTAACGATGGATAAACAGAAATAGAAATAATATTTTACTTTCTCTTAAACCTGTATAGATTTCCAAAATACCTTATTTCTTTACATTTTCTTATATTTACCTGTATATTTATTTATTCTTAATCTATATCTTAAATTTTATTACTTTTTTCCCATATAATTTATGTGTTGCCATAAAATCATAAAATCATTTACGTTTACAAAATATCATGTGATTCAGATATGTGGTCATTATAATCTTAAAAATCAATTAGATTCATGAATGCTGCCAATATGATGCATATAAGATATTGCATTTTCTTCATATTTATCAAACAGGTGTAACCAAAATAATTTGTTCAATATCATATGAAAATAATGTCACTTACAAAGCATGTAAAAATAGATTCTAGAAATTTTTGGAAGAAAACAGTAAGATGATTATCCATCTTCGGTTCAAAGAAGCTAAGGAGCTGAACGATAGCGATTTACTGGATTTATCGATCGAAAATTTAATTCAACTATAAAAAAACTGGTGGAACAACTGAGGGTGACTCAAGAAGTAATAAAATTATTGTATACAATACATAAGGAAAGTAGGCTTGGAAGAAGGAACTTAATTTACACGTCTAATAGTATAATACTACTATTATGTAGAATCTGTAAATAGAAGAAGTTTTCCATGAACAGAACTTCAAAAAGAGATTGTAACATGTCGGTAAATAACATATTTTATTTGTAATTTATGAAATCGAAATTTTAATTATCATTGTCCTTGGGGAAAAATGACGTACGAAAAAGTTCCATCATTTGCAAATATTGATTCTGAAAATTTGTAAATTTCGTGAGTTTACAGTATGGAAAACAGAATTTGAAAATTTGGTCAACTTGAGGATTTAAAAGTTAGGGAATATGTGAACGTGGATATATCGAGATTTAATAATTTGAAAGTTTTAAAGTTTGAAAATATAAATAAATATAAGGAAAATATAAATTTATAAATTACAAATTCCAGAACTCGAAAATGCAAATATTTTCGGTGAACCTTACGTTTGGGGGGGGGGGGGGGGGGGGGGGGGGGCAGCTCCGATGACCTTGACCTAGATATGTGTCGTCCAGGGCACCCATCTTATTAACGTCCAAGAGATTTTAGACGTCACACGTTTTTTTAGACGACGATTACTGTAGTATAATATAAAAAACATATTTAGGATAGTTTGATCTATCTTAAAGATACTTTAGGCTGTGTCGGACAATATTATTTGGGGGTAGGGGTGCAGTCCCTTTCCTGCTCTAAGGTACTAAGGTAATTATTTTAAAATATGAATTTTTTAGAATATCAATTACTTAAAATAATTATACTTGTATTCTAGGGCGAGGAGCATATTGTAGTTCGATATTTCAGGTAGTTAAATATGTCTGAGCTATTATAACATTCGTATTATACAAGGTGTCCCGTAACTGATGGTACAACCGGAAAGAGGGTGATTCAGCATAAAATAAATAAATAAAAAATGTAGAATAAAATTTTTTCACATGAGGCTTTGTTTTCGACAAAAATAATTTGGTCTACATTCGGTTTTGTCGAACTCCGCTGTAAACTATCTTTATTCGCAGAATAAATGGAATAAATGGACATCGGAAGTCCAGGCCACAATATTCAGGAGTAATTTCGCTCAGTTGATAAATTACTGGTAGTGATTTTCATGTTGTTGCATACATAAGTGTACTCTTTTTAACAAATTCCTACGAACGTGTTATAACACACAATAACTTTTTGTCGTAATTGTTCGGGATTTGTTACGTCATCACTATACTCAATAGACTTAATATGACCTCACAAATAAAAATCCAGCGGTGAAAGATCGGGAGATAGTGGCGGTCGAGGAATTCTGCCACCGCGTCTGATCCAGGACCAACAATTTTCATTAAAAATCTGCCTTACCTCGCGATTGTGTGGTGGTGCTCTGTCTTGTTGAAAAATCAAATATGAAGTGGAACATACGAGGATCAAATCAGTATACTCTCGGTTGTTATATGTTGCCATAAATTCGCGGAGATTAAACGTTCTGTTCGATAAGCATAAGAGGACTGGGAGAACGATATAAGAAACATCATGTTGTGGCATTGACTTCCGACGTATTCCATTTATACAAACATTGTATATGCTTGTGGAAGGGAATAAAGATAGTTTACAGCGAAGTCCGTCAAGCCGAATGTAAACCAATTGCATACGTACTCGACAAATTATTAAATCTATTTTTCTTGAAAACAAAGCCTTATATTGAAAAATTTTATTCTACATTTTCGACTTATTTTTTTATGTAGAATCACCCCCTTTCCATTTGTACCACCAGTTACGGGACACCCTGTGTATAGAATTAGAAAAATATTGGGCACCGCATACGTACTCCGGTAAAGACCTCTGTCGTTCCCGTAATTTTTATATACTTATTACTTTTTAATAAAAAACAGGAGGCAGATAAAACTTTTCGGGGGAAACTCAGGAGTGTGACCTTCATAAACTGTGTGAACGTCAAGGTCACATAGAGAATACGTATACGCAAGTTGTAGTATAATAGTAACAATACATTTTATTAATAATTTTTTAATAAAAAGCGCGCGCGGCTAAAACCTTTTCAGGGCCATTCAGTAGAGCAACCTTGACAACATATGTTAAGGTTATAGGAGCTGCCTCCTTTAAACATAAGGTTTACCGTATTTTCATTTGAAAATTTTTATTGTCCAAATATCTGAATATTTAATAACCCAAAATCGAAGATGAATTGTAGTGACAAAAGAAGTCCATATTACACACTGAATTACTAACCAGTTTTTCGAAAAATATCGTATATTTTCAAGGGAAAGTGATACAAAATAAACCTGCATTGAAATAATTAAGTATCCTTTACGAAGTAAGAAATTATTAAATGAAAGATGATATTGGAAACTTGCAATTCATTTAATGATTTGATCTCCGACTTTATCTTCTTACTTCTCGACGCTTTTATTTACTGCCTTACAAAAAATAATTTCTTATCGCAAATTATGTCGTAAAAGACGCCCAACTTGGACATCTGCACAGTGACTCGTTTTCTATATGCAAAAAGGAGCAACTTTACTGAAAATTATCCTTAACTGAAGGTGAAATGAAGGAAGACCTTTCGCTTTTTGATTTTTATATCTTCAATCTGATGAAGAAATTTTGAAGAACGCCAATAAAATATTCCACGTTGTGAGAATAATTACTTGAGAACTGAACAAAATCTTTTGATGCAGAAATGCAAAAACTCGAACTGTACCATAACGAATATTCAAGTAGATTCAGTAATTGCCTACAAATGTAATTCTTGCAGTACACTTTTAAATACGTTATATAGTACCATCAAATATACTTAAAATTTTCTTTTTCTAATGCTTGTGCACCTGTTTATACATATTACCCGCAATTGTCGCGTAAATGTATTTTTGGAAATAAGATTTATGTGCTCATATCGATAATTTGAATTATTCGTCAAAAAGATATGCATTTAAATGGTAGGCCAAAGATAAGCAGCAGGTTGCTCGAGAAATGCATTAAAGTCGCCAATAAACTTCGCGCTCGTCTGGAATGCTAATAAATTATCCGCTGGCAATCCCCTTTCTACCAGATATTACAGAACGAAAACGAATGCACGTCGGTAGCCGTGAACGTGGAACGTGGCAATATGGAAGAAACGACCAAGTCTCTGTGTACATAGGCACCGACTAATGAGTTTATGTCTTAATCACTTGATCGATCGATCTTAATCGATGTTCCTTCCTTTCCTATAAATCTTCAACGATCGTCGGCTTCTCTGCTACCATCGTGGAGGTCTCCCGGTAAACGTCTACTCCTGTATAACCCATGATATGTCCACCGACATTCCGTGGATTCCTACTTTTTTAGCTCCCTAATGTATGAGTATCTTATTTACGAACCACAGGTGTGTAACTATAGTGTGTGTCGAAAGTTTAGACGCGTCCTATTTTTTAACTTTAATATAGTCTTTTGAATGAATCTTTGATTGAGTAGAATACGGAAGAGACCTTAATCACTACGATTATTCTTCTTGATTTCGTTCTGCGAGTTAACGTAAAAAGTATACTCACGTTCTTTAAATTTGATGAGAGGTTTAGTTACGAAAATAATGAAATATTGATACATAAAATGTTCATGATAAAATATAGATGCGTTTGATTAATAATAAAATAATTTAGGAAAAAGTCATTTGCTTCCCTAATTGAAGCGATGTATTATTACTTCATAGAACTTTTGAGTATACAAAACGATAATCTACTTTATTTAAATCATACCCAACTTGATTTTTCTTGCAATATTTATCTGAATATTCATTATTAATTGATTTATATTAATTTATATTATTTCTAATTATGTCTCTTTGTTTAATAAAGTACTTGAAACAGTGCGTTAAATTTTGCAAAAAAGTTCCATTGTTATCTTCATATTTTTATATGGAAACGTAATTTTTAATGGTCATGAGCTTTACTTGTTATGTGTAAGAAGCTGCCTTTTATTTGTATACCACTGTCTTTTATTTGTATATCAATCTTTCGCGCATGTTATTATTAATACATTACATGAGTAATACCATTTTTGTTATCATTAAAATTACATTATTTTCTAGATGTTGCAATTTATAAATCGCAAATATTAATTTTTACTGCGTAATTTAGTAAAATTCTCCGAAGTACAAACAAAAATAAACAAGTAGCTGGAATAGTGCATCTAATTTTATTTCCATTCAACACGATATCCAACATATTAGATGAAACAAAAGAAATATAAAAAGCTATTCGTAACTTTAGATAACATTTCAACTGACAATAATGAAAGAAAATAGTTTTAAGTAACGTTATGTACAGATATTCTACGATCATGTGAACAGAGTACAAGGAAGTCGAATTGAATTTCAGGCACATAACTGTCTGTTCATGAGTATCTTCAGCGTGTATGATTTTGAGAGGGTTCTAGGGCTCTCATACAATCTTTCCGTGCAACATAACGGAGGGAAACCATACTACACCTTACGGGTATTGTGTATTGCTGCAAAGTGACGGAAGGGTAAATATAACGAGGGCGATGAATATTTATAATATCATTCACAATTGATCTGCACTCAAAAGGGATTTCGTATGCGTGCAACATGCCGATGCATCGTGATTAACATGGGAGATGTACAAGGAGTGAATAATTAAAGAAATTCTCGGAACGAAGCTCTTTGGATAGTAGCGTCACAGGTTTACGCTCGTTTTACGGTCTCAACGTATAACTGAGTTTATGATTTCACGCCCTACTTCGGGCACCCGTTACTTCGTGAATCTTTCGGTTGATCAACGATTAAAATGAAACACCCTCGAATATTTTACCAATTAAATCGGCCACTAACTTTTAACTCAGTAAACCAACTTTCTATAAACTGTTATATATAAAATTAGATTTAGAAGAGTCGTACAGTATCGATCAATGCTAGTTCTTGATTTCAACATTGGTAGATTATGTTTCACATAAATAAATAAATATTATTGTTTTATGTAACATATTTCAATGTTACAGTTTGTATTTCGACCAATAAAAAGTAATTCAAGTTCCAAATAACTACTAAACTTTTCTCGTTACAATTCTGTAATAGATTGTTTGCAATACGTGAAGTATTCAAAATGTGAGAATTGTGATAACATCTTAAATCACATCATATTTTCAAATATGTGCAGTCTAGGAATAAGTATATTGCAGAATTGGTGTATCATATTCTTTTATTTTGGCAGTGGAAATAAAATGATAGATTTAATTTGGTAACAGTGCACCCTTTTCTTTTGAGCTCTTGTTGTAAAATTAGGTAGTAATAAATAAATATAGACGAAATACAATGCCTTTGTATGTTGGAATCTATAAGCAGCCTCAAAGTCCGTTTCTTTAATTGTTGTTCAGGTATGTAATTTATTTAACGAAATTCCGGTTTTTGGCCTATTTTTCCTATTTAATTTTGTAACAAAATTTTGAAAAAATTCTGGAATATTGAAGTCCACGTAGCGCATATTATAGATTTTTTTCAAATTTTTTTAACGCAAATTGTAGTTTGAAAAAATCAAAAACCAAAAGAAAAATGGGAAAAACTGCGATTTTTTATTGCAGATGTCGGAGCACTACTTTTATATTAATGTGGTAGTTACGTATTGGCACAACTATTATTCCCTAATTTTTTCAGATTTTTCGGTGAAGTGCGCCGTAATTAAAAAAATCAAAGACCAATACATTCCTTTAAAAAAGTACAAAATTGTCGCTGTAATAATACTAACTGAATGACATTTTGAATGGACGTGATCCGAGTGCAATATGTATTTTACTAAATAATGATTCACTTAGTTACCTCGTTAATGTAAAATGTTCTGCAGTCCGAAAATACCAAACCGCTATATTTCGTCTGTACACAGTCGATATTATTAGATTCTGTAAAAAAAGTTAAAGAAATGATGCCTCAAGACGGAGTATAACCAAATGATACTTCTAAAACGCTATTACAGGAATAAAAGGAACCGACAATCAAGATAAGGATCATAAAATCGTGCCAATATCCATTTCGACCTAGAACACCTTTGAGTAAGGTTTCTATAATGTTCCTTTCAGGATGACTAGCAAAAACATTTGAGAAATCGAGAGGGGTTGCAGAAACCCTGCTACTTATTATGACCTGCTTTGATGAATTTTTTGTCAAATTCAGCTATATCTTTTCCAGTATGTGGTTTACAACATTTAAATTACGTAATAAATTATAATGTTTAAAATTTGTGTTGCAAAATTTTATATGTATTGCTGAAAAATATATAAACTTTGACACTTCTATTAATTACAAACCGTTGTTAAACAAAATGAAACGAGAAAATAATACAGAAATACAATAATTATTTGTATCTTTAATAACAATACATTTAATTTATAGGGTAATGTATAATTTGTCTTATTTTGTTGACTATAATAATAAATTTAATTCAAATCTTTTCGTACAATTCTGATTTATTTTATGTATTTTGATTTATTTTTCAGGAATTTAAAAAAGCAAATATAATAACATTTTTTGTTATAATTCTCAAAAAATTGGTGAACACGATAAATGTAAAAAAAATGTAACAGTACCAGTATTTAGAGGGGAGAAATAATTATTCATTACTTGAACAGTTTGTTAAATATTAAATAATTCTCTTAATCAACTTATTTACCAGTAATAGCAAATAATATTCATTCTACAAGGCGAGGCAGATTAGTAACACTAATCTTCTAATAAGAAGGTGGACAGAGGTTCGAAAAATGTTGAGCACGTGTTTCTTTTATATATTATTTAGGCACAATACCAACATATTTTGACTACATTAGAAAGTGTACTTTTCTCTTCTTCAGATAAATGTAAACACTTAAAAATGTATGACTAATATTTTTCTGACTTCTATCACTTACAAAAGGGATTGAACAATTTTGGATTATTCGATTGACGGAAAGTTTGTACAAGATGTTCTTATATAGGTGTTAAGTTAAAATTTATTAGTGAAATTCTTCGGAATATCGGTAAGTAGTTTACCGTAAATAGATTAATATTGGATATACATATATGAAAAACCATGAAACTGTTGCCATGTACGAGCTACAACAAACAACTAGTTTAAAAGCAAAATTTTCAGAATTTGAAAATTTTTGAATTAAAAATCTGGAAATATGGTAATGTGGAAACTTAACAATTTGTAAAGTCGAAAGTTTGGTGATTTGTAAATTTTTTAAATTTATGAACTCGGAAATTTGAAAATGGAAAATTTAGAGATGCGGAAATTGGAAAATTTAGAATTACGGATATTTGAAAATTGGAAAATTGGAACTTTGAAAATGGGAAAATTTAGAAATTCGCAAATTGGAAAATTGGAAAATAGGAAAATAGGAAAATTTAGAAATTCGCAAATTTGAAAATTGGAAAATTTAGAAATTTGGAAATTTGAAAGTATAGTTTTCAAAATTTGGAAGTTTAAAATCTTAAAAATTTTGAAATTAAACAATTCATAACTTTCCTACGTTCTACATTTCGTATGCTATATAAGTATCGGTCTACATTTTGGATCCATCGGTTCCACCCTAGTTTCTACCTAGATTTCCATCGAATAGATGACGATTACAGGTTACCTTAAGCCGCGTACATGTTCGCTAATTGTCCAGGTGTACGTTATACGCGTGTTAGGACGTAAAGCGAGCGAATGCATATATCATGTAACTGTAATGCAATATCAGTTTGACCCTCGTTCGCTCAGAGGCTCATATGCCTATGTAAGTATAAATAATGTCTGTTATTTGTCGGGTATTAGTTTTTGCGCAGGACTAACTTATCGTCCCCATAAACTGGAGTACAATTATCTGCGTCTGCTGTGCGAGCTGAGCCAAAGAGGCTCGAAACGATTGCTCGTGTCACTTGTACTAAAATAAGACGACAAGAAGACGAATAGGCGAATCGGCAAAGGAAACTATGTACATCAGAATTGCGTAGAGTAATATGTCATCTGGGATCTTGCTCTGTGATCATTTAATAGCAGGTACCATCGAGTGATGCATCCGTTATTAGATGGGACGGTAAAGTTCTGCTAGTTTCAGGAAGATAATTACCGTTGCTAATCTCGTTTTATGGGATTAAATTTATGGATTCTTACAAGTAGACGAGCGAACTTGCAAGAAGATATATGTACCTGCGTACATTCGATTGGCGCCGCACGAATTTCTATGTAGATGTTTGTGTCGTTCAAAAGCTAATTTTATATAGTTTATGTGATGAAAGGCATAGAAAAGCAATGATCTTCCTCTTTTCTCGAGATTAATTTTTGGACTTATGAATAAATGAAGTTTTTACAGTGAACTACTTATAAATATCTCTTCATTTCTTATATTTTTTCTTGCAATCTTGTACTTATTTTTTTCTTTTTTATTAATTCGTTATATCTTACACGTACATATGTGGCTGCTATATGGATACAATAGATCACTTGATATATTTTATGTAACGAAAAGTAGAGAATAGCAATGATCTTTCAACCACTTTTTTTTAGACCAGTTTTTGAGAGTATGAACAAACAAAACTTCTGCAGTAAATTATTTATGGTTATTTATATTTGTTGTATATTATTGGTATCAATTTTCTTATCTTCTTAAATATTCTTTGTATTTTTTATATTTTCTCTTGTATTTTTGTATTTATTTTCTTCTTAACATTTCATTTTTTGTTTCTTTCTTATTGATAAGTACATTATATTTTACATTAATGCGACTGTTATTTACACTCTGTAACGAAGGGTTATTTCCGTTCATACGTATAAATCAAAATGTCTAGTTTATTTTATAATATTAAAATTTTTAAATTTACAAGTTTACATATGTGTCCTTTTCCAAAAGGAGCCTACGTCTCGTACAATATACAAAATCTGCTAATTTTTGCAACGTCTAATATGTTTAATTCTAAAATAATTAAAAATCGCATTTTTAATAGCGATTTATTTAAAAATATGGCTATACTACATGAAACAACTACCTATACGAAACAGTTATAGATGTATATAAACAGATGTTTAAAAACATTGTACAATGTTCTAAATATTAGCACGATAAAATTGAAATTTGCTTCAGTTGATCCTCAGAAATCTTTTTGTTTGACAGTTTGCACAAGCATCTATTTATGAATTACGAAAGAGTGTAACAGTATTTATTGACTAGATTAATGACGTGCGAGTTGGTGATTTACTGGTTTTCACATTATTGTACCCTGTAAATGTCCGTCATGACAAATGTTTGCTTGTTAGATGCATTCCACCAAGTTTTGTGATAGTAATCGACAAATTATGTGAACGTCGCACAAGTAACACAACAATTTGTGTTACTGGAACTAAAAGTATGCACGTTATACAAAGCGATCATAAATCTTCGACGGTTCGGCAATAAATCGTTATCACCATTCACTTGAATGATAAATTATCGTACAACCTTTTCGAATCTAGTATCTAATGTTGTTTTATCAAATACATTCAAATAGATTTAAATTATCTATATAAGAAGCTCAATTCGCATAAATCAATCAATCAAAATGCAATAACAATCTTTACATTTTCTCAGATACAGAATTTATATTAATTTTTCAATTAAAATTAGTGTAAAATGTTCTACAACGTTTCTATAAAAATGCTAGCATTAATAAATAATATTTGTTTGATATATAAAGGCAATGTTTATAAAAAATGGTAAAATTGATTAAAATATTAGGTTTACAATATGGTTACAATAATTACAGATAGAATAATTGTTGCATACAAAATATCGTTTTATATATCAAATACCTGTTTTGAAAAATTGGGTCTGAATTCTATATGAGTGAAATTGTTTTGTTACACTTACTATTCTCATTAAAAACAATTCTTGTTTGATAAGTTATCTTGAATAAAAAAAATAATGAATGTTTTATATGTTTCATATTTTTAGAAGTGTCATGATCTATATTTATCGATTAAAAAGAATCAATTCAATTTTTAAAAATAAAATAATTCTTTAAAATAAAATTCGATTAAATTGTCGTGAAATGTTTATACAAATAAATTAATAAATATTAAAATCAAGAGACCATCATGATAGAAATTAAAATTCGTGCACATCTTTTTTATTTTGGTTAACTAATTTAAATATATTCAAGAAAAACTTCAAACAAAAGAAATTGAATTCCATTCCATTTTCCGAACCTATATTAAATTTTTCGATCAAATTTAAATTATTATGTCAATTAAAGTATTAAATCAAATTAAAGTCATTAAGTCATTATGAGTTAAGGTACGGCACCTGGTAATTATTATTTGTTTAACAAATTTAATATTTAGGCAACTTTTCTTACAATTATAGTAATATTTGGGTAACGAATACATATTTGGTTTAAGTAATCACAAGATTTCATTAACTTGTTTTCAACGTATAAGGAAAAAACGAATAACATATAAAAATTGCACTTATGCTGAAAACGGTTTGTTAAACCTTTGTTTAAGCTATAATTGAAAAATTAGTGACTCTAAGATACGATAGTGTTCATCTTTCACGAATCAGTATTTAACTGGAAGTCAATATTCTCGTCGATGTGCTGTATTCAAAATTATCAGATTCTCCTTCTCCCCGTTTCTTTCACTCTTTTTGTTTCATTTTATTCTGTGTCTTTATTCTTTTTCTACTTTTCTCTGCCTGTTCCTCCGCTTCACGGTGCAACCATTTAGGTTCGGCGACATTTCCGGTTACGAAGTAGCAGCCGTTACGAGTAACGGC
Organism: Megachile ligniseca; assembly: GCA_945859555.1. Classification (NCBI taxonomy): domain Eukaryota; kingdom Metazoa; phylum Arthropoda; class Insecta; order Hymenoptera; family Megachilidae; genus Megachile; species Megachile ligniseca. The sequence continues at coordinate 1,340,774 of OX243785.1, forward strand.
TCGATAAGAACGATCGCCGAAAGAGCAGTCGTTTGTGCGTTTGTGTCAGTGCGTGTACGCGTGTGTGTACTCACGGTTGGTCCAATTAAGACGATCCAGTGGCACAAGGTCCCAACGATTTCTGAAGATTTATCAGTACCTTTCCGACGACCACACGCAAAATGAAAAAACGTTCAACGAGATTTTCCATTGGATCGTAAAAAAGTAATTCCATTAACGGTAGTATTAATTTAAATGACGAATATGTCTTGATAAAATTGTTGATTTAAGATACCGTATGTATCTTATATATTAGTTTTATCTTATATAAATATAGTACGTATTTATTCATTAATCTTATATTATTAAAATACTGTACGTATCTATTCATTATTTTTATTTAACACTTCGAATTAAGAATTTTTTCTTTAACGAACCTAGAATGCATAAAGAAAGCCGAGGAGATTAAAGGAGTTTTAAAATTCAAAAGTTAAACAGTCGACGGACATACATAGATTATGAAGGTTATTAAATATTTATTAATTCAAAAATGAATATTGAAAAGTGAGAAATATTGCATATTTTTAGAACGTATAATATTAAATTATTGTATATTAAATAAATAATTTTCAAGCACACGAAACATAACATTTCACGACAACTTATGACTTGAAGTTTATTAATTAAAACTTAATTATTGTAAATACTGCACCAATATTTTTAATAAAAAATGGCTGGTTGTTTTTTAGAGTAAATAGAAAATTGGATACTCGCTAAAGGATAATACTAACAACATTCTGAATTGATTGTTTAGGTATTTCAACATGGAAGTAGTCAACCTGTATTAAATATTAATGAAACATTTATATAATCACTTTTAAAAATTTTCGCTTCTAAATTTATATGTTATAATTTTTATTTAAAAAATAGTCAATCGAACAAAAAGTTTGAAGTAACAATACCTTCATTTTGTCATTAACAATCCAGAAACTCAAAAAATATGTAATAGTATTTACGATATTTTGAACAAAGTTGGGATCTCTCTTATCTGCTTTCAAATATCACCAAAACTGTGAGAAACATAATTTTGGTGCAAACCAATATCTGGTTTAATTGTTAATTAACAATAAACAAAAATAAATTGTACAACTCTCAACGTTCCCGAAGATCATATTCTTATTAATGTATTTGTTTTACATTGTAAAAAATATTTTCAAGAATGAAAATTTGTTTTTCGTTTACAAAATAATATAAATATAAAAAATTGATATACGTCATAATATTGATAGTTAAGTATAGTGCAACGTTTTCCTCATCCACGTTTTTGTAATTTTTATTGAATCTGAGAAAACAATTGGTAGAAATAGCAACGATCATCCTATATATTGTATAAAATCTCAAGTGTTATTAGGGGAAGTTGCCCGTAGTGCTGGACGTTTAAGCTTTTCCTTAAGTAAAGAAGAAGAAATAATATTTTAGTCTTTTTATTCTGCTTTATTCATAAGTTACCGACATTAAGAACAAAATAATCAACATTATCATAATAGTTAACTTAAACAAACTTTAAACTTTGATATATAATTTTGAAAGATGATTAAGTGATAACTACTACCTAACAATATACTACCTTAATTCCGTATAATTTCAGTATAATTTACAGTGATTTCAAATACATATAATAATCCAAATATTCATGAATATTAATAAAAGCGCCATGTGCCCATTTTTGTTGCTTGTTGCTTTCAAAATAAATTATTCTTTCTTATTGTTTATGTCACTTACGTGCATCATTAAACCATTAAAAATAAAATAGTAAACAGTAATATAAATTGCAACGCATAAGATTGAGTATATACTATCCCACTATAGGAAATATATTTTGTTTAAAACCACGAAACAATGAACCTGTTAAAAAAAATGTTCCTTTATAAAAAGTAATGCATTACATATACAAAATACAAAAGTAAATAAAAAAGTATCTACTAAACAATCTAATAATGCAACGTACACGTATTTGACTACAAAAATTGGTAGATAATATAACAATCCACAATTTATACGATACACCGGAATTTTGTCAAATAATCGATTAATTTCTTAGCTGTATATACGCGATTGGAACATGTCCAAGCCTAATCATTGTTTATTCTATCTCCTGTGCGAATTATGCGAAGAAATGACTTAATAACATTAGAAATGTGATGAACACAGCTAGCATCCGATAATAAAGAAACTCGCTCTACTTTTTCATTTTCATAAAAAAAAACAAACAAAACCAACAGATGTTGTTCTAATTACGTATCTTCAATTTTTACTTTATCGAAAAGCATATAGATAATTATTCTATATTTTTTATGTTTTACTTCTCTAGCTAGGTCATGGTAACTTTGTATGCGACGTGCGAGGGTTAACACCCGCTTCGTCCTGACAGCATGTCCTGAATGCAAGTTCTACAAAAAGCTGGTAGCAGCTTTTCTTAAAATCCGTATAATAACATGAATTCGGCATGGTTTGACCAATGTGGTTGCTTTCATGACAATGAGAAGTTGACCTCGGTAAATATCCAACGGTCAGCTCGTAGCATTGTGATCGCCGCTTTCTTCTTTAATCGTTACGAATTCCGACATGGGTGAATTTATGTGCGGACTTTTTGGGTGGCCGTGCGATGCAGCTTCCGTCGGAAAAAATAAATTCGAGAGAATATTCTGTGTGGATTTTTCGCGCGTTACTCCGCCCCTCTTGGTTGAGTATACCGGAAGTGCCAGGTGTACTTTCACTGCGTTTTCACCCTCGAGATTGTTCTCACCCCGAACCGACAACCTTCGACTCTCTTCGAGGTCATTGGAAACGGTCGTTTAACACCGCGCGAAGCTTTTCTTTTTCACGATTTCATGGACAGAAATTTCCCATGTCGTTAAATGTTTCAGGTGAATGGGTCGATTAAATGGATTTCGCGCGTCATTGATTGGCGAACGTTCCACTGCTTTTGATCGAGTATTTGTGAAAGGATCTGGTCATAAGGGTTGTAATCATGAATGTAATCATTTGTTAGGTAGCTATTGTATTGGAAATATTTAATACATATTTTTATACGTATGTACTATCTTTAGATTTGACATTTAATCACTTGGATATGATATGCTTTCAAATGTTAAAACTATATTCGGTTTGATATGTATATATTATATTATGACGTTTACATTATTTCAAATTATTTTATAATATTACAAATTCTGAGGAAACAAATGTTGCATTAAAATATATTTTATTTGTTATTCATATACACATAGTAACATTACAAAAAATTGGTAAAAATTACTTTTGTACGACTATGTGCTACCTAAACACTTTCATCTGAGGCTATAATGAATATATCTGTTAATAAATATTACTAGTAAGTTTCAGTCCCCGTTTGATGCAAGTTATTATTTAGCTCACTATTTTAAATACAGTGGATTCCAACTATTATGATCACTGATAATGCTATCAGTTAGCTGTTCTTATCATAGTCAGACGATCTAAAAACACTTTATATAAAATTAATTAAAAGTAATCTACTTGTTATGATCAAACTTTCGCTATTATTATCAATTGTGATAATTATCAATTGTGATACCTTTCAACAGAAATCACAGTTTGACAGATAAAGTTTACGCTTTTTCTTTTATAGTTGTGTATAAGGAATTTAGCATATATAAAAATATAATGTTACATAACACAGTTTGTGATAAATACTAATTATTCATAATTGTTTGTAATAAATTGAACTTAATAATAAAAGTTTGTTAATCTCTGTTTTACGTTATCATTTGGATATTGGCATGAACAATTGCAACTTCTGAAGCAATCAAATTAAGCTTGTTCCATTGTATAAGTATATTTATTATAAACCTTTACTGTGTGTAAATATAATTTCGTTTTTTATTCAGTTCATCAATTTTATTTATTCTTAAACTGTTTCTTCATTTCTTACTTTAACTCTTTGGTTTAAGATAAATATAAATTTATCTAAAATTCTGTTTAATTATTTATTTATTTCCAATTAAGTCACATTCTCGTTAGACAGTTTACTAATTATATCTTTCAAGTAAATATGTGTGATCGTAATTTGGATTCTTAATAAGATACACTAATTTTATTCATTTTACATTAATTCTTCATGTACTCTACTTTGGCACTTTGGTTTGCTGTTTTTAGTTCATGATTGAATTATGTTTATTTTTCTAAATATTTCTAAACTGTTTATTAGCCTACAATTGAATCCTATTCTTATAACATAGTTTAATAACGACGTTTTACAAGTAACAAATACTGCTAGAAAATGCTTTATTACTTTCTTTTCTCATATATATCACTTATAGCCTTCTCTGACAAGTTGCTTGCTCTTTTGGTTGCGATCCTTTTTCACAATTCAGTTATGGGTATTGTCGTCAAAGGAATTCCTATGAATAGTCACTAAACCGTATCTAATTCAGCGACAAATAGGTTCATTGTGACTGCTAGCCTTATATCACAGAATAGCAGTGAAAACTACGTTTTAAAGACACGTAAATAGCGAAAACCACAGGATATCTCAAGGAAGAATCACCTAGCTATTTCAATGAAGAGATTGATTTAATTTATGAGGCAAAATATCTGTCCTCCTAAAAGGATATGCGTTTTTATTTTATTACTAACAAGGGTTTTCACGTAACACCATATTCTAAGTATATTTAACACCTAACTGAAAATGTTCCGTGATGCACATCACATCCAACAATTTTTGTTTTCTTCTTTGTGAAAAATGTGACAAACTCCGCTTCCAAATAAAACAATATAGCTAACATTTTTTACGTTTTATTATTTATAAATTCCTGATCAGTGGAATCATGCAGATTTTATTCAAAGAAGTGCATATAAGACGTTCGATGGAAAAAGGACACACATTCCAAAATGTAATTTCAATAATTTAGTTTAAAGCTTTCATGAAAATATTACTTCATGCAAAATAATTAATAAGGAGGATTTTTCTTTAGGGAAGCAGTAATATGTTCATAGAATGATTTGATCAGAAGAGTGATCGTTTGAAGATGATATACATGTTGTTATTCTTAAATTTCAAGCAGCAAAAACTACATATTTCTTTTATTTTTACAGTAATATTGTTGATTTTTTTATTCTTATTATATGTTTTGTTTCTGTATTAGTTTAATATTGTTGATAAAGTTGTACGTATATTTATATCGATAAGATGAAATAATTATAATAAGTATAAAGATTTATAATAAATATTATTATTTACTCTTTTTTCTTCTGTATTACTATGAAAGTGACAAATAGAAATCAGAAGGTGCTAAGAAATTAATAAAACAAAATACAACAAGAAGAAGGTTGCTCCTAATACTATAATTACAGGGACAATTATAAGCACAGAATTAGAAAACCGAATATAATAATACATAAATGAATACTGAAAACAGTAACACATTGAATATAGAATATGCAGTCATTTCAATTCTCAGAATATCCACTTACGAAGATAATGATGTAACGAAATTCATATCATATCAATTCTGCTGAGAATTTTTTTACGTCTATATACATTTTCAAATCTACAAATTTTCAAATTCTTAAATATGTACTCCAAACTCCCAAACTTCCAAATTTTCAAATTCTGAAATCTTCAAGCTTTTAAATCCGCAACTACTCAAATTTTAGATCCAAAATATCCAAAATAAAATACTAAATTTAAAACTTTCAAAATTTCAAATTATTGTATTCGAAAATTCATAAATTGAAGAATTAGCAATGCAAGAACGGAAAAATGGTAGGAACTGCATCCCCTGTATAAGTCTACATTGCCGTCCATTGTTACAAACACATCCATTAAATCGTATAATGTCATATAAAACCAGCCGAAAATAAAGCATCAGAAGTATAAAATTGCAATAGGAATAGAGCCGTGTTTCGATTAATGATTCTAGAATCTCTATCGGTGTCCTAGGAGAAGTTAATGTTGTACGTAATAGCATTATTTCCTCGCGAAAGTGTCTATATAAGATAGTATAGATGATAGTTGGCGAACGTGTAGGAAGATCAGGAGTGAATCTCCTCTAATGATCGCTGACTTAATATTCTCTGGACGTCGATACTCGATTTAACGAGGGCGGCACCGCTGCGGGCCACAAAGCGGGCACACGCGTGTGCATGCAGCTGAAGCAACGGCCGAGAAATAGACCGGCTATTCTCGATTCAAACTGGGCCCTCGATCGAGAAACGTGCATCCGAAGGAGCCACACTGGCCATCAAGAGAAACGCGCGGGAACCTGTACCTGGACAAGCCGGCAGATAAGCAACTCGGAGATAAGATACGCTAATTGAGAGATCTTAATTGGAGGCTGCACAGACCCTCCTGTGCCTTTTTCTCTCTCGCGGACATACCGCCGCCGCCGTCAAGCCGATCTCTTTGAAGCCTTCGTGAATCCTTCAAGTTCGTACGAAATTTTTTCACTTTTTTTGCCACTTCGAACGTATAAAAAAAGAAATAGTTTGGCATTTTATGACACATTATGCTAATTAGTGCTAACCCTCTTCTTTACAGCTAACTGTAGTCCGGATTATGATGGTATTTCATCGGTTTTCTTCAAATCACGAATTTTTATGTATGTGGAGTATTATGACAGTTTTTCTAAAAGATTGAATCAATTCCTCTTGGATTAAATCAATTTATAAAGGCGTTCATTGTCCGTCGATACTAAACTGTAGATTTATTTGTATACAGGACTGATTTGGACCTGTGGAATATTATTGAAAGATTGATAACTTGACAATTATCGTTCTCTTTCAAAAATTTTATCATTGATGATCAAACACGGTTTTGTTCCAGATCGATCGATTATCATTAATATCACTGAATACCATCATTATCTGTTTAATTACATTGAAAACGGTTTTCGAGTTGATGCCGTTTATAAAGGTTTCCATAAAACACTTGACACTGAGAATTATTCTGTCTTAATTACCAAATTAACGTCAGAGTTAACGATTTCGTGGTTCAATAGTTTTTCATGTGGCAGGATACAAATTGTTGTTGTTTTTTTTTCATTTTTACTTGGAAAAAATTAAAACAACATCTGATGTTACTCCAGATTTTATTTCATTTATATATGATTTATCACAGGATTTTCTTTTTTTCTAAATTTTGGATGATTTCTAATAATCTTAAAATGTATTACAGTATTAGTAATAGTAGTCTAACAATGTGTTCATTGAATTCAATATGACCTTAACAGATTTCGCGATTGGTGTGTATCTAACAATAAGAAATTATCTCTCAATTTAATCAAGTCTCACACTTATAACACAGTTCAAATATAGTTAATCTCACAACTTTTTAATACGTTACAATGTGAAGTTTAAGTATAAATATAATTTGCATAGTGAAGGATTATTGAATAGAAAATAAACGTAATATATTAACTTTCTTCGTTTTTTTTAATATTGTAACAGTGAATATTTAGTTCCGACTGACGCTTATATTTTGTGTTGATAAACGAATTTATGTTTCATATATTATATTTTCATATTTTCTTACATTGTATTTCTTCTCTGAAGTATCAAAATGGATATCAAAATATGCAATCTTATGACGAAAGAAAATACAATATATGCTTTATCTGATGCATCTTCAGAGGAAGAGTCTTTAGTAGTGCTTACAGGAACTTTCGTAACAAATTTGGGACACATGCAGTAGCAAGTGAAAGTACTTTAAAAAGTAAAACTTTGTTATTTACGTACACTCATATACGATGTTATTTCCATTTTATAAATTCGTTTGTACAGAATTATCAATAATTTGATTGCACACGTGTTATTGCACAAGATCGTAGGTAGAACTACTCTGTCCACTATAATCAGTGACCGCCTTGTACTAATTAAAAATGTTATAAACAGCATTACAAACAACAATGTTATGATCATTTTTAAAAACAAAGACTAAAATAAAAAAATTCTGTCTACATTTTTTTTCTTACTTTTCTATAAAAAATTACGTCGTGTCCTTATTAAGATGGTATCACAAATGACAGTTTAAAAAAATGTAAACCTAAAATTAAAAAATTCTATTCTATATTTTTCTGCTACTTTTCATAAAAAATTTCGTAGTGTCCCATAGAGATGACATCACACATGTTGATATGAGGAAGATGTCAAATATATTAGTACGTTTTCTTGAAAGTTAACCCTAAAAGCAACAAAATTCTGTGGTATTTTTTTTTTCATAATTTCCCATAAAAAATTACGAATGTTTAGCCTGGCCGTATATACGTTACACATGGATGTGTCCCAAGCTAAAAGACACCAGTTCGTCCAGACGAAAGCCGATCGCAAAGCAGGTATTATCCCGTAAGATAAAGTTTCCGGTGGCGGAGCACGAAAACGGCCGGCGAAGAAGGTAATCTTGGGATCTCGATGCGGGAATGTAGGATACAGGGAGCCACTCTCAAGCCGTTGGCGCGTGAATCTATACAGGGTTAGGGAGGGGTACGTGGTAGTTGAAAAAGAAGGTGAAAAGGGGTAGAAGGAGAGAAAAGGGGGTGAAACTTAACGGCTTCGTTCAAGTCCCAGACGCGTGATTTCTAGATCAAACACTCGACAGCGTTAAGAAGGAAGTTTTAAGGGGTGCTTATTCGAGTTGGCCGGTCCGTGCGAGAAAAGGGGGTGTCAACGAGCTGCCTACGAGGGATCGAAATTTTAGGGGGACCCAATCTTTTTTTTCGGCTGTTACCTTTCTCTCTCTCTTGTTCTTCGTATTTCGATCTCGCTTTTCTCGATACCCTTACGGTCGACAGAATACGAGGAGTGTTACGGGCAAAAAGGTTTTTTGACATTATTTAAGGTGCCCTTCAGATTCTACTGTCGAAAAAAATTAACGGTCGGAATTGAAGTGCCGGCGGGAGTGAGCCTTGTATCTACACGTTCCACCCTTCTTTAGAAGGCCGTAATACCTCGTGAACTATCACGGTAAATAGAGGAACCACTCACTGGTTTTCGTTCGATCCGATCGTATGGACTTGTTTGATTTTGGCTTTCGGCCTCGAGTGATTTGAGCGGATTTGCGCATCGACGAGCACACGAGTGCTCCTAAAGTCCGGTAAATCCATCCTCGAAAAGACTAAGATGCTTTATGGTACCTTATGGAGATTAAATTTGTAGAAGCTTTGATTATAATGCTATTTTCTTCGTTGCTTTTATTCCTCAGTAAGAAAACATGAGAAATAAATAAACAATCTATCTTTTCGTTAATAAGCCATTTAAACATTTGAGGTTAATATACCGATACTTATGTTAAGGAGAAGATATGAATTCAATGTATTGTTTAAATAACTATTTCTATATAGATTTTGCACTTCGAATTCTTTATTTTGTAGATGATATTCACCTTTCTACGCTGCAAATTAAACCTTCTGCAGCTCTCGTTCACCTACTTTGAAAGCGAATTCACCTTTTTGCAAATCAAATTCATTCTTCTGCAAGTCAAATTCACCCCTTTACAGATCCAATTTACCTTTTCGTGAATCAAATTCTTCTTATAGATTATTCAAAAGTAAGATAAAGCAGTGTAACCTGATTTTTCCGTCTTAATTCTGGAATCTGAGCACATAGAATGAAGCATAAATTCCGAAAGAAGAGATTGAATAAATTAAGCATCACGTTAAAATGTGCACCATTACAAGTTGATCATCGAAATTCTGAAAGGATAATTAACGAATGCAATCTGTATGCATTATATTTTTCTCGAAATGCCTCAATAGCAAGGCGACAAATAATATTTATTGACAAACCGGAATTTTACTTTGATTTGATTCTAATAATTTCGCTTGTTACTTTGAATTTTAATCGAGAAGGCACAGATGAATGTTTATGTTTGAGTCAAATTAGCGTAAGTGTTATTTTATAGTACTTGTACATCATTAAATTATGACAAATTTGAAATTAATCATTTGGTATATAGAAACCGAATATTTTCATATAACTTAATTTAATTATTATTGAAATAGGTGTATTAACATAAAATAATTTAATATAATTTAATTGTTACTGAAATAAATGCAAATGGTAATGATGCTCCGTTGCATGTTTCCATCAATTGATAAGCAAATTACAAAATAAAATAAATAATATGTCTACTGAACATATTATTTTTGGCAATAGATTATTTAATTCTAGGTAAATGAGATATTTTTCAAAGCAAAGATAGAATTGCGGATTCGCAATTCTTAGTAACAACTTATAAAGTAGTCTTTCCATTCTTATGGAAAGAATTAATATTTTTATGCAATAGCAATTTAATTGTTATGAAAATTAATAGATTAACTTAATGATTATAAGTAGAACTTCCAATTATAGTCATATTTACCTAAACGCGTTCGACGGCCAATAATTTACTAATTTACTGAAATCAACTTTGCAGGTATATTTATTTTTATTTTAGACGTGTTTATTTTGAAAATGTTCATAAATCATGCATACTTAGGTACTTTCTTTTCGCAAAGGAAACGCTTAAGATCGAGGGGATGCTTAATTACCAGTATTAAATTACCTGAGAGAGTAAATCTCCCGTGGATATTATTGTGTAATAAATATGTTCGCTTTGCATAACTCGTTGAAATAAATCAAACGATAACGACTTTATCACTAGGAACTGGTCCAGCAGCTATTCAGTTTATAGAAACATTTTGCTCAATTTCAAACGTGTATTTAATGCTATTATAAATAGCGTTTTTATTAATATTTTATAAATATTATATAGCATAATTATATGTAATTACTATTACTCAAATTATTTCACTTTCTTCAACAGGTAACTATATTATATTGCTTTTCAACTTTTATTAAGCACTATCTTATTGTATACCATTTTTGTGTGATATATCGATAATATATTTCTAAAGCAACTATTTAGGTAATATATTATCTATGGCCAGAAATAATTTCAAATAATTATACGTATCTTATTATTTGAAAATAAAATTAAGTAACTTTTTATTTCATTTTTTATTTTGTAAAAAATTTCAAAAATTTTTTTGGAATCATTTCTCAAATATTTTCTAATTTTAAAATTTAAAAGTTGCAGAAATTCTCAAATTTATAAGTCTTTAGTTTTTTATAATTCCAAGTTTCAAAATTATCAAAATCCTAAACCACCAAATTTTGAAATTACCACATCTCCAAATCCCTAAAGCTTCAAATCTGCAAACCCCAAATCCCTAACCTTCCAAATTTGTAAATTTCCATCTTTCTCAATTTTTACAATTAAAAATTTCCAAAGATTAAAACTTTAAAAATTTCATATTCTCAAATTTTCAAATCGAAATACTAAATTTTCATGTCTTCAAATTTCCTGAAACCTCCTATTCTTTAGATTTCCAAATTCTCAATTTTCTAAATTTTCAGTTTCCCAAATATGTACATTTATAAATTTACATATTTCCATAATTTTATGTTTCTAATTTTACAAATTCCTAATTTCGAAATTTTTAAACTTAATTTTTCCAAACTTTTTTCTCGAATCTCCAAATTCTTGAGTTTTGTATATCCAATTTTTGAAATTGGTATATCTTACAATTTAAAAATGTTCAAATCTATACACTTCTAAGTTTCGAAGTATAGACGTTTTCTAAATTCTTGACTTTCCAAGTTCCCATATTTGCAAATCTCTAATTCTCAAATCCTCAAATTCCTAGACAATTGAATTTCAAAATTCAGAAATATTCAAATTTCGAAATTTTTAAATAATCAAAGTTCCCTAGGGAAGCAAATTTCTGAGAAATTGTTTTTGACTGCACCATTAAAAGAAATTAACAATTCAATTTTTACATTATGAAAATACTTCTGCGGAAAATATAAAAATAAAAAAAAAAATATAAATCAATAAATCAATATAAAAAAAAATATAATCAATACAATAATCGGGAAAAGTTATTTTAATACAGGAAACGGTAAATTAATTCTTTCTGTATCTAATAGGATCGGGAATAGTAATAAATAAATACAACACAGATATAGCAGTGTATGAGCGTGTATTTGACAGTGTTTTTCTCTCTCGTACGGCGGCACACATTATTAGAATTCGCAGTACGTACACGATTTAAGTTGGAATGTTATATTATTGCTAGTTGCTGCCGGACGTACTACACTCGTTATCCATTTTTACAACAGAAACAACACTCGAAAAAGAAGATATCTCGTTTATTCGAATTACGGTGGTGGTTGGACATTAATCAATTCGTTGTCACTTTTCCATAGAAAAAAAAAGAATTTATTTTGTCGCTCAATTAGAATTTTGTCGACACCCAACATCCACCTCGTGTGAAAAATACAAATTTTCAATTTTCATTTTGATTTTCGTGTACGAGCGAGGCACGTCCGGGATTATACATCGACACATCGATTTTTTAGTGGGTAACGGTTGGGCCTCTATGTTACAACGCAAATTACAATGTAGAACAACATTATCATCTTCATCATCATCATCGTCGTCGTCGTTCGTTATACAACAATCATCGTAATAATTATTATCGTCGTTTCATTGCAATCGATCATCGCGGTGTGCCTAAAGTCGGTATTAAATATCTTACAATACACATCATTTTCCATTTATATATATAATATATATATGGTCAAGTATATATATTATACAAATATGTATATATACACGTATAATACGTATACCTTACCGTTCCTTTTTTTTTCATTTTATTATTCATTATGTATACTATCTATAGGGTAGTCGAATTTATCTATTGCGTTTCATTTTTTGTTGTTTTTTTTTTGCCGTTCTCGTTCGTCGATGGTGAAAAAGTAAAAAACAAAGGAGGAGGGAGCGATGGTTGCTTTGGTGCTCGAAGTCAAGTCACGCGTCAAACGACAGGGAAATTCGAAATTCGTTTCTTTTTTTTTTACTTTTTGTGCTTATTGCAGCGTATCGTGTAAAATACGATACGTCATTTAAAAAGGATTACCTCGCAAAAAACGCTAAACGTAACTAGACACGTGACATCTCGAAATAGACTCGTCGCGAAAATGTTTCGTAATATAAAAACCTAAACGCCAAGAGACTTGACGTCGAGCAGATTGATGACTTACAAGGGACGTCAGCCGATTGGCAAACGATGATCTTTATACAATTTAAATATCATGTAAAATTGCAAAAAATATTTTACGTGTTCTCCTTGTTTTCGATCAGCAAATATCCGTGTTGAAATGGTCAAAATAATCTTTCAAGTTGGAATTTAAAGAGACTTTTTATAAAACACATAAAAATTGGAATTTAGAGATTTTCGAATATCCTCGACATTGTTAAATGTATTTTGATTGGGTATTTGTTTGGAAAATATAATAGATAGCAACTTTTGTGAATTTTCTTTTACATAAAACGTTGAACCTCTTTATATCAAAATTTGCAAGTTGAAATAACTTGAAATATAAATAAAGAAAGGTCAAAGTTTATATTGTCTTTTTTAAATGACAAATTTCAAGGGGCATTTGTTTCAAAAATATGTCGAAAATTATTTTATTTTGCAGATATGTTTCAAATCATATTTGAACAAAGTTTTAACAATACAAAGATTGAAAACATTTCATAATTCTGATCTGATCCTCTCAATTATTTAAATGAAACAATTTAACCATTAACGCTTTTCTGTACAGAGTATAACGTTGTGGCATTTTCGGTCAGAAGAATAAAATCTACGTACAATTATCTACAGTAATCGTATCGATATTAAAATGAAGTAAAAAGAATTTTATCATAATTTATTATAAATTATTTTGGTATAATATCATCGTATTCAATTAAACTGCTCTTTACAGACAGTACAAAAGAATTACTGGATTAATAAAATATTGAACTAATTTTATCAAGATCTGTACAAGAATAAATTAAAGTTAATACCGACTGTAAATTAATTAAATCAAAATGTGTATTGCATTTTTTAAGATGAAAGTGTATTAAAATTCAAAATGAAGATTTTTATATACAAAATAACAAAGTATTTTTATTAAAATTTGCATGCACAGAAAGCACAAATAAATTTAAATGTTTGTTCGTATCATCAGATCAGATAATATTATATGTGCACAAACTGGTAATTAAATTTATATCTATATTCTTAATGGCCCTTTAAATTTCATGATTTAGAAAGATTTTTTTATTAATACAATTTTGTTAATAAAACTTCCAATATATTCGACAGAAATATTTACACATAAAATTAAGGGGGTATTCGAAGACTCATTCCTTAGAAACAGATATTTGCCTAGGATAAATCACACGTAAAATATTTTTTTTATATTAATGTTGTACGAAAATTGGATCAAAATCAATACGTGTCAATCGAGTGATGCCCTTCGCTAATTAACCCATTTACACCGTTAGCAGAATGTAGATGGTCACAATCACGAAAATAATTTTATAAGTTAATTTATATGATTTAAGAACTTTTAGAAAATTTCGTTTAATAGTTCTTTCAAATTCGAAAAAATTATATTTACCCATATAAAATTGTTAACTAACTTTACTTCTTAAAATAGAACCAAAATATTTATGCTTAAAATATGAATTTTATAATTCGTACTTTCACATGCATTTCATAATTTATATTTTCTTGTTAAATTTTACAGTTAGTATTTTCTTGCTAAATTGTATAATTCATATTTTCTCGTTAAATCATTTATCCCTTACGTATTGTAAAATAAATAGAATAATACCAGATCTTTAAATATTTTCATGATCCGAACCATTTTTTCATTGCAAGGACTGGTGTAAATGGGTTTAAGGGAGTTACACTCGGTCTGGGTCAGCAATGCTCTTCAAAGCGTTGCTTGTTGCTAATCAAGTGCTAATTAACTCCGATCAAAGATCCATCTTGTTCCATTGTACCATTACTTCTATTGCTAGAAACATCATCGCCGTGATTCTCGACGCGCTATGCTTACACATACAAAAAAGACGAGTAGGTTAATTATTATTATTATTTTTTTTTTTAGAGGTGGGGTTATAATATCATGTTACATTACAATACATTACACGTTACATTAGTTTTCTGTTATTCAATTACAAAAGCGTCTGATTATTATTATTATTTCTCTCTTACAGGTCAACTTGCTGGCACTTTAATTCTGTTTTGCGCGTGAAATTTTATCGTGCTTAGCTTGCACTAGGCTACGTACCGGTAGACGAAACTGAGACAAAATTAAGTAATACGTATATTTTAATACCTCTATCGTGTACGAAAAATAACGAATTGAAAACAGACAAGTGCCAAAAAGATTTGAAAAAATGAACAGGTCGAAAAACATCAAGGGGGAGACAATAAATGGAACGTCAATAATTTCCGCGGGAATTAATGAAATAATATTACATGTAATGGTACTCCCGATTCGTCGAACGGAACGTGGCTTTTCTACGAACAATTTGCCGTCTACTTTTTTATTTTTGTTTTTCATTTTTTTTCAGCGACACGTACAAACACCGTTCAAGGAGGGAAATAGGACCCCTACGCACTGCCACTGTTCGTCTCTCGAAAACGAAATAAACTAATCAGGTATTGAGTATTTTCGGATTTAACACTGATAACGTAAAAATCGAGGATAAGAAGATACTAATAAGTACAACAACATGAGGATGACGCTGGGGAAAAAGAATCAAAATGTCTTGAAGAGAAATTTAACCCTTTCACGAACAAGATGTTTCTGAAAAATGTTTACTGTGGTACTGATTGAAGTTGGTAATTTGTGTCGATAAATTTTGTTCACATTTGTTTTCACAATGGTATAAAACTGTGTTCACCAAAGCAAATTATTTTATTACCTTGCTGTATAATATGCTCGTGTAACTTACCACAAGATTTTACTTCTTGTTGTAGTAACAATTCTGCATCAAGTTTGCATCGTATTATTAATAATTGTATGTTTAATCGAGGTGGTAAATATTTTATAACATCTCACTGATTTGGATGACTGATAATATGTTACGTAACAATGGTTTACAACTATCTTTCGTTTTAACCGATACTTGACAGATAATGTGTGACTTGCTGTATAACATGAAAAACATGTTATCAAGTTTGTTATAAACACTTGTCATTAACAAGTTTTATAATTTTGTAATATAACACATTATGTTCTTCAAGAATAAACAATAACTAATTCTACTTCACATATTTTCATTATTTGTAATAACCAGAAAAATATGTTATATACAAAGCCTGTTTGTTATGGAGGGACATGTGACGTATTTGGTTTTAAAATGAATTTTCAGATCATTGTACAGACATATGAAAATATCATGTTAAGAAATCATTAGTTCTTGTAATATTTTACATTTAAAAATGAGATATTTCATAGAAAGGTTTGAAATATTATACGATCTCTTTATCTTTTATTATAATTTAATATTTTGTCTAGTATAATGTTCTGATAATTTGATTCACCTAAAAAAGACATGGTTTCATTATAAAAAATGAAGAGAATCTTGAAATCTCCTCTGTGCCTTTATTCACGCAAAAAATATTTACATCGCAGTATATTCTTCTTCATACTACGTAAGTTTTGTATGGAATATTTTTTCGTATTATTACAAATAACGAAAATTCCGAAGAAGGATATTAAATATTATTGTTTCATCCAATGTGGTATGAATGCAACTTATGTCAATTTTTTACTTATAAAATTATTGTGATTGGAGTAGGAAGTAATATTTATTTTTTTATTTTGTTCAAGTAAAAGATTGGTGAAGTGATCAAATTATTATATTCAGATATAATAAATCACTTATTGTATATTTTCGGTGCTATCATGAATTCAGAGATAACAAAATGTGCCCAATTTTAATATTCTTAACACATAAATAAATGATGTGACTATTTCATCATTATATAGCAAATCATATATTTATGATAGACCGTTTTATGCTTCTATGTTGGTAGCAGAATATTGTATATATTGTATTCATATATTGTACAATTAAAATAGTTTCTGAAGTCTTAAAAATATAATTCACGAATTATTATATTTCGTTACGAACCTTTCGAATAACCCAATAATTGAATCGAATGATGATATAACAAAATATTGATATGTATTTTTATTAATTTCAAATTTTTTAGGAAAATTTTAGTCTTTATTACATTTCTTCCTTTTTAATAAGACGAATTTCATTTTCAATGTGCAGGTTTTCATTTTCATTTTTGCTGAAATTTCAAACCAATAGTAATAATATGATCACTTGGTGTAATGTTTCTAAACATTCGAAAAGAAACATGAAGAACATGATACAGAGAGTTTTTAAGTATTGGCCTTTTTTAAAAAAATGTATAAATTGATTTTTAAAATGTATTGAAATATAGAACACTTTAAAATTGAAATTGTAAATTGACAAAAAACAGAGGGAAATTAAAATTTACAGAAAAGAGAAATGAGTATCATCAAACCATTGATAAAGAAAAATTATGAAGACATGGTGGATACAGCATTGCACATTTTATTAATTTATTACGAATATTTTAAAATGTTCAAATGATCAATAATTAAAAAACCAGTTTTTATATCTAATTAAGAATTAATTCAATTATGTTATGATTATAAAATGGACACACATATGTTTATTTCTAATTTATTTCTTTAAATAAAATTTATAATTTTTTATTGTCATAAGTCGCTGTTATGGTACATAATTAACTTTATGCGGTATATGTTATTTTTAATCATCACTCTGTAGAGTATTTTACAATGATTTTTCAATTTTGCTGCGAATGTGAAACGGATAATTAGTCCTATCATTTCGAAATTTTATAATGAATCACGTTCAATAAATACAATCGTAAAGTACTTAATTTTCGAAAAAACAATTACATTTTTACATTCACTGGAGAAGTAAGCGTTTTGTGAGCTATTTTATTATATAATAAGTTAATATTTTTTAATTTGTCTTGATGCAAAAATTTAAATTAATAATATGTTAAGTCACTTTCATACCCATGAACAAATGTAACAAAATTTATCCTTTGATTTGAATAAAGTATCCTTTATATCAAACAAATTATATATTTTTGTAGCCATATATTTTTAACGGAGAAAAACGACTGAGATTGCAATTTTTGTTCTAAATGCTCAAGAAATTATCGAATTTTGCATTAATATAAAGTGTGCTCAACATTTCCTGCGTTCGTAAAAGGGTTAAACTTCAGTGTCTGTTTTCCTGTGTTCTAACGAACAGACAAAAATTTTATTTATCACGTTCGATTTCAGAACTCAATTGAGAATTCGATTGTCACAAAGAATCTTGTTTTATTTGTAAAATAAAACAATATAGTTTTAAACTACGCACATCATCTGTACACTATATTATTGCTCAAAATATATGTCAGAATTTAATTTTCATACGTTTTAATTACTAATTTAATTTAAATTTATATTTACGTTTTAATACATTAAACAAAAATTCTGATAGCGAACGTGTTAAACAATTAGTGTGTTCATCAGAAACATGGCGACGAGTAAAATGCTTGAATTAATTCGAGGATAGTCATGAATAAAAAGTAAATGAAAAAGGGGGTGGTGGGGTGGGAGAAGAAAACGAATAGGGAATGAGTAAAATAAAAGAGAGCAGCGCACGTTTCCATACTCGCATGAGGAAAAGCTTTTCTTCTCGGGTAGTTTGGTTTTTTCCATATTATCTAAACACGATTTCAATAAATAAGCTACCTAGGGAGCGATTTCTTTTTGGGGAAAAAGGGCCGGCCGCTCCTTACGTGGCGAGTCTGCGAGTACGAACGGGTCAAAGGTGATTCCATACGGTTTTCTTTTTTTATAGAACATTACAAAGAAATAAGGAATTTCTCACAAGGCCCAGGAACATACCTTTGATTCCGTTCGTCGAGTCGCCACCGCGTCATCTATTCGTGTAACTAACCTAGTAATACAGTCTGCGATAGCGTCCTAAAGATTAATTCCATTAACAATCAATAATAATATATATTTATATATATTACACGCAGTCACACGCGTTCAGAGGCAAAATACAATACCCTGTCACTTCATTATAGGCACCCATCTATTTTAAACTGCAGCTTTTCCTACGGAATGTTGAGGTTATGGCGTGTATAATAAATAGTGGAAAGTATGAAACCGTGAAAGAAACTGAGCACTCCTGTATTTCAGAGATAAGCGATCCTATTGATTAGTAATCACTTAGGTTGTCTTCTAAAACCTTAATAATCATGAGTGCTTATTAAAAATAAAATATAAAAGCAGTATTTTATCTTCTGCTCTATGTCTTGTAATGGACAACAGTTTTCTGTCATAAAATTATAGTTAAAATCTTGATAAAAAATATTTTAGAGTAATGCAAGCCAGCGAAAAATGATAAACATAATTGAAATGACAAATCAGTAGTTTACAGTACTTTTCTGTTTGATTTCTTACCATATAACAATAATTTTGTGTAAATGGTATATGGTAGTATACTAATGAAGATGATCATTTCATAAAATGTGGGTTCATAAGATTCTATTTTAAAAAGAAACATTAAGAATCATTTTTTAATCTCAAGATTATAAAATTTAAGAAATATAAGTATTTATAAATTCCAAACAAAATTCAGTTTTAATTGTTTCGTTTCAGAGTTAATTGATCTTGAAAACAAGATTGATCTTTGAAAGCAAGATCAAAGTTATTTATAATCAATTTTAAGATAATTAAATTGTGGATATTTATATATTTGTGACACACAATCTGATGTTGTTTATCGTTACGCACAGCGAAATTTAATACCGATAGACACATTTAAAACACAATACTGATATTGAATTTGACATTTATATTCGGTTATCATGAAGGGAAGAGAACTGAATTTATTTCTTAAATACAATGCAACCGCTCGAATGATTGGATAAGAAGGAACAAGAGTTTTCAAATATTAAATCGTAATTAAATAAAATAAGATAAAGTTTTTTATACTCTGTACATAGAATAACTTGATAATTCTTCTAATTTAAATCTAACCTAGACAAATATCCAATCTCATTAATACTAGGAAGGCTAAGAAACAAACTCATTAATTATAAAATGTTGAAAGTATTATTTTTCTAATTTAGAAAAGTCTTCCAAAATTATTTATCGTTACGTATATCTTCACGATTAGTACCGAAGAAGTGACTTTGATTTAACATAGATGTTTAAGAGAATATTATAAATAATCATACATATATGAGGTTTCGTCTTTCTAGGAATTAAGATACTTTTATGCAAAATATTCAAAAATTATACTTGGTGTACCTGACATACAGAAGAACTTTTTAAATATGCACTCATGAATTGAAACCACTTGCATTAACCTAAAAGGTCATAGAAGACACTGACCCTTGGATACCGAACGTATTTTCAAAATTTTCAAATATTTATACAATTTTTCTAGATGTATTTTTTGCAATACATGAAAGTCTTATTCAGATATTTGAGTATACGTTCCGTAATTTTAGAGCCATGATAGAACTGACCATCGTCGTTCATGGTCAATAAAATCAGGAAGGAGATTTCAGTGCTAATGTTTCTACATATTTGATTAAAGTAAAAACTAGTAAAGTAAAAAATATTTTGTATAAAATATTTAGTGCCCATAATGGAGTAGTATCAGGATACCGTACTTACGCACGCAAAACAAAAAATGAAACCAGAAAAATGCACACAAATACTTTAAGCTCGTACACGAACACGCAGTTTAAGCCGAGACTCTCAATACTATCTCACTCTCATTCCTATCAGAAAATAGACTTCTGTGTGAATTATAACGCTCGACGCGTAAAGTAATCGCGTTTCAAGTGTGTATACCGTGTAAAATAGATTTAGAGATCCCATTGTTTCTAAACGTTTGTTTCTGAACAAGTTCACTAAAAAATATATATACGCTATCGCATCTTGTTCTCCTGAAATTGTATACCGATTCATTTTGTCCAAAAAAGTTTCTTTTTTCTCTCTCTTTGTATGTGTATGTGTGTGTATGTGTGTGTGTGCGTTTTTTTATTTGTGGGTGGGGAGGTGGGAGCAATCGACATTCACACGCATGTCGTGACTCTCTTCGTATAAATAAGAGTAAAAATTCGTCAGGTGAACAGAGCAGCTTGTATCAATCGCAACGCGAGCATCGACATTAACGCGACGGTGATAACTGCGTGTACGTTGCGAGCACGCACGCACGCACACATTATTCATACACGCAGGCACGCATGCACGCACGCACGCTAAATTAGGCGGCGTAATTAGCACAGCGAGCGAGAGAGTGTTGGCGCGGCGTGAGCTCTACTGCGCAAGCGCGTAAGAGGGTTACATCTTTTCGACGCGTACCTTTCATCGTTCTTTTTTTCTCATATTTTATTTAGAAATATTCTCTTTACAAACGAAATTCAAATTCATAGTCGTTCGTTAAATACGATTTCTTTTCTCTTCTTGTTTACTTTAGGAAAATATTTCCACGAGGGTGCGCCGATTTGTAACTCTCCGCGCATCTATCGCGATCTATGACAGCGCTTGAAGCACGATAGCTATCCGATTGCGCAACGATTTAGGCCGATCGTGCGCAACGCAATTTATCTTCCATCGCTAAACGATCGATCGATCTCTAAGTCACACCAATATCAATTTCATCCCTTAACGAAACGAAAAGAAAAATTTTCATCGTACGACAAAAATTTAGCGATGGAACGAATCGTGAAAATCATGATATCGTGCAATACTTGCCTGAAGAAGGATTCAGTCGGGGGCAAGTGTGAAAAATGGAATCTAAACGAAAGTTCTAACATACCAGCAAGACTGTCTTCCTGCTAGTTCGTCCCGTTTATAATTAATTGTTCTTTTTTCCTTAGTTTTTGTTTCCAACGAATTGTATCGATCGAAAAGGCAAACAAGCAGGAGACATAAGGCTAGCCAGCTTTTGTTCGTTGCGATCAATCGAGGCGCGTGCTTCACGTGGTGCCGCTTAGTGGGTTCCTGACATCTCGACCGTACGTTCCACCAGCGTATTTGGCAGTCTGATCTCAGGTTCTCACAGATGTGGAGGAGGCAGTCTTGATCGGCGAGCCTAAACGCGGCTCAATACTTGCTGGCCTCGACTAACAGACGACTATCGTGTCGTCTTCGAGGCGTGGTGACTTTCTCACCTTGACGCATCTTCCAGCGATTCGAATGCCGATGATGATGCGTCGTATGAAGGATCTCCCTTGCACTGTCGACCTGCGACAGGGAGTTCTTCTTCGCGGCCCTCGTCACGGCTGATGGCTTTCTCGATACAACGTAAGTATCAATATGTGGATCCATACCACCCATGTCAGCATTCACCAGGTTGTTGTGATGATTGATGTCGGCATGGGGATTGTACTTGATGAAATTGAAGCACTCCTGTCGCCGAGGATTCTTCATCGGTTTGCCAAACTTGTTGAAGCCTAGATACCGAGAACTGTCTACCGCGCTTTTGTAGGTCAGATAGTCCCCGATGTAGTCCTCGTAGAACTGACACATGGGACCCTTTTGCTTTTTTGGCTGGAAAGTTAAAAAAACAATTGTTTATTCGCTTATTTATTATTTCTTACAAGTTATTATTTTAAGTTATTTTGTACCGGATTATGATATAACGTTTGCAGCACTTGCGAAATACAATTGGCATTTATTTATTTTACTTTTATTTCATAATATGTTCATTTTTCAATTTTGGAAGCATCATTTTTACTATTATTTTGATGATACTTTTCTCAAACTTTACTTAATAAATGCAACTGTTGCTATAAATGATGTACCAGGGTTAAGTACTAAAAGGATTAATAGATAGTTGTACTCCGATGTATGTCCTCATATATGTACGTTTTTTCGTAACATGATTGACAGTTTGAAACCATTCGCTAGTACTTAGGTGATAATTTTCTTAATTATTAACATTTGCAATTTAGACATTTTTAAATTTTCAAACTTTGAACTGAGGAATTTAAGGACTATTTTTGCAATTTAGGAATTTCGAATATTTGAAACTTGAGAATATAAAAATTTGGGAAATTGAGGATTTAGAAACGTACAGATTTTGAAATTTGGGAATTGTAAATTTAGAAACTTAAAAATCTGAAGAGCATGTAATTTGAAAATACAGAAATTTGTAGATTTGAAAAGGAGGGAATTTTGTAATTTAGAAATTTAAGAATTTATAATTGTAAAATTTGAGAGTTTGAGAAATTTAGAAATTTGTAAAGGTCATTTAAGAAATTGTGTATTTTAAAATTTAAACCCTGAAGAATTTAGAAGTTATTTAATTTCAGAATATTAGGTTGAACTCTTGGAAATTTGAAAAATTAAGGATTTTGAAACTTCAAAATTAAAAAATTTAGAAATTCGAGAATGCAGTGATTTGAAAATTTGTAATATTCAATAATTTAAAAACTTAAAATATCGAAAACTTGAAAATTTGTAAACTTAAAAATTGAATGATTTATTAACTTCGAAATTTGCAGATAAAAATATTGCACGCCAAATTTTTTATTTCAGAATAACTGATTCACATGCCAATACTGAATATTCTAGTATAACGTTCAACACCTAATTTGTAATGTAAAGTGGAGGGCGGGGTATTCTACAAAACAATTTTCTTATGTAGCACTTAAACGTGTGGACTATGCGGATTCAAGTATCTTCCTAGAAGTGGCAAATGGTAATGTTAATCTTATAAGTATGTATCAACGTTCGAGTAGCGGTTTTTGTGTTAATAACGCAGTAAGGTCTGCGAAACTCACGTCACCGTTGACGTAAATAAATATATTTTGTAAATGGTTTATACTAATTTTTATTAAATTTTACGTAATCTAATATTTGCTAAATTATATTGTTTTACTGTGCCACGAATAAAGTTTTTAATAGTTTGGAACAAAACATGTAAAAAATCATTTACGAATGATGTCAAAAACATTTGAAAAGTTCGTGGAAGATATACAGCAATTTTCATATAATTCAGAGAAATAGTTTTGTCTCGTCTATTATTTAGTGCATACATTTTGCAAAAGAATGTAATCTTGGTTAGAAGATGCATGTAATACTTGGTATTATCGTTAACAGAGTTATTCATAAATAAGATAATTATAAGCTCAAATACCGTTGATTTGTATGTTTATTGTAAAATAAAAATGTTCTAAAAGCTTTTTTAAATCACTGTACGTAGATTGTTGTCGGACCATTGATGTGTTGATATGATGATACGAAGGACTTGAATTCTTAAATGTCGATTCTTAGATACAGCGGAAATTTCAGTGTATTACTCAGTGAACTAGTTTTCCACTGGTTTGCAACGACTTTGACTAGAAAATCAGTGAAATATGCTAATGCCGCATTGTGAAGTCATTTTGAAACTGCAAGCAACTACGATGTGACTTTTCCAACTTACTTTTCTCAAGCTCAACTGTCGAATGCAGTTCATTTTACAAAAGTATTTTTCAAAGAATTAGTGTTCAAGAAAAAAGAAAAAATCTAGGTTGTATTTTGCCTAAGATTGTCACAATATGTCTTTTAATGTACGAAATTGTTATAAAGTGAATATCATTCGTTACATTGTCTCTACTGATCAGCGTGCTTTGCTGTTTCGAAATTTTCAGAATAATAGTAAATAAATTTGAGCACCAAATAATAACAGAATTTTCTACTGGCAATGAAGTTAGGGTTCGTGGCCATTCAAATGAGTGAAATTATTATATCATTTGTATAGTACTTAAGTAATATAAAGCAAAGGTCTCATGGAAGTAAATAGGTTAACCTTTTCAAACCAGATGTTTCTCAACAATTAAAAGAATACCTTTGATTACTCATATCACAACCAGATTAACAATAATAAATTTCAAACTAAAACATTATTGTAGTTTACTAATGTTATTTCTTGTATAATGTGTTGCAAATATACGTTTTTAAATTTACAATAAAATAAATGTCATGTACCTTATTATACACAGAAGGATTGAAAATGACTTTAAATATATACTTTCAAATTTATATTATCTTCAAAATATATTTCATCAAAGGCATATTAATCTAACAGCTTGTTGTTCAACTTTCTTTACTTAACATTAAATAAACTTTAGAGTTATTTATCTACTTCTACAGTATTAAAGCAAATAAAGACAATCAAAATGTTGTGCTTATTTTTGCTTTTACAAAACGGTGCTTATTTTGTAATTAACAATCCTTAATCATGTAAATCATAAGTAGGATAATTAATATAAAATTAAATAAATTTATTATCAAGTTTAACGGAAATGCAAATATTTAGATTTACATTTGAACTGTGAGTGCGTCATTAGTATATTTGATATTACACAGCACAAAGATAAAATTAAATTACTCTAATTTAATAAATTTTCTAGCTACCCGTCAGTAAAAGCGATAATGTGATTGATAAATCTAATATTCGAACTGCACCGTCCACTGCATTTTACTGATGCTTATAAATTTACTCGCTCACTTACGATAATGAAATATGTTTAGTAATTAGTAGACAAGTAATTACCAGGCCGACAAGTTTCCACCGCTTGTTGAAGCAAATGTATCGTTGACTCTTCTCCGCATAGATGTACAACTTCTTACTGAAATCTTCGGATTGCGTTGTAAGTTTTTCTGAAACATAAAATTGAACAAATAAACGATTACAAGAGTTACTAAATATTATCAAATTTTGACATTTTTAATATTGATTCGTGAAAGGTGGAGTTGAATTTTCACCAACGTGTACTTTCAATCATCGACATAAAATTTAGATTCCATTATATGGTATACATATATTAGTAGATACCATTTTTACAATACATGCTTTTGTTCAAAAATTTGAGTAGGCGGTAGTTAAATCACGCGGTGTAACATATTTTTAGAGATCTGATCACAATTGACTGGGGTTCCATCATTCAAGAATTAAGAGCTGATGCAAAAATTCACACTTTTCGTGCATTTAAATACTAGTATTCAGTCATTTGTTTTTTCAATTTGATATGTTGCAAATGTCTTTTGCTTTGATTTATTGTGTATTTCAATAAAAAATCAACCATTTTTTAACCAAAAGTATTAATGAAATGTTTAGGTAAGCGTTTCCATCAAAGTTTAAGCTTTAAATTAATAGTCCATAGGTGTAATAGCGTGATTTTTTTATGTAAAAAAATTCTATAAAGCTTCCAAAACAACAACTTAATATATGTATCAGAAACCATTCTTTTTGTTCATTGTTTACTGCAACTATGAACCAGCCATGTTGAATGAGGAATATTGAATAAAGATTTATATAAGCATTTACACTGAACGTAAAATTTATAACTGGTATATTACAAGTGTTATTTTGCGGTGTTTTCGTGTCATCGAATTGTGCAGAACAATCTACATTTCAAAATTCGCTATTTGGTATGCAACAACGTAATGCTTTCCAAGAAAACTATTTTTAAAATCACCGATCATTTCAAAACATCCAAGATATCATTCCCGCTTAAAAATTAAATTTATACAAAATATACCTACATATCTTCTAAGTTTAAAACAATTTCGAATAATCAATGTTCACTCTTTTCGTTTATTCATATTATTTTGGCGTAAAATTTTAACGAATGGTCTTAAAATGGATAATGCACATATCGTGTTCAAATTTTCATTGCAACATTTGCAAGAATATTTTTCTTCCCTGTAATGACCATGCGATGTATAAAATCTCGACTGACACATTCCTGGAAGTTGGATATGTCCTCTGCTCGAAATGGAGAGCCTAACACCTGTCACTTGAAATATCCCATCCATAACTGAAACACCGTTGTACTTTAAGAATTTTTATTGAATATAGAATAAGCAAGGTATACAACTTCGTGTTTACACCCTGACTCAACGAATGAGCAACCCATCTCATGTACAAAGCTGAGTACTAGTATCGAGAATTATACATATGTTGAAGTGGAAATAATATAGAATGTTCGCCTTTTGTTGAGTCACAGAAGTTTAAAAAGCTTGAAGAAAAATAAGAAATTGATATGTTTCACATCAAGAATTTCATATTATGCATTTTTACAGTTTATCTTGACAAATAGTTTGTTATGCGCGAACTAAATCATAAGAGTCTAGAATTCTTAAAATCTGACCTCATCCATAAAATTTTCTGGGATACATATCCTACATTTTTCAACGATGTACATGGCTTGTCGGATGAAACATTTTTATGTTCTTTAAAGCTGTTAAATACTTATTTGATGTTTAAGCAGACTTCAACGATTAAATATTATTTTTTAATAGCATCTGTTTGAAGAAAAATATGTAAACTTTGGAGGGCTTATAAAAAGAAAATCAAACTCTTTTTGTGAGTTGTGTAGTGATGTTATGAATTCAATTTAACGAAATTGTCACAATACTGAATATTATAATGGTACTTTGCTTCGAAGCACAATGTATCCACATGTAAGATCTACATAATGTTCCACCATTTTCGAAAGAGACTGATCTCTAACTTTACAAAAATTGTGATTCGCAGATCATACGATTCTAAAATAACAGAAAAGGGAAATATCGATATGAAAGTCGGTATAACACATTCGATTTATAATATCAGTATCTAAATAAATTATTATTATAAAATGAATATGCCTATTTTCATAAGTTTATGCATTTACAAATAAGTTTACTTTTGTATGCATAGATATGTACAGTTTTATCACTCACTTCATACATTTTTTATGAGTGACGGATTTGAACACGTGCACATTTAGATTTATATAAAATAATCTACATTTTGCAAAAATTCGGAAATTTCCAAAGTTAGTGATATTAAATCAAGGGATCCTCTGAAACAACAAATGTTTGAAATTGCACGTCTCCGAGATTGTAATCTCTGAACCTTCGACCGACGGTATGGCGGAAAATCATGGTGGTCCACATTAGCATCACTCCCTCTATTACAAATCTGATCTTTAGCCGCGTAAATAAAATAATCCCGTTAGAGAGTACAGTGTTCTCAGCAGGCTGGTACCATAAAGACATTCCGTCCTTCCCAATGGCAAAGCTTGGAATTGTGCACCTGTAAAGGCAGCCTCCTTTTTTTCTACCTTTCGTTATCCGGAACAAAGGACGCCTGCTTCTCCGTCGGCAGAATTTCGTAATAGCTGGTGCGAAAGAAAAGGGGAGAGACATGCCGTTGCACCGAGAGACGACGCAACGTGCACACTTCGGGGTCGACAGGACCCGCTAAGTGGCAAAGTACACACCGGTCGGTCTGTGCCTCCTTCATTAGCACCAACTAGCCACGGCGGCAGGCTTAGCCAACCTTTTCTTCCTTTCTCAATGCCGAAGAAGTGGCTGGAAGAGGGTCTACGAACATCGATGTAGGTACAACTTGCGCCATAAACCTCGACGAGGTCTCTTCTCGGAAATATGCCAGCTCGCATACCGAAGCACAAAACGGTTTACCTCCTGTATCCTGCGGTTTGTCCCTGATAACCGATACTTTCGGATAATTTTATGAACCAACCTCGAATTTTCCTGCCAACTCGGTTCGTCGGTGGACCAAACTCCAGTCAAGCGCTATCCGCCGTTTGTGGATTTCCAATTTTCACGATCTAAATTCTTATGGCCTTTAATTTTCAAACTATCAAATTCTGCAATCATCGAATTTTTTAATTTTAAGATTTCCGAATTTTTGAGTTCGCAAATATACTAATTTCCAATTTTTTGCATAGGTAATTAATTCTAAATCCTAAATTCTTGAATACTAAACTTCTAAAATTCTAAAATTTTTAAATTTCTAATTGCAAATTTCAAAATTCTAAAATTGGAAAATTTCCAAACTAGATTTGCGAATTTCCAATTCTAATTCTTAATACCCTATTTCTTAAATTTCCATTCTCCCAAATTTCAAAGATTAATATTTTTTTAATTAATAAATTGCGAAATTCAAACACCGCAATATTCAAATTTAAAAAATTTTGAAATACACAAATTCCTAACTTCTGGAGCACCAAAACTCCGAAAATCTAAGATTCTTAAATTTTCAAACTTTCAAATCTAACAATTTTCGAGTTAACAACTTACAAATCCCTAAATTTCCCTAAAAATCCCTAAATCCCTAAGTTTCTGAATTCGCGAATCCCCAATTTCCTACATATTCAACTTCCAAAATTAAAAAATTATGAAATTTTATAAAATTTCAAATTTCGAAACTTCAATATACTCAATTTTTTAAATAGCTTTTAAATAGCAATTTTTTAGACCTAAGTTTCTAAATTCTTGAATTTTCAAATTTTCAAATATGCAAATTTTTTAAGCTTCAAGCATTCAAATTCTCAAATTCTTTAATTGACCAATTCTCCAGTTTTCAAATTCTCAAATTCTCAAATCCTCAAATACTCAAATTTTCCAATTTTCCATTTTTCAAGCCTTCAAATTCTAAAACTTTTAGATTTTCGAATTTTCAAATTTGTAGATTGCCGATTTCAATCCAACGAGATTTGGAATCAATGCAGAAACCAGAACTTCTGTTAGTATTTACATAAAATTTTTGTATTGCAAGCTGTAAATGTTCTACTTGTCCAAAATAAAAGTGGGCTACATAATCGAAACTCCTCCAGTTTTACTCATTGGGAAAAAAATACACAAAACCGAAATGAGTTGGGCCGCTATATGTGTATCTGTGAAATGAATATTTGTATAAGCTTCTCACGTAAACGTTGCCATTAAATTTCAAACCTTTCATAAAATTAGCAAAAACTTGTATAGGATGAAAACTGAATTATGTTTGAATTCGTATAATTTTTTGAATCGCAATTTATTTAACTCCACTATTTTTAGACATGTAGTATTCAATTAAATATTCGTGGAAGTAAATATTTTACAAATACTTGTAAAAAATAAGTATTTTATAAATTATCTATATAAAATAAATATTTATTATAAAATAAATATTGTTTGTTACTATGAATAGTGACATATTTAATAATCACACATGGTACAAAAAATAAATGCAAATAATATGTAAAGGACAAAGTCCCTGTAATTTAATCCTAGATTTACATACAATTCATGACCTCTTATATTTAAATTAAAACCAAATTGTAAAAACAAATAAATAATAGATACGTATACTAACTAATGCAATGATTCTTTATCTCGATGAAGGTTGACATACATTTTAACAAAAGCTTCTTAATAATTTTCATAATATGAAATAAAAAACCTAAAATCCGCCATTTAGTCGGGTTCCGTAAATCTAGTGTTTAATTTCATCTGACTTTAAGCACGAAATAATTAATTTGCGTGAGCAGTACGAAAGTGGAATTTTTTAATTGATAGATGCTTGACTTGAAGGAAAAAAGCACAACGTCACGATCTTGGATTTTTCTGCTTTCTTCGTTTGCGGGTCACACGAGAATGAGTATAAGTGTGGTGCGTATAGAAAGGGAAGGAGGTAAGTCTGCAGGGTGGCCCATTTGCTGGAACCTCGTTAAATTCAAGTGGTTCTCGTCGGGTGCCTTCACAACATCGAAATCAAGAATGTCCCCGAACTGCCTCGTAAAGTCTCTCTTTCTTCCTCCTGGTCCATCTCTTTTTCCTTCTTTTATTTCCCTTTTTACATTTCTTTCGTTTTTTTTTTCACCGCCTCCTAACAGTCTTCACGGACGAGCAAAAGCAAGAGAGGACTTAATTTGACGCTGCTCTCTGACAAACCTTCCATGGTCTATACACAGCGCCAATTAATTGCGCCACTTTCCTTAATTAATTGAATTCACCTTTCAGCGAATGTCTATCGCAGTGGCATTCCTTTCAGTCGACGAAGCAATTTGTTCTTCTATCTGCTATTAGATCGGCAACTAAATTCCCTGACCTTTCGGTGTGATTTACTTCAGAACCACCACACGAATTTTATTGCAGACGAATCGAAAAATTATCATAAATATGGCATAAGTTTGTCCATACGAATGATACCTTATTCGATCAAAAATTGATATTTTGGAAATTTTAATAAATGATATACAACAAAAAATATTATATGAAAGTTGCAAATTAAATTGCCATCCTAATAATGTATTTTATATACCTGAATAAGCTTTTGATCGCTTTACGACTCCAATTAATAAACCATGAATAATACTTAGCATCCTATTATATTTTACTATTTTTTAAACGAAGAATTGAAAGAAAATGAGAAATGTTGTTAAACAAATTGGAAACTTAAAGGGTCTGAAATTACTAACGAATAAAAAAAAGAAAGGGAAATTTAGAGACTTATAAAATTGTAATTTAGGAAATTGTAAATTTCACATTTCTATTAATTTCCATGTTTGCAGCATAGGTTCCTTTTACATAAGAATTTTGAGTTTGGTAACCAAATATGTAAATTTCAATTCAAGCATACAAATTTGAATAAGTAACATTTACATATTTCTAAATTTGTGAATATATAAGTATAAATTATAATTTTGTTTAATTTATATGTTTTATAAATTTAAAATTAATAATTAGTAATTATTCAAGAATTAATAATTAATAAAAATTATTATTTATACTGAAATCATTTATCGAAATTCTTCAAACTTTTCAAATTTTTAAATATTCAAATATTAAGATTTTTCAAATTAGTAAATTTCTAAATTTTCGAAATATCAAATTACCAAATTACGAAATTATCAGATTTCCACATTTCCAAATTCCTTACATTATTAGATTCCTACATTTCCAAATTTCCAAGTTACCAAGTTTCTAAATTTTCAAAATACCAAATTACCAAATTACCAAATTACTAAATTACTAAATTACCAAATTACCAAATCTCCAAATGATTATGTTTGCCAAATTTTTGAATATCTGTATTTATAAGTTCGCAGATTTGAAAATTTACTGATAACTAATCAGCGGTGAAGTTTCTTTGCCTAGGGAAGTTTTGTCATACATATAAATTATTAAATGTATGCTTAATAATTTCACAGGCAGTAATTTTCTTGTTCCTCTAAAACTGAAAACCGGCATTCGCGCTGGTCAGTCATTTTCATTAAACCTTAAGTTTCACATTAATGTAGCACATATCCTACTCTGCGGTACTCTTATGTCATCAAATATTATTAAACTTTATATTCAACAAGCCGGTATCTGCGAATAATTTTGTTAAAGGTAAAATTGTCAATTTTATAAAGGAAATATTGATAAAACGTTTATACAGTAATCTTTATTAAACCTTAAGCTTCAAAGCAAATTGCAATAAGCGTTATTTTGTGACGCTTATGTGTCATCAAATCTTATTAAACCTTCTATGCAGCATCCTGATACATATATCGAAAGCTATGAACGTTCATTAATTTTTTGCTGCAGTTGATAATCAGCAGTATTAAACGAATAATGTTAAAGGAGATTCTATGTATTATATTTATCAGTAATAAACTTTAATCTACAGTCTACCATACCCTAAGCGCCACTTTACGATGCTTTTATTGTATATCACCAAATTCTACCTGTAACCAGTCACTTCGCATAATATTAAGAACATTCTCGAATGGTCCATGGAATAATTTTCATCAAACCTTAAGCTTCAAGGTGATATGCCGTAAGTGGTCATTTAGCATTACTTTTGTATCATCGTATCAAACTTTCAATGTTTCGAGATCCGCGATTCGATATGCGGCAACCCAATATAAACGTATCAACATACCTTTCCCAATGGCTCGCAATAAAAGTGAATATCGCCGTTTCCTTTGAACTTGATAATACTCCACGAGAATATATTACATTGAGTGTCATTTAAGACGTTATCAAATCAAGAAATTACCAACCGGTTAAAAACAGTTCCACGGATCTGTGAGTTGGACACAAAAATATATACATACATACATATGTATATACAATATGTACATATATAAACGTATAGGTATTATCAACGACAAAGTTCCGTTCACAAGTACAGCAAACAAGTTCGAAACTATCGCCAGAATTTTCCTTCTTCCGCTTTAGCAGCATTCGCATTGCAATATGAAGGACGATGTATGTATGTACCTGGGCCGGTAATGGCGGAGGAAAGTACGACGATAACAACTTGACACTAATACCAGCGAGTTGGAAAACGATACGTATACGCTGTTTGTTCGTTCCAGTTACCCATTACCGAACTCCTATACTTCCGATACCTAGTCGTCGTCGTCGTCGTCGAAGCAATCGGTACGAAACTTTGGTTCATTTTGAAACGATGCTTATCGTTATCAAATAAAGGAAGCGAGCGCCGTTCCCTGGCGCGGCAGTCGGAATAGTGACGGCTATATATACGTTTGTTAAGTAACTTGCCAGACGTATATACGATGGACTCGAAACATGCGTCACCGGCGCCCTGATTGCAATGTTTTGTCTAAGAAACTGGAAACCACTCTCTCTCGGTCTTTCAAAGCTTGTCAGCAAAGTTTCCTCGCGCCATTCAGACCGTCCTCTGCCATTCTCCAGAAATTATTAGGTTTACAAGGTTCCACGTTTTTTTGTATATGTCACGGTAACAGCGTTAATCCAATAAATGTATACATTTGCTACTGAATGTTCAGGGTGATTCTAAGAAGTGGAACGGGTTATCAATGTTTTATAACTAACAATAGTAAAAAAACATATGATGTAATATGTCCTACATTTCTATAGTTTCATTCTTTATATGGATGCACCGATGTACGCACTACGTTCAATTGCACTCTTTTCTTTCGTGCGACCCAATTTTTTTGTATAATCAATTTTTGATTATCCTGCGTATAAAAGTACTAACCCAAGGTTATAGAAATGTAAATACTTGAAGAGATATTTGACATATCATGTCACAATCGCACTTTATTACTATAATGCGTTTTTTTAATATTTTTCATTGATACTACATGTTTTAGTTGATTTACAATAACGTTCGAACAATACATTTTCATACACACTTTTAAATCGTCAACTGATACAAAAGGATTCAATTTTATCTTTTTAGTAATCCCAAAGAATGCCAATGCAAATTAGCTAAAACGTGTAATGGAAAATGTAAGGAAACGCATTAAAAAACGCTTAAAGTACAATGGTGGAACATCCGGATACTTATCATAATAAAGTACGTTTCTGACATAAAATGTCAAATATTTCGTGAACTGTTGACATTTCGATGACCTTGGGTTAGAACTTTTATACGCAGGACAATAAAAAGGATTGATTGGTTTAACCAGAAAATTGGGTTACATTAAAGAATAAAGTACACTTGCACTTAACGAATGCATTGGTGCATCCATATAAAAAGATAAGGTCGTACGAAGTTAGGACATATTATAGCACGTGACTTTTTTCTCTATCAATTTCTTCTATTTTTCATGAAAAAGGGTAGTAACCTGTCCCAGTTATCAGAATCACCTAGCACAGGGCGTTTTATTATTATGGCTCCAAATGGTATCAATGTTTCTATGATTAAAAAGAAATATAGGACTGTAAATGTTTTATTATAAATTTATAATAAAAATACCGAAATTGTAAATGACTTGACTTTTGTTTGATCGGTTAATGGTTTACTAAAGTCCGTGTTCAAATTGTCGTTCTTATGTATAAATGCAAAGTTCGCATCGTTGATAAATTCAATTTCTCAATTTGAATTTCATTTTGATTTTCTTGTCTTTCACTAACTGCAGCACCAAGTAAGAAATACAAAATCGAACATAAAATCATACATAGTTTTGATATCTTCGTTATAGTTTTGTAATAAAGAATTTATGATCCTACGTTTACATAACATGTTTTTTTGTTCTTAATCATAAACACCCTGTATGCACTTACTAATTTGATATGAACGTATATTCACAAACGATAAGATTAGAATTTTTATTCGTAGAGATATACATTTTTATATCTGGTTTACAACGAGTATAAATTTGCAGATTTTAAATAAATATTTGTGATACCAAAAAAGCAATCTAACCATATGACATATTTACTTGATGTGCCATTTCAAGTTCAGAATTTGCCATTTGCAAATTCAAGTTCAGAAATATACTTCCTATAAATTTACACTAATACTTAAATAATTCTTTATGGTACTTAATACCAGTGCGCAATTTTTATGTCTGTATATATCACATTTACCTTGAAAATGAGTCTAATGATTTTTGTGGAAGAAGTTAAATCTATCATTTTCGAGGACGAGGAAGCGATTGAGTTTGATTTTAACTTTGGGAAAATTTATTTCGACTTGTTTCTATAATTACTGATATTACGTTCTCAGTTCTATAGCTAGGTGTCACTAGAACCATTTTCTTAGAATTTACTTCGAAATAAACAAGAATGAATAACAAAATAATAAAAACAGTTAGCAATTTAAAAACTAAAAAATGTCCGAAAATTTAAATTACATATAATACAAGCTATGAAATAAAATAAATATAATATGAAAAATATGAAAATAAAATAAAGAGCATATACAGGTTATGTCAGGCATAACATTAGAAAAATTTATTTCATTTCCCCAAACATACATTACAAAAACAAAATAAGAAGAAATAATTAATTTTATTTACAAAGTATAAGCAAATACGATAAGTACTGAAGTCCAATGAAAGCAAACATACTACTGAAAGTAATTTCACTCTGTACCTGCTTCTGTTGCAGTTGAAAGGAATTAAAAAATATCAAGAAAGAAATTTGTCTTTCTCACTGCGTGACAGTTCAATCAAGGCAACAAGTAATTTCTTTTATATAATAAACAAAATTGGTATCCTCGATAACTCGACTGATGATCAATTGATATTTCTCGTTAAAATTGAGACGGCGTTTATTCACGATACGCTCATATGGCGTTCGGTAAACGAGGGGATGAAGAAACAGCAACTAAATTTTTCGTTGCGAAGCTCTGTCTTCTGATCTTCAAAACTTTCCCCCAACCCTCAATTGGTCTCGTTTTCTCTGATCGGAGCCGCCACGAGATTAGAGGCTGCCAAATGAATTAAAAGCCAATTTTAATCAAAAGCGGGCACCGGCTTTTAGGCACGATTACCCCCGATAATAACTGGTAGGATGGGCCTGCGTATAAGCGAGAAAGAGCGAGACAGAAGGAAAGAAGAATGGATCCCATATATTACTTCTACGTGCTCCTCGCGATACAGGAACCGATTCTTCGTTCGTTATAGGTTCGCAACTAATAGCCTTTTTTTTCTACAGGGAACAAAATACCCCGAAATCTTCTTCCTTCTACAGGGTGTCCTGTAATATGGGACCTACTTCAGGAATTGATTCATGATTTTTAAACGATAGTTTTTATAAACGTACGTTCAATTTAAACTCGTTTACGAAATGCTGCAAGTGTTGTGTTGAGTTAGTTAGTATCTGAGTAACCAGATTGAGTGTTTATGGAAATACATAATTTATTTCTGTAGAAGATAGGTAAAGATATATCACACACGTTGTTGGACAGAATTGAAACTGAGAATTAGTGAAACAAAAGCTTCATGTATTTATATTAACCTTTGTGTAACCCTTCAATTTTTTATTACATTTGTTATTTCATTTATGCATATAGAACGCAGAGTCAGAGTGCAGTAAATCACACTTCTCAAATTTTGGAGAACGAATCGAAGGTGCAAAAATCTTGGAATAAGATATAGAATTAATATCATCGTTGTAGTATTATATTAGAAACTGAACGTTTTTCAAGGAAGTAATTTTATCATCGGAAAGAATAAAAAACTTCATATAAGGAATATGTAAAATATCATTTTTGGAAATAAGGGAATTTAATACAGTCTGAATCTA
Source organism: Megachile ligniseca (assembly GCA_945859555.1). NCBI lineage: Eukaryota > Metazoa > Arthropoda > Insecta > Hymenoptera > Megachilidae > Megachile > Megachile ligniseca. The sequence continues at coordinate 1,377,548 of OX243785.1, forward strand.
CGGTCGAGATAGGGGCAGTAAAACAAATTCGATTATTTGAATTTTCCGAAGTGTTCGAATATTCGCAGTGCTCAAAGTGTTCAAATGACAAAACCATATTTAAAGTTATTTGTATTATTCGAGTATTCGAAATTATTCAACCGTAGTTGAAATACGTATATCTCGAAGAAAAGCAATTTAAAGCTATAATTTTTGGCAATAATTTAATTATCTGGTTTTAAATGTACAATAAATAAAACTAACTAATTATTTGCTTTATACTAGAAATAAAAATCTGAATACTACGGACAAAATTTACTGTTAACAAATTTTAAATTAACACTGCTTTATATTATTAACAAAAACTTTGTATTTCATACGTATAAACACATATTTTTCTATATTGTATTCCGAATATTTTCATTCCATTACAAAGGATCGCCGAAAAAGATTGTAAGAACAGTCTGAATCATTTTATTATCATAGATCAATACAATTTTGAATAAAAAGTTTATTCATGCAAAAGAAAACATTATTTCTGTAGATATTATTATACACTCGCAACTTTTCAATGGCAGTATACATATTTTTATAGACGTGTATGAATGATGTTGAGAGTTCATTTTATTTGGGGTTCCGTTTATCCTGTGCAATTTTCAAAGTAAAATCTCTTACTTCCATAATGATAAATTGGTATGTGCTGGTACCTGGGATTTAAGATAACATCTGATTTAGCAGCTATATCTGCTTTATCGTTCTCCTCGGCGCCAATATGAGATGAAACCCATGCAAATAAAATTTCAATATTTCCAGTGGATTGAGATATGATCGTACATTTTTTCAGTTATCTATCTCATAAAAGGGTTATCGAGATTTACATTTTATAATGATGAAAGTATACTTTTAAAACACATTATTATTATATATTTCGTAGTTAGGTCATTTTCAACATAATGTAATGTAATAATGCATAAATGCTTGTAACTTGTAAATGTTTAATTGCATAAGTTTCAGACGAAATGGTAAAAATTTATTTTGGAAGTCCATATAACGAACAGTATTTTCTTCTGGGACAATCGAATCACATTCAGTCATCTTCCCTTACGTACAATTAGATTTCACAGTGCAATATTTAAAACTTGTGGATGTATTACATTTATACTAAGATAACACTCAAAACAAAAGTTAGAACAATTTTAAAAATATCTTTAATAATTTATTCTCTCATGGTTAACAGTTTCAAGAATAATGTAATCTATTTAATTCTCTTTAATTAAATTTGTTTAAACAAAATTATATTGCTATAAATCTTCAACTGATGTGGAGTCACAAAAGAATTTTTATACATTTATGTTAATATTATATCTAAAATTTTAATATAACCAAGATGGACTCTTATTTATAGGCTCAATAAAATTCACCTAAAATTCTGCAACATCCAGTTTTCTTATTTTTAATTTACATTCAAGATTTATCAAAATGCATCAGTGTGCATCATATCAATGTATATGTCTGAGAACCACTGTAACACCACAATTTCGCGGCGTCGGCGTTATGAAAGCTATAATACGACGTGAAAGCGAGTAGGCCGGTACCGACCGCGTAAGCAGAGGAATAAGGGAAATAAGAGCTAAAAAAAAGGAAAAAAGGGAAAACACGCGTATAACCGCGGTTCTTGTTATAAGCCTGGCACGTATAATAGCGATCCTATCGTTAACACCTAAATGCACGATTGGCTACAGCACGCACGACTATCTTCTCCCTTTCCCGCTTTTTTTTAATGCACAAAATTACAAAGGAACGTAAATGGAAAGAATGCGCCGGTTGTCCCAGGACGGATCAAAATTATGACAAGTGAAACCCTGATTTGCTCGGCTGACGCGATAATCACAGCTCTCCGCGACTAGAATAATTAAATTCCAGGTCGACCGAATGCCTCTGTCTCTCTTCTTTCGTCTCTTAATATGGTTCACCTCTTTTATCTTTCTTTGCTTCCCTTCTTTCCGTTTCTTCTCCCCGCATGGAACAGGCAAGGTGTCACATTGTGAAGTATATCCTGACTGCGCTTGAGGATTGCGGTTACCCATTCAAGGAAATTAAAGTTCCTTTGTGGATCAATTGATATTGTGTAATGTGACAAGAACATTATAACAATCGATTTAATTATATGCGTGACTCTATTCGATGATTAGATCTGGGCCTTTTAGTCGAGCGACGAAGAGTTGGTCATTATTTGTGTTCGTCATTAATGATAGTTATTATCGAATTATTCTCGACAAGTATTTATTACCGTTTTTACCAGTTGTAATGATTGTTTTAATTTGTGTGTTTAGTTATGAGAATATTGTACTAGTGTGTGATAAATTGTTATAAATTGCATATAATTTAGATATTTATCAACACATATGTTTATATACTTCTCAATAATTACAATACTGAATTAGATAGTACATTAATATAGCACTACATTCTATTAATATAATACATGTTTTTGTGTATTTATGTCATTTCGCCTTTCTCTACTTCATTTTCATTTATTTTTAACTTTGTCGATAAACTATATCGTTCATGTCAGAAGTACGGATACATTGACAAATAGATATGGATAACAGTGTTCCATGTTATACAACCGTTTCAGTATCTTCAGAAATACATGAAACAACTACATTAACAATTGAAAATCTCAACGATCACATTCTTATATGTCTCACAATGGAATCATTCACCTTACCCCCTTATAAACTTTTCACAAAATAACTTGTTCCCTTCAATATCTGTATAAGCCATAGTACTATACTTAAATATACAGATGTTTGTTTAAAAGAGTAAAGGTTCATGATAAAGAATCAGAATAGAGTAAACAACTGAAGGGTTGACATTACATAGAAAAAAGGTACCAGTCACAATTGTTATACTTTATAGAATGATGCAGGTGACCAAAGATTATTGAACCTATAATTTAACTTTTTACTCTTACCCTACAATTTTCTAGACAGTTGCGTCTTTTCCAGCTAACTAATAATTGCTACAATGTTAAGACAAAGAAAGAAAGTTATAATCTTCATTTTGCATTTATCAATCCCTCTGATACCTTACATTTATCTCATTCTTCAGATTAAAATCAAAAAACAAACTCGAATCCAACTGCCATGAACATACGAGTCTAGTTCGTCACATTCCAACTGTAATTCGAATAAATTTTGTGTCATGAATGTGACACGATATTATAAAACAAAGGATTAAAATCGGTTGTATCCGTATCTTGTCAACAGTACGATACGTTACCAACAAAAAGAGAGCCTCGTAAAATCGTGATTCTCGAAGCGAAGCTGACTAATTAGCAAAGGTGTATTCAAACAAACAATTTTCCACGCGAAGCTAATTATCTCCGAAGTCCGCTACCGCTTCAGGAATGCACGAAGTTGTTCGCCAGTTAGAATTCAAGGTTTGAAGGACGCTCTCACGATGTCTGAAACCCTGATGCAAGCCAAGCCGAACTGAGTTCGGTGTTGTCGGTTCGTTTCGTTTCGCGGATGAAGCTTGAGTAATCGCCGGTCAGAAGAGGCTCGTTGTCGAGAGTAAAGTGCCGAGAGAGGTAGGAGATGCAGAGTAACAGACGGAAAAGGTGGAGGCAGAACGGCAGCACCGGCAGCAACGGCAGCAGAAGACGAAAGAGGTGGAAAAAGAGGAAGAGGTGGACGAAGGTGATGGATCTCGGGGAGGTGCAGACGCGGCTCAGTGTGCGGCGCGAAAACTGGCTCCTCTGTTTGCACAAGCCTTCTTTCCTCCTTTCAGACCTTCCTTCTCTCCCCTTCCTTAAGTGTCCGAGTCAGAAGAGGAGCCGCCTTGCGTTTGCGTTGCGGATAGGGCGGACAGCTTGTTGTTTGTATTGACTGTGGACACGTTTGGGAATTCCAGGTTACCATCGAATCCAACGAGTCCAAATATAAATTCCAGCTTCACCCTCGCAACACTAAACTCTCAATTCCTTTGATTTTTATATTATTCGCAACGACGGTAATGTTGTTTTGGTTCTTATGCAATGGCGGTCGACATTATAGGTTCACTTCGTTCTCAGTTGGTTTATTGTTGTGGGTGAGACTGTTACTTTTTCTCCTTGTGGTGTAACGTGAGAATGCGGGGAAAGTAATGATACGAGATGCGATTTCACAGTTTTTACATGTACGATTATTGCACTTTTCACGGAAAATTTTATTCGTAAGTTGAACTAAATTGGAAGTTCACTTGTATAAATAGAGCTTATTTAGTGATTAACTAGAATATAATTAATAGAGATGTGTACATTGAAGGCTGAGACGAAGCTGATTGACAAAATTTTGGAATTTGGAAATTTGAGGATTGCGAGCTCTTGAAAATTTGGGAGTTTGTGAAATTAAGGATTTAGGATTTTGAGATTTTGGAATTTTAGGAGTTTTAGATTTTGAAAATTTGGGAATTTGGGAATTTAGGATTTTTTATTTTGGGTAATTAGGATCTGGCGTATTGGGAATTTTGAGAACTTGGAATTTTGGAATCTTGTGAATTTGGAAATTTGGTTAGGTATAGTATCGATCGCATATTTTTAAGGAGAGCCTTTCAAATACCTTGCATTATAAAATTTTCTTGTTTACAACAGCAAATGCAATTAAACATTGTCACAGTATTTAGAAACAGTCATTATAACAGTGATAAAGTTAACTTGCTAATAAATATTCATGTGACTAATTGTATTCGTCATGCATATCAATTCACAGATACACATAAAATTTACTGGTAATTAATTACCGAATTTCGTAAATTATTTTACATATCTCGATAAGTGATATCAGTGCCGTGTATAAACCTCCTTGGACCCTGGGCATACAAATAAAAATCAGGTTCTTTATATAAAAGAGAATTCAGGTAATATTAATTTAAAAATCACCATTTTTTAAGTATTAATTTTTATTATCGTAATTTGAAATTATAAAAAAATTCATAGGTATTGAATTACTTTCAATAATTTAAAAATGATTATTTTTTAATTTTCATTCATTATTTAATTTTAATTACATATGAGTTCCCTAACTAAAATTTATTAAATTTTATTAAATTATAAGTTCACTAACTTACATTTAATAAATCTTATTGAATTTAGTTTTATTAATTAAACTTAATAAGATTAATATCCTCATAACAAAGAATTTTTTAAATAAAGCGATGAGAAACAGTTGCATGTACATATGTTTATTTTCCTTAGTGATCAACACATCAGTTCCACAGTGAACCGTGGAGTACAAAACTTTCTCTCGTAACAGCCATAAATGTTTAAAATTCGATTTCTATGGAAAATGACCATGAACCTCGCAAACCCTGAGACAATGGTCCTAATAAATAAGCAAGCAAAAAAATACGAGCTTCAACAGTGAGATAAACAACGCTTGGTCGAAAACAATCAGCACAAAACGAGGAACGTCGAATTTTATCGAATGTCTTCAATGGTCATTTTCTTTTACTTCTTTCGAATCTTTCTGTTCGTATACCAGGAACATAACTCGGTTATTAGTTCGTAAAGATAAAACCGTGACTAGGATGAGACCTACGGTGGCGTATGGTAGCGAAAGCGAACGAGATAAGGGCTCTGACCCTAGGTCGATCGATAAGGATCGCTATAAATTAAGATCTTTAGTGCCATAGCTTCGGACGTTTATTTCCTCGAGAAGTGCGCTACCCTTTCGTTCGGAATCCTTTTTAGTCTACAAGACTATCGATCAGAGGAGATAACGTCATGGTCGAGTGCCTCGTGTCAGACGATTACCCGATTTGATTCAATTAACCGATCGACCTGTTCTGTACAATGACCGCACACGATGCGACGATTCGTTTATATCAAGGTTGTCCGAACACTGATGTCCTGCGGTTGACCTCATTTTATTATAACTACACTCTCAATTTTTAATTGCTAATGGTGACTCGTAGCTATGAGGTTAATTCCAGATTATTTTAATAAAGAAATAAGTTATAAAATTACTACTTTTATTACGGTAGTTGTTTTTACAAAAGTTTATATTTAAAAACTTGCTATACTTTGACTAATTTGACTCGTGACGCACTCACGCTCCAAATGTAATAAATCTTATTCGAATTTTTAGTTTGTTTCAATTTAAAGTTTAAGACCAATTATAATTTGCATAGGCAAATGTTGCTGAATATAAAATAGATATAATATTTTGATTTTGTTAATTCAATTTAATATTGTAACTGCGAATAATTAGTTCTACTGACGCACTTGATAAATTGTACCTTAAGGATTAATATGGAACATGATAGCTCAATAAATAAGTTGCTAAATTTATCAGTGACTATATAAAATATTTTGCCACAAAGGAAACACTTTGTATTAACCTTTGTCATAATTATATTAATTACGGTAATAATAGTAATTGTATTAACATTTGTGCTTCAGTTTAAAGTCTATCCTTCAATTCAAAATCTTATTGCGTATGATGCTTAAAAATTTCTTTAAAGACAAGTTAAATAGCCAAAGATTTAATAAAGGAAAGTTATAAAATATTACGTTTGCATGATTTATCATTAAATGTGTTTCTTTTTGAGTGTTCAAAAAACACTTTATCAGAAAATTTATTTTTATCTTGTTAGAATAATTATTATTTTCACAGGAGAGCACATCTGATTTTCATAGGAGAGTTTAATAATTTGTAAATTTGGGAATTTTAGAAGTTAGAGATTTGAAAATTGAGGAAATTGGTGGTTTAGAAATTTGGAAATTTGGAAAGTTGAATGTTTTGAGATTTAAGAAAAACAACATGAGAATTAGGAAATTACGAAATTTGGGAACTTGAAAATAAAAATATTTGTAAATTTGTAAATTGATGTTTGTCAATTTGCAAGTTTTAAATTTAGTAATTTAGTAATTGTGAAAAATTACAAAAATTTGTGAATAAAACAGTTTGAAATCTTGGAAATTTAGAGATTAACTCTGACATCTTTTTATCTGTTTATTTTTATTTTAAACTTAAATTTTTGCAAACTTAACCATTAACATGCGAATTTATTATTCATTTTGTACTAATTTTGTCATCTTTTAATACTAGTTTTCTTGGAATGCTTCTAAAGTCCGATGTTCGATATTAGGTGAAACTACCCTAATTAAATTAATATAAATTACGAATTTGTAGGAATATATAATGTATAACTTATACAAGTAATAGTTTAATTATACGATTTAAAATTTTTTGAAATTTTTGTGTAACCATTTGAAACCACGAGCAAACACAAAATATTTTCGTAGAAATTTTACGTTTAATCTACGTCTGTTCTGCTATTTATAGTAGAAAACATAAACCCCGATGAAATTTAAACATTGAAATTTGTAATAATATAATCTATTAATAGATAAAAGCTCATTGAAATTTGAAAGGAACAAAATGAAGGTACTTCAGATAATAATATTTAGCACAGTCAAATAACTTCATAATAACGTCAGGCCTTATGCTGCTCAATCGACTGAAGACAAGATGCAATTGCACTCTTCTGATGCACTGATCTATATAAATGCATAACCTTAATTTCAGAAGAAGCATCGCTCGGCACTATTTAACCCAATAATTCAAAAAAATTAATCCAATCCAGCTTAAGATTCGCAAAATGCACAAAGGTTCCAAATTTTATATTACAATAGTTAAATTAATTACCAATAGTTTACTCAAGAAATACTTATGACACGTAGAAATGCGAATTATGACACATGAAATAATAAATTAGGGATTGTTTGTGACTCATAAGAAGTTACGCTTCGATTTACACATATTTTTGAAGTATACATTCACTTTTATTATTCACAGATGCCATAAGTGTTTCTTCAATAATACGAGCACTTAATTTTGTATAAATTTTTAATAATTAATTACAATCTTACTTACGGTAGGGTGCGTTTTGATCATCGCGTCCCATGGCCTTGATTGAACGACCTATTACAGTGACATTGCCGCTGCTGCAAGTCGAATACAAACTCACGGAGCGCACCATTGCCGGTACCGCCCCGCACATCACCACCTGCAATCAAAAAATCATTTTTCAAAAGGAAATTTTTATTTAAGTAAATAAATTTTCTCCAAATTTCCAAATCCTCAAATTATCAAATCTCCAAATTTCCAAAGCCTCAAATTATCAATTGCTAAAATTTTTAAATTCTCTTTCCGAATATTCAAATTATCAAACCTTTAAATTTCAAAAATTTTCAAGTTTCCTAAATCTCAAGTTACGAAGTCTTCAAATTTCGAAACTCTCAAATTACCAAATTTTTGAATTGATAAATTCAACTATCCGTAAATCTTAAAAGTTTCAAGTTCCAAAATTTCTATATATTCATACCTCCTATTTTTATATGTATATTCGAAATTTAAGTCTAATCGGGCCAAATTTCTCATTTTACGAAATGGTAAAGGAACCACTACAAAACTTAATGAGTCTATCTATATTAGTTACAATAATTAATAGTACGCAATACAAAATAGCAACTTAAAATAACGTGAAAATGCAATATAAACATGTAATGTACATTTGTACTATATATACTAATGTACCATATATACTAATACATATAATATGTGTATATGTATCTGTTTACATGTTACGTTTGAATTTTAGTTATGTTGGTTTGGCTTTCGCAACAGAAACAGTCATATTTATTACGACACAGTAATATGGCTTATTAACGAGTTAACTGCTATAGTAAAAATAGCTATATGCAGTAAAGCACAATGCCATATCGTTTGCTGAAGAGATGATGATGCCATTTCACAATTTAAATTTTCAGTTTAACATTACTGGCATTATTCGACAGTAGATACGTGTTCACAATATTAGCATAATATTCACACTGCGTATTTATTCTTTCTCTTTTATTTCTGCAGTTGTGCAGTTGAGGTATGTTATGTTGGTAATTCCAGTCATCAGTGATTCTCACAGCATTTGACGCGTTAATGACCTTAAACGATACATAATGCCGTATAATAAATGTCAAATAGTGTTACCGTTAAAAATTTGCACCCTATGAATACATGTCATTGTTAGTTTAAGGCGAATATTCATTTCATGTAAGTTTCAGGTACATTAAAAGTCATGTTTCCATTTCTAATATTCTAAGTGGTATTTAATGAGTGTCAAATAATTGGACTATTTGAAAATTCAGTTTGTATTATATGCAGATATGGATGCATGAGGTTATGCGGATATGGGTATATGGAAATATGGGAATATGGAGATATAGTGATATAGGAACATGGGGGGACAGCGATATACGGATATAGAAATATAAGGATACGTGAATATATGTCTATAGGGATATAACAACATAAGGATATAGAGAAATATAAATAAAGGGATATAGGTATAAAGCAATACAGAAATATACAAATTTAAAGATGCAGGAATATAGTGATAGAGTTTGAGATCTGGGAACCGAGAGGACAAGAAATTTGGGGAAATAGGAATCTAGGGTTATAGGTTATATTGAGATATAGGGATTTAGGAATATAGAAATACATATACATGATATAACACACGCACATACAACGCATTTGTACAATACACTCTTCAACAATATACCTGAATAATTACTTATCAAAATAGTTATAAAAAATATTCACTTTCATTTTTAATTTTTGGTGCATACAAAAAGTAAGGCTAATATTTTAAACGGTGTTTAAGGAATGACGAATTGATGGTACCAGATTCTGATGGGATCATTAACTTTCAGCGTTTTCAAAAGGATGAAAGAACGATCCGCCAGGCGTGTTTCAAGCTCGACGACCAAACGCGAAATCGTTAAAGACGTAGCAACTCCTTCACGACCACTGGCAAGAACATTTTTACGATCGATTCACATATCACGGCATCGAATCATTCGTCGAGTCGTTCCGTAGCGGATCTTTTTTGCGATTCCCTTGCGGGAGTAAAAATCCATGGTTATCGAAGAAAGACAGAGGAACGTCGTTACAGCAGGGACCACAAAAGATTGTATACCGAAGCGGTAAGATTTGTTAACGAGCGAACACGAGCTGTCCATTAATGGTCGTAGAATCTGACACTTCTTTTTATTTCGCGAATGGCGCCGTTACAATGTTATGACGGCCAAACGAGCAGACTCAGTCAGGCAACTAGGGCCCTCGTTGCTTTGTACACTTAAAGTATCATAAAAATACTTATAATCCTCCATTATCTCTTTAATATTGCAAGTATAATGAAACGAAAATGAGATGATTAAAATATCAGCTGGAAAGGTACAATTTATGGTGACAGAAAAAAATACCAAAGTATCTACCATGTTAAATTAGACGTAATTCGTCTCTTTCCTTGTTATATATAGGCCGACATGATACTTTAAGGAAATTATACCATTTATTTATTAATCTTTGATTTTTTAAACAGAGTTGGTACAGCTTGACATTTGTTATAGAAATATGTTACCTGCTTGCACATAAAATGTCTCAAGTCAAGTCTGAAATATCTCAAAATAAATTTCACATATTTTAATTTACGATGCTAGATGTCATTGTAGTCAATCAAAAACCGCACATTGGTAACAAAATGATATAAAAACAACATCATTTAAAAACAATATTTATCAAACTAACAAATCGGTTCGAAACATCAAAAATCTGAGATAGTTTGATGACGTACAAATGCTATAAACTGACACTCATTCTATGCCAATTTGAAGTTTAAAATTTGCTTATAATTTGTTTATAATATTAACTGTCTGTTAGTCATAAAATCGACTCGTTTATTACTATTATTAATAAATGATATGACTATTTCCTGAAAAATGCACAATTTGTATGTATTAACAAGCGATCTGTATTGTCACTATTTATAAATTTGATATTATTAATAAAACTATGCTTGGATATACTGCAAAATTACTAATGAACCCATACCTGGATACATTATAATTAGTCATGTTCGTATTATAACGCTATAAAAATTGAAACATTCAAATTATGAATACATAACACCGACCGCCAAAGTGTTAATTTCTTTAACAGAATCAAGTGACAGACTGCTTATGGTGAGACTACTTCAATTTCTCCTGGAAACCGACCACGTTTGAAAGTGCGGATAAGTCTGACCACCACTACTATACTACTACTATCTCTGCTATCCTTTAAATGCTAAACATACGGCTGTGGTTGAAACTTTTTTATGACAATGAGGTTGCTGCACGCAACGTATGCACTTCTGCGTAGCCGCATTGCAGTATTGCACATGTATGTGCACATAACGACGAAGTCTCGGTTCTCTAATTAATTCAACGACATCATTATGAAGGTCGCGAATCAACGATTCCAATTGCAAATTAAATGTCATTCAAATATCATACCTTAGTTATTCGTTAAATTCTCACTTAATTGTTGTTGTCTGCGTTTACTATTCGAGAAATAACTAAATTTATTTCAATCGCAGCAACTGCTCTTTTAATTATTTATCGAATTGAAGATACATTTACTGTGCGGCTCACAACCGGTATCAAGGATACATAAATTCATTTAAACGCAATTTAAATCTGCTCCAGATAATTCTGTTCCGATCGTCCTTCCTTATCGTACAGGATACATTGATCATAGGTCTCAACCGTAATAACTTGTGCTCGTTATCAGTTATCAGTTATGGTATAACTATTATAAATGTTTGATAACAACAAAACTAGAAATACAAAGTTCCGAACAGCAATGCTATCAGGAATATAAATTTAACATGCTTTACTAACGATCAACGTATAAATTAGTAAAAATGGCTGACACGTGTATAGGTTTAACGTTATATACAAACGAGATTCTACTTATTTATAACAATAAAAATAGTAAAATTTGAACGATATAATATAATATTTCAAATGTATTTTAGAAGCTTTTTTTAATGAAACCTCAATGGTCCCCCTGCATTCGTTTTGTACATCAATTCTAATCTCATTAGAAGTTCTTTCTTGTAAAACAAGGATGTATCGATAAAAATAAGGCACTCGAATTTGTAAACGAAAATGTTCTATAAATAGAAAAGATAATATCTTCAAAAGACAGTGTTTTGAAAATTTTTTTACTGAAAATGAAAAAGAATTTAAAATTAAATATGTGCTTAGATTAGTGAAGAATTGGCTCTTTCAATTGAGTATTAATTTCAATTCAATTACTATTTCTGTTCATTCTAATTCTAGAATACACAAAGTGAAATGTATTTTAATTATAGGAATATCAGAAAAATAGTAAGTTCGGTACACAATTATTTTCAAGTTGTCTTATAAATGCACTTTCGACGTTTAGAAATCTACAAAAAGTAATTGCTATACTATGTGTATAATTTGATAAGGTAAGATATTTTCTCCAATTAATGGTCACGCAAATGTCACTTATTAAATATAGTAATTTTTTTCATAAAGTGAAGAAGGTAAATGTAATAATATTTTTAATAAAGTGAAGAAGGAATACAAAAGTTGTATATTCTGACTTTATGATTTTCAAATTCTTAAATTTCTATATTTGAAATTTCACAATTGTGAAATTTGTATATATTCAAACTTTCTCGTGCCCAAATATGCAGATTTCAAGGTTACTAATCTTTCTACATTTAAAAATTCCCAAATTCTTAAGTTTCTATAACTACAATCCCTACATTCTCAAATTTCTACATCTTCAATTCCCAGCTTTTTAATTTACAAATTTTCAACTCCAAATTCACAAATTTCACACATAATGTGTGTGTTAAAATATGAAATTCATTTAAAACATTTAGTAAGCAGTGAAGAACAGCAAAAATTTTATTAAAGAATCGATATTGATTTGTATATGACAATATACATTTTTTAAACCTGTTTTAATAAAATTTTACAATAATGAATTCCTATTAGTTTAATAATTTGTCCGAAACGTTATCAACGTGTAAAATACCAAAAAATTTTTGGTACCTGTACACAAAAGGATTCGTTACAACTGCAATATAAAATCACGAACTTAATTGAAGAGAACATAAATATTAAATAGTAAGCTATATTTTAAATGTTCATAAACCTTAAAAATCACGTGTATGTACAGCCAACTGTTCTACACGAAGGTACGATATTCTACTACGATAAAAAAAATGCACCGAATACGTCATCGAAACACATAAAGATATTCCATGTTACCGACATAAAATGAAAAATCATTTCATGATTTTAATGGATATGCTTGTCTAAGTGTTGATCTGTGTTAGGTAAGGTAAGTAAAAACATAATTGGCAATTTAGCAGGTAGTAAATCGAGTTTCGGCACGCGATTCTACGGAAGTTCGAGCATTTCTCGCGAACGGGTATCTGTGATCTGACCTAGTCACCATTCCTGTACAAAGACCTGGCACCTATATATTATGCTTACACATCCATCGAACTAGTAAAGTATGCAAAACTTCACGGAATCCTCGCGAACGTGGCCAAAGCCCTCGTTCAAATTTTACACGGCTCGTTAGAGGCGACGAATCTAGGCCAGCAATATTTCCCTGGAACTATGAACGCAAAGCGAAAACACCCCGGACAGCAGGAATTCTTTTTTCGATGTAATCGCGAGAAACTAGAACGATCGTATCTCTGTTCTCTGCACATATGTACAACTGTTTCGTGCTTTTATTTTGGACCTCTACTGGGCTTGGACGAAATAATGGAACCACTTCGTACGTTATAGTTCACTATATTTAAGCAAAACTAGGACAAATGCTGTATTTAACTGTTTTTTAGTTTTTCTGAGCATCATAAGAAACATTTAAGAAATAATTTAATTGAAGAGGTCATAAAGAACTATGATCATACAAAATTTTTATGAGAATATTTGCAAAACTACAACTAGTTTTAAATTACTGTAGCTAGTATAGAAGGAGAGGGCTTAAAATTTAAGGAAAAGATTGATTGCAAAATCATCTATCTACGGCAAATTGTTTTGGGGATATTAATTTTTGTGTCACTCAAAATTTAACAATACTACAATAATATTTAAGGGCTAATTTTCGAACTATGGATATAATGTAAATTTGTCCGAAGTGATTAATGATTCTAAGATACGAAACGGTGTTATTCTTTTTAATATTAAGCTGTTTTGGGCACTTACCATCAGGAGGCACAAAATCTTCGCTAAAACGGCAAGCTGTGGTAACCTATAACATACAAAAAATAACCACATTAGTCGAATTTTATTTAGTATCAACTACTGGATAATTAAATAATTACGTATTTTGTTTGCAACCTGTTTTAAGTCAGTGATAGGTAAATCAAGAGTTCATAGCATTGATAAGGTATGAAAAATTCATGAAAATTCTAAACCTGATAATTTAGAAATTTGATAATGTGAAAATCTCCTAATGAAATTTGAAAATTTAGAAATGTAGAAATTCTACTTTACAAATTCAGGAACTTACTAATTTACAAATTTAGAAATTTACAAACTTACTTATTTACAGATATATAAATTCATAAACTTGAAAATTTAGATACTTAAACAGTTGGAAATTTAAAAGTTCCGCAATTTAAAAATTTAAAAATTTAAAAATTTAGAAATTTAGAAATTTAGAAATATGAAAATATCGCGTTTAAAAATTGGAAAATAACGAAAATTCCAATTTCCATATTAGCAAATTTGTAAACTACTGAATTCTTAAATGTAAAGAGAAAAAATTTGATAACTTAAAAAATCGGTAATTTAAAAATGTAGTACTCTAGAAATTCAAAAACTTAGAAATTTAAAAGTTTAGGAATTTAGAAGTTTAAATGTTTAGATATTAATCAAAGACATTTTCATCAAAGTTTGAATCTCAAACTGACGAGTATATTATCAGTATTTTAATATCCTCAAATCACGTCATATTTTTAAGATTTCAAATCGACCACTTAATATGCAGTAATGTAATAATACGGTCACAACCGGAAGAAAATTTTTACAATTAACGTTTGCTGTTACATCCATGAGATATCAATTGGTGGCACGCAGTGTAATCGTTAGTGATCTTCGCATAATTTATCGTATGCAAATAAATTTCGCGTGATTATGGAGTACGGTCCCACGCGACGGAGGTTACTATTAGTAGCGGTACAAATTGAAAGCATGGGATGCGATGGATCGTTTCTGACAGATAAGGAATACATATACAAGATAATTAGTGGTGAATATAAATTATGGCGGACAGATTGTAGAGTAGAGTCTAGTTCATGATTCCTATCTTTCGTTGCGAAACGTTAATAATATTCCTTTAAGTGACACAACGTCAAAAATCTTTTTTCTTGCCATTTCTGCTCCTAATTTATACTCGACAGAAAGTGCTGACCGTTTATGGTTGAATAATATGTTCTTGAATGGTTAATTTCATTGCTAGCAAGAAACATAATTTGTTTTAATGTTTGCATTAGTAAAGTCTGCGAACATATACAAACTCAATAAAATATATACTTATTTTCATAATCAGATGAACTATTTTACTATTTAACCTCGAGTACGAACATATTTATGATTGTTTAATCTATAATGTTTTAAAATGTGCTACATATTATGTACGAGAATCAAGCTGCCTAGTTCTTTCTCATGTCGTAATATTGCAAAAAAATATTAAAAATAGTTCACATCGATTGTACAAAATGGTATGTTTGTACAAACAATAAATGACGGAAAGAAAATATTTTAAAATGATTTTGGCAAAAATTGTACCATTTCATTATGTATTGTAGATCACCGTGTTTTCAATCAATTCGTTCAAAATAAAAATGAAATTAATGTACATAAAAATATAGCTTATCCTTTATTTACGAGATTAAAAAATGTTTAACCAATTTCATCAACGACAAAATGTCTTACAAGTTAATTATTTGTTTCGAATTATCATACGAAATGTTTCACATGAATAACGAAAATTGTTTTGTGACACTCATGTAACAAAAATTGCGGTGCGAAATATCACGTCTGCAGCATCATATAGACGACATTATGGCAGTACGATATCTTGTCCATTTGATTATATCTACGACATCTTGAAACCCGGATATCTCATTCTGTATAGTGAAAGGGTTAATCCTTATCGGTATTTGGGCTATTGATATAACGTTGGTAGACAGTCAGAATTTATTGCTGTATATCAGTGATTTTTATAAATGGTAAATATAGTTTATTTTTAGGTTAAATATCTAAAAATTCTACGTAATGTTTCAGATATCAATTGGATTATGTTCATATTTCACTGAATGATAATACTCGCCAAACGTCATATTTAACCTAATCAGATAAAGGTTAATCTAGATAATAATTTAGCATTGTTACATTTTGCCAAGAAAATTATATTACTTATCATCATCTTTGCTAAAGAAATGACATTCTATTAGACTGTATTTATAATTAGAAGTAACAAACTGACAATATTTGGATATTACGAAAGTTCTCAAAATTTATTTTATAAAATCTACTTCACAGATCAGAATGATTTTTTACAAGTTAATTTTATAAGAATGTCTTTGTACAAGTTGGTTTCATAAAAACGACTTATAAGATAAGTTATACTATCATTCTGTGAAACATATGTATATGTTTCAAGCGACACGATCCAATAAGGTTTAAATTTTGACTTTTGTCCCTGTTCCTTGAGATATGGTCGCAGCGAGCGCGGTTTCAGTGACAGGCCAATAATAACCCATTCGAATTAAGGAGAACGGATAATGAACATTTCCAACGTTATTGCTGCCGCCGGTGTTTCTGGTTACCTATATTCTGTAACACGAGATGCATTTGCATTATGCAACTCGTTGCAGTGGCTCACCGCATGCACCTCGTACGCAACTGGGTTATTATTTACAACCGAGGGCGTGTTATCCGTCGTTGCTCTTAATTTCCACGTTTCCCGATTTCCTCTTTTCACCGTCGCAAGTTTGCGACATTGAGAAAGGTAAATCACAATCCAATACTATGTGATTAAACACGGGTGGATAATTTTCGAGAAAGTATATAGACTGCGAAAAGTGAAACGTTGTTTACTAGATTGACAAACGTGGCGTTTAATGTAGAATTGACAGGTGCTTTCGCATGTTCGCAAATGTAAAGATACTTTGATGAAATGTACCTGTATAGCTATAGTAGTAATAGAGACATAATAATGATAATGACAATGTGAGTAATGATAATATGTATGTATAGGTAAAATACGTATACATATAGCAATAATTTGTACATAGCAGTAACACATAAGTAAAATCAAAATACTATAAAACCCCATCTTGACCATTCACTCACGTATGCAAATGTACTGGTCAAACCGTGCTAGATAAGACTTTTTGTCAGAGGATCAAACTTTCTTAAAATGGGCCAGGGCCCACAGAAAAGTTGTCAAAAGTGCCGAAAGGTGACTAACGGGGGGGGGTTAGTGAACCACTCAACGAGCGAAAGCGTGTTAGATAATATGTCCCAGTTGATAAAACATTCCATATTGTTTTACAAAACACACGCAAATATAGATACAGAAATACAAACATGTCGATTTGGTTCAATTGATTATTAACTTCAATGTTAGTGCCGTAACACACAATTTTATACGTAACAAAATTTCTTGTAGTATATTTACAGGTAAGTATACAGACAAATAGAGAAGAGAGGCATATGAAATTTACAAATAGAAAAACATATGAAATTTTTGAAGAATATTTAATAATGAACTGTTATTTAGTCAAGGTTTTAAATAATTAATTATATTTTTTATTTAACAGAGTAGTATCCATGAACGCTTACTTCATAATTTAATTTCTTATAATTAAAAATTTAATTATAATTATGAAGTTTAAAATTGAAGTATTTCAAAATTGAAGTTGAATTTTTAATTCAAATGTGGCAAATTAATAAATAGAAGCTCTTTTTACTTTTTAAATTCAATCACATTAAATGAGAGATAAAAAATCGTTTTTTAATTAAATTTTGAGGCAAGAAATCTATATTATTTGTGTAAGTTGGTAACTATAATATAAATTCTCATTCAAAATTATGTTAATTACGATACTGATTGAAAATTTAAATTTAATTTCATAAATTGAATTTGAATTAGCAATTAAATTTGTATATGATATTATCGTTTTTATTATTATTTCTGACATGTTTCACGTCTTTTTATTTTTAAATCTTATTGCTAAAGCTTATTGTTTACAGTATTAATATACTCTTGTCATTGAACAGGTCATCAATAATTAGCAACGGAACTCAATTAGCATTATATGTATCAACAACATTTCATTTATCAAATTAAGACAAATTAAATTAATAAGCACGAGATTATTAAAACATACTACTGTTGTCTAAAAGATTAGATAACTTAAGGAAGCATACAATTTTAATTATCAATTAGAAGAAATTGGAATTAAGGATTAAAATTTATCTTTACATACAAATTCAATTTTTTTCGACTTAGCAGTTCTTATTAATTATTAAAAATTAAATCTTAATCGAAAAGCTTCCTATTAAATGTAATTTTCAATTTTCAATTTGACAAATTTAAATTAATAATTACACTACAATTTTCAACTCAAAAATCATTCTACTGACAATTTAATTCTTAATAAAAAATCATACAATCAATTACAATATATCATCAATTGTAAGGTAATCCTTTAATTCTTCGTGAGATAATTAAGAATTTCAAAATCTTGTGTATGGGTTACCAATAACAGATGCACAATGTAAAATTTTGACAATTTTCAAAATAATTCTGTTACTTTAATTGTTGAATTATTGAAATTTTCATAACGGCAAATAACTAAAAATTGCATAGATATAAAATAACCAATATTGTCACTGTTATTCATATTGGCAAATATAAACTGACAATCAGTACTAAATACTAACTAACTTATAGAAGTTTTTTAAAACTACCCTATCTTTCTTTATTTTAAAAATACATATGATACAGAATACAATTATAAGCGTTTTAAAAAAATGTATATTTTTTCAGTCATATGTGGTAATATTTCAAAAATTACTTTAAAGATAAATTTCTCTTTGGAGTAATGCGTTATCGTTTTGCAAAGTTATTACATCTGATGTCCTCTACAACTGTACAAAGTTTGAATGAAATCGGTGTTCCAAGGGGCGTGCGCGCCGCTTGTAAGAAGTTTCGCTTGGATCGTAAAGCAAAATTTGCACGATGCTTCTGTACATTTATCATCCGGTATTCAGTGCGATATACATCAAGTCATAATGTGCAGCACGATGTAGCAAACGCAGTCGACTCGAATTTCGCGGCTTAATTGCATTGGTATGACTGCCACGGAAGCTTCAAATGAATACTTGACCGAATACGGGCCGTACACACGCAAGCGTTTCTCGAAAATTAATTTGTGTCCCAAGAAATTATGAAGGTGCGTTGAAAGTGGCTTTCAAATGCGATGAAACCGCTGTTATAATTTTGCACACGTATAGATTTTTATCAAAAAGAATAAGATCAGATAACCGAGAAAGTTCTTGCCGTTTTAACTAACGGAGATAAATGATTTTGATCCACAAATTGGATCAGACAATACTTTAAGACTGACTTAACTGTAATTCAATATTTGTCGTGTTTTCTTATTTGGTTGTTGCTTCCTTTTATTAACCAATATGCCTGCCATTGCAACAAGCAATGTTCGCGAGAGATTAATGTACGGATACCGCGTGTTTCTGATAGGTTGGCATGCGAATCAATATGATCCACGACTGTCAATTTATTAGAAGTATGCAGTACGTTATAAATACCAACTGATGGAAAGATACATGTAAATTTTGACGTCATGCCACAATATTTTGTATTACTAGAATACTTATAGAGTACCTTTATATTTATAGTTACAAAATATATCTATATTTATAAAATATATCTGTATTTATATTTACAGAAAATATTTATATTTACAGAATATATTTGTATTTATAAAATATATTTATAGAGGATACCCAAACTCGGTCGAGAAAAACATGGGACACCCCATACGTGCCCATATCGTTAGAGTGATGATTAATTTTTCAATCTCGTGCATCGTACATCATTCAGCTTTCAACTTGAAGCATTAATGAGTATTCAATTCGCCGCGATTGCCGTTTACATAATTGCAAAGTTAGTCATAGTAACGTTTTGCTGACACCGCTTAACAGCCGTCACGTTAACGACCATGGATCAAGTTGAACAGTGGAATACGCTTGACCATATTCCGATACGCAGGTATTCATGGTATCGACAGGCGTGGGATACATTAACATTCGAATTTCTCGGCAATCGTTACGTAACAAAGAAAATGTTAAATCGTCGGAGTTTCTGGACAGAAGCTGAGGGGAAGAGGAAGGATAACAAGGAAAACAGCCGTAGACTATGTGGCACCGATCATAATGAACGACAGCATGCTCTCCGTGAAAAATCCAGTATTTCCAGTATTTCTAGTATTGACGAGAAGAGTTGTAGTTGTCATCGAGGACGAATGGGAAGGTGGGACTTCGAGGGCGATTCCGCCATTCCGAATATTTCCACGACCTATTCGAAACCTGATTCGCATACACTCTAACATAAAAATATAATTTTTCTTCTTAAATTTTTGTGATTTTTATCAAGCATGGATAGAAACATTAAGTTGTTGTGTAAATATCAAATGGTGGATTTAAAGATACAGAAAATCTGACATAATTTAATAATATAAAGCAATGATAGTAAAATAATGTCGTCATCATATGTATAATCATGAAATTTATAAAGTAACATTTTATGAAAATGATTACATGATCTATTTGTTAATGCTTTTAACTCAAAATAATCGTAGCTTCTTTTATTTTATTTTGTAAGATATAAAGGAAAAAGTGGAAAATTTGTTGTTATTTCATTTCAAAATTCTATATTTACCACCGTGCTTCTGCAGCGCATGATTATTATATTAATCTTGTATTAAAAGGGCTTTTAAGCTCATTTATCTTAACAAATTAGATTAAGTTAAATAATGTCACATGTTTCAAAATTTTAGTGCTTTCCATTTTTTTAGATTAAACTACAAGCATTTTTTAAGGATTCTATGTCAAAGAAAATGTTAGGAAGCAATGTCCTATAGGGTACATTTCTTATTTTTATTTATTTTTTATGTACTATTTATTTACTTTGTTTAAAAGAAGTTCTATACAAAAATTTAAAATATTTCAGTATTTATTCATTTTTGTCGGCGTTATAATATTTTTTGGTGAAAGAATCTATTTATCTAAAAAAAGGTGCAATTTCGTGCAAGAAAATTAAAGTCACAGAAATCTCAGAAGATATGGTATATGATAATTCTTCCGGAAGTATTATATTTTTTGTATTAGAAGATTGTTTCATTATTGTATATCAAATAGAAGTTCATGACATAAAAGCACAACGAAATGTAGTGGAAATTTACTATATTAAAATAATGGAATTTCGTCACTAGTATTCGTAGAAAATGGTTAATTCGTTCAAACTAAAAATGATTAAATCAATTTACAGAAGAACGATTAACTTTGATAAGAGTATTAAATCCATAGATTACAGGAAAAAAAATCTTGTAATTGGAATAAAATTACATAAACACACATATCGAAAGTTAGAAAATTATATATAAAATAAAGTATGTTAAATTTCATGAATAAATGTATGAATAAAATTAATTCCATTTAAAGCTGTATGACAACCGCATTTTTGTAGATAGAATAAGATACTTATGTTCATAAATTGTTTAAATTAATATTTAAATAATCTTTGTGTAATAGGACTGTACTTTTGTATTTCTGTTTATAGTAATAAATGTATAAAAATGTACATTATATTTGGTTTCTCTAATTATTATCTATTAACTTCAAAAAAATATTTTCGCGTGCAAAATGTGACATAAGCAGTTTTTTGTATTCGATTATATTATTCTTTTCTTAGCAAATGTTAACTCAAACGATAGATAATTTTTATTAACTAGTTAAATATTCCTTAATATTTATTAATTTACATGATGTATTATAATTTTATTTTGATATATAATTTACTTCTTTGCATTTATCAGGGTACATTTAATATAGAAAAATTCTAAAGCGATATCTTTCTTTCAACTACATGTAGGTTACATATTGACAATTATTACAAAGAATATTATTATAAAAATTCTAAAATATTCATCACATCGTTAGTAACTCAATAACTTAATCTATAGAAAGTTTCAACTGAAAACAGTTAGAGTCAAAGAAGATAAGACAGGAGTAATTACAACCACAAAAATTTGTATGTACATTTCTGTTCAATAAAAATTTGTGCCGTACGATTTATTACCAGATTCCTTATCAATACCGCTGGTACAATATCCAGAAACTTAAAAATCATGATTTCCTTCAAATGGTACGAAAATTGAGTGCAACAAAGTATTAAGGTACTTTTTTATGATGAAATAAATCTTCAACGATACTTAAAGTAACGAACTAATGAATGATGTTTCGTTACAAATTCGCTTGTAAACAATATTTTATAAGCTACTTGAGCACGTCATTAATTCTGTCATAACTCACCAAACTGCCGTAAACATATCTGCGCGTCACCGCTTTGAAGTGTCATCTCAATCCAGGCACAGTAAGTAAAAGAAATCGTGACACTGATCCGACTTAAAGACCGAGATATTTTCTTCTATTCCCATGTATTCGATAACTTGCCAGCTTTTTATTAGAATTATAAAAAAGGGACCGCACAATTTACGACCAATAAATGTCGCAGTCAATAATTCACGATCTAAACGCTTTCAAGTATCACCTACTTAGCCGGAATCTAACACCACACGGCATTCGAGTATTTTCTCAGGAACTGATTTGCCTGTTCAAGGAACAATTCACAGTTGAACCCATAAAATGGTATTATCACTTTAGATTTAGAAGTGCTTTAAATTCATCTACGGTTACGTGTCCAGATTTCACAAGAATCTACTCGGATTAGCCCAGATTATGTGGTATCGTTGTCAATTGCTTCGTAATGCTGACGTAATGGACAGACTGCACGTGGACACCGGTAAAATTGGATCATGACAAAAGTATCCGTGTGTCTACGACTTGCTACGACCGTTCTTCGTTACAATATTAGAAACGTCGGCTAAGTTGTATTTATCAAGCAGCAAACTATATATTCAAATGTCAAACTAAACATGTATCGACAACACTGTAAAATTTCTACCAAACAGTTGATTAATTGTCCTTGGTCACAATATTGAAGTAGAAGAGTCCTATTGACAGCTAGACGGTAACTCTGTTGCGCGTATCGACAGACGTCTTCAAATGTCAAAGACAATTTCTGCGCAAGAAGACAGGCCAGGATCCGGAAGAAGAGCACAAGTCGCAAACGAGATTTGTTGTCACCGGCACGAGACCAGCACGATGAATGCTGCCGAGGATACAATCCGGCGTAACATCCCCGGCCACGTGGGGACTCATCTAAAGGGGATTTTAGTGGGGATATTTGTCGCCTGCCGCGTGAAAAACTGCCAACACTTGAATAGGCCCCGACATGCCGATGAAAAACGCGACTACTGACCCGACGCCGATGCCTCTCAGCTGGACACCGCCTGTCGACTAGATATACCCCGCTTGGATTGTCGTTATCCACGACAATCCTTCGTTCGTCCTAACCAACACCATCTTGATGGTCATTCCCGTAGGATAATGCTTCCTTCATTTGGTACCATATACCATCAGGTTGTTGCGTACCAAATTGATTTCAAAACATGGAAAATCCGACATGATTTGGTGATACGAGAGTATCGCGAAATACTCATGATGTATTCACTTGAAACATGAAGTTTTATGAATGTTACTGCATCATCGTTTCGACAACATTATTATTAGAAAATAGAGGAGGATGGTATAAGGTAGACACGTCTTAAGCTTACATGAGAATAACATTTTATTTCTTGTTCAGAAGTATTTGTATAATTTTCCGTGCTGCAGTGACAAATGTATTATTATTAAACAATAGAAGAGAATGAGGTAAGGTAGTATCATCACTTTACATAAACATAAAATTTTTTGTCCAAAAGGAATAATGTTTTACTATAACAATCTTACATATTGTAGTAACAAAATATATACTTAAGAACATAGTATATATATAATAGAAAATAATTTTGTTGCCTTTTTGGGTATAAGATGAGAAACTAATTTGTAAGTGTTTTCACCGGCTTCCCCGATCATTAGGTAGGACGATGATCATACAGAGATAAGCTGGTTCTGTTAATTTCTTGATTACAATCTTGACATTTGAATAATTTAGCTGTGATAGTAGATACAAGATTCATATCATTGTTTTTGATACTAACAACATTGTATTCAGTTTTCTAGAAGAGGATATGTATAATTAAAGCATCTGCGACTAAACTCGTTTATTTGACATTTTATCTTTATTTCGTTAACTCTGAAATATATTGGTTATAAAGCAAATTAATTGTCCTGTGAACATAATAAGTTCATCATCTCGCCTTATGTAAGTTATGTGAATAATATCAAAATAATAATTAAACAACAAAATCATTACGAGTCGCTATGTAAGATTAAATTTTGTATTCTGGTCATGTAATACTAACTTTTATTGAAGATTCTATTCACTAATATATGATGTGAAAATATTACAAATTATATTTGTGAAATCATAATTTTGTTTAATCTTCTACTACGCTGAACTTTGGAACTAACCAATATGCTGAGGTTGTGGAACAATAAATAAAATATTAATTTAGAAATATATAAACTTTATCACGATTTAATTACATAAAAGTACAATGCGACACAATGAAACATGTTAAAAAATATATTTCTCTAAAAACAATGTTCGATTGAAATATTTCGAATACTGTTAACTTCTTCTGTTTTTATACACGCCGAAGACAAATTTAGTCAGTGCCTTCATCACTTATAAATTGATAATAAAAACTGACAACTGACAAATTTTTAACATCACGCTTCGAATGTCTAGTATTTTATGGACAGTGATGGTCTTTCTTTTAAATTCATTAATCTTGAATTTCAGAACAAAAAATATGTTTTAGCATACGATCATTATTTTCACATTTATTGACGTGTATCGAAATTCTCAAGTAATTTTTTAGCAAATATAATATGGATATGAGAAATCAAATGTTAAAATTGAAAATTTTTGAAAAGTCAGAAAAACTAATATGCGGATAATAATGATTACTAAAATTTTATTCGAGATAAACTCAAATATTCGGACTCGAAAATATTACAGGAAGTAGAGGATTCTACTACTTTAATTTGTACTCCACTTTTTTGGTAATTTTATACTTTTTAACATTCCAAATGATTAAAAAGGTTTCATTTTATAATTATCAGCAACAATGACTTTTATATTGCTCATACTTGTTAAGAAGATCAAAGTTACCTATCTTTTGAGACTCCTAGGGTAACTTTCCCCCTTGACGAAACATATTTTCTTTTTTGCGGAAAATTCTGTAGCCGTTACAGAAAAGCGAAGAAAAATGTTGACATCTCTATTGACGGAACCACGAAATTTACTACCTTTCTATAGTCACCGAAGCACGAGCCGAGCAGTACGAATGGTTTAGCAGGCATTCAATTTACGGAAAAGTCACCTGGCGTCACCGACAATGGCGAATCCCAAAATGTTCCTTAAATACTCGGTGGCAAGTTACGACAAATCACTCGTATCAATGAATTTTCGACGGCAGCGGTAAATTTCGTGACCAATCGCAACGCAATAGCCCGACACGGTAACAATCATAATTGTTGAGTAATTTATGCGATCAATCGCCTATGAATTCAATCGGCAAAATACTGCGACAAATCATTCGATAATTTAATCTGAATGGAGAAAGCATATCTGGTAAAAGGGAAAACTGCGTAAATGTATTGAAATTGATATGAATGTATGGTAGAGAACTGTGGAGTTATTGATCTAATTAGAAGTTTCGACTGAAGGAAGCATATACTACATATGTATTTCCTACGCGTTGTATGCATATAAGTTGTTATACATGTATTATATCGGTGCGCGATATATAGTCATATATCTTATGAATAATAAGCGCAATATATATTGTATTTTATCGCCTGCTGATATATCGTCACGTATGAGATCGCCACGCGTGCTATGGCTAAATATTATATCACTATGTTTTAGATCTCCCATGTATTGTATGGCCGTGTATTAAATCACCACACGCTTTATTCGAACATTTAGAAAAGTGGTACCATCACTCTAATCTTTATTTAGTTATGGCAATGTATGAAACTTGTCACTCATTTTAATATTAAAATACAATGGTACATACAAGGATAAAACTGAAACAATAACATTGTTTTCTAATTAAGTTTTTGTTCGTGCGGATCTCAATATGAAATAGAAGATACAATGTGTATATATGTATTATGGCAATTATCTTAAATTGAGGAACAATTGATCTTTTAACTTCAGTGTCTCCAGTTTATTAATTATGATACATTGTAATAATTAAATTACATTTACGTAATTAAATGTTTTATATTTAAGACATTTGATTTTATTATTATATACTTAAAATTAGTCTAACAATTTATTTTAATGAACTGTTTAATAACTAATAATTTATTATTAATGTTTAGTATTTATTGAACATATTTTTCTCAAAGCAAACATTTTTTTTCATTTAAAAAAAATATTTTCTGCCCTAAAAATTAATAATAGTCTATGTAAATATATGATACATATATAATAATAATAAAGTAACCAGTATGTAATATATGTATATTTATTTGTTTGACAAGAATGTACAATTTCAAATTTACTAATTAATTACAAATTAATTAATTTTGTTATTAATTGATTAATTAATAAGAAGAAAATAATACAGTTCTCAGTCAATTAATTTTATTATTTTTTAGAGGTATATTTTATAAATTATTAATAAAAATTATACAAACTAATATAAATGATATAAAATAATAACATGGAAAAATAATATAAGTGTAAAGTGTTTGTAACTACACATAAATATATATTTCTTTATTTTTGCGTATGAAATATATTGGTAAAGTTTGGCGGTAAAAAGCTGAGACCCTGTATATGCAAGTTCCGTTAATTAACCCACCATGTTCAGTAATTAAACAAATCGAAATTTTTATTTTTCTGTTTTATTTTTAACTGTATTTTTTTTGTTTAATGTGAAAGAATTATTGTGTTACGAGCTCATCATGTTTTTATGTAATTGCTATTTTTGCAAATATACAAGTGCATATTGCATAACCAATTTCATCAAAACGTAACGTTATACTTGTTAATGAATACATTCAGGAAATAGTAATCTCTCATATGGTAAATAAAATACTTTTAACTTTCATTGAAATGAAGTAAACGATTAATCGTTGATACAGCAATGTGTGCTATTTTAATCCGTAATTTGAAGCTATAATACCACAGCGAAATTTCTCGTTTAAAATTGTATTTTTTGAAGCGTGAAGGTAGTTCTACGTCAACAGAGAGGCTTGTTATCGCGTCGACATGACATTGTAGTCGTAAAACCCTAATCTCTTAGCTTAAAGGGGTCTTAACATCTTCGAAGCTCAAATTTACCCTTCTCTTTTTACTTTAAAGCATTCCGTTACACGATTGATCGCGCATCTTATCGATTAACATTCAACTATCACGTTATCGTGAGAAAGAAATACTTCTCTGTGCTCTCAAATTCTTTTTGAATTTCTCTGGATTAAAAAGCTATGTATCCAGGATCACTGTGTAATTATTAACTATTACATCTTTATTCTATTTATGAACCATTTTTACTAAGTCTTTCCTTTATTAATCTTCGATGAAAATGTAAAAATGAAATATTTATTTATTCTAATAAAAAAAAGTATTAGTATATTGATTATTTTCTATGCTAATTGAAATTTTTTTAACTATGAATCTGTTACAAAATACTAAAAAATTATCTGAGTTATCTGATATTTTTGTGCGCTGTATCTTGCAAGTCTCAATATCAAATTTTGCATTCTCAAATTTTGATTTCATGTAAATCAGTTTTCTCTAAATCAGATTTCAAATTTCTGACATTTTTAAGAATATTATCGTCAGTTATTTTTGAGATACCGTAACAGGCACTCCATCGCTAATAGATAATATCTAAAGTTGGATTCATCACTGGCAAAACATTGTTAACAGCCACCGTTCAAAAAGGTGACTAAACAAGCACTTATTCTAGACAAACATGATTTGTATACCACGAAGAACTCTTCGTTATTCCTTTCCAAAAAAATACCGGTACACTAATTTGTCTGCTTCATCCAGTAACGTTTGCTTGTCTAGTTTACGCAAGCACTTTTCCGATTCCCGAAACAGCAGTGTTTCTTTGGCTTCTTCCATGAAAAACTTTCATTGACTCATCATTTATTCCATGAAATCGTTCGGAGCATCACCATGGAGTTCGTCATCATGCTACATTTCTTGAATTCGTAATTTACCGGTAACATAAGATTTATGCTGACGCATTTTCCCAAAACATGTGAAATTTTAATTTCTGATAAAAGGATTTGAAGTATCTTTATACTTATACAATGGTCCGAATTTATGTACTGACAACCTCAACTTTTTGGTCTTTGAATCCATTCACATCAAATCCGCGTACACAGTTAATCACTATTAGGTTAATTAATCATCCTAACATTTCTCAACGTTTCACCGCGTTTTTGTATTATTATAATAAAACCTGAAAGCAAGTAAGGTCGAAACATTAAAACAGAATGGCAAACAAATAACAAAGCAAAAACTATTCTGGTCCTAAATGCGTTGGATCGCCATAAGGAGTCTCATGGCAATAAATGGGTTGAATCTCTTTTGTTTTTGTCTGCGATTTAGGGAAAATGCATAAACGTGAGACGGTTAGGGGTTTTTTCGAATCGTGTAAGCACGGCATGCAAATTATGTCGTTGATTGAGCCGACCATTTTATTTTTTTTTTTTCTACGAAGGGAACACTCGTGGCTGGTGGCTGGTGCCAACATGAAGTGGCAGATAGTAGTCGTCGACGTCGTCTGCTTACGGGGAACGAGCTAAGGAGACGAGCAACGATTGAACGCATCCTGAAACGTTACACAGAGGACCGTTTTCAAGTGTTCCTTCCACGGTCAAGAAGACAATCTGCAACGGGCAGGAAGAAGAACGATACACGAGGAAGAAGAAGACGAAGAAGAAGAGGAGTCACGCGAGAAGAGTACGCGACGTGGTTTTTGCTTCAAAGAGACGTTCCGCCGGCGTCACATTCATTCTGACACGCTCCTTGTCACTTTCTCCTTCCCTTTTAGATGGAAAAAGTAACTATAGGAAGAATGTAGGAATTCTATCCGCAAAACTATTCGCTTGGACAAAAAGTATTTATGTTTTCTTGATGGAGATATTCGATGACAAATTTTGTATACAGGGTGCTTCGTACATAGTAAACATTTCAACAATTCCAAATTCCAAAACTTCAAAATTTTTAAATTTCAAAATTTCAGGACTTCAAGATTTCAAAATTTTAAGGTTTTAAGATTGAAAAAATGTAAGATTTAAACATTTTAAAATTTAAGGTTTAAACATTAAAAAATTTGGAAATTATGATATATGAACATTTAGGAATATGGTAAAGTTTGGAATTTTGGAAATTTGAGAATTAAAAAATTCAGAATCGTAATAAATTGAGAAATTAAAAAATTTAGAATCATGGAAATTTAAAAATTTAGATATTTGGATATTTGAATGATGTATTTTTCTTATAATTACATTTTATATTATGTCAAATTGTATTTCTCCCCATCATCGTTTCCTTTTATTTAAACTTTAATTTGCATTACTTTCTGTAACCAATTATAAAACTTGAAATCAAGTTAAACATTCTTCCTTCCATTATATTTCTGTTTCTCTAAAGAGTCTTACTTCGTAAACAAATAAAATGAAATACCTTGTATACATCATCGTAGATCCATAAATGAAAATTAAAGTTCTCAGAAAATTCCAGGGTCAACGGAACTGTATAATACGATAGTAAAATCTTTCGTGAGAAAATAATACGTCAACTTTCACCAAGTTGGTACTTAACACCTGCACCACCGACATCCGAAGGTTTTGTTTCCCAAACAATCGACCGTACACAGAGGTACCAGTTTATTGCCCACGGTAATTCTCACGTCGCTTCGTTTTAATCCCTGTCGTATAGATTTTCATGCTCGGTGTCACCAGAAATAGCCGACGATGAATCACCGTGAAATAGATCTCTTACCCCATCGATCGAGTATGTACCAGCTAGCTGGGTTCCCCGCATTCCTAGCGTTTTACTTTTAGGTCTACTTAAAAGGGTTGGATAGCCCGGAGGCTCTTAGGGCGGATATCGAATTCGAACGAGAATCCAAAGGCTCTAAAGGCCGAGCTCGAACGAAACTATTAAACAAGGCGCATCCTGCGGGACCATTCATTACACGACTCGTCTCGTTAGTTAAGCGAGCGCCAGTTAAGAAGGCCACAGTTAATTGAGTTTTAGGAATTCATTTCGTCGCCGATAACCTGCCGGTGGCCTTTCCTGTTCGCGTTCGCCATTACCAACGTCTGAGAATTTCGAACATTACAATATTTTTCGGAAGATCAACACCTATACTAGCTTCATCCGATGAAATCTCAGCTAAAACCTGTAGTTAATGTCCTGTTACTATACCTTCATACGATTTATTCTCTATCTATAAAATATCTAGTTTTAAATTTCCGTGGATATTCCCCATCATTGAAGATAAATAAGAAACGGTACAACTGGATACTAATATATTGATTATGTTTCTTTCTGCGATTTAATGATTGTTCGTTGTTTTTTAGAGGGAAAAATAATTATTTTGCAAAATCGTAATAGGTATCTTTTAAAAATAAGGAAAATATTTAAGTTTAAAATTTTGTAAGAAACAGTTGTGATGCTTACTTTGTGAACTCAATCGTTTTGATTCAAATTTTGGAATTTTTAAATTCCCAAAATCCAAAACCACAAATTTCCAAGCTTCAAATCCTCGAACTCTTAAATTCTCAAATCTTTAAATTCTAAAATTCTTTAATTCTGAAATTTTGTAATTCTTAAGTTTATTGAACGAAGCCAGAGTTACAGTCGTCATCGGTGGTCAAGTAGACGGAGCATCATTAATTAAAAAATTATTCTAATTTTTCTTAACTTTTATTTTTTATGTATTTAGGACCTTAAATTTTTTATTTACCTAGGAATAATATTTTACTTTTCGCTACATTTTCCTTCGAACGTGGCATACGTAAATTGTGATAAATTCGTGATAGATTCAGAATTCCATTAACGACTAATATTGACATATTATAAAAATGAATCATTGATATTGTAGTTACGACATCATACGATTAAATAATAAATTAACGGAATTTTATCAAATATTTCATTTCAAATATGCAAAAGTGAATTTTTAAATAATACATTTCTCAAATTTTAATCCATAATAGCATTATATTTACTTGGTAATATTTTGTATTAATTTTAATTAAATATGAAATACTCTTTATATTGATATTAAGTTATTATTATTATAACGATACTAATAATTTGATATACACTTATCTAATATACAGCTGGTCCCGAAATTATACAATCACATTAGATATTAATCGAACATGACCGACATATCATTATTCTTTTTTTGAATTATTCTATGAACGTACGAAGTTTTATCCAAATTGGTGAATGTGTTCATAGTTTCACTTTGCTAATTATTTGTGTTACTTCATAATACTGTCAATTAAAATTATGATGGTTTTTTGTGAAATGATATAAAATTAAAACAGAACCGGCTAGAATTCGTATATGTATTATAATCATCATTTCTCGTGTTACTCACCATTGGCTAGACTAGATTAATGGAGCAATTCGTTCAACGACACGTTGCTTGGACTCATTAGTTGTTTAACGAGAATATGATTCATCAGCAAGTGCGACGAGGAAGCATGAAACGTCACGGAAATGACGTCAGTGAATCAAGCGTAAGTGTACGCCGATATTGAACGCGTTCAATCACGCGCTTGGCTCAATCAACACGATTCAATCGCACATGTGTATGTCTGTGCAAGTACGTAAATAGTCCACTTCTGTCAAAT
The DNA here is from genome assembly GCA_945859555.1 of Megachile ligniseca. Classification (NCBI taxonomy): domain Eukaryota; kingdom Metazoa; phylum Arthropoda; class Insecta; order Hymenoptera; family Megachilidae; genus Megachile; species Megachile ligniseca. The sequence goes on from OX243785.1 coordinate 1,409,685, forward strand.
ATATAATATAGCTGCGTTTAATTGCGACGTATACTACATTTATGAGTGAAAATAATAATTTTGCTATGAAGTGTGCATTTCTAGTATCACATAATCGATTTGAAATTGGGTAACAGTTCTAAAATGGATCAATATAAATTTCAAATTAAACATGTTACAGATATTTTTTCATCTTTTATCATATTTTATATTTATATAATATTTTGTTGTATTCATAACATTCTATAACATTTATATTATTTTGTATTATTTACAATATTTTAGAATATTTATAATATTTTTTAATATTTTACCCAGAATAGTGTTAACTATTTAATAGTCTGCATTGTTTTTGCAGTTCTTTCATGTGATATTTATGGTGTCAAAAGAAATATACACTTCCATAAAATAGAATGCAACTAAGCTTAGTATTTTTCAAACACATCTATTTTTGCAACCGACACATACATATATTACGTGATTCAACACCATTTAATTTTTCATTACGAAAGTTGTAATGCGCAATTTTTAGAGGGCCTCTTTAAAGCACGATGTTGATAGTATATCTAATCTAACACAAAACATTGAATTGATTTAATATCTCTTAATTAAAACAACGTACTTAGTATAATATACCTTGTAATATGTAATCAAATTTAAAAATCCATTCAAAAGAATTTGTTTCCATGCTATTTTTTAAAAATTTCCACAAACGTTGGACGTTATGTATTTAAGTGTTTTTTATGGCTTTAAATAACTTTTAAGGTTACAATCTGATATAGTTACATGACAAATCTTAAATACTTTTCTTTTAGCTGTTTTATATTAGTGTTCTGAATATTAATTTTTCTTTTTATATTTTAAGTATTCCCAATAATTTTTTCAATTGTTACATTCACTTCTTCACCTTACTTAAATGATGTCAATTTAAGTATTAATAAAGTATTAATAAATATTAGTTTTGCAAAGAGTGAAAGAAGATTTAGTATTCATACATAAACATCAAACGATGTGAAAATCGTTTGTAAAGTAACTGGTTTATTGATTTGTTGGCGAATGGTACAGAAAGGTAATACGTATGTAATACGTATCGAGGCAAACGCGATTCATCTCGTTCACCGACCCCTTTGTTTACTCCAAAGATCACGTAGCATGTTTTCAAAATATTCGTTAATGCACCACTCATTCTTATCTCAAAGAAGTTAAGTAAGGTTAGGTCTACAACACTGAACACGTTCCTGAACAAATTACTACATGCGTTCAATGTTAAACAAAATAGAAAAATAGAATGATTCTATTAACGAAAATTGTTCACTTTAGGAACACATATGTATTTAGACTTCTTATATTAAAATCCATATTATTATAATGGATACCATAGTATGTTAATATGTTTTCAATAGTAAATAAAATACTTTTGACTTCAATATTTTAAGATTTAAATTTTAAGAGTTAGTCATTAATGAGAACATGACCTCTATTAGGTTATTTAACTTAAATCAGGAAAGAAAAATTAAATTATATAAGTAATGAAACAGTAATCAAAGCAATAAAAATAATTAAATTAATAGAAAGAGAATGAGATGGTTCAAACTTCTCAAATATTACACATTTGATGATTGTAAAGATATAAAGTTCAGAAAAAATACTTAATTAATTCATAAATCAATGCTTAAGCGGGTAAATTGGCCTTCCTTTCAAAGCTTTCTTCAGTTGTCACCCCGTTCCCATTTTCGCGATATTTTATTACATTCACGCGACGTTACGAATTCCATTGTGAACAGAAGCAACAATAGCGTGCCAATCATCGTAACATTGTCAACAGATCAAAGTGGAAAGCATCTTTCACGAGTAAAAAAGAAAGTTTTATTTAGAAAAGTATCGTGCCGTTCGTTCTGGCTCATCCACACGGACATTTGTTGTTCGACCTGTAATCTCTAATGGATTCTATGGGCATTTAAATAACCGTCTCGCCCACCCACCATCACTTAACTCTCTCCGTTTTTTCTCCGAATCCACGCGCTATCTGTACACTTCTGACGGCACGAAGACAACTGCTCTTCCCTCCTGGTCCTTTCCATTTTTTTACCGTTACCATCGTCGAACATCCATGGTTTACCATTATTTGTCCTCATCCTACGGCTCTTCACGCGATCATCGCATACTGACACAAACCTATCTCACCGCGATCAAAAATACAGGGTGATGCTGGGAACAAGGACAGGGTACTGCTCTTTTTTCAAAAAAATTATACGATATATATCCTAACTTCCTATGACCTAATTTTTCATATGGGTGCACCGATACGTTCGACAAGTGTAATTGCACTTTATTCTTTAGTGCAACCCAATTTTGTTCTTAAATCGATCGATCTCTTTTATTATCCTGGGCATAAAAGTATTAATCTAAAGTTATCGAAATATTCAAATGTTTCACCATTTCACTTTATTTTCTCATGCGTTTCCTTCCATTTTCCATTACATATTTTTGTTCATTTGAATTGATATTCGAATAGTGCATTTGGGTACGCTCTTTTCAATCATCAACCGATACAAAGGATGTGAATTCACTTTAGCTCTTATACAACTCCAAAAAAAGAATTCCAATGCATTCAAATTGTTCAAATGCCAATGCAAATCTGCTGAAACAGGTAATGGAAAATGTAAAATAACGCATTAGAAAATGTTTAGAATACAATGGTGGAATTCTTATAGCAATAAAGTACCTTTCTGCCATAAAGTGTCAAATACCACGTGAGCTATTGACATTTCTATCACCTTGACCTATTACTTTTATACTTAAATATTAAAAGGGATCAATTAACAAAAAAAGTTTAACAAAAATATTGACTTGCATTAAAATATAATGTGCACTTGCACTTGACGAGTATATCGGTGTATCCGTACAAAAAATAAGGTCATAGAAAGTTAGGACATATACCATGTGATTTTTTTCCTCTATGATTTTCTTCTATTTTTACTTAAAAAGGAGTAATCTGTTCCAGTTTCCAGAATCACCCTGTACACTTTGGATCGATTCCAAACATTTTCGTGAAACTTTGACAAATTAAACCTTATATTTCTACTTTCAAGTTACATTGCTATAGGTGATATTAATTCTTGGCTGGCAATGTGTAATTTAAAGCTTCAGTTTAATTATGACTCTTTCTTGAGATATGAGACGCACAGTGACTCCAGAGAAATATAATATTAATCATATTTCAATTCTTGTTGATATAATTATTTGATAATTTTTATAATCCTCTATATACAGAAATTCAAAACGCAATTGCAATTAGTATAACAAATCTAGGATTTTTCTTATTTGCTTCCAAATGTCACTAGAATTATAGAAACTAGTATCAGTTTTGAATGTGAACTTTTGATTAACAATATGTGAAAAGATAAAAATTGTTAAATATAACCTAATTATCTAATGTTTTAATTATCTAATAATACTTGAAAATTTGTACATATTGCATTATTTCAAGCTTCCACAATTGAACTAATCGAGTACTCAACTGTTAAAAAACAAATTAGTTAGCACTTTCCAATGCATTAAGTGAATTGATATTTAAAGTAAAAACGATAGCAAGATAAAAACGACTACAGAATTAAATTTGTAAATTCAAGAAAGAGTATTTATTTTCTAAATGTCATACTATGTCTATGGATATTATTTTTTTATTAAAAGAAAATTTTTCATTTCGAAATTTCAGTGCCTAATTTTTATTGATGCACGATTGTCTTGTAGGTCAGATTCACCACTATTCGAGAGTTGAAGGAAAAAATGTCTATGTACATATTCACTGATGAAATATATTAACTATGCCAGTTAACTATTAAATAATTAACTGTAGCAGTTAATATTAGTAGATTTAATGCCGTGGTAAAAATGTTTAAAAACAAGTAAAAAAATTAAATTTTAATACTTAGAAACAGAAAACGGAGATTATAAGCTCCGTGCAGATTACACTTCGTGGATAGACATTGTCTATTGTGGTTCCTTTTGAATGTAATTTATTAATTAATAAAATTTAATGAATTTAATTTAATTTAATTTATTACACATTTCTTTTTCAAAGAAGGAAATTTTGTATTCATTATACTTTTCTTTTTCAAAGTCTGACCGAAGACTGTTTTTTCTACCATTTACTCAAAAGCATATTACAGTAACCTACAAGCTACACATCTGAATCCACTAACGGGAGAATCGAATCTATCCAAGGCCGACTCGGGTCTCGTAAGGATGCGTAATAGACGCGAATCTTATAAGAAATCTGGTAGTTCAACGATGAAGGAAAAGCGTTCCTCGACAAAATCGAACTGGATGATGAGTCAACGGAGTTAGTCATACGAAACTGAGAGCCAACGAATCCGCACAAGAACCGGTGCACTTTTAGGGCACTCTTCTGGCAATACGAGCCAACGAACCGAACTTTGCACGACAATCGATTCAGTAGACGATCATACTTATTACGTACGCTTAGAGAATCCTTGCAAAAAGATACCTAGATCGAGTGATTTATTGGAACCATGACGGCTCGTGATCGATGTTCGCTGATCGTGTTGTGGAGTAGCTTCATGATACCGATATCTATTCGATTGTTAACTTTTCGAAATTGTAATGTATATATTCGAAAGAAAAGTAGACATTATTTTATTACAAAAAAGATTAGAAAACATATTTGTTGTAATTTACGGTACAATGATTATATACTTGCTTAACATCTAGAAAACATGTTTTCCATCATGTTTATGACATATTGTATTTTATAAGTATGGATTTTCATAACGATTTTATTTTTTTAGTGGGCTTTACTTCGTGAAGATTACTTTTTGTAAATTTTATTTTTATGCGCGTCTAAATATTTTTAACCATATTTCTATTTGAAGAAATATTGAGTAGTATTAGATCAAGATTGCTTTTATTACTTATAGTAATTGTATTGGTTATACTGGTATAACTGGAATTATACTAGCGTAGCAGTGCCGGTCATTTCATATTAAAGATATGAATGATTACACCTTAAGGATAATGAGTAATTGTAAATTGATGTCATCAGATCATATCAGATTAACTATGCTTCGATGTCCACTGTTTGATATACAGCTGATTAATAATTTAATTTTAATCTTAATTTAACTGGCAACTTTGGAAAAAAATTAAATTATGAATCTCCTGTATCAATTTGATCACACTTTTCGTTGGCTTATGATATTAAGAAAAGTGTTCATTCGATACAACAAACGTTTAAGCATCATCGATAACCGAAGCGTGGGAGTATATAAAGATAAGCTTGCAAAATGAACGGACGGAATTTGTGTAATCGCTGTTAAGAATTTCGTGGAATTGGTTGCGTGAAGTACACTCGAAAAACGAATATTACGTGAATGATTTAACGTGGATCGTCGAAATACTCGAAGCTGACGTTGCTCAATACAATCAAATGGAATAATCGTATGTTTACTTGCTCCAGAAAAGGGTTACGATATGGAACTGTTATCACGTATTCATCGATGCTGTTCTTGAAGATTCTCGATCGTGAATGATAATTCTTGTCAACGACTTTACTTGTCAGCAACTATTCATATGCTTCAAAACTACGATAAATAATAATCTGAATAAAATCTTTTATGATAAAATTACTTCAGGTGATTGTATAGTGTTTGTTAATTTAAAACCTGTTCTCCTATTTTCGTAAACTTTTACGATATTTTATTTGCGATTTTAGTATTATTGAATTGTTTGAAATGTTGCACTATAAATATTATAACAAAGTATAATTTTTCCTGATATACATGAATGTAATGTTGCCATTTAATATTATGTCACCTATGCATTTTATTATCATGCGTTATAACACCACACATAGCTACACATTTTATTATTCACTCGCTCTACATTGATTTGAAACTTAATGAAAAACTGCCAAATTACAAATTTCCATATTCTCAAAATTCTAATTTTGCAAATGCTTAATTTGAGGATAACTAAATTTATATGTTTCCAAATTTGCAAATTTTCTGTCTCTCTTTAACAAATTCTAAAACTTGTAGTCTTAAATTTCAAAAGATCAGGTTTCCCCGATTGTTCCATTCCCTAATTCCTAATTCCTTAAATCTCTAGGTGCACAAATCCTTTAACCAACGATCCCTAAATCCCGAAATTCCTAGATCCCAACATTTTTAAAGTCCAAAAATCCCTATGTCATAGTTTGCTATGTTTTGGAAATCAAATTGGCTATATTTAGGTTGTCATAGTTTAAAGCTATACTTAATTTTGTATATAGAAACAAAATTAATATAGCAATTTTCAGCGAACTTTAAGATTCAAATTGATATAGATACCTCAGTTTCTATCGTAAATACTTTTCTCTTAATCTCCATATGTTAAATGCTATGACTTTTAATGCAAATGTTTGATGACACTTTTAATACGAACGTTTGGTAACACAGTTAATGCTATCGTTTGATAACACTTTTAATGCAATCGTTTCGATAGCAATATCTTATTTAAAATTTCGCGAATGTTTCAATATCATTACTGTTTATATTCGCCGAAATTTGAAAACAATTTCATACTAAAGTGTTTGCGATGCACCTTAATTATAACTAAACCGCTAACGATCCGTGTGAGAGAGTTTGCCACTGTTCTTCAATTTCGACCACCTACTTTTGTATCTATGCGAGTCGCTCTAAATGCAATTAGCAAGTGATCTGTACATACTGAGTAACGATAGCGGCAAGAAAGAAGAAAAAGAGAGAAAGTGGAAGCATGTTCTCAGAATAAAACCTGTTTAGAGGCTGGATATGTAGGTGCACGAGTCGAGTAAAACGGTCGATCCTCCTTCGAAGCAGGAGGGACTTTGTCATGGTCGAGTGATATCCAATCAGGGAATACAGACAGCAAGAACGCGGTATCCAATTGGCGGTATCCATTGCTGCTAATTAGCACTGATAGTACTGATACTTGGACGATGATTTAACTGCGTCTAGGTGGTCTGACACGATACTGTTTTATTGCTGTAACTGATGGTTACGTTCAAACTAGCTAATTTCAGTTCTTGTACGTAAATGCTGAGAGTATTAGATTGTTGCATATTAAATAGCCGATTATTGAAACATCAAGTGACTTGTACTATTTTATATTTGTAAATATTACAATTTTAAATAAAATATTACAATATTGGTAAATATTACAATTTCATATACGATTTTACAATACTTGATAAATGATGTATTGATAAAGTATCTGATGCATAAAAATATTGTGAAATAACATTTATACTGTGTTAAACTACAAATTAAAATTATTAAACAACAAATTTTTAAAAAATGACCGTACAGTAACTACACATTTAATAGTGTTAAAGCAGAATAACTTGACAGCTACAGCATACAATGACTAATTTCGAAACACGTTAAATATGTATAATAGACTTTTACAGCATAAGAATATTTTAAATTAACACTTATTCTGTATCGACGTTAAAAACACAGTTATTAATTGCAGTTTGTTTGATAAATTATTTTATTTTATTTTAGTATTAAAAATCTAAAGGCTTTCTCTCACGAAAATAAAATCACACAATTTTATAAATAACCGTTTGATATTTTAGAAAATTATGTAAATTACGGTTCAATACAATTTATTTAAAATTATTTCATGCAATTTTATTTTCATTTTGATTTCAGTATTTTTTTAACTTAACAATAAGTTCAAATCTCTTTCCTTTTATACATAGTTAGTCTAGAAAATACAATGTAGAAGTAATTGTATTAAACTGATATCAATAGAAAATCAGATTATTACACGTGAGTTTCAGAGTATACGAATGTTGTACCAAAATATTAAATTAGAATTGTAGAATATCAAAAATCAGCATGAAAATTCTGATATTCATAAGACAGTGATAAGCATTACATGTAGGAAACACAATGCAAGTGCATAACATATAAGAAACAGTTACAACAAAAAGTGAATAGTAACAACTAAGAAAAGTATACAGAAATTACAAAATTCGAATTATTGTTAAGAAGTTTTGTCATTTGATAACATTGTTAAAGTTACGAAACAACTCATGACCCTAAGTCCAAGGTTCCAAACAGCCATCAGAATTGTCCGCCGCGATTTTTGTTTATTTTTTTCTCGTACAAAAAAGGACGTGCTAAAACACGACGCCTATTCTATCATCACAACCGATATTTCCGTAATATGTCAACGATATTCATGATGATTGCGTCTCCTGAAAGCATTCGTAAAGATACTTTGGTACCTGCTAATTGAAACACACCGTCACCATCGAAATGGGAATTCCATAGAAGTGAAAAAACATCGATAAACTTGAAAAAAACTATTTTTCTAATGAAAACCGAAAACAGTATCGCAAACAAGTTTCACTTATGCATCGTTCGAATTTACTGAATTTTAAATTATGAGTTGGTAAACATGTTACGGCGCTAAAAATTTATGTATATTACAGAAAAGTATTGAATCTTTTTCAAATTCTATACGAAAATATTAAATTTATTTCCGGTGATTAACAAAGCAATCAATATGTTACGAGTTACGAAAGATTAGTGGGTAAAGATAAATGGGTTGGATTCCGAATCTAACAATTTTTATTTTTACACTGATACTTATCTATGGAAAATATTGTTGAATTTATGATAAGTGTGTGTCGCGTGTTTAGAAAAATAAGTCAGAAATGTACGTGTGAATTTTAAGATTTTTTAAAATATCTTTTAGAAAATTTGTTTATGACAAGAAAAGTTACAACTTCAAAATTTAACATTTTCGTTAATTTGATAATTGATTAGAGTTATGCACTATAAATTAAATTTTGAATATCGCTGAAATATACTATACTATTATTAGTAATTACTTATTCTTCTTAGCTTTCATTAATTGATAAATTGTATCCGGCGGAGAAATTATATCATATTTACATACTTTCTTGAAAATATTTTGTGAAAGTTTTAATTCAATTTTATCAAAACATCTCTGAATATGAAACAAATTGTATTTCATACTTCAAACATTTTTTAATTCATAGTCTTCCCATAACAACGAATGCTGCATTAAAACACTTGGAAACTTAGAATAAGCTTAGTATAAATACTATGTATAATAGTATAAGCCTACAAAGCTTAGTATAAATATAGTATAAATTTAGTATATTCTTACAAAGTTTTATAAGCTTTGTATTAATTTAATATAAACTATACACTAAATATGTTTTTCTTATTACTGATTCATTATTTTCCAATAAAAGTATACGAAGTAATATTAGAAATAGAAATTCAAATAAGTAATGGAAAAATTACCGGAGTATATTCGTTACTGACATTTTAAGAAACAATCATCACTTGAATGATTAATGTTCTGTTGAATTACTTTAACATTCGATAATATTGCATGTACTTTCAATCAAAATCGATATTGCATCGATTGAAAGCCTACTTAATAGAGTATACAAATCAATGTAAATTTGATAATATTTCTTGTAAAAAACAATGTTTAAAGAAGCAGCAATTGACGGAGTACAAACAAGGTGTACTGATTCGCTGTAAGTAGATAAAAGCTGCACTAGTCAGACAGGTCAACCAATCAGACACACTTTCACCGCTTGATGACAAAATACAATTTGTACGATCATAAGACGAAAACTTTAAATCAGAAATTATGTATGAAACTGATGCAATACGTATGTTACGTTATTATTTGTATTAATATTAATTATGGTATAATAAGTAGATAACGGTTATAATAGTCAGACACGTTATCCAGTTAAATGCAATTTTGCTATTTTTATAGTGAAATATAATTCATATAATTGAGAATTAGTAGTTTCAAATTGAAGTGGCTTATACAAGCGATTTACTACATGTATTATATAATTAATTATATTGATAATACTTTTACAAATGCTCAAGCACTATTTCTGTCAGCAACGAGGCAAGATATAAAGAAATTTTATTTTACATTTGTCATATACTTTTGTATATAGAATCATCCTGTTGCTGGTTGTATTAACAGTCCTAGAACACTGTAGGTAATCAGCATTTTGTCCGAGTACAAGTGAATATACATTTTATGAATGCAATAAACTATACATATAGTAACTATAATAATATACATATTTATATAATGTGAATAATATAAAATAAAACAAAAAAAAATTCATGACTTTTACAGGTTTAATCGTCTGAGTATTAACAATCTGTTACTCAATACTTATTCCAATATAGAATAAAAAATCTGAAATTCGTCATTATAACAATTGAGAGCTATTTGAACATCAAACGAATTAAAAATGAGCAATTCCAATGTAAACAGATTGAAATAATAGATCTCGCAACGGCGATGGAAACTCGTGCAATTTCCTTTATTTCCTATCTTGTCCAATCGGATGGCTTCCTATCGCAAACGTGGTCTTCGTAAATTCGTCGATCGTACAAGAAAGATTCGAAGGCGTACCGTTTTAGCGAACGAATCGTGGACCCCTAATAGCTTAAGTTTTCTCGTACAGCACGGAATCTTTCCGAGAAAAAGAAACGAGAATATCGTGGCAATGTAAGTTCTGTTGAAGGTTGAAACGACACGGTCTCACGAGTTTGGGGATGACGATGAACCGCCTTTGGAATCCGGGTGCCGATCGTTGAACCTGAACAAACGGACCAATCGACGATACGGCTCGTAAAGTCGTAAAAACAAAAGTATCTCCATCGACGTTTCCTGGTGTTTGTGTAGGTATCTAACATGATACGAGTACGAATAAGAAACACATAGTCACGCTTACGAACACGAATAAAGTCCAAGCAATTGCAGACTCGCTGAAGAAAAAAAGATGCCCCAAGCCAGAATGCTTCTGTTTTTCTCGAGTTTTACCTTGGCGAACGCACGCCATAAAGAAGCGTTGATGAACGACATGTCTGAACCGATTCACTCCATAGATAGATTTTGATGGATTAAAGTTTTGACGTACGATTACACTCAGCTCCCGTAGAATTTGCAGTTAGCACGATTTCATAACTCTCAGTAACTGTGCTTCAATCAAAATTCTATGCATCATGCTTAAATGTTATGCTTTATGTAAAATTTCCGAAGCGAATTTCATTTTGGTATAAGAGAACGCTTAGTATGATGCCACTCATATTTCAGATGACGTATGAGTTTCTGCAGATTTGCAGATTTTGTAGATTAGGTGACGTGTCAAATTTTGTATAAACGCTTGTTCTAGTCGAAATCATTTTATGCTATAAATTATAGATGGTTACATTAAATACAAGGAAGGTTGTTCGACGAAAAAGAGCTAAATATTATAAAAATTCTTTTTTGTTGAAAATATATTAGTAGCTGAACAGATCTTCCATGATTTTAGACTGGCATCCAAGATGTTGCATTAACACTGGACCAAAGCATTGATATCTAATATATTAGGTTTCTTCATAAACTAAGATTTGGTGAAATAAAGAGGATATGATGTAGAAGTACTACATAATTGCAGAAAACAACTGTACATACCACCTGCTATTTTTAATACAAAATGGTTATTTGCAGATTACTACGAACCATTCATGAAATAAATAGTGTCTTTTTTATTATTTTTCTAAACAATTGTTAAACTAATATATGCAATCATTATCTATGTTGCATTTTGTTGGAATAAAATCATGGACGCTGCAAGCTGAGAACGTTTGATTAAATTATTGGTTATTAACGAACAACTAATGAATTGATAAATTTACCGATAAGTAAAAATTATCAGTAAGTACTTTATGTCAATGTGCATTAGGTGAATGATAATAGCTAACTCAAAATTCCTAACATTCTTCTATGTCAAAAAACAATAAATCAGCAAAAAAGTTACTTCTGCTGCCCAACACAGAATTCAACAAAATGACCATCGTAATTTTTACACGGATTTACCATAAATCATATTTTTCAAAATACTAAAATTTCAAAATGCCTAATTTTCAAAGTTCTAATATTTTATATCTTGACGTCCAAAAATTCTACAATTCCATAATACTAAATTTTTAAAATTCCAAAACTTAAAAATCTCAATGTTTTAAAATTTTACAGTACCAATCTTAAAATTTCAAATTCTCAAAATCCAGAAGTTCCAAAGTTCTAAAATCTTTAAGTCTCATAATCTCGAAAGTTCAAAATTCAACTGTTCCGAAATCTCAAAGTTCCGAGATTCCAAGCTCCTGAAGTCCCATTGTTGTAAAATCTCAATGTTAAAAAAATTGCAAACTGTCAATGTCCCATTGTTGAGAAATCTCAAGGTCCCAAAGTTCCATTGTTCCGAAATCCCAGAGTTCGGAATTCCGATTTTTCCAAAGTACCAAAGTGTAAAAGTCCTCAAGTTAAAAAATTTCAAACTCCTAATATATTATACATACTTATATAGAATGACATCATCTCATTAGTATTTAGGACTACTACAATGCTTAATCCGATTCTGTCGATACCAATAGAATTAGTAAATGGACTAAATTACTAAGCACGGCATTGGTTGCTTTTGTCAAACGAAGTATTCTACATAATTCAAGCACCATTTACTAAATCATGCCAAACTAAGTTTGTTATCAAGCAAATTTGATCGAAATCTCTGATACGCGTGTCCACAACAAATTGGTAGATACAGGTTCGAGCATAGCTGAATCTTTCGCGTGTTACACCTCGCACCACATCCATATGTATGCTAGTGGGTTGTACAAGCATATCGGTACACATCCTTCGGTAACCGCAAACATTGTGTCATTGTCACGGGAGCACGCGTAGTATCGCGTGTAGGCAGACGCCAGCCAAGACCCGCACGATGAATTATACATCGTGAATGTTTTCGGGCTCGAATTTGCATTGCCCGAACGGCTACCGCCTGCTATTCTTAGCCAGTAGGACCTCTTTCTCCCTTTTGCTTGTTTCTCGGTCGCACTTCTTGTTATTGAACGTTGGAAAAAAGGACGAGTATCGTTCTCCATCCCTCTATACTCTCTTTCTCCGGTTCGACGATGAGAAAAAAAAGACGGAGGCAAAAGATGTACGACTTTAGGGGCCGAGCATCGTTTCTAGCTGTATGGTTAAACGCGGCCGGCGCTACATGCGGCCTCGATGCGATCTCGCTGAAACTAGAAATTAATTATCCGCGGTCGCGTGTCTACTAGCATGAATTAACGAGCCGAATTTACAGGGGGCCTAACCTCAAGGACGGACGACATCCCTCGCACGGTACCAACGCCGGTAAAATTAGAATGCTAAGAGTCTCTGTGACGAAACGCAGAATTATGGAAATCGCTGAATCGTTGATTTATTTATATGGTGAGAATACTGTCACGGCTAAGCTGATCGTTTTATTTCCGAAATCGTTGGTATTCGTTTTCAATTCTCGAGGTTTTAGCTGGGTTGAATAGAAACGTTTAACACTTGCACCATCAATAAATGACTGGTTTCAGGTTTCGCATTTTATATGAAAGACTGAAATATTACTTATTTTCCTTGAAACTGTTGTACCTACTATTTTTCCGGAATATATACCTATATTTTTGACTTTGTTTTGTATTAGATGTTATTTATATCTTTTTAGTATTAATTGTCTATACTTAATTGTCCCTTAATTTTTCAAAATTCCATACCTGGAAATTTAGACATTTGGAAATTTGAGTACTTGGAAGCTTGGAAACTTGGAAATTTAGAAATTCAGTAATCCAGTAAATCAGAAATTCAGAATTCAGTAATTTAGTGAAATTGACTATCCATCAGTGTCCATGAACGTACGCTATTTATTGTCAAAAATATATACACAGGCATTAATAGATTGTTACTTTCACAATGAGAGAATTTGAACAAATCCAATTTATAAGTTCCAGTATCTCAAATTTCCAGATTATATAATTTTTTAAAGTTCTCAATTTACGGACCAGCTTTTAAAATTTTAAAATTACCAAATTTCTAAATTTCCATTTACTATGGTTCACTGTTGAAAAAGTATTCATCCTACTTAAATTTCTAAAGATTATTCGAACGCATTCTTTCAGTACTTTATGCCTTGTTTTCGCGTACCTAGAAAATTCAACTTATAGCTTAATATTAAATTTTATTGATCCTGACTATATCAACATGCTCTGGGATAATAATAACATTTATGATGTCATAGGATGCAAGTTCTTGCGCGAAAGTATCTGCACGCGCGCAACCGGAAGTTTCTGGAATGTTCCGTCGCGATGTTCGCGGATAACGTTCGAAGAGGAACTAGCATCAAGAGAGGACGCTTATCGCGAGACACGCGCGATAATAAACATCTGCTTTACGAGTGTGTACCGGGAGTGTACCGTGGACACGAACGGACGTGGAAAGGACAAGAAACGAAAACGAGATAGAAGTGTGCAAGAACGAAAGAGAAGAAGAGAAACAAACAACGAGGAACAGAGGGTTGCAAACGCGACTCGCGTACAACGAAGCGTCGCCGTTTGTTTTGCACGGGCCGGCGGAAATGAAGCTCCTACGATAAAAGACGGAGTTACGATCGAGCTTGAAAAGAGTCGAGCTGGAAAAGAGATTGCCAATGTAATGGCAACCACGCTCGTTGGCTGTGTAACGCGATTCGGATCGATATCGCATTAATTGCATGCCTTACCGATTGTGCACTCGCGGTTTTAGTAGGAAAGTCATCGATGATGCAAACTCCTTTTGTTTACCTTTTTTCACTCAGCCATAAACATTTTTTCTTCCCATTTTTTATACACTGCCGAGCTTGCTGCTTGTTGACCCGACAATGTACACGTGAATTTATAAATCGAAGAACTTCAATCGTAGCATGGTGAAATATTTATATTAACACTGAAACTATCGGACGGATTATTTTACCCTCTCACAAGTTTTCTTTTCTATATTACTAAATTTATTAATATAGATTAATTTTTTATCGAGGTAAAAAAAAAAGGATAAATTTCAAATATTTAAGAATACATTTTAAAATATATAAGAATACGAAATGTAACAAAAATCGCGGGTCCTATCTACACTGAAGTACACCCAGAATTAATGTGTATATTAATTAATGTTTTATTGTTTGTTTGTTTACTCTTCTATTTTACTTTTAATTTGAAATTATAGGTGCGTTATACATTATTATATAATTATATATTATTGAAAAATAATATTCTTAGTTTTAAATTTATTTTTTATACAGATTTTGGCTGTCAGATGGTAAATTTTCTATATGTATTTATTAAGTGAATATTTATGTACAATTTAGAATTTGAAGATATAAAAGTGGATGTAAAATTACGGTGTAAAAGTCTGATTTTGGCTTTACCGTTGGTTAAAAACATAATAATAATACGTTGCGTAATGACGGCGGATACTTGTTACTCACTTATCGTGTTACTTATTAACAGGATAATGATAGGGCAAAATGCATTGTGCCAAAGCGAATTTAAACGCACTCATTAATTTCCCAGAATATTCTACTGATTTTTACGTACACTCAGATGCAACATAGGCTTCCTTTGGATGAGGATACATATGCAAACTTCACAAATTTTTAGTTACCAAACTTTAATGTATATGAGTTACCCAGTTTCCTAATTCCTAAATTCTCAAGTGTAAAAATGCTCAAATCTCTAAATTCTAAAATACGCCTAAAATTCCTAGGCCTTCACATCTCAATAGTTCCATACGTCTAGGTCCTTAAATCTAAAATTTCTAAAATACCTAAATCCTTAAATTTCTAGATTCCCGAATCCCTAAATTTCCACATTCCTAAACTTCCAACTCCCCAAATTTTCAAATTTCTAAATCAAATTCCTATGCCTCCACATCCCGAAAGTCCTATATGTCTTCATAGGTCCTTAGAACTCAGAGTTCCCAAATACCTATTTCCCAAAATTCGTAAATCTTTAAATCTCTAGATTCTAGATCATCAAATTCTTAGATCGCCAAATCGTGAAGTCCTCAGAATCTGAACCTACCCCGAAATTTTCAAATTTCGAAAAATCCCAAAAAATCAACTTGGGCATATTTTTACTTGTCATGTCTTTTCTAAGAAAAAAAGATTTGCTTTCGACTGTACATACACGTTTGCTCGGCCACAAAACAATTCCCGTTTGCACGCCATCCGCCAACAAAGTTCGACGAAAGGTCGAAATCGCTGTAAATTATTACTCGGTGGACATGTGGCGTTTAACGGTGGATAATTGATTGCTGGTGCCTAAGACCTAGTGAGAAGAGCAGATCTGCTCTACAGGTTCACTCTCGAGGTATAAATTATAATTGAATTAGCCTGAGCTCTTAATTAGCCGGCTCTCGAAGGAATCTCCACCCCGTTTCAGACGACGACGCACGCACAATTTCATTTTCTCTCCGGTGGTCGCCGGTTCCTTTCTATGATGTTTTCGTCGTGTTGTTTCTTCTTTTTCGCCGCTTTGTCCGTGTCGTATGAGTTACCTGTGTCCCGCTCACCTCCTGCAAGGTAATTTACAACGGGGGCGTTGCTATTGCATGTCTGACGCACGTCTGTTCCTTCTTTTTTAACTCCTTTTCTCACTTTTTTCGTGTTTCTCGCTTCGTTCTTTGTTTTGATGTCGTCTGACAGTATTGTCTCTCTTTGTGAAGCAATGTGCTGTAATATTGCATGAATTTCGTGCTTCAGATAAAAATTATTAATATGCCTCCTTTTTCTCTTATACGATTAAGTAGGAACGCTTTGAGAGAAAAATTATTTAGAATTGTATGAAATTAATTATTTTATTGACTACAACATCATAATACGTCAAAGTTTGGTGTTGCTAATGATGAAACATTTAGTTTTATCAGAAAGTTAACTTTTGTATCTGTTTATTTTAAATTACTTTCTTTCGATATCGAATTTTTAATAGGTATCTGAAAATCTTTCGTTACAAAATTTGAGTATCTAATTTTAGTCGAGTAAGGTACGGAAGAGCAAAAACAGCATCATTTTTGCGTTAGAAAATATAAACATCAGAGGAGTGGAGGTTCTGAAGGTCAAACTAGAATTTATATTTCGAGTCGGAGAGAACACAGATCACCGGTGTGGATGAGCATCAACCACAGGGGATGAATGCTCGCAACAGGAGGAGGAGAGAACGGCGTCTGCTACTCGACAGGATTAAGACGTCCTAGGTTATTTGTTTTGAGTGCAACGAGCTCCGCCCTGCTCGTCCCAGGATCTTTTTCGCCTCGTCTTTGCGTTTTCGGTCTCCTCCTGCCGTTCTTCAGATCCTCGCTTTCTTCTGAAATCTCCGACGGCATGTTTTTTGCTTTTGCCTCTGTTTCCTCGCGAAACAATCAAACGATGGAGGTGGTAGTATATTTACGGACCACCGCCACTTTATGCTACTATACTTGCTTGCTTGAAAGTACTGCTGCAAATGTTCGAATATTAGAATATTGGAATTTCATTTACAGTCTTATCATTAATTATGCACTTGTGAGATGTGTGACACAAATATTATTTAATCCTCATTCAGATAGATTATATGTACCCTAGGGAATAAATACAGTTTGTTGAAATATATAGTCCTGTCTGTAAATTATGGAGCATGTACTAGTTTCAACTTACTAGTAATAGTAAGTTTAGCTTACGAGCTTATGATTATTTCTGTTGACTTTTTTAATGCTATAACTACTGTTTCAAAACAAAATATTAAAAAAAGTAATTTCAATGAAAAAAATTAAGGTCATTATGAAGTCTAGGAATATAACTTTGGAATGATCTTAATTAACATAGCCTGCTGACATATAACAATTTATTTCCAAACTTATTAGTACCTGTATAAATACAAAAAAAAAAAATAATTTGTGAATAATCGGAGACATTGTATCTATGTAAATTTATAAATATTAAGCTTTTAAATACATACAAATGTTAAAGTCTTTTTATACAGATGATAACATGCTAAATATTGAAACATGAAATACTTAAAATTTGCTGTACATACATTGTTTATATTTTTCCATATTTCAAATCTATATTATTTGTTTGTAATGTCAAATTTTCAAAACGATCAAAAGTAACAACAAACGTGTTTAGAACTGTGTACATACAATCAATGAAAAATTGATGTTTCTGAACTTATTTAATACCGTTCTTATCCAATGACAAATAGGATTTTAAAACTAAAAATACTAAAATGTTTATAATATATATAATAAATACTATAAATAATAAAATACTATAATACATAACATAAATATTATAAATAATAAAATGTTGAAATATATAACATAAGTATTATAAACAATAAAATACTATAATACACGAAATAAATGCTACAAGCAATAAAGTACTATATACTTCACTGAAACGTACGGTGAAACATAAACAGATATTTCTTGCAAGTCAAAAAACAAAATGGGTTTTCCATGTAACTACCACTTCCTTTATAACCTTCTTGTAGGCGATGCACTTACAACGACTCGTCCTTGGAATTCTGTCGGCTTTAATGTTGCTACCATAGTGTTCAGTGAAATATTTCTGCAGCTTCATGTCAAGGACTTTGACTACGTGATTAAGAATGCGTCAGAGGAACCGTGTGTAACCGTGTTAAGTAACTGTTCAATCGAATTAATTGAAGCACCCGTAATTGATCGCTTCGATTTATTGTCGCAGCACATGGGCGTGTTCTTATCCATTGATTGATCGGTGTGAAACCCCATTGATGCAAATAATCCAGTTGTATATGCTTATCGCGCTTTTAATTGAAGTGGCAATACGGATCAACCAATATAATGTAATAATATTTTGTTCATCGTTGATGTATTGCTTATTCTTAATATATCTCTCGCTTAATACATATATCTACTACTGCCCGCTCAATAACACGTACTTGATTACTACTACTAAATATCCGACCACGCGTTATCACGTGTTGGATTGTTAACGTTTAAACCTTACAATACACACTAACGAACCAGTTTTTCACATTATCATAAGATGATCTCTATGAGCATTCTTTATTTTATATCCATATTGCATAATCAGATAAGTGACAAGGTATTAAAGCTGAAAAATGTATATTTTAAACAATTACTGTAAACAGATAAGACAACGTATGTGTCATTGACGTCATGTATCACATGCATCGAACATATAATATTAAACTCAGTCAATATTTGAAAGTATGTACAAACACAATAAATTTGATGATTATAATTTTTAGGAAATTTACGACCACAGCATTTAATTCGAAAACAATTCTGACAGACAATCAATATGTACCTACACCCTGTAACCGGTTCTCAAATACGGTTACCGGGAACTGTTTATCAAGTACGTATTCTATGAAAAAATATTGCACATTCAAGTTGCTCCAACAAATAATACATTGTATCGATTATGTTTATAAGTTGAAATATTTAACTAATTTTCTTTTCTTAATTTTGTAGGCAGTTGCGTTATTCGCAGCTAACTAACTATTGGTACAATGTTAAGATAAAGTAAGTTAAAATATTAAGCACATTGTGCATTTAATAATCCTTGATTGTATAATTAGAAACAGACCTAAAATTCAATTACTTGTCTAATTTTCCGCATTTGAAGTCGTCGTGAAAGTGATACGATATTTTAGGATGAACGATTAAGTAGTGTATAGAACAACAATGACATTAACTGCGGGGAAATGTCAGAGCTCTTTGACTACTCATCTCGGAGAAATTCAATTTGGGTTAAATGAAGGACCAATGAACAAACTTTCTTACGGCATAATTCTGATTCCTACATTTTCAAAAGGTGATTGGCAAATAAGTCAGATGTATAAGATGTTACTTTTGTCTGCCTTCTCCCCTATTTACAGTTATCGGAATTTAAGAATTTATCGTCAGTTACGGGACCATTTGAGTCTCACTTATTACCCTACAGGAAACTTCTTAATTAGAAAAAAGAGGAGAAAGAAAGGTAAACGTGAAAGACCTTCTACGAAAGATGGGTAAACTTCCACATTCGAGTAATAAAAATTTTCCCCTCGATCGCTGTGAAAAGAGACCGAGCGTTTCGTAACTGTCGATTAAAATTCCATGTTAAAACGGTCTTACAAAATCGATCTCGAACGACACCCGCGTACTACTAGTTCTGGTACGTTTTAGCTCCTGCTGTTTTTTATCGCCTGTACCTGCTAATCTAGCCAGCAACTGCGGCGCAACGATCCAGTCAATGTTTTTCCTCGAACGGTTCGAATAACTTCGTAAAGAGAAACAAGCAAACGATTGCCCACGCTCTAATCGTCAGAGCAAATATCAGTTTTGACTGCCACCACAGTCGTCGCCGCCGCCGTCGAAATGCAAATTAGGAGAAAGCTTTGCCCGTGCACGAAACAGGGATTCACAGCGATATTCGTTCGACTCGCGTGACTTCCCTACATTCATCAACACTAGATTCAACCATAAACGGGAAATGATGCGTTTACACTTCGGTCGAGATCTATTAACCACTTAATCAGTCGCACTCGAAAGTATTTTTACTGTCAGCAAATAGTAACTTTAAAACTTTCTCGTTGAAAAATTTTACTATGATTTGTTTTATTATATGTATTTATATATCACGTGTATAACGTGTCACGTGTCATAGATTTACTTGAAAAATATTTATTTCACACTGTTTCAAGTGCAAAGGGTTAATTTAAATAATGATTAAAATAATAAACAGCGTGAAAATTAGGAATTTGAAAATTTTTAGAGTTAAATGTTTGATAATTTGGGGATTTAGGAACTTAGGCATTTAGGAATTTTGGAATTTTGGAATTTTGGAATTTTGGAATTTTGGAATTTAATAATCAATGAATTTAGGAATTTTTAAATTTAAGAATTTAAGAATTTGAAAATTCGGAAATTTGTAATTTTCCTACATTCCTCATCCCGTATACTGTACATAAAGCATTATTTCGTATTTTGGGATTCTCACCCCCTTGCTGGATCCCATTTAATATAAAGTTTGATTAACATTCTAAACATCTCACTGCTAGTTTACCATCTGTAGTAAAGACTAAAAAGCAATGATTTCTAATATGTTTTTAATAAATCCTTGTGTAAAAACTCTAGTAGTACTTATATGAAAGTACCCCAAAATATCATTCACATTAATTTGAAGCTAACAATTTAGTAGAAATATTTATAATCCCAGCTCGTTATTTCTGTGTTGAAATAAATAATGCATCAACTAATTCATTGTCCATTAGCGAGTATTCAGTTTCCCTTATTTCCATATGTAAACAAAGCTACTGTGTAATGTAAACTAAAATCTGTAAATTTTTTACATTAGATCGGAAAGTCCGGTTAAAATAGAAAAATTGGCAATTGATTATTTGCTGCTGAACAATATCAGCGACAGCTTGATTAATTCGTTTCTTTTTTTAACAAAAGAGTACACAGTTTTAATTAGAAATATCGATGAAACATTTATATGGTTATTTGTATTATACCTTGTGTTTCAAATTGATATACCACAAGTGTCATTATGTGACACTTACCATTTCATTTTGTGTAACAAAATCATTATTGTATCTCACTTCGTATGCTCTAAAATCTGCATGTAAAAACAAGTCATTTTATATCAAAAACGTTAATAAAGTAAACAACGTACGGAGACAAAGAACGTATGCAGATGAAAATACTAATGTAGTACGATTAAGCATATTCACGATTAGTGTATTCAGTTTTCGAGCTCATCCAGTAAAAAGCCGTAGCGCTAAACTGTCAACTGCTTTCAACATAAATTATGCAATATACACGAGTGGCTATCTTTACGAGTATGTTTACCGAGTGAATGGAATATCGCGATCAGTCTGATGCTGGCAGATAATTACAATGGATCCGACGCCGGAAAGGCTTCAAGGAAAATGTGTTCTTAAACATTGTTTTCTTAAATTACACATTTTTATTTCATCATGAACCATAAAATGTCCGTGATGATAACAGTTGAAAGAAATGTGTCATTTCCTTTTTATAGTTGCGATATAGCTCGAAAACGTTTCACACATTTTATACCAGCATTTATAAAAAAGTGTATACCTAAATTTGTGAAAAAATTATACCTAAATTTATAACAAAAACTATATCTAGTTACAGTTAAAAATTGATGACAATTAAATTAAAAATTAAAATTTTATAAAAGTACTTTCTTAAGAAAGGAATGTTATTAATAATTTATGTATCTTTAATGAAAACAATTAATATGTAATTTCTCTATTATTGCACAGTATGTATAAGAAAACGTTAAGTATGTAATATACTTAGAATTTCATAATTGCTCATTTTTGCTTAATTTTGCAACATCGGTTACCAACAAAATATACCAAAAATTATTCTTCAATAAACAATTGCTATTAATTTATACATAAAGAAAATTGTTGTAATTTATGCATCTAAAAATTTGTTTATGTAATGTTTAACAATATTAAAATAAAAACTACAAA
Source organism: Megachile ligniseca (assembly GCA_945859555.1). NCBI lineage: Eukaryota > Metazoa > Arthropoda > Insecta > Hymenoptera > Megachilidae > Megachile > Megachile ligniseca. The sequence goes on from OX243785.1 coordinate 1,432,103, forward strand.
ACTATAAAATCGGCAAATAAGTTGTAGCTCTCCTCCACATTGAAAATTTTATAACGTGACTTTTTTGAAAATTTTGTAACATCAGCTATGTACATATTTCACTGGAATTCAAGGAACTTGAGGTAGGTACCAGAAACTATTTTCTTATGTCACAATCAGTGAATCTGAATGTCGCTTAAATTCAAAACGGTTGGTCAGAGTGAAAGCGGAAATGCATCGATGGAACTATGGTTCTTTCAAACCGACCAGTGAATGACAAAGACTCGAAGCACTGCGATCACGAGTCTAGACGTTGACAAGAGGAGAAGCAAAGAGAACGGAAAAGATGTGCTTCGTGTTCCCTCTATAAATACATTTACCTTGTTTGCGGAGCACTTGTAGTTGGCGGCCTGTATTCGTGGAATGCGACTCTCCTCGTGTTTCGATCGGTTTCTTCTGAGGTACGTGCGGTAAAATTTGGTCGGTCGTGAAGAACGTCAGTCAAGGGTCTCGGGAACAACCGTTGCTTGCGACACGTCGCGTCGTTCGCTGACTCTACGTTCGAAAGTTATTAACCTAATTTGAGCTTCGTGTGGGAAAAACATAAACACCGATGCTCAGGAGCAGATCTGGCTTCCTTCGAGGAGGCGGTTAGAAATTTTGAGTTATTCAAACTTGGGCTTTTGGGAATTTGGGGACGTGGGGATTTGAGAATCTGAAGATTTGTGGATTTAGCGATTTGGCGATTTGGAAGTGATAATTTGAGAATTTGAAAATATAAAGGTTTGGAAATATAATAGTCGGAGAATTTGGGAATTTCGGGATTTGCAAATGCGATAATTTGTGAATTTAGATGTTTAAAAAATTGTAGATTGAGTCAATAAATTATCAATTTAGAAATTTGATAATTTGTGAATTTGGGAAATGCAGAATTTGGAAATGTGATGATTTGAGAATTTGAATGCTTCAAAATTTATAGATTTAAGAATTTGCAAATCTGGAAATTTTGGAATGTAGAGATTGCACAATGTGAAGACTTGAAAATATGGAAAATTAAAAATGTGAGAATTAGGTGAAATAAATCGTATCTCACAGGATAAAATAGTAGTATTAATAGTAGACTGCAGGGTGTACTGCATTCGCTTGTACCCGACTGAAGGTTGCATTCGGATATGTTCCTTTGGAACATTTATGTTGATAATGAGATCGAATTCTTTAAGTGAGGTAATCTCTGACACATTTATTTCGTCAAAAATCAGAAAATCGCATTAATACAAATTTGGACGTATTGAACCAACACATGGATAGATTTATTTAACCTCTTAATCTGCATCTTAACACATATTGTATCCTGCGTTTTAAGTGCATCTTTTAATATTTTCGACAGTTACGTCAGTTATATTTAACTAATTATTACTGCAATATTAAGATAAATAAAGTACCTTCTTTAGCGATCTCTAGAGTTACGAACGTTTAATGATGACTTACATTTAAACCGAAACGAAACTATGAAAATAGCTATACTATAAAAACTAAACTATAAAAGCTTCTTAATAATTTTTGTAATTGAAAATAAGAAATCTGATATCCGTTATTTTGATGAGTTCCGTCTAGTATTAATTGTCCGAATTATAATTGGTATTGAATTAGGTTATTGTGTAAATACCATTTGGGATTGTCACATTCGAACTGTAATATGCGTTATGAACGTAACGCGATGCTGTAAGGTAGAGGGTTAAGACCGTTTTCGAAATAGTTTCGAAAGTCCTTAACATGGCACGGTGCTATTGATTAAGGAATTTCACTGACACCACGCTCCTTTTACAAATATTATCATTTTTGCGAGTGAGCAATAATCATAAGGTGAAAACTGGTAAATACAACAGACAATTATCGTCGTTGGTTTGACTCATCAAGTCGTCAAAACTTTTGCGCATTGTCTCGTGATTCTGTAACGATACGTGTTCTAATACATTGATCTAAGCCAAATGTAACGAGAGATGGAAGTAAAATTTAAATCTATTCGTGTGAAGATGAATTGTTATAATAAAGTAACAGAGCAAATATATTTTAAATATGTATACCTTATCTTCATTTTCTATATATAATTATTCTATATTATTAATAAGTATATGCATCTGAAGTTATGCCCACATTTCATGATACATCCTGTACAGTGATAACTACGATGATAAATTTGAATTTAACTGCATATGAATACATAATACTGTTTACGGTACGCAAGTACGATCCATTTTTATGTTCCATGTGTGAATCGATTATCTTTAAATACACTATATCGATCATTATCTTTTTAATTATTAATATCTTTGATCTTTGCGCGGATGTTTCGATAACATCAGTCGATAGGAAGCTTTCCTTGTGGTACACTGACAAGATTATGCTATTGATTACACTCTCTCGAATAACGTGACGATAAATCAACGACTTTCGATCAAAAACGATCAAAAGACGTTAATCCCTGCTAATCGTGAAGTATACTAAGGGTCTCATTCTACATTGCGAATGGAACATATCCTCGAAACTGTTAACGATAACGAAAAATATCTTACAATTAGATAACGATCCAATTGTTTCGGAGGTGATATAATTAGATTATATTTTATTATAATGTGAATCAGTCCTTTATTTATCAGGGATACTTATATTGTATCAGTGTACTAATAATCCTTTTTTACACAGAAAAAGTATGCACTTCCGTTAAAAAAGAGGTATAAAATTTGTTAATTATTTCTTATACGAGATATCTCATTTCTTTAGCTGACACTTTGTAATCTGAAATAAGGCAAACTTCTATGTACTTGTACATAAAATAAATAAATACTTATTACATAATATAACCAATCTTTATATCTGAATTAGTATATAACACAGTGAACAAAAATAAACTAAGCAACGTTGATTAAAGAAAAATTCCGTACCCAAACGACAAATACATGGCACCAGCCGCCATACTACTGTACCGCCATGAACTGTATAATTTGAATTTCATAGTTTAAATTCGTTGTGTCTGGTAGAAGATATAAAGATAACTGGGTGGCTAATGATGTAGAAAAGTAACGTGTTATTATTCCCTTGACCATTTTCAATGACCATATTCAAACCTAATTAATTATTGCAACAATATTAGAACAAACAAGGAAAGATAAAAATGTTAGGCACAATTGACATTTAGCGATCTGTGATGGTGCAGATAATTAAAACTGAACCCAAAATTCAATTGTATTGAAAATACAAGCCTTGTCACAAAGTAGCGTGCATCACAAGTGTAGCACGATATTATAGAGCAAGAGGATAAGAATGAAAATAACTCAATAACCGCCGAAACGGCTGCTTAAAAAAGTTGAATATAAGATCCCTTTCAGCTCGTCTCGACAAATCGACATTTTTGTTAATAGGGCAGAGCAAGAAGATCGAACCGTTCGTTGTCGTGCTGCATCGACATATTATACGTTCTTCTGACGATAATGCCTTTGGTCAACAGTCGTCAAGCTCGAACGACACGCACGAAGACGCACTCAGCAGGGTATACGAGCTCGCAGCCTTCACGCAATGCTAACAGGCCTTTGCGGAAAAAGTTGGCGCCAAAAATATTTACCGTCCGACGGCCACTATACGTGAGAGTACTCCACTACGGATAAAGATGCAGAGTCATCGAAACTGCGGTTACATCGACACAACTAACCCCCGTATAACACGGTCTTGATCCAATAAGTAATTCCGAAATTGAGAAAACACCAGTATTATACGCTATTTCCATAACACGGTTAGGAAATTCAAGAATCAATTGTATAATCCGGCATTTCTATAACACCGTTAAGGTATTGACCCCTTGTATGATGTAGCACTCCTGCAATGCAGTTAGGGAATTTTAGAACTGCTTGGGTAATGTGATATTTCTACGACACAATTAGAAAATTTGAGAGATCCTTGTATAATGACATTCTTATGACACTGTTCGAAAATAGTAACGCAGCTAGAGAATTTGAGAATTAACCCCTTAGCCTACAAGTTTTTCGGCAGCTGCGTCAGTCAGAGCTGCCTAATTATTACTGCAGCGTTAAGGTAAATAAAGAATGTTGAAATGTCAGGTATGTTTTGAATTTAGCAGTCTTTAATTATACAAACTGCAATTGGTATCATACTCTAAACTCGATCTTTATGCAAGTACAATTTAGTTTTGTCACATTTGAACTGTAACGTGCGTCACGAGTCTAACTCGATGTTATAGGCCAAGGGGTTAATTGTATAATTGGAGAATATATGAGACCCTATAATTTGACATTTCTATAACAGTTGTAGAGAATTGAGAGACCCTTGTATAAAGTAAATATTTTCTGTAACATTGTTAGGGGATTTTAGATCCCTTGCAAAATCTTGCATCTTTCTAATACAGTTAGGGAATGTGAGAACACATTGGGTCATATGGTATGTCTATGACACTATCAGAGAATTAAGAACTTCGTGTATAATATATTTTTATAACGTGATTAGACAATTTAGGAATTCGTATAATATTTCTATGTATAACAGGGTTAAAAAATTGGAGAAAACTTGTATAATGTAACATTTCTATGTACACGAGAATTTGAAATCCCTTGTATAATGTAACATTCTTATTATTTCGTAAGAGAATTGAGAATTCCTTGTACAATGTAGCATTTTTATAAAACAGTCAGAGAATTTAAGAGTGATTTGTATAATGTGGTATTTTTATAACAACGTTAATGAATTTAAGAATTTTTTGTATAATATAGTATTTTTAAACAAGATTAAAACAATGGGAAAATTTGTGCACAATACGATATACCTGTAACACGATTAGATAGTTGGGAAACCCCCCTATAACGCGATATGACTAAACATAGTTAAAGAGTTAAGCAAACTTGTATAACGCGACAGTCCGACAACACGGTATCGCGCCAACACTGTTCGATAATTAAGGAAAATCACGGTACAAGTTCAAAACTATACACTGGAAAGTAAAGAGAAAAGTATATATTTATGATTGGTTAAATAATTGGAATTATATTAGATGTTTGCAAAAATTTCAATCGCCATTGTTTAATGGTACCGGAATTATTTTTGGAAATTCATAGTTTGTATGAATTAGACTTACTTATTGTTAGTGCTTAAACTGCAATATCTCAGTAAATAAGTAAACATATCTCAGTAGCAAAATTTATTAATGATCTTATAAAATATTTCGTTATTAACGAAAAAGAATCACATGAATATTTAGTTGGAAGTGTGTTGTTGAATATAAAGCATTGTTACGTTTGATAGTGTTTCAAAGTATCTAAATGGCAAATTAAAGTAGCTAAATTGTTTAGCGGCGACAAGTTAAACGATAAAATATTGCTTAATATTTTACTTACCATTATACGTATTTATTTTTGAGTGTTTAAAAGCAATTTACGGTTAAATTTCTTTTTCTTTTAAGCTAATTAATATTTCCTGTTAATATACATGTATAATATGGAACACGTTGAGTGCACATAACATGAAACATGCTCCATATGGAGTACATGCTCCTTGTTAATATTATATAATGTCATAAGTTGTGCTTTTAGGATTCTAATTGTAAGTACATTATAGTGATAATGAAGAGAAATGGATCTAATGCACTCACTTATGTGCAATTTGCTCAACACGCAAGAAAAAATATCGTACAAGATAAATTTTTAGGAAGAGGAAGTCACTCGTGTAACTTATTTCCTTATTTAAGTAAGTATTCATTTCACATAATAAAATTGTTTGCTCAATTTTCTTTACAAATTTCCTACGTGTTTCATATTAGGTACCATTTTGTCAATTCGCCGATTTTAACTCTTTTTTCATTTTTTACCACAATTTTAACGCACGTCAATTTTTGCACACTAAACAATTAACATATGAATGTCTATTAATTCTGTTATATTTTAACGATACTTGAAATAAAAATTCATTAAAAAAAACATCGCTTTATACTTTAAAAAATTAGGTGTCCCACATTAGTTGCAGTTGGATTATACAGGTATGATTGCATACAGGTGATATACTAAATTATTGTTATTAAAACAACTTCACGTTTGTTTATCCGATGGACATGGAAAAATGACATATCCGACCGTGTTTGTTCCGTGCGATCTATGTAAAACTCCAATTCAAGCAACCAAATCATTGATTTACCATAGCAGCCATAGTGAGAATATTTTAGTTGAAAATTTATGCTGACGTAGCACAGTTTATCGGGTACACCATTCTAGAATGAAGCTGCAATCTAAAAATAGGTCACTGGATTGCTTTCAAAAATGAAGTATTCTTTCGAAGTGAAATTCAACTTTAACCCAAAATATAAAAGAAAAGTGACAATGCAAAATCAAATATTTTCAATAAAATGTATGATTCCAATTGTTAAATAAATAAATCCGGTTAGATAATATCACTTTAATCAACAGAGAGAAATGATTTTAAAGCACAAAATGGAACGAACAATATTTTAGTATTTAACTATAGTTTAATATCTTTTGCACTCATTTTTTGTTGTTACATTTTTTTACAGTGTCCTTATGTACAGTTTAAAAGTTAGAAAGCACAGAAACGGCAAAACCTTTTTTGGTTATCGAATATTCTTAAATTTAAACTTATTCTAAATAAAATGTAAAATTTAAAGAGAAACTACGAAAACGTAATATTTTTTTATATCAACTTGTTAAAATATTGAAATAAAACGGTTTACAGATTGAGAGTACGAAAATCTGCAAGAATTGCCTGTTGTTTGCAACACAGTGCAACCGACATGCACTTCGAGGTCGCTCTATAAAGTATCGAAGTGCCTATAAAAATTTACGATAGGAAATTCAAGCTTCTGCAAGAGGTCAATACCTTATCGATGTATCTGTAAGTAATACACTTCAGACTTTGTAAAAACATTGATTTCCAACTTTTAAAAGTACTACAAACAATAGCGCGACGTAATATAATTGTAGCTGAAGAAGAAGCTACGTAGATAAGCATATTTTCCTCTAGTGTCTCGTGTAGAATAGAATGTCCTTAATGATCAGGAAATTTCCAGAGAGTATAGTCTACTTTCGAATAACATCATCTAATGTAACGTCGATGTCGTCGTTTCTGTTTCATTCTTGTGCAAATGACCATCGTAACTACCGTTTCCTTTAATTACATCGATTTAATTAACTATAATTCTTTCAATAATAAACTATGTAATTAGTTCTAAAAGCCTTGAAGATTACCATTTAAATGATTCGAAATCAAGTACAAGTTCAAAGCAAGAATATGAATTAAAATAAGAAAGATTATTGTTTCAAAATCTAGTATTAACAGTATCGGCCAAAAGTTTGATATGATTTACCGATTTCTGCAAATATTCATTTTCACCGAGAAATTAGCGTTAATTGCTAATACTTAGCTATAAATTTTACACATGCTACTCTTCGGTAGTGATTTGTAAAACCTTCTTTCTCACGATTTAAAAATAAATATTCTTTGTCGATAATTATTGTTTCAGAGTATCGGCGACAAAGTGAAGTGCTATACGTCTGATAAATTGAAAAACGGATTCTATTTTAACTTCTATCTATAAGATCCTATGTCTCCTATCAAGATGTTATAAAGTGAAACTACATTTTTATGAAAGTAGTGAATTTTTTATAGACACCTGCGTCATATGAAGCGCTAAGAACAAGAAACTATGTACAGAAATTATAAAATGCATATCTACTGATAACAACAAAAAATTAAAAGAACTCGTTTAATGACAGTAAATTTCATTAAATATTTCTATAATGAATTTTTTTATGTTCATATTGTTGGCAAAATTTTGTGTGTCCTCCTTCATTATCTATCATAGATTGTAAACTATTTAGTATATTATAAATAGCGATGTATTTTAGTGTAATTAGTGTGAAAGAATATAAGAAAAATTTTTTTATTTCACACATGCTCTTATTATCTCTTCATAAAATTTTCTCATGTCCTACTAATGAAATTTTATTTCTATTTTCGATTTTTTTAAACGTTAATCAATCTTCCTGTTTCAAACTATTAATATATTTATCTACAAATATTCATATACGAATGTGTCTAATTTAAACTTCCATTTATCCACTACCGTGCTTGTTATTACTTTTGCTAGATTACTTATTTTTTTTTATAATTAAATAAATCAGCAATGAATTTCATAACTAGTTTTGTTCAAAAATAATATCGGTTCATATTGATATCCAATCTCAAAATCTAGGTTTGACTTTTTTTACAAATAGCAACAAATTCGTAACTTATATGAGACTTTGGCTCATACTGCATGTTTAATATTAGATTCCAACAGTTATTTTTCTTCAATCTTATTTAAATCGTATTGAAACTCTGTAGATCAAAAAGTAAAATAGATATCCCATACTGGTAAGAAGACGTTTAATACAGAATAATTTAGAGAATTCTGTGTTATTTTCATTCTCTCCGCCGTACAGACGCCATTATACTCGCCGACGATAATCTAATCTTGTGATAATACGTTGTCGTGTGCTTTCATGTGGATGTGAATCATATACTCTGCGAAAAAATTGAACAACAAGAGAGGAACATGTGAAAAACCCGTGCAAACGGAAAGGAGACAAAGACGCAAAATGTTTAATCCATTCAGGACCAACGTTGCGTTACTTTAGTATTTCACATCTAATTGATTTCTTTGCAATAAACATTGCAAAATTCTATTTCTCAATATTGAAATTGTGAAAGGGAATTTCAAGATTGCTTAATAACGATAAATTATTCTTCTTTTGTAAATTATTTTTTCGTATTTTTCATTTTATAGCACAATTTGATATAGCACTATTTCTACCAGAACTTCTCCATGTATTATTTAATAAAAATAAACAAATATTTTTTACGTTACGAATTTATTTAAAGAACAATTATATGTATAATATTAAAAATTTGTAACACTACATCAATATCACAGTACAGAATATTGTTATTACGGAAGATAAGAAATATTTCTGACAATTTTTGTAAAATATACTTTGTGCCTGACAAGATATAAGAGTTGCACACATACTAAAAATCTGCGTTATAAATATTATCAAAGGCTTAATTGATTAACAGAAAACGGAAATACAGGATTAAGAAAGAATGGCAGTAAATTGTTGCTATCGCAAAATTTTGAGATTATTGTCCGGTCATCGATCGACGATTATGTAAATATAAGACAAATTTATCTGATATCTGAACCCCTATCGAAAACTCTATCAAGATCAATATCTTACGAGTAATTCATATACGGAAGTTTCTTTTCTGGACAGAGGGGTCTCCATGATTACTACCTCTCAAGTAAAACTAATTATTTAAATACAACTATTACAATTTACTATTTACAACAACTAAGTACAATCTTCATAATTTCTTTGTTATTTATTCGAAATATCATAATAAACAATATTAATTAAACCTTTGTTGATATAAAAGATACCGCTTATTCTTGTCCAGCTGTAAGGTTAATTGTGAACATATTCAGCCATTTAACATTTTTCTCGAAGAATTAAAAAATGTTTATTTTGTAGCGTATTAAACAATCTCCATATGCTAGTACAATTTTTAAGAATATTGAAAAGGGTCTAATAAAATATGATGTTTTTAATAATGATTACACGTATTCCACTGAAATATCACTGGTATTCATATATAATCACTGAAATTATTGAGAAACTTGTAAATGAATGTTAAGTAATTGAATATTGCAACAGAATCTAAAAATTTATGTTTTTACAATTAATTAATACCTTTGATATAACAGCATGAGCAAATGTTATTATATCATTATCAGTATCCAATATTTAATTTTGAAAATTGCACTGAGCTAGTATTTTTTTCAACCAGGAATACTATTATACATTTTTCTCAAGAAAAAATGTTTATTTTCTATAATTAAAAGTAGTTTTTGTTTATTAAATACCTGTAGATTTATTAATCTCTTCGAACACGATATTTTAAGGTTAAAAAAAAGAGTGATAATTTATTTTTGCGTGTAATTGTATCGTATTTATTTTAAAGGAGTAACAATTAAATAACAAAATTAAAAAAATTTTAATGATATACAAAGAAAATGATTGCATTCACAATATGTGGCTATTGTCTGTTAAATTTTAAAGAAAGCTAGTCGTATTTGTACGTGTAAATGCTTGTCAGTGAAGCGGTAAAGAATTACTGTGTACGTAAATAATAAAATAAAATATAAACAAAATGAAAAATTACAATTAATTTTATAAAGAATAAATTATCAGCTGCCACACCTTTTTTACACTATCAATGATACCTATCGCAAGTATATTATTTTAAGACAGGTTTCGCATGTGATGCAAGAAATGTCTCAATTTTCTTGAGGAAATAACATATCTTAATAAGAAATGAAACAATTTCTTTGTCAAACATGTTGTTATTCAAATAATATCAGCTGGGAGATGTTATAGAGTAATAGATAAAATAAGAAATAAAATAAAAAATGTTTGTATAAAACTGTACCAAAGGCATATTTCAATAATGCATACTTTTGTGATGCAACAACTGCAAAAATAAAATCACTTACCATGTCCTCAATTAACGTTTCAAAAGCTTGCAAAACTTTGAAAGCTTCTTAAAATTCATGTTGAAGAGCAATTATATCCGATATCAACTTTCAGCCTGTAAGTGAATTTTACTTTAACGAAAACCGAGAGTTATTTATTCGCATGTATACAAAAGTGTACATTAGTAGGTTATTTTTTTATGCTTGCATGGAAGGTGTATCGCCATGTTTTATCGCAGCCATTAAGGAGACAGTAAGTAGCTTCCAGCAAGGAGACCAGACTCAAAGAGAGGGTAAACACTTTTTTAGTGGTTTTCGTTTGTTTACCCGTTCCATCGTCTGATACGATTCGGTACACGTGATAAAGAATAAACTATTTTTGCGGTAATATTTATCTTATCGTTATCAGCATTCTACCAAGTATCATATTAATGTCGAAAGAGTCTCGTGTCCCGTCAGCTTATTAATCTTAAGCTTATATTTCAAAGGTAGAGTTGTTATCCTTCTTTTTGAATATATATTTTTGTGATACGGTGATTAAATTTTATACCTCACTTATAATACCTTTGTATAGCACTGTGTTTAGTATTTATTAGTTAAATGGTAGACTATGATAGAGAAACGGTATGAAGTAGTTTAAACTATCAGCAAAATGGCGAACACATTTATAAATAATATTACTTTAATTATTGGTAAACGAACGTTAACTTTTCTATTTTATTTTAGCCTACACGTTTAGATGTATAAAATTTCAGAAATTTTAATTATAATAATATTAATGAATTAATTATATTAATTCAACATTTTCATATTGAAGGTCATAATGTAAAAGGTAAAAATGTGAAGGTAAAAATTTCATTTTGTTACAGCCCCTAAAATGGCAGAGTCAAATCATAATAAACAAAATTTTATGTTTAATGTTCTGAGGTGATGGCAGTGAGCAAAAATTAATTAAATAAAATTTTCCGGGAGTATTTACATCGGATTTTTAACCATTTGCAAATAACATTCATTCAATTATCGGTAAATAAATTTAAATTACTAAAATTATAAGGAATTATTGAATAAATTTATTGAGCATATTTCAGTTCAGTTACATTGTTTATTATTTGACACTGTTTATTATTTATACCTTCCAAATTCTGAACGTACAATAAAGTATACAATAAAATATGTATATATAGTCATGACAAATTGAAAAATTATTCCATTTTTCAACAATTACAATTATTACTTTTTTATGGTAGTAGTTATTACTAAAGTTAATTTAGTATTAGTTAATTATTAACGTAATTAATACCAAAGTTAATTTGATGCTAGTCAGGTATTGACGTAATTAAGACCAAAACTAATTTAATTTAGTTAATTATTAGTTTAGTCATTTTAATTATTATTCAATTAATAATATAAATTCTTAGAAACTGCATTGAAATTATACGATACAAGACATCTTCTTATTTTCATAAGCAACCAAATGTTCAAAAATACTTGGAAGTACGGAAAAATGCTGCTTTTTGTGGAATCGTTTAAGAAGAAAGTTTGAATAAGCCGAGTGCACCCCGTTCTTCAAGTTTTCATTGCAAAAATTGACCGACGAGAGTAAACCGAAAGAGAGGCAAAAGGCAGAGCCGAGAGGGCACATTAACATTCCGAACATAATTCCGACATAAATATCGGCTCGTAAGATATGCAAAGTGTGATCAGCAGAAAATATCTGGCAATTACATTCACTTTGAATGCCGCCTGCCCACAAGGTAGTTGATATAGTGCATATCGATCCAAACCCTTCCGTTAAGCGAATCGTTACATTACATGCTACGAATGTGTCATTCGTGAAACAGTGACTCTTGCATGGTATCGACATTGCTGGTAAAAATAGCTAGGAGGTCGATTTTACATAACACCACGAACAACCCTAGCAAAGAAAGCGCAATGAACTTTCCTTTCAATGTAAGACGGATCAAAGTTCGATTGCCGTTCGATAAATCGAATTTAATCCGATAAAGAAAGATTTACAAGTGGCTGTATCAAATTTTAATATCATGTTTCCGGTTAGATAGTAATCCAAAAACTGTATATAATCTCGATGTATCTTTTGAAATTCGTGAACAAAATTAGCATTTCCTATTCTGAAATAAATTATCCAATAATGTTATAATGAAATGATTCTAAGATAGAGTCAAAAAATTGGAAAATGTTATGGTTTTAATTATAATCATGAATATAAAGAGTAACTAACAAGAATAAATAAATTTATACTTGATGGTTATTAAATAGTAAAATTAATATCTCTTTAAATATATTATAATAGAATGGTTCCAAGAAGATAACACGGTAACTTGTACTATAATAAATTCAATTTTTGTTCCTAGTTATAATCACAACTTTACAGGGCCAAAAATTCTACAGTTTACAGCTATTAATCACTTAACAATAAAATTATTAGTTTCAATTCTGAAATAAATTATTTAAATATTAGAATAACAAACGAAAAAAAGAATAGAAGTATTTTCTGAAATAGAACAACGAAGAGTAACGAAAAATATAAATATTTTCTTACAGTTTTTGAAAATACGTAAAGTTATCACAATTTACAAGATTTTAAGATTTATCGAACTGCAATTACTGTTCCAAATGTATACATCGAACGATTTTTTATTAAAGTGTAGCGCAACGAAAGAATTATAACAAATTCACTAATGTGTATTAAAATGATTATGAAGCTATTTTTAAAGAATTTCTGCAAATTAATGGATTCAAATCTAGCTGATGTTAAATGTATAATGTTTGGAAAATTCGTGGACTATGACAGTAAACATAACTATCGCTGTGTGAATGTCTTTTATTATTTGTTACAATGAAGGATTTCCGTTGAAGAATTAAAATTATAAAAGTTTATGCTAAATATTTAAAGTAACGTTTTATAACCTCTACACATTCTTCATCTTAAGATCATATCGTATGTTATGAAAGCTTCGACAGGTTATATTATTTCACAATTTATAAATTAATTATTAACACATGTTCTAAGGAATGGTAGATTGTATAGTAAATTAACTATGTTTTATCAAAAAACATTCACAGAACAATAGTTGTTTTATTGTTGTCTGAAGCATAAGTGTGCTCATTAATAGATTCTTTAATATCGTCTAATGGCTATTTTAATAAATAGTACAGAATTTGTTTTAATACTGTCCATAACTTTAAAATTGATATGAATATTAATAATAGCAACTAATAAGATAATATTAGTATTAGTCACAACTTGGAACAAAAGAATCAAAGTAATGATTAAGTAGAGTAACGTACGCTTTACGAGACATAAGTATTTTTGTAACGTTTTTAAAGCCTAATTGACACCTAATTCAAAATGTTCTACATAAACTCGCGAAATGCATATAAATTCTCATATTTTACTAAAAAATTGTTTAGTAATCGGTAACAAAATCTTGTTACTAAACGTAGATAACTCCTGTAGGTATAGTAATCGTATATTCAATTACACATTAGAGTTTCATGAGACATTACACTCTATCAGTGTTTCATTTACAAATCTTGCAATAATCACTAATTTTGTGTAAAAAATATAATAACAAACCTATTAACTCACTACAAATGTTTTTTATTAAATATTTGTAAACCACGGAAGAAAAGGTAGCTTCAATTATTAGATAACTTAACAAATTCCTTAAATTTGAATTTCTACATCAAACAATAAACTATGTAGAAAAACAATTAATACATAATATTTCTACCCAAACTTTTCAATAATCTCGTTATTAATTATACAGTGTGATTCACTTATGTGTGCCATCTAACTCACTTGCAAATTGATTATTATATAAAAAAGTGTTTGAAGCAAACATGACACGATACTGACGAAAATACACACAGTAATAATTAGTTTGTTATTTTACTTTTTTATCGAGATATGAAAGTTATCTTAAGCTGTATAATCCTAACTGATAACATTTAATAGTGCAATTAGAAGGGACATTGAATACCAAGTAAAAAATTTTTAGCATATATCTATAAGTTCAAAAATTAATAATGTCGGTGATACTGTTATTTAACACCTTCTGTCCTCACTATGTTTTAAAACACATTTCACATAGACAAATATTTAAATGATTATAAAGTCGTAAGATCATAGAAATACATAAAATTGAATGATATAAGTGCAACATCATACCCAATGTCTTTTCATATAATGAACAATTTACAAATAATATATGTCAATTTGTTATAAAGTCTCATTTATTTAATATCTGCTTTTATTTTTAGTTAACATCAACTTTTATTTACATGAAACAAATTACAATAATTACAAGTTATGTGTAATTAATCCAGTTCCTACTAAAAGAGAAAAACAAATGTTTTATATTTTTAGTGGTGTGTATTACTATTTTAATATATTTTACATTCTTTTTAAACGCCTTCAAAAAGAGAAAAGCTTTACTGTACCTAACATACAGATACATAATCTAATTATACATATAGGATAATTCCAGCAACTAGGACACTCTATAACTGTATTTCAAGTGAAATTAAAAAACTACTATAGAAGAAAACTTCCTACTGTTTAACAAGCTCTATAATCTCATTGTATAATTTGTTTCATAAGTAGATACATGGACACAATTGTACTTTTCGTTTTAATCAATCTACATATTTCTTCATTTAACTACTGTATATTAAAAATGTATTATGTTTCATCGTTGAAAAATTAAAATTTCATGAAATATTATATTTAATTAATACTTAAATTATTTACACAAAAATATAAAAAAAAAACTACAATTGTCTATTTTGTTAAAATACCAATTTGCGTAATATGTCGTAAAGAATTCATCTCTGTAAAAAGGTACTCACCTCCGTCAAAAAATATGTACATTCGCATTTAGTAAGTGATCACAAATTGATCATCCACAATATTTTAAATAGAGGTTATTACGTTTTATTTATATTCGATCAAATTATTGCATGTCAAGAGCAAAGAATTTCAGTTGTACATTGTTTACCAATTAAGTACTCGGGAAGGAATATCTTGAAAGATCCAAGATGGTATCGAGTTAGTTTCTCGCGTGAGATCAGCCTTAATAGGCTGTTATTTCGAATCGACCAGGTTACAATTACATATTCAATCAGAGAATAATAACTCTTAAGACGATATATCAGTACCGTAACTGATAATCATAACGTTATATTGACGGTGAAAATTGTTACACCGGAATTGCCACGCGTGATGTTCAACTGGTTATTTATGCGGCCTATATCGACTTTCTTCGTTCCACCTTGCTCTTCTTCATATATCTTCCATATTGACAGCCATGATTTTTTTTTCGAACGTGACGACGAAAACTGATCCTTGGAATTCGTAAAAAATTTCTCAATTTCTCTTACATTTATGGTATACAGAATATAGTAAGATTTCTATAAATAAATTAACCTTACGGTAACCACAAACAGTAATCATTGGTATGTACACTTATAAAAGTTACTTTTAAACTTTTACATGATGTATATAATATAAGAGTTTTACATAATTTATCATTAAATATGTTTATATCTAATTTTTCAAAATTATTTACCGCTATATTTTCATCTTGCTGTTAGTATAATTATCAGGTTGCTATGAAAGTGTGTGAACAAGACAGAATACGTTATAAATTTTAAAAAAATACTCTTTTTATTTGAGTTTCACTGTGTTATCATTTAAGCCTTTTGATAATAGATGTTATTAGTTTTATCATATTACTATATTATTAATAATATTACCATTATTAACTAATACATTATTAATTAATAACAAAGTTTAATTTTTATAGCTGAATATATAGGTATTTCTTTGTAATACTTGTAGTTTCAATATTTAAAAAAAATTTGATTACCTAATATTTATATTAATTTCAATTTTCTTTCACGTTCATTTAGTAATTAGTATTCATGGAATTTTACTTCGAACTTGTTATGATGAATTAATATATTAATGTTGAAAAAAGTTTTTATTACAATGATTTGTTTATAAAAATGTTTCTAATGTATTATATTTAATTAATAAAGTTTACATTTATTGAGTTTTATTGGTCAATGAATAAAATTTAATTAATAATACTAATTATTATATTATTAATAATATATCATTAAGAACATTACCGTTGTGTCGAGAACAGTTTTCGACAGCCGAAAAATTGAAATTGGAAACCGATTTGATTACGGTACTTCGCTTCACAAATTCAATACGAGTATTCGAACTTTTACAGGTCTACTCCACACCTGAATCACTGCAGTTCATTTCCAGGACGCCGACAATCACTATGACGACGAGGACGATCAAAGCATTGACTTGGAAACTCTCGGATGCTTGACGCACACGGTACCCTGAGTTTCGAGTGTGCTTCACGGCATTCTTCGTGGGAAAACCAAACAAACATCTTCAGTTCACGACGCGGGCGGCCTCGACTTGTACTTATAAAGTGTCTCGAAAGTATCCATCGTGTATCATCCGTTACATCCATGTACGATTGAATTAATTGAACGGGAACAGGGTTAATAATAGAAAGTTCAATTTGTCGAGTGCAACGTGTTCAGAAAGTTAGCGGTATGCTTTCATGAAGATTTTAACGTGAAATTTACGAAATCCGTCAAAATGGCGGATCTTCAATTTCTTATTTTAGATTACAGACATTACTAAAGAGTTTTTGTCAAAACATTAACTTTTGTCAGGATGAAAAACCATTGTATATGCTTAGATTTTTGATTTTTGATTACAGAAATTGTATGTTACTTTTTGTCGAAATATCATAGCGTATCATCCCTTATTTACTTGCTTTTGTATTTTAGTTTCTTCTACTTTACTTTCCTAATTTCTACTTCAGTTTTCTATTTTTAATTCCAAGTTAAAAATAAGTGATTATTAACTTATAAAAAAAAATCATTAAACGTCCTTAAGTCTAGTATTAAATGATCTTTCTTCATCGTCGAAAAATAGCAACACAGTATATACTGGCATTACATATGTGCCCAAAAGTCAGACTAACCAAAGTTTATCTTTTTTACTTTCCAAAAAAATAAGAAACATAAAAACTTTCACATTTCTGGCTTAGATTTCTGAATAACCTAAGTTTTGCTCATTTCTAGCAGAACAGCAACAATGTATATATTTATTATATTAAAAAAAACGGACGCAAACAGACACGTTAGCCTAGCGCTCATGTACAGATTTCTGAGTAACCGAAGTCTATTTTTGCTTATTTTTAGTAGACCAGAAAGAGGACTCATGAATTTCTTGTATGAAAGTCGTGTAAAAATAAATAGGAAATAAAATAAACTTGGATAAGCTTCTCAGATATAAATTTTTAAATAATGCGTACTCCAGAAAATTGTTGCAGGCGAAACTTGTACTGGAAATACATTTAATATGATATTTACCCACCCTGTATAAATTACCTGGAAGAGAGATATTAAACCGGAGAATGATGTAAATATTACAAATTTTTATTTCTCCACACTGTTATGAAAGCTTTCCTCGTTTCATTTCTCAGGCAACACGCGCAAAGTAAATTGCACGCTAATTTGTACCGGAATGACATGCACAGAGATAGCAGATCAGTTAAGAAGGGACTTGGTCGCGATACGGAAAATATGGTAATCAAGTTAATTGCTCCGTTAATTGATAAATATGATATTGCAACAGGTAAATAGAATGAAAAGGCTTTAACTAGCAGAGCTGTTGACTGGTTACGTTCCGATGTAGGAGTACAGGTCTTTAAAACGATTTTGTATCATGATCGTTACGAGGACCACCTAAGACGAGGTCTCGTGTTCACGCTTCTACACCGACATGCTTCGTAAATTCAGGGTTGCGTTTCGGAGATATTCGCGGACCTGTTGTTCGGCAAGCTTAATAGCTCGATCGATTAGTCCCGAGAAGAAAACCTCGCGCCATCTTCTTCACCGTGATCAACTCTAATGGGCCGTTATTTTCAACTGACCGTGATGCAACTGTATATTCAATCAGCGAATGATAACCCCAATAATGATATCTCAGAACTATGGCCGATAATTAGAGGACATGTCACTGGTGTTGAAAAGTACTGCATTAATTAAACTCTTATTGATAAGTAGTCGTATTAACTTATTTTTTGTTATAAACCTTAATTAATGAAACAAGTTCTTCAAAGAATATGAAATGTAATATATTTTGGTTGGAAAGGACGGTCATAGATATTACGCTGAATTGTACAAATTGACTACACTTTCCAAATTCTGATATTCTTAAATTAAATAGCTTCCAAATTTTAATGAAAATTTTCAAATTTTTAGAAACTCAGATCTTCAAATTCCTAAGTTTTCAGATTTTCAAATTTCTAAACTTCTAAACTTAAAATTTAATATTTTAAAATATTCGAATTTTCAAATTTAAAAATTCAAGATGTCCAAAATTCAAAAATTCAACATATCCAAAATTCCTAAATAAAAGATTTAAAAATTGTGGAATTCAAAAATTCCCTACTAGCAAAATTACAAAAAAGCAAAAATTTTAAATTCTTAAATTCCTAAATTTCAGAATTACAAATTGCCGAAATTTCGAAACTCCCAAATGTCCAAACCCTGAAGTTTTCAAATGCGCAAATTCAAAATTTCCAAGTTTCCAAGTTTTGGAAATAGTGTGTTAATTTATTGAATTAAATAATACATTCAATGTTTGCGAAACATGTTACATATTTTGATATCATTCAATTAAAAATATTCTAAATCTACCAATTAATAAGTATATTTTATTATGTTATTAAGTTTAATAATTCAAGTATAAACCAATCATCAAAATATAACGAATAATTGAATGCATGTGCATGATATTAAATGATTATATTGGTAGACATAATAAACAAAGGAACATATACACAAATAGTTTCGTTAACGTCATTATGCGTTTTAAAAATTATAGTCATGCTGTCTGGCAGTAATACCACTTCTTATCTATTCACATGATGTTTACAGTACTGTTATCTTTCGATTAATAGTTATATAAATATAACATTGTTTTATACGATTTTCACTTTAATCTTACGGATACTTTGGTGTATTTTATGTACGAAAATTTACTACAATGTACATATGTACATAAAATGTTAATACTCTAACATTTTACAGTTTATAATGCCTTAATTATAATTTTCTAATTGGCAAATTTGTAATATAGATTATATGTATCTCGTCGATGAGTCATGAGATATTTTCTGGCTTTAACTTCACGGTTAAATTAACACTAGTAAACACGATTATTTGATAATTTTTTACGAGAATACAATTTTTAAACAGTAATACGAAATTGGGATTATGTAGACAGAATTTTCTTTTATCAATGTATAAGGCGATCCATAAGTTATAGACGGAAACACAATTCTATGAACAATTTTCTTGATACAAGAACCGGGATTTCAATTTGTTCAAATAAATTTAGAAGTATCCACAAAAATTGATGCATTTCGATGTCATTTTTACTCTATTCATTGTTTAAACATATTTCAATATTTTTAATGCTATAAAAATTACGGATTTCATTTCATTCGAGAAAGTTTACACAAAAATTTCATACGAAGAGAAACGAAATTTATATGCACAAAACATATTCACATTCGAAAATCTTTATTTTTTCCAAAATTACATTTTTTTTAAATCAAGATTAGGACCGAAAAATATTATACAATTTCGAATTTAGCGCAATAGAAATGTGCAAAAAACGCTTACTGAGTAAGGCTGGTCCAAATATTCGTTGGACAATATGATCGATAAGGAATCGTTGGCAGAAACAAATCAACTAGACACAAGCTCGTGAATTTTTTAAGACTCTGTAGGGGGTCGACGTCTCGGTAAGTCGATACCCCTGGCTCAAATGCTTCGGTCTTTCATTTACTTTGAACTGTCTGTTCTCCGAATACCTTTCACTTATTTTTACTATTTTATTGTTACTTTGTTGTTGTTTATTTGTGTAATTAAACGTTCACCATTTTCTGACGATACAATTTTAATTCAATCAAGCAAGTATTAAGAAATTAAAGTAGTTGGGCAATTCTGAACAGTACTGTTAAGGATGGAAATTAAAATGACTGTGAAGTGCTGTTTTTATTAAAAACGTTTATTATAAAAAATATCGCTTACAGTCTTTTCTATTTTCACTTTTTAATTAATAGTGTTTAGACCCCTTTAACGGTTTCAAACAATTTTTATGTGATAATATAAAGTTAATAATTATAGACAGAAGTAATATTATTGTATATTTTTGTTCGTAAAGAACATTTGCTAAACAAAAATATTGTTTTCCGGAAAAATCTGCAGATGAAACATCCTTATTTATTTTTACTCCTCAATTATGATACCACAGCAGAAATTAATAATATTATATTAAGACTGCACAACTAAAACGTATGGACTCCACACATTTTTAAGAAATAATGTTTTGCATACTGTCCTATCAACATTTTCATATTGTCACAGAAGAATTATTACGTTCTGTTATTTAGTTTGAAAAAATTAAAAACATGCAATTTCATAAAAGAATTTGATGTTTGTTAAAATTCATTCTTTGTTGCATTGTGTAGCAAATGTACAATATTATGAAATTATAATTCACTGCTGATTTCGTAACAAATAAAATTATTAGGAATATTTTATGCCTATTATAAATACAATTTTTTATTGTGCCTTCTCAAGATATTGTAGATTTGCGGTATCATATCACCATCGTTAAATTTGTTAACTGAAAATATTTGTTTACAGTCATTTTCTTATTAATATTATTTGTGAGAGTTCAAAAATGTATCTTTTTCCAAAATTACAAAAATCATGCAATAAAAGACTAACAAAAAACATGCAATTAACAATTCAACTATAAAATAAACATCAATTTTCAATTATATGATTGCAGAAAATCATAATGGTTAAAATAAGGCCCGAAATATAATTATCATTAATAACTTTTTGTAAATACTAAAATTTTCACCAGCAGTTTTTCACTAAGAATTTTATATTAAATAACAGTTTCCAAGTTTACAAGTTTCAAGAACTTATAAAGTAATTTACTTGAAATTTAGTATTTCTTAAACAATCATCTTATATGCCAAATAATAACGAATTTGAGATATCTTTGAATATGGTACTTATGAATTTGGAATTAAAAAATTTGCGATATTTTTGAATTCGGAATTCTGATCAGTTTCTCGGCGCACTCCACAGTTCATTGGGTTAACGAGGACCCGACATCGTCGTTCGAGGGTTAAATAATTCTTCGGATGAGATAATTGTCGGCAGGTCAGTCGTCTCTTTGCCAATGAAACGTTGCGCGATTCTCGATAATATTGATAGGAACGAATTCCGACATCAATCTCCTTCTAAATATTTAACTTCTCGATCACTGACCCTTCCTAACCAGACTGTCGCTGTGAACCCACCATTCCGACCACGCTGTGTGAGTATACACATCATATTGCAATGGTCATAACAGCAACAGGAGCAATTCGGTGTAGCTGACCGGTGCGATACTCGACTGCACCACCGAAAGAGTACGATAACACGTTTAGTTTGTTATCGCAGTCATATCGTGTTTCCAACCGAGACAGCTCGTGATATCAACGCGTGTCTGTGTCATGAAATCCACGTTCCCTTTAACCCTAGATTTACGGACATTTAATAATCACACTGTATATTTAAATTGAAACTAAATTATAAAAGAAAATCAATAATAGATAACACGTAAACTAGCTTATACAATTATTCTTCATCTCAATGAAGAGTAACGTTCATTTTTACAAAAACTTTTTAAAAATGTCTGTAATATAAAATAAGAAATCTAGGATTCGCCATTTTAACGTCTTCCGTAACTCTAGTGTTAAAATCTTTATGAAAGCATACAACTTTTAAAATTGTATGCTAACTTTCAAAATAGAAGTTATTTTAAAATAAAATAACTTAATAAAAATTATTATACTTTCAAGTATAACAACCATAATTAATCTTTCACAAATTTTAACAATTTTAATGAATAGCATTTATTAATAAATTACGTTAACATAATTAGTGGATTTATTAATTAGAATTTAAAAATTTTTTAATTGAATTTTAAATAAATTCTGAATTAATTTAAAAATTAAATTTTAAATATTCTAATAAATGTAACTATTTTATTTCTAATCATTTATCACAAAGAGACAATAAAATATTTCGCATCAAAATGATAAGTTAAACTCTTCAATTAGCCGTGATATTTCTATCAATATAAACGAAGTGCCCTACAGGTATAGTAAACTTCGACAACAAAAGCATGCAGGAATCTTGTGTGCAATGTGCTGCGCAAAGCACAATTGTATGAAGTTCAAAAATGTTTCGAAAAATGCGGAAAAAACAAACGAGAACTTACAGAATGCGAAGGCGGTAAAAGCACAAAGTAGCAAAAGCGTGTTACAGCATTGTACAGGGTAAAAGCACCTCGCAAAATGCGAATTTACATGCATAGCTAAGATTGTTCGAGCGTAAGATCTGTCTCCGAGCATTTTCCTCGGTATTTCTGTGTCGGGCATACAGGGAGCATTGCAATAGCAGCAACAGCCCCGACAACTGGAATTCCATGCCGGGTTCGACGGCCATCTAAGGGGATGAGGAAATAGAAGGCAGAAGCCTCCAGAAGGGGGTAGGAGATACGGGCAAAACAAGACGCGAGGAATTCACGACAAGTCAGCGAAATAAAGTTTTCCCAGTGGCGCCCGAAAAGTTGAGAAAACTAGAAGTAGAGGAGAAGCTTAGAGAAGACTCGAGAGGGGTCAGAGGTGAACATCAATAGAGGTAAAGCTAAACTAAAGTCGATGGCCGACGTTGCGGGGATAAGAAGAGCGGAGATAGAGGGGATACGATCGACTTGGTAAGTTCAATTTGTAAACAGAACTCTCAATAATGGAAAATTGTTACACCCAGAAGAGTTACTCTTACTACTTTCGACAGAAGTGGAACGGGCGAAGGTGGAATGAGAACAATGGATACGCGAAGTTTAGTGCTGAACAATGCTAGTAAGTAGGTATTTTACTAGAAACCGTCGTTCGAAGAAAGAGCAGTTACCGAAACTGTTACACAGCAGAATTCTACTTGCGAAGAACATTTATTCCATCCATGCCAGATTACGGAAGCAAATACTTAAAGGAATAATAACGTTACATGTGTGCAAAAGTTTCAATCGCCTCTTAACGTGCATATTTCAAGTAAAAGTTGAGTTTATGATTAGCCATTCTTCTGTAATTATTGTTTTGTGTCGTGAATAAACCCACGGACAAGGTTGTGTGGATATAAGTACCGTCTTGAAAATGGTAATAGGTAATTTTCATTTTATACATGTCAACGTTCAAGTGGAAGTTAGAGGTGTTACTATCGATATAGAGGTGTTACTGTCGATAAATACTGACAATATCGAAATGTTATTGATAATTCGAAATATAGATAATACTTTTTATATTGCAAATATTATTAATATTGTTAAAATTGTTAAAATTGTTAATATTCTTAATATTATTGATATTGTTAATATCGTTAACATATCATTAGAGCATAGGAATGAGTACCAGTAAATTTATAAATCGCAAAATTAGCCGAAAATTTCAAATCCGTAAATTATCAAAATTTTTAAATTATCAAATTATTAAGTCACCAAATTTTATTACACTACTAAATTATCAAGTTATCGAATTTCTTAATTTTTTAATTTCTAACTTTTCAAATTTTTAAATCCATATATATAAAAATCCCCACATTTATAAATTTTTAAATCTTAAAGTTTCAGTGTTTCCAAATTTTCAAATCTTCGAACATCCAAATTTCCAAATTTTCGAATTTCCAAACCTTCTATTTCTCAAATCCCTAAATTCACAAATTTCCAAATTTTCAATTTGTCAAATTTCGCAAATTCCCAAATTCTCTAAATCACCACATGTTTGCATTCTCAAATTTCCAAGTTTTCAACACTTCAAATTTGAGAATATAGAAATTAGAAGCTTAGAAGATCAGAAATTTAGAAATTTAGAAATTATCATACAGTAAACTATAAGACTTCTTCTGGTTCTTTACTAACCAGCCAGTATCATCCAACCATGTCAGATTTTTAATATTTTTATATATGCAACAACGACTTGATACATTAATTCATAATTCCATCCATATAACATATGTTACAAATGTCATACTTGTGTACCACAAGTTATATGTATTAGTTATAAGTATTATATAGCTATTTTATAGCTATTAGTTATAAAGTAATAGCTATAAATTACAAAGATCGTTAATATATTACGCTTGATTTATTTATTGTCAATATAAAACTAGTCGTAACAGCAGGTATCGCTGATATACCTTACCGTGCTTTGTTATCGATTCAGTTTTCTCGGAAAATGATAGCGTGAAACAGTTGCAACAAGTCGTATCGTTTCAGTAGTTGCTGAATTAAAATAAAAAACATGTATCCTACAGACCTTTACTTTTACACGAAGTATTATTGAAGATAATTTAGGAATTGTTACTTTTATGTAGATTATATATTTTAGTGCAATATGCTGCCTGTATTAATTGGTTGAAAAAATACGTACTGTCACTTTAAACGTGAGCAGTAAATAATAATGTTGAAATAAGATTGAAGGTAAAATAAAAACTTTGTAGATACCATCAGTTTTACAGTACTATACAATGTGTCCCAAAGTTAAACGATTAAACTCATGTTTCAACTCATGAAATATCGAAAAAGTATTATATATACACGATTCCTTGTAATTTACACAAATGTTATGTAGATACATTATACAAGTGTTGATTCACAAATGCTTTATCATTACAAAGAGGTTTATTTTCCATTTATCAAAAGAAAGGTTCCGTTTCAATACGTAATTCTCCGTTTCGAATACAAGATTAACGTCATAGGTATATGTACTACGTTTAACACTCTCCGAAGTTCATGCGTATCTTTCTTCAGCTCAGTAACTGCATCATTAATCCATTCTATCAGTTCTTGTCGTGAATCGACTCTTACACGATACCCTATCGCCTTTACAGACCACAGATAAAAATTTAATGGTGTCAAATTTGGGGATCTGACAGACCAAACAATGGGTCTTCCATGATCAATCCATCTGTCATGATAATGTTCGTGTAACCATTCTCTAATCTAACTGTTCTCGTGTAATGTGTTGGAGAAGTCACGTATATGTATAATTGGAACCACATACATTAACGATGAAAGATTAAAATTTCTAAAAATTGTTTAAGAGGTTTAGAAACAAGTACATAGTTAATTTTTATGGTAAAAAAAGGTTCTAGTATTATTATTGTAAATAGTGAGCATAACTACAAAAAGCAGGTTCAATGAACGTCATCGATCTATTTTTACATTATAATATATCAACAGCAAACTTGCACTTGCCTTTAAGTTTTATATCTTTTTTATAACTTTTTGTATAAATTGCTTACGGATATTGATGTATAAATTTTTTCTTTATTATTACTACTTAATAGTTTCTTGTTATGTCTATTGGCAGAATATGTCGACGAAGTTGGATCGTTTAATTGTGGAATATTTTGTACACAAAATGTCTTAAAAATCATTAATAAAAATCGAATGTTTCAAAAATCGTAAACAAACGACCAAGTGACGATTTTACATACAAAAATAAATAAAAAAGAAATACTAACATTTTTTCATACTCTGCTTTGTTATATTATTAATTATATTAACGGTTTTCTTAATTTCTTTTCTTTTCTTTCTTCCTTTATCAAATTTTCTCTTGGTTATACCATTAATACTAGGACTTTATCAACTTTAAATTAAAGCCATCACGTTACACATCAGTACATCAACAGTATCGAACAAATTGACTGATAATATACTTTAACATTTACATTCACTGATTTATTGTATCAATTAATTATATAATTGTGCTGTCGGAATTGTCATTTTTTTTGCTATTAATTTTTTATTACGAATAATTTGAAGTATATTTAAATTCATTTTTCTCAAAACCGAAAACGAATATGAAAGAATCTTATATTTTTTCCTACTAATTTTTAAGTATAAAATTATAATTTGACTGTTTGTGCCACGATTTTTGGGACATCCAGTATATTACTAAATTAACGGCTAATCTTGGTCGACTCGTCCTTCTTATTTCATCTTCGACATACCTGTCATCACTCTTGGCATCCTATTAAACGTTCACGATATAAAAATTAATTGCTACCAGGGCAGTTCGTTGCAGAAGACACTCGTTAGAGGGTCCCGAAATGACGTCAGGCATAGTAACGAGGAGATGGGGGTCCGACTTCTCATGTCCTGTTTTCTACCCTTATAAAAGGTTGCCATGCATGGTGGTAGTCGATTCATCGAGCTGTATCGTGTCACTTGGCCGTTCATTGTGATTTACACGATCATTAACGATACCGGCCACCGGAGAATGAGAGATTTACGCCGTTTCGGTGGAAACAGCTGTTTCTTTAGGGCTATACCTAACTGAACACCGTACGGAATATCCACCAACGAGATATTCCTTTTTACGAGAGGTCTAGCTCGTTACCGAAATCAAGATCTTTCTATTTTTTTCTCCTTTATCTGACCGTTTTGTATAGCAATAAATGATTCATAGACGGTCCTATTTTATTTCTAGGTATAAATCTACCTTTATGGAGGTCCTTCATATGTATTTAATTGAGATATCTTTACGACATGTTACTATGGATGCAAATTATTTTTATCTTTTGTTCTTTTCTTTTCTTATTTTTTTCTTGTGAAAATGTTTGACTGTTGTGATACTTAGAAATTTTTCAGTGTGCACATGAACAATAAAATAATAACAGAAAAATAAGATAATGATAAAATATTGTTTGCTTTTGTTATTTCCATTTTTAGTCATTTTTTAGTTTAGTTTTAAATCATATTACTTTCGTTAAAATATAATTTTGAATTTTCTTGTCTGGAATACTATATATTAAATTTTGTCATGACGTAATTCGTTGAAAAGAATTATACGGGTACACTATTTTATTCAAGGCAATCGTGCTAATCATAAAAAGGGGATACATACTAAAATTCTTTATTCAAATCATATATTTCAAAAAACCATAAATTTGTCGTAAACACATGCATTGGAACCAAGGATCCAAGTTAAAGAAACCCTATATAAAATTAATAGTTATGATATGTTTCAT
Organism: Megachile ligniseca; assembly: GCA_945859555.1. Lineage (NCBI taxonomy): Eukaryota > Metazoa > Arthropoda > Insecta > Hymenoptera > Megachilidae > Megachile > Megachile ligniseca. Next base: position 1,459,893 of record OX243785.1, read on the forward strand.
TAAAAATAACAAACAAATCTAGAAACTACCTGAGCGAAGATAAGACTAATTACATTTTTCTCTGATTATATTTTTCATATTAAAATATATGCTATTATTAATATTCTATATATTTCAAAGTATTCAAAACCCCATATTGATACATATTCTTTTTATTTTTACAAATCGAGTATATTAATGAAAGGCTATAACTGAAAAATCCTGTAGAAAGGTGTTTCAGTCATTGAAATCAAGTCTCCGGTTACAATAAAGGAAACAAAAATATTTTTCTTCCAAAAATTATTCCTTACAAATTCGTCATCATTTGTTAAATACAATTGTAATGTTTTGACCCAAATAATGACAACTTCAGCCAAGATGTTCGTCAAACGATTAAATTACACATGTCCTCGTCACGCGTTAAGAAGCGTGTAATTTCCTTTCTGAATGTAATACGGTCTCTATGAAGCCGGTACGATTAGACATCATGTATCAAGATCGCCGACGGAAGGTGTAACGTGTCACTGGAGGCATTCTCTCGTTTCCTACTATTCCGGCTCCTCTTTCTTCAGGTTCACTTAGGTGCAACGTAGCTTCCTGACAAGGGCACATATGTATACTCAATAATTTTGTAATTCTTAAATTCTGATATTTTCGAATTTCTAAATATTCAAATTTTGGAGTTTTCAAACTTTCAATTTATAAATGTTAAAAATTTCCAAAGATCTAATTCATCGAACCTCTCAATTTATAAATTTTCCAAAATCCCAAATTTTTAATTCTTCAAATATCAACATTTCTATATTTCCTAATTTTCTAATTTCTAAATCTTAAAATTTATAAATTTCTCCACCTCTAGATCTCTAGATCTTTAAATTTCTAAACGCTCAAATCCCTAGACCCCCATATTTTTAGATCCTCAAATCTCAACGTCTTCAAATTACTAGACCTAAAGTCCCTGACTTTCCTCATCATAGTTTCCCAACTCCAATGATTCTCAAATACCTACGTCCCCAAATTTCTAGGTTCAATCCCAAGCCCCGCAATTCCTATGTTGCCAAATTTCAAGCCCCAGAATTACCATAACACTAAATTCCTCGAATCCCTAGGTCTTCAAATTTCTATTTTCGCAAATTCATTCACAAATTTTCGAACTTACAAAAATCCCTAAAAATTGACGAATGGAAGGTCTTTTTCTTCTTCACTGGCATATTTTTTCTGCGAAAGCCAGATTTGTTCCTGAGTCCACCCATGGTCTTTCGTCATGGAACGGGCTGATTGACTTTTTAATTGAACCACCGCGCCTGGCAATTAGCTACCCCCCTCCTTTGCTTCTTTTACACACGAATATAATCCCGATGTGTTGGCGCATTCTTAACACTATCATTTGCATTATTTATATCAGTTTATAAGGATTAATCATCTTGCATAACATTCATCGTTTCATCGATTATCCGTACAAGTATTCTGCCCACCCAAAAGCGTTCTAATAATAATACCCTCATTGCGTTTGAGTTTGTTTACATTGAAGCAACCAATTCAATCAAAACAACAGGTTATGGATTTCATATTATAATACAGGGTGTCCCAGTTTTTTACCGCTAAACTTAATTAAGGCATTCTGTTGCTAAAAATTAATAAATAATGTTATATAAACATAGGGTTTGAAACATTTAGAAAGTTATGACAAAAATACGAAATGATAACGGTCTGTATTGTTGATCGGAAAACAACAGGGTGAGAAATTACAATAAGAATGGTACATACAATAATGATGCAAAATATTAAATAACAAAATTATAAATATCTGACACTGATCATCGAAATGTTAAATGACAGCAATTATTATTAACAAACTTCTATCGAAATCTGTATTGATGTCTGTCGAGAGACAATACAATTATTTATATTAGTTTACTTTATATTTATTTATGTTATATACGCTATTTTATTTTTGCTTTCATTGCATGCAACATTGGTTCTCCTAGTATCAGCGTATAATTTGCATCAATTACAACAGTTTATAAAAGTCAAATACCTGCGTACACATTATTGTTCTAAAGGTTTCTTGAGCTTAATAGACAAAGATGAATTTGACAATTTAAATAAAAGCGTACTTCAAAAAAATATGTACATTATTTCCCATGCGTAAAAAATTGAATATCAAGTTGAGAAAGAAAAAAAAGAAAAAAAATACATAGATGATGGAGTTGATAAATCAATAATGTAATTGGATCTCACAATCAGCGTACATCAGTCATTATTGAAGATACATGGTGTGGTAATAAGAAAATAATTACAGTGTATTTTGTAAAACATTGTAACAAAATTTATACGTTGTCGGACCATAATTCAATGTACAGGTATGCAAACTGTAATTATTGAAATGTTGCGCAGGAATATTATAATATTTTATTTTCAGAAGTTTATTTATTCCGTTTAACTTTCAAGCGATAAAATTCGCCAGTTTGTTGCTATATGATAACTTTATGATTCACTGTGTAGTGTTTAATCCTCTTCAGAGAATTTATTGCATGAAAAAACTAAGAAATGCCAAAAATGTGAATATGCATATGTAAATGTGCTCATGAAATTTTAAAACCGTTCTCATATTTCATAAAAACCTTTACTACTGCTAAATATGCATAACCGAAGAAAAAATTTCGAAATTAAAATTCATGATTTAAGAAGAAACTTTTACGTAAATGTAAAAGCTATTATCAATTTTTTTAATATGAATAAATTGGTTTCATTTTCTAAATGTCTGACAAAAAAGCAGCTACTGTATATTGATAATTTTAATAAGAGCATTATATAGCCTTATTCAAGTTTGGAGGCTAAACAAACATCATAAGTAATATAAAACAAATTTTAAAAGTTAGAACTTTTAAGAGTTAATATTACACGGTGCATGTTTTATATTATAAAAAACAATTCTGAATTTTTTACTAATAGATCAGTTTATTTCTCATTTGTAATGAAATTAAATAACAATTCGATTACTAATGGAGACATGGTCACCATTGAGTATTAATTTTACTGTGTTTTGGAATTTGTCATTCGATTTAACAGTTAATGCATATACAGAGTGATTCGCTTAAGTATATCACCTGAATTACTTGTAAACTGTTTGTTGTACAAAAGGATATTAAATATTAATTCTCACTACACCTGTAAACAACATTTGTGTATTTTTACGTTCAAATAATTTTACGATTTTTTAAATTTAACTCTTAAAAATGTCGTCACATCTAAGTCTCCGTCGAATGCGTTTTAAAACGCCGTCAACACTAAAGGTGTTGTAACATGTTTCTGAAATTATTCATTTTCTAACGCATGCACCCTCAGACATTTGTATACTACATTCAAAGTTCTTTTCAATTACACCATTACATTTGACCTAGTACAATTAAAATACTCTACAAACAGTTTATGAGTGATTTATATGGCATTTAAGCGAATCACCCTGTATATTTAATATGTTCTCATTTTATGAATCAACAAATAAATAGTCGGTAACCGTATACCAGGGAAATCTATTTCATCGAACATATATCTATAAAAAAATGTGCAAAGACACCTAATTTTTCGCTTGCAAATGAGAATACCTCATGAAACACGAGATCAACGCGACAACAGACGAACTGTTCCACGACACGTGGAAGAAAAGGGTGCCAACATAATCGATCGTGAGAAGAGCTTTACGTACTTCCCTGTCGTCTATCGGAGAACAATGAATCCTGCCACGCGAGCGCGTGGGCAGAAATGGCGAACGGGACAGAACGGTCCCCATTATTTCGCAAGGGTGGGAACAACGGTACATTCGATGCGTGCGAACCTAAACGCCTGTATTTCCCGCTCTTCCATGTAACATACATCCCCTTATACTTTATACGAGAACGTGCACCACAGTTTCTCCATATGCTTCTTTGTGGCGAAATCTTGGATATTTCCCAGGGAGGGGACATTAAAAGTGCAATAGCCTGATCTCAATGCGGCCTTCTCGTTCGGGTAACGACCGTCAGAAATGGTCCCGTCTTGGCTCGCATCGGACTAATAATACAACCAAAAAAAAATAGGATGATGCGAAATGGATGCGACAAAAGTACGTGTATCGTTTGTTGGTGGTTCCTTCGTTTCCGGAGCGTGTCGTTCGAGATCCATCAACATACATTCTCGGCGACGTCGTTCACCGGAAACCGCATTGTGGGGATTTGTATACTCGGGGGTTGGCTACTTTACTCGACGTCTTTTGTGCCTTCTGGCGATTCCGCCGAATGGATCGATCGTTCTATGGTTATGTACCTTTCGTTTCTCTAGATTTATTTCATCGTTCGATAACGTACTTTGCGCGATATTATAGCATATCGCTGTCTGAACTATGTTGGCTTTCATCATATTTGGAAATGGTTTCCACCGGACGATTCTTGTCCCGCGTGAAACATTGCTTGCTTTTACATTCATTTCTGATGCTTATTTTTTCTTAAAACACGTTCATGGCAAAATGAGTCATATTGTCTTATGACATTAACCCCTTGCGCTATAATAACGAGCTACGTCCGTGACGCATTCGCAATTCAAGAATAACACACTTTTCTTATATTTTTCGTATTTTTGCATTTTTAAACTAAATCTAATTATAATTCGCATATTCAAAGATCGTTGAATACAAAATACGAATGACATTTTAACTTTCTTCATTCGTTTCAAGATTGTTCCAGTATAGTTATTAATAGTTAGTTCTTTAAGGTATTAGTTCTTTTGATGACACGCAATACTTTAGATTTTGTTTCTTTTGTTACTTTGACAACAATTCTATACGTAGCTCTTTTATTAAAATTTATTCGGAATGTCTGCAATGATATCTATATATATGTAACTTCATGTTGTACTTGTTGAGTACAATAGATTTAAACCTACGGATACTGATTTTATTTATTAATTTGATTTGCTGAATTAAACCTATAGATATTGATTTAATTAATTAATTAAACATTAATTTGATTAATTAAACCTCTAGATGTTAATGTAATTATTAGTTTGATTTGCTGTGACTGATTTGCTTTGATTTATTTAAACTTATAGATTGAATTCAATTTATGTTATACTTAAATTCTATTTAAAAGTAAACTGCTGTAAGTAAACTGTTCTGATACTTAAAACTACACATTTCATTTAAATTTATAAATTCACATTAAAATTGTAACTTATTTAAATATACAACAATGCAACAATGTAGTATTCACCGTGTAATCGCTAGTGGTAATGACGTCGATCAAAGTAATTTGATTTTATTGGAATGTGAAATGAGATCCAATTTTATGACGTTGTAACTTTCAGTTAACAGTAAAAGTTACGATTTATTGCCACGTGGAAGCGTATCTATTAAAGTCGCGACAGAAATCTAATGCCATGACTATGTGTCTTCTGATTTCAGCAACGGTAAAAGCCATGTTAATCATTTTGTGCCGTGACGGTAAAAGTCGCGATTTACCGATACATGAAAATGTACCCTAAGACAAAGAGATTTAAAAAGGTTATTGTAATTGTACGTAACGTTACGTTACTATCTATGATGATTATATAATTAACAACTACTAATTCAACAACGTTGCAAACATAATTCAAGTAAAACCAACTACTCAAAAACAATTACAGACAAAATACTTGTAAAGTATTCATTCTTAATGCTAAGAGACAAGTAAAACATAAAATTTAAATTTAAGATTTTAAATAAAGTACGTTTTATACAATTCTCCAGTGGTTTTTCTTCGATTTGTACTAACAACAAGTCAAAATATTTACAGCATAATACAAATACAATGAGAGTCAATTTCCATGAAATTTACAAGAAAGAATTTCAAAAATTTCGCAACTAATCTATAATTATTTTGCATGAATTAGAAGAAAAACGGAACATTTACCTTCCATCTCGTGAGTTCTGTGTACACCTTAAGAAGTCTATAAATAACGTGTATGATTGAGCGTATGACAGGAGGCAAACCGTAATTATGAATATTATGTAACAGTGTAAATAACGGAAGAAAAAGTGAATGTCATATACCAGTGGCTGCTGTCTAGTGAAAATATAAGAGGTCACGCGTGGAACCGACAACTTGCTTGTAAATCGATTAGAAAAATTAACAAGAAAGCAATCAGTCAAATAATTACAACTCATTATTCATTTCTGGTTATATTAATTACCTGTCGAATCACTTATATTAAATTTCTTTATACCGCTGAAAGTAACACATTTAAGGTTTCTGTGTTGCAACAAACATAAGCTATTTACTTTTATTTTGAGATATGGAATTGAATACAATACTTATATTTCATTGACCCTTAATTCTTAATATAATTTTATAATATTCCTTACTTATGTATTCATTGTACTGAATGAATAAATTTGAATTTATTTAGTTTATTATATTTTTAAGTAATTATATTTATTTGAAGCAGTTCTTAAAATTACGCGTCTTTTATAACTTAATTACAGTTATTTAATTTTTCATATGGTACTCTGCAGTAAAATGTTATTATGTTGCATGTAAAATATTAAATTAATTGATACAGTCACAGTAACTGTAATTATTTCTGACTACCTTCCAATTTCAATAAATAATAATTGCTTAATAATTACGTCACAGGCGAATGAAATCCTTGGTACCAGAACCTTTGACATTTCACAACACTATTTATGCATATAAAATATTATATGTATAGAATGGTCTGCACAAAAATAGATATGAGTACTTGCAGATATTAAACACAATTTATATTTTGTTTATAAAAATAAAATATTACTATTTTTTATACAACATTACATAAGCATTATATTTTCTTTAAATTATATGTTGTCATTGTATGCACAATATATGTATACGAAAAAAATAAAGAATAAATATTTATTTTCTATTTTATAAAACAAAGTTTGATGCACGATTATTAGAGGGTTAAGCATCCCTCAATTTATACACTATGCTTTAAAGCATTTTTAAGTCATCAAATCAAGTCCGATGTATATTTCGAAATCCGCCATTCGATATGCAACACCCTAATATTTTTTCGAAGAAATGCGATCTAGTGCAACGTTTTCGAAAGAACGAAGTCATCAAGAAGGAGAAGGTTTGACGGTAAGTAATACGTGAAACGGATACATCGGTAAATCCTTCAACCTCCCAAGTGGTTTTCTAAAAAAAAAATAAGGCTATCGTACTAATTACAGCTTCATCCGCAAAAGCAACGGCTGTTGGGAAGCGCAAGCAATTCCGAAGGATTAGCCGTCACCTTACACCGATTCGACTTAAGGCTGCCCCGTAACGAACAGCGGATGTAGAAATACCCTGAGCCAGCACATTACTTTATACACAGCTACCTGGTAACACTGGTAGCATTGAGTTGGTAGCAGGAACGCCTGGTGACGTTTGCCTCGAGGTCAAAACTTAATCTGACTCGAGAACCCTGGATAACGAATGGCACGTACACGTTGGTAGACACGACAGGCTTTCTTACAATTAGAGAAAATGACAGTGCAGGGACAACAAGTTTCACGATAATCGTTGGCAAATTTTCAAATCTATGAAACTTCAATTTTAGAAATTAAGATTCTTTGATTTGGAATTGTAAAAATTTGGAGATTTGGAATTTTGAAATTGTGGAATTCGGGTGAGGTGAAATTTGAGAGAGGGATTTTGGCTGGATGAAATTTGGAAATTTGAACAATTTGGAAAATATGGGATATTTAGGTTTGGTGGATTTGAAGTGGGGGACATTTGAAAATTTAAGGAGTTTAGAAATTTGAATTGAATAAAATTTGAAAATTTGGAGATTTAGACATTTGAAAATTAAAAAATTGGAAGATTTGGCAATTTGAAATGTAAACTTGGGAGCTTGGCAATTTGATTATTTTTTAATTAAAAAATTGTAAAGTATGAGAATTTAGAAGATAGGAAATCCAGAAATGTGGAAATGCAAAAATTTTAGAATAAGAAAAGGAGTAAAATAGTTTTCAAATATCAAATTATAGAATTCTACAAACAGTATAAAGTCTCAAGTGTGGAGTATTTTACATGTTCCACATAATTCGCACCGACCCTGATATGGCCCTCTACATACCAGACGCAAATAACTCAACTACTGTGAACAACTGATTGCTTGCGCGTTTCTCTTCTAATATTGCGCCACATCTGATACTAGTCGCGAAATCATCAGATAGTATTATCAAAATATGTGATGGCGTTATCCCTTACGCTGAAGTATGCGTGCTACAGTAAATTTTGATATAACGATTACACTAATCCAATTAATAGCAAACTTTGAGGATACTCATATTTTTCGTTTCAAATATTTTGCAGATTATCTATGTATGTATTATTTAATTTAGGGATGATAAATTTCTTCACATTTTCTGATATTTTATACCTGAAACCTTATGAATTAAATTGCTATACTTATTACCATCGCTAGTATTTTTTAAATGATCCAAGTTCCGAAGTTTTGTCAGCTTTATTGTAGCAGAATATATCATATTTTTATACATTTTAGCGTTATTCATATACAATCATAATATCTCCGTTATCAATCATGTCAATCATAAGTTCTCAGGATAATGCTCGATCTGAATCACTAGGCAGTTTAAATGTACATCTTGTTATTACGTTACATAGATATACATATTTAGCAATTACAGCATAGTACAATATGAAATGAGAAACAGTTCAAAAAAAGCATAAGAATGTTGAAAATTATAGTACAGCAAAAAATCATTAACAAAGGAAAGAAATGTTATTTCTTTGCAAAAGATAGTGCAAAAGGTACAATAAGTAACTGTTATTTATTACCATAACGGAAATTTCAGTTACGGTAACACTAAAACTACTAAAGTGTAGTTTTAATCTACAATTTTAATCAATATATTCAATTCTAGTTTGTTAATTTGTCAATTTGTTAATTTATAATTTCGAATTGTAATCTTTTACAAGTTTCTTATTTCAGATTACAAAATTTGTTAAGATTTCTTTAAATCTCTATTGATGTTCCTTACGATATAAAATGAACATGTATTTATGTTACATCACTTGTTTATTTATTTTTCAACTGCATTTTTATATGAATAAAAACGTTCATATTGCTCACTTTTCTTAAAAACATCCTGGTTTCAAACTTTTAGCCGACAATGTAGGATAGACATGAAAATTCCAAATGTAAAACTTGTTACAGCAACTCGGACGAATAATCTCGTTTCCATTTCTACAGCACGGAATATACAGTTTGCGTAGTTCGGCTTAAACCTGCTCGATTAAATCATCCAATGAATAGATGGTTGTTGCTTTGCCGAGCTCTTTGAGTTCGCTGATCTTGACCCAAGGTGTTGCACGTGTTATCGTCGGCGGTATTGAAATCTACAACCTGAACCTACGCGTTCGGTCGTGCCACTCTTTCAAACGCTCCCTCGTGCAGTCTGGAAGCGGGTGCTTATGTGCATGAAGGCAGAATGAGTACGCAATACGCACGCGGCGTTAAGTTACGTTCATGGTGTGTTTGCTACGCGACCGTACTGTTTCAAACAGTACAGTCTTCAGGGAAATTTCTACGACGTCACGGGATCACTCTAATTACCTTGCAAAATCGAGCAAATCACCGTAATTTAATGGAATTAATACACAGAAAAAACTTGCGGAATTTCCAAAACCTTAATATAGAGAGCTAGAAAACACTAAAACATCAATTTCTATTTTTATAATAACATATCATGGTGGTTAATATAAAATAATTTTCATACATAATTTTATAGTTGCAAGCTGATTTACTTAAATAAGTACCAGCATTAGATGAACAGTATTTTATACAAAGCGTATATGTTGATAAAAAGTGACTATTTTTGAACGATCACACCTATATAAGTCCTATAACGGGATCTTTACCTTACACATTCTATTTCTCACTCTAGTTATTTCATATGTTTCTCCTATTACAACTCTCCTTTTCGACTCTTTTACTGAAACCAAATTGTCACTGTTTAACACATTGAACTGAAGCAATTACAAATTTTATCAGATAGTTTCTTATTTTTAATAAATACCAAATTTTTTAACAGCATATTAGTGAACAAATTTTTAATAATATAAGTGATAAATTCCTATGAAAATTGAAGCATCAGACATTGTTGACGCGGCGGTCAAAGTGTTAAACGCGTGATATAAAATACAATAATTAGCAAACTCAAAAAGTCAATTAAAGAATAAATAACTCTTTGTCGTACTTTACTGTAATTTGACGTTTAAGTTCAATTATATATTGCCTAGTCAAGGATCTCTGAATACAAACTATCACATTCTAACTTTCTATATTTGTTTCAATACTGTAGCAATTAGTAGTTAGTTCTGACTGACACACTGACAAATCATGTGACAAGACGTTAAAAAGGGAAACAGTAACTGCAATATGCTGAAAAAAGTCAATGCACTGGTGTCGTCATTGTACTGATATTCAAGTATGTTTATAATGCTAATAAACATTTCAATGAGTATTTTCATTAAAAGTTTCAAGAGTTGAAGCTGATAATGTCGTTTCAAGTCTTTCTTGAAATATTTGTTTGTCGGGTATACATGTAACATCTGCTCACGTGTTCTAAAATTATAAAACAAAGACTTATCTTCATTACTTAAAAGTGCGGATATGATCGGTTCTGCTTATTTTTATATCAAAACAATCCAAGTTTTTACGATAAGGCACGATAAAGCCTTTTTTATTCAAGATGTTTATATAATTTCGTATTTTAAAATTATTACACGGCAAAATGATATACTGCATATCATCAGAAATCTGTATAGGTTCAATCTAAAAAAACACATGAAAATTGAGATGGACTAATTTACCTACATAAATAACAAGAGTTATAAAATCAAATTATTTGTATAAGTAATTTATACAATTTAATATTGAAAAGTTATTAGAAAAAAAAAATGTAGTGCATATCTTCATACTTTCACCTGCAAACACTCACTAAAATAAAAACTATCAAATTTTAATCAATTCCATATAAATAACAAAAATTATAAACTACTGTCCTATACAGAAATATTAAGAGAATAAACAAAAGAAAAAACACACGGGACAAAATTCATATCAAGGATCAGACGTTGAATATTTTCAGTCTAAAGGTGAAATATCTGGAATTCTAGGGTACCAGAGTAAGGATAGAAGAAGTATCTAGTTTCTATCAGGCAATAGGTTGCCCGGATGACCAATTTTACACGTTTAATGTCCCTCAAGTAGATAAGTTAGGTTAGGGTACTCAGTCTTACACCTGCTACAGTCACAGAAATACCAGTGCTCGTAAACGAGAGCCTTTACTTAACACATTATCGAGCCTGGTAATTGACCAAATTACCGATAAGAAGTTACTGGCCGATTTCTGAGAATATCACTCCCGTGCTCTTGTACCTAACAGAGTAGGAAGCGACAAAGTGCTTGACTACGAGTCGAAGGTTGAAACGGCGATAAAGGTAATGGATCTTCTATTAGAGCACCGAATAACGTTAGAGAGGTCGTCTTTAGTCAGCACTTTCGGTTACTAATTGAAATTCAAGAGACAGTACTTTTCGATATTTCCAGTTAAGTGACACCTAAGTGAATTGGAAACTTATTAAATTGGGGAGATGTTGATTTCGAAAGAACCTTTACTGTTTTCTCTCGTTCAATTTTAGGTCCATATAATGAGAATCTTGTAAAATCACATTTACAATTATTATGGAAGGAAACTCAAACGATAAAATGAAAAATCGATCCTGTTTGAGGTTAACATCTGAAAAATGTAGATTCTGAGTTTGTTATAACAATCTGCTAAACAGATAAAAGCTGTGACACATAACTTAAAGAATATTTAACCGATTTGTTCTTATCAAAGCACAATTTTACATAAATAAATATTGCAGGTAATAAAACGCATATTTCATAGCTTTTCATAAAAGTTATGCAGTTTATTAAAGAAAAGGGGTGTATCTAATTTTGATCTTTAAGACCTTACTAATTTTGTACACTTTTAGGTTTTTAAAGTAAATCAATTCATAGTAATTCAATACGAAAGCGTCAATGAATATTACTGTTAATGTTTTATTGTTATTTACAATAAAGGACAATATACTGAAAGTGCAACAATTTTTAACCTTACAAGAGCTAATTGTACGTTTCATATAGTAGAGTCGATACTATTTACAAAACGGCAACAAATAATATGTGTATTTAAATTTTTTATTTTATATTTAAATTTAAATTTTTGGATGATAAATATATATATCAAGTTGTATTGATAAAAACTATTAATTTCAGGGAAATGTTGGACGCTACATGCTTATAATGTTCGAAACTATTTGACGAAGCCTTACCACTATAGTATTCGATATCAATCCGCGACACGAGGCGGATAATATCGTCACCGCGACCTTGTTTTCCCTGATTGGATTGCCATAGTACTTATATCGATACAACCAACAATTCGATACACCTTGTCGAAATGATACAAATTCCAAGATCGTGCCTTTGATATTCGACGTATTTTTAGTTGCATCAGAAAGCAAAGTTCAAACAGATTCGAAATCAAAGGGAACATTACATACCGTGAGGAATTCTATCTATTTGCTTAAATATTTCCTCGAACAAATTAATAAAAACAAAGAATAAAAATATAAATCATATAGAATTTTATGCATATAGACACTCGAAATTAATCTATATGCTTTTGTTTCATTGCATTTGAAATAATTTTGTATTCTTGTAATATAGCACTAGCATTGAAAGTGTTTTCGATGTTTCGGATACATTATTCTAACAGATTTCACTAATAAAAATAAAATAAATGTTGTGCGAATACAAACTCATAAGTTCTTTATTAAATGATTACGATGAGAAATCTGAAAGTTGTTATTATAGTATATAATACTTGAATTTGATTTACTATTAATTAATAAAATATTTACTATTCTAAAATATTTAATCATTCTATTAACACTTTAATTTACTATATTTGTTCATATCAATTTACCACTGTACTACCGTTATTATTTATTGCTAATATTATTTTATTAGTTATTATTAACGTTACCTTATTATAATTTTAGTCACTTATTAGTATTATTGTGTAATTTACCTCACAGTACGTGTATGTATAATTATTTTCATTTTATTAATCTGCTACTATAAGTATTTACTATTTCATTTCATAATAATAACTACTCTCGTCAATGTAGACACTGACATAATTGAAAACCTAACTATAACGTCCACATACTGTCACAATACTAATGTATCAACAACCTCGTTATTTTTATTAACACTTGATAAACCATCAATATCAATTTAACGTTAATAAAATATTCGACCAAACACAAACTTACATATTTGAAATTCAATATTATATCCAATATGTCAACAAAGCTGATAAGAGTTAATTAATTTGAAGCTCAATAATATACGATAATTTCAGAACAAACATAATTTCTTAATTGTACCGTTTCAAAACCACTATCGGTGTACAACGGACTAATTAAAAGCAAAAAATTGCTGCGATAATAAAACGATTCGCTAAGATTCAAAGTGTTGCGCTTCTCTCATTCTTACGACGTACGTCAATAATGGATCGAAGTGCATCATCGATCACTACAACCGGATTTACGTTCGCTAAAATCTTTCTTATGTTCGCTTATTATTCATGTTAACACATGTGCTGACAGAAATTAAAATACGTATTTATTACGTAGGCAATCAAAGACAGGCAGAAAAATTTCGTAAAAATTCCTAGGGAAATGACACGGTTATTTTATATAGGTTATGTTTTAACCCTCGTAGTCACTTGAATATATTTAAACTTTTAAAGTCACGTTTTTTAAAAATAAAAAAGAAAAATTATTAACTTATGGTTCACTTATTCGTTAATTTTATAAAATTTTATTTTGTTTATTTTTACACTTTGACCATTATTCAGGTTTTCGTTTTCATATACTGTAGGAAGATACTTGTAGACTACAGTTTATTAAAAACTTTATCATTCGGTGCATTTAGTTGCAAATAAAACTATCTAACTTACAATAAAACTATCGATCACATTTTTCATCCTCTATAACTACAATTTTGTATTTTATAATACTTTTGAATTATATTTGAAATGAGTAATATTATACGATTTTTAGATAACAAAAATTTACTTTAAATAAGATTTTATCCATAATGTGATAATAATAATAATAATTTTTTATTATTATTAGTTGTAAACATTAAAAAATCATCCTTTCAGTATTAAAAAAGTCATGCAACAACTACCTCATACGATTACGTTATTACTTAAATTATAGATGCAGTGAAAGTTTATTGTAAGCAAGTTGTTTAGAGAAAATATAAAACTTGACCTACTGATGTCAAGATTTAATTAAACATCTGTTATAAAAGCAAAACTATGTCTTCACAGAAAAAAATTATTACTAAGAGGCTATACACATAAAAACTAAAAAGCATCCGTTTCAATAACAATACAGAAACATGGGAAGTGCTTTGTATATGTTGAAAATGATAATATAAATTTATATGATACAATTGCCAAAGATAGATATGCAACATATGCACTCATACATATATCAATATCATTATTTATTATATTCAGGGACAATTACGAGAAGCAGAATATCTACATAATTTCATTATATGTAAAAATATGGAAAATTTTCATTTACACAGGATACAGTACATCGAAGAGACCATAATTTAGTTATACTGATTTTTATAGGTGAAGAATCTCTGAAGATTTTTATAACAACTTTCTTTTTGAAATATATTTTTACTAAATATTATAAAAAAAAATGTATTAGAGTATAACATTTAAAACATCAGCATGTAGTGAAGTAGTTTAATTTTAAAATATTTCAGTTATTTTGTCTGAGATGTAAAATTTTTTAATAAGAAATTTGAATTATTGGGTATAATTTTTTCTTGTATTAATTTTGTTCACTCGCTACATTTTTTTATATTTTAAACAGTTTGTAAAAATTACAATAATATGATATAATTATGGAATGAAAGCAGTTCTTATATTAAATGTATAAAATGACATTTTATTTGTTTCATTTTACGATTAACAGAAAACATTCTTCATATTTCTGCAAATAACAGAGATATTTAAATGCCCTGTTCAGCGTGACTCATTTTATGTATTATGCAGAATAGTGTTTATTTTCATTCTAATTGTAATCCGTATTTATATTATCGAAAAAACTAATCTTTATAGTTAAAAATATCAGTTGTTATAAAATAATCATTTGTCATCAAAAAATTCTTTTTTTAAGTGTTAAAAAACACGGAAGAGATATTAATGGATTTCCATTGACCTATTTATTGGTTATCACGAAATCGTCCAACTATCAGTACTCGTAGGGTTAATCGTATCATTAATTTAATTCTCTTATTGAAAACGTAATTTGTTAGTAGAATCATTTAATTGGAGACAAATGTGATTGACCGGTTTGTTATCAACAACATACACGAGGTGGCGACTGATTGCCTTATCAAAACATGTGTTCAATATGTGTAAAAATAACAGTTGACCACCCAACACTAGAAACTGTAGTGAAGATCAGCGAAACGTGAAAAGCGTTTATATTCCATGATAGCCGAAAGATAATTTGATTCAAAATTTGTCGAACATTTCAAAAACTGAATGATTTTCAATGGTAAAATTCACCTGAGTCATTGCGAAAAAAAGATATCAGTTATCTTTTCAACGTAGTAGGTGTAATATTAAACTTTTAATTTAATTCAATGAATATTTTAACAATTCAGATACTTTTTATAATATAACTGTTTTCAAAAACTATCAGTTTGATCTGTTTTTTAAAATGCATAGTCAAATTCAGATATAAGTGGATCTTCAATTTTAATAAAAATTTAATATATCCTACAATTATATCAATGTCACTGATAAATTATTTACTAATTTCGCTCAGTAAATATTATACTAGAAATTCAAATATATTTTATAATAAATTCATTTTAAATAAGTACTTGATCTCAATCTTGGAAAATTTATACCACGGATAAATATAACTTCAGTTCCAATAATAATTAAATGCTGTTCATTGTTATATCAAATTTTAGATATATTATCTGTTAATTTAATTCAAAAATGCCTTATCAAAAATTCAGATACTCTGTACAATTAAGTCTTGTTAATGGATTATGAAATCTTGAAAGGCATATTGGAAGTACTCAAAAGCAATTAGGATTTTGATCACTTTAAAATTGTCACGTATTTTAACGAATGATACCACAGATAGTGAGCTAACCCGTGCAACAAGAAACAAACTGTTAAACAGCGAAGTTTTCTTCGGGAAAATCTAAAAAGAAGATTTAGCGTTTAAACGTTTTGCTCTTATCTTTCGTGCGCAAATGTTTACGAAACCAAGTATCATTTATCGCCGTAAAGTTCATCAGCCTTCGTGATCAAATTCTTACAATTATAATAATATAAAAGACAAGTTAGTACCTTCCAAGGAAGATATGAATAAAATTATCAGTAATTAGAACTTCAGCACAACTAATCTCGAATAAATGTTGGCAACGTTTTCACACCTCATTGAATTCCTATTTTATTATTGTATTAAGACCTTTACGGGCGATTAGGGTCAAATTGGCCGTAAAGAATCTGGAAATCGATATGAAATCGAACACAAAGCTCCACGTGTCATACGATATGAACGTATATTCATTTTTCCTTACAAATCGCATAAAAATAGTAAATAAATAATGAAAAGCAATATTAAAATAAAACATTGTATTTTATATTCATATAAAAGATATCTGAGAAGTTTATAATAAAAATTATTATATAATTTTATCGATTAATTTATTACATCACCTCTATTATAGTAATGCAACTGCTAACATCTCTTAATGTTATAAATTTATATCAACATTTATTGATATTATTTTATTAGTTCACCATATATACAAGAATATTTAGTTCTACAACGTTAAGATATTTTCTGAAAACTGATTCTTAACATCCCATACAACGGTACAATTGTGACCTTGATTTATTATCAGAAGAAAAGAAAGAAAATGATGAAATTTACCAATTGATCAATCCGGGTAACATAAAGGAAAATGCAAAAACTAAAAAGAAAGAAAGCAAAGAAAAACAGAAGCAAAATGGTAACAAGCGCGAGATGAAGACGGTTTATGCTTGATCGTTGCTTGATCGGAAGGGATTCATTCAGAAAGTATTTTAATTGCGCGTTTCGCTTATCTAAAATATGTCGGCTTATCATCGACGTATCGTCTGATTTTCCAACTGACAATCCATTGCTTTCGATAATCACCTAAGTGACGGAATCCCATCATCTTCCTCCGATAGAGGATCCAAGATTCGTATACGATGTAAGCGTCTCACACTGGCGTATTTATTCGAACAAGAAGATAACTGTACAAGAAAGTATTATTAGGTAACCATTTTATGGAAAAAAATTTCGGACATAACAAACTTCTCAGCCTTCGTTTCAAGACACAGTCAAATAAATCAACCAATGAACGATTTTACATAACGCTTACAATTTTTCATTTTACGTTACAATAATGAGGGTTCAATAAAAGATTCCATTATTTAAGAGTCGAGACATGCTGCATATGACATTTATTAGTTAATGAAATTTTTTGAAATAGATGAAGTGTTAAGCCATTAATTCTGATGAGAGCTCCTATCAAGATTTGAAATAGTGATCGAAACTGATTGGTTAACGTCAATCATATACATTCAGAGTAGAGTTGAAGAAAGAACAAATATTCTTATTTTTTTATAATGGTAAAATTTGAAACAATTACAACATTTTTGTCAGAAATATTATTTTTCCTGATATCTCTCTAATAATCTACGAGGAATTTCTTGATTCTATTTTGCCTAATTTATCTAATAATCTGGGAGGACCCTGTGCTACACGAATTTTTTCGCACGAAAACTAAGAAATCGAATAATTAATTAGACGTCAAAAGTCATAAACAATGCAGAAGGTCATGATTGATTGACTGTTTACATTTTTCTGGAAAGAATAATCATTTCAATGGATTAAGAAAGCGACACGGAGTTATGCATCAATCAAAAATTCTCGAGTAAAAATAAAACGGTTCCTTAGATATTAAAGGGTACTAAATTCATAATTGATTTCGATTTGAGTACTCACGAAAATATTTTGATAGCCGCAAACAAATATGTAGAACCATACGTGGATAAATGTAAACAAGAAAAAACAAAATTTTTTAATCTTCAGAATACACAAAGAAAACTTTACTTTCTAAAATCAATGAGTTTTTGTATAAAAAGTTAAAATGTTTTTTATATAAAACAGTATTTACAAAAATGATCATTCTCAAGGAACACGTGGATCAACTTTCGTGATATTTACAAATTTTTGTCCTCATCTTCGAAAGTGCATGTCAAAGTAGATGTCAAATATTCTAAAACTTTATGAACTAAAACAATATGCGATTTGTTTCATTCCCTTAAAAAAATTTATTAACAGAGAAGATTTTTAACAAAATTACTGAATTGAATGATATTGAAGATGATGTAGAGTATTATTCAGAAGTAATAACTTGGTCAATAAAAATTAATTTTGTTTCATTTTATTATATAAACTTTGTCTATATATTAAAGATCGTTCTCATTTTTAAGTTCGTATTTTTTTTACTGTTTTACATCTGCGTAATTAAATTGTTAAACTGTAAAACGTCCATAAAGACATTTTAGACCACGGTGACGATGTTCTCGGTAAGTTTGATCCAATAAACGATCGAGAATATTCCAAGCAGTATAAACAACTCCTAGCATAAATTACAGTTTTATATAATGCGACTTTCTCGAGAAATATTAATTCCACCTAGACGTCTTTTTCTACAGTTTGTATCACTGGTTTCTAACACTTCACCCCCTGCCAGCTGAAATACCGTTATCCAACTACCCATAACCCGACTCAGTTTCTTCCCGCTTTATGCTTCTACGAGCAAAAATACTGTAGAATAAACTGTTTAGTTTGTAATGCTTTTTCATTCGTCTCTAAAACGAAGTTGCCAAACCCAATTCAGTTGAAAAAGAGAACAAACAACGCTGGTGTTTTAGTATATTTTATGGTAAAAAAATTAATTGGAGGAAATTCGTATGATACAATATCTTTGTCCCAGAAGAATTATTTCTATAAATTTTCGTGCTAAGCGATTGCTTGTTTATTATATGTGTCTTAACAGATAAATGGAACATTAAAAATGCAGATAAGCGATAGTGAAATGACACTTTAACAAGACATAATCGTAAAATTATCGTTCAGAAGAGCATTAGTGTTATTTTTGCTCATAAAAAGTAACTAAAATCCTATATTTTTTGTATTCTTTATTGCGGATGCTGAAGAGGAATTAAAAGATGCATATAAAAATCGGTGTTTTCTTATGTCTCGGACATCTACAACGAAATTATTGGCTATTGATGAACTCAGTCTTTATTTTTCGATAGCAACACGTTTTCAATGCGTCGCGTCGATAACGATGAAACTCTTCGTATATTAGCGTCAAATCATCAGTATTGTAATGTAATATGTTTACATTATTATAAAATTATAGTAATACAAACGTAATATAAAATAATAAGTTTATCGCGAACTATAAAATATATTACAGAGTAAACGGCGCATTTTGGGAAAATTAGATTCTGTATTTTAAAAACAAAATGTTTTCAATATTATTGAATGGATAGTGTTTGATTCATTACATCCTTAATTCAGATTTGCGTTATCAAGAAAGTTCTAAAACTATAACAAATTTAACAATTTGTCCCACTTGCACAAAGGTGATAAAAAATTACGATTTTTCAAATGTTATTTAAATAATTACAAGACAGCAATTGTGTAATAATACTTTCATAACGCATGTAAATAGAAATTATTTTATTCACATATATTGCAACTTGAAAATGTACAATATTCTTTTAGAATGTAATCTAATAAGAACCCGAACAGGTCCGAAATAAATGGTCGAAATGTTCAGAAAATAAACCTTGAATTTTGTCTCCAAAAACAGAGTTATTAATTAATATTATCAATCAAGAATAAATATTTAAACAAGCACAATAACTTTTTCGAGTAATACGTTTTTCCTAACATGAATATGGAGGATGTACGTGAAGCTATGAGTACGTGAATATTTCAGTCGTTTCTGTAAAGACATAAATATAAATAATATGTTTATTCCATAATTCCTCCATAAATAAAATAATTGAGTTAATAAAAAACTTACAAGGATAATATAGTCTATTCGGTTACAAGTTTTTACTTTTTATTTTTATGATCACTTAATTTTATTTTCTTTAACAACCTTTCTTTTCGATGACACTTCCGTACATCATAATTTTATTTCAGATCTAGTCCACACTGCCATCAACAAGTATTAGGATACTTGTAACTTTTATTTCTTATTTAATAATTTGTTTAAATTACTAAATGCTTATATTTCTGTTATTTTATATTACATTAAACACACCCTCATTTGTAATTGTTTGTTTATCAATGGATAAATTGAGTGGATGAATTAATTTAAGATGTAAAACGTGTTTTACATTTAACAAGCTTCACATACACTATATGAATACTTTTGAGTTGAATACGATTTAACTTCTAATCTTTTTCAAGCATATAATTATAAGCTCACGTTATTCTTTTATTTTCGACCATTATTTGGACCATATTCAGACATATTCGAGTATGGAGTTAATTTTCACTACTCGTGTATTGCTTTTTTTACATAAATTAAACAAATATTTCACTTTTTAACGTTTGTGTTTTAAGGAGTATTAAAATACTGAAGACTTTATTTATTATCTTTTTTTTATATTACGCTTATTGAAATATTGTGGTGGTTCACTTGCACCTAATAATTAACTGGTCATGACGGTTACTCGTAATAAAGAAATATCAATTGCAAATTATGCGAAAGATGATGTTCTATACTGTATTACAAAAAGAGTCGATTAGAAAAATTACTGGCAAGACAAAACTTCCAAGTGTACCATTAGTTATGTCTCAAAAAAATTTGCTGTTCCTACTTATTTCAGAACTGATTAGATCATAAAAGAAAGTAACAAATACCGAAGACAATTATTTACAAACGATCAACGAACTCGGCCACAAAAAGAGTACGTGAATTAGCTGCATAAATTAGTATACTCCAAGTAACAGATCCAAAGAGGTAATTTCTTCAAGACGCACGGCAGAGATGCGCCGAAGAAATGCACCGTTGAAGAAATAGATCGAAGTGAAGAGAAAAATTGTCCCAACGAGTAAAAATGAAAGAGAATTGATAAATCACTGAAGGTATATGCGTCGAACGGAAGAGTTGAAGTTTGAGATTTTCGGAGCAAAATTCTATGTGTCCCAGTACTTATCGACGGCAGTGTTAACTTCATCAAATCGTTTTCTCCGGCAGGTGAATCACTTTTCTGCGTTCCAACCTGCTGTATATGTACGAGATAGGACACTTACATTTGGTTCCGCGTTAGGCGATGTAGATTGACGAGATCGTGAAGAGAACGCGTAATCCGAAGCGGACGTCATCCCAGTATTCGTATACGAAAACCTTAATCAGCCCGTAGTCAGGATCATTCACCACCGGTTGTCGCGTGCGTACTCGCGACCACTAACCACCAACAGCGGACACTTGCTACCGCATCGCGGTCAACAAACAACCACGGATTCGATTTCGATTTCGAAACGAACCAAACTGAATGCGCACACGTGTGAATCACGAGGCACGAATAGAAAACATTCAAGTGTCCGAATATCGTGGCGGAGATGCCGAGATCGTTCTTTTAGCCGATCCTCTTCGAACCATTTTCGACTGGCTCCGCACGACAAAAACTGATTGAAAAGAAAAAATCTCCAGCGGTACACGAGCCTTGATAATCAATTTATTCGAACGGTGCTCAAAATGAAATAAAACAACACTCACGTGCTTAAAGTGAGACGCATCCAGGCGCGTTGCGTCAGCAGCGTCGACGCATTGCGTCGGGCTGGCTTTCCGGAGCTACTTTTTAAAATCCTTGCATCTAGCGATTCTTCTTCTAGCGAATCTTCTTGATCTTGCGATTTCCCTCCGCACTCCACAATTTCAATCACACCGACACTGTTTGTCGCTTCGATCGGACAATGTACTGTGCCAAATCGATCGAGATCGCAATATACTTATACCTTGACACGTCACACAGACCGATTGATCGAACAATTCACAAGAAACCAAAGAGGAAAGGAGGGAAGGTAAACCGTCCGTGCACCCCACGCACTGGTAGACGTAAACACTAGGGTCGCGAGCACCACCGGATCAAGCGAACGAGCACGTAAGTAACGAAAGAAACTCCTCATTCGCATCGGGCACTGTTAGCACGATCGTTCACCCCTTCAATGCACTGGCTGCCGGTCGTGGCACGCGATCGAATGTTGAACGGTGATAGTGTAAACAACAGGACAGCTCAGGTAGCAGCACGAAACCACTGGGTGCACTTGGACTGCCGCCAACATCTTCGCTCCGATCCGTTGCCGGGGTTCCTTGGCGCTCGGCCAAAGTGGCATGTCACGAGGGTGAACGTAAAAAGAAAAGGCAACAGGGAAGTTGCGTTACACTCGCGTTGCCGAGGTGCACTCGGTCAACCTGTAGTCCGCAAAAACTGTCCCGTCG
Organism: Megachile ligniseca; assembly: GCA_945859555.1. Taxonomy (NCBI): domain Eukaryota; kingdom Metazoa; phylum Arthropoda; class Insecta; order Hymenoptera; family Megachilidae; genus Megachile; species Megachile ligniseca. The sequence continues at coordinate 1,482,621 of OX243785.1, forward strand.
GTTCGACGCGGATAAAAGGGCTAGCCGATGGTTGTCGCGACGGCACGTTGGAGCATTGACAACGGGACGTGTTACGATGCGCTACGGCGAGTTGTCACCGAACAACTACGACGTAACTGCGAAGGCGGCAGCGCAACAACACGAGCGTAGGAACGACGATATACAACCACTGGTTACGAGAGACCCGGAGGCTCGGAGGCGCGCGAGTCAGCCCCACTAGTGTTCGCTTCTCGCTTACCTGGCCGCTGCCCTGCTGCCGTTGCTTGCCTAGACCGTACCCCCACCCCTTTTCGTACCACCCCTCCACTCGTTGCGTACACGAGGCTGCCCCTCCATCGTTCTTACTTAACCCCGCTCCTTACTTACTAACCCCCTCCTCTCTCTTTCTATCTTCTTACCCCTTTTTGCAACATTCGCTCTCGCTTAACTCATTAACGCCCAACCGACCGTATGAACGTCGATTGGTTTTTCGCGTGGAAAACTTGCAAAATGGATCGAATTTACGATGCCTGATATCGACGGTATTGAAACTAGTTTATACACGGTTTACGGGAAAATGAGCTACAATTTTTTGACTCTGCTGTATGGTTTCGTTAACGCTACTGGAATTTTAGTATGGCTTTTTACTATATTTTTAGTGTTATCAACATTTTGACTACTGTGTCACCCATATGTGGATATCGTTTAAGATCTAACACGAACTTAATTTGATAGTATACTAATCTTAATTATGTATCTTAATAATGTAGTACCGGTATTTTTAATGTCTTAATAACGTACCTCCTATATTCCTAATGTGCTAAGTATATCTTAATAATGTACTTGTACTAATAATAATATACACGTTCACTGTATCTTAATAATATACCTGTATTATTAATAATATGTATATATTAATTATATTCTAATAATTTATATCATATATTATGATTATATATATTAAATATGTATTAAGAATATGTTCACTCAGAATTTGTTCATTCTGATTGGAAATACAGTAGAGTCCCGTATAAGGCGGTTTAATACCTTACGGACTATAGAAGTTCGCGTTATAGGAGATCGTACAGTAAGGGAATTTTTTTTATAGAACGCGCATCATTTAAAGTAACATGGTTGAAATTATTACAGTCATGTCTACTTTTATTTTTCATTTTTTTATCAAGTAGGGAAGTATTTTGAAAATAAATCACATATATAAGCAAGTGATTAAGAAACTGATATTATTAATGTATATATAAAATCTTTTATTTAATTGAAATTTAATGAAAGTATAACTAAACAAGTTTATACAATGTAGAAAACAATGTAATAAAGATTTAATTCTTAAATAAAAGTGATTTTTGTGTTTTATTATTTGGCTTGTTGTACGAAAAGTCGCGTAATATGAAAGCGATTGTCGAAATATCTTTGGCTTGTTAGAGAAATTTGCGTTGTAAGAACTCATGTTTTACGGGACTACTATACCGTATCAACTACTTAAAATTTTGAATAATAAATATAAAAAAGTTTTATAAAAATGTTTGATAATATTGTTGAAAATAAAAATAATACCTCATAAAATTATCAGTTGCTTCAATGTGGCAGTCACCGTTTCAAATAGTAATTGTCTGATTTTCGTAAAACGATCGGAAAGAAGAATTATAATATGATGAATGTTAATTGACGTCTTAACCACGAAACAATCGTTAGAACAGTAAGTGAAATCCTTGCGATTTTAATTGCGTTAAGTACTTTATTTATCATTTTTGATAAAATTGTAGGCACGTGATTGCTGATGGGTACGTTTACCTTAGGTGTCGTTAGTAAAAATACAATAGAAAATAATTATAATGAAAGTACAGTATTGTTTTTGTAAATATAGCATTGTTAAAATAATATTGCAATGATCATTTATTGAAATTTTCTCTCAAAATATTAAAAGTTTGTATAAGGTATTCAAATTTTCAACAGAACTAAATTTACCTCTTATATGTAATTTATGATAGGTTAAGTGAACGTTGAACCATTATGAAAATAAATCTAATAAATCTTGGAATATCCAGATCATAGGAGTTAGTATGTAGTTCCATTTTAAATACTTTCTACGTATGTCGTAAACTATAAACCTATACATGCCAATATATGTATCTGTAATACATTGCAATGTTCATGCGTATATTTGATGAAATATCATTAATGACCTAATATTAAGGTACTCCTTTATCTACCAATTCTTATTACGATTATAAATATATTTTACACTAATTTTACACTATTTTTTACTAGTACAATGTAGAATACCATGGAAATTGCAACTCAAACAAAACTGATATACGCACCAATATGGCGTCGTATTGAATGCTGGTTGAAAATAATTTCCGAATACTTGTTCATGCTTCATTGATAGACAATTATAATTTATTGAGCATTTTATCGAAATTTTCAATTATATTAAAATATCTCTAATTTAGTAATGAACAGAATTATTCGTAAGTAAACTATTAAAAATGGAAATATTTATTTTCTTATTTGTTGAATCAGAAAATTTATTAACACTCCATGTGTTTGGGGATGAAAGATATTTTAGGTATAACTTCATATTCATTTTACATTATTCGATCTTTTAAAAGAATATGTGTAGGTCAGCATTAGAATAAAATGTTAAGAAAATTAACAATTTCAGAATTATTTTAAATTAAATAATGAAAAATTTCATATAAAAGTTTTAAACATTTGTACAAAATACAAAATAACAATATATGTACAAAATTTATTTATATGTATACAAAAATATGCACTAACATACAATAATTTCCGACTAAAACATGTTTTTGTACTTTTACAAATAAAATGATTAAGAGCGGATAGTTATGTAACCCATTTTGTACATGTGTTTATTCGTACTGTAAAATGTTTTTAACCCTTGTGCAACATTTAAATTTGTCTGACCTACGTATTATATAATTTCAATGTGTCACAGAAGATCGAGTCAAATTATATTCTACACGATAAATATTTTTTTCTAATAATATTAATAAAAGTCGATAGATTTTACATGAACATAACGTTTGATTAAGGAATTATTAAATGTCCGAATTTCCATTTCATCTCAATTTGACTCGAACGGTACAGGACGATTAGACACGTTTGGAAAGATGATTTTGTTTTTTGAATATAATTTGTCCTTCAATATGTTAATCAAAGGTTAATTCGTTCGCACTGATAATCGAATACACACGGCACTTGTCTTTCGGCTGCTTGAGTTGTATGATGGACAGGGTCAATAATAATAGACTGCTGACACGTTTTCAGTGATAAGAATTAATTTCCTGGAATAAGTACAGCAAAAAAAAACCAACAGTTGGTATAAACGCGATTTATCCTAAAAAATTCCGAACTTTTTTTATTTTATAGCTACTATTAATGTCTATTGTTACATTACGATGGTAATGCTTGACTAATTAATTGGCATAACTTTAAATGCTAACCGACGTAAGTGAGTCAATTTCATCTCAAATATTATGCATGTGATGCTAGCAATTTTATAAAATTCCTATTAAACTTTTGTGGAAAACCTGTCAGTCTTGCAATACAAAATTATGATTTTAATTAAGCTTTATGAGATTGTAAGGAATTCCGATGTATCGTAAAAGATAAAATATAATAAGTGAAACCGTGAAAACCGTGAATCATATCAACAAACCCATTCAACTGCAAAAAAATGTGTATCATTCCAGCCACATAAATTTTGAAATTTCTCAATCGGACAAGTCATGCAATATACAAAAATGATATTTCGACAGAGGTTTCAGCAATTTATGATTTATAGTATGGCCTGTACAATGGTGATTCGTACTTATGGCTGAAATTTTACAACTTTTGGAACAAACCCTGCATTTTTTAAATACTTTATAAGATTCATGGATATTGGAAACATTATATTTAATGCAATCTTGTCAGATTTTATAACTATAATCGTTTTCCGATGTGCGCATAAAAAAAGATTAAATTGTTAATCGAACGAAGTGATTCGCGACCGAACAAGAAAAGCAGCGGCAGCAACGTACATTTCGTATTCCTCCTTGTTTGGATATTTTCTTTTTCCTTCAATTCCGTCGATGCTTATTATTTTTATTTTGCACCGACGATTGACGGCCAAGCAATATAAATTACGGTACACACCTATAGACCGTTTTCTTCATCGTATTGACTCGTCCATACCGAAGATGACGCCGCCGATGTTACGCAATCAAAAGCCAGTCGAGGTTTGTTTTCTCAATCGAGTCAACGGCACAGTTATTTTAATATATTTCGATAAATGTTAAAGTTGCACCATTCTCACGACGGACGTTCGACTCGACGATTCATGAGAAAACGAAGAAGAAAAAGAAGAGGAACAAGGAAGGAAAAAGAGTCGGTGAATCGGCTCGTCTCGTGCGGGCGAGAATGAGACGCAAACTTACATGCGTGTACCTGTCCACACTAACGATCACAGAACTCAACAACGAGATAATTAATTATCAATCGAATCTCGATTATGAACGACGTGTGCGATCGACAGAATGTCTCACAGAATGTTGTCTGATTACGCCTCGCGAAGTTTGCCTTTACGTTGCTAGTGATGGAGAATTACATTGTGCGAGCGACCGAGCATTTCCTGTATGCTTACGTCGAAATGTACACGACGGTTCCGAAATGCTGGTACAACTGAAAAGAAGATGAATCTACATACAGAAATAAATTAAAAATGCAGAATAATTGTTATATGGTCTCATTTTTTTGAAAATTAAATGTAAAAAGTATTTGTTTACAACACAGAAAACGACAAAGTCAACAAATTGTTTGATTCTACAGTCAGCAAATATTATAAATCAGTAAATGTTATTAATATTTCTAAAATATGTTTATCTTCATTAACTAGAGACATGATTGTTAGAGATATGATTTTGTACTTCAATGTCATTATGGGATTCAAATACTAAGTTGATACCAAGATGAATTCATTCATGGCATAACTGTGATGTTCAGGACCATACAAGGGTAGTAATATTGTATTTACTAATATGATGGATGTTCAATGGAGCTTTCATTAATAAGAATTTCGAGCTTTAATGATTGCACTCATGATACTTTGTACTAATATTGCACTGGACATGGACCGTTTATCTTCAATTCCAAAATAGGTTTGAGTACAATATGATATGACACGTGCATTAATCAAGTTCAAATCACAGATTGAATATCTGATATATTTTTAAGTATCTTATGTATTCGTTTGACGTTGTTATGATATATTAAAATATTAAACGCGATATCTATGAAATTTGATATCCAATACAGCAAAGATTGCGTCAGTTCAAACATACAATGTCTTCTCTAATACGCAATAGCCCTTCAATTCTCTTAGTATTATTTCTGTCACTGAGAAGTTCAAATCATTTCGAGATGAGTGTCGTATACGGTAAACGATTCGAAGCAGTATTCTTGTGCCAATACCCGAAAGGGCCAAAAATGAGTGTTAGAAATGCAGCAAAATATCTGCACAAGTCTTGCAAATTTGTGAATAAGTGTGTGCAACTTTATAAAGAGACAAATTGTGTCGATGATCTCCCTGATCGAGTTCGAAGCGAGCTACGGAACTTAATGCGTCGGAGTTTCGAAACTTTATGCGTCTTTCCGGATAATTTAAATGTTCAGAAGATGATTTAACTGTACCAAAGGGGTCTCTTAGTATCGGTGAAGAAACATTGGTTTAAAAGAACCAGAGACCATTGGACACTTCAAGAGGACAACGACTCCAAACACCGAAGCCGCTTTTGTACGGAATGGAAAACAGCGAATGGAGTCAACGTGTTGGATTGGCCATCTCAGTCCCCCGATGTCAATCCAATCGAAAATGTTTGATCTCTCATGAAGTACAAACTCCGAGGAAAGCGTATTTTAAAATTGAAGACGCTAGTTTGCCGTATTCGAGAAATATGCAGATCTCTCCCTGTCTCATACGCTGCAAAGCTGGTTGAAAGTATGTCCAGGAATAATAGCTAATGGTGGTGATTGGACACATTATTAAGCAAATGCGTATTAGTTCTTTAAATGTACTTTTGACCTATACAACCTTTTTACAGAAAAGATTTACTTGCACTCAGATATCGCGTCCACGCTCTTGTGGAACAGACTGTACATAGTTAAAAACGGTTGCGATATATTTAGAAGTACATGTTTATATTTATATATTTAAATTAAATGTATACATTGTAATACATGTACAATAATAAGTTCTACAATAGAATTAGCAACACATTTTTCCAACTTCATTGACAATTTCTGGTTTTACTTTTGAACTATATGTAATTTTTCTTGAAATATATTTTCAATATAAAAATAATTTTATTCGTTGTTATTTTATAGAATACTGTTATGAATTTTGGAAGTTCAAAAATGTTTTTTCTTTTAAAATTGAGGGAATCATGCAGCGATGGATTAACGAATCTTTGTCAACATTTTGAAATGTTCGAAAAAGGACTATTTTAAATATTCACAGATTAATCAACTCAAGGTTTTTCGTTCGGACTTTGTCAGAATTTTAACGTAAAGTTGTCGCCAAATCTCACTTCAAATGTCCCAATTTTTCAGCAGGGAAGACGGAGGACGGTAGCATGAGAGAGTTTGGCACTTTTCAGGGCCGTATATACGAACTTTGCAACACAATGTTTTCAAAACACATATTTTCAACTTTCTACTTTTATCTTTCTCTAGTTTTTTCTAAATTATAATTATACATATAAGAACAAAAAATTCATTAACGGAAGTAACGAGCGAAAGTTCGATCAAATTTTGGGACATTTACAAAGACCCAGTAGTGCTGTTAGGTTATTTTACGTTCTGGGCTAAGTTAATCAATGCACCGTTCCGTTTGTCATGTTTTCCTAATTATAGTTATGAGAAAAAGAAAATCATTATTAAAATCGTTGTATTTATTATTAATTGTACTTGAACTGGAATAGCGTGTTATGGAAGCCATTTTTCATACAATTAAAGTCACTTTACTGTATATTACAACTTGTCCATTATGTTAAACAAAATACTATTCTTATATTTGCTACGTCGCTCAATGAATACGGTTAAACTTTCGTGTCCTATTGAGACGATCTTATGCATTTATATTACTTTTTATATTAATATGTCACATAAACCCAGATAGTAAACTTTCAATACAACGACAAAAAAACAAGTACGACAATATTGATAAAAATTTCATTAAATTAAAATTGCACCTTTTTATGTTAATATGTTACATACATTTTTATAGTAAAATTTTAGTACAATGACAAAAAACAAGTATGACGAAATTAGTAAGAACTTCGTTAAACAATTTTGATTAACTTTTCGATATAATTTGCCATTTACATTTAAATTGATTTCACGCATAAAATCAGAATAGATCAAAAAAGTGTCCTCGGTCGAAGGGTTGAACGAAAATGTAAAAATAACTATTGTTGCTTGCAAATGGTCTGAAATCTGAGAAAAACTTTAGAAAGAGTTGCACATCCCTGAAGATCGGTACGTTTGATCGTTACGAGACATGATTTTTTATCTCGACTGTCTAGCCCATTGGTGTTCGGCTACCTAACGACACGTTACACCGTTTCGAAGTTGCCTCGGAAGGAACGGAACAAGAAGTTAGTTTATTGGTGAAAACGAGAAGTCGGCTCGGAAGAGAAACGGCCAGAAAGCTTAGTTTACCGGGGAATAAGGGTGAACCAGGGTGCACACTTAATTACCGAAGGTGACAAGTGCCGGTACGGCTGGGTCGTATTCACGAAAATACCTGGCTGAAGTACCTGAGACCTGCGACGGTGTAAATCATTCAACAATGCGATGGAACCTTTTGTCTTACTTATCAGTTGAAACAGAGACGGCTGGCAACTCGAGAAACTTCGTTTTCGTTTTCCTTTTACTAAGAAAAGCTGTTGACTGAATGAACCGGACGATTTAAAACCGAATGTTGTAATGTTTCCGACACTTGTTCGGGTCTCAAGGTATTTTTCCTTTCAAAACTGGATTTTTGTACGCGGATTTAAAAAAAGAGATTTATCGTTTAATTCTTTGTGACTTTTGATTACTTCATTCATAAGTTTGTATTATAGAAAGATACAATGTTTTTAAATGATTTTTTGATGGATAGAAAAATAATTAATTTAAAAACTAATTATTGCGGGAATGATTAAAAAAAACATATTTATTTGTCTACTAGTGAATATTAACAGTATAACTTATATACGTACATATTATCGGTATATATTATATAACGTTTATATAACGTTTATATTATGAAAGTTTTATATTGTGAGAAGCTTGAACGTTTTGCATTTTTTTAAATTTAAGATTTTACAAAATTTGAACATTTGGAAATGTAGAAATTGGAGAATTTAAAAGTTTCGAAAATTTGGAAAGTGGGAAATTTAGAAATTCAGAAATTTATGAATTCAGAATTTTACGAATTCGGAAACTTAGATATTCGAAAATTTATGAATTCGGAAATTTAAGAATTCAGAAATTTAGAAATTCGGAAATGTGGGAATTCGGAAATTTAATAATTCAGAAATATAGTAATTCGGAAATATAGGAATTCGGCAATATAGAAATTCGGAAATTTAGAAATATGAAAATTTAAATATTCGCGAATATAGAAATTTAGAAATTTGTAAATTTAGAAATTTAGGAATGTAGAAACTTAAGAATTTAGAAATTTGAAAATTTGAAAGTTTGAAAATTATTAAGTTTTAAGTTTCTCTTGATAATTCCCTTTATTCTTCCTTTCTACGCATCCATTTTCACTAGGATAAACTATACAAGCTTCTCATATTTCGTAATAAAGCAGAAATGATTTATTAATTGAAATAAAGTTTCGAGTAAAATAAACTGATAATTTTAGTGTAATCCAACAAAAAGATAAATTGAACCCGATTACTGAACCGAATATCCTAAAATATATCGCTGTTCCTACTACTAATCACTTTCAAATGATTAAATTGTATCATTAAGACTTTGTTTTGCCATCTAATGTGCTTTTCTGAAAGGCACGTATTCGTTATCGCAAAGTTTAGAGAACACATTCTGTTAGAAAGAAACAGATAGACAGTTAACTTATCGTTTCGATACTTGAAGGAATTTACATGATTAAAATATCGGGATTAAACACAATTTATTATGAGATGGAATTTTTGACAAGGTTTCGTATTATCAATTTTTATCGATTGATACGAACATATCACTTTATTTCAAATATACAGAGTGTACAAAAAGATTGGAACCAAACTTACACCACATATTATAATAAGTAAATTAATACAGTTCGTACCAAATTATGTGTGAAAATATTTTATTAAAAAAAATATAAGCCTTCATAGATTTAAAGAGAAAATTCGTGTTACAATTCCATGCACTGAATCGGATATGTATTTCAATCTCAATCTCAGTGACACTTCTTGTTTACTTAAAATATATTTGGAAATTTTTAAATATATTTATTATTATTTCCAACACAGTTAGAATATTTGAAAGAGTTCAGCACTCACTAATTTGACGAATGGAAACTTTACAAGGAGAGTAATTTTCGAACATTTTTCTATAACATCCGCACTAAACCATAAATATCATTGAAAGCATATATCTTCTTGATGAAGTATTTTCAGACATCAGTTTAAGTAAACTCTTTTCATCAATTTAAACACAGTAATACGTAGCGTAAGTTGGCTTCCAACCTTTTTGAACACCCTATGTTATCAAATCAAAGCGCTTGAAGTATTAGTTTATCTTAATACTTCGAAGACGGCTGTTGTGTATTCGTGGCTTTGATAATTAACATTTTATGTCATTGCTCTTTTGTGCTAGAATAAATATTAAATAATATTCTTAACCAGGAATTAGTTATTTGCAAATTTGCAAATTTTGTAATCTGACAATTTGAAGATTCGAAGATTTGAAAATATGGGAACTTAAAAAATTAGGAATTTCATAGTTTCGGAATTCTAAAATTTAGGAATTACGTAACTGAAGAATTCTGTAGTTTGAGAATTTAGAAATTCGACAATTCAAGAATTTGAAAAATAGGAGGTTGAGATTAAAAAAGTTGGACATTTACATAATTAAATATTTGCAGAGAGGAAGAAAACAATTTGAAAATTTGTAACTTCGATAATACTGAATATTTGGGAAGTTTGAAATTTGGGCAGATGGACATTTAGGAACTTAAACATTCGGAATTTAAAAATTTGAGTCCTTAGGAAGTGAGAATTGCAGAATTAGGGAATTTGGATGATGAGAATTCAGGGATATGAAAATTTGTAAATTTGTGAGTTTGTGAATTTGTGAATTTGTGAATTTGTGAATTTGTGAATTTGTGAATTTGTGAATTTGTGAATTTGTGAATTTGTGAATTTGTGAATTTGTGAATTTGTGAATTTGTGAATTTGTGAATTTGTGAATTTGTGAATTTGTGAAGTCGTGAATTTGTAAATTTAAGAATCTGGCAATTTGATAAATTGGAAATTTTTAAATTTGTGAATTTGGATGCGTGTAAATTTTGTAATTTAATAAAAGTAATTTGAAAATTTAGAAATGTATAAAATTTAGAAACTTAGAAGATAGGAAATCAGAATCTGGGAAATTTTTAAATCGTGGCATTTATAGGTTCGGAAATTTAGAAATTTAGTTTAAAATATTGAAATCTTCAATGTAAATGGCCTTTGTTCGTATTAACAAAAATTAATACTATTTTTATAGCGATTTAGATAAATGGATTAATGAAAAAATAAGATAAATAAAAGTGCTTACTTTTCAGAAATTTTATTATCTTAGAAATGATTGGAAATTTTGTCCATCATTTTATGTCCACAATTGTACTTTTCTGATTAAATTTCTACTTCGTTGTGTAATTTTCATGTTTCAAACGCTGCAATAATTCTTTCACGCATGTTTTCGAATATCCATTCACAGTCATGAATATTAAACATTTCGTTTCTCGTAAATTTTACTTCATGATGCATAGAATTCATAGCAAAAATGGCGTGCCGTTAAACGTTAACAGCCAGTGAAAAAATAGCATTTGTGAAACAAAAGTACAGTGTGTAAATCCTTGTACATTACCTAATGTGATAAGAGTGCAGTTTATTCTCACATGATATATGAGTAACAATATATCACTAATATTTTGTTGTTAAGACAGGTTTCTTGTACTCGGTGCCAGGCGCTTCCGCTATGTTTTGCAAAATTCCTTCTTCCACGCTCATAATAATTCTACAATAACGACCTCTATGTCAACGAAGTCGGTCAAAAAAACCGTGTTCCATAGTAGCTCGTTTTGCTCTTTGAACAACTCTCCTATCGGAATGTCACCGATTTAGATATCGATCTTTACAATAATTTACTGCGGCCGAAGCATTACTGCTACATGCACCTTACTCAAGAATCATATCCGTATACTCTCGATTACTATACTTATCGTTAGTTGGAATGGGTTCAAACAAAATTTTGTAATTCTCTATGAAGAATATATAGATTTTAAAAATCTATAAATTCATTTCTTAGAAAACCAACAAATTCAAAAATTGAATTATAAACAAGACTGAGCAACGAATAACATTATATTTCTTCAGAGTGCTTGAAGAAAATTGTTTTTGATATGTCCAAACGATTACAGGAAGTTCCCAAACAAACAGGGTTTGCAACAATATATTAAAATTGTGGTTTTTCTACATTTTATATATAAATTCCTTATTTTTCATAAAATGTCCCAACATTAATGTGACGTGAAAATGTGATAGCCTATTGCTTAAAATGTATTACCCATCAAAATGTTATAGTTTAAAAGAAATTGTTTATATATTTTCAATTTACAATAAATGATTTATGTTTTGGTAAAATAAACAGTATGATATATAACTCGAACCTTTCTACATACAATAAAAAATATAAAAATGATACAATGTTGGGTATGAATACGAGTAACTCAGTATTTGTGACTTGTCATATCAATTGTCTTAACAAAATTAGGAGCTCGATTTGTCAAGTTTTGAAGTAAATCAAAAGTACTGGAGAAAATGATGAAACTAACAATATTTACAATTACATCAATGGTTTTCAACAATATAGGGTCTTATATGTATACCTTTATACAAATATACCTTTGAAAATATAAAAATATAGAGATATAAATATCTCTACATCAAAATCCATTGAATTGAAACTCGGTATATAGAGAAAATATATAAAATCGATTTTCCCAAAAACGATATCTCAAATGAAAAAATTTGATTCTATATTCGCGTCTTACTTTTTTCGCGTACAATTGTCCCCTATCCAAAATCCGAATGTGTCAGTTACATGAAACTATATTGTGATTCGAGTTTGTTTATTGATTTAAATACTTTTCAGTAACAATATGTTATCGTATTTAGGAAAACGTAGTAGACATACAGTGTAGTTTACACGAGGTCGGTACCGAGTCCTGTGGCATCGTAATGTATAGCCTGTGTAGACCGCATTTAATCAGTTTGCGGTCGCGGTCCGCTCTCTTATATCCTTTTAATGCGTTTTCTCTTCTCCTCTTTTCCTTTACTCTCGCGCGACATTGCGGCGTAACTCAACCCCCGCATATAACACCACTACGTAACGTCTACGCATACTGCTTTTCTTCCTTTCTCTAATAGCAGCTATAAACGCGAATCTTTCACATTCATTTCAGACCCTTTCGTTTCGTATCTTTTCTTTCAAATACCTGATTTGCACTCAAAGATACTTTTGCTGTTGGCAGGTAGCAACTCTAAAATTTTCTAGTTCAAAAGTTTGATGAATCGTTATTATTTCCCCATCATTATTTATTTGACTACGTTATATACATCACATGTATATATTTATTTTAAAAATACTTATTTCAAATTTGTAAAGTTGTATTAAACCGAATGTTCATCTTTCGAGTGAAAGGGGTTGAAAGAAAGAAGAATTCGATTTCTTCGACTACGGTTCCATCTGCTGTTTATTCAATATACTTGTCAACTATAACAGATAAAAAAACTTGAATTCAAAAAGCGAATCATATTGAAAGACCATATTGAAAATTTGTAGAAAGAGATATATATCATTCTAGTTACATAGACTTTTAAACACCTGAGTATAATGAATAAGCAACATACAAAAATGATATTTCAATGTAAGCTTTAGCAGATTATGATGTATTGTATGTTCCGTAAAATGATAATTGGTTTGTTTGACGAAAGTTCATTATCTACCAAAGTAATAATAAGATAATAATGATAAAGGTCTCTATCTTTATGTATACGCAGTCGGTCCAAAGCAAAGGGTCGGTTAAAATGTTAAAAATTCACTTATATTTAATTATAAAAGTGGTCTAACAATAAGTCAAAATTTGAAACAATTAAACTATTCATTAAGTGCATCATTATCAAAATTTACTTGATTTGAATTTTGTTCTACAAATATAGCGATCGACTTTAAAATGAATTGAGTTTATGAACATTGTTAAAAAATTCTGCTGAAATATAGTGTTATAAAATTAACCGATATAATAAAAATAAGGAAAGAGTTCAATTTCTTAGAATTCTTACTTAGACTACTTTCATAATCATCGGCATATTTAGTAAAGATACTCCCTATAATTTGCAAATTTTGAAACTAAGATTCTATTAAAACCACACAAAATGTCTACTCAATTTTTTCTCTTTGTCAAAGATGTAGTAATCCCTTTTCTTGATATCCATTAATGTTTAAACATTTTATCTCGAAAACTAGCGATTATAATTTTAAATTTAGTGACATGTTTAAATGTCACAAGACGCCAGATGTTAAAATATATTTTTTTTATTTAACTTTATGAATACATGATGTTTATTGTCCTCTTAAGAATTTCTTAGAGTAAAAGCAAGATTTTGTCACAATTTTCATTTTTATACATTGTCATTGACGATAGGATAATAAAATCTGAAAAGATAATATCAGATAATTTATTTTAATCAGTTTAATCTAAACTGATTAGCTTGGCATTTTATCATAAAAATAATATGACGGGTCTTGTAGGACCCCAATGGAATGTATAAATAATTAAAAATATCAGAAATGTATATTAACATATACTAATTACACCAATTGGTCAAAATTCATTATTTAAAAAAAAATTGCTGAATTGTAGTAGATCTGAGTTATAAAGTCATAAAAATTATGAATTGTGCCGACCACTATTTTTCGTTAATTATTTGTATATTTTTCCAAATTATTGCAAAACTGGAACTGGATACTTATACGTTATCTACATTGTTTATTCTAATATTACAGTAAATATCAGACGAAAATTTATTAAATAATAATTTAATTATGAGATTTCAAAAATCAGCCAGTTTAAAACAGTTATTATCTAAACATTATATCTTAGAACAATTTTCTATTTATTTAATAAAAATATATATTTTTAAAAAATGTATAACATTTTCTAATTCAGATGGTAAATCAGAAGAAGAACTATTATTAATTGAGAAGTTATATATGTAGTTAATTATTTTACAAAAATCGATAATAACCATCTCAAACTTAAGAATTTGCATTTTCGTTTATTAAATGATATTTCTTGAAAACTAAAATTACTAATAAAAATCAGTTTCCTGATCCCATTTACTGCACAGATATCTATAAAAAATGCTAATTTAACACGACTAGTCTAAAGTAAAATGAAAAATTTGTTAAACAGCGTTATTGTTTAATTATGTCAATGAAATAATAATTGTTATTAGTGGTAGCCTAACGGGACAATGTATACTTTCGTGTTCGTTGTATTCGTTTTCGTAGAATTCGGGAGTAAAAAGGGTCCCGCGGCGATTTTTAAGAGGTTTTACGCCTGTTTCGGACGCCGGCCGACAATTTGCTGGAATTAAATAATAGTCCGTCCCATTAACGTAACGACGCGGCTGAGGATGTCCTGCAGGATCAACGAAAGGATTTTGAAGGTGGATGGAGGCATGCCAGGTACGTTCACGTTTTATTTCATCGTAACGTGCCACGAGGTATACGTATACCTTCATCTCAGAAGTCAGGACCCTCCAAGGATTCATCCTCGATCCTGTGTGGTCCTCTATAGCTTCCCGAATTATTACCAACGATATTTTGGAGATTCCTCCGTCAATCTAGAAATTTGTCAAGAATCTTTTATCTTGCGATCAACCTATTAACATATTCTAAAACGGACTATTTACAGGTAAATATCGATGTACTTGTATCCTTAGCATTGACAGCGTTACGTACGTATAGCTAATACATACTTAATATGTTTAGCATATATAGTTAACAAATACTTAGCATATTTAATATGCATAATATATAATATACAGGGAGTCTCTTTTCTTCGTCCGATTTTACGAAATTTGATTTTATTTTATGAAAATTTGATTAATTGCTAATTTAGTTGTTAATTTAAAGATCAAGTTAATAAATGTTGTTAGTAGAATATTGATTCGATAATTACAATAATAAAAGATCGATCCTGATTTAATACTTTTATGAAAATGTTAAGATTTGATGATATACTCAATTTTTCAATATTGTTATAAATATGTCTATTTGAAACCGTATAAATATACAATAAAAAATTTCTTAATTAAAGTTTTTTCATTGTATATGGTAATGTAATCATTAGTGTCATTAATTAACCTCTAATAATTCGTATGTACGTTATAAAGTATTTTTAAAAAATATTTTATTGAAATTGTTATCTTTTCAATCTCCAGTTTTCCAGAAGGCTCTTTCGATTAACAATGCAGATTTGAAAATTTAATTAAATAATAACTTTGACATCTTTTAAGTAGTACTAATTACTGTTTAGTACTAATGTGTTTTACATGATATTATTTTTCAAATATCCATGAAAATGACAAATTGATAAATTGTATACCTATAATCACAGTATTTATTTTTCAACTAAAAATAACGCTTAAAATGATTAGTGGACGAAAGCAGGAAAAATTAAACAAAGTATTGATTTGATATAAAAAATAATTGTTGATTTTAACCATTATACTTTATATCGAAATAAAAATTATTATTAGAATTTACCCATTTTGTAAATAACAGAACAAATCGCGCACTGTAACTTGTTATGTAATGGGAGAATAAAAATTTATACCAAATCCTTCATTTTTATTAAAATCAAATCACAAGTAAAAGAACCACTAAATAACAAATAAATCTGTTAATTTAGATAAGTGCATAAAATTTATACTATGTTATATTATTCAAAATATAGGCTATTTTAAAAAAAAACGCAAATTAATTTTAAAATAAATTTAAATTGAAAAGTTTTCAGAATACTCAAGTATATACAAAACGTAAGTATAAAGCAAACATTTATAGTTAATATACTTACTATGTATATTAACTATAAAGTTAAAATATTTACTAACTAAATTATATCCAATATTTTATAGAATTTACAAACTTAATCAAGGAAGAATAATAATGTGAATGA
Organism: Megachile ligniseca; assembly: GCA_945859555.1. Lineage (NCBI taxonomy): Eukaryota > Metazoa > Arthropoda > Insecta > Hymenoptera > Megachilidae > Megachile > Megachile ligniseca. Next base: position 1,499,128 of record OX243785.1, read on the forward strand.
AATATTCCTTGGTAATATTTTATTTTAGTAATTACTAATTAATAATTAATGCAACATTCTTATTTAATAAACAGATTATAACCCCTAATCTCCATTACCACATTCATAAAGTATTTAAAAAATTTGATCCATTGAAACCATTTGGTTTCAATAGAATATGACTGTTCCACACATTAATCGTTCTAAAAGGCATTGATACTGAAAATTGATTCCCATCTATTTCCACGCTACTCACCAGGTACTAGTTATCGTATTCTTTCGAGATATCATCGGTATGTGTCGTATTAATCCCATCACTACTTGTATCTGTTATAAGAAGAGAATGAAGACATAGATAGACGCGCGAAATGGCAGTGAAGCTGATAAACAACACGAATTTCGATTCGTGGTAAAGTCTTTTAGGATGGCACGCGTGAAACTCGAGCTCCCTATAACCACGAGAATGTATGTACATACATTGAATGTCGCAACTGGTCACGTTACGACGTCCCCCGCGGCAAATTTACAGACGGATTGGTAGTGATTTTTCTGGAACCCGAAAGAGATGTATTTGACAGTGACAATATCTTTAGATGATCCGTACAACGCAACGGTCGGAATTCCGCGAGACCCACCGCAGCTTTGTGACACCACAACTTTCTGCTGCAATAACATTCGCGCCTTTACAACAACAGCTCGTCTTCTCAGACGAGAGATCCACTCTGCAACAATAATACTGCTTGTGTGGCCTTCTCAGTGGTGCTCAAACTTTTCGCGCCATTCGTCTTGTACTTTCCTCCAACACCACAAAATATTTTCTACGACCCGATGAAATTGTACGGGTGCTTTGGAGAAATGGTGGTTGTAAAGCGAGGCAAATACTGTTTAGATGGTGCTAAATGTGATAAGTGTAGTGATAAGTGATTGCACGTTTGGGAACAAATCTGAATTTCTTCGGAGAAATGTATGGAAATTTAGAATATTTCGAATTTTGTATTTTGGCAATTCGGAAATTGAGAATTTGGTAATTTGGGAAGTCAGGAATGTGATAACTTGGGAATTTGGAAATGTAATAATTTATGAATTTGGGAACTCTTTTCTTAGGTAGAGTTTGGAGTCGCATCAACGTCATAGGTTATTAGTAACTGTCTACTAATTATAAGATAAACTGTGATTTCTATAGTTATAGTCTATTGAGAACTCCGATTGTCTTACAGAATGTGATCACTGTGTTCTGGTATGATGGTGCGATGATTGTGAGAGGTTATTCTTAATATTTAATCTTCTTCTTTCTTCATTGTAATTAGTTTGGAAATTTGGTGACTTATAAATTTGATAATTTTAGAATTTAAAAGTTTAAAAACGTGTGAACTTAGGAATTTAGAAATTTAGGAAATTGTAAATGTAATAATTTGATTATTTAAGAATTTGAACATTTGAGCAAATTGGGGAATGAAAAATACGGTATTAGGCCTCCATAGCTAAAGGAAGTTTTTGTTGCATCCGAGTGTAAATAACCTATAATACAATGCAAGGTATAAATTGAGCAAAACACTCCAACAATATAAAATAAGTAAGAAATTAATATTTTTTTTAATCTGCTGCTTAAATGATGCTTAAAATATGGCAGTTAATGGGTTAATGAATGTTGTTCAAATTGTCATTTCTCGTACTATTCTTCGTTACAAATATTCCGAAGAACATTCAAATTAATTCTCCTAAAAAATGAAGATAACTACACAAAAATCTTATTCTTTCTTTTCTACTTTTGTTTTGTATGTGTAATTATCATCCACTTGCGCGATTTTAAGGATATTATGTATAAAATTTTTAATTTCTTTAGAGTGCATAAAAGTATGGAACTTGTTAAAATTATCATTTTTCATGCTATTAATTCTTTGTTACAAATTTTTCGAAGAACATTTAAATTAATTTTCCTCAAAAACGTAGACGTATGTATAAAAATCTTATCTTATTTCTACTTCCTTTTATACGTAGACCTATTATTCGATATCCGATATCATAATTTCTTAGGTTGCATAACATCATGGCGTGAAAGAGTTTGTTGTTCTGGATAAATATCAAGATTCACCCATTTCTAACGTTTCTCTCGTGAGGAAGCCGTAGTTGCTCGAGAATGGTAGAGAGTCGGGAAATGAAACGATGTAAGAACGTCGTCGAGAAAACGTTCTAAACTACGAAGGTAATATTTGCAAACAGGTAATAGACGCGTTAGAACGGCGCCTCGATAAGTGGCGGACTGTCCCCTTGTTGTTCAAACGGACGCAAATGTGTGAATGGATTTTCTGTTCGCAGAAAGCGTGGAGAGTTCCACAAGATTTCCATTCACTGATGTACCTCTTGATGCTCCTCTATCTTCTTCGCCATCAATCATTGAACCGTGAATTGAAAAGTACACAGAAGTGACAGAAAATAATTTCAAATGTACCAAGAATCGATATCAATCACCGTGACTGATGCTGTTCGTCCCGGCCGAAGCATATATTATCATCCATAAATGAAATTTATTGAAATCGTGTGAAATTTTTAAACTGTTTTACGTATATACAGTAATTCCAAGAAGATTTGTTACACTTGCGATATGAAATCTGTTATCAGATTGCGTATCAAATAAACAATTTCAGACATTAAGAGACAGACAAGATTTAATGACATAAATTGCGAAGTATCATTTATTTTTTGTATTACTGTAATTATAGTTTAATATAGACGGGTAGATAATTTAATAGATTGCTGTTACAATATGATGACAACCATAATTGATTTCAGAACATTAAAAGTTGGTCACGGTTTGATGATATAAATGTATTATGAAACAACACTTTACATCAATTTGAAATTTAATGTTTCTTGAAAACAACATGCATAAAGCTTCTATGGATTTTTAATTTTTAATACAAATCAGTTAATTATCAGAAAATTTTCTTAGACCGTTGCATACTGAACAGTCCATTTTGAAATATCGAAATACGGCTTTATGATACGTAAATACCGTGAAACAACTGTATCATACAAATTTGGAAGAAACTGCATATAAATTTGATCAATTATTTACATACAAAATGATAATTATCGATCAATGACTTGTTGTAGTTATAGCATACAATGATTAATTTCAAAATCTATGAAATCTAATATGATTTGATCAAATAAAATTATTACAAAATATCATTTGTATTACTTATATCATCAATTTACAACGCAAAGTTTGTTGAAAATGAATGTTTTTAATATGAAATCCTTAATTGTTAGATAATCATCTCAGTGTGTTACACACATTAATTAATAAGACGTTTCTCTTACGTTCAGGCAGTACATATTAAAAACATATATGAAATGTTTATTCAGTCATTGTCAGCAATTTTAAATTTCAAATTAATATGCTCAAAGTGCTATTTCACGGTACATTTATGTCATCAAATTGCGTCACACTTTTAATGTTTCGGAATCGACCATTTATTACGCAATTTAATAACACGTTAAATACTGCGATGAATACGAACGTGTGTAGTATGATATAATTGCAATTATATCCCGTTTTATTTCGTTTAGTTTCAGTTTCCAATTTAAATTTTCCGCTTGCTACCTTCCGAAATTAATACATTCACTACGTTGTCATTAAGGTCAGGGCCGATTTATGATTTCAGATACTTTGAATTTGAAGTTTACCACTTTTACACATTGTAATGTTAGAATTTTGGGATTTTAGGATTTTGGAATTTTATAACTTTGGAACTTTGAAACTTTGAACGTTAGGACTTCAACATCTTAAAGTTTTGGAACTTTGTAACTATGTGAGACTTGAGCACATTGAGATTGTAAAACCTGGAGACTTAATATTTCGAAATTTTGAAACTTTAGGATTTTAAAATTACATTACAGAACATTAAAATATCTATGGTAAATCTGACAAATGAAAGTTCAAGATGTGTGAAGTACCCCCCTTCTCTCGTTACCCTAAATATGTGCATATTTTGTTTACTAATTAATTCAGCCCTAATTAGTATAGAATATGGATCCTACTTTCGTATAGAATAAAAACGTATTGTGTAATTAGTATGACTAACAGTAACTATGACTAGTACTATGACTTAGTTCGTGTTATTCTCTAACAGTCGTAAACACGAAGAACTAAGAAGGATAGATGTATATGGTTGCTGATAAGCTGTAATAACCAGAAAATAGAAAATTATGACTCTATACGGGACACCTGGCTTCAAGTGTATCACATATGTGATGACTGTATATTTCTTACGTAATAAAATCAGTTTTATAACTACATCAAATTTTATGTGCTTTAAAATGGACACACAGATTTACCCTCTCTGCAGCATCAAACCACATATTGAAACATTTTTGAACGACACATACTTTTTCTTAACAACCGAATAGGTTTCACAACACATCACTTTCGAATTCGTAAAGTTTGACTTAAAACTAGTAACTGTAATTCAGCTTTTATTTTTCGATATTACTTTTCTACTTGAAATAATATTGTATTCGGTATTCTCCATTTTTCAAAGTTTAAATGTACAAATAGAATTTCAAAATACTATTTGTTCATTATTTTCGATTTTAAGTTTTATTAAGATTTGGAACATATATACAAATGTATATTTATATATCTTATGTTCATTTTACCTGCGTAATGTGATGAATTGAACTTAAAATATACATTTTTTTGTAAAAATAATTGCAACGCGCGTATATGAACTTTCTTTTTTAAATTTATTTATTCAAATTTTAAGCACAAATCTTTAATCCCCTTCAAAGTACTCTGCACTTACACTAATACACTAGTTTAATCTTTTATTCCATTTTTCAAAACATTGTGTTTTATCTTTTGTGGTGCTTCGCAGCACCTCCGTTGTTTTTTTCTTCAGCTCAGAAACATCAGCGAAATGTTTTTAAGGGGTAAAATCGGGTTATTATAAATCACAAAAGATGAATTTAAACAATGTTTTGAAAAATGCAATAAAAGAGTAAACAAGTGTATCAGTGCAAGTGGAGAGTACTTTGAAGGGGATTGAATGTTTGTGTTTAAAATTTGAATAAATAAATTTAAAAAAAGTAAGTTCGGTTTCTTTTGGGTACCCCCTCGTATTTGTATACGTGAGTGAGTGGTTAGGATGTTATAGCATATTAAAAAAATTTACACTAACCTCATTCTTACGTTCATGTTCTATGTATAAATACTCAATCTTCAAATTGTATTTGGACCGAGTAGTTAGAGCCTTAAGTACAAAGAAATGAATGAAGGCAAAATGTGTATGAAACAGTTTACATATTCCGTAATTTTACATCAATTTCTACGTATACGGCAACTTAGTATCATATACACGCGAAAACGGTAATTGTACATATAATAGAAACACCGCCGCTGATTGGAAAATAAATTCGAGACATCGGCGTGCCTTCGATAAGATTGCACTTCGTCCGCTGTCGTTACTCTCTCGTTATCTCGCCTTATTTATTGTCTGCAGATTATACCTATACCGGTACCGACCCGCGATAGATTGAGCGTGTGTTTCGTTCTCAACGAATCTATATTGAATGACAGGAAAATAGTTTAAAATTTAATTTTTCAGATATTACTTCGGCACCTTAACATTTTCTTCTATGCTAAGAAACGAGCTTGGTTAAAATTGAACCTTTCATATTTTAGAAGTTGCTATCAGGTTATCAATATTTTGAATGATGAATTCGTCCGCTATAAAAATAATTAGATCTATCTAATTTAATCTAATCTATGTAACTAAATCTAATCTAAACTTGTTTTGAATCTATACAGCTGGATTCACTATAACTCTAATTAAATGTGATCTATCTAACTGAATTTAACTAAATCTGATCTACTTTGAATTCTTAAACTATAAATCTAATCAGGGTTTAGGCTTGTGTTGAAAGCCATTATTTTTGTAATTTTACAGATCACTAGAAGATATATTTGATTTATAATATTACACTTCAGCAAAAATTCATATTTTATTATGAACATTTTCAGAATCTCTGGTTTAAAAAGTGTGTGTACATGATTCGTTTATAATAAAAGTAATGCAAGTCCATTCTTCAATAAAATCCAATATGTTACATTTCTTAGTTGTACGAAACACAAAAGTGTAAAAAATACAGGAAATTAAATTTTTGTTTAAAACGAACTTACACCATTTTCATTATCAACAGTTCATATGTTAATATTATCAAGGTTTGTTTATATTAAGATATTTTCTTCCGCTTAAAAAGTAAATATTTTTGAAATTATCATTGAGATGAAAAAGGTATCTTATCGTCTCTTTTTTGGACTTATGTCGATAATTATATAAACATATAGTATATTCCGATTATAATTTAGAATGTCCATAATTATCAATTCCTTGTGCTTGTTAAATACTGCCTCCGTTCATCCACTGTTTTGTATCAACAATAGTAACAGACAGATTATCGATACATTTGTATTCATGCGAATTAAAACAGAGTGGAAATCAGAAATTGTTTTACTTCGCCTGTTATCAATTACGTGTCAGGAATGTATTCGTATGAACGAGAAGATATAATTTTTATTTGATTCGTAATTGCACAATGAAGTTATACGTTCAGTTTTTTCTGAGATAATATTTGCACTGCGGAATTTCGTTGCAAGATAATTTCGTGATCTGACATTTTACATATGTATTTAATTATATTTGGCTCCTTTGATTTCACCGACAGACTTCCACAATGTTTACCGTAAATGCCATTTTTGTGGCTTTTTGATTTCTTAATCGATTCTTTTTTATTCGGTTTTGCAGCGTCTCGTCTCGAAGTAATTCATCGAATTTTCTACAACCGTTTGTTCTTTCTGTAATTTATGTTGTATCGGTGTAAACAGTGTTGGAGAAATCTTTATCGGTCAAGTCAAATGGACCCATGTAATATTTGCACTCATACTGTGTACATACCACATGTCTATATACTAGCTCTATATTTCTTGCATACCTAGGTACGTTTTATTTGCATAAAAATTCGCAGTTTAATTATGGCAAGTTATATGTAGCAAAATTTCTATTGGTTTTACGAATTTAACACGTGCTTTAATTTTCAAATTTCCATAGTACCAAATTCGCAAATTTGAAAGTTTTCTAATTTTTATATTTCTAATTTTCAATTTACCAAATTACCAAATTAACAAATTCTAAAATTACCAAATTTCTAAGTTATCAAGTTATCAAATTACCATATTACCATATTACCAAATTACCAAATTACCAAATTACCAAATTACCAAATTACGAAATTTCCAAATTTCCAAATTACCAAATTACCAAATTACCAAATTACCAAATTACCAAATTACCAAATTACCAAATTACCAAATTACCAAATTTCTAAATTTCTAAATTTCTAAATTTCTAAATTTCTAAATTACTAAATTTCTAAATTTCCAAATTATTAAGTTCCGAAATTTTCAAGTGCCCAAAATCCTTCATTGCCTAATACTCATATCCCCTAATTCTCAAATCTGATGATTGGAATGGTACAGTGACACACTTTCCTTTGCACATCTATTCTTAACCAAAGGATGCCTACGTTGCACCCAAATGTACATTTACGAAATATATTTAAAAGCAATTTTATTACTCCTATTGATAATAATAAACATTACTATATAAAGAGCTTTTTTCTTTCATAATGTTTAAAGAAAATCCCTCTTTTAAAAAGATCTATATTTTTCGTTTTGCACTACAGATTTAAATTGTGGAACCTGAAAATCACTGTAAACAGCGACATATTCCTGGAAATATCTTCAAAATTATTATGCCGGCAGTAATGGTGTTAGCATTTGTGTAGTGCGAACGGGAATAAAACAATTAATTATCGTAACACTAGGAAAAAAGTAAACAAACAAGAATTACGAATAGCAACGAATGTTTTCATTCAGTACTTCCATGAAATAACAAGTGAACATACATTATCGAACGTAATATAACAACAATGATTCATAATGAGAAATACATGCTTTACCAGGAACGAACGTGTCTGAAAACAAACGATAGATCTTTTACTGGCAAATATGATACAAGGTAAAATTTGTGAAAACTCAGGTATAAGCGTGACAAAAGTGGACAATAAATGCGTAGATATGAAGCAGATTATTCGTACATTATGCAGTAGACTGCCGTATAACACGAGTTCTCACTTGACTTTCATTTTCAGATGTATTAGAGTTATAATTTTCGTAATTGAAATCTTCCTAAGCCATACTGCTGTTTAATAAAATAAACCACAATTCGTAATTAATTTTTAAATAATTGTAAAATTGTTCAGAGATTTTGTGCACCGATGCTAAAACAAACCGTGTCGACTTTGTTGAATATTTTTTAGAAACTGAATTAGAACTTACTTGTACGCTGATAATAGAAATCAGCAGTGATAGCAAGACTGACCTACAGCATATCCTCACTCATATTGAGGTTACTTATACGATAAATATTATACAATTTGTAGTTCTTCACAGTGTTGTGGATATTACTGAAATTTACCGGAGCTAAATTGTACCGTAATATAATCGGCTAAAGATAATTTCAATTTAAGGTAGACTAGCGCCACTTTCAAACTAAACATCTTTCCAATATCGTTAATTACCCGAACATCCATCGCCCAAATATTATACTAAGTTTTATCTATTATTATCATTATCTTCATTTAATATCTTCTTCGATAATAAAATACTGGAATTACCTGCATATAGGCATTACGTCCGCTTTAGTTGCAATTACAATTTTATTAGAATAAAAGTTTTGTACATACATTAATATGTTCCTTCTAATTAACTTCGTATAAATGTAATTTGCTTTTAAAATACAACTCTACTTAATGAATCGTAGAAAACAGAAGTTGGCATAACAAGTTTAAAAATTCGGAAATCTAAGAATTTTGGAAAGGTTGAAATTAAGGAAGTTGGGAAATTAGAGGTTCAGAAATTTGAGTATTTAGGTAATTTAAGAATACACAGAGATAGAAATTTGGAGATTTAAGAAATTGAATATTTGGAAATTTGGAAATTTAGAGATTTAGTGATTTGGGAATTTGGAAATTGAAAAATTTGAGAATTTGAAAATTCAGAAAAATCTGTGAATTTCACAATTTCGGAATCTGGTAATTTAGCAAAATTTATGGATTAAAAATTTGAAATCTTGTGCATTTAATAACCATTCAATTTCCGCTAAGGAGAGTTAGCGGAACACTAACAATCACATTTAACGTAAACCGCTCCTAAAACATCTGCGTGATCATTGTGCTAAATCACTATTAATGATTTTGCATGCCATATCTACTCATAAGACCCTCCCCATTCGTTTTTCTAATGACATCGGTCCGTTTACTATCCACTTCGTGTAACTTTATCCACCTCTCGCTCGCTTTTCACCCGGAGGAACGTGGTCGCACTGCTCGAAGATTACAAAGTCCACGTGTGACGTGCCGCATCCCACGTGTTTATGGGACTGATTTTACACATGGGCCTTTACGCAATCGCCAAGTACTCTTTGTACCGGCGCAAAGCCGTCTTATCGAGTTGCCTGTCGCATAAGCTGTAGCTAAGAATCATTTAATTAGGGATCAGCTTGAACTTATTGCCCATAAAATCGAGCGATCAAGTATAAGCAAAATGGAAGAAGCTGTCGGTTGAGTTCCGACGTATGGCTTACCGTGGATTATTCTTCCTTTTTGTTATGTACAAGTTGGGTATATATCAAGCAAATGCTAATGAAAATAACTATCGAAATAGCTTTGTCGGAATACGATCGTATTAGGAGATTTATTTTATATGACACTGATAAATACAAGTAATACATGTATACCAAATGCAAGAAAAAGATATGTGGATAACAGAACCTACTATTATTTTTTAGACGGTTTACAGTTTTGTATCATTACTGCCATGTATTGCTATTCATTAGGCTGATTTAGTTTATTGCCATCATTTTAATTTAGTTTACTGTTATTATTTAATTTAGAGTCTTTCATTAATTAAAGATAATTGCAATACACGTGTGCTATCTCAGGTTATGACACTTTCCGTATTTGTGAGTGTTGTAACCTAATTTTTAAACAATTATAAACTATGTATTTGCTGTTAATACTCCATGTAAAAATAAGTCGAAAAAAGAAATAACATTTTTTCGTTTAATGCTTCGTTTTCGAGAAAATCGAATTTGAACATTCTACCCAGTACGCGTGCACCGGACTGTCTTTCCAAGTCATTGTTCGTTACAAGTTTACTTTTGCATTCTAATATTGACGTTTCTAATGTTTACACCTTTTTTTCAACCATACGACTTTCTTCTACTTTTATACTGTTTTTTTTAATGTCTACTTATAGCAAGACCACCCGTCCGGCCACACCCTGTAATTAATAAATATATAGCCTTATATGTATATAATACTATTTATAGGTTCTATACTGTTTATAAAATATCTACTAATGTTACTCGAGTAGCATTCAACAGAAGTTGTGTAATTTGTCACGTATTAAAGCATGAAGATACTTATTTTTCAACTCATCATGATTTTGTCGATAATCAGTAGTATTAAGATTGTACACCGAGGTCAAATCGGGCTCGATAAAACCAAGGACAAGATGTTTTAAATATTTAAATACACTTGACTGTGTTTATTTATCAAATTACTATACTTGATTGTGAATTTGAAAATTGAAAAACTTGTAAGTTCAAGCATTTTTAGATGTTTTTATTATTTTAGAGGTGCGAGTCTAATGTGTGTATATCATTCGTTAACAGTTTGGGACACAATTGTGTCTGTATGTGTTTTGGACGAGCGTCAGTAGCTTCAATCGTAATGAATCCAAGTTAAAGGTTAACAAGTTTTCGAAAATAAATGACAAATACAAATTGTGATATAAACAGTAGGTAGAGAAACGTTTTCCTTACAAATTACTACTACATTCTGTTTGCACTTACAATTATACTACGCAGGCTAAAATACCTCACGGATTGTTTACGTTATACATAAGATGGTATTGTGGAGTATGGATACTCGTAGATTTTGATGACAATAAAAGAAGGTATCAATTCGAGATTAAATATTGTTGAAAATATCATTTTTATCAGGTTACATAACAAATTTCGAAGTTGAAATGTTTAACTCAATTTGATAATAAAATGAGTGAATACCTCTAATTTGATCAAAGTGCAGCAAAATAGTACTTATATTACATCAGCTTGAAATTCAGATATAATTAAACGTAATTTTACAGATCCATCATTAATATTCTTTATTATAAGTTGTTTATTGTTAATTGTAGCATAATTGATTTCGAAACATAAGCATTAACTCTAACACGGTTTGATGACTTATTGCATATCAATTTGAAGCTCAAGGCCTGCTGACCCAGAAATTACCACATAAACGATATCTTAATCTGTCTTATTATAAATTAGTCGGTTCTTCGTTAGAATAATCAGCGAATTACTGAGTCTACTTACTTTGTATTAAGTTGTTGTTTAAAAGATGTTTAATAATTGTAGTTTCATTGAAGATAATATTTAATGTCTGACATATAGTCCAAATTCTTCTTTTTTATATCAGTTTCTTAATTTAAAAATATGGAGAATTTTTTATTGAAAATTTCATTTTATAAATTTTTAAAACCTTTAAACTTCTAAACTTTTAATTTCTTCAATTTGTCAACTTCCACATTTTCAAATGATCAAGTCTCCAGTTAGTAATTTTAAATTTCCAAGTTTGGAAAACTAATCAATTTGGAAATTTACTTTTTATATTTTTAAATTTACAATTTTTTCCATTATTCTTATTTTCCCCATTTTTCTCGTTTTTCAAAATTTACAAACTATCAAATTTTGAAACGTTCAACGTTTTAAACTTGGAATTTACAAATTTCAAAATTTAAAAGCTCTGAAATTTGAAAATATTGAAATTATTGAAAGCCATTTAGAATTAGAAAAATTCGTAGAAAATTTGCTACATTATTTTCATTATTCTTCAAATTTCAAATTGGCACATTATAAACATTATTTCATTATATTATTACTAAACGTTGCACATTAGAAACCAGTGTTTTGATTTATTGTTTACCTTAACAAGTAAGCAACAATTTTGTAATGCAAATATTTAAGTTAATAAAAACCAATCATACGTTTTGAACTCCAGTCTAAAAGTTTTCTTTCATTTCTTTAAAATTAATTCAGTATATTTATACACATTAAAAACAGAAAGTATATACTAACTTTTTTTTTCAAGTATCATAATATATGTACTAAAAGTTCATTGTGATCTGTGTATGTTACTTTTTATTACACTACATGTTTTTTATTACAATTGCAAACAAGTTAAATATATAATATCAGTATATTAACACGTAAAATGTAAACTGTTCATTTTTCTTCTTATTTAAAACATACTAAATAAAAAGTATATCTAATTGTCATTAATAGTGATATATATAATATAAATTTCATTTTATTACCCTAAAAGGAGACGTTAAATTCATAAATTTTTTTGAAGCATCTTTGAAGAATAGAAATCAAGGCTATATTAATGTGATTGACTTGATTATCAATGATTATCGCCAGACGGTTGTCAAATACCGATAAAATTTCTATAACAATCTTTATTTCAAGAAAAATATCTGTTACTACTAAATAATAATAATAATAAACCAAGGTCTGGCGCTTAACAGTGGCAGAATTTTTTCATTATTAAAGATACCCTGATAAACCTATCAGCAACGTCGCAATAATTTCATTTAATCAGTGTCAGGAGTTTCTGAGAAATTCTGCACAAAACTCATTTTTGTATACATATGTTACGCGCGATTATAGAATCGATAAAGAACATGAATGAACTAGAATCGATAGTCGCGTGATTCATTCATAGCACAGATATAAATTACTTTTAACTTAGATGTTTATCGCTACTTCCTCAAACAGAAGTGCGTCATTAGCCAAAAAAGATACTTTGTAACTAATTTGTAATATTTTAAACAAATACTGATTTTTAAAGATATCTTTAAGGGCATATCCCTATTTTATCGTCCATTTTTAACGCAATTTTTACGAATTTATTTAATAAAAACTATAAGTTTAACGTGATGTTATATAATTACAGTCAGATATATTTGTGAGTATAACAAAAATCTATTTCTAGTGATATTTTTGAAAATTTGCAAGTTTGCAACTTCTGTTCAAAAAGGGTGCAAAAAAGAGGACAAACTTTATTTTTATCCTTTAAAACAAAACTGGAATCAGTGTCTCCAACTTCTTTTTACTTAAAAAGTAAACGACTTTCTGGAATAGAAAGTATGTAGGTACCATAGTCAAGTTTTTAAATCAGAAAATAAGCTGATGTCTTCTTAACATTTAGACAATAAAAATAATTTAGATGATAATTTGATAATAATCATTGAATTTTAATTTAATTTTAAGATGGTAATTTTTAGATGATATTTTTATAGTTAATAATTTGATAACTATCATTCAATTTCGATTCAATTTTAAATTGAAAATTTTTAAATGATATATTAGCTAGAAAGCTTCGATCGACAGCTACGCAGAACTTTGTTAATTTTTGATAAAAAAGACATTTTCTATAATCTGTTATTTTCTATAATCTTTAACGCATCTAAATGTTAATATAAATTGAAAGATATATTAAACTCGTAGTTTTGGTTCGATAAATGCTTACAAATCACGTTAAAAGTGACATTTCACATTAAAATAATCTTTTAAATAAAGATGTAAAAACCCACTTACAGTATTTTTCAATCCATATAACATAATACCACTAACATTTTCTAAAATCATAATTAGTTCTAAGTTAATATTGAACTAATTTAGAATTAATTCTAGTAAAAATATAAATAATTATATAATATAGAAGAATACAAGTTTTCGCATCTTTCAGATATTATTCATTATTTTTGTAATTAAAACCAAACTGCGGATGTTGTTGATATTTAAACTATTTCAATTAATGTTCAATATCGAACTTTTCATTAAATTTAATTTGTAGTTATATGTAAAAATATACATGAATAACGAAATTACGATAAAAGTACGGAACTTAAAGTATAGACTATTTGAATTGTTTATTTAAATTATTTATTACGTAAATGATGTTGCTTGAAAATCAAACTGATCATTTGACATTGTTCTATAATTAACTTGCTTCGCTATTTGCAGATACGTGCATTTATCGAGAATTTGGATTATTTCTATCGTTTTGTACTTCAGAGATTCAAGTAGTCATTCGAAACGCCACCCAGCAACTTCACATTGTCGATAAATCAACACAATACTCGGATAATATCGGCCATGGATCAGATTAACTTATCATCGATGTTATTTCGAATTAATCCACGATGTGGAGATCTAGAAAACGTTTTTCTCTTTCACAATATGTTCACGCTCAAACCATAAATACTGGAAGTGTAACCTTTATTATGGAAAATTATAATATAATTCACTATAGTAATATTTAAAATAACATAATAATACTGTTAGTGTAATTTTAAAATAAATTATTTTAATCAAAATTAAGGTACTTTAAATAATTCATATTATATTCTACATATGGTGTTAAAAGAACTTGAATTCCATTTATAAACTTCTTATCACAGTTACTGAGTATTAAGTTGCAACTCAAACAATTTTGCAGATATTGTCATGGCAATTATCTGGAACATTTTTTTAAATGATGATAATCAATCCCAGTAAACAACAGAGCTCTGTACAATGTTGTACATCATAGTTAACTTTGTAATATCAAATGTTTGATATGACTTGGTGGCATAAAAATATTGCAAAATGGCGTCTATGGAATGTGAACTCAATGTTAGGAAATTAATAAAAACAGTTATTTGAATATTTTTAATAGAAATTGATTGATTCTTCGTTTAAACAAATTTGATTGAAAGTTGAATGTAAATGCAATCAATTTATAACTTATTATTATTAATTAGCGGATATTACTTATATGGATAATTGAAATAAATAAATCAATAATATTTATTATATCATTATAAATACAATATTAAATTTATTAAATAAATTCAAAAGGAAATTTAATATTATTTATTATTATATTATACTCATTAAATAAATGAAATCAATTTATTGTTTAACTAATATATTAACGAATATGTAATTCACAGTCTTTATATTTCAAAATGATACTACAGTTTGTGAATTATTATACTACAAATAATTTTTTTTTTTCAGTATCGTCTGCACATAATAATAAAACTCGAAATAAAGGTAGCATAACCTAAAAATTGCAAATTCACCGTAGCATAACAAATTTAAAAATTCATTGACGTTTTTAGATGCAAACGATAGAAAATTAAATTTTTACTAGTTCAATAATTAAGCAACAATTCACTAGTTCGTATTAAAAATCCTAACAAGATATTACTTGTAATTTTTTTCATCAAATTTAAATTATTACGACATAAGTATAATTATACAACACTTTAATGTCACCAAATGATGCCCAGAATTAATCGCATAATTTTAATTAATGCAATGATCCATATTGATGTAATAAGTAACATGAATATAAAACATTGAAAATTTAAGAAATACGAGAATCAGAAAAGTATTAGCATATTCATTTTCAGTTGAATAGCTATAATTGGGGTTTAAAGATTATTGTAATATCTATGTTGTAATATTTTAATGAACGATATAATATGATACAGCAAATTTAATTGCAATACGACATCTATTTTTTTATAATAATCTGATTACAAGAAAGTATGCCAAAGTGTGCCAATGTTTCCTCTAATCTACCTTATATATTTACATGAACAACAATGCAATAAGTCCTTTCATTTCTTATATTAAAAGATATGTTATTTTATGTAGCATTACTTTCAAAAAGAGGAAAACTGATAAGGAATTTCATTGCATACTGTAACATTAAGGAAAAAGCGACCGGAAGTTCTTACTCACTGTACTTCCTCGATCACATAAAACACGATTGATGACTGATGTCAGCAAGAACTGATGTTGCTTTTTCCTCGTAAACTTTTTGCACAATACGAAATTTCGAGCGAAGGAACGTTCAGATAATTTTCATTTAACTTACTCCGGATAAACTTTATTCAGTGAATAAGAAGAGTACTGTTACGCTTATTTCAATTAAAGATTGCAATGATATAAATGTATTCTGCAATATGTTATAATAAATAGTTCTATTATTTAACCCCTCGATTCACCTCGTGACATTCAATTTCAGTTTCGGATTAACAGTATAATAAATAAATAGAACGTTCGTTTTAAATTTTAATAAGAATAAGAAACGATGGGTATTGCATTTTTTAATGTAACAAGTAAAGAACATAAGAATAAGAATGCATTTATTTATTTCTTATTATATACATGTTTTTATAGTGCAAAATCATAGCTAAAGACATACGTAAGTAAAATACACTTCACGAATTCATTGCAACACAGTTGATCTACAGATGTTTAGCTTAAACTTTTATACACGAGCAACAGTTAAATAATCATTTAGTTATACCTTTAAAAAGGTATTACATGACATCTTTATCTACTGATGTTTCAATTAAGCTTCAAAAATAATTTATTTCAAATGAAATATGCAAAATGTACAGGTATGCAAAAAAATAAAAATGCAAGGAAATGTTTTGTATGAAAATTATTTAACTTAATAAAACAAACGTAATCTGTACCCTATCTGAATTATTGTTTATAAAATTTAACGACGTATATGGCGAATATGTTTGAAGAATTGTTTATCGAGTATTTTTATAAATATTGGTGGCAAATGTCAAGTTCGGTTAATATCTTTCACTCATAACGCTCTGGACTCTGACGTTTTATTTCACTGTACTTTCCTCGTTACCGATTTAAAAAATAATATACGATTATTTTACTTATTTTGTATTATGGTGATAAACAAATTTGCCCAAAGTCCAGTTTAGACGCGAAAAATATGGAATGCGAATTTATTATCAGAGTGTATACTAAGTATGCAATTCTAACAATGGCGGAATGCGACGAGCAAATACAGGTGTGAATAAATATCGAGAGAAACATTTTCCGCAGAGATACAACTGGTTTCAGAACATCCGGTTAAAAGTGTTTGCGAAAGGGTTCGATACTGTTCTGGGTAATAAATGTTACGAAAATAGATGGTTTTCAACTGATATCACAGTTACTTTTATGTGTCATGGAATAATCGAAAGTAATCAAACACTAGTTAATATGAAGTTGTACAATTTCGAAATGGAATTATCAGTTTACTATTTCATATACATATATAGTAAATCATCAATTTACTATAATATGATACAACATCAAAAATAAATCAAAAGAAGTTTTTACTATTTATATAAATCTCAGGTTTTACTGAAAAATTTAAACCGAAATGTGTTTGTTACTAAAAAATAACTTTTCTAAAATTTCTTTTAATTGATAAAGTTAATTTCTTATGTTTATAATTTTTATGTTATAAAAATTGCATTTAAACTTATTTTGTATCATTTACTCGTTACATTTCTAATATCTGAGATTTTGACCAAAAATAAGCATCTGTATAACCACCTTTAATGTTAAGAAGATTAATGAGTAGTAGCAATTATAAAGTTGTTTTCCCCTTTTAAAATGTATTACATTTCTCCTCTACAGATTTTATTTAAAATTTGTAAAGTTAATATTCATTTATTATTTTATTGTTAATTTTTATTTGCCTCTGTTCTCGAAGTTTATGATATATGTATTCCTCATTTACTCAAATTAGATTAATATCAAAAAGTACTGAATAAAAGTGTTCAATATAGTTTCAATGACAATTTTATTATTTCGAGTATAACTAGAAAGCAAAATTTCTACATTCGTGAAAACATAGAATTATTCTATTTTGACTTTTACGTAGATTTCTAAAATTTCGGAAAATGAAGATTTTTATCGATCGTATAAATATCTACTGTAAAAATTATTGTCTTAATATTTTTAATTTTCCACTACTATTTGCCGAGATAAAAATCGCAACTATTTTTGCATCAATCTGATATAATCATCTTGAATTGATTACAAAATACTCATTACTGTGTCAAGTACTTCAAGTTGTGTTTACATTCATTTCTTCCACCGTTACTAGTAATGGTCCCGCCCTTGATACGTATTCATGTCGTCAATAACAGAAGCATTAGCAAGTAACATTAAAATTCATTCGACCCTCGACAACATCCATTAATAGTGTACAAATGCAAATGTATGAACGGAGAATTGCACGAAGCAGGGACAAGCAAGTCATCGGTTGAAGGCGGCTTCCGGTGAGGTGACCACTGATCAGCATTCCATTCGTTCGTTTTTACAGGAAAGAAAAAAGAGATCGCGTTCTTATTTACCGATCACGGATAACATTGGAATCGTCGTGCCAATGATACATTAATCCCTCCATTATTTACTAAACTCGCACGGCACTTGTCTTTTCCTCCTCCGACATTCTTTGCTTTGGCGCAGCCTTACGCCACCAGCGATAAAGACTGTGTGCACCGCGATAAGTGATCTTTGCATCATTATTGAAATCATTTGAATGGTTTGTTATTGCAATTTCTCAGCTGCATTCAAAGACAACCTTTCATTTATACGGTTTTCGTTGTTTGTAGCAGTGGTTCAGATAAACCTATGAATCTGACAGTGCACATATGGGGATGTAGCAGATTCGCACTTTGGGAAAACTGGTTTTATTTTCTTTTTTATTTTGAAAATGACTACGATAATCAATGTAGTATCTACATATAATGTTAATATTATTATACAAGGTGTCCCAGTTTTTTGCCGCTAAACTTTATTAACATACTCTATTCGTAAAAATAAAAAGAGAATATTATATCAACGTAGTGTTTTAGGTACTTTATTAAAGAGTCATAACGAGCATAGTGATACTTGTATTTAAAAATTTCATATTTGGAATTTACTATTTCATTAAAAACTGTTGATTAAGAATTAAAATTTAATGTCATTATTATACATTGGACTAATGATAAATTGATGAGAGGAGATTCTGTGGATCGATATAGACAGAATGACCTTAATCCATAGCTAACAAGGAAAATGTTCCTGTCGGCCAGTGACGATTTTGATAATCGTGTAAATTATCGTAAACAAGAAATAAGTGAAATGTAATTTGTATTGTTTCATATAACAACTGTTTTGAACGAAACCAATTTGAAAATTCATGTCACAGTAAATATTACAATAATATTAAAAACATACTTTAATGTATTTTGTATATTTTTGTATATTCTCGTGTATTTTTTAATACTTTTTTCCAAAACATTGATTTTATTCGAAATACTCCATATTTTACTTGATAATCACTTTTGTTTTTTTTATTCATTTTATTTTTTTAAATTGTTTTATACAATTGTATTGACAATTGAGTAAATAAATAAAGAAATGCATCTTTTTAACCTGTTAATCAGGTCATTGTTTAACTAGAAAATGAAGTAGAATTTTCTACTTCTGTACACGTTAAAAGCTAATAAAAATCTCTCTTTCAATGCAAATGGAACGATACATCTATTCTACGATTTACACGGTACTTTATTTACACGATTTCGCGTTTACACGGTTTTTAAAATAGCGGATTTAAAGAAAGCTGGTAGACGTAAACATGTTGGTGGTACCAATGCAAGGATAGAATTTTAATATTTTTTATTTAAAAAAAATATAATTGTGTAATTTCGATTTACACTGTTTTCTGAAGAACCTATCTAAAATGAATGAGTCAGTGGATAAGTGTACTATTTAAAGTAAAAATCTTTCGATACATAAAAGGTAAAGCATTGTATACTTTTCGTTCAAAATGATATTATTTTACAACTCTGCTATCTTACTACTCTATTTTTTATCATTCTACTCTCTCATAATTTGACTATTTAACTTACACTAATTTTAATATCTTACTATTTTGGTATTCTATTATACTATTCCATTAGTTCATTACACAATTTCTATCGTACTATCTTCATATTATTTGATTGCTACAATATTTTGCTATATTATTTCGTTATTTTACTATTATATTTAAACAAATAACCTTCTATACTTGTAATATTTAGAAAATAGATTAACGGTGAATTTTGTTTAGAGCTTTTTTGATGAAAATCACGAAAGATGAAAATCTGAAAAATCCCGCCATAACGAAAAACCTAAAAAGGGAACGTCATAGAATCTGGGTTACAAATCTTGCTAAAACTTTTTCTGATGAAGTTTGGAATAAAACTAATTCAACCCATATTTGGATGTTTACCAACCTATATTTGTCAATGCTTATTATATGGGAAGATATTTTAACATTTAATTATTTTATTTCGAGAAATACTAAATTACTTAATAATATCGCGGTAGCTCTAGTAGCGAAGATGATGAAGTAGTAGATTTTTAAATTATTCTATCACGATTTCAAATCTTCTATAAACATTCCTCTGTTTTCATATATTCATTTTTCTTGTTATAATCTTATTTGTTATATTTTTATTCTTTCTTATTTTTCATTCGTTTTCTTTTAACGTAATACGATTGTCTTATATTATTTGCAATATGTACATTAGTACATACGATTGAACATTGTTTCTGCGATTGCTTTCATGAATTACTGTAAATAACCACAATAATCTACTTAAAGTAAATAAAAAAGATAAGAACTAAATAAAAAAGCTTAATAAAAAGCAGTGATATTGCAAAATAAAAAAATAGAAAATAAATAAAAAAACATGCAAAGATATATCACATACATAAAAAGAAAATAAGTAAGACAAGCATGTTATACATAGAAACAAAAAAACATGATCGATCTTCAGAGGATTTAAACCTGCGACAGATTAATCCAAGAACATACCACTCCGCTATCATATCAATTATCATACGGTTTACTAATTTAATTTTTCACGAAATCATACAATTAAATGTTGAATATCTCACCAAATACTGTATACTGATAAAAACGGCCGAATATAGGTCGCTATATTTTTGCTTTACCTTCATCAAGAAAAGTTTTACCAAAATCGATGACCCAACGATTATCATATTTCCTTGAAAGTTATTATTATATTTCCGCTTTATTAAAATTTTAGTAACGATAAAAAAATAACAATTTAATTTAATATAAATATAATATGGTTGGAAATAATTTCTTCAATACAATACGATCTTTACTTTGTAAATTCGTAGTGCAATTTGTTTATCATTCTTTTCATTCGTTTCCTTTCAAGTCATATTTTCAAAAGCACTATGTCTGATTGTAAGACATTCATACTTTACCATGTTCATACTTTGCCACATTCATACTTTGCCACGTTTATACTTTGCTACATTCATACTTTACCACATTCATACTTTGCCACATTAATACTTTGATACATTTTTACTTTACTACGTTCATACTTTTCAACATTAATACTTTGATATACCCATATTTTTCTACATTTATACTTTGCTACATTAATGTTTTGTCACATTCATATTTGACCACGTTTACACTCTTTATCACGTTCATATTTTTCAACGTTCATACTTTGCCACATTAATGCTTCGCCGCATTAATACTTTGCCATATTCGTACTTTATTCATACTTTATTAGCACTTCGTCACATTCACTTTCTTAATCAGTTTACTATATTTTCTGTTACAAATAACATCATAGAAAGAGCAAATATTATGGTTACAGTGTTCCGTTTCACGTGTTATATTTATGATGTAACCATCATAATATTCCAGAATTAACGTCCAAGTATATAGATATGAAGATAGATTAAGATTCACAGATCAAGCTGTGATAACGATATACCGATGATCCAGTCTATCAAGGTGGTAAGAAATCGAAAAATAAGGTGAAACGGGAGGGAGATCGATCGATCGTGCTTGGTCACGGATGTGTGAGTTTTCGTCGGACGTTGGTTCGCAAAGGTGGCCGCATTCTCGACGCTGGCGCCGTGTGTCCGTCGCACCAAGTCCAGTAAACACGGACGAGAGTCAATAAGTCATAAAATCCAACGCTTAGGCATCAGCCACTCGCGTATTTACGCTTCAACGTGAACGTCTCTTCTGATCAATTTTATACAGGCTGTATCATAACACGTGAGTTATAATAAAATTAGCTGTGAGTAAATGTTCTATGCGTCTTTTTATGATGCGAATTCCAAGCTACTTGAACCTTCTGTATGTGGGTAAAACGGGCGTCACATTTTTTCCTTAGGATTACAACCGTTGTTTTGTATCCTTTTCAAAGATTAACGAGAGTTTGTTCTGAAATTTTGGAAATCTTGGACAAGAAATTTATGTGGTGAAGTGGTAGTTATAAGTTGATGGATAATAATTAGCATATAGATTGATGTGATTAATGACCATAATTCACGTATAATTTATGTGAAGTATTAGGTATTAGAAAGTATTAAGAATAAAAATAGTATGGGAAGTTTTCTTGTTTGACTTACTCTTACCGATCAGTAACATCGCATTTATCGCCATTAGTTACAACGAATTATCGGTTTGAAAATTATTTAAGTCGAAATTTAATTTCAATTTAAAACTGAATTTTGGTTTCAAACTTAACTTCGATTTAACATTTATTTAGGTTGAAATTTAACTTCGGTTTGAAACCTATTTAGATTGAAGCTTAATTTCACTTTAAAACTTAACTTCGGCTTAAAACTTGTTTAAATTGCAATTCGACTTAGGTTTGGAGCACAAACAAAAATAGGTAAATTTGTACATTTGTAAATGGAATCAGTCTAACAGTTAGCGTCGGATAAGGAGTAAGTTCTGTATTCAAATTTTTAGATTTTATAAAAGTTAGTTAAATTGATTTGAATTGTTCATTTCATTTGTTTGCGAAAGTAATACAACTAATATTTAGGAGTTAGTTGGATAATAACAATGACCTGTATTAGCCGAGTTTGTATTAGTATTGAGTTAATTTCCGAGTTTGCGTAAAATGTGGTTAATCAAACGCAGTGTCCAGTCGAAACTGTGTTATGCCATATATGAGAATCATATAATATTATTAATATACAATTAATAAACATATAAAGAGAATAATAGACGGAGGAAAACAACAAATTAATTAGATGGAAATAATGAATAATTTGTAAACATGCTTAGTTAAGATATTATGTCATAACTGTAATTCTGTAAATTTAATTAATTTGTTTTTTTCGTTTTGTTATTCTCTCTTGTCGGTTTCATAATCCCTACGAAAACGAAAATTAATTTTGAGAGGAAAGTCGAATGTATTAGTACAAAGGCAAACAAGAGTTGATCGATAGAATTTTGACGAGGGGACTGGTCAGTCACGGTATTTAATTCCTAAGAAACGGTAAACCGCAGACCACACACAAAACGGACCGACAAAATTGGCTGATATCTTGCCGTAGGGAAATATTTGGCTTTCCTTTCATCTTTTATATTATTTCAGTTAAATCCTATCGATGATCCTCAAGAAAAAAAACAGTCATCTCTCATCTGTTGCTCCTTGTCCTTTTTCAGAGTTCGAATTTCTTTAATTTTTATTCACTGCCTAGATCTTTGATATTTTGTCATAACTTACATTTTGTTATTATTTTTTAAATATCAAATTAGTAGAGGAATAAATTTATTATTACATGGGTTATTTATTATTATTGATTTTTTCTGATAATATTAAGTATCTCACTCTTTTTACTTACATTTTTTTGTTTTTTATATAAACTCACCATTAATGAATCTATTTTTGAGTAACTTCAATATAATATAAAAATCTAATTTTTACTACATTTATTAACAGGAAACCTCAATGTTTTATTATTTGATTTATTTGCTTATTATTTATATTATAACATTTGAATACGTAATTTGTAGAAAACGTTTCAGTACATAATAATGCATAATATATACAGGCCGTTTTAATATATAATAATTCATAATACACACAGGACGATCTGGTTGTACGACTGAAGAGGGGGTAAAATTACATGAAAACGTACGTACAAAATTTCGAGTAAAATTTTTCTTCTGCGACTTCATTTTCGAGAAAATTGAATTTGAACATCTTTCAAGTATTTGTGAAGAAACTAAATTACGACGCATACTATGACAACATCAATAAATTGTTTGTTAATTCTGCAGTAAGCAAATATTATAAATTAGTAAATGCAGTTAATAATACCATTATATGTATGTTTATTTTCATTGCTTATAATACATATTGCCATTTAGATGTTGCCTTGTTATCGACTAAATTCGTCGAATTATATATTAATATCTGTATTAAAAACGTTATGATTAATAACTGACAATAAACACTAGTGATATTAATGTCTATATCTATTTATTTAACAATATTTACTTTTAAATTAATTAAAACGTTGTTAAATTTATTTTCTATTATGCCAACACATTTTTTAGATATATTTCTAGACTGTTAAAATTCATTTATTTTTAATATAGCTGCATATGAAAAATTTTTATTGTACACTTTTAACTTATATTTTCTTGTTTGTGCCACCAAGAAACACGCTATAAAACTTTGAACTCAAAAAGATCGGTCTAAGAAAAAACACGTTCATTCTGTAAAAGTTGAAGTGCTTTTTTACTGGGTGACCTTGTACACATTATTCCACATTTTGCAACAAGAACATAATAATAAGAAAAAATAAAAATCACAGTATAATCACATAGAACGAATGAGCAAAGGCCGAATCAGCATGAACGCGTTATAAAATTCGTCGAATGTGGAGTAGGTGCATAAGCCGTGTCGAGGGATGAACAACACATTAGTCAAAGGCAGTTTACCAGTACTCGTGGCAAGCAGCGGGCTGGTATTTGTGAGCTGTCTACCAATTTGTTTCACCGTTTGACAAATGCATTCGGGGCCAGGATGGGCAAATAGTTCGGCAAACTCGTCTGACAGAACGAAACGGCCGAGGGAAAAGTGGGGAAAAATAAAGTGATACGAGGACTTCACGGTGCCAGTTACAATGGTGGTGGTGCTTCCGGGATACCGGGATTGACGCTGGGCATTTGTGTTATTGTTGGTGTTGGTCTTGTTTTCGATGTGGAGCTCGTGTCAGTGACACGCTCGTGAACTGCAACGATGATGACGATGGAGAAACAGAGACGTTTGTGTTAGTAGGAAACGACGACTTCGTAGGGATGCCAGCGAGAAGGGTGCAAAGGGGGAGAAAGGGTGGCGGTATGGCGGACCGCCGCGCCGTTCTCTGATTTGGGTTACTAAACTGTAAACAAATTCGAACTTTTTGTTCGGTTGAATATCGATCGGCGCCGAGTGCAGGAACCTCCGAGTACACTGGCACGATATGTGCTGTATATACAGGGTGTCATATAACTGCTGGTGCAGTACGTAACCTAACACGTAACGTAAGCACTAACTCGTTAATATTTTAATATTGAATTAGCTAAAAAGCTCTGTTACTTTTTACGCAAAAATTTGATTACAAATTTTATACTATATGTTATTGAGAATTTATTATACAACATGTTAATTGCTTTCTCCGTGTATACATCATCAATTGTATAACAGAACGTAGTAAGGATACATATACTTTATTGTTTAAATTCGTTTTACGGTTTGTCGTCATATGTTATTAATTATATATTAAAGAACACTTAGTATTCTTTTATATTTCAATGTTTTATTGTATTTGATGTTCAATATTTATTACATTTGATTATAATTTTTATTTTAACATTTGGATTAAACAAATCTGATAACTGAAAACTGTCGTAAATGTTTATCTATAAATTATGGATACTCATTTTTGATATTTTTAGCTACAACTTTGTTTTAAAGGATCAGATGTATTTAGTTGGTCTGTATTTTATGCAAAATACTATACTAATATTATATTCAATGTAGAAATGGTATCTAAACTCAATTATTTGATTTATCTAAAAATATCAAATTTAATCTTATAATTTTTATCTAATTTATTCTTGATCATTATTAATAACTTTTACTTTCACTCATATATTGTAGTGAACCAATATAAAAAGAAAATTAAGAAGGTTCTCAAAAGTTCGTCATAATTTCTTTTCCTTTAGCCAAAGTTACTGCAGAACATTTACTGTACAAGTAAAATAGGTAAAATGCATTAATACAAAATTCCAAAGAATATTTCTTATACTTACAGACATTAATTTGCAGCTAATCAATTAATACCATCTTCAACTATTGAATGATTCGAAATATGAACGCGAGTAAATACGTAAGAAAAAAAAGCACGGGTTAATGTATAAGGATATAGAATCGATTTTCTTTCCCTGAAGGGAATACTCTTTTGAGCATCTCAAATAACATACCGCCCTTGTTTGTTTGCCCGTCCCTTTATTGTACACAAAGCATTGCTTCATGTCACCCTATTTTCGCATTGCATGGCGCATCATAAGCCGGTTCAAATGAAGCATAATTTTTTATGTAATGATCGCCAGCTAACTTTGTCGTTTATCACTCGTCAATTTGAAATTCCCGGTTGTTCGGTAACTGTAATCAAACAATTAACGTACAACTAATTTAAAAGAAAAATATTGCACGAGACGTATTAGTTATCGTTAGTGTAAAGCAGTGAATCAACATTAAACGATTGAACCGTAAGGAAGCTATTTGATACATAACCTCAAATACCTCGGAGAAACGGTAAAATTTTAGTAAACCTTCGAACCGAAATATGTAAAATACTATTTAGATTCTTTTAAGTACCAAATTCTTTGAAGTTTGTCTCTTTTACCATGAAAGTAATGTTTTCGCTCTTTCACTTTCGGTTACTGTCACATTGGTTTTATTTTTCTCCGAATAATCGATTTGATCTTCGGTCAACGTGTTAACTACGTGTCACTTTTTAACACCCGTATGTTCTACCAAATTTTCAAATTCCATTTTTATACATTCGTGCACTATTTACAAAATAAAAATGTTGTCGCCACGAAACTATTTAGTTTAATACAAAACGAATACATAATCGTGTCGCACACAAATTATTAAGTAAATTTGACAACTTTTTAATTTACAAATTTGCAAAAACTCAAATACTCAAATCCACAAATTTCAAAATTTTCAATTTTCTAAATTTCTAAAATTCTTGAATTTCCAAATTCCCAAATTTCCGCATTATGAACTAAATTTTCAAGTTTGCAACTAACCAATTCGAGATTACTAAATTTCCAAGATTCCAAATTTTCAAATTTACACCGTTTGTAAATTTTCAAATTAAGTAAACCATTTTCAGCAATTTTCATTTGTAAAATTTACAAATCGTCAAATTCTCAATTTATTAAATTTGCAAATTTGCAAATCAACAAAGAAAAAAGATTTACAAAAAAATAATCATTAAAATGGTACATAGAGTACCTGTAACATCAACGTTTGAAAAATTTTACCAATGGATCACTTTACTTATTACTTTTAATAAAATAGAATAATCAATTGTGTGCGAACGGAGACGTGACCAGTAATTGATACATTTATTTTAAGTGTCACTAGAAGAAATAATTGTACTTGAAATTACAGCACTATTTTTGTAAATATAGTTACTAGAACCATTCTGAATCTTTATTACAGTTTTTTTTTAATCTTTGATAAGAGAATGTTAAATGAATACCATTGATAATATCAGTTAATTATTTATTGAACTGAGAACTCAAGGTTGGTTGAAAAATTATAATCTTTGTCTTGTTTCTTCATTTAAAGTATTAAAACTCCTAAGAGGTATATCAATTTTAAAAAGCGGCATTTCTTAAAGACGAATTAAGACATTTTCAATTTTAATAGCTAATTCTAACAAATGTCAAATGTACCAATTTTTCTACCAGAGTCAACAATTTACTTTATTCTAGAGTTTTAAAAGCAATTCGAACACTATTAGATAACTAGTATATAATTACTCTTTATTATAAAAAATTGGTCTTTCGTTAAAGCATGTAAGAACAATAAAAAATTAATCCTCAACGTCAAATAAATCATATTGCTTTAAATTAACTCTATTATTAAATTACCAAAGCTATAATAACATTTTGAATAGTAATATTTTTGTTTATAAATTAACATCAACAAACTTCATAATTATTTACAAGGACTCAACAAGGTCCTCATGACGAAGAAAGCAGTAAATTAACTTATCAAAAAATTTATCACTGAAAATAATCTTGATTGGATTTAAATATAATGGTATTTCATTATACAATGTTATCGATAACGAATCGGACAAGTAATTTTCTTTCCCCATAAGTATCCCTGGATGTAGGTAAGATCTCTGGTAAAAGCACAGTTTGCATTTTCAATCCGGTTTTCAAGTATGATTACGCGGTAGCCCGGTGAACCTTACCGAACCAAGCAACACCTCTTCGTCCTTCTTCGAACCGCCATTATGTTTGAGTTGCAATTCTCGCACGTCTCCGTTGGCATCGTGCCGGTTTACGATCGCGGGCTTCTACCTCCTCTCTTTCATTCGCATTTGCATTTTTATATTTATCGCGAATGAACGGTGCGTCGCAGTCATTCTCGTCCTCGATTGTCATCGACGGATCGTCGTAGGTCTTGCGTTCGATAAAAATTCTTCCGCGATGACGCTTTGGCTACACCTCCTTGCGTATTTTCACATCTCGAGAAAGTTTCAGAGAAATGCGTTACGTCGAGAGGCAATCGATTGTAGCGAATCGATATAAGAGCAACGTTTTTGATGCGCGAGAAAGTGTTATCCTTCTTCGGGCATATTGAAAGGTTACGAAAATGGCTGACGATAATACGGTGAAAATAAACCTAACGATAAATAATCTAATGACAGCGGATATTTATGCAAATGCATATTTTTCATGTTCGCACATACTTTGCATTTTTGCATACTGTTCTTTTATTAGTTCTCTTTGTTTCATTATTGGTTTGTAATAAGCGTATTAAATGAACTATTTTGTAAGTCAAATTCAGTATTATCTAAAAAATTGTGGAAATCGTTGTTGATTGCACTTTTCGAAGTGCTTCTCACAATATGTTGTTCTTAATCTACGCTACAGATTTGTACATACATTTTTTGGCGAATACGGAACAAATGTTTACAAGCAATAAAAACTGTTTAAATTGGCGTAAAAACTGAACATTTCGAAATTTGAGAATTTTTTAATTTAACGCTTCAGAAATTTGGAGATTTGAACGCTTTTTAATTTTGTTAAGTTAATTTAGGAATTGGCAGATTTCAAAGTTTGCGAATGTGGGGATTTGGAAAATTTTAGAATCTTGAAATTTGTAAATAGAGAAAAAATGAAAATTTGTAAATTTGAAATATCAGAAAGTGAAAAATTTCGAAAATATTAGTACTGTTTAATGTATGAATTTTGAAAATTGGTGATGTATCAACTTGGGAACTTTGAAACATAGGAATTTGAAAGTTTGATAATTTGGAAACAGAAATCGGAAGATTGGTAACATACAAAGTTGCCCATCTCCGTGATAACATATAATTTACACCCAAACACGTATTATTGTCAATGGAAGAAACTTGCAATGAGGTAGTAATTCAAAAATAAATACCAGTATTAACCATCAGTCACATAGTAACCAACTTTATATCAACGTGTGACGAGGAATGATAAAAATATAGTGGTGTCCTAAGAAACAATTTCTAATAATGCTCCAACATTAAATATTACAAAAATTTTACATACAACAAGTCTTTTCATACAAACGAATATTATTTCACAGTGAATCGCAGTTAAAAATCTATAGATCAACCTTGCCTGAAATAACTAATTTGTGGCATGACACCTTCACCAACTCGTATCTCCGATTATGCAAAGCGAGTCTAAACACGTTCATTAATTTTCTCAAACTGTTACACATTTGTATTCTCGATTGCTACAAAACAATTTATATTTGACTGACCTACGTACGTTGCGATGCATCTGAGATTCCATCGGTCACTCTCGTTCTCTTTAAGGATTGACCTATTCTCGCGATCGAGAAGGCTGCTTCTTTCAATATATAAATGACCATTCAAATGAGTCTCACGGCTCTGACGTTTGTTTTCTATCCGGCTTAGATTCGAATAGCAGCTTGGGTCGAGTAAGGAGGATTAACGACTATGCCTCTTTTTCCAAATGGGCCGCAGAAGAACACGGCCGGAGAAGACGAAGAAACATCGTCGGTCCTTTCGTTCTGCATTGTAGCCCCATACGAAAATCCTTTAGCGTGCAAAGTGAATAGCGTGAAGATATATGCCAATCATTGTGAATACATCCATTGCTTGGACTGATGTTAAGCTTCTCAGAATTGTTTGTTTAACTCTATGCTTAGTGAAGCGAGTCGCACCAGTCGCATTTATTGAAACAGTCGAGTCGGCGAAATACAGTTTGTTTAAAATCAACGTTGACACCGAAACTTCGTGTTGAAATCTAATTAGAGTAACGGTTACAGATGTTAACCTCTACACAATGAATTTTCCTGAAAATGTCATTCTTTCTTGATGCTTTACATTACAAAATGCTATTGTATTGGAAAAGTAATTCTCCTCTAATGCTTTATGTTGAAAAGTAATGTTAGTATATTAGAAAAGTAATAGTTTTCTAATGCTTTCTATTAGAGCAAGGATACTATTTAAAAAAGTAATTCTTTTCTAGTAAAATATGTCAGATATTCTTGTTCGAAACATATAACAGATGTATTACAAAATTGCGAATAAAGTTTTTGACGCTAGTGTTCACTGCATTAGATTAACCAAACCTTATGTGAAAACCAAAAATTAACTCAGTACTAAACCAAACTTGGCTAATACAATTCACCGTTACAGTTATCACCTAACCAGCTAAGTACCAGTTGTATTACTTTCGCAGACCAATAAGATGGGTGACACAGACCAATTTATCTTATTTTTATAAAATGTGAAAATTTAAAGTCATATTTTCCGCTCGATGTTAATGGCGATAATGCACTTATTAAATATGTTCTACTGGGAATTTTGATGACTCCTCATAGTATTTCTTATCTGAGTTCTAACAATTTCACATCACAATTGTAGCATAATATTTATAATAATAATATGCACATAATTATAATCGTATATAGATACTGATCCCTTATAATGATTGACCCTCTTTTTAAAATAGTAAGAAGTATGATATAATGCTTCTATTACATAACAAACTTTGATTATGTTTCGATGGCTCAAATATTTTTGTTCGAAATTCAATTATATTATATTATGACCCACGTGTTGTAAATGTGTAGACTTTCAATATTATGAAATCGATATAACTTGTAAAAATTTGAATGTAACAGCCAATGATTTTTGGATATTTTTAATAAATAAGAAGTGTAACGACTTATACAATCATTACGTCTGTATAAAATATAGTCCAAAATTTACGAGAAAAAGTTATTTCACCTGAAAATGTCTGTTTAAATGTATAAAGGAGCAAGAAGTACTAGAACAATCTTCCTGCTTTATAGACTCTGATCAAAAGGGTACAGTAACTAATTTAAGGCTATGGTAATACTATTTCAGTGATTGACGTGCAATTCCTTATTGGTAAGTATTATTATAAGGTATGAATATAATTACATAATGTGTTATGATAGAATAAATTTGTAAGTAATATAACTAATTATTGCATATTAAAAAATATAAATGTAGATATTTTGAAATGAATAAGGCTTTGTGAAATACTTTTCCAAAATGTTTAATTCATTTTGTAAGACAGCAGAACAAAGAAGAAAAAGGTAGAAAACAAGAAGCAAAGGAAGATACAAAAAGAATCTTTTAGAATAAAATGTGTTGACATAAATGAAAACGAAGGTAGTCGAAACTAATAGAAAAAATAACACGAAAGGAACATTACACAGGATGAATTACCAGTAATGTGATTTCTACAAAAAGAATGACATTAGTTTAACTTCGCTATGATAATAATATTGTAACTATTTAAGAATTGTTGATAAATAAACCTAGAAATAATATATTACTTGTTTAAAACAAATTTTCATACACTTCTACAAAATTTACTTCTACACCTCCATAAAGTTTACATTTCTAACACTTTTTATACACAACATGTCTATATTTAATACACACTTTAATATATAAAATGTTTGGCACATAAAAGGTAAACAGAATTATAAAATTATTATTCTATGCATTCACGGAATAAAGGATTATGTGTAGATGCACGAGAAAAGAGATTCAACAAACGACTTTTCCTTACAACCGCTCTATTATTGCTAAATCCCCAACAAACGGTCATTGTCGAAAATGTCAACGGACTTTGGGATGTATAATCGAGCCAGAATGAAGTGCAACGAACACGAGAGAAAAGAGATTTCGTCGACCTAAGCTGATTAACTTGACCGCCGTTTAGCAGACGGCGATTGAGACCCGTCGTGGATATCTACGCTAACATAAAGGATCCCATTCCTCCTGGTTTGCACAGCTGTGAATGAACTTGCAAAGGGACAACCGTTTTGCTATTTTGCATTTTGGGTTCACTTTTTATCGTATTAGCGTCGACCAGTTTTTCTGTTGTTGAAGGATCATTATTTTATTCATGATAAATGACTTCCACCGCTAACATTAGTTGCATATTCCTTGAACAGAGTAGGTAAGGTCATATTTAAATATATTGTTCAACATTTTTTTTGTGAACAGATTGACGATTCTGTTCTTTGGAAATTATTGTTTGTGGTTATATATCATACGGTTTCTTTGCGGTTGTACTTCTAGTGCCTCAGATTTTAATACGAGGATAAAAGAGGCATAGAAGTGCAAAAAATTATAGGAAAGTTAATTTGATTGATGTAATGTATTTTTATATTTGTCATGATTTTTACATCTTAAATAATATAGCGCCACAACAGCAATGCAATTATTTCAAGCAATAGCGATGCAGAAAATATCATTATCAGGTATTATCAATTTATTATTCCATACCGAAAAGGTTAATAAGTTCTAATCTGTTCTACACTCTATTGATCATCGATATTTTAATCAAATACTTTCTTCGGATTGAGATAGGGGGCGTCAAAAAATATTAATGAACCGTGCAACACCCTCTTTTGCATGGTCAAATATAGAAGAGCTAAAACGCGACAAACAAAATCTGCCGCCTGCAGTCGTTTCTTTTTTCGGTTGCCAGTACTAATGACCGGCATGGTTTAGCAACAGAAAGAAGCGACGTGGTTGAATTCACCAGCTTCAGTCTGCGTAAATTGACTAATTTAGGCACGAGGTCAAAAGGAGCACCGTTTCTTAGGAAGAGCAATCAAAAGGTACACTAAAAATCTTACCGCACAGGTTTAATTACAAAGCTTCTATGTTAAGCTCTGCCTAGTTATACTATAAATATAATTAACCCATCGTTGCATGCTTTTATTAATTTTAAAGGAAAATATACGTTTGAAACCTTACTGATAACGATAATAATGAATTTGAAAAATTAATTCGAAGAAAAATTGTATAACATTGAGGACTTGTTTTTGAAGAAAGAATAATAGATAATGCTAATTATAAAGGGTAAGTAAAGTTTTTGATAATGTTATTATATAATTTAGAATTTATTTCTTTGATAAGGTACGGGAATTGCATAGAATAATTTAAGTAGCATATTTAAAACAAAGTGCATCAGAGTTAAAAAAGTTCTAGATCCTCATATACTAAAAGCTTACAAATTTTTTAAATTCATAACTTCTAAAATTTTGAGACCTACAAGCTTCCATATTCTCGAATTACTTTTTAAAAGTTTCGATTTTACAAACGATCAATTTTCAGATTACAAAATTAACAGGATTTCAAATTTTTAAATTACCAACTTCTCAAGTTTCGAAACTTTTCAAATATGATATTCTGAAATTTCTAAGCCCACAAAATCTTCGAATTCCCATATTTCACAATTTTTAAGTACCCAAATATTTAAATACCTGAATCACGAAATTTCCAAATTCTCAACCTTCCAAATTTCTAAATTTCTAAATCTTTGAGTCCTTCAATTTCTAAATAGGACAAACAAATCTGTAGTGGGCATGTAGGATAATCTGCTCAATATCTGGACAAAATTTGTTGAATTTTTCTGTGGAATTCGAACACTGTGTATGTGGACTTTCTTGAACTCCACAACGTTCTTTCTTACTTTCTTTTCAATTAAATCGACCGGAATTTAGCCCAGAAGGTACGATTCGAGTAAAAGTTGAAAAGATACTTGTATAATACAACGAGAAATCATTGTGAAGAATCGCCAAAAGACGATATATCATAGTCTTCGCACCGGAAATAACACGTCGGAAGAAATGAAAGGGAACTATAATAGTTGGTTTGATTTACTGTATCATAAAATACGGATGTGTACTATTTTATACTTTATCAAATTCGTCTAGAAAATTGTTTAACCGGTTCATTGTGCTTTATACTTTTACAGTGCAATAAAATGCAATTTTAGATAGAAATTATTCAAATTTATTAAACAGCAGTATTCAAAATAGAGGAAAATAAATATTCGTAGTGGAAAACAAAAAAAGTGAATAACCATCATTTTTTAGTAATTATTTTGATTATTAAAATCTAATAAATTTAATTGAAAACTAATATTTTATTAATCGTGAATCATTCAATCAACATTACATTAAGTAATGAATTATTATTATTTGTAATATGACATCAATATTAACTTTGTATACTTCAGCGACAATAAATACTTTTCTTTGGAATCATTAAAATAAAAAAGGTAGCATTTTTCATATTTAATCACTAGTCTGCTAGAAAGACTCTGTCTCTTAGTCCTTTCTAACACTATTGTCTAAAAATATAACGTGAAATTATTCAATACTTTACATATAAATTGGACCAATGTTAATATCGTCTAATAGTTAATCAAATTTTAACCTGAGATTATTCACGAAATCATGCCATAAATTAAGTAAAATTATCTTAGCGTATCAGTTTCTCAGATCGTGTGACAAAAAGCGTGGTTACAGAGGGAAGTATCAAACGATATCGTAACAAAGATGTTGTTTTCTGTCAACGAAACAGCTGCTCGTGGACAAATGAGGGAAAGAAGCGACGATAGAAACAGATCGTAGGCAATAAATTCGCTCCAAAGAAATACGCGTTTTCTGCCATTACGCCGAGGTTGCGGACACAGAGATTTGCCGGTGGTGGTGCACCGTGTAAAGTCGACGTATTATTATGTTCCGAAGCGAGCAAGTAAATAAGTAAGCGTGCGAATGGCTCGATGTACACTCGGGAGCAACGTAGACTGTTGGATAAGAACATACACGCAATAAACTTGATAATTTTTTGATTTCACATTCTCTAGTGTCCGAATTTCTAAATTTCCAGATTTCAAAATTCTTAGTACCATAAGTTTTTCAAATTCTCAAATTTTCAAATTTCTACATTTCGGAAGCTCCACATACTCAAATTTCTGCATCACCAAATTTCTAGACTTTCACATCCTTGAATCTACAAATTTATATCTCCAAATCTAAGTTACTACGTTCTCAAACTCCTAGATACCCAAATTCTCAAATGTCAAAATCTTCAAAATCTAAACTCATAGATTGCGAAATCTCTAGATTCTCAAATTTCAAGGTCTCCAAATTACTACGTTTTCAAATTCCTTGGTCCCCAAACTCTGAAATTTTCAAATCCTCAAATACCCAAATTTCCCCATCCTGAAATCCCTACATCCTCAAATTCCGTTATCTCCAAATTTCGAAACCTCCGTATCTATAAATTCTGACATTCCTGAATTTCTAAATTTTTAAATCGCAAAGTTTCTAGATTTCCAAATTTCAAGGTCCCTAAGTTATTACGTTCTCAAATTCTTTAGTCCCGAAGTTCTGAAATATCCAAATTCCCAAATTCTCCAATTTTCTCAACTCGAAATCTCCACACCTTAAAATTCCTACATCCCCAATTTAAACCTCCATCTTGCTAGATACACTTTTTGTTTTTTCTAAATTCCTAGATCGTCAAATCTTTAGATTCTAAAACCTCTAAGTAAGTGCACAAATTACTACATTCTCAAATTTCTAGGTCTCCAAATCACTACATCCACCATTTCTCATATACCTCATCGTTAGAACCACAAATTCTCATATCCACTAGTTTCCAGATAAAATTTCCCCGCAAAATCCTTAAATTTCTGTACTTATAGATCTTATCATGAGTGGAAGATCTCGACTTCTTGTTTCCATATTTTCCCTAGGGAAGCCAGATTTGCTCTTGACTGTACCTACTGAACCTCGAACGAGCAGAAGCAATTTGTGGCACGCAAGGTTTGCATCGTGCCTCGGGCCATTGCCACGCGCCACTCGTCTTTATATGGAGCACCGACTCGCTCCACTTTCCTCGTTTCAATTATAAAATCATTACCACCATTTTCAATCGCGGTAGTGATTGCTGATTAGTCACGACTTAATAAAATCACGGCAATAATCAAGTCAAAATACAAAGGTTAGTTAAATGGCTTAATTTCTTGTATCTCTGTGGTTTCTGACGTGAAGTAATACTGTTTTGGTTGTTTTACAGTGAATAGCCAAATTATTATGTTTGAGACATATCTGTTTAAATATGTGCGACAGATACGACTTTAATTAGTTTAGAGCTGTTATTGATATTTGATATTAGGTTGTTCGGAAAATAATTTCGGTTTTTCCAACAAAGGACTTAATTGTATTTTTTCACAGCCAACTTCACACTTAAGCCACATAATCATTACATATTTTGACAGCTGACATAGCAGGGGTTGCTTGTGAAAAAGTTCGACTGACCCTACGCAGAAGTTTATTCTAGAATAAAGGACGATTGTGGATATAAATGTATGTCTTAGGCTTCTGTTAGTTGTTTAATTCAACCAACGTTTTACTCGGCAAGTGCTGGATTTATGTATTTAGGATTATAAATAAAAAAGGCGGAATGTCGAAATATTGAATAGTTGTATAACATCGTGTTTATATTTAATAAATTTTCTTATTTAATATAGTGGACTTATGTTTACATGTTTAATTTTTACTTTTAACTACATGTACTATTGTTAAAAAATAATAAATTGTAGCAAACGATATAATATGTTGTATTTTAAAAATATATTGTAGAAATAATATATTGTAACATTGGAATAAAAGTATCTGTTGTATTCTACTGGTTATTGTCCTAAAATATAGAACTTTTGCTTCAGTATTATAAAATGACTCTAAATACTCAGTCCAACAATAAATAGGATTTAAAAATTGAATATTTGTACGTAGAGTACAGACGTGAAGATAATGTGATTATTAGTAATGTTTTCATTAAACTAAACACGCTTTAAATGCAGCATAAGAAAATTCTAAAAGATATGCAAACATTTTCCAAATAATCTAATAATTAGTCTAAGCTGTTCTAATAGCGAAAGAGAATACACTTTAACGGTACGTGAACCAGGATCTGATTTCGACATTTGACTGTGATCGAATTTCACAAAGAAAACATTAAAATTTCAGTCAGCAAAATTTCCGTAATTCCATTATAAATTTTATACATCTGTATTATTATCGATTAAATTTATAATTGTTATCGACTGAGATAATGAAATATTGAATTCCTACTTCGATTTCAATTTTTTCGCTTTATTGATATCTCCAAATTTTCCGTTTTATTTTATTATTACTATATTTGACGTATTGATCAATATTTATTTGCATTATTATTACAATATTTGATTGAAATTTTACTTCCAGCCCTTTTCAATCATTCAACTGTATAATTACTGTGTAGAGCATAAAAATATATTGACTTGTTTTTATTTCTATGTAATAGTGTATAAATTTTTAGATTAGTTTACATTAAATGTTCTGAAAAAAATTATTAATTAAGAAGAGAAAGATCGAAATAACTGTTTATAAAGACATATGATTCTTTAACAGAGAAATTGCTGTAACAATACAAAGATTATATCATGTGGTTATTAATTTTATTCGATTAGGTGATTCATATGGAAAGAATCATCCCGAAGGAGGAAATAAAAAATTGATGCGAAGAGATACATCGTAAACTATTCGAGTTGTAACAAATAAAAATGTAGGCGCGGGTCAAATACGAGCAGATTTAAATCGCCCTGCTTCGAAAACGCGTACACAACAAATTTTATGAAGTAGTAAACATTTTGTGCGGCTAAAAAATGTCACGAAACTACCTTTACCGTATCTCCATAAAGAAGCACGATTCGCGTTCCCAAAAAGTCACAAGATTTTGCGAGAAGAGTGAAACCACATAATTTTTTCAGACGAAAATAAGTTGAATCTAGACGAGTCATATGATTTGAGTTCTGATTAATTATAGAAATAGAATACAAATCTAATCTGCAAATATATTCTGATTCATTATAGAAATAGTATGCATATAAAAGCACTAAACATCCGGTGAAAAGTTTTTAAGTCAACTTTGCATCAAATAATAAATTGCATGATACCGTCATCCACTCATATTTTCGATTAATATTAATTGTACTTTAAAAAAATTATTTTCATAAAATAAAATAAAAAATTATTTAATTTTAAATTCAGAAAAATTAATTATTTAATTATTCAAGAATTGAGTTATCATATTGGTTTCTGTATCAATCTATATAATTGTATAAAAAATATTTGAAAATGAAAGTACAAAAAAATACTATTTTATCGTTTGAAAATCTTCCATGAACAAAATTATTGCTCCCCTTTTCTCCCTACTGTAGAGCAATGCAAGAGAGGCAAAGATCGTCGAAGTTTTTCATATTTCGCCGCATGAGGCTCCCAAAGTCAATTCATAGATGGACCGTCGCTTTACTACATGCTTAATATTTAAAGTGCCTAAGTTCCATGGGGCACCATGTAAAAGAGAAATGAGAACCCCTGTGCTTGGACGAGCCGCGTGGCCGCGGAAGATAACCGAGAGCTTAATTGTTTCTGGTCTGGCAACTCTCTATGCAGTCTGCAATACGTAGCAGGCGAAGGTGCGCCTTTGTTCATCGAATCGAACGCAAAATTTGCATGCACCGTCGAACGTGAACCGCCCTCTGAACTTTGAACCATTTCAGATGCAAAAAACAACGAAGAAAAAATAGCAATGACCACGCCTTTCTCTAAATGTGATTCATTTATGTTTCAAGGTGATCTACAGCTGTTTTCTCGGTATTAGGATCGAAATTCGCCCCGAGTCGAGTGTTGCTTTTGATTTAGAGTTCGTTTTATCAGCTCTGATATCACGATAGTTTGATTTCTGGATCACTTCTTTGGCTGGGTTCCAAGAAATAGGTGAACGTTTGGAAGAACTCGTTCTGGAAGGTTCAGGGGTTAAACTTCGTCTTGGGGTACCATTTCTTTTTTAATTTTATTTTAGCATAATTTGGTATTCAGCAAATATAGATATGGAAAGGCGAATTTTATTATAGTACAGATTGTACCCATTAAAAATGCCATTAGGTCAACATTATTTCAGCGACAAAATTGTCGCTATAAATATTTGCATAGTACAAATTCATTGTCGTGAAAATGTCCTCATCCTCTATCTTTCAATTATTTCATTTTTTTGACCGTAATCTAACTCGAATTCAAAGTAAATTAAACTTGTCGATAAACTTTTTAGTGTTATTACTCTTATTGTATAGCCTTCCGCATTGTGTTCTATATAACTTCTGAAACAGTTCATATGAATCTCATTGTCGAAAATATAGAATTTATAATTGCCTACTTGTGAGCGCAGTTGTTTATCACTGTGCTATATGCAATAATTACAGTGAATAGTTCAGAACACTCCGCATTTTTACCTATGCAAGGATAAAAATTATTTCTTAAAATGAACCAGTTTTGTAAATCATTTTCAAAACAATTTCGGGGACAATTCAAAAAAATATAGTGATCTCTTTTCGAATCACGGGTTGATCTGATAATTTGCAGAGTATAAACGTGCTATATTTTCACTGAGTATGCGAAAATAATCTTCTATCGCACATATCGAACGTTACTTTTTGCTAATACCAATCACTAAATTCAAATACACATATCTATAATATATGAACCACTGACAAAACGTGTGATTAATGAAGTAAAGTATCAACATGAAGGACGTTTTAAAAGCTGAGTCTATTATGGACGATTGTTTGGTGGTAAATTTATAGCAATTTCGAAGGAAACGTTATGATTACCTCACGTTAATCCGCGATATAATAAAGACGTTTGACCGTGTATTGGCCCTGTGATCCACAGATCCCGGCCTAATTACTATATAAAATGCCGAAACATGGCTGTTACGATGGGGGTAATAAAAAGAACAGCAGCAAAACTGGCTGAACGTTTTGGCGCCTATAACGGACACCCATATCCTTTTATGCTCCTTGCCCCAACTTTCCACTGTGCTGTCGAGGCCGACCATATAATACCGACCTGTGCAATGAATTTAAAAGGATTCTCAAGAATACCGATATCGCTTGCTATATTTATCAATCCTCCTTAACTTTATAGCATCGATCTATCGATACTTAAGCTTTGGTTCGTAAATAAAGGTTATTGATTGGGAACAACCCACCTATGGTTAATTTGCTACTTTTACTTTCCCCTCTTTTAGATATTTTTTT
Organism: Megachile ligniseca; assembly: GCA_945859555.1. Taxonomy (NCBI): domain Eukaryota; kingdom Metazoa; phylum Arthropoda; class Insecta; order Hymenoptera; family Megachilidae; genus Megachile; species Megachile ligniseca. Next base: position 1,539,736 of record OX243785.1, read on the forward strand.
TACAACATTGCATTGTGTAGATCTCTAAAGTATTAATTAGCTCCCATATCAAATAGTCAGTGTTAAAATATAGATACGATTGATAACATAGAGGTGTCATAAAATAATAGTTAATATTAATTTGAAATTTACAAGTCTTATGGAAATGAATGTATAAATGTTTTATTAATGTTCGTGATACAAAATGATTTCTTGCTATAAGAAGCAATAAATAAATTTAAAACTTACTGTTAAGATTGTCCATTAGCAAATAATAAAATTTTAATTACTTATAAACTAATGGTCCAAAAACGATGGTAGACTTTTGGATTTATTAAAACAGAGAATTTGTACCTCTGCGGTTATATGACCCTTTTTTGCACGCTGTGTACATAAAATAATAGCACGATATATACGTCACGTAATTTATCATCATTTTTATAGCAACCTAAATACAATAGGTAATAATAATACCATTCTTTTTTGTGCGATGTTCAGAAAATTATGATTCTGTGTATAAAAACACGAAAATAATAAAATCTGTAAAGGACCGTAACTTCGATTGAAACGTTGCAAAAAAATGAATAGTGTCGTTCCTATTTATTACATAAATATCAATCACAGTAGATTCATAAAAAATATTATAAAAATTTATTTAAATTACATGACATCGAACATGGTATTGCCAATTTAAAGAAAGGAAAAAATCTGTACAAGACGTTTTATTATCGCAAAGGAAGAAAAATGATGGCTAAGAAGGCTGCGTGTATACGGGCTTCGCAGGTCTTCATGAACATAGACATAGCATAATATACGATGAGACGCTTTACGATTCTTTATGTACGGATGCATTTGTTTACGGGCACGCGTGTAATACATAAAACGAAGGGCAAGGGAGAAAAACGTGTGTCTGTGTCAGGACACGTACGTGGCGTTTATTTAGTGGTACGTCGGCGCCTTCTTTCCCTTGGGGGACCTGAGGTCGTAGGGTCAGTTAAGCGGGAATCAAAGTCCTCTTCTTTTCTGCAGTTCTAGGTCCCTATATAGATCGCATATCTGTAGATTTTTAAATCTGGAAGAATAAAAAGCGAAAACAAATTAAATGCAACAAAAATAAAACCTTTTAAATCTGTACCTTAAACCGAGATTAAAATCAAAATATAAATAAGAGAATTGGTACGAACAGATTTATTATGAATACAACGTTTATAATATTGCGAAAAAGTGTGCAGTTGTCAGAAAATATGGAATTATGAAATTTTTCTTTCTTCTTTTAGAACATAACTTAAATAAGTTATGAATGTACGTTGTTTGTTTAAATGTATGTCATGTCGGAAAATGGACTATTTCAACGTGAGTTCAATTTGAGTGTTTTACACTGATAACGTAAATTTTTCGAAACTTTTACGATTTCAAATGCTTTGGTAAAATTTAAAGAATATCCAAAGATATTGCAAACCTATAAAATATTTTGTCATAACTTTATTTTAAGAAAATTACATAACATCAATATTTACTGGAAAAATGTAAAAAATCGTACGATAATACTTTACAAAGTTTGAAACAGTATTGTTCTTTCTTATCCTTTATCGTATCAAAATGATAAAACAATGCGCAGAATGTGACAGAACTTCGTGGATAAGGTCGTAAATCGGTACTTTGTGCGATGAAACGTGACGACCGGTAGCCATGCAGATCCAACAATAATATCACAAATTTACAATCGATAAAGTCGAAAGAGGCCGCAAGAATGTGAAGGCGGACAACAATGCGAGAGTGTTGAACGGTGCTAAAAGGAGTACACGACTATTGCCCGTAAATAAGAAAGGGGCAAGGTAACAACCAAGCGCGAACATGACTTTCCTCAAGGAAGCACACTCCTTTAATCCTTTCAAGATCAAATTAATATTTTTTAACAATTTACAGTTGATCTACTGATCATCGCATGTCTAATAGATGTAACGTACCGAGTTCCAATAGCAGATATCTTTAAAATTTCTTTTTTGAGGTTATGTTCTTTAAATACCAAGCTCTCTGTTATATCTGACAACTATCACCAAATTTTAATTAAAATTATTTATTTATATTCATTATTTTTAGTATTTATAATTCATAATAGTCTTACATTAAAAATTTGATCTCTTCTCTTTTCCCAGAAATTAATCAAAGAGTAATTGAAAAAAAGTGCTGTAGTTCTTATTAAACGATTTTTACCTTTGATGTAATAAAGATTTAATAATAAAATAGGATTAAATGTAATAATAAATATAACTAATAATTAATAAATAAAATTAATAATTGTAATGAATAAATAAAATTACTTATTTGATAGTTTATAGAGCAAAATTTTAATTTCACACAAATACAAATGGATGAGTATGATGTTATAAATATGAAACATGGTTTGTTTTACTTTATCATTTCTATTGATTGCTATTATTTATAATAGTTGATTATATATATGTGATTTCAGATAAATATAATCATGTAAGGAATTATGATACAGATTTTGAAATATAATATTTTATCGGAACCTAAATATATTTAGAAGAAATATCAACAAAAATCATGAACATGAAACAATTTTTGCACAAAGAAGCTTTTCATTCGTGACAAATTGTTTTTATTCTTTTCGATACTTTTTCATTGCACAATGTACACATCTTTTTGTTAGATTTTCAACGGAAATATGTACTCAAACCGCTTGAGAAAGTTTTCGTTTCTTTAAAGAAGGGCTTCTTCCTGGACGTGGAAAAATTCTTTTTCCGTTCTCCAACAATCAATTCTTTAGCAAAATATCCGAAAATTATAAAATTCTAGTGTTGTACAATTTTCACTTGACTGTAATGTGTTTAGATCATTTAATATACTTCTAATACATGTATGAACTATTGAAATAAAAAAATTTATCGTGGTAGATAATTTCTTTAAATAAACATGCTAGATATGTAGCGGTGAAAAAATACAGAGAAATAATTAGTTGAAACAAATTGTATTTTTAATTTTAAGAAGAGGTGTAATAATCACTTTTAGACATAAAAATTGTTGTCTATGTAGAATCACCTTTGCGTCTGCTTTATTGTAAAGAAAGATTCAGAATTGTTAATTTACACCTTCTTTCGATCTTTTTTCATATCATAAATAATATCTCCCTTCCTATGTTATTTGTCATTTACCCCTCATAATAAAGGTTACCAATTGCCAAATCTTTGACTGCAATTTATCGACTGAAAATTTTTAAAAGTCCGAAGCTAGTATAATTATTAGCGACATCAAATTTGTAACACTGGTGTTGTTTTTTAATTGAAAGTGATTTATTCCAAGATATCGTTATAAACTAAAAATTAACACGACTAAAGTTTTCGTTAAATCTGACTGCATAATCTGACAATCACTCTAACATATTCATCTAACTTTTTGAATTTAGTATTAATGCTTCACATAACGAATTTTGGAAATTACAAATCTTGGACCCTGAATTTCTTAGGGAAACTAAATATTTTGATTAGATATTTTTATTAGACATTGTAACATAACGGTATACATAATAAATCTGTAATTTTATTACATTAATATAATATTAAAGTATAAATATAAAAACTCCAATGTAAAATCATCTAAAAACTGAAGACATTTGCACCTTGAAAATTATTAACAACTTTTAGAATGCTGAAGAGAAAATATTCTTCTTATATGTTCTTCAAAAAATAACCTACTAGACGTTTATATTTAAACCTATAATCTTTAACTTTTTAAAGTTAATAACAATCCTATCAAAACAACGTCAAGTAGTATTATTTTCATTTCATTTCATCACCGAGCATGAAGACAGCTATTTAAACACTGATATACCCAATTGAAGTGTATTAAATTTTTAGCATCGCAAGAAAATGTTAGATAAAAGAATACATTAATCTCGTTACTTTTGTCGCAGACTACATATGTCATGATCGTCCATTTTTCCCTTCTTCCCACGCAATCCGTTCCGTTCGCTTGGTGTGCATACATTCCACGCGGAAAGGCTGTAAACATTTTGGCACCACGATACAAGAACAATAATTTAGTGTTTGCAAAAGGGTCCGTCAGGTGCGGCGGGGTCCTTTTTGGCGGCACGGTTGGCCACATTCGTATGCTTGTAACCCGGCACGAACGTGCACCGCACGACGTCGACTTGTCGATTTTTGTGAAACGACGCTTAACCACCTTAAGGTTCGTTCATATTGCTGAACTGGAAGGAGACATCACAAGACGATTTTGATGGATAACGTGAAAAATTACCAGAGTCAACTGTTTTACGATATACGCGCATATATTATAAATTTATATACAAGTTACGTTAAATATACGTTTATAACGGGTGTTTCCGAAATAATGACGTAATAATAAAACGGCTGAATCTAAGTGAAAAAATAAGCCAAAAATATAGAATAAAACTTATTCATATGTTGCTCCATTTTTGAAAAAACTGAATATGAATTATTTTGAACTATTTTTTAAAAAATTGTTTATTTAATTCACATAATGAAGTGGTTTACTGTTATGTGCATTAACATATAAGATGATACTTTTTTTACATAAGATGAAACTTTTTTATTAATTTAAAAATAAATAAATCTAGTCATTAATACCACTAAACGTTATCAGTCATTCTTCATATGAATACATTATGTAATGTTATTGATGTAGGTACCAATAACCATAACTATGCGTAACTATGTACCTATTAATACATACAAGCGACGATAAGAACGCACGGAAGTAACAAATGTAATAAAGTAATTAAAAGTAATAAACTCATTTTAGTGATATTAATAATTACATTTACTGATTTATCATATTTGTAATCTAACTTATAAATGAATTGTAAACAAATTTTAAGCAATTTAAAGACAAGTTGTGAACATATTAAACAAATTTATTTGATTTCAAGCAAATTTAATTTCTTTTGAGCAATGGAACCACATATAACAAAATTTTATTTGACATTTTTGACTTGCTTATTCATGTATATTCATCCTTTTTTGGGTCGGGTCAGCAATTTGGAAACAGCCTGTATACAACTTGTGTATAGTATACGTTTATATATAATTTATGTACAATACATGTTTATACACGATATTTCCAATCTGGTGATACAACAACAAAGAAGGTGATGCTACTTGATGAAATAAGTAAAAAATGTGAAATATATTGTTTTTGTATCTGACTTATTTTTTATTTAAATTGAATTAGAAAGCTTTTTAAAAATACATTTGAAGAAATTTGTTTATGGCGGAGAAAGTGACAATTTTAACAACCCTTTCGTTGATAGAAGAATTCATGGATATTATAAGTAAATAATATTCTTGATTTTATACAATATGCTGTACATTAGTATAGTTAATAACGTGATGAAAAACAGTAGATAATTAACAATACATTTTAGCAGTATTAATATATTAATGACATTTATAACTTGTTAAAGCGAAAAAGTTGTTAAAAGTGTTATTTAGTAACTGTAAGCAAATTTTCTTATAAATATTTTTAAAAATTTCTTACTTCAATTTTTGCACAAATAAAGTCACATATGAACAAATTTTATTCCACAGTTTAAACATGGTTTATATTTTCATACGAAATCACACACTTCTGGGTTACATCATCAAATCGGAAACACCCTGTATACAATTTATATAAAATTTCTAACACCAAATAACAAGCTGAAAATAAATGCGATTCAAATTTGATTAATACAGAATTCTATAACCTATCTTACATGATTATGATAATAGGAGATATCAAGACAGATGTTTTGTAATAAAACGAGTAAACAATTTAATTAAAAGAAATATTATAAAATGTGAACTTCTATCTGCTTTAAAAAGTAAAAATTGTTTAACTGGAGAACATTCTGTGTAAAATTGTAATGTGTTTTTGCATTCTCGTCAAGGTTGAAGATGCGCTTGCTATTCGTAAGAGATGCGATTAATTTGCAATTCTGGATGTACTCTCTCTACTTGTTAACATACAAGTAGAGTAACATTACAATACAAATCAGAGTTGATGGTGTATTTGAAATCAACAATTCATAATAGATTATTCCACGCATGCTCTTCCATACATACATTCCTTTCTTTACCATTAAACTCTTCTTGCTAATTTCTGAAGGATGTTATTGTATTGTAATTTGTTATAGGTATAAAACAAATATTTTAAGAATATACCAGTTTCAGTAAAAAGATAGTATAAACATTTTATTGTTTCATGATCAATCTTCTTATTATTTGAATCTGTAGATTAGAAAGATTAGAAATTTTGGAACAATATTAACTAATTCAAAAATGATAACAGTTGATTTCCATTTGAGTATATTAATATATGAAAAAGATTAGGGTATATTAATTCATTTTTTTTTCATGAATAGATTTGGGTATATTAATACGGAGTCATTGATACTTTTTCAACTTTTCTAAAAGCAACATCCATCTCTTCTTTTGTCTACAAATAATTGTTGTCGTTAACAAAAAAATGTACTAAAGTATTAAACTACAACGGGAATGTTGAATTTGAATGATTTATAATGAAAAAGCACATTTCCGAAAAACAAATCTCTAGAATTGCAGCCATTCTGGTTCATAATCACAACAAAAAGGACGTCAGAACAAATTTTTCTACAATAAGCTATTTATGAATGTTGAAATTTAGGTATTTAGAAATTTGGAATTTTGAAAATTTCAGAATTCGGGCATTTTAAAACTGGAAGATGTAGAAAAGTGTAAATTTAAAATTTGAAAGTTTAGGAATTTGGGAATTTGAGAATTTGGGAATTTGGGAATTTGGGAATTTAGAAATTTGGAAATTTCGGAATTTGGGAATTTGGGAATTTGGAAATATGAGAATTTGAGATTTTGAAATTCTGACCATTTCAATATTTTTGAATTTGAAAATTTAATAATAATATATGAAATTCAACACTCAATAAAATCTCAAATGTGAGATACTGTATACATTCCACACAATTTGCGTCGACCCTGACAATCAGCACATCATTGTATGCAGGTTTGAAGACCGAATGGTGCTGAAAATTTAAACTGTACTTTCAGATTTAAATATTATATTTTTCGCACGAGGTTGTCAAGTAAACTTTCTATATTTTTCATATTTTATTTCTGTAGCAGGCGGAATATTTGTCGTGTCTGGAACGTTCAATGACTGTAGATATAAACGAACCTTTATTCGTGCCGCGGTCGTTCGCTTGTCGATTCTCACTGCGAGGGTATAAGCGAATTCACACGGGACGATAATTAGCAGTAAATCACGAAGGCCAATATACAGAGCTCGGCTTCGTACTGCGTAAAGCACGGGGGTGGTGAAATCATAATCATCGCGCGTTCAACAAAAAGAAAAATCGCGGAACTACGTATTTAAATCTTTAAATGAAGAGGAATCGAATACGGCGTCTTGCTAAGATATTATAAAAAACGCGGACTTTCTTTTTTCACGGTTTCGTCGGAACATCTGCGAATGATAATCATATGATAATGATAAGTACGAAGGAAACGATTTCTTTGCCGCTTTTAATTGGAAGATTCTTAAGTCTGATCCACACTACTTGGTTGTCTCACATTTCCTCACACGATTGTGCAGTGTTTCTGTTAGGAAGCTCTAAACATTAAAATAAACTATAGAAATAATCATCTAAAAATAGGTAGTAAAAATATTTTTCTTAATTAAATTAAACTATTAAGATATGGTTTACAAAGATAGAAATATTTATTGATCTATTGCCTATGATAAAATATACATCTGACATATAAATGTATGCACTTATTGCTCAATAAACATATTTCATTGAATTGAATAAATTAATAATTAATACAATGTGCAGAATGTAAATGTAAATTATGTAAATATAGATAAATATGTAAATTATGTTATAGTGGAACGTATAGTGAGTAGACTTTTTACAACGTATAAATTAATTCTGAAATAAATGGTGTACCTAACTAAAAACAGGTACCCATCTTTTTTCCTAGCATGGAAGAACATGCATGATTATATCATTAAATTATATGTTCGTATATTATTAATTGACAGTAATAATAATACTACTATGTACTATATTATTAGATTATTAATTAATTTTATATAATGTATTTTAGTCTTTCTTGGACTATTATAAAATGAAATATCATGTACATAATTTATTTCACAAAATTGAATATCTTTTCCCATATTTTATTTTTTAAGTAAAATATCTTTGTTGCATAACATTTTAAATTTTAAATACAATTATTATATTTAATATAATTGAGTATATTAATTTGTTTATTCACTGTACATTGTGCGTTGTAGATATATACCTAAGTTGTTTATACATGTTAAAATAAAGGTGAATAAATGATACGTTTTACTTTTAATTTAAGAATATGAAAAATATTGAATCATGTGCAAATCGAAAATCTAATTACAATTCACTAAGAATGGATAAAGTGATGCTTTGAAAAAATGACATGTTTAACAATTTACAACCATCCTATTAGTTTTATTTTGATTTCAGTAAACATTTAATCCATCGACATCTTTTTGTAAATTTATTTGAATAAAAGTAATCTTTTAGAAACATCCTTCTTTAACCCACTTGTGAAGTAAAATTTTCGTTCACACCAATCAATTATAGACGGAGTATCGAGATACTCACAGAGTTCTTTATGTATTTACGTAATGAGCATGATTACAGAGCACACGATAATTGATTTCTTCGTTAGCATCGAAGTTGTAACTCGAACATAATTAATTCTACGTGAAAATAATTAGCCGTTAATTATACCAGCGTAAATCAACATGCTTTATTTTTCTTGGCGCCGTCGAGAATAATAAAGAAGAAAAGGAAGATTTGAAGGAACCGCAAGGCAGACATAACCAGGTAGGTGTATGTATGTACTTACACGTGCAAACATATGGATGCACGTTATGGGATACCGTACAGGCCTAGCGCCGCGTTATTATTTTTAAGGCTGGTTGGATTGAATTTTTATAGGTTTGTTGGCATACGTTTAGCGGTTCAGTGGCTCTCAAATCACCGTACGAAATTCGAATTTTTATGGTATCGCTAACGAGGCAACACCGATGCTTGAACACCGTCGGTACGGTAACAAGGCCCATGGACAACCCCATGAAACGCGTTAGCATATGAATGCCAGGGTGGTGGAGGATACAAGGAACGAAATACAGCTAATAAAAGGAAGAAGTTTTGAAAGGGGCACCGCGGTGGATCGGTTTCGTATAATAGGCCCCTTCCTCCCTACCGAAAGGGTGTTAAGGTCCTTACAAAAAAAGGGTTGAATCCACCCTTTGAACCCAACTACCATTGTTAAAAATACAAACGACTTCGGAACTCATAATTTTCGATCGACTACCGACCAAGGAAAATATTTTATGTTCTCGACGAAATCCTCGCATTTACGTTCTCCATCCGTGGCTAATCGTGAACGAAAGCTTCTTTGTACGGACCAGATGAACTTGTCAAAAGAGATATCGTAAATATCTGTCCCCTTCTGAAACTCGCCTTTATTAGAAAAACGGTGGACTATTGCGGTAATTTTCATAGTAAACGAGAAATATTAGATCGCTGCGTATCGAATGACGAATTTCGTAACAGTCTGACGTAATCTATCGGTTTAAAACTACCGTAATATAGCACATGTGACATATCAATTTAAAGCTTAAACTTTGACAAAAATAATTATATGCACTTTCCTTAATATTTATAATACGAAATGTTTGTCTTTTGATGCAAAAAATGAAAAGGAATAATGATTTTTTATATGGGATATTGCCAATTTTCACGTAAAATGTCCAATAAAAATTGATGACATTATAGTATTGAAGATAAGTATGATACATCAGTTTGAAACTTAAAGTTTGATGAAAATGCACAAACCTTTCAATATTATTCTTAACGTAGACTAATTCTTCATTAAAAGCAAAGATTCAACCAACTTATATATGCTTTAGTTCTATTTCAGTAATAACTTTAAAAAAGTGCTTAGCTTAATTTTGCGTTGAGTTTTAAATAACTATTAATATATTTTATTTCAGTAGTACTTAAGCATGGTCGCTAATTAGTGGAGGTTTTTGACACTCATATTCCAATTATTTTTACAGTACCTGATGAAAAATTGTTTCGGACAATTATTTCTATAGCACAGTTCTTAGTAAAAAATTATTTAAACTAAAAAATTGGTCATAATTAATATTTGGATTAATAACTAATAAATTTTAATTGAATTAGTAACTAAGAAATCATAATTAATAATTATTAATCAATCATATTTAATAATTACATAGAAATTAACAATTGGAATCAGATAATATCGATCAGTTATCGGTAATTTACTGCTCCTCATATATGACTATGCGTGATTCCGAGTGAGATCATATTTGGATAGTACAGTATAATACGTTTACATAGTAATAGAAAATAAATAAGAGAAAGTAGAGAATATTGTCGTAAAAAGTTAGGTATCAAAGTCACCAATACGCGATAGCAGTCGTCAAAGTGCAAATAGACACATTTAGATACCAACTATCTGTAATGTTCTCTTTTCTTTCTCTTTCTCTCTGGTCAATATGTTTCTTATAATCACACTTGGAATTCGCAGCTTCATAAACAGAAACCATATACACCTCTAATAAAAAATCATCGCTTCGCAACGGAGGTTCATAATAAAATAAATTACCACGGTGACCGCACGTCAATGAAATCTTCTTCAATTTTTATCGTTTTATACCGTCGTAAATTCTTCGCGCGAGTAGCTGTTACGAAATACGTGCGTTCCGCGTACAGAAGAGGGCGCTCGTGATCGTTTCTCAGGGATGTCTGATTGATTTAAATCGTGAAGGGGTTAACCGAGCACAGCATCCAGAAAAATAGGTAGAAAGGAAAAGAGAAAGGGTGGCTCCCTATCCCTGATCCCAAAATGAAAGGTACACTGCCTTTCATAAGCAAGGGAAAGTTGGAATAGTTGATCACAATTTTACCCTTTTCAAAGAAATAATAACAATCTTATATTATATTTATATCTTATTTCACACATAACGATTCCTATGGTATTTATCAATATTAATAAGAAACTGTTCTGTTGCTAGTAAATGAGTAGTAAATTGTTTTTACTCTTATTTAATAAAAAACACTTTCTTTTAATATGCACATGTAATGCACTGAAAGGAAAGCTTGAATTACAATCATTTTAATCACTATGAGTTTTTAAATATCTTGTAATAATAAGAAGAAGAGTCACAAACAGTTTCAAAGAATCGGAAGAACAAAATGTATTGTAGTTATTTATAATTTGTATACGTATAAATGGTTACAGATACACAATGAAGTGCTGTTTCAATATAATTTATTATATTAGATTTATTAAATTTTACTTTACGTAATCAACAGTTGCAAGTTGCAAGATTGTTATATTGTAAACATAACCTTTAAAACGTAAGACATATTGTCAATATATTAACAAATAATATTTCCACAGTCATGTATCTTTTCTGATCAATTATCCTCGCTCTCATCTGTTATACCGCTTATAAAATTTATAAATTTAAAATAAATTATTTAATTTTCCGAAAGTTTGGACATGAACTGCTCTTTGAAAAAAATTGACCCTAAACTCTTCTTATTTTATAAGCATCACTGTTTTATAATTTTTCCTTTGAAATATTTGTTAAAATATTTCATAGATAAAGAACAATGAACATTTTCTTATGCCACGAAAAAATGGTTCGAATAATATATACAATTAACTAATTTTGAATAAAGTACACTACACAAAATAGATTTGCGTTATGGCAGCATGTATTGCATTGCTTTCAAGGTAATCAAATTTGAAATCAACAGTTTTCTGATTCCATAAGGAACATGTTGTGTACGACGACGTTAATATCATTGCAAAGAATTAATGGACGTAATAGATCAATAATTGTCATTAAAATGTAAACAAATACACAATACTATCAACGTTGTCATCTCCAACGATATCAGTTAATTTGGATTTTATCCAAATGTACGCTAATCCGATAAATTTCTTTATTCGATTAGAAACAAAGCAATATATGAAAAAAATGTTATGTAAGTGAAACTTCTATGGACTTCATGAAAATTGCAAATAGTTTTAAATTATCAAATATTCAACTTTTTTAATTTTCATGTTCGTATGGACACATATGTAAATTTCGCAATGTTTAAATTTCCAAATTTATACATTTAGAAAAGCTTTCAAATTCTCAAGTTACTGGCTTTCTAGATATTTAAATTCCCATATTTCTAGATTTCTAAATATACAAATTTCCAAATTCTTAGATTTCTAAATATCCAAATTTCAAAATTCCTAAATTCATAAATAACCGAATTCCGAATCCCTACCATTTTCAAATCCTTAGATCCCCAAATTCTTAAGATCACAAATTTTTATCTCCCTATATTTCTAGACCCCCAATTCTTTAGATTCCTATGTCCGTTGATCTCAAAATCATGAAGTTCCCAAACTAGTAGACACCAAATACCTATATTCATAAATCCTAAAGTTCCCAAATTCCTGGACCCCCAAACACTTTGATTCCCAAATCTTAAATTCCTTAAATTCCTAGATCCACAAATCATTATTTTCAAAAATTACTATCTTCTCTTTCAACACCGCCAAATCCATAGAATCCCACACCCGTAGATCCCAAAATCGCAAACTTCCTAAATTCGTTGGCCTCCAAATTCCTAAATTTCCATATCCGTAAAACCTCCAATCTCAAGGTTCCTAAACTCATATGCCCCCAAATTTCAAATTTCAGAAAATTATTATAAATCAACAAGTGAGAAGCCTATTTCCCCCTGATTGCCATATTTTCCACAGGGAAAGCAGATTTGTTCTTGACTGTACAGTGCATCAATGGGCGTGATGGGGTCTCCTTCCCCTACATCGCTATTTCTCCTATGAACGCCTAGCATATTTCGTAGTGTACGTAATACTATAAAGAAGAGAAAAAAGGAAATAAGTCGTTGCCGGGTGCTGTCGAGCCACAAAATATACAGCGGGTACCGAGTCACGTTCTAGCACAAGGAGAAAAGGGAAAAAGGAAACAGGGGATCTGGAAGAAAGAAAAGAAAAATTATGGAGAGCGAACCCAAGCAGTAATAATATCAGCGGGTCTTAATGGAGGCATCAACCAATACTTGTGGCACAATTTCATGAGGTTTACGATGGCGTATAACAGAGATCCCGCGGAGCGGATCAGCCTCTGGGGGACCCACGTATGTCTCACTGGGACATAAGGGTCCTGCTGCATAACATGTAAAAACAGACACCACGTAATCTTTATAGAAAAATAAGAAAAAACTACACAATAAAATATTTTAACTTAGTTGTCAGGAAAATCAGGTTTGCATATTCGCTGCATTCCTGTGCTGTTATGGCAATGTTATTTTCTGTTGAGTGATATAAACGTGTGTTGTGCTGCGTCAAACTTGAAAGTGTAAAAAGATTTCTAAATGATAATTATGATTGTTGAATAGGACGTGCAGGAACGATCGTCTAGCCACAAATGTCCGCGGATTTTAGATTCACGGACTATTATTTTATGATAATATATTTAAAGAAAAGTATATAGTACATATGTCAAAAGTGAGGACCAATTACTGCTAACATTGACCACAGTATGTGTAAGTATACCAAATTCATTGAAATGGGTAAGATAAACCCTATTAAATAAGACTATTATTTCTGTTATTATTAGAAAATGTTCTATTATCAATGATGAATGAAATAAAATATTTGTACATTTAATATATAATATTATAGTATCAATATTACTAGCTACAGCTAGTATTTCAAAACTATAGTCTGTATTAATAATACTACAACTATTATAAGTTGTATCTATAAACTGTTATCAAAGTACATCGACTTAACGGAAGAAATTAAGAATGATTAATTATGTCGGCGCGATTGTTTTAATGGCTAAATATCTCTGCAGGGGAAAAAAAAGAGAAGCGACACAAAGTTAACTGATGGAGCGGCATGTTGAAACACATTAAGTCAACACCGACCAATTAAGAAAAGCCATCGAAGCTGATACCAGAGATACGATCTGATGACTATGAAGGCGTGCACTTGGAAGGAGCAGGTGATGGGTACCATTGTCTTGAGTCATTCAGGCTTCAGAGGCTTATAATTTTTTTTCCGAGATGGTCGATATCATCGATTCAGATCAATATACGTCCACGAGGACATGACTGCTGACAGGTTAACTCAACTTTGGTCGGGTCGAATTGAGAGAGGTCAAGATCTTCTGGACAAATGCCACAGAGTTTTGTGGCGAAAAAAAAATTGAGAACGTTCACCTTCAAAACTCTACATTGTGGTCAAAAGTTAACACCGAAAACAATGTAACGGGTGAGTTATGTATTATTTTTGTGTTGTTTTTAATGCCGCGAGAAAATGTTTAAGGAAAAAGATTTGCTTCGGTGAATAAATTGATGTGAGTGTTTTATCATATTTTTCGATATCTAAAAATCATTATTTTCTTATATAGGATGATGCATTTTGATTGGTATTTCGTCATAGCTAATAAAGGAACATCTTTAAACATGCTTTATTAGAAAAAATTTTTATGTATGGGAAACTTTTTGGTATTTCAATCGAAAATTTTTAAGTTGGGATTAGAAAAATTTCGAGATTTATGAATTCAGAATATGAAAATTAGAAAACATAAGAATTAGGGAATACGAAAATTCCAAAATTTAAGAATTTGGGGATTTGAAAATCGTAGGATTTGACAATATAGAAAATTTGAGAACAGGAAATTAGAATACTTTCAAGAGGGATTTAGGCATTTGAAAGTAGGAAAATTTAGGAATTAGGAGACTTGAAAATTTAGAAATTTTGCAAACTAATAATTTGAAAAATTGACAATTTTTACTTTTGGTAACTTAGAATCTGTAGGTTTGAAAATTTGAGGATTTGAGTATTTCAACATTTAGAAACTGCAGAATTGGGTAATTTAAAAATTTAAAAATTTAATTTAAAAATTTGAAAATTTAAAACTTCGTGAATTTAGGAACTAAAAATTTCAGAAGTTTTTAAACTTGTACATTATACATTTGTAAATCCGTAGATTTGCAAACTAGTACATTGGCAAATTTGTAAAATTTTTTAATTTGGAACCTGAGGATTTGAAAATGATGGAATCTTATATAGAATATTGGTAACAGTATAAATATACCTTAACATTCTTATTCTAATTATTACTTAATATACATACATATATGTATATGATATGAATTAGTCAATATTTCATACCGCAATGAAATATGTATTGAATTTAGTTCAAAGTATAAATTGATCGAAATTTAAGTTGAATTTAAATCCAAGTATAAGTTTATTGAAATTAAAATTGAACTTTATTGAAATTGAATTTAAATCGAAGTATAAATCTATTAAAATTTGAATTTAATTGATATCGAACTATAAATTCATTGAAAATAAATGTGAAATAAATGTGAGATTATAACAAAAATATTGTACTTTATACGCGTTTGATATGATTTAAATTAAGTCGATGTAAATTAAAACGAAATCATTGTAGTGATACATACTACGTCTTGTAATAATTATTTTTAAGCATAACATGCGCCGCACAAGTAATTTCCGAGAATAAAAGTTTCTTCAGGCAACATTGACCCGAGAATGGTCTTCGATGGAGGATGCCTAACATATTTTTGATGATCGATGCCTCGCGATCCGACGATCCTAGGGGAGGTTCGAGATGTCAGGTGCTTATGCGACACCGTGTATGTCCACGAGGCAGTAGAAAAGCAAGAATGAAGGAATCTTGTTTTTTAAGGGCAGCCAACGCTATCGCGCCGCCCTCTATTAATCATCTCTCGATGACGGGTACTCGTTCGGTTTCTCACGCATTCGATTCATCGAACTTACATTTCGTGGCGTGCCGTCAGCTCACTCGTCTGTTATCGAAAGCTGAAGCTACTTTGAGCCTCCTTTGACTCGATCGTGGTACCGCTATCCGATCTCTCACAGATAGTTTACATATAATTGTACACCGACTTTGTAATTGGATGAATTATTAATAAAATACAGTTGTTAATGTTTTTACGATACGTGGAAATATATACTACTGTGTCCCAGTTTTTTGTCGTCAAACTTTACGAAAACTTGAAAATTGGGAAATTTCCCACTATTAGGAAACAAAGAATTTAGAAATTATAAAGTTATTACAAAACCCTGATCGTAGCCGCTATAAAAATGTATAAGATTTGAAAAATTATAGTTTATCTTGATTTTGTACATATAGTATGTTACTTATAAAACCTTCAACAGTAAAACATTTATCTGTTTCATTCTTACTGTTATTTATTATTTACTACTTACAACTTTGTGTAACTTGACCGTGGACTATAATGTTATCAGAAATTTTTAGCAAACGATCCATTCGAAATACACTAAAATATTACCTACAGCTCAACGTCAGTATAAACTGTATATTAATTTTAATTGAATTTGCAATTATATATATATATATATTAATTCAAATCTCAAATTTATTTTTACGAGAAAAATATTTACTGAACCGTATGAACACCCTGTATACCATAACAATTTCGAGCGGAAGGTTCATTGTCTCCAAGCTGACTTGCCGATCCATCAAGTGTCCCAGAAACGCTTTATCTTGTTCCGCCACCGAAAAAGGAAGATAACGAAACAAAAAGAAGAAAAAGGAAGAAAACAATAAGGACCGGGTGAAAGCGAATCTCACAGACGTATAAAGCCGAAATTTAATTTATAATTTCGGAAGTGCTGTAAGGAGAGCCGACGAAGAATCAGGATACGAATGTGGGGTCCGCCCTGTCATCCCTTCGAATGAGCAAACCCCATATGAAACACGCGACTCGTATGATATGAAACTATGTGCCACGTGTACGTACACGCGTGTATCGCCAAGACGACCCATGTTCTATCGGTTGGCAGCCATGGGAGCCTTCCAAGGGATCTGAATTAAATTTCACAGCTCGTCAACGAACGTCAGCTTTGTCCGATCAACTAGACACCGCCAACGTCTTTTTCTCTATGCTCGTTATAAGCAGCCATACCTGCGGGCCTTTTATCTCATATGACGGCCAAGTATATTAATTATCAGAAATATCTTATTATGCGGACATTCACTTATGTGATGTAAATATATTTTCACACGCAACCCACGTTACTAATTATTTTAATACCGTGATTGTCAATTTTGGAAGAATCCCATGAAATTACATCTGTTTCCATATTTAAATACAATAAGCTCGGTTTACATAACCGGTAAACTATCGTAAGCTCATGAAAAATGAAGTCATATAAGTTAAATGTCCAAGTGGTCAAACGATAAAAGGAACATCTAAGATAAACTTAATTTTAGTTTATTCTAGAGTGAAAAATTTCTACTACCAGATAGAATAATAAAAATCTACATTTGTGAAGTTTTAAATTAATAAAAATCTGAAAATCTGAAAATCTTAAACAATTTTCATGACACAGTATAGTTATTAATTATTACTGTCCTAAACATTAAATAATAATATTTTGTGGAATAAAAATATTTTATTTGTAACAAATTCATTTAATCAATTACAATAAATTTTTTAAAATAAAACTTTCCACTGACAACTTGTAACGAAATTCCTGTTTTAAAAGCTTTTAGTACTGCATCAACATTTTGTTATGTTTAATATTTTCTGTTTCTTTTTTCCTTCGATATTTTGAAGAATTCAATTGACTTTATAATGTAATAAAAATTATTCAAAGCATATTACAAAAATGTAAAAGAAACCTAGGATATCAATCCTATAATCTTGAATAGTATTCCTATTCCACCAAAACCAATTAAATCCGCATTCCTTCCAAGTGACATCTTCCCAGCTGTGCACAGTAAATACACGAGGAACCCGATCCACTATAAAGTTCACGCGTCACCCAAATTCGGTGTACTTAAATATAAAAAATTAGGAAGGAAAATGAGCAGCCTTCCTGCTTCTCTTAATGGCTTCTGACGTCACAAGCCACAAATCCTGCTCGCTAAAGGGCGCCCGCGAATTGCCCAGGTCTGACCCAACGGATCACAGGACCTTTTCGGCAAGCGACCAGCTCATTACATTGTCTTAAGTTTCAAGTTGTACGAGGATATCCCGGACAAGAGGTGGGGCCGCAGATGAATATGACGAGGGTGAGGCTATGCTTGATACCACGAGAAGCTGATGTATAAGAAGAAGGAAAGAAAAAAAGAAAGAAGGAAAGGATGCAAGCAGCGCAAGAGAGGGAATATGGAAAAAGTGGATGGGGACGAAACTCGGAACGAAGGGCCTTGAGTGTCGTATTATTTCAGGTTTGCATACGTTTCGTGTTTCAGCGTCGGCACACTCCCAAAGGAGTATTCATCGTTGCCCAAAATGGACGAGAAGAAACGAAGATGGAACCGCGTAGTCGGCGAAGTAAACGAGAAAGGACGGGACGAGTAGAGTTTCGTGGATATCTATCTGGAACCGTAATATCCTGTTATTATCGCATGCCGAGTATCAAATCGAAATACGTTCGGGCTGTTACCGATAAAGTTGTCGTCGCGATGAAAAACCACCCGTACATCGACGAGGACCGCGGCCGTACGCGTGCAAGCCCACGCCGAAAAAGAATCTTCCTCGTTTTCTTCGAAAAGAATTAAAGGCAAATGATTGGAAGGATTGCGAAGGACGACCGCCGAACCAAGTGCTTGTCGCCGAAGCGTGCGACCAGTTTTGGCTGCCTATCGTACATTCCAATCGACAGAAAACACGATGGTCAAATGCGCGAAACAACTTCGTAAACGTTTCTTTCTCTCATTTTCTGCGCTCCTTTCTCTTCTTACTTCGTTCCTGCGATTGTTCTGCTTCTCCACCCTCTTGTTTTTCCCACAACATCTTCAACGTTCATTTTCGCGTATATTTTTAGGGAGATTTGACAACGATCAATGGCTTTAGGTATGTGGAATCAATTGGTACTTATTGTTAGATTACCGATGTCAACGTGCTTCCTGTGCCTTACAGTAGCATATTATTGGTTGAAATATTCACTTGGGCTGTAAAAATCTAGGAAGTCATGCTGTATGTCGAATATACTGCTTTTGTCACTGTATTATCCTGCGAGACTTGTGATGCAACGTACGTTTGGTAAGACTAGCTTTTAAATTGATAAGCTGTGTTGTTGACACATACGGAAAATAGTGATTTAGAAAATATACAAAAGCCAGGTCGAATTTAAATTTAATTGAGCAATATCCAACTGCATACAAATCATCAGATAATATAAACATGTTCTTAACAGATAAAGAAATAAATTACATGATTTATTATCGATTCTCACTTCTTTCTCTACTATTGGAAAATAAAATAAGAGCTAGTACATAATTTGTTGTGTCGGTAAAGAAAATTTAACCACAAAATAACATGGTACATTTACCAAATGCCACATAAAAAGAACTGTAAAAATCGCGTGGTATTAAATTACGTGAAAACGGTCGCGGAAGAATGTCAGGATGTCATGACAGCGAAACCCATTAATGTCACGTGAAAATGTAGCTTAACACTCGACAAACAATGAACATTTTTGCGATTCCTCGTTTTCTTTCGGCAACATTTCGACGCAAGGATAACGGGCTGAACAATGCTATATTTTCTCGAGCCAAAAGAAAGAAGTTTTACGACCATGCTTTAAATAGTAACGAAGGACATAACGGAGGAGAAAACGTTTCCAGGACATTTTTTGGAAATAGTCATCGACGATATCTGTGACCATGGCGAGCATACATCGAAAATCTTTGATTTAAGTAAATAGGAAATATCGTTTTAGGGTTGGAAGGTTCCAACGAGCGATTTATTTGGATCGAACAAGAGAAGACTTCAGAATAAAAGAAAGTGGAATAATGGTGATCAGTAGTAATGGTAGTCAATAACTATGCCAGTCATTATTACAGAATAAAATGTCTAAGATGTGCAATTGCACATTTTCGTTCTACATTTCTTGGCTACATTTCTGAAAGATATAAATTATTGCAAGTATTCCTTGATTTTGTATACCATTGACATAGTTTGCGTACATAACATAAATGATGATTAGTCATTTTTATACTTTTTATGAAATTTCATTTTATATAAGTACGTATAAATTACGTATAAAAAAAAATTGTAATGGCAAGTGATCGAATCTGGAACTGAACTGTATGTTATGATTCTCATCACTCTAATAGACTTATTTCAAACTTTCATTTATTTGCCACTCTGTATATTATGACAGTTTAAAGGTTAGGTTCCTTTGAAATGATTACACAAGCCTTTTATTGATATTTGTAGTTCAAAGTAGTTGATAGTCAATGACTTGTATTATTAATGCAGTTTATTTAATCATTAATGTATATTTATTATTGTGTAATACATAGTAAAATTGTTCTCTGATCAGTTATGTTATATTACAATTATTCATAGAAGATTTGTGTAGTCACTTCTTACAAACTCTAAATTTCAAATTGATGACACCATACGGATACTATTTTATATTTTTATACCCATCATTGAATTGTATCAGATTTTAGATGTTCTGAAATTCGCCATTTGTCGCTGTTTAGCACTGATGGCATAACTCAACACGTTTCAGAAGAGAAACCGTTTAAAATTTACAAGTTGTCTTAATTATTATGTATAATTAACATTTTATAGCAAATATGTCGATTTACCCGACAAAAGTAGAAAAATAATTTTCAATAAAAGTAAATCTGAAATTGTTTCAGTTGTACCACTCAATTTCAAATAGCGATTTCAACAGTTTAAGTATATAAACGGTTCCTTCCTAAATACCTGATATACTTCAGTTTTGTTACGATGATTGCTTAAGTAGCCACCGCTATCCCCTTTTACCTTATATGCCATTTTAACAGAGGAGATAACGATAGTACGGCACGGTTACACGCTAACACGATTACTGGACACCAAACATTTCCGTGGTACTCTCCTACGACATGCTGCTCTACAAGCTGGTGTCCGATGCTCAGAATGACATAGGGTTATTGCCATACCACAGGCTACTATCTGCTATCAGAGATCAGCTCGTAATTGTTACAAATCGTCCGACATGCTCGCAAACATTGATCCGCTCAGAAGTAGTTAGCTCTGAAAGGACTGCTCAACTACGTGTCGAATAAATTAACGTGGACGGATGAAATTTTGAAATTTCCGTAACTAGGGCTCAACTTTTTAAATCCTTAACTGGTAATAAATGATTACGCGGAAGGGACATTATCTTTAAAGTTACGACCTGCAGAAATAAATTTACAGGCTGCGCCACGTAAGAAATATTATCATGAAGCTTCAGTCAAACAGATCCTATGAACTTTATGAAATATTCATTTTGTAATTTAACCGGACTGAATAAGTTTTAGATATTCAGTAAGACAGGAAATAAATGAAGTACAAATTATTTTTAAATATTAGAAATTATATAAAGAAGGTGCCATTTTGGAAACTGTCAGTAAAATATTGAAAAAACTGATTGGTTAATTTTTAGACAACTGGTATTTTTTTTTTTTTGAACTGATGTAACGTTGTATTCATATTTTTCTAGCGACAATGTTCAACTGAAACTGACATATTCAATATTTTTGTAACAAATTAGATTTAACTTTAACAGCATGGTTTCGTATTTAAATTATTACTTTCAAATTTTGAAACTTTTAACAGTAATTAAAATAATATGTATCAAAAATACCCTCGAAAATGAAAATTCTTGAAATCTGATTCATAATGAAATATTTAAAAAAATTTAAAAAAACTAACTTTAATTAAGAAATAACATAAATAAATCAGTTAAGTTTAAATTAACAATCACCTTTAACAATTACCAAAATTAAAATCACATTTTGTAAAAGCCTCGTGATTTCTACCACAGATATTAAAATCACTTAAAAGTTTATTGATAATCACTGATTAAACTTTAAAACTAATATATTATTACCAATTAATTATTATTTTTGCGACGAAGTATGATTATGTAGAAAGCTGAAAAAGAAAGAGGAAGAAGAATTCACATGTTATACTTGAAAGGTAGGAAGAAGCAGGAGTACAAGGCCGGTTGCTAACTCACGTAATTAGTATCGCGGGTGATTACGTTAAACTTATTAAAATGACTTGGAAATGAGAAACGAAGGGGACTCCGAAGCTATTACCGCAGTGTGGTAATAAAGAGGTGTCGCGTCGTCGTTGCAGTTATTACTTGGTAACACGTAGGGGTTAGCGAAAGCAAAGAACCGTTTCACGTGCAAAAGAGACAAGATGCAGAATACGAAAGAGCGCTGAGATGATTGAACGAGTCTGGAAACCGACACGAACCTAATTCCATTACCTGACGTCGCTATAAAGATACGTTACTATTATTGTAACAAACATTACTGCCAATAAATGTGCAATAAACACGTAATCGTTATTGTCGCCGACTCGTAAATCTTAACCCTACAATTCTCGAGCTTTTAGTTGACATGCGAGAATCCACCTGTATGTACTTCATTTCACATTTTTAAGCAGAAAATTGAAAATCTAAAAATTAATTCTGTTACAAATTGAAAAATTTATTCTAAAAATAAAAAATCTAAACAATGATTGTTTTAGGAAAGTTAAATAATATTATAACCTTTAATAATTTTGTATGTGCATTTATAGAGTACTTGAATGAAAAAATAGTATTAGGTATTTACAGAATGTCTCCTACATACGTATTTTTTACATTTGTAGCAATATAATCTCGGTTCAGCTTAAATATTATTTTTCTCTATATATTTTTATTTGATATTACTAAATATTATCTTTCGATTTTATTATAAGTCGTTAGTTTGTCACTTTCCTTAATGCTATTTTAATTAGACGACGATATATATTCACATACAGTGTGTCCAAATAAAATGTATTTATAATATTAACACTGAATATTAATACAAAAAAGTGATAGTAAAAATAATAGTAAAAATAGTGATTTCAAAAGTTATATTTATTTTTTTAATGTGACTTCTATTCGCAAAATTTTCGTTTTTGTACATACCATGATCAATTATTAACTTTCGAATGAAGACCACACAGCTTTATATGCATCTGTTTGGTTATAGGAAGGGAAAAGAGAATTTATCCCCAAATTAAAGTGCCTTAAACATTTTCTGTTGTAAACTTCCTTTCAACAAGTAACTGAAAGTATAATTGATGTTTCCTTAATTATCCGAGTATATAATTACAAGTTGTACGTGTAATATAACAGCATTATTCAAATTAGGTTAACAAAATGTAAAAGGCGTTGAGTAAATAATTGAGAATTCGATTAAAATTATCGTTAAATGAATGAAAATAAGAAGTAAAAAAGAAGCATATTCCGGTGTTTAATCGTAATAATATGTTATTTTGACCGAGTTAAATTACCAGAATTTCTCATATTTATTTCTATACAATGCAATCGAAGGGATACTAACCGATTGCAATCAGCGATTTCATATGGGAACATTTTAAAGCGCGCTTTTAAAAGTAAACATTACTTTTATAACCGAAAGTCTGCCGTTATAGGTGATATAATTTTTCGGAGAATGCCTTAAAGACCGTCATTTCGATACGATATGTTAAGCACATTTTCTCTTACCGGAGAAATTGCAAGAACTTGTACCGGGTGTACCGGTTTCCGTTTTACAGATGTTATCAGGCGCCACTGCGACGCACGCCATGTCTACCTTCACGATTGCATAGCAGATGCTTCTGGTTGTACTCCTGGTCTTAGAGTAGCGGAAATTGGAACAGTTTCACACTTTTTTCAGTTGACATGAATCGTGTTTATACTTGCTACTTGTTAGCTATTTCAATTTTTTGAACTCAGAGTAATATAGGACATTGTGAAAGTTTTCTTCGTTCAATCGTGTTTGCGTTAATGATAAAAATTAATTTTATGATTCTTGGGTTTTTGTGACAGTTTTAGCATTACAAATATTTTAATCATAATGGATTGTGAAATTTTCAATGAATTCTATGTAGATGTAATTAACTGTACATATGTACACATAATATAGTTCATGATTCAAAATATGATACAAGATATATAGCTTGTCATACAAAAATGATTAAAAATTGTATGGAAATACAAACTGTCATTTCGATTCATTTTATATAAATAAATTTTACCGATTTTAAGGAAATTGTTCCTGTATATTTTATAAATCGTGACACTGCAAATTTCTAATGCAATTATCATAGAAATTTGTAATTAATTCTGACTCGAAGGAGTTACTTGCATGGGACGTACGTAATTGAATTAAACAGAATCAGTTTCGATTCTGGTAAAGTAGACATTTACTTCTTGAATGTAACGCAAGCAAGAAAATAACCTCGCAAAGTTTCTACGTACAAAGATTCTTTGTAAACTGAATCCGAACCACCCTTGTTACTGCTTTTATGGAGATCGAAGGAAAATAAGTACTTTTCGAAACTGATTTAGTCTGATTTAGTCAAACGTAACGATTAATTACAAATTTTGTATGCCTTTCAGATACATATATTGTTATAGCCCATATAAGAATTTATTAAAAATAATTTTTTTTAAATTACAGGAGATATAATGGAACAGACATTAAAACTTCAGTTTCTTTGTTTTGTCATTTACCAACATTATGTTTATTTTACTATGTGCTACGGTCAAATGAATGATTTCGTTTCGAATGATTTTAAATTATGCCATGATGAAATTTTAATTCTTAAGCGAATGTATTTGAGAGCCTACTCCACCATCCATTTTTATTATTCTTCCATAAAGCAATTTGTAAGTATCATTAAAATATAATTAAATATGTGTATAATAGGGAGGAAAAAAATGTAATGGTATTCCTGTAAGAGAATAAACATAATAGATCTTAAAGCATGTGGCTTTGGAATAACTAGAAATATACGAATTTAAATATTTAATTATTTAAACGTTGAGGAGTTCAAAAATTCTGTTATTTAGAAAGTTGCAAATTTCATACTTTGAAGAATTGGAGAGTGAAAATTAGGGAAGTTGGCAGTTTGGACCATTCAATATAAGTAACGTTGGAAACATGGGTTATTGGAAACTTCAACCATAGAAAATTTGGAAACATTGCAATTTGAACCGTAGAAAATTTAAAAACTTAGCAACTTGGGCCATTGGAAATTTGAGAACTTGGCAATTTAGACTATTGGTAAATTTAGAAAGTTGGTCATTTAAACTATGGAATATTTGAGAACTCGGCAATTTGAATGATTAGTTTTAGAAAGTTGGCAAATTGGATCAGTAGAAATGAAAAAGTTGGAGAATTTGAATCATTTCAAATTTAGAAATTTCGGAGATTGAATCATTGAAAATATGGATCACTGAAAATTTAGAAATTTCAGACTTCAGGAATTTCGAAATTTTGAAATCTCGAACTTTGTCCGTTTGATATTTGTAACCAAGGTCTAGTAAGATCCAGAACTTCAAAAATGCCAAGATGAGATAGAAGCATACTATTTGAACTGGATCACTCCAGTTATTTGGATCCAGTCCACCTCGGTCCCTTACACCAACGATTCTGTGGTTATCCAAGCATCCTTGCTACTTTTCCGAAGGCTAAGAATTTTCCTATTGATCTTTGAATTGACTGACAAAAGACTGAGCACAGTAGCTGGGTATCTACTCGCGCATTGAACTTATCACGAAAAAAAGTAGTCATTTATTTTCCATGACAGGAATATCTGTTTGCAAATCAGGAATTTCCATGGTGTACACCGTGCATGTATGTAAATCGAGAGCACGGCGCCGAGAAAGATTCCAACTGAGATGTTGCCAGCCTCTGAAGAGGTCGCAATCTCTTCGTCGTCACGAGGAAGGAGAGGCCAGACTTGAACGGGAGATCACGACGATAATGATGATGACGGCGATTACGAGATGACGAGAGAACCATGAGGGCGCGAAGCATGGCAAAATGGCTCGTAAAACAAATCGACGAGACTCATTCGATGTTGGCCAAGTTACAAAGGTGTGCCCCGGCTGTTTACGACCCTCAGCCGCGATCGTATCTCGACAGTCCGTTGACAGACAGGCTTAATATCGTTAGACCGTTTCATTTGGGATTCGTTTAAGCTTCGTTACATGCGTTGGCGCGAACTACCGATGCAAATAATGTCGTCTTCAGTCTTAGGGAAACCGGCCGGCCATCCGGTGCAAAACGGAAGGCCGTGTCCTCTTCGTCTCGGTGGTTTGATCTAAGAGCATCGTGCTAAAAGTTTTGTGCGCCATATTTGAAGCGAAACGATCGTTCATGGTATTCCATTAACCTGTTCGTGAGGTAGTCATTGCATAAATATTTTGTGGACAAAATGCGTTTAGGCGTTTAGTACGTATTATAAACAAAGTTATTTGGATTAAAATAAATCGACGGAACTGATTTGTAATTGTTTAGAGTAATTATTATTCGAAATTAATCGCACACAGTGTTGACGTGATTGTTAACTTGCATACTTTAACACTTATTATTAAAATGATCACGCCATAAAAATGTATGTAAAAATACGCCATGAGTTATTCTGCACGAATGTATTAAAAATCAAGTGGTAAAATAATGTGATTCTTGCATATAAGATCCCGTGTTCGATACAAGGTTATGTAGGAATTAACAGAAAATTTTATTATAGTAAACTTTTGAATGGGAGTTTTGAATAAAATGTTATAGATGTATATAAAGTTAAATTTTAATAGCTTTATAAATAACTTTAATAACTTTACATATACTTGTCAAAGTACAAACAATATATTGCAATAATACAGTGGTGTTGAATTACAGTGAGTGGCGAAATTATTATATTCAACAAATTTCTTCTTATGTATATGCGAAAGACAACACTATAACTATTTTAACAATTTTATTGATACTTGATATATTAATAAGTTACCATGTGTGACAAATCTGTCAGTATTGTATTAACACATTTTCATGTCTAGAATAAAAGGAGGGTGTAGATATAAGGTTATGTTAAGTATTCTAGGTTTCGGATCTCTGTTAATAGTTGGAGGAAAACCTTGACTTCAATTTTAACATAAAAAAGTCGCAGTGACGAAATATTAAATAATTGTATTTTTTTTTGTATAATATAGTGATCAATTTATGTTTAAGTATTCAATTTTTTATTTTAAATATATGTATTATTGTTAATAATAATACTATTCCATCAGTTAAAGTTAACATTTGTAATATAATGTATTATATCGTATATTTTTTATTTCAGTATATTAATTTTGCAATCTACTGTCTAGATAGGACTGTAAAATTGGAAAAGTTGCGAAATGGGCCATATAATGAGATTCCACTGTAAGTATAGTTAAAAGCAAATCTGACTTCGATAGGAAAACGTGATAAATTATAACATAAGGATTTTCAGAGATTTAAAAATTTCAGGATAGATTGAAAATGCGGAGACATAGTAATTTTGAAACATTTTTTCAGATTTGAGTTGTAGATGTATTTGGAGATCTTCAATTTCGGAATCTTGGAATCTTTTGATCCGAAGATTTCTGAATCTAGGGATTTTGAGTTCTAAAGATTTTTTGTCCAGGGATTTTTATATATACTGTTTCTTGAGTTCGGGAATTGCGGAATCTAAGGACTTCGGGTTTTTTAAATGTATGGACTTTGTGGTCTAATGGTTTATAGTTTAGAAGTTTTTTAGCTTAATACTTCCGAGTGTAGGAGTTTTTACTCCTACGTATGATTTTTAACTCTAGGGGTTTTGTATACAGGGTGTCTCACGCAACTGGAAGAGGCTGTACCTCCTAAACGGCTGGGAATAGAAGATGTTGCAAATAAAAGTTAAGTGGTATCAGGCTGTGCATGATGTGCAACTAATTGTATGCACTTTTGTGCATCGGTGCCAACGAAAAATACAACTGCACTTATTGCTTAGATGGAAACCTATGTTTTACCATACTTATGCCCTAGATTTATTCATTAGGAAGTTATCGCAGCTAAAAGTTCTTCAAATTATTTCGGTTACTCGGCAAGTGTTCCGCAGTACTTACGTTACAACAAGTGTTCGAATGGTCCTCCATTGCAATCCAAGCACTTATCCCTCCGCTTCTTCACGTTGTGCAACACATTACTTATGTCCCTTTTCGTAATTTTAGTAATGGGGTAGAATCTCTGTATCGTGTAAGAGAACGGATAGGTCAGATTCCAGAAAGTTTAAGTACCTTTGACCGGTCAAGGTTCCGTTAAAAAAATATGGTCCGATAATCCATTTGTTAAAAATTCCACACCAAACATTTACGCTGTACCATATTTGATTATTAGTGTTTCTCCTGTAGCGTGGATTTTCAACGGACCATGTTAATTATGTCGATTGAACATCTCATTGTTTGTAAATGTTTGCGGAGTCTCTAGTTTGCAACGGTGGAAACAGTAATATTTTTCACCTCAATTTGTTTTTAAATCATGAAAACGTAAGCGTAGAACGAAATTGTATATTTCGTTTCAATTACTATAACTTTCTCGAAAAGCAATTCAACGTATGACTACACGCAAAACCAATTATTTTATTATTCTCCATACATTTCGTTTATTATCTATTTTCTCACATAATAAGCATCAATGTTTCGCAATTGTTTCACTTTACGTACTTTTATCGTATATTCGAAAATTTGTGTCGCCGAGACCGATTATTCGAAAAACCGCTTATTGGAACGTGTTTATCTCCCTATTAGTTCGCATAATCGACGTTTCGCCGTATTAAAATTCACAAGTAGTATTTCATAACGAAGTACGGGACAGATATTCGAACACTTACCAGATAAGTATCCGATTGTTGCATAAAAGCCTGTTTATCTCGGTAAGTAACGTAAGTTCGAATTTACTGCCCCATAAACTATCATCATATTCAATTTAATCGCAGCGCACAATACATTGATTCTAAAATGGTGTTAAGCCGGCGTTGTAAACGCAGCTTTTTGTCGTTCCGTCGTGAAAATGGTAATCGGGATCGTGCCGGTACATCTGCGCACATCGCTTCCGATCTACGTACTAGCAATGCGTAGGTGCAACAACGCGTTCAGATTATCAAGTATTATGGCAAGTTAACACCATGACAGAAACGTAAAATTACGACGAAGGAAGTCACTTTATGGGGAAGTTGCGGGACAACTAACGGCAAAATAATTCTTGATGTCCATATGCACTTAACTTTAACCGTTCCTGTGATATTAACAATATTTGAACGATGAGTAAATGAATTGATTTGTCATAATATTACCGATTATGGATACGGAGCTACAATTGTGTCTATTGAAATTATTTAACGTCTATTCAGATAGAATATTTATGTAATGTGAAAAGACAATTTTTAGAATTATGGATAATAACAACCGTGCAAGCTTTAGTCCGATTAGATGTCATTAAATGGAAATAAAAAGTAAATGTGTACATTACATACTTATATTAATACAATATATATAAGTTTTAACTCATTTTTTATTGTATATTACGCATTACTCTTCGTGTTTTTCACGTGCGATCATACATTTAAAACCAGCAAGCGATTAACAAATATTTCATTTTAATTGTAACAAATAGGATAAAAATCTCTGTTTCTAAATATAAGGTTACATGTAAAAAATATATAGAGCAATGTATAACATAGAGAAAATGAGTTAAAACTTACTATTTATGCAATTAGTATTTTTCAGTTAAAGTATATTTGTTGACTGTTTTGGAACTCTGATTAAAGAGGATCTAATTTTTAAATAGAAATCTACATTAAGTGCCATTTGCTTAATAGTTTACACCTATAAATATTATAATTTTCATAAAAATCCCGTACATGATATTAGGAACCTACGCGATAATGACGTACCTTCCTCCACTTATGAAAAACAAGATTCTGTTGTACCTTTATTTTCTCCTTTTATTATTCAAAATAAACTAGTTTTCGAACGAAATAAAGCGAAACCCTCATGCGAATTTACGCTGATCGATTGGGATTCCCCTTTAAGAGGCCAATAAAGTGCAAGAACGAGTACTTCAAGTTTGAACGAAAGTAATCAGTGCGCAACAGATGAGGGGTTTTAAGAGGCCGTTGCATAATGACGCGCCAATATTCAAGGCGCCAAATAATAAAATCATTTTAACACCGCCTCGGTGAACGTGGTATCCGATAAAATACTTAGGGAAGGTTTCTGTCTCGCGAAGAATATCGACATTGGCCAATCAAGCCGGCCAAGAACGAAACAGGCTGCCACCAGTCTTGCCAAGGCAGGCTCCTGCAATCTGATTGCTCGATGGCTAATGAGCAACGTCCTCGCATTAAATTCTCGCCTTTCCTCGTCCTTTACGCGTGCCACTACATGTATACGGGGTTCGAAAGTTTTCGAGAACAGATCCGATACGTCGTCGTTTTATTATGCACCAACAGGCAAGCTAACTCGTGTCGTCGACATTGCGACACGGATGCGACGTATGTGAACAAAATGAACGGCGAATATCATTAGTGAAACTATGTGCATACATTGTTCCACAAGATGACAAATTGAGGAATTATACGTGTCAACGTAGAAAAATAAACGGTCGTCTCTGATTTACGTATGTACATAGACATTGATGGAGTAGTTGCTGAATTATCCCAGTTAGGCGTAGCGACAGCGAGGGAGATCTTAAAATGTACATCAGTGATGGGAGATCGAGAGCACGTGAGGGCTTCGGCGAGCAACCGGCCACTGACAGTTAGGTCACCTACCAATTTCATATTTTCTCAGCTTTTAATTCGTGCCTTCTGAAATTTGCAAACTCTTGGATTTGTAGATTACAAATTTCTAAATTTACAGTTTCTTAGACTTGCAGATTTTTAAATTATTACATTCCCAAGTTTTAAATTTCTTAAATCTTTAGAAACTCAACTTCTCAAATTTCCAAATTAATAAATCCCTAAATGTACAAATTTTCAAATTGTTAAACTCTCCAATTTTTAAATTTTGCACATATGGTGTCCACGAATACTAATGAACTCTACGGTGGACATGTGATCTTTCCATGGCTAATATTTATATATTATAAATATAATATAATATTTATATTTCGTAAAGACGTAAAACAAATGAAGCAGTTAAAATATTTCAATAAAAGCAGCTCTTTTGTATTACATTTTTACATTATATTTATTTTTTATGCTATACTGTTTCTTCTTAATATTTCAATGTTAACCAAGAAATGGGGAACAAAACTTTATTCATAACCAAATCTGTTGACTACACGATTATGGAAGAAGGAAGCAAACGTATAGCTGGTTTCACATTAATCAATTAATGACTCAATTTAATCGTTTTGTTCAATAATAACTATATTTGACAATTTACCTTCTTTCAATACAATTGTGTTATTAGAAACAAAATAAAAATATGTGACAATAATGTAACGAAGCATGCAATTTCTTTTAAACTTTTACTTGTAATGCATAATTTCGATATGGGAATGGTTCAATTTTGGACAGTATATATTTATAAAAAGGCTAAGACCTACTGCTCTGTTTAATTTAATTATTTAAAATTGAAAGGAGTTCAATCTTCTTTTCATTTATTCAATAGAATATTTATATAGAGTCTTGAAAGAAATTAAATTCAATTGTCCTCGTTTCAATAACGTTTTAGCCATATCCAGTCTTTTATTATCTACATCAAATATCGTATAGAATGATATGAAAGAGAAATGTAATAAGTCAAAAAACGAACTTGATTAGTGGTTGAAACATAATACGAAACAAATAGTGATTTATCATTATTTGTAAAAAAACACTGCTCACCATTTATACTAATTGGTTAATAATAAATATAAAATTTCATATAATGTGCACACTTATAATTTATATTCACATAATTTATTTACAATTTAAGAGTTACACATATGTTTAATATGTTTGTACTTTATATTACTAAAATTAGTACGTATAAAATCGTATAAGAAAACTAATTTTATTTAATTCAAATAAATTTGATAAATGATTAAACCAATATGAATATCAGATTATGGATCCCAATTAAAAATGTTCGTAAAACAACGGATAATAACAAATCCGTTAAGTATAACAAAAACAAACACGAGCGTGTCGAATTCGTGCTCATTCGGTCTAACCAATACATCTTCCAACAATCTTGATAACCCGGACACGTATAGACATATCTTCATGGATAATATCACGACAGTATTATTAAAACATTGCGACACCATTGAGGTGTCACAATGTTACCCACTGTGCTCACTGTTATAATTATATTGTTGAATCGAAATCCATCTGTCCGAAGTTAAAACGCTTCTCGTATATCAAATTAATGAATTGATGGGCACGTCGGTGCAAGAAGCGTACGCGTGTAAGCGAAACAACGATAAAAAGGGAACGAGCTCGATGAAGACCTTCTTTCACGAAAGATAGACCATCGTAAGAGAAAGAGATGTGCCGAGGGAGTGATTCGGGGACAGAAGGAAGAGAGATCGAAACGAGAAGCGAGAATCGATCAATCGAGGCGGAGTGACAGGCGACCGGTGATATCGCGAGCATCGACATGACGACAAGTGCCTTGCACACCGTTCGGGGTTACCTACGGTCCTTGAAGCGTGTCTTTATTTCGCTGACGTAGGTATACCTGTAACAGTGAGCTCGATGAAACAAGCCGGACAACGCAACGATCTCGTAAGTCTTTAAATTTGGTGGTACGAAGAAAAACGAGCAAGGTGCAACTTGAAAGCATTTTCAGAACAGTGTAGGTAAGGTAGATCGGGGTCGAAAATAACCAGCCAAACATTTTTATAATTATTACATGCAATTATAATATATGTCCTAGTGCTCAAACAAGTCCCGGTAATTAACATGTGAGTGAGAATTTTTTTGATAATAATATCTCTGCTGATTTTGGACATTTAAATTAATCAAAATTTTGCATAATGAGCTGCATGTAAATATTATAAATTTCTATGATTTAGTAATTATATTGAATATTATATTATAATTCAATAACTATAAAATATTGTAAAATACTAAACAAATTGCAATTGTCTTAATTGCTTTCTTAATTTTTTGACTGCAGAGACAATTGCCTAATGCGATGTACAATAATAATTGAAAATGTTTTGTCAGTATTTTAATATTGACATTGCGAGAAATCTCGTATAAGAAATACAGGACTAATTGGTAAAAGTAAAAGAGACGCATGCTGTTCTCATGTATTTTCGGATAAAATGTTTGATCAGAAAAATAATATCTACTAATTAAGCTCGTGTAAAATTTGACAGTAATCTTTTAAATTTACAACTTTCGAAATTTCTGTGTTTCTAAATATAATTTCAATATTTCCAAGAATCGAAGTTTTCAAGGCATGCATTTTCAAACCATCAGTTACAAGTCTTCCAAATTTTCAAATCACCAATTTGTAAATTTCCAAACTTACAAATTTAAATATTCCCAAGTACCTAAACTCTCAACTTTCTAAAATAGTCAAATTTCCCAATTTTTAAAATTAAGAAGTGTCAAATACTCAAATTTTCAACTATTTCAGTTCGCAGAATTCTAAATTTCCAAATCCCTAATTGCAAACATCCAACTTTCTAAACGTCAAATAATCTAAATTCTTTGAATTTTTGAATTGCCAATTCGTAAATCTTCAATCCCTCCTTCTAAATTTCCAAATACCTATTAGTAGAGCTACGGGACCTGGTTTACCCAAACAAAAAATTCTAGTCACACCAACATATTTTCTAACTTCAAAACTGATTAACTAAATGACTAACTAACTCGAATTCAAAGGATATTTGACAAAATATTAAATCTTATTTTTATGTTTCAATTTCAATAATAAATACACTTTTGTTTTACGTTCAAACTATAATTTTTCTCCCTATATATTTTGTACAATTTTAAAAAATGTAATAATTATAGTAAAATGAATAAGGAATCTTCATTACAAATGTTTTGATTTTACTGTTTACATGGAAACTATAATTTTAGATACAATTTGTTTAATGTATTTAAAATATCTATGTACTATTGAAATTAATTATACATATTGATTGCTCAGCCTGTACATTTATCATTATGTTAAAAAAATAATAGATGGTCATAGTAGGCCACGTGAAACAGGTCACCTATTTGTAGCTGGGGTTAAATCGATACTAGCAAATATGAGTACATACTCGATACTTTTGTTTCGATATCAAGTATTTTTAGCGTGGTTGATCACGCTACATACCTTCTTGGTATAAAAAAAAAGTACTCGTGCCAAATAAAACGAGTGTCGAGTATTCGACGTTGAAAATAAAAACGATGGGGTGCACAATCGAACACAGTTGTGTTTGAAAGCATTTATAAATTTTTCTTTAATTTCTACCTAAACGAAATAACTGAATTCTTTTTCATATTCCTATCATGAAGTATAATTCAATATTATACAATATTATTTTACATTATACAGTTGTAATTTATACTTATTGTTATATGTTGTATTATTAAATAGCCGTCTGTAATTATATCAGTATCTTGTGACTTATCACTGATAACATCTATAAACTGAAATGAGAATCGGTAATTAACAAATAAAATTAAGATTTAGAAGATTTATTTTTCACTCAGTAAATACCTTCTAGGATTTACAAATAAAAAGTTGGAATATTAATTAATTATTCATGTTCATGTCATCATGTTCTAATATCAAAGTTCATGTTATTTCTTATATTTAAAAAAATACTTTGTTTTTTATTTTATGGTTTGAATACTTAGATACTTAGATTGATTAGATATTATTATTTTAATAGTATTTATGTAGTTGACAACTATCAAATTAGTTGAATTTTTTCTTTGTTGAAATTTAATTTAATTTTAAATATTCGATATTTAATATTGAAGTAGTTTGGTGTTTGTTGAAAATAAATGTATATACACTATGTAGATGGTTAATTATAATAAACCCATTACCGTTTTAAAATTCTGTTATTCACTAATAATTTTCATATGTTTCAAAAGCAAGTGAAAAATTCAATAGTGTGTCCGACACGACTCAGATACACAATATGTTAACAGAATTTTATTACGACTATTTCGTGTTATAAACACAAAATCGAATTTTCATTAAGTATGTAGTCTGTTTATTCAAATTGTACTAGAATTATAATTTACTTATTATATAATTATTTAGTATGCAAATAACAATTGCAGTTATGTTATAGAATTTTATAATTTCAATTTCTTTGTACAATTATATTATACAAATTATACTATAATGCAATTGCAGAATATATATATTAATTCTTCATCACAAATCGACACAAATGTCAATAATCTTAACAAATTTTATATCATAAAATAAGGGACTCATAAAACAGTCTTTTGACTATTTTGATCGTTCTAATATTAACTCTAATGGTCAGCGTGGATCAGCTTTCGAGCACAAAGGGTTAAGTATTTCATAACAAGTGTCTCGTCGGTACGGTCCTCGAAAACAAGCATAAAGCTGGTACAAGTAGAGCTTGCAATGAAACCGTGTTATTACATCATCGTAACGTTCCATAAAATCAGGAAAGACAAAGAGCGAAGTACTTAGATGTTACCGCGGCTAAATTGAGATAGTAATTTTTCGTTGGTGACTGGGACGCCGCAAAGGACCCTGTCGTCGTGCTCGTGTGCAAAAGAGGCGGTCGCGAGAAAGACTGCAAGCAGATGGATTAATGTAAAGGCGTACGACCCTAACAAGCGAATTATCTCCGAGATATATTGTGCCGCTTCACGGGTGGTTAACTCCGCGCGAGCAGCTTCCAACAGAAAGAGAAAGAGAAAAAGAGAGACAAAGAGAGAATTCCCAGGAGTACCGGTGAAGTGAAGAGCAACGAAGTAGAAGCAAGAGAAGAAAGATGGAAAAGGAAAAAGAAAGCGAGATCAGCCGGCTTCCAAGTTGAGATGACTGTGGTTTGCCTTCTTCCGCCACGGAACGTGGTAATGCCTTGTAAGCTCTACTAATCTCCTTACTGCTCTTCTCCGCTGATTTACCGAGATGTTTTCATTGTCTTTGCTGACTTTAGCGACCGCTCGTAAAAGGTCGTGACCAGTACCCTTTTCGCTGAGAGGTTATCCGTATCTATGTGCTGTCGATGCGATATTCCCTTTCCAGAGAGAAAGCAGTTCATCTGATTCTGGGGCGTGATCGAATTTTCACATACACTGTAATCGTAACAACTTATTTACAGCACCTGCAAGACTTATCCTCGAATGGGTTCGTTATCATCAGACAGCGGATTATTATTACAAAACAAAGTATCTACTATCACTATTATAATCATTGCTATCATTACCTTACATTTATTATTATTACAAAATGAAATGTCTAAAATATGCAATTGTTATAGTTTATGTCCTGTAGCATTATGTGCTACACGTCTGAACTGATTTAGCTATGTTATTGCCACATTTTCGAAAATAACAACTGTTTTTATTTTACACAATTGTAACCGATATTATAATTCGCATACACGATACTCATATTATAATTTGTGTACAGTATAAACATTAGCTTTGAATCTTTTTATATAAGATTATTTTATTCCGATACAACTAATTTATTTAAGTTAGGTTCTCCGTAATATTGAAGGAAAAGTCGCAAATTTTAACTAAATATAATTTGTTTAAATATTTTACATTTAACTTTATCAGGTAACGCACGTTCAGCTAATGGCGGGCACCTAACTGTCATTATCTCCTTTTACATTAAATGCAATTAATTATGTACTGAAGTGTTTAATTTTGTTCGAAATACACAATTTTACACGACAAAGATATAAAATTGATAAAATCAATGGATTGTGTTTTTTGACATTGACTAAAAATATCACACATCATTTCATTAAAAATGAAAAGTACGGCAATCTACGGGCCAAAACCAAAAATACTGAAATTGCTCAAGCTTGTTTGTTAGCAAGTATAATTATAACCTTTTATAACATTAAATATATAGATATATTTCTACAATCATCAGTTTCATAAAAAAAGATGTATAAATTTTTATGATAATTGTTTCAAATTAACAGGAAAGATGCAATTAGCTATAAGGGATCATCAGGTTAAATATAATGAATTACATTAATCTGCAAAATTCATCCAATAAAGAAGACAATTATATATATGTATTGTATAACAGGGCAACACAGTTAATCAAATATTTGTTGAACTATATACAATATTGTAATTTAAAAAAAATACAGCCTATGCTTTTTTTAATTGACCTGTTTCTAACGCTAATATAGTACAGTTCCTAATCCGTA
This sequence comes from Megachile ligniseca, assembly GCA_945859555.1. Lineage (NCBI taxonomy): Eukaryota > Metazoa > Arthropoda > Insecta > Hymenoptera > Megachilidae > Megachile > Megachile ligniseca. Next base: position 1,577,110 of record OX243785.1, read on the forward strand.
TAATTACCCTTCCACTTCTTCATAACAGCATAAATTATAGATTCATGTAGTACAAAAATCGACTTTTTCGACAAATTACTTGAATCCCACTTTTTTGATCTTCTGAAATAGAGGTGCAAGTTAATACAAATTATCGTATAGTTTACCCAACTACAACTACAAGTTTATTCAAAATGCAATTAAAATGAATAAAATCTTTCAACATTCCGAACAAAGTATATCAGCGATCTTCCATAGGAAAAGAACATGTGGGGCAAAACTAACGTATCGGTGATTGACACGGGAGACACCATTGGTCCAATAATTGTGAAGGTAGTCAGGAAGAGTTTAGTAACCCTTCAAGGGTCAGGGTTAGTGACCGTATTCTCTGAGTATTATTTTTGGGGATTTTTGGGGTCTCTGGCGTAAAATTGATAACATACAGCGATCCCAATTTATCTTTGGTCAGGAGAAATAAGGACAGTAGATATTTGGTTTCCAAAAATGTGGAGAAATGAGACTAGTACTTTCAGGATTTTTAAGCCAAAAAGCAATACTTTGTCATACTTTCTTCAGGGATATTCTTTATATTATACTTAAGAGTCGAATAGAGTCGGATTTTGCAATTTTGCTCCAAAAACATTTTAAAAAATGTTTTATATAAAAATATTTTTAAATGTTTTAAAAAAATAATTTTATATGCTTTCATTTGTTATGAAGTTTTAACAACGAGATTGCAAGATCCAGCTCTATTCGACTCTTAAGTATAGTGTAAAGAATATTTCTGAAAAGAAAGTATGACAAAATTTTTAGCTTCAAAATTATTAAGTCGCATTTTTGCATATTTTCAAAAACCAAATATCTACTATCCTTGTCTCTCCAAAACAACATAAGATAAACAAGGATCGATGGAGCTTGTCAATTTTCCGCCTTAGGCCCAAAAAATCATATTCGGAGTATTCGGTCACTAACCCTGACCCTTAAGCTGTTGCAGAAAATCCACTCGAAAGCTGTCTGCCGGTTCCCGCAAAAGCTTTAGCAACCTTTCATTCGCGGAGCAGTGACTTTTTCTCGGAAGAATAATATTTTCTTATGACGAACGGAGAAAGGAAACAACTCTCTCCCTTCGTGTCCCAACCTACCGCGCCGATCAATTCGGGCAGAACCGAATCCGCCTGTGCGTCTCCGCGAACGAATTTTTCCACGGTACCACAGACCGACCAGCACAGAATATAATGGCGGTACATTGCACCCTGAACATAAATTCTGCGATCAAAGTGCATCGCGTCGCACCAGGGCGAACTTTAAGGATTTTATGTGATTAAGTTCTTCCACGACTCGCGCTCCTCCCCTCTTCTATCTCTTAACCTCCGTCTCGTTCCACGAATGATCCAGCTTATTCCTTCTTTCTTTCTTTCCTTCACTCTCTCCGTTATCTTTTTTCCTTATCTGTCCCGGTATCACTGTCCTTTTTCAGGCCGGTAACCCGACGCGACGCATCCTAGCGCTTTATCGAGTTCGACTCCGAACACCGACGACAAATCGTCGAAGTTTTAAGTATTTTCGAAAAGAATCCATCCTGCGAAAATATCCCAGACGCGACGTGTTCGTGTGCGACTGTGTGTGTGCAACGTTCGACCGTGTTTCTACTGCTTCTGATAACGGTGGTGGTATCGGGGAGTTTCAATAGAAACGGAGGGAAAAAGGCAAAAGGTAGGGGAAAAGAGATAGAAAGCTGAGAAAGCCGGTCATAAAATACGTGTGCATGGATGCATTTACGAAGTCCCAGGCCCCGTGGCAACCGGGACCGACTTTCGGAGGATGAGGGATGAGAATGCAGCGCAGAAGGGATGGTGGTTACTCTCACGTAGCAGAGTTGTTGCCAGTTGTTTTCCCGGGGGACAAATTTATAACTTCGTCTCGCTCGGGAAGTTCGAAGAGGACGAGGCAAAAGTCACCGCAACGGAAGATCCACTGTTTGGTTTTTCGTAGACAGATCGACGCGGTATAACGTATCTCTGGTTATGTACGTACGGTTTGTTCAATTAGCACGATTCGAGTGGATACTATTTGTCTCGACCCACTTTTAGCCAAGATCTTGACCAAGTTTCTCCTATTCCGATCTTGCATGAACTACACGTGGTGATAAGGAAATTTTAACATTAACATATTTACGGTCCTCCAACTTTTTTTTATTCCAATAGTTAACGAAATTATAATTAACTTTTATAATTATAAATTTACTAACTGCTTATAGTTATGCATTATCTTGTTTGATATTGGTCATGGTTTTGACCAATCAAACAGTTTAGAAAAAGTTAACTAATGTAAATATACTTATTAACAACCATGTCTCTATTAGTTATCAATTGTTTATTTAATTGCATTAAAACTAACAGATATAGTGAGCTATTAAACTTTGAAAATTTGTTATTTATAAATTTATTTATATTAATTATATTTATACCTTTCCTTTTATTATTTGTTTAGTTCTGTTTTCACGAATTCTTATAATATTTACCGAAAATAAAACATACAGATTTGCAGAAATTTAGATACATTGAAATGTAGTAGACTCTTGTTATATTGCCACTTTTACATGATTATTTACTCATAGTAGTAATATTCGTTAAAATATCAAAAGAAGAAACTTTATTAACCCAATATATTACTAGCACTAAGAATTTTGCGTTGCTGGAGCTCTATTCGTATCAACAAAACAAGAGTTTACTGTATAACGAATAGCATGCGAAATAAATAGCAATATGCATTAGAATAAATTTTCATAATATTATATTTTTCATTATAAAACTTGTGTATTCGCGGGCCAATTTGTTTGCATATCCACGAATAAAAAATAACAAATAAAAAATAGCGGACGATACATTTTACACATTTTGCTTTTAAAAATACATAATCTTTTTATATAGTTTTATAAATAAACGACATATATTTACGCAGATGCATATTATCCATATTGCATGCATTTTATTATGTACATTTTACATAATGACAGATAAATGAGGAAGTTCTGTAGTTCATAGATATTTCATATATTTTGTATATTTATTTTACTACTTCAACTTTATTTGTTATATAACAAATATGTAATAAGCAAACTGAATTGAATATGTTTAATGTTTAATTACATTTTATACGAATAGATATTACTTATTGATATACATATATATAGGTGATGTTTTCTCTTTCAACGAGGAAAATTATGAACATATATGTAATAATTAAATAAATAAAATTAGGTGACACAAATCGTATCATCGGTAAAAATATTTTTAATAGACAAGCGTGCAATAAATATTTACTGAAGTAGAAAATTACAATTAAATACCTTAACAAAAATATTTATTGTATAGATGAAGCGTAGGCGAACATGCAGTGGCGTAGTAATTTAAAAATGAGTACTTGTATATTACTTAATATTCAAAAGTACCAATTAATACTCAAAGAATTACTTCAATACGCGCTTGTGTCAAGCAATAATAAAAACTTATTCGCGTTATCAATGGAAATTCATAATATCAAAAGTTCAAAAAATTTTAAATGGTACATGCTAATGAAAGTATCAAACGAAGTTTTAATATAAAATTGAAATAAAAAATGGTCATTTTATGCCTGTAAACTCTTCTCGAACGATACAAATTCACGAAGAAAATTGAAATAAGTATTTTTATTTATTGCAACTTACTTACATTTCTAATTTTATACCCGTATGTAATATATTTATACATCTTGCACAAATTTAAATTACATTTTAACTACATAAATTTTCATATTTTAGTTATAATGTTGAGTTATACAGAATGAGTAACGAAATTTAATGATAACTTCAAAATGAAGTGCAAAATCTTATTACTACAGCAATATTGCAATAGTATAACAGTATTCATATTGTTAGATTTAAAAAAGAAGACAGTGCAGAATATTGAAGAACAATTAAATTTAACTTCAATTAATATATCAATGCCCTATCAGAAATCCGTGAAAATAACGCGCAGCCATAAGATATAATTTAAAGCATTTACCGATACTAAATATTCGGTACGGCCACCTACTTTCTTTTTATAAACGATGTTATGTAAATAGAATCTGCAACGGTAAAGCTATATACTTCAGACGCTACGTATATACATCAATCTTTTTAAATTTACGATCCTCGCGAAACGCTGATCCTGTCTATCCGCAGTTTCTCACAAAAACAAATTAAATGTCTTTTTTCCGCTTGTGAATGATTGTAAGAGTTATTCCTGGGATCATTCCAGCAATTAGGTTTCAAAAAATCAATCATAGTCACAAAAAAGAATGACCACACAAATAGATCATTTAAATATCTCTCTTGTTAATAATAATAAATCTTATTTATGGAGCAGTTTAGAAAGTGCCAAATATTATGAATGAAAATTATGGAATACTTTAAAAACAAAATTAGTATTATAATCAATACTGAAAAATACTTTGTTTACTTGATTAAATGTTCGCCATAAAAATGTAAACACATGAAAATACAGGAGGGATCGTGTTTTATCACTTTCTGGAGAAGATTGTGATATATCTACGCATTGCTATGAATTAGTACTAAATTCCTATTGTTTAAAGTGTTGTTATTAATTTATCCTTGCAATAAACAGTCGAGTTATTTATTAATACATTCCTATAATGTAGTGTTCTTTTTATAACACAAGTGACAACCAAACCCGATCTCCCCTACCTCTAGATCTCGCATTGGTCACCAAATGGCAGAGAAAAAGAAGCGTTAAAAAAGACAGTCGCATCTGGGGATGGACAGACTTATGTACATCGGAGATTTTCTCGAAACGTGGCCGACCCTGTAATTTTCTCACGTTGGAACCGTGACGAGTCGTAATTTTCACTCTCCTACGAGTGACTAAGCTTCCAGGCGTTTGGAATTCAAGTCGAAAATTGTGCTAATCCCTTTAAAGTGACCCGTGTTCCGAATGATCGGCCGCCGAGGCGTAAGTAACACAACAGGTAGGTAGAAAATAGAGGGGCCACCGGGAATACTAGAGAGGTGGCTATAGACAGAGAGGAAGAGAGAGAGGAACGCTGTGAAAGAACAAAAGCAACGGCCAAGCTCCACAGGTGCTCTCCTGAGTGACTTTCCGTTCGTTTGGATAACCGTGGACGAGTCGCCAAGGCGTTAGAGCAAACAGCGACGAAGACGAACTTTCTAAGGTTAGGTTACCGCCGTTACATTGGACCTCTCCCCTTCTTCTTCTTCCTCTTCTAGTCCCTTGTAAGGTCTCTAGCCTCTTATCCTACCTGTCCATTTCCTGGCGCGAAACTGTCCGCCGACTGGAAAGAACGCGCTGTTGTTTGACCAAAGGACACTTCGAGGAAACGTTCTTACGAGTACCCTTTCGACATCTGTTCAATCTATTAGGTTGTCCCATAAGTGATGCAGCTTTTTCAATACGACCCTGTATTATTAGGAGTGTGAATTAAATCGGTGACTTTTTTAACTTCAAGTAAATAATCGGATGTCTAAGAATGTGATTGTTCGAAAATAGTCATCACTCGTGACATGTGTAAAGATTTTAGAATATGATATTGGTCACCGGATGTTGCACCTCTAAATTTTTAAGACATCACATATTTAGGAGAAAAGTTGATATTAAAATTGGAAACTAGTATTCATCTGATTTTTTTTATAAATGAATAAAAATGATTTTTGTCAATTACAGTCATTTCAATGTTTCTTATTAATTTGGGCAAATTATAAGAACCCACACATTTTTTATGAAACTGATGATTTTAGAAGTACGTATTAATAGCCAAAAGTAAATCTAATTTCCATAAAGAAAATTGGGGATTTAAGGGTATGAGAATCTAAAATGTTCAGACCTTAAGATTTAAGACTCTAACTATTTGAGAATTTATACATTTGAGGATGTAGAGATTTCGGAATAAAGAAATTTGGGAATTTGGATATTTAGAAATGTAGAATTTGAGCAATTTGAAATTCTTCTTAAATTTGTAAGTTTTGAAATCCTCAAATTCCTACAGTTTTCACATTTCCAAATATCCAGTTCTCCAAATCATAAATTTCTTACTTTTCAAATCTTGAAGCTTCCAACTTCTCAAATGTCCGAAATTTCTAAATCTCCAAATTTCTAAAATTTCTAAATTCTCAAATTTCTAAATTTCTAAACATTGCAATTCCAGAATTTCCTAGGCTTCACACCCCTAACTTTCTATACTTTCAAATCACTAGTATCTATATCCGTAGCTTTCCATATTCCTAGATTTCTAAATCACCAGACTCCCATATCCCTGAAACCCCAAATCTCAAAGTCGTCATGTCACAACATCATCTCATACGTTCCCAAGTTCCTCGATCCCCTAATTCGTAGGCCCCAAACTACAAATTTCAAATTCATTTTAAAAATATAAACTTAGAGATTTTGCAACTTTTACCTGTTTTCATGAAAATTTATTTTGACAATTATTTGTTAAATAAAATTAATTTTTATTTGCAAATTTGCACGACGATTACCTACTCGTTTATTCAATTCCCTTTCAGTAGAAAGTACTTGTACATATTATTATGAAGAAAAAATGTTTAAATTCAATAATTATAAATAATTTTTAGTTATTACGTAGTTGTAGATTGACAACACTTTAAAAATCTTTATGTAAGTAATAATATATATATAATATAACAAATTATTAATATATCAATGAAGAAATAAAAGTATGATCAATTATCCCACTTTTCCTTTAAACAGTTGCTTTTCCATTAGCTGTTCATTCGCAATTTCTTCATCACAAATATACTCGTTAAAAATAGCTTACTGATTAAACAGAAAAATAGACAACAAAATTTTAAACAGGCAGTCATGAATTGAAACCCTGCATTCAATATACAATTTGTGTATATTACTCATGTCATAATATTACTTGTATTTAATTATCAATTTAATTATTATAACACTAAAGCAATAGTAGTGAATATCTTAAAAAATATTGAGTATTTGCAAAATATAACAATGACATATTCGTAAAAAGTGAAACAAATTCTACCAGTATCGAAGACTTCACATAAATCGTTGAAGTAAAGGTCTTATACTCTTTCTATTAGATAACTTACATTCAGTGCACACAGAATGTAAGAGCTACATTTTTCCGGACGATTCTTCTGCGATGTCTTTCGCTGTTTTCTCAAGCAAAAGCAATAAATACAAACACATGATGGGATCGTTCGTGTGCATCGGATGTTACATTGTACGCGGTTATATCGCTGGAAGTATTAACGAAGATCTTGAAAACTTCGTAACTGAATGAAAAACAAACAACGACTTTCGATAAAGCATCCTAGTGAAGTTCGATAGTCTCGATGGAATAAAAGCGATGGATGGCAACACGTTGAGTGTGCATCGCGTTGGCAAAAGCTTCGTAGGAGGAAGGAACGCATTGGCCAGTTTCGACCCATGGGGATTGTCGAGGACCGTTTTACGATCGCCAATGAACACAGATCAACAATCGGGAGGCGATAGCCGTCTCAATGAGCCGCAGTAAACTGACTTTATTGTGGGATCTAAAGCGTAGAATATCCGACCTGCTCGAAGAAGTGCGAACGCGTCTCGTAACGGCACCTGACCCGTCTCCTACCGGACGCACTTTAAATACCGATACCGAACAATGGCCGGGACCTCGTGACGCCGGAATTTGATTTACAGCACAATTCCTGCGAGTCGGGACGTAAACAGGTACACTGCGCCCACCCGTTTCATGTTGATATATAAATCGTGAGACGTCGCGAGTTTTGGAACGAAAATGGTAATGGTAGTTGCGCAACCATTTTGTCAATGTATCCCCACTATTATACTCACCGACAATACTCTCAGATACTGAGCTAACACACAAAAGCATTCGGACCCCCAACTGCTAACTTGAAACAGTTTATATTTTTTTAGAGTATAAGTTAGCTAATCTTTATCGATAGCGGTAGATGCAAACTTTCTTTTCGTATAAACTTTATACAAATTCAAACTTATGTACACTTTCTGGCAAAATGATAGAAAATTGAATTAAATTTACGTAAACTTTATAGTAGAATTATAGTAATGTTAAATAAACTTATATAATCTTTATTGCGAAATTGTAGAAAATTTAATTAAACTTATGTAAACATTTTTGGAAAATTACAGAAAAATAATTTATACTTATGTGAACTTTAAGTAAGAAATTTAAGTAAACTAACTATAGGTTATAGATAAAAAATGAAAAATAAATTTCAAAATGTCCATCTTCAGCAATGCGGATGAAACTGTGATGTTGACATTTTAACATTTCAAAAATTTTTTTTATTTTTTCTGTAGTTTCGATTTTTTTTTTACAATCCTTGTCTTTCAGACAGAACCTAATACCTTGAAATTATACAAACTAAATTAGGGGAATAAGCAAACCATTTCAGATCAATCAACCTATTTTTTTAAATGTATTCTTTATTTTCTTCAAGTAACAAGTTGAATAAATAAAATTATGCGAAGAAGCTTATTAATGGTTTTCGTATATAAGTTTCAACATAATTGTCGTAAAATTTTAAGTCAAAAAGCTGTTTTCCCCGATTGAAATATTGGAATTGTTCTTGGAAAGCTTTTCAGCTGATTGTGTTATTTGGTCTGAAGTTAGTATTTCCGGACAATCACCGTTATAGCAATTGTTATTCAGTTACATAATTCTCTTTTTCATTTAAACAGTTAAAAAATTTTAAATATAAATTTACCCAGACGAATTTTATCACTGAATTTATTGTAAGAAATATTTATAAATGTTTAATGAATCTTTGATAAAGGTAATAATTCTGGATAATTTATAATCTACCCAGTCCTTTAAATTCGTCATTGCTATATTCATTTTGTCGAAAACATCAGTAAAATTTTGAACACTATGTGAACAGAAGAAAAATTCTTGTTCCGAGGATAACAGCGCCCTCTTGTCGCGGAGTGTATAATGTTCTCCAGAGGTTTACCTACCTCTGTAAGCATTCTGTAATGTTTTATGAACTTAAACCGTTCGATAAAAGCGGAGGATTCTGTGCCGTATCCGATACGACGGATCGGAATCCGAAAGGACTCTTTAGTACAATGAATACAAGGAAATAAAAAGAGATTAATAGCAAGGTACACTGAACGGTTTCAATGGGGCATTTACCTCCAATGATTCGAATATATAATTTTATTGGTTCAAATACCGGTCAACAATCGTACGGTTTAATATCGAGCTCCAGAATAATAATATCTAGGCTAATTATTCATTGTATTCCAGCGTATCTTATTGTTAGACTTGTTGAACTTTATGGTATCGAGGCCAACGACCGTCCTGGGATAGCAGAAAATTGTCTTCCATTTTGTTTTACTGGAAACAAACTTTATTCCGATATCAGGAGATTGAAATGATAATGTAATAATTAGAAAATGATGAAGCTACAAATTATTGTGCATTCGTAATACTAAAAGATACTAATTTAAACAGATATTGGTATTGTTTATTTGGTTAAGCTGAATTTCGTATTATATGCACAAAGTTTTAAGTAATAAGTATATACGGTGTCGTACTTAAATTGAACATCTAAATTATTTTCATTAATAAATTATTTCATTAATAAATGATAAATAAATAAACATGCTACTGATAAAGCTGTAACAGCAAATAGTTCATAGAGTTCTTAAATTTTTGCATATAGTTTTTAGAGTTGTTAGATAAATAAATTTTTTTTTCGATATAATGGCGGTCTCCGTGGATCTCTATGGACTACAATGATGAAGTAGCAACACTGCTGTGCATGAAAATCCGTGTAAACATGGCAATATACATATAGCGAAACCGTACGCTACTTGTAATTTAGATAATTCATTACGTGTTTATTTTATTTTTATTTAAAGTTTCGGATCGATATGGGATTATTGATCTAGCTTATTATCGCTCGAAGCATATTAGCTTTTTAATAAAAATTTAATGTACTAGAAAGCATTGCTTTAATTCATTGTTTATTGCAACTGGAGGACAGTTGTTTTATTTTATTTCAATTACTGTTTATTGAGTAGATAATACAATATGTATAAATACACAAATTAAAATTTAAAACATATGACACTAGTTGTTTATGAACAGTTAAATTTATTAGTTATTGATTTATTCATGTAGCTCTAGAAAAAATCAATTCTTCTATTCGATTGGAAGTGATTGGTATCGTTCCAAGTGGGAACAGTATTGAAATCTAATATCGTGTATTCAAGATTTCGATACTTTGCGATACCTTTCTCAACTGTGTGGTTACGTACTGAATTGTTTGAGTATCGTTAACATATATTAGACCACTCCCATCACTACTTGTAAGTCTTAGTTTAGTATATTTTTATGTCATCTAATAACATCAGACTTTTCAAGTGCCGAAATAAGGTCATTGATATCTTTTAATAATAATACAAGAAACTTAGGAGATGTAAATACATAGTCTTCACAGAATACACAAAAATCAATCAAATTATTTTTTTTTAATATTTAAATATGAAAATTAGATTTGGAAGTGTACTGTTACTTATTACACATCTATTTCTGACAAACGTAGTATTTTATCGTTGAATGAAAAGCGATATAGTGAATGAAAAATAAGACTAGATCCTACGATATTTCTTACTATGTAATAGTGAGTAAATACTTGTAAATCGAGTAAGTGTTTACGATGATTTTCATTCAACCACCATATTTGAATTTTTTTAACCCTTATTCGATCGAGGTAAAATCAGTAGTTTCATTAAATATTCAAATATTCTAATTCTTTTAGTACTAAATATTTTTGTCAATTGCGCCTATGATAACATTGTTGTACACGAAGTTAATTTTCCATTTATTAAAAAACTAAAAAATTATGAACCCAAAATCAAACATAAGGCATCAAAGTATGCCAAATATTACTGACCGGTAACAAGAATACTCGATCTTACACATTCACCAACTTGAACAATTATTAAAATATAAAATTATATAAATTGTCAATATAGTACTATTCATTGTGTTGAACGATGCAAATAAAATAATTATCAATAAATCTATCGATATTTATCTAGACTTGGTCTTCCCTTTTAATTTAGTTATAAAAATTGACCGTTCAACAATGTGTTAACACCATAGTACATCTGCTATATCAATATTTGAACGTGTAAAGACATTCATAGAAGTTAAACGATACAGAAACATATATAAATGACCTTTTCTCATGGAAACTTCTTGATAAATGACATTATATAAGGATTTTAGTGGATGTTAGTCGACGTACGAATATTTTTCACGCCCACCGTGCATACACACTGCCGTCAATGACACGTGCCGTATAAATACTGTACCCAGTGGTGTGCAAAGGACGAACGTCACGTTACTTTATATTCCTTGCCGAATTTTACGACGTGCCTGTACGTTGTAAAAATCAATATAGGGGGTTCCTACATGGCAGGGAAACATCAAAGTAAGGAGTTTCGCGAACAGAAACTTTTGGTCGCGGAGAAAAGCCAAACGTTGCCATTTTTTTGCGTCTATAGAGTCTTGACCTCACTTAACCTACACGCTCTACGCGTGTCCTTCGTTTTCTTATAATTCAGGATTTCAATTTTATGTTATCCTTTTATTGCTGCCAATACTTGCTATAAATGAATTTTCAAAAATATGTCCCTATTTATGATACGTATGTTATGACGTCTCATATGAAACTTTTCATCTTCCTTATAAGTGTTATTTATTTAATAGTGAGAAGCCTTTGATATTATAATACATTTTTATTACTTTATTCTAACTTTGCTAGTTTAGATTAAATATTTATTTATTCTACTAGTAACACGCAATTATTTATTATAGGCGATATGTTGATTTAAAATGTAGGTAAACGATAAAAATAAAAATAAAATATGTAACATGTAATGGTTTTATATTTATTTAGTTAGGTACACAAATCAATAGTTTCAATTTTTGTTTTTCTCTTTTTTTGCTATTCTCATTTAAACTTTATGGCATGTGAAACATTTAAACAAAATTTCATAAAGAAAAATTAAGATATATGGTAGAAAACGGTAGAGTTAAGCAATTAATTTAAATACCAATTTCCCGCGCTTTTGTGGTTATTACAAAAGATTTCAGGAAATGTCTAACACGATCTAAACAAGCATTCAGTACAATAGAAATAACATAGATCTAAATCAAATATATGTATCCAACATTGAGTTGAAAAAAGAATTTTTTAAAAATACCGTGGAAACTTATTTACGCACCTATTATTCGAACATTTGTATCTGTCCATTAGTTCGGATAAAGTGGCTTCTAATGTCATAATGAACCGTAATAGTGTTAATAGAAATGTTTCATGCTTAGGCACGGACTCTAAAACACTCGAAACTTCAGGGTGACCAAGTCAAGGCCCGTGACCGCTTCTGCATTGCCCTTTTTCTCCTCGTCCTCCGGTGCCCTATAGAATCGAACGACCCACTTTTGCTCATCTCGAAGATACCGAACCTAGTACGAGTACAAGTAGACAAGGAAAAAGCGGCAGAGAAGCAGAGAGAGAAAAAAGGAATGGAAAGAACCAGGAAACAGAGGGAGTGCAAGCAGGTAAGCATGGAATCGCGATTGGATCGACGCCAATTCCACCCAGGAGATACGCCGATTTGAAATTCAACGCGATGAAAGGTTTGCCTCCTTCTCTTCTTTCCACCACCAGCACCAGCCTCTTCTTCTCTGTATTTTAGCCCGCGCTTTTGGTCGCATCCAACTCGCTAAACTAGTTCGACCCTGTAATATACGCGGGCTCTAAAGCATATATCCCAGTTCGCTAACCCAGAGACCGGAAGCACTGGCAGCCTTTCAAGTTTGGCAGGTTCGAAATCCTTTTAATTCAGATTGAACTCTTAATCGGGAGAAGTATCTTTTTTTTCTTTTCCTAATTTCATTAACTACCCCTCTTTCTAGTAATGAAGGATCTGAAATGGCTAAGGAGTTCTGTGCAAAGGAAAATGTTATTTGGAATTGGAAGCAATGAAGATCGATGCAACTTATGTATAAAGCTGAGTTTCCACTATGTTCTGCGCCGAACACGAAATTGAACACGAAGGTTTTCACTATTGATTCAAACATTTTGATATGTTACAAATGAGGAGAATAGTGGGATAATTAACCGTAGTTTTTCACTACCTATATATTTCATTTATGTGTACTTCATATTATTAAGGGAATGGTAACTGTTGTCTCATGATCAACTGATCTGTAAATTGTTAGTGACAGAATTATATTTAATTACTGAATATAAATATTTTGTATTAATAAGAATATAGGTAAGTATCCGTCACTGAAAGGCAGATTTAATCACTGCAATTTTCTGAATCAAGTCACTAATGATGATGATCAAAATTATTTATCACATTCATCAAGTTTTTAATGAATTCGTTTTCAGAAAGTAAAAAAATTAGAAATTAAAAAGTTGAATTTTAAAGATAAATTAAATTACAATTTGTTTAAGTACAGAACACAAAGATGTACTGTTTTAAACTAATTTTTTATTATTAACCATTGTTAACAAAATAGATGTCTTTAAACATTTCAGTTTGTGCTCCAGAAAAGGGTTATAAATTGTAGTGTTGTTATCTTACAAACCTTACTTTGAAAATCAAATTAAAAATAATATTTTAGTGAGTGTGTATTCTGTCTGATTAATTATTCACACTTTCCCTTACATTGTGCTGTGTACAGCTATATTCAAGTTGTGTCTGCATATTAAAATGGAATTAAATAAAAATAATTAAATAAGAATACCGTAAAAAATGCAGTAAGTGAAGATTAAAAAGAATAGAATTTAACTTTTAATTTCTTCTTTTATATCTAGCATTTAGTATTTTGACTAATAAGAGATATCTAACATTTAATATTTCGACTAATAAGAGATGTATATTCTTAAAAAGCTTATTAATTGTGATAATTATTGTACAAAACATTGTATAATAAATTCTGACGCTGCTGTAATTTATATTAATACCACACACTTTCAATTTACCAATTTTGTGTAGTAGTTTACTACACAAATAATCTTTGGATTATTTCATTTTGCACCATTTTAACAGTAATTGTGAAAAGTAATATACATACTTTCATGTTAATATTCCACAGTTAATTGCTTTCGGACAAATAAAAAGTTAATATTTAATTGACAAATATTTTTAAAATGTGCTGAACTCGTGTATGATATAATAAAAATGTAAAAAATAACATATTAGTTCTGATTTTATTATTATATATAATATTATACGTTGTTTTAGTAATGAAATCAATTTTTTGGGAGTGAACTCATTCAATTAGCCAAAAAGATTTGTCCTTTTTCAGGGAGAAATCGTTAGAAATCTTGCATATGCAGAAAAATCTTATTATACAACATATTAATTGTTCTTTTTTCAATGTATGTAATGAATTTCGCAGACAGAAATTGACATTTGCAATTATTTAATGCAATCTCGTTATAATAGTCTTATAGTATAGTCTAAATAACATTTTTGTCTTTATGAGAATAACATAATTGTAGGTTTAGTATTTTTATTAACTTAACCCTTTATTAAAGGTACACGAAAAGAACAGTGAGACTTACAAAAAACTACACGAAAAGCGAATACAAGACACGCACGAAACAATAAGTCACAATTACTAATAGTCGTAGACCGTAAATCGTTAATCGTTAATCGTTAATCGTAAACCGTAGGTCGTAGCCGTTATCGTAATCGTAATCGTCGTCGTTATCGTTATCTTACTCGCAATCGTCGTAATCGTAATCGTAGCTCGAACAAGTCTGAACCCGCGCCGCGGTCACGTCCTTATATTTACGCGGCGTCCGAACATTCTCGATCGTATATTCGAACGTTTCGCGACTTTTCGGTGGTCGTTGGAGTCGCGACCGTTTTCTAACGTTCGCTCGCTCGTCAACACACACGCATACACACATGCATCCATCCGCGCTCGGATCGACGCGCTCGTCGGCAACGGCTTTGTCCGATCAGCCGTTACGCTGCACGGCGTTGTTGACAATTAGGCTCGCGATCTTTCTCGCACATTCGCGGTGCGACGGTTACCGTTATACCTATACACTCCTACATAATATATTATTACCAAAATTAGCCTTTGTATCCTTCATTTTTAACCATTTACAACAGATGGATGATTTCACTATACTTCGTGCTACTTTTTCATAAAATACATACTTACATTTATTGTAAAAGCATAATGTGTTAAATGTCATCTACTGATGAACTTCAATATGTGAATAAATTGCAATTTAATAACAAAAGGAGTTGCAGAGATGATAAGAAACTTTAATTTCAGAAACTTGTTTAACTTGAACAAGGGTTAAGTTTTTAACTTTTGTTCTTTCGCTATAGGTTCCTACACATCCGGTTTCGTTCGCAAGGGTCGGAAGACGAAAGCAAATTAACTGGAAACGGGTCGTCGATCACGGATTCTTTTGGACATTCGCCCTTTGTAGAGTTTACGCGTTATATGGCTCTTTACGTGGCTAGAGAACAACAGAATAGGGGGTGTAAGCGAGAACGTCGTTGACTTGGAAATACAACGAAGGGTCTCGCTTTGGACGTAGCACACACTGTAAGAACCTTCATTGCGTGTACTAATACAGCAGAGAATCAAATTATTATTGTTTTCTTTTTTTATTACAGCAATTCGAATCATCATCAGATTGTTTTGCAATGCAATATGTAACATAAAATAGTATTTTTCTACTGAGCTGTCTGATTTGCATTTTCAGTAAGAAATTCCTTTTCATTTTGAGCATTTTCTTTGTCTAAGATGAAATTAAGAAAATAACAGCTTTCTGTAATATAAATTATTTATAAAATCATGAGAGTTATCTGGACAATGTAATGGACAATGCACGTTTTTGAATGTTGCACAAATTCAAAGTACAAAATGCAATTTCATACATAACATGTTTCCCTCCCTCTTTAAAAATATATAATGCATTTGAATAACAACATTATATGGTTTCAAATTATCTAAATTAGTATGGTTTTTGGTATTGCATTTCACTAATTTCTCGCTGTTAAAAATATATGGTTATGCTTTTGAATAATTATTTATTCTAAAGTATTACGTTTCAGTTGCACTTTTTCCTAATTTTTAAAGAGTTAAATTAAAGTAATTAATTTGCAGATATTAATAATATTTTATTCTTAATTCGTTATAAGAATCTAAGCTAAATAATTTTAGTAATATAAACACGTTGCCACAGTGAAAACTGACGTATGTGGTCAGACATACTCTAATACAAGCTGTTAAGAATACACATAAATAACTTTCAACTATATCCTCAAATTTGTTAATTGTTATATCAACTCAATATTAAGAGTATGCAAAAGTTTGTTTCTTTTGTTTTCCCTTTAAATAATTAATTAACTAAATAGGTACCAGATTAGTCTACATCTTAACCTAATAAAATGAAATAAGTAAACTGTCTAAATATATAAATACTCTCAAGTAAGATATATGTCAAAAATCAATACAAAAGTAATTTTAATAATTTTAAAAAATTCTTCCGTTTTCAAAGTTATTCGAAAGAAGAAATTGGTCACAAAATGTTTGTAAAACATATCGGTACAATATATGGATAAATAAAAAACTATTATAAACATTTTTTATATGACTATTTTGTTTCTGGAAACATATCTCAATTTCATATTTTCCGCATTCTGTATTGGACTTGAAAAATTTATAGCTTATTTCTAAGTGAACTTGAACTGAGTATATGACGCGTTCATGAATGAAATATATTTGTGAATGAATATCCATCTATTTGCTTCTCATTGATACTATATATTGATAGTACATATAGGAACAGAACAAGCATTGAATGTATTTCCGTGTTCATATGTACGCTCCATTAAGAAATGTAGATATGTTGCCAAATGGCAACACGGTGCATCTCAAGGTTAAATACATTTAATAAATAAAGCTACATAATAAACGAAAGTACATCATATTCACCTAACATTTACTGTAACATTTACTCACCTAACGCCCACTAGCAATTCAATTCAAATTATAAACCGTACATTATACGAGATTTACTATAACTCGAGCAATCTCACTAGATCATGTCCACAAAAAAATCAGCTAAACTTTTAAGACCATTTATTTAAACCTTTTTAATTAATACTAAAATGTATTTATTTAATGAGTATAAAGTACCTCATCTTCTTGTCAGTCCACGTAAGATATAATTGGTATTGCGAGAACCATAATTGTAAGTAGAAGATTATGTTCATTCAAAATTATACACGTTGCTTACATCATTATAATTTTGCTAAGGATAGTTCCATACTTTTAAGAGACAATTTTACGTACGCGTAAATGGAACAGATATCTATTTAATTTATTACTGTTAGACAATTAGTTAAGTGGGAAGCAAAACGACCATTCAGAGATAGAGAAAAGCTGCGAGACAGAACTGGTCTATCTCTTTAATTCAGTTCCGAACTAAATAGCAACCGTATCGTCTTGGACAAAATTTCCCTTTTTTCCTATTTTTACCCAGAAAACGTGTGCTCGTAGATCCGATTAAAAGGGGTTTTATTGTCGGACCGTGAACGACTTCCTCCAAGAATTTTAAAGCTTCTGATCTCGATGAAATATCCACTATCGGTCTCCACGACCATAGTGGTCGATTATTCTAGTCTATAAAACAAGTATCAGCCGTTTGATACCGCAATTATAAGTTCGTAATCAAAACAGAAAATTAGAACCTTACATACTTTGTGTAAGTGTAGCGTAGCAGATTGCCCTGTTTAATTCACTGAAATAAAATTAGCGCACCTGTTTGTGTTGCACACAGTAATGTAATAATTATTACAATAATGTAATAGGAACGTTTCACACAAATGTTCCACGCTTTAACTCCAAAATAATAGGAGATACGAAGAAGTTTCATTATGCAAAATTAAATGATGCATGTGTCAGCTGTGGAAGTGGAGGCGTTTCAAACATTTCGAGATCAGGTCTTTTATAAATGGAACTGTTTACGTTCGTCGATTCTTTGAAGCATTCTACGTTAAAAGAGTATTGAGTATTAGAGTATAGTGTCAAAAGCCCCAAGTTTCAAATTTTTGCATGAAATATTGTTGAACACAAAATATTTCAGGAATTCTTGATCTTTTAATATTATACTCTAACAATTTTTCACTCACGTAAAAAAGTATGCAATTTCAGTTACAAAAATGACCTTGAAATCTGTGAAACGCTTCCGACGCTTAAGTGTGAAACACTTAATTTTTCAAGTGACAGCATTTAATGTTTCCTGATTAACTTTTGTTTCATCTGCAATTGTTTCGCAGTTATTGCTTAATCCAACTGCATGAAATACTTATATAGTGTATTAAAAACAAAAATTGTATCACTATACTTTTTTACCTTAAAAGTATTTTAATTATAATATAATAATTAAGGATCATTTATAATTATAAAGCGAAGCAAGTATGGAGTATACATAAACAGCATGTTCCGCATAATGTGGTATAGCTACAGGATGATTCTACTTGCAAAAAAATTCAATATTTTAAAATCGGTTAAAAAAGCAATCGAAATGTTGAATAAAATATTTCCATTCTCGGTGTCATTTTCAAAGAATTGAATCTGAAAATGTTTGCATAAATATTTGTTTACAAGAAGATAACAATTTCAACATTAATGAATGTTACGAATTAATGAATATCGTTAAAGAGTATTATTAGCTAATGTCCTTTGATTTCTTTCTAGAACATACTTTCGACTAAATGCATCACAGTGTATATTAAAAGAACAGTGACTGAAAATACATTATAAAAGCAAAAAATTGCAATGTCAATTAATTGCTAAATTAATTAATGAAAAAATTGTACTCCGTAAACAAAAATTAACTTGTCAACACGTAAAAAATATTCAAATTTAATTTTTCCAGAAAATGGAACCGCATATAAACAATTATTATTCCACATTTTGAATATATATTTGCACATAAAATCACCCTGTAGCTGTAGTACTACATTACATTGGACACATTGTATACTAATCGAAGCGTTATTAGCCTTACAAACAATTTTAAGTACCTAAAATATTGTTCGGTCGAATGTGCTAAATATTATGAAAATACTACACAGGGTACTAGTGACTGCTGTCGTGTTAATTTCTTCGAAAACTATAATGGTTAGAAGAATATTTTTCAAATAAATATTACGCTGCATATAGATGGATTTTTTTTATCGAAGTCGTTAAAAAAATATAGTTTACTATGATATTTTATATATAGCTTTTTTTATATAGCTCAGTCGTTTAAAACACCGTGAATAAAAAATGTATTAAAAGATATTGTTAAACAAATCAACAATTTGAAAAATATTTGAAATTTATAATAAATCTTATGCTTCATTCATGTGACAGTCGAAAGCAAGGGAGCGGCTCAAAATTATTTTCGAAAATAATTTTTGTTATTGATCATTTTCACTATTTTTTTCATTTTTCATCATTTTTTCATATATTCAAATATTCTAATTGTAACTTTTTATGTCTTTTTATAAGCAACTTATCTTCACTTCCACTAATTTCACCATTTAGATTCATTTTCAGAGTCATGAATAGAAGACTGAATTTCAAATAATTTAAACACACTGCTAAAAAGTGCACTAAAATAAGTAGTTTGAATAACTGCAACTGTAGAAGAACAACACTCATTAATGAAGTAGCTATCATCATACAGCTATCACATCTGAGTTATCATTCAAGTTATTAAATTAACCCCTGTTCAGAATATGGAGGATGTAGCATCCCCACAGAACACGATATAACATTGTTGTTATAGTTACTTGAAGAAGTACGTAATTCGCTATTACATCATCAAGTCTTCAACTGGCACAATATAAAATAATTTGCATTTTCCAGTCCAATAAAACGTTACTTCAATGAAAAAGGGATCAGGAAACCATATACGGAAACTGAAGTTAAAAATCCGACAAACGATTAAAGCATACATCGAGTGTTAGATATCTTTCAAATATAAAGGGGTTGAAAATGCCCAGACGTTGTGTCTACACATAATTAAGCACTTTATAAACTATCATAAACTGAATATTGTTGATACCATCGAATTTTGTTCATCTTCAGCAATATCTAATACTCGTTGAACATTTACGACACATATGATTTATCAAAAATTTCAAATATTTCACTAACACAAATTTCTTAACATTGCTTTTCCACACTTTTTATATACAAAATGTCTTGAAAAATTGGTCTATTGAAATATATTAGTCAAACTTTGAAAAGAGCGTTTAAGTACCGATTCATTCACGCGTTGAATGACACAGTGAAAACGGACGAAAATGGCACGTCACGCTATAATATTAATTACTCAGAATATGATTGCTCCATTTTCCAATTTAACCCTCCAAGTACCGACGGTTTCACACTCCCGCTGTGGCCCGTGAGTGGGTCACTATAGACTATTCGTATTTTCTCATATTTTTATCACTTAAACTTGTGAATTTATATTTGTATCAACTAATATTTCCAACTTTACGGATTATTTTGAATAATCGATATATTGTATTATATTTACAGAAATTTTCACACATAATTTATGTTTATTATCATTTTTGACACACAGAAAGCATCTCTCAAACTTCAAAATTTAAAAGTTTGTGTAAGAATTATATTTAATTGTTCATAGATGTGAAATACTTATATTTTTTGAAACCTTGAGTTTAAGTAGATTCCGTTACAGGTCTGCGAGGGTTAGATTTTTCACTTTTTATCTGATAGAATTGTAACTGCTTAAATTTTTCTTTCGTGTACTTTCATTCAGTTATTCGATTATATGTATTGGGTACCGACTATCAGCGAACCCATTCTTTCGTATCTTCTAATGGGCTCCACCAACAAGAAACATGTTATCTTCACATAATATCCACCTTCTATATTTAATTCGAAAAATATTCTTGAGATCACACAAATTTTTCAAATAATTAATACGGGACTATTGCTATTGGTGCATCCTATAAATTCATAGAAAAACAGCTCCACCAACGATAAACGTGTTATCACATAATATCCACTTTCAGGATTTCATTCGAAAAATATTCTTGTAACGATTAAAGTTTTCCGAATAATTAAGATGGTACACCTTGTAAATTCATAAAAAAAGAGCACTCAAACCGCCGAACGGAAGTAACAAGAAATTCAGCGAGTAAAATCACGAGTATAATTTGGTCGAAACCACACTTTCGCTAAAACAGTTGGTATCACAAGAGCAAAATGCAAAGCGTGATGTTAAAATCCGTTACCGTTTAACAGCAACGTGAAAAATCCTGGATCGTGTCCGCATTGTCTTCAACGTGTATCCAGTGTGGTATCAAGAATGGAACTAAAGGAAGCAATGTTGATCGAGAGGTAGCTACGAAGACACCGGGCAGATTTCGTGCACTGACCTTATAACGAACATGTGTCTCCCGTGGTCCCTGGATGGACAGTCATTGGGTCTCACACGGGGTGGCTGTTGGTACCGAGACGACGCTGGTTTAAGTGTATATTCACGCACGCACGCACCGTGCCGGCACGACCTTGGCGTGGCGGGTACTCGTCGACGGACACGCGTGCTGACGACACGCGTGCACGCAACGCGCCGCCGTGCGATCCTCGTGGCGCGTCCGGTTAAATCCACGAACAAATCGACCACGATCGAATCTTCCGTGACACGTCGATCCTTCGTTATCCTATTTCTCTTGGTTACTAGTGTAGTCCCCGTTTCGAGAACACTGAGACGAACACGCGAGAAACGATCACCAGGAAGGATGGCAAGGAAGAAGAAGTAGAGGAACACGACGACGAGGACGAGGACGACGACGACGACGACGGTGTCTCGTGCCGGTGGTCGATAGCGCGGCGCTCTACTGACGTCGCGACGCTTCGTCGTGTCGTGGCCCGCGGCTCCTACTCGCCCTCCCTCCCCCCACGACGCCCCACGACGCCCTCAACTCACTCCGGAACAACCCGGAAACTGACGAACCTCCGCCCCCACCTCTGAAAACTACCCTTATTTCGTACCCCCACCAACAACACCGCCAACGACGCCACCGTCTCCGTCGCACCTCCCCCGACACCGCCGTCACCGACGCCGCCACCCTCGCGGACGAAGGACCAAGGACTTTATCGCGCGGACGAGTATTTGCTCCCTAAAATGAATCTTCTTTTCTTCCTAGACTTCCTTTCGATAGACGGACTGCTATTGCCACTCGCGAATACTTGGAAGGGTACGCTCGGGTGCAACGTAACCTTCGTTTACAGAATTACGTGTATGCAGGTTTGGAAATTTTAGTTACAGCCTTTCATATTTGTTGAACTCGAAATATCCGAATGTATGAACTCTCTGTATTTATAAATTTTTCAGTTTTCAAAGACATAGATTCACAAAGTTTCCAATTTTTCTATTTGTTACATTTTTTAATTTTTTATGTTCGCGAGTTTTCAGATTTGCACATTTCGAAATTCTTAATTTTTTTAATTTCCCGAATTCTAAAATTCGTCAGTTTCTCTATATACAAATCTTGAGATCCGGAAATCTTTCAACCCCCAAATTCCTAGATCCCTAAATTTTTCCATTTCGAAATCCTCAGATACCTAAATTCTTAGATCCCCAGATCTCTAGATTCTGAAATTCTTAGGTTTCTCAATTTTTAGTCTCCTACATGTCTAGATCCCCAAATTTTTAGGTCTCCAAATTTGTAGATTTTTTTATAATTAGGTCTTTAAATTCCTAGATTGTCAAATCTCTAGATCAAGACAATCCACGGTATTCAAATACCTATGTATGTCTCTAAATTCCTAACACTCCAAATTCGTAAACCCTCAAATTCTACGATCCTCTAATTGCTATATCCTCAAATTCCTAGATCGCCAAATCTTTAGATTTCTCAAGTTTTCCATATCCGAATTTGTAAATCAAGTTCTTAAATTTCCAAATCTCTGAATCACTATATCTTCAGATCTCCAAATTCTTAGATCTCTAAATCTTTAGATTCCCCATATTACTGGGACCCAAAATTCTTAGACTACCAAATTGCTACAAATTTCGAGATCTTCAAATCCTCAAATTCCTAGGCTGCTAAATCTTTAAATCTCAAGACCTTCAAATTTCTGTTTCCCCAAATGCTTAACCCCTTCCAAAATTTTTAAATCCTCAAAAATTTCTAAAAATCGAATCTTCAGCCTTGGTTATCACATTTATTCTACGAAACACATTTTTGCGAAACTTGTTTTGAAACTGTAGAAAAAGTAGCTTGGCCACATAAATTAAACTGTTTCTGAATTTTTGCAAAACTATTACTACATTTCAATTTTACTGAACGTGAAATGAAATGCTACATATGTTATGTACATATGTTAGGTTCCACATATCTTAAAAAATGAATGGATGGTAGATAGAGCATTTTAACTATGAAGTAAAATAATATTAATATGCAATTATGCTCTAAAAATATTATACAATTAGACGTGACATTAAAGGTACAAACACATTGATATCGCGTAATATGAAATTACGCGATTTTGCGTAGATATTACGTGATGTCCATAAAGTATGGGTTGACTATGACTGAATATTGGAATATATATGTGTGTGTATATTTTATATATGTGTTACTCATTATAGCACGGGAGTTCACGTAACAGAAAAGTAATGTGTTTTTAAATCATGTCTTCTAATGCGTTTTTAAATCACGTTTTAAATCACATTTTCTACTAGCATGACACAAAATGTCATGTGGTTTTCAAATGACATTTACTTTTGGCTATCGTAACACTATGACATTTTTCCCGGGAGACCTTTTCTTTGTGACCTACCTTTAACTCAATTTTAAAATATAAGCGACGAGAATATGGTTTAAAGAGGAAAGATTGAAAAATATTGAGATACAAAGGCCAATTTTATGAAACTAAAATAATTTTGACATATCACACCATACAAATCACTTTAACATATGGCACTATACAAATAGTCTTATAAATAAAGTAGAAAGTAAATTAAAAAGAAGAAATCTTCGTACTAAAAGCGGAAAAATCAAGTTTTATATGTTTAATAGTTGAGAAGATACAAACTTCTTTAGTTTTCATAAAAACGCATGAAACCTTCAAACTTTCTGTATTTTTAACTACAAATTCGTCAATTGGGACAAAATCCCAGACTTGGAGTAGAACTGATCGATTTGAAGTGGAATGACCCGATTGCGACAATAGGACGATATAGTTTTCACCACGTATGTGCCATTGTCTGCAATTGTCACAGAGATCAAAATGATTTGATATCGCGATATCAATATCGCTACATAAAATCCAAAGTTATAAATAAACTCGATCGTAACAAAATAAACTGGATTTTTCATTTATGGTAATTGACATGAAATATTTCACGTGAAAACGTACTTCAATTCAGTGGTGGACAATTATGGCGGGTACTGACGAAAATTAGAAATTTAATTTTTTTAATTTGAAATTCACAAATTTTCTAAATTTTCAAATTCTTGAAAAGTTGTCAAATTCTCACATGAATAGATTTCCAAATTTTCACAATTTGCGGTTTATAAATTTCTAAACTAGATTTAAACATTTAATCTAAATTTTCAAACCTTCACATTCTCAAACTTTCAAATCCCTAGATTCCCAAATTTCCCAGTGTCAAATGTTTTAAATTTCTAACTTCCTAAATATCTACATCCCTAAATCTAAAAATTAAAAAATTGTAGGCCTTCATGAATTTGTAGCTCTCCGTCGAAGCCCATACTCTGCACAGCAGCAGCCAGTAAAACCGCCCAACGGGCATTTGATTTGCCCGTCACTGGTCCGAGTGACGTCACCTTACAAAACACGCGTTTGCTGACGAAAGACCACCCCGTCTTTCTGGTTCTCCCATCGGCGTCGCGACGTTTTTGGCTTCAGTGACGCAACAAGCGTTCATCGACGCGAAATTCCAAGGTTGTGCTTCGGTGAATTTCGTCCGAACATAGATCGTTGAATGTTTGCATCCCCGACGGAGACATAACCTTACTTTTGGCAAGCAATTACGCGTCTACTATCCCGTCGCAATCGTCGTTCGCCTCGAACAGCCAAAAAGACCACGATGCTCACGAGTAGCATTGTATCGATTATGTACCAGCGTATTTTTCGAAAGATCACGGTATTTGAATTTTCATTGTTACAATAAGCGTCGCGGCGGATAAGAGACGCCAGATTTTCATTGAGAGGGTTTCCAGAACGTATAAATCTTGGAACTATACTTCTCGACTCGTTTACTTTTCAAATAAGACGGAAGGATAACCGGATTGGTTTCGAGTGAAATTTCGCACTGCCATAACGTGGTCCGTTATCAGGAATAAATTGCCTCATTATTCTTCCGCTTTGTTTACAATTCATCGGATCATTTTGCTTTCGCTATATTTAATGTTATTTTCACGATTGTCGTTACGACGCCACAAACGGTTCTATTTTTCGCGCAACAGGAACTTCTCTCTCGACATTTTCCGTTGTTTCCTTGATATAATTCATCGACGGCATTCGAGGGTAATTCCGTTGGAATATAGTTTGCGAAAAGAAGGATGCGTGACGCAATCGATCGACTTCCTGTAACAATATCCTGAACTCGTTGGATTTATGACGTCACTGATGATTTAGATTTCGTTGCACCGAACGAGAGTCGCGAGATTTTCAAGGAAAGAGAGCTTCAACGATATATAAATCAGCGAGATGCAGTCCTCGACCCATTTACTTCGTCGAGTTAGAAAGGTTTCAGACAATAAGAGAATGTCAGGAAATTTCAACGTCCAAACTCTGCGTTTCGCTGAAAAATCATCCGTCGATCTCGTAACTCGATTTAATCATTAGCAACAGATCCAACATTTCTACGAAAATCATACGAATTTTCTACTCTGACTTACATCCTCGCGAATTGCCTTTTCACGCATTTATCTCGATGGAAAACTTAGACGTTGGGTTTGGAAACTTTAGGATGCGGAGATTTAGAAAATGAGAACATGGAAAGTGTGGACGCTTGAAAATATGATACTTTAATAATTTGGATGTACGAGTAGTTGAAATATGCAAATTTATAAATTTGAGAATTTGAGAATTTGAGAACGTTGAAGGTTTAGAGGTTTGAGAATTTGAGAATTTGAGAATCTGAGTATTTCAATATTTCAGTAATTGGGAATTCAGAATCGTGGAACTTTAGAAAAGAAATACAAAAATTAAAAAATTTAGAAACCTGAGAATGTAAAAATTTACAAAATTCCAATAGTACTAACGCTCTACAATCTTATACCTATTTTCAGCCACCACTTCACAATAGTATTCTATACATTTATTATTCTAATAATGAGTCTAGCGTCGAAAATTACTGTAAAATACATTTTCATTTCATTTTCCAGGTTTTCAACTATTTTTTTAAATATTATTACTCAACATATGAAACTCAGTTTTTTAATTTTTCAAATTTGAATTGTTAATTTTAATCGAAATATCGTTACATTTATTTCGTAGTCTGGGATATGGTTGATCTGTCTTTTATCACTTAAGGATTAATTAAAATAAATATATAAACAGCATTGAACTGAGAAACAAATTATGAATAACACTATTTTTCTTTTTTAATTACTTAACTGTTCTTATAATAGTATAGAACATTTACATTTAACAACGAATATAATCTATGTAGATTATAGTGAAAAATAGTCTCTGTAAAACAGCATAGATTTCGATAAAAGTTACACATCTTACTACATCAAAATTCATTCGAAGTATAATGTTCTGATTCTATGTTTCATTTTTCATTTTTACTTGTTACAGTATAATCGTTTTCATATTTCTTATAGAGTATTATAAGATATCATGTAACTGGTACAATTGGAAAGATTGGATCTGTACACGATAAAATGAGACAAAAATATATAATAAAATATTTCCGTATGTGCTGTTTTGTGTTAAAGATAGTTGACTTGCAATACTTATGTCGTACTTGCGTATTAGTTTTGATTTCGTTTAATTTAATTTAATAATAAATCAATTTAAATCTCCATGTAGATCACTTCCATTCATTTATTCTATTACAAATGTATTATGGTGTGATATTTTTAAAATTATTAACAGGATATTTATTACAAATAAATGTTTGACAATACAAGTGTAGCAATGCCCTATCTTGTCAAGAACTTTAATTTGTAAAGGAATTAAAAGGAAACTTTTTTAATATACATGTATATGTATTTTAATATTTATTTATTAATTAATATTTCAATTTTATATTATAATTGAATACTGATGAAATTTACTATCAAACTTAATAATTTATATAGAGATATATATTTATAAATATGACAATAATTTATAAGTTAGGATTTATGTTTAATTATAGAAGATGAAATTTGAAAAAAAAAATGAATATTAAATATATAATAATTACTAAACTATATATTTATAATGTATATACATGAAATTATTATTATAATGTATATATTAATAACAAAAACATTATTCGCTAAGTCTATAAATTAGCATCTACAAATTAATAAATTATATAATATAAAATATAGTATTGTATATATAATATACAATTTTATATAATTTATTGTAATATATTATGATATAATATTAAAATTTATTTATATAATGTCATACATGTTGTATTATATACATTTTACCATAGATATAACATATAAATTATAACTCTTTTAATTGTTAGAGAAATATTTTTCAATTCTTTAAGCAATATTTTATGTAGATAATGCAAAATATTCGATCATTTTCGCATCAATTTTCTCAAAAACAAAGCCTCGTATGAAAAAATTTTATTTCATATTTTTATATAACTTTTTCAGGATCGAGAATCTTAAAGTTGTATCACTTTAAGAGTTTGTTTACAATTTTACTTTAATATATTTCATGCGTTACCATTTTGTTAAAAATATGTATTTCAATAAAAATATATTTTTAATGAGACATGTACACCAAATTCGAACCATTCAAATATTTGGGAAAATTCGAAGTACTTGAACTGCACGACTGTAACCAAAGTTACTGAAATATTCGAATTTCCATAGTTTCTCAGTTTCTGATTTGAAGGAAACCCAAGAAATATTCTCATTGTTCTCTCTGCTCTTGTATTTGCAATATATCCACAACTGTGCCATAGTTTTATCCCGAAAAATCTACATATTTGATCTACCATTCGCGAAGGAAAGAAGAGGAAATCTGCTTTCTCTTTGTTACGTAGCATGGCATGATCGTGTGATACATGATTACACGCGGGAAAAGGAGAATGAGATGCGAAAGAAAGGAGAAACCGAAAGAGATAAGGAGAGAAGAGAGAGTAAATCCCGCGTGCAGTCGGCCGACCACGTGGGTGCCTCCCCCATTGCCCTCGGGCATGGCCACGTGCCAAATAACTCACTTGGCACGCGTAAACAATTACTCCGAAACTCATGTTATCGCGCTACATTACGCGTACATATCTCATGTTGTCTGTCCGCAAGGCGTGCGTTTCGCGTGCTCCTCTGAGTACTCAACTCCCGGATTCCTGTTGGTCCTGTATGACGTACTTTTCTCTTGGGAACCGTCCATCCAAAGAATGAAACCATAAATGCATACAGGGTGTCCCACCTAACGAGCATCTTGATTATCTTGCTTATTTTTTACGATAACGAAAAATATCCAAAGAAAACATGGTTTTGTTCGAAAGATCAGATATTGTGACTATTAAACAATTTTTCTGAAGGTCACTTTGTTTTGAGATTTAAAGGTCATTAGAGGTTTCGTAAATGGAGCAACATATGTAATAATGTTAATAGATATGTCATAATGTCATAATGACAGATCAGATATTGTGATTTTTAAACAATTTTTCTGAAGGTCACTTTGATTTGAGATTTAAAGGTCATTGGTGGTTTCATAAATGGGGTAACATATTTTCATAATCGTGGCGTGATAGGTCAACACGAATGCAATCTATAATGTTACGACCTTCATGTAACCTTGAGTGCAGAAAATTCTTGAAAAGTAGGCAACTGATTGGCAGAACAAAATAATTAATAGAAAAACTAACGCAGGGAATTTTATCGTAAAAAGTACTCAGAATGATGTACAGCAGTTTTCATACAAATCTTCAAATGATTGATGAACGAGTTTCTGCCGTTTCTTTTACCTTGTTTATTAATATTAGCACAAACGATTCTAGTACATTATTTCATGTTTTCCGGTGTTTTAGCGGCGTTATAAAGTACTGAGTTAATCTCTTAACCCAAAAGTTTTTCAGAAATTACGTTACTCAGAGCTACCTAATTATCACTGCAGTGATAAATAAAAAACATTGAAATGTTAGGTATATTTTGGATTTAGCAATCTTCAATTATAAAAATTACAATTGGTATCGAACACAAAGCTTTATGCAGATACGATTTGGTTTTGTCGCATTTGAACTGTAACGTGTGTCACGACTCTGATTCGGTGTTGTAAGCCAAGGGGTTAATCGCACCCCAGAGATAATAATCTAAAAGTGAAAGATCTAGCGAACGTGCATGTTTTCATTTTTAACAATAATTATAATAAAATGTCCTCCGTTAATCTTCCTATTAGTTATTTCACTCTGTCCATCAGTTGCTTATTTTTCGTGATTTTTTTGTACTCAAGGTCACGCGAAAGTCACAGTATTATGGGTTGTTGAATTCGTCTTCGCCTTAGTTATTACTTTATGCTAATGAAAACATCTCTCATTAACCAATTTGTTGATAACCTTGAAATCTCGAAAAAAAAATGATCTTGAGGAAAACTTCTTAACCATCAAAATAGTATTTACACTAATAGTCTTTACCAATTTTCAAAGATAATCATATTAACTACACTTTTCTCAAATATCGTGAAAAACATTTAAAATTGACAAAATTATAGATGATAATTTCAATAATATGGTGATTGTTAAAATTCTGTTTTGAGATAATTTCATTTCTATCCATCATTGGTTTAACTCCCTGATATCACACTTAAGATTCTAATTAACACTAAATTTACGGAACGCGTCGAAATGACGAATCTTAAATTTCTTACTTTAAATTACAGGAATTATAATGATACTTCTGTGGAAATAAAGAATAATTGCATAAGCTAGTTTACGTATCATTCCTTACTTCTTCATTGTTCTACTTCACTTTCCATTAAAAATAAGTGGTTACCAAATGTTTACAAATCTCAAATTCACGAAGAGTACTATTATAATACACAAGTTAATTACGCATAAATCATACTACTTTAATGTTCATCTAACATTTTAAGCGCCATGTCACTCTTTTAACTGGTGTCTGAATTGTTACATAGATCTATCACTATTTTATTGAATACCAACTGACATAAAAAATTACAAGCAATTTTCTTGAATACATCAAAGTTGTCCAATAAAAAAAGAATATACATAAAAATTGTTTACTGTATCTAAATAATAATATTACTTTCTAATTGAAATTAAAAATAAAGTAACTCGAAGAATCTTCCATAACTTTCGAACGTCGCTCAAAGCATTACCTGTAATAAATTTGTTATTGTAATACTTTTCCGTTTTTCAAATAAAAAACTCAAAACCGCGAATTTCCTAAAATGTTAAAACCCGTAAATAAGTAAGTTGAAAGCGTATCGATTTCTTTCTAAAAATCGAAATATCGCTTTGTTTTTATCCATCCGATTTATGATTGATCATTTTGGCTGCGAGCTAACTCGATATCAGTGCACAGGAATATTGTATTATGATACTCAATCAGGCCTACACGAAAAATTCGACGTTTCTCGGCCAGTTCCCTTTTCTGTGTTCGCAGATCACTGGCTGGAGTTCTGCATCTGCAGATCGTTTTGGGTATCGGCCAACGTCGATTCCCGATATCGAGGGTCGAGACCCGCGGTTACATGCCTGTTCGATGTTCGAAATTCGATATTTCCACTAAAAGAATGGCCTGAATTGAGTTTTCACCGATAAAGTATCCCTTGATGCAGCTGTCACGTTTCATTTCGACCACTTGTCCACGGCATCGAGATGTTCCGCAAGTAAAATGTGATCTTCACATTGTATATTACTTCGTAAAACATTGAATGCGCCTATTGAACTTTTATATGTGGGGAAAATTAGTGGCATAACTAGAATTTTTGTCAGAGGTGAACTTTAACACTTATGTTTGCTAATAGTATTGGTGTACCACATTAGGTATCAACTGACTTTTGTAAATTTTGAAAATTTAGGGATAATTTGGGAATTTCCAGGTTTTGAAAATTGAGATTATGAGAATTTGGTAATATAAGAACTTAGGTACTTAGGAATTTGTAGATTTTAGAACTTGTGTAGATATTTATATTCTACACAGAAATATAGAAATATGTAGATTTGGACATTTTAAGTTTTGACAGATCTGGGAATGTGGAAATTTGGAGATTCGTAAATTTTAAGAATTTTTAAATCTGGGTATTTTAGCAATTCGAAAATTTGGAAATTTGGGAATTTAGAAGAAATTCGTAGAACTAGAAGAAATTTGGTAAAAAATTGAAAATTTGAGAATTTTAATGTTTTTAAATTTCAGAATATAGTCTTGGAAAATGAAAGACTTAAATATTTGGAAATTCGGGAATTTAGGAACTTGTGCTCCCAAAAATTTAAGAGCGTTTAAGTATTTAGAAACTAAAAATTATATAACTAACATCCTACTCAACTCTTTATTACCACGCAACTCTATCAAAACCACTTGAACTCAATTCATTAATTTAATTTATATCAAACAAGAATCATTCACCTACATTAACATATTGATTCATTTAGCTCATATTTAAAAATGATCATTCACCTGCATTCACATATTGGTTCAATTAGTTCA
The DNA here is from genome assembly GCA_945859555.1 of Megachile ligniseca. Classification (NCBI taxonomy): domain Eukaryota; kingdom Metazoa; phylum Arthropoda; class Insecta; order Hymenoptera; family Megachilidae; genus Megachile; species Megachile ligniseca. The sequence continues at coordinate 1,609,071 of OX243785.1, forward strand.
TATTTAAAAATAATCATTCACCTGCATTCACATATTGGTTCAATTAGTTCATATTTAAAAATAATCATTCACCTACATTCATAGATTCATAAATTCATAATGGACCACATTCATACACCCATTACTGCACAACCCTATCTCAAAACCACTTAAATCCACAACATAACTTCATATCATCATCCACAACATAACTTCAACTTCATACATGTAATCATTCATCTATATTCATTCTCACAATATTATATCAGGCAAAGAGTCCTAGATCTGTTAGTAAAGAGTCCTAGATACTTGCAGCACGTAATTTAATATAAATTGAATAGTGGAGCTAGCAAAAAAGTGTTTCGAAGAATGTCGTACTCAAGCAGTTTTTAAAGTGCTTCAACATCTTCCGGTGCATGCACATTGTCACCTTCCGTTCCGGCTATCATCCAAACGAAATATATTCCAATTGTATAATGAACGGCCGTTCTCTCGCGCATAACTTATGCAAATCGATGCCGCGAATGATTTAGATGATAAGCTGGATCACGGTATGTGGACCACACACGTCGACTGCTCGCACCTCTCCCTTGAAATTGTATGTTGGCCACGTTAAATCGTTCCTCGAAGTAAATCTACCCAGTCGGTGACGCATGATTTATGGAACCAGTGATGTGCACCAAAGGTACTTATGTATACACTACAGGAACATCGAAAAATTTTCTTCTTCCAAATTGTTGTAAAAAATAAGCGACTTAGCGTAATTTGACATAAGTTGATGTAATAGTAGAAGCAATTTGTCTTCAGTACTCTCTCCGGTACTGATTCTGAAAGATACAATTTAGGAGACCGGTTATTTAAATCGCATCTTTATGTTAGAAGAGTGGTGGTAATAAATTTATTTATTCTCGAACAAAGGTTAATTATCTACTAATAAATGGTTTGTGATATCAAGTAATTAATGTAGAGGATTGACAATATTTCACTGTTGTAAATTCGAATTAATTTAACAATTCAATCAAATTAACACGGAAGTATTAAGAATATATAGGGTGTGCTAAAAAAATTTACTTATTCTTTATCAACTTGAATATTTGGGATATTTGTCAATTGAATTAACAATTGAAAATATATTTTAAAATATTTTACGTTATTTAAATACCTCCGTCCTATTAATTACCATAAGTCGCCCACAGAAATAGTTTCTTTGACGAATGTGTACTTGACTTAACGTTGACTAAAATCCGCTATATTTTAAAATCGGGACATGATATCGAGCTCGATAAATTACAACGATCTCGCTAGTAACGGAGAAGCTTGTATAATACGATTTCAAAGATAGAAACAAGCGTCGTAAAGGAATAAACGATGTCGCGGGTAATTCAAATCAAACATCCCGCCGACAAGGATACCGGCTCGTTAAATGCTACGAGACTCTCTGTTACGAAGACTTTTCAATGTTATTTTACGAGACCGACGAAAACTGGATTCGAAGAAGTTTCAGGTAAAACCGTTGTAAGAATGAATGATTTTTGTATCATTCTTCGAACAGTTGCCAGGATCTGATTGCTCCACGGGAGGCTCATATAAACGAACTCCGTAGTTTGATCGAAGAATAGATTTGTAGATTTATGGATGCTGAATTGTTTCGAATGCTGAAATAAGACACGAATATTCGGTTTTTAAAAGGAACTCCCGATAGGATATAAATAGGCGGAATAACCTACTTTTAAAGAAATGTCAGTGAAACAAATATTTTTTTAGTATCTCTTAACTTCCCGATTTGAATCTCACTAAAATCAAGTTTTTATTATTCTTTTTGTCTGTGTCCGAATTATATTGAAAAGAGACGAAAGAATGATATGAGCAATAAGATGAGAAGTAATGTGTACATCTGATGTGTTATTTTTTTCAAGTAAACCCTGCTAACAAAGCAGTTCAAGTGATAGCTAGCCATATAACTTGGAAAAAAATAATGATTATGAAATCCGAATAAAATGAATTTTCTCCGAGTCAAAAATCTTGTTAAACACTTTTTCATCTTTGAAAATGATAGTTTGCTAGTTTCATCAAAATCAGACTCATTTTCAAGATAAAAGTGACATACAGATATGCAATAACTACTCGTTTAATATTAGATAACATGCAAAATTCTGTTAACAAATTATTTGTCTTTGTAATGTCAAATATTGCGTTCTTGACTCAACCCGGTACTCTATAAATTACAGTAGTTAATAAAAAACTTCCGGAACTATCGCTACTCACCGAATATAAATCTGCAAATCGAAATTAGGTGTATATCAATTAGAACAAGTATTATTTCTTTCAACAAATCTCATCTGCTATCTAACGTGTTTTAATTTTACACAAAAGAATGAATTATCTTACCGAAGTCAACCATGTAAATTAGGATTATATACATATCGGCAAATATGATCAATCACTTATGTATTTGAATTTTACAAACAAAAAATGAATTGTATTATCAATGTTAACCCTATAAATCGAGGATGCATACCGATCAGAACATTATTTTTGTTAACGAATCTTATCAAATTTGAATTTTACGCATAAAAATGGCGTACTGGAATAAAATATGAACTTCCAATTTACGAATTTATGAAAAGGAGATATCGTCACATTTATGCAAACATAAATTGCATGCATCACTGATTTCACGATCTTGTGGTTCACTGATCATACCGTATTCGGTTGACTCGTTGCGAGAGATTCTCAGAATTTTATACGGTTCAACCACATTTTCGTGGTATTCTTTTTGTTTCGATCCGTGTCATGGCATTGTGATTCGCGGTCTATTTTCGGCCGGCAAAGTCTAATTTTTCCAGTGTGCCAGCTCCGATTCGAAAAACAGGTACGATGATTACGTGGGCAGTCCTTTCTCTTTGCTTTCGTTTGACTTTCATCCCGTCCCAACATTGCATTTCGTTGCAAATTAACCGACACGAACGTGAAAAGGCTCGCGGACGAACTGGCTCTTCTGCCTTCTTTGAATTTTGCGTGGTTGAATACTAATTTGTTGACACGCGGCGCGTTTAGGCGCCACGTCAGGCCGACCAAATTCCAAACGGCGCCATCGCGATATTTATTCAATGAAATTCCATGCGCTAAAGCTATTCCAAAGATATTCTTTATGTTTTTTGCTTGACGCTTCGATGCAGTTATTCCTTCACGCGTTATTAGTGGTATCCGCTTCCGCCAAGCGTCACCGTCATCCTTTAACTAATATCTCCAAACCAAATTTTCGATTTATCGCGCCGTGCTTACTGGCATTTTCTAATCAAATGCTTCGTGGTATTTTGCAACTTTAATTTTAAAATAACAGTATTTATTTTTGATTCGGCGAAAAAATTAAAGTTCGTAAAGAATCATGGATTTCGGGTATTTCTTAAGAGAGTGTCTCCACAAATCGGATGCAGGGTTGAAGCTGTGACCGGGAAATTTTGAAAACAATTTTATCATTTTAACTAGTACACAAATTTGTGAGCTAAAGAGTTTGATAACTTGCCAATTTATGGGTTTGAGAATCTAAGAACTTGAGAATTTGAAAATCTGAGAGTTTAAGAATTTGAGAATTTGAGAATCTAAGAACTTGAGAATTTCTAAAATTCGAAATTTGGTAACGTTGAAGATTTAGAAATTTGTTGTTAGAGTATGACGATATCTCATCAGATGTCGCGAATTAACATAATCGTTCTTTTGTTTATACATATTGTATAACACACATTATATATATATATATATAATAAAACTGCGTAAAACCAACATTTGTAAATATTGGAAATTTCAAAGTTTAAAAATTTAGAACTTGGAAATTTAGAAACTAGGAAAATGGAGAAACTTGGAAATTTGAAAATTTGTGGATTTGCAGATTTGAGAATCTGCAAACTTGCAAATTTGGAAATATGGAAAACTTGAAAATTAGGAAATTCAGAAATTTAGAAAATTGTAGATTGCTGGATTTGGAAATTTGTGGATCTGTGGATTTAAGAATTTCGGAATTTACAAATTTTAAATGTTGGAATTTGGAAACTTAGAAACTTGGAAATTTAGTAATCTGGGAGCTTGAAAACTTGGAAACTTGAAAACTTATAAACTGAAACTTGAAAATCTTGAAAACTTTGAAATTTGGAATTTCGGAATTTGAAAACTTGGAAATTGGTCAATTTGAAAATGTAGTAATTTTGAAATTTGTCAACTTAAGAATTTATGGATTTGAACATTATCAAGCATACATATTTGCTTCTTCAAAAGCAAAAATCTTGAAAGTTTCCACCCCCAACACTTACTAGAGAATATATGTCACCAATTCTCGTCTAGATCGAAAGCAACCCTTAACGATACTATCTTTTCTTAGTGCGTGGGTTTCCGTAGACCGTTAACAGCAAAAATTGCGTGGTCCATGCTGTTTTCTGGTGACCATATTTCACTCGCGTTTGCCATCCATTTCTATGAAGCGTGAATCTTTACCGAACGACCTTCGACCTTTCTTGCATCGTCGCTAAACAGCGATTTCACGAATTTCGACCGATTTCACGAATCGTCGACAACAGACGGTATTCCTATCTTGGTACTGCCATCATCGGGTCGACAATGCAAAGGTTATCGACAATGGCGCACGGCCAGAAATAGCAGACGGTGTGCATTGTGTTTAGCAGTGTATAGGATATCCGGATAGAGGATGTCCATGAGTGCCTGGGAACTTCAGATTCCGGATTTGTGGCCGTGAATCGTTCGCTTGCATCATTTCGCGGTTCTAGCCCAAATATTACAGACTTACGTAACTGTTCATTCTTCCTCGTGGGTGTGTAACTTGTCGTGTTGAGGATACTTGTGTGCCACAATGAATCTTTGCGATTATAAAAGTTCACAGTTCTTTCAACTACATGAGCCCATTCTGAAAAATACTATATTTTGCAGGTAATAACTCCTCTTATAGCTCGTCTCTGATTTACTGCCTTTTCGACCTTGACATTTACAGATGGACGAAATCGATCTAACTGGACCTTGCGACCTTTGCAACGCCGATTTCAGTTAAACTTCGTACCATTATAGAGTACGCCGAATGGAATATTAACTTATAATTACAACATGCAACTTTCTATAATAATAGAGGAATTTAAGTTTAAAGCTGTTGCAATGTATATTTGATTCTTTGGGATACTATAAACTAAAAAATAGATTTTAGATTAAGGGAAACTACTATTTTAGTTTCTTAGATTAAGAGAAACTCAAAAAATCATACTCCTAATTCTTAAAAATTAATTCTCCTAATGTAAAATCAGTTTTTACTAGGGTCAGTCAAATATAAACCACAATTTTGTATCGACTTCTCATTTATCATGTCATCTATTGACAAAATGAAATGCAAAGCATTCATTATATGAAATGTTCCTATTTCCGAAATTAAATATAACGAAATATTTATGATAAAATTAGCGATTATATTTTTAAACATTAAAGTTTCACGGATACAAATGAAATACACAAATATAAAAATTGCTTGTAATATGGTACAGTATCAAAGATATCATGTTCCAAATTTAAAACAGAATTAACACCAAAAAGTTTAAAATCTCGTTTATTTATTCTACAACGTAAAACCTCAGTCAAATTCATAAAAACGATAAAAAACATCTACATATACGCGAGTAATGAAATTCAGGTTAAAATGGCGACCAAAGAGAGAAACAAAACTAGATGCATTAAAAAAGAACATTGAAAAGATATAAATATAAAATTAATTAATATTAAATATAAGATTGCATAAGAAATATCGCAAAATGTTGCATTAGACGGAGAGAAAGGTGAAAATATCAGAGAGAACGAAAGCAACGCAGAAGATATTATCGACTGGGTGTACAAACGGAAACAGAGATGAAACAAACATGAACAGAATGTGGGAGGGAGGAGAGTTGTGAAAATTGCCAGAGATAAATCACCAACCAGTAAAAGAAGTGTTGGTAGACCACAGAAAAGATGGAGTGACAACTTAGATGCGGAATTAACCGAGGAAGTTGCTGAAGGAAACAGGCTCCGGCCTAGCAAAAAAAGAGGAAGCAGAAGAAGTATCTGTTAATTACGATCCGAAAGCAGAATTTTCTTAAGCTAATGTTGATCACAACATCTCTTTATTTTATATTAATTTGTTTAACTTATATAACTGTTCTTTGTTCATTGACAAAATTTTTATTATATTCCTACTACTCGATTCAAATATTTTATCGAGTACGATAGGTTCCTTTGGGAAAATGAGGATATTAGGGAAAGAAACTTAATAAATAGATGGTTTTGGTTGCAAAATTTTTTAAATAGAAATCAGAAAATGTAAACATTTGGAAATTTAGGATCTAAAGTTTGGACATTTGGAAATGTAAAGAGTTTGAGAATCTAAAGATTTTGACTATCGAAAAAGACTATCTAAAAATAGATAATTGAAATTTGTAAATTTGTAAAATTTAGGAATTCGATGATTCGATGATTCGATGATTCGATGATTCGATGATTCGATGATTCGATGATTCGATGATTCGATGATTCGATAATTTGAGATTAGAAAATTCATCAATTCGGAAACTTAGAAGCATTAAAACTTGAAAAAGTTTTAAATTGATGCTTTTGAAAATATAGAACACTTGATGTCAGATTTTCTAAAATTGATCAATTAATATGCAACACTAACATTATTGTAAGGATGTAAGATAATGTAGGATATATTGATAAAAGGTTATTTATATTAGTTCTGTCATCAATAGAATTTTAATGCTCTTTAATGATACTGATTTTTTTATAAAATTTTATTATAGAAAGCAGTCAGCTCTATAATGACTCTCGTATAACGATCAAGCTATAGCTTCATCAGACTACGGACATTACTGGGGGAAGTTGCGTCAGATGAAAAACAGATCGATCGAGTTTCCTCGAACAAGACGTCTAGGAATTTCCACGCAATCGTAAAATTCAGCATTTATGTTTTCCTACCATTCTTTTTATCATAAATGTAAGTCTTTGTCAAATGAACAACAATATGTTACTAACTTATTAATATATAAAAATGAAACTATATTTGTTGTACAGTGACTTCAACTATTAAAGTAATTTACTTGAAAATTCAGAAATTTTGCAATTTATAAACCTAGAAATTTAGAAATTTGAAGATTTAGAAATCTAGAGATCTAGAAATCTAAAGATCTAGGAATCTGGAGATCTACAAATCTACAGATCTACAAATCTAGGGATCTGGAAATCTAGAAATCCAGAAATCATGTAAATTTGGTATTGTCCGATCGTTGACTATGCAAATTACAATTGCACTTGAACTCCAAATTGAAGCCTATTCAAAATTCGAGAAAAATTGATCACAGCTAAAGTAGGAGTACGTCACGAGACAAACTCGTGGAAATAGTGCAAAGGGTTAAATGCACATTCAAATTTACGTGAGGAACCTGGTATGTAGACCCATTAAAAAGTAAACAAAAATAAAAACAAAAATTTAGTAAAGGCATCGACTATTTTGTAGATCTACAATAAATAGAAAGCTTTGGAAAATTGAGAATCGAATGAAATCGTAAGCGAAGGACATCTACTACTCATCGTTATCGAAGATAAATACATTAATAGGTATACTACCAAATAAGATTTTGTAGAATTTAGAATATTTTATAAGTTGTTTATAAATCTATAATTACAAAATTAGAAACCTTATAAATGGTTTTCATAAATCTTGCAAAATTGTGTCCCTAATCAGCAGTCACAAACTGGTAACAGTTAACCTAATTTGCCCATTAAATTTATTTTTCCGCATAATCAATCATGTAAAATTTAGTTCCATCCATGTATTTTATATTTTATAATAACTCATTAATATCAAATATCTATTTTTATTTTTCCTAACAAAGAAGAAGAACAGAATGATTTGAAAATACTCGATATGTCTAATAATATCATCTTTAGTAATCTTATTTGTTATAAAATATCTATACATTTTAGAACTTCATTATAAAGTATATTAATAACTTCAAATTAATAGAAGATATATTTCTAATTATACATATATTTCACAGAAGGGTGTATTATAATATTATATAACGATACATACATTTTATAATAATGTATTATAAAAATTACATTTCTAAAGTAAGTAAGTGTTATTTTGCTAACACAATTAATTCCACCTAGAATCTGCAAATGTCAAGCTGTGCGATGCACGGTTCCAAATCAACGAACGTTCACCGTGACTGAGCGCGTTCAGGCCCGACGATCAGTTAACGCGACTATACTGTTACTTTGTTGTCACGAGAAATAACTTCGAATTATTTTATTTTCTGTATTTTACATAGTCTGTATGTTCTACAGGTTTAATTCAATACACAGGTTTCCATACATTCAGTACTCAGTAGTTCAGAATATATGGAAAACGTAGAGTTTGTTTTAGCATACTAAAACGATAAAAAATATAATAAAATATTTACATTTTTTAAAATTCTATTACAAAATGTTATATATTTTAAACAGACAACGAATCACAATTTAACTAAACAATTTATTAATTGAATTTTTATGTTGATTTAATGCACGTGCTTGTTCCGTAGCTAAAGCTGAACTGAAAATGAATATATTAGCAAGCAACATGATTTACACGAAATGCTGTTGATAGTACAAAAAAGAAAGGTAAAGAAGCACAAACTTGATATTTTCTATACTCATACTCTCATTCTCGATATACTTGATACTTTCGGAATTAAACTCCCTAGATTTTTATAATCTCAAACCAGCAAAAGATACGTTTCTAGTTATGTATTTTATAACTAAAAATTATTCATTTCTGAAACAAGTAAGTATCGTTCTGCAAACGTAACTAATTCCGCCTAGAATGTGAAAATGTCATACAATGCGGCGGTAATTTGTAACGCATTTTCCGCGACCTACGCACAGCTTCGATCCCAAAAAATAAAGTATGATACAAGCGGAAACTACGATGAAAACCCACGCAGTCAACGGAATTCCCCCTGTTCGGACAATCTGATCATCGATCCAAATCTCGAAGATTCAGAGGAAAGAGGGTTCTCTGTACGCAAAGAAGCTACCAACGGTTGCGGTCTCGTTCGACCCCTGTGCTCGTCGTACGCCCACTCTTGTGAATCAGTGGATGAATGAATCAACTTTGCCCCACTTTTCCAAGCGTGGGTGTACCGTATCAGCCAACTCGTCTGACATTTTCACGCTACAACCACCCTCTGGCCAGGTCAGCATCGCGGCGACGTCGTGGGCGTTGCTGACTCTATATCTACCCACGTAGTAGACAAAACTCTAGGTATACAACCACGCAAAAATCCATTTCCAGGCTTTCATTGGACGCGAGAAACAAAATCGTAACGTTGCGAATACAAGACCATAACACGTTATGCAGGATAAAGCCTAAGTTATTTCTTAATGTAGGGGACAAGCCTATTTCTATAGAAATGAATATGATGTGGGGGAGAAAATTTTTTATGTTTTGCAGTTTTACAATTACTTGCATCAAATAAGATGAAAATTAAAGTTTAAATAAAGAAACATTAAACGGAAGTATAATGTAAAATAAAATATAATATATAAAACATATACATATGTAAACATATAGACATATAAATATAAAACATCAACTCAAAAATATAATATAGTTAGGACTTAAAGAATGTTATGGAGCTTTTGAATATATCAATATTAAGACGAATAGAGTTCACATAATTACTGATTCGATTTGTGCAATTAAAATAATCGTATTTGTGGAGTTGAAATAAATAATTTTGCAGTTATGCACAATTAAAGTGTAATTTCTTAAGCAAGTTGGGGGGGACATTCAGAGAAAAGTTGAACTATCATTTGGCAAGATATCGCATCTTTCATTATTTTACAAAGGAACGTAATGTCGAGCGTTTTCCTTCTACTGGGTAACGTTTGGAGGTTTAAATTATTAACAATTAAATCGCAGTTGTGAAAATTAAATGGCATAGGGCAATTACTACGTTTGGCAGCAAATCTTCAAAATTTATGGGGGACGCGTTCAATATCATTAATTTGAGAGTCACAGTACGGGAGACCAAATTATACTTAAAATAGGCTTAACACTATTTTTACCAAAAGGTGTCAAGAGACACCTTTCAAATTTTAACTTAAAATTATTCTCTAAGTTGAATTATTTCTCCACAATTAATTTTTTAACTTTTCATACTATAGTTGTTCAATTACTTGGTGATATCATTTTCTTCCAGTTCATCCTAGATCTAAATAAGTGTATATGGTATACTTATTTCTATCATGAGGTGTCTTTTGACATCTTAAGGATTTCATGACAGTGCCTAATTTTAAACCATTTTACATATAAATATCAACATCATTTTGGAGCATCATATCAATTATAATCAGATTAGAGAAACCTGATTTCAGTTGTAACGGAAAATACAGGAGTAAAACTGAACAAAAAAGCAGTACTGAAATTTCTGACTATGTTCAGTGTAAACAGTACATAACTATTAATTGCGTAATTACAAATAATGGTATTACTCCTACAACTAAATCTAACGACATGACACTTGACTAAATTGAGACTTAATAGATACACACCACTCGTACAGTTTGTTAAGTAATATGGAACACATTTCTGTTAAGAATCATAACTCTTGACTAAGAACGCATTTATTAAAATTCGATATATCTTTCAAAAATAAAATACGTATTCTTTTACGACTTACAGCCAAGAGTAAATCTGCAATGCGTAGGAAAAATGTGACAACCGAAGGAAATAAAACTTTCCACTCGTTGATTTTTAGGATTTGGATTTGTCAATTTGGGGATGGGTTAAGAAGTTCAACACCTTGGAGTTTGAAGATTTACGGATATGGAAATTTGGAGATTTAGCGAGCTAGGAATTTGGGGATCTAGATATTGGGAAACATATAAATTTGGGGATCTAGGAGTGCGGAGAACTAAGAATTTACGGATGTGGGAACTTGGGAGCGAAAGTATTTGGACAACTTTGGATTTAGTAATCCACGGAAGAAAGGATGAATGAAATTTCCTAGAAATTTGGTAACTACGGATACAAAAATTTTCGCCAGTCTATGAATTTAGAAACCTAGAAATTTGGGGTCTTGTGAATTTGGGGATCTAGGAATTCGGGAACATAGGAATTTGAGGATCCTGTGATCTAAAGATGTAGTATTTTGAGAACCTAGGAATCAAGAATGAGAAAATTTTGGAATATAGATATTTAAAAATCGTAGGATTTGAGAACTTGGAAATTTAGGAATAATAAAGATAGAGAAGTAATGTATAAAGAGAACTTAGGGTATCAGTTGTTTGGAAATCTGAAAAGTTCAGAAATTTAGAAATTTGAAGAATGCAAATTTAAAAGATTTAAAAATGTAAAAATCAGAAGGTTAGAAAATTTGAATGTGTATAAATTTGGAAATGTTTACATTTACATAATTTGGGATTGAAAATTCATAAATTTAAGGATTTTATAATATAAGAATTTGAAGATTAGTAAATTCGAAAATTCGAAAATTCGGAAGCTAGAAAATTTACAAATGTAAAGATAAAAATTTGTGAAATTTGGAAATTTTCAAACATACACGTGTTTACTTATCTAAAAGAACGTTGCATTCTAGTGTACTAGAAAGTACAATAAAAAAAATCGAATAAAAACGTATATTATACAAATACACGGATAGGAACGTTTGCTTCTTCTTGAAACTTATTTTCTCTATATTTTTCATAAATTCAACATATGACATCTATACCTCATATTGGTGTATAATTTAGTTTACGTCATAATTTTAATTATTGAACCGAACTTTATATCTATAAATACTATCTGAAGGTAATGTAATCTGAAATCACGTATATCTTAACACATAAGTTTTATGTTTTCTAAATTTTATCATTCTAGAATTATGAAACAATTCAATTGTATATTAGCAAATATATATTATAATTCAGTTGTTAATTCATCAATGAATTGATTCTTCGCAGCTTTTTATATAAGAAAGTGCAAAAGAAGTTATGCTATTAGTTATTTAAAATTTATAATTTATTTAGAAGTTATTTAAAATTTGATGCTACTCCATTTAAAGCATTATAAATTACAAAAAATCAACGATTGACAAAACGCCAATATTTCTTTATTATCCACCATACAAGTATACATATACGGGCAATAACTCATTAAATCAACTTACAAAGACTACTTTAAGTGATTTAAAAGCCTAATTTTAGATAAAATCTACAGCGAAGCACGTGCGAAAAGAGAATCCTTATCCATCAAATGTAGTTATCACGATACCCACGAATCATACAGACAGTAAACCAGAATCGTCTTCGAACCGTCGTTTGCTTGCTAGAGTATTTGTAATATTTATCTGCGTAACATCGTCCAAAATTGAAGATGACATTACGGCGAAACGTAGGCGGTTTGTAGTTGCCGGAGAGAAGGATATCTATCCAGCAGCTATATACAGGGTGTCCCGAACAACTGGGTCAAATTACAGCTTTAAAAGGATAAAATATAAAAACAATTTTCATTAGACAGTGTGAAAGATGCCAAAGTAAACATCACTCTCATAGACGTTTAAAACATTTTAAGAACAACTTTACTTTCTTTAAATAGAATTGTACACTTTTTTACGTATTAATCAATTTTATCGTTTTCGGTAAAAAAATATATTAGAGTATTTTTGTAGAAAATTGAGTGAATCCAAAGAAATTTTAACGTCATAAAATATATAATACATTTTTTTATAATTATACATGATATGTTTTACTAGATACAAAATTGGGGGATTATTGGATTTTTTTGGAATTTGAGAATTTTTTATGTCTATAAAGACTTCAGTTGTAAAACAAAATGGACGACAAATACCATCCCTTATTTACTCAAATAATATTAAATAAATATATAAAATATTTAAACGCTATCTCAGGTAGTTACTATTTTTAACACAAAACTTTCCTTTAACTTTTAACTATAAACTATTTTCAGTTCTACACCCTTAAAATTAAAAATAAACAAATAAAAGATAAAACATAAATTAATTCTTGATCCCGATAAAAAACAATACAAATTACAATAAAATCAACTCAGTAAATATTAAAATTTATAAGAGAAAATTTATGAAGGAATCAAATTAGTAGTTTTAGTGTCAAATCGATGATTAAACATTGCAATTATTTTTGTGCCAATGTAATGAACACCCAGTATATCCGTTCGAACGTAATCCAAGGAAGCGAGACTTCCACATTCTTAGATATTGTGCCATTCTTTTCTACATAACTACACCCCCTTTTCTCGACGATCTACTATGCTGTCTCATTCTCGTTCGAACGCTCGTTCATTCAGAACGCGAAATCAATGAATGTTATTTTCAGCGGAGGCCGACGTCTGCCACTAACTGACGCATACTACTCGCATCTTTCTGCAACTACGTAACTGTATTTGCGTTCCTTTTTTTCACTGACATTCTTGTAAACAAATTTTACGCTCGATCGAATCCATCCGGTCTTTTATTGTCTCTCCCAGAAGAATACTCAGCTGTTTAAAATTTCTTTTATACCATAGAACTTCGATTATCGAACCTAATCGGGTGATACATTTTTGAGTAAAAGGAAGACAATTTTTAACCCGTGAAATTTTGTTTTAACACTATTTCTAACACGAAAAGATGTCTTTTGACACCTTTTCGTTTGAATGCAAATAATTGCCAAAATTGTTGAAATTTCAAATTATCAGTTAAATGTAGATAACATGTGGAATATATTTATTGATAGATTGTTGTGATTTTATTAGAGATTATTTAATTAGGTTGTAAATTCTAGCTTCATTCATCAATCTACATAATAATATAGCGATGTACACTAAAATGCAACATGGCGGGAAATAAGCGAATATCAGAGTTATGCCGCAACTCTTGTATTTTCCGTTACAACTGAAATCAGGATTCAGTGTTGATATTTATATGTAAAATGGTTTAAAATTAGGCCTTGTCATATGTAATTCATACCAAATTAAATTTCTGTTACACGCATGAAATATCGAGCCAAAGAAGTTAATTTAACACACAAACAACAACGAAAATGTGTACTAACAGGTATTATATACCAGATTTTAACTGAATCACTGAACAAATGTGTAAAAATTGTAGCATTCAAAAATCCAGTAAAACCCGTTTATTATTTCGAAAAAACAAATCACCATAAAGTCGCTGAACCCTTAATAAACTCTCTTAACATCGACGCACAGCTGACTGATGCAGTTTAAAAATCTTTAAAGACCGGTTTCTTTGATTTGCTATTTAAGAGTTGCTCTTTGTTTACGGCACAATCCCTTTCTCAATGAAACTAATTTATTCACTGTCCAGAAGAAAAACGTGGCGAAAATTAACGGGCCGTAAAATTCTCAACGTTAATAATGACATTATTACGACGCTTAAATACAAGGCCGTGCCATTTTCAGGATATCGAAAGTGATACAGGCATCCGCATTGTCATTTTTAGCAGCGACAAACGCTCTGCGTAAAACGGATCGTCGTGAATGTAATAAATTATGGCTGCCTCGTGCGCATCTGGACTTTTAAGGGAACTCGAACTTACTTGATATTCCTTTTCCTGGTTAATCCTTTCGTATGACTTCTTCTTTACGTGTTCGTGTCAGTCTAAGAGATATAAAGTTCAACTTGAGATATAAAATACTCTAAGTATTTGAAAGACTAATGCTTATTTGTCTACTGTTAGGCTGTAAAATATAAAATGTCGGATTTCTAACCTTTCGGATATTTCGCGCCAAATCGATCGTTCTTTAGAGGTTAGGTATTTCAAATAAAGTACGTATAATACAGTTTATATAAAATCAATGACGATGTAAATCTTATTCTTCTGATTTATCATTTGTTTAACAAGTATAGTTTAGGTTTTGCAAAATTTATCTATTTTCAGAAAAATGAAGTGAGGTGAATGTATTAGCGACACGTTCTAATTAGGAACTTATGTTTATCTGATTTGATTAGAATCGATAATGAAAATGATATCTTTTATTTTACTTGTGGTTTTTATAAGAAATAAGTTTTTAGATATTTTGTCAATAAATAGGATTTTAATTTGAAAACGGTTGTTTTCTATAGAAATTTTTACTGTAAGGTAAATGTTAAGCTATTAACGATCACTTTCCCAGTGGTAATTTTTTTTTAATTGATTTTATTAAAAACGACGCTTAAAATGATATATTTTATTCAAAAATAGAAAATGACAAAAATAGAAAAAGATTACACAATTGTATTTTTTAAACAAAATTAAAAATCTGCAACCCGATTTAAATAATTTAACCGAATATTTACGTGGTCTTTTCACTTTTTAAGAGAACACACTATTAAAATCTGATTCACCTGTTTTCTTGTCACCCTGTATGTATATTATATGATATGATAATGTTGTCAGGCAATTGTAGAACCGGTTGGGAAAAACGCTTAGCCGCTGGCACGTGTACGTGAAACCCGTTGACAGGAAAGTGAGCTATGGCTCGTCAAGTTAACTGACAATCGCTGACAGACACACACACACATAAACGTACGTTTTCAGACCACACACAAAAGATAGCTACGATATGCGCGGGTGTGTGTTTGTGACTAGGATAGCGTGACTGTTTCTTTTCACGGTGTCGCACTAATTCATATGGTAATCGTGGACCCGGGAATCGTCGTCTTTATTAAGTGCATCACGTTCGACCCATTTTGTGTCCCAGGATAATCCTGAGAATTTTTGAGTTTGTATACTCAGGTGCAGTGTAGATTACTCACACTTAATTCTATAGAATCACATATATGAACTTAAAAATTTTTAAACTTTTACATTTTCAAACTTTCACGTTTTAGAATTAGCAAATTCACAAATTGCCAAATATCCAAATTTTCAAATTAAAAAATGTAGCTAATTTAAAAATATTAAATTTTCATATTTTAAGTTCTCAAATTTCCAAATTCTTAAATTCTTAAATTCCTAAATTCCTAAATTCCTAAATTCCTAAATTCCTAAATTCCTAAATTCCTAAATTCCTAAATTCCTAAATTCCTAAATTCCTAAATTCCTAAATTCCTAAATTCCTAAATTCCTAATTTTTAAATTTTCAAATTTTCAAATTCTTAAATTCTTAAATTCCTAAATTCCTAAATTCCTAAATTCCTAATTTTTAAATTTTCAAATTTTCAAATTTTCAAATTTTCAAATTCTTAAATTCTTAAATTCCTAAATTCCTAAATTCCTAAATTCCTAAATTCCTAAATTCCTAAATTCCTAAATTCCTAAATTCCTAAATTCCTAAATTCCGATACTTCCAAAGGTTTAAACTTGCAAATATCCAAATTACTAGATTTCCTAAATATTTAAGTTTCTAAACTTTTCAAGTGTCGAAAATACTATATTTCCTAAATATTTAAATTTCTAAACTCCAAAGTTTTCAAATATTAAAATTTCTAAATTTCCGAATTTTTATACTTCCAAATTTACAAAATTTTCAAATGTTTAAGTTTTCAACTTTCCAAATTATTAGTTCCCCCAAATATTTAAATTCATGGATCTCAAAATTTAATAATACTCAAGTTATTAAATTTCTACATTTTCGAGTTTTCAAATCTTTTAATTTTCACATTTTCAAATTACCGCATTTCCAAACTTCTCCATTTTTAAATTCCTAAATTTGAAATTTTGTAAATGAAGAAAGATGAAAATACTTTTACAATAAATACATATAAAAAAACGAAAGATTTTGGTCTTAGAAAAAAATTCCACTTGATAATCAATCTCTGCACAGTTTTATCATGTAACTGTTGATTTTATTCGACACATAATACGATTATCTAAATGCGTTGCTCTACTTATAAAATTAGGAATAAACTCTGTTAATAATTTACCACGTTTCTTATCATCATTAACTTCATACATCTTTCCATTGTTTCCACTTTTAATCGCCGCATATGTAGCAACAAATTCCTCTTGGGAACAACATTTTCATAAATTTGACTAACAATGTCAATAATATGTCTCGTATCGCAACAAGAAAGAAGACCGAGTAAATCGCGTAATGAGCTTCGATAACTGTTATCGATTCAATAGCGCCGCTTTATTATTCCGTTCCATAAACAATTTCCATCCGATACAGATTATTATTCCATAAACAATATTCTTCTCAGGCATTGCACTCGTAATCGCTTGAGAAAATATTAGAGTAATCATCTTATGAAATATACAGCTAATTAAAAAAAGAGGAAATTATCGCTTCTGCATTACTCAATGATGCATACCAGAAACGTCATTTTTTAGATGATATTGAAGACTTTAATGTAGCCAATATTGATTTAATTTAATCAATTTCACTTTACCATAATAAAATATAAACAATTAGCCCTAGTTTTCCTTCGATATCATTTTGAATTGGTTATTAAATTCTATAGTCATATTTATTAATTTTCCTCACCATTATAAATATTCAGTTTTAATTCAAATTCAGTCAAAAATAATTCTTTTTTATTAAACGGATCAAATGATCGATTCATAAAACTGCACTAAGGGTGATGTATTATACATGTCATAACCATAATTACGACCAGATACACATACACAATACTAGAAATGCTAGAAGCTAATTATGCGTTCTATTTTCGTTATTTAAATGTATGAACATTGTTTTTATTGATACTTGTAATAAAAATCCTATTCTTCGTTAGAAAAATATTTTTACTTAATTCCCTACAAAACAATTAATGCTACTTTCCTGATGGTAGGACAAAAGTAACAGTAATAGTAACTGCGGAGAAACTAAATTTTGGTAAACCAATAACTTTCTCATTTCTATACTTTTAAAAGATGATTGGCAAATATGTCAAATGTTGCTTATGTCCCCTTACCACTTATAAAAATGTTACCTATCCCCGCACCCTCCTGCTACAGAAGACAATAAACTATCGAATGGCCGTAGAGTACCGGCTATAGTACTCTCGATGTATAATTTTGACTCACCCTGTACATGCCCTCAGCCGTACTGAATCGCGGCAGAACTCAAAGTTCCAGACGAATGACAACGAAAGGAATGGCTACGAATCATGGTTCCCTTGAGTCGCTAATTTCTGCTGGTTGCGGCCGGTAAAACGTAGTTAATCGTCGAGCTCGTTTGAAGGGATCGTTGGTGAAACAGCAAAATGAATAGCCATGGTTATTTGGCTGGAAAGGGTGGAACGGGCCGCTCGATGGGGGAGAACGCGAGCCGAGAGGTGGAGGGCGGACTGTCATAAATTTAAGCAACAATTAACATTCAGAGTCGGTCTGTTCCCACAGACCGCCATACGTATCTGTATCGCCGTGAGCGGCCATAGAAGAGGAGCACAAGCATACCGCTTTGGAACAAAGTCAGCTCCGGCGTTGCAGCCACGTGAAAAAGATGCATATGCCTTCTCTCGCGAGTGTGCGCCGGCCGGCGCGAAGAGAAAGGAACGAAACGATAGAGATAAAGGTAAAAGGAAAAGGGAGGACGATACATCGTTCAGAGGTTACAGGTTAAACTGTTCTCTCAACACCGTTCCTGATTTATTAATCATCGTTGCAGCCTCAGGCTACCTATATTATTATCCTCTTTCCATCTGCCACTTCATTTTTCTTCTCGAAAATCATCCTCGCGATTTTTACCTCGAACATGACACCATTACTGCGTTCAAAGTCGCATTACCGGGTTCGACAGTGCCTGGGTGTTGACGATGCCCGTTGGGGTAACTAGGGGTTTTTCTCTGGGGTGGCCCTGGGACTCAGCTTCACTAATGGGGAGCGGGGACGTAACTAATATTTTTTACATTTCACATATTATCCCAGTCACAAGGGGGTATAAAATAGAATTATATTATAAGGAAGCATGTTTAACGTTCTTTCATTTGAACTTTAGCTTTCTCGTGATATGTAGTCGAAGTCACACTTTCTGCAATTACTGACGTTACTTTCGTCCTGATGGATCAGGAAATACTAATCATTTTGAAGAACATTAAGTAATAATAATTTGTCTAACGTAGAATAGGATTTTTACTACAAGAAGCAGTCAAAGATAACACTTAAATAAATATATTATACATTAAGTAATAATAAAAACAATATATATATATATACATTTAAATAACGGAAAACAGGATAAAAAACTAGTTTCGAGCATTTATTTGGTATCATGTATGTGGTTTATAAATTTATTTCTGATTACGGTTATGATACATATGATACGACACTTTTACTACAGTTTTTACAATTAGAGACGTGTATATTTGGGAATTTGAGAAATAGAGCGTTTGAAAATTTAAAAATTTAAGAATTTCGGAAAGTGGTATAGAATTTCAGGATTTGAAAATATAGTAATTTGGTCATTTACAAATTTAAGGATTTGAAGAGTGAGATATTTAGAAATATGAGAGTATGGAAATTTGAGTATCTAGGAATTTGAAAATTTAGTAATTTGGTCATTCAAAAGTTAGGGAGTTTAAAAAGCTAGATTTAGAAATATGGGGATATGGATACTTTAGCATTAAGAGAATTTGGAGAATTGGCAATTTGAGAATTCGAAAAGTTGAGAACTCCTAGTTAGGGGATATGTTACATCGGAAATTGGGTAAAGGAGATTTGAAAACTTAGAAATTGGTGATTTGAAAATTTGGGAATTTCGGGACTGGAGTTAGGTTCAAAACTTTCGAAGTGGGACATACAGGAATTTCAGAAGTTGGTATTTGACAATATAAACATATCGAAATTCAGAGATTTGGAAATTCACAAATTTGTTAATTTGGAAATTTATAAATTTGTGTTTTTGAAAATTGTGATTTCTCAATATACAGTTGGTGCAGATCATTATTTTTTCCACCATTTTTTCCGGAAATAAGGAGAAAGTTATATGAATACAATCAGGACTAAAGCTTAATTATTATAAATCTTCGGAACTTATTTTTTTTGCATTATAATTGGAAGATCTTGATTAAACTATCATTTACAAAAGTACGCAAAAGATTCTCTATAGAGATATGTACATATATGTTTTTATTACCTTCTTATTTTTATAAAATTCCATAATAGAACTATATTTAAAAAAAATACAAGTATGACGAAAAGTATTTAAGTATACAAAATGTATTACCAAAAATGACCGAAACGTGTATTCAAGTATGAATCATCCACATTTTTCTTTTTTTTGTCATAAAGCTGGTACCCTTGTAATATAAATAAGCTTTTCATAATCATTAATCAAAACGATAAAATACTGCAAGTAACAAATTATAAATTATTTTAAATAAAGAAAGATATTGGTATTCTTATTAGTGGTAGATTATGGGTTTCAGTAGCATAAGTCTACCACAAAGCAACCGAAACGTATCACACTGTCAACTACAATTTATTTAAGCTGATCCGCAATCATTTCATTTTTGTATTAATTGAGAATAAAAATCAGATCTCAAGCATTAAATTGATACACCATAAGAGTAATTTTGTGACATTTTTTGGTCATCAAATCGTATTAAAATTTCTATCTTTCACAAGTCGCTATTTCGGATTAATATATCTAATTCGTAATTAGACTAATTAATGTGATGTCTTTTACTGTGAATATTTTTTTAATACAGAATTTTAATTTTATAAAATCAAAAAAAGTATGGGTAACTTTCGTAATTGATTTTATTATTAAAGATGGAATTCATAAATTATACAAAAAATGATGTACAGCCCTAGAAAATAGTAATCAAAGTTTCTATATCTTAATTTTCACTATACAATACTCGTAATTAGTGTATTTTATAACTGAATATGGTATATAATATATTCATATCATAACTAAAAATTTATTTCACTGATACATATTTCAATTTATTTATAATTTATTCTTAATACATCATCCTGTAGGTACTTAATCGTGTACTTGTTAAAATATTATTGATTACTATAGTCTAAAAAAACTAAGAATTTTAAGCAAATTTCAAGATATTTATAAAATTCATATGTCCCAATAAATGTTTATATAATTTGATGAAATATACTTGTAATAAATACTACACTGCAACAATTAACTGTTTAAATGAAATGTATATTTTATATAAATTTTAATTGCAATTCAATTAACCAAATTTCAAACTTTTTATCCCTTTCTATCCAGAATTGTGAAATTACAAAAAATCAATTTACATCGCAAAATAAAATTGAATACTGATTAAATTTGAATACTTTTCGTTTATATTTTTTTTTTTTATATTAAAATAAATTACTTTTTTAACTCATAAATTATTCTGATTGTGGACGAATAATTCGTATGAATTTCATTTAAAATACAATCAGATAAAAGTTTTTTATTTCATTTATTTACGGATAACTCTCTTTATACAGAAAGAAATATAATATAGGAAAGAAGGTTCCAGATATTTTATAGTTTCACAAATAGAATAAATAAGTCACAACTACCTGTCGCATAACATGAAAATGTAACATAAATAAAAATGAAAGAAAGTCGGTTAATTAATATCTGTTACATTCATACGATCCTTAGAAACTCAAGTTAAATCATCCTTAGTCACTAAAGTTAATCTTACTAAAAATACTTACAAATATTATCTATTTACAGGATGAGTTCTTGTGAACAAAAAGACGTACAATGTAGTAAAAAATTAAATATATCTTAGATTTATAATCACTTAGAACAAAGAGAACACAAATTAAAAATTAAATAAAAAGAGGATGAAGAAATAATGTAATAAAATAATATAAAACTTATAGATGTAAGAGAGTGAATTAGCTCTGTATAAAAATTGACAATTCAATCGGCGTATGGTTACGCAGTAACACGTAATCAAAGAATTGATAGTCGGTAAAAGTACGTCGAAACATGTACATCATTGGTTATTTTATTTCTGCTTTAAAAATATCTAATAGTAGTTTTATAATAAATACAAGTATATGACTTATTTTGTCTGCCATCTTAATAAAAAAGATTACATACATTAATAAATAAACTACAAACAAATGTTGAGTCATGTGAAAACGGTAATTGTGAAATATACTTTTACATATTTCCCTCCAGTCAAATTTCCTAACCGCCCCTATCCAACATAATCTTTCAACGATTAAAGTACGTATTGTATACCTCGCTATAACTAACACCGAACAGTATAATCACAATTGATAACAATTTTATTAGCACTCCCTATTCGCATTAGATGCCCAGAGCGTTTGAATACGTATAATAAACATCTTACTGCTTTTCTCTTTGTCCTTTTTTCGCTCGCCGATAGCATCAATGGCTATGTATCACAACTTCGTGTAATACAACACCAAGCACGTTTATCTGAGCATACCCATACGATAAGATCGTGCCGTTATCGATATCTGTTCTTATCGATCAAAGGGCTTGAGGATAATAACGTTCAACGATGTCGTAGGAGGTAAGAGAGGAAGATCTTTGAGACTGATCTCGAGTCGCGACTCTGATCGCTGTTTCTTCCCACGTTCTCATTACATCGGATTATTACTTTGCCTCTTTTTATTAAATCAACTTGGAAACAAAGATAATTGTTGTCGTCGAAAAATTCGAGCGAATAATGCTGTTATTTATTGTCCTAGGAGAATTAATTGTTAATACAGGGCGAGCTTAGGGTTTATTCAAATCAACAATGTGAAAATAATTGCTAAGGTAATACATAGAGATGGTTCAAATGACAATACATTGCTACGATAGTTCAGATAATTATTCTATTTGAAAATGTTATTTCAGATAACTTTACTATTTGAAGATGTCATTTGAGGTAATTATGCTATTTGAAAATATTGTTTGAAATAATTATGCTGTTTAAGAATGTTAGTTGAAATAATTATAATATTTGAAGACGTTATTTGAATTAATTACGCAAATTGAAGATGTTAATAGAGATAATTACGCCACAAGATGTTAATTGCAATAATTATGCTATTAGAAGATGTTATTTGAAATAAATATGCTATTTGAGGATGTTAGTTGAAATAATTACACGTTTGTTTACTTGAACAGTCAGATGATTTTCTTTTTATAAATTATTTCACTATATGGATTTGAAATGAAGTAATCTTGCATTTTATGTTATTTGATAAAATATACATTGAAATAGTTTTTAAAATTTTTTCTACTTCAATGATGTTATCATCGCCAACTGCATTAGACCTGATTAAAAGAAATACATATGTATTGTATGTTTGTAATTCCTCCTTACAAAGATCTTGCGAATAATTAATTTTTCCCAAATTTGCATCAGCACCATCAAACCTCATTGTTTTTATTAAAAGCTATATTCAATTTTTATTAAAAGCTGTTCTATTCTGACATAATTTTTCAAATACAAGAAAACTATCTATACATATAATTGAATAAATTGTATAAGAGATTCTTTTACAGTTTTAGATATTGTTAGTTATTAATAAAACAGAAAATATATAACCTTCCTGTTTTCTCGCTTACGATTTTATTACGTGACATTTAAAATATTTTTTGTACAAATATTTAAATAATTTATTTGTGAGAAAAATAATTCCTCAAGTAGGAAACAGAAAATTGAAGTACTCCGAAATTAACTTAATAAATGTTGCACTAAAAACATTAACTTCATATAAATCAGTGGGAGCAAATATTGAAAAAGGTAACAAAAATTGAATTAAAAATCTATAATTAACGTTAATAACTGATATTCATAATGATGCAAAAAGTTAAATAATTTATATGTAATTGAAGCTGAAGTTAATTTTATTTATTATAACTAACAACCAATATATTTTATAAAAAACAAAAGAACCATGTGAACACAGTTTGATAATTTTATATTACGAACAAAATTTACCTCTACTTCGTTTCTCCTCAATTTCTAATTAACTTTCAAAGTTTTTTCCAATCACAAACAAAATTCCTAACTTGCTTTTATTTTATGTCAGTGAATGTTAATAAATACATATAATGTAAATATGCCTTGCATAAGTGCTATATCATGCAAAAGATATAATATTAGATCAGAAACCATTATAACTCACTCACCAAAGACGACCATCTATTTCTTTAACAGGAAAATATATTATCTATGAGCTCTTCACATTATCTGAAGAATATTATCTCCCTATGCAAATACACTATTTTAAATTACACCGTACAATCGACGTAAAAAGTACTCGTACATCAATTAGTTTCAAGCAACATTTAATAAAATTACGATCTATTAATTTTTGTTAAATACTAAATTTGTAAATACTTTCTGAAATTTTTAAAACCAAAACAAAGAAAAAAAGGAACGTACACAATTTGTAAAATTAATAAATGAAGTCTGAAAATCGAGAAAAATATAAGAACAATTAATATTCGTACCATTTTTACTCCATAAAATTTGCAGTAGAGTTTATAATACACTACGTAAAATAAATTAAACAATGGTTTACAATCATATACAATCACAGGTAAATTTATAATTATACAGAATCATTTTACAATTATATACAAACATAGCTAAAACTCTATCTTCAATAATTAGATTTATTTAATGAGTTTGTATATTACGTTATCCCTTCGTTGCATGAATTTTTTAGTTTTGAAAAATGTGTATTTTAAAATTTTCACAATTAATGTTAATAAGAAAATGGCAATGAATAAATTCTGAATTAAAATAATTTATTTATAAATGATACAATACTGTAAATTTTCAACATTTTTGAAACAGGGTTAAAAAAATTGTGATTAAGAAAAATTAGAAATGTTTTCAATAATTTCGTTAATTATTAAATTTCCTGTACCTTTATGCTTGATTAAATACAAGAATTGTATAATATATTATTTTATGTAGCATATTTGCAGCAAGGAGTTAAAATAACATGAAAATTAATATATAGATATAATAAAACAAAATGAAAAAGATATTTTAATAAAAAATCAATTACAAAATATACTTTCAGAGCAACAAAAAATGATAGTAAAGTGGTCTGAAAGGAATACTTCGTAAATAACACGAATCGAATGAAGGTACTATTATAACACGTCAATGGAGTTACTAGAACGAAATGATTTTAACAAGCGAGATCCAGTTCAACATTTACAATTTTCAACACTGTATGATATTACATATTGTTTTACGAAAAGTACCTTATAAAACATAATTTTCCTAAATGCTGTTTGAAATTGAATAGCGTACGAATATTTTCTATATCAACTGAAATGCCTCACATGATGAAATCAAAATTAAAAAGTTCGATCACTCGTTAAAACTGTTATTTCTGAAAATGTTATCACACTCTGAAACGAGGCAGTGATGCGACCACGTATCAGCTGCTATAAAATCAGTGAATTATTCAACGATACTCGATACGATGAAGTCAAACCGCGATCGTGTATAACCGCGAGCAAACTAGCACTCCATATGACGCCGTCCTCGCCAACAGCTGACTGTTTGTGCACTTAACTACATACGCTAATCGCTAATTACACATTGTCGTAATTATCGACTCATTGTTCGAGCGTACTGAATAAATAAATTATGCGAAAGAATATGTACAGCAATTTTATCTCGGATGCTGTAGCGTTCAGCCCCCCAGGCGGTCCCACCTCGATATGTTAATCTTGCAATTGTGAATTGTGCTCCTTTTAAGGGGGTGTCTAATCTTTATGTGACATAGTCTACTTTGCCATTTGAAAAGGGCTTGTGCTCAGAATAGAAAAGCGGAAAGTAAAATTTGAATTTATGCTATTGCTTATTTACACTTTTTGCCTCATCTATGTATATGTGGGTGACACTTAAATTTTCATATGAATCTACCACCTACTATATTATTAAAAATTCGTTGACTCACTACGAAGTAAGATATTTATATGTGACAGGAAGATGATAAAAATAGGATAAAAACAAGCATAAACCAGATCAAATCCCTATTATTTCTAAATTATTTCTATATAATTAATTTTGTACACATTACGGATTAGTATTTAACGTAATATTGAACGTAATTTTTCGTCGAAAACTTAGATTAATAAAAACAAGGGGGGTTGATATATTTATGTAACGCGCTATATGCATTTTAACAGCTGACAATGTTAATAATTATCAAAAATGAATTTTTTCACTGATAATTACTATTTTACGAATATATATTGTATCCCTCAATAAATCTTTCAAAAATAAAAAAATCTGGACTACTAATTTTGAAATATCATTCGTAAGAGGTTACAATCAGATATTTCGAGACAAGAGCTCTAAATCTAATTTCACTCAATTTAACTAATGTCACGACAATATAAAACTGCTTTTTCTGCGTCGACGACTTCCTAACAAAACCTAGTGTGATTTCTATCTGTACCATTACCTTCCTAATGGCTCTATTTCCATAATCAAGTGAGATAGCGATAGAAAGAAGTCGTAATTTGAACACTTGGATAACCACAAAGTATTATTAAGATGGCATATTGTAGATTGTTGTACCGAGATTTAACTTGCATGCTGAGTTTATTACTAAACATCTGTTTGATAGCTTATTCTTAACAAAATAGCTTCAATTTTCTTCATCATTTTGAACGATGCGGAATGTCTCAATTTATGGAGTATTTATTTCTTGAAAGTATAGAGCTTTCATAATGTATCAGAGACTCAAAACATCAAAGTTTAAAATTTGTAAAATAAACAATATTATACTATGATACATACTGGTGTAGCATACTTATGTTAAAATTTAATCAATTTCTACTGCATACAAGTTTGACGATGCTTCACTGTCGTTAAGTGTAAAACAATGTATGCAATAGTTTTTTAACTAAAATTTCTTTCGTTTAGTTTTAAATAAATATACATATATAGAAATACAGAATTACATCAATGGATGCTTGAGTACTTTCATACGGAAAAGGAATTCAGTTTTGATGATTTAGTATTACCAAAAACTAGACTTGACATCGCTTGTCATTGAGTTGCTATTCATGAAACAGTCTATTTTAAGGACTCTTACTCTACAAATGCGGTACGAACTTTTAATAGAATTTAACACTTATGCTATTATTGAACACTTATTTCTTCTTCTTTTTCGTCATAGGTATTTTACGTCGAGTCGACTGCAAGGTCATTGGCGACTTGTGCGTGCCTGTATATTTTGTTGAACATGTTTGCTTCCTTAAGGAATTTTATGGTGTCACTTATGTGGTCCTGGGCTGAAAGACTGTTTCCGGTTTTATATCATACTTCTGTCTTTGGGAAAATTTCAATGAGACAGACTCGAAGGCCTATTCAGATTATAATGATATAATTTATTAGTTACTAACATGATACACTATTACTGTATATAACATTATTAACACATGTTAATATCTTGTATTTTCACTCTTTGCTTTAGTAACAGCTTGTATCCTTTCCGGTATGCTTCGTATACATTGCTCGATCATATGCTTTATATCTTCATTATTTTCCCAAATATCTGTAACTCTTTTCAACTCAGATAATGCGGTTAGAGAGTTGTAATCTGGTCTTTTGATTAGGCTCCAGATATTTTCTATGGAATTCACCAAATTTCTCCTCGTGCACTATCGATACTCGATATTTGATTATTATCACGATAGTAACAAATCAATTGCTATGTATATATTGATATCAACGTATTTAGTAATAATTTTGCATAATTTTGCAAGTGAAATTTTCGTACGTGGTCCTAATTCGATGATCAGGAATTGTATATTACATACGATGATCACACCAAATGGATTCAATCGACCCTATGACGCACATGATATTTATCAGCTTTCTTCGAATCGCTATCCAACAACTAGAATTATTTTTAGCATGAATGTTTTTTGTTAAAATTTTTGCGATTGATTCATCTGACGCGTATAGCTCGTAACATTATTGATTACGTTAGAAACAGAGTATTGTTCCTGGATTTGACGGTTCTGATGCATTATATCTTGTCCCCAGGATCTAAATAGATATATTCGTCAACTTCATTCTTCTACAACACACTACCCCCCACGATACTTTATGCGATCTCGCATTTACACTGTTTTTGAAATAACAGATGTAAAGAAAAAACTGGTAAAAGTGAACATTTTGCAATACAAATGCAAGCATCAAATTTTTATATTTTTGATTTCTTTATTACAAAACTTGAACTTGAAGATTTTTTACAATTTTATGATTAAAATGAAATCAAATACGATTTAATTTGTACTACACTTACTGATTTAATTTTTAATATTTTTGATTTATTTATTTATTTATTTTATTATTTTATTGTTGGTATTCCGAGGAATCAATCTTTAGTGTGATTCAGCATAAATATCTAAAAATTTATCTAATTACAAGACAGTAAAAACATGTCTTACTATTACTATGAAATTACATGATTTCATTGAGATAAGTGTGTCGATAAAAACTTAATTCTTTCAAGGTCATTTAACCTAAGTATCATCACAGTTTTCTTAAACGAATTAATATATTTTTATTTCTATGATATAGCTTTTGAGAAGATTTTAATTAGATAAATTGTTAGATAAAACCAAAACAATGACATTCCAAATGTTAGCATTGAATGTCATATTTCAAATAATGTACTTTTGAAACATCTGTGGATAATAAAAACTTTGTATTTCATAAAATTGTATTAACTGTTTAAAATTACGACGTAATAATATTTATAGTTCTTTTTCTACGTAATGTTCCTGAATTATCCGTTTTCTAAAGGACCATTTTTTAACACCCTCCTTTGCATGTCTGTAAATTTTAAGTACATCAAATTTTTCAACGATTGCATGTCATAACATATAAGTTTGAATTAGTACTTTTCACTGATAGTGTAAATTAAATATAATTTAACACGAACTAAATTTAGTTCATTAATTTCAGTCTATTTATATTTCAGTAGTTTATTTAAAATCTGATATCGTTTCAACTGTAAAATAATTTAATAACGATCATTCGGGAGTTGATATTTAGAGGTGATCAAGAATCACTCAATAATTCTTGATTCCAATCGCCAAATAGTTTATAAAAACGGGTAAAATTTTAATTACCAATTTTACTTTCTCTCGAAAACTTATGTAAAGTACTAAAATAATAGACACTTGAGTAGCATATTGGTTAGAGGTGGTTACGTGTGAATTTTGTAAAACCTTACTGGCGAAAACGCTCGACAACTTTGATTCTATATTTTTTCGCAGTTGAAAAAGAGTGTCGCAACGATTCGTTTGCAAAACTTTCATCGAACATCTCAGATGGAGAAGTGTTTATTAAAATTAAGTTTATAGAATTCTTATTTGCTTCATTTAAAATTAGATTCTATTTGTTAATAAAATTCTTGATATTACAATTTTTTTTTAAATAAAACTTATTTCCGTTGTATTAAATAAAATATAATCGTGCGTTTAATTATTCCGTCTCGTTTCTGATTTACTACACTTATAACTAAATTGCAAATTTTGTAAAAAATGTAATTATTCACCGTGAAACTGTTTATCACCACGAAGAAATTCAAATGTAGCAAAAATGTTCGGAGAACCGGTAAGCAATTGCGAGTGTTTGCGACAACAAAAACTGCGATCCTTTCTAATTGATCAAAAAACAAGAAGAAAAGAGAAGGTGCGCACCGTTGAATGCAGGTACAGAGGAATAAGAAGATTCACGCATCGGCTTCGAACAACGAAGCAGAATAAACGACAACAAACAGAAAAGAAAGGAAAAAGAGAAGGGCAGAAGGAGGAGAAGGAAGAAGAGAAGAAACGGAAGGAAGAGGGACGGAGAGTTTGCAAAATCGACGTGGCAAGAGCCTGGAGGTGGACGACGCGTAGGGCAATAAATATCGTGCGATTAGATCTTCGAAGCAGCCGCTGTTGGGGTTGCTTACGAACAGAGGGAGCGTCTATTAATCACTCGACGTTAATCAAGCCAACCGCTAAGTAGGCCGCCCCATGGCATTAAAGTGCATTGCCACGTACACTCGAGTGCAATATAGGCAACTTTCAGATAAGGAGAAACGTAAACTTGATCATTTCTCAATTCACAAATTTTCGTGTATCCAAATATGGTCATTTTTGCTATCGAATTTTTGAGTTCATGAAGTTACAAATTTTCGGAAGTATCAAATTATCAAATGTTTAAATTTTTAGGTATTCAGATTTTTAAATTCTATAATAATTCCCTAAATTCCTATAGTACTAGGTTTCGGAAATTTCTAAATCCTCTAATCCACAGTTTCGCTAACTTTAATATTTTTTTATCTCAGAGTATCTAAATACATATGCATGTAAGATTCTGGACAGTCAAATCGCTAAATACTCAAACTTCAAGATTCCAAGTGTTCAAATTCCCCAATCTCCAACTTCCCAAATTCCTAAATTCTAAAATTTCTAAATTCCTAAATTCCGAAATCCCCAAATACTTAAATTCCCAAATATCTAAATACCGAAATTTTTAAGTTCTTAAATACCTAAATTTTTTAAATCCTAAACTCCTAAGTTCCTAAATTCCTAAATCCACAAATTCACAAATTTACAAATTCCTAAATACCTAAATGCCTAAATTCCTAAATTCCTAAATTCCTAAATACCTAAATATCCAAATCTCTAACCTCCCAAATTCACAAATCTCTAGGTTCTCGGATTGCCAGAATTCCCAAACCCACAAATTTCTAGATTCAAATATTTCTAAATACATATAATAATCCCCAAGTACTTAAATCCCAATATTTATAGATCTCAAAAAATCTTAATTTTTAGATCTCCATATCCCTAGATTCCTGAATCTGCAAATCATCAAATTATGTTCCCTAGACTAAATTTCAAAACCACCAAATTTCTAGATTCCCGGATCTTTCAATTGTTGAATCCTGAATAATCTCTAAAAATGTACGGAAGACTTTCTTTCTGGTTGCAATATTTTTTATACGGAAGCCAAATTTGCTCTTGACTGTACAGCAACGGACCCGGTGTCAGCGACATTCGGTTCAAGATTTTGGGCAGTCAGAAAATCGATGTTCACTTAATTAATAATAAGCAAATAATAAAATTTAGAAATTTGATAACTTAAGAATTATAGAATATAAAATTTAGGAATTTAAAGAATTCACAATTTAAAAATTTGGAAAATTGGAAAGAACCTAGTAAATATCTAAATTTGGAAATGTGAAAATTTTAGGAATATACAAATCTAGTAACTTTTAATTTCACTCGCCTGATGAATTTCTAATACATTTATTCAGATTTCGTATTCGCTATTAGCAATTTACTTCCAATTGAAATTTTCATAATAAATATAAGAAACACACATGAATTACATACATATACATATATACCAAACATGAAAGACGTATGAAATAATTTACAATATGTGAATACATTAATATTTTAAAATCTTCTGAACACAATGTTTTTCTCGTTTCTTTTATAAATAGATACATTTGCACCAATATCCACTTTTAGCCAATAATTAATAAAATTTCAAAACTCAATAAAAGTCATATTAAATAACTTAAATCTAATGAATGTATTTAAAGAAGTTGATAATAGAATAAAAAGAACATTTCAGTATTAAAAATTGAACTGAGTGAATTTGAACTAATATTCCAATTGAGAAAATTAGAATTAGCATTGTTTGTTTGCAAATTAGAGTTAGAATTAAATCTACAATCAAATAAGTGTACCTTTTTATGGATTAATTTGACTAACTATAAACAATACAATATTTACAACTAATATAATGTACCTTATATTGATTTTTAGAAGATAAAATTTGTATAATGATTTTGATAAGATAAATTAATAAATGCAAAAAAACATGTAATTAACAGTATCATAACAGAAATATATCAATTTTCATGTTATATAATTATAAAACATCGTGGTAGTCAATAAAGGAGATATAAAAAAAGATGTAATTTTTAATAATAATTGTATTAGTATAACAGTAAGAGTACAGTAACAAAATTAAATTTAATATAAATATAATATACATGAAAAAAACGTAACTGCGAATATAACGAATAGTAAGACAAATGATAAATAGATCGTATTAAAAATTCAGAGAGTAAAGATCGTATTACATTGAGAGAGATTATTTTCAAATATATTATATTTATATTAAGTTAAATTATCTTACTGCTTTTTTATTGTTATACTACTACATAATCTTCTAACAAATATGCAGTGTTACATTTAAAATTTGACTTCACAACACGAGATTACAACAATGGGATCCTGTACCTTGTACTAACAATTTTTTATCTGGAACATAATGTGCCAAATTGAGTCCTTTTTTTACTTTAATTTAAAAGACTTAACCTACAATATTAATTTCTGTTCTAATTAAAAAAATTGGTTTCGTAATACATACTAAATGTTATGAAAATATACAGAGGTTGCAAAATTAAAACAGCTGTGTCTTTTAAACAAATTCTGAATCAGGAAAATGATTTAAATGACTAATTAGTTTTTTTATTAAATTTTTTTCATTTGAAAAATTAATTCTACATCTGATATTGAAAGTAATGGCACTAGACAAAGTCATTTTGACTGATTGGTAGTTCTAGCGTTAAACGATTACATTCTTATATATCCAATAATTGGATAATTTATCTTATATAATTCCACTCTTCAATTGTTGCAAACGAATAAAAGTTGTGTTTATTATTCACTATTAGGCTGAACACCCTGTGTAAATACATCTCCATTAAATTCTTTGGATAATCAGAGATGTAGATAAATAAATAGATAAGGGAATAGATGTATAGATAAATAGATCGAGGAGAAGTGAAAGGGAAGATCAGATTATCTGTTCGAATACGGACCCCTGTGTGGTTAACTTTTTTAGTCGTCTATTATTGGAGCGAAAGGCTTCTACCTACCGCAGGCCACGTGCGCATCTCTCTCCTCATTTTTAAGGAATTAATCAGAGCTAATTGCCAATCTGTAAGAAGAGGGAGATAGGACCCTTCTATAAAACTGAATTACAAGGTTCCTTCGGATTGTTTCGACTTCAACAGTTTAATTCGATATTTTACTCAACATTTAATTTATGACGCGATGAAATCGAAAAATTGTTAACGATGTAGCGATTAAAGTTGAAATTAGTTAGTTCTTTATTAATTCTTTGTCGATGTTACAGTATTTTATGATTTTCAGAAGTGCACGCAAGTTTCAAATTCTTAAACTCACAGGTTTCCAAATTTCAAAATTTTCGAACGAAGTTATAGATTTTAGGAATCCGAAATTTCACACTTTAAATAACTATCCAATTTTTCAAATTTAAGACTCTTACAAATCTATATCCCCAAATTCTCAAATCTCCAGGTTTCTTCTACACAAAAATTTTCAAGCTCTCAAATTCCTAAAGAAACTTAAAATTATAAATTTTCAAACTCCCAAATTTCATCATTTTTAAGTCTGCAACTTTCCCAATTTACATATCCCGAAATTAATAAAAAAAATAACTAAACAACTAAAATATTACCCGTGTAATTAACGATTAAAATAATTAATTAATTTTGATAGTGCGACA
The DNA here is from genome assembly GCA_945859555.1 of Megachile ligniseca. Lineage (NCBI taxonomy): Eukaryota > Metazoa > Arthropoda > Insecta > Hymenoptera > Megachilidae > Megachile > Megachile ligniseca. The sequence continues at coordinate 1,642,622 of OX243785.1, forward strand.
AGTCCATTTGGATACAATAAAATATTTATTTCGTTTAGCCAGCACTGCTAGATAATAGACACGCATTATCAGAAAATACAGAAAATGTCTATTATACCAATATTTTTAAATTTATTGATATGCAAATCCTTAAATATCTCGCAAGAAGAAGAAATGAACTTGCCCCACTTTCCGAATAAACGGCTCGTATATGCAATTCGATAAAATAGCACTTCGCCATTTAAACGATATTTCGTGTTTCCAAAGTAGTTTCCAAACTTAATACAGAAAGCACTCGACCAATTCAAAAGCTGAGAGTGTCTGTTGCAAAATATTTGACAGAAATAACCGGTCGATATCTATCAAGCGTGAATTCGAGTTATGTTACGATACATACATACATTTTGAATGCATCGCACCTTGATGGAATGTAAAACTTCCGTTAAACGGCTGGTCGAAAGTCGAAACTGGAAAAGCAGCGAAAAAGGGAGAAAAAGAAAGGAAGAATGAAAGAGGAAGTAAACTCTTTATGGACTTGTTTGTCGCTGCACGGCTTTTTAGAAATTATTCGAAAAGTTCGAATCCGCGTCAGAACATAACCGCAAGATCGTTTTAGACGATCATACGACAGTTAGGTTAGGTGACTTCCTCTTTTACAGTAATTGAGTATCGAATACCAGAATTTTTATAAACAACAGTTTGAATCACGAGATTCACTTTGTAAGTCTAATTTCCACTTAATTCTTATTTTCGAAGTTTCTGAATCAATTTCTGGTGCATGTATACGCGCCATTTTGGTTCAACTTCAATTTTGTTATTTCCGTAAGCGCTCGTAAAAGAGAACAACGCAGTGAAGTACAAAAAACCGTGCTTTTCTGAAAAAGCGTATCATAAGAGTGATACATAAGCTTCGTTAAAATGTTACTGATGGAGCAATCAAATCTGGACAACATTACATTGCACAATATTCGAGAACTTTTGTTATAAAATATACATTTGAATATATAAAAGAAAGATGAGGTTTTAATATTCTTATTTTACATTAAAATTCAAGATAACACTATTAGAATTTGAAATAACAAAACAAAATAAGGAAGAACATCATAATATTAATTTGAACTAACATTCAATTTTGGTATACGTTTTTGAAGGAACGTTAAATGACACTTATTAGCGGACGCAGCAAAAATTATTAATATAATATATAAGAGTTTCAATATAATTTACAGTAATCACATGTATAATCGTCAGAGCATCCCGAAATATCAACACAAGACTCGGGTGCTCATTTTTGGCACACTGAACACTGAATCCAGTCTTAGTTGCTTTCTAAACAAACTATTCTGATGTTCTGACTATTCTTAGCTTTTAATTCTAACTTTATTTACTGTTTATGTTGCTGAGATGCACCGAAAAGCAACATGGTAAATAGTAATGCAAACTTCAATTTAGTGTTGTTTTTTTTAACCAACGATAATAGGCTATTCTGTATTTATCGAATAACCTAAATAGCAAGAACATTACTTCCTATAGTTTTTACACAGTATATTCTTTTGAATTAGAATTATTGAAATGGATAAAACTACTGTATGTAAGTGTAAATTGGAAGTAGGTAAAGTATCCTTGATAAGGACCGTATGTTTTCTTTAGACTGTATGTAAGTTAATGAGTTAAAATAACATATGAAAACGTTACTCGTAGAGTGCGGATATTTATGCACTTCTGACACATGAAAGCATACAAATCATATTTAGATCCCACATCTTGATTCAATTCACTCTTTTCAAATTTTATTGGAGAGTAAATCAAAGGTGCAAAAATCTTAGAGACAGATGTGGACATATTATTTTTACACTATTATTATTGAGACTAGACGCATTAGAATTAAATAAATTTACTATCGGCAAGAGTGAAAACTTTCGAACAGGAAATATGTAAAATACAATTAAAAAAAGCGGATTTAATATATACTGGCTCTAGACTCCAGACATGCAAATTATATATGATATCAATATAATATATTTGGAATCTGCAAAATGTGTTAAATATGACAAATAAAATAAGCTTAAAAAAGAAAATATTCTATGTATTTACATAAACATACGCATTCTATACATGATACATGAAGCATACGCAACAAAAAATATTGAAATTAGTACGACTGATACTTTTCTGTTAATTTTGGTCGTAAAGAGTGTGCTTTATAGCGGATCATATTACATCGTTCAAAAGACCTTAATTCGCCGAATATTCAGTAATAAATTCTATTTGATTAGGTACACATAAATATAAAATGGCAAACAGCAATACAAATTGTAACACATATAAGACTGTGATATACACTGACTAGAAATAGAGGAAAATTTTTCGTTTAAAAATAGGAGATAATGAACCTAGTCAAGAAGATTTTTATTCCTGAAAACTAATGTACTTTGCAAAATAATATTATACAAATATACATATACTACGCAAATTTCGAACTTCATAAAGTTAAAATTTCCAATTAATAAATTTTCATATTCGCGCTTACTTAATGCATCAAATTTTCAAATTTTCAAAACCACAAAGTATCACATTTCTATATTTCTCAATTTACACATTTTTAAGTACCTATGTTTCCAAATTTTGTACTTTTTAAAATTTTACGTTTCTAAGTTTTTGCATTTCTAAGTTTCTACGTTTCTAAATTCCCCACATTTTAAAATTTTAAAATTTTTAAATTCCTAAATTTCTACATTTCTACATGTCTGAATTTTTTCAGAAATTAAAAATTTCAGCATTTAAAAATTTATAAATTTTGAATGTATGTAAATTGCCAAAACATTTTAACTTTCTTTATTTAACATCGTAGCAGCGAATAGTTAATTCCGATCGACGCTTGTAACGAATAAATCATGCACCAAGAGGTTAAAACTAATTTCTGTAGTTTAGTAATTAACTCGCGATAGTCGAAACAAAGCAAACTGATAAATGTTCGAAGACGACAGGTTACGAAGCCATCGTGATTGTAGGAAAATATATAAAGTCTTTGAAAAGACAAAGAAAATATGTCGATAAATCTAATGTCTGGCTGAGATAGGTAGCCAGGGCGAACGTGGTGGAAAACAAGTGTCTTCGACGAAGAGCATTAACCGACTCCAGAATACTTTTATTTTCCCTGATTCTTGTTGTCTTGGATCAGAAGTTGCTTTCGGGGACAAGGAAGGCGATGATCTTTCCACCTCGGCTAAACTTTTCGAATTTCTGTTATCCGCTTCGACCAGCCTCTGTTCGCTCGCCGCGATTACCCGGTGGGAAGTTTGTGCACCCACTTTTCTGACAAATTATACGTTCCTGTACGTCTTATTTACTTTCGTCAGAACACACCGAATCTTACGATGATATTTACTTCCGGGCCGAGAATCGAATCCGGTTTCAAAAATCTTTCGCTTTTCAGCTGGTCGCTAGTTTCGCTTCCTTCCTCGTAGAAGTCGTTCGTGAAGATTGCTCTAGAGAAATCGACGGAAACTGTTCGCTCGATTGATCGCTTGTCCTTTCTTGTTTCTCCAGAAACCTGCCACGATTGCTAAGATTAAGATCTGTTTTGAATTCCGTTCTTGTTCACCTATCAACGATATGAGTTTGCGTCAGAAGATCGAGGATTTCTTGAATCATCGGCCGGGACATTGATTAGTCGTACTGTTTTTTGCTACACTTAATAATACTATGAGATACTTGATAATACTATTATACTTGATAATACTGTGACATACTTTGTGATACTATTAAACGCTTGATAATACTATGAAACATTTCATAATACTATTAAATGCTTGGCAATACTATCAAACATTTTAAAATACTATTAAACGTTTGGTAATACTGCGAAACACTTGATAATACAATGAAACTTCTGACAATACTATTCAACGCTTGATAATCCTATAAAAGACTTGATAATACTATGAAAAACTTGGGATATGTTTGCGTGAGAATGTCGGCGGAGTATATTTTTGTCAAGGATAGAGTTTAGGAATTTAATAGTTCAAACATTTGGAAATTGAATATTCGAAAATTTGAAAATTTGGTCATTTGAAATTTGGAAATTTAAATATTTGGAGATATGCAAATTTGAAAATTTAGAAAATTGCAAATTTGATAACCAGATTTGGTAATGTGGAGATTTTGAAAATTAAACAGTTTCAAAATTTTGAAACTTGGAAATCTGAGTTTAAAAATTTTTAAATTTCGAATTTTGAAGAACTTATGATTCAGTAATTTGATAATGTGCTAATTTGAAAATTTAGGAATTCGGGAATTTGGTAACTTACAGAAACTTAAAAATTTTTAGATTTGGAAATATACAACTTTGAATATTTAAAAACTTGAAGATTTGGCACAATACAGTACAATAATTTGGTAATTTATAATTAATAATTCGGTAAAACCTGTAGATATAGTCCAAATTATATCGTATTTAGTCTTAGTTTAGTCAGAAAAATACCAAAAATCTATTTATAAAAGTCTGTTAACATAAAAATAAAAGATAGGAAAAATCTAAGTTTGTAATGGTATTATCTCGAAAATACAGAAACCTGAATGATATTGTATTTGTTGGCGAGTGAGCTTCTTGGAGACTTGCAGATTGTATCCTCCACTGATAGAGACAATCTTTTCGCTTATATCGTGCAGATCATTTTCTCTTATAACGAGACTTTACTTTATCACCTAGATCATTTTCGCTTACATCAAAACTCGCCTGTATCATATAGATCATTTTCGCTTATATCGAGACTTTACTGTATCATGTAAATCATTTTAACTTATATCGCGACTTTAGTGTATTACGTAAATCATTTTAACTTATATCGCGACTTTAGTGTATTACGTAAATCATTTCGACTTATATCAAGACCTTATCACATATTAATTAAAAAAAAAAACAACCACAATTTTAAAGATATTCGCTTCAAAAAGGTGTTAAAATTTTCGAATCTTGGTGTAGAATGGTTCATATACAACCTATGGTCAGCACGTACATATAATTGATTTATATTCTTTCGTGTATCGAGTCACGCATCGAAGACCGCTGGCAAAGATCGCCGAGAGTCAGGGCGTTACTCGCGTATGACGCGTGCAATTTCTCGTGAAATTATTCCACGCATGCCAACGGCAGTTCGTGATATATGGACAGCCGCATAAGAGATGTGTCCCACCTACACGCGTAACCTATGACCGACGCCGAATATTGAATCACTAATATCTCGGAACGAGACAAGGGACGTACGACCATTCTCTGACCGCGTTCACCTTCTTCCCTCTACAGGATGTTCGCGTCAATCCTTACCATCGTTATTTTGTAAATGGTAAACATTAGTAAAAAAAACGAAGAGAAGAAAGTTGAAGTATATTTTACTACAAAAATGATAACATATTTAGATTTTTTATAATTTTAATATTTTTCAAAAAACAAAGGTGACGTTCCATTTTGGATATATAGATTTTTGCATCATATGAAAGCAGGCATCAAGCCGAGTTCAACCGTGTAGTACAATATGATCTCCAAGGTTATACGAAGCCAGAAATAAGAAAATACGTTTAATATTTCATAATTGGTTGAATTCGTCTCGATGGCTGCTTTCATATGATGTAAAAAAATATAATACATACATATAAAATATAATATAATAAAAGAAATATAAACCACTAGTTAACAAGTTAATATTTTAATTGTTAACATTTGAATTGTAACTTACATTAATATATTAATGTGTACTACTGTAAGTAATTAAAACTTACCTGTAGTATTTGCATCAAGACATTCCTGCATGATATGATCCTCTCATCCATCACTGTAACTTCATTGATTGTTTGTATTTTCAAAACTCGCTTTGATTAGTGATCTACGCTTGAATCTTGAAGAAAGGTATTGTTATAAATATAATCAAAATACATTACGCTTAAGTTCTTAATATTTAATTTTATTATCTAATATACGTTTTTAAGTATATTGAAACAATGATTACCTAGTCATCATTGCTTACAATGAACTCCTAAGAATTAGATACATTTAAATACTGCATACTAACTCACTGAATGACGAATATGATGACACAGAAGATGTTAAAAACATGTGTGTTTTGTAGAAATTTTGTAAAACTTAAATATTTGTAAGTTCTCAGAACTGAAAATCAGCCAATTCTTCAACTTTCCAATTGTGAAATTTATAAGCTTCTTAATACCTAGATTTACAAATTCATGAAATGAGAAATTTTTAAATTCTTAAATTTAGAAATTTATAAACTTGAAAATTTGCAAGCTTAGAAATCCTGAAGCAGAAATTTCAATTTTTGAAACTAAATTGCAGTTTAATTTTGACTACCTAATAGTGCAGTTGTCTACTATTGCTCTAGAACGTGATTATTCGTAATGTAAACAGTACTATTTTTCAGACATTGAATCACATTATATTGAAAACATAAACTTGCATTATATTTATTTAGAATTATTTAATAAACAAAGAAAAAATGTATAAGCTACTGAGGAATACTTTTTAATTAGTAAACATCAATCCGGAATATATTTTGCAAATATTATATTACATTATTTTAATATGTCACGTAGTAAAATATTATGTATAATATAAGCATGTATACTAACATTAAAGTCGAGGATAGTAATAAAAACTAAAACAAATGTACCTATAAAAGTTTTACCATAATGTTACCTACATAACAAATTGGAACTCACTTACCTTATTACAGATTAACTGGAACATGATGATAGCTGCGTTAAACTGTTCCAAAACAAAAATTTCCAACTTACAATAATTTAGGAAAATCTGACAATTATAATAAAATTTCCTTATTAAGTTCATACCAAGTACAATACTAACAATAATAATATAATTCATTTGAATTCTATATTACCCAAAGTAACTTTTTATTTAATTATTTATTTATTTAATAATATAACAAATTAAATATTCTCGAGGTAGTATTAGATATAAGATTTTTTATCGATCTTAAGAATTCGAAAATAAAAATTTACTATCTCTTCGATTTTTACACTTTGTAAAAGATATATTTTAAGATACGCTTAAAGATATGTAACCGTTTACAAACATTCATTTTTAAGTTATAATAATTTTTAACAAATGATGATTTTGTAAAACGACAATCTAAAGATTAAAATAAAAAATAATATTTTTTGATTTGTCAGTGATTACATGTAAAATGATGAAGCGAGTAAAAATTTTGTTTCCCTAAATATTTTTGTGGCAATATTTGTTATCGCTGTCAAATACAAAAACGAACATGGAAAGAATTGAACTGAACACGGAGAATATTAACACATAACGTACCAGTTATGGTAAATCTAAAATTGAAATAAAAGTTTATAATCGAGTATATACGAAGTCGTGCGATATTTAAAATTTCGAAGTAAACAAACTTGAAACATAATCTAAATATTTCATTAGAAAAATATATGTCGTGACAAATTTTGTATTTATCAAAAATAACATATTTAAAGTGTTCTCTTTTAATGCAGTTATCCTTTCGTTATAATCGATAAGTACTAATCAGCAGTATTTTTAAAAGCGAGTAATTATAATACTAGCAGTCTTAAATAAAATACTTCTAATTCTTATAGAAAGTATACGGTAGAAAATCAAACACAAAATTTGTAGCATCATTTTCATTAATCAGAAATCTAAGATACCTCTACAAAATATTTCAATTCAAAATTCTTTACATTTCTGATAAAACATCGAGGTGCGATCATTTCTGGTTGAATTATGAAATATAAATTGAACCGACATTAACAAGTACAATTGACGATTGATTGTGATCCTCGCGGCAATGACTTCTCAATAATTAAGTACCGAACAGTAATTCATACAAATTAAATGCTTGAAATTCTAAAAAAAGAATGGCGATGGAATGGCAATTTCATAAGGTTATCGACAAAGTTCAATTTATTTTCCTCAATGACGAATGTTATTTCTCAAAATAGTGTCAAGGAACATGTACGCAGAGAAAATAGAAGGATACGCAGGATGGGCACTAAAATACGTCTTACGACCATCGAGATACAATTTCTTCACATTTTACATAACAATTTCGAACGTATCGACGTTCGCGTCTTCTTTCTTCGCCCGCGTCGCAAATAACTTCGGACGATTAACCACCGTTCGAAAAGAAAAAGAAATAAAGAAAGAAAAAAATCTGCGAGTCTGCCGAATTACAGAGAATATTGTACGTTTAGAAAATAATACCGTGCCATCTAAATAGCTCATCGTCACTTATTCTGATTGAATCTGCCTTTGGATGGCCGCCTGTGCGACTGGCTCGACACTGCTAGTAAATTCTCCTCGAAAGTATCTACCGTGAAGTCTTGTTCCTTCAACAACTTCGGGAGTATCCTACTCGTCTGGCTGTTTCGTCTGATTAGGCTAACAGGATTCCTAGACAACGACACAATGCCGTTTCTGACATGAGATTTCCTCTTCTGGTTTGTTATCCGCTTCAAGGAGGCTGGTCTCGCCGGTACAGGCTGCGGTGGAGGAGGTGGTGGCATCTTCGGGGGTGGTAATCGAACTGGTGGACAAGGAGGTGGTAACCTGGTACCGCCACCAGGGGTCCTCGACGGACACGGCGGTGGGAAACATGGAATAGGGAATCCTGGTCTCGGTGGCGGTGGTGGCATGGCTGATCTTGGTGGCGGACCGTACCTGAACGGCCTTGGTCCGTAAAGTGGTGGAGGACCTGCTGGTGGTGGAATCGATGGCAAACCAGGAGGACGGAATCCTGGCGGAGGTCCACCATAACCGAAATGTGGCGGTGAAAATGGACCGTCTTTTGAGAAATCGCGTCTTGGTGGCACAAAACCGGGCGGGCCAATTGTGTATGGTGGCCTGGACGGATACCTGAAACGCATCACTCTCTTGCTTATTACCTCGGATGAGGTAGGATTCGATATAGTGATCTTCGAAGTATCAATTTTCGTACGTGGTGTTCTCTTCAGCGCGCTTGTGTATATTTCACGCTCAATGGGGTAACCACGAGCCTCCTCGAACGCTGCAACAAACACGAAATGCATGGTTGAATGGAAATACGGCCGGAGATTTTAATCCTTCGATAATTTTTCCCTAGGGAGATTTGGGGATCAGAAATCGTAAATACAATCAGCGAGATTTCCATAATTCCACGTAGCATTTATGTAGTTGAAATTTCGGATAAATTGATTCTATTTGTTATTGTAATTAAATATCACGGTAATTGAATCGATTACCATTAAGTGGATTGTGAAGACCTTTGTTTAGATTTACGGTAAAATGTATGTATGTATTTATTAGCTTGAAATATATGTTAAAGGAAAATAATTGACAATGTTATTTCTCAATTCTTTCTTTCTGAAAATTATTATCCCCGTACTCGCCATCTTTAACTTGTATGTAGAAACTATCAATAATTATAATTTTAATGCTAAGACGGACAAAGAATGTTCAAATATTAGAGATATTTTAGATTCAATTGTGTTGAAAATATCAGCCAAGTTTGTCGCATTTCAAGAGTTATGTGCGTCACGTGTGGTACACGATATTATAATACAAGGGGTTAATGCGTTGAAGAAATACTTATCATTTTCCTCCGCATTGAATAGAAATTGTAAATAATTAATAAAATTAATACACTGATCAATTAATAGGATTATACCAATAGAAAGTAAAAAATAATCTTAGATTTGTATGAAACGCAAAACTCAGATAAAAAAATTCATGAGCAGTTCCACAACCGCATATTTTATCAACTTTGTTATCGACTACATTGAATAAATCGTTAGTATTTCACGAATTTAGGAACGTACATCTAAATTCTCTAAATTAATTTACTTAATTTAATTCCTTTAATTTGAATCTTATTCCACCTAAGACAGAAATATTAAAACTCTCGTAATACACTCATTTTATGAAACAAATGAAAAATTTGCAACCCGAAATACCTTGGAAAAGTCGATTTTAGAATTTTTTTACTATGGCGCACTTTATTAAAAAATCTGGAAATGGTAGAAAATAATAGTCATGCTAATATCGTTCTACTGCAAAAAGAGGAAAGTAGTGGAAGCTCTTAAATTTACGAAATCTGTATTTCTTGGCAAACGGAAATTTCGCTGACTGCACCAACCAAGGAAAAGCCATAGCTGTGAGATTGTCGATTTTAATAAAATTTTTTCTAGAAAATCTACATCTGAAATAAGCAGACTGATGCCCGAAGGTGCTGTTCAGTACACGTTATTTGAAAAATATATTTTACATTTAAAACCATTTTTCAAATTTTCAAATTTTAGAGGGGGTGGAGGCGAATAAGTCGACGAAAGTCCTCTTACAGAATTATTTTTCTAAATAAGGTCAGACCTTAATTAAAACTTCAGCACAATCGGGGGTTACCGCTTTTCTGAACTTTATCCTTATTTTCTTCATTTACAAAATTGAAAAAGGCATCCGCAAGAAAGGAATAATTTCAAGTTTACGATTGTTTATTTGAACGTTAAATTAAAAATAATTTTATTAAGGAAAAATAAACATCTCGTTATAAAAAATCACTTTTTGAATTCTAAGAAATATTGTTAGAAATATATCTTCTAGATATAAGAGATGTTTTCTAGATATAAAAAGTAAAACATCGGAGACTATCGAAAGGGTTAAGCGTAAAATTTCATTCTGCTTTTAATTTAATGCCAGAATGACAAATGTGTACATTCTGTAACAACGGTAACTATACTCTAAACTTATAAGAACGTGTTATTATATCGTTTCAATACATCAGAATCATAAATGTTATTACTAGTTATTAATTCCTATCCCCAAAGCATCTAGTGAACCACTACTGATATCAGTTAAAACATGATATAAAAAATTATATCAATTTAAACTTTAAATTTCATTTAATTTAACTTTATTTCAATTTAAGCTTCAAACAATAAAAATCAATTGCACATTTTTTTTCAAACTTCCAGTTACTTATTTTGCTTCTCCTTAGACTTTTATTTAATTTCATTTAAAAAAACATTATATACACTTTAAAATTATAATAAATATGTAAAACACGATTTTGGAAGTCTGTCAATTGTAAATTTTGACTGGTGTGCATTTAATATAAACATATCAAATTTTTAATTTATGTTAAGCATAATCAGTAAGTGCATATTTATCTTTCTTTCGTATTCTTTCAGTGAATGTATTTGCTATTTTCATATAAGTAACATTTTTCATGTGTGCATACTGTTTTTTACAGAATAAAGAATTTTTAAAACCACGAAATAGGTTTTAAAATAATTTTTAACTCTAGATTTACGGACATTTAATAAACACGTATACTCAAATTGAAACTAAACTATCAAAATTAATAAATAATGGATAATACGTAAACCAGCTTATACAATGATTCTTTATCTCGACAAAGGCTAACATACATTTTAACAAAAGCTTTTTAATAACTTTTGTAATTTAAAATAAGAAATCTAAGATCCGTCGTTTTGACGGATTCCGTAAATCGAAGTTTACTGTTTTAATAGTAAATTTGTTAAGAATAGAATTATTGTTTGGTGTTTTTTCAACGAATTAAATATGGCACTTAAACTGTTAACCTAACTTTAACACACTTTCGTAATCAAACAGAAATAAATCACCATTATATGATAACATTATACACTGTCATATATACTGATAACCGCAAAATTATTCTATAATTACGTACCAAATCATTGGTGTATTAATATGACTTTTTGCACTTTTTATATCACAATTTGTAAGGTTATCTCGTACATGTAAAAATTGACACGAAATATACTTAACCATGACCCATCATGTTTTAGAGGTGTTATCGATTATCGATGTATTATCGATTTCTTATTCTTCGATAAATTAATTTAATTTATTGTATTTGATTCTAATATAAATTAGAAATCAAATACATCTTTTAGGTCTTACGAACTTAAACGATATTATACATACAGTTCTAACGTTAGTAAAAATTAATATATTTTCATTTACTGTTAACAGCTGAATTCAATAACTTCAAATAATATAAGTTATTGAATTTAGCTGTAGATATTCGCTCGTTTAATATATCAGCAAAACGAAGCAACTTAATATTTATAATCAAAAAACATGTACAATTTTAAATCACCTACCTTTTAAACAGTCATCAACTTTCCAACCTAACTGCTGTATTAGATATCTGCAATAAAGCATACGAACATTGCAGATTTATGTAATCAATTTCATTGTCAATTATTAATTTAATAATTTTAAACAACATTGGATAATACATAGATTACATATATGCAAATATGATATTTAAAAACTTTTTAAAAATTCCTTCATTTTTCGTTTTAGTGTAACAGTAAAATGTACTAACCTGCAAATTAGATACCCAGAACGATTTACACCATGCGTGCAGTGAACACCCACAAGATCCTCTGAAACAAAAAAAGAAGCAACTTTTAATTTGTAATGAATCGTATATTGACGACATTAAACAAAGATTTGAAGAACCATTTATTAAAAAAGAAACTATTATAACGTTAATAAATTGTACAGAAATACGTAAACATGATCTATTATACTAAATAAAAATATATACGAATGAAAAAATGCATTTAAATTTAATTCATTTTATGGTGCCTTGACGATAATCACCCTTGTACAGCAACTTAAAATTTATCAATTTAAAAAATGGGGACATTTGTTAAATTCATGAAACACACTATTTTAAGTTGTGACTTCTACTAACAAGAAATCGTGCACCGAACGGAAGGTATAAAATGTGCGTACAACTCGGAAAATAGTAATATTTTTTGGACAAGAGAAATTAAAAATTCCAATTTATTCGTATCCTCTGTTTGCACTCATAGCTCACGTATGTGAAATTTGATCAAAATAGTTCCACGTTTTATTTAAAAAATCTGCAAAATAATGTTAATTTTTAACATATTTTTTAAACAAACATATATTTCAAAAATCCATTTACGTCACATTATTGGCCTTCCAAAACGGAAAAATTTGCATTTTGAATTTTTTATTTAGGGTTAATAGTTCCCGAGATATTTGTGAAAATAGTTTTTTCAACCCCAAATTTAAGGGTTATTTTCACCACTTCAAAATGGATATTCGCATGTAACAAAAATACGTGTCAAATATTTTTTCAAGTTCTATAAAATATAAAAATTTCAACAAAATCGACGCGTAACGATTAGGTGATGTCACTTGTAAGAAAAACTTGTTTGCAAGATAATGTTCAGTTTGTATAATTTTAATTCTTCGACAAATTTAGAAATTTTGTAAATTCCGGGATTTGGTGATTAAAATTATAGGAACTAGGAAATTTGACAATTTGATAAATTGGAAATCCGAAAATTTCGGAAATTTGAGAATTTTAAAGTTTATCAATTTAGAAATTTGGGATTCGGGAATTAGAAAATGTTATAATTTGAAGATTTGAAAATTTACAAATTTACAAATTTTGGAAAACTGAGGCATTGGGAATGTGGCAATTTCAGAATTTTTTAATCTGAGGATAAAAAAATATGGAAATTTTGGAATTTAAAATTTTGACAATTTGGAAATTTGAAAATATATAGATATCAAAATTCACAGGTTTTCAAAGTACAAATTTACTAATTTATAAGTTTAAAAATTTGGAAACTCTTAACATTTACTGCATTATCCTTCTAATAAAAGGAAAAATGAAGTCGATCTATCCTTGAAAATCCTTGAAAACTCTTTACAATCTGAATGACAAAGGTTGCTATGCATACTCTTTAATGTTACATTTTTAAATTCTTTTTTTACAGCGAGTACACGCGTGTGAACAAAGTCCAATAAGAGCAGCAAACATAAGGCGAGACGTTCGATTCCACGGGTCATCAATTTAACCCGAAACGCAGGGTCGGTACCTCTTCAGGCTCAGCAAGGGGCTGATTATAATATTACCGCAAATTACCGGCAAAAACTGCGACGAATTCGGAACACTTGGTGACCTTTTGTAACCCTTTAGGCCGTAATGAAAGTAGTCGCGTAATAACGATCGTCACAACCCTATCACCTCCTTTCTCCTTCAATCGCTTTCTCCGTATTTCCCTTTTCGGATAAGTGTCGAGTACTCTGGAGCCACTTCGTACAGTCAACAGCAAATTTGGCTTCCCTAGGGGAAATATGATAACAGAGGGGAAAGAGGTCTACCCTTCATTGATATTTAGAGATTTCTGACGATTTGAAACTTTGGTATGGGTCAAGAATTAGGAGATCTAGATTAGGAGATCCAGATATTCTGGTAATTTAAGAATTTGGTAATTCAATTCGAGAATGTGGGGATTTGAGAATATAGGGATTTGGAAAGGTAGACATTTGGGAATTCAGAGATTTAAGAGTTTAGAGACTTAGGGATCCAAGGATTTTTTAGACCTTGAGATTTAGGGACCTACGTGTTTGGGTATTTTGGAATTTGGAAATGTAATAATTTTAGAGAGTCAGAAATTTGGAGGTCTAAGGAACTCGGAAGTGTAGGGAATCGAATATCTAGGGACTGGGTGGTCTTAGAACTTGTCGATCTATTCGCTAATCTAGAAATGTAGTGGTATAGGGAATTTGATATTCAGAAATATAGAAATGTGTTATTATTAATTGTAGGAATGTGAGAACTTTAAGAATTTAAAAAATTAAAAATTTCAAAATTTAGTGATTTCTGACGAAAATTAGAAAATTTGTAAATGCGAAAATTTAATAATGTGAAAATCTGAGTACTAGAGAATTAGATGTTTAATAATTTAGACTCCAGAAAATTTTCTAGAGATTTGGAGGATTTGAAACTTTATAAATTTGAAAATTAAAAGTTTGGAAATTCGAAATATCGAAAACTTGAAACATGAAAGTTTGCGACTTTAAAAATTGTGATGTTTAAATACATGTTCTTATACTAAAGGAGGCTACATTGTACTCGAGTGTACCTCTTTACCTCATCGTGAATTAAGTGGCCAATCGCAGGTCACGCGATAATTTTGTTTGACCTTCGCGAGCCTCTGAAGAGGATCGTTCACACAAATGCGATGCGATTTACACGCAGAAAAGAAAATTGCATGTTTTGTTGCCCCTGTAAGAAAGTGTATTTATCGTATTTCCTTCATTTATCAGAAATGAAGGAAATATAATAAAAAAACTTTAAATTTGACTAATATTATGTATCTGGAATGTACCAATTTTTATATGGTAAACGAATAATCCTTTTATCGGACAGAGAATATGATTGTTTAAAAATAGTCTTTCATTAACTTATAAAGATTTTTAGCAAGGCATTGACTATTAGATGTTGGACCTTCCTATATTTCTCAATAAATCAATTTTCCAATGCAAAATTCAGAAAATGCAGAATAATTACTAATCAAAAATACGTTTGGTCTTATGTTCCATTTACTGACCACAATTATCTTTATACTTGTATAAACAACGATTTACGTTTTTTAGTTATTTCACTGTTAATTACACGTTTCAACTCAAACCTAACAAATTATCACATGAAGTTACATATTTTATTTTTATAAAATTTATTACTTTACAAATACGTTTGTATTTAATACATTTGTGAACCCTAAATGGGGATTTGAATATAATATAGTATCACTTGTAATAACATTATATTAAATAAAATTGTATTTTTACATTCTAGTTTTCAAAATTATTTTTTGTTTCAATATTGCCTAAATATTTGATATATAAATTTACAACCCATGTGGTAAAAATATCTTTCGATCTTTAAAATTTAGCTGTTAATGAGTTAATAACATATCTTCTTAAAATCTGTATTGTATCTGTTAATAAACACCTTAACGTCAGAATAATCGCTGGAATATTTTTAACTTCTATGATATACGTTTTTACCTAATAGATTGCATTATTTCTCACTTTTAATTACTGCGATGCATCAAACAGTCTAACAATTTTCTGCAGGATCATATTCTTTGAAAATCGAATCATTTGTACATATTCGTACTAAAACTACGACAGTTGAATAAACTGAATTGATAATGTTAGAAATAAACAGAAAAATGGCACAAACATTCAATTAGAACGAACCGGGGCATGTAATAAACGTAGAATAATGCAAGATTCTTCGTTTTGAAGATGCAGACGAAGCAAGGTAGGCTTATTCCACGTTCCTATCTATCACAGGGTCATCTCGCTTTTGCATACGAAGAAACATACATCTTGCAGAAGACAGGAATATTCTTGGAACACGTCAGCATCTAATGTGGATCTAGAACGAGCTTCCCGCAGAGCAGCAACATAGTAAGCTTGGAAAATAAGCCGATCTTCAAAGAGATTAGCGCAGTCTTATGACCTTCTTGATGTACTGTATCGACTTTCGCCGACGGTTAAATATCGACTAATACATCTTTTCGTTACCTTAATATCAAACCTGACGTCTAATTAATATCTGTTAAATTAATATCTAGTTAATATCTCATATGATCATTAGAAATAATTACCCGTAGGATGCACACATGATACTTCATAGTCGAGCTAATGTTATTGTATTTAACACGTATTATTTATTTACGGGGAAAATCTTTGTATCGAAAGAAATATAATGTAGGGGTTTTACAATCACAAGGGGTTTTACAGTCTAGTTTTACAATCGCTTAGAACACATAAAGCACGAATTACAGTTTAAATAAATATGTGTAAAACATATATATATATTTCTACTCTGCATTTTTTCTAACAATTTGACTATTATTTATTAGTCACTTTAGACAATAAAGATTTAGCTTTAGTAATTAACTTCTATTATTAATTATTTTATGAATTTGATTTAATAGCAATTTTCTACTATTAACACTAGTTATGTTCATGGGGAATTATCACGAATTGCCATTTTTTAACATTTTAAACAATTTTACATTTTTTAATATTTTAAGTGTAAAAATAACTTTCTTTCATTTTTATACTATATTTTGCCAAAATTATGTATAAATTCTTACATTAAATATTAAAATATAAAGCTGTAATTTATAAATATCTGAAATTGGTTTAATAATAAGTAATCTAAATTATTATAGGTATAAATGCATATTCTTCTGTACTTTATTTTTTATAGATATTTGAATCTTATTCAATTTAGATAAAAAAATAAAGATTTAACTTTAGTAATTAACTTTTACTCTTTAAGCCTGAAAACTTGCCATCTACATCAACTCATCATTAACATTTTAAAAAGCATAAAAGTAACTTCTTTTCATTTTTGTATAATAATTTTCACTAACATTTATATTACATTTGACTCAAATTTGTGTTGTTTTACTTATATTTGTATTATGTTTACCTGAAACTTCTTTCATGTTTTTCTTAAATAGTATTATTTTTTACTGAATATATAATAAACTATAGTTTATAAATACCTCAAATTACTGCTGTGACTAAATCTCACAAAGTGACACCGCTGTTCATTAAATTGAATGTATTACATCGTATATTTAAGTACATACATTACTAGCGATATCTCCTATAAACACATTATTATAAGCTACCTAATTTATTATCATGAAAAGTGTTATATCTACTCGAAAATACAATAACAATTTAATACAACGCAACAAATTTCGGAAGATTAAAATAAAAATACGAACATACATCGTTGAAAAAGGCAGTAAAAAATTACTTCCGATACATCATTTCGATGAAACGTTTGCATCAACAAAATTCGTGCGTACCGACAACTAATGTAAACAAGAAATGAAATTATAATATATTATAGAAAGAAAGATTCCACGATAGATCGACTGGTATTTATTTTATGACAATTATTACGTCTGTCCCTGGTTTCTCCAGCATCACGAAAAAAGAGAAAGAAATTGAACCTCAAAGGGTCAAATACGTTTTACAGCGGAGTGTGGACAGCCGCATGCAAATGTGCTTTTCGTCTATACCCGGAGGATATGGGCACGAAATAAGAGAGGTAGGTAGGTAGAAAGATAAGAGGAAGCACCCGGTATTGCATGCCACTCCCTGGTAAACGTTAAGGTTGGTTTTCAGGCTACTAGAGTAGTCGCGAAGTACAACCCGAAGCGACGTGGTTAATGTGGCAATATGATATATAAGCGAGAGGTATGTCGGCTCAAATAGCCCCTGGTAAAAGGGACTGCCTTGGCTCTTCTTTCGTGTTCCTGAGGACTTCTAGTAAGAGCGTAAAGCACGCTGGAAATATATGTAAGGAGCCGTTGAAAACGGGGAAGGACTTTAACGTCCAGTCACGCGTGTACATAAACACGAAAATATCGCCGGTACATACACGCAGCGCGACGACTTTTCGGTCAACCGATTACTGCCGTCTTAAATCAATCGAACGATCGAACTTCGAACGTGTTCGTATTGCTCGCTCTACAGGATGGTTCAATAACTTCAATCCCTTGAATAATTATCCGCGATACTTCTACGTTATTGTTCTACGGAAATCGATCTAGTATGAACCGAAATTTTTGACGAAATTCATATTTTTAGTTAGTTTGGTTACATATAATATTGTAAAATTTGACAGTTACGAATTCGAGTATTTCGAAACATGAAAAACTTTAATTTCTATATTTCCATACTCATACGTTTTTAACTGTCAAACTTTAATAACTCTACAATTTCTGGATTTTTAAACTTCTAAATTACCAGATTGTCAAATTATAAAACTTATCAAGCTGAAAGTTTCTAATTTAAAAATTTCGTTGATAAAGAACAAGACTAAATAACTTTTAAAATGTATATTAGTACAGTCTCCGTTAAACGTGTACAAAAATTATTTTTAACAATAATGATAGATTATAAAAATATGTTTTAATTTTAGTCATTAAAAGTATATTGTAGGAAAAAACAAAATTATGCTTCTAAACTTTCAAATATTTGAAAAAATGTGATGTAATAATCGAATTAATATAATTTTTCTGACTGACAAAAAGTAAAAGAAATACATAATTATAAACAGAAAAAGGGCAAAAATTTTGATTACAATTTTAGTCTGCTGTTGGAGAAAAGGGCATACAACCAAATTTTTCTTAACTGTGATTATAAAAATGTATTGTAATACAAAAGACAATAAAACGAAAGACTCATAATGTTAACGTTAAAATATATTATAATGTGTTTAATTACCGAGAACAACTATACACTACAACTCTATTAAATTAAGTCGAGAGGTACAATAAAGTAAAGTAATTAACGATACTTTAAGACATTATCCAATAATAATGAGGGAGTATGTTGCAATTGCAATTAAGAGTTTCCTCTTTTATAGCGTAGCGTGTCAATACAATATTGGACGTTGGATGAAAGGTACTGATAAATGCTAATTGACGGTCAATGAATGGCCGGTACAGTGGCATCTTCACTTTGGAATGCCTTTCAACATATTTCTCAGGCATTTCTCTTTCTCTCTGTCTCTGAATTATACTCCTCCGATTCTAGAGTTTCTCACGAACAGTTCTAAATACTATACAAACAATATTAATTTTGCTGTTAATTTTTTAATTCCACATATGAAATATAAAATAATTTGATAAAAAATTTTCAGAACTGATATACAGGGTGTTAGGTAGGTCGATAGAAAGTTTGCAAGGGATGAGAGAAGAGGTAATTTTGAACATATTTAGCTATATATATCTTTATGCAAAGTATCATGGTTTTCAAGATATTGGCCACTTTGTTCATTTTGCTTATTACTGAACATTTCCGAAGTAAACGATTGCAGAAAGTTTATTATGATTATTATAAACTCCAAATATGTAACAGGACAAAATGAAGAAGTTTTTAAAAACATTTTAATTTGCTAGGAACTAGCTGTTTTTGAGAAAAGAGCGATTAAAAATTTACTTTAATTACAAGACACAGTATGCAAGCAACTCATTCGCTTACCAAATATTTAGAATCACATTCAGAAATATTTTATTTTGTGATTTGGATAAAACACGTTCTGTAGATAAGAAAAAATTCAAATTTGGTGTTTATAATAATCGTAATAAACTTTGTAGAATCGTTTACTTCGGAAATGTCCAAAATCTTCGGAAACTTCCAAACTCGAAAATTTGAACATTTTTTTTATACGAAATTGTAAACTTCTAAATTTAAGAATTTGAAAATTTGAAAAATCTGAAATCTGCTGTTAAAAAATTAGAATATTGTAATATTTCGGAATATATTTATTCCACTCAGGTTGTAAAAATAAGAGAAGTATATAAGACAAACGAATGATTACATGAATGAATAAAACATATAAAATAGAATCAATGACTACCTGAATGAACCCAACTGATACGAATCAAGAATGTGGGTAAACACAGTAATTTTACTTAGAAATGAATAAGTGAAAGGAAAAGTGGAGTCTGAATGAAAACGATAGCAAACGATACAAGGTTAAAATTATATGTCTTAATTGATATTTCGCAAAAAGTAATTCTCTTTTTAAATATGAAATAAAATTCGAAAATATATCTGTTCTATTAATTCCACTACCTATTGAAGTAAAAACAGATTTACGACTTGTCTTATATTGACTAGAAGTAATTACACAAATATAGGAATTAATAGAAGTTCCCAAAAATTAGTTTAATGTGACAAATATTAAAATAATATTAGATAAGGCTGACTAGTATGATGATAATACAGACTCACCTTCGCCGCAAGCAGATATAAAATTATCCATCGTTTTAAAGAATCTGCAAGGAAAAAGAACACATATGTTTACTTTTGATAAAAATCTGATTACTTGAAAAAATAGTAACAAGGATCGTAAAAAACTTTTGTATTCTTTTGAAGAAATTTTTCCAATGGTTATTAGCTTTTTATACAGTTTTCTTCATGTTTCATTAGAATATTTTTCATAATCATTTTTTAGATTAGCCATTGCAGACTTATTTAATCTTGGTTATAAAAACATAACATTTTCTAAGAACGTGAGTCGCATTACGTCACTTTCACATATACAGACAATTTTTCCAAATATTTCATGTAAAAAAATTATTAAATAGAAGTTGGGGAATAAAAATTTATTAAACTTTTTTGAGCTTCAGATATCTAGATAATTGCATAATCTCTTCATCGTGCTTAAGCCATAATTAACTACGGACACCTTAAAAAATTTGACAATTTTTTAATTTGAAGATTTGCGAATTCGAAAATTTGACACTTTAAAATTTCTATATTTAAATACTTCTAAATTTATAACTTTCAAAATTCCAAAATTTAAGCACTCTTCGATTTCTAAATTTCTAAATTCTAAAATTTAAAAGTTCCTAGATTTCCAAATTTCTAAACTTCTAAATTATGAAATGTTTAAATTCCTACATTTCGATATTTCTAAACGTCTAAATTTCCAAATTTCCAAATTTCTAAGTTACCAAATTGTAAAAGTTAAAAATTTTTAAGTTCATAAATTTGAGAATTGGAAAGTTTAGAAATTTGGTATTTCTGTTTCTGAATATCTAATTTTTTCAATTTTCGTATTTAACTATTTCTAAATTACTAAATTACTTAATTTCTTAATTTCTTAATTTCTTAATTTCTTAATTTCTTAATTTCTTAATTTCTTAATTTCTTAATTTCTTAATTTCTTAATTTCTTAATTTCTTAATTTCTTAATTTCTTAATTTCTTAATTTCTTAATTTCTCTGTTCCATTTCTCTATTTCTAAATTTCTAAATTCGTATATTTCCAACTTTTCTAATTTCCAAATTAGCAAATTAAACTTCCACGTATTTTTGACACCTCGTCACTGTACATACCAGTGCCCGATAAGCCCTTTCACACGTGTATTATGATCCTCGTAATTATGATTGATTATCCATCATAAATCGTGACATAGTATGAGCAAAGATAGATACTTCTCATGCATAAAGTGTTCAATAACAGTACAAAGAAAAGGGTGAAGCGGCATCTTTCCCTTTACTTTCACGCTATTGATAATTTCGCAGGTAACCGCAGACAGCGATCGAATTTCCATAGAACCGATAAAAAAAATAATCAGCTAAATAAATATTCAAATATGGTAACCGGTCTGGAGAGGTGACAGTGTAATAACTGCGTAATAGGCATGCAGCGGGTCCGTAGAAAACGAAGGAATATGGTAATGAAGCTTAAGAACGTGAATATTACACACCCCGTATCGCAGTCAGGAAAGCATTAAGGTATGGAAAAATTGATTGTAGTTTGAATCGTTGAAATGCTTCGTACTTACACGCATCTTTCAAATCTACATATGTGAAATTAAATTTACAGCTATGGAAAAATATTTTCCTTAGAATGATATGGAAAATTCAACACATATGAAACTTGTCTTAAACTACTAAAAATTCAATTTCATGTACCTCTTAAGGTCTAGATAATCTTTTAGTTGATTAATATAATTAATTAGGATACACGATTTAATTCTTATGATTATTTTTATTTATTTACTGCTTCTGAGTAAACAAGACGATAGCAGCATTATGTGATTAATGGAAAATTTACAAAACTATAGTTCTTCACTAACTGACTCATAGATTTCCATAAAATTCAACTCACTTTTAGAGTAACTAAAATAATAAACCAATATTATGTTATATTACTAATGGTGCAACTAAGGGTGAAGTTTACCCCTACACTTATACGTTTGTACAATTAATTCTCAATAGTATTATTTTTTAAATTTATAGCTGGTAATTAATTTTCATATCGTAAAGATATCTAATATAAAATTTTATTCGTACATTACATGTGAAATACTGAAACGACAAAGATGTGGATTTTTGAATACGTTTATTATTTGTATTATCATACAGTGGAGAGGATTTGCTATAATATTAATTTAGACATAACCCATTTAGTGCTGACTGAAGAAAATACCTAAGCGAGGAATACCAAACTTAAAAGAAACTAAAAAAGTTTTTAAAAGGAATCATAAAAACGGATATCAAATCGAATAAAAAAATATCGATTGTATTTCACAGTTTTATTTCCCTGATCTAGCAGGACGAAAGTAACATTAATCAGAATAGTTTTTACAGTTTTTTCCGTCACCATAGTACATGTTACTTTTGTCCTCAATGACATTTTCCAAATCAGAAGTTATAACCTACGAACTACACAACGCTCTAACAAGTAATTGGTTTAATATGCCAAGATTAATTATGATTATTAACAAACAAGTCGAAATCGTAGAAATTTACTCGAGTGATCTGAATTAACAATTCAGTTTAAACCCGCATTCATATCATGATTCAATATCAATCAAAGGAACAAAACACATATTATGCACATAAAACAACGAAAAACAAATTATTTAAAAACGTTTGCGGAAGCGGAAAAGCCATATTACTATCATTATATCGTTGATTTTAAACAGCAATTACAAATGATATCTTTTCGTAATAACCGATTCAATTATTTTCTCATTTTAAATTGTGTACGATGTATAGCGGAAAAAAGAAGGTTATGACGAATTCGAACGTGAAACGGGGAAGAACTCCAAATTTTCGCAGTTTTAAAGATAAAGCACCGCTCTTAAGAATTTATGGGGCGGAGACGTGCATCGTCATCCCCTTTTCCCTGATCAGTTAAACGAAGACGTAACGGAAAAAGGAACATTCATTAATGGATTAAGCCTTCGTCGTCTATTCGATAAATTATCGCAAGGTGTTCATTCCTCCTTTCGCATTCTGTTGACATTCCAGAGACATTCCAAACGCGCCAAGCAAGCTGGAACATACCTCTTACTCCTCCTTACCAACAGCCTGACGTTAGTATGACTTTAATTTCTTATTTCCTTATTAAAAACACTTATACTTGAATAACAACGTTTGGACTGAAGTTTTAGCTGAGAATTTCTCATTTTGCTAAAAACATATCGTTGACCGATTAAGGAGTTTATGTTTTAGCACAAATCCATATTATCCATTTATGTTTTATCATAAATGTATGATGAAAGAATAAATAATCACGAATAATCTGATCGAATCATATAGAATATGTAAAAGATATAATTCCAAAACTGATCATGTCCATTGTAATTAAAAATAATTACATAATTAAGATTACAGTTCTTTTAATATTTAAAGTGGAAATTTATGCATCGTTTTAATAAAACATAATACAAATATCACATTAAATAATTACATCAAAATTAAAAAGTTACTTAAAATTTTTTAAATATTAGCGGTAAGTTGGTGTAGATAACAACTTTTGATAATAAGTCTTGAACATAATTGGTTTTAATAGTATAGCATTTTTATTAAATTAAGTTCAGAAAATAATGAATTAATTTGTTATAATTGCATGCAATTATAAATGCAAAAATGCACAAATATGGTTATTCCACGTACATAAATCGAACTGGAAATTTTGTTAACTCTGTTTATCTTAATATTGATAGGTAAAGAAACTCCATAGCACCCTTAAAATACTCGTTAGTTAATTTTTCTAGTTCTGAAGTATGTTATATTTTTGAACTAATGTATGTTTCACATATACAATACATTTATATGTTTGCATGTATATATCGTACGTATATGTTTATACGTTTATTTTATACACTATATTTTATATTATGTTACATTGTATTTCTTCTCTTCATTTTTTTCATTTAGCTTTAATTCATGTGTTATTTGTTCTAAGTGATTGTAGAACTGTAAAACATGTTTCCTCCCCCTACATTACATCTCTTTTCATGTACGAAGACTTACGCCGTAAATAAATAAAATAATATTTTCAATTATTGATTATACAATTCCATCACAGCATTCAACACGTTAATAAGCCTACTTTCTATACGTCTTCTGCCATAAATAAAAGCTTAAAATAATTATACTATGTCTTTATTTATAGATTTACTAACAAAGGAAACGAAAAGTACCCTAATCAAAAGCTGAAAAGTATCCTGCAGAATACCCCGAAATCGTTTTGATCTCTCCACCTAAATGTATTTACGATGAACTGGATTCCACGAAAAGTTACCACTCGTCATTGTGTCAGAATAGGGTAGCCCAATTGTGTTACTATATAGAGGCCTAATAGGACCGCTTTAGTGCCTTCATTGCCTTTTACCTTCCCTACAGACTCCCTACTGCACCGATTAGTCTAACACGATTATAAGCACTAACTCACTCAGTGACTTACCAACTGCTTTCCACCATCCTTCAATATCGATAGATCCATGTATGAATAGGGTCCCGTATAACCTATTATATACCCCACCACATAATGATCACTAAAAGCAAAAATGCTTCACAGTAGATGGGTAGATAACCATGTATGAAATCATAGATCACAAGAAGATATACTTCAGTTATTTCGGAAAATGTGTTATTTAAATGTAGAATATAGAGAGCAAGAATGGGCAAGTGAAATGTTCCGGAAACTTACGGGCAACAATGTGTACGTAATAAATGTACAGGAATGAGGACATAGGACAACAGGAGGAATACTTCCTTTAAGCATCTTTCCTTTCATTTTTGGGATTTAAAACATAACAGTCTGGATATTTATGATTGTATGAATCTATGAATTTACGAATTCACGAATCTACGAATATAGGAATCTAGAAATCTAGGAATCAGGGAATTTGGGAATCTAGTAATCAAGGAATTTAGGACTTTAGGAATCTATGAATCCAGGAATCTATGAATCCAGGAATCTAAAAATCTTAGGAACTTACTAACTCACAGATCGAGGAATCCACAAATCTGGAAACTCACGAATTTAGAAACCCACAAATCTAGGAACCGACAAATCGACGAATCTACGAATCTACAAAGTTACGAACTAATAAACTCGCTTATTTACAAATGTACGAATATACAAATCTACAAACCTACAAATCCACAACTTCAGGAATATACAAAACCACGAATTTACGAACCCCCATATCTAGAAATTTGAAAACCCGAAAATTACAAATTGAAAAGAATAAGAATTTTACATCCCCAAATTTGATTTGAAAAGTTCCAAACTTTCCAACGATCAAGTATTAAAATTTATAAATTTCAAATTCATGAAACCCAACTTAAAAATTTTCAAATTCAACTCAAAAAAAACTTACAAACTAAAAAAATTGAAAAACTTTCAAACACAGAAATTATAAATACCACGTTCTTTAATAGAGAAATTTGTTAGTTTGGAAAATTGATGACATAAACGATAGGAATACAAACATTTCAAGTTTTCAATTATTAAAAGCTTAAAAACTACAAAATTCCATATTATCCGTCCTCAATATTTTTCAATTCAGAAATCATAAATATTTAAATTTTCAAATTGCAAAAATCTAAATGACGAAATAGAGAAATTCTGAATCTGGTAATTCATTAACATAAATATAGAATTTTCAAATTTAAAAACATATCTTTAGAAATTCAGTAATTTAGTAACTTAAAAATTATATAAATTTGAAATACAAAAATTAAAAAATTTGAAATTTAGAAAGATAAAAACTTAGAAATACATCAACTTAATGATTTGAAAAAGTAAAAATGTAGGAACACAGAAATCCCGAAATTGCAAAAATTAAAATATAAAAATTTTTTAATTTAGAAATGACATATCGCAATTCAGAATTTCCAACATTCGGATATTTGGAAATTTCTGAGTGTGAAAATATATTTTCAAATTTCTATATTTGAATGTTTGAAAAATTAGAAATTTAAAGTTTGGAAAAATCAGTTTCCAATTAAATTTTCAAATTTTCAAAGTTCTAATTTTTCTAACACCTAGATCCTCCCATTTAGAAACTTAAAAATCCGGACATTTTTGATGTACAATTATAAAAATTATGTCTCAATTTTTTTAATTTCCAGTTTCAAATGATCAACATTTTTTTACCTCGACATTTTTTTATTTTTAAATTTAGAGGTGTATAAATGTAGAAATTTTGTAATTTAGAAATTTCTGTAAAGGAATTTAAAAATATAGGAATTCCTCTACAAAAATTCCTAAATTTATAAAAATAAAAGCTCCTTTATAAAAATTGTTAAATGTAAAGGTATAGAAATGCCTTCACAAATATTCCTAAATATACAAGCATAAAAATTCGTTTACAGAAATTTCTAATTTTACGAATGCAAAATTTTACAACTACTCCATTTTACATTTGGGTTTATAAAATCTTACATTTTAATTTGAAAAAACTGACTACCCATTAGTGTCTGCGAATGCATGCACAACGCCATTGCTGACGTAATTGCCCGCCCCTGTACTACAATATTTCAAACTCGCCATCCACATTCTATCGCCTGAAATAAAAATCGAAAACTAAATCGCAGGAAGACGCATTTATCAGAGGAGAACTAGTACCTTCTGAGAATGAAATATCGAAAAATGGTCGGCTGAGATCCGTGCACCGAGGCGCCAGCGGTACGTGAAAAATGACGAGCGTTAAATTAATTTGACTTCGAATTTGAATTACAGATTCGACGTGGACGAGGAGATGTGTACGGACAACACTCTTCACGCCCTTCTCGCTTCAAATTTCCCCATCGAGAGAATCGACTATCGAAAACGAATCTCATCAACGTCCCCGTCATCCTCGTTGTTACCGTCATTAATGTTATCCTTTTCCTCCTTTTCATTCTTATTGAAAAATCAAATTCAGGAGCTTTGCCATATAAAATGAATGCACATAAATTTCACATACCGCTACAATAACATCGTAATCGCTGTACTCAAATTATTAAATAATATTTTTATTCGCCATTTCGCTGTTATCTGAACTATCTGGAAGTAGATACATGTTTCAATTTTTTTTGCACGATTTGATATTTAATTATAATTCATTCATTACCATTTCTATTTTATAGTATTTCGAATAAGCAAAGTTACATAAACTAACTATGCATCGTAAAAAATTAAAAAATTGCAGCACATTTGAATAAATAATTAGATTCATTGAGAAGACAAGTAGAAAAATTATTAAAATCTAATGAAATTCAGATGTAAGGTAACGTTATTGAAAATTATTTGATTACTTATATGAAATTTTGTTTAGATTAGACATTTAATTATTATTTGTTTATTAATATTTCTATTCTATAGTGTTCTAAATAATAAAATTTACATAAATTTATTATGCATTATAAAATGTACAAAAATTACGTACAGCGCAATAAATTCGAAAAATTACGTACAATTAAGTATATTTGAATAAATAATTATTTTTATTAGAAACACAAGCCGAAAAAGAATAAAAATCGAATAAAATGACAATGTAGAGAAAGAAATTCTTCTTTAGAATATAAATTAGTAATTTCATGATTGCATTACTCTTACAGGTATCCGGCCGTGAGAATACCGTCTTAAATATCTATAAGAACATATTTCAATGTTGTTTCTTTGCTATAAAATTTTTCAGCGTACAACTGTTTTGCAATTAAATAAATTGTGGATCACAGACCGAGCTTGATTTTGATCTGGAAATTTATTGTTACGCGCACTTTCATTGCACGTAAATACACACTTAATCGTTGGCAGGATGTACGCGTGCACAGGACCACACACTGCGATATTTAAATGAACTCCGCTTGTGCTCGACTATCTCGATGCCATAAATGTCTCTTCGCGATTTCACGAGCATCTCCTTATTTCGGTTGAACTCCGTGACGTGCAATATCATTGAAGCCTTTCTGAATTTATGCAGACCGAATATTGCGCTACGGTGGCCAGAAGCTGATTTTCAAAGTGTTTGATGCCCATGTTTACCTTTACCGAGTAAAGCTTTCTTTATGCGAATAAGGAAAAGTATATGTTCCGGTATTTCATATGCAACAACCTAACAAATTACGGAACAAACCTACCTCATAAAACAAATATTTAACAAACTCGAGAATGGTCACACGATGAAGCAGAAAACGAGCTTATGAGCATTTAACAATGTTACTGGCACACGTAGTTCACAAGCGGAGCATATTCCATTATGGACTAGAAATTTCAAGTCATTAAATATTTAAACTATTATATATTAAAGTCATTAATTTCTCATACTTTTAAATTTGCAAGTTTGCAAATGACCAATTTCTCAAATTCAAGTTTTTTAATTATCACATGTACAAATATCCAACTTCCAGATTTTCAAATGCACAAATTTTCAAATATCTGAATTTCCACATTTCCAAATTTCCATATATTCCAGTAATGAAATAATCACATTATCAGATTTGAAAATATTCAGTTTGCATATTTTCGAATTTTTTAATTTTCATATTATGATACTCTCAAGTTACGAAATTTTCGAATTCTCCAGTTGTCCACATGATTAAATTCTCAAATTTAAAAATTCACAAATTGTTCAAATTGTCAAATTTACAAATATTGATAGTCTTAAATTCACAAAAATTCCAAAATTATAAACTTCCCAAATCTTCAAATGTACAAGTCTACCAAACTCCCAAATTTCTAAATATTAAAATTTTCAATTTTCCAAATTTCTAAACTTTCAAAATATCGAATTTCAAAATTTCGCAATTTTCAGCTTCAAATTTCCAATTTACGAAATACGAATTAACAAATTTTCAAAACATTCAAAATATCAAATTTCGAAATTCCCAAATGTTCAAGGACTTCAAATTTCCAAATTCTAAAATTCGCCAAATTTTACATTCCAACATTTCTACGTTTTTTAATCTATAAACTTCCAAATTTCCCAATTTCCCAGATTCTCAATTTTTCAAAAGCCCAATTGGCGAAGTTTTAAAATTTTCAAATTATGAAACTCCAAATTAACACAACTATCGAAAGGTTTATTATGAAACTTTGCAACTTCTGACATTCAGTATAGTGAAGTGAGTGCAAATAAGAGAACCAATAAATTTGAATGAGCAATAGTTCTAGAAGGCTTGTAGAAAAAAAGATGATAATCGAAAGTGATGCCATGATTGTAAAAATGTGATTTGACAGTATACGTTACGTAAAATCGTTAATTTTGGAGTCAAATTCAAAATTAAATGTTTCCTAGTTATAATCGAGTTGATGGTGTAAAGGGCAATGTGTACGTGTTCCCCTAATAAGGAATGCTCTGAAGAATATTATTCTGCAACATCTGGTTTTGAGCCGTACGTAACCTATCACTATTTAACATAAATGTTTGTTAAATATAAAGTACAATACAACAAAAACACGTATTGCAAACTATACAGGATAATTATTATCGATCAAATATTTTAATTATTAAATCAATGAATTAACTTTAATTAGAACATACTTTACTGCCATATGTAATCATGTACTATAACCTGTTAATAA
This sequence comes from Megachile ligniseca, assembly GCA_945859555.1. Lineage (NCBI taxonomy): Eukaryota > Metazoa > Arthropoda > Insecta > Hymenoptera > Megachilidae > Megachile > Megachile ligniseca. The sequence goes on from OX243785.1 coordinate 1,672,878, forward strand.
GATTAAAATGAAATTAAATATAATTTTAATATACATAATATTTGTCTTTTTGACTTTGATTGTAGAGAATTTATTTTTAAAAAGTTACAACCATTCTTCATACCGTTTTGATTAGGAGAATTCAAATTGTCAAATGGTAGATATTAAAATTTAAAAAATTTAGAAATTATGTAATTTCTATACATTTGAATCTTCAGAAATTTGGTCATTTTAACAGTTAGATACTTAGGTATTATAAAATGTGAATTAATTTGTAAATTCAGAGATTTTTAAATTTATTTGATTAAAATTTGTAAATTTAGAAATTTAAATGTATTACAATTTTTAATTTTCAATTATTCAAATTTCCAGCTGTTAAAATTTTAAAATTCCTACCTGTTCAAATGTTTAAATGTTCACACTTATAAATCTAAACATTTTTAAAGTTAAAATATTAGGCATATTTTGCCTTCAGCGATCAACACATTATAATTAGAATTGAACCCCAAATAGAATTGTAGCGAAAATATGCGTGTGGTTTATCACATCCGAACTGTAGTGTGCGTCACGAGTGTGACGTGATATTATAGGGCATGTTAACTCGTGACCGCCAAATAATGCATTAACATTCTGTTGTGGATATGATTCTAAAATTGTTGCAGAACCAGCACCACACGTTCATCATGGCGAACAGCCGACCGGAGCGCTCAAAGCGACTATTGCTCGCCCCATTGCTCTGCACCATCGACCCCAAGATCTCAACAAATACCCTCTCTTGTTCCAATGGCACCGCTAAGAGTCCTTCAACAAGATCCAAATTTATCATATGGGGTAGCCGTAGCAAGCCGCCGCATAGACCGTATGTTAAATTCTATTACATTTTTCCGAAAAAGAAAATTGTTTTTCTATTTTTAACTCTTTCCACACCGTGGAGTCAAAACCTTAGATATAAATATTGTCTACGTATTGTGATCTTTTTTTATTATAGCCATTTATTATATTATATACATACAGGGTGTCTCACAAGTAGTGTAACTCTCGGAAAGGGGTGGTAGAGGACGTGATTCTGAACAACTTCTTCGTTTGCAAAAATGGGGTTTGAAGCTTCGTTTCTGAATTATTAACACATTGTTTTCCGTATACTTGATGTTTAAAATGTGAAAAAAATTATTTCCCGTTTCAATTTTATTAAAAATAGATAAAGGTTTTATATACAAAAGTATTTTGTATTGCATTAATGGTTTAATTTCGATTTACACTATTCAATTTTCACGGTTTATATGAGTTACATAACATTTTAAAATCGTAATTAACATTTCATCATAGCTCTTGAATTAATGGTTTAATTTATTGTAAGCCATTGTTTTCAGTTGACCAGCTGGAGACGTCAGAAGAGATGGATGAGAGTATGGATGATTTCGATGACACGGATATGTTAAGTAAATACATTATCTTATTAACCCGACCTCAGTAAGCCAGAAGACAATAATAAAAAATTCGATTATCTGCCGCTTGAGAACTTAATTACTTTACACTGTCAGTAAAAGCTGAGAAAGTTTTTTGTATTATTGCAAAAAACTTATATTTGAAGTAACTTTTATTTACTATGCAATTCTTCCCACATAGAACAGACTCTAGCAACGAGATTACTTAAACATCTCCTTTATTTGTCATTATATAAAGTCCTTGGTACAGTCAACAGTAAATCTAGCTGTTCTTGGGTAAATATGTCAATAAAGGGGTAGAGGTGTTATATTCGTTAATTTTCAGGGACTTTTTGGAATCTGAAAATTTGTGATGAATTAAGAATTTAGGGTCCTTGGGATTTAAGGATTTGCGGACATAAAAATCCAGAGATTTTGCAGGACGAAAATTTGGTGATCTAGAAATTTGGGAATCTAGAAATCTGCGAATCTAGAAATATGGGGAATACGAATTTGGGGACCTAGAAATTTGGGGACATAGAAAAATGGGGATTTGGGAATATGGAACTCTAGGGATTTGAGAATTTACGAATGTGAGGATATAAGTAGGGATCTAGACATTTTAAGATCTAGAAATTTTATAACCCAGGAATTTGAAAAACTAAGAATTTGAAGATATAGAGTTTTGGGAATCTACAATTTTCAGAATTTAGAGATTTTAGCACTTAGAAATTTGAGAGTTCGGAGTTTTGGAGACACAGGAAAGGGATTTTTGAGTATTAGGCCCAGCAATTTAAAAAACTACAAATTTTGGAACAGAAATTAGATTATTAATTCTGCAATGTTCTGCTTCTATACAATTATTAGGCAACCTGTGAATTACAACTCCATGCTAAGGGATACAAACTAAGTCAATTGATATGTGAATAAAGACTACAGTCTAATTTAATATGTGATTTGAAATTGAAGAACTTTCTCTTACACGAGACTTAAATTTTGTTATATGTTTGATTAATCTTTTCATATGTGATCAGTACCAGCTAGAATTGCAGAAATGCGTGGATACGTTCCTCCTCCATCAAGTCCAGTTGGTCAGTTTAGACCACCACTCGCTGCGTCTACTCCAATCAGACCGCCTCCTCCACCGCCGTCTAGTTTTCGCACTCCTCCACAAGACCCAAGACGATCACCACCAGGAACTTACAGATTGCGACGAACAAGAGCACCACAATTCCCACCCCCCGCCGCCGCCGCAGCAGTACCCAGACAATTTCCAAGAATGACACAAATGACTGCTTGTGGAAAATGCTTGAGGGTGAGCGCTTAAATCGTACCCTTGTTAAAGTTAACGCTTTTCGTAACAACGAAAGTATGAAAAAACATCGACACTATCAGTTCAAGTTTATTTTAATTACATTATGCCTTGCAATTTCGTGTAAGAAAGAAACCATACAATATCACATAATCTTAGAAATATTATAGTTTCAGTATACATGTGATTTTCGTTCACATGTAATTTCAGCTTTCAAGGATGCAGCATAAGGTGCTCAATTATTCACACTTTAAGATTCGACGCTGTTTTTTATATGTACATTACAATTACTACAAAATTGTACGAATGTTACACAATTCAGAATTCTTTCTCATTGGCTAATTTTATTTTCGAGAGCTACTGTAAAACTATTTTCAATCACCAGACACTAGTAAGTGGCATATACGTTGCTTCAATTATTGACATCTGGTTTTATTTATAGGCATACTTGTTACACATAGTTATTAGCATTCTCTCATAAATAATTAAATACACGAAAATAGATACAATTAATAATAAAAGGAAGTGTCAATAACTATTCAGGTTATTACTCTTTTTTATGTAAAAAGAGTGAGACATTTTAGTGAAACTTTTTTATGTAAAAACTTAAGTAAAGACGCGTTACTACTCTCTTTTATGTAAAAATAGAAAAAAATTATAGAGGAAAATACATGTTGCAATACGTCCTAAATTACTACAACCTTATTTTTAATGTGGATGTTCGCTGAACGCGCCAAATGCAATTGCGCTTTATTCTTCAGTGCAACCTAATTTTCCTGTTAAAGCAATTGATTCCTTTCATTATCCTGAGTATAAAAGTCCTAACTCAAGGTCATCGAAATGTCAATTCTTCACGACATATGTAACATTTGACGTTAGGAACCTACAACTATAATGATGGGGTTTATGACTTGCGTGACGGCGACCGCAGTCGCTTTTGACAGCCCCATCATAAACCCGGGCTAAATACGAATAGTTGGTATGTCGCGGCCAAGATGGTAACGGGACCATGTGAATCCTGGATAACCTGACCTGGCACCATGCGACACTGCGACGTTGTGTTTTCCCCAAAAAGTGGAAGTTCGTTCTCCATAAAAGGAATCGAAAAAGCACGGGAGACACATTACGATTTCTGTTTTTGGCTCGGGGAGGAAGGGAAGTCTGACGATAGAATAAACTCATTTTGAAAATTAAAACTTTTTTTCTGTGCGAAACCCAGCTATACTTACTCTACATCATAATAGGTGTTCGAATGATCCACCATTGCGCTTTAAACTGTTTTTTACATTTTTTATTACATACTTTAGTTAATTTGCATTGTCACTCGAATCATTTGAATGCATTGGATTTCTTTGTTTGGCATTATTTAAAATGAATACACGTCTCCTTGTATCGGTTGACGACTTGAAGGAGCGTATCAAAATCCATTGCTCGTGTATCAAATCAACTGAAATGTGTAATGAAAAATGTAAAATGACGAGAAAATATTTAGAGTGCAATAGTAGAACATTTGAACACTAAGTGCAATAAAGTACATTTCTGACATAAAATGTCAGATATCTCGAGAAGATATGACATTTCAGTAACCTTGGGTTAGAACTATTATACGCAGAATAATAAAAGGGATCGATTGCTTTAACAGAAAAATTAGGTTGCGTTAAAGAATAGGGTGCAATTATACTTGGGTGCATCGGTGCATCCATATAAAAAATAAGGTTACAGGAAATTAGGACGTTTTCTCTTTTGTGTATTGTAAAAGGTAGTAGTAACTTGTCCTAGATTTGATAATTCGTGATTTAATGATTTAATTCGCCTTGACATACGCCTTCATATGATGTTAAAAGATTGTATAATATTTAATTTGTACTATTGTAGATCACCTTCATTTCACGAAAAATGATGTAAATATAAAAAGTAGATATAAGACATCATGTTACTATTAAAATTCAGTACAACTATTTCCCCTTTCATATTTAAAAAATTTTTAATACATGAGAAGATTTTGATCCACACTATCACTTTGTATATAACATATATGTATGCATGTTCTTTGAATTGGAGCGTACGTTTTCCAAGAGCGTATATACATATACGTTCCCCGAAGTGAAAGGGTTAATAACAGATCCTAAACTGACAGATGCAAATAATTCATTCCGCTGTCGCTAATAATCAATTTTTCAACAGTTATGATGAAACTCATGAGGTGAAATTACGATCGGAGCCTAAAATCTGCAATTCAGGGTCAGAAATTGTAATGCTGCACGTTGAAGTAAATTTCCATCCTAAGTATAAAATGTAATTTCAAAAATGAAATAAACGAAAATAAAAAATTAAAAATAAAATGACTAGAAATTTTTATTTAAATTATAAATAAAAGAAATTGTTATTTCAAAAACAGGTGTTATGCTTTAATATATCTTAAAGAGCACCATTTCATAACAATTTCAAAATATCGAATTTTTTTTTTAATTAAAGTTTCAAGTGAATACATCAGTTACAATTTTCAACTTTTAAATATGCTAATTTTCCGACTTCAACTTTGAAAATTAAAAGATTAGAAAATTGGAAGGTTTCGAAATTAGAAATTGAATAATATTACAATTTCGAAAACATTGAAAAATTAAAATATTTTAAAACAATAAATATTTAAATATAGAAATTGAAAACTTTGCTTATATACCGAAATGGTACAAGAATTTTTCATTTCTTTTACAATGAAGAATTTGTGGTTTTCAAGTATTTTAACCTCCTTTTAGAACATACTGACTACAAAGGACAAATACACAGTATTATATTTCATAACGCTAAGTTATGAAATGATTTGTTGACTATTTCAACGAAAAGCTACCTAATTCATATTAACACGCCGAGGACCATCTGGGTGTCCACTCAATGTCACTTCTCAATCTAAAATTTTGGAAAAGCGATAAATGTGACATTTTCTATACACGTCCGTAAATTAAAGAAGAAATATATTTCAAATGACAGACAAAAGTTTATTCCACTTGAGATACTATTAAGTGCACCAAGATGAACCGAATTAGGACTCTAGAATATGCTAGAGTCCTCAGTGAATTAAAAATCTTGATAAAATGTTTATATGACTAATTTTATTAAATTTTATACTTCGTAATATGTCATAAACGCTATGCTGCCATACTTTACGTCACCAAATCGTGTCACACTTTCTGTTTCAAAATTCGTCACTGATACGCAACAGTCTAATATGTAGCTATAACGTCTGTAGAAAGTGAGTCTTATTTTTGCCATACCATTGAGACTTCTTTATTCAAGGACATACATCTTCGCCACTTCACGGACGTATTAAAGTGGTCAATTGAATTAAATTTGAATAGATCAAGTATTTTGCATCCTTCAAATTTTATTACCACGGATCAGAATGGATAGATGGAAAAGGTAGCAGAGTGGAACGTGGATCCCTCGTGTGTTTGAAGATGTTTAATGCATGGGCCTAGTGATCATAGTTAAGTTGACCACTGTTTATATGACCGTGTTCTCAACAGACACCCAGGAACCTGAAGAGATCGTAGAAGTACTTCGCAAACACTCTTCTCCGACTGTTTTTCAATCATGGCCACATTTGCCCGCTCATACGGGCGTATGTCCTCACCTTTGTTGTTTGCCGGTTTTCAGGGTCACACCTTTCTCGAGATTTGTCATCGTGCCATGTACTATTACCTTTCACTTCCTCGTACAATCGAAGGTTTATGAAAATATTATACGTTAGTGCTACTTTTTCTAAATAAAAGAACGAAATCAAATATGCGATGCTAAAAGTTAAACATTTCATAAAACCAACAATAAGAATACATTTGTGAACATGATATACAAAATACTTCATGAAAATTTTTAAGAAGAAATTATTGTCGCTTATTACCATTACGTAATAATAATTTATTACGTAAATAATCAATTTATTATACATTTTCAGCTCACTTTTTCATGCAAAATCACTTACTTTCCGGTTGTACTATTAGTTACATAACAGCCTGTATAAATATAAGACAAGATTGAAAATGATCTATGTTTACTATCCAATATACATATATACAATCTTGTATCAGTATTCTGAAGAAAGAGAGCTAATTTGATCAGGAAAGGATTGAACGATACACGTGGCACAGCACATGTCTCGTGTCGTACGCAGGAAAGTCGGGAGGAAGACACAAAAGATAAATGGTGGCAAATTTACGTAATGAAGCGATCCGTCCGGGTGGTCCCAAGCATAAGATGCGTTTCCTCGTCATCTTGGCAATCCTCCCAAGGTGGAGAAAACAAAGAGAGACGAACAGGATTTCGAGGACGAGTCGCGAGAACGCTGTCTTGGGTCCACGGGTCGAATTAACGGTACCGGAAGTACGAGACAACGTGCACACGTCCTCGTATTATGCATGCGAAAGAACGTAAAGCATCTTTTACTACCCACAATCGCTTCCCAAAACGTTTCTCTTTCGTTCTCGTGCCAACGCTGTCACAGCATTTCGTTTTCTCGTGTGCCGGACGCGATAAGCGTCAGAATGTTTAACGCATCCTTGTCGGGTCCGACAATTTTAACTTTTCGATAACGTGCTACATGCACATATGTGCAACGCAGACTTAATTTGGATAAAGGTACGTTTGCAAGCTTGACAATTTTTTAATTCTTTAATTTTCACACTTTCATGTTTACCAATTATTTAACTTCTTAATGTTTAAGATATCGAATTTTTTATTTTTCAAGATATCGAATTATATAATTTTCAAGATTCAGAGTTTCAAAATTTTCAAGATATCGAATTTTTTAATATTCAAGATGCCGAATATTTGAATTTTAAAGATACTGAATTTTCAAATTTTTAAGATTCCAAATTTTCAAATTATCCAATTCCTAAATTGAGAAATTCGCAAATATATATAATAATAACACAGAGTCTTGGAATTATGAAAATTCGGGCATGAGGAAGTTTTGAGAATTTGAGAATTTGATAATGTGGTGAATTTATGATATGAAAATACGATGACTGTCAAATTTAAAAACTTTAAAATTTTTAATATTTAAATATTTTGAAAATTAGGGACATTGGAGATTTGAAAATTTTGTAAGTTAGTAACATTGAGAAATTTAAAAATTTAAGACTTCAAAATTAGGAATTTGAAGAATTTTATCCATATATAGATAAAACATAACTTAATATACACATTAATTCTTTATCTTCATCAAAGCCAACGCAGATTCCATGCTAACCATGTTCACAAATTTTGTAACATAAAATAAGAGACTTGTAAAATGGTCGTTTTACCGGTTTGGTAATTTTAATGTTAAAAATGATAAGAAATTTAAGAATTCAAAGGGGTTGAAACTTGATGTGAGATGTCTTTTCTGAACATGGTATCAAATAACATATTGTAAATTTCATTTGGCTCAAAAGCATATCTGACCATCTTATTTGGCTAAAACCTTTAGTTGAATAATTTTAATTACCAATTCCATTTGATCACCGCATGCGGCCACGTCACAGTTTAGTATCCGTAAGCGGAACAAATTATATCTTATGAAACTATGACTAGTGGGTCCGCAAACCAAATGCCTCACGCAAATTCGAACGTGTATTTAAAATTTTTAGTACCTACTGTATACATATAGATAGAACAGATATGAGATGTAGAAGTTTTGAAAGTTGTTCCAAACAATTAAATATGTCTGAAAACGATACTAAACACAATTATTGTTGATTTCACGAAGACTAATGTCAATGACGACCAGGTATTGTCGCTAACGATGAGTTACAAAGCTTTCAATATGGTTCCAGTCGATTCTATGTATCAAGATCGAAAACGATATCAAAACACGGATTTCTATCGATTTGACAACTTTCGACGTCGATGACGTTCCTAACCAGACCACCGCCAAAATCTATACACCAAATTTAGGTTGTCTTACGAGTCTACTCTCAAAATTTCAATTCAAAAGACCAAAAATTGCAGACTGTAATGTGATACAGATAAATAAACAGACAAACGAACAAATGCAGATCGAGTCGTCCCAGGAACTCCACTACATTCGGCAAAAAAAAATTTGTTTAAATGTTTGCGTAAGAAAAAGCGTGTTCATGATGCCGTTGCTTTTATCCACACTTTTGTTGCTGTGACTCTTGACAAATATCGTACTATCAGGACTTATTGCGAAGTATCAAAATATTTGCCAGCCTAGAGCGATATGCAACAGCCAAAATAATGTCGCGCGATCGATTGGTGTACACCAAAAGCACAACTTCAATTTCGTGCGTGAATTCTCGCACACGTTCGCAAGTTCGGTAGAGAATCTGTATGTGTTCGTGGAATATATGAGCATCGTCTGACAGTCGAAGACAGAGAACACGTGGAAACCTATGTTCGATGTCTCAATGAATAAAGACGTCGTTGCTGAAGCGTCAACACCCACGTCCATTGTCGCTCGACGGGTACATTGTTGTCGACTTGCCTCGAATCTTCGAGGAACACGATTCGAACTCATTTAGGGAACCCGAGTCTGCATACTGTCAACGTGCTTGTGAATATCGTGCAACTTGATCTCTGTTAGGTGTATCACGTTGCTGTAACTTGTAAAACTTTAAATCAGATTTACGCACACCCTCAAACTAGCCAACCAACTGCTTCTCTCGCGAAATTAACTGTAATTAAAGGGTATTTTTATTGCGGTAGAACGACTCACTGCGGTAAATTCAATGTGATTTATCTTTCTGAAATAATGAAGATATATTTTCGGTAACTTTTAGTAAGCACATTTATTACAGCAAGATAGTAAATATCTACGGAGGTCTGTGAAACAGTATAGTGGCTAATATTGAAAACAAGTTTTCTATTAGCTTTATTGTTACTTTATTAAAAAAAAAAAAAAATTATGAACCTTCAACTGCTTGTCATACTTTGACAAATTAAACTGGAGGTTCACAGTTCAAATGTGATGAATCTTACTCGCATTTTTAATACGCATCAATTTGAAGTTTGAGTCAAATTATAATATAGTGAAGTTCGTTAAATGTAAGGTATGATATTTTAATTTTGTTTGCTCTAAAACTATTATAGCTGTAAATTAGCTAGTTCATTCCAATTGATGTAACTAACAAATAAATCATACGGTGAGGAATTTAATTTAGTGATCTTTGCAGGACTGTCAACGTACACTCAAAAGCAAATCTGACTTCCCATGAGAAAATGAGACCCACGTTCGCGCGAGATTTCCCACTCATTGATGTCTAGCGATTCTTGAGAATTTAAAAATTTAGAGATAAGTTAAGAATTCAGGGATCTTGAAATTTTGGGGTATAGGAATTTGAGAATTTAGAAATTTGGAGACGTAGGAATTTGATAATCTTGGAATTTACGAGATCTAAGAATTTGAGAATCTTAGGACTTGAGACTCTAAGGGTTTTGAAATCTGGAGATTTGAAGATTTGGAAATTTGTTAACTTAAGGAACTTGAAAATATAAAAATTAAAATATTTGGAAATTTTTAAATAGTGAGATTTTGAAACTTGGAAATTTAGGAATATAGTTATATCGAAACTTCAAAAGTTGAAAATGTAGAGATTTGGGAATATACAAAGTTGGAAATATGGAAATTTGAAAATGTAGAGAATTAGAAACTTAGAAAGTTGAAAATTTAAGAATTATTGAAAACTTTAAAATTAGATAATTGATAAATTTACATATGTACCTTTGTTTAGATCAACTTAGTATTGAATTCGAATATACCATTAATTAAAGTGCTGAATTTGGTTTTAAAAAATTGAAAAAATTGTGCAAAGGTTAAAGTCAAACTGTTACTTTCAACCCCCATACCTTACACATAATATAATATTGCACATTTACAACATTATGCAAATATAAAACAAACTATTGTAATTACAAAAAGCAAATTTCATTAGTAAATATTGTTAATTTCATAGCTATTAAATTCTTAAATTGTTAATAATTATTTCGCTATTTATGTTTAACAAAATACAAAAATTTCAGAATATATTGTATGTTTTACATTACAGTATATTACAATACAACGAAAAATGAAGAAATCAGTCTTATAAAATCAAACGACAAACATCGACTGTATCATGAAACTATAATATTTATGAAGATCGATGACTATAGTTAACGTTGCTTCTTTCTCATCCTTCCATCTGCGATTTAGAAAAAATTGAAGGATATCAAGTACATTAAATGGCGCCTAGTTTTCACTTCTGGTTAAGTTTATTCATATTTATTTCGGCCGCGATAAAGTGCGTAACTAATCTGCTCCTATGAAGGATGCAGTTAATTACACATCGCGCAACAACCACCATACAAAACCGTCCAGTTTCAGTTTAAAAAAATCAACAGAAGAATACGCTTGCCTGAAAAGGGGATACGATGAGGATCGTCGGCTATTCGCATTCCTAATAGCTATTAAAGGACGACGTGATTCACCACTTTATCCTTCAATTATACAGGGTTATTCAAAATTAATATCGATATTGTAAATACTTTCGTAACCATTACAAAAATAAAAATATTCAAATAATAGGTTAACTTTTTGTTTACTAAAATTCACATACAACGTGAGTCAATAAAAATAATCAATCAGAATAATTTTTTATTTACTTCATTTTTTGTAAAAACGTTTCACACAAAATAATGAAAAACCTACGAAAATAACTTATTTGTTGTTACATAAAGAAAATATAACGGTGAAAAGAATCTTGCTGTTAAACATTTTTTTTTCTTTATGAAATCTTAAAATCTAAGTCTTTTAGCTAATTCTGTACAAAAAATTGTGATAGAATATAATTTTAAAAAATTGATAATTTATGAGACTTTGTTAACTTAGAGGTAGAATATTTCGTATTAAAAATTTGAAATAATTTATTAATTATTGTTTTTTCTGATTCCGTATAACACTTTCGTGTACACGGTATTTTACAGGTGTCGAATTCAACAGAATCAGAATTCTATAGGAACAGGTATGTAAATTCTTACACTATATTTAAAAAATACGAGAGTTTATCGAACGAAAGCATTTTATTTCTTCATGTCTTGCACTTTTCGAGATATCACAAAGTGATCTGAAATTTCTTAACACTCATAACACCGTTCGGATTAAATTAATTCAAAATCCAATATTTAGTCATTTCTTAACCGTGTACGGTGTATAATACCATAAATTCGCTTCGTTAAATTGCTTCAATTGCAGTAAAGAATTTTATATAAATACTTAAAACTGAAAGATAAAGAACGATGTATAAAGGTACGTAAAGTAATTTAGAACATTATTGAAAGAGAAAGTTTCGCGTATTTATCGTTCGACCAGTTGCATTGCAACTTGCGTTACTTATTACTTAGCATTCTCCTTGTACAGTAATTGAAGATAATAAAATTATCCTTACGATTAAAGCCGATTATAATTTTTAAAACCAATCGCATAAGTTGCTACAAAGCATATAAATGACAAGTAGGCTGGGGCTACCAGTTTCAGACCAACCTTGAACAATTAAACTGCAATATTTATGAAACATCGACTACAAAAATAAAACACTATTGAAATCTAAAAAGTTACGACGACCGATTATAATTTTGCTCAATGAGAACAATAAATACAACTACTGTGTAACACCCGGTTGCAAATATTTGCGACTGTGAAATTTACTGCAATGGTGAAAATTCATTACTGAATATCCGACGGATTAAGGTCTTCTGAACGGTGTAATATGATCCGCTATAAAGCACACTCTTTACGACCGAAATTAACAGAAAAGTATCAGTCGTACTAATTTCAATATTTTTTGTTGCGTACGCTTCATGTATCATGTATAGAATGCGAATGTTTATGTAAATACATAGAATATTTTCTTTTTTAAGCTTATTTTATTTGTCGTATTTAACACATTTTGCAGATTCCAAATATATCATATTGATATCATATATAATTTGCATGTCTGGAGTCTAGAGCCAGTATATATTAAATCCGCTTTTTTTAATTGTATTTTACATATTTCCTGTTCAAAATTTTTCACTCTTGCCGATAGTAAATTTATTTAATTCTAATGCGTCTAGTTTTCAATAATAATAGTGTAAAAATAATATGTCCACATCTGTCTCCAAGATTTTTGCACCTTTGATTTACTCTCCAATAAAATTTGAAAAGAGTGAATTAAATCAAGATGTGGGATCGAAATATGCTTTGTATACTTTCATGCGTCAGAAGTGCATAAATATCCGCACTCTACGAGTAACGTTTTCATATGTTATTTTAACTCATTAACTTACATACAGTCTAAAGAAAACATACGGTCCTTATCAAGGATACTTTACCTACTTCCAATTCACACTTACATACAGTAGTTTTAGCCATTTCAATAATTCTAATTCAAAAGAATATACTGTGTAAAAACTATAGGAAGTAATGTTCTTGCCTTTCAGGTTATTTAATAAATACAGAACAGCCTATTATCGTTGGTTAAAAAAAACAACACTACATTGAAGTTTGCATTACTATTTACCATTTTGCTTTTAGGTGCAACTAAGCAACATAAACAGTAAAATAGTTAGAATTAAGAGCTAAGAATAGTCAGAATACTAAAACCAAACGAGAAAAATCATAATAGTTTATTTGGAAAGCAACAAAGACTGGATTTAGTGTTCAAGGTGCCAAAAATGGACACACAAGCCTTGTGTTGATATGTCTGCATGTTTTGATTATAATGAATGATTATTGCAAATTTGACTGAAGTCGTTCTAAATTATGTCAATTTTTGTTATGTCTGGTAATAGGAGCCATCTATTTAAAGTAAAATAAACACATAATTTTTTTCCTATACATTTAAAAGAAACCATAAATGTCCGATAACAGGGAAACACTGTCTACATATTACAAATGAAGCTTGCTTTAACACATAATTTTATTCTATATTTGCCTACTTTAGAATGTTGAAAATGTTAACTTTATTGTAAAAATAAAAAATTAAAGAATGGATTTTATAGTACTTACTTCCTCACCACATCCATGGTGGGTATTTCTCGCCCACGTACCATAATTTTTTCATACTTGACGCCAGAATTTGTGAATTCCTGTAACAAAATAATAATTGGAATAAGTACTACTTTCAAATAATTAAAAACAATAGGATAAATACAATTTACACATAATTGTGTTTCATTAAAAAACAAAAAGTGTGAGGAATTTGATATCTTAAAAGTATCAAAGAATAGCACTTATAGCATATTAATTTAAAACTTAAAATTTTATGAAAATATCTATATAAATATTTGATCAATATTCGTAGCACATAATGGCGAGTTTATATCCGTTCAAAGAAATAATTAGATCCAACAAATAAGAGCTTAGTATTGTTCTTCAGTATTTTAGTATTTTTTTAGTATTCCTCTTCAATATTTGTTGTCGCATAATCTGTTGATAAGTAAATTTTCACTTATATTCCAAAATTGGAAATGGATTTTTTAATTCGTTATGCAATTAAGAATCTACAACTTCCAGGTTACAAAACTTTTCTTTGGAACATTTGACATATTCGTGTTCGCCTTCAGCTGCAAACCAATTATTTTGTTGAATAAACAAATAATAAATGTCTATGTTATTTTCATCAAATCTAAAATTTTAAATTCATATCAATAAATGCTATTATAAACTACTATTATATTATCAAATTCTGTCAAATTTTCAATATTGTGGGATCCGTCATTTGATGTAATAGAACTATACTACTATACTATGTATATACTATAATAAAACTGTAACTGTTGGTTGATATTGATTGCCATTTCTTTTGTATTAATAATATTGAAGAAATGTGTATGCAGTTGTTTTCATTAAAACTTAAGCTTCAAATTGACATCTTAAAAGTGTTGTTTTATGATACTTTCATATTATCAAACTGTTTAAGAATTTTTGTTTTAAAGTTACTAATTGATCAGTGCTTAATATAATTATTTAATTATCACTGGGAACATTAATACTATTATATATAATATTTAGCAATTATTTTAATATAAAAACTAATATTATTTAATATTATATCCATGTTATGTGTGCAAGAATTATTGTGAAAAATGATTATATTATACATGATAGATCATTATTAGATCATTAATATATGACATTATATATGTTAAACTATTACATTTTTTAACACATGAGATTGTTAAATTACTGTGTTCTGATTATTACCCTCTTTCAAACATAATTCAAATTACAATAACCAACAGTTTTCTCAATTTTTGTAATTATAACTTATTCCGTTCTTTTTTTAAATAAATTGAAATATCACAAATGCTATTGAGATATTATGTGACATAACATATTGTAGCTCATGTTAATAACACTTTAGTATGTCATCTATATGTTCCATTGATAATTTTTTAAGATCTTTAAAATTTCTAATACTGTCAAGAAACCTAGGTTTTTTATTTTTTTTTCAGAAAACTATGTATACATAATAAATAAATTACGTATATACAAAATCTGATAATGAGTTTCTCCTAAACATATACATATGTATTCCTATAAAAATATACAATTTGCCTACGCAATGTTAGAATTCTATAATAATAATTATTAAAACACGAAGAAAAAACATTGTGGAGCAAAACATTTTGTAACGAAATTATTATATAATACAATAAATGTTTTAATCAGAATTTTAGACGTGACAAATACACGACGATTTCGAGCTACCTTGATGAAATGATAGTCACTGTTAAGGAAGCCTGGTTGGTTATATTAAACCAATTATATCTGACTGATCGTTGAACATGACACTGACAACGACGGTACGCATTCTTCGTTTATTTCTCACCCATACCAACGATCCCATAAAAATAAAAAATGAAGAAAAGGACTCGCGTTTCGCCACGGCCTCATTTTATCGAGATTTCACTCTTCGCGCCCTATTTTTCCATAGTGATCGTTAGCTACAGATTACAGTAATTTCAATTTATCGTGGTTCAACCATTATTGTTCCAGCTTTTTTTATGCTTTCATTTGAGAACAAAGTATGTTATATTAAACAATTTAATTAATTTGACTTCATATAGTAAACATTAGGGGAACCGAAAAGTAATATCGTTTCTTCGTATGGCAATTATTCGACTGTCATTTATCAGCTCATTGTGTACTTTAATGTCGTGTCAAAGATGTTTCAAAATTAAAATGACTTGTTTACTTGTAAATATCTTAAACATTTCTTTGTAATTTTATATAAATTGGCCAGCCGAATACCAGAAGGGATACATATCCGGCGTTGTATGCTTTTTGAGTTTCACAAGGGTAGTAACGGAATCGTTGCTACCAAAAACTTTTGCGATATTTATCCAACTGCATTAGACGTTCGTAAATGCCAAGGGTGGTTTTCCATTTATTCCAATCGCTACCAATATACTAAGTGACAAAGAATTTGAAAATTTTTATGAATATACACAATGCCATCTCCAGGGTGTTTGGTCAAAAACCAATTAATTTTTAGCGGTACTGCATTGAAAATTTGCTTACCAGATGGCAAGAGATTGGTAACGTGGATGATTACATCGTTGATTAAAAATAAGAACTCGTTAAAAATTGATTAAATTGAATTTAATGTAAAAGACATTACTTTGTGATCCCCCTAATAATAAGTATGTTATGAAATAACTAAATTTTATATTTTATATTGCATAAGTTGACAGATTGAATATTTAACAATTTGAAAAGTATACTTTGCATTTTCATTGTAAAATAATCTTATTAATAAAATTTGTTTAAAGTAATTTTTACTCTTTTATTTGCTAATCTTACAAATTGTTGTTTTTTTAAAGTAAAAGTACTAATTGGTACATATTAGTACTAAGGTACTAATTTCTTTAGCTAGTAAACATTTGCTAAGATTATAATTTTAAAAAATTGCAGTGTTTTACTGGGTGACAAAATAAGTATTTTGTGAGTCACTGTACCATTCTGACAAAAGAATTATTTCGTACAAAAAATGCAAAAAGAAAAGTTATATTTTCGTAATTTGAACATAATATGATTATCAAGGAGAAATCTATAAAACAAGAATTAATTTATAGATTTCAATGTTCATAAAATCAGTGTTTGAAATAAAAGAACATTATAATAAACTAATAAACTAATTTTATTATAATAAACCAGTCCACCTAAATAACAAAAAAAAACATGAACTTAATTCGGAAAATGATGTTCGAAATGAAAATTTAGATAAACCGCACATGCTAATAAAATTAATTAAAAATTGCAATATCTCCACAATTTTAGCAGAAATTGTCCACATGAAATTGTATTATTTTTATGTAAATTGAAAATTTGTTGTATCATTAGAAGATATTAGTTAAAAATACAGAGTTCAATTATTCATTAATATTTTGATTCTTGATGGATTATCAATGTTTCAAATTTTTGAGTTATGAAATTCCCAAATTTTTCAATTATCAAATTTGTGAATCTCCAAATTACGGAATTATCAAATTTTTTAATTTGAAATTCTAAAATTATAAAATCTATAAATTCTAAAACTTTTCAACTTTCAAATTGCTAAATTTCTAAATATTCAGATTTCCAGGCCGCCAAATTCTTAAATTCTCCAATTTTTTAATTCAAAATCTCCTAAATTTGCAAAGTACTAAAACCTCAATTCCTCAAGTTTTACAATTCAGAAATTTCTAGATTTCTAAAAGTCTAAATATTTCATCTACTAATTCCTAAATTACTAAATTTCTAAATATTCAGTTTACCAATTTAGAAATTACCAAATTTCTAAATACGTGGTCTACCAATTTCCAAATTAACAAAACCTAAATTCTAAAACTTACAAAGTCCAAAATTTAGAAATTCACAACTTTCAAATTTCCACATTTTTATGCTCCTCATTTCTCAAATTTAAAAATTGCAATTTTTCCAAATTCTCAAATTATCAAATTTAAAAAAATATTGCTAATAAAAAATAAAAAATATCTGTTATTTTAAGATATTCACATGTTAAATCCAACAAGACTCCAACATAACCAGATTTGATGTTTTCGTAATTTACTGAACATTACAATAATAAACAGAACTTTTTACATTTTACAAATTATCAAAAATTTCAAATAAATGCTACACGTAACAACGAAAATTTTGAAGGGTGATTTTTGTATTTTATTATTATTTTGTTCTAGCAGTGTATATGTGTACAGCTATGAATAGACCACCCAGTATATTTCAATTAGACGTGGGCGGCACCAAAATATTTCTGTGTTAATTATCGATGCCCTAATATTGATGCCGAAAGGCGTTGTCGTATGTTTCGAATCTGTTCCCCCACAGATTGTAGTTTCTCTAGCGCCGCAAATGATTACCCGAGGGAAGAAAAAAGAACGTGAAACAACCGAGTACAACCTCGGTTCTAGAACTTATTAATATAATTGATCGGTCTTAGTTTGTGACAGGTCTGACCTAAAAAAATCTCGGGACACTCCCGCTTCGTAGACACCAAAACTCAGCGATCGAGTTGTCGGCAGACAACTATTCCAAAAATCTAATAATAAGTTCATTAGCCTTTACGGTCCCCTTTATACCCTTCACAAATTAGCTGGACCCATTTGAAGACTTTTAAACACCAAACAAAAGTCAGAACTAATTTAGACGTAATATTCTGTCCTTAAGGAAGAAATGGTCTATTAGGTTGTTAGGGAAGGAATAAAAGGTAAAAGAAAGAAAGAGAATGAAGACGACCAGCAGAGATAAGTGAAGACTGTGCAAAGGAGTTCCAGGCAGACACGTTCCTGGATATCTGTCCAATCAAGGAATGTAGCTGGTGACAGTTTACTAAAGGGATGGAAAAGAATAGGTGTACCTTGTTTTCAATTATTTTGAGATAAGAAAATACATGACAATTATGTACGAATTACAACATTTTTGTAAATATCATTGTTATAACAAATTAGAATTTGCAAACAATTTCATTTCCCTTACATTTTTTATATTATGGAAGTAAATGTGAAAGAATATATGTCGATTATGTACAAATTACTACATTTTGGAAATATTATTATTGTAAAGAATAAACATTTGCAAACAATATTTCATCTGCCCTTACATTTTATATGCTAAGGAAATAAATGTGAAAGGTAAGGGAACATATGTCAATTACGTACGGAATTACTACTTTTTGATATATTACTTATTTTGAAATATATCGTAAGGATTTCGAATTTGCAAATAATATTTATTTCATCTTTCCTTACTATTATTATATTGAGGCAGTAAATGTGAAAGGTAAGAAAATGTTGATTATATGCAAATTGCTACGTTTTGTAAATATTATTAGTGTAACAAATTAAAATTTGAAAATAATATTTATGTCGTCTCCCTTAACATTTTTTTTTTTTACATTAAGGAAGTAAATGTAAAGGATAAGAAAATACATATCAATTATGTACAAATTATTATCTAATACTTTTATATAAATATCATTATGATGACAAAATTGACATATAATATTTATGTCATTTTCCATCACGTTCTTTGAATCAAGGAAGTACATGAATTATTATTGTTTCAAGTAAATAATAATACGAACCCAAAAATTTCCCAATTAACTGTTTAACGTATCATTCCAGATTCAAATCTTTTCAAAAGGCATTTTTATTCTGAATGTCATGAGTTCATGAAGTAAAAGAATAACGTGATAACAGTGATGGATAACTGTACTCGTTACAGCGACATAACAATGTCGTGTACTTAGATGCTTTCTCAATTTGGAAATTTAATTCTGGAATTTGAAAAATTAAAAGTCTGACAATGTTTGAAAATTTTCAAATCCCCAAAGTTCTGAATATTATCATTTTCAAAATTCTTTAATTTTCAATTCTCCAATTTCTGTAATTTAATTCCTAAGTCCCCCCGATTAAAAAATTCTAAGGTAGCAAAATTTTCCAAATCTTCAAATTCTAAAACTTAAAAATCTCCGAATTTCCAAATTTTCCAATTTTCAAATTCTCAAATTTCCATATTTCATTTGTAAATTTCAAAATTCAAAATTTGCAAATCCTTAACTTCTCAAATTTTTGAACCTCTAAATGTCCCAAATTTCTAAAATTCGCAAATTCCTAAATTCCCAATTACTGAAATTCCATTCCTAAAATATGTAATTCTCGAATTTTCAAATTTCCAAATTATCAAATTTTTAAATTTCAAATTTCAAAAATCTTCATTCCTCAATTTCAAAAATTCCTAAATTTTCCGAATTTTATTTTAAAATTGCCATGTCCCCAAATTCCCAAATTAACTTTTTCAACTTTCAAAAGTTATACATTTAAAATCTTCTTCAACCTGAATCCATGACTATGGAGTTTGTAAATACTTAGAATATACACCTATGACGTTCTTTTAATTAAAATGACATTAAACACGATTTAATTTGAACTGTATTTACTGAATTAATTGACGGCAATTTTGATTTTCACGATTGTCTGAAGAATCTATCTTTGGTGTAAATCGAAGGGTGGGTATTTCGCAAATAGCTTACCTTTTCATCATAGTAACGATCTGTGTTTGTTAGGTCAATGACATACTTAAGATGCGGAAACGCTTCCAACAGTATTGATGTTGTAAATCTGTAACAATACACAAACTCGCATTAATAATTATACAGCACGAAGCAGTTAAATTTCAGTTTATACAGGGCGATTCAGTTATAAAGCAACCTAGAATTATAGAGCAACTTACAATTAATAATTCTATAATACACATAACCATTCGAAAATATATCTCTGAAATATAGTTATTCGAAATTCACAACTTTAATTTCATAAATAATAAATTTTAAGTTTAGTTTCATAAATAATGAATTTTAACTTCGACAATTTTAATTTCAACTTCATAGAAAATGAAATTAATGAATAGTTTAGAAAATGACGACACAACCAGTTTGAATGTATAAAGCTTTTTGTGATCCCTAAATACAAATCCTATGATCTGTATTTTTTAATATTTGAATACATTTTTAATACTTTTAATATTTGAAAAAGATTCGCGTATATTGCTAATATAGTGGCTCAGCTTTTACTACAAGTTTTTACTAAAAATTGCTTTTACTTTTAGTATTTGTATTAATTAAGAATACGGTACTCTTTGATTCGCTCAAGGTGGTCTAACCTTTTAGCAAATAAATATCCTTAAATGAGTTCAGAGCTTAGATATTCGCATATATTCTGCTAAAGGAGCACGAAAAGTTCAGCTAAATTTGTTCTACTCGTCTAATAAATTTAACAGGTCAAGCTAGATATTCGTTAATAGGTTTTAAATCGATTATTATTCCAATAAATTTGGGGTTCCCTTTTTGATTTGTTTTTAATAACTTCTCACCACGAACGGTGAGAGTTGTTTATTTATGAGAAATACTCGTTCGAAACAAAGCTGACCCGTGCTAGCTTCTTAGAGGAGCACCTGGTATGATTCCTAAGAGAATTTGATATATCGAAAGGGATAGTGAAACTATTTCGGCTGACACCCCCGCCTAATTCCGGCCCTTTCGTTTGGGACCCCAGATTCTTGACTCCCCTAATATATTATCGCGTTGTCCAGATCACGTTCTCGAAAAAAAGGTCTTTTCTTAACCGTAAAGCACCATGACAGTCGGTGGATTCTTTTGTGTTTTCTACACCGTCCAATGGAGACATCGCACAACAGTGAAAAATCTTAGAATTACAGCAAAAGTCAAAACCTGTTTCATTTTAAATGAAAGCATACAAGTAAATAAAAATTAATGTGCATTTACTTAATGATATACAGTGTGTCTCACGAATTTTGTCCACTTAAATATCTTGGTTATTTCAAACAATACAAGGAAATGTTACTGACAAAAGTTACATGACTTAAGAAGCTGCATAATGCTATATAAATGATGTTGTAAGTGGAGGCGTAGAGAAGATATAGCGGTCACTGAATTCGATAGATTAGCAGATTCTGAGTATAGAAGCATTAAGGTGCATCTATCCTAAAGTTTACCGTTGCCGAGATACTTTACTATTTTCAGGTTATTACTTTCATGAAGAAGCGAATTCGAAATTCCGACTCTGTACAGTTGCCGACATTTTGAACACGTTTCATGAAAAAACTCAAATAGCTCAAATATTGGAATTGTTAACTTCGATGAATTATTCATTAAATTTAATGTTTAAAATTGCTCTTGAAGCTATAACCTTTGGTTTGTTTCTTTGCTTAAAATATCAAAATTTTCCTATCTAGAACTACATAAATATTACCTTAACCAAAAGAATAATTTTTTCTCTCATACATTTTATATTCAATATACTTCATATATAGCAAGTAAATAAATATTCTAATGAACATTTTAGTTGCTCAAAGTATGTAGCACATCCTGTATAAACATTAAATAAAAAATCATGTTGATCAACTTACCGGTTTTCCGGCTCTAACTTATTACTCACAGCCTGAAACAAAAGAGAATACATTAGTTACATAATAAAATTGAACACGATTTATTAATTACTTTGATAGAATAAGTAATTAATATGTCAACTAACACAATTTTAGCATAGTCAATTTTAATTTTCTTACAGATTCACATAAATATATTTTTCTACTTAAACAATAAAACGTAATTAAGAAGGATAACTTTCTTTTTAAGTATAGAAGATACGGAAAATATATTTATGATATTTAAAAATTGTAAATATTTTTTACACTTAATATATAATTTTACTTTGCAAGCTATAACATAACTACAACAAAGTTTAAATATCTATCATTAGTGTTTAACTGTAATATTCAGACGACATTTTAAAAGCAAATAATAAAAGTGTATGTACAGTCAAAATACATTGAAAATAATCAGTGTATCTAGATTTTCGTTCAAAATTTAATTGTTTTAATGAACAGTCAATATATGCATGTGACTTTAATAAAGTAATCAGCCACTACAAATACAGAATTATGAATAAGTATGCAAAAATTAAACACATTCTTATACAGAGTTTTTTTTTTTAAATTTAGTGATTAAGAAATAGAAAATATTTCTATGGTAAATAATAAATAACTTCATTTTATTCACAATTTATATTCAAAACTTATTAAAATAAAAAATAATTCATTTCTTAAGAATACATAATATATTATCCATTGAATAAATTTTTACTTGAAGATTATTCGAATAAAGAATAATTTATTTCTCTCGAATAATTTCATTTTATTCGCAAATTATTAAAAAAAATCATTTATTATTCATAAATATGCCTTTCCCTATGCTTAATTTATAATATTTATAAACAAAATATATTTTGCATATTTTACATATTCTAAATAACTTGCCCCGTTTCTCCAACCATATCACACCATTTGCATATATTTTGCTCGCTTCAACTCATTAGGAATGTATAAAAATCTACAGTCTATTAATAACCATAATGACATTATACTTCCATGTGTGATGCACTAATAAAAAACGTGTTAAGGATCATGTTTGAGTAGGTCCATCATTTAGAAAAGTTATATTGACCCGTATCTGTGATTTGAACGGGATAAAACGCAAATCATCTTCCACCTCTCGGTAATTAGTAACACGAGCCCAAGGGAAACAAAAAAAGTAAGATCTCGTGCAGCGTTCACGAATACCATTTAAGTTTCGAATGATTGATTAGTTGAAATTTCGAACCGAATAAAGATACATGATGACAGCGATAATCGTGCGTGGAATGATGATTGTGCGATATTTTAAAGACCCTACTGAACTGTTACCGCTACCCAGCCTACTTGTTTTCTCCATGTACAAATTAACTTACATTTGAGCCGTTTATTCTGAAAGTAGCTTAAATACATTTGTGTTTAAATTGAGATACTTAAGAGTTTGCGTTTCAATGAAATTAAGGATATACGTAGAGGATACCAATGTGTCAGACTCCTGTATTGTGATCTAAGAAAGAAATTGATCTATGAGAGTTATATTTATAATTCCTATTAAAATTATAACAACTATTAAGTGAATAATAGAAAATTAACAAAATTATGAAAAACTGTATTCAGTTTATTTCATGTTTCATTACAGCACTTGAAAAACATTACTTATGCAATTCAGGAAATCATTTGAAGAAGTCTTGAAGAAGATTTGAAGAAGATATGTATGTCCTATTAATATTAATTAATTATTATATTAAATAATTGTAATTACCATCATAACTGCCTTCGAACATTTGAAAATGTTCACACTATACGCAAAATTAATCTGCTTCTATTTTTAAATTGTAACTTACTGCTTATTATCTTTTAAAGTAATTTCTAATATAAATATATACAAAATGTCATATAAATATTTAAAATCTTAATATGAATAATAGTAAAAATTAAATGAACTTTTGAATTTCCGCTAATGGGAGTCAGCGGAACACTAACATTCACAGTTAACGTGAACCGCTCCTTAAACGACATCTTCCGGATCACTGTTGTGAAGGAAGTGTAATCACGACTGTGATCGTGATTTTGTGGTCATTGTGATAAATCGCCGTTAACGATTTTGCTTGCCATCTCCAACGAATACTGCAGGCGTCTGATAAATTACTAGTACCCTTGACTATGTAAGAAGTATTTTCTTAAAAATTTATCTACAAAATTTTCTATCTCAATTTCATCTTATTTTATTAGATTAGACTGAAATTTAGATTTTATTTGAATTTTAGATTGAAATTGAATTTCATTTTCATTTCATCTTATTTCATTCGATTAGATTTGAGTTACACTCAAGTACAGAACACTATCGCGTATTTTACTTAATTTGTATGACTAACTTAGTTTAAACAAGCTAAAAGCGTAAATTGAAACTTTCATTAGTTTGGCCTGTTGTAGCATCGCACTCTCTATGGGTGGGCTAATGGTAATTACGGGTTTAGACTCTACGATCCGATTGACTGGGCGGAGAGATCGTATCTACGGATGAGTGCGGAATGAACATCGGTCGCATTAATAACGGGCTCGCGGTATAGCTTTCGTATACAAGCATAATAATCCGATGTTGACTAGGCGTGGGACTTTATCGTATCTTAATAGTAGCGCTTTCATAGTTACCATGGTTAACTTACAACACGTAATCCTATCACAATATCGCGGCTGACAAGCGTGATATTTGCGGTACGAAGCCGCCAGTTATTCCCAAGGATAATATCGAAAGCAAAGAAAGAAGACGTCCATTTGTCTCATAACCTAATTACAAGCCGATTTTTGCCGAACGTAGTGATGATCTTGGGATCTGCATTTGTTCGTTTGTTTACTTATCTGTACCACATTACAGTCTGCAATTTTGGATCTTTTGACTTGAAATTTTGGGGATAGACTTGCGGGACACTAAATTTACTATATGCTGACAGAACATAATTTGATACTTCGCATTAAGTCCTTATAGTACGATATAATTTTTCAGAAGTCAAAGCAATAAAGGCGTGAATAAAAGCAACGGCATGATGAAAGTAACACGTCTTCTCTTCCGCAAACATTTTACGATTCCATCTGCATTTATTCGTTTGTCTGTTTATTGATCTGTACCACATTACAGTCAGCATTTTTGGGTCTTTTGTTTGAAATTTTGAGGATAGACTCGTGGGACACCCTAAATTTTCTGTATGCTTTTTGGCAGCAATCTGATGACCGGAACCTGTCGTCATCGACGTCGATCGTCGTAAAATTGATAGAAAACCGGGTTTTGATATGGTTTACGATAATTTTTGACACGCAGAATCACGTTAAAAGCTCTATAACTCATCGTTGACGACAATACTCCGTTGTCATTGACGTCAGTCGCCGTGAAATCAACAGTAATCATGTTTGGTATCTTTTTCGATAGATTCAGATACGTTTAATCCTTTGGAACGATCTTAAAATCTCTACATCTCATTCTTGTTCTAACAACATGTTTACAATGGACACTATATATTTTAAACGCACATTCGATATTTATTTTGATATAATAAATATTAAGAACGCAGTAAATTCTCTAAAACTACTTCGTTTAATAATTTATTTTTACATAAAATTATGTTTGTGTCGATGGTGTTTAACGTCTAGTTAGTGTCACTTATTAGTAAAAAGATCCAATATTTAAAATTAATAATAAATAAGATTAATTGGAATTCTCTGTCATTTAACAAAACCAACACAACTTTACTATCTAAAAAATGTTGTAACGATTAATTGTTGTACGATTAATGTTATTGTACTTAACATTTTCGCATGATACAAGGATTGCACTATAAGAACTCGTATGTACTATACATATAAAGGTAATGCATTCTGCTATTACGTTTTGATCAGTTTAAATGTTCAAAACAAGCAGGAATATATTTATTAACAAAATTTCCCCTCAATTGTTAATTACCGAGACTCGTTTGAGTAGTAGGACATTTACCTTAATTGACCCACATAGAATTTTACTTGTCAACATAAATACCGAAGCGAATGTACGAAAGAAAGTAACAGAAGAGGAAGCGGAGGACATTGCCCACTTGCGAAATTTACTAACTCTCGCGTCAGGGGTAGTTTATTTTTCGTACGATACAGTACACCTTTCTTCGGATGAAAGCTGGATCGGTCTCTCTGCTGATTCCACCATTCAATTTCACGATCCTTAATCTAAAATACGGCCGAGACTAAATCAGGATTATCAAGTGACAAGCTGCGCCTCTATTGTAAGACTTCGTGGCGTTCCGTACCAACTTACACGACAAAAATCTTGTCGTAGCTGCTCATCTCTCCGACATTGCTACTTTTCTATTCATCCTTTTAACCCATTTGTAATATTATCAAATTTGAAAAATGTATTTCTTTCTATCCGACTGAAAATAAACGTAATAAATATGATTAACGAGACGTGATTTTTGTGATGCAATGAATTTTTACTTGGAATGTTATGTGTTACTCAAATTCACTGTAATAAGTGAACTAACACTTTAGTATTTTAAAGTGTTATACACCCCATATTTTAAATATTAAATGCAATGCCTTTGTATTTAAAAATGATGTATACTTCATATTTTAAATATGAAATAAAATACTTTTGAATATTAATGTAATTATTAACATTAATATAATGCGAATCAATCACCTGTATTATCAAGAATTTACTGTCCTATCTAACTAAAAATACTTATATTAACCGTTTGGAATAATGAATAATAAATATAATAAAATATCATGACAAAGTTGATAAAATTTGTTAAAACTATAAATGCTATCTAATCAAATTTTCAACCATTCCATTGTGGCAGTGAACGTATTAACACTTCGACTATCACATATATAAATGACACTTAAATTTCCATATAAAGATGTCGCGTATATTATTAAAAATTTGTTCATTTATTCAATTGCAAATATTCACATTATCTATTTGGAACTATGAATAATAAATGTAGCAAAATATTGTACAACGGAGTAGTCAGCGTATTAACCCTTTGACTGCAACATAAATGAGTGACTCTTTAATTCTTCCTATGAATCTATCAACTATACATTAAAAATTTGTTCACTTACTCAAATACATTCATTTGTATTAACTGCTTGGAACTATGAGTAATAAAGTATTGCACAAATATGTGACGAAATTTGTTAAAAGTCAAAATTTCAACTGCTCCAGCGGGGAAGTCAACGCGTTAAGTAAAATCATAATCAAAGTAGCATCGCGCCGAATGAACGAATTTGCGTAAGTCCAAATACAGCGAATAACCGTCGGAAAACAGCAAATACTGGCGTCACGACGTAGGCGTGAAGCAACGGTAGGTATCGGTGGTATTTATTGGAAATATTTATGAGGGGTGCGCTTTCATGCTTTCGCGCTGAGTGGGCAGTAATACTTGGAAGGTCCTCGCCCCGTGCAATTTCGGCGGAACTGTTGTGAGAAATTTCATGGAAAGAATCGCGAGAGGCGTCCACGGATTTAACCGTGAAGGTATCGACGTCATACCATCTTCTTTTTTTTCTTTCGCGGACGAATATTATCGAGGATAAAAATGCTTTGTCCTTTTCTCTTTTTCTTCTATTAAGCAATCTTGCGTATGACTGGTGTTTACCAATCGAAGAGAATCAATTCGCTCCTTGATGCTGGTCCTCATCAAGGTTTTTTAACTTTAATATTTCATCAGTTATACAAGGTGTTGTTGAAATGGTGCAACCGAAATAGAGATGCATCTATGTGAGAAATAAGCCAAATATGTAGAATATAGTTCTTATGGAATTTTACTAGCTGGTTCTCTTAAATTAAATTCAGTGGTGGATATGATATTAATGATTTTGATGATGATTATGTGGATTGTGATGATGACCATGATGACTGTGATGATGATTATTATGAGTGTGATGGTGAGTATGATGATTGTAATGGTGATTATGATTGTGATAATGATTATGATAATGATTATGATGAGTCTGATGATGATTGTGATGGTCATTATGATGGTTGTAATGATGTTTATAATGATTGAAATGATGATTGCGATGGTCATTATGATGGTTATAATGATGTTTATAATGATTGAAAACATGATTGTGATGGTGATTATGATGATTATAATGACCATTATGATTATTGTGATGATGATTGTTATGATGAGTATGAATCAATTTTATTTAATTTTGAAACTTCTGATTTGATTTTAAAACTAATTATTTCATTTCGATTTGATTTCGAAATTTATTATTTAATTTTAAAATAGTCGATTTCATTTTGATTTCACTTTAAATGTTTGTATTTGATTTTAATCTCATTTTGAAATCTTTCATTTCATTTTAATTTCATCCTGAAAATGTTATTACAGATCAATTTTGATTCTCTACATTAGATTCGTTGTTTTGAATTCTAAAAATCTAACTGCAAGATGAGTAATACGTTCTGAACCTTTCTGAAAGAGATAAAGAAGTTATGAATAAAATGTTCAATCTTTAAAAAATAATTGCAATAATTATTTACAATTAATCGCATTATCGAGTCAAATTAATGTTAATTAATATTGTTTACTTTTGAATCAATTTCTTTAAATAACCGAGAAAATTTGTGGACGAATGTAAAATCCCTGCAATGATACAATCTAATAAACGAAATTATTAGGTGAGTGTACATGTTTTATCGATTTGCAGTAATACCATCTTAATACACAACAACTATTTTTAATACTAAAAGTTTCGTCCCTAATAAATTCATTTTTATTTATATTTTATGTGTCTATTATATTCATGTTTGAGTGATCAAATATTGTATGTCCACTTCTGGCGTTTTCGAGGAAAACAGGTTTCAAGATTCAATAGTACTGTAAATACAACTTATATTTTATTTATTGTCACATACATGAAATATAAATATAACTGAATCTTTTAGTCGGCTACATAAGATAGAGTCTACAGAATTATAAACGTTCTTACAACATGAATAAAAAAAACTTAAGGATACACAATAAACAAAAATATTATTTTGAACAAGTACATCAAGTATAAAGCATAAAGAAACTATTAAACACTGTTACACATAAATATTAAAATTTCACAAAAAATAAACATATGATATTTGTTATCTATTTTTAGATCAACGAATCTCTTTCATTCATTTTTTTCAAATGATTACCAATCGCTGCTAAAACTTCCACATTTAATTTTTAATATTTTATAAAACTTTTTAAGTTGCAGACTGTATAATTTAAAGTTATGTAATATGTATATATACTTTTAATTTAAAATTTTAATTATGAGGTAATGGACCTACACATAATTAACAAGTTAAGAGAAATCTTGCAAGTAAACATTGGTAACCGATTGCTCTGTGATTAAATAGTGAGAATCGATACCTGGAGACATTTTTAAGCCATATAGATTATATAAAAAGACTATTTCTTAAAAAAGGTTAAGTTATACAAATTTAAAATATTTAAAAATTCCGTAAATGCTTCAAAAGTTGACCACTCTAAAAAATTAAAAAAATAGTAATTGACCCTCTATTCGTTAGTACCTGACTACTTATATTAGAAGAAACTGTTTCATTCACGAAATGTACACAACATGTGAACTTTGTTACCCGAACCCTACAGCTATTCTTAACAAAAAAGGTTATGGAAATAGAAATACAATCGTTAATAGTAAACATACTTCACTTCACATATAATTGTTTTAAAATTTATCTGACAGATGTCAAGGCATCTGAAGGTAACTTTCATGTAAAGGGCAAAAATTATAAAAACCTTATTTTTTTATGTTTTCTGAAAACTGGTTAACTAATGATACTTTTACCTTAATTTTCAGATCAATTTTCATTTTCATTCTAATATAAAATTATTATATAATGTACATAATTTTATTATTTTAAATTTATATCATTCTAATTAACGTTTTACTGTTCTGGTCATATAAACGTATCAGAACATTACTTCTTTATATAACATTCATTTAATAGCACAAAACTAAGTACATGTTAGTAGATGACATACTAATCGCCAGAATTTTTGCGTTCACTTAGATAATATTATTTGTGAAATTAAGATATTCGGAACGAATATAAATCTATTTCTTACAGAAGTCGTTATCCACGCTTGGTGATTACGACGAAACTTTATGATCCAGGAAAAGATATGGTAACCTAGTAACATGTAAAGCAGAGTTCGTTGTTTCTCTCTGTGGGGTCAGTTATGTTTGTTACGGAATTTATATTAAATTTAGAGATGTTTATACTTGGCGAAAATCGTTTTGCGTACGGATTACAAAATTTTCCATTAACTTACAGATTTCATTACAAGTGAACCTCTACAGCATTCTAATCGTTAAAGTTGTTTCCGCGGTTGTATTCATAAAGCTATGTTGTAAAATGTAATCGGTACACATACATTTTTCTAGAAGATACTTGAATCTTTTAGTGTAATTGAACATGGTCCAACTTTACAAAAATTTTGTATTCTGATAAAACATGTAAAAAGGTTTCTAAATTTATCAAATTTCACGTAATTAATTTTTTTTTTTTTTATGAAGAATGACTAATAAACTTTAGTGGTATTAATGAATAGGTTTATTTATTAAATAACATTAATCCTAAAAAATGATAAAAAAGTTGCATTTGCTATTTCTTTTACCAAGAACAAAGATTTTTACAAATACTTCAAAATTGTTCAAATCCAGTTTTGAAATATGAAATCGATTTCAGATGGAATTTCCTTTAAAAAATTTATAAAAATTTTAATTCTTCATTTCAGATATATCATTTTGAGTATTGAAAATCCTACTGAAGATTCATCAGAGATCAAAAATCTTCTAAAATATTAATTTTCTAGCGTTCTAGAAATTCATTTGGTAATTATGTATATAGGAAAGTGCAGACCTCCCTGATATCAATAATCTCGAAATCTGTTGTTAAGGACATCATTCAGAACAACTTATCACTATGCATATAACCGCAATTCAACTTTGATTTCAGAGATATTCGCAAAAATATTTTCAATGTGGTAATTATCTACAACAGAACATACACTTCATCGATTTCGATGTCCTTCTAAATAACTAAATAAAATTACCATTCTAAATAACTTTGCTTATATACGTAATCAGTTGTGTGAAGTAAGAGACTTTCTAAATTACATGCTGAAAACTTCTCCCATATATGGGTAACGTGGCTGTCAACGTTATAGACAAAAATAAATCAGAAAATTTATCCTGACAATATTTCAAGATGTTTAAAGTCGGTGAGACGTATCCTTTCTTATATAATTACAGCTAATTTTCCTTACAAAGAAAACTCAAGTTCTGGAAAAAGAAGAACGTGAAAGGGGAAGAAGAATTCATGGAACGAACATTTCATTGCATGAACGCGGCCGCCACGAGTGTACTTATTTCTATAGAATGCTACGAGAACGCCATATAGACTGCTATATGACTGCCGCTAGTTGATATATGCGCGACGTTATCTGTACTCACTTACCTTCTCGTTTGGCAGAAGATTTGAAGCGATTTAAAATGGGTCATCTTAACAAGTATGATATGCACAACAATAGAACGTGCCGGAAGTAGCACCTACTATCAAATTCTTGCATCATGTCCAACGATTAGTATGTTCACTTTAGTAGCGATTGTACGAAGCATTTTATTATAAGGCATTTTATAGAATTAAGTATTATACTATGAAATATTTTACCACGGAATATTTTACTAAATAAAATATTTTATTGAATGAAGTATTTTATTTTATTTTTGTGCAATCATTTTACGAAAATGCTCTTTACTTGCTGCGACCATATTTTTCAATAAGAATAAAGACATATGGATAATATACAGGATATTTAACAGAAGCGAGTCGAGTTATATCTTGACAACTGAGAGAGTAAATAGTTTTGGCGGAAGGAATTGAATAGTATAAGATAGTATAAAGTATACCATCTATTTACAATTTCAAATTTTTTATAAGTACAATAAAAAAAATGGAAATACAGTCCTTCATTAATTGGAACTACGTGTTGATTTTTATAATATTTCTGTCGATTCTTCGGAGCATACTGCATAACAGGTATTAAAGTATGATGTAAGAACTAGAAATTGTAAGGATCATTAAATTTATTAATCATTTATATCTAAACTGAAACTACAATATAAAAATAAATAAATAATGGATAATAAATAAACTAGTTTATACAATGATATCATTATCTCAATGAAGGTTGACGTACATTTTGATAAAAGCTACTTAATTTTCCTAAAAAAAAAAAAAATCTAAAATCCGTTATTTTAACAGGTTCCGTAAATCTAGTGTTAAACAGTGAACAGTTATATTTGACGCATCTGCCTAATAAATCATAGCGCAAGGGATTAAACCAAAAAATTTATTGTACCTTGTTTCAAAATAAACCTTGCATTTCATTGATTGTTTCATTGATTTAATTATTTATATAAACACATAAGGTTCCCTTCTCGAATCGCATTATTCGATCTTTACATTCTATGAAAAGTAATTTTTGATCGAAAAATAAGAAAAGAAAAATCTGTTTCTTTCAAATTTTATCACCGGTAGCGACGACCGATTGTCGAAGCAATGGTACCGGTAGCTGCAGGGAATCTTCCGAGGGATTCTCTGTTGTTTTCCGCCCTTTTCTGTTCGGCAGATCCCGCCTGCTGATACGTTGACAATTAAAGGGCGCTAGTATTTCAGAAGAAATCGTTAAGTATGGAAATAAACCCGCCCACTGAACTTTTCGAGGAATCTTCTTGAAAAGAAAAAGCTTCTTCCTAGATTTACGTAAAAAGTGACTAATACCGATCAATGTCACTTCCAAACGCATAACTTTTATTCATTTCTATTTAAAACGGATATTTCGGTTCGATTAGTAAAAAATGTGAAAGTTGACAAACGTTTAGGAATTAATTATAAGCTTTGAATATTCAAAGTATAGCAATACAGGGTGTATCACAATATGGGGACATAAATTCCTAGTAGATTTAATACGCATATCTTTATAGATTTAGAACTTATAAATTAAAATATTAAATTCTCTAGCCTTAGCTTTGCATGAATTTCCTCATTGATACAACACAATATACTGTATAAAAATAATTTAAAAATAATTAATACAACACGTAATTCAGGAACAGGGTCAGCTAGAAAAAATACTTACATATTTACAAAATAATTTAAAAATAATTAATGCAAGTAATTTAGAAACAGGGTCAAAAAGAAAAAATGTTTACATGAACTTTTTATTATTTATGTATACCTAATCCATGAGTGAAGTTATGGCCACATACTATGGTACAGCCTGTATGGTTTCGCCATTCTGTGTAGATAACGAATTAGTATTGCCTCGACATGAGATTTTATAGACTGCCATTAGACGGTCCTGTGTTCCCTATCACCGAGTATCATGAAACCTTGGCAGGACAGCGGCTGAGAACGTGTTTCTGGTTGAACATAAATAATAGGACCACATCGACAATCGCTATAATTCAATTCACACCTGATAACTGCGACCATAGAATTTCCATATTACAGGCAGTAATAAAATTAAAAATATTTTCGGGGCGGTCCGTACACCTCGGGGGGTCCCCGATGCTCTTCCTCTTCTCTTTCGGAACGAACGAGCCGAGGATCGCGATCCTTCACATTTGCTGTCGTACGAATTTGTTCCTCGAATTTGTTTCTCGTTGTCTTCGGTGGTCTTTCCTCGTGTACGACAAATGGCATGCGACCGACAAAAACGAAACCGTGTGCCGACGAAACGGCACTTTTTTTGAATTCCTACTTCGAATAAGGCAAGTCCGCAGATTCCGCCAATGTTTCGAATTCGCCACCCGTGAGAAATTCATAAACTGAAGATTAATATCGTTTATTGCCATATGGTAGTTAGTAATTACTGACACATGGATAAGAGAATGGTGCACTAGTTAAAAATATTGTTAACAATATTGCATTATTGTAAACGATATTATTAACTAGTTAACAATTAAACTATGGAACGAAATAATCTCTACGCACGCATTACAAGTTGCAAAATAGGAAGTGAAGATACGCTTTTTGGATTTAATCATTTGGTAACTCGGAAAATTATGAAATTCGTTAATTTAGTAAATTAGTAAATTAGTAAATTAGTAAATTAGTAAATTAGTAAATTAGTAAATTAGTAAATTAGTAAATTAGTAAATTAGTAAATTAGTAAATTAGTAAATTAGTAAATTAGTAAATTAGTAAATTAGTAAATTAGTAAATTAGTAAATTAGTAAATTAGTAAATTAATACATTAAGAATCTAAAAAATTATGCAATTGGGAAATTACAAAATAAGAAGACTAAGAAATTACAAACTAAAAATACAGAAACATTAACCTTTCAAATTTTTAAATTTTCAAACTTCCAATTTCCCACATTCCGAAATATCATACATTTTCTTGATATCTGAAACTTCTTAAGAGATTCATAGATTATTTGAGAGATTATTAGATTATTTTGATGTCAAATATAATTAGGTTAATTTTATACAAAATTAAAAATTTTATATATGTAAAGTTCAGAATATAAGGCTCATAAGCGAGATATTTTATGTAAAAAATTTGAAATATCTCACGAACTTTTGGTCTCCTGATACTCTACCTTAATTTATTAACGGTAAATGTCCTATTTTTAAATTGCAAATTTATGCAAGAGTAATACAGATTCTTTTCATGTAATCGATTTTATTCATACACAAAATTACATCCTAAAAGTGGAACGCTGACTATTAATGGGATAAAACTTTGTCATGTAAAATGTTCAGAAAAATCAACCTTCATAAAGAAGTATGCGGTTACATTAAAAAAATTTGTTTAACAAATATTTTTGTGATGAATAGGTTTATGCTTCAGAACATTCTATGTAAAAAATATTAAGCAACAATATAAAAAGATATCAATATTTTGTGAAATATTTCAAATTTTTACAAATTATTTACTTTTTAAATATTACACCCTAAACTTGTTAACTCAAAATGTTCTAAGGAACCGATTTACATGCTGAAAATACAGAATTTTGTTTAAGAAAGCGAAGATAATCCTCAAATCTTTGAACTACTGAAATGATAATGATAGTAATAACGACGATATTAGTGATAATAGCGATGATAATAATGATAATAAGCATAAAAATGTTTATAATAATCATAATAATCAACTTTTTGAGAACCAAGTCGGATTGAAATTTTTAAAAACATAGAGACCAAACGAAAAATATTTTCATTGAAAATCTATTAGAACATTATGTTACATTACATGTGTAAACAAATATTGTTTATATTGGAATTTATATTAATATTATTGAGTAGCAACAGCGAATACATAAACGTAGACATATCAGTTGGGATAATGTGAGAGGTATCACCACGCATTGGAACTCTCATCGTTACAAGTTTACTACTTGAAAAGTCTAGTATTAAAATTTTATAAAATTATATCTCTTATACTCTGTTGGACACCATTTAATTTTAACTTATAAAATCATTATTATCTTCAATCATGTTAAAGTTATAAATAATCCAGTTACGTGAAACATTTTGTATTTAATTTTTACCCTCATATTCAGATCGATAAAGAAAATGTCGAATTATAGTCCACATAAACAGTCAAGTTATACTCAACACCTGACAGACAATTTTGGAATCTTTATACCTTTATTTTCTTTGGAATAATAACATGAATTTTATGGATTAATGATAGGATCTTGCTAATTGTAACTGTTTAAGTTCGATGTATGTTTTTGCATCACTTGGATTCGTTTTAGAAATTAATTGAATAATGATCTCAAACTATCTACTCCCTTTATTGTACAAAGTGTGTAAGGACATGAAACGTGCTCTTAAATCAAATTTGATTTGTATTATATGTTAACCCCTTGCCGTACTTTGACGAGTCTCACTCGAAACGCAGTCGCAGCTCAAATGACAAACCTTGCACAAATTTTTAATACTCTTCAACTTGAAATTTAGGTCCAAGTATAATTAGTATAGTAAAGGATCGCTTATTATAAAATACTCACATTTTAATTTTCTTTGTTTGTTATAATATTATAGCTATGAATAGTTTTGACTGACGTATTTGGTAAATAAATTGTTCGGCAAGGAGTTAACTAAATGAAATAGAAGAAAAAGGTTAAAATATTGTTTTCTCTTATTTATTTAAGAAAAAGCGTACAGCATTAGATGAACTCTCTTATTTAACATTTCCTACATTGAAGTAATACATAAGCCTCGAAAAATATAAATGAATATACCCAATTGCTTACATCATGGTTGTTTTACCTTATAACTGCGTTAACACTATAAAATCATTAATCTTAATTCACATAATCAAAATTTGTACCGCGGTCAAGCCTACTCGTTCCAAGATGTTGAATTCCATTCCACAAATAAATAACGATATTACGAAAAAGAAATCTATTATTTTCTTCCGCCCAGCAGATATCCAGCTGACAGTCATAAATTTCAGTCAACCGAACTGACCAAAGAATCAATTTCGCCGACAGCGAGACGAGTTCGGTAACCTATAATCTATACACTCTTAATCCGTATCACGCTCAAAGGCGTTATTTTTCCAGGATACCTCTCACCAAACATTCCCAATTCTTTTTCTCCCCTTAGAATTGATTATTTTAGCTACAGGGGTGAGAATACATTATACATTAACGAACAAGCGGCACGACGAAAAACAAGATTAACGACTCTCAGGTATTAAACGGGCGGCGACGTGCCCGGGGATCGGATCGTTTAAACAAATGTTTGTTTCCTGCCTCGAACAACCTGGTCAGTCCTTCGCAGAATGTGCAAAGATGTTTTCTTTTTAGATGTAGTGCCGACGTGACATCACACTAATCATCCCCTAAATATACACCCTGTCCACAAGTTCGATGAACGTCGGTAACTCTTAAAGAGCTGAGGTGTTCTAATTGATAGAGTTCGTCGATTAAGAAAGTTTCAACAAACGATAATTTCATTTATACACCGTATAATGATACGACTGAAAATAGAGTAAATCTGCATGAAAAAACTGTCAGAAATATCAAATAAAATTTTTTTTCTGCAGCTTCACTTTTAAGAAAATTGAATTAAACTAATTTTTGTAGTTTATTTTAACGTGAATTATCAAATTAACTTACAAATTCGCCTAAAATTACAGAATTGATCACATTTAATTATTTTATAAATTAGATTTAATAATGTTATAAATTATTAATTGATAACAATAGGGTATGTAAATCTAACCTATAATATTACAATTATTTTAATTATTTTAAATTAATTAGAGTAATTGAATGAGTTTTGTATTACAATTTTAATTATGAATAGTTCGTCAATTACTATTTATTTAAAAATTTCATTTAATTATTTCAAAAATATCATAAATTAATTTTAAACACTGTTTAACTGTATTTGCTGATACTACATT
Organism: Megachile ligniseca; assembly: GCA_945859555.1. NCBI lineage: Eukaryota > Metazoa > Arthropoda > Insecta > Hymenoptera > Megachilidae > Megachile > Megachile ligniseca. The sequence goes on from OX243785.1 coordinate 1,710,534, forward strand.
AAATCTTAATTATTTTATTTATCGATTTAGACATTCATTCATTAAACTATTTCGTAAACACCCTGTAGAGACTTAGTTTAAGAATTAGAATTAGTCAAATTGTAGAAACTTGGAAAAATATACGATCGAAAGCATTTGAGACTTTACTTAGGGACAACGGCGATATAAAAAGAGACATTAGAAATTCAAAAATTTTTAATGTTATAAACTTTCAAATATATAAATTAACAAAGTTCCTAAACTCCCAAATGCACAAAATTTACTAATTTCAATGATATTCAATTTTCAACATTTACAAATCCCAAAATTTTTAAAAGTACAAAATTTACAAATCCCAACATTTTTAAATGTGCAAAATTTACAAAATCCAAAAATTCCAAAATTTTCACAATTTGCAAATCCCAAAATTCCCAAATGTACAAAATTTACATTTAAAAATTTAAAAATTTTCAAAATTTAGAAGTTCAAAAATTTGCAAATTTGCAAAATTTACAAATAACGGAATTTTTAGATTTCGTAAAGCTCAAAATTTCAGATGTTTAAAGTCTGAAATACCTTAATTTTCAAATCTTTAAATTCGCAGATTTCCAATCCCCAAAACTTGCAAATCACCAACTATTCAAATTTCGAAATTTCCAAAATACCGACATTGGAATTTCAAAATTCCCAAATTTTTGAACTTCTAAATTTCCGAATTATCGAACTTCTAAATTTTCAAATTATCAAACTGCCAAATTTTCAATCAAAAAATTAAAATATCCCCAAATTCTCAAATTTGTAAATTTAAAAATCTACAAATCCCCAACCACAAAATCTCCAAATTGTAAAACTGCCAAATTTTCAAATCCCCAAATCCCGAACCCTGAAAATCCAAAATTAACAAATTTCATGTTTCTGAAATTACAAAGAAAAGCAGTTTCAGTCACGCAATCAAAACACAATGCATGATTCTCAGATGTTACAGCTAACGGCTGATCCTTTTTCTTCTACGTCGCCATTTTTCCTAAAGAAGTCTATCATACTCGTTACTGCGTGCCTATACCCTTGTCATCTCCATTGCATCCTACGCTTTACTGCCAAGACATCCTTCAACAAAATTACCTTCCAACAATACCATATTCTGATCATTTGAACGCAATCGAATATGTTCTTTAATCGGCAATTGTCTGAATATCGTAGGAACATTTACGATACTGTGTCTCAGACGTTGGTAAACCGAACGACAGAAGGGAAAGCAGCCAAACGGCAATAAATCTGACAATTCCTTTACGCGTCACCGGTAGAACGGTGACATTTTTGTAAACAGATGAAGGATCGAAGAAAGAGAAAATAGAGTTAACCCAAGATACAAAAGAAAAAAGGTACGGCGAAGAAAATAGAAGAAAAGGAATGCGCAGGAAGGAGAAAGAATCTATGGGAGAAAATAGAAATGGAATGAGAGGCAGGTAGAACAGAACGACGGGCGCCGGAATTCATACACGCGCCATTCAAAGGAAATTTATGTACCAGAAGCATAAAGCCACATCTCCAACCCTTGGTATCGAAGGCATCCAAACTACCGAATTCACGAATCGCCTCTTTTCCCTGTGTTCTCTGTCTTACCCCCCTTTTCATCGAACTCATTCCCCTCTGTTGTTCTGTACCATCGCAATAATTCATAATGGTACTGTATTCCGCTCACATGTAGTAACGTCGGATATAAGAAACGGGAAGTTGATGGTGGCCAGAAGAGAACAAACGAGGAAATATGGAATTTCGAGGGGAGTAGGGGGAGACGAGAGATAAAAGAAAAGTAACACTATTGCCTCTCAACGATCGTCGTCGGTCCATAAGAAATTCCTTATGGAATGTTTGTAAGCCATTACTTCGTGCTCTTGTATCAAGGGGATCGAGTACATGGAGTATGGAACATGTCAGCACGTCCCTTTAACGATTGATCACCAACATGTACGTATTGTTTAAACCAATGTTATTCGGCGTGCCGCAGAATGCTTTTACGTACAGTGGGTCGCAAAAGTATTCGTATCATTTCAATTAAACCGGTGGCAGTTGCAATATAGGGGAGTGACGAATGCGTGCCTATCGTGCACTTGCGGACAATAGACACATATGGGTAGTTGGATTTTCTATTTCAAAAGCTGAAACGTATATTTTTCGATTTTGTAACTTTCAAATGTATTCTCACTGATTCTCAAGTTTATAAGTTTCTAAATTTCTAAATTTTTATATTCCCAAATTTTCAAGATTTTACATTCTTGAATCCCCCAATTCCCAAATTTTCTACTTCCTGAAATTTCAAGATTCCACCTAGTCTTCGAAGTAAAGAATTTCTAAATTACCGAGTTTTTAAATTTTCAAATTTTCAACTTTTAATATTTCCGGTTCTCAAGTTTTTAAATTCCCAAATTCAAAAGTTCCCAAATCCTTAAATTCAGAAATTACTAAATTTCTGAATTCTTAAATTCTCAAATTCCCAAATTCAAAATTTTCCACATTCCTAAATTTCTAAATTCCCAAATCCCCACGTTCTAAAATTACAAATCTCTGAATTCACACATTTCCAAATTCCCAATTTCTCAAGACAAACTTCTCCTTCTTTAATTCCTTATTTAAAAAATTGACACATTAATTAAATTCTATAATTCTTAATTACATTATATTTTCGTGTTGATATGCGGTGTGTATGTTTCATGTATTATATGTATAATATAAAACTATAATATAAAAGTGAAACCTAATATAAATATATGTACATAGTTTTATATTATGTTACATTCTTTCTAAACATTAATTTCTGCATCATTTGCTCGAACCTCTAAAACATATTTAATTTTCTACCCCTATGTTACACTTCTTTTCGTGTGAAGTATCTTACCCAGTAAATAAATAGTCCATATTTGTACCACTTCCTCTATCTTCTGCGCCGAATTTATAACGTTATTGAATTATTCCAGAAACATTCCCGACAAAATGTGAACATACGTTAGTAAGTAGGTAGTACCGGTGCGTAACGAAGCCTCGCAAAATAAGAGAAACGGCGAAACACGATCGGGCAAAGAGATAAACATGGCTACTGCAAGGTCTCCTTTACTCTGCGGGGTTCCCGGAAAAAGAGGACCTCAAGATGGACACTCGCCATCTCATCTAGCAGAGATAGACCGTGGCCCAGCTACCATATCTGATGAAACGCGATGGATGGGGACAGCGTGACACTAAAGTACGAAACAAAAGTGTGCTTCGTGGCGTGCTTCCCTCTGTCTCGCAACATCTAAACCCTAAGTCTCGACCACCCCCTTCGGCACCCACATCTGGAACCATGCAATGACCGCGTTAGGATCTGACCAAAATTTTTTACTATCTTTTCGTCAATTTGTTACCTACTTTCACGTTAGCCGGTTCCTTTTTCCCTGCAACGCACAGTAGAACGAAAGGAACTGACAGGGATCAAAAAACGATTTGTATCATTTTGTAAATTGAAAAAGTGTTTGTTTTGGGAGAAAAGTTATATTGATTTGTGTAATTGAATATAGTTCAGAATTATATTATAAAGTGAAAAGCTTTATTTTTTATATCACTTCCTTTTCGTCTTTAATATTGAAAATCAGTAGAAATCGTAAAAGAATGTATCAGTTCAATATTTATAATACTAGATTTACGGAATTCATAAAAATAATACTTATTGTTAGATTCTTTAATTTAAATTACAGAAATTATTAGGATACCTTTGTCAAAATATAGGATAGTTTTGTAAATGTTACCTTTTATTAGGATGAAGATTAATTATATGTATAAACTAATTTATATTTTTTTGTACATTTATTGTCGTATTTTATTTTTAATCTCAAAGTGATTGCACATCGAACGTCCCTAAATCTAGTGTTAATAACTTTGCACTTTGAAAGATACAGTTTAAATTATTTATGCATTATTTATTAACTTCTAGAATTATTTACACACTATTTATTAATTATTTAAACTGTTTATTTAATATCATATGTTACTATTATATCTTATTATTCCGAAGTTTAAGAAGAAAAAGAGATGCAGTTATGGTAAACATGGTGGGCTGTAAAGAGGGAAAAATTGTAAAATGTGTCATATAAGCAGAAATCCTTCCATATAGGACTTTACTACCGTAGATTTCAACAATAAAGCGTTGCACGGGAAAGGTTTCATTCGAATAGATCCCTTTTACAATCTTTCTATTTCTACAGCCACGAGAAAGGCCATGTAGCGAGAATCCACTGTGAAATGTATCCCGAAAAAATAACTAATTTAATATATATTGCTGCAAATAATATGACAGTTAATATTTTAATTTTGAATTGAATAAAAAACTTTAAACTTTATATTTTTATCTTCAAATGCTGTTTACCTTCAACCCATACATATTATTATATACATACAAAAAAAGAGTTTCCAAATTTTTAAGATTCATACCAAGTTTACAGGGTTTTTAATTCTCAAGCTCCCAAATTTTCAGATACTAAAATTCTGGAATTTTTAAACTCTCAAATTCGTAATATTTCAAATCCTCAAGACAACAGATTTAAAGATTCTTAAATTTCCAAATTTTTCAATTCCCTCATTTTCAGACACATAAATTTTTCAACTTATTACATTCTTCAATTTGCAAAACCTCAAATTCCTAAATTTCCTAACTCTCTATATTCCTATATTTTCTAAATTTTGTACATTTCCCAAATCTTCAAATCAAATCTCTAAATTTTCAAATTCACAAATTCTCGAGTTCCCAAATATCTAAATGTTCTACATTCTCTAATTTTTCATATTCCGAAATTCCCAAATCCTTAAATCCTCAAATTTCCAAGTTACATTTGAAATTTACAAAAAGCTATCCACCTCCCTACCTGTTATATCCCCTAGCATGATCATCAAAGTATTAAAGTCCTTAAAATCGGTGAAGCGTATTCTACACCCCTCGATTATCTTTATTCGATTTAGCCCTTCGAATACTATGTGCGTATATACACTCAGAGTACTATGTGTATGCACTCAGAGAAATAAGGTCATCATGTTCGGAGTTAAACATTCGTTGATATAAGAAAGTGCATTTTGATTTACATTTCTTACACCTTAAGTAATATGGTGTCACAAAAATGGAAATGTATTATTTCAAGCAATAGCGATGCAAGCAGTGAATCATTATCAGGTTTGGACAATTCATTATACCATATCGAAAGGGTTAAAAGTAAATGCAAAAATATCTATCAGATTACTGACAAACGGTACCCAATTTAACTTTAGTGAGCTATGTGACACTCCACCTGACCGCCGGCGGGCTAAAAGAGCAAGTTTCATCAACAAATGACATGTTTATACGATCCTGTCGGTGTCGATCGCCGGAACTTGGAGAGCAAAATCGCGGCACAGTGGGTCTCTGAACGTGACACACGACCCCCTTAGAGGCGCCAGCCTGCTAAAAGAAGAAGAAGAAGAGGAAGAGAAGGACGAAGAAGAAGAGAAAGAAGGCGTTCCGACGAAACGGAACGCAGTGTCGGAGCCAGATAAGATCTCCGAAACGGGGATCAGTAATATTTTACAAAGTCATCGAAGTTGCTCGCTAACTTCGGCATAAATTACAATCGCCGTCTCTCTCTTTTTCGCTCCTCTTTGCACTCATCCCTTGAAATCCCTTCTTCGGGCACGAGTAGATGGGGAATTACACCGACGAACCCTCTTCGCCTCGTACAGAGTGTTAAACAAACACTTACCACCGCTAATAACATAGGACAAACCGATTCGACTCGCGGGGAAAGCAATAAATTGTTCGCCGTCGAAGGCCTATGCATGTATCGAGAACTCTCGAAAATTAGCAAACACACGGACACTATGTAAACAGGCGGAGGCCCTTCAAAACCGTGTGAATACGTTTGCTGTAAACGAGCTCAAGTGTTGGACGAAAAACAGAGGTGTTACGAAATCTGTAAATCGGTTTTCTAAAATGACGGATTGTGATGTACAATTCAGCACAGTACACATTGACGAGTATAGTACATTCCCCAGGGAAAATGATGACCTGGGGGATTCTACCACTCGCTGGTTTTCGGATGATAAATTTTGACATTTAGAATTATAAAAACTGGGGAACTTCAATACTTGAAAGTTTGGAGGTTTGAGAATTTAGAAAAATGTAGAAGATTTAGAAACTTGGAAATTTAAGAATTTGGGAATTTTGGAATTTGAGAATAGAAGAATTTATAAGCTTAAAGATTTGGAGATTTCGGACTTTAAGACTTTAAGGGTTTAAGAACAATTTAGGAATATAGGAAACTGAAAAATTTATGAATCTAAGAATTTAGGAAGGAAATCTGGAAATTTCATAATTTGGGAACATGGAAATTCGGGGATTTAGAGGTTTAAAGATTTGGGGATTTGGGAAATTCATACTTTAGGTTTTGGAGGATTTAAGAACAAATTAGGAATTTAAAAAGCTGGAGAGTTTGGAAATTTGGGAATTTAGGAAGTTGGAAATTTGAAGATTTGAGAAGTTTGTAAAGTTGAGAATTTAGAAAACTTAGACTACAATTTGCAATAAAATATTTGAAAAAATTCTATATTTTTTGTACAAAATTAATTAGGAAAAATAGGACAAAATCTGGAATTTTAATCTTTCCCTTTAACCACCCTCTCCCCCCGTTTAGATAGGGGGTTGAAGTTTGAAATGTTTTTTGTTTTATATCCTATCACATATCGAAATTGTATGTTTCATTTGGCTCAAGGGTATTTTTGACCATCTTACTTTTCAATACCTTTATTCCATCAAATCATATCAAGCTTAAAAATTAAAAAATCAATCATTTGATCTGTAAAGTCATGAAATGGCATAAATTTTCCGTTTTTTCAACCTATCAATAAAGACCGAACCCGAAGATCTTAATAAGGATACATTCTCTAAGGTAATTTTTCTTGGTCTTTTCGAATTCGTCGCTATTTTATCCGCGTCCCTCATGGTTCTTTCAATATGGCGATTTTTTCACAGAAAAATATTTACAAATTTACAATGGAAACTTACAAATTCCATTTTGATTAATTATTATGTAGATAGGGTTAACGGACTTGCATATACTTGGACATCTGTATTGGGTGGAATTTTTAGTTGCACTTTAGGGCTCCATTGGTATTTCTGGAAAATCCAATATGGCGGATCGTCATGTCGCAATACATGTAAACACTGTACAAGACTACGTCCCATTACATACATTTTTTACTTTGACGTTATCATTCAAATCGGCGGCGAACTTTCTGAACAACCGAACAGATTTTTTTATTTTCACAATCACTGAATTTTTTCGCAATCCTATGTTAGGAAAAAGCACGTACACGTTTAATATTCATGAAAACATATAAAATTCGAGGTTGGTTGTTTGATCTTCGTGGGCGAGTAGGAGAAAACTTTGTATTATACCTTTCCAAGGGATTTCGTAAGTTTGGCATAAAAGTTGCGTGGAACCATAAGACATCCACCGTGAAATCGAATGTTTATCCAGCAGATTAGCGTCTACGACAAGATACAACATGCCGCTGTTTATTATTTCCGACAGAGAACAAACCGATTACTATCGCCAAACGGGCTGTTACTTAACATTTTGTCGAAGTAAAAAAAAAATTATGGGAAAAAGGAGACGAGAAGTAAAAAACCAGAGAAACACGCATTGGCGTAACTAAATTAGTACTAGGACGGGTCCAGAATCTACTAAATGTGGAGATGTAACACGTGGTACTTTAACACGTGGCCATATAACGCAGTGATGGGTTCCTATGTCTACTAGAACGTGACATTTCAAACATTACAAATATTTACATTTTTAAACTTCCAAATTTGTCAATTAACAAATTTCTGAAATTCTAAAATTCTAAAATTCTAAAATTCCAAAATTCTAAATTCTCAAATACTCCATTAAAAAATTCCCAGATTTTCACATCCCCAGATTAAAAAATTCTGAAATTACCAAATTTCCATAGCTACAATTTTCCAGTCTTTCAAATTTCTAAATTTCTAAATTTTTAAATCCCTAGATTCAAAACTTTTCAAATTCCCAAATTACTAAACACTAAAATTCTCATATTTCCCAAGTTTTCGAATTTTTGACTTCTGAAATTAAAAAATATTTTAATTTCCTAGTTCCAAACATTATAGGTTTTTAACTCACAAATCCTAAAATTTACGAAATTTCTAATTTTATCAAAGATCTTCATTGACCTCTAATACGTCATTGTTTCAAATACCGAGTACACCAGTACCCGTAAGCTATTGCGGATTACTTGTTCTGCTCATCACTGATACAACATATTGCAATATAACGTGAAAGTATTTATCAAGTAGCGACCTAAGATGAAGTATCCTAACGTGTAAAAATGTAACACATTGCAAACTAAAGCGCGATAATTTAATGTTTGGCGATGTAACGCGCGGCAATCAAATACGTGGCGATATAACGCTTGGTAATCAAATGCATTGAAATCTAACACGTAATAATTTAACACATAATAATCTAACGCGTATCGATGTAATGTATGGTAACCAAACACGTGGCAATATAACGCTTGGTACACTAATTCGTAGAAATCTAACACGTGATGATCTAACGAGTAACAATCAAATGTGTAGTACCCTAATGCGAGGCAATCTAACAGGTATCGATACTAGGTGTAGTAGCCAAATATGTATTATAACGTTTGATAATCAAATCTGTCGAAATTTAATACCTAATAATCTAATGAGTGGCAATCTAACACGTAGTAGTCTAATATGTGGCAATCTAATCCGTGGTAGTGTAATGAGCGGCATTATCTAACGCGTGGTAGTATAATGTGTGGGAACCAAATACGTCGAAATTTATCGTATGATAATCTAACGAAATGTAATCTAACGCGTGGCGATATAATGTGTGGCAATCTAACGCGTGGTGATGTAGTTCGTGGTACCCAAATTCGTCAAAATTTAACGCATGGTATCTAACGCGAGGTAATCTAACGCGCCGAGATTTATCGCGTGATAATCTAACGAAAGGTAATCTAACACGTGGTAATCTAATACGTGGAGATTTAACACGTGATAATCTAACGCTTGGTAATCTAATGCGCGGCGATATAATGTGTGGCAATCTAACCCGTGACACTATATAGTGTGTTAACGAAATGCGTAGCGATCTAGCGTGTGGTAATATAATGCATCAATATCTAATGCATGATATTCTACCGAGTGGCAATGTAACATAGTTAAACTAATACGTGACTATCTAACGCGTGAAGATCAAATATTGGATCCTCTTAAACAAAAATTCTAGTTACGCCAATGGGAATATGAGGTCCGGACCATGACACGAATACATTCCTCGCTACGAACTTTGCCACGGACTTGTTCATAAATCATATCTGAAAAAAAAAGAATGTTTGCAATGCTGCGTGCGACATATACTAGCAAAATATCGTGTATGGTCAACAGTGAATGATGGTTTCGATGTCGCTGACAAATTAATTCGATGTTCAGGACGCGTAATTTCCAACATTTTAATGTCTTCCTCGATTTTTATGTACTCGACAGTCTACGAATAAATCATAAAGCGTAAAAAGACGTTTCTAAATTATCAGCAAGTTGAATTATTAATCAAGCGAATCATCGCCCATGTTGAATCTTTGGAAGAAACGTATGCATCATGATTATCATTGGGGGTTCAATATTTTGGCCACGAAATTATTACGCAGAAGAGTAAAGAGTTTGTCGTAAATCATTCGATAAGTGTTCTTTTTCAATAACGTACATTTTTCAGTGTCAAAATGTTCAAACTAAAATATACATCAAATTATGATAGCTCTTTATTTATCATATTTGGAGATAGAAAGAATTATAACATGTGTTACAACACTGATCATATCCAAACAATAAATTACAATTTAACAACTTATGAAGAAAGTTATTCTATTCTATGCAATTAGCAAATTATGTTGAAAGTTACTTTACTTTATGCAATTAATAAATTATGTAAAAAGTTATTTCATTTTGTACAATTAATAAATTTTGTAAAACGTTATTTTGTTTTATACAGTATTGTACAATTAAAAATAATTATTAAATCGAATGTAATTCATTATGCTGTACTCGTAAATAACTCGATACTTTAAATTCGATTAAAAATACAAGATAGATATTGTGTAAGGTAACAATTGCGCTAATAATTCAATATCTTTATTAAATTACATAATACCGTTGCAAGTGGGTTACAATTTGTCTGCTAATTACTGTTACCACGAGTGTAATTGATTTAGATTATGATAATATCTATATATGATAATATGATAATATATACCATATGATAATATTTTTTTTTTGTATTGTATGTTTTTTGCTTTAGATCTATTATTATCTCTCAGTTTGATTCGACCTTAATTCGTAAGTCTGATCCAATAACATTATAGTTTGTAATTGTACTTTAATTAAAATTACATTATACTTTGCATTTGTATTTTAATTACAATTATAAACCGTATTGTAATTAAATGGAATGAGATCTCAAAATTACAAATTAGAGTACGATTAGATGTAATGCAAGTGAATTACTTTAATTATAATTAATTGAGTAAATCCATTGTATTTCTGTATAACTCCATGTAAGCTGTATCATCAATATTTTAATCGAAAATATACTCACAATCAGTCCTATATAGAATTAATTATACAATATGTATATGAATGAATTATACAATTTGTATACGTCTACTTACATAGTATTATATTATAATACTTCATATGTATTCCATAGTATAGATCCAGTATTTCAGTACATTAACAAACATCAATTAATTAAATTCATCAAGAATTATAAATACAACAAAATATAAAGAAACATTAATTGCCAGATTTAATCACGAATTACAAATTCGAAAAAGTAATAAAATAACTGAAATATGAAAGATAACAGTAAAGCATGCACATGAAAGAACCATAAATATTATGAAAATTGCACTCTTCTTGGTTTACGAGATTTTTACGACAAAGCATACGAAATCTCGATTCATTCTTCTGCGTTTCTTTCCTTTTTTTTCAGAAGAAGACCGCTTTTACCTCCGTGGAAACAACGAGGGTGGTTAGTCCAGTGTAACCGAGAAGTTAACACGATAGCGATCTGAATACCGAAGATTTTCAGGGGTAAAATAGAGATATCACCCATAAAGACAACCTATCCATTCTCAAGCGGATTCTAACCTGAAGTTTGGAATTAATATTCCGTTTCTATGTGCAGAATTTGTCTATTGTGGTTTGGTCTTCTCAAGGGAAAAGCCCAAGTATTCGGTCGACCTGCATGGAATGATAGGAATGAAGAAATACTATACGGACAGATGTGTCCAACTGTTCTTACTTTGAATTCATTAAGTCTTTACACGATTAGGTCGTATACAGGGTGTCTCACGACTAATTCTCGGAATTAATTCCCAGAAAATGGTTGTAACTAATTCTCAACTTTTTCCTTTATGTCCAGTGTTTATCGTGAATAATTTAAAAATGAAACTTCAAACCTCATTTTCGCAAAGAAAAAAGTTGTTCAGATTCACCTCAGCTACAACCCCATTCTTACACTAGTTGTGACACCCTGTTATGCGTCAAAACTAAAGTCAATACACAGCATGAATGAAAGACATTTATTTATACGCTATGCTATTTATTTATATTTCTTTACAATAACTGATATATTTTACTCGTTCAATCCTAATTAGATTCTAATTCCAGCATGATACTTTAGTTTTTAAAATTTTGAAAAATATTCAACAAATTATAATTATTCAATAACAAAGTATTAAAAATAAATAGAGAAATAAATGATAATTCCATTTGTGATGGGTTTATTCATAAATAACTATGTAGATCATTAATCTTCTCTTTGTAATACAAGAATTCTTTTTGTTTCAAAAAGATTGAATGGTTAATCAAAATTTTGTAAAGGAAATGGCATAGTGTGTTTAATCTTATTTATAATCACAAATTATCGATCTACAGTAAATAATGAACAAAGGTCTAATAAAATAGCTGCAGTGTAAAAAAGAGACTGATTTTACCTTAAAATTGGTATTTCTGTGTTCCAGGAAAATAATAATGTCAAAGATATGAAAAAGTTTTTAGGTCGAACGATAGCTTGAAATATCACCTTGCATGCATGCAAAATTTCAGTCGATCCGCCCCGCAGTTTCTGAGAAGAATGTGCACTCCATTTGAAAAATATCATTCCGAGAAAAATGCGTTTAATGTTTGTTATGTAGTCATGCAATCGGTAACGATCGATTTCCAATAACCCATTACCCTTAGTTTTGTACTCAATCTGACGCATAAGTAACAATTTTTAAAATTGACGAAACGGGAAACAAGTTAAATGAACTCTTCTGATAAATCAGATAAATTATAATTTATAAACCATAGAATAATTTATCCATCATTTTTTTATTCTCCTACACCTTCAAAATATGTAAGTATTAATATAAGTATTAATTTAAAATTACAAGAAATACAGCTATCTTTATTTATAATTGCTTTAATCATCCACTTTGATGATTGATAGCCATATAATTTACGACCACCGGGTTGTATTTTGTGACAAATTTTTCTATTCTACTGTGACGAATTGTTTATTGTTAAACGTTGTCAAATTGATTCATGTATTTGTAAAATGCTAAGATAAGATTTTTTGCGAAATTTCGCAATACTTACAAAATGCAATATTTATGCCTCAAAACTGTACAGGTCATTGCAAAATGGATATGTGCACTCTCGTATAACAAATTTTGATCATTTCTGCTTGACAATCATTGGAAATAGTGAATCCATTTATTATTTGTTCTTTTACTGAATTCAAATATATTTAACTGCACATTTTGCTTTAAATGAACAGCAGTTTCTGTTGAGAAAAATAAAATCTAAAAAAAAATGCAAAGAACAATTCACGATTTGTAAAATAACAAATGTAGTGAAAAAGAAATCCAACAAAAATATAGTGAATGACGAAAAGAAACGCACCTACGAAATTCTACATGATTTTATCTTTCAAGCTGAAATTAAACAAAATCGCAAACAGTATGGCAAATTCATTCAAGGAAAAATGAGTAACAAATGGTATTTAAATTACATTTAAATTATACTACAAATAGATTCATTTTTTAACCCACTTTTCCATTTTGCATTGGCTTACACACTTCTGAGATGTAAGTATTGTATTGTAAATAAATATTATAAAATTACTCAGAAGAGTTCATGCAAGCATTTTATATTCATATGAAACAGTTGGACATTGTTTAACCATCACAAAAAATCATCACAATAAAATAGAACAAGTTATCGCAAAATAAATCCTAATAGCTGTTTAAATCATTATTATAATTGGCTGAAGTAAGTAAAAATAAACGTAGTTGCATTTATTGTATTTTCAAAATATATAACACTTATTTATTTATACCTTCTATACATAATAAATAAATAATTATTTAAATGTATCATATGCACAAGTGATAGTTACACACTTAAGTATAAATACATTTACATTATCCATCATAAAAAATATTGTGTATACTTTTACAGGACTCCAGAAAGTTACGAAAAAAGGTACTTTTTTCGCAAATATATTAGCAAGCTTTGATAATCCGGTGACATCATCAATGTGGTCGTATCTTGATATATAAATTGGTGAGTAGAACATACTGATTAACCTCATCGGTACACAAAAATAATTGTTTCAAGGATGTCTGGGCAATGAATGTGACCGTTGAGTAATTTGTAAAAAAATACCATACTAAAAGAAGACATAATCGCAGCCGATGATACTTATTGATTTATATTCTCTTTTTAGATTAAGTACATAAACATATTTTGTAAGAGTGCCTTCAATATTTTTCTATTCATTCAATAATTTAATACCAGATTCCTCCTTCCTTTACATCACTTACTACACAAAAAATTCAAACTTCTCTTACAGAAATTAAAAATAGTACTATTTTACGTCACATAACGGGAAAGTATTTACATTTAAAATATAATTTAAAGGTAAGTAAACATAGAAATACTGAACTAATTTCCACATCTAATAACTTTAGAGAAGGTACACAACAAGGAGAGCAGAACTGTAGGAGTATCTCAGCCAAATAGACCAATAAATTACTACCGTCGAGGGAGTAAAACAACTATGTTGTCGAAAACATGATAAATACTATAGTAAATTAAAAGCTAAGACCGAATTGCTCGGAGGATAATCTACAAGCGTCTAAAATGTTCGCGGTATCGCTCCACCGTGAATTCCGTACCAAATTACACGCACGTTACGAAATTCAATCCAAAATTAAAATCGACTTTAAAGCGCATCTTTTACAATGTATATGTGACTATACGGGTATCGTCTTAAATTCATCGGGGTCTGTGTCCCAATAAAAAGAAAGAAAAGAAAGGTAGAAAGTGTACAGCGTGTCGGCGAAGACGGTATCACATTTCGTGTGAATCGATATTTGTTACACGTTCTTATAGAAGATGAAGAAGCGGTTCGTGGTGTTGCTCTCGAGGCACGAGCACGAGCAACGGACACACCGAGTAGGGGCAAAAGGTGCGGGCATTTGTGGGCCCTATTTAACGAGTGGCCCCCCGTGGCCGGCGTAACCGGCCCAATCAACCCAAGTCCAATTCCTGAGCATCGCTTCGACTTGTTTTATGTAATACCCGGCGACGCCAGAATCAATTAGCCGTCCCACCCTCTCCTCTCCTTATTTTGCGTATGCATATACGCATATATGCATAGCGGCGGCCAATCCGGCCGAAAAGGTTCCGAACTTATTTGCAACTGTCCGTTGTACAAAAGAGGACGACGGTAGATGAGAAAAACCGGTTTGCTAAGAGTTAGGCGGAAATTAAACGACTGGAAACAAACGAGAATAGCGGTACAACTCTCCCTGCTCGCCTCCAGCGGCGCACGGAATTAACGGCACCAATTTTCACATGAAAATCTATCAGCTATTGATACCTTGCGTCAATCCACTATGTGAGTGGTCGTCTAACACCGATCGTTAGTATCGTATACAGTGCGTTGCGTAAGTACACCAACCCCTATATTTTCAATAATCTGAATTTTTTGTAAAAAATTATAGACAGTATTCTTTACATTCGTTGTGTTTAAAAAATAAATTTTTCAAAGAAAAGTAATGTATTAATGTAAATGCTAAGCTGGGTTACATGAAATCTTCAAACGTTTCGTAAATACATAATACAATCATGTATGTATATTCTCTTTATGTTGGCGTCAATCGGGATTCATGAGTAAACAAATTCACTGTGTTACCTTCATTTCTTCTAGTTTACGTTCGCAAGATGTTATGAAGGTTAGGAAGTGAAATGCTTTGTGAAAAAAAACTTTCAGAAAAAGAAAAGGCCATGATCGATGATTTTCACTTCGAAGCAAAAGATATGGTTATATTACGAAACAAATAAGTCGTTCAAAGAGTACTGTTTCCAATTACGTTATTATGAGATATAATCATGGTGAGAAGAGAAAAAAAATGAATAAGCAAACACTGAAGCATCAATTAAAATATACAACTATTCTTCATCTCAACAATATGGCAAAATATTTCGACAAAACCACGGCAACAGAATTTTGTAATACAAAATGTGGAACTTGGAACTAGTCATTTTGACTGGTTTGGTAATGAACTGTTCAAAATTAATTACTTTTGACAGTGAAACAAATTTATGAGGGTATAACAAAATCTTCATTTTCTACAACCATCACGATAAACATTCAGGACTAATAAATCAACATTACCTAAAATTACAAAATACATAACACCTCGCCAATATTTTTAAATCTATTCAAACGCAAATCCTTAAACATCTCGCAAGAACGAAAGACGACCTTGTCTCGGTTTAAAAAATAAACAGCTCAAATTTGAAAATACAAGTACTGATAGCAACTAAAACGTAACGGAAATAGAATTTAAAAATCGGTGATAGAATGATATCATAGACATATGCTATGAAATAAAAAAAACTTCAGAGAATGCCGCTATATCACAGCACGAGCGCGATAGATCACACAGCAGCAGTCAGTATGGAACCATCGGACTTTGTTCAGCTACTAGGCAAACAATCGACCGGGCTATTCACAATCCAAAAAGCACTGCCGACGTGTTTCGGACGAAAGTGTGTGCATACATCAAGCTTGTTTATATATACACTGGAGTCAGGACATGTAACAATACAGCAATTTGGCCCGAACCGATACGAGATCTCACAGAGATGCCTTTCCCACCTTACCGTTACCATCAACCATGGACAAACAAGCCTCTTTCGTTCATGCTATACAGTAGTGATGCTTGTTTGATAAAAAAAATTTTTTGGAGTTTTTCATGGGTCTCCCTGTCAATACGTTCACCCTTATGAAGTTAATAATGTTTTTGTTTTTATATTTTGAGGGGTTGCTACCAACCATTCAATTTTGTGTTCTCTAAGAGAGTATGTAATATTCTTTTTGAAATATTGTAATTTCAAGATATGATTATTTAACATTTGAATATTGTTATACAGTAAATTAAAAGACCAATTTATAATCGCTTAATGTGTGATTTATTTATCAGATGCGTCAATCGGAACTAACTATTCACTGCTACTAAAACAAATAAAGTTAACCCTTTGCACTCGAAGTTTTTATTCATTCATAGTACCAGCAACTCGAAATATTTTCAATAGAAAAATCATATTCACATACAAGTAAATTATATGGGCATTAAAAGAAAAGTTATTGTCCGCAGATCCATTTGTCCTTATATTATGAACTGAAAATTATTTGCATTGTGTCCATAGCGGAACTCTCATGTTTGAAAACAAATTTTAAATGGCTCCGCTCCGGAGTGCTCGAGTGCAAAGGGTGAAAATGATATGTTTTATTGTACTTTCGAAGAATCTTAACTACATAAATTATAATTGAATGTAAACTTCAAATTAATGTGTATAAAATAACTTTTTTCGAGTAAGATTTACCTCATTTGAATTGTAAGTGTACCATGAGTTGGGTTCACAATTCATACTTAATGTAATTCTTCTTCATTCCTTGTCGCAGGGAGATGATAAAAATAGGGATTCGATCAAATCTAAGGTATATGATCAATTCACGGAAGATGTTAACATAACTGTTCTTCAGATACAAATTCGGTCAGAGTTTGATTCTTTTCTATATCTGAACTACTTTTTCTACGGTACTTGATAAAACTTGAAATATAGAAAACAATAATAAAAATGCGTGCAAACAGTTAAGGGATTTGATCAAATCACTTACTTTCATCAAGGAAATCACCCCACAGAGTTGTTATTTTAATATCTTCCATGAATTGATCATATACTTTAGGGATTTGATCAAATCCCTATTTTTATCATCTGACTGCGACATGTATAACTTATTATTTGATTCTTCGATTTATTGAGAACCTGGTGTATGAATTCGTCACTGAAAATATTAATAAGTCGGACCTTTTAAAATAATATGAAATATAATAAAATTTCAACAATGTCCGCTTCTCGGAACAAAATGTTAAAGTGCCCAAGTAATATTTGAAACATGGATTTTTAGCACCATCCTATTATGCAGGAACATTAACCCTCTGACTTATAGTATCGTGTCACACGATATTCGTGATGCACATTACACTTCAAATGTAATAAATCAATATTATATTCGCAACACGATTTAATATGGAGTTTAATACCAATTATAATTTGCATAATCAAGGATCTCTAAATTTTTTAATTTCTGAATTAGAAATTTTCTGAATTTTTAAATACCTAAATCAAAAAGTTTGACAGTATCCAAATGTCTAAATACCGAAATCTAAAATTTTGAAAGTATTAAAATATCTAGATAGATAAACCTCAGAATGTGAAGCTTCCAAACGTTTAAATATCTAAATTTAAAAATTAAAAAATTTCCAAATATCTAAATTCGTAAATCTAAAAATCTGAATGTCTCCAAATGTCTAAGTATATAAACCTACTAATTTGAAAGTTATTAAATTTCAAAATTCATAGTTTTAAGAATATGATGGTTTGTAAATTAGAAATATAGAAAATTTATTTCATTAATTTGAGAAATATTGATAACCCTTAATTCACAGTGAATTGATGGTTTCATAGAACCAGAAAACTCTAATTGAAGAGACCAAAAGAATGTTCCACTCAATTTCGATTCAATTTAGTTTCGATAAAAGTTTGATAACTTGTCATATAATAACTAAACTACACAATATCATTATAGCATTTTATTTTATCTCATTACTTTTATATTTATACCACCACTAGAAATATATAATTACACTTTGATTTGTTTATCAGGTAGTAAAGATTATCAGGTATAAAGATTAACTATTATTGATAAATAGTCAGTATTTTATCCACATTTAACGATATATCGATAATGTTGTTCAGACGTCCTCAAGGCTAGTACATAATTTTATCATTTAAATCAACTTATTCTTGTCTGAACTTTAAACCTAACCACACACGTCGTTTATAACAATAAGATTACTGCGACTCATTGCAACAAACAGGAATAAATAAATATTAATAATAGAATTTCGCGTTACTTGCAGTACATACTTACCTCAATTAACACAATTCAAGTTAACATTTTAATCATTGATATATCAAATTGTCAATAACATTTTGACACGATCCGATGAATAGCGCTATTCAGTTAAATTCTAGTGTATATTACAGAAAACGTACGTAACGTGGTAAAAGTTAAAAATGTACAAAATACAATGATAATGTTAAAAACTGTAATCAACATTTTTCTAACTTATAAACAATTCTTAAAAGCATGTAAACAGAAAAAGACCAAACATGATATTTTCTTCTTTGTTATTATTTTTTTTACTTATAATTTTCATTCTTCGTCGTTGAATTTAATATGTAAAAAGAAAGATCGACCTAGATCACCGGCAGTTATAAGTCATGTGAAACTTGGATTTGAAGATGGGAATACATGCAGAAAATATTTGACATCGATGTCGCTACTGATAAAAATCAATAGGAAACATTTCTATATTATTAATAATGTTATCGATAACAGTACCTTTAGCTTCGTGGTGAAACTACTTGACGAGAGTCACGTCTATTATTCGTAGCATGATAACACCGTTACATGTGTTATTGACTATGACGTCAAATCTCTCAAAAACATATCATCGACTGCTGAGTCAATTGACTTTAAAATACACATAGAAAAATTGATTCCATACCACTGGCCCGTATCGATTTCACGGTGGCCCGTGCCATATATCCCACAACGTGTATGCGCATACCTAACTCGTACGGGACGCACCGAAGCGTACGGATACCGACATTGTACCTTCTATTTCTGGAATTCGATGCGATCTTATCTCGACTTCGAACCAGCCACGACCCCCGCGAAGAGGCTCTTTGATTTACTATGGGGGAGAGAAGAAAAAGAACGGTAACGCAACTCTGAGGACAGCAGTCATACGTACGAGAGTGACAATTGTAGATACGCGATTTGCAAATAAACATTGTTTCCCTTTTAGCTCAAACACGAAAAATTTCGAATGTACGGCTGAAAGTATTTCAAATCACACAAATGTTTTCAATAAATAGTAATTATAGGACAGCCCTAACCGATTGCAATGAACTTGAAATATATTATGAAAGACAACATTTTGAGTCACTTTTATCTACACATATAATCGTCATTTAGATTTAGTTTCCGAGATATTCGCAAAAAAGTTCAATTCAATTTGCGCTTTGATAGGCATGTTTTAGTGCTATATATCGATTTGTTTGTTCTTTTAAATTATGTTTGTTCTTGTTTGTTCTTTTAAATATTGTTGAAACTAAGGCCAAACTACGAATGTACATATAGGAAACAATTGGACAGAATGATATCCTCGATGACATATTTTGATGTCATCGAAATCAGGCAGAAACGCCTTAAAGTAAATAATTACTGTTATATGTGTCAGAAAGTATAAAGCACTATCGATTAAGTTTTGAGGAAACGTTAATTGAAAGCATGACCTTGACAACGTATGTCAAGTTGGGGTGCCAGTAATTTACGTATTTATCAAATTATGTACTTTGTTCAACATTTTGGGTTTGACTACAATTTTATTGTACACTGGTGCGCTGCAGACCACGAGGCACGTGGTTCCCGCCAATGGCTACGATAGTACGATTCACGGTATACATACGCATTTATAATGAAACGATTATGTCATATAAATAATTCATTAGAATTTTGTCCTTAATATACTATATTATTCTAAAATTCGTATACATTAATGCACATGTATATATACATTTCGAAATACAGAACACATTATTTTTAGGTTATATACATTATATTTAACTGAAAGACACGACTAAAATAATATATAGTTTAAATCGTACGAAATAATCACTGTAAAATTCATACGTCTAGAAAGTTAAAGTGATGCATTGTTTAATGCATGGGAAAATTTTTGAAAATGTATTTGTTTCAAAAATCTATTTATTTAGTTATAATAGTACTCACCTCCTTCAGAGGTACCTTGAACGGCAAAATTTTTGTACCATTTATTACTGAACCATACGGTTTATATTCCAACCACCTGTAATACAGAACAAAAAAGAAAATATTTTAACATAACAAAAACATCAGGAATGATACAAAATAAGAATATGCCTGCATATACATAGATATATTGTGGATTAAGTAATGTATATACAATATTTGTACGGGTACATGCAACAAGTGATATTGATAAAAAAATCAAGTACGGCCATGTGACTATTTACCCGATATTACTGCCTAAGAAAATTATGGGCAATTGAAACTTTTTATATTTAATAACAGTAACGTTTCAAGCAAATTTACATTTCGGAAAAAAAAAATAAAAATTTATCAACAGATATATTTTAATTTATTTCATATGACATTTATTATTTATATAAACGAAAAAGCACCCTCTATTAAAAATTTTGACAATGACAAAGGGCATGTTTCTCGACCGATAAATTAGCTTCCATATAAACCGTGACAAGAAATACATTCAGAAATATTAAAATTTTTTATTGTGTACTGTAATTATGCCTCACATAATCATAAATTTTTATAATAACACTGTGATTTATAATTAAATCCTAGCAATCATTGCAATCTTAGCTTAACAATTAAAGATTAAAAACATGACGAAAAGTCGGCATAACATAACCTCTTTACAATGTGACCTCTGTTTAAGTCCAACAAACAAGTAGTTTCTAATTTTCTAACAAATTCAACGGCAATATGTAAAATAGAAAACAAATAATAGTTACTTTTCAGGTATCGACTTCGGCATATTCGTCACTTCTTTAGGTATTTTTATGAGAAATTGAAAGCATAACACAAAAACGCAATACCACTACCACAGCATACATACGCAGCAGACAGATGCAATCAATGGCTGTCGCGACGCAGAACGATTAATCGATCGCTCGATTTTCGCGCGCAACGTCATGTTAATAGATTGGACTCATAACCACGTTAGTTATTTCATACATTTCATATAAAATATGGATCAAAATAAATAAAATGCTTATTCCTGAAACGTTTTCATCATAATGTGTATAGAGTTTATATAATTTAAAAATATTTTAACATTTTTCATACCTAATGAATGGATCAACATACACAAGTTGTTAATAATATTTAACTAGCAACTGAACGTTTGGATTCTTCATTTCCTATGCATACAAATATCATTTTATAAATATGACTGTGGGAAAAACGAGGAACAAAATGTTTTTAACAGTTAAGGTTTTTATTAGCTTGTAGGACACTGTATGTCACCCTCTTTTGTTGCCTTCAATTGTAGTATTTCATTCAGCACTTTTTTCTCCAATTCCAAAAGTGCAGGTGGTTTTTTATACTATAAAAAAGTGAACATCAGATTTACAAGGAACTAATTAAAAGATATTAAGTCATTTTCATACCGTAATGATTAATGTGTTATGTTGATGAGTAAAAGATATTCTTTCCTGCTCAGGTTTTAACCCAACACGTTCTAGATCTGGAACTCTCAGTTTTTTGAAGTACTTTTTGTTACTCGTACGAACAGTTATTGTTCCGTCATCATCAGCAGTGACTGAATATATATTCTGAGGATATGGTAAATTTCTTATACGCCACTCAAGTGCTGTTTTTGTAATCCTTCTGGTAATAAATGGCTATAGAAATGTAATATAACAATTAAGGTTAGTATACGAATGCTTCTGTCTTCGTTATATTTGTAAATATAGTTTTGTGATATATAAAATAAACTATACATACAGCATTTAAACTTTCTTGAATTCCGCAGACTTCAATGTTATCTTGCTTAGGTTCAGGATCTCCAATTTCTACATTCCAACCATTACTTTGACCAAGATTACCTTTTTCTTTCCATGCTCTTCGTACCAAAACATTTGTTTCCAAATGGTATTCTTCTACCATTTCCCTGCCATCTTCCATTAAGAAATGAATCTTTCTCTTTCCTATGAAACATTTATCAAAAATTGTAAAACACTGAGTACTGTAATCAAATTCTGAAAATTCTAAAAGCATACAAAACAAAATAATAATACTCAATTATTAACAAAATACAAAAATTAAGTATTTTACAATTAACGCATATTCATATTAATAGTTTTATGAAACTTACATTGTAATATAGAACTTTAACTATAATAAGGATAAAGTAAGTTTCAAGTGACAGCAATTTATTGATTAAACATTTTAGAGGTTAAAGGTACACTTTCTAGAGTATTCAATGTAAAATTATAATTAAAATAAAATACTGATCTAAAAAGAAAAAACAATATGAACTTTATAAATTAAATATTAATAAACTTTTCAATAATATTACCGTTTTGAATAATTGCGGTTTTCTTAGCATTTTGAATGAGACTCAACCACGGTTCCGGTGCCATCGATAAACAGTGAGTTTCTTAGCAACTGCAATATAACAATTAAGATTTTATCGTGATGTAAAAGACATTAAATTGCAAATATTAATAAACTATGATTTAATCTACTATAGAAGTATATGTTTCATACAATTTTATAATTTTTTATCAACAGAAGTTCAATAAATATTTTAGAGATTTAAATGAATTTCTATTGAATTACTAAACCTCTTTATCAATTGTATACATCTTTTTAATTTATTGTTGAATTTGCAACTTAAAATCTTCACATCTTAAATTATTTCACGACCTCTGTCCAAATTATTCTTGAGGGCCTCATGCGGTTAAACTGTGAAACTTCGGACAAAATTTCATATGTCCTTTTCTGCATTTCTTTGTACAAAGGAGACAAGAATATCTATCATGTTAGTATACAAAATACAAATGGAAATGTACATAATGATTTTGCAATTCAAAGATATTGAGGTGAAAAAGCAATATCATTTTATGATTTTTTTTCTAATGCTGTTTATGCAATTATACAACGACATACTAGACCATTGAAATTTAGTTTTTAAAAGTTAGAAAACAGACTTTTTAATGTAATTTTATTTTTTATCGCTTCCGTAAGTGTAGTATGATTTTGTAAAATTGTTACTTCTATATAAATATTTTTATAATTTACGAATTTATAATAAATGCTTCTTGCAAGAAATAATTAATAATAATAGATACCTCTAAACATAGTACAAATCAAGCTATGTATTTCTAATGTATTTTAATTACTTGAGAAAAGATAGTTAATTCAAATTATCTTACATTTACACATATTTTAGTATTTTATTATGACAAATATTGTTTAAATAGATTTTATATATTATATTTTTTCATAAAGTTTTAGAAGTAAATTGAATTATATTTATTTGGATATTAAAAACATAAAGTGTGAACAATATCAATTTTTAATAAGTATATGTTCTAATCACGTACTATATTATATATTTCACGAATATTATAATTTTAAAACTTTTATATTTTTATTGAATTATAGTATTATTATTAAAATGCAGATATTTAAATATGATATTAATGTGAAGTATATATATATGTAATTAATCTTACAATATAAGTTAATTACTAATTATTAATTAGTATTGTGATTTAAATACAATATATTAGCAACTTTGTATAAAATTTTATACCTTTAACAGACATATATAGCAAGTTTTTTCCTGTAAAACTTTCACTAGCATATTCTGTAAAAAAAGTATAATAAAGATATCATATAAACATAGGTTTTTAAATATTTATTAGGTTGTCAGTTCACCATTATTTTATTTTAAAATGTCTTCTTTCATTATGAGTACAGAACTAGCATTTACCAAAAGAAATACACATTGCACTTTTGGAGTAATGTAAAAAAATAATTTATCGATCATTTGTGTTTTTATTAAACACAAATCAACATGTATCAGACGTTGATGCGAAGGATTTGTAACATATTTGTTTTCTTGTAATAATAATAATGAACATTTTGAATTAATGTATATTACCAATATATTCCACTGTGATATTACTTAAGAAAAGTAGCCACTGTCATTTTGTATTTTTGCTATTACTATTATATTACTATTACTTTTTAATAAATTATTAACCAATCTATGTTTAAAGAAATCTTTTTCTTCATTATTTTTTGTTGAATATGTTAGTACAGCTTTGTAAATAAAAATGATTATATATATTCACACCTTGCACATATTTTGTTTAAATTTGGTGTTTCGTGTTTCATACTAAAACCAAAATGTTTTTATATTTGGACATGGGAGTACAAACTGTCTGATTCATTTTATAAAAATTTATTAATATATACTGTTTTATAACATATTGAGTATACAAAGATCTACATATATGTATATACATATTTAAATTTAACATTTCCAGAAATATATACTGTTAAGTAACGTACGTTTATTTCAAAGATTAGCGCCATAACTTTGTGCAAGAATATTCAATTTATTTATAACCAATATGATGAAAGAACTGTTTCATTGATTTGCTGAATAGTTTAATAAATGGATATAGAATCATTTAAGAAGTTAATATCAAAGTGTGTAATGTAGCATGATATCAAAGTAAAATACAAATAAAATATAATGAAGTAATAACGAAAGTAAAATATTCTGGAAAAAGGAATGAAACAGCATTCATTAAGAAAATTTTAACATTATATATTTTGGAAAGCTGTCTTCTTAATGTTGTGACATTTGAAATTTTTCATTTGGTGTCAATTTCGATACTTTACTACAATTAGAAAATTTTACAATAAAAATAGTTGTTCATACTTGATCACATAGATATTACTACAATACTACATTTTGGTGGCATTGCACTTTTTCGTTTTTCTGAAATAATGTAAGGATAGAATAAGTATACCAAAAATATAACGATACCAAAGTATATACAGTACTTTCCCCAAAGGTTTATTCAGCTTTATTTATACAATATAGAAATTTAATGACAATGAAAGGTCTTAAAATATGATCAGATAAAATCGAAGGTTCATATAAATCTGGTTCGTTTGTACAGTCCACGAACAGAGTAATTATAAATTATTTGTTTTTACGATAGTTCTTAACAACGTGGTCTCCGCTCGCTAAGTACAGTATGTAAAGGCAGCCTACACCCAATAGTATAAATACAATTGTGTATGTAAATATTAATAAAGAGTTGACTGTTATAAATTGTCGGCATAAACAGCATATCCGTTTCAATTATTTTTATCATAATAACGTGTATGTATATACGCATATATGTATATATGCGTGAACATACATACATATGTTCTATATATATTTATTTATATATATAATATTTATAGAAAATTATTCTACCTACATTAATATATACATGTAAAGGCAAATGTGACATACCTGAACTTTACTCGTTTCTTATTTTATAAAAATATGTGTATTTATTACGTTTGTTCGTATTTTAGTCAATACTATTATTAATATTGTAACAGTACACAACACATCGCGTTAAAAGTATGCACACAGTCACATTATTTACTCTATATTTTCACCATTGTATATTACAGTTGATTGTTAATATATTTACTTGTATGGACTGAAATGTAATATTTTTGGAACAGTTTTTGTACAGTATATTAAGTAGTTCATTGAACTATTTATAATATTCGAGGTTTCTGACATTTGCCTTTTATCATTTCGATTGTTCCTTTCGTTTAATTTTAAATTTTAATGCAGACTTAATTTTGCATTACACCTTATTGACAGTTTTGTCATCAAGTTACAAACAATTTAAAGCTGCAAGAATATTTTTAAATAAAATAACAGCAATAAAATTATTTGTTTTACTGGCGTTATTACATTATTATTTTTTACCTTATTTGTGTCGAGTCGTATATAACACACTCACGATAGTGCTTTATGCACTTTTATTCAATACAATATGATGTTTGGCAAGTTTATCAATTTTGTAAGTAACATCATTTAGTTGATTAAAATTGTTTAATTAATCACACTTCAATACGATCGTAAACACTTAACATCTATGTCACTTACATATCAATTAAATCATGTATAATATACTCATAGATGAAATAACTGAATGGAGGTGTATTAAAATTTGTTTTAAAGAGATAAACATGTTCAATTGTTATATACATAACAGTTTGTAATGTAATTACGGCGCCTAAACAATGTACTTTTATACCTGCGTGATTTAAGAAATTAAAAATTATAATCTGTAGATATTTGCCAAATGAAAAAGAACAACAAAACAAAAGAAAATCAGAACTGTCATCATCGTAACTGTTCTTCTCAGTTTTAATAGAATAAAATGGTTTTTCAAAGGTATTTTTTTATAGTACTATTTTCTTTTTTAGAAAACATTAATGTATATTCATGTTTACATCATTGTTTAAAGTAATAAATAAAATCATTTTATTTAAATATTACAGATTTTCAGAGTGTTGTTCACTTTTTTCTATTTGTGTAGTGCTTTGATTTCTTTATGCAATATTACTATATGTACAATCAGTATCTCTATGTTTGGTGATTATCCTTCGATCTTAAAGAAACCATAAATCAATGAGAGTCTCTGAAACATCTGAGAAACTTCGTTGTTTATTCAAACATGATGCAGAATATACCAAATATTAGCAACAAGTATTTTTTTCTTGATGAATTTCTTATTTATTTTATTGTACTTAAAATTGTAAGAGTGTTTTCTTCTTAGCACCGCGTACATCCTCAAGAGACTTTTAAGTGCGATCACCATATCGAGAAAATTTTCTAATCAAACGTTTCATAAAACGTTAGCTTATGATAGCTTCATTCCTTGTGTTCAGGATCAGGTTTCGATTTTGGTTCCATCGTCGTGGAACGTGGATGATGAGGATTTGTTTGATTCCTTGGCACTAACAATACATTTCCATCAGCAGATTGTTGCAAACTGTATTCGTATGGATGGTATTGGTTGCCATCGGGATCTCGTAGAGACTAAAGATTAAATAATATAATTATTAATTTATCTTATGTATTTGAACTAAATAACGACAGGTTTTTCTCTTAATCCTTTCGCTATAGTTGTTTCTTTTGAAAGTATTTCCCAGTGTTTATAAATTAAATTGTGTCTACATACACAATTATATGTATGTATGTATACAATTATATGTATAAAGTGTGTTTAAGAAATTTTCAGACTGATTCTTTTAATTCTTTTTTGGATTATGGTAACAGATCCACAAAACTTTAAACTAAGCAGACTTTAATATACATATTAAATTGTTGCACGGAAGAAGACAGTTGTTCACAGTAGCGAAAAGGTTAAGGCGAATTATATTGTAATGGATGAGGATTAATAGTTATGCACTTACTTGAAACACATGACGATAAAGTTGACTAAATTTATCTTTAACGCGTTGCCTCTCAATTAGCATGAACTCTCGTTCGCGGATGAGTCTCATTTTGCGGTCCCTCATCTCTTTTACTTCATCGGCGAGGCTTATGATTTGATCTAGTTTACGCTTACGGCAATTTTGAGCGGCTACTTTATTCTTGCCTCGTCTTCTGATGTCACGTATCAGAGACAATTGAGCTTCACTGAGATCGTATTTGCTAAGACGTTCATTAAATTCGTCCATAGGAAGATTAATAATATCGTTTACTGGAATGGGCACATTCAACGCCCTAGCTCTTTTCTCGTCCCTAGTTAAATGTTCCTCACCCTCACTTTTACGCACTGAAACAGGAAAAGAGTATTTCAAAAATCTAAGATGACGGCAATTTGTAAGACGACTAGGTACACTGACGAAACTTACCTTTTTTATCACGGGAGACAGGACGTTGAAGAGATCCGGAACTTTCCGCAGGTAAATGATACGTGTGATTATGATGTACGTGCTCTATAGCAGAACGTCCTGAAAGTAGAAAATGGTTGTTACTTAACATGCACCTAATATTTCATCGATATGAAATACTGTAAATATTATACATAGGAAATCAAGGATTTTAATAGCATACATGTGAGAAATCCATCGATCTTACCTGATTGATGACGGGTGAAATCTACGCTACAGCTGTATTTCATTTCCGGTTGTGGCCCAGCAGCACCTTCGATTGGCCCAGAATAAGCATTTCCTGGTGCACCAGCACCAACTGTATGCGAGTCGTAGTCATATTTCATTGGAGTAGTCGGATGTGCGGTGGCTCCCAAAGGTGAACCTGTAAACGATGTAAATTAAAATATAAATATATTGCTTTTCTAAAACTTTTTGCAGTTCAATCTGATAATTTCTTTAATATTACAGTTATTAGAGAGTTAAAGAACTGGAGGTTATATATAAAAATGTTAACAATGTCCTTGAAAACTTTTTATTTAATATCGTTTACCAAAACGCATTCTCCACGAAATTGTTTCTAGAATGTTGGAGCACACTTTACATCGAATCTTAATTAATCGCAAAGAGGAAAAACCCCATATTAGTTTTTTATTTTAAATGTACTAACCAGTTCCTTGTTCCTGAAAGTATCGTTTTGCAAACATTTGATGTTTTTTCTGCGCAACTGGAGGCATGGAACGCTCTGTTTGACATCTCGGAGAACCAGCGTTTCTTCCGGAAACGGAGTAGCTGCAATCGTATGACATACGATATTTGCTGAAAGCAGAAAAAACAAAAAATCACCAATGTTTAATAACTGTAACGTACATATAATATCTAAGGTATACAATAATACTTTGACTAACAGAAATTATTAAATTTATTGACTTGTCCAGTTTATCATACCACTCTTACAAGGCTGTTGATTTAACTTAATGTAAAAATAATAAATTACTTGTATAATGCAAAGAAAACTCTGTTATTCTAATGCGTATGTTCAGAATTGCATACTAAAAAAGAAATCTGTAATTCTACATATCCAAAAATGTCTTTGCGAACAAAATTCACCGTTTTATAAAACGATGATGCATGTAAAATTATTTGTGGAAAAATTTTCTTAAGAATTTATTATTGTTGGTGAGTAATCAATCTTTTTTCTACTTTTTTAAAATTAACAGCTGACGAACCGTAGAGGAAATTAATACGTTGCATGACGTGTCGAACACTGAGGGGTCACCAGTGATCGACAGCAAAAAAACATATTATAAATGATGTAACTCGTAATCGGTATTTGGTTCAATACAGGAAAATATGTGTATATCTTAAAATAACAAAACAATATTGATACTTTCAGAAATATCACGCGAGAACTGAAACAGCCAACTTTTGTCTTTATGTTTTAGATGTTTTCAATCTACTTTCTGTGCGCATTGTATGTTTAAAAGCATTTAAAAACTTTATCTGCTTTCAGTACAATTAGTGAAACTGAAGATAAGTTTAAATACTAGCGGATCGAAGAAGTATCGATAACTAAGAGTTATTTTAGTAATTTAATACATTTTTTTTATTTTTAAGTGAAAATAAATAATATAACGCAATATATAATAAATTTAAAGGAGTATGTTATTTAATTTTAAATAAAGTTATTGCAAGAAAGCAGTATGTACTAATACCTTTTTGATCCACCAGCTTTGTTCAACCCTTTCACTATTAAATGTGATGGTAATCACCCATCATTAAGCGACCATTGTATATTATAAGTGATTATAGGCTTTTGATAGTTGGAAAAGAACAAAATGTGTAAAGTGTAATGCATTTCATAAACTACAATTTTATCGAAATAACCGTACACAGAAATAAGATACTATAAATTGTATAAAATGCTAATAATGTATTTTTTATCAAATAAGATACTTAATCACAGTGTAGCAGATAACTGAATAATAGAAAATTAATTACAAAAGATTTCAGCGAATTTTTAGAAATATAAAGGATTAATAAATTGATCAAATTAGTACATAATATTTTGGTGAAGTAATGTCAATCCGTAACCGGTATCTTGGTATAAATTCTACGGTTCTAGCAAAAAAATACTGCTAAACGCTCACGAATATTATTATTTATGTCAAAAAATATGTTTCGAACGAATTCAGTATTCAAAATCAATATCTTTAATATGCACGCAGAAAATCAATAGAAAATATTCTGTAGAATAATATCTACCGAATAACGTATTTTTTTCTATGTAAATTATGGAATAATGTATTTTACTTCTTTGGTTCAATTTCAAGTCTTGTAATTTTTTTTTGTGTAGCAATATATTTCTGTTCGAATGTTCAATGAGTTGTTTAGTATAATTGAGGCCATTTTATATGTACGAAGCAGTATTATGCAAATTTTTGAACACAACTTCCTCCATAGTTTGAAAGTCAATGAAAGTAAGTAATTAAAACGGTAAACATTTGTGCAATTGCAAAGGCACTGATATAAGTGAATACACATCGATACTATACAAACACTGTACGTATAATTCTGAAATGTCTTAAACAGCGCAATACAAATAAATTTTATTATTCATAGAATCTTTCGAAATGACACCTTTTAAGTCCTTGACCAAACATGCCGAGTTAATTCGTCATTCTAAACACCTTTCAAAAGATAAACATACATTTTTTAACGTATTCAAAACAGAAATGACTTTCTTTTAATAAAAAAATCACCCAATTAATAAGTTAACCATCCTTGTGCGGTGAAAAAATTTCACATAGCAATTTTGACCATACACAAAACTCTAAAAAGTATCCTTGCATATCTAATAAATAAAACAAATCTATAAATCTCCATTTTTTTCCTTCAATTTGACTTTACAAGTTATGCAAAGGTGTTCTTTAAATACGTAAAATAAATGCTTCGGTATACCTACATTAGAGATTAAATTCCTTAGCACTAAGAGAAGCGTTTAAAATATACAACGCTATCGTTCTCATAGGAATTTGTTTATTCGATTATTCTGATGTATTCGTCAGAAAAAGCTTCCAGCGCAACCACAGCCTTTCGCGATAAAAGTGGTACGTCACCGGTTACGGACTAATGTTTAAAAAACAGTTGAATCACCTAGCATAGTCCATCGTGTAATGAGAATCTGCTTGCGTGTGGCTGGAATTAGATCCAGTTTCCATCCATTCACCATCTGAAAGGGATGGTACACGTTCACTACCCATGCTACTGACAGCACTATCGCTGGATGCATCCATCCTTTCATCTGTTACACCAGGAAGTGTCGTAACGCCTGTGGCCGATGGAGTCGTTCCACCACCTGTCTGAACTCCTGGCAAGGCCGCTGCTCCCGTTGGACCAGAAGCATTATTGTTACCATTATCTAACATACGCATGGTGTATATGCCTGCAACACATCATTTCAATAACAGATTAGAAAATGTTAAGTAAAACTAGTTCAATATATTCAGGGTGTCATGTACTGTTTGTCTAACATAAGATGAGATTTGACAGGATATTATGTAGGTAGACTAGGTACGTAGTTATGTAGGTAATTATGTAGGTAGGCTAGGTATGCAGTTAGGTAGATAGGTGAGCTAAGTAGGTAGTTATGTAGGTAGGCTAGGTACATAGTTATGTAGACTAAGTCGGTAATTATATAGGGAGGCTAGGTAAGTAGTTATGTAGATAGGCTAGGTAGTTAGGTATATAGATAGGCTACCTAACTACTTACCTAAGTAGTTGAGTAGGTAGGTAGTTCGATAACTAGGTTAGGTAGATAAGCTAGGTAGGTACGTTAGGCAAACTAGTTAGGTAGATAGATTAAGTAGGTAAGTTAGGTAGATAGTCAGGTAGAAAGGTGTGGCTGGAATTGTTTAAATCTAAAAGTGTCTTAAAATACAAAGAAAAATAGACCTGCTCCTGCGAATTCTTAAAATCCGTCTTGTGTCGAATGCATAGTAACTCATGATACAATAGGCGCTGATTTTACGTGAAAAAAATAAATCGAAAATATAGAATAACAGTTTTTTATTTGAGATTTCGTTTTAGAGAAAATCAACTGTGTATATCTACTCCATACGTGAAAAGTTTGAAACAATTTGGCTACTTTAAGAAAAAATATGGTGCATAAGAGGGAAGAGACTTATTACTTGTTTATTTTTAGTGATTTTTGGGGATGTGACAGTTTCGGGACTTCAGGATTTGATGATCTGTGGATATGGAAATAAGAATATATTGCACACTTCTATCTTCGCAACATGTTCTTAAAATTACAAATTCTCCAATTCATAAAGTTCTTAAATTTCCTAAATCTCTACATTGGCACATTTTCAAAACTTAAAATTTTCAGAATACCAAATTACCAAACATTCAAAATTCTAAATTTGGAAATCTGCAACTCCCATATTTCGAAGTCCTTATATTCCCAAATCTTTGAATTTCTAAATCTCCAAATTTCCAAATTTGTACAGTTCTAAATTTCCATATTTTCAAGGTTCCAAATTTAAAAATCCCCGAATTTCGAAGATGTAAAATTCTCAAATTTTCCAAATTCCCTAATTTTCAAATTTCCAGACTTGAGTTTCTAAATACCCTAATTTTGATGTCTCTAAATTTCTAAATTTCGCAAATGCCCTAGGGTACGTTTATACGTGTATCAAGTAGATCTTTAAAGCCGATTTTCTCGAAAATGAAGTTTGAAATAAAAAAATATTATTTTACATTTTCGACTTGTTTTTCCAGATAGAATCAGGCTTTATACGATTGTACTATGATGGCACTCTATATATTTATGACTTAGTGCAAAAAATGCCATATTTTTGTACAAATGAATTAAAATCAGCATTTAATTTAATTGAACTAATTATATATTATATATAAAAGACGACACATTCATATTCCATGTAGAAATGATTATGATAAATAGTCTCTGTATTTGCCAATGTAAGAATTTTTGACATCTACTTTCTGCAATAAATACTACAAAATTGCTCAATAATTCAAGATTTTTAACTCCTTTTTTGTTTTAAAAAAGAAACATTTAAAACAGCAAAAACTTCTATGTCAGAAATTATATGAATATGAGTTTCTGAATATATACGTGTTAACACCTCAAATTCATAAATATTGACATTGGTTTCTTTTTTGCACCTAGCCCCTGACATATCTTAATTCTTTCATACACGAATTTCTCTGAAAAGTGTAAACAAGTTTCGTTATGGATTGTTAACTATAGTATGGCTTTTTACAACCTTTCGCGATTTTACGCCTTAAAAAACTTTTGTTATCGTATAAAAATATATAATTGTTATAAATGTAGCTGTTTCACATTTATATTAAAAGTTCATTATTTGGGTTCATATAACGCATCTTTATCAAAAATTTTTATGAATAATGTCTGCTTATATGCATTTAATACTTCGCTGCATTATTTCACAAATATCACACGTAAAATAATAGGATACGACATGTTTGTATTTTGTCAAACATAAATGAAATTTCTGAATTAATGAAACTATTGAAAATAGTTTTTGTTGCCCCTTCTTAAAATATTGCAGTTTCTGTATCATTTTTTCGAAATAAATTTCTTAAGTATAAAATATTTATTCATTGTTGTTTTTTATTATTTTATTACTTGTAAAAGTTCTAACACATATCTCATTCGAAATGAAAAAAGAATAACAATGAATTAAGTTTAAATATAGTTTAAATGAAAGAAATAACATTATTAAAGATTTATGTGAAATTATGTGAAAGTATTTTATGAGATCAGTTTTATCGAGAAATACATTTATGTTTTAGTTTTTGTACAGTGAATCATGTACTATATTGTGTATACAAAATATTAATTTTGAATTACTGCAGTTTAAAAATACCGGCAGATTTTTTTGTATAAATATGTGGAAAGTTTTTTGTACAAAACTCGTATGATACCGAAGCGGTTATAACATGTTAATAATGTTTTTGCGGACGAAAGATATTCAAAGGTTTCAAGGTGAATTCTATTTTTGTAGATTTTAGGTGAAATCGCATATTTCATTTTCCATTGTCATGCTGCCCGAAGCTAAGAGAAACTAAAAATATATCTTGAAATCGAAAGAAATGTAAAAAACAACATTAGTACAAACGTATCTACATTACAAATATAACCTTGACTGCTATAATATATATGAATTTTTATAACTTATAATATATGAGAATTTTTAGTTTACTAAAAGTGACACATCACTTATCATATCACGAATTATTAATTTATAAATACTTAAAGTGAACTATTATGCTAGAGAAGTATTTTTCTCGAAGGTAGGAGTGTTATAATTATTCAATAAAACTACATTGTTTAATAACAAGAATATCAAAGTTCAAGATAGAACTTGTTTATTCCTCGAAAGTAAGTAATATAAACTCCTATTTTTCATCTCCATGTAAAATATTATCCGTATGCAGAATATTTAATGTTTTAACTAAACAACGGATATTATGTAAAACAAGAGAGTGGTTTCTGTTTTTAATCGAAAAGTCTACATTGCAAACATGACATTTTCAGTAACCGGTTTTATACACGTAATTGTTATGCTTAAGCTTCGCCAATAACGATATGACTTTATTCAGAAACTGTGAAAATATGTTTTCTGAGAATAAAATAAAAACATTTTCACATCTATGGTTTTTATTAACCAACGAGATTATTTATAAAAGCAAAGCATTAATTTGAATATTTAATAGTGTAATTTATTTCAATACGTTTTGCGTACAATAATAGTTTATTCGCTTATATGTACGTGTTTATTGCAATTTATTTACGCTGTCACCTACGCTTAATATTAGTACTGTTATATTTAGTATTAGTTGCCAGTACTTATTGTTAATAGTTATTAGTGTTACACAGTAATTACAAAATATTCGTTATTGATAACTATAATTAACAGTTTTTCATATTAGTAATGCAACGGTTAACATTACTTGTATGTAATATTATAACTAGTATTAACAACGTTATAATTAATATTAGATACTGGTAATATTGCAGATAATATAATAATTAATAGCTATTAGTTTTACTAACGATACCGTAAGTAGTATTTTGATAATACTTGAAATTGTATCAGTAATAATATAATTAATTGTTAATAATTGTAATTATCACATTAGCTGACACAGTAAAAGTTAACGTATATAATACAAAAAATTACAATAATAACCATCAATATACAAGGAATTAATATTTCAATTTACTACGCTACATTATTTATTTAATACATAACTACTACCTTTTTCCGGTTCTTGAAATTTAGATTACTCAATTACTAGGAATTTTATCCTAGTACGGCCAATCACCGTCATGATAGTCTACGTGCTAATAGCTATTATTATTACTGATGTAATTAGTTAGTGACAGTTATCGGTAATTATAACTAGTATTTTTTAGTAACACTGCAATCAATTGTTATTAATATGATATTAATTTTATTTTTGTTAATACTTATTACTACACTATTTTGTTACTAACAGCAATAACTATAAGTCATATTTACTGATTAGCAGTACTGATGTTTGTATTAGTAATACGATCGTTAGTTTGAGTAACGAGCAATTACATTTATAAGTTATTAACATCGTTAATAACACAGTTAGTATTATTGGTATATTACTAATACTACGACCGGTATTACTGCCATTGTTCTATTTTTATTAATTATTATAAATATTGAACTTTAAATGTTTGAATATTTCACAATGTATTACAAAATATTTACTTGAAAGTACGACATGTATACAATTTTCAAAGTAAACAGAATGAAAACATGTGCAGTGTAAGACACAGGAAGGCTCAAGGTCCATTGGTTGCGTGGATCGACGTACCGTTGATTAACCATGTCTATTAATATCAACCACGTTTCGAATTCATCAATTGTTCATATCAAAATAAAAAAAGATAAATATACTTCACCTATAATCCTATAATAACACTTGAACCATAATTTATAATCGTTTCCTAAATTTATCACGATATTTATATCAGTTATAACGGTTAACACAAATCTGTTTTAAAAATACTTGTACAAAAGAATAATTCTATCTGCGATATAGTCATTCAGATGACTGATATCAAATCTGTTTGATCTAAAAGATTAGATAAGGTTAATTTAAAATTCTATCAATTTTACATGTATAAAGTACAGAATAGTTTTATCGATATGAAAACAAATCGAGCAGTAATAAATTATTATATCAGTACTCTTATTAGTTCCTATTAATTCTTATTAAAGTATAAGAATTATTCTACTAACAAAACTCCACATAGTTCTAAAATTGACTCGTGATACACGTAGAAGCACTGCTTCGAAAGCAGATTAAGATGCACTGGTGTAGTGATACCACGTTTCTTAGAATTATTCAGCGCATACAACTGCAACAGAACCGTGTAAACCTGGTATCACGTTTCATTCTTATCAACTAATTTTGAGAAAGGAAATACAATGCTTTACTGCAATATTTTTTCTTCTCGGTATAACGGTGATAATACATGTCACGGATGAACAACAGTGCATTTCAGTTTATCTCGCTAATTAAACGTTATATAAGTGATAACTTAACATTAACACCGAGTAAGAAAGAAATATCCTCGACGCGATTCTTACAAAAGCAATGCACAAATAAATTACCCTGTCGTGATTGTTAATCGCACCGTTCGCTTCGCAACATCGATACAATGCTCACTTAATATTCTTAAATATATGCGACAACTGTTCAAGCGATTGTGACAGACGGCAAAGAAATAAAGTAAAAGAAAAGAGATACGAGCACGTAAGCGAATGTACGGTAGAGAATCGTCGAATTGTCATGACGCTGCATTTTTCATTACAATGATAAGCTACCGGACTTTTGAATTTACTTGATTGGATCTACGAACGAGTAACGAACGATTACGTAACATCATTCTTATTCGAACAGCTCGTAATTCATGCCTCGTGACGGTTCAAACGAGCGATAGTTCGAGTTCGATGGGTTCGATGCTGGTCATGAAGTTAATCCGGACTGCATGTAGGTCGATGGCATATCAAACACGTGACATGTCCACGTATGTGCGTAAGCTTATACGCACGAATTCCGAGGACCCACAGTGTTATGTTACTTTCTTTTGGTGTCGCAATCAAATTGGCAAATCTCGAACGCCATTCATATTTTTCTGGACTTTCGATCGCGAGTCAGGGTCAATAAACACGCACGAGGTACTGTTGCAGGCTGCATCAGCTCGCCGTTCGGTTCCAGTTAGAAATTCACCAATAAACCGCGATAGCGGGTGTTAATGTAACCGAAGAAAAAAAATTACCTACGTGGTATATATACAATAACTCCCATAGTCGCCATTTAAGCTCCCGAAGAGCTTCATTCGAAAGATCGATGCACTCGGAGGAAGGTGTTCTTCGATCAAGTGTCTTTAACTACTTAGAAGTTTCCTGTTAGAGGCGTACAAAAGAAACTGGTACCATTTGTTCACGGTATAACACACGCGCGTAGGAGTTCATGTTCGAGAACGTCCGGCGCAAAATATTTTCTTGTTTGTAACCAGCTCTTTAGCACCTTTACTTCGCCAGCTGTTCCTTTCTCTCTTTCACAACAATCTTCCCCGGCACACTGAATCTACCTCCCGCTGATGCATATTAATCGAGCTCGCACTCGCAACACAAACACACGATCACGTCAGTTAACTTCACTTTCGAACACAAGGATAACCGTCGAATTTGTCACGCGAAGTCGATGTTCCAACATTTTTACGCCAAACACGCGTAGCATAGTACACTCGTTCGATATCGTATTCGATATTGAAACGCCATTCACCGACGGTTGAATCACAGATCGCTGGCTAAGATCGTATCACAGCACTAGAAGGAAGGAAAAAAAAGTTGCCAACAACGAGTGAATCTTAATAGCCGCAGTCGATTCGTCGGCTGAGTCGCAATTTATCGCGAACTCGAAACACACGCGTGGACTTATCGCATCCGACGACGATTTCCCTTCTCGGAACATATTATAACGTCGGCTTTGGAACTCGTACGATTAGCGGGACATCACGAGATACGCAAGATAGGCATTCGATCGCGAACACAGCGTAAACATAACTACTTAAGTTGGTGGCGCGTATCTGAAAGAGGCTGACCCGGCGTGGGGCGTAACCACTCGCTTCAAGAGGATGGTGACTAGCGTCACTTTTCACTTTGGTATTGGACAGACAACCAGACGGTGGGAGCGTCGGCGTACAGCTACGTCGCGTGTCGACCGATTCGTCATACGGACAACTCGCGTACCCTTGGATAATTCCTTCATCGATCATAAACTTAGCGTTTTATGTTAATCCGTTAGGTTAACGTGTCGCATAGATATACGCGTGCGACGTTAAGTACCGTGACAAAAGAATCGAGGAAAGAACGCCTAACCAGTCAATTACATTCGACTGTAAACGTCAATCCGAAACTTTATTTCGCTGCGATTGAACGTTAAGGAATTATTAATTTTGTATTCAATAAAAATATAATCCTTACGAGTTTTGTTCTATTTGTTTCGTGATATTTGTAATTTAACTTGTATTCAATGAGTATACTCATTTCTTCACTTTAATTTCTCATTTGGAAATTTGTGGATATAGAGAACTTGAAATATTAAAAATTTGGATTTGAGGATCTGAGAGTGAAGATTTGTACAATTGTTAATTTGGAACTTTTGAAAATGTAAAAATTTGATCATATTTGACAATTAAGAAGAGGAACAAAAGAACTGAAGAACGTCTTGAGAAAGTTCAGAGAAAGCCTAAGTAGAGCCTAGGGAAAGTCTAGGAATATGCTAGGGAAAATCTTGAAGAGAGTTCGACCTAGAAACTCCCATTCCAACGCTTTTTATCTAAAGAAAACCTACATGGCATCTAAATGTACTGCTATTTAACACAAAAAGTAAATGACGAGGTCAGCGTTTTACGTTAACCTGTATGTTAACATATTAATATATTAACCTACAAGTAAACATATTAATAATGTACCATCGCAAAATACTAGTGTTATTCGAACATATATAGAAAGATCAAAAAATTGCTGTTTCATGTTAATCCATTAAGAGAACCTACTACATTAGTAGTTTAACCTTAAACCACTAAAAAAAACTGCTATGTAATGCCATCAGTTGTTATTTAAATCATCACATTCTATAAATTCTATCTGAATGAAAAGAGGCAATCACAAAATTAACATTTCGTATTAAATCACTAAGTTAACATGCTAAAGAAGTACAGTGTTGTGACTTTGAATTATGTCAAGAACAGTTACTACGTAATGTACCATCACAGTCTGCTAGTGCCATTTGATGCAAAAAGGAAATGTCTCAGAAGAATCCGAGAACATGGATACTTAACCGTTGTGTCAACACACGTATTCCACGGCTAGAAATTGTTAACGCATTCGCAACGATTGCAAACTGATGACAGAAAATATTATCTTGACCCAGTAAATTTTTCATACGTCACGCTTTTATTTTCAACGTTGAATCTGTTCATTCGAAGAAACGAAACACAAAACTGACCTTGTTAAGAACAAATTCATTTCAACGCGCTCTCGAACATGCTTTATCGTTTACACCGCTCTGCTATGACTGGACTTTAGAGTCCTTCCTGATAAATGTTCACGCTCTGAAAAAGTTGGAAACTTCCGTGTGATATGCTACGTGGCATTATTTATCGAACAAAATAGAAAAAACAACTTCAAGAAATATAATTTTCTTGAAAACAAAATGCAACAAATTGTGTTAACCAAGGCAGTTTAGATATTCGATAGAAAATTCAGTGTTGTGAAGAAGGTAATGAAAGAAATCTGTAAAATGCAAAGATAATGATATAATTGTAGTAGAAGAAAATTCCAAACAGAAATAAAATGAAGAACAACTGTATCGTATATACATAGGCACTAATTAAATTCAAGTATTTTATAGCGATGTATGAGGAATGGTTGATAGTTACAATTATAACGAAATCTAACGACTAACTCATATTGTAAGCAAAGTTTCAAATATACGATTAGGCAGTGACGTAACCAGATAAGGACCAAGGAGACACTTTCCGGTATCTTGAATACATTATAATATAAATTTTTTAATTTTTAAAATTGAAAACCCCAAATTTTCGAATTTCGAAATTTCCAAATATCCAAATTTGTAAGTTTTAAGAGCCTTAATTTTTTAAATATTCTAATATTTAAATTCCGAATTTCCAATTCCCACATTTTCAAGCTTTCAAATTACCAAATTTCTAAATTCCTAAATACTAGTCTCGAATTCTCGATTCCTAAATTTCCGAAGTTTCAAATTATAACATTTCCAAATTCTCAAATATTAAAATCTGGAATTCTCACTTCTTAAATTTCCAAATTCTCAAATTCGAACTTTCAAAATGTTTAAATTTATGAATTTCAAAATCGATTTTCACGAGCTAGAATTTTAATATTTTAAAATTTCTCAATCCTCTAAATTCTCAAATTTTTAAACTAATTCACAAGATTTCCGAATGTTCAAATATGTATACGACTGTGCAAAAGCTGAAATTTATAAAGTTTTGAAGACTCAAATTTCCAAATCCCCAATTTTCTGAATCCTCGAATTTCAGAATCTATAAATTTCCAAATTTTTAATTCCTAAATTTTCAAATTCTTAAATTCTAAATTTAAATAATCTTCTAAATTTACAAATTGTCAAATTTCTTTCCCAAATTCTCAATTCGAAATTTTTAAAATGTTCATGTTCCCAAACTTCCAAAAACCACTT
The DNA here is from genome assembly GCA_945859555.1 of Megachile ligniseca. Classification (NCBI taxonomy): domain Eukaryota; kingdom Metazoa; phylum Arthropoda; class Insecta; order Hymenoptera; family Megachilidae; genus Megachile; species Megachile ligniseca. The sequence continues at coordinate 1,751,693 of OX243785.1, forward strand.
GATCATGCGTGGTGTGGATGTTGACACTATCAGATAAAAATCTTAGTTATTCCAATGCTATCAGGCTTACAATATTATATCTGTTCTTTTTTGTAATGACATAATACTTTGATATTTAATACGTTCCACAATAATATAAGATAAATTACTTAATGTTATAACTGCTATGTCACTTTTGTCATTAAACGTCCTATTATAACATGCTTCAGTATAATCATAGAATAACATGAATAATTAATATCGTCGTACTGTTGTTTAATGAACGTACAGAATGCGCAAACGTAATTACATCGTATAATTGCACTGTCAGTATTTCGAAATTATCTGTTTATTTTGATGTATGTATACAACAAAATATGTTTTTCATACCTTGAACTTTAAACTATGTATAAAATATGTGTAAATATATTCTTTTGCAGAAATATTATTCGGACTGTTTAATTAGATTTCAACTTTGTACATTTTATGAAAATGTAACGAACTTTTTGTTAATATATTTTGGTTATGTAAAAGTTTTCATTGATCACATAATATCAGGATTTTTTTTAATTTCTTATGTTTCATTATGTTACTGCGAATTTGTATAACGAGATAATAGTACAAGTACATATATTTTAATTTGTATAAAATGGATATATAAATAATAAAAAAAACCTTTGCGCTCTTAAAATTTACGAAAAATTATTCATAATTAACGAATTATTTCATAGTAATAATAAATAATTTGTGAGGAAATGAAATATATTATTATATTCCCGAAAAAAAGAGGAAAAAGTACTGGAGAATATCGTTATTAATATAATTATACATATCTAAATTATTCTAAACTGACCTATAAATTAATGATAAGTACTAATTTATTTGCACATCGATTTTGAGATAAAATTTAAAATAAATGTATAAAATGTATAAAATGAATGTCTAATTATATTAACTTATCAATACTTTACCGCTTACATTTTTATCGCGATATCTATTTTTCGGTGAAGAATGGCAAAATGATTTGATTAAAAATAAGCTATCAAAATTGCTTCGAAAGCGATGAATACTTTCGTACTCTGTTAATAATATTAATTCGATATCACAATATCAAATTTTATAAATGAGATCTTTACAACCATATGCTCCAAAAGACATTTTTTAAATCGCGTTATTTATTTCTTAGACTGAAAAATAATACAATATAAATTAAAATTTTTCTATTAAATTAAACATTTTCTATTATCCATAAAACGTATTAATGTTAATAGATATTTTTTTAAAAACGATGGTAAATTTTGTATATTATTAATCATTTTTATTTTACACTTTAAATACTGTAGTAAAGGATACTATCTAAAAAACGATGAACACTTTTGCATATACATAATAATTTACTTTCATGAATGATTAATTTTACATGTGAAATATTGTATCAAAGGACACTATCTTAAAATCAACAAAAAATTTGCATATGCGTAATAATTTTTACTATCATACTTGATTAATTTTATATACGAAATATTAAAATATTAATGTATATACCGAAGGACACTATCCCAAGAACAACGGAAACTTTTGCATATGCATATTAGTTTACTTTCATACATTATATATGAATTTTGTACTAAAGGATACCTTATATCCTATACCTTTTTATATATTAAAAATATATGTTGAAAATAATTAAAAGTGTAGCGTATGTATGATAATTTTAGCGTCCATACCAGAGAATGAATTTTGCAAATGAAGCGTTTGAAATCACACGTAAAATCACGATTAGCGAATATGATATTTGTCGGACGCAACAATTCATGTTCATTGCGCCTACATACGATGTAAGTGTTCCTCTATGGTAATTATGTAATATAACAGTGTAAGGAAACGTAACTACATAAGTATGCAGGCAGCAATCATTCGTACTTTCACCATGAGTCGTGGGTGTACCTTAGCAAACTTATCTCTCGCACATACGTAATTATCCCTTTTGTTTTGCATATCATGCTGTTTTACATACAGACTTGATACACGACACACGTTTATTCAGCATTATTACAATTTTAACTGCTTAAGTAACACGTGTGATAACTTTACAATGAGAAGCAAAACTTCTTAAGAGAGAATTATTTATGTGCACACATATATTAACACGAAATAATCTAATTCTACCTGTATGGATTTCAGTTTAAGAAGCGATTAATGTGTTGCTTTTAGTACCGTTAGTTTATTTGTTACGACATTTTATTTTTAGTGATAAGAACCACTGTGAACGCTTAGTCATTGGCTTCAATGTAATTATGTTGATTTATACAATGATCCGTGATAACAGTGACGATATGCATATGCCGGTCGGGTACTATGTAGAGTACCTTCCATATCTCTAGTTAGAATTAAGACTTTTCTTAAACAATCAATTATTAACTCTTCAAATTTTCGAACTTTTCAATTTCGAAATTTCGAAATTCTTTAATTCTACGATCCCCAAATTTTTCTATTTTTCTTAAAGTGTCGATTTTTCAAATTTCTGATTTCTTATAGTGTCAAATTTTCAAATCTCTGATTTTTTGAAGTTTTAAAATTATAAAAGCACGTTATTTCAACTTTCACAATTTGTAAACTAAAACTCTCGAATTCTTAAGTCGAAATTTCAAATTTCATACATTTTTAGTATTTCAAATTTCTGAATTTCCAAAAGTACGACTTTTTAAGTTCTTAAATCAAGTCCTTTAAAGTCGTCGAATTTCCAAATTGCCAATTTCTAAATTTTCAAATCTTTAAATAACCAAGTTGCAAAATGTACAAATTCTTTAATTCGTAAAATTCACAAATTCACATTTTAAAGTACAAAGTACATATTTCACATGTACAAAATACATTTTAGTAATATTAAACTACAAACTGTTTAATATGTAGGTAACCTTAATATGAGTGACGATGTGCTGAGGATGCGATTAATATGTGAGGATGTGTAGATTTATTTAGTATAATAAATTTGGGTATAGTTCAAAGTCCATTTGGGTACAATAAATTTTAAGCATTATTGGATAATAGACATATATTATCTATCACTACAAAATACACAAAATTTATCTACCAGTGCATATCAATATCTTTAAATTGATTGAAATGCAAAACCGTAAATATCTAGCAATAACAAAGAATGAATTTGCCCAACTTTCGAAATAAATGGTCTAAATAGTAATTTTCTAGAAAAACAGTTGCGTCGGTTTAGCTTTGTTAAACTGTACGTCCGTTACTAGTAACCAAGTGCGTCATCACAAAATTGTCAAGGATGGACGACAATCTCGGATTGCCTCATGAAGTAAGGATGCAAGTTATTTTTATTGCGAAATAAGAATAAGTATACAACGTTTAAGTCCTTGTTGGACAAAATTGTGACGTAATAATCGCACGAAGCACACACGTGTTCCTTTCTTTCTTTTTATTGTTATAATTAAATATGTTCTATCGAGATGTTAAATATCTTATCGTTACATTGATATAGAATGATCGAGAAAACAAATCATTTTTTTTAAGATTATGTACAATGACTTCGTTTTTTTTCATCATGGTCAAAACACGTTTCGAACAAAGTACAAAAAGCACGTTGCCGACCATAAGTAACAGGACATTTGGAACTTTTGTTCTTTATTTAATAGTTATTTTGAACTACTGAATTTTCCTGACTGGTTCAACACTCTTGAATTAGTAACTTTAAATTCTTATATTATGCGAAGCATTTATAAATATTTTGACGAAATTTTAAGTTCAATTTCCTCGAAAAATAAGATGTGTATAGAAAAATTTTATTTGATACTTTCGATTTATTTTTCCACGTGAAATCAACCTGTGTCCGGTTCTATCATCACTTACATGGCACTTTACGTATTTGATCACGCGATATTGCGTGATCGATCAATTTACTTCAAAAATGGTAACTTTACGATCCACTCGCTTGTAATGCATATTTTAAACAGAATGAGGGGTTGAATAAAAAATATTGCTAAGCTATTTTAAAACTTTGTATATTTTAATCGCCGTAATGCACCTTACAGTGCATCGACTAAAATTACACAATCAACTTTCTATGTAGAAGAGTTTCATATATTGGAAAAGCTTTATCTAAGAGAATACTATAAAATTCTAAAGATGAGAAAATTGATAAATTTAGAGGCTTTTAAATTAAGAAAATTTCAAATTTCCAAATATAAAAATTATAAATTTCGGAAGTTATCAAATTTGTAACTTGAGAAATTTGGCAATATAGTAGTTTTGAAGTTTGGGTTTTCGGAAATTTGAAAATCAAGGCATTTAGAAGTTTGGAAATTTAAAGATTTGCAAATTAGAAAATTTAGAAATTTGGAAACTTGGAAATATAGAAATTTAAAAATCAGGATTGAGAATTTTGGAATCCAAAATGGACTTTGCAAATTTTTGAATTTAATAACTTTGGAAACTGGAAAATTGGAAATTTAGCAATTTGTAGAACTGAAAAATTAGAAATTCGAACATTTGAAACTGGAAATTTGGAGATTTAAAAATTCGAAATTTGGGATTATATAAATTTCAGAATTTGAGAATGTAGACATTTATAAATTTTGAAATTTAATAGTTTGTGAATTCGAAAACTCGGAAATTCAAATATTGACGAATTTGAAAATTTATAAAAAAATTCAGGAATTGATAATTTAGGAAATTGTAAAATAGGACATGTGGTTTTAAGTTCTTCTTTTAGTTCTTTGGTTTTAACTTTGTAGTAGAAGTTTTATCTTTGCTGATTCATATTTTACCACGTATGTTAGAATAATATTGCTGCATCATTTTTATTTAAAATCTGTGACAACTATTTGGAGAAAAAATAACATATCATTGTCAAGTACTAAAACTGATACAACGAAAGATGTTAAATGTAGATATTATTTTATATAATATAACACCATGATTTACCCATTTTGAAAGAATATGATAGATCACTTCATTATTACATCCCATGAATGCAAAAATTACTTGCAATCTGCATTATTCTTCCAATGTTAAAAAATGTGTATAATTCCATATCTCTGCTCCTCTCAGTTTTAAAATTCAATTTTATCTCTTAATGTATCTTTTGTTACGACAATTTGGTCCAGCAGTGTGAATGTCCACGATCGTAACACTTCTGAACAGCAGTGCATGTATCCGATCTTAAAATTCATCCGCAGCGAAGTAGAAGCGAAGCCTTTCGAATAACTGAGGTCGTGTGACTAAGCATCTCAAATATGGATGCGATATCTTGTTCGCAAACCTCGCCAAGTGATAATAAAGCACACGCGGTCGCACACGCAAGTATTTATAGCGGTGGTTTCCCAGTTGATTTCGCATGACGCGACTATGTTTTTCTACATAATGCAGTCTTTATAATCAAATGAATATCGTACACTTGATTTCTTCCTGAGCTGATAATACTTTGATATTTCGATTCTTTGTTAATCGTCGAAAAGCTGTAACTCGATCTATCTTAAATGCACGTTTGCAGAAAAACAAGGAGGAATCATGTCTTTGTACGGATATATCTACTTATAGTTATTAATAAATATACAAACGAGAAAATATTGATAAAATTAGAAATGATAAAAATGTGTCTGGAAATGATTATATGTACATTTATATAAAAAGTACAATATTGCATATGCACTTGTATAATATGTACTATATTGCATACATATATGCTGCAACAATAAATATTACGTTGCACATACAATAAATACCATATTGTATATTGACTTATACAATAATATAAATATATAAATATATAAATATACAATAAATATTATATTGTTTATATTGTATCTACAATTGTATCTAGTTAGATATAACATATGTAATATCGTGTTTTTAACAACACATGCAGACTTGTTTTTAACAACAACTTGTTTATATCATTTTATACTTTCAATTTACTTATACTTTATGACGTTCATGAATATTACTGAAAAAGTAATGTTAGATGTGAAAATTCCATTTACCAAAAACTTACAGTCTTAAGCGATTAATAATAAAATGAAGATATAAGTGGGTATATATTGTCCTATGACAGGCCACGGAATTGTTGATCCATCGACACTCAAAGGAATAAATGAACAAGAAACACGTTTTCTTTGAAGAATAACGAACCATTCGGTAGCTGTTCTGATCGCAAAAGTGATAATCTTTTAAGATTTTATCACAACAAGTGAATCGACAAAAGACGGGAAAATATTTGAACAGTGTATGTGTTAATTAGCTTATCTCAGTTCAAGCATTTAAAATTTATTATTTCTATGTTGAGACTTGTAATGTATAATTAACTTCGTAATTATATTACTTATTATGCGAAGTCTGCTTTCTTTACACTGTATAATAACAAGTTTTCCATCTAACGCTAAGTTCCGTGCAATTTGTCTGATGTTGTTCATGAAAATAATAAGAGGTTAGCTAAAAAAATGTTACATTTTCACGTTTAACGTTGTTGAATGAGGACGATGAGCTTATATGAAGTATGTATGTTGAAAGCAGTGAATGTCACTGATAGCCGGTGTCATTTAACATAATCAATTCATTAGAACGAAAAAAAAATCTAAAAAAGTTCGCCACATTAATAACATGTCATCGTTAGTTAGCAAGTGGAAAAATTGGAAGAGAAAATGAAACGATCATATAATTAAAATATTATAGTGCGCCGCACTACATATGACCTTTTAACTCTGGCATCTAACGTGCTAATTACGCGTTAATTACAAGAGTAATGTGTGCAAACAGCACTGTGAACTATTACTCATAAATTTAAATCAAACACTTGTATAAATGATCTATGACAAGAATAATGATATTTCAATCACTAAAAGCTATCAAAAATAAGTTGACAACTGAAGGAGTATTTCCAGTTTTTTCTGTATAACTCTTACTGTATAAGAGACAGAGCAAGATGTTAATAACAGTAGTTTAATAGTTCGGAACTTGTCATAAACAAGTATCAATAAAATGAAAAAGGCTTTTTCAAAATTCGTTCTTTGAGGAAAGACTTTTTTCAACATTTTTGTAATGCAAATTTGTAGAATTTATTGATCTACCTTTTATTCTAAATATTTGTCTATTTCTTATACTTTGTGAGTGTAATGCAAAAATGTGTGAATGCTCAATTAAGGTTAGTTTTCACACCCTCCAGAGAACAACTGACACGGATGAGATATACCGTTGTTCATGAATCATTCTATAGAGTTAAAAAGCTTTATTCAAATTAATGAATAAGGGTTTCTTTGTTTCTTCGAAAGTGTTGATTCCTTCATTTAATCAGAATGCAAAGTGTGCCAGTCACATGTATACACACTTTATTATTTATAATGCAACAGATAAAATCGAGGTTAAGTTGATGTAGTAGTTTAAAATTACAAATCTTTCAAATAATCTTTATCAGCATCAAACTCGTTTAATATTTTTGCTGTACGTTTAATATTAATATCCTTGTATGTACACATTTTATTCGTACTTTCTGTATTTTAAGTAAAGCCTATTTTTTGTATATAATTCTATTAATTTCACTACTATTATCCACACGTACATTTCAATTTTGATTACAAAATTCCATTTTGATTTCTAAATGTATTATGCTTACAGAATAAAGTCATTGTGTAAAAGGGTACTCAGAACAAGGTCAGATATGACCGTATCGTTCTACTTGAGAGTCAATAACGCAGTCTAAAACTTAGTACTATTACTATTTGAACATTGACAATCAAACTTTACATTACATAAAACAGTATCATATAATTTATTTAATACTTCCAAATAAGTGTTGTCGAAGGAAAAATTATAATCTTATTTTTAATCCATAATATTTGCGAATAAATGCAGTTAAATAAAGAAATGTAACCTTATATTTCGTCCTCAAACTCCCTTAAGAGATTATGGATCGATGAGGTACGCGTTATGCTCGTCTTGGATCACTCCTCAAATCCCCAAAGTTTCATGGAAATAGGTGAGTAAAGATTCGTGATATTCCCTCGCGAGAGATAGAAAGGCACAAGATGACACACCTGCGCAAAACACGTGACATATTCGAAAAAACACCTAACGTTTGTTATGACGGATACTGGGAATACTGAGCTGAATTCAATAGCGTATGCTAGTTAGTCGACCACGTCATGTGGAATGTACAATGAAAACAATATTACGAAATTGGAACAACAGCGCTTCACGACGTCTCGTATGAGCATATGTCCTCCAGTCGATAACCGCGGATGATATCAGCATTAACAATGTTGAATCGATGACCTACCACTTCGAATGATATTTGTTGCTTCAAACGCCGCTACGGAAAATTGTAACAGATAGAGAAAATGGCTGGTTGTTATCAGCAGACTGTAAGATAAATTGTACGATGTTGCACGAACCAGAGTAAACTCTTTACGAATCATTTAGGATGAATCTTCATATTAAAAATATATATTCTTATTGAAAATATACTAACCAAGGGTGAAGAGATACTCTACTATTTCATTTTTGGGGATTTTAGGGGATTCAAGAATTTCGGGATTTCGAGATTTGTGGATATAGGAATTTAGAGATTTGACAATTTAGCAATTTTAGGATTTAGAAATGTTGGGATCTAGGGATTTGGTGAAAAAGGAATTTCGGATCTTGGAATCTGGGGATTTATGAATATGGGAGTCTAAGTATACGGTAATATAAGAATTTGGGGACTTAGATACTTGGGAATTTAGATATTTGGGGACGTTGGGATTTGAGAACCTCAAATTTGAGGATCTAGGAATTTTGGGTCCTAAGAATTTATGGGCCTAAATATTTGGGGACCTAGTAATTTTGGGGCTTAGGTATTTAGAGATCTAAAAATTTACGAATGCAAGTATTTAGAAATCTTTGAAGTTCAGAAATTTTGGGGTTTAGGGATTTGGTAATGGAAAAATTTGGAAATTTAGAAATTTAGACTTCGAGAATTTGAATTCGAATATTTGAAAATTAGCAAATTACGAAAAGTGGAAAGTGGGAGGTTAGGAAACTAAAAAATTAAAAAATTAAGAAATCAAGTGACAAGAAAATTAGACAATGTGAAACTTAGAAAATTCGAAAACTTCAAAAATTCAGAAATGTAAACATTTTCAAATTTACATAAGAGGTCTTGTTCAAAGGAAACATGTTGCAGCCAACTGCGCAACTATGCCAAGTTATAATTTTAAAACGACAGGAAACAGAATTGCATTAAGCAAAATTAAATAACGAATCGAGTATCACATGATGTGTCTGTCGATTTCGGAAGTGGCATTTCAAAGATTTCGAGGTCACTACTTTTTCAAGCAGAACTACATATTTCTTTTTACATGAGTCAGTCCTTCAAAAAATTCTGCGTAAAATAATATTTACAGCATAACGAAAAATCAACAGTTTCCGAGATATTTCGCACAAAAATTTAAATACCTCACGAATCATTAAGTTTCTTCACATTGCGTTCTAAACACTCTGTAATGTTGCGAAGAATTAAAAATATGCTATATCCTTTTAACGTATTCAGCACGGATGCTATTATTGGTGACAAATCTGTCGAACTCGACAAAATGAGTGTCATAAAATGATGTAATTTACATACGAAGTTATGGTAAAAGTGCTGAACTGGCGTTAAACCAATCAGGCGTGGAATACAATCTCTAAAACAACAATTGAGGAACTGTATGAGGAGATAAGAACCTGAAATTCTAGATCAAGATTGCGCAATGAAATATACTTGCAGAGTGCTAATCTACTTTATGCAATGTATTCAAATGAAACCTTAAAACAGATCGTAGTATATGGTTTTGAACGTCGTAAGATTAACCTCGTTGTATCGTAGTTGTGAGAGTTTTGACACTGTTATCTCCTGATTGTCAGAGGTAACTCTGATTCATCTTCTGAGCTGAATGTAGCAAGAAAGTGAAGTTGACCTCGAAATTTTTTAAATTCCTCCGTTTTCGGAGTTGGTATGCATCGTGTCATACTATATTAGGCAGTATTTAATTTTATATCAACAGTGTTTCTGCATTTTCAGCCATTTTGTAATTATTGATTAATGATTCATCTTCTGAGCTGAATGTAGCAAGAAAGTGAAGTTGACCTCGAAATTTTTTAAATTCCTCCGTTTTCGGAGTTGGTATGCATCGTGTCATACTATATTAGGCAGTATTTAATTTTATATCAACAATGTTTCTGCATTTTCAGCCATTTTGTAATTATTGATTAATTTGGATGAATGGGTCATTGTATATAGCACTGTTTTCTTGTATTAATTTGTTTTTCGTGGTTTTACTAATTTTATGTACAAAATTAGTTAAATTTAATGTATATAATGTAGTCATAATGTATTATGAATTTAATGTATTAAACTATACGAATTTGTCACCTATATTGTTTAGAATTTGTTGACTTATCTAATTGCAAATATTTGTATTAGCCATTTGAAATTATGAATAATATAACAAAATGTGGTGTAACTATTTGGTTAAATTTGCCAGAAATAAAATACTGCTTCAGTCAACACGTTAAAAATAGAATGTTACACTATACAAAATTTAAAGTAATATTTATATAATGCTTTAAATGAAATATTTTTTGCGCGTCATCGTTGATTAAATCAATGATTCGTACAAAATTGCAGTTCAGTTATCAATTGGGACGAGTAACATAGTTGAAGATAAGATTTTAGCCAGTGATCGCATTGCAAATACTGATAAATCAGTAAAGCAATAAAGCTATAAAAATTCCTAAGTATATCGTTACTTTATAACCGCATGGTCTCTGATATATATATTATTCGTCGTTAATTATTATTACATATACATGTTACGTAAGGTTCTTAACGAAGATATTAATTGTGACGCTAAAGTTTAGAAATTAGATCTTCCCAGAGTTCTCTCGACTTATAATTTTTTAACAAAATGTCTAAAATAACATCTTGTTCTTATTCTTGCATATGAAATATGTTGATAAAATTTTATAGTAAAAAATTGGAACTAAATGTAAAAAGGGAAGATTGTTCGTGTGTGTCATTAACATCTCTGTTCCAATTTTTAAAAATATTATTTAATATACTGAAATAAATAATTGAAAAATTTTTCATGAATACGAAATGATTTTTCGTATTTTTCCACATGCTGACATTGCGCTACTGCTTGTTTGTTTTCTACACATTTCTGTATTACGTGAACGTTTCAAGAAGAGGCACTTGTCTCCATCCTAGACGAAAAAAGTGGCCTTTGCCCTATTCTAGAGGAAAAAATTGGATTTTGCCCTACCTCTCTACCAAGGGCAAAAAACTGAATTACAACTTGTGTTCAATAATATTTTGTACTTATACAAAAATAAATCTTAAATCTTTTTAAAGCAATACGATGAAATTTATCTTAAGATAAATATTATCACCCTCTCCTCTAAACTGATAACTTGAATACCTCTGTACTATATTAAATTCACTTTTTCCTACATTTTATTACAAATTTTTTCTCTCTGCAGTTTCCTATGCTGCAATTTTATTCTTTCGTCCACCTTTCCTTTTCTTTACGTTAAAAAATTTTCTTTTGATTTGCCCAACTTATCTTTGTCGCTTTTTATCTTCTTGTAAATATAGCGTTCTTCAAAATAAGTACTATTACTATTAAAATAAGTACTAGTTTACAATAATTGTATTCCATTAATATTTAACAAATTTGAAGTTTAGAAATATGTATTCGAAAATTGTATGTGGGAATTCAATTTGAGAATTTTTAGATTTAGTAATTTGGAGATTTAGAATTCAGAAATTCAGAAATTAAAAAATTGGGGAATTTGGGAATTCAGTAATGTAAGAGGATGATAAAATTTAGAATTCCTGAAACTTGAATATCTAGCAATTCTGAAATTTAAAAACTTGAAAATTTAGAAAGTTACAAATTCGGAAATTCATGAATTTAAAGACTTAAATTCGACAATTTTGGGATTTAAAAATTTGGAAATTTAGTAATTTGGAAATTTAGAAATTTAGAAATTTAGAAATTTAGAAATTTAGAAATTTAGAAATTTAGAAATTTAGAAATTTAGAAATTTAGAAATTTAGAAATTTAGAAATTTAGAAATTTAGAAATTTAGAAATTTAGAAATTTAGAAATTTAAAAATTTAGAAATTTAGAAATTTAGAAATTTAGAAATTTGAAAATTTGAAAATCAGTATTTTAGAAATTCATAACTTTAAAACTTGATAATTCAAGAGTTTTAAAGTTCAAAATATGTAAATTAAAACATTTGAGAGTCCGAGAATTTGGACATTTGAAAATTGTTAGCTTCATCTGGTAAGACTTCTGGTGTTTCGAAATGAACCATTTAACATGCAAGTGAGTAATTTTTCCACGAACAGGTTAAGCAAACGAGTAACAAGATTTGACCACCACTGCACGGCTACGTTCCAAGTAAACAAAAGATCTTTCAGAACTGAAACTGAAATGATGTCACTCGACAGACACTACGGTTTCACTCTCTTCAATTAGGAGTTCCGTAGAAACTTTCTTCTCTTTTGTTTTTGGTAAACGTGTGCTGTATGTTCCGTATTGTAAATATTGTTATTTAAGGTCGCACGAGGAAACGAGAGTCTTCGAAGTAACGCAATGGATTGCTACTAACGGATGGTACATAATGAAAGTCGAAGTTTATGATCCAACAATGTTTGGATTAACATAAATTACGATAAGGATTCCTTACTGAGACTTTTTTTCTGCAAATTGTTTTATCGATTTTTTCAAAAGCGAGGTATTATTCAATGCGTGAAGCGTACTATTGTATTATCACCAAATTGTAAATATTTATTTATGTATCAAGTATAAATTACACAGAATAATTACAATTTAAACTACTCCTAAATATTTCAGATAAAAGATATGCGAAGTAATTATTAGCATAAAAATTAGTCTGTCAAATGTATTTAACTCTTATCTAAAATATTTTTTGATAATTTCGTAGATGGTGAAGATTGATATTAAACGTCTTATATGATAAAACAAATATTAATTTAGAATATTAAGAAGGTATAAAATGTTTTTGAGAGAATTTACAGCTCAAGAATAATCAAATTTCGAATTTGCTTTTGTAAATTCAAATAATATACGTCTTTCTATTTCTATTTTTGCATTTTTTATATTCAATACAGATTTTTGTTTATTCGCTACAACTCTGATAATATTTTTCCAACACCTATAGCTTTCAAAAAATTATATCTCTAGAAAAAATATAAATTTTCAATTTTGAAGATCTAGAAATTGAAAAAAAAAAAATGTAAGATTAAAGAAAAAAAGATATCAATCTTTCGAAGAACTAAAATAAATGATTCATTATAAACTTTTGTGTGTTTATATGCTTTAATATTTTAATATTTATTAATGTATATTTTAACAATGATCAGCATGAAAAGGATACCTGAAATCTGTCAATTTTTTCAAATACTTTTCAATTTATTTTAAAAATGAAGTATCTAAAAATATCTAGTTATATCGTATGATAAAATAGCCATTTTTCTTAGACAAAATACGAAGGTAAGTGATAAATCACGTTTTAAAAATGAATGATGACTATTTCTGAAGAAATATCTCTACCGCTAAGTTTTACTTTTAATTTTGATCCATTTTCACACCTAAAAAAGTAAATTTAATAAAACTTTCTGTAATGAATTTTAAGAAGAAAATACTGAATATAGAAATTTGTAAATTAGTTAAAGATAAAAAATAATTTTTCACCATTCGTTATCCACATATCCAATGTGTTATTAAAGTTATGACATATCCAATATGTAATATGGAATTTGTAGCAACATATTGGAATATGTAATATTTAATATGTAATAACATATTGGAAAATGTAATATGTAATAACATATTGGATATGAATAAATTTCTTTTTGAAATAACTGGTAAAAATCGTGCGTTCGATTTATATATCATTTTTGCTAGAATATTTGATCAAAAGGTTGAAACTTCAAGTCAAAGAGGTAAACGAAGTTCAATAATTTTGTATGTTAGAGTTTGATTGTGCGTTTCTTAAGTAATTTATGGATACGCGTGTATTTTGACTGTTCGATTTTCTAATGAATTTTACTTTTTATTTGTACTTGGTAATTAGATATTACAAGCGTCGAAAATAAATGTTACTGAATCATATAACGGAACTACGATTCTATTTAATACCCAATTCACGGAGTTACGGATTTAACATTTGCATAGCTGTGCGTCATTTGCGAGTATTAATATTCCAAACAATGTTAATTACGTAATCGATCATGCAACGTAAGCTGATACGTTTTATTATAATATTTATTAAATAATTAAAATTTTATGCATCGCGAATGTGTCATATTTCTTTATTCAATGATCATTTTATTAATTGTGCTTTATGGGAAAATCAATAAATTGATACGCAAAAATTGCATGCAGATTCTTCGAAAAAAAGGTCTGATATTATTTTTCAAAGTGGTTTAAAAGATTATTTGATAATAAATCGATCAGCGTTAAATATATAATAAATTTCAGTATGAAACTAAAATAAAAGAGAATAAAAATCACATACTGCAAGTTTGCTAGAAAAAATACCGCAACTATTTAAATTATATTATTTAACAAAAACAATGTTATAACTTAAAATAAGGTTATTTTAACTCGTGTGTTAATAGCAAGTAATACAATAAGTAGACTGTAGATGTTAATGCAATTAGAACATATAAAATATTATAAACGCAAAATTTATGCACGTCGCATTCAAAACATGTACAAAACATATGCAAGATGTATAACAAGATATTTACACATTGGAAATGCAATCGTTAAAATATTGATTGTTATTTATCATAATCTGCGTTACAATACGCAGTTATGATTATGTCTTTAGTAGTAATTGATTCATGTATTGAAAATATTTGTTGTATTTTATGGAACACAATTGGAATATAAATATATTTTTTCAACATCATACATTTCGTCGCAAATCCTGCAAATGCAACAAATTCTATATAAAGAGCAACATTTTTCAACAATTACACAACTGTAAAATTGCAAATATTTAATTAAATGCGTTACAGGATTCAGGTATACTTAATTCTGCCAACTACATAATTTTCTACAATGACAATTTTCAATTTTGAGAGAACAATAACATAATTGTAGAACACAGGTATTTACTGGCAAATTATAGTCACATTCCTTTATCTTCAATGCAAAATCAATTAAAGTGCCAACAATTCCTTTGTTTCTATCATCATCAAACTATTAATTATTTAATTACAAGTGTGATACAAAAAATAGATTTCCTTCATCTTTTAAAAAATAACTTATTTGTAGTTGCGCAATTGTTTTGGACTGATCATAGGTATTGAAGAACCAACAAAAAATAAAATTGTTAATAACGTATTAACCATTTACTGATTCAATTATGAATATGGATGATGATGTAAAAAACATATACAATATGTAAAATAAAAAATACATTTCTAGAAGCGTGTAATGACAAACATTTCTGTCCAGTTCTCAATTGTTTAACCACTTTCTAAAAAACTATACATTTGCATACACATGCACAGTCTACACGTAAGCAGTATTTCATTAGAACTCTTAAAACACTTTTACCATTGAATTAGTTTGCAGAAAATTGTTACCATTTGATCATGTTTGACCCAGGCATTAAATATTAAATCGCTCAGCGAATTCATTCCACTGATTCCGTATGCTCGAACAAAATATATTTTTCGGATAATCGACACTATAGATCACTTTTCGATGAATTAGATATTCGAATGGAATGGTTGATAACTGGTTTCTTTATTCTAGCGAAGCATGTGCCTCCGAAACGAATCATCGGTACGGTGAGTGAATCAAATTCGTTCTATTATTACGATCCGTTGACGAGATGCAATGGCAAAAGAAGGGAATGAGTCACTTGCTGACTTGTGACACACATATGCGAATACAACCGCGTTCTCGTATTCATGTGTAGCAACAGTCATATACAGGGTGTATCATAATAGATGATCAAAACTACGATGATGAATTAATCACTATGCAAGGTACTCTAAACACTGTGTAGGGTTCTACTCGCCAGGAGAGTGCCAAGATGTGGAAATCGTCTTTGGAACGACATTAAGTTGTGTAGAAATAATATTACAAAATCCTCATACGATTTTGTACAATAAACATTCGTTTTTGAGATATTTTCATTTAATAGTAACTTGATAAAATATGTTCCACTAATTAGTATATGTTCTATTAAAAAGGATGGTAGGTATATCGCTATAGCAAATATTAATCTCTCCTTTTTGTTTATAATAAAATTCTGTACCTATTTTCGTTCGACCAAAATACAATCCAATCTTAAATGTCTGTTAAATTGTCAGTCAGTTTAATGATCATTGTAGCGTATTCTTTTGGTTACATTTCTTGCTAAAACAATAGTGGATTTATTGGTGCATTCAATATTTAAAATTATGCAGTGTCTTAGTTTAAATCCATATAACGGTAAAATATTTCCTGTGTTTTCAATTTTGTAAAATCTTTCAGTGTTTATTTTATTTTGTATTACTTTTGACAGCGAAAATATATTTCACTGACACATTCTATTTAATAGAATATGTGTCTACCATCTCGTGAAGAACATTTCATTCCTGGAATCTTTCATACTGAAAATGGTCGACGTCCGTGGTCGTCAAATAAAAAATATTGTTACAGTAGGCACAGGTACACAGAATTATTCGTAAAAGAGACAAACAGAATATGTTACTCTATGCATACTAAAATGCATTTTCGGTCTCGAAATAGAAATAATTTGCATTGTAAAATTTTTATAAAAATGGGAAGAATTGTACTTTAAAGTCAAATTCGAACGTGGGGCTCGCAGAATTGTAAACAATTATACTTATGCATTCACGAGTACGTTTCATTAATATTTTTTATGTAACTTATGAACGTATATAAGAATTTAAAATAAAATAAGTATTTCAAAAATGGTGGTCTATTCTACGAAATCCTATTAGGGTTTTGTAACACGTGTGCACTAAAGCTTGTACCTAATTTCGTTCCAAAAGCGATTTCCACACCTTGGCACACTCCTTGTTGTATTGCGATACTTTTCCATCCGAATCTAACAAGTTACCAAATCTTTTTATTATGACATATAATAAACATTAACACAGTATTTATATGTCATAAAAAAAATAAAATACTCGTACAATTATTTGTATAACATTTTGCATTAATTGTACACTATTATTTGGTTAATGTTAGAAGTGTTACTTGGATATTTAATGCATTCGACAACTGGCGATATTTAACTAAATGTCAATTTTTTTTGTATATTATATTACTTGACATGATTTATGCAAAATAACATATCGAAAAATAAATAAATTCTATTGTAAAATATTATAATAAGAAATTAATAATATATAATAGATATGCAATAAAAAAAATAAATTGACTAATCTAAATATATTTTTGCAGTTCTTCAATAATACTGAAAATTATTCAATTTACTCGTTCAATTTAATTGTTCAGTTTAATCATTTAATTTAATACGTAGTAATAAATTTAAATTAAGAGATAACTAGTAGTTTATGTTCTAATTCGGTGCTTGAACTACATTTATAGCAATTTTCAAGTGTTAACAAACACACATTTCATATTTACTACACAAAAAATGAAAAATATCAATATTATTATTGTTTACAAAAAGTAACTACATTTTTGTAATTAATTAATAACTAAAACACCGTCTTTTGTTGTATTATCATATAAGCTTTGGTTATAACACTTCATGTATGATTTTTTCCAATTCTGACGGAAGTTTCTTATTAAACTCTCAAAATAATAATATCAATCAACAGTATCTTTTCAATTAAATACAATTGAATACAATATATCTTTTATTAAATACATTTATTTAATAAGAAACATGATATACTACTTCAAAATTACAATATTTTAAGAAAACACTACAAAAACAAAAGATAAAAAACGTTTTCGATTTACATGGCCAATTATGAAATTAGTGCATATTTACTAATTTATTACTAGTTGATTTTATTAATTATTAATTTATTTATATTTGAGAAAATGTATAAATTTTATAGCAACAGAATGTATTGTAGGGTTAGTATAAAAGTGTTGAACAAAGAAGAAAATTTAAAACAGAATTATTGGGAAACAGAAAAGACTGTAAGACAATAGTTATTATAGAAACAAAGTTAGATAAAATTAATGCTTATTATTTATGTATGTTGAATCCATCACTTATGGTATACCCTGTACATTACGAGTGTCCGCTAAGCCTCGAATGACTAAAGAGAGTCATCGTAGTAGTCACCGTTGTACTCATTTCTTTTTCGATTATTTGCCTCGGCAAATTATGCAAATCACGTATCGGGTAAATATTTACTTCGAGGATCACGAAAATATTAGCACAGCTCTCTCGAAATGATTTTATTGAGAATGTTTTTTTATCGTAAAATGTTTTTCAATATTTTGCCTTTATCCAGTGCCGAATCTAAACAAGAGTAGATTTGACAATTTTGAAATATTATCTTCTTTATTTAAATAATATGTTCAGTTCTTTTATGATTATTTCTAAATAATAATTTAGAAATAATTTAATTGAAAGTATTTTTAAATACGATGATGTTATTTTATGTTAAGAAATAAGTTTGTAATGTCCTAGAAGTTGAACTAAAACAACACTTGCAAGGCATAAGAATAGTTTTTATTTAATTGAACGACTCGTTTTTGTATAACCATATTTAACGGAATATGTATTTGGGTATGTGTGGTGTGCGGTTAAGTTGTGAAATCGTCAGATCAATATTTTTCGATTATAAAATTTACTCCAAAAATTAACGGAAGGATTGAAGTTATAATTAACAATTATTGAGAAAAATATGAAAAGAATTTTTATATCAGACATTATAATTTTAATGAATTGAGTTGAATTTAAGAAAGAACTGAATCGGCGTTTACTAATTATCGCGTAATTATCAGAGAGATTAATAATTTTGTAATCGACTTATATTATAAAAAGTCGATGTAAAGAGTTATAAAAACACTATATTAAATATGCCATGCTAACGAGTTACGCGATTCGTCAATTAAGATACCAGATAATTAGAAATATTACGACACTTAAGAAAATATTATTTTATTACATAAAATGTTATAGTAGAAAGAGTAAATTTTACGCGGTTTTCTATTATGTTATTAGATAGTAAATGACTCTAAGATATTCAGTAATTGGTTGAAAATGCAACGCTTTACAAAACTTACGTGGTTCGAATTTAAAGACTCTGAAAAATGAGAGGTATTGAGAAAATGTTATTCAATTATTTGAACGCTATACTGAAAACTATCATTTTTGCGCAGATTGCTATTATGTCGAGAGATAATAAAATATTCTATGATGTTCGGTAGTTAGTCAAAGAAAACGATCATGGAAATGCTATACTAGGTATGCTATGTATTAACGCGATCCCATATTATAACAAAACAGTTTTCGATTATTGGAGAAAGTAATTAAAACATTACCAGAAAATCTACGTCAAATTGATGAACTATTTGACAGTTACTCATTAATTCGACTCAACAATCAATTGCCTGTTAATTGGAAACATATGAATCACCACCCAAAACAACTAGCTTCAAAAACCAGACGGCTCCATAGGGGTACAAATTAATTGACGCTAATAAATTATTAATCGTAATTACTGAAACGCCACCCAAAATAACGCGTTACAGAAACCAGACTGCTCAAATAAGCTTTACAGCTCTAAGGAGCCACCCCGTGAATCCGACGGTCGAATCAGTAATCCGAGTAGTGGCACATGGCTCGCAGTGTTGGTAGAAAATAGCATTGATCACATACAGATGTTCAGGTACAGGCAATTAGGCTTACTTTAAAATCTGTAAAGCTGGTGATATTATTTTATACTTTTTGTACGTGCGTTGCCAAATAGGCTACCCTATCATAAACGCTGCCAGGTAAGCACCTGACTAGGCGCACGGTCAGCGCAGCTCGAAAAAAAATCGTCTTTCTGTGCGTGATTACCACGTTGGAGTTTGAAATTCAAGACCTACTCTCCCAAAAATGGAGGCGACTGCGAAGAAGGGAAGAAACTCTACGTTCGGAGTTTCTAAGAGGATATTTATAAATATGACAAAAAGCGTGGAGCGTAATGATTATCAGTATGACCTGCGATTCTCTTCCGAACTTCGAATTTTTCTTATGTGAATTTAGACATCTGGACCGCGATACGAAAGAAATAATTTTATTAGAGTGGATGATATTCGTTTCAATGTTATTTGCTCTAGAAGCCATACACGAGTTTTCCCAAAACAATGGGGTTCAGAAAGATTGCCCAGACAAGCCTCACAGCTTGAAGCCACCCTGTGAATCTGAAAACTCGGCGTTCTAATTTAAACAAGTCCTACAAGTCTTTTTGAGATCTTTCAGCAAAACCTCTTATACCCAGATTTTTGCGCCCTGTGCTTTCACTTTTTAAAGCTTCGCAAGCTTGCCTTGTGCTGAGGCAATGTATATGCTGAGCCTTATGTATAATTTTACACATAATTGTTAATTCTTTAATAAGATATTAATTAATAATAATAATTTGTTAATATTAATTGATGAAAATGATACATTAATTTGATTGCTAATAATATATCCTCATTTATTATTAAATAATTTTATATAATTTAATTTATTTAATAGTAATTTAATAATTTTAATGTTTGCGAATTAGATTTGCCGTCCTCGGTTAACCAAAGCGCTCGATCGATGATTTAAGTTAAACATCAGTTAAGTATGTATGATAATTTAACCCTCAAAATATTGTTTATAGCATGTTGGTAAAAATAAACGTGGTCGGTAATTGATTGAAAAAATTTTATAGAAACAAGACAAATTTTAAACTACATTGAAATTCTTCCGGGATGTTACAAGTTTAAAAACAACCATCCTGTTTTCAGATAATAAAAAATGCACTGTTTACTAGATAGTTAAATCAATATGTTTCAGTCGTATCGTGGTTACTATGTTTGTGTTCATAACATATCAGAGCGTCCAACGATGAATAAACTATATACTATATGAATAAATGATGCGAATTAATAAATAAGAGAAAATAAATTAAAGCAACACGATAACAATAAAGTAACTTTGAATGAATTAAATAAATTGAATAAATATTTCAAAATGTATGTTAAAGTAATATCGCTTGAAAGAAATAATATTTTATGAAATACATACTGCTATAAACTTTTACAACTTAATGATTATTTTCTTTTCGTTAATTTATTATAGTTTCAGGAAATAATTATTTCAGTTCAGGAATTTATGTGTTATTTAAACGCAAGAAAGAATTTACCTATGTTTAGTGATTATCCGATAATAAAACATAGTTTCTCGAAGAATGACATTCAACATTCATATTTTATCTTAAAAGAACAATTACTATCTTTTGCAATTATTTTACATCAGATAAAAATTTGGTACTATTACACTGTCTGAAACCAGAGTTTTGTTAAAAACGAAATATTACAGAAAACTTTTGAAATAAATTTTTCATTTATATTACTCCCAATTATATTCCATTTTTTGAAATTTACAATAACAGAAATAGTGACATCAAGCAGATAAAGGTATTGTGTAAAATTTTTACAAAAATCCACGTTTTTACTCACTCACGTACATAGTACCATATCTTTCTGGTATCTTGATTTTCTTTTACTGTTACGATAACTTCGGACTTTCAGAAGATAATATCTTTACCTTTCGAAAATTCGCAGTAAAATTTAACAGTAAAACTGCTGTTATCATGGCCGTCAGTTACAGTACAACACTATAGTTATTTAATAATTATTGATTAATTGCAGAAATATAATTGCATATAAAGGTTCAAGATTAAAATCTATAAATCAACGTTGCACCAAATAATTTACAACACAGCAAATTATGCCATTTAAAATTGTTTTTTTAAATAAGTTAGAATCTGCTACGTTTTCAAATAACAATATTAAATGTAATAAAAAAAAATATCATTTCAAATAGCTATTTTCTATTTTAATTTCAAATAGAATTGATTCAAGTCTAGATTAATAGTATCTTTAATTTCAAGTCCTGTTTTTACCCACAACAAAAATAAATAAATTATTTTGCCGATTAATCGTATTATTACTGTCAAGAAATAGAGGTATTCGAACTAAGCATAAACAGACTGGAATTAAAACGATAAAATGTTGTAATGTTTTTAACTCGGTTCAAAAGTCACTGTTTTTCATTATGTTACGGGAAATTCCCCGTAATGTTACTACTCAGAGGCTTAAAAGTTGTGACGATATCGAGAGCCATACGTCAAATCAACAAAACATATAAATGTAAAGATAAACTGTTGACGATAGGCAAGTTTTGTTTTTAATAATAGTCGTCTATCTTTCGTATACGTTGCACATTTAAAGTTACACAAAAAGAAAACAGTAATCGATTCAACGAAACCAGTAATGGTCAGGAAGCGTCTAGCACTTAGCCAAAAGAATTGCCGATTCACCGTACCCCATAAATATTCATTGCCACTGGTTTTGTTACTTGATCGCATAAACATGTGCTTGTTTATCGATGCACCAAACGACTTTAACGCTGGTTTCTAAGATCATTCACGTCTTTGAACGCGACACTAAACACAGCCTATAAACATCTACAGAATTTAAATGCGCAAACAATGAATATGATAACTTCTCTTGGCATTCTGACTGCGGAGACAAATTTTATTACCGCGTTAGTTGGTTAAAATTAGCAAACAGGGCTGTATCATGAATGTCAAACACAAAAATTAAGATATTGACAGACATGACACGTAACGAATGAACTAATCGTAGTTACATAAAATATTTCGTATGTAGGACAGATATGTAGCTTTCAATAAAATATTAGTGTAAAATCCTGATAATATAAAATTTGCAAAGAATAAATATGTTTGTCATCGATCATCGAATACAAGTTGTTGACCAGGAATATACAATACGTCTAATAAAGTCACACGTGGACACATTCTGCATTCGTAATGTGTGCACATAAATTATATGACGTTGTCATTTCCCTATTGCACTATTCCTGAAATTCTTTGAACTAACGATGGCTTAAATTTCTATATTTCTATATTTCCAAACTTATGAATATGAAAGTGAAAATTTAACATAATTATTTAACGTAATTTGTTAAACCAATACGTTCTGTCCCCCTTTTGGTTACCCATTAAACACTTTATTAAATTTCCATATGCATGCAAAGTTTAATATTCAATAGCTTAAAAAAAATCCAAGGAAAATTATAAGTTGAATAATTCAATTTAATGAATAAAAAAGGAATATGTTTACATCACGATAACGCTAGAGCGCACATTACAATAATTATGCAGCGAGCAATCCGGAAGTTTGATTGAGAAACATGTAGATTATTGCAAAACCTTTTAAATGACTTGACATACGATCAGGGAACAAGCTAATCGAACTATGTATTCATAATTATGTAAATTTTAAACATCACGAATTTTTAACGAATTTAGATAAAGAATATGCATAGGCATACACATATAGAAAATAAATTAAAATGCTAAAAGCAGCTGTTATGTTTTGCAACCTGCAGAACGTTTGCCCTTCACCAATTAGTTACCTAACACTAGTGCAAAAAGGACTTCAGATGTTTCCTGTTCATTTTCTCACAATGTGCAGTTTTTTCAGCATCTGGCTTGGAAAGAAAACTTCAATTTCCAATGCTTTTGATGAGCACACTTTACGTATTTGGGAAGAAAGACATAAAACAGACACTAAGCGTATTTTATTCCAACTCGAGGACACACGGGACGCATGGATCAACTGCGTCATCTGGATGGTAAAAATGGGCACTTCACATTCTAAACAGAACCTAAAGAACTCTTAAGATTCAGAATTTGAAAGACTGTTACAAAGAAATCGTTAACGGCAACATAATTTTATAAAAAAAACTGCAATCTTTCTTCGTTATTTATTTTAACGATATATTTGGGATACGATCGAATTTATCTTACACCTAACAAATTTCGATTTATAGAATAAATACATAATTAAAACAACTTTCTTAAAAAAAAACTTAAAACGATTTACGATTAATAACGATTTTACTATTTGAATATTGCAAACGTTGCATAAAATGTTATTAAACGTTATAATAATTTTAACGAGGTTTATAAATAAAGTTTGACGGGTTTTATACAAGCCCAGTTTGATAAAGTCGTATGCGAAAAATAAGTGTGATAAACGAAAATTAATAAAAAAAAAGTAACAGATCACTTTACTTTTAAAGTAAATCAAATTAACAGATAGTGAAAAAGATTTGAACAAGGAAAAAAACAGAAAATAAAACTTGATACTGTTATCATATCACAAAATCAGGTGAGAAATGAAATAAATTTCTGAAAGATACAAACCTGTACTTTAAGATTTAATTGCATCGACACCATACAAATTCAGATTGAACTTCATCACTAATAATGCCACATAAAAATCCACAAAAGAGATAATACACAACGTTACAAGCTATTATTCGTTTGATTCAACACACTGAATGTAAAATTACGACGACACTACAATGGAGGCTGGTCCTATCGTGTCTACTGACTGCTATGATGAAACTGGGTTTTTCTTTTTTCCTCTTTTCTTTGTCTTATTCGTCATTGTTACACGTGCGTCGCACTTATTGCCTCTATCTCTGTACGGACTAACGTGTGTGCATCTTTATGACGAATAATACGATCCGAGTGAAATGAACTGATAACAAAAATATAAAGAAATTCATAACTCCTGTCGCAGTCATGCTAAATACAGCCGTGATTGTGTCATTCGATGTCTTAAGCTGCGTTCACATTATGCAAAATGAGGATCAGTTCTTTTAAATGTGTAAAGTTGAACGGTTTCAAGGGGCACATTTTTTTAAATGAACGTATATAAAAATCATGACTGTTATTTAGGTAGAACTGTATAGATCAATTGTTTGTAACATTCTGTGTAAAAAAGTATGATAGTATAATATTAAATTAATTAACAGTTCTTGAGATATTTTTGGTAGGAAACACTTAATTTTCAAATTTTAAATATTTTGCAAACTGTTCAAATTTTTTAGAAAAATGTTATTAAGAATTCATTTACTTGAAATATAGTTTCGATTAAGAAAACATTATGTATACACATCGGGGCAGAATGTAGGCTTCCTTTAGCAAAACTACATAGGAGAAACCACACATCATTCGTTTTTGATTTTAGGGAATCAAATTTATAAATTTTCAAAAAATTAAATCTAAATTGTTAAATCTTCGAATCCCTAAACTTTTAAATTAACAAATTTTTCAATCGCCAGCTTTTTAAAAATTAAGACCCAAATTTTTAAATCTTTAAATTTCTAATTTCTCAAATTTGTTAATTTCTAAATTTCTAAATTTCTAAGTCTCTAATTTCTTAAATTTTTAAATTTCTAAATCTCCAAATACCCTAAATTTATAAATCTATAAATATTTACATATTAAAGTTTTACAATTTCTAAATTTGATGATTTGATCATTTAAACGTTTGAAAAATAAATAATAAAAAATCAACGACTGAGGCTTTCTTCACCTACAACATCCTTCTGTCTACAAAAAGCTACCACAATATTGTTAACCATTAATTCCTAAATATTCAAGGCAATATTTTCTATAGCAAAACGGTGTTACAGAATAATTTATTTCATAACTGTATTGTAAATAATAATCATGTTTTGATATATTCATGACTGCTCAAATTTGGGAAAACATATTTAATAAACAAAACGAAAGAGATGTAATACTATTTGATATTAGAAAAGAGGTCGATGACATACGAATCATTAATAAAACAAGTACCAAAGAGAAAATTGTACTTCATTCCAATAAATATTTTATATTATTACTTACACGAATATGATCATAGTTAATGATGGAGGTTCGAAACTTCCTTTTGTAATTTTTGAAGAAATTCAAGCACGTTTGAGTTTTAAATCGCTTCGAATTTTATTTAAACTCTAAAAGTTTAAGCGGTATCACAGCTCTTGAAACCGGAAACGTCTACGAGTTCGTGTTTATGGCAGTTGAAAAGGCGGTATCATCTACTCATGTTACTGTTTCTGTCATCGTTGTTGCAAAGCTTATCTCTGATTATTTTAGTATGCATTACGTAATTGATTGTATAAATGCATTAAAAACTTCCAATTTTAAATAGTATTCTGCAACATTTCAATCTGAGAAACGAAATAAAAGAGAAGAAAAGATAAATAAAACAGAAATCAATTTTCATCGATTGAGATAACATTAAAATTTATTATTTTTGTCGTCTTTAAAATTGTATCGTTTAATTTATCTCTTTTTTATTAGTAATAATATTCAATTTAAAAAAATGTTAATAATTATAGATAATAAAATGGTAAATGTCAATATACAGACAAGAAACGATACTGAATCCGAAAATTAAAAAGAATAATGAAACTGTGAATATGCATTATATATTTATAGAATGTTAAAAAATATTTTGTTTTATTCCCAAGTGGTTTTGTATTTTTCACAATTTATTTGTATAGTTATTGTAGTTATTGTTATTGTAGACTCGATATCGATTAAGATATTAAAACTTTCTAGACTTTGAGAATTCCAATGAAATGCGAAAAAATTCTGAACTTTCTTCACATAAGGAAAGAATTATATACCTAACTCTGTTACCATTAAATATTTCGTTATTTATAAAACCATAAAAAAATTCAAATGAAAATTGTTATATTTCAAGGGAGAAGCTATGAAGATGAAAGTCATCTCAAGATGCTTTCCAAGATTTTACAGTGACTTTCATTTTTATATATAGAACTTTATACTTTTACCTATATAAATCAATTTTTTGGAACATTCCAAATATAAGAGTATTAGGGTACAATATGAAAAATGTTTTGTAACATATTTACAATTTTTCTATAAAATATTTCAATGACAAATTTGCAATATTTTACAAACAATTGTTTTTCAACATTGTACTCTAATGCTTTTTATATAAAATGTTTAGTTAAATCGGTCCATCTAAAAAAATATACAGTTTCATTAAAAAAAAACAGTGCATTTAGACATATCACTGCATTAATAAAGGGACTAAGCTTATGAAAAAATACAAGATCTTACATCATTCAACTCTTTTCTTTGCAATTTTTAATTCTAAAGCGATTCAATTTTATGAATCACTCTCCACAACTGAATTAATGTTTGACATTGATTTAATGTGACCTGCAATGTACGAAAGTTGTTTCTCTAAGTTATTTCCTTATTTCTTTATTTCCTTATTAATTTATTTCTTTATTTAGACGCAGAAGATAGAACAAAACAATATACATTCTTTGTATTTAACTTCTAAAAATCGTGTTTTTAACGCGAGCATGATACAACCATCATATTCCAGGATTGTAAACAAAAAACCGGTATAATTTATACCATAACAGTATTTTGTAAAATCTAACTTTTATAATTCTATAATGAACGCAAATTTACAAGAATTCATGGGGTAGGAATTAACATGATGAAGATGAGAAAAATTTTTAAAAGAAATTAGTAAAACACTGTGACGGTGTGTATACAATGCGGAAATTTACTCGCAATAAATGATGTCACAGATAACTATGTTAAAATCAAGTATAATGAGAGCATATCACTTTTAAGAGAATAACTTTCACTTAATTAAAAAATAATTACTGTATGATATCTTCTGATTTAAATTCTATTAAACACTTTTAAGCAGAATAATTCATTTGAAAATATAATTTCAATTAAATAATCAAATAATTAAACGATGCAAAACATTATAGATAATTTTCTAATAGATAAATAAGATATATTAATTTGAAATTCGTATAAACTCGCGCCTCTTTGTGTTTCTAAAAGGTTGGTATTCGAGTTACAAAAAATCGGTAAATATTGTCACGATTGAATTACGATTTATACTTGCTATAAAAACGAAACGAAAGTTTGCACAAAAAGAATAAAGTGACAAGATATTATTGTTAATTCGACAGAATATTTTAGTAAGTTGTATTATTATGTAATACTAATTACATTAACTATTGCAATATATATTACGTCAATGTATAAACATTCATATTTAAAATTAAAAATGTCGAACATTCCTGAACCATCGTGTACTGTTATGGTTTACTTGTAAATAATTTTTTATGAACTTATTCAAACAACAGTTTAATTAATAAGTTATATTTTATAACTTTTGATTGCTTTTATTCGTGAATATGCAAAGTAGAATACAAAGTATAAACAATTTAAAAATGAACTGTTGTTTAGTTTTATTTTGGTTTACAAATTTTTGGAAATACATAACAACAGCCAATACTACATACCAATAAATCGTTACAGTATTAGAGACGAAACAGATTTAACCTTGACCGTTGTTAGGTTTTCATTCGAAGCGATGTTTTTGGGTTATTATGTACCTGCTACCCTTCTGCGAAATGTAATGGGCGATAAAAATGAAGACGCTCCTTTATTATCGGGTAAAATATAAAAAATATAAAAAGACTGCATAACAGTGTTTCATATGATAAACTATTAAATAAATAAATGAATATTTTTTTTTCTAAACGCTACAAACATTTTATACAGATTCAATAAGTGTAACAGAATGATTGCTAATAATTAGAATAAACTCCGTAGATAGTTTCTATTTATAACAAAAAATTCAACTATTGTGAACAGTACTATAAAATGCAATGAAGTAATTTTTCAAAATACAGTAAACGATTTATTCATATCCAATAAATTATTAGTTATTGCGAAAGATTAAAATTTAGAAGTAAATTATTTATCAAATATTTTTATTTAATTGTTTTACACTAAGTTTTCAAATCACTGTTTTATTATTTTAATCGTTTGGGAATATTTGGAGAAGGATACGGGTACGTCAAGGTTTTGATACGTTACTGTGCAAATCAAACGCAGTGCAGAACGCGCATGCGCGTTGAAGCTCATTGCTGATTGGTGAGAACCATATACTTTCAAGTTGGCTGTTCTGTCAGTTCTTTGTTCTCCAGTGGTAACGGTCGAACATTGTCAGCGTTTTCACTTTCTCGTTTGGTCTGTCTCATTTGTCTTTGGCAGTTACCAGTAAAGACAAGTTATTACATCGATTCGTTCGATTCTGTCGGTGTTTATAATTTCCATTTATATATCTTTGATAAGAATCATAAAGTAAGTATCATTAAATATCACTTTATTTTCTGCCAATATTTCTCAGCCATATTTACCGGCAAACACACTGCTTTCTTTTATCTGTCCCTGCACGTGTTCTATTTACTACGTGTTAAATAAGAATAAACGTTGTTAATACTAAATGACAGTCACGGTTACTTGAGTAAAATACTATTGAATAAAGCAGAGAATAATTAATGTTTATTCAAGTGGTTGTTAGGATTTTCAACGATGCCAAACATTTCATGTTTCTACCAAAGTAACATCGCATACAATCGCAATACAGATCGATAAATTATAGAAAAAAAGTGTTAACGTCTTTGTTTTATAGCATTCTTCTTTTACTCGAAGAAACGTGATTATTACCAACGTAGAAGTAGTTATATATCACTGTTTGTATCGATTTTTCTGTTACAATGTCTTCGCGAATTATGCTGTGGGTTACAATGTCCTTGTAAACCGGTTTTGTTAACCAGGAAACATTATTAAATATTGTTGATCCGGAAATATATATTCATTTCAAATTTTCTAAAGTAATATTTTGAAATTATCAATTTTTCATTATTCTTTTAATATATTGTTAAATTATAATACAATTATAATTATTTCTACTATTGTAGAAATGTTTTTTTTTTTTAACTGTCAATATATAATTGTTTCAGATACAATGGATCAAGATGATTGGGGTCAGCCTATTTGCTCTTCGAGTACACAAGATTTATCTAGTGTAAGTATCAAATCTTTTTAGTTTAACAAAAATAATCTAAAAGTGATATAAAACTTACTATATGTTTATTGAATTAGTTCGAAGAAAGTGGACGTAGTTATGGAAAAGGACGTGGATTTATAGTACAGAATAATAATAATGATGATTGGGACTCAAATAACAAAAATTTCAATGGCAGAAGCAATAATGATGATAACTTTGACAGTGAACATAATTGGCAATCTCAAAGTAGCAGTAATTTTGAAGGTGGTGGTAGAGGAGGAGGTAGAGGCGGTAGAGGAGGCGGTCGTGGTAGAGGAGGAGGAAATCGTGGTAGAGGAGGAGGAGGAGGAGGAGGTCGTGGTGGATTTCGAAATAAGGGTGATGACGATGGAAACAATGATTATAAAAAGTATGAGAATTATGACAATGATGATAATGATTATAACAATAGAGGTAATAGACGAAAAGGACCATCTTACGGAGAAGACGGTAATGATGATGAAGAACCTCAGAAACCTAAAGAGATATATATTCCACCTGATTTACCTGATGATGAAAAAACTTTGTTTGAAAATGGAGTTGCAATGGGCATTAATTTTGATAAATATGATAATATTGAAGTTAAAGTTAGCGGAGAAAATGTACCTCCTCCAATTGAAAGTTTTGAAACAGCTGGGCTGAGAAATATTGTTTTAGAAAACATAAAAAAATCAGGATATACAAGACCCACTCCCGTTCAAAAACATGCTTTACCCATTATAATGAGTGGTCGTGATTTAATGGCATGTGCACAAACAGGCTCAGGAAAAACTGCTGCATTTGCAGTGCCTATTATAAATACGTTATTAGAAAAGCCCACTGATTTAATTGTAACCTCATCACATTGTGAACCACAAGTGATTATCGTATCACCTACTCGTGAGCTTACTATACAAATATGGCAACAAATTGTTAAATTTGCATTGAAGTCAATTATAAAAACTGTAGTTGCATATGGTGGAACATCTGTTATTCATCAAGGAGGAAAACTTTCTGCAGGTTGTCATATACTTGTAGCCACACCTGGCAGATTATTAGATTTTTTGGACAGAGGCAGAATAAAATTTTCTTCTGTTCGATTTCTTGTATTGGATGAAGCAGATCGTATGTTAGATATGGGATTTTTACCTTGCATCGAAAAAATTGTAGATCATGAAACTATGGTTCCTCTCGAAGAAAGGCAAACGTTAATGTTTTCTGCTACTTTCCCAGATGAAGTGCAACATTTAGCAAGAAGGTTTTTGAATAATTATTTATTCCTTGCAGTCGGTATTGTGGGTGGTGCATGTTCAGATGTAGAACAAAACTTCTATGAAGTTCCCAAAAATAAAAAGAAAGATATGCTTCGAGAGGTTTTAGAAAGAGAAAATGATGCAGGTACATTGAGTGGTACTTTGGTGTTTGTTGAAATGAAAAGGAAAGCAGATTTTATTGCTGCATTTTTATCTGAAAATAATTATCCTACTACCAGTATTCACGGCGATAGATTACAAAGGCAAAGAGAAGAAGCATTAGCTGATTTTAAAAGCGGAAGAATGTCTATTTTAGTAGCTACGGCTGTTGCTGCCAGAGGTTTAGATATAAAAAATGTATCCCATGTTATAAACTACGATATGCCAAAAGGAATTGACGAGTATGTTCATCGAATTGGAAGGACGGGTCGTGTCGGAAATCGAGGAAGAGCAACTTCCTTCTTTGATCAAGAGGATGATGCACCATTACGAGGCGACCTTGTCAGAATATTGAAACAGGCAGGTCAACCTGTTCCAGACTGGTTAACCTGCGGAAACGCTAGTAGAAACTTCATGCCTGGTAGAGGAGACAAATTCGGCGGACAAGACATTCGAGGAGTAAGTAGATTTTGAATCATATTCTGATCGCATTACTATACTATGTAATGAATATTCTATATTATTTAGATAACAAATAACATTCATATTTGTAATGTATGTATTTTTTGTATAGTTTCAAGAAGAAGCAACGGGAGAACCATATGGTGAAGAAGCATTTGTCCCTGCAGTGTCAGCTGAACCAGATGAAGTATGGTAGAAAACTTTGTTCCTTCATTTTTTTTTATATCGTTTTTTAACAAAACGATAATAAGCTTTGTTTCTTTTCGTACTAAGTCAGAGGTACAGAATCGTTTCATTAAATTTTCCTATATTTAACGTTGATGTAAGATATCGAAATCCATGGGAGTTGACCTATTTTTTTTTTTTTTTTTAGTTGATTTTCTTTTTGTTTATATTGATTACATAATAACGCGTTTAAGCGAAACGTAGACTGTATCACCGTACCTCTTTAGATATAAGTTTAAACACGTAAGATAACAATGTTACCGTCGTTGATGAGAACACATTAACTTTAAGACATGACAAATAATTTGTGAAAACCGTTCCACTTGTATCCGAAGATACAGGTCGCTGTACTTTATCGATCGTACAAACATTAGTTTTTAAGAAGAAAGTTAAAAATCGAGATAAAGTCGAAAATATCGTATTTTATTTTATAAATAAACTTTATTTTATACGTTTCATTTTATAATAAAATGCTACAGTTAAAAAGTGTGTAATTTTTTTTTTAACGTCTTCTGATATTCTATCGTTCTTTATTCTTAATTATTAAAAAGTTGAAATTATTAAAAGTACAGTTTCTTCATGATTTTAAGTTATGTGAATATAATAGAAATGTAATAAAAGTTGTACATACCGTCGTTCATGGCCATATCCATCAGATGTAGGTCCTCATCATTTAGAAGCGAGGAAAGAAAACCATCGGTTGTTTGATTTATCGAATCGGAAGCTGGTGCATGATAATACATCATATCAGCTGGTTCAGATTTATAAGTTGTTCCACTTTCTGCCCCGATTGGTTCGCTACTGTTCGTTAAATTCATTGATGTTGCCACCGCTGAACCGAGATTTGACGACCCACCTGTGATAATGAGTATTTTAGTTTCAAAATGTTAGACGATATCTAAAATTTGTTCGGTTAAATAAATTTTGATTCAGTCTTGTTTATGTGTTAAAATATATTTAAATATACATATTTAACGAAGTTGTTATGTTTACGAATAACAAATATGTCATTTACGATTAATAGATAACTTCTAATTCGAATAATATATTAATCTGGTATCATGAGTAAATATTGTGTTTAAGTAACTAGTTTAAATAATTGCAACGTTAGCTGAATAAGATGCGATTAATTTTTAATTCAGTAATGAATTTTCATTCAAATAAATGTTTATAGAATTTGTGAAATAATAGAAATGTTACTTTTCAGAATAGCTCTTTTTTCAAATATTTAAAAACAAAATAGATTATTTATTTTATCGTTATATACGATTCTTCAGCCATTTGTAGCAATGTAATAAAAAAAGTAATTAACCAAAATTGAGTTTTGTCGAATGAACAGTATACAGGGTGTCTTTTTTAACTGGAGTTATTGAAAGAATGTTCATATAAAAGCTTGTACAAAAGTAAGTATACAATTCGATTTAAAAAATGCAATAAATATGCACTGTTTTGAGAACTGGAGTTATATATCTTTACATACATCAACTTCGGATCAGTTTGCATAAAAAGTATTAAGGTTCAGTGTAAAAGAAAAGAACAATTTGTGAGATATTTCATATTTTTGTACCAAAAAATATCTCATTTCCTAAATTTATAATATCATTACTATTGATGTTTTAAATATTAAACTCATACTTTTTTTGCAAAATGTTCTGAAGAATCGATCTATATAAAAAACGTATATACAGTTTCGTTAAAAAAGCTGGAAGTGCATTTACACTTTTTATGTACGTACCTTGTACTTACAAAAAAAAATTAATAGCAGAAATATGAACGTTTTTGTACTACCTAATTGATTGTTCTACATTTTTTTACTTCTACCAGTTTACAGATTGTCCCAGTTAGCAGAAACACTCCATATATCAAACCACTTAATTTTTAGATATATTCTTGTCTATACTTATCAATGTGTTCATCTTGATATTATTTATCACGGCTGAGTGATAGATTTGTTATCTTAACGGAATAAAACATTTTATATTAAATATGTCGATGAAACATAGTTACTTGTAGCAATTTTTAAGCTTTGAATTGATACAACTGCTATTTCATCATATTTTATATTTTATATCATCGAATCATGTTAAGACTTTACATATCTTAAAATAAATTGTGTAGTAGTGAAACTTCGGTATTTCTTATAGATAGAAATTTGTGGATGTGCAAATTTTGGTGCTTGAGAATTTGGTAAACCAAGAATTTGGAAATTTGAAAATTTAGGGCTTTAGGGTATTCGAAATCTGGAGATTTAGGAATTGAGGGAGTTGGCAATTTGTGAATTTTGCAATTTAGGAGTTTAAAAATTTGAGCCATTTTTACATTTGAGAATTTAAAAATTTCGAAATTTAGGGAATTTGGGACGTCAGAGATTGAAACATTTAGAGATTTTGAAACTTAACAATTCGAGGATTTGAAGTCTTAGGGGCTTGCCAATTTTGAACTTTCTAAATTTGGGTGTTTAGAAATTTTGTTATTTAGGGGACTAACGAAATTTGAGAATTCCGAGATTTAGAAACTTAGGAATTAGAAGATTTTGGAATATAAAAACTTGCGTATTTTAATTTTTGGAAATTTGGGAATATAAGAATTTGAGTACTTCAGCTTTCGGAAATTCAAGAATTTGTGGATTAGGAAAGTTAGAAATTCGAGAATTTGTTTGCGCGTTTCGTCACCATTGAATAGCATCCACAGAAGTTTCACTTTGAAAACGCGAAGATGTTTTGAGTGTTCTAATAAAAAATTATTCATAAGAAAGGAAAATCTTATAAAATACTTACCAACATTGTGATATGGATTCGTGGAATTCAGATCACCTACAGGTGGAGCCAACGTGGCATTGTGAAGTAATACATTACGTTGTGCTTCGTAATGACTGTGACTTATACCGTGCCCTGGGTATCCAGGATGTGCAGGATGTGCAAAATGATCCGGTGCACCGGGTAGCGATAGAAGAGATGCCAAATCCTGCCATCGTTGTTCCATGCTCATTGCACGCATAAACGGCATACGACCCTAGATACATAACATATTACTCGTAACAAGTTTTATTATTTTGTTTCCTGTTAAAACGTCAAAATGTGTAATTTATTAGCGACAAAATTACAATTACAGGTTTTAATTTTTAAAATAGAAATGAGCAGATATTCTTCATGAACACATTGTTTACTGGTCACACGTTAACTCGTGCTATAGTGCCCAAATGACCGATCACGACTTAACTCCTGTTTACATTTATATTAGCTAGTCCAACTGTTAAACCTCAGAGAAACATAGCATATTGTAAGAGCTTTCTTATATTTAAAAAATTTGAATTTAAATAATTAAATATGTTGAAATTTTATAATTGTCATTAAAAACATTTAAATTTGGCGTCAATATATTTAGCGCGTTTATGATCGATTATCATAAAAACACCAAATTTAAATGTCTCGTAGCAATGTAATTTTATAATTTTTCAAGATATTTCAGTCATTTGACAAAATAAATTAATAAAATCATTCATCAGGAATTTTGTTTTGATTAAAAAATAGCAGACGCATAAGCTTTTGATGTGAACTGTACGATAATGCTTTCACGAAACGTATAATTTATGTTTTTAAGATAGTGTGTGTTGGATGTCTCACCCTGTGTATATCCACTTTCAGAGTACGTCAGTTTCAACGATTTTAAACCTGTCAAATGTCGACTCGGTGGGTGTTTAAATTTTGGGGAGGAGGAAACCCTGCTGATCTGAGGTGTTGGCCACACACTAGGATTCTCAAGATATTAATGATTCTAGTACTGCATACCAAATGTATGCGTGCATGTCGATTTTGATCGGGTGTCAAACTGCTTGTCAAAATATGAGATCTGTGATCGAAAACTATTTTTATCGACGACTGTTTCGATACGATACAAGAAGTTCCTTTTATGGATTTGTCATGGGCAAAGGAAATTTCTTGATATTATATTACATCCTTACTCATTTTTATGCAGACAACACCGCGGAATCAATCTGTGTAAAAATAAATATGCAATTTTATAAAAAAAAAAAGAGATAGAAATTTGGAAGACAGGTTTCTACTTTATTCAAACATTTTCCAATTTCTAAATTTATAGATTTAGGTTTTCAAAATTTTTAATTTATAGATTTTCAGGTTTTCCAATTTCTAAATTTAAAAATATCAAATTACCAAATTTCTGAATTTGAATTTTTAAGTTTGCGAATTGTAGATCTCCAAGTTTTCAAATTTCGAAATTACTAAATTACTAAAGACTTCGTATCTCTAATTTACCAATTTTCAAAGTACCGAATTATCATATTCCTAAATGTCTGAATGTTCAAATTTGCAAATTTTCAAATGAAGAAATTTCCAGATTATCAAATCTCCAAACCCCAAAATTTTAAATCATGAAATTTGCAAATTATTAATCTGTACATTCCAAAAATGTTCAAACCCCACAATTGCAAGATTTCTAAATTCTGCATTCAAGAAAAATTTTCTTCACCGATCATATTTGAATAAATGTATTTTAGTTTAAGTAAATCAGTTTTTTTATAATATTCTACATAAAAAGTATTAAAGTAATCTAAAAAAAAATTAACAATTCAAGACAATCAGTTTTTTCATTTATATCAAGAATGATTCAGTAAAATGTACAATCTGAAAACCTGAATCTAACCTATAATTACACATTCTAGCATAGAAAAAGTTTAAATACAATTCAACCTATTAAAAATAATCATTAAAATGTACAGCGCTGATTCAATAAAATGGTGAAACTGTCAATATTGGTTTTGAAAATTTCGCGAAGGAAGTTACAATCTCGAAGATGACGACCGTTCCGGATGTCAATCAAATATTAATGGTGAAAGTTTAAAGGCTGTAGTTGCAGCTGACCCATATCAAACTTGCAATGAAATTGCCGGAAATTAAATTCGTCAGCTGCAACTATATTTCGTAATTCAAAAAAAAAGTTTGAAAGCCATCGAAGGTTTGTATAAAAGAAATCATGTTGACTGTTTCCTTGCGTAGACAAAAAATTAAGCCCTTCGTAAACAGACTTGTTCCGTTAAACGTTTCTTGTAAACACTAAACAGTGAACAGATATTCGAGAAAGTACTGCTGTCATTGAAAAATAAAAAGAGGTAAAAAATCAATTGTAATCGAAAACCTTGTTAAGAGCGCGCTTTGTTGAAAGCCCGATCATTTGTAGTTAATTAATCGTAAGAATTAGCAATCGATCAGTGAATACAATTTCTATTTCAATTAATTACTAAATAAATGAACTTATTTGTTTAACCTACGAATAGAATTTTTAGTAAAAAATCCAATATTGTACATATAAAAATTGCGAAATTTGATCTCACAGCATCATTTTACATTAAGAAGCAAATACTGGAAAGGGAAATAACACTGCTTATAACAGTAAGCTAGGTAAAAGGAAATGTTTATTTACTTTTTATTATGCTTCTTATGTTTAGTCGTTTGTCAAACCATAACAAAAGGCGATCAATTCGATCCGAGCGTTTGTTGTCTTACGTGTCGAAAGATCGGCAATTTTCGTAAACGGTCACGTGACATCTTCGTGCGCTTCGTGTCGTTGCTGCAAGGACCGCGACGTTAGTTTTTTGTTATTCGTCGTAAGGGTGATGTGCATTGTATCTTTAGTTAATATTGAAGTTTAATTGTGCAGTACGTTGAGACATTGGTTATCATACCGTCAATAGAGAAACACGGTCTCGACTGACACCGATAATTTTGATCAGCAGTGTAGTTATGCAGAGCAAAATATCTGTAAAAGGTTCATTGGCACGGAAGGTCGAACGTTTGGTGGAACGCGTAAGTGCGGTAGTGGCCAGTGGCGCTTAATGCACGTCGGTATTGTCGCTAATGCATTGGCCGCAAGAAGAAGATGAATGAGGAAGCTGGCGTAGCACGAATCCGACGCGATTGTTGTTCGGGTGCATCAATCAGTCGCCAGTGCAATCTGTCGAGCACGACGCCTTTAAGGTGATTCTCGCTTGTCAGCGCATCTGTCGGCTGTAGGCTACGAAATATAGGACGACATGTTTGTTCCGTGACGATTTGTCCTGTACGGAGCGCGCGGATTTCTAATGGCGCTCGGCTTTACGCTCGTTCTGTTTCGATGTTACGCTCATGATTGAGCCAACGCGATGAAAAAAACACAGTTGTCGGTACTTATACTATTTCCGAGAATGGCGGAGAGAATTTGACGCGCACACCAGACGCCAGTTCACGGTGCTTAAACAATTTCTCATGCTATTTGTGTAAGTTCTGGAGATCGCTGCTATGTCTATCAGCAGGTTGTTGCACTTTACGGGAAATATCGTTTCTATTGATTTTCACATTTTCCAGGATCAGGATTTACATTCACGAACAATTTCTCTTTGACACGTTTACTGCCACACTGAACCAGTTGAACATTTGATTAAATAGTAATTTTAACAATAAAACTATTAAAGCGGTCAAACTGTTTTATAAGTTTCTTATTTTAACTTGCATAATTTGTTATTGTGGTTCTCTTGAAATTTGCGTTGATTTTCATAAAAATAAAGAATCAATTTGTATATTAATTTATGTTTTCTCGTTTGTTTACTTATTATTTAACTTCATTTTTAATTTCGCAGTAACCGTGCATTACACGTTTGCACGATGAGCAAAAATTGAGAACGTTTTCAAAATTTAAAATGGCGGATCAAAATAAAACTTCTTTTTTCGTAAAAGTCAATATCCGATTTTCTTTAAAACTGAATTTACGAACATGTACGCTAGCTACTAAGTTATCGTTAAAAATTATAATTATAATTATAAATTCAGTAAAATATATCGGAATAAATGTATTTTGTTGAAGCTCATGCAATGTAGCACCTATCTGTTCCACCATACATTGGAAAAATATACCATGCATATATTTAAAAGTGATTAATTCTAAGTTTACTAGACCAGGAATAATTAGTACATAGTGTTGCTGGTCTAGTTAGGGTTATGCGGTGAATCGAGCCAAGATAACTATTTATAAATTAAAAAGATTTCATAAAAAATCAGAACACGTTGAACTTATTCGGACATTAATGCAACTTATCATAGCAATTGATATTACCATGGTACTTAGTAAAAAAGTAACACGCCCGACCTGCAGACATAATTGTAAGTTTGAGTCTAATATGTTATAAAATAATTCACAATCGTTACGTTTATACTCTTAAAAATACTGTGAACATTTATAAATTAATCCGACTATCATTAAAGAATCATTAAAATTGCATGAGATTAACCGATAAATGCGTAATCTTATAATTTATAAACCACTGGTACATTTTTCGTTTGTAGTCATATAAGAACGGCAGCTCACATTTATCAGGACTGAAACTTTATCAGATGACAGCCCACGTTAAAAAGTAACAAAAAAAGTATACCTGCGATTTATAATGACTGAAATTCTGTTACTAGACACTGATGAGCTGTTACACTTGCCAAACACGGTAATTGGTAGCGTCGACATCTTCATTTTTAATTGTACAGAGATATAATCAATTTTTGTATACTTTTTAATGTGAGGAAGAAAGTTAAACTTAATTTTTACAAGTATCATTGTAAGACAAATATGAAAATTGTAAGTAAAAAATATTCTCAACTCATGCTAATATTTGATCTGACACAATCATATTTTTTACAATTATAAATTGATTTTATACTTAATTATTATTAATAGAAATTATTTTTTCCAGGTCCTATATCGTGGAATGTTGGCTTTTATTTTACGTCGACAACATTCAATGTTGTGAATATATGTACCGCTACCTGGCTGATAAAATTCGACCTGTGATCTTTCTTCATTGATGTAATTTTGATTTCTATCTGATATAACTATAGTACTTGGTTTAATCTATTTTTTATTTACACGAAGTAAAGTCTCAGATATTTTATCCGGAAGTGGTTCAACGAATAAACACTTGGTTGTTTATTTGCCGCCATCAAAAATCCATCGTTTACTAAGGAGACATCCTTTATCACATTTATATTTTCCGATTTTTGCCTCGATAACTTCAACTATTACACTTTTTCCTTCGATTTGGACTAAGGTTTTTTCGTCTATAAAACGCATAACTCGAAGCAAAAACTTATCCAGTTAATAACTGTTTTTGATGACAGATCAAGTTTATTTTCTAGAAAAACTGGTCGTGACTGAGCATTAAGTAGTATCCAATGAAACGACAGACATTTCGAACAGGAAGATACGATTGTTCAACCCAAGAATTTCTTGTATGTACTAATCTTTAAATTGCACTGTACAGTAAGACGTCTTTTATTCCGATTTTTAATATTAAGATGTTGAACAACTAAAAATATTAAGCTTGCTTGGTCAAATTTAATTTCGTTCTCGTGTTTAATGGAATTTATAGCACCATTCACTTTTTGTGCAATTAAGAAATTGATTAAATTATTATAATCATACATATGTTCAAAGAATCATCTAACTTTATTTTATGTTCTTTTAATAAGAGACAATCATTGAAGCCAGGATATAACCAAATATGATTATAAATATCAGACTCGTGAAATACATTACTTGTAGTTATTTACATAGTATCACATAATACTTTAATCATAGTATTTATTTCGTACAAAAAAGATTTCACGATAGCTAGGATATTAATCTAATTTAAGCTAATTTAATCCATAAATGGATAATGTAAAGTTATTAGATTAGATTAGGTTGGGTTATACATATGACAAATATGTGATCTACGTCCGCATGAAGTATAATTACAACGTAAAACTCATCTGGAATTTTTTGCGAATACCTCGAAAACCATGGCCGATCGACGGTAACATGAGTACAGAAAAGTTGTTCAGAACAGTGACCTTGACAACATATTTCAAGTTCATCGATATCGGTGAGGAACATCTAAAGTTAATAATTAGCATAAAAAGTACAGGAATTTCGTGATATCGATCTTAAATAAATACCTGTTCATGTACAGTAATGAAGAAATTAGTCAGCACTAACCACATTGCACAAAACGTCTCGAAAGACTGTCAAGAACTTTACCTTTGTCATCGAAAAAATTTAATCGTATCTTATTACTATGCTTGCACATTATGTTGCACATTATTGTATATGCACGAATATTACTGCGAAATAAAAAAAATTATCGCCGAGGTCAGATATTTCAGAGATGAAATATCTGATATATCTCTTTCATGTCATATCCTCTCTGTCATCAACGTATGTTAATAATTGATCTACGACGCTCATACTTTGTTCACAATTTTAAATTGACCTTATCGATATTTATTTCAACTTTGATTTCCAACAAGTATCAAGTGATTTATCAAAAAATTGCTGCAGATTAATTGTAGTATTTACGTAGATGTTTATGAATAATTTGCAAACTGTACATGAATTTGTTGCAAACATTCGCTACTGAATGTATGTCTAACACTTTCAGGTCTAGCTATGTTTTAAAACACATCACTGAAAGATGTGGCAATTTTTGAAACGTCGAAAAATCGTTCGAGCAAAAAATACATTAGATTAGGAAACAGTAATTTTACTATTTCGCTTTATTAAGAAGCTGCGTCTGCTTCTTGGGATTTAACGTGTTAAACACGATATACTGTCATATTACAAAAACTCACTGAAGGCAAAGTTCATCAGTGTTAGTCCTTTCTTTGTTAGCAATGAAGTTCTGAATATTCTTTCTCTAACAGCTTGTACACCGGCAAAAGTAGCACGTATACAGCGCACACGAATCTCGTAGTTTAGATGCAGAGATCTTGCTTCGTGCTAAGAAGAAGCCGTCGGAAGCTTTATGAACCTGCGACGCTGCGAGTAAAGAGATCTGTGGACGAACAGATGGTTGAAAAGAGCTGTCGAGAAGTCCTAGTTTCTAGCAAAATCTTTCTCTTTCATTCGTATCCACTGCATATTTCGTACTCCTTTCCTCTTTCTTCCTTTCTTACGGTTTTGTGACACGGTGCACTATTGACGTACCTACAACTTCTAGATCACGTGTTCCATGGCTACGCCTTACATCGTCATATGTTAGATTTCCACGCGTTAGATCTTTACATATTAAATCACCATGTGTTGTATGGCTGCACATTAGATCGCGACACGTTAGATTTCCACGCGTTAAATCACTTCGAATTGTACGAATGCACGTTAGATCACCACGTGTTGTATGGCTATGCGTTGGATTTTCGAATGTTAGATCACCGTGCGTTGTATGGATACGCCTTACATCGTCACATGTTAGATTTCCACGCGTTAGATTTTTACATATTAAATCACCATGTGTTGTATGGCTGTGCATTAGATCGCGACACGTTAGATTTCCACGCGTTAAATCACTACGAATTGTACGAATGCACGTTAGATCTCCACGCGTTAGGTCACCACGTGTTGTATGGCTATGCGTTGGATTTACACGCATTAGATCACCACGTGTTGTATGGCTACGCGTTAGATCTCTACTCATTAGATCACCACGTGGTACATGGTTATACGTTAAATATCCACGCGTTAGATGGCCAGGTGTTATATGGTTATACGTCAAATCACCACAATTTAGACATCTACGTGTTGTATGAACACGCATTGTATTTCCACATTCACAGTGATTCTGATATTCAGAATGATAACTTTCATTGCGAAAAATTCAGCGATCTGCAACGCAAGGTTATTTCGTTTTATGGAATCTCCAAGAATCGTGGTGTAAGGTCAACAGGTGTTGCAACAGATTCAATCAGAAAAATCGTACCTGACCGTGTTACTGAAGATACTTTTAACAGTAAAACTGCTAACCAGTTGAAATGACCGGTTTGACGTTTCACATTTTATATTATATAATTTTGTTGTGCTTTTGTTAAAATGTTTGTCATATTTTGTTGAGTTAAAGATTGATTGTATATGTTAGACGATATTCAGTATTTACTTATTTATTTTTTCATTTTATTTTCAATTTGAAAGTAAGTGTGCATTTAATGGTGGTAGTTTTAGCGTTAAACTAGATAAGTAATCATGCAAGTAGCCAGGTAAGTAGCTAGTGACGTCCATGTTAGTGTCCAAGAGTGAGAAGATGAATTATCAAATCTTTTTTGATGTAACATAATTTATAACATAGACCACAGGTTTCATATTTTCAACTTAAAGATAAGTGTGCATTGAACTACTGTGAATGTTGTTGTCGATCAAAACTCTGAATGTTTACGTTTATTTAATGAAGATCAGAAATTCCAGCGATTTGACCACCGTGATATCAATAATAAAAATAAAGATATCCACATGTGGTACAACAAATGTCTTGAATGCCATCTTGTAGAAAGTAACTTTATTAAAAAGTTATACCAAAGGTAGAAAATGACTTCCGACTGCGTTATTTTTCGTGTCTGTTTTCGTGAAAAATATACGTAAAATATTAAAATTTAATAAAATTACGATTTTAGTGTCACGTACTGACTTATTGTATGTTATTTTCCCTTCAAAGTTTCGATAAAAATTTTATTTTATAATGTAAATTAATTGTTTTAAGTACTAGCATTGCCTACAATCTATCATGTACTATTTCTCTCTTACCTGGCAATGATTACATAATTCTTGTGTGGTAGGCGATCGTATTTGAAACCACCCCCGGACCTAATGTCCCTTTTCATCCTCGATCGCTTACCTACTTTTTACCCTGTCATATCCGTTCATGTTTTCGTACGTGACTGCCAATAAAGCTCGTTTCTGTCACGAAAGTTGTGAATCAAAATATTGAGGCACGGGAATTTTGATCTCTCACACTTTACAGCCTATAAAAAAAATATTTTGCCTCCCATATATCCATCAGTCCCTTTCATTTTTCGAACTGTTTGCATTCATTATACACGTTCATATTTTGTCAGTAACTCGATTGCAAATAAACAAAAAATACGTTAAGGTAAATGATTCTATTACTGGCCATGTAAAAATGTAAAAATAGACACTTAAATACAATAATCGCTTAAAAATTGTTACTTTTTAGCAATATATTCAGAATTTTCTATTAAATAACGGTCATTCAATGTTAGAAACTTCCTTTAGCTATACTTTTACAGATTGATAAATTCTTTATTTAAATATACAGCTATTTTTTTATAACTTTAACTGTATTCTTATAAACTATCAAGTTTACTTTTATGTGTAAGTTCTCTTACACATTATTAAACTCATTTCAGTTCTTTTAACTGTATTCATATAAATTATTAAATTTATTATTTAAATATAGTTCTTTTTTTACAGCTTTAACTTCACTTATCTTCATCTATACAAATTATTAAACTCTTTACAGATGTACACTTTATCTACAATTGATAGTTTCGAATTAGAATCTTAATTTGGACTTGGGAACGGTTGCGAGTTAGACAGAAAATAATTGATAGATCGAAACCGTATTTCTACGGATAGCGTATCTGGAAAATATCTTTACAC
The DNA here is from genome assembly GCA_945859555.1 of Megachile ligniseca. Taxonomy (NCBI): domain Eukaryota; kingdom Metazoa; phylum Arthropoda; class Insecta; order Hymenoptera; family Megachilidae; genus Megachile; species Megachile ligniseca. The sequence continues at coordinate 1,796,274 of OX243785.1, forward strand.
TTCTGGAGAATCTTGATGATTGCACAAACAGGTAAATTCGTTTCACACATCTTAGATAGCCCATACCGGCACGCATTATGCATTTCACAGTGCATAAGTCCAGCAGCTGCTTGGAACGGACTGTGATGTCCCGTCGCGTTTCTTGGTTCTCGGTGAAAATTGCTCGATCGTCTTGCATAGATACAAATGTGCGTCAAGAATATACTAAAAACTGGAATTTTCTTGTAAAATCGTCGCGCCATTCAAAAAACGTGAAAATAATTCGATCGCGATGGTTTTGTCGCCAAATGAATTCTTCGCTTTCTGAAAAAAAAACGGAAAATCGTGTCCGTTCCTTGATGTACCAAGCAAAAAGTGTTTGTTCAAGGTGCATTTGATTTGAAAAAACATTTGAAAGTCTTCGAATCATCATTTTACCAATCATTAACTTTCTGTAACCGAGGAAATCATAATGTACCTTTATTAAACACCTAGAGGTACTTGTTTCTTTTAAATCAGAACGGGATTCTGGAATTGCGGCCGCAGATTGTAAGGAAACGGTGCTATAAAACAAATTGCTTTGTAAAAGATTGTCTGTCGCGTAGCAACATGTGTCAAACGTGGAATTCCTGTATTTATTGTAGATTGGTATTTGGGATTTTAGAAGTTTAGAAATTTGAAATTTTTGGGATTCGGAGATCTGGTATTATGGAAATTAGGAAATTTGAAAATTTAGGGTTTAATCGTTTGAACATTTGGAAATTTAAGGGTTTTTAAATTTGAAAATTTTGGGATTTGGCGATTTAGGAATTTTTAATATTATAAATTTGAAAATTTAAGTATTTGTGAATTTGTAAATTTGAGAATTTAGAGATTTGGGGATTCAGGAATTTTTAAGATTGGAAATTTGAAATTTTTAAAATCCAGAGATTTGTAAATTTGTAAATTCAAAAATTTGTGAATTTATGAATTTGGAAATTTGAGAATTTAGAGATTTGGGGATTCAGGAATTTTTAAGATTGGAAATTTGAAATTTTTAGAATCCAGAGATACGTAAATTTGTAAATTCAAAAATTTGTGAATTTATGAATTTGGAAATTTGAGAATTTAGAGATTTGGAGATTCAGGAATTTTTAAGATTGGAAATTTGAAATTTTTAGAATCCAGAGATACGTAAATTTGTAAATTAAAAAATTTGTGAATTTATGAATTTGGAAATTTGAGAATTTAGACATTTGAATATTTAGTGATTTGGGGATTGAGGAATTTTTAACATTGGAAATTCGAAATTTGTAGAATCCAGAGATTCGTAAATTTCGAGTTATACATTTACAAATTTGGAAATTTGAGTAATTAGCGTTTAGAAATTGGAGAAATTGATGATTTTGGAGAATGTAAATTAGAAAATTAGGGAACATAAATATTGTGGAATTTCTGAATTTAAGTACTCCACATTCAGAGAATTTCTAAATGTGAAAAGAGGATTCCGATATTTTGGCATCAGAAAGTTTAAGGATTTGATAATTTTAAAATTCAGAATTTTGAGAAACTAGGGACCCTAGAAATTTGAGAATTTGAGAATGTGGAGATTTAGAGATTTGAGAAGTTAGTTAGTAGGAAACCTAGAAATTTGAGAATTTGGAGATTTGTAAATTTAAAAATCTAAAAATTTGATAATTTAACAATTTGAGGATTTATGAATTTGGAAATTTAGATATTTCAAGATTTGAGGATAAGAAAATTTCGGATAAGAATTTCGGAATTTTACGACTTGGTAGTTAAGAAATTGAAACATTTAGTAAGCTAATGATTCTATAATTTCGGAGTTTGTGTATAATAAAATTCAAGTAGTTGCAAATTGTAAAATATTTGATAATGTGGGGACTTAAAAATTAGGGAATATGCTAATTTGTACATCCAAACGTTTGGAAATTAAAAAATATAAGAAGTTTGGTTGTAAGAAATCTAAATTTGTAGATTCGTAAACTTAAGAAATAAAAACTTGTTTCATTCTCCATGATATCCTGTATGATCATCTCACTGAATCACGTCCATAAAAGTTCCATATCAATAAATTTAATTTAATATTTATTCTATTACAAGGTCTTAAATGTCAGAAAAATGGCGCATTTCATTTCACGAAGCAGCCTGTACATGGCTACGAATTAATTCCACGAATGTTCTAGATCTCATAATGAGATGGCCTGGCAACGGTGAGTGATTCCGCTAGCAGTAGAATAAAACTAATAAGAATACGAAAGATCACAGTTATAGTTAACCGAATCCAGTAATTCCTTTCTCGAAGTAGGTACGATATCGACAAAATACAAGTAATTAACAACACGCAGAGAAAGCATGCGCATTACCGATGGCCGGTGGTACACTCTCATGGCTAATGGGCCAAGATATTAATTATGATTCATTCAGATAGTCATCAGATTAATGCACACTGGCATAGGTTACCGTGGCGGACTCGCGCCAACTTGTTCGAGTATCGCCACAAGTGCATCCTAATGCCCTATGGTTGGTCTTTGTCTTTCTCTCTAGGCTTCTCATTTCCATATTACATACCTCGTTTCTCTTATTAATTTCATCTTACGACTCTCTACGCTCGCGATCCAACCTACACGCCTCTCTATCTTCGAGTCCGTGGCTTGGATCGCCCTCTCTCACGATCTTGGTCTTTCCGTTCCTTTATCTTATTCCATCTCCATCTTTGTGCCGCTTTCTTTTCTCTCTCCGGAATCGTAACTCGATGTTACGTGTAAATATTATGGAAAGACCAAGAATACTTGGAGGGTTCTTCTATGGCACTCAAGGTTCTAAGCAAATTTCCAAGTAGCATAGCAAATACGCTACCGCCCCAGGCTCAGCGGATCCTTGTACAAAGAGGTCCGTCAATCACGGCCAAAGGTCGTATGGTTCCCCGATTAAGGTAAATGTTCCACTGGTCAAACGATTAAGGAAGCAGTTACGATAATTGCAATTTTTTTTATATTTAGAAAACGTAAAATTATAACTAAACACGCTTACCCGAAGGGGTCAAATTTCTACCTTCAGATGAAGTAAGAATCTACATTTGTGAAAGAAATAGTTTTTATAAAATAATAATAATATAATATTCACAGTCACAAATTATTACTACTGACAATTAGTCATTAATTATTTTTGTTCCAAGTATTACAAGGCAGTACGCACAGAAATGAAAATATAATTTCACATACGCATATAAGTTACTTCAGTTAAAAAAATAGTTGCTACTGTCTACAAAAGGGATATGTACTTTTGTGCTATCAAATTGTCACGCTTTTGATGTTTCAGAATTCACTGTTTAATAAGATAAATGTTCCACTAGTCAGATGATTAAGGAAGCGGATAATTGCAATTTTTGTATATTTACACACTGTAAAATTATAACTACGTTAATTTAATTATAGCTAAGAGGATACAATTTCTACATTCATATAAAATAACAATAATCTATATTTGTAAACGAAACACTTTTAAATTAATTAAGATCTGAAAATGTCCGTATGGCATGTCTTAATCATTTATTATTACCGGTTTGTAGCAAGAAAAACATCAAAAATTCTCTAATATACATTGCGATGTCTATAATGTTCTTAAATTTTTGTAGGAAACTTCTCTTGTCATAAATAGGGAAAATAGGGTGAAACTTGATACGAATTTTGCTTGTAACTACTCCCCAATCAAGATACAGGGTTCAAACTTAGTATACGATGTTGATTTTTGGTTAATTATCGATCGGTACATTATAAGGTAAAATTGGTGCAAGGGTACTGCTATACACTTTGGACTAAATGTTAAATTGGACCATGGTTTTTATTCGCGTTCCTATTGATTTAATCAACACCCCTTAGCATAGGGTTGTAACCCTTATATTGCTTAGTAACAACGTGAAAACAAAACATTTTGGAATGCTTAAAATACTTCTTTTGCTCCAATTTATATAAACTGTAACCTTTGACTGATAGATAAATTTTGAATTCTTATGAATGTAATTTTTTAAGGAGGGTCGTATCTTAGTTTTTATCACAATATTTATCTGATACCTGCATTATTGTTCATTACATTTAAATGTTAAAATACGGTTGGTTTTTTTAACTGGATCACCTAATGGTCCTAAATTGTATCGGTAAAAATAATGCGACTGTTTTTTGTAACACTAGATTTATAGGTGTTAGATGATCACATATTTTTAAATAAAAATTAAAGTAGAAAAATAATGAATGATAAATAAATTGTTTTACACAATGATTCTTTATCTCGTAATTTCAATAAAATCTTAATAATTTTTATATTTCAATGTAAGAAATCTAAGATTCGTCATATTGACAGGTTTCATGAGTAACGATGAAAATAGAAATATTATAGTGTGGAAGATATGAGAAATAGAACGAAGAAAGCATGAGAACGGTTATATACACATTATAGGAGAAAAGAAAATATATATTCATTAAATTGAGAAATCTTCTTTTCGAACTCGCTTAAAAAGTGGAATCAATGTCCTTTTTGCAAGAGAGGTCAATTTAAACTGTACTAATCGTAATAGTATATTATCATTGCTGATTTGACAGCGACTGATTATTTTATCAAATGCATATTTATTTCTTCTTAGTATGCTATAAAATACATTTCATATTTGTTATCTTTTTATAGAATGTCAGTATAATATATTTTTAAATAAAACTTTTTACTTCAAATAACGAAAAATATGCATAGTCCAATTTAAGGCATCTGTAATCTAAATTAGAAAACCAGTTTTCTAGATCAAATCAATAATGTTATTTAAAAAATATCTTTTTTGTAACGACCTAAATTGTTTTATCAGAAATATATATATTATATAGAATGCTTCTATATTAAAATAAAGTAATTTCAAATTTCATGTAGTTGATTTTTAACAATCATTTTCAATGAAAACCTGGATTAAGTTCTCTAGAAAAGTACTTCTTTCACGGTACTAAGAATATGACGTTGATGTCGTATCTTTTCGCTACTTTAACAGAACAAAATTATAGATATGCTCTATTGTTAGGGTTTCATTGCTGATGGTATTTAATAACAGCTCTGTTATCACTTTACTATGGTCGTTAATGAGTGTTATAATAGAATTAATGAATGCTTAAAACTAAGCGAATGACAATGACTCATGGCCTGGCCTTTGAGTCATTTCTTATGACCATCATTCAGCACCACTGATTTTAGGATTACTTTACTTGTTAGAGTAATTAATTTATCTTATTCAACTGAATTATGAATTTATTTATATTTACATTTATTTATTCCTACTTTTAATATTAGCACACATAATGCAGTAATGATCTTTATTAATTCTTTTATATTTATTATATTTATTATTTAATTCTTTTATAATTATTCTTTCATAACAATCAAATGTACATTTAAAAAAAATAATAATTTGCTTCAAATAGTTGTTACTTAAATTAATTTGCATCCTCCTTCTTCCTTAATTAATTCAAATAATTTTTGGAGGGTACGACGTTTTACAATCTAAATAATTAATTTTTAATATTAAAACTGTACTACTGTTATTAAAAGATAATGTACGTTCTGGTATTATTGTTTTATTAATAATTTCTCTCACAATTAGTTAATTATTGAAAAGATATACCGTGGACATTTATAATTTAGTCGCTAATGAAATTATAACCTAAGTGGTTGAGGAGATTGTACGATTTGACTGCTTTTATGTAGAATGTATTTTTAAAATCTATTTCAGTCGATCAAGGAATACAATTCTTTTATTATCAACGTTCTTGTTAAGAATGAATTACTTGTGCGAGAAAGTAAAATCATGTAACATACCGTATCTCTGAATATATGAATTTTTATCTCTTGAATTTCTTCATGCAATGACGTTTAAATGGTTTCACATTTGTATACAGCGGCTATGTACAACCACAAACCCCTTAGGGTAAGAGTAGCAAGTGCAATTATTATTGCATTCTAATGCGCTCAGGCTCATTTTCTCATTACTGGTGCGGAACTCAAACAGTCGTTTCTTGCTATTCTTGCTCATTATTTGCCAGTACTACACAAACCATTGTATTTTTAATTATTTACTAATATTAAATGGTTCAGATAATTATTAATGATAAATAATTAAAATAATAAATAATACAAATATAATATAAATTATGATAAATAAAAACAAATAATAAATAATCTATTTATAATAGCAAATTATATTTATATTATATATTACATATACATATATTACATTCATTGCAATAGCAATTTATATTTCATTTTTAATATTATTTTATATAATACTAATATTTATCAAATGTTAAAAATTAGATTTTTGCAAAAACTTTCACAATTAAAAGAGATGCTTTGATTATTCTACTCAAAACTATAAATAAGAAATGTGATTCCGTCATTTTTACAGGTTCTATGAAACTATTCCTATTTCAGTACGTTTATACATCAGGTGTTTAACATTTAATTACAAAATTTGGCTTCCGTTTAAATGTAGTTAACAAATATCTACTACAAATTGTATTAAACCGAATGGCGAGTGACAGTCACCTTCCGAGTGCAAAAGTGTTGATAATTTTTAACAGCATTAACAGTATGTGCACAAATGTGCAAATGTTATTATCGCTACGGTATGTAGACATTTCCATTACTTCAGACTATCTATAAAATATCGTCTGCAGTTTCTTTTGTATTATAATTTCTTCTTCTAGTCGAAACCTAACTGCAGAACGGTCAGTAAGACTCACAGGTATCAACCATCAGGGGTTCGACAGGTATTTTGCGGCTTTTCGTACAAAATATTTCGATATACATCAGTAAAAGGGTAAAAGTTAGTGGTCGAGAGTTTTGACAGAAAAAGGACCTCCCGCAGATTTTCATGGTAATTAAGTGGACATTCCTTGCGACTTACAATGGATTATCCTACGGGAGCTACCATTGTTCTTTTTGTACCTCAACCGGACCAAAATTAGCGTCCATCGATTATTTTCTGGTGCGACGTTACCGTAGAATATTCTGAAATCTACAGTGCGACAAATTATGCTCAAGAGATTTGTACTTGAAAATATTCGTCAGACGCGAGTTTTATTAGTTTAACAATATTATTGATACTGATATATTCTAGAATAAAACATGTGGGTATATGTTAAATATTCTGTTTAACTGGCTTAAATAAATATTTTTAATTATTGTCTCAGTTTGTTTAGTTCCATAAATATGTATTAATACCCTTACCCAGTTAACAGAATATTTAACATAGTATACCCACATATTTTATTCTAGAATATATCAAGTATCAATAAGAATGTGGAATTATTGTCATACAATAAAGCGTACTAGGTTTTCCTAAAAAATATAAAGTTCTTACTGAATAAAATTTCAGGTTCCTCCAATATACTCATATGTAAAACCCGCCGAAGAATCTCTCAAAGACTCATCGTAACGAATAAAAATACGACGATACGTAAAGATCTAACATGTACCTGCTACTGTAGAGTGTATTACATATGTCATATTTCATCTTAGCATACGGTAACACATAGTAATTATAGGTGAGTGAGGTCAGTGTTAATAGGACAGTCGCGTGAGAGAAGAGTTCCAAAAATGATATGGTTCGCAAGCGGCGACACCGTGTTTTCTTGCGTAATACCTCACCACAATACGCACAGTACATCCTTCTTTTAGTCAAAGGTCCCGACAGTGGATATATACGTATTAATTTAGCCTGACTCATTACGTATTGAAAGTGCTGCGGACGTTCTGTACTGGATATTACATGTCTCCGACCGTCGTAATCACCGCCTTTACACACTTCTACTCTACAGGCAAGGTCGCTAGATCGTCTCGTGTGCTTCTGACTATTACGAAAACGAATTCCAAACAGAAATATAGGGTGTCTTAAATATTAATGTCGATTACGTGCTTTTTTTTTCGTGAAATTTTGGCTCATTATGCAGTATCCAATATTCTGGTGGTTTGGATTTTGTTGTTTGATTTGAATCGTTGATATACAGTGATTCTTAGTAATATTTGCACACTATGTTATCCATTACTACTCTCTTCGTACATTATTATATTAATATATATTTTTATATATATATCTAACAATATATATTTTATATATACTGTAAATTGTATTTATTTGACTAATTTGTCATGTAACAAATGATATTCTGAGTGTAGAAGTTAGTATAGAAGAAATGATGCAGTAAGAAAAAGGAAAATTTTACCGGTAAATCGGTTCTTTTCTAAATTTAAGCAAATGTATCGTAATATTTCTGTAGTTTGTGCATTGATTTATTTAAACACTGTTATTTAAGTGAATCTCGGTGTAATTTCTTTATTCCAGGAACATTTCATAACGATTTCATTTTAACTTAAAGTGTTTACAGTTGACTCCTTTTACGGAGTTATAAGTAAAGTTGACATTGTATCATGGCGCGTGAAGTACCTTATACTGGTTATTAGATTGTCAAATGTACACCGAAATTTACAGTAGTAACGATTAGTATATTTGTTTTCCAAATATATGGGTACATGATATGTCATATCAGGGTATATGTAATTAACCTTCAAAAAGTTTAATGACTTTTTTAAATTCTTGGAGGCACAAATGCTAAAAAATGTGGATAATATTAAATCTTAGCAACAAAATTAATATTTTGGTATTTAGTTCTATTAATTAATTAATTATTAATGTAATGGAAAAAATTCATTTGTCTTATTTATTTTATAAATCGAAAATTTGTACTAAATTTTGAAGAATTCAAATTTAATTGTTTGTATTTGCGATATTTCTATCATTTAAGTACTTCAAGACCTTTTTCATGTTATACTAAATGATATTATATAGTATTTTTTAAAGCAGATAAGAAAATGGATTAATTTGTTATGTTCGTGTTTGAGCTATTAATCAGAATTTACCTATTACTTTTCTGTTTCAAACCTGTTTTATAAGAAAGAAATTATTAATCTTTTTGTTTTGTTTGATTTAATGGTTTGGACTTTTATGTTAAATATCTAGTTAATATTTTACAAGTTTATATTCTGTAAAACTATTATCATATTATGAATTTAACCGAATAAAGCACTTTAGCATATTACAACATGATAATATCACTATGTGGTTCTTTCTTCAAACTTCGTTATCCAAATATCAAAATTGAATTTATTAATTTTCACAAATTTGCTGAATTTTTATCGGCATTCTGCATACAAAAATTTTTAATAAAGTTTTTTCAATTTGACGTTGTCATTAAAGTTGGATAATGATTTTAAATAAAAAAAAAAACTTTCTTTTCGAACGAACCTCTAAACAAATTATTTTACTGTTTTATAACTGAAGATTGAAAATAAAAAATATTGTTAGCATCACTTAAAAAAGAAATACTTTCTGTTTATAAAAAAGTGCTCATTTGCAAGCCCATGTCAGTAAGTGGACGAAAGTGTTACTATAATTATTTACACCTTTGAAATATTATACTTTGACAAATAACATTTTAATAAACAAACTGATTGATTTTCATAAAACTTTAATACTAGAAGTTACAGTGAAATGTATTTCAATTCTTCAATTCTCTCGCTAATACTTGGATTAAAGTAAAGATTGATAGTAGAAGTAGCAACCACTCAAAATGATTTGTTTCAGGTTTCACATTACAAAATTTTATTGCCGCGCTTTTGTCGAAATGTTTGTCATATTTTGTTGAGCTGAAGATTGATTGTATATGTTAGACGATGCTTCAGTATTTACTTATTTATTTTTTCATTTTATTTTCAATTTGAAAGTAAGTATGCATTTAATGATGGTAGTTTTAACATAACTTATAACGTAAAATATCATATTTCATATCAGGTTTCATATTTTCAACTAAAAGATATAGTGTGCATTGAACTAGTGTGAATGTTGCTGTCGATCAAAACTCTGAATGTTTAATTTTATTTGACGAAGAACAGAAATTCCAACGATTTGATCACCGTGATATCAATAATAAAAATAAAGATATCCATATGTGGTACAACAAATGTCTTGAATGCCATCTTGTAGAAAGAATATAATGTTAGTTGTTGTTCACGAATCCTGGGAAACACAGAAGTAAATGCAGAACTTCGAACGATATATGCAAAGTGGGTGCAGCATTATTCATTACACGTGAATGTATAATTTAGATTTCAAAAAAACTACTCTTCGTTTAATTGATGTACTTAACTTTTGACTTCCGACTCTATTTTTCTGTTCTATGCTTGTTTGATTAAATCTTACATATTCAAAGCGTTGGTGTTATTTAAATTTAGAGGTTTGGAAAGTTGGGAAATTATTTTGGAAATTTGTGAACTTAAAAACTCGGAAATCTGAAAATTTGGAAATTAGGAATTTAGGGATTTAGGGATTTAGGGATTTGGAAATGTGGAAATTTGGAAATTTAGGAATTAGAAAATTTGAAAAATTAAGGACTTGAAAATTTGCAGATTTTGGACTTAAGGATTCGAGAATTTGGAAATTTAGGAATTAGAAAATTTGGTTATTTGAAAAGTTTGGATTTGGGAAACTCGGAAATTTGAGAATTTCCAACTTTGAAAATTTGAGAATTAAGGTATTGGGGGATTTGGAAATTTCAAAATTTGAGAATTTTAGGATTTGATACTTCAGGAATTTATAAATGATAAATGTTGAAAATTTGGAATACAGCAAATATTGGAATTTGAAATTTTTAAAATATTTAGAAATTTGAAAACTTTACAAGACAGAAATAATAAAATTTACAAAATTCAGAAGTAGAAAATTTAGGGATTTGAAAATCTAGCAATTTGAAAAGCTTGAAAGAAGGCTGAAAGTCATGGAATTTGGAAAATCGAAAATTTTAAACTGGAAGTATAAAAAATTGGAAATTTGCAAATATGGAAATTCGGGTATTTGGTAATCCAGGCTTTAAAGGCTTATAACTTTTGAAATTCAAAGAAGTAAAAAATATCAAAATATGAATAAATATATATATGTGAATATATAAATATATACATATATGAAAAAATATATGTATATAAATATATAATCATATATATAAATACTTAATTTAGAAATACTTAACAACTTGATATAGAAATTTTGAGCTTGATAAGTTTAAAAGTAGGAAATTTGGTAATTTAAGATTTTGATAAATTAGGAATTCAAGGATTCAGAAACTTGTGACTTAGGAAATTTGAAACTTTTAGAAATAAGAAATTATGAAATATAACGATTTAGTAATTAAAAATGTTAGAGTTTGGAAACTTGGCGATTTAAAAAGTTCATAGTCTTTCCAAGAATTTGTAACTTTAGAAATACAAGATTAAGGACTTTGTAAATTTAGAAATCTAAGATTAAGCAATTTTTAAATCTAGAAATATAAGATTAAAGAATTTATAAATTCAGAAATTTAAGATTATGGGATTTGAAAATTCAACTACTTGAAAAATAAAGAATTAAGGGACTTCAGAAACTTATAATTAAAAAATCTGACTAATTCAGTATCAAATAGTTCGAAAACTTACAAAGTAAAAATTCCAGAAATTTAGAAGTTCAGTAACCCAGTGACCCGGAATATGGATATTTACAGATTTAGAAATTTGGAGCCCGCGAAAATCGATCTTTTAGAAATTTCCAAATTTCTAGCTAGCTAATATCAGAAATTAAGTACAATGCATCATACGTCGTATACCTTGTATTACATAAGGTGTTTACCATAAGTAAAAAAGAAACAGAATGAAACACTTTCGTCCTACTTTATCAAAATTAACTTTTCTAAAAAGTACGAATATCAAACAGAAGAAATACAAAAATAGTATCACCGTACTCGTTACATAATTATTTACCTTGAATTAATAACGTATATAAGATGTATGTACCTGAAGAAGACCTTCGTCCACTACAAGATTCCAACATTCTGAATTAACTTGATATTGTTGCTCGAAGCTTTGTGGATGAGATTTAAAGACAAACTGCTGCACGTCATTCATGTGTACACTTCTTCTTGCGATTAAAAAACCATTCGTTCGTTGGATAGTTTTTTTATTTTCAAGCTTTCAGGTCGTTTTCAGAGGATTCTGACCGTAAGAAAAACAAGTACGACGATCAGAACGATATCCATTGCGTTGAGATATTCTTCTTCAAGGCTTTTACATCATTTCACGCAACCATGATTGATAGCGTGTTAAATATCGTGGAATCAGTGTTCACGTAACACCAAGATTATCAGGATCGAGTCATGGGTACACAAACCAACGGCAAACACTTCAGAATAATTTTCACTCTTTGAAAAACGTAAACAAACGGTGTAGGAGCATATTGCGGAAGAATAATAAGGAAGAATGCATAGTCTTTTTGTCTTCAGAAGTAACTGGTAGCATTTAACGTAATACGTTATCACTGGTCATTCAGATTACGATTCTTCGATTGATCAATTTTGAACATTTTATATGGTACATTATGAAATTAATACAATATTGATTCTGTTTAGAATTATTTTCGACTATACATTTATGGTGTAGACACTGGTGAGGTTAGAATTTTTTGTCTGCGATTTTGGAAATTTCAGAACCTGAAAATTTGGAATTTGGAAATTGAGCAATTAGGGATTTTGAAATTTAAGATATTTGGCAATTTATGAGTTTGAAAACTTAGGAATTTGAGAATTTGAGGATATGGAGATTAGAATATTTCCAAAATTAAATTTGGGGATTTGGAGGTTTGGAAGGTTGGACCGTTGGAAATTTGGAAATAAGCGATCTAAATATTAAAAAATTTAAGATATTTGGTAACTTATCAGCTTAGTAATATATGAGTTTTGGAAGTTTGAAAATATGAGAATTTTTTAATTTGTGAATTTGTGAATGTGTGAATTTGAAAATTTGGCAAATTGAGAATTCTGAAATTTAGTAATCAGGTCTTTGACGATTCGGAAATTTGTGACACTTGTAAATATAGAAATGTACTACTCTGAGAATTAGGAAATTGAAAAGTTTAGATACATAAAGTATTCAAATTTGAGAATTATTAAATTAACGAATTTTCAAATTTAAAAATTTCATAACTTGGAAATTTATAAAATCAAAAATTTGGAAATTTGGAAAATTGAAAATTTGGCAACGTAGAAATCTAAAAATCTAGACACCTAAACATTTAAAAATAAACAAATTTCAATTTCTAAAAATTACAAATTTTCGAGTTTAGAAATCAGGTAATTTGAAATATGAAAATTTAGAACTTTAGAAAGGTGAAAATCTATAAATTTGGAAATACACAAATATATAAAAATCCCTAACGGGGCCTCCATCAAAATCCAAAATATTCCTCTTCCGAATGCAAACACCAATAACATCCAAAATTATTTCGCAAAAAAGGCTAAGCATTCTTCCATCAATCCTATCTACATAATAAAAAAATCACAACACTTCAACGAACCCTTCGAGCGCTAGTATCGTTTGTGCACATCCAAAAATATGTCACTATACAATAATATGACCACTAAATAGGATCTTAGAGTTTACTATCTAATTATCCAGTTAATGAATTCAGAAACGAAATAAAAACGAACTTCATACAAAAGAACGTCACACGCACGCACTGTTAATTTGTCAAAATTATTTATCACTAAAAGGGTGAAATCATACATTTGACAAATTCCAGTCAATCAGTGGTATCATCGCACTGTTCATTTTCTTTTTTTGATCACAGAAACACGTTTCACGCGATTAGGCGAGATTAACGGTACGAGGCTTATCAGTGACGGCAATTTTCTCTTTGCGTTTATCTCGAACCGCGTGTCGTCCACGAGTGTTAGCCGCGAACGCGTTGCCAGGAGTACAACGCGATCATAATCGTACTCGGCAAGGATTATGGTAGGGGTCTCAGACTTCTCCGATTGGCGGAACTTTTCAGGTGTATTTCACCACGTGTATGCAAGCACGCTCTGTGCACGTACGCATTGCGTCACGTCTATGTCTCCGTGGCCGTCGAGGACTATCTCGGTAGGTCATTGTCACGATCATTCTCTCGTTTAACGACGTCACTTCTCCAACAGACCATTCTTGCTCGGACTGTCAACTGAAAAATCTCTAACAAGAACTTCCTAAGTGGTCGACTCAGAAATAGAGCTCAGCAAACAGAATTTGCTTGAGCGTGCTCTGATTAACTATCAGAGATTGAGTATGCGAATTTGGGTCTGTAATCGATCATTACTGATTGAATTCATTTTTGCTGCGTGGCCGTCGAGGACTGTCTCGGTAGGTCATTGTCACGATCATTCTCACGTTTAACGACGTTACTTCTTCACCAAACGATTCTTGCTCAGAATGTCAACTGAAAAATCACTAACAAGAACTTCTCAAGTGGCGAACTTGAAACAGAGCTCCACAAACAGGATTAAGTTGAACATTATCTAATTAATGATTAAGAATTACGAGTACGCGAATGTAGGTGATCGATGATTACTGATTGTATTCATTTCTGTCTTCGTGGCCGTCGAGGACTATCTCGGTAGGTCATTGTCACGATCAGTCTCTTGTTTAACGACGTTACTTCTTCACCAAACGATTCTTGCTCAGAATGTCAACTGAAAAATCACTAACAAGAACTTCTCAAGTGGCGAACTTGAAACAGAGCTCCACAAACAGGATTAAGTTGAACATTATCTAATTAATGATTAAGAATTACGAGTACGCGAATGTAGGTGATCGATGATTACTGATTGTATTCATTTCTGTCTTCGTGGCCGTCGAGGACTATCTCGGTAGGTCATTGTCACGATCAGTCTCTTGTTTAACGACGTTACTTCTTCACCAAACGATTCTTGCTCAGAATGTCAACTGAAAAATCTCTAACGAGAACTTTCTATGCGGCGAACTCGGAAAGAGAGCTCTACAAACAGAATTAGCTCGCACGTGATCTAATTAATCATCAGGGATTATGAGTACATGAATTGGAGTGTGTAATCGATGATAACTGATTGAATTCATTTTTGTATATTTGAACTTTGCATCTGTAATTTGATGTATTTAGACACTGAATTAATGATTTGGTAATGAGAAAACAGGTGTGTTAAATGCATTTGCATTTTTGCTCCGTAGATTAATGTTTATTCAATCTTTTAAGTGACATTTATTGAGGCTCGTCGTTTGCAAGAGATAATACTAAATTAGTAATATTCTAGAAATTTGGAAAATTAAAAGTTTAGAAAGTCAATAATTTAGGAATTCAGGCATGTAGAAATTTGAAATTTGTAGTTAGGAATTTGAGAATTTGTAAATTTCAGAATAGCACATTTTTAAATCTTCATAATTTGAAAATTTAGAATTTTAGAAATTTAGAAACTTAGAAATTAAAAAATTCGGAAATATTAAATTTGCTAAGTTAGCACTTTAGAAAGTGATAAGATTAGAAATTTCTGTATTTGAATATTAGGAATTTAAAAATTTTGTACCTTGAAATTTGAATATTTGAAAGTTATAGAAATTTCCAAAGTTAACAAGTTAGACATTTAGTTACATATTTAAATTTAAAATTTCAGTCCATAACTAGATTAATGTGACAAACGCTGACACAATAGAATGCTAAATACTTACAAAAGTGTAGATGTATTCAGAAAGTTCAGAAGATATATAGATTTTGAATATTTCCGAAAAATACGCATAACAGAATACATATAAACGTAACAATATTATATTTTGTTATATTATTTTTTCCATACTTTTTGGCGTATGGAAAATCCATACGGATTTTGTTAAAAATTCGACTCTAAGTGAGGTGAAGTTCATTTTCCGAATACATTTACACTTTTGTAAGTATTTAGCATTCTACTGTGTCAGCGTTTGTCACATTAATCTAGTTATGGACTGAAATTTTAAATTTAAATATGTAACTAAATGTCTAACTTGTTAAGTTATTATCGCTATAAACTGTAGACAAGGGTTCAACATTGTATTTATATAGAACAATTTATACAGCAATTTACACAGTTTATAGCTGCCACACAAGTGTTAGTTCCAGATTTTAAAAAGCTTTCTCATTTTTACATGTCTTCTCATGTCTTTCATATTTACATATTTCATATAAATTTTCAGTAGGATTTACAAAATTCAATACGTAGCTAAACTTGCAAATTTTTAAATTTATAAATTGTAAAACATGTTGATTTCCCAAATTCTCAAATTCAACAATAACAAATACTATTGACCATTAGTCAACGTTCATATTAATGAAATGACGTAATAAACGTACAGGGTAAAAACATTCTACAGTGGTTGTGCGAGTTTACGTCTATACTTAACATTAAACGTATCGGTACATAATAAACTTTGATTTTGAATTCTATTTTAATTTGAATTCAAATTAATTCTTTATCCTGATAACAATTAACATCAACCTCAAGAAGAGTATCTTAAAAAATTCTGTAATTTAAAATGAAAACTCTGGGGACTGGTCATTTGATCGGTTTGATAATTTCAGTGTTAAAGGCTTACACTAGTAGGTTTATTTGACGTGAATTCGATTGTGTATTTAAAATTTGAAGCTGTTAAACAAACTGTAAACATATAAGTAGAACAAGAATGAGATGTATCAAATACGATTATTGTTGATTTCACGACGAATAATGTCAATATCTACCAAGTTTTGTCGTCAACGATGAGTTATAGAGCTTTAACGTGGTTTTTGTCGATCCTAGTGTCAAAAATGATCAAAAACGATATCAAACTCGATTTTTTATCGATTCGGCGACGATCGTCATCGACAGGTTCCTGTCGTCAGATACAAGAATTTCTCACGAGTCTACCCTCAAAATTTCAAGTCAAAAGACCCACAATTGCGGTCTGTAGCATAGTACAGACAAATAAACAAACGAACAAATGCACATTGTATTGTCCCAACAACCGCACTACGTTCGTATATGATTGTACAATTTTCTCGACCAGTATATATGTAAATTTGTAATAATATAATTCATTATTATGC
Source organism: Megachile ligniseca (assembly GCA_945859555.1). Taxonomy (NCBI): domain Eukaryota; kingdom Metazoa; phylum Arthropoda; class Insecta; order Hymenoptera; family Megachilidae; genus Megachile; species Megachile ligniseca. The sequence goes on from OX243785.1 coordinate 1,813,261, forward strand.
AAAAGTTCGTTAAAATCTTAGTTAGCCAATTAAGGAGTATTCCTTGTAAGCTGCGATATTCAGAGAAATGTTTATTTTGCCAACTCGTTGGACGATGACTTCAAGTTGCCTTCTCAATGCGGCAAACGTTTGTTGCATTAAGCGATGCTATCTCGGACACTGTACTTACACAGCTTATGTGTGTCAGTAGGCTTAAAGAAATGTGGTAGAAGTTGGAAAATATAGTGCAACCTCAATTGCCCAAACAACTGTTTCTCCTTCTGAGCACCCGACGCGACGTTTCTCTTTTAAACGACATTTTACGCCACTAGTTTTCTTATTTGATTAATCTGAAAACTTTTTATGGCACTAGTTTGGAAAATATCTCGAGTAAGTGTTGGTCGCGAATATACAGCGTGTTGACGCAACCGACAATAAGATGAACTTACATGAAAAAATAAGTGAAAAATATAGAATGTTTTTTATACAGTTTCATTTTTAAGAAGATTGAATTTTTCAGGTGTTTGTAAAAAAGTGTGTGCGATATAGATAATGAGAAAATTAGCGAATTGGTTGTTAATTCTACAATCAGTAAATATTGTACATTAGTAAATGTAATTATTAACATTACTAATTATTATTATAATACATGTTCTGTACGTGTGTTGTTATCGTCAACTAAATTCATTAAACGATATATTAATATCTATATTAATAACGTTATGAAGGTATGTTATCAATAATGATATGACTGATAAACTTTAGTCGTACTAATAACCAGATTTATTTATTTAGTAACACTAATCCTAAAAATTGAAGAAATAGTCGTATTTGTTATTTTTTGTACCGCGAATAATTTTTATAAATACTTCAAAATTGTTCAAATTTAGTTTTTCACAAAAATGATGTTGCATACCCAACATTTTATTATACAATATTTTTCAATTATTTTTTTATGTACACTCATCCCTTTTTCGATTGAATTACTAGACCAAAAGTAGCCCGTATAGAGTCCTAATAAAATATTTACTATGAAGTTATTAAAATATTAATAAAATTGATAACATTGATTAAAAAATTTGAGAAACAGATTTAGATCATATCATTCAGTTTTAAAATCAATGTCAACTTTTTGATGGATCAGAAAGACTGTGGGTGAAAGATTGGTTAATAAAGTACCTTAAACAGGGCAACGAGCCAAGGCTATATTCAATAGTCATTGTTCTTAAAATATAAGTCCCACTTAAGATTCATTAAAATTGATTAATATCTAGAAATCGTATATTTTTGTTAAATTTGCACTTTAAATATTTGTACATCGGTTGATGAACTTCGAAATTTGAAAATTCGAGAATTTATAGATTTGTAAATTTGATGGATTTGCAAATTTAGTAATTTAGAAATATTGGGATTTGGAAAAATTGTAAATTTGAGAATTTCAAACGTTGAGAATTTGAAAATTTAAGAACTTGAAAATCTGAAAATCTGAGAATTTGAGAATTTGAGAATTTGAGAATTTGAGAACTTGAGAACTTGAGAATTTAAGAATTTGATAATTTGAAAATCAGGAATTTGGAAACTTGAAAATTAGAAAGATTTGTAAATTTACTAATTCAGAAATTGGAGAACTTGTGAATATAGAATTTTGAAAATAATATATCTTAAAAACATAAGAGAATAATGCTACTAGAAATATAGCATTTCAATCCACCGGAAGACTGAAGCAATTCATAATTTCCATCACTTTAATTAAAATCATAAATGAGATGAAATTCATACCGATTAATATTTCTGTAATGTACCGTGTTTATCAAGCTAATAACGATGATTATTCACATAACAAAGAGCAAGGATTACGTATTCATTAATTCTTTTGAATTAATCAGTGATGCTGGCACTACTACTAGTACATAAATAAATAAACTATAAATAATTTGAAATTTCAAAATTTCAAAATAGTTTTTTTATTCTGTTTAAATCAAAAATGCAAATCAAACATATTCTATTTTAATAATATTGCATTAATCATTTACCAGAATTTTGCATTAATTTGTATGCTCAAACGAGCAAAAACGCTGATAAAATATTAATTACATTCGTTATAGAAACATTCCGTCTTCAAATAAATAAAAATCGTATTTAATGTATGTAATATTTAATGTAATAATATAATTGTAATATTTAATGTTTTATTAAATTGCTGTGTACCTTCGTTTTACAGCCATTGTTATAAAATTATATGCTTCTTATAACGGTGTGGTGAGATTATCTACAGTTGTACTTCAACTATCGCCTTTTATTACATTTACTCACTAACTGCTACTAACCAACAGTTTCTAAGTAATTATCCCTAGCAGTATAGGCGAAATGCTATTTACAAGGTTCATTTGCTCTAAAACTAAACTAACCTAACCCTTTGTTGTACCATTTATTTAGGAACGTCAGTCAGAACTAACTACCCACTGTTACAATATTAAAATAAATCAACAAACGTAACAATAGACATCAATACACGTAACATTTTAACTTGTGCGTTTACTTATTCATTTTTAATATTGTAGCAGAAATGTCACCTTCATTGTCCCTTAGTTCTGTCCGTCACATTTGACAAGTGAATCAATAGACATAACAATAGTCATTAATAGACACAAAATTTCAACTTGTTCGGTTACTTATTAATTTGTAGCAGTGGAGAGTCTTGTCTGACGCATCTGACAAATCACATAATAGACATAACAATAGACGTCAGTAGACATAACATTTCAACTTTCTTTGTTCTGTTTAATATTGCAGCTGTGAAGTTTGGGGTTAGCTAGTTTAGAACAAAAGAATCGTCAGCTAGTTTTGGAGCAAATGAATCTTGTGTATAGTTTGTTAGGTGCGTCAGGCAGAACTGACTATTCACTATTGCAGTATTGAAATAAATAAAGAAAGTTCAAGTGTTATATCAATTCTGTATTCATCCTTGACTATGCAAACTTGGGTCTGAACTTCAAATTGAAGTATATTAAAAATTCCAGTGAGATTTGTCACAAACACCAGTGCGTTAGGTCATAGTATGGAAAGGGGTTAAAAACACGAAGAAACAACTTGAATATTAAAGTACTTGAAAATACCAGATTAAGTCAGAAATGACACGAGTCTAACTCAACATGGAAATCAGCGAAAAAGCGTTATCGAGCAGATACCAAGTAATCTTTCTTGATGACTATTCAACCATTCTATGCAAATTTGTAAAACTGATTCATAAGAATTTATATGATTCATACAATTCCTTATAAAATAAAATTTATATAACGACAAGTTGATCTTTTCACGATTTTATATCATTTTTAAACAATTTGCCTACTTAACTTATTTTACCTAAGCTGATTTGCTGTAAATTTGATTTGGTAACATTTAAACCATTTATTGTAATATTGATTTTATTGGACTTTTATACAAGTAATTCTTGTTCAATTCATGTCACCTTATATAAAAATAAAATTTAGGAAAAAATAACTAAATATGTTGTACTTAATTGGCTTTCATGTGTAGAAAGTTTGACGTAATTTCTGGATGTAAAAGTATAATAAAATAGCATTTAAGGTATATTGATTCCAAGTTTAAGGCGAGGTGAAAATAACTACTGATACATTTTACCAATATTTTTCATACTAAAATATGAATACGCAATACGAAAAGTTTGTAGTACACAGTAAAAAACTAGATGCAGTTTTCGACTAAATATAATTAAATACTTCAAATTTAATATTATATTACCTGCATTTTCCTAGCGCACATAATCGTTCGTTCTCGACCTCTAATAAATGTTAGCTTTGCTCGCAGTTACGTTATACAAGCTACGTACAACAGCGTACGTTACAACGATAACATGTTCGTAAAAACATTTTGCATATTTATATATTTGTAATTTAAGCACGTCGAAGCGAATCAAGGCGAACGTATTGAACAGACGCATGTGCATCGCGGATGTTTATTTGCGCTGATAGTGTAAGTTCAAGAAGCATACAATTTATTTGGTTTTCACATAAGTGACCACTTTCTTCTTCTTACAATATAAAGGTATTAACATAACTATTATCTTCTAATTTTTTCAGACCTTTTGGTAGAGTGTGTTGTAGTAAAAAATATAAAGAAGTGACTTTTTCGACGTATTTTGAAAAAAAATTCAATAATTACAAGATTCTCATTGATTATATGAAATTAATGTATTACATCATTTTTAATATCTTTGTTTTAGATAGTATAATTAAAGAAATTAAATTAATTTAGATATTTGTGATTTGTGTTTCTTACCTTTTGAAGTATTAACGATTCATTGAACGTAGACAATATCATTCTTCAGCACGTTACTTACATTACTATAAAAGTGATCTCTAAGGGAACATTTTCCTATCTTTAATCTATCATTTTTAGAGTTACTAGTCCGTAACTCTGACCGGTTAAATTAATGAAAATGTTGTAGCAAAATATATTAGCTTTACGAAGATATAGTTATAAGTTTCTATAATTCAATACTAATATTACGCAAAAGTATTATTATAGAATACTCCAAGATTCAACGCTTTTAAACTCGTATGTGAATTATGAAACGAATCAGAATTAGTGAATTTATTATATTGTTAATATTTATTATACTAAAGTAAGTTTTGTATTCTATACATTTATGTTAGCAATAACTATTCAAAAATATAATTCTGCTTGTTCTGAATTTCGTCATAATGTCAACACAACCTTAATCGTTAATCGGTTTTCTTACATTACAAAGTAATATAAATTCATCAGTATGTCGAAGGTAAAGAAAAAGAGAAGAAAAAAGATTACAGGTAAAAAAATGTTTGTGCAGTAGTACAAGTAGAAATCATGTTAAACATTCTGGTACTTTTCATTCATCCGTTGATGACTTTTCATATTATTCCACATATCAGTTGTAAAGTATCAAACTATATTATGAATTATAAATAATCAGTCAAAGTTAAATATGTAACTAAATTTGAACATTCTTAAATTTTTAAGTTGTTAAAATCATAAATTTTCTAATTCTCAAATTTTTACATATCTAGATTTATAGATTCCTAAATTCTTAAGTTCCTAACTTCCCAAAATCCTAAACTTTCAAATTTCCAAATTCTCGAATTCCTAACTTTTCAAAATTCCAAATTCTCGAATTCCTAACTTCTCAAATTTTCAAATTCTCGAATTTCAACATTCTCAAAATCTCAAATTCTCAAATTCTCAAATTCTCAAACTCCCAAATTCTCTAATTCTCAAATTTTCAAATTCGCAGATTCTCAAATTCTCAGATTCTCAGATTCTCCAATTCTCCAATTCCTAGTTTCTCAGTTTCTCAGTTTTTCAAATTCTCAAATTCTCAAATTCTCAAATTCTCAAATTCTTAAATTCTCAAATTCTCAAATTCCCGATTTCTCAAGTTTTTAAATTTCCAGATAGTCATTTAAAAATTTAAAAATTAACCGAATAAAAATTGAATCATATTAACTCTTATTAACTGAATTATAACATATTAATTATATTAACTCTTCCCTTATGTTACCATTTCTTTTAGGAAAACAAAATTAAAAAATACTTCCCTACGATATTTTCACGTTATATTTGCGTTATTTCCAGGTACTAAATCAATATAACATAAACACAATCTTATAATACTTTTACATCATCGAATTAACACTTGATAATTTTTCATATTATTCGCCATACCAGTCATGAAGTATTAAATCGTATTAAGAACTAAGAATAACAAGATCAAGATCGTACATACCTGGAAGGAACGATGATGCGGATGATGGGGATGATGAAATTGCGGTGTGTGAATCATGTCGCCGGTTTCTGGATCCTCGCACCTGGGTGACTTTGAGACTTCGAGGGTGCTCGGACTAGTAATGGCAGTTTCCTCCTTTGCACTCGTAGATTCGTCGACGGTGTCTTCTTTCTTCTTCTTTACTTCCGACTTCGTTTCCTATTTAAGCAGCTTTCACATTATAAGGCCGATGTCATATTTTCGTTAAAGACGAACGTCTGGGAAGCAGCCTGAGATGCTTAACTAGATGTGCCGTGAATGAACACCGGTTTGAATTCATTAATTTTCCATCACAAATATAGAATTCATTTTGCTAATTGAAACGTTTCGTTATCGCGACTGAAAATTTTATGAGACGCGTTAAATTTAATCTTTGAACATTACGCTTCTCGGTTTTAAATGCCACTTTCAATCATAATAATGTTACATGAAATTTATTTTATGTAAATCGATTTGATTTCTTTTTCCTTACATTCAATTGTGTTAGATCTGATATTTGAAGTATTTCGAGAGCGTGACACCGTGAATCAGTGGGGCACTTTGGATTTAATCTTGGAAAGAGCAAAGTTGAACAAATACTGTTTTCAATGAATATTCGATAAAAATCATTTGGTAATTGTAGAATTTAATTTAAGAATAAAATTCAGTTTTCTTATCTTTACTTTTTAAATACTTTACTAAATAGTAGGAATTATTTTGTAAACAGTTCGTAGCAGCTAATTTATAATATAAAAATTGCAGAAATAAATTAATTTTAATTAGGAAAAGATTTTTATTGTGATATCGTTATAAAAAAGATAATAAACTATATAGAAGCTTCAATAATTTCTGATAAATGATCATTAATTAGATTAATGTAAAATTACGAAAATAAATAATCATTTGTATTCTTTAGAATTATACAATTTGTAGTTCCTAAGAAATTTCGATAATCCTATTTTTTTAAATCGTAATTAATGTACATACAATTAACATTTTTTTTAAGTGTTGAAGTGGAGCCTTGACTATTTTAAGATATGATTTGGTTTCAATTAAATTTTATACTAATTTTCATTCTTTTCTGTTGCATTTTGCACTAATATTTTTTTTCTGTAAATCCCTTAAACTCAGCAGCTTTCATAATATTAAGAAAAAGAATTGCATTTTGAAACGTATGAAATAAATTAATAATTATAATACCTTTTTTCTTTTTATTATTACCCATAGTCAAAGAATTGTACAGTAAGTATAATAAATCCAAAATCTTATTAATTCAATTGTTAATATATCAGGAGTATAAATAAGTTCTTACGGTTGCAATTATATTACGTTAAAAACGGCACACAATAACTTCTATAACAATAGGTTACAACTTGAAGTGACTCAAACTATCGTTTCCAATTGGTTGCATACAATGAAAAAAATCCACACGGAAAAAGAGTGCATCATCAGTTGATTAAAGATTACGGTGAATAGTGTTTGAATCATTGATTTGTATTCTTAAAACATTTTTGCATATATTAACTCTTAAATCAATTTAATTGCATGTCGATATACGAAATATATGAAATTTTTAATATATAAAAAATGCATATACTTAATTCTGTATGCATGAGATTGTGGGTGAATTCCAAGCAATCATTTACAATAGTTGACGTCAAAATAAATATTAAGATCAATGAGCAAATTATTGCCCATTATTACTGTTATTAATACTTATCTGTAATAAAATGGTACTTTATCAATTCCTTTCACGAAACTAATTTCTCAAGGTAAATAACCCTAATTTAAACTTTAACCTCCAGTTTTAATTTCAACCTCACTTTGCACTGACAGAGCAGTAATTAATTTAGACGATTTCGTTAAATTTTGTAGTGATTTATTAAAAATATTCATGAAAGGAAAACTACATGTCTTCTGATCTTTCGAATAAAGCTATTATTCAAATTTTAACTGAGTATAAAAAAGAGAACCGTTAAATGTATCTTGAGGAACGCATGTACATCGACCAGCATGAAAGGTTAAACGATCACAATAGAATGTAAAGAGTGATTCAATTACTCGAACGAGAAACTTCAACTTGTACAACAAAACGATACACAGACTCCTAAATGATAACAGGAAATAATAGATTTGAAAGTAAAATGCATTGGCTGTATTGTTTCTTATATTAACCCTTTGCACTCGAAAGGTGACCCACACTCACCGTTCCGTTCAATTCAATTTGAAAGAGATATTTAACTAAGAGTTAGAGTTTACACTTTACCTAGAGTGTGATATATAAACGGAGAATAACGGTAATGGTACATAAATAATTTCAGAGAACTTCATAAAAATTTTCTAGATCTATCTAGAACTAAAAAGTATGCCAGAATTAAAAAAGTTAAAAACTACAAAAATTGCCATCTGGTAACTAAAAAGTAAAAATCCGAGTGTTAAGGGTGAATAAAAGTATTATTGAAAAATACCGATAGATCTTGTTTATACTTCTAATATAAAGAATTGGAAGAAATGAAAAAATCGTACAAACCTCTGATTGAGCTTCATCGAGGCCAACGAGTTGAAGCGCCTCCTCGAGATTGAATTCGTCGGGAAGACCCAAAGTATCGTTGTTTAGTAGACCATCGACTCCAGCACTTCCTAAGAGGCCACCTCCGAGTAAGTCCGAGGGAAACTCATTTTCAAGCTCTAAGGTGTCAGTTAATCCCAGAGAATCATCGGTTAATCCCGCTAACGGATGATTGTTTAGGTCCAACGACGCATCTGCGAGAAGCTGATCGTCTTCTTCGACCGCGCTGCTTCCGTTTTCTCTTTGATCGCCAGACTTGAGAATATATTCACCTGTAGCACACCACCAGTAATATTAATAGCACCAAGATTTCTAATACAATGTAATAAAGCTGGTGATTAGGTTTATTGGTGAAAGAATTGTTTTTTTTTGGTTACGCTCTGAGGTACGTTACGCATAACCTTTGATATCAAATTAAGTTACTAAGGAGGAATTGTATTTGTGTAAATATAATGTGATAAATGGAAAATTCTTCTTTTCGTTAAATTTCAAATCTTTAAATTAAGAAATTTTTGTTTACATTTTTTTATAAGTTTGATATATTTGAGTTCGAAAATTGTGTGTTACGAAAATATGTAATTTTGGAAATTTTCCGAAAGTATCTAACTTTGAAAATTGTATTCTTTGAAAATATCTAACTTCGAAAGTTTTATACATCGGGTATAAGCTCGAAAATATCTAACTTCGAATATTATATCTTCCGAAAATATCTACCTTCAAAAATTGTATACTTCGAAAATACCTAGCTATGAAAATTATTATACTTCGAAAATACCTTTAGTCATTTTATGCTTTGAAACTTTTCAAATTAAAAAATTTCCAATTCCAAAAATGCAGACATACATTTGAAAATTAGAATTTTGGAAAATTAGAAAATAAGAAAACATGAGAGTTCAACAATTTATTCCACTGACCTGACTTAGAGCACACTTAAACATTTGAATCAATCATCTAAATTAAGATTAAAATAAACTGTATACTATTTTCACAGAATTGCAGAATTTAGCATCATCGTTAAATTTTTAATATTTCAACAAAGTCAACTTTTTGATGATTGTATGAACACTTCTTTTGATGCTTCCCATTCATACAGCTTTCTACACTTAACGTGTTACTTACATAGTTTCAGAGTAAATGTTTTCTGGTTTGTCTCATTTCCATTTTTCAAATACGAGTACTCTATACGATAAAGTATAGCAAATGTTTATATCGCAAATATTTAAAAGCAAACTTAACAAGTTTATAAAAGTTTAGACAGACAAATCTAAAAAGAGACATGTAAGAAATCAATTTTCATTTAGAGATTTACCAGCAATTTCCCTTTTTCTTTAACCATAATTTTATTACTTACTTTTATCGTTTGTGTACAAGTCGTGCATATTTCTACAATATAATCCAATGTAACAAAGATATTTTAATGTGACATTTAAAGTATGTTTATTTATTCTAATGACAATTTTTTATATTTATTGTTAGCCTTTTATAATCAAGATGAAGTTTCGAGGACATTGCAGTTTATTCATTTCTGTTCTGTATAAACTCAACTTTTCTTATTTTACTTACTCTTTAACAGAACAATATACTCACTCATGAAGACTGATCTATTCAGTGTGTTTATCTTAAATAATGAAAGCTAATGAGTGCGCGATAGGGCTGATAAGCATTCTCTTGATCATAATGTAACAATTTAATCAACTGTCTCGACAAATAGACGTTTGTTATGGCATAAGTCTTTTGCCATGACTGGCAAAAACTACTAATACATAGTCCAAAGTGGTGAAATAAGTGATGACAGTAATATGAGTTGGGGAAACAGATTTAATAACAATATTTTCGAAAATTTTGTATTATTCATTATTAATCTGTTTTGAAAATATATGTTATATATCACTATATTTTGCTCTTTATCAATTCTTCTTGCAACTGTAATTCTTTATAGAATTTTTTAGGACAGTTTTGTTTATTTAAGTTTGGTAAGTGACTGATTAAATTATTACGATTAGATAAAATACTGTGTTTTCGATACGGTGTTACGGTTTAAATAATAATAAAATATAACCTTTATTGTTCTTATTATCACATAGGTAGTTTAACTATATTTTGATATGTCTATGTCTATGTTTGATGTGTGAGAAATATAATATAGTATAACAAGTATTCGAAACTCTTTTTTGTAGAACAATAAATAAACAAATAAACAGTATTGAGATTTTTAGATTTTTATTTTTGAGATTTTTTAACAAGTTTATTTATTCTATTGATTACTGAATATCGAAGATACTCTATGATTGGTATAATTTTTCGGAACTTGAGAAACAATATTCGATAAGTTATAATTACTATAAGTTATAAATCAATTATAATAAGGTAATACTAACATCGTTTTACCGTACAACAAATAAAGACAAAAATAATATTTCCATTTCCAATGCGCTTATTTATTAATAAGATATTCTAACATAATCGCTGCTCCAGTTTTTTAAATCTCGAATATTCAATTAATTGTGAATAATCATCAACGAAGTGTTAATTCGGAAATGATTTCCCGCCGTAATTCAAAAGGACGCCATATTGGTTGGTAACTCAGTTCCACTCTAATTGCAGTCTTGTTGACATTTAACATTATATTAGTGTAAAATAGTGTAAAGTTGATGTAAAAGATATTTGTGATTGTAGTAGAAACGAAGTACAATAGCGAGAGAAAGGAGTACGGACAATAATATCAGATCATTGGTGATTTCTCATTGAATGAAAGGCAAAACGTTACGATGTACTGCAGATATATTAGCATTAAATAGGTCTATGATTTACGGCGTATGTAGAAGTTATTTCAAAAGTGAGTTCCACGAACATTAACTATAATTATCGCACAATCCAAGAAGCAATTTTTATTTATTATTTTGTTCATACGTTTTGCAAACAAAAATATAATCTTGATAAGAAGATACATGTAGTACTTGGTAATTAATAGAGTTATTCTAGAAATAGAAATAGAAATTCTTCCGTTGTTTATTGTAATATAATAAGTTTTTTACACGACTGTATTTCTAACAGGCCGTTCTATGTTCTCGGTACTCATTTGCAAGCAGCTTGACTTGATATTGGTGATTTATGAGTACGTATTTGCTTACTCGTGTTTTTAAATAAAAGTAGAAAAAACATGAAAAGTAAGTGAGAACGTATTCAAGTTTAATTGTTACACATGTTAAGAACGGTAGGACGAACTATTAATGTCTGTGTATATTTTAACAAATTGTAAATAGTTTATGAACATTTAAAAATCATTGTTATATAATGCTAGAAACATAACACGTTAGTTTTCTGTAATATAACGGATTTTCAGGTGATTATGTCGCACGCACTAATTATATTTTAGAATTATACATAAAATCGTAATATGTAATAAATATGTTATTAAACGCATTTGCTGGAGATACATTATTAATTATAAAATAAGAAAGCTATTTTAAATTTACTACTATTATGTTACTTTCTTACTCGAAAGGTGTTATAAAATTACGTAAAAAATGAACAATTTAAATAAGAAAATAAACACAATAATAAAATAATAATGTAACAATAATAGTATAATAATAAAGTACGTGTACTTCTCATCGATAGCTTTCAGTTAATGACCGACAGTAAACATATTTAATTTCTGTTTATATTATATTGTAAAGGTATTTGGATCAATTTGTAATATTTTATAAAGAGTTAGAAACAAGAAGTTTTACAGGTTTACATAGCCTATAATAATTTTCACTCAACGGTTATATTATTTATCACATTTATCAGTATCCTGATTGTCGTGTTCCGTTTCTGTCAGAATTTCAGTCATGATTTAAATGAATTTATATGAACGATCACTCGATCATTTTAAGACACTAATAATCTGCTTATTAACCACAAGAAATCAGTTTAATGGTGTCAGGTGATAGTTTACTTGCGATATGTATCTATTACGACCACAGCGTTCAAGTTGAACTAACGTCACGTTCCTCCAGTTTCAAAATTCAAATAAAACTTATGGAATTAATATTAAAACTTTATAGAATATGTTGGGAGAGTTTTAGTTACAAAACCAGGGCTGTATGTGGCATCGAAGAATAACGCAGTCAGAATTTTCTACTTTTGTTATAACTTTTTAATAAAGCGTTTAAATTCCATGTTAATATAATTTCATCTTACTTTTGCGTAAGGAATATGTTGGTAAAGTTTGGTGGTAAAACCTCCAAGCAATATAAGTTGTAAATCCACTTGTACATTAATACAGTAAATTCAGACATTGTAAGTCGATTTATTTAAAATATTAACACGTGTGTGACAATGTAATCTGAAAAACGAACCGGTACAAGTTATGGGTTATTTTGTGTTTCATTATAGAGTAGAGTGACTACAGCCTATATGAACGAAATAAATGTGTCAGTTTCATAAAATCCTTCGTTTCTCGAAGTGGGGAGTTAAATGACATACAACACTGACATTTACAACTTTATAAGTGAATATGACAGATACACAAAAGTTGTGACATAGGCACTTCATCACTCACAATGAATTGAGCGTGCAAAAAACATAATCAACATATTTTTCATATGTAATTAACATATCTTGAAAACTACAATAATAGCTGTCAAAAATTATCTATGTATAAATACACTAAAAATTTGAAAGTTCCATGGATTTTATCTATGGTGCACTTCACAAATATGATTCCTCTATACTAGAAATCTAAAAACTATTTTAGTTTACTATTTATTTAATATATAAATAAATCAAAAGTTCAAAAGTCTTGTACACTCTACCTATGACTATACGTCCCGAATGTGATACCTCGATGTTGTAAAGTAAAACAGCATTGTAATTTACTATTTAGTTAATAATCTAAAAGTTTAGAAGTCTACGGATTCTACCTACGGCAACATGTCCCGGATATTCCTCGGTACTAGAAAGTTAAATAATATTTTAGTCCGCGTGATTTACTTTTATTAGAAAACACCATTTTGATCGCACCTCAGTCAGATTCTGCCGTAGCGAAAAGGTTATAGGTTAATAGCTTGTGAGATAGCACTTTTTATTAGTTAACCGTTATATTATTCAATTTACATAATATTACGTATCGGTAAAGATAATTCGATTCATTAATAGACTATAATTACCATTCAATGATCACTATAATCACTCTGAAGCGAGATTAACCTTTTCATGTATAGTAACCGCGGATGAGAACAATTATGCAAATTGATTTTTCTCATTATTATTGATTAAATACATCTTGTGTTTATGATGTACGTATATAAGGACGTATTTAACTTAGTTTGTAGCAAATAGTTGGGAGCAATGTGTGGGATTTTTGTTAAGATTTTGAGCAATGCGTGAGAAGTAATAAAGAAATCGTTGCATGGGAGGATTAAATAGATACAAATTATTTTACTGTTATTAGAGAACGAGATTTTCAAGTAATTCTTATCATAGAATCTCACGAAAATACTAATTTTTATATATTTAGAAACCATGAACGTCGAATTAGACAAATATGAAGTTAAAATCTAAAAAGTCTAGAAAAAGTTATGTTTTCTTGAATAAACGTTAAAAGCAGTTCAGGAAATGCAAAATGTTTCGTTATTTCTTGCATTATTTTGATAGTTTATGCTGAAATAAGTGCCTTCAGAAAAGTTTATGACACAAATTTCCAAATTTTCAAGTTTCTAAATTCTTATACTTTCAAATTTCCAAATTTCTAAATTTTTTTATCTCCAATTCTTGAATTACCAAATTTAAAAATTTCCGATTGCCTTTATTTACAAAATCTTTAATTTTGAAATCCCAAAAATTCTAAACATCTGACTTCCTAAATTTCTGCACTTCCATTTACATTTCTACAAATTTTTACATTCCCAAAAGTCGAAATATCCAAATTTGGCTAAGTGAAAATTTGTACCCAAAACTGTCATATGTGGTCTGGCATGAAATAATGATATAAACATATGTTTTATATTTTCTACAGATTTTAGATTTAGGTAATATCGTGTGTAATTAAATATATATTACACACAATATAATTGTGACCTGTTTGTGACTGTCATTGGCTAACGTATAGAAACACTTCACTAGAATTTGTAACACTCCTTCTGATCGCCGTCGGATCAAGTAGTAAAACGAAACCAACTGTAAAAGTAAACGACTATATCTATAACAAAAAAAAATAAACTTACACACTGCACGCTATTATTCAATCCACAATGCACATTACACTAAACCTTCAACATTAGATTAAATAATTTTCATAAAACGAAACATGATGAACGATGAAAACTGCCTCGTAATTTATTAGAATAACATTAAGTCACTTTTCAGTAAAATTCATCAAACAAAAACTTATTCACACATTTTATCACGCGAATATAATTTCGATGGAAAGATCACAGATTTCCGAAGCACGGAATTTATAACGAAACTCCATCTGGCACATTGTTCACTCGCGATTCGATGTTCTAACTCGTGTATTATAAAAAAAAAGGAGGAAAAAGGAAAACAAAAAAAACTGAAAAACTAAAAATCATTCCACGGCGATTCAACTGAAACCGGATTCACTGTGACTCGACGAAAAATCATCCGTCCGGAGACTCGAGGACCAACTGCGGCCGACGGACAGGTAAAATTTCGGAGGAGGGACAGGAAAGGAAAAAACGTAACTAATTGTGGGACAAAGGGGTGTTGTTGAAGATCCACCTGCTGGTTTGAACAACCCCTGAATGTTCCCGCCCCACGGCCAATCGCGCGTCCCGGTTTCTACCCTACATCATCCCTTACGCACGCTCCGGATACGACCCCGCAATTCCGTTTGCTTTCTCCATCCACCCTTCGAAACACGCAATGCGTAGAACTTTCTATCATTTTTTATCCTCGAGCTCCTCCAATTCAATACCGAACACGTTCCAACAGAATGAAGGATGGTAGAAATAGGCCATCTTTGTTATTGAACCGAAAAGAAAGATTCTGACGTTGGATTAGTTTGAATGTTCTGAGAAATCAGAAATGGACAATCGAACCGTTTATTTTAAAAGTGGAGCAAGTCCATTTTCGAAAAAAATGGAGATAATGATAACAACAGATAAAACTAAATATGATATTTTTATCTGTAAGCAATTTATAGTGAAAATAATTCAAATTCGCTAATATTTGGACGATGGAAGTTTGGCTGATTAACGGTATTGGAAAGAGGTCTATTTTGAAAATGGTGCAAGTTCAACTGAAGTTGAAATTATTGTTAGTAGAACATACTACAATTTAGCTCCGGAAAATTTTACTCACACTGACAATACTGTGAAAAACTATAAATTGTATAATATTGGTGGTAGAGGTAACCTTAATATGAGCGAGGATATGCTGTAGGTCTGTCTAGGTATCAGTGCTGATTTCTATTATCAGTTTGAAAGTAAATTCTAGTTCAGTTTCTAATAAGCACTCAACAAAGTTGACACGGTTCTTATTTTACTATCGTCGCACAAAACTCCTTAATAGTTTCACTGTTATCTGAAAATTAATTACGAATTGTGGTTTATTTTAATAAAAAATATATTGCTCAAAACGATTTCAATGAAAATAGTAATTGCAATGTATCTGAAAGTGAAGCTGGTAAGTAATACTAAAAAAATAAAAATACTTTTCTAGATAATAACGCCATTCCAATAAAATCTTCGTTAAGAAGGAATTGTATTATTCTTTATTATGTTTTTTTAGATATAAGACTCGTTGGAATTGATAATGAAAAAGGAATCTTGGGGTCGAAATCTGGATATGAAGACAATTCAGACCAAGATTCAAAGAAGTTGAAAAAAGTAACTGAACAACTGAAATACTATCCGTTTAATTAACGGTTATAATAATTTATTGATTTTGAAAGTGAGACAAGTCCATTTGGATAAAATAAAACTATATTTTGGTTTAGCCAATAGTAGAATATTGATTTCATTTTTATTGGGCAGTAGAACATTTGAAAATTTAGAAAATCTGGGAATTCGAAAATATATAAATTCAGAAATTTGCTAATTTTAGAATTTGGGAATTGAAAAACTGAAAAACTGAAAAACTGAACAACTGAAAAACTGCAAAACTAAAAAATTTGAAAATTTGAAAATTTGAAAAACTGAAAAACTGCAAAACTAAAAAATTGAAAATTTGAAATTTTGAAAAACTGAAAAACTGAAAAATTGAAAAATTAAAAAACTAAAAATTGAAAATTTAAAATGCTCAAATTTGGGAATTAAGAAAATTTTCCGGTTCACAAACGTTGTACTTATTTAAAGGAAGTCTATGTTTCATTAGAGTCAACTAAAAATACAATAAAAAAAATCATTTCCGTTACACTTAAATAACAACAAAAATTATAGAAATACATAGGTACAAAAATGAATTTCTAATATGAGACCCAGTTTGCTCATTTCTGAAACTTTTACCATCCATATCTTTCTGTTGAAAAAATATTCAAGTCATTTAAGTGTGTAAAGTCGGTCAGTCTACAAAAACTGGCCTACAATCCTGTGGAAATACTTTTCACATGTTCGATTTATGAATACATAAAGGAAAAATAAGTTTCAAGATTAACTCATTTTTCACCAAGACCTGATTCATGATATCACTTTCCAGGGGTTTCATATTTGGAAACAATAATGACTAATAATCATGACTATCGGGTTGTTATGTTATATTAAATTATATTACTAAAGAATATTTGTAATATAATATGCGTCTGATGCAATCATTTCAAGTAATTCCTAATCGTTTGATCCACTTTATGTACCCGTCATTTGTTTCTTTTGATTAAAACGGTGTGAACCTTCCTGATTATCTAAAAGTGATGGGAAAACTGTATCTGATATGCCCTAAAAGTAATGAGAAAATTGTAGATATGTAATACGTCCTGTAAGTGATGAGAAAATTGTAAAAATATTATGTTGTTACATATCAAATGGATTTTGAAACATAGGAAGTCTAACATGATCTGATAACATAAAACACCGCAAAGCAGTAATTATTCTACATAAATTAATTTGAAGCTCAACACCTAACGCTGGAAAATAAAATGGATGGACGCAACCATTTTATAACATAATAGGAGGTAACTAAACACTAATACGTTAATCGCTGCTTTATTAAACATTTCACTAGGTGGTATTCTTTTTTTTGAATAAAGAATAGGTAGTATTTTTATGTAAAGCAAATATTGTATAGTATTTTTATTTATAACAACCATTATTTATTATTTTTACGATATTTTGTAGTTACACTATTATTCAATATTTTAAATATAGTATAATGTATTTATAATTAAGAAAGTAAGAAAGCTTCAAGCAATATGGATTCCTATCACAGATAGATTTCTATGGAAAGTTAAGCGTCATCCACATATGGCAGAAAATGACGAGCAGCCAACGTGTTAAAAGAAACGACCTCTACTTTCAATATTTTTTCTCTATCGTAACACTTTTAACTTTTATTTTACCATTTTAACTGAGTTACAAATGATTCAATATCAAAGGTATATTAATTGAGTTTTGATCAACAATGTACCGAGAAGTTTAATAGACGTTCGTCTAGCTTTTATTATTATTTTTAATACAGTATTTTATTTTTCATTTTAGAATAATATAAAATTTTATTATCCTATTCTTAGTATCTCAGATGATGGATTTTGAGCCATAGAAACTCGATTTAACTTGTGATTTAAAATTATCACAAAAAGTTCATGACATATAACTTTGAAGTTTCAAGTTTGATAAAAATGACTATATAATTTAAGTATACATAGTTTAATTATCAGCCTCAGCACTAAATGAATAATAGTTGTTATTTACAATAAACAATGTAGCATTTTATTATGTTGGATATCAAATGATAGTTTTGCACAGTTTGATTGACATGACATGATAAAAATAACACGTATTATGTATCAATTTTAAGCTTTAAGTTTGTAAATGACTACATAGAAAAATTACTATTCTTAATACAAAATGGCCGGTTGTTAGTTCTAGCATAGTTAATGATACTTATTACATTATTTAACACAGTGACTGTCAGAATAGAAATATTGTAACTATTCAGAGTATTATTTCTATCGCGATGCACAATTTTTCAGTCACGTATAGCCACGAGACCAAAAAAATCTCAGAACAAAAATTTCAGGGTATGGAGTGTACTATAGATATCAGTAAAAGAAATTTCAAAAACAGTTTGTCTGTTTGGTGAAATCAAGGTTTTACAAATAGGAATACATTTTTCTTTTTACCTTATTGTATCGAGACGAATTCAAAACACATATTACATGTTCAAATGGCAAAACAGATGTTTAATATGTTAATATGTTATTTTTGTCGCGGAAGGTGAAATGCAATTAAATAACATTATTTTTTTGCAGTCTTCTTATGTTCTAGTCGCATGGTTACATTCAGTAATTTCTTCAGTGTCAAATATTGTTTACACTGCCTTAACATCAAGTACGACAAAAAGCTAAATATTTCATATTTCTGCTATTGTAAAGCGGGTAATATATCAATAAATGTATCGTGTGCATTTTTTTAGTTCATATCAATATTCTTTGGAATGCTAATTTCAAACTGTTTTCTTATTAATATCTCTTGTAAACTTTTTTTTATGAAATAGCTGCGAGCGGATGAAAAATTGTGCGTCTCAATAAACGTAACCCTATAATATCAAATAAAACTCACGGTAAAATGCATTATTAAAGATATTAAAACTCAAATTTTAATGCAACGTTTGGTATTTTATATTACCATTTGAATGATATTTAAAACTATTTTACTGGTCAATTTCTTAATTATTTTCTCAAACGAAACTAAAATATCGTTATGTGGTCTACGTAGCATTAAACGTGTCAAAAATCAATCACCCAAGTACCGCTTTTTAAGAAAATAAAAATTGTTAGGGCCTGGCAGACCCCACCTTTACAATTACAAGGTATAAATTAAATTCTTTTGATACAGTACAACAAGCAACGAGGTTATTTTCACTAATTAATCCAGTCTTCATGTACGGAGCATAAAGGAATTCGAAGCTAGAAATTTTGACGGATGAAATCATCCTTTTCTTTTTCTTTCCATTTTTTTGGGGGGGATGATGTTATTAGAGATAATAATCTCATAAAATAACAATTCTTCGAAGGCTGGTCGAATGCGAACAGGTCGACTAAACTGAACGACAGACGGGTCGGTTGAAACCGAACAAGAGACGACCCGGCGAAAGAAGAAGAGCCTTTCGTTCTTCTGCTGGTCATGAGTGCGGTACCTTGAGAAAGAAGATCGCACCTTTTGGATGGCTATTACATTAACGAGTAGTGGCGGCCATTGTCTGGTCCAAATGCGGGCCTGACCGCACGATAATGGCCGACTATAATTTGGGAACTTGGGGCACTCCCTTCTACAGATTGTACAATGGTTTTCTGAAATTCCATAATGCATAACCAGCGTTGGGTTGAATAATAAGTTTCTATGTATTTTTATACAAAATATATTCAAATGGTTAAATGTTATATTTCAATAACCCGCGTAACGTTCAGCTACATAACCTCTTTTGTTCTATCGCGTCCATCCTTGACTTCAGTTCGCCGTTGATCTTGGTCGTAATTTTGTTATAATAATAGTAATATTCAAGTTATATCGAATAATATGTCAAAATCCTTTGCTACAGATACATTTTCATTTATAATACAGGACGTCAAATTTAATTTTGTTAAAACGCTAAAGGAATACAATTTAATTCTCTTAAAACGCTACAAAAGAATACAATATGAGAAATACAGTGAGGAGTAAATATGATTGTTCTTATAAAAAAATTCTTAAATATCTAAATTTTGAATTTATAATTAATAATGTTTAACACTATTTTA
This sequence comes from Megachile ligniseca, assembly GCA_945859555.1. Classification (NCBI taxonomy): domain Eukaryota; kingdom Metazoa; phylum Arthropoda; class Insecta; order Hymenoptera; family Megachilidae; genus Megachile; species Megachile ligniseca. The sequence continues at coordinate 1,833,511 of OX243785.1, forward strand.
GTACATATTCTAAGGTTATTTCTATGATCATCATATTCCGAAAAAACCTTTAGTATAAAACTGTCCACTTTTAGTAATAAAAAAAACAAGATTAAAATTATGTAATAAAGGAAATAAAACACGTGTACTTTTACTACTGTAAATTTTAAACAACTTCCCGTTTCGCACTATTCGAAGTAAATAAGAATGAAATGGAGTAAGATTACATAAATACACCTGAACCAAATTACATTATTATTTGCCTAATCATCATCGCGATAAAAGATAACCCCTTTCCTGTATACGAACGATGATAGCTCGTAAGCGATTCAATTGTGAACGCTATTGTTCAAAATTAGTTGCTTAATGATTTCGTAAAAATTGTATCATCGAATAGAAAGTAGCACTTTACTAAGGTGTGAAACCTTGGAACTTTGTCTATTGTATTATGTCCGCATATAGTAAATATTACGAATAATCGTGTAGTTACACATAAAAAATTGCTAAGCGTTTAAAAAAATGAAAAATGAGAAACGTGGAAGGATAACGTGGATTAATAGGCTGATCACAACTGTCATGAGAAAATTTGATTTATAACAATAGCTACGAAGCGAAAGTATGTTCAGTAATACATAAAGTACAAGTAACTATATGTATTACGTTACTGCACACTAGATGACTGATTATGAAGTATGAACAATCTGAAATAACCGAGTAACGTAAATTATACAGAATTGTAAAGTAGCACTTTTATTTCATCAAATGAAAGCTTAAAATTAAAAAAAATGAAGGTACTACCCCTTTATTAATGACTTATCTCACTGTATTCTACATAAATAGGATAAATAGCTCGAACAAGTTTCTCTGATAAATGAATCAAATTCTGATAAATGAATCATTCTCCGACAATCAGGCAATTCGTATTAACCTTCAATTTGTTATTTGTACAAAGGTGCAAACACACTCAAGACTAATATTTTGAAACATGTTTTTTAATTTTTTTATACCTTATTAAAAATCAATAAATTTTTCAGTTGGACAGTGTTTTTCATTTTAATAATTGTATAAAATACTTGCACAAACAAATGCAATTTTTCATTAAAATTGCATGAGGTAAATAAAATCTCTATACGGTCAAGATTAAAATATTATTTTCAAACAAAGTTGAAACCATTAGTGCAAATTTTAAACTTCACATTAATATAAATTAAATTAAGATAGATTATAGTACTTTATGTGATTAAATTGTGTTAGATTTTATATGTTTCCAAATCAGTCATAGTTTACTGTAACTATCAGTCAGTATGTGTTAATTATTGATGAAATGTCTGCATAGTCATTTTTAGCAAATTTTAATGTTTAAACTGGTTATTTTACGTAATTAAATTAAATCAAATTTTCGAAATTTTGATATAGGTCACTGAAGCTTGCAGTTGTTATTTTTATAAATATATCCTGAGCAATCACGTGTATGGCAACCGTTATTCATTCTAAAATAAAAATTCCATATCTCTCAAGGAACATGGCCATTGCAGAAGATATATCGTTACTTTGGCAGAAAATCGGCAACATTCCAAAAGGAATTAATTTTATGAATACTTCTTACAAATTTGCTGAACTTGTAAATCATGAATTACTGATTTTCAAAGAATCACTTGGACAACCTTCTTTAAAACTTCAGTAAGTTTCATTAAAAACTTCATTAAGCTTTACTTTCTTTTTAATTCTAATATTAAGCTAAGAAGTTCGACTTGTGACACTTCGTTAGAGTACATTTTTGTAATTTCCTCTGACGTAATTAATCTTTCAGATAATATACTACATATATAATATGCTGGTTTGTAGTAAATTTTGTACAAACTGTTGTATAGATTCTGGAATTATGTTGGTTTTATTTCAAAACAGGGAAATTATATCACTCCAAGAGACACTGAACTCGGTACTAGCGATTTTCATATAAGAAAAAAATAGAAATAATTTACTTTCGAATATGGATGACTAAGATTTGTGCGATCTAAAATTGAAATACAACAACCTAATAAATTTCACGCTGGTGAAAAAGATTTCTATCACGTAATAAAAATTATTGCATAATTGATATGACTGCATAGATTAAATAATTAATATATATATCACTTTTATGGTTCATAATATTCTTGCAATGATTTAAAAAACCTTGTAATAATGATTATAGTATACATGATATAAATACATACCTCTAATGATTAATGCAATTTTTTTTTATGCTTCATAATATTCTTACATTCATTTAACAATATTTCTACCATGATTTTTTGTATATCTATTTCGAACAAAAGTTGTCTTTTGACATCTTTTCGTTTGAGTGCAAATAATTGCCAAAACTGTTGGGATTTCAAATTATCAGTTAAATGTAGATAGTTTGAGGAATATATTTATTGATACATTAATGTAAATCTAGGTTAATTCATCAATCTACAAAATATAAATATTTCGCAACTCCTGTATTTTCCGTTACAACTGACATCGGGATTTGTGCTTCAAAAAAAACTGATGATCAGTTATTAACAATAAATTTGTGTGTCTGTAATTATTGATTATATGATTAACAAAGAGAATACTATAGCAAAAAATTCATAATAAAATTAATTGTAGGACTGAAAATTACTGTTATTGATTATCTGATTAACAAAGAGAATACTATAGCAAAAAATTCATAATAAAATTAATTGTAGGACTGAAAATTACTGTTATTGATTATCTGATTAACAAAGAGAATACTATAGCAAAAAATTCATAATAAAATTAATTGTAGGACTGAAAATTACTGTCAAATCCTATTACATTTTCAAATAAATAATACAACAAACAACTGACAAACGGACTTAAGCCGTTTGCAAAATAAATGGTTCAATTGATTAGAATTTTATATAAAAAATTTAAAAAATTGATAAGATATTCAGATTGGTTACATATATTTAGATGACCAGTTATTAGAATTTTATATCGTAATAATTTTCAATAATTATGTACAATATAATTGCAATAGATGTAAATAGATCTTTGAGTCTAGTTCATGATACATAACCTAAATGATAATATCAAGTAATAGTAAGCAAAAAATTTTATCTTGATGACACGAGAAATGATTTAAACACACTGAAAGCCACAAATTCGATAACAGCGAAACAATCTCTTAAATTCTCCTGAATCCACGTGCGATTCATCATATTTCATTTTGAATAAACTCCCTGATATCGGGATCGAAAAATAATTAATCAGGTATGGAATGACTGTATGTTCTACGTCAAAAGTACGTATATTCGACTAATTATGCACTTAATTATCAAATAAGATGAATACAGATACCATTTAAATATGCTTTTTCAGTCATATTTTATAAGTTCAAATCATTCAATCAGAAATTTCATACTAATTGGATCAAGAAATAATTTCAATGTAATTTATGCTTGCAGAAATTGCTATCTTTGCATATATTGCTCTAAAAATTAAATTAGAATTTAATTATTACTATTGGTATATTTTCTTAAATATTAAATTAAAGGTAAAACACAGATTCACTCGAATAAGGAAGTATTATTTGGATTTGGTTATGTTTCTCATTTATGAATGAGAAAAAATGTAATTTTACTGTTAAGTAGCCAAGCACTGGGTTCTTGACGGTATCTTGATATTTTTACACTTGTATTTATTCTGACAATTTTTTTTATAAGTTATTTTGATATTAGATCACATACGGATACAAATTCAAAATTTTCATAACACAAGTTCCACATTTAAAATTTTTTAATCTGTACATTTCTAAGTTCCTAAATCGTTAAATCCTGCAATTTCCACATTTAAAAAATTCCAAACTAAAAAATGTCTACGTCGCCATTTCTTCTTTGGAAATTTCCGCTTCCTGTGATTAGAAGCATGATTAAACACGCTTCGATCAAATTGCAATATAATTTAGAGGTACAAATCCAAAAAATGACAAAATTCCATATTTCTATCTTTTCAAATTCCTAAATCCCCAAATTTTCAAGTTTCTAAATTGTTAAATCCCAAAATTCCTAAGTTTAAAAAATTCTAAACTCGAAAATTTCACCTATTCACAATTTATGCTTCAGAAACTTCCGTTCCTCGTGACTGTACATCTTCAGCAATGATTCGAAGCAATATCATACAAATACACCTCAACCAGACGTTACATTATTCAGGACCACAAATTCAAAAATTGTCAAAACTAATTCCACATTTCTAAATTTCTAAATCCTCATATTTCCAACCTCCTAAATAGTTAAATCGTAAAATTCCTAAATTTAAAAAATTCTAAACTCATGTTTCATCATTTGTGCTCCAGAAACTACCGTTTCCCGTACACATGTAGACGAGCTAAAGGAATTCGAGTATCGCGGTAGCGGATGTTGACTGCACTCGGGAACATACTTTTTGGTCCGCGATGAACATTTCAGAAGTCGTTGCACATTTTATATTACAAGAGCCCGAGACGAATGGTAAGACGCGTCTTTCGGGGATGAATCTTTTTCCCGTTTAAATCCGGCGCAAGGGGAATTTGCTCGATCACGGTGCGTCTAATGGCGTGTGGTTCTCAAGTCTTCACCGATTCCACGGTTTCTTTGAACTCGCGGTCGGCTTTTTCCACGACCACGGGAACGTCGACAGATCATTTCTCACATTTCGCGCGCGTCTAACGATCATTTTCTCTTCGTTCCAGCTCCTCCTCTGCCCCGTCGCGTCTCCTCGTTCGGATAATAATTCCTGCATTACTCGACAGAATTTTTGGACCGGCGGCCCTGCAGCCCCGAAAAAAGGTACCAAACGTTCCGTGCCTCTTCTTAATGCTATCCATTTCCTATCGGCTCGTACACGAACGTTCTCGATACAACGGCAACGAATCCTACGCGCTGAATGCGCCAGCACGATTGTCCTATCCTGCCGATGACAAATATATCCAGGCAAATCTTGTTTTGCAGCCCTCGACCAGAAGTCGAGGGTGCAAATGCCCGATACCGACCATTTGACGTCTCATTTTCACCTACAAAACCTACCAGCGAATCCTCTGTCACCTGGTGGCGACCGTAAACGGCTTAACTTACGATTATGCTCACTCGTTTTGCCGGAAATCGTTAATTGTTGCCGTTCACCGGTGTCAGAAGGTTTCATCGAGGCTCGTTTGAGAGAATTTATCGACTGGACATACAGCTGACCGTCTGGTTTGGTCATTGAACAATTACCTAACTTTAGAATTAGTATTAGAAGATACTTTTGCTGTTGGCAGCAACCCTAAAATTTATTCTTGATTAACTTAATTCTTTTGGTTATTATTTCTCCGCTATTAGTTTCCACTCTTGTTTCGCTATGTTTATACATCACATGCACTTTAGATTTAATTTAAAAATATCTATTTTATATGGTTGAGTTGAACCAAATGGTGTGAGTCACCTTTCGAGTGCAAAGAGCTATGTTGCACTAAAATCATGATTATTAATATGCTTTGATAAACCTTTGGTTTATTCGGAAAATGACATGGTTCGGCTTAATATAACAATTTGAAATAAATATTTTTTAATTCCTACTGTAATGACGAACTGTACTCGCGACGCACTTGCAATTCAGGCATGATTAATTTTTATTATATTTTCAGTGCGGATGAATGTTCAATTTAAGTCTAATTGTAATTTGTACAGCTAAGGATGGCTAGATGTAAAATAGGTATAAGATTTTAACTTTCTTTAGTCGTTTCAATATTGTAGCAGTGAATAGTTCGTTATGGCTGACGCATCTGCCGAAGTTCTAGCGCAAGCAGTTAATTAAACCTATATTATACATATGATGTATAAATTATGTTTATATATACCATGTTTAATAATAATGATAATAATATTTAAAATTATGTTTAATAATAGTTTATTAGATTATATTATCTATTGTAACTACAGGTAGTAGTAGCATTAATAAAACAGAAATAATAGCTTCAAAAGAATATATTAAACTTTTAAATTAAAAAGTTTAAGAGTTGTTATTTGTAAGCAGCAAAAACATTTTCAAGTGCAGATGATCAACCCTTTGCGTGCAAAAACAGTATGTTTGTGATCTCATTTATTACCGCCAGAAGTATATTAAGTATTTAATATCATGTTTCTTACTTTCATACTGAATAATACAAGATTTTTAACGTTTTGAACAGTATAAGTCCGTTTAGCATTCTTAAATGTTAATATTTATTAGCAATATCATTTTGTGGTACAATTTTAATTTTATGAAAAGATTAATTTTTCTACTTTTAGAAGTAAGAAAATACTAATAAACGTGAATAATAAAATAAGGAAGTATTAAATAATTTGACAAATGGTAAATTTATTAAATTTAAGAAATAAGTATTAAATTTAAAAAATAATAGATTTATTAAATTTGGAAAATCGTGAATTTATTTATCATAAAAAAATTATCGTTTTCGTTAGCATAGAAAAGATTAATAAGAAGTGTAATTTCGTTGAAATATCGATTTATTTTCAAGAAAATTGAAATTGAACAGTTTTTAAGTATTTGTAAAGAAGTTTGTTCACAGTGCAGAAAATGAAAAAATGAACAAACTGTTTCTTAATTCTACAGTAAACAAATATTATAAATTAACAGATCTAATTATAAACATTGTTAAAATAGTTTTATTACTTTATTATGTTTGTTACTTATATGTGTTCCTATCATCAACTAAATTTATTGCATTAAACATTAGTATCTACAGCAATAATGTTACGAAGAATGAGTAATAACGAACTTTAGTAGTATTAATAATTAGATTTATTTGTTTAATAACATTCATAAATTCTGAAAGTAATGAAAAATTATTGCATTTATCATTTTATGTACTATGAACAAATCTTTTTTACAAATACTTCGAAACTGTTCAAACACAATTTTTCGAAAATGAAGTGACATGAAAAAATGGTATTCTATACTTTTTCCTTATTTTTAGTGTAAATTTACCCTCCTTTCGGTTGTACCACCATTTTGAAAACTTCCTGTGTAGACAAAAATCCAGAATTATAATTTCATTGTTTTTAATCAGCTTTATTTGACATTTCGAGCATTTACGATAACTACACTTAATAAAGAAATATTAATTAAAAATTACTCAAAAGATGTTAATATATCAGAAAAAGTCTACTCAATTAAAAAAACTATTGAAGAAATAAGAATTTCCAAGTGCGCCACGTAATAATAAGAGAGTTTAAACTATTGTTGAAAAAATAATCTTTTCAAATTGTACTAAATTTTGAAATTCAATTTCTGGTTTTAAAGACATAGCTAATTAAATGTGATAAATGTACACTAATTAAAAACTAAAGATATGTACAGTTTAATTGTCGAAATGAAAGGAGGAAAATGATAAGACAGATATTTACACGGGAAAATTAATGTTTGTATAAAATAATAGTCATAGAATTAAGTTTCTTCCTTCCTTATAATTCATTAGATTGAAAAGAGTTTATAATCTTGTTCGCAACTCAGCATATTCAACAACAAATTTGAATCATAGTACTATCACTCATTTTTAAATATTGAACAACTCAGAGATTCTCTAATTTGATAATCGAGAGAGCTCCATATTTACATAAATTTTTAAATCTGCATAATTTTATCATTTCTGTTATCGGACTATGGTCAAAACGATAAACAATTGAAGAAAGGAAACAGCAGAACACTTTTGATTATCATTGAGATCAGATCAGTAATTTAAAGTACCAAATTAAAGTCTTATATTACAAAAGTAATTTTTGATATTTTTAATAATTCATATCATAGCGTGCCTAATTAGATATTTCTACTGTATTCCTACGATAGTGATTAATGTGTTAATTGAAAACTTCTAGGTTACAACTGAAATCAGGCAATTTTCATAATTCATAATTCATAAATTTCACAAATTCTGAAATAAGCCGGGCGCAAGCAGCATCTTCAGGTCATAATAATGTAGACCTTGATTTCTATTGCAAGTCATCCTAAAATTTCACTTATGTTTCATTTTTTGCGATATTTTGATGACGTATGAATTTTTTTATAGATCCGTTATCTATTTTAATAAGAATGAGCTTACTAAGCGCATTAAAAGCAGTTCTGTCAAGTAGGAAAAACTGGAGCAAAGTGTAATGACAAGGCAACATGAAATATTATTAATAATAGCACTATTAACAATTATTTTAACAAGTATGTAAGAAACATAGACCACACTCAAATTTTCACGTTTTTATAGGAACCACAGTTACAGATTTTATGTACAAAACTGTAATTTCCAAGTTTCATTGAACTTTAAATTCTAACTTGTTTCGACTTCCTTTACTTAAAAGCTTTTGCGATAGAAACATTTAAATAGTATAAATAGTATTTTTATTTCTAATAAAGCAAAGTTACAGACATTTTCTATAACCCAGATTTTCTTAACATCATTCAAAAATTAGAAAACATTCTCAGTTTAAAACTTTATCCTCAAAAACATAAATTTAGTCGAACTACAATCACATTTTCCAATTTGAGGGTTACACAAATATCTAGAAATATACAAACAAATCAAGGTACTGCAGAACAAAATTTTGGGGATGATACCCAGAAACGAGGTTATTTAACCAGAAAGATAATATTTTGTTTACGAATGACGAAGGAAAAAATTAACATACATTATTTAACACCGATGTGTAATGTATTTGATCGATTATTGGTTCTAATCCTCGAGTAATCACGCCCGGAAATTATCCAAATTTGTACCAAATAAATTTTGCTAAAATGTTTCACATGTGGTATGTGTCTTGATAGTGAACATTTTGTTTTTCCAATTTTAAAATAATATTGTTTATCCACCATGAGACTGTCCACGCTATATTCGTACTCGCGACTACTACATGATCATAAGGCACAAAACCCGTCATTTACGTCATAAAGGCATAAAAAACTTAATTTTTTAAATGTAATCCTACTTTTAATGATAGTTTTGTTTCCATAATACAGTACGTTTTAAAAACCTAACGATCTTGTTGCGGAGTCAACATTTGAATTTCGCGGCCGTCGCTGAGTTGGAGAACCGTTCAAAGTCTTCGTACACGAATTAGTACTTCGAAGAAGAACCAGTGCAAACCGAATGTAAAAACTAAAACAACACGATTGAAATTCGAAAGATGCAGTATCAGCAACGAGGTGCAATGAATCCTTAATAGAATTCACGAGGGCCGTCGTTGAACCGGTAATTATGATAGATGATTGTTCAAACGAGCCTAATGGTTACGCAATTGTTCGATCGCATCGATGCTACCACGTCAAAAACATTCAGTCAACGTACCTTACGGAATGCAATCCTAAACGTAAGTAATCCAGAGTACGTGCAACGAAACAGATCACGGTACATCGCAGTTTTACCCGAAAGTCACTGAACCGAAGTCCTTCACGAGTGTCGCACTGTTCACCATCACACGTATATCAAAGACAAACAATCCTGAGTACGAAAGGAAGCCTAGCCACCCAGAGAGAAACACCTTTACACCATTCGATCGCACTTATCGGCAACAGTACCAATGTTCTACGTTCTACGTTCGAGTAATCCGAAGAGGAGCCCTCGTTTGCATCCGGAACGGAAGTGGCGTCTGGAGAACCTGCAAGGTGTCCCGTGCGGTAGTCGTGAAAATTGGATGGAAAGCAATTTTCGAGCGGACCTTTTTTTCATGGTAACGCGATCATCATGGTTCGTACGTTATGCGGTCCGATATCGTGGAGAGTCATAACAGCCTGTACTGGCGGATGATTTTGATGCAGGCACAGCATGGAGTCGACTGATAGTCTATCGCGTAGCAAGGCATTGCCTAACCATAGCCAGGACAAGTATTGTGCCGAGAGACAGGTTCTCCGTTAAAAAACGGACCAATCACGTCGGGGTTGGCTGTTATGCCAATATGGCTGCCAGACAATGCGCGCTGGAGGTCTGGAGAGAAGGGAGGGAAGGTCTCTACCCATAATGCCATTCTCCGGGCTCCCCACTGTGAACGAGCCAGCGTATACTGGGTCTTGATCGGCCGACATTCCCGTGTACCAGCTCAGCCAGGGTGCATCTTACTAGAATATATGTATGTATAGCCTCGAGTCATTGTCCTTTCTACGATCTACCCTTGCGAAAATCTGTGGCGAGAGATATCGATACGGGTTAATTTACAAATCGACACGATTTCGCATGCAATCTATCGCCGAACGAATGTTAGTTTGACTGCCGCGTCAGCCGTACATGGGTGACGCTTGAACTTTCTTACGAATCATCTACATTATGGACAGTTTCTTAATTTAGAATGTTCGTATTAACTACTTGCAATTATGAATAACAAATATTGTGAAATGTTTGGGAAACAAGAATTTGCAACTGCTTCAGTGTGGCAGTCAATATGTTAACGCTTTGTAAGAGTTTATTATTGTCCTCACAACATTTTAGTAAATGATGTACGCCATTTTACTGGATTTGATGTTCTGAATACAAATCGCATCTGTTTTTCAGTATTTCAATACTTCAGGACTTAATTTCATTTTAGAAGTTACATACACTTGAGATATTCACGGAAACGTTGATAATTGTGCATCTGTAGCAACATGTTGGCGTTGTATAAATTTCTATTCGAACTAACATTTACTTTTTGTTTATGTAATAAATAATTAAATAGCCAAATGAGCGAGTATGAAATTATTCTATAAACAAAACACTCATTCCTGTATCGATATTCGAAGTTAATAGATTTGTGATTCTTGTGCTTATAAAGCCATTTGTTGTATTTTCAGTAATTATATATTTCTGCATTCTTTTTATTTTGTCATTAGTAGTCTAGGTATTTTTGTTAATATTTGATATTTAACATTAACATTTTATCACTGTATTTTCGGTATAATTACCAAGCGATCAAGTGTCTGTTTTACAAATTTCTTATTTTAAATTACAAAATTTGTTATGGTGTATTTTTTGAAATATCTGTTGCTTTTCATCAAAATAAAGTGTTAAATTGTTTCATCATTTAGGTATTTATTTTTTATTCGTAAGTGATGTAGGTTTAGTATTAAGTCTCTTATTGTAAAATTTGCAAATTTGGAAGTAAGAGAACTTGACTATTTGAAAAATTTAGAATTTAGAGTTAGGAAATTTGATAATATTGGAATTTAGAGATTTGATAATTTGGTAGTTACAAAATTTGTTAACTTAGTTTTTTTGAAATTTCTGTTGATTTTCAAGATAAAGAATATATCAAGATGCTGATAAATTTAGCGTGAATATACAGTGTTATAAAAGTTAAAATATGTCAGAAGATCAATTTAGACCAATTCGATGACTTTATAAAGTGAATTCAGTGGGCGTTCGCCATTTAGTGATATTTTACTCTTTTGGTAAGCTTTCTCAATTCTGATAAAAACAAATGCGATATTCATAAAGAGCACATTAAAACTAGTAAAATAATATATTGCACATTATATAGTACAAACGCAGTAACACGAGAAGACGCGTTTTTGCCAAAATCGAACGTCATATTTGCAGTCAGCATTTTAAAACGATTAAACTTTTCAGATATAAATTATCGATATAAGATTAAAACATTATAGAAAGAAGGTTTTAAGTATAACATTAACCTAACCTTACAGATATGAAGCTTTAAGTATAAATACGGAATGGTATATTGTTTTGTGTGCAATGATGCTTTACTTTATAACTTTGTGAAATTTTGAGAAATTTCGAAATTCAGTGATTTGTGCATTTGAACATTGAAAAGATAAAAAATCGGAAAATTTAGTAACTTGAAAATTTAAAACTTCGAAACTTTAAAGATTTACGAAACTAAAAATAATTATCTTGCCAATACGGCAACAGGAAGTATCACACTTTCGAATAAATTCATCACACATTAATATATTAACAATTATTAAAAATAATGACGAATAATACAGTTTAGTGATATTCATAATTATGTTTATTACTTTACATCTACTAAACGTTAAACTAATAAAAAGTGATGTTTTATGTCATAAACAAAATTTTTGACAAGTATTTTCAAGAACTATTAAATTCAATTTTCCTGTAAATGAAATAACATATGAAAAATATTTTTCACAGAATGGTTTTCTCCCATTTTCAACAATTTACCTACTCATAATATTCATACCGATAATAAAATAATATAGGTATTTATAATATCCATACTGGTAAATAATAACACTAAACAATTTATGCATCCATAATATTCATATCGATAAATAATAAAATTATGGTACCCAAATTGCATTATTACGCTTCGTTTCATTCTTACTTGTAGATTGATCAAAGATATGGTATTTATTCACGGAATAAATGTATTCGCGAATTCTGTATAATTGTAAAAATGTTTGATGATCTGTTAGACCTGTTATTTGACATGCATAGGTAGAAATATATTTTGTTAGTCGAGACGGTGACTAGCATTTCCCTGTGTTAACCAGTAGGTTAGACTCGACAGACGATAAAGGTTGTAAACCACTGCTGTTAAGATGGTATCTAAATCCTGTCAAATGCCTGTTCTATCGATACCCTTTATTCCTGTGTCGTCACTCTTATTCGGATACTGTCGAAGAATCTCGGAACATATCAGATTAATTTTGTAATTATCACCGACAAAGCCGATCCACGAATAAGGGTCGCATATATTACTTAGAAATTGTATACGACAAAATAGAAACTAATGTAGGTACTCTTACCGTTATTCAAATAAAACGTTAAAACTCAATCCAAATCGAAACTGTCAAATGATACGAAAGATTCAACAAGCAATTACGAATGGAATAAATTGATACTCTTATGAGTCTACGAGTAGATATTTCAAATTGATAGTATGTTAAGTCTGTCCGTTGATGTCGTCATTTCTTACAAGGTATACACGGGATAAATTAAATGCAAAATTCTTATCGTTTCAGAAATAAAAAATTAAAATTGAAAAATTTGATAATAAAATTTGGTTGTGTAAAATGTGTTTGATTAAATTGTAATGGAATTAAATTATTAATTCGAAGTTTGGTGAAAAGTGTTACGTAAATTTCTCAATTCGTAAATTGCCAGATCAGTAAATTTTTAAATTCTTAAATTACCAAGTTTCTCAAACTTTTAAATTTCCAAATGTCTCAGATCTCTGAATTTCCATACTTTAAAATCTCCAAATTTCTACATTTCCAAATTCCCTAATTTATGAAATTCCTAAACATTTAGGTCTTGAAACTTACAAGTTTTTGAAGGCTTCATTTCTGAATTTTTCAAATTTGCCTAATTGCCAAATTTTCAAATTTCTAAATTCATTTCTTAATTTCTGAAACTTCAGAATCTCCAAATTTCATATTCCTAAAATTCAAGATATTCAAATTTTCTAATTCTCAAATTTCCGAATCTCTAAATTCTAGAGTTTTAAAATTCTTTAATTCTTCAAACTTTTAAAACTAAAAATTCACACGTTTCTAAATTCCCTAGTTTTCAAATACTTTTATTTTACAAACTTATACAATCCCAAATTTTCTAATTTTCAAATCTCAAAATTTCTTAATAGTGAAATTCCCAAACTCATAAATCTTCAAGTTCCCAATTTCCACATATTCAAATCTAAATCTGCAAATTTCCGAATTTTTAAATTCTAAATTTTAAAAGTTTCTGAAGTATAAAATGTTCAAATTTCCAAATGTCCAAATTTCTTAATTATTTAAGTACACTAATTTTCTAATTACTAAATTACCAAGTTCCAAGTATCCAAAGTTTTCATATAAAAAATTCATAAATTTGAAAAATTGTAATATAACATATTCGTAAACGTATAAATTTAAAAACACTAGCCAAAAACGAAGACAACATACAGGCTCTTTCCCGCCCGTCGCCATTTTTCCTAAACGAGTCTATCGTGTTCTCCAGCGCAGTCACTCGTTATATTCTTGATAACAGTATTTTAAACATTTTTTTTATAAATTTTCATTCGGTTCTATTAAAATATAGTAAATGTAGTATATAGAGATGCTCTGTATTATAGTAGTTGACCAAATTATTATACTTAAACAAAAAGTTCTATATTTTACGACTTTAACCGATGGAATAGAACATATGCTATTATTGTAGTCTTACAATATATTATTTTTACAATATAATATATTATTATATTATTGTTACAATATAATACATATATTGTATAGTCTGTTACAATGTATTCTTCCTTAAGAATAATACATGCAATTAAAAGTAAAAAATGAACGCTTAAACGAAAGTTGAACACCTTATTGTACAAGAAAATACAATGACTTAATATGTCGCAACTTTCAAATTCTGAAACAACAGTGAAATTGTTGAAGGGTTCTGTGCACCGATACTAAAACAAGAACCGTGTCGACTTTGTTGAGTATTCATTAGAAACTGAACTGGAACTTACTTATAAGCTAATAATAAAAATTAACAAGGATACACAGACAGACCTACACCTATATTTTACAATTTGTAGTTTTTCAGGGTAGTGTCAGTATTACTAAAATTTACTGGTGCTAAATTGTACCATAATATATTTGGCTAAAAATAATTTCAACCTAAGCTGAATTCCTTGTTAATGAAGATTTTATTGGAATGTCGTTATTATCCAGAAAAGTATTTTTATTTTTTATTATTACCTACCAGCTTCACTTTCAGATGCATTGCAATTACATTTTCGTTGAAATCGTTTTGAGCCATATATTTTTTATTAAAATAATCCACAATTCGTAATTCATTTTCAGATAACAGTGAAACTATAAAGGAGTTTTGTGCGACGATACTAAAATAAGAATCGTGTTAACCTTGTTGAGTACTTATTAGAAACTGAACTAGAATTTACTTGCAAGCTGGTAATAGAAATCAGCAATGATATCTAAACAGACCAACAGCATATCCTCGCTCATATTAAGGTTGCCTCTGCCACCAATATTGTACAATTTGTAGTTTTTAACAGTATTGTCAGTGTGAGTAAAATTTACCTGAGCTAAATTGTAATATGTTCTGCTAACGATAATTTCAACTTCAGGTGAATTTGCACCACCTTCAAAATAGACATCTTTCCAATACCGTTAATCACCCAAACTTCCATCGTCCAAATATTAAGGAATTTCACTTATTCTCACCATATATTGCTTACAGATAATAATATCATATTAAGTTCTACTATCCTCATTTCTCCAAAAATGGACTTGCCTTTCAAAATAAATGGCTGAATTGATATTAACCAATTTTGACCCAGTTGGAGTACAAAAATGACTATCTCTCCATAAATAATCCGTTATAAGTCGCAAAGAATATCCACTTAACGACGGAAATCTATGGAGGTTCTCTTCTTGCTAAAACCGTGCCCTGATTATTACCCTTTTACTTACTTCTTCAAAAGAAATCTTTCAAGTATAATAATTTGACCACCCATTGTATGTTATACAGAGATGCTCTTAATTATGTATGTAGACTACCGCAGAGTAGTTTACATCAAAAAAGCCCGAAGAAAAAGTACGACGGTGAATGGTAAGTACAGTTCCGGAACATTGATTTATTAATCAATAAGTGCAAATCATTGTATCCCATGGTGAACTATTATGTATAAGCGAAATGCGATCGCTGACAAAAGTATAACGTAACAATGCGTGCTCGATCTTCTGGAACCTTCGTAGAGGAACGAAGTCTAGGACACCCTCTGCATACGATAAATAATAGTGGCTGCATGAACTTGTGCTTTTCTAACATTGCGGCTCGTCCCGTGGTACCAACTGATAGATACAATCGTGGCGTTTGACTTTTTCTCTCGTTTTTTTTTTTCCTTTGCAAAATGTACATGTGATTTCTATTCCACGCTATTCGAAAATCGAACCAACCCTCAATTATGATGTGAACTTCTATTTTTCCTTTCGGTTTAAGATCGTATCTATTTCTTGAATTTTATTATGTTGCTGTATTCGGTAGAATTGCTATGTCGGTATATTCGGTAGATGGTTTCGAAATATTCGAACTATGAAGGCAACATGAAATACTTGTGGTATATTAATCTGAAAGGTGTACATGAACGTTTTATTATTATTTTTAATACAGACTGATTGACAATCTTGATAGGTTAATTTTTTAATACAAAATTTTTAAATTCTCATATTTCTAAATTACTAAATTTTTAATGTCTAACTGTTCACATTTACAAATTCCTATATTCATGAATTGTTAAATCCACAAACTTTTGAGTTTTTAAATTTCCAATTTTAAAAATATAAGTTGAAAATTTTATTATACTAGAAAATACGACTATTTAATATTTCGAAATTTTCAAATTTTAATATTTACGAGTCTCTAAATTCCCAGATTTTCAAATTCGTAAATTTCTAAATTTTTAAATTTCTAAATCAACTGTTCAGAGTTATAAATCTTCAAGTTCTTAAATTGCTGAAGTTTGAAATTTCCTAATTACTGAATTTCTAAATTTTCAAATGTCCAAATATAGAAACAAAAGTCAAACATATCATACAAGGGAATGCAATTATTTAATATATTGAAATTTTCAGATCCCCAAACTTCTACATAAATACCTAAATTTCCAATTTTGGAAATATAAATCAAACATAATATTATACAAGAATATACAAGAATTTAATATTTTCTCACTCCGCATTTTTTTATTTACAATCCAAAATACATAAAACCTACCAAGTGTTATGTCGCTTCAATTGCAGCCAAGATTTTCATCCAACACTGGCTCGAAATATATAATACTTAACATACCCTTACATCTACACCCATCTTTTATCCTAAAATATATCAAGTATCAATAATAGTGTTAAACTAATTAGTGGGTCTACAGACCAGATGTCACACGCGAATTCGTTGGCATAAGTGTATTGTGTCGGATAGGGAAGACTTTTAAAGTGATAAGATTGATTTAGATGAATAAATAAAGGTTTTTCATTTCATAAACAAATTCACCTTACTTTTTGATCACAGTAGTATATAGCAAAAGGGTGTCTCAGGAGTCTACTTTTAAAAAGTCAAAAGACCCAAAATTACGGCCTGTGATACAGAAAAATAAACAAACGAACAAATACAGATGGAGTCGTTCTAAGAGTCTCATTGCAATTAAACTCGCGTCGCATTTTTTTAAAAAGAAATTTCTTGAATACAATAATTTGGCTACCAACTGTATATTTATGATGTGGTGCGACTTTAGTTCCATTTATGTATGCATGCACGTAAGTACACGTTCACGATATGACAAAACGCTTATCAATCAACAGAAAATCATTTGCATATATTAACATGTTATAATTATGTAGTTGTATAGAATGAACAAATGCATGATTTGAAACCACCGCATAGAATATTTTTTTCTAATTAGCAGCTATAAGTAATCTCTTCCTTGCTTTTATGTTACGTACACATAATGTTCTATCATTTTTTCCCAGCTTGCATAACATAACATTTATAATAGCCTTTTTTCGTCCACTGTTTTCCTCACGCATTTATATAATTTGTGAATGTTGTGTGTGATCGGTGGTTTATAAATATCCTTTGCTTTGTATCAGTGATAAATAAACCTTGGACGTTGAACGTTTATTATTCAGTTAACCTATCGAATTTTTTCTCACGCTAATTAAGTATTGAAACACATAGTTGAACACCTTAGATGATCAGCATAGAGTCTGTATAGAGTCTTACGATCAATTGCATATTGCTAATTTAAATTGTCAATGTTTCAGTACTGCAAATAAATATTGATTATAAATTTTTTACTTTTGAGATACCAAATTTACAAATTCCTTTATTACTAAACTATCAAGATTTATAATTCCCAAATTTAATAACTTTGAAATTCTTAAATTTTGGAATTTATGAATTTCGCAATTTCCAAATTATCGAGGCACCAAGTTTATCAATTTCCGAATTATTGAGGTACTAAATTTATAAGGTACCTAATTTCCAAATTCTAAAGTCTCAAGGCACCCAGTCTCCAAATTTTAAATTTCCAAATTATTGAACTACCAAATTCTCAAGGTTACAAATTTCTAAATACTACACTCCTAAGGTACTGAATTTTCAAATTCTAAATTCTCGAGGAACCAACTTTTTCAATTTCCAAATTTGTAAAGTACCAAATTTCTCTATTTCCAAATTCTCAAGGTAACAAATTTCTAAATACTACACTCCTAAGGTACTGAATTTTCAAATTCTAAATTCTCAAGGTACCAACTTTTTCAATTTTAAAATTTGTAAAGTACCAAATTTCCAAATATCTAAAGTTTCAAATTTCCAAGCTTTCGAATAAACAAATTTAAAAATTTTCAACTTTTAAAAGTTTCAAATTTCCGAATTTGCAAACTGATAATTATATTTATACTGAAATATATATTGAGTATATATTAAGTATATATTGAGTATACACTGAGTATACATTAAGTACACATTGAAATTATGAATAAACATTGAATATACCAGAGGTCGGCAACCTTTCTGAAGTTAAGAGCCATTTATTTCCCGATGTGATAAATTATTTTTTTAAAGAGTCAAATATAAGTACATACATCGGTAATATGTATTAGAAAAAATAATATAACCTTTATCTGCTGTGAAACATGTATTGATTGTGAAATCAAAACATTCTATGTTGTGTAGCAAGAGAACATATATGTAAGTCAACGTATTAAAGAAAACGGAAACAGTTTTTGGTTTTGAGTGTGGCGTCGGTGACTGTGGAGAGCAAGGTTAGCTAAAGCTAGGTTTACATGCATGCGATCTGCCGTGCATTTTGATGTGTGCGCAGGATTATTATATTTGTTTGGCAGTTGCAATATTGCAGTTAATTTTCCCGACCCCTGGAATATACAATTGACTTCTATATGTACATCTCAAAAATCACCAAATACTACCAAAATATTCATATATATCAATCTATTGGTTTTTCCATAAGACTTACTATTACAATCTACTTTCTCTCAATAATCTTTAAATATTTATATTTACCTTTTCAACTAACACAAACATTTACACTAACACTCAAGACAATAACACTCCGTCGTATATCGGAACACTTTAATACATGACGACCTTTTCAAATCGTTGTTTTCAATTGTACTGATACATTTAAGTGAAACAACTACAGTCACTAGGGTAAAACGGGAACCTCAGGTGAAAATCATTAATGCAACTGAATGTATAATGAAAAAGCAAAAATTAAAATACAGCAACTGTTAATAATCGCTACTTTCTACATGCGGGTTATTACAGCTGCACAACTCTCAGATATTGTAGAAAATTTAAGAAAAAAAGAGAAATTATTAACAAAACGGTAAAATGACTGAAAGTATCAAAGCGATCAAACGACCCCTTCATAAGTTTCTAATTTTTAATTACGAAATTTGTTAACGTGGTCTTCTACCTTGTAATGAACTAATGTTTATATTAATTTATGTTTTGTCAATTGTTTATTTATTTCTCGACTTATTGTTACTATTGCGAAATCGTCAATTTGGATGTATGAAAATTAGAAGATTTGGAAAAGTTTGGAATTTAAAATTCCAAGTATGAGATTTTGGAAATTTTTTACAATGTATTTTTTTTTTATGTATATATATTTGGGGGGTAAACAACTCTTAAATTGTTGCGTTCGTTTGGCATTCGCATGAAACACCTTGTGAAACTATATTTTTTAACTGTTCAATCTTTTTCATATATCGGATTTTTAGTGGCTAAATTCGAATCTGAAATCACATCTTGAAAATTCAATATAAGGAACGAAAACTCGAAAAATTACTTGAATAGACAGTAACTCGACATGCCACTTTCAAAATACAATAAAATCAACTCCTGACATTTATTGTTAGTTATGTGAAGTGAATTAACCACGTTAAAAATATTAAATTGAAAATGAAATTGTTTAAACATATATTTAAAAAAGAAGTATTGAAAAATACAGTGATCGCATTCATTGTACGCAAAAAATTACTATTACTTATTATATATTTGATAATTTGAAATCTACAAATTTGAAAATTTGATAATTTGTGTATTTCAATAATTTGAAGAGTGGAACCTATTAAACGTAAAAATTAAAAAATAAATCGACACGTTTACCGTTAAAGTAAAATTGCAATACTAACACGAATCGCAAAAAACAGTTGAAAACGAAAAATTAAAAAAATTAACACGGAAGAATGAAACAGCTGAGAATGTTCAGTCTTCGTGTGAAACCGATGTAGGGGATTCCTGAAAACGAGGTCAAAAACCTAGTTAACACCTCGTACACACAAGTCATCCTGGATGTCAAGTTGCCCGTCAATGAGCATTGTTGCTACCTCATACTATGACGTCCGCTCTTCTGTCTAGCTTGCACTTTTCGTCGGGCACGCGTTTCACGAGCAGAGCAACGGTAATCCAGTCATGCTTGGAAGGTGCATTTTTTGCCCTTGTTTAGCCTATCACTTCGAAGGAAAAAAAAAGAAAACAACGTCTCTGTTTGCGAAGAAACTGAATTGTAACGTAGCAAGGTTCGTTCAATGACTTTGTTCCGTCAGAAGTCAGAACTATACGGGGATAACTTCCTTGGGACTTAAAGTTTGTAGGTATGTCTTAAGAAATCAGGAATTGACAGTCGAGCCGTTTATTTTGAAACTGAAGCAAGTGTATTTCTAAAAAAATTAAGATAATGATAACAATAGATAAAACTTAATGTGATATTTTTATGTGTAAGCAATCTGTAGTGAAAATAATTCAGATTCCCTAATATTTGGGTGATCGAAGTTTGGGTGATTAACAGTATTGGAAAGATGTCTATTTTGAAGGTGGTGCAAGTTCAACTGAAGTTGAAATTATTGTTAGCAGAACATATTACAATTTAGCTCAGGTAAATTTTACTCACACTGACAATACTGTGAAAAACTACAAATTGTGTAATATTGGTGGTAGAGGTAACCTTAATATGAGCGAGGATATACTGTAGGTTTGTCTAAGTATCATTGCTGATTTCTATTACCAGCTTGCAAGTAAATTCTAGTTCAGTTTCTAATAAGTACTCAACAAAGTTGACACAATTCTTATTTTAGTATCGTCGCACAAAACTCCTTAATAGTATATATAAAAATTAATTACGAATTGTGGATTATTTTAATAAAAAATATATGGCTCAAAACGATTTCAACAAAAATGTAATTGCAATGCATCTGAAAGTGAAGTTGATAGCTGATAATAAAAAATAAAAATACTTTTCTGGATAATAACGACATTCCAATAAAATCTTCGTTCAATAAGAAATTGTATTAGTTGAAAATTTGAAAATCTGTGAACAAAGAGCTACGAAAATCTGAAGATTTGAAACTTCAGTAATTTGCAAATGTCAGAATTTGGAACTCTGAGAATTCGAATATTTAGGCTTTCAGAAATTTTTTAATTTGGTACTTTTGAAATTTGTGTGAAAATTGAAAAATTTCGATTATGAAAGCTTTAAAACACAAGTATTTGAAAATTCGAAGATTTCTAAATTTGCTAATTTGGAAATTTATAACTTAAAACTTTAGAGACATGATAATTTCAAATTAGTTTATTACTGAGAACAACTTGACCCAGCATTCACCATTCATGTCACTATCATACTATTCGTTATGAGTACTAATAGAGATACCTTTAACCTAAATTAACTCGTATTCATTACAATCATTGTTTATTTTAATACCTGCCAACATATTTCATCTCGAGGGTGCTCTGAAAGAGTTCTTTCATGCTTATAAACGAGATTTCATTAAATCGTCAACAGTGATTTTAGCAATATACGTGTTGCAAGTTGTCATGATGCACGAATTCCTTCGAGAGATGTTGTGGCACAGTGACCCATTCCATGACGAAATACATTTCGAATTAGTCGATTGGCAGCTTCATGTTATTTTATGGGGTTCAAAAACTTTCATTTCTTTTAAATGATGTAGTAGAACTGCATTGTTGCATTCCAGAATTGAAGTAGTAGAACTTTTCTTATTAACACTCGTACATTATGTCATATACAGAAAATTTTCTTAGGTTATGCAAAATTATTATTAAATACATCGATAACGATATATACATAGCAACTGATTTGTTACTATCGTGATAATAATCAAATTGTTTGATGAGTGATTAAGGGCCGTGCGAACGTTTATGTTAAAACAATATTCAAAGATTATTTATAATTTTTTTCAAGTTAAAATAATGAGTAGCTTCTCTGTAAGAAAAATTTTTAGTGGCTACAGACTTAAACGTCCTAGTGTGCCAGATATGTTATTCTGATGAAGTGTGACCGTTAAGGGTTAAAAGTTCCTTAAAAATGGCACCTTAGATCTGGCCATTTTTATCGTTTTTTCCCTTTTCTTCTTATTTTGATATTATAATTAGTCTCACGATTTTTACGTACAATGACTTTTCATATTTTTTAAACATCGTACAAGCAAAGTTTTCTAATTATTCTACTGTTTAAGAGAAAATTTATTTTTTAATTAGAACAAAATTTCTAGGATTTTACAAAATACTCGCATTAATCACTTGGAACTGGAAAATAAATATAATAAGATATTGTGAAAACATTTTATAAAATTAATTAAAAATAAAAATACTACTTCAATGTTGCAGTCAAAGTATTAAGTTCACAACGACAAATTACAAGAAAAAACCAAGAATTAAATGTTTAGTTCAAGATTTCGTTAGAAAGCTGAACGAAATGATAAAATTGACTTGAAGTCTCCTCAAAGATGCAACAATAATACCTGAAGAAGGACGGAATTTTAAAAAAGAACATTTCACAAAAGCTGGATGAACAAAAAAGTGGCTTGATGCAATAATGACAGGTTGGAGGTCGACAGAAGAGAGTGTCTAGAAAGGGCTAATGGTACTTCAAGTGACAGGCCGACCTCGACTCAACCTGGTCTGATACATATCTATCCTAAATCAACACAGTTCTCAAGCAGAAGCTTTCCCCGACTTTTTCTTTATTTATTCTTCGGCTTTGCATTCTTTTCCAGTTTCCAATTTGCATTTTTGTTGGTCCAATTGGGAACCAAGTGTAAATTATGTTCTCTTGCAGAATCTACACTAATCAAATATTAGATATAAACATATGTAGCAGTTGTTGGCAAGAAATTTCTTATTGAAGAACTTCATTTCAGTAAAATGAAGTAAACTGTGATAAATTGTAACTTTTTATGGTCTCTAAATAGAAGAAGAAATTAATAAAATAGAAAAGTTTCTCAAACTAAAAAATTAAATTTCGAACTAAAAAAGTTTTAACATTAATTCTATAAATTTTATTTGAACTTTGGAGCGTGCTTTTAGTTTAGTTTAACTTTCAGAAGTAAATCTTTAAATTGTTAAATCCTCAAATTTTCTAATTTTCTAATTTTTTAACTTTGTAACTTTGTAATTTTTGATTTGCAAATTTCCAAATTTGGAAACAAGTTGGACAGTACATTATACAAGAAAATACAATTATTTAATATGTCGCAACTTACATAATTACGTAACGAATACATGAATGTCCAGCACCTATGGAGTTAATGTCGCTTAAATCGAAGTCAAGGTTTTCATGCAACCATTAACAAAGACACGAAACATAGAATACGTAACATACACACATATCTACACCCACCTTTTCTTTAGAACATATGATGTAGCAATAACATTATTAACAGTAGATCTACAGATCTTCGATAAGCAGTTACTTCTAGATCAGAAACAATGTACACCAATGAATAAATGAGGGATGAAACATAAATCAATTTACACAATTATATTTCATCTCAGCAAAAATTAAAACGTTGGCTGCCACGCTGAAGCAGTTAAAAATTCCATTACAGTAGTATTTTTATCTTCAACAAATCTTACAAAATATTTTCACAATATTTACATTATATTCGTAGTTTCATATAGTTAATACGAATATTTCCAATTAGTGGAGAAATTCTTAATTATACAGATTATAGATTCGTATGCAAATTCAAGCGTCATGCGTGGGTAGTCAAAGTGTTAATACACGTTTCGACATCTTAAAAATTTCTACAACTTAAAATGAGAAGTATATGCGTCATTTTGACGTGTTCCGTAATGTTAAACTGAGTGTAACAATTTCAGTACAATAAGTGGAGCATAATAACTTTAGTCATCGTACTGTTAGCTGCAGTTGCGTGGGACACCGTGTATAACGTCGTTTCTTATTGTTGCCGTATATTTTCATCCCTAAGCTTCCTGGAAGTGCCCTCCTGAATTCGTCCTGAATCCGTGGCGTGCAACGAGCCACGATATGAGTAATGATGCGTGCTCGTGTTACAGGGGTGGATACGGCAAGTCATGGCCCCGAGTATCCCTATAACCCCATACATGCCTCACCGGGCAGCTGCCTCCAACCAGCTCTCCCATGGGGGTTTGTGAAATAGCCGAACTAACATGGCGGAACACGTACGACTCCAAATATTGATTCCCTCTTGGGACCTACGGACGACTTGGATCGTTCAGAAAAATTGTTCCGTTTCCTCTGAATTCCAACGGACAAAGGCACATCGATTTTTCCATTGAAATCCTTCTGTATTCGTGCACTTTCATTAATATCAGATCTTAACACGATCGCACGCGAGTTAACTCGTGTTTTAATGATCAAACCTTGTTGATCCATCATGAGTTAACTTGCGTTTAATCTTTTTAAATGCTTTTCGTGTTTAATCGTTACTGATTGATCATGAGTTAACTCGAGTTTTAATGGCCAAACGTTGATCCATCATGGGTTAACTTGTGCTTTACTGTCTAAACGTCGTTGATTGATCATGAGCTAACTCGAGTTTTAGCGTCCAAACAGTCACGAGTTAGAAATACCTCTAAACCAGTCAAATAATCGGTTCACAAGTTTCTTGATTTCAAATTAAAAAATTTGCTAAGACACTTTTCTTGAAATCTGTGTTGCTCTTTTTGGAAAGTAAGAATTAACGTGTATATTTAATTATATTTGTTTGGTTATTTTTCAACTATACTTTTAATTTGAAATTACGTGTGCATTGTTCGCTGATACGGTGATCGTTAGTGTTAAATGTCCCAGTGACTTTGAAACACATACATTGGGATAATATGGAAATTGTTAGTTTATCGAGAAACAGTTATGAATCTGATGTTCGACCGCTTAAACAATAAAAATTAGAAGAATTTGATAATAAAAGTGACTTTAAGGAAGAGTGGATTGTAAAACAATAGTCGATGATATGAGACAGCTCCTGCATGAAATTGCCGATCAACAATAAAAAAAAATGGAAGTAATTAATTATTGGATAGTGAAAATAGGTTTTTGCTAGACCAACTTGTGATTCAGAGTCTAAATATAAGTTTACACTTCAATTCAATTCATTTATTTATTCAATGGAATGTTGCATTCAACGCATCTTGAAAAATTCTATTTACAAGTATAAATAGTCAAAAACATACATAAATGTTATAATCACGTTTATATAATTCAACTCCACAAATAGCCGAAAGTTCTCGGAATACAGGAAGACAGCGAATGTTGGCGGGTGAACCGTTTTATAAAAAGAACAAAAAATATTAGATTTCACAAATTAAAAATTAGTCAAATTCATTAAACTCGTCATGTAGAAAGAAATTCGAAAGGAAGAGTGTTTAAAAAGAAATTGTCATATTAGAAAGAAAAGAGAAATCAAAATTTTATTGAAAACCTTGATGACTATTAACAAAACTTTCCGCAGTAATAAACTAGTAAATAAATGCATTTTTCATGAGTGTACAACCTACAAATAAAATTTTCCACAAAGAAGACAATAAATTATTGTATGTGTAAAAACTGCAACTTATATGTAAAGATAATAATCTGTAGCATTGTTTTTATTCTATTCTTACGTTATACCGTAAAAGAAAACAGGTAATAGCATTTTATTCATAAGAGTAAACCAGCTAACAATGAAATGGGTTCATAATTTTGAGTAGCAGTGTATATACATATTATTCATATCACTGTTGCGTAGATGTGGATCATAATTAACCCGGTTAGCATCTTCTGAAAGTTAATGGAATAAATAGAAAAATTTTTTGTTCGCGACGTGAGAAGAAATTCGATAATTTGGATAGCTCATCTAGCTCCAAAATGGAGGCCTCCTGAAGGGTCCGTTCTGAATTCTAAATCCACTTTGGCCGACGTTAGTCACGGTTGTTGTTACGCATCGATCCAGTAGGATATTATTTCTTTTCTTTCTCTATGCACGTTCGTGACGAATTGAAACGGAAATTAGTACAACACTTGAAATAAATTGCATTCGGACGTTTTTGACGCCATCCAATAATTCTGCCGCTATTTAAAATTGGTACTGTTAACTGCGAATGAACAACATTGATATTAACAACAGTAATCTTTGTTACTGTAATGCGTGTCTATTATTTTATGTACTACCAAGTACTTGTTAGATGGTGACATTAAATAGTTGTACCAATGAATATGGATCAACTTTATATATTTTCTGATTTTATATCATTTACTGTAATATTATCGAAGTTTATATTATTTTTATTTGATTTTTACGTTTTATGAAAGTGCTATTAGAAAATGATACGGTTGAACATGATACAGTACTGATTATTGTAATACTGTTTAAGATATGTAAGCAATTTTATGTATATTTTAAATAAATTTTTCCCTATTTTTACACAAATATAACAATTAATAGCAATAAATAAGATTGTGGCATTTATGTGATATTTTGAAATATTTCAAAACCTGTGCTTGTGAACGACATTCTAGTATTTTATAAAATTTATCAATGTATCATTCAAAAAGAAACTTGTAAAGGGTTCATTTGATCCCTTTAGTAGTTACAGTATTAAAATATTACATAAAACATTTGCATCTGCGATGCTTTTTCCAAGTTTTGACCAATAGATCATTTTATCCTCTTGCACTATAACGACGAGCTACACTCGTGACGTACTCTTCTTATATTTTTCTTCTCATTTCTTATATTTTCAATGCTAATATTCGATTTAAGTAGAACTGTAATTCAGTCAGTAATAGTGCAATAGTAATACTGTAATGGACATGAGATTTTAAGTCTACTTAATCGCACTGATACGTTGACTGCCATACTGAAGCTTTGATTAGATACTACTTTTATTTCCAACAAATCTTACTAAATATTCTCACAATATTTTGTTATACATATTACTCATTATCCAAGTAGTTAAATGTGTTTTTCCTAATAGTTAAGCGGACAAAATCTTAATAATATAGATGATAGATTCATACGAAAATTTAAGCGTCACCCATATGTGGATGACGCGGCAGTCAGTGTTAATATTGTGACAGTAAATACTTCATTATCTCTGAAGCATCGTAACATAAGGGGTTAATTACCAATTTTTATAAAATGAAATAAACAATTGGTCACAAATGGTAACGTGGTCGCTAATGGGTACAATTACCTGAGATGACACAGTGCTACAGTCTACATACATAATTAAGTGCATCTCCATATAATACACGGTGGGTGGCCACTGAACAGATTTCTTTTTAAAAATATAACACAGACAGTTTCATTAGTTTAACAATGTTACTGATACTTGATATATTCTGGAATAAAAGGCGGGTGTGGACATAAGTGCATATGTATCAGGTTAGTGGATAAAAACCTTGACTTCAATTTAAGCGACGTTATACTAGATGTTGCATTTTATGTATTTAGGATTATAAATAAATAATGCGCAGTGACGAAATATTAAGTGATTGTGTTTTCTTATAAAATATAGTGCTTAACGTATTTGAGTTTTACTTTTAATTATATTTATTATTGTTAACAAATATTATATTCTAACAAAATGTACAGTATAATGTATAAACAACGCAGTGACAATGTATACAATATAACATGTTGTAAAGAAATACAAAGCTATTATAATGTGAAAATAATAGTAACAAAATATACATACAATACACTATCATATAGAAATAACATATTGTAATAATATATAATATATCGATAAAATATAATGTATAAACAATATGTTAGAATATCACTAAACCTACCAGCACATAATTCATACTTACAATGACATTAAAAATGAAATTGAAAATAAATAAATATACAACACAATATAAATCAATATACACATTAATTTTTTATTTCGGTGAAAATCAATGTGGCTTTCAAGAAAATTGCCTTAACAAACTGTGTGACTTATAATACAAAAATCGTGTGTCTGTTATTTGACCGCTTTGGTCGTTTCAGTGTTAAAATTATAAAATATGGAACGTTTGTTTGAATATAATATTAGCGATCAGACGATACACGCATTAACACATCCGTCCCCATCTAACGGCAATTATAATCAATTTTTACATCATCATTAAACTTCGCCTCGCGTTCATGTGTTTTATTTAAAAATTTCAGCGTTTTACATTTTCATGTAGTTGAACCGTGCATATTATAATAATTTTCGTTCTTGATATTTTTCATGACGTCACTTGGACCACGGATCCTCTCCCACAACATATAATAATTTGGCCAGCCACTGTAGTTTGTTTAAATTTACGAAGAAAGTGAAAGATGTGAAGAAAGTAGGTGTGTATGTTAAAAGTAGTGCGCACACGCATGGCGGATGCGGCCATGCTTTCACGATCGTCCCCCAAGAGATTTCAGTCGTCCACGCACGTATACGCACCATGCACCGCCCGCGCACGTGGCAGATGTTCCATTTTATATATTCACGCATGCGTTTTGTGTCTTGCTTCTCCACCATTCACGATTCCGCTATCCCCATCCAGTTCGACGTCCGCTTATATCTGCCAACTGAGCCTTTCGTTACATCCTCGATTCATTCGCAACCTACAAATCGTTGAAATCTCTCTTCCAGCTTTATATCCGAGGTGGAACGAGGTAATCTGACATTTCATATTTTGATTTCTGTGCAGGTCGGCCGAGCAAATTTTTATGGATAGATTTGAAGAATTTCAGAATTTGGTAATTTAGACTTTTTGATAATTGAGAATTGATTTTTTGATAATAATTTTGTAATTTGGAGATTTGGAAATTTATATTTTTAGAAAATTGAAAATTTGGTAATTTAGAGATCTGACAGTTGGAAATTCTAGAATTTGATAATTCAGTAATTTGGAGATGTAAAGATATGTAAATCTATGTATTTAGGAACTTAAAAATTTAAATATCTGGAAATTTAAATTGTGAAAATTGAAAACTTAGAAACATGCAGATTTGATCATTTGGAAATTTTGAAACTTCAAACTTTAAAACTTGAAGATTGTGGGTTTGATAATTTAGAAATTGTTAAGTTTAAAAATCTAAACTATTATGAAAACATGCATTAATTTCAATTCTTTATCTCCTAAAAAAAACTTATAAAATTTTTTAAAAGACAGTATACATTTCAAGAAATTTTAACAAATTCCATAAAGTAAAAAAAGAACTTGACACTTACAAATTAAATTATCCTTAAAATAGACATAGTTTCATTCAAAAGTTATCATTTTCATTGTTAATATATTTTAAACTCTAGATGTAATATAAAACCGTTTATAATATCAAAACATATAAATATTACTTTCATCATTAAATTTCAATCATTATCTTTTTACAATTTCAGTCAAAGTTACATATGATTTTTATGACTAACGTGCTTTAAAATACACGCAACGATTTTTTTTATTACAGAAAAAATATATTATACCATTTTTTAAGTCCTTATTAACTAAATATATATACAACTGTATATGTATAGAATAGTCCGGTTAAAATTATCATTTTCGTTGTCAACACGCATTAAATTATAATACATTATACAATAAGATATAATATATTTTCATAACATGTATTACATAATATAGTTTTAATAAAATTTAATAAAACAAATTATATTCTATAAATGTAACGTATTCCAATATATTACATATTATATTTACATCTAACATGTTATATGTGAATTATAATTTTACCCTATTTTTTTTTCTATACATAAAAAAGCTTTTTACATATGATTCTATGAATATATTAGGATATGTACTTTTTCAAGAATAAAATGTATGATACACTATAAACAATAAGAAAAGAAACAAATTTCAAAAGAAAATACATTAGAAAATAATTAGTGTAAACAAAATAAATGCAGTCTTCTTCAATCATTAATAACCGCATATAATTCTGTTCAAAGACACCATATTGGTAACCAACGCGTTTCAAAATATACACATAATAGAAACCTATTCAAATACGAAAGATTACATGATACTTTTTAAACGATTACTATTTATATGCAGTTCCGTCAAAAAATACAATTTGCGTTAACAACATTCTATATGTATATGTACATAACAATACAATTTTAATTATCAACGCGTTTTAAAATCTTTTCAGTAACAAAAACCACAAATCTTTTTAACCAAAACTTACACATGTTGAAAAGTACGATTTCCGTCAACAAGACGCTTCAGAATACGTACACAACGAAAAGCTCTTTTAATAACAGAAAACATTACCGACAAAGGCATCGATAAAAAAAATATATCGTGTCGATCTAAAACGAATGGGACCAGCACACCCAAAGCGTTCCGGGCTGCGAGACAATGCTATGATAATTTATTCGTCGGATATAAACTTTTTATAAGATCCACCGTGTAATCCATCATGCTTCGTCAAATTGGTACAAGCGCCTTTGTATGTCGGCGGGTAACATGCACAGGCGTCTTTTTATTCTTCAATGTTCCTTTTCACAAAAGCACTGGTCTCGTGCGTGAAGATCGCGATTCGCGCGAGCCACATTCATGTAACCGCAGGAAACAATTTGTAATAGTGTTGGGCGATTTCGTGTTAAGAATAAATTTACATGTAATCGTGAGGCATTCTTTCGAATGCAACTTTGTATCGGGCTACATATACTATATATGCATATGTATATATTTTAACGTCGTTTTGCAATTCCGCTGAAACGAAGATGTAACATCGCGATACGCGATTATTCATATAAGCTTTCTGGTGCAGTGAACCTGTCTTGCAAATTAATCTCCTGACATTCAATCAATTAGTTGTCCGCTAACAACTGACCAATTAACATTAGATGCGTACATAATTTTATTACGTTCCTCGATTTGAAGGGCATTTGATTTGAATTATTTCTTTTATGGAATACCTGCATGTATGAAGATAAATATACCTGTTAACACGTTCTATTAGGGACCCGTTTATTTAATTATATTAAAAATGATCGATAAAGCGATCCTCGTTAATCTTGGTCGTTAACGAGGTCAAATATCCAAGTTAAAAATTATTACAATGGTTATTCTTATATTGAGATGTTCGTTAACAAATATGATAGGAATTTTAAGATGTCAAGTTACCTACACATTTATTTTTACAATTATCAGTTTCATAATTTAATTTTAAATGAAGTGATCTCTTGATTAAAGATGACATGTAGTGAAATTAAAGTCTCAAGTCTTATATTAAGGTGTTCATTAATAAATATGAGATTTCAGGACTATAAGTTATTAAATACACACGTATTGTTAGAATTATCAATTTCATCAATTTTATAATTTTATTAAAAATGGCATATAAAGCGATCTTTTATATAAAACCTTTAAACACTGAAAGTAAAAGTATTTTATTCACAGTTTCTTTGGCAATCAAGTCAATGATCTTATGTTAAGGTGTTTATTAACAGATATGATAGAGATTTAAAAAAAATAAGTTAATAAATGTAGACGTACTTCTAAGCTCATCAATTTCCTTAAAAAGAATGTATAAGTGTATGATAATTCATTAACGTTAAGAAGAAACGTGCAACTAATAGTAAAGTAATAAAAAAACAAAAAGATTGAAATTTATTTTTCACCTATTACAAAATTTATATTCTAACATTTAATATAAAGGTTGCATAAATGATATGAAAAAAGTACAAATTTATTGTTTAATTTTTATACAAGCAATTACATTATAATAATTGAAGTTTATTTTTCAATATTTAACATTAGAGTTATGTTATAAAAATTGAAACTTATTCTTTACAGAATTGGTGTCACGTTACAGAAATTGAAACTCATTTGTTAACAATGAATGTAAAGAGTTGCGTTATAAAATTTGAAACTTGTTGATATCGACTGTAGAGTCATATAAAAATTAAAATTAAACGAAAAGAATGATAGAAAATTATAAAAATATATTTAATAATTGACGTAGAAAATTAAATTTAGGGAAGAAAATTAGCGTTCACGTTTGAAATCGATCGAACGTTACGATGAATAAAACATTGTACGATAAAGACATTCCTTTAGCCTCGGTTGGAACCCGTACGTTATTCTTCATTTTCTCTTACTAAATTTTAAAGAATAGTGTGACGCCCATGGAATTTGTGCTTTCTTTTGTCGACCGACTCATTAATCACACAATGCCGTACGTCGAGTAGACTCGATCGATCGACGTCGAGATAGTCGCGTAATGAGCTTCGGTGCTCTTGTTAGCCTGGGCTGCTGCTTTGTAAAACGAACTTATTATTGCAGAACCGAATTAATTTCCTACAATCAACGATGCACTGAAACGAATAAGCGCACTGTAAATTGCGGTGAATTCCAACGACCACTCCCCAATATTCTTTCTTCTTCCATTAACAAAGATAAAAACTTATCGAAGTGAAACTTCAAATCGTCTTTCAAATATCGGACGTTATTTCTGTAAACTTTTATTAGAATATGGAATCATTTCAACGTTAGGACTATTGTACGTCAAATATATCAGTTATGATTTGTTCGAATAATTTCAACTATGAATTCATCGTATGAATAATTTTAATACGTACATTATTGGAATATTCAAAGCGTTCTAAATAAAAACTTTCGAATATTCGAAATAATTCGATTAATTCGAAATTTAAACTTTTCGAGAAATATGAGTACATGAGACTTTTGATATATAGCCACGAGGGTGTAACGAAAACAGATGGTTGAAGTAGGCAAATTTTCTAATTTGCAAGTTTTCATGGTTTCAAGTTTTCAAGATTTCTAATTTTCAAGATTTAAAGTTTTTAAGTTTTCAAGTTTTCTAATTTTCAAAATTCATTGTATCTATGTCTTCAAACTTTCAAATTTAGAAATTTAAATACTAATAAATTTAGGAATTTAGAAATATAAAAACATAGAAACCTTCTTTATAAGTTGAGAAATTTAGAAATTTGTAAATTTACAAATTTATGATATTTGTGTCCATATAACCGGTCATTATTGTACAAATTTAAGTTACAATAAAAATTATCACTAACAGAGCTTCATAATTTCCTATTCCTCATCTAAGCAGAGCTCTTAGCGCAGGAAAATATCGAGTCTTAACTGTATTTGCTATAGTTAAAAATACTACAATTAGTATTATAATACATAATTGAATATTTTTAATAGTACTGATTGATAAATTAGTGACAAATTAAAATTTAATAAGTATATATTTAATTGTTATTCTCTTACTCGAAATAATTATTTTCAGCTTCGACTTTCTACAGCTGGTAAAACAGGCAAATTTATGAAGATCAATCGTTATTAAAATTTATTTGTAACTCTTGCTTTAAAAATTTGCAATAATCAACAAATTCGATTTATGCGTTCAATAAATATATTTATATTTAAAATAAAAGTGGCATATAACATGATGAATGTATATAACATTCCTCTTTTAAAATTTCAACAGAATTTTAACATATCATTCACATTTTATGTAATGCTTGATGCATAAAATTTCTTCTTTCAACTCAGCAATAGATTAACACAAAGTATACGTTTTATGAAAAAGAAAACATATTTATTCAATTCAAAAAATGTATTTCTCGTATATTCAAATTTTTTCTTTAATTATCCCATACTTAATGCAATATTATGCAAGTCACGCAGTGTGCACATTTCTTTGTAACTAAATATGAAATGTACATTATCCAGAAGCTTTCTTCACGTGCACATGCAGCCAGCCAAAAAAGTATCTCATATAATTGCATCATTTAAAAGAAGCACACATCATACTGCATTACGTTCATTATACTGTTTATTGGAATGCTTACATATCCTGTAGGATTTTTATGACAACATTTCAATTCTCAAATTGTAATTATCGTAATAATAAAACTGGATGCGTCAATACTTTTTTCATACACGATGCTTTGATGGCAGTGTAATAATCAATCAAATTCATAATAGAAGCAAAATTATACACACAATACAACATTTATAACTGTCAACATGTTTTATATAAGAAAAAAGTGAGGGCAGGTGTG
Source organism: Megachile ligniseca (assembly GCA_945859555.1). Taxonomy (NCBI): domain Eukaryota; kingdom Metazoa; phylum Arthropoda; class Insecta; order Hymenoptera; family Megachilidae; genus Megachile; species Megachile ligniseca. The sequence continues at coordinate 1,867,808 of OX243785.1, forward strand.
GGAAAATTTAATCTGAAATTAAGATGTCGATCAACTTGATAATAGATGTAAAACTATACAAATGCAAAATTTATTACTATCAAAACGATGTTCTAGAGAATAACAATTACGGTCCGTTATTGGCAATAATGTTATATTAAAGTATAGGCAATTTATATGAAACAATGGCAGTTTTAAATGAGGACATATTTCACTACCGCTTTATTTTTTAATGTATCAGTAGCGATAATCTAGACAATAGTCAGCAAGATTTTAAAATAATTGTCTTCGAGACAAATTCACCAAATTTTTTATGAAATTTTCTTCTAAAATCTTTTAATATATTAAGTTGTTTAGAAGGTAAAATTCATGACATTTCAATGTTTGATTCCGTTTAGATAAACGCATACAAAAGCTGGAAGCTCATATTCTTAGTACATTATTAAGAATTTTATTACCTGATATAAACAGAGCTGATAAGAACATTCGTAGAGATAAAAGAAACGAATTTATATGAACATTTCAACCTAGAATGACTTCAAATATCTCAAGTCTAAAACATTTCAAGCACGCAACACTTCAAACTTGGAACACTCCAAGATATAAACGTTACAAGTTTAAAATTCTATAAACGCTTCAACCGTGAAATTTCAAATAATATCTGATATCTTTCAAGCTCGAAATGCTTCAACGTCAAAACGCACCAAATGCGTTTCATACCTGGAACAGTTTCAAATTGGAAATACTTCAAACTTTGAATGTTTCATATCTGAACGCTTCAAACTTAACACGTCTTAGTGTTTAAAACTTGGAATATTTGAAGTTTGAAACGTTTCAAGCTTCAAACACTGAACTTGAAATGATTCAAGAAACACTTGAAAAGGACGTGACAGTCATAGTACTTGAAATTTAAAACGTTTCGTGCTCGGAACATTTCAAATTTGAAGTATTTGAAGGTCATGATACCTCAGATTTGGAATACTTGAAACTTAAAACGATTTCCAATAGGGAGATTTTTCACTTGAAAAATTTGAAACTTCAAATGTTTTAAACATGGAACGTTTCAAACTTGGAGTATTTTTAAGTTTGAAACGCTTCAAAGTTGGAATATTTCGAGCGTGAAAAATTTCAAACTTCAAATGCCTCAAACATGGAACACCTCAAACTTGGAAGACTTCTAAGTTTGAAATGCTTCAAGCTTGGAATGGTTGAACATATCTCACATTTTAAATTTGAAATTCTTCAAGCTCAAAATAATTTAGGTTTAGAACATTTGAACTTAGGAGCGCGATAACAATTTGAGGCTTCAAACGTGGATCCCTTTGTGTTCAAACTGCTTCAAACTTTATTTATGTTTGTGATAAGTTGTCAAGAATTTAATCTTTACTAACTCTGAATGTTTGAAGCTCCAAATATTTATAATTTTGAAACACTTAGAACTCGACATGTTTGAAGCCTGAACTGCGTCAAATATCAAGATGATTAAAGTTTGAAACGCTTTCAGTTCTAAACGGATTAAACTCAAGATTATTAAAACTCAAAACGCTTTCACTTTGAAATGTTCCAAAAGGATTAAAGCTCAAAACGTTTTACTTTGAAATATTTTAAACGTCGAATGTTTGAAATTACGAATATGTCATATTCAGAACGATTATCAAACCAATTAAACTTAAAATGATTCAAACGTTCGAAGTTTAAAGTGCTTGTTCAAATTTTGAATGTTTAAAGTTGTGAACGTTTCATATCCCAAACGTTTCAAGTTCAAAATGTTTCAAACTTGAAACGTTACAAATTTATAGTGTTTGAAATTCAAATTGCTTGAGACCTGGAATGTTTGAACTGTGAAACGCGTCATACTCCAAACGTTTGAACTCGAGAATGCTTCAAACTTGGAATGTTTGAAATTCTAAAAAATTCACATTCAAAACATTTGAAGTTTGAAACGTTCAAGGTAACCACTCCGTCACGAATAATATAATATAAACTTATATATTAATTATACATGAATAATATAATATAAACACTTTCGCCAAAAGATGTTTTAACAGTCTCTGTCCAAGATTCAATATTATACCCTTATTTGATCAAATATCTGAAATTGTATCAGCACACAACAATTCTAAATATAACTAATATTGTGTAATTTGATCTTTACGTAAAGTGTAAAAAAAGCTTGTTTCAAAAGCAAATAATTACGATATTACGTTCTTGATCCGACATAAAGCAAATATGAGGTAATGGTTCGAGTAAGCCAGCGTTGGCCACTCAACACTTTACTTATCAAATAAAAATGAAATTTTTTCGGGCGTTGAAAGTGCGACACTAGATTACAACGTTGTTACGACAACCAGATACTGCAACGTTATTACGACAAGCAGATACAGCAACTTTGTTTCGATGACCAGATACCGCCACGTTGTTCGAAAGAATATTACGAAAGTGTCCACGTCCGACTACTCGAACGACAAAAAAGAAGAATTAAAATCGAACCTGCGTACTCTTCGATAATTACACGTCATCGAACGCAATTAGTATTGTGAATAGAATTTTCCACCGATCCATAATCGATCGCAATCCTCGTGTATATCAATTTCCGCGAGGATCGAAAAATGTTTATCGGCCGATCGTTATCGATAGGAATGCTCTTAAAGAGACCGGTGATGACAGGTTTTTTGCTTTTCCCGATTAGAAAAAATAAACGAGAAACGGAGAAAAAAAGAGAGAGAGAAAAGTTCGCGGATACGCCGACATTTTAAAAAGGTTTTAACGAGCGAACCTTCGTCAAGCGTCGATACGAAACACGACGTATAGTGGATAGCGGCAGGCTAGACGCGCACAGCACTCTGCGGCCGCCGCGACGCCAAGTAATTAAATGCAGAGAAGAAGGGGAAACGAAGGGCTGGTCAGGATGGTGGGGTCCCAGGGCAAGGGAGGGAAGAAGTAGCGAGGGCGTTCCTGAAGCCACTCCCCGAAGTCCTACGGGACTAAAATCTGGCTTTCGAACGCTGCTCTACCTGAATAAAGAATTCTACGCTCGAAATTCAAATTCTTCTTCGAACCTTATAACTCTTATACTCTACTCTTGGCTGTTTACGAAATACTCAGACCATTGCTGGACCACCTTATTTTGGATCTACCTTTTTAACGCATTGAGTACTACAAGCGCATACATGCGTTTGCGCATGTGAGGGTATATTATAAAAATTTAGGTTATGTTGATATTACGAGTTCAAGAATAAGCAGAATTATATTCTTGTATAGGTATTAATAACATAAATGTATAGAATATAAAACATACTTATTTCAATACAATAAATATTAACAAATAGTAAATTACTATTTACACAATAATAAGTTAATATTAATGTTTAATAATTCGGTTTCAAGTAAAATCGTGTTTTGTGCCGATGGCGCTTAGTGACTGATGAATGTCATCTTGTCATGTTATGACATACTAGTGGAAAAACACAATACTTACGAAAAATTTGTAACAAATAAGACTAATTTGAATTTTATATTATTTAATAAATCTGAAACTATTTTACTGTTTAAGAAATTATTCCTTTGGAAGTTTGAAACGCGACAAATTAGCTATTTGAACTATAAAAAGTAATGATTTTTAAACTTAAGATTAAAATTAAAGAATATTTAGATCTTCGGATTAAGAAAAGGAAATTAGGAAATTAGAAAACTTAGAAATACGGAAATGTTAATTTTGCAACTGAGGAAACTTGGTAATATAAAAATTTCGCTGTACTGAAGAAGGGTACAGAAATTTCGAATTTACGAATTTACATATTTTCAAGTTATAAAATTTAATAACTTGGAAATATAGAAATTTAGGAAAAACTGTAATTTGAAATGTGAAGATTGAAAACTTTGCTGAGTTGAAAATGAAAATTTAGAAATTTGACAATTTAGAAATGTGAAAATTTCAAATTTTACAATTTTCAGTTTCCAACATCAGAAACTTCAAATTTAGGATGTCTAAATATTTTGAAATTTAAACTTAGAAATTTAGAAATACAGAAATTTAGAAATTTAGAAATTTAGAAATTTAGAAGTAGAAATTTAGAAATATAGAAGTTTAGAAATTAAATCTAGAATTATATATAGAACTTAGAATCTAAGAAACTTAGAAATTTGGAAATTCAGAAGTTAAAGAAATTCAAAGTCCAAAATTACCAAACTTGAATTGAAAAACTGTCTACCCATCATTATTCGCGATGCACCTCACTTTCGTATACTGTGCCCTTGCGGGCACAATTGCCCGTCACTATCTAACATCACAAAATAGCGAATCATCGCTTTTACCAAAAACCTCATAGTATGCCCATGTAGTCTTTTAGTTACGTGACCATATACTACAATATAGGCTCTCATAAAACACCCTATAATGAATCCATCATCCGTTATTTCCACATATTACAGTAACTCTACACTTCCGTTTATCTCGATTCGTAAAGTTAAACTCTAAACTGTCTACTCGTTTAAAATTAGTTTTAAAAATCACTTCAAAATATTCTGTAAAAGTAGATTTCGTTGGTTTAAAATTATTTTTAAAAATCACTTCAAAATATTTTATAAAAGTACATTTCGTTGGTTACAATTTAACGCGACCTGACAGCAAAGTATACAATGTTCTGCATTCACAATGGCGTTCCAATTCGTTTATCGTTATTTTCGTAGCTACAAGATAAAATGTCTCGACGAATTTCGCTTGTACATCACCTGATATTCTTCACCCTTCGCATTATGCAGCAATTGTGTAATCGAAATTCGTTCTAGTGCACTCGATGCATCGTTCCTTTATGAAATTTAATGCAGCTGCAACACGAAAAGGTTAACATGTTTGCTACCGTCTGACTCTGTTTCGAGAATCAGACGTCACTTGTGACAGCGATCATTTTTTATTCTACAGCCACATGAACAAATAATACGTGCTCTGAACTAAACCAATTCTTAGCCACCTTCTAAGGGACAACCATAAAAATAGACGAATATTTGGTGTACATTGCTGTACGCTCTAAAAAATTGAAAATGATGTAAAAATATTTCATGATGATCGGAAATTAGCTATTGATTGACTAACATTTAAAATTATACAAATTTTGTATACTTAAAATCATTGAAATTTTGTAATATTTGAAGTTATAAAAGTTTCGTAATATTAAAAATCATGAAAATTGTGTAAACATAAAATCATTGATATTTTGCAATAACTAAAATCATAAGAATTTTTCCTACTTAAAATCATTGAAACTTTTTAATATTTAAATTTATAAAAATTTAGTATACCAATAGTGTTCATTAATTGTTATCACTACTTCAGCTATCAATGAATTGTTATTTTTTACAACTAACTACAAACCAGTTTCAATCAAATTTTTTGCTAAAACGTTTGTGTATGTTTTCATAAAATCTTGAAGTTCAATCCAATATACAAGTTGCAGTGCTTTTATGTCAAATCATATCTAACATTTTATATCCAGAAATCAATTTGATACGCAATGACATAATATATTTCTTATATATTTAAATCGAAAATTTGATATGCAATCATAATATAGGTATAATCTGCTACAACTGACACGCATCCATTTCCCATCACGAATTCTAACGAATGGTTTATACTAGTTGTGTTAATCAAATTAAAAGTTTCAAAAACATAATATGATACAATCAGCAAGATACGACACAAGTATTATTTGACTATAATTCACGTTACAAAATTGCGTCGGAAAATATTTTGCAATCGGCCATTTAGTATGCAGCAAACTAATACGATTTCAACTATGTTAACATTTTTCTCTCTTTCTTAAATATGTACCTTTTTATCTGAGTTGCTACTGAATTACCTGTCAATCCATGCAACCTATAAAAATATTTCAACCAAGAAAGTGGTTAATGAACGCATTTAGCGAACACGTTTATGGTAATTAGACGCAGCCGAGGCTTTGAACGTTGAAACTACCTTTTACAAATTGCAGCGTTAATTTGACACGCTTCAAATAGGATAGCGCATAAATCAGCTGTATTTAACTGTCGCTACTTTTTACCAGTGTGTCAAAACGTCTGCAATACGCAGCGAATGTCAGTCAAGTTTGATTGACTCTTTAATTAGAGACCCATACGGAAATCAAGCGTCTAAAGTAGTGCATAAACGTATTATATAATCAAAATTACATACATTAGTCACATAATACTGCGTGTGTGTAGAGTTTTTGTCTTTCTGTCGTGGACACCCTTAATATTTCTGTGATACACATGCAAGGTACTTTGAAATTCTGTTCCCTAATAGTTTCAGTGTAATTTCATACACATTGAGTGTAATTTTACATGCATTGAGCGTAATTTCATATAAATTGAGTGCGATTTCATATAAACTCGGTGTAATTTCATATAAACACAGTGTAATTTCATATGGATCGAGTGTGATTTCATTTAAACTCAGCGTAATTTCATTTAATCTGCATATTGTGCCTAAATGACATCTTCATATAATAAATACAATTGTACGATGATTAAAGCAGAAAATTAAGCTAAAATAGTGTTATCCTATTCACAATTATCTTACATGTGGATCGTTTTTTATCAACTTTTTCACAACCTTCAGCGATATAAAGTTTCAGTAAAAAAGTAGTAGTGCTCTTGATTGCGCTAATATATTTGTAGGAATGTGTTGGATAAGTCGATATCTGACGGCGTTAGATATGCAGTATTCAATTATTATAATTGCAGGAAAAAATGTGAGTCGATCATGTTATCGCAATCATTATACAGTACGTTTAACGTAATCTATAACATTTACGACTTTGCAAAAATAATTGGAGGAAAATGACCAAATAAAGAACAGTATACCTAATTATTATGACTTAATTGCCCGAATGATAGTGACAGGACATACTTTGTTGCTGTTTGTAAACTTTATAACGGTACGTAAATTTCATGTAGTTTATACATGCGTCATCATTTTATCACGCTTAGTTGTATTTTGTGTAACATACTTACCTGACAAATACATTTGTATTTATGACCTGAATACAGTATTTCGAACTTCGTGATATTTCCAACGTAGACACTTACCTGATATTTGAATATTTTTAATTAATTTTCCTTTTTTCGAAACACACGGATAAAGATATAAATCGAATGTGGATTTTGGTCATATAGCAAACACGTTGATGCAAACAGTTTATGTAATTAATGTAAACAGATATTATTTTCTTTTTTTTTCTAAATGTGATTATACGTACAACCAAATATTATAAGTATTGAACAGAATGAAAAATTTAGGGAATAAGAATAACAAAACTATTTGTATTTATTTAACATGAACATATTGGGCTTAAATGAATATTTCATATTTAGATATTATATTCCATATTAACTTTACTTTATGCTATTTTCATATTAGTGCAACGTTGAAAATCGTTTTGAATTTAAATATTTGAATAATATATAGGGTGTTCCAAAAATCGCACTGTAAATGATGGTGATTATACATACAAAAATATACCGAAAAAAGAAACAATGTGTGTAAAAATTTCAATGTGAACTATTTATGGTACACATGGTACTCAATGTGTTGAGACACCAATTACTAAATATAAGTTGCACTTACCAGTTTCAAGATCAACAGTATAAGGAAGACCTGCCCAAGGATCATCTGGTTGTTCTTCAAATTCCCTCGTATCTTTCTATAAATTAAATTTCAGCAAAATAATTTTACGCATCGATTGAGTACTCAATCGAACTGGTAAGACTCGATTCACTCGTTTACTTAACACGTATCCAGTTTGCAATACAATTATTCTGATAAATTGAAAAAAGAGGATATTCTCCAAATAAAATTAATTTTGAAATTATTGTGTGCGAAAAATAGTAATTGCGTACTCAATCAATTGCCAATTAATCATCTAAATCAATTATCAATTAATAATTTGATAATGATAATAAAAATTTAACAATTTGAGTTATTATTATTGTGTAATAGTACTAATTTATAACAAACATTTAATTTTGTTTGAAACAGACCACATTTAACGATATCAATTGTCGACGATGTATTTTATCGATGAAGTCACCATTTTTCTTTATAAATTTTAGCAATCCACAATTGTGGCATCGTGAGTAACTCTGTATATCTTTAACAAAAAAAAATGTTGGTTCATATTTCAAACACTTTTTAATATAAATACGAAATATCAAGAACAGTAAGCTTATACTTCAAGTCATAATAGCAATAAATAAATTTGAAAAACCTTTATTAAAAATGGATGTCTAAATGTGTCTCTTAATCATCATACTATTATTTAGATACTTGAATACTTACGTAAAATATTATTATGTAATAATAAATCATAGATAATATTTGAACAGCTATCTAATAACATAATGACATAATAAAATGATTTACTTTCTACTATCAGAATAATTTAATTCTGAAATGGAAATTTATTTTAATATTTTAGTTATCAAAGCATATATTCATTATTACACAAATCTCATCTAGGAATCACGATTCCAGATAGCTTCATAACACCAAAAATACTACATAATGTAATTCCTTTTGTTAGGGAATAATAGATCAATAAATTCAAAAATATTCTACTATTACTTCTTAAAAGCCAGTCATTCTGGTCTTCAAAACTCATCTTAGTTTTGATAGAAATATTTTCGTCTTAACGGTGTTCACGTCTTAACATTTCGTCTTAACAGTTCTAGTATTAAAAGAAAAGAATTATTTGAGGTTTTCATTTTGTCCCATACCGTAGACAGCCATTCTGAAATTTGGAGACTTCGTTATGACTCGGAATCAAGACGCTTTCTCGTTGATAATCAAAGGATTAGGAATGACGCCGCGTAACAATGGCTGAATTCAATTGGAAGGCATCCGAGACGGTGAAGGTCGACGATCATAGAGACGTCATAATCAAGCGAAGCTAACGGCAACGTGAAAAAGAGTCGAAGGGCGTTCGTATGGCCTGGGACCATAGGTTGGCCATGCCTGTGTTATATACGAGCTGCAGTGAAATGAGTTTAATGAAAACTGTATTGTACTCGATCATTAATCATAGCGACTCTCTGATAGTGGCTATCCCAACCACTAGCTCTTCTCCCCTTCCTGCCAACCGCTTTTCATCCCTTTCTATCGTTGCCTCAGTCTCTTTTCCATTCTGCGTGATGTATCGTCGTTGAGTGCTGCGTTATCCCAAGATCCGGGGTTATGAATACAAAGTTCGATCAAACCTTTCACCCTTCGATCGAACAACTCTCGTCAAATCGAAACTAAGCGCAGTTGCAACGACCCTAACGATCTATAGGGTGTCCTACGCAAATAGAATTTAAAACAAATGGAGACGGGGAACAATGTTGTAGGGTGAAGTACTCCTTTCTTGGCTAGGATTAAATTTACTTCTCATTAACCCTTTGCTCTTGAAACGTTTCGTATTCATCATTAAACTCTCTAATTTACAATAAGGACTAAACGAAATTTGAAGCAAATCGTTATTTCTTCCTATAGACTTGATGAATGTGAAGAAAATATAAACAGAATTTTTAATAGTATAAATGGAAAGAAAAAATTGTATTATAATACCCTGTGTCTCTAACACCCTCGCAAACGAAAGAACATCAAGTTCGATGAACGCCAGATTACATGAAACTTCGTTTAACTTGTTATTCCTTTCTATAGGATGCGAAATTAATGGTATAATAACCATTGAATTGTTACCCTGTATTTTTTACGCCTTGACAAACGAAAGAACGCAAAGTTTGATCGATTTCAAGCAATCCCGGGATACAATGTCACAAAGTAGCCGCCATTTTGTCCTGAAATTTCATCCGACAGAAACAATTAAGGAAGAGAAGGAGGCCAAACCCACTTCGGTTCGCTGGGCGCGTTTTCAATTTCCAGGACCATCAATACGTCCCTCGGAATCCCCTGCCGTGCTGCTCCAATCTCTCTGGTCCTAGTCTCCCCTCTCTTTTCACCCCATCTTCCTATCGCTCTCTTTCTCTTTGTCGTTTTCCACGACCAACCGGCTTTCTTCTTCCTCACCCTTTTCCTACCAACTTCTGCTTCATCGAGGACGCCCCCGGATCGAGGGATGCTATACATCTATCATTTCGCCAAACCTTCCGTGGCTGCATGAACAAATGAACGCTACTTCTCGTTCGGCTGCTTTTGTGAATATGTACAGCCAGTGATGGATATTTGAAACTTCCTCTTGCAGAGATTCGGAGCTATTCAAATGTACTTGAGTTTCATCAATTTGAGTTTTATTAGAACACTAGAAGTCTTGTATTTTCTGTGAAGTCGAGTCATCTAGAAATCTGGATATTTGAAAAAATATTGGCTAGTGAAGAATATTTGTAAAAATAAATATACTAGTGATAGATATTTGCTATTTCCTCTTGCGGAGATTCGGAGCGATTTAAATTTACTTGATTTGAAAGACTTTGAATTTTATTAGAAGTCTTGCATTTTTTTGTGAAATCGAGGTAGTTGTGCGGCAGTTTAGAAATTAAAATATTTGGATACATGACAAAATATCGAAATTGCTTTGGAAATTTGAGAATTTGGAGATGTAAAAATTTGGAAGTTTTGAAATTTGATAATCGATAAATTTAGGCCATTGGAAAGTTTGAAATTTTAAAAGCAGAGAATTTGAAAACTCAGAAATTTGCAAATTTGAGAATGTAGTAATTCGGAAATTTCCAAATTTGAAGTTCATCTTCATTTTCAATATTTAAATTCATCTAAAAATATTTAAAGTTTTTGTAGTTATAAGACTCCAAAGTACGTTAAGTGTCTTTAACTTTAAAAAGTGTTATAGCCTTCATATTTTGGAGTCTTGAAAACTGTTGAAGTTTTGAAGTCTTGGAAAGTGTAAAACTGTTAAAGTTTTGAAGTCTCGAAAACTGTTGAAGTGTTGGAGTATCGGGAATGTTGAAAGTGTTGAAACTCTACATCAGGTCTACGAGTTTGCATTCGGGAAGCAGCATCCTCTGCACATGTCAGCATGTCTGTCATGGCTGCTATGTATAAGGCTTATCTCACTATCCAATAACCCGCTGATATTTTGAAGTGCGCTGTATATTACTTAAGAGACTTCAGTTGCTTTATTCAACTTCTCGATTCACTAAATTCCTAAACTTTGAATGTTCACATGCCTATGTTAAGTTTCTTATAGAAGGCAAATTTGCTCCTGAATATGCATGATTTTCCAGGGTCTACTCATCGGTCTTAAAACAAGTATTAAATAAATGTTTACTCCTTGTGTATCTAACAAATGAATAGTTGTATATGCAACAAATGATTATCTGTATATCCAACAAATGAACAATTGTCATGAATTCAACAAGTCGTGTATCGAACAAACACAAAAGGATTGCATCGTACTAAAAAATCCGCAGAAGAATCCGCTGTTAATTTCAGCGAAGGGCATAGTTACATTCGGTAACAGGATCGGAGGTAACACGAAGATTAAGAACGGCGAAACAATAGTTGTCAATACGTGGCAAAAGGTGGCGTGGAACGATGGGACAGAAGAGGAGTGAACTGATCCTTTGTTCTCGTCTGTTCGCAAACCATACTTCGGATCGATCTGTCTGCTTTCGATCGGGATCGAGGATCTTCCCCGTATTATTGAACCCTCGAAGACGGCGGCGTGTTCTCACAAAGGTGAAACCCATTGGAACAATACGATCTTCGAAGAGGAAGAAACCCGAGCGACGAAGGCGAGTAGACGGCAATACGGGAAAAGAAAGATGGAACCACTGACTACCGAAGCTTGCGAGAAGAAGCAAGAAGCCAAGAATAGGGACCAAGCGAACGCAGAGGGAGAAGGACGAAGAACAGAAGTTAAGAGAAGAGAAGAGAAAGAACGTCGAGAAGTCTGATGGGTTACCCGCCCAGAACGTCGATGCAACGTCATTGTCGGTGACCATAGTATGGATGAGCTCTCGTAGACTCGAATCTCTTGGATACTTAAACGCTCTTCGTGTCTATCGACCGAATCGCGTCGAAGGAAATCGACGTTGAAAAAGTTGCCTCGTAAAATAGAAAGTGAATTAAATCAACCGCTGAAAGTGTAAGCGGTTCCTTCAGAAAACGACGGTCGAGTGATCGATCCAAGTCCGTTTAACCAAACTGTTTCACGAAATAGATTTTCTGTTTTAGGTGAAAGTTTCCTATAATAGACGATTTGAGAAAATACCTTCATAATTGGAAACGTGTTTATAATTTTAAATAGAATAATTTGGTAACTATTTCCATATTATTGGACATAAATCTAATGCATTTTTATGATTTATGCATTTAATGCAAATCTAATGCAATAGTTCAAAATACGATCAACGAAGCAATGATTTGGTGAAAATGATGAGGGTCATATTTGTGTCATAACTTGAAAAATGTACAATTTGCATTGTTTGGCCACATTTTTCTTTGAACGATCATCACGGGTGATTTATTGACAAACATTGTTTTCGTCCGCGTTTTACCCAAAGTGATCAATAGACTAAGTAGAGCCAATCTCTGCTTTTGGTGAATCGAATAAATGATCCATTAGCTTCTACTGACAAGTCAGTACAAAAGAAACAAATTTTGGAATAAAAGCTACATATAAGTTTTACAAATGCATATTTATTTTAAAAAGCTTAGCAAAGAAGTAACGAGATTTCAGATAGCTTTACAAAGGAAGAAATAACGTTTCTTGCTTTTTATTTAAAAAAAAATAAAGTGTATTTATTTCTACTTTTATTTACTATGAAACACAAATAGCCGTGCTGCTCCTATTATAATAATAATATCAACAATGCAAAAGTATGCAGAAAGGTCGAAATATAACAAACTCAATTTCCGTTCACGCATTATAAACTATCGAAAAGAAAAAAAATCACATTTAAGCATTTTAAATTATTTAAAAAATGAACTCAATTGCTGTAAAATATGTGATGTTAAACCACACTCGAAATATGCGGGTAAAAGTTAAATATCGCTAAATGTTTGCATCATTGTCCATAATGACATTTTTCTAGGAAAACATATTCCTGGCCGCGTAAATTAAAATCACGCATAAAAACTACCGTGTAAATAGTGTCATAAATCATGTAGTAGGTTAGGTTGCGATGATAGGAATAAAACTAATTGGTTAGCACTATAAGGATAGATATATTTATTAAACACGTAATTCACCGTTGTTAAAGGACTAAAAGATTGTTCGCCTATGTGGACGTCGGATTTCATTTTATAATGGTGTATTCCTACAACGTAATTTTGACTACAATTATGACAGTTCACGGAAAATCATAAAGTAGTCGTAATTTACCGCGTAAATGGAGGGACGAGTGTATTCCCACGTACGAGGAAGCAGGCAAAGACAAGATCAAAAGCCAATAGTTCGAGGTCCGAAACATCGACCGAGATCATATCCGAAGGCGCGTGGGATGGTTCCTTCCAGCTTAATCTCTTTGGTGTCTACCGAACATGGCTTCCATGGGTTCCATAGGATTATACCTTTGACTGATCTATGCTTGACCGATTACCACGGTGGAACCTTTATGCAGAAGTTTGATAAGAATTAAAGAACGCCCACAGGGATGTGGATGGACAAGTCTCGTTTCGACTGATTCGTGGTTGTACACATTTAGGTCATTGCTTGATCTCCCACAATTTGACCCTTTCGTTGCTACCACCATTTATGAACGCTTGAATTTCTAAATTACTAAATTTCTATATTTCCGAATTTTCTAGGTCCCCAAATCCTAAGATCCCAAAATATGTCTCTAAACTCCTATTTCTACAAATTTCTAGATCATTAAATCTTTTAATCCCAAAATCAGGGCGCTAAATAACTAAATGGCCATATTCCTAGATATCCAAATTTTAAAACTGTCAAATTTGTAGATTCTAATATCTTTAAATCTCTAAACCCAAAAATTCTTAAGTCTCTAAGACTGCAAATTCTTATGTTCCCAAATCCCTAGATCTTAAAATTTGTAAACCACGAAATTTCTACATCTACAGATCCTTAAAACCCAAAATCCTCACATCCCTAATACTGCAAATTCTTATGTCACCAAATCGTTCAGCCATAAAGTTTAATATCTTTAAAAGTTTCTAAAAATCAACACGTGTCTAACCTGTTCATTCATAGTTATCTTTTCTGCAGAGAAATCTAATTTGTTTCCAACTGCAGATAAATTTGTACAACTCACTATCTGATACACTTTCCTGATAATACTATGTATTACCTCTTGCTCGTTTTCCGTCTCTTTGTATCTAATCCACATTTTGTTCCGTTTTCATTTTCCGTTACTTCAATTTTTAAGTGTTTAACAAGATCCTGACTCGAGATCGGAGTTTTTGTTTCGCTTCGGCACAAAGTTTTGTAACAAAAATAGCTTTCCTGCGATGGTATTCGGGCATATAAGATTCAGGAACAAGATACATGATTATAGACGTATTTCCTAGACGCGAACAACCTTCATAAGAAGCGAAACAGTCATCTAAAAGATTGTAAAGAGATAGCCACCCTGAATGTCGAATTCTTCTACTAGTCGAGCGAGTGGCGTCACCTTTGTTTGATGCCTCGCCGTTGACTTCACAAATTGATATCGATCTATCGACACGGATCGCTTGCTCGTATCTTTACGGGTATTAATGCAATCAAATACAGATTTTTTTTTTATTTCTTCGTTATCTCTGACAAACGATAGAAACATTGGATCTACCGTAAAGTTTTGCCCGTTTTGTAATCCTCGGAGATTTCTAATCTGAACCGTTAGCTAAGACTCGCGCTCTATTCTATACAACATTGAACCTATACATCGTAGAAGACAACATTGTTGAGCTTTTGATTAATTAAAAATACTGATTAATATAGGTGAGATTTCGTTTCCTTGTACTTATGTTGAAACTACAATGACCTCGTGGCTAACCAGTTTTGTTGCAAGTAAACTACAGCCTAAAATAACATGTTACGAAATTGCTGTATTTTGTTAAGAATATAAATGAATCATATTTCATAATTAATGAAATTATTATGTAATATATATCTAAGCGTTAATTAGCTTTGAAAATGACCAAATTTACAGATCTTTATATTTCTAAATACCCAACTTTCGCTATCCACAAGTCGCTAGATTTTCAGTACCCCCAAAACCCTAAATCTCTAATTTACCAAATTCAGATTTCTAAATCCTAGCATACATAAGTTCCTCAACTCATACATTTCTTGATACCTAAATCCCTAAACTCCTAGACTTCTAAATCCTACAAGACACCTAAATTACTAGATCGCAAAATACCTAGATCCATAGATCTCGAAATCCTTAGAATCTTATATACCGAAATCCCTATATCTTTAAATACCTAGATCCTGAAACCTCTATACTTCAAATCTTTGGGCTACAAATTCTTGGGTTCTGAAATTTCCAGATCACGAAATCCCTAGACTCCAAATTCATGAGCCCCTAAAATCCCTAGATAAGAAAATTCCTAGATTTCAACATTTCTAGATCGAGAAAGTCATAGACCCCAAGTCTCTAGAACTTGAAATATCTAAACTCTCAAGCTCCTATATTCCAATATTCCTGTATCTCGAAATCCTTATGCCCCGAAAATCCCTATGTTCTGAAGTCCCTATATCCCAAAAACCCTGTATGTTGAAATCTCTATATTCCGAAATTTCTATATCCTGAAAATCCTATATCCAGAAATCGTTATACTCCTAAATCCCTATATCCCTAAATCGTTATTCTCCTAAAGCCCAATATCCCGAAATCTCTATATCCCGAAATTGTTGTACTCCGAAATTCCTATATTCCTCTATTACTAGATCCCCAAATCCGCAAATCTCTAGATCCCCACACCCCAAATCCCTAGGTCTCTAGATTCCTAGATCCTGAAATCTCTAGGTCCCAAATATTTATGTCCTCAAATTGTTAATCTGACAAAAAATTTTGAAATCCTCGAAAATCCTGAAAAATCAATTAGTGAAAGCCCTGTTTCTCTTTAGTTACTATATTTTCTCCGAGGAAGCCAGATTTGCTCATGACTGTGCAGACAAAAGACGGAAAGATGAAACGTTAAAAGCAATCTGTCGGAAAGTATGCGTGAGAAACGCGAATTCGAATGGAATCTGAAAAAGGAAAATGTTACGTTCTCCGGCATGTGAAAGCAGAAAGTAGCCGGCGCTCGATAAACAATAAGTCATTAATCGTTAATTGTGGTCTGATGGTCCGTAAACGAGAGAAAGCGTCGCACAACTATCGACGTATATTTACGATCCGAATCAGTGCCGGAAATCGATCGATTGCAGAGCGAATATAAAGAGACAAAGAGTGGAATTACTTGACGAACCTTTTCGTTGTCCGCGTTGATCGCTTCTAAGGCTTGTAATTTTTCAATTTCATCGTCGGTTTGTTTCTCCGATGTGGACGCTTTTTTCGGCGAAGCCGCGGATTCGACCAATGGAGTGAATCCGAGATCCACGTCTTGTTTCCAAAGCACTTCGATTAAATCCATGTCCTGTAACAATACACGAAATTCAGTATAATTAATATCGTAATTGGTATGGTTATACTATATTTGGTACATTTAAACATTTCGTAACGGTTTAAATCGGACATTGTGGCCTTCAGACTTTTATGCCGTGATATAATTATAACTATTATGTAGAATTATAATTTTTAAATTAATTAATACTATAATTTATGATCATTCTAGTTTTCGATTGATATATGAGTAATTTTTAGTTGAGAAACTTTATAACGAATAAAGAATATTTTTAATTTCTTACGCCATTTTTAGTTACTGAGCTCTTCTAATTTACAAAATAATTGATTTATGCCAATAATGGATAACTGTAACCGTGGAATATTAAATTTGTAAATTAAATCAGACAATTTGATTTTTCTGTATTTTTAAATTCTTAAATATCCAAGCTATTAATTATTTAAATTTCGAAGTTTTCAAATTTGAAGAAATTTGTAAATTTAAAGGCCAAAAAATTTGGAAGTATCGAAACTTGAATATTTCGAACTTCAACATTAAATATTTAAAATTTTAAATTAATTTTTTAATTTCAAGATGTAGACGTTTCAAATTCTTATACTTCTAAATTCCAGAAATTTCGTACATTTGCACCTGTTGCATTGGTATCAGCATTGTGCACACGCATCAAATTAATAATGCACTATGAAAAATGAACTAAATGAATAGATCTATAATACTAGTGGGTCTATAAATCAGATGCTCCACGCGATTTTGAATGTGCATTTAAAATGAAGGGTACCCACTGCAAATATGTAGGTAGAACAGAAATACGGTGTAGAGATTTTGAAGTTGTTCCAAACGATGAAACGTCTCTGAAACTATCGAAATCGATGCCAAACACGATTATTGTTTGGTCATTACTGATTATTGTTTGGTCATTATTGATTACGTCCATGATGACCAAATATTGTCGTCAACAATAAGTTATAAAGTTTGTAACGTGATTTCAGTCGATCCTATATGTCAAAAATTATCGAAAATAATACAAAAATACGGCTTTTTATCAATTCAAAGACGATCAAAGCTGATTCCTGTCGTCATTTCGCGGCAAATATATCTATAGAGCAAATTTATGTTTGTCTTTTTATGCTGTCTCCCGAGTTTACCCTCAAAATTTCAAGTCAGAACCAAAATTGCGATCTGTAGCGTAGTACAGACAAGAAAAACAGATACAGATCGAGCCAGGAGCTACGTTCGGCAATAATTGACATTTATTCCGAAGTAGCAAAACGTTTCATAATTCACAGTCAGTTGTGTTTTATGTTTCATAACCATAAACACAGTTCAATCATATACACGTAATACGTTAATTACTAGCTGCTAAATGTAGCAGTAATTGTACGATACCGCAGTAACGACTATGTTTCATTGGAAAAACGATAGCTACGTGAACCTTTTATATAAGTTAATAACGTTTGGCCTGCGATCGTTGTTCAAAATTAAAATCACGATCCTACAAGGTTCATTTTTGTTACGAGCGAAATGTCCCTCGCAGGGAATCCTATCGACGAGTGTGTACAAAAGTGCATGATTAATGATGGCCGAGTATCGATGCATCTCGAAATGGAGGAGATCGAAAGAAGAAGAAAGAGCCGGGGAGAAGGGACCAATCACATGACGGGGCACAATATCGTCGGGGCAGCTGGCCTGTAGCTTTTAATTGAGCCAATTTCGCCGAGTTCGTATTCAACCTCGTTAACTAATCTACAGATTTTCTTCGCTAATCTAAACACCAACGTTATTAACAAAGTTACATAGGAAATAACGTCGAACAGTAATTTGTCAGGTTTAACACCCGGCGTCGATGATGGCCGTTCTTTGTCATCGGATGTGAGGTAAATGTACACATGACCATGTCTGTTAGTGACAGATTGTTAACTTGATATTATATATATGTTGTAGGGAGATGATAAAAGTAGAGATTTGATCAAATCCCTAAGGTATATGATCAATTCACGGAAGGTGTTAAAATAACAACTCTGTGGCGTGATTTCCCCGAAAAGAGTGATTTGATCAAATTCCTTAACTGTTTTAGCGGAAAAATGAAACAAGTCTGGATTCGCACAGTATAATTTGTGATTCAATGATTATTGTTGCATTAACTATTCTACATTTAATGATGGTTTACTAAATAAATATTTTTAATATCTAAACAATATTATTTCTTTTCACTAAAACAGTTACGGGACTTGATCAAATCACTTTCTTCAGCAAAAATTACAAATTTCCAAATTCCCGAATTACCTGATATTCAAATTCTTAAATTTCCAAATTTCCTAATTATCTAATCTGCAAAATTCCAAATTTCATAATATATTAATTCGTTAATGTGTAATAAATAACAAACAAAAGTTACTGGGTTATTGTTAGGTTATGTTACGTTAAATTATTCAAATTTACTACGTTATGTCAGATTACATCATTCAAATTTATTAATTGAGAAATCGTAGTTTTGACAAAATAATATTTCTACAAATTTTTAATTCGGTAGAATCGCATCGAAGAAACATCAGTAAACCAGAAAAAGATTATTGGATTATTTAGGAAATCGTAATTAAATTTAATGATAACATCGAGATAAAATCTTTAAGTAACTGAATATGTTAGATTAAGACCTATCGTTCAGATTTATTTAAATATTTTTACCAAATATCTTCGCTCTGGAAAAAGGGCACCGAAAAAAAGTTTGTCGAAGAAATATGGGTGAACCGCAAAATGTATGCGTTTGATTGTGTAGAAAGTTCGCAGTGCATTTGATGATAACATCGAACTTAATAATAACATCGAAGTAAGATCTTTATATAACCAAATATGGTTGTGCGTGACGATTTTCAGATTTCAGAAATTTCTCTTGTTGTATAATGCAAGTTAAATAGGTACGTTTTCATTAAGATTTCCACTGAGTGAACCACAATGGTGATCGACTCGCTGGAGCGTTCTGCATTTTCTAAACGAAAATTACAGGGTATGAAATATGAAAACCAATTATGAATAATACTCTCACGTACTACGTCATTACCGTAAATAACGCATACATATCATTATTTTTTTCTGTGTAACGTTTCAAACGTTCATAATGAAGTAGCATCAAGTATGGAAAATAGAATACTACCACAATCAATCCACGTTTTCATGGACGAAACTTATTGTTACCCACTACTGGAACTTTTTCTTGCGATTGATACATGGCAATTTCGCACTTCAAAGTACATACTCAAGTCGCCAATTTAAAATTATATAATAATAGTAATTAAAGCCTTTAATACGTGTAGTTATCCCAAACGTCATGAATTTTTTTAACACAATTCGCTGAATGCAGCAGCTGCAGTTAAAAGCTGTTCTAAATGTCAATTTAGATGATGCCAGAGGGTAATTAAATGTTTGTATGCACGGAAATAAAAGTATTGTAAGTAAGTAATAAGATAATTAAGTTAGGTAAGTAATTAATAAGATTTACACATACTGTGAATCAGTAGTTGTATTTACTAACAATAATATAACGTTAATATTTACTTAATTATTTCTTATTAAGTAAATATTTTTTAGCTTCTTATTTCCTAGCTTTTACCACCGTAATCATTTGTTGGTAGTGATTTCAATATTTCATTAGCTTTCTCTCCTAATACAATTATTATTACACAATTATACACGTACATTGTATATAATTATACAATATTTTAATAATGCTTTAAATAGAACTAATGCGATGTTAAAAATACTTTAATATTATAAATAATAATAAAATAAAATATAATAAATTTGGTAATTAATAATCAGTTTAATCTCAGTGAATTCGTACAGTTACTATTTTCATCTTCTGAATTACAAGCTTGATTTCAATCGATCGTATTATTATATTTATAAAGAAATTTTAATTTAAAAAATTGTCGTAAATCAAATTTGCAATAAAAGTGTGGAGAGAACGTTTTATAAGTACGTTCAAAGCCATTAATAAGATTCTATTTTCAGTCAGTGCTGGACAAAAATTATTTAAAAATAACAAATCTAACTTATTTATTATTCGTAAATAACAGATGAAAAGGACAAATAAATTTCGTTTCCAATTAGGTATTAATTGAAATAATAAATATAAGTGTAATACAAGCAATAAATATTTAAATATTCAAATACGCAAATATTGAAATTTCAAGTGTTCGAATAGTCAAATCTTTTAAAATTTAGATATTCCAATTTCAAATTTTCGAATATTCAAAAGATAAAAATTTCAAATCGCCGAAAATGATTAATGACGAACAAATATCTAAATGAGTGCATCTAAATTCAGCGAATGCATTAATCTATAATTTCAAAGCAGTTGCGTCATGCAGCGTTAACTAATCGTTGCTGCAACATTACAACAAACAAAGAAAATTGAACACATTCTACATTTAACGATCCTTGACTCTGCATGTTATTATTATAATTGAATCGAAACAACGTCGAAAACGCGATTCTGGTTTGTCGCATTCGAACTGCAGCGTGCGTCACGAGTGTGACACGATGTTACAAAGCGAGTAGTTAAGTGGCACGATTTTCGTGGCTCTCCCTCTATTTATTCACCAGGTGTAGGAGTAATTTCGTACAGATTAATAGGTTGACGCGAATACGGAGTAAGGATGGATCCGGCCTGACACGCGGCCATTAATCTCTGAGCATCGTTATCGGGGATCGCAAATTTTAACACGGCGCATCGGAACCCAAGGGTAACGGATACGTTTCTGCATCACGCTCGATCACGGACGCGCCTTTGGAAATTACTTCACCGAGCGTGTAATTTGATGTGCCGGAGGAACAAGAAAGAAATGGAGGACTCGGCGAGAAAGAGAGACGACAAGGCATGGCGTGGGTGTGCATACTGCCTGTGTGTCGGCCATGTTGAAGAAACACAGCGGGATATCCGCCGCACCCACAGCTGGGCTACGTTCTTTTTTACCCGGACTTCGCGTTTAGGCCCACGTTTCATCTGGCACCGTTGCACACGCTCCAATGATATCGACGCCTTTAATTTTTATTCGATTAACCACACGCCGGGACTCGGCAATGAAACACCGACTGTATCAAACCAAACGATGCGAACAACCCTCCTTCTTTCGTGCAGGGGAGATCGCGGCAGTTTCATACGACGACATTTTCTGGATACTGTGTATACTCCATCTGAACTATATTTTATTAATATCGTTTCAACATTTTATTCTTATAATATGTTACCTTATATCTCCTTTTGTATATGTCTCCTTATACATGTTCGATCTGCGTTTTTGACATATTTGCAAAAATAGTTCTCTGTCTGATTTACTTGGTCTAAGTTGTAGATAAAAAATATTAAAGTATTAAATATTAAATATTAAAGTAGTTATTTATTTTGCTGATTGCGCACCGATGTGGATGACCTTGAAATATGTTAGCAAGGTTCTAAATTTGTTTTCTATACACGTTATCGTCGTTCGGTCTTCAATTTCAAGATATTTGTAAAAATAGTTTTGTTTGAATTAGCTTCGAGTTAAGTTGGAGATAATACTAAGATAATTATTACTTTACCGATTGTTCGCCAATTTTGATGACCTTGAAATATGTTATCAAAGTTACCGTTCTAAACATTTCTGTTCTATGTATGTTATCGTTCGACCTTCGAGATATTTACAAAAATATTCCTTTTCGAGTTAGCGTCGTTGGAGATAATTAAACTTTGTTATGAATTATTACTTATAGAAATTGAATAAATATATGCCAAGATATTAAACAATGCAACTGTTCTTGTATTTTGCAATGTAACAGATATAATGCCTCTGAATATTGTGGAAAGGTTTTTGATTCGTTAACAATGTTTGATGTTGAGTATATGCACCATTATGTGGATGAAATTCTTCCTGCGGTTTACAGTTAAATGTTTATATCTCCACTGAGGTAATTGTAAGATTACCAACGGTCTGATATAACCACAGAACCAGTTTGAATCCATTTTTCAATTATACGAAGTAAAGTCTCGATTTATCCGGAAGTGGTACAATGAATAAACGTTTGGTTGTTCGTTCGACGCCGCAAAGAAATCCATCGTCCACAAAGAAGACGTTCTTTACTGTATTCATGTTTTCTGACTTTTGCTGCGTCAATTTGAACTACTACATTTTCACTTCGACTTGGGCTGAAGTTTTTGCCATCCATAAGACACAAAACTCTCGGCAAAAACTTACCCAGTAACAACAGATTTTGACGGTAGATTAAGTTCATTTTCTGTAGAAAAACTTGTAACGGTCAGAGTATTAAGTGGTATTTTATAAAACGGCACATATTTTGAACAGGAAGGTACGATTATTCAAACCAAGGATTTTTGTATGCGGAAATTTTTAAATTGCAAACTTTAAAATGTTTTTTATTTTTAATATGGGATGTTGAATAACACAAAAATATTAAGTTTTCTTGGCCAAATTTCATTTCTTTTCCATGTTTAATGCAATTTATGGCATCGTTCAAACGTTTTTTGCGAGTATCGTGAAAACGAGATGCCAGCGGCGGTAACGTGCTCCAAGAAAAATTGTTCAGAATAGTAACCTTGACAACATATTTCAGGATCGTCGTAATCGCAAATACTAAAGTAAATAATTACCTTACTTGTAAAAATATTGCATGAAATTTTAACAACATTATACTGCATACTATAAAGAAATTTACGAAAAGTAAGTTAATTAACTATGTGTATAATGTTCAACAAACTTTTTATTTAAAATAATTATTATTTAGCATTGCTGCTTTTACAGATATGCGATGAATAAATTTCAAACGTTTGAAATAGTATAATTTCAATTCTATTTTATTTCTTCGGGGAAGTGTTTGATTGTTTATTTAGCAGAAAACGATAAACCCGATGACCTTACGGATCTAAAATCGATCTGTCTTCCTAACGGAAGAGTTTGTTACTTCTGCGGAACACGAGCCGATGACTATACGTTTTACAACACGCTGCATCGAATGTCGATCATACAACAACACGATAATGTAATTACTCGCCATTGTCGCCGATGACAACAAGTTAAACTAATCTCTTGGAATAATCAAGCGTTTGATAGCAGAAACACCACGTTTATTATCGATAAACAACATAATATCGGATCAATCCCGTATTTACTACAAACATTGATCGATTACGAGACTAATTACTTCGAGGATTCGATGCAGTTCGTGAAAATTTGAATAGTTTAACATTGTATGATTTTGTGCAATTTACAAAATACATTTTTACGTATTTACGTATTAATGAACGCAATCTTTTACGCATTAATTAACCTAATTTATTTTTTACACAATAATTATACCAATTGATTATTTTAATATGTAAATGTTAGATATTAATTAATCCAAACGTGTACATATTAATTAATTAGCTTTTATATTGATTAATTAAATCAAATTTAATGATTGTAGTATGTACTGCGATTCATTTCTTAAATACTTTTCTGATAAATAATTTTTATCAC
Organism: Megachile ligniseca; assembly: GCA_945859555.1. NCBI lineage: Eukaryota > Metazoa > Arthropoda > Insecta > Hymenoptera > Megachilidae > Megachile > Megachile ligniseca. Next base: position 1,891,826 of record OX243785.1, read on the forward strand.
ATTATGGAAGTGTTTATTTGTACCGTTGACTAATTGGTATTTTTAATTTTTTAGGTAGAATTTACAAACCATATCATTTTCATAAGAAATTCGAAATTACAAATTATTCGTTAAAAGACAATTAATATTTCGATATCAAGTTTACATTTACGTATTTTGAACAATTATTTATCTTTAAATTATTAATTGTTAATTTGTACAAAGAATTGAAAAAGCTACCAACAGAAAAATAGGAAAATGTGTAGAAAAATTTGCGAAATGTAAAAATTAAGAATATAGGGATTTGACGTTGTAGATGTGAAGAATAAAATTACAAAATAGTTAATGTTTCATTTAATGGTAAACAGAGAATATTTAAAAAAAAAATTCCCTAGGATTCCATCATGTATGAATCCGCACACAATTCAGTTGATTAGGTTTTTCGCGATCAGTTGCTCAATCGATTTCTTTTTAAATAAGATTATCAAATTACGGATTCGAATTCCGAGAATTTTCAAAGTAACTTCGAATCCTTAGTTTTATCATATTTACAACTATTAAAATTATTATTTTAATCTCGTGGTTTTTACGTTAAACGAAAACATTAGTAAATACCGCTCGTTTAGAGACTTTTCATCTGTAGCAGAGAGTCGAACAAAACGACCAGTACATTCCTGGCTAGGAACGAAAGGGTGGCGTGAAAATTGAGGATAATACCTGGTCAACCTAACGGTAGAACCACCATTAGGACTATTTATCGTCCACAGTCACAGGTACATCCTGACAGGTTCACTGGCTAAGAAGTGCGCTGTTTTGTAAAGGATTCGATGCACAATCGCGGCGAAAAGAAAGGCAAAAGGTGGCGTTATGCCATAACGAGATTACAGATAAATTTGTAAAGATTACTCATTATCAGTAAGCCACTTTTTCGAGCTGTCACTCACTGCTCGGCATAATTAATCTTTGACTTTTATTCTGCCGTTGCAACATTGCTGTTCTTGTTCTTTTTTTTTCTCAATTTTCATATAGGAATGAGGAATAGGCAAGCAAGACGTGAATAGGCGAGTAACAGGTCAGCGTACACGGTTGAATTTTTATTAAAATTGAATTATCAAGCAGTAAGTTGCTTTCTGTTTGACTGGTTTCACGTATGAATTTCTTTCGAGGAAATCAAGCTCTTATAACAAGTATGATTCTTTGAACTGCAAAAAGTGGAAATCAGCAGTTCGATCGAGACCAGGAATTTGTGCAAGAAATTTAATTTTGTTCTGGTTCGTGAACATTATATCATGCATTATATGGTTGCATGTCAAATGGCGAATTTTAAAATATATGACTGACATTAAAATGCTGGTTTCCATGTAATTTCGTTGTTGCTTTATTTGTTGATTGAATAACGTTTATTAAATATATTTTTGACTGTAACTATTTGTGGATTTCGTGGAACTGTGTTGAAAACTGAAATAATAATTGTAACATTCTAAAAATTATATTTTACTTATCTTGTAAAATTATCGTTTATTAATAATTGTCAGTAGGAATATTAATAATGACTAATAAGAATCAAGAATTTTCGAGGATAAATAAAATACGCAGAGGTGCATGAATATAATAACGAAGTTCCGCTATTTGTACAACCGAATAAAACCGCAGATCCCATAGTTAACGTCACTACCCGTACGCACTCATTAATTGAATAAATCTAGGAACGAATAACGTGAACTGAAACTCGTGAAGCATGAGATGCGAAATTGAACGAGCAAGTTACAAGTGAAACATCCTTGGCAAGGATCTTTCCACGCCGCTTGTAAAGTAATGACTTAGCCGTAAAGAAAAGGAAGGAACCGTAGCAAATGATCTTCCGTAAATCCCGGCCGCTGTTCATAAATTACTTAGTATTCCTGCGGTTACAAGTGGCTGTGGACATTTTGTGGTAGAGATGGACACTGACCGCTAATGGGTCCCATGGGTAACGCCTACTAATTTTTATGATTCATCTGCGAAAGGGTCAGGTAAGACATTTCCCTCAGGACTTACGAGTTACAATACGATCGTGAAAAGTAATTTTTATCGCGATCTTAAGGTGGGTGCTTCGCATTTATTTCTTTGCGGCCGTCGTTTTTGTTTACATTAGCAAAAATGAAGTTTTTACGAATCAGTAGACTTCGCCACAGGGTAGTCAGGTGTTTTTGGACAGCAATAAATAACTTAGGCTTAATAAAGTCGAATCTTGGAAGCTGCAAGTTTGAGACAGATGTAAATAAATACGATGGCCACAAAGAAACACCCACCTTTAGAAATAATTTTAACACCTTTTCAGTTACGTTCAGTATCATTTTTTTAAAATTACAATCTTGCAGTTGCAAGATTACAGTTATTCTATTTTAGACATTCTAAATTACTGATTATTCTAGACATTCTAAATTACTGATCTTCTTTTGAAGATAATAATAAAAGCTGAACCTTTGGTTACTCGTATGCCAATAATTAAATAATACTTTTTTGGTAAAATACTTTTATTGCTTCAGTTCTACTCCGTAATGTATATCCTTGTTGATCAACGTGGGTCGTTAATGGTCCACGTGGTAAAGAGTGATAATTTATTAACGAGAAAACTGACTGCAACTTTTTGTTACTGGCACTTGCGTGTCACCTGTCAACGATGTTTCAAAAACGTTTTTATTGCACCGAATTTTACTTATCGGGAAGTCATTATGTTTCGAGATTGTGTTTCTGATCATTAGACTCTAAAAGTTCACTTATTTCCTACAAACATAAAAATTTGTAGATAAAATTTGAAAAGTAGCAAATAAACTTCAAAGATTCACAAAATTCGAAGATTCGCAAGTATAATTGAAAGATTCGTAAATAGAATTTGAAAATTAGTATATAAAATTCGAAGATTCTCCAAAGGAATTAATAAAAATAAAATTACTTGTTAATAAAATATTTCTGACTTTTTAGAAAAACATCACGTATACAATAAATCTATAAGCTGGATAACAATGAAATACCTATAATCTTTATCTTTAGTAGATTTTTAAATTAATTACCAACGAGCGAAGTAGCCGCTTACAATGAAAATGGGAAAATTCTATTTCTCAAAATAGCTGTTTTGTTAATTTTTTTTATTTGTATTTTTAGTTGTACGAAATATAAAAGCTTGAAAAAAATTGACGATCAAAGTGTATCAAAATAAAGTATCTGCAGTTTCATCATAAATGAAATAAAAAAAAATATAAACTGACATAAACTGACATAATTTCAGTTTAGCACAGGTGGTGCCCTCTAGGCCGAGTGTTGATCTTCACGTTTCTGATACGAAACTTGTGATAAAAAGTAAGTGAACGTATAAAAGATAGTATCAGAAATTAATTCGACTAATTAAATGTTAAAAAAGAGATCGGGTCTTTTGAAGATCGTTTCGTTATAGGAAACGATTCAGAAGTTTGCGTTCCAACAGGGTCGATTAAAAAATTAAGCAACTTTCTAAAGGCCAAGAGAGAGACTACATCTCGTCAAGAGGGTAGACTCAAAAGCATAAAGCATTAATTTCCTGGTTTTAATTAATGCGTCGTGCACGCAGCCGTACAGTAATGGCGGCTGAACCTTCGTACGAGGAGGGGATAAAGGAAGGGGAAAAGGGAGGCGCGGCTAAAAAGGGAATTTGATTAATGATCCTGTAGGATCTGGGACGAGGGAGCAAGGGTGGGATAAAGGGGAGGAAAGAAGGGAGGGAGGAAAGCATATCCTGGGGGACGGCTGTCTTGTTACAGAGCACCGATCACTACCAGAACATACTTTTAGTCGACGGAATACATTTTTCAGATTTTCAAAATGAATTCTTGCAGCGATAATTTCAAAGTTTCTTCGAAAAAATAATGAACAAATATTCTACCTGCAGTGCCATGTCAACACTAAATTTACAGTATAAAGTACAATACTATATGTACAGTATTATCTAGGTACAGAATTGGAACTAAATCTACAATTCTTAATTTAAAGATACACTATATATAGTTATAAAAAGCTATCATTTAATTCGAAATTAAAATATAGGAAAGAATAAATATAAAGTGATATATGCATATATTAATTCTTTGTCTTAATAAAAATTATTACAGATTTTCAGAAAAGCGTATGATAAATTCTGGAATTTAAAATAAGTAGCATGTGAACCGGTCATTTTAACCGACTTGAGAGTTTAAATTTAATAATAATTTATTATTGAAATTTATTAACTATCCATTGAAATTTAAATTTATTTAGGACGATTATTTGATCCTTTTATCGTACTTACTATCTGATTTTAATTAATCTTGTTTCTCTATTAACAATATATGAGTAATGACGGAGCATTATTCGGGAGAGAAAATTTCAAAGATTTTATATTTATTCAACAACAAAATGAATAAAATTTATAATAATTCTATTTATAATAATATATGTAATTTTACTTTAAATTATTTAGTATTATTATTCTCACAATTCCTTATAGAGTACAACACAGTGTTACAAATATCAATGGACATGTAACTGCATACTATCTAAATAACAAAAATAAATAATTCCAATAATTACTGGAAAACTATATCTTAGTATTCTTACGTTGCTAGTTCCATACTTTGTTGAATTAATTCAGCGTTTTTTGAGTTCACTCGCTTTTTGGCAAGAATGCAAAATTCAGTGAAATTCATGAGATGCTTGAGATAAATTGATAAAACACTGATCTGTAAGTAGTTATTTACCATTTATTTCATCATGATGTAGCAAAGTTGCAACCAGTTGTTTTTGTACAAAAACAGTGAGTGCCATAAGATCTCAACAATTTATATCCGTGCTTATACTCCGCTAATGATAAAAGTGAAATAATACCTCGTCAGATATATTATAAAGCAGTAATCGTTTAATTAGTATGAACTCAACAAATATCAAGTTCTATTAACATATTGGATTACATGCAATCTCTTTTTACTTCCTACTTTTATTACTGACTTATTTTCAATAACTTAGTACAACCTCAATTTTCCTAGATTATAATAACTGTAATGAAAAAACAAAAATTACTATAATCTATACTGTCTATAATTTAGTTGATGAAATCGCAAGCGAGGCAACAATATCTACTACTTTAAAATAATTGTTATAATAATACGATGAATAATTATGTCAATACGATAAAAAATTAGAGCAATAAAATGAAAAATTATGACAACAAAGTTAAAATATATGATATCAAATAAAAGAAATAATATGAGTTTGATAATATACTAAAATATTGTTGACTGGTTACTTTTGTGATCAAACTAACCGGGGTGCCTTCACAGGGTTAAAAATGAATACCTGCAAGATTCAATAAGAGATGAGATATTCATGAAACTCGCGTATTTTATTTTTTAAGAAGAGATAATATTAATGGCTAGATCTACTGTTTGTAATGATTGGAATATGAAAGACACTGTTGTCTAACTGAGAATATTAGAAGTGGTGAAATTTCGTAGTTAATTCTTGAAGTCTGGCTTGTTGAATAACTTGTAACTAGAGCTCTTTGATAAACTTTTCTTTATGCTTTAACATCATAGGTATAATATCATAGTGACGTAGCGATATCATCTTTTGCCATCAAAATGCACGTAAAATTGCGGTTAAGATGACGTTTCTGGTACGTCTTCAATTTTGATCACCACAAAATCCTAAGACCGTCTACGGTATCGAATCTACCTCTGTGCAAAATTTCATGAAAAAATATTCAATAATATTTGCATGGTGACAAGGCACACATAAAATGGAACTCAGATTTACATATACATATACATATATAGAAATTATATAACGTATTTGCCAGGTAAAAAAATATTACTTTTGAAAAACAGTATATTATTTAGTGACATACTGAAAAGTTTTTATTGAAACTGTAAAATGAAGCTACTTTTTGCTGTAGATATATGAACTTTTTTTTATACGTAGTAACGTTGAAAACACTGGTGAAATTATGTGTATGTAGATATATGTTTGTTTGAATTATTGTATTGTACTATTGTACAGAGTACGCACTGTATTGTAATCTGTTATTAATATAACACTAAAACATACCACAGTTGGTGATAAAACCACACGTTAATATTTTTGTTTTCTGCGTAGTTAATAAATTAAATGATTTCTAACATACTGATTGATAGCATGAAAACCAACAAGTTTCTCATAATTTATTCATGTAATTACGGAAAAGATATAATTAAACTTACTTGAATCAGTCAAGATAGTAATAACAAAATAAATCAATGAAAAATAAATACAATAAGAGGAAAATCAAAGTACTAATAGAAAAAAAGGAAGAGTATCTATCATTTCGTTATTGATTAATCATAAAATATCATGTGATCTAATTGAAACGAAGGTCTAACTGAATTTAGATGAAAGTTGCAAGATAAGGTAGAAAGTTAATAAAACTTAATTTCACTGAAGAATCCAGTGAAAGGAAGCTTTATTAATGTGTTGCTCTGTTAAGCAATGACCATTTTTAATTATACATATTGATGAAAATTAGTGAAGAAGAATTAAAGGAATTATTGCAATAAAAGTATAGGCAATGAAACAAAATGAATGAAAACTAACGAGAAAGAATTAACGAGAATTAATGTCAAAGAATTAAAGGAAATTAATGAAATAGCATTAAAGCAAATTAATTAAATAGGGTGAATGAGAAAGAATCGAAAAAAATTAACGAAGAAGAAGGAATGAAAATGAATGAAAAAGAATTGAAGAAAATTAATAAAAAATAATAATAATTATAAGCAAAATAATATGTGGTCGTGTTAATATCAAAATAAATTTTTAACTTTTAAACATACTTTATAATTCAAAAAATGTTTACATTAAAATAAAGGACGCTATGATGAAAATTATAAAAATTATGAAAACACTTGCATAATGAATACAGTATTAAAATTAGCGAAACATTTGGATGGAACAACTGAAATTAGTAACAGAGTTACAATAAGAACAACATAAATACAGTATCATTAATTCGTTCATATCATTAGACAAATAGAAGGGAGATTAATAAAACAATTATGAAACTGAAAGAGAAAATGAGGAAAAAAGAGATCTATCACGGGAAGATGATGTTAGCAAAAAGATCGTGCTCCAAACAGAACCTACGAAAAATAGTTCGGCTATCGATGTAAGCCTGGGCCAAAACGGCCCCTTATCTCGTGTCCCATCGACGTATCATCAATGTAATTCGTATAATGTATTCACGCAAATTGAGCCGAAGAAAGGAAGCACGAGCAAACACGCATGTAGAAGGACGAGAACCGAAAAATATTCAGGAGGGAGGATAATATTAACGTTAATTTATCATTGTCATCTTTAGCTTTCGATTTTGAAAGATCAAATATAAAGACGTGTGAATTTTCAAATTTTCAAATACTTCAATCTTCAAATTTCTAAATTATCAAATTGAAAAACGCACAAATCCTTCATTTTTTAAATGTTCAAAATCCTCAAATTTAAAAATTTTTTAATTTTCAAATTGAAAAATCCTATAGTTCTCGAATTCGCAATTTATAAAATCCCCAAACTCTCAAACTTTTAAATTTCGAAATTTCCAAACTCAGGAATTTAAAAATTGTCAATTTTTTAACTTTATAAGACTTGAATTTATAAATTTCCGAATTTCCAAATTGTCAATTTGTTAAACCCCAAATTCTCAAATCTCTAAATTCTCGAATTACGATATTTCTAAATCTCTAAATTTCAAAATGATAAAATATCCAAATACCTGTGAAAATTTGAAAATCTAAACATTTAAAAATTTGACTACTCAGAAATTTAGGCTATTTGAAATTTCATAATTTAAGAATTTGGAAATTAAAAAATTTGTTATTCAGTTTAGACATTTGAGCATTTGATAAAACAGGTATTTAGAAACTTAAGAACATGAAGATTTAAAAACTTGAAAATCTGACAATTTGGGAATCTCAGCATAAAAAGATAAGATTTATTTGGTAGATTAAGTTTGATTAGGTTACAACAGTATTCCGGCCGTCGTTAGGCGATCGGTCACATAATATTCAAAATCACTGATATCAGGTAAGTTTGATTAACTTCATCCGTTTCATATATTAAATTTCTGTCGCAGCAATGCATTTATAAAAATAGTAGATTATTGTATGCTGATTCACAAACTGTTATAAACACGTACGTATACGTAAAATTCCATGTATGTAACGATAACAATAGTTTTTTGCAAATATCTCGGAAACTAAAGTTTTCCGCTGAGTGTACGTACAATAATTGCTTATTGCAAATAATTGCTTAAAATCATGTCTTCAACATGTTATTATTCTGCAACACAATGTTATCATGCAAGTTTGATCATAAAATTTGACAAGGTATAAAATTTTGAGTAATTATATTTGTGTACTAACAATGCTGAAGTCAAAATATCTGAAATGATCAATTTCTGATCTCAAATATCTTAACACTTGTTTTATATAAAATAACAGGATGCATTTGTTGGCGTCTAAAAAAAATATTGTTACATTAACTCATCAGTATTCAACTTACTTATTTGCAAAATTCTAAGTACTATGCTATTTATAATTGAACGTTATCGATAATGTTATTGAGAAATACCGAAAATTTCGTCGAGATTACAGTGAATAGAAGACGAAGAAGGATTTAATAATTAATATTACCATTTAAGTGTAGTCACATTTGTTGCAAACTGACTTATATTACGATAGATTTGAAATTTAAACGAAAGTAAATAGATTTTAGTGGTAAACTAGTCTAACTGAATAGATTTGAATGGTAAAATCTCATCTTATTTATCTTAGTACACAATGTTATCATTCAAGTTTACTTATTCTTGTTTGAAGTCAGATATCGCTTTATTTAAAAAAATTTTCGCAGCATTCAATATTATACAGTAATCAATGTTTTGAACTTACACTACTTTTATGGCGCACTGTTCACATGTATATGAAGTATTAGTAGAATTATCCAACCAAATGTCACTTGGATGTTTTAGATTTAGAATATTTGCCAATATGTAAACAGCAGAAATGTGATTCATGCAAAGTTGCTGTAAAATATCAGAATTTTTATACACATTTTTTTATACATGTCGAATAATTCGAACTACTATAAATATAAAATTTAGAGTTTTATTTTAAGCTATTATTACAGCAATAAAGGAACAAAACGTAATCTACAAACAGTTTTTGCAAATTTTAGTAACGCAAATAACATTTGAGAGATAACAAATAATTCTATGTTTTCATTTGATATTTTAGTTACACTTGTATCAATTTTAAGGTGAACTGATTTAATACGTTGTTGGTATGCGATTAAACAGCAAACATGCTACAATGTTGCATTTTCACGTAGTAATCAGGCATAGAATATGATTCCCGCGTACTGCATATGTTCTGAATACATGCATGTTTTATATTACGTGACTACAATGTCGTAAATAAATTGAAGCAGCCTCCTATCGTTTTCTTCATATTATCACTTTCTGCATACGAAGTTACATTTTGATATATGACCTCATGTGTGACAAGAAATAATTTGCTCCCCACTATTATCAACATATTACTATACTTCATATGTTAATAAATATACGCACCTATCCCCCAATGTACGTGGTACTTTATTTACATGATTCTCGTTTTATACGGTTTATAAAGTAAAGGATTTAAGAGAAAACTGGTCAAAGTGAAAATTTTAACAATACCAATGCAAGGATAAAATTTCCACATTTTTTATTTTTCTGTAATGCAGTTTTTACCAATATAGGTTTTACATTTTTCTGATTATGACGAGACCAAAAACAATTTAACTTAGAGTATATTTACTAGTTTAATTTACGATAATGTTGATTAATATGATTTTCTGAAGTAGCTAGCTTCAGTGTAAATGGAGGGGTAGATACGTATGTTAAGATATATTCGTATAGGAATTTAAGCATTATCTACATTTGTGTGAGCAGAGTCAACGTGTCAATATCTAGCGGGTCTGCAGACCAGGTGTCTCACGCGAATTCGAATGTGTATTTAAAATTTCGAGTACCCACTGTAAACATACAGGTGGAACGAGAATGAGATGCAGAGATTTTTAAGTCGTTCCAAACGATTAAGCGTGTGTAAAACTATCGAAAACGATACCAAACACGATTATAGTTGATTTCACGACGATTCACGCCAATGACGACGAGGTACTGTCGTCAACGATGAGTTATAAGGCTTTTAGTGTGGTTCCAGCCGATTCTCTAAAATACGGGTTTTCATCGATTCGACGACGATCAAAGTCGATGACGACTTTGTATAGATTTTACGGTTTCTATCGTTGGCTCACTGCAAAAATATATACAACAAATTTAGGGTGTCCCATGAGTCTACCCTCAAAATTTCAAATCAAAAGACCGAAAATTGCAGTCTGTAGACAAATAAACACACAAACAAATGCACATCGAATTGTCCTAAGAGTCTCACTACGTTCGGCAATCGTAAAAATATAAGAAAAGTGCTATACTTAAGTTTGACTTACACTAGGACAACAGACTCAGAAATAATTTAATTCGCTTTTTCAAAAAATCGTCAGTATAAATCGAGGGATATTATAACAGTGAAATTTGGCAATTAAATTTTAGAACAGCCTGTATTTGATTGACTCGGTATCTGTGTAGTTTTGCAACTCACTATATGTGTCGGAGAGCAAGTTAGGGCGGTGCGTGTAGAAAAAGAACTCCGACAGTGCCTTTAGGAACGTTCACCCCAACAGGGGCGTATCTATTTCTCTTTCTCCCCTTTTCTTTGCTCTCAACCCCCGTGCCGCGATATCTCAGGCACGCTGCCAAGCCCACATATTATGTATTCATCTCTTTTTGTTCGTATACCGAAGACGCGTGAGCACGTAGACGAAATAAGAAAACGATGCCGGCAATTGTAATGGAACGCGATAGAAACGAGTATTGGATCGACCACCAGATATTAAATCTTATTACAACTGCTAACGACTTATAGATACATTTCGCATTACTTGTCGATTACAATCTTCGGTTTCGGTAAATTTATTCTTTCCGTTACAAATGTATACAACTACTTTCAGGGGTATATTACACACGCCAATGTTCTTACTTAAGATTTTAACGCGCTGTTTTCTCGGATACTTTGTATACGTATATTATTTTGCCGTATTAAATGGTAAATTTCAATTTTCAACTTTCGAGCCTTCAAATTTGCGAAGTCAGGAATTTAGAAATTTGACCTTATGGAAAATAAGAAATTTTTTAATTTTAGAAGTCGGTAAATGGAAGTTTGATAATATAGAAATTAAAAAGTATTTATAAAATTCTTAGTGATGTACATTTAGATATTTTGAATTTGGGAAATTTCGGAAGCAGATATTTGAGATTTTGGAAATTTGAGAATCCGAGTAATCAGAAATATTGAAATTCAGAATTCTTGGAAATTGTGAACATGGAAAAATAAAATCACAAAAATTTCAAATTTGCAAATTTGCAAATTTACAAACTTACAAGTTTATAAATTTATGAATATTCAAATTTTCAGATAATGTAATTCAAAAATATAGAAATTTGGGAATTCAGAGATTTAGTAATGTCTGAATTTAATAATTTGGAAAACAGAAGTTCGGGAATTTGAAAATTTGAAATCTTAGAAGTTTGATCATACATTCTTGGAACATGGAGATTTGGAAACTCTGGAATTTGAAAATTTATGAAATTGTAAAGGTAGAAATTCTGAGATATAAAATTTAACAATTTTTATACTCTCGTTTTCCAAATTCAGAAATTAAAAAATTTGTAGATGTCATTTGTAAATTTGAAAGTTTAAAAATTAAGTGTCTTGGAAATCTGAAAATTGAAAAATATTGGAACTTTAGAATTGTGAAATTTGAAAACTTAAAATTCCTGAAATACAACAATTTTTTACAATATTCTGAAAACTTCATATCCATCATTAATGACCCAGCTATTTAATTTTGATTCCTATAAATCAAAATTAAAAATCAAAACTAAATATAAATCAAATAAAGTAAATTTCCAAGCACAAGCATTAATTTCGAACTAGTATGGTTTTTGTACACCTCTATTAAAGAAAAATTACAGTTAGATTGTCACATCTGCGTTTATACATGTTTCTACAGCTCAGACATTTTTATCAGAGATAAAAATTCAAATTTTATTGCTTGCATTTACCTACTTATCAAATTAGCAAATGCAATGACTAGTAAATACGAATTAACGTTCTATGACATAAATATATGTATGTAAGATAATAATATGATTAATTCAGTAGTTGCAATTCATCGTTTTAATTTCCTTATGTGCATATAAACAAATTAACTTTCTTCTACGTAATCAATCATTCGTGAAATTCTTACCCGATTCTGAGCGATCTTGAAATTAGTCGAACGTACTCATTACGGATATACAGCACAGAATAAATGATATTTTTTCTGCATAACTTTTTCGCTGTCGATTCTAACGCTTATCGATAGTCGATAATGAACGTCCCGTAAGGTATAAAACTCTCGTGAAACGTCGTAAAAATGTCGTCTCTGATTAAATCGACGAGATCTAAAGATCCAGAAGAATTTTTTCTTATATACCGGCCGATTGGTTCGAAGCTTGTAATTACGAGCGGAAGAAAACCGGTCTCGCGTCCAACGATTTCACGATGGACGCCTTGGCTCCGTTATGGCCGCCATTAGTGCAAATAAACTTCTGGACTGTCAGACTAGCCGAACTAATCACTCTTCCCCAGAAGAAAAAAAAAAAACCTTTTGAAAGCGTTAATTAATTGAACTGACTCGATCCGTGCAACGCATGGTTGCCTTTCTAGTAACAACCCGTTGAATAGCATGGCCAATTTAAATACCTAATTTTGACGAAAACGACTGTGACAACAGAATTTTTAATATATTCGAATATTGAAAGTTCACATAGTAGCATTATATACAATAGGAATTATTGACCACTTAGATTTTAATAGACGAAAGTTTCTGCAATTGGAACACATGGGCATATTGACATAACTAGTGTTTAACTACTCACTAACACACTACTCAACCAAGAGGTGTCAGAAGACACCTTTCAAATTTTAACTTAAAATTATTCTCTAAGTTGAATCATTCCTCCAAAATTAATTCTTTGACTTTTCATACAGTAGTTGTTAAATTAATTCAGCGATATCATTTTCTTCAAGCTCATCCTATGGTAGCATTATGCATGATTTACCGATCACTTAAATAATAAATAGACGAAAGTTCATTGTCGAATATAGTGAGACTCCTGGGATGACTTGATCTGCATTCGTTCGTCTGTTTGTTCGCTTCATGCTACAGATAACAATTTTGGGTCTTTTATTTGAAATTTTGAGGGTAGACGTTTGAAACACCCTTAATTTGCTGTATAGATGTTGAATCAATAAAAAACCGTGTTTTTGACACATAGAATCGTGTGGACCACATTAGAAACTCTACAACTCACTGTTGACGCCGATACTTGTTTGAAATTAACAATAATTGTGTTTCGTATCGTTTCCAATAGTTTCAGACACGTTTAATCGTTTAGAACGACTTTGAAGTCTTTATATCTCATTCTTGTTCAACCTACATATTTACAGTAGGTACTCTAAATTTTAAATACACATTCGAATTCACCTGAGGCACCTGGTCTGTCGAGACACTAGTGCAATTATAAGGTATTAACATACTGGCATAACTAGAGTTAGATGAATACTTTGTTTCCGATTGAAAATAAAACGATTAAATGAATCAGTAAATTATGGAAATTGATTTGGAGTTACAAATTACGTGTTCAGGTGTTCATTTAATTTACTAACACTAGATTTGAATTACATTCTGATTCATTTCAAATTTCGTATTCATTTAGAGATGTCGATATAGCAGTAATGTCAGTATTTATTAGTAGTGATGTGGTAATGATAATATTGTACTGGAATTTTTGCGTTTGTGAATTTGGAAATTTAGACGTTTCGGATTTGGAATTTTAGACTTTGGGGATTTGGTAACTTGGAAACTTTGAAATTTCGGAATTAGTCAATTTAGAGATTTCCATGTTTGGTAAATAGGGGATTGTTTACTTTGAAAATTTGGTACTTTGGGTATTTGGAAATTTGGGAATTTGGAAATTTGGAAATTTGGAAATTTGGAAATTTGGAAATTAGGAATTTGTAGATTTGAGAATTTCGGTATTTGAGAATGTGCAAGTTTACAAATTTGTGATCTTCAGGATTTGGTAACTTGCAAATTTAGAAATTTGAAAATTAGTCAGTTTAGAAATTCGGCTGTTCGGTAATTATCGTATTGTGAAATTTGAATTCAGGAATTTTTCGAATTCAAGATGCCGGATCCGATATGGCTAATCATATTTTATGATTAAGAAAAACTCCTAAGTACAAACTTGTATGAAAAATCATTCGAAACTACTGTTTCGATAAAAATTATTAGAAATAGCATAAAATTTTCAGCTTTCAGCCGCCATTTTGAATTCCGGAAGACTTACATATACATTTCAAAATTTAGGATCCATGAACGAAATTCTCTTCTCCAGGCTAAACTAAAGCAATTTTAATGTGATATAGTTTATTGAAAAAAATTTGTAAGAGTAAATTTCCGTTTTTTCTCGAAACATTGTTTATAACAATCTTGGTATTGATTTTTCGAAAAAAAAAATGAACTGCGATTTTAAAATAAAATAAAAATTTTCATGTAAAAAATTGTGTGTTGTATTCTTTGAGGACATAAAACATCTCAAATTCTTTGAGCGAAAGTCTTCAAAAAATTGTCCGTTTAGACGTCAACGGGTTAAGAAACTACATTCATGAAAATTCAAAATTTATCTATTAGTCAAAAGTGACAGCTTATGTAAATTGCAGGCAAAATTACGTCAATCAATATCGAAATGAAACACGTGTCACGCTGTAATTATTATTCATTCTACAATGTTCTGTCTTCATGTTGTTATTAAGCAATATATTGGTCACAACTCTATGTAAAGGAATATGGCCTAAACAAATTGATACGCGAATAAAAACTATGGCCTAATTTAAGATGTATTCCAAAGGGTATGATAGGTATAGTGGTCAAAAGTGCCCTTGAATTAATTTTACCTTGTAATATATCGATCGATGACTTATCAAAAATCAACATCGTATACCCAGTTTCAACCCTGTATCTTAACTGGAAAGGTAGTTACAAGCGAAATCCGAATTACCGAGTTCCACCCTATTTTCTCTGTTTATGAAAATAGGGAAATTCCCTAAGAAAATTGAGTACAAAATTTCAGAAAAAAATTTAAAGACACTCTAGACATAACAAGGTATATCAAAAAAGTTTTTACGATTTTTTTATTGCAAATCTTAGATACAAAAAATAAAAAACACTGAGAAAGTATCAGAAATGACAGATTTCGTACCGAAATATGAAAACGACCACTTTCTTCTTTTTACAATAAAGATATTAGTATGACCATTATTGTCTAGCGTTTTAACATTCTTTGATGCGCTATAAAAAAATCAAAAACTGACTTTTTTGAAGCATTTCGGGCAAAAACTGAAAAACTGCAACTTTTTCATTATCTTTATGAAATGAATGTATTATATAATTTTTAATATCTTTGTTCTGAATTATATGTGATATAAATTAAAAAGATTTATTTAATTTAGTGAGTTGCGATTTGTGTTCCCATTTTTTAAAGTATTAATGATTTATTCAATGTAGTCGATAGCACTTTTAACCATCTTAATCTGCTTTACCCTTGGAGAACTTTTTCCTACTCTTTTTAGAGTTACTATTGCGTAAAACAAAGTGAAATAAGCACAGTACAAGTGTTTGAGAAAGGATACATTTCTATAGAATAATCAAAGAATACTTTTTATCAGACAATTTTTCAGAAAATTTCATTTTCAACATTTAACAAATGTTGAAGTTGTATAAAATAATGTAACAAAATTAGTAAATATAATTTGCGATTTTAAATATTATATTTGTACTATTTATTATTGTAATTATTTATCGTTTGTATTATATCACTAATATTTATTGTTTATATTATATTTATATTATTTATTGTTTGTATTGTATTTACATTATTTATTACTCATATTATATCTGTATTATCTATTATTTATAATATAATTACGTAATTTCTTATTTATATTAACTTTATATTATTTATTACTATAATTATTCATGACTAATAATTATCTGAATCATTTATTATCAGTGAATAATTACAGATCAAATTATTTGTGTAATATTGGTAAACAATGAGTAAGAACAGCAAGAAACACCTGTTTCGCACCAGTAATGATAAAATAAGCCTAAGTGCATCAGAATGAAATAATAATTACAGTTACAACTCTTACCCTGCGGGTCTATGGTTGTACATAATTGCTGTACACAAAACGTCAGAGAATTTTTTTAAGATTCTTACAAATCCTATACAGATATTTTAACTTTGAAAGTAGCCATCGAACGTCCGTAAAATCCAGAGTTGAAACAATTTAATAAAATGAGGTATTAGTAGTGACAAAACTAGTTAACAGTAAAAGCGTTAACAGAATTAAAACTGGTTAAAAGAAAATGTGTTAACAGTGTTAAAACTGGTTAAAAGAAAAAACGTTTACAGTGTTAAAACTAGTTAAAATAAAAAATGTTAACTGTGTCAAAAGCAGTTAATAGTAGAAGTATTAACAGTATCAAAACTAGTTAAAAGAAAATGCGTTAACAGAGTTAAAACTGGGTAAAAGAAAAAACGTTTACAGTGTTAAAACTAGTTAAAATAAAAAATGTTAACTGTGTCAAAAGTAGTTAATAGTAGAAGTATTAACAGTATCAAAACTAGTTAAAAGAAAATGCGTTAACAGAGTTAAAACTGGTTAAAAGAAAAAACGTTTACTGTGTCAAAACTAGTTAAAAAAAAGGTGTCAACAGTATCAACAGTGAATAGTAAAAGTGTTGAACGTCAAGAGAATTTTGTATAATTTCAACACGAAATGCAGAAAGCAGCAACGAAACTGGTGGCGTGTTTATCGGCGGCGGTGATCGCGAATATTCGCGGAATATCCGAGAAACAGCAGAAATCAACAGATGTTGGCGGCGCTTTGATTCATGACGAACCACGCTTCTGTGAGAATCAAAACGTAGAACTATAGTCTATGCAGTATGCGTCCGACGAGAGAAGAAACTGCAATTCACGATGTAATCTCTAGGGAACGAGCATCGATCACACGGGGATCTTGCTCGACGTCAAAATATTTCCAGAGGCATTTCGTACGGAGGCACAACGGAAATCGTTTGATTCATCGAAGCCTGCCCCGTTCAACTTCGTACCTATTTTCTTGGCTTCTGTTATGCGTCTGATAAAGGAATTAGACAAGATTGACTAGATCTCTGGGGGAAACTGAGCATTGACAATTTTTTCTATTTTCGGTGGGAACTTTTCGAGTAGGTTCCAAAAGATGGCATGCACGGAGAAATACAGTAACAGTGTTATAGTTTGCTATATTTTATAATAATTGTGTCTCAATGGTGAGTTGGTGGAAATTTGAGGATATTAAGTTAGTTGTATGTCATAACAGTGACGAGGAAATAAAGTGCCCACCGAAGAGAACACACGTGTATTCACTGTGTGATTCAGATTGAGACTCACGTGGAGATTGAGATTTCAAATTTTCAAATCTTATTTTAATTACTGATCTCTGAAGGCTTAACGTCGAGTCGAACTTGTTTGTTTACATCAGCATCTCAAACTTGCACCTTCACAAATTCGACTTTATTAAACATGCACTATTTATTGCTATCAAAAAATACCTGACTACTCTGTGGTGTACTGTTGTACTCGTAAAAACTTCATTTCTGCATTTATCGAGCCTCATGGTCAAATTATTAGACTTCACCTCAGGATAGTCAGGTATTTTTGGACAGTAATAAATACTGTATGTTTAATAAAGTCGAATTTTGGAAGGTGCAAGTTTGAGATGCTGATATAAACAAACAAGATGGCCGTAAACAAACATGTGGGTCTATGCTGTTAATAAAAAAGTTTAAAAGTTGTTGCAAAGATGCAGGTCCCAAAGGTCCAATTTTCCAAAACATTTAAATTGAATAATTTTAGATTTATAATAAACAAATTTTCTAGTAATAAATATGTTGAAATATTTCTCTGTAATTATAAAAGGAAAGGAGGAGAGGTTGAATAAAAAATACAGTTTCACACCTCCAAAATTTTCTATATTTTAAAACTGATTTCAATTAGAATCAGTAGAGACTCACCAGTATACCATAATTCGCTTTAAGAACCTCTATTCTCATCATTAAACTATTAAAAATACTTGATAGAACAAAACCATTATATACTTCATCAACTACCTATCTGATTAAGGGTACATATAAATAAACTGTTAACATTTCATCAAAGACGTACACAAAAAGCGCAATGATCGAGTACGCGACAAATTCTGGCTCATTAAGAGAATCTTGATTACGGTGTAATTATGGTGACGAGAACGAAGATGGCATTATAATAAATCGCGTTACATCGGTGTAGCATAATGCAAGCGTTATAAAGGAGATATTATCAGTTATGTCGGTGTCTTTTTCCGTCAATCGTCCGTCCATTCGATTCCTACAAACTGCCGACCTATCGAACTCTCTTGGGTAGATTCGTGATTCTTAACCTTCCTGCCGTCAACCATATCCGGCTCGTTAACATTTTTTTAATCGACACCATAAACCCGAAAGCTTGGCAATGTATTCACCGTTGCCATGATACTCGGTTGATTCGTGCCGGATGCGTTTACAGTTCCCTGTAGCCGGTGAAATTCAAAGGGACGCCGTCTTCTTCATTTGTCAACTGCCTGTTCGGAACCTCCTTGTTACGCCTCCTATCTATTCTACGATAAGAAAGGACCATCATTCCATTGCGTGTAGCCCACGGATGGGCATCGTGCCGATCTCTCGGAATAATGTGACACATTGTAACTACGGATGGTATGTAAGCATATACAAGGTGGCAGCTTTTCAACTGTATATGGCGAACATCCTTCAAGCTGTTAACTCTTTGCACTCCAAATATTTTTTTTACGCGACTCAACGGCAGCTGCAGAACGTTTGAGCCGTTTATTTTGAAAGTGGAACGAGTCCATTTTTTGTTACTGTGAGATATTTAAGGGTTTGTATTTCAATAAATTTGAAAATATTGGTAAGTACTGGTAGACAAACTTTTTATATTTTGTGGTATCAGATAATGTATGTTTATTATTCAATAGTGTTTAAAGTGGTGGCTAAGAAATGAAGATTTTATTATACCTACATAGACATGCCTTTCATTCAAAATTAATTGTAATCGTCAACTAAACGATAATATTTCAGTTGATCAGTTATTCTTTTTCTTAATTTCTTTCTATCATTTTGAATCTGATTGTCTTCATATTCGGATCCTGACTCTAAGATTCTTTTTTTATTTTTATTTTTTATTTTCTCATTATTACCTACCAAATTTGCCAATTAGAATTGCTGAATTTAAAAATTTCCTAATTCTCGAGCTTCCAGCTATCAAAATGTATGATTTTTGAAGATTTTGAGATGCTAGTATCAATCGATTGTTCACTTGATCTAAAAACAGAATGCTGGATTTTAAGTATCATCCTAATCCCCACAGTGTAACCAACTTGTATTACAGAATATAGTTATTTATTATGAGCATTCTCCGTTACGAGCATGGGTAAAATAGATTATGAAATTTTGCAGAAGGTACCACCACAATTCAAGCTGTTAGTATCAAACAAATACAATGAATTACGTAGTTGTATTAATGAGGTGCAAAGAATTAACAGCATAAGATGTTATTTTTCATACAGCATAGTCAAAAACTTTTTTCTCGACATAATTTTGGTTTAATTACTATAATGATGTAACCGACATAAATTCTGAGCTGTTGTAATCAAATATACTAAAATCCTAATGATTCAAATTCTCGAAATTTATAAAGACATATTTCAAGAAAACTTCAGCCAGATATTCTACAAGACAAAAGTATTCAATTCTTTTATTCTCAAGATTTGTATTGCATTCGCGAATCAACTTCTGCACATTAGCTCCTTACATAATTGTAAATAATGACATATATACTTACATATATATATGTATAATTATCAGACGTGAAGTAATTTCAGTCTGGTCATCTGGGAAGATCGTAGCAGCCTGCAAGTGCTGACGTTACGAAGAATGGCGCGAATGATCGTGGGTTAATAATGAGATGAAAACACATGTGTTGTTAGACAGACAGACAGGTGTCTACCCACTTTGTCTTCAATGTATATGTGTTGAAAAGCATAAATCATGCTGTGGAACATAAGTTTCTGTAAAGACGAAAATAAATTTGTTAAGAAAGGTTTATTTGGAATTTGAAAAATTTGATAACGCGTATGTACTCTACTTGTGTGTTTACCACTAGAGTCATGATTCAAAATTAGGATTAACGTATGAAAATGGAAAGGTCCAAATTCCGAAATGTAAAAATGTATTAACTGTTCAATTTTCATCCAGAATATTTTTCGATATTGTTAACAGTTTCGAAGATATTCTTAAAACACCCTGTATATTACAAGCATGTTCGAGCTTGACTCGATAGTTTGAAACAGTTTTTAAAAACATCATTTTATTACGTTTTACTATATAGCATTTCGTAAACTGTGTTCTATAAATACAAATCAACTATTAAAAAAATATATATATAAAAAAATTGACATTTCGACCAAAGCACAACAAAATGTAATATAAAGTGTGAAATCTGAAAGCAGTCATTTTGACTAGTTGATACTGGTTAATTTTTAGCTTTTGACTAATTGGTTATTTTACCAAATTCTTTTTATATAATTTATAACACGAATTAGTATTTAAAGAACATTAACCATGATTTCAGCCGAAAACTCAGATGAATAAAAACGAAGGGTTGTTCAAGCAACGCACTACCTAGTAAAAAATTTGATATGGTAAAGTTGATTATTATGACATTAACGATTATATTTGCAAAATATTAAACGGGTACCCAGTAAGAATGACACGATACACTCCTGACTTTCTCTCTTGTGCTTTCCCGTAGTCTTTCTTCCAAACTATCATTAGTCACTGCCGTAATATTTCTCCTAAAGAAGGGACGCAAAAGTATTCTACCTACTTTGTTCACGATAAAGGATGGTAAAAGTGTTTATGGTAATCTTAGAAAAATTCTTCATAAGCCGTCAAAGGTGGTCCGTCATAACTATCATTTTTCAGTCGATTCTAATCTTTAGCTACATCTTGAGAAAAGAGAGAAACATTAATTGTACGATGTGACACACAAACAAGTATTCACTAATCGCATTCACAATTCGTTTCATGAATGTTCCGTTTAAAAAATATTAACACCGCGGCTATCGTTTCTTCGATTGCCATTAAACGTGATTAATGAATGAGTAAATTTGTTAACGTATTTACAAACATTCTTGCAGTACATTTTATATCCTGACGTCACTTTTCTCAAATTATTAACTTCTTGCGTTTTCAGTGACGAATTCCACCATTACTTGATGACATAATAGTATTGCAAAATGGCACTTTTTAAAATTGGCACATATATATATTTGAAGCTCAAAAATAACTGCATAAACGTCTCGTAAATATTTCTATAAACATTCCAATGGTACTTGATTAACTAAATTAATTCATTAATTATAAATTAAATGTATAGTTTAATACACAGTTCATTTTTTGAACTATACATACTGCATTTTTATTGTGGTTCAAAATGATCTCGCAGTTAATCTTCAATCACTTTGAATTTATGATAAATAAATGTTCATCAATTTTAAATAACAATTAAACGATATCCTATCTTAATGTAAAAACGGAACTTAATTCAGAAAAATAGACTTGCTTGCAAAAATAATAAAAAATATGAAATACACACTTAGAATGAATATTTTGCAAATTGATTTGTGTAAATATTGCATAAATGTACACATCTGTCTGGTATGAATTTAGTTTGATAAATCTGTTTGTAACGCGCGTATCAGAAAGAGGATGCTGATACTTCGTTATTGGTGTATTTAAAACTGTCAGAACAGGTGGAAAACAGGACCAATACAAATAAGATATATCTTGGACGACTAAAGATGATGTATAGATACGTGTTCCGGCAAGAAACAGTTTTGAATCATTCGGAAGAACCAGGCTCGACATACTGACAACAATCTGATGCGAGACCACCTTTACTACAACCGAGGCGTTTATCTTACCTGTTATCTTCAAGCTATCATAATTTGTCAAACTGAAGCCGTCTGAGCCAAGGAACGATACTGATTATTTGTGTAACTTCAATCCAGGTTTTTACAAAGCTATACAGGTAATACGAAAATTGGTGCCATGTTGTGTAGAGTGCACTGATGGACTTTAACCCCTCAAGGGTCAAGGTTAGTGACCGAATACTTCGAGTATGATTTTTCAGGCCTCTGGCGGAAAATTGATACGCTTCGACGATCCTTGTTTATCTTATGTTGTTTTGGTCAGTAGAGATATTCGATTTCCAAAAATGTGCAAAGTGTGATTTCTCTTTGCCAGGATTTTGAAGCTAAGAAGTAATACTTCGCCATGATTTTTTGTGTCAAATATTCTTTATACACTAATCTAGGTACAGAGTTTTGTAATTTACCCTTAAAATTTCACGAGAAGGAAACATGCAAGTTTCTATAGGAAACATTTTTCACACTCATTTTTCCAGAATCGATCTCTGCACCGATTAGCGTACAGAGAATATTTTGCAAGAGAAATATTGCTTCCTGGTTTCTGAATTCTGGCAAAGCGAAATCGCATTTTTCACATTTTTGGAAATCTGACATCTACTTTCCTTATCTCTCTTGACCAAAACAACATAGGATTAAGAATTCCAAAATAGAATAGAGATTCCAAAAATTCCCGAAATTCTACTCCGAGTATTCGGTCACCAGAGCTGGTTATTAACTTATGATTTTTTCGACAGTTGCGTCAGTCAGAGCTAACTAATTATTATCGCAATGTTAAGATAAATAACGAAGGTATCTTCTGGACTTAGTGATGTGTAATTGAACAAATTGTAATTGGTATTGAACTTGAAATTCAATCGTTGTGCAAATACGATTTAAGTTTGTTATGTTTGAAGTATAATGTGCGTCATGAGTGTGATTCGATGTCGTAAATTAAGGAGTTAGCTCAAACTTTGGTGAACTTATATTATTCATGTTATAGAATTTATATATGTGTATATAAAAATTTATATTTTATATAATTAATAATATTTTAATAAATGAATATGCTTTGAAATAATGTATAAAATATTTTTAACATTAATTGTTTTCAGTTTGAGCCAGTATATCGTTGCAGTTGTTATTTTTAATAAAATGAAACCACGAATATGCTCACAGTTTACCTTCTATATTAAAAACAATGTTCATTTAATTCATAAAGACATAAGAATGCAATGCAACAGTCATTTTTCATTTTGTAGACTCTCTCATTTAAATTTTTAATATTTCCGAAAGCAATACATTGCGTGTAAACTAAAGAACTCGTTTTGCCGATGTTTATACTACAATTACAATTTTTGTTAATCAAGTTTCAATTTATTGCACGCGTCTCTCGGAACAGAAATTCGAGTGTTAATAACAATTTTTTTTTATAAAAATTGATACTTTAAAGGTTAATATTTTATAATTTGTTGATATTCCAGTTTATGAGATCCTGTTAATGTAGGAATCTACAGTATCTTGCACACTTTATCGCCATCTATTGGAACCATGCGAATACTGAATACCAAGAGAGGCAACTTACCAAAAATCGCAACGAGTAAATTCCTTTATCTTACTTCGGTAAAGACGAATTTCCAAACTGTACCAACGGTTCATAATCCAGCAAAGATTTACATAAAAAATGCTGAAGTTTTTCAACAATAATTTTTATAAATTTCTTTTAAACGATTATAACGAACGGCCTATTTTGTAAATAAGAAAAAATAAATAAAATTATTTAAGAAATGTATGAGCTCTGAATTCACTCTTCTAATTTATATAGGCATTTATATTCTTTTCTGAAATTTCAGATGTCATAAATAACAAAATATGAACAAAATATAAAACTATTAAAAAAATATGCTTTCACAAGTACTCTATTTACAAATGAGTAGAAAATTGATTGTTCGTTCCAATTTAGTTTTAAATGAATAATTTGTAAAATTACAATTTACCTAAATTCGAAATTGAACAAATCTAAAATTAACATCAAAATGATATAATATAAAATTGTTACTTGATAATGCTAGAGAAATCATTCTAATTTAGACTATCTTGAATAAAACACGTGATCCTTGCGCTGCATTTAATACAAAATCTTATTTAAAAATTTCACTTAATAATTTATTAAAAAATTTTATTTAAAAAATTTACTTCAAAATTTTACATGAAAATTTACTTCAAAATGGTTTAAAACATTTTCAAGATTACATATGCAGTAACTAATTTATATGTAAGGAAATGTATATGTTGATAGTATAAGTACAATGTTTACACAAGAATATTAATACTGATAACAAAAGCAATCAAAAACAAAACTTAATGCTCTTTTTTAGTCGAACGCTATGTAATTAGTAGCAATTATGGCGATCGTTTATGTTTTTATAATGTCTATGAGATTCGCAGTTTATAGGATATCTGATCGTGTATATTTAGTAGACTTTAATTTCTCATAAATGTATGAACATTCAGAGTCCACTAAATAACCTAAAATTTAAACGAAATCTAAAATATCGACATATTCATAAGTTTATTATACTACAAGTGATAATACGAACATAGTAAAATACAGCTGTGATTCACGTAGTTTATTTATCAAGTCTACGACGTTAATACAATATAAAATATAATAACAGAATTAAATATAATCACTGACTTTTCAAACTTTCATAATATTCAGAAATCGGTCAATTTCAAATAATTAGTAGAATTTCAAATAATTTTTATAAAATAAGCCCGTACATATTTTTGAAAATTTTCAAAATAAATTTCGTTCGAAAGAACTCGAAAACTCGCATAATTTGAGTAAACGCAATGACGGCAATATAATGAAAGTTCATTACAACTTCTTTTATCAGACAAAGCGTAAACTATAAGAACGTGTTTGCTAAGATAGATTAAATTGTTATCGTACATTATTGCTGGAGTTTGTCAAACTCCATCGTATTTTATCGTACTCTATCGTCTTAATTACCTTTATTGCTTAAGATGAGGAAACTAAATTACACTTTATGCAATATCTTCAACTTATCATAGTTCTACTGAAAGGTAGATGAAGTTGAATTTTTGTTGCTAGTTACGCACAGAATAGAAAAGAATAAGAAAATTCAACGAACAGTTTGAAACTCTGCTTCGAACGAAAATGATCAAATGATCACGAAACTACCAGTTTAAAAATAGTTTAAGACTTCAGATAACGTATGAAACTGAAAGTCATATATGTAATCATAACAACAACAATATTATCATACCATTAATGCTTCAATCTTTTCATTTCACATTTCAAGCGATAATGCTTCGGTTGTTAAATGATCTTTAATAATTAACCGTTTTTTTTTTTTCTCTAAAAGATTAATAACAATTGCGTGTTTTTTTTAGGAGAAAGTTTAATAATAATTGTGTGCTTTTTTGCTGTAAAAAGTTGGTAAGAATTACGTGTTGTTTTGCTCTGAAAGATTAATAACTTCTAAAATTCCAAATTTTTTAATTTTCAAATTCTTAAGTTTCTACATCACTACTTAATTTTAAAGGCCAGAATTTTAAAATTCAAAGATTGGAACACATCCAATTTATAAATTTATAAATCCCAAAATTTTGAAATTTCGAATTTAAAGAACTGGGCGCCTCAAACGTTTTAATTCCTGAATTCCTGATCTTTCAAATCCCAATTTCCAAAATTTGTAAATTTTCAAGTTTTCGATATACCAATATAGAAGAATATTTTGACTCCAAAAACCAAATGTGAACGATCTAAACAATATCTTCAAAATTGAATTTCAAGCAGCATCCTAATCCAATATACTGTAATATATTACAGAATATTCATTTCAAATTTGAGCATTCTTATAGATCCAATATTTTATTTCACAGAATTTAATATAGCAATAAAAGCTAAATAACAATTACGTATTTTTTCAATGAAAAATTGATAACAACCACGTATTTTTTTTACTGCAAAAAATTAGTGACAATTAAGTGCTTTATTGCTGTGGAAGGTTAGTAACAATTACGTGTTATTTGGAAGTTGAATGATCTTGAATGATCATACAGGCGTTTATGATGATTTGTGAGCGACCAGAATTGATTTATCAGGTTTCAGAAGACACCCATGAAGTTCAGGTGTGTTACACACTTCCTTATGTCATAAGTGCATAAATATCCGAGGTTTATTGATAAATCTGGATATTACACGTTATAGCTGATATCAGTACAGTTCCTGTGTAGACGGTTAACGACATGATAGATACTTAATATCAAAGTTCTGACGGTCTTTATCTAATCTAGAACAAATATCGTTTTCAAGGAAGAACGTAGTATGGTTGGCATAACGCACAATAAAATGATTCCCTGGCAAAATGCGAAACGAACGAAAATTTTAGCTATCAATTTTTATTTTTATAAATACAGGAATAATAAAATGTATACACTTCGAATATTAATAACAAACGTGCTGATATAAAAAATGTTGATTAATGTTGATGGTTATTTTGTACATTTGTTCAGAATAATTAACATAATGTTAACACAAACGTTTAACATTTTTGTTTCCGAATCATTTGATAATACAGAATTTTATTGGGGTACTCTGTTCATCAATATCATTGCTGAATGTTAAAAACCGACGTATTACAAAGAGACAGATCTTAGAGTTCATTCGAATTTAATTTTTTAAAAGTACATCTGTTTTATCAATTTCAGTAAGAATTTATAAGAATTATCCGCTGAATATATTTTTTTAAACATATCAATATGCATTTTTTAACAAATTATCTGTTCACATTTAAGCGATTAATTAATTTTTTTGAGTTGGCGAAATTGATAAGCGTGCATTACATTGTCTTTTTTGGTGTCTGTTAAAGATATTTTTTTTCTCACAGTAATACAAAAAAATTCACGTGTCAGGTTATTGCTACCATATTTTATGCTGTTTACAGCAATAAATATGTTGACATGTATTTTATAACAGAAGATGTATTTTATTTTGTTGTATTATCACAATAAATTTTTACGCATTTAATGTAAAATACAAAGTTGCATTTAAATCTAATCTTAGCTTGAACAGAGTGTAAGTTTAACCTACTAATCACTATACATTCAAAAATAGTAAATGTTAAATGATGTAGCCAATAAAGGCGGTGAAAAGTCACCTTAAATCAAGGTTGAGTTATGATATATTCGATAGCAAAAAAGAATTTATGCCAAATTTTTACTAACTTAGATTAAAGTATAAGAATATTTTGCAAAAAACGAATCATGACAAAATGTTGGATTTTGGCTTCACGATCCTGGCAAAACGAAATTGCATTTTTCCCACTTTCAAAAACCGAATATTTACTATCTTTGTCTCCCCTGACCAAAACAACATAACATAAGCAAGGATTGTCGAGGCGTATCAATTTTTCGCCAGGGGCTCCAAAAATCTCAAAAATCATATTCGGAGTATTCAGCTACTAACCTTGACCTATAAACTTGAGCTAGATATGAATATTTTGAGTGCGTGATCAGGATGGTAACGGGACCATGTGAAACCTGGTTATCCTGACCCTGGCATTATAACACAACGCGTCGATGGGTTTTCCCCAAAGAGTGGGGGATTCGTTTCCCATAACAAAATGGAAGAAGCACAAGAATACACATTATAGTTTTTGTTTTCGACCGGGTAGCGAAGAGAAGTTGGGAGGTGGAATAAACTCATTTTGAAAACTAAAATGTTTTTTTTTGTGTAGGACACTCAGTCATCCTTACAACTACAGTGAAAATACAGTAAATGTACAGTAGTAGTGTATCATGTTAGTAGCCAATAAATTATATAATTACAATTTGAACAGGCATTTTAATGTCATGGAAAACGTGAAAAAGTAGTAATTCGATGGCCAGGGACTGTATAAATAAATATAATTGTAAAGTGATTTAAAATTGTAACTTTAATAGTGGAATACTTGAAAATCATTATCAACCATTACTTTAATACAGAAAGTGTCAAACAATATTATAATTAAAAACATATATTTTAAAAGAAGTTATTATTATGTTTATTAGAATTCTAACTGCAGACTATGTGATAATATTAAATATTTGTTTGTAATTATTGTATGGCAATCTATTTTAATATTTTTATATGTAATATTGTGCAATTTTGATTTATAGCAGGGGTTTTTAAACTTATAATCCGAGGACACCCTCGTGAACAACATTTTTTCTGCGAACACCATTCTAACCCTAGGCATTTTATGTCGGTTTTGAGACTTAGGGCACGCCTACATTATGCCAGTAACTGGTGCTAGTAGCCTTGATAGTAGGTAGTTGAATTTTTACGTTTCTTGCTTTGCCTGTATTAGATTTTTCAAATTACTAAATCCTGAAATCCCTACATACCCAGAAGTGCCTAAATTCCCAAAATTCTAAATCCTGAAATCCCCAAATCCTCAAATTCCTACATCCACAAATTTCCAGACATCTAAATAGCTAAATTTCCAAATTCCCAGGTTTTCTTATTCCTAAATCCTGAAATCCCTACATCCTCATTTCTGAAGATCTAAATCCTTAGATTCCCAAAATCCTAAATCCTGAAATCCCCAAATCTCTAGACCCCTAAATAACTAAATTCCCAAATTCCTAGGTTTCCATATTCCCAAATCCTCAAATACCTAGACTCCCAAATCGTTGAATGGCCAAATCACTGGATTGCCAAATTCCTACATCTCCACATTTCTAGAAATTTCTACGCCTCCAAATTTTGAAATACTGAAAAAGCCCTAAAAGAAAATAATTTCTTTTCATTCTTGCCTTCATTTTCCAACGATAGATCTGGTACAGGCAAAGCAAGAAACGCAAAAATTGAGGTACCTACTGGCAAGGATACTGGCGTCAGTTACTGGCATAACGTGGACACTGTCTTAATTTCTGACTAAATTATTGTTTAATTACGTTAATAACTAATTGAATAACAAGAAATACAAAAAATTGAATGAGTTATTTGAATAAAAGCGAAAAGTTAGAGGATGTAAAGTTAATACCAAAATTGTTTCGCGGACCACAATTTAAGAACCTACGATTTACAGTTTTTACAGTTTTAACATTACTCCTTCTTATATTAGAGTTTTAATACTACTCCTTTTTATACTACATATTTAGTACTATAATTAGCAGGCAACATGTTCAAAGAAGCAGTAACAAAAACACTTCCTAGTTTTATTTATGTATACTTTTTATTGGTACGCGTATCTCAAGTTGAGAATCGATTATTTAACCGTCTATGATAATTTCAAGTGCAAGAAATCATGAGTACATCTCAAATTAGCATCCACCTATAATGCATAATCTATTGATATGTCGCAGGGAGGTGATAAAAATAGGGATTTGATCAATTCACGGAAGATGTTAAAATAAAAACTCTGTGGGGTCATCATTCTATATCTAAATGAGTTCCGATATAAAAAAAAAATCAAACTCCGTCAGAATTTGTATCTGAAGAACAGTTTAATGAAACTATCAGGACGTTTTTGAACAAGCGACATGAAAAAGAAAAACCTTTGTGGCACCCGAAAGGATAGAAGAGTGTTATTTTAACATCTCGTGAATTGATCATATACCTTAGGGATTTGATCCCTATTTTCATCATTTCCCGGCGACATATAAGCTTGTTTTCTACATTTATTATCTTGTTACGAGCTCTTACCGCATTAGTCAGTGGAACGTTCAAAAGAGTAATTGAATTATTTAAACGAGACACTTCGAGAGTAATCTTCAGCTTGTTCAACGAAGCGACATAAGCTTTCCATGATAACATGAAAAACTGTTACTTCTCGTGTCAGACAAATTTCAATCTCAAATAAGAGCTTCTCTTTTATCTTACACACTCTTTTAACAAACCGTGTACGTGTGCTGCAACCAATCTATAATCAGCGTTATCGACGAACTATTTCGATAAAACGAACAATGCAACTTTAAAGAGCTATAAGTGTCACAGGTAAATCTTTTAGGCAAACAATCTTTTATTTATCAAGATGTTTATAGACAAAATGATTCCACAAGGTTGATAGATAAAATAACTCTAAATGGTTCTTAGACAAAATGATCAAATATTGTAAATGTTTCTTATGAAAACCGCGAATTGTAATTCGTTACTGTAAGTATTGGGAATAAAGTTTGGAGAAGAACAACTTCTTATTTATGAAGATATTTACAGACAAAATGATTGCAGATAATTTATAGACAAAATATTTCAAGACCAAAAATGTTTCATAAACAATAAATAAATTTTTGAAATATTATAAATGTTACAAGGTTAGAAAAATTACGAATAATTGTAACAATACTGCAATACAAATTTACTAACACTAACCTCTACATTAGATACCGTTTTTATAAGCAATTAAAAAAAAATAGCATTTACTGTATTTTCTATTTCCCTTCTTCAAATGCTGCAACAATTGTTACACGTTGTTAAATCGTATAACGTGATGATTAATTTATTATGTATTCTCTAAGCAAATGCTAAGGGAAACAACATGCATTCATTAAAAATTGCACAATATTCAAATTAGTTGCCTGTAAAGTCAATAAAACTTGCATTGCTTTCGTTAGCCATCTTGTGTAACGTGGACAGTAGCTTCACGTGTGTTTATCGCTTCCGCATGTTGAACAGCAAGTTAAGTATTTCAAAAGATATTATAGATAGTTACGCAAGTGTTAAGTGGTACAAGATAAAATATAACAACTGGGAATATTGTATCAACACGTTAGCAGCTTAGATACCTACGTAGCAGATATGTTTAGTTAACGAAATAGCTTCTCAACCTCATGTTCGCTTTAAAATTGCAATGAAATAAATTATGTTCTTATAAAAAGTTATATAGTCTAACATTTAATATAAATAACGAAAAAATTTCTGTATTAGAGCAAGTCAGAATCTCCATTAAACGAAAACGTGTTCATAATCTTTACCAGAGAAAGAGAACAATTTCAGCATTATAACTAATAAATAAATGTAATAAGACAGGATGAAATGTTATGTGACCGATTACAAAAAACAGTCTTAAAATAATGTCATTATTAAGGTAATGGTACTAATAGATGGCCAGTTAAGAGAAATCTTCCACATGAACAATAGTCATCGCTTGCTCTGTCAATAAATAGCGAGATTCGATGGTTGGAGATATTTTTTAAGTCTTCTAGATTATGCAACACCACTTTTTAAAAAAGGTTAAGTTATACAAATTTGAGAAGTATATTTAAACATTCGGTAAATGCTTCAGAAGTTGAACACTCTTAAAAATTAAAAAACTAGTAATTGATTCTCTGTTTGTTAGTAGCTGACCACTTATACTAGAGAAAATATATTTCATTCGCGAAATCTTTACAATGTGTAAACCTTTTGATCTGAACAGCTATTCTTAACAAAGACGTTATAGAAAAAGAAATATAACGGCATATTACTTACATTAGTGAATTTAGATGTTCTAAATTATTAATTAGATGTTCTAAGTATACTTCGCTTCACATGTAACTGTATTAAAATTTAAGTGATAAATGTCCTGGTATCTGAAGTTCACATTCATCAAAAGTGCAGAACTTATAAAAACCTACTTTTTCATGTTTTCTAAAAATTGATCAACTACTAGTACCTTCACTTTACAAAAATGTTTACATTTAACAGTTTGGTAATTTTAAGGTTTGTGAATTTGACAATATAGAAATTTTGGGAATTTAAAAAATTTAGAATCTGAGAATTTGGGAGTTTGAGGATTTAGAAGTTTTTAAAACATTGAAAGTTTGAAAATTTAGGGATTTGGAAATTTCAATATTTGGAAATCTGATAATTTGAAAATTTAGGAATTTCAAGAATTTTGGAAATGTTGGAATTCGAAGATTTAGAAATCGAGGAATTTGGGAATTTAAAAATGTGGAAACTTGTGAAGCATATTTATAAGTAAAAATAATACGAAATAAATTAATTTAACAATAAAATACGACAAAGTCTCTTGAACGTAAGAAATTTGTACAATTGGAAATTTCCATTTTTTTTTTAACTCGAACTTTATAAAACACAGAGTAACGGATAAAAAATAATTTATAAATTCGTATTCATCGCATAACAGTCTTCAGTAAGGCGGTCATTGAGTGATGGCTCTATTTATCTAAATTAGTGATTTCTATACTATAATGATATTATCACTGGAAAATGTAACAATTTTTTAACGTGCAATAATCGATACCCTGCCTATTAAATTAACAATGATAAAACCAACAAACTAAATACTTTTATACGTTATCGTATTTAACGTGTACGTAGGTATCTACTACAAGTAATGACTAACTGTTGTGCAACGTTTGATACAAATATTAAGTGAAATTCCGTGTCGAGATTAATTGAACCAATTATTGTATCGTCACATTTTAAAAATAATTTTATTGTTTTACTTGAAGAATTATTATGACACACGATTAATTGTAAGAAAGTAAAATAGTAAAAATATTTTCAAATAAAAAGAGTTATTATTTATAATCGTATAGAAAAAAGAAAAAAAAAATCTTCTAATTTTAGTTGCAATATTGATAAATAAAAATGTTAAAAGATTATTTTTTAATAATATACGCGCAGTAGTGTAATTGATCATAAAATTATAATGCAACGAATAAAAAATATTCTAGGAAAAGAATTTTCTACAAATAATAATTTTTAAAACAATTAACGCGTAATATATGTCTAAATTAATACATAAAATATTTGTTTATTTGTTTATATCTTACGACGATTAATTAATTAATTTATTATCGATCTCTGCTTATCGGCAACAAAATAAATTTTGGTTTACAAATGAAATTTATAACTCATACCTCTACATTTTCGTTCTGTACGATTTCAGGGAGAACTCTAATAGTTGAACACAAAATCATATGAAAGTTTATGAACATTTCTTTTGAAAACTGCAGCATATACTCATTATATTGCCACTTTTACAGGGATTTCCACATACCAAATCATGACACGATATTGAATATATAAAAGAAGCTGTAACATCATAAGAAATTTTTAACCACCCATATATTGCCAACTTTGAGAATTTTCAATTTGTATAATTCTGTTGGTGGCAATATAACGAGAATTTACTGTACGTATCTATTCCAAATTTTAAGGATATTTTTTTATCCTTATGAACAAAACTATTAATTAATTAACCTTCTTAGGGATCATTTTTTTATGTGATTATATTTTACTAATTTTAAATTTGTAACAGTTATATAAATGAATCTGTAATTAATTTGTAATATACACAAACAATGGTAATATCCACACATGTAATGTATGGTTGGATTTAAAAACAAACTAAGCGTTAACATACGTGTAAGTATTCTTGAAGAGGTTAATAGTGAAAATTACTCAAAAAATTGTTTCAGTAAATGTCAGATGCTCCGTTTCACAGAAGATATTAAATCAAAACTACAGAACTCAAAATTAAAAATTCAAGAAATTCAGGTTTTCCTTTTGTAAAAATAATGAATTTGGAAGATTAATTGCTAGAATTTATTATTAACAATTAACTTTAATTATTATTTATTATTAACAATTTCAAATTGATGCAAATCTAATTACTTCACTATGCACTCAAGTAAAATAAGTTAAAACTGCTACAAGCAGATATTACTGTGAGTCACTAGCAGTGACGAAAAATATTTTATTTACATGAACTTAATCGTTCTATTCATTGATACGATTCACACTGAATATGTAAATATTATCGGCGTTTGTACACAGTGAGTCACAAATGTATTAGAACGTAGCTCTTAATTTTGCATAATTGATACCTTCCTCTGGTTGAAAAATATCGAGTGAATCACGAAATAGAGAACATCGAATAAAATGTAAATATGTGGAAATGTGTAAACAGTTTATTCACCTAAATTATGGTATCGAAGTGGTAAAAACATAGTAATGCTATTAATATATTATCATTATTACAGTATTTTAATGCGGTAAGGAAATACGATAAAAAAGAAGAAAAGGTCACATTTCCTTCTTACCAAATGGAACTACATATTTTTTTATATTAATTAATTATTCATTCTGCAAAAACGAGTATTCAAATATGATATTAAGATCAATGGTCCCTAAGATAATTCTTTAGAGATAAAATATTTTATACAAAAATTGTAAGTATTGGTAAATTGTTGAATTTTATGAACTTATTTTACTACTTTTTTGTGCTAAATATTTCAAAGCATCGATTTGCATAAACAAATGATACGTACTCCTGTTAAAAAAAAAAAGAAATATGTACCTTTTTTTTTAAATGAAGTTACATGATTTGGTTGACATGACAGTCTTTAATAATTATTGCTGTTATGTTATAATTCTTTTAATGCCATATAATTTTTGTCAGCTAATATTTTTACAATTGCCGCAAATAACAAATATTTAGATACGTTCTTTCTACTGATTTATCTTGCAGGTTGGATTAAATACGGGTTATTATAATTTTTCAATTCCTGTTTTACTTATTAGTGGTTCGTTATTTTTTTGTGAAAAATATTATAGAAGAAACATGCAATACCTAATAGAAATTTCTGTTAATTACGATAAAATAAATATCAGTTACTGATACTACAAAAAACAATTATAGAAAGATACTCATAAAGAACATAAAAATTGTTGACAATAAATATTAAAAAAAAAACTTCAGATTAATTTAACAAAGAAGCATTTTCCATTTATAAATCTAAATTGAGAACTTTTATTTCATGAACTTAACTATCAAATTTTAATTGAGAAATACGATACATCTTCTTATCGGTATTTAAAATTTAAAATTTAATTTTCTAGAAAAAATATGCAGAATTTTTTCTTTAAAAATGTATTACACGGAAAAATTAATATTTGTTTGGTAAAATTAAACTTTTAATTAAATTCGTTCAAACTGTCCCAAATTATGTAACATAATTAATAGACGCGCGATAAACATTTAAATATATTTAAACAATAAAGTGAGAAGAACTCTCGAAACATTCAAACTGTCATATTTTTTAATTTATTTAAAAAATGAAGATTTTAGAAAAATATAATTTCAAACATTTTAACCCATAATCTTTGAAATAATTTGGAAATATTCATAAAAATGGGTGTTTTTCCACTTTGACCGTATTTTAAATATATTTAAATAAAATAATCGTTTTAGTGAGTTATTATTTAAATTAATTAATCTCTGAATTAATTAATTGCGTCATGTAATAAATTAATTATTTGCAGCAAAGATTTTAATATTTTCAACTGAGGCTTTTATATGAATTTCATTTCTGAAGGTATCAAATAATCGTTATATAACTATAAAGTTATATTTCTATTGACGATAATGATAGCAGAAGTAAATCTGCTATTTTTTTATTTTTAAAAAAAAACCTAATTAAATGTTCCTGCGAGTTATCAAAAGATTAAGATACTATTAATTTTTGAAAATTGTGATAACAGTAAAAGAAAATAAAGATACCAAGCATTACTTTGTGTGTGCATGCAACTAAAAAAATCGACTTTCGAAATAATGTTACATAAATCTTTATGTAATTGTAAAGTTATTAAAAATTATCTGGTGACGTTTAAAAGTTTTTAAAAGTTCAGCAAATATGAATCTTAACGAAGATTATAAAAGACATACAACTTTACTTAATTAACACGTGTATCAGTATATTTATTTTGTACATATAAATTGTCATAAAAAATGAATACATTATATCTATTTATATCAAGTTATTATACTATGAAATTATTCAAATTTGTAATTCATAAAGCTAGCAAAATTCCAAACTTTTGAATAATCAAAACTGTTAATTTTTTAAACTTTATAAAATATGCAACTATTAAATTATCATAATATATTAAATCAAGAGTGAGTTACGATTTAAATTTTAATAAACAATAATTGTTATTCCCAAATTATTAAATAAAGGTTGGTGCTATTTATAAAATAAAAATAAGTTTAAGTTCCAGAAACAGTCTCCCAATATTACACAATATTACTGCAATTTCAATTTGCTTAAAACAGAATTTATTTGCATTGATAATCATTCGGATGTTTCGTTGATAGTCTGGGAATGTTTTAAATTCCTGATATTTTTAGAAAATCTTTAGTTTGATTTCACAATGATACGAAATATTGCGGAAAATATATAAGAAATCCATAAAGTTAAAAATAAATTTAAAAATATGCATTTGCATAAATTTCTCTGGTTTATTAATAACTTCCATAGTTTTTATTAAAGGATTAGATACTTTACATAAATAACAATATTCTTGTTAATTATATATTGATATCAGAACAATGTCTAGATAGAAAACATTTCAAATATTTTGTTATTAAAATGCTTTTACCAAAATGTAATTCTTGTAAAAAAAACCCTTGTAACCCTTAAAAATAAATAAATGAATATAACTGTCTACACTTCGTCTACTTATTTTCAATTTTGAAAATGTATACTTAACGTCGGTTGCTGAATGTCAAATTTTTTATACAACTCAAATTTAACACGCAAAAATCTACAAAAAACGACTACCGAATGTTATAAATTTGGACCAAATTTGTTATCTATCGTGTAATGTTATTAAAGTTCCAAATTGAATCCACATTTGAATGTTTCACGGAAGCATATATACTTTCTGTAATCGCCACTAGAGGGATTCACAAAGTTCTAGAATTTTTCGTTTTCAATAAATTCCGCGTTTCGTCACTAATTTTATATTCACTTCGTACAATACACTGTTATATTTCCTTAACACCGAGCAGCATAACATACTTGAAATTTTAGAAAACTAGTTTGACAAGTCTTAAATAACGAATCTGCAAATAATCGATAGATTTGGCAGCACGTTTTTTCGATCAAAAGTGAGGTTAGAGCATATTCAGCATACATCTGGTATTATAACTAACGATATTAAGGTTTTAAATTGTACCAGATGCTCGTAGTATTTGAACAATGAGGGAACGTTTAATCGAACGAGCATTTACGCAGAAAGTATTCGCGACTAAAATGATAAAAGAATTAATTGAATGGTACTATCAAGATTTTGGTAAACTGTTTACACAAGATAACAGATACCGCCAGATCGCTCAAAAAAAGTGTTTTAATTTAGTATAAAAAAGAATCATAAAGAAAACTCATTAACTTTATCATTTGCTGCACTGTTCCAATAATAGCACTTTATGTTATCAATATTTCAAAACTATAAAGACGGATGTATACGCACTTCAAAATCGAAAATATATTCAGAAAATAATCTCGTAATTTTTATAATTCATAATTTAATAATTTAAGAATAGGATGGACAATTTTTATAATTTAAATTCAGACGAATATTTCATTTTTATGATTTAAACTCAATTGAATATTTCATGTTTATGATGTAGAATTAAAATAAATATTTAATTTCTGTGAGTTAGAATTAAATCAAATAATCATCATTTTAATCATTTAGAATTGAAATAAGAGATTCGAAATTCACAATCTCTATAAATTTATTTGTTGCAGTGTTAACGCAATGAAATTTCTATTTAAAGTACATTTAAAGGACTATAAACACTCCACTGTAATTTTACATTTTTAACGCTATTTCAGTACTCAAATAACTGACACTTTTGATTAGCAAGATATACCTGCTAATCAAACAGAAACTAGAAAAACAGTTTCTGTAATTTCTATAATTCATATCAGAAAGTCTGCAATCTGTCACTTCCATGGATTAAAATTTTCACTGTCAACGTTACATTTTCATTTCCTCTAAGTAAACGCAATTTATCCAATTACAGCAACAGCCACTATGCGCAAACTGGAAAAAACAAAATTAACGTGTTTTTGTCACTCACCACGTTGACTGTTTTACCCAGGCTCATTTTCTCTCGGTACAATTGCACACGGATATTCCACGGAAAATTTCAAAAGGAAAATAGGAAACTTCCTTCTCGATGTTCGCGCCGTACGAATGAACACAACACACATAAACGCACACACACAATATGTCACCGTTATTTCAGGAAGCGTTTCGTCGAAGAGCACAGTTTTCACTCGAACACACCGAACAGAACGAAGCTGCGAGAAAAACGGAGGAAAACACCGGCACAGTGTAACTGGGAAAATGAATATTTTCACTTGGTGGATTTGACGCGTTTTAATTCTCGATACTGGCGAAGATCAAGTGGCCTCGTACACAACGATACAATCAAGGAGAATGAGTTTGATGACGACGGCCAGAACGAAAGACAACGATTACAACAGATTGGGTATGTGCGTGTGACGAGATAACAACCAGTAACGGATAGGCATTGGAGCCGCGTTACCCACACCACACCACACCACACACTCTGTGAATTTAGCCGCAAGCAACAACGATCCTACACTGCCTTTCCGTCACGAGTTGACCGTCGATTATCGTTTTCAGACTCTGATACAGGAGAAAGTCTGTATAATAATACAGAACTATTTTCGGTATTCCTACTGGTTTATATCCACCATTTGGATTAGTACACGTCTGCTTTTCGCCAGGAAACGCCATAATGTCCTTGACCCTTTAAGTACTTTTGCAAAATGAAAATTTTCAACTTCTCTTCTTCCAGTCCTTTATGTATGTTTTCTGTATGTTCTTTTTTCATATGTGTATAACATGCTGTTGAAAATTTTATTTTTATGTAGTTTTATTTTTAACAAGTCTTACCATATATTTTTATAATGTTTTATTATAAATATTATACATAGCCCCATAGGGTGAATACGTGTACTTCCAATTAGACCACTTATATTTAAATTGAAATTAGATTAGAAAAATAACTAAATAATGGATAATACTAAACTTATGGTACAATAATATTGTGATAATATCTGGTAATTATACAGTATAACCACCCCCCAATTTTAATAATTTTCACATATGTTGTCAAGGATATCCCTAAGTAATGTTGTGAAGCTTTTAAGCGTCGCTTGTTCTTTACTAAAAAGTTATGTGCAAGTTTTTACTATATATCTCATAAACTATTGATTTCAGAAAAAGAAGGTTCCAACAGAATATGAAGCTTTTAAAAAACTCTAGAAAAAAGATTATATACATTTTTTATGTATACCTATTATTTTAACTGTTATGACCTAAAAAGTAATTTG
The DNA here is from genome assembly GCA_945859555.1 of Megachile ligniseca. NCBI lineage: Eukaryota > Metazoa > Arthropoda > Insecta > Hymenoptera > Megachilidae > Megachile > Megachile ligniseca. Next base: position 1,931,305 of record OX243785.1, read on the forward strand.
AAAGAGTTTCTTTTTTGCTAACTCTAAACTCAAGTAATTTTATGTATACCGAACAAGGGCAAATCGCTGGTAATGGACTTGCAGTAGAAATCGACGAGGCAACAAACTAATTCCTACCTTTCTTAGGATAGGTTACGTTAAGTTACACACGCACTCACGATACACTAAAATTACGTACAATACTAAAATTATTGTTATTCATACTTTCCCCGTTTATAACTTGTAAGTAGACAACGACCCTAAAACCTCCACAACATTATTTAGTTCTTGATGACATGTGAAAATTATTAAAATCGGGGGTAGCTACTATACTGCATAATTACCAAGTTTCTTAATAATTTTGGTAATCGAAGAAATCTAAGATCACATTTACGGATGCAGTAAACCTAGTGGTAATAATATACGTGATTCTAATGAAAATTTAAGTCTCGTCCATATATGGGGCGTAGCGAAGTGTTAATTGAGGTATCATTACATGTTAATATGACTGTAAATTATTACTTCTTTTTCTGTGTACTGATCCTGTGGAAATTATTTGTGTTTCTGCTTTGCGGATATTTAGAAATTTTGAAACGTGGAAATATCTGGTTTTGTGTTTTAAAATATTCAGTTATACAACCTTAATTCATGATGTATAAAAGATAACAAAAAGATAAGCAATAACGAAATACCGTTTATTTTTCATACCTCCTTTTTTTTAGTAATTTCTTACTTTAGTCTTGAAGCATTATTTTGCTTTTGCGAAAAAATAATTTCGATTTTTTTTTCTTGACTACTACATTCTGTTTTTATTACATTAATATCTTTCATGTTTAATTGTATTGTTTATTTTAACTATAAAATAATATTAGATATCTCATAAAAATCGATATTTTGGTTTTCAGTCGAACTAAGCAGGTAGTTTTGTTAATGTCATTCAGAGTATCAGAATATATTCAGTAAATTCCTTTTTCATATCTATGAAAAGATAATAATCACATGATGCCATATCTGATGAATGTTAAAGGTATTTTGAGATATTCCATTTATGGGCTGGACAATTATCACGTGCAAAAATCAGGTGACTTCTTTTTCGTTCGATGTTTTTCTTTATGCGATAATGTGTAGCAATTTCGTAATCGATAATAATTTAGTAATTTTCGGCAGTGATAGAACGATGCATAGTAATTTACAAAATCACCAGTAATTTATAGCATTCTCTAGTAATTTTTAGGCTATTTAAAATATTAATTTATAGTAATAAAGACTATAAATAGTATTTATATTAATACTTTATTACAGTAGTAACTTTATTATTTTATTGCAGTAGTATAGTAATATAATATACTACTAGTAGTACATACTAATATACTACTGTTATTATAATAGTAATAGTATAGTAGTATACAGTAGTATAGTACTGTATAGTATAGTAGTGTAGTAATGTATATAGTATATGGGAAATTGCCTGCGAAATGAAATAATTAAATATTTTGGACTTCAGTAAATTATTTGTCAATTTCTCTTGATTGCAGAAATGAAATGATAGATAATTGCGATTTGATTTATTTCTCCGATCGCAACAGGTGTTAAAATCTATCAGTAGTAAATAAGGTACATCATTATACCTATTATTAGAAACATGATCAAAGATCATGCGAATAAACTATGTACCCACTAATGAATGAAATATAATCCGTTTGAAATGAGCGCAAATACTATTACTTTATTGCTATTGATTTAGTCATTATAAAAGTCGTAAATAAACGAGATATGTTAATTCTAATTTAATCTATGACGCAATTCTATTAGGAAATTCAGTTATGGTTATTGTTTATAATCGCCTAACATTTTTAAGACACATTTTCCACAGCAGCGTTGAAAAAGTTAACAATATGATATCATAAACTATTCAAATTAATTTTTTTAACTTAATTTTTTATAAAATTCAAGTAATCTTATAGTTGAATAAATTAAGTCATTTAAATAAAAAAATCTAAGAAGTTGCGATAAGATTTTCTACTATTTTATTTGAACGAATTTATAATACTTTAATAGATTTTTGATATTATTGAAAATGTTGATATTAAATAAATTTAAAAAATTAGAGGATATTTGAAAAATTATTAAAATGAAAACTTATTCAAATACAAAACAAAAATAAAATAGCTAAGTGATGAAATAATCTCAGGAAAAACCACTTTCATGTTCAGATAAACTAACGTACAATTATTTCAAATAACGTTCAGCCGAGGAAAATTACATTTTCCACATACAAAATACAAAATTATTTTATTTCATAGCAAAACAATAGTATAATCTGTAGAGAAATCGTTTTCATGTTCAAATAAAGAAACGAATAATTAGATCACATCCAGCCAAATAAAACAGCATTTTATTCAAACAATCATTTTTTACTTGGTTGATACCCAACACTTACTGACAGTATGTGTACTTTCGACTCTAACGATATCCACTAAAGACTTTTCTCTATTATTTTTTCGAACAAGTTGTTTCGTATCATATATTTCACTTCTTCGAAGTTTTATCTTCGTGTAACACCTGCAACCGGAGTGGTATTTAATGATTATGATAACCAACCGAAAACATTAACGTCAGTTTCACTTGTTCACTGTGTGCAACGGTGATATTGAGATCATTGCTCCCTTTATATAATTCGAACATCTTTTTCTGACCCAAACCACTTATCTGCAGGTGAAATCAAGAATTTCGACTGTTTTTGTTACGTTAAAATGAATGTACACGAGTAACCAAAGTATTTCTTCAAAAATCGATCCCGACGAACTCCGATCATGATTTTTAATGATAGAACAGTGATTTATTGATAATGAAATAAAAATTCAACGCAGGGAAATTTGTATAAATATATTCTTTTTCCTTCCTAGTTACAAATTACAGTTTACAAATTGTAAAAAGACAAATAAAACTCTTGGGGATAATTTTATTATAAATTGCCTGTTGGGTATAACAAGAAACATGGAATTGTACGAGTTATTACAGATTCTACGAAATGTACAGTCGTTAAAGCGTTAAGGGTTAATCTATATTTTATTATCTTTTTCTTGGAACTTCCGTATTCTCAGTTACGCGAATATTAAGAAAAAATAGTTTCTGCTTCATTAAAGTCGGCACGTACTATTAGTCATCTTTTTAATTACAAATTTAAATCGTAGTCAAGTGATGATACACAGTACGTGTAGTGCATATTCTTTGATGGCAAAAGTGCTAATTCTTCGTAAAATTATACTGTTTATATTTAATTAAGTGTAAGGGTATACTCCTAGAAAGTAGCTGTAGTATTTATACTAATATACATTTTAATTTAAATTACTATTACATAAGTAATATGGTACTACAGTAATAATATACTACTATAAACAATATATTACCTTATAAGTATAATACTTATTTGTTACCTTATAGGATGTGTCACGTCTCAGAGACAGATTATATCTAGAGTCTGATAAGAGATAAAAAAAGTATTGAAGAAAAAGTTCAATGGTATATCTATTTTCCTCGGACTTCGTTTTTTTTCACGTAGTACACTTAAAACATACAAATGTACATTTTCAAATGGAATTGCATTTTTTGTTCGTATTAATTTTACGGAATATTTGGCGTAAAAGAGTATTAATTTGCAATATTCAAAATCCAGTAATTCGTATCATTTCACATTTCTGTCGTGTAGTTAGTTCATTAAAGAAAGTGTTCAAAGTACGTACTTGCCACAGCATTTTTTTATGTTTCTCGTAATGGAATCAATGTGGTCATTGTTTATGTGTGAACAACGTTAATTCGTTCTCTCATGTCTTTCACAGGAACAAATGGACGGGTGTGCACTTTATCTCTGAGTAACAACAGAAATTACTCAAGAGGATTAAGATTGGAGCATGACCAGACTGTTGGATTATGTGTTCCAAAATATCCATTACAAGTTTGTTGTGTGTAATTGCGTTCAATGTGTTCCGTACAGTGTATTGTGTACAAATGCGTATCTTTTATGAAGCGTTTAACTTATCAAGAATGTGAGATATCACACGAAGTACTGACTTTATTGTACTTTTAATACCTTTTTACGCAGAACGACACAAAGTTGATATAAGTAAGAGAAAGTATGCAATTTTATTAAGAAAAATGCACTTTCTTTTGGATCTATCGTTGCGTTCTTGAAAAAAATGAAATTATAGACAAATAGACATTATTATATCATTGAATTATTTTTTTTATAGCATTTCGCTATTAATCCTTTCCACTGTTATGTACCTGTGGAGTCACCAAAACTTTAGATTCAAATATTGTATACGTATAATATATTCTCATTTAGATGTGCATAATATCTGTTTTGTTTTATTTGTCGACACTGAGCCACATGAATCGCATGCGGTTGAACTAAATTGCTAATTCAGATCACTCCAGTTTTATACCATTTCTACTTTCTGGTTACTGCTCATAATTAAACTACTCGTATTAAATCAATCAAATGTTAGATCGTTCTTAAATATTATCTTTATAAGTTCCTATAGTTAATTTCAATGAATCATACATAGTTTGTAGGTTATGACTTCTGTTTTGGAAAACACGGTTGGAGACGAATGAAACATGTCACTATAAGGACGAAAAAGACTGTAAAAACTGTACCAAGGGTGGTGTACTATACACGTCATAACTGTAATTAGGAATAGATAAATAAACCACATGCACAATACCAAAGAAATACTTGAAGCTAGTTATGCCTCCCATTTTTCGTTATTTAAATGTACGGGTATTGTTTTTATCGTTAATTAAAATATATTTTTATTTAAGTGTTTCTTCTCATTGCTTCTTATAACAAAAATACAAATATAACTATTTTGCATTAGAAAAATATTTTTACTCAATTTCCTACAAAATAATAAATGTTACTTTCGTCCGAATGGATCAGGAAAGTAACAATGACAGTAACCGCGACAAAATGTCGACTCTTTAATTACTTATCGTGAAGAAGCTAAAGGATCAAATGATAGACCGATAAACATGTTCTCTTATAACATAATTCTTGTTTCTTCTTTAAAAGATGATTGGCAAATAAGCCAAATGTAAATGTTTCCGTTCTTGTCCACTTAATAAATTATCTTATTAAAATCTGTAAGTATACTTGTTAATGAACAGCTTAATAAAACAACAAAAATAATAAGAAGCACCTTAATAAGAGAGCTAAAATAATAAATTTCTTCCATATCTTCAACTTTTTACCATTAGGTCACTTTATTTTTCATTTTCAATAAAACGAAATTAATAATTGCTAACTGATAAAAACTTGATCATTAAGAAGTACATTCACCTTGCAGCTGTTTATAATAAAAAGATATTAGTCTCGATACTGTCTGACTCTGATTTAATATGTATCTGACGTTGGTAACATTTCAAAGGTTTAATATCAACACGTCTAGATTTGATACTGCTTGGTCCCAATTTTGTATCTTTCGTGCGACGTAATATCATAAATAAAAAAAAATCATAATAAACCTGAATATAGTGTTATATGGCTCTGACGTAGCTTTTGAAGCAAGTGTCAAGTTCAAAATTATCTCAACCTATGTGATGAACTTAATATCATATTCAATTGATAATCGCAGAACCAAAGAGTAGTATAGGATTTGATTGAACACGTGCTGAAAAAAAAAAACTACTATGACTTGTGAAATTGTGGCCAAATTAACGCAACCTTTTCCGAGAATCAGAAAATGATTATTTTTGATCTGGTTGCTCTGCAAATCGTTAAATCAACACATTGACAGGCCCAGGTTGTTGTCACCTGTCTTTTCTCGTTTCAACAATGTGTAACATGGCAAAAGAAAAAAAATGATTTATGGCTTTGATAAAAAGTTCTAACTAGGTCAAATCTTAACTTATGGTTCGAAGTTAAAATGATCGTTTATGGCTTTGATAAAATGTTATACTAACTAGGTCAGACCCTAACTAATAGTACGAAGTAAAAATGTGTTAAGCCAAAACTTATAAACAAAATAAAAAACTTTTGTATTCAAAATTTGTGCATTGTTTGATTTAAAATAATACACAGACATCATTTAGACGTATCATTTTATACTCATTATTTAGACACATCACCTTAGACTTGTCATTTTGATATATCATTTAAAACTTATTACTTAGGCATATCATTTTAAACTTACACATATATAAAGGTTATGTATAAACATTGTTACATTACTATGTTAAACATCAAACAACTTGAAACAAAATAATCTTTAGCATTTGTAGCGTCTTATGACGGGAAATTCCCAAAACTTTTTATACAACGTCTGATGACGGAAGAGACACAAAACTGCTTTAGGGCAACATGTTTTTGATCCAGACATGATTAACATTTACTTTACTGTCATATTGCAAATTCGTCCCTTAAAATCGACTTCTACCAGAAAGTTCCCTTAAAGTCACTTCTACCAGAAGTGACGAACCTAATTTCTCTCCCTTCAATTCGACACCTAACTGCGGATTGGCTACAACCACTCGGCAGTCTTAAAATTATTTACCCGATCTATACAAAAACGCAAAAATAACAGAAATGCTTCAGCAAAGAAGCAATATCTAAAATAAAATACAAGTCAACGCTGAATAAAACAAATCAGCAACTCACCTAACTCGTGTAATTAACTAACCTATCAACCCATAATCGATTTCACCCGCGAACATTGGGTGGAAACTACCGTGCTGCGTTGAAGAAAAAACGAGAAGAACATAACAGAAAAAATGAGCAATGTGTGTGGAAATCCGTACGAAGTTGGCAATATAACAGGAGTTTGCTATAACAATTTCCTTGGATTTAAATGACGTAAATAGGTAATTGCGAAAATAACGACGCATGGTAGATATTATGTAAAATAGCTAATCCACACCTTGTTAAGTTACTTACAATTTACGCAAATCAATGTTGACGTTTAATTGCTTTTCTAGTATTATATAAAAATGTTACTTTCCTAGCATACACATACTTCATTAGCATTACATGAAACAAATGTCAGTTCATAGACTGACGTAAAATAAAGAAATCAAGAAAATGTTTGATCGCTATAAATGCTATTATAAGTACAAAGTTGGTGAGTAGATATACTGTTTGAGGCTATCTCTTTTATCTGATATATGTATTAATCGTTCTTCAGTTAGTTCTGTTATAATGAACAAACCTGCTTAAGTGTGGATTACGTGGCATCATTGTCTATTATTTTTGTACTTTTTCAATCTACCAATTAATTTAATGTTCGTACGTGATTGTGCGAACGTTTGATAAGATTATGTCTCTTTGTAATCAATGAATGGTACGTGATTGATACATGTCATATCGTATCATTAAATAACTATTTCTGGCATGTGACAAGAATATGGATTAATTTTTATACATATTTATTTTATATAAGAAACGTTGAGGTTTATGTGAAAGATGCTATTATTTGCAACGGTTTACAAGAGTTCATATAAATATTTAATTGTGTTTATAGCCTAAAATATACTTGAAGTAGTCATCGACTGGAAATAGTACCGAAGATGTAATTGCACTAATTTTAGCCATGCGGTGTGAATACGTTTGTGATATTAGGTATGTGGTACATTTGTGGATAGTAGGTATTTTGATTGAAAACAAAACAAATTTTAATTTTATCAATGTCGACAAACAAGACTATTAATATTTTATTTCGTTTTTGATGAAGAAGATTTAATTGTCGTAAAGTGTATTATGTAGCATAACTCATATACCATATATGAGACATTTAGAAATTCTTAAAATGACAAATTTTCAAATTTTCAAGTTTTAAAATTTACACACTCGCAAACATTCTAATATCTAAAATCCAAAATTTCCAATTCCCCAATTGTTGAATTTTCAAATTCACAAATTTTCAGATAACAAAATTCTCAAACACCCAAATACGCGACACTATCAATTTCCTAAATTTTTAGATTTTTAAATCCACAAACTTCACAATTCCAATATTTGCAAATCCAAAATTTCTAAATTTTCAACAACCCAAATTTCTAAATCACTAAATTCATAAATCTAATTTTCGGAAGTTGAAAATTTGGAAACATAGAAATTTGAAAACTTGAAAAATTCTTACCTTGGAATTTGGAAATATGGAAATTTGAAAACTTGAAAAATTGGAAACTTAGAAAATCTGAAACTCTGAAATTCGAAGCCTTGAAATTCAACACCATAAAAACTTTTAAATTTTTAAATGTAAACATATCAAATTTTCAACGTTTTGATCTTTCAAATTTCAAATTTCGAAATTCAGAAATTTGATACACTATAAATTTTGAAATAAAGAGATTTCGAAACACATAGATATGAAATATGTTTAGTTTGCGAATGTCGCCTTGAACGCGCAGTCTACCTCTTTATGGGAATAACCTGTTGAAATTGCAGACACATCGTTTCGGTATTTTTACCTATTACTTCCTCCAGTTAAGAGGAATAGAATTCAAGGTAAACGTGAATGTAAAGTTCACTCCAAAAAACTGCCAAAATGCTTCAAAGTTCTTTCTAAAAATTTTCACGAACAAAAAATACAGAAGAGGAATTAATTTTTTCAAAACCTAATAAATACAACGATTAGAATTGAATTATTCATGACTACTGAATCTGCTATAGAAGTTATATTCACATACAAAACAAAATATATAAAATGTAATAATTAAACATTATGGAAGATATTGATAATATAATACAACATTGTTATACAAAATTAAGGTGTTATAAAAAACACACTTTTTGACTTAGTTTAAATCTTGATACAGAAAGGTGACAAAAACTTTCTGAAAATTATCATTCTTTCTTAATAAAGTTGCAAATTTATTTATTCAGCTCGATCTTTTCGATTATTTTATGCAAAAATTTGTTTACATGTAATATTTAATAAATCCACAATTCGTAAGATATTTCAAATTTATTCTGTGAAATATCTGAATTTCAAATTCAAAATATCTCACAAACTGTTCATTTTTCATCATTATTATGCCCCAATACTATTTCCACGTCGAATCTTTAAAAAAATTGAATTATGTAAAAAGGAATAAGTAGTTCTATTTAAAAAAAGGCGATAATCTTGAAATGTTCATTATATCTCCACAAACAAAAAATTAAACCCGAAAGAGTGACCCTTGAAATGTTTCGTTTTTCTTGTATTGTACAGGTCGTCTCATTTAATTTGAACATCTAACTTATTTTTTATGATTTTAAGAGTAACAAAGATAACTGATATTATCTTCTATGATTTGAGAATGTACGTTCAGTGACAATAAAAATTATTTTTTCCCATTTTTAGTAGTAATTAGTGAAATAGTAGTTCATTAGTAGTAAGTAAAAATAAGTTAAGTGTTCAATTGATGGCACACCTTGAATATATGTATAGTATAGTAACAGTTGTGTTAATTGTATTACATTGTAATTTAATTATATTACATTCAAATTAATTAGTAACACGATTATGTTACAATTTGAATCACATAATTGAAACTATCAGTTAATGTAGTTGCAAACACGGCAGTGAAAGAATTATAACAATTATGAATTACACGGTAATTTAATTGAACGGAATTACAATGTAAATGAATACGCTGCAATTGAATTACCTTGCAAGTATAATAATCAAAGTAAGTATTAAAAGTAACTATTAAAGCAAAAGTAAGTTTATTAAAGTAAGTAAAGTAAGTATTAAAGTAAGTATAATAATCTTTGAATAATTCAATTGTTACTGTATACAATCCTGACTATAGTGCTTGCACGCACAGCTATAAATATAGATTATTGTACTTCTACGTATCGTTACAATCGTTATACTCGTTTGTTATATTGTCAAGTTTTCAGTGCAATTATTTTTACCTCTGTATTTAGTATTACAAATTTCATTATACTTCAAAGCATTTCAAATACAAAACGAAGGATTTTATATTTTAATTGCAATTACTTCTATTTCTATACTTAAAATATTAAACTTTGTTGTATTTTAATATGTTTTCTACAAAGCTGCTGCGATTTGAACAATCATTGTTATATTTTTATATTTGTTATATTTATGTTATAACGTTTGCTATATTTTTAGATTTCAAAATTATTGCTACTAGGGTCAAGCCATATTATAAACGAAATTAGTTTATAAAAGAATATAATTCTATGATTATATGAGTTTAACAATTCTATTTAGTTTATTTATAAATCTGTACAATAATAATTTATTAATTTATAATGTTATAAAAATTAACTCGAAAGCAATGGTCAGTCTGTGTTCACGTGTTAACTCTATTGACACTATCGCCTGAGGCTATACTTAAGAACATTTGTAAACAAACGACAGACAAACATACAGAAACTTTTCAATTTATATAAGTATAGATTTTTATACTTATAATGAACTTTGCTATACTTTAATGCGTTTTTAACAAAACTGCTGCAATGTGAACAACCATAACGCAATCAATCATTATATTTTTAGGTTTCAAGTACAATTGTTTCTATTTTTGTACCTAAAATAATTATCTTCGTTGTACTTAACGTGTTTTGCACAAAATGGCTGCAATTTGAATAACCATAAAGTAATCAACCATTATATTCTTATATTTCAAGTGCAATTGTTTTTATTTCTGTACTTAAAATAATGATTTCCGTTGTAGTTTTGTATAATTTGAATAACAATAATGTGATCATTCAATGTATAATGTTTTTTTATACACCAATTGTCACACTTTATGTTCCCTTCTTTCTATTATGAAACACCCTGTATAAAAAGTGATACACGTGGAGTAGTTATATCAAGTCAACACCACTCGCGTGTTATCTTGTGTATACATATGTGTGCGGTAGCATATTAAGGATCAAGATCTTTAATTATCTTCTAGACCGACATGCTACCAAGAATAAAAACTGTAATTTTCACAGAAGGTATATTGTATATTCTTACTGCCTCACGTAACTAATAACTTGAATAACTCAATTCATAGATGGTGTTGTATAACCAATAGTTGCAGAATTTCACGACACGCAGAAATTCTTAGACAAAATAGTTAATACGTTGTCATTGCATTAAAAATAATCATATCAAATTATAAGATGGATTATTAATCGAACACTACGATTGGAATGTTATAAACCAGAATCGTATTTTTATTGCAATTGAATTTTGAGTTCAATTTTAATTATAATTTGTATAATCAAGGATCACTGAAGGCAAAATGTGCTTAACATTTTAATTTTCTTTAGTTCTCTTATTGTTGTGGCAATAATTAGCTAGCTGTGAATGACGCAACTGTCTAGAAAATTGTAGATTAAGGGGATAAACAAAGCAGTAATTAATATTTTTGAATGACAATGATATAAATTCAGTGGATATCACAATATTTATTATTTCTATCAATTTTATTATATTATACTGATCTCCAATCTGAGAATCATATTTTTGTAGTGTTCTCAGATTTTGAGGAATTTAGTTTCGCGAAATACTTAATGTAACCAGGTAATTAAATATATAATTTATTAGTTCAAAAATTTTCTAATTTCTAAATTTCTAAATCGCCAAATTCACAGAACCCCAAATTTCGGAATTTTAAAGTCATAAATATTCTAAGTTTTCAAATCCCCAAATTCCTAAACTCTGAAATTTCCGAATTTCCATGCCACCAAATCCTCAAGTATTCAAATCTCCAATGTTCTAACTTTCTAAATCCGCAAACTCCTAAGTTTTAACATTTCTAAAGTTTTAACTTACCAATTTCCAAATTCCCAAATTCTCATACTTCCAAATCGTTAAATTTCCAAATTTCAAAGTTCTCAAAATTTTCGATTTCTAAATCTACAAATACTGAATTCTGAAATTTTTTAATTCTCACGCTCCAAAGTTCTCAAGTCTTCAAATTCGCAGATACCTCATTTCCCAAATCTTCAAATTCCAAAATTTCCAAATTTCCAAATTCTCACATTCCCGAATTCCCAAATTCCCAAATCTTCAAATCTACGCATTTTCGAATTCCCGAATTCCCAAATGCCCAAATTCCCAAATTCTCAAATCCCTAAATTTCCAATTTCCTAAATCCTCAAATCTCCAAATTCCCAAATTTCCAAATTTCCAAATTCCCAAATTCCCAAATCCTCAAATCCCTAAATTTCCAATTTCCTAAATCCTCAAATCTCCAAGTTTCCAAATTCCCAAATCTCCAAGTCCCTAAATCTTGAAGTCTCAAAATCCCTAAGCCTCGAAATCTCCACGTCCCTAAATCCCCAAATCCTAAAATTCAAAAATTTCCAAATTTTCAAATTCTCCACTTCCTAAATTCCCAAATCTCCAACTTTTCAAATTCCTAAATTCCTAAGTATTCAAATTCAGAAAATCCAAAATTTCCAAACCTCGAAATTCTCAAAACAAAAAATTCCTAAACTCCACATTCCCGGAAACGTATTTTCCGTATGCTTCGCTTACCCTGCATATCACTAGCTGGAACGTCATTTCATATTATCAGCTACACAGTCGATTAGTATTGTAGATTAAAAGTTTCTTTCACAAATTCTTCAAGTTATTCAGATAGCTCAATAGTCAAATATATACCTATACATTATCTTTTCAATATTTACACCATTACATAATTTGAGAATAAATGAAAATTCGTTATAAAATTTTACTACCGAATGCGGAAGACTAAGAACTGAAATGAGGTGACTGAAAATAATAAATATATTTTATTATCTATCATTCAAACATTGTTTACTTTGTAATATAAGCGATATAATGTTCGTAAGCGGAAGATTCTCTGAACAAAAAAAAAATAACATTGCAATATGTTTAAACAGAGTGATAACTGCACACCACGTGACGTAATGAAAACACAAAAACGAATATACATCTTTACAACATTTTCGCATACTTCGTTCTGCTGATTGTGTATCATCAGCATAAACGAGTTTTGTATTTAAATGACCAAATATTGTCATAATTAATCAAGACCAAAACGTCATCTGTGCTTATGATACCAACTCCAGAGATTACCATTTCTTTTAAACACTTTTATGGTAAATTAATCAAGATTTTATTTTAAGAGTTTTTATTACGTATTTTATAGAGTATTATTAAAATGCTTCACCTTTTTGTCAAATATCATGAAATGCCTGCACGAACGTGGGCTGAATGTTATATTATTATAATAATTTGTTATTGTTAGAATGGAGAAGTTTATGTAAATGCATATTTTTGTAGAAGTTCACTAAGTAAGTGGGATTCGACAAAAATCACACAATTAACAAAAATGCCTTTCATCGTTCAAGAATCATAAAAACACATTCCTTATTTTGTATATTTTGTATATTTTGTGTATTTTGTATATTTTGCATATTTTGTATATTTTGTATATTTTGTATATTTTGTATATTTTGTGTATTTTGTGAATTTTATTAATTTTATTAATAAGTTTCTTAACAATATTAATAATTTCGAAAATACTACGACTACCACACAAAATATTCAAATGACAATCCAAAATGTTAATTAAAATGTCAATTAAAATGTTAAATAAAATAACGTTTAAATAGTAGTAAGGAGTAATTTAAACACTAGACAGTATACAATTATTTTTTCAAATTGTAATTTGAAAGAATCACTTGTTGAAAATATCAATTTTTCCTGTTGTATTTATTGAGACTACATCTTCAAGAAGAAGCCAATTTCTTAAAGTGGTTTACTTTATCACTTCAATTTGTTAAAGTGGTTATTGCATAATATTTTTCAATTTTTTGTTACAATACTTTCACATTATGGTCACATTATAAAATCATACGTTTTTAAGTCTTATTATATTTAAAATAAATTTTTTTTTTAAAAGTGTCCCTTTTCTTAATACTTAACATTATTGTTACTCGTTATAACTTGAATTATGTTAGAAATTTGATAGGATATTGCAAAATAGTTTAGTATATAACAAATTTAATAGAAAAGTATTCTATAAGAATATGTATTAAATGTTTAATAATTTCGTGTATTGAATGTTTAATATTTATACAATACGACTAATCCATGTTTGACTACGAAAAATCAATGTTTAATATTTACACAAGTCCTAACTTAGGCATATTCATCTTAATATAATATAACCTAACCTTAATATAACGTCAACTTAACCATCCCGAAATTTGCGTAAAAATTAGTACTAAAAAGAACATGTAAGTTATTTAATTTTATAGAATATTCATCTAATGAATTTGATGAAATTTTATTCAATCTATTTACTATTTTCTATTTTATGTGACCCGACAATGTGTTTTAATTAATATTACTACAACTTTTATTAATTTTCACTATATTAGAATCGCAGTCCCTAAGTTTGTGTATTTTTATACACACATACACGCTCATATACACACGTCTTCAAGTTTGTAAAATAATTTTTGATTACATTTGTTTAAAAAATATATCTAATTGTTATAGAATTAGTGTTAGTTTTTGTGAACACGTTGAAAGGAATTCATGTACCATATCAACAATCGATATTAAACGGTATAAACGATATTCGGTAACATCAATACCAATTGTATCAACAGCTCCGAATAAGCTATCGGTAAAGGGAAACACTGCCAGTAAAGCAGAACTTCTTACATTTCAGCGTTCCACACGGTAACACCACCATTTCGAAAAGAAAACCAAATTGATAACATATTTGTGATCAAAACAAAATACCAGGAATGTACAAATAAACTCAGAAGCTGCATGAAATTAATCTTTTGTTAACCAATCAAGCTTTTGTTTCTGATGCAATTTTAATGAAATTTTAACTGAACTAGCAATAGTGTTGTATACAATGGATACATGAATTACTTATATACATTTTACAAAGAATATTATGTGACACTTAACAATTGCTCAAAAAGAGAACGAATAATTATTTTCCTTGTGCAAATGTAAATGTTATTTTTTAGCACGAAGTTTACAAAATGACACATCTCAAATTTCTCATTTTAAATAACAAAAATGAAGGTGTTGTTGCCGAAATGTATGTTAACTTTTGTACAGATGAAGAATAATTGTATAAATTGCTTTATATTTCATTCGCCCATAAACCGAATGTTCAATTCTGTTATTTTATATTTTTAACAAATTCTTGGGACACGACATAAAAAATTTAATTGATTTCATCTTGCAGATCTTAAAAGCACGGGTGGTAAATGAATAAAAAATACCATGTGCAATAGAAATGAATGTATTTATGCAAATTTTTTTAATTTAGTCCGAAATAAAAGTTTTACAACTGAGTTTTTCGAATTGTGCAGGTCTTTCTTTGGTTAAAACATAATTTGTCACTTTTTTAATGCTTTTCGTAGGAAAATTTTCTGCTCATATAATATAATCGGATTTTTTCCTACAGCTTTAGTTTAAAAAAATAACTTCAAAAATATTGATTAAAATCGATTCATTTCTAGTGTACTTTCTAATTTTTAAACACGTTTAAATGTTCAAAATGCAATAATAATTTAAATTATTCAATTTCAGAGAACTCAAAAAACTAACATCAAAAACATGCAACTAGCATTAATTAATTAAACACATATCGTGGTCAGGTTGAAAATTTGTATTTGTATTAAACAAATACAATTTGTATTCAGTATTAATTTTTTCAAAAAAGAATGCTGATAGAAAATAATTGTAAGGTCCTGCGAATTAAAAATTATGTTAACTCTATTAATCATAATATTGACACATTCATAAACTTCATAGCATCCTTAAAGCACTTGTTAGCCAACCTTCTTTAATTTTTAATTATGTTATATATTTTGCATGTGAATTTTATATATTGTTTTATATCATGTTACAATGTATATCTTCTCTTCGTTTTTATTTAAACTTTAATTTGTGTTTTATTTGCTCTAAACGATTGTAAAACTGTAAAACGTGTTAAATATTCTTCCTTACATTATATTTCTTTTTGTCTAAAGAGGCTTACCCCGTATTTAAACAAATGAATATTAATATCTACTTTATTATTAATATTATTATTATTAATATCTACTAATATTATTAATATTTACTTCATAAATAAATAAAAATTAGTTAATATTAACCATCCCCATAAATAAATGTAAATACGTACAAAAGAGGAGCCAATGACCTTAACCTTGACTTATGTTGTCGAAGTCATCGTCCTCAGTAACTTTTCCTTATAATTTAATCGTCGCACGTTGTTTATTACAGAGTTATTCACCAAAAATGTTTGAAAAAATATTAATCGAAACTAACTTAATCCAACCTGTCACGTTTTATAATTCATGGTGTTACGGATAGAAACAGCTTTGCGAGGAAAGATCAGAGCAACTAAAGAACATACAGACGATCGAGTATAATTAGAGGTGTTTCGGGGGCGGCTGATCAAAAGCAGCAGGTATGGGAGCCATACCTCGAAGCCCTACGTGCACAGGGAAACCTGTGGCCGTATTCGTCGAGCACCATGAGTGTTTCGGCATGAAGAACATCACCATAGCACCGGGGGTATAGAATCCGCCCGGGAGGGGTGATGCTCACCATAACACCGAGAGCCACACTGCTCGGGAGAGGTGAGAACCCGGGCGGGGGCGAGCTGGCTCGCCCCGCGTCCGGTTGGCTGTCTGCGGGATCGCTAGCACCCGAGAACAAAGAAATGATCAGTGGAAGAAACGGACACGTGCACGAGGCACGTGGCACAGGCTCTGACTTTCCAAGTAAAGCGCAAATTAATAAGTATTTGATGCGGCCGCTGTATGTCGGCGAACCTGGTGCGCACTTCGGCAAATAAGAAGGACTTCTTCGGCGACGTCTCCTGACGGGTAATTTCTAGAAGCGCGTACAAAGGTGCGGACCGCGCCGCTTGATGGCGGATACCGGCAAGTGGCCGGCGAGCCGCCGGTGCCGGCACGCGGCTTAGCGGCGCGGCGGCTCGGCCGCAGAGGGCGAGCGGCGTAGTAGCGTTCGGCGGTCCGGCCGCACAGGGATGGCGGCGCGACAAAGATCGGCGGAGGGCGCGCCAACGGTTCCTCGAGGAATCGGCGCGGTTGCTAGGAGACGTCGTAGGGGAATGTCCAATATAAAATGCGGGAGGGCCCCGAGGCCCTCACTTCTGTTTTGTATTTACATAAAAACGTACTGCGTAATCTCGAATAGCTAACCTAGCGAATAAACTGTTAAACAATTATTCAGTCTAATCCAACCAACCCCACCGGGCTCGACCCTCGACCTAGTCAGGAAGTCGACACGATACAATTTTTGGTGCCGAAACCCGGGAAAGTTAGACCGGATAAAGGTGGGATAAAATATTATCGTATCTGGGGTAATAAGTGCCAGTGATACGCAAATTGAACAATCTCGTGAGAAAATGGCACGAGGGAAGCGAGCATCAGC
The DNA here is from genome assembly GCA_945859555.1 of Megachile ligniseca. Classification (NCBI taxonomy): domain Eukaryota; kingdom Metazoa; phylum Arthropoda; class Insecta; order Hymenoptera; family Megachilidae; genus Megachile; species Megachile ligniseca. The sequence continues at coordinate 1,948,701 of OX243785.1, forward strand.
CCAGCAGAAAGGGACGCAGCCAGTAGCCAAGCGGGGACGACCAGCGAAGGCCAGAGCTCTGACAGATCAGGGCACAGGACCGGCAGCCTCGGCGGACAACCCTCCTGCGGGGCCTTCTGGGGCACCGTCTCCCATCCTCCCTGTCCCCCGGCGAGGACAGAGGGCAACAAGGGCCACCGTGGACCAGCAACAGCGGGAGCTGTACGGGGACAACGGCTATGGGACCGGACAGCGGCAACAGGCAGCAGAGGCTATCATCCCGACTACCGCAGAGGACAGCATGGTCTTCACCAGCGAGGCGGAGGAGTTCCAGGCAACCGAGGTCGACAGGGTGACACGTCAATGGATCAACAGTACTGCGATACCAGTAAGACGCCCGCAAAATGTAAGTGAGGAATATTCTATTGATCCGGCTGATCGATTGTCCGCGGCGATTGAGCGGACGTTAGCGGCAGTGCGCGAAGCGTCGCTTGCAGGGGAAGGGAGTTCGCGTTTGGTGAACCGTCTGACCACCGCGAAAAACTTGCCCAGCTTTTCGGGAGATCCTTTGGAATGGCTACATTTCAAGGAAGCATACGTGTCATCCTCCGAATCGGGCGGATATTCGGATCGGGAGAACATTGCGCGATTATTCGACGCCCTAAAAGGTGAAGCGCGCGACGTGGTAAAGACCTTACTCGCGAGTAGTCGTGACGCGGACGCGATAATAAAGACGCTCGAATTACATTTCGGAAATAAACGGGCCGCAGCCGAAAAGATCGTAGCGGAGTTGAAGATATTGCCGGAAATAGATTCTGGGAGAATATCCCTAGCACAATTCGCGACGAAATTAAAGAGTGCCGTGGTAGCCTTCCAGACGTTTAAATTAGTAGGGTACCTGCATAGCCCGGAGTTAGTCAAATCCGTCGGTAGTAAAATACCGGTAGCGTTGCGGTACGCGTATAATAGGTACGCCGCGAACGTCGCGGAAGAAAAATCAGAGTTAGAGAAGCTCGCGGATTTTATACATTCGGAGGCCGAATTGGCAGCGGAAGCAGGAATCTTTGACTTCAATATAACGCCCGAACTGCCAACGCCGAGAGCCGACGCGTACAGTAGAGCAAGGCGGCTGCCTACGAAAACGGCAGTAGTGTGCGTCGCGGAACGGGGTAATGGGCGGACTAGGCGCGCGGACGTAAAGGCAAACGCATCGCGCAATTGCATATTTTGCAAAAAGGACAATCATCCGGCGCCGAAATGCCATTTTTTCGCCCGAGAGCCGTTGAACAAGCGCTGGGATCTAGTAAAACGGCATAACCTGTGTTTCGGGTGTCTGAGACCCGGGCACTCCAGAAATGATTGCAAAGGTGAGGGGTGCAAGTTCTGTCAAAGACGGCACCATAGCCTTTTGCACAAGCATGAGGACGCAATCAGTGCGGAAAAGGGTGCCCAGCGCGAGGCGGGATCGGGCGGAAGTAACGCCTCACATAGGGCCTACGTCGCGGCCGACAAGGCGATGGACGGGAATCGCGACCCCCCGGGGAGTTGACTAGGCGGCCCGAATGTACTACTGAAAATTATTCCAATACGCGCGTGCGGTCCGAAACGAAAGATAGACACATTCGCGTTGCTAGATGAGGGCTCCACGGTCACCTTAATCGAAGACCGATTAGCGCGAGACTTGGGCGTCGAGGGATCGCGGATAGACGTGACGATAAAGGGAATAAGTGAAGGGGAAATACGGATGGAAAACTGCAGGAAAGTAGATCTGGAGGTAAAGGGTACATTCGGCGCGTACAGGATCTGCGGCGCGATAACCGCCAAGAATCTAAAGCTTCCCACACAATCGATCAGCCGGGACATTATTTCACGGGTAACCGAGTCCGCCAAGGACGTGGAGATGCGGCCCTACCACGGGGCACAGGTAAAAATGCTGTTAGGTCAAGACAATTGGGACTTGATCGTAACGCGAGAACTGCGCGAAATAGATAATACCGATTTGGCAGTTTCCCGATCGCGTCTTGGATGGGCCGTACACGGGCCCGCAAATTATTCCTCACCTGCGGTGTTCAACGTAGACGTAAGCGAGATTCGGTATTCGGAACCAGAAATAGCACTGACCTCTTTAGACGACCTGATTAAAAGCTATTTTGATCTAGAGTACGCTGGAATGAATGGTAGCGCTGCGCGAAAGGGCGAGCATGATCGCGCGTTACGAATACTAGACGTCACGAGTGCGCATAAGGGGAAAATGTGGGAAACAGGGTTATTGTGGAAAGACGACCACGCCCCTAACACAAACGGTCTATCCACCGCGCGAAAAAGACTCGATTTGCTAGAACGTAGGTTAGATCGCGATCCGGAATATGCGCGTCTATACTACCAGGAAATGCAGCGTTTTTTAGATAAGGGTTATGCTCAAAGGGTCGATAGAACCTTAGAAAGACCCAGGACATGGTACTTGCCGCATTTCGGCGTGCGTAACATAAACAAGCCAAATAAAGTAAGACTAGTTTTCGACGCTGCGGCGAAGACCGGGGGAATAAGTTTAAACGATCAGCTTCTGTCAGGTCCGGATCTACTGCAGTCACTACCGGGTATACTGCTTCGGTTTAGACAACACGCGGTCGCGATCAAAGCGGACATTTCGGACATGTTCTTACGCGTGCAGGTTCGGGAGAGCGATCGTGGCGCGCAAAGATTTCTATGGCGAGGAAAAGATAGGAATAGGGAACCGGACGTCTACGAAATGTCGACGTTGATCTTTGGCGCGAAATCATCGCCGTGTAGCGCGATCTACATCAAAGATAGAAATGCGAAAGATTGTGATGAAACTCACCCGGAGGTGGCTAGGAGTATTATAAACGATAGCTACATGGACGACTTCCTATCGAGTCGGGAAACCGTGCGAGAAGCGGCCGATCTTGTCCGCGACGTAATCGCGATAAACGCTAAAGCCAATTTCGAAATGCACGGTTGGGCAAGCAACAAGGCAGAAGTCTTGCAAAGTTCTGTCGATCGCGGGCAACGGAAAGACAAGGGCGAAACGCGTTTGGGCGATCGAGGGGGAGAGAGGGTACTCGGTCTTTTCTGGGACACACAGTCCGACGAGCTGAAGTTTAACGTAGAGTTGAAAAACATACCAAAAAAGATTTTATTAGGCGAGAAGAAACCTACAAAACGCGAATTCTTACGAGTTATTATGTCGGTATTCGATCCGCTCGGTCTGCTCGCGCCGTTTACATTAAAATCGAAAATCCTCATGCAGGAAATCTGGCGGAGCGGTATTAATTGGGATGAACAACTACGGGAGGAAGACTTTGTCGGTTGGCGTAAGTGGGTTTCTATGCTAGATAGAGTAAGAGAATGTCGAATGCCAAGATGCTACGCGTTGACAGGATCGCGGAAATCGGAAGCGCAGCTGCACGTTTTTTGCGACGCGAGCTTAACAGCTTACGCGGCGGTAGCCTACTTACGTTTCGAAGACAAAAATCAGTCGGGTACCGCGCAGGTTTCTTTGATTATGGCCAAAAGTAGAGTCGCGCCGTTAAAACCATTGACCATACCGCGACTAGAGTTGCAAGCAGCTCTGATGGGAACGAGGCTAGCAAAATGCGTAGAAAAGGAATTAGAGATCAAAATTAGTTCACGGGTCCTTTGGTCAGATTCGACCACGGTAATCTCTTGGATCAGGTCAGAGCCGCGAACGCGGCAGGTATTCGTAGCAAATCGCTTGGGAGAGATCAGTGAAAACACGCGAACGACAGAGTGGCGATGGGTACCGACCGGGCAGAATCCCGCGGACGACGCGACGAGGTTCGAAAATGGTTCCGACTTCATAAATCCACGGTGGTTTGAGGGCCCGGAATTCTTACGACGTCCAGAATCCGAATGGCCCGTAGAAAAGGCTTTGAACGCGAAAGATAAGGCAGCAATTAACAATTTGGAACTACGGAAAGCGTTTGTCTATGTAACAGCAACAGCAAAAGCCGAATTCTCATTACCGATGAGATTATTAGGTTGGCGCGGCCTCATCGTCATCGCGCGACGAGTGCACGAGATTTTCTGCCGTTGGAAGGGGAAGACCCACGTAAAAGAACCGTTGGAAATAGTTCGGGCGGGTGAAGAATACTGGTACAGGGTAATCCAAAGGGATTATTTCGGCACGGAGATAAACGCTCTAAAAACCGGTAACGGGGTTAGCAAAGGGAGTAAAATTGCTAGTTTAAATCCGTACATAGACGAGCAGGGAATTTTAAGGGCAAATGGGCGCGTGACGGCCACAGGGCTTGAGAATTTCGACAATCAGCCGGTCATTCTCGAAGGCGGTCATCCTGCGACTAGATTGTTGATGGCCGAATATCATCGTAGATTCTATCATGCTAGTAGCGATACGGTGGTAAACGAGTTGCGACAAAGATACCACATAATCGGTCTTCGACGTATTTTACGTTCCCTCATAAGTAGATGCAGCGTGTGTCGGATACGGAGGGGCAGACCGCAGAACCCACAAATGTCCGCGTTACCGGCAGGGCGCGTAGCCTTTCGACAACGACCTTTCACGCACTGCGGAGTCGATTATTTCGGGCCGATGATAGTAAAAATTGGGCGACGAAGGGAAAAACGTTGGGGAGTGTTGTTTACGTGTCTCACGACGAGGGCAATCCATTTAGAAATCGCGCATTCGTTAAGCGCGAGCTCTGCAATAATGGCGTTACAAAGACTCGCGGCGCGAAGAGGGACACCTCAGGTTGTCTACAGTGACAATGGGACGAATTTTCGAGGCGCGGATAAAGAGCTTAAAGACGCAACCGCGAATATGGACCGAAACAAAATCAAAGAATACGCATTAGCGAAACGCGTGAAGTGGGTCTTCAACCCGCCTGACGCGCCGCATATGGGTGGAGCTTGGGAACGGCTAATTAGATCGGTAAAAACCGCGTTGGGCGCAATATTGCGGGAACAAGCACCCCCTGAAGAAGTTCTCGGTACGCTTTTCGCCGAAGCCGAACATTCGGTGAATTCTCGACCGCTCACGCACGTGTCGTTAGATCCTCGCGACAAAGAGGCGTTAACGCCGAATCATTTTCTTATAGGAGCATCTTCGGGTGAGATTCAGTTAGGCAGATACGAGGTTAAAAATGTGTGCTTGCGAAAGCAATGGCGAACAGCGCAGAGTTTCGCGGAGGCGTTCTGGAAACGATGGTTGCGCGAATATTTACCTACGTTAGTACCACGTAAGAAATGGACAGAAAAGGAAAGTCCCTTAGAAGTAGGCGACGTAGTGTTGATTGTGGATTTACAAGCGCCGCGAAATAGTTGGCGAAAAGGGACTATTACGCGGGTATTTCCCAGTTCGGATAAAGAGGTCAGAGTTGCGGAAGTGCGCACGCGAACGGGTAACTTTGTAAGGCCGACGCGAAAGTTAATCAAGCTATTGGGTATAAATGAGGTACAAAATTAAACAGATTTTGTACGAGGGGGAGGATTGTTACGGATAGAAACAGCTTTGCGAGGAAAGATCAGAGCAACTAAAGAACATACAGACGATCGAGTATAATTAGAGGTGTTTCGGGGGCGGCTGATCAAAAGCAGCAGGTATGGGAGCCATACCTCGAAGCCCTACGTGCACAGGGAAACCTGTGGCCGTATTCGTCGAGCACCATGAGTGTTTCGGCATGAAGAACATCACCATAGCACCGGGGGTATAGAATCCGCCCGGGAGGGGTGATGCTCACCATAACACCGAGAGCCACACTGCTCGGGAGAGGTGAGAACCCGGGCGGGGGCGAGCTGGCTCGCCCCGCGTCCGGTTGGCTGTCTGCGGGATCGCTAGCACCCGAGAACAAAGAAATGATCAGTGGAAGAAACGGACACGTGCACGAGGCACGTGGCACAGGCTCTGACTTTCCAAGTAAAGCGCAAATTAATAAGTATTTGATGCGGCCGCTGTATGTCGGCGAACCTGGTGCGCACTTCGGCAAATAAGAAGGACTTCTTCGGCGACGTCTCCTGACGGGTAATTTCTAGAAGCGCGTACAAAGGTGCGGACCGCGCCGCTTGATGGCGGATACCGGCAAGTGGCCGGCGAGCCGCCGGTGCCGGCACGCGGCTTAGCGGCGCGGCGGCTCGGCCGCAGAGGGCGAGCGGCGTAGTAGCGTTCGGCGGTCCGGCCGCACAGGGATGGCGGCGCGACAAAGATCGGCGGAGGGCGCGCCAACGGTTCCTCGAGGAATCGGCGCGGTTGCTAGGAGACGTCGTAGGGGAATGTCCAATATAAAATGCGGGAGGGCCCCGAGGCCCTCACTTCTGTTTTGTATTTACATAAAAACGTACTGCGTAATCTCGAATAGCTAACCTAGCGAATAAACTGTTAAACAATTATTCAGTCTAATCCAACCAACCCCACCGGGCTCGACCCTCGACCTAGTCAGGAAGTCGACACGATACACATGGTATTCATTCTTTGACATTAATTTTTAATTATATTCTAAAATAAATATTATATTCTAAAAGTTGAGTTAGGTTAGAATAGTATTCCGCAGGATATACAACGTGAAATTCAAAATGATTGAAATCTGTTTAGTTTGATTTATAGATTCACCTGTTATACATCAGATAGGCGCGACGCCAAATACTAAAACGCTGCCAAAATCGTCAAGTTTTCCCTTGTTAGTTACAAATCTTGATTTCTACAAATCTTTTATGGTAAATAATTTGTTAATAAACAATGAATAACGATCAATTTATAGGGAAAAAGTAATCAGGAACAAGTTCTTAACCCTTTCACCTATAACATTTTCGGCAGTTGCATTCAAAGTTAAATAATTATCGCTGCAATATTGCGACAAATAAGGAAGATGAATTAAGTATATTTTGAATTTAGGGATCTTTGACTATACAAATTATAATTGGTACTAAACTCCAAGCTCAGTCGAGCTGCAAATATAATTTCAATTTGTTGTACTTGAACTATAATGTGCGTTATGAGTATGACACGATATTATAAGTTAAAGGGTTAATAATATATGTCAAGATCAAGGTCATTGAAGCTGGCTTCTTTTTGTCAACATTTAAATAAATATAAATTAACGCACCCCACGAATAAATAAATATTAATTAACATTAACCCTCCCCACGTAAGAAACTATTAACAAAAAACGTTAAATTTGTCCAGTACTGTGAGAGTAAAAAGAAAGAAACAGAATCGGGACGCACAAATTTATAGCCGAAAATGCGTGGGAAAGATGTGTGAAGGTTACAAGAATATTGCTCTCACAGAAACGAACGTTATAAAGCATAGAACGTAGTTATTTTTGCAAAAGGTTGTTGTGACTGGTTGAGATCTCGTTAACCTTGACTGCAATCTTTTTAAAACGTTTTCTTCAAACAATTTCAAAGGATCGAAAAACAATCAAGGTTTCGCGTATTTTTTTATTTAGACTGTCTTCAATTTTGTTTCATCGACCACTCGCGCCTCAAAACACACGAACCGAAATTGCTTAACTTACCGGTGTACCAAAATTAAGATGGGATCGGCGTAATTCACAGTTTGGCAATGTTACTTGTTTTGTTCTTCTGATTCATGGGAATCTAATTTAAATACGACGACATTCACTTTCGCAACGCGATTCTCAAAACTGATTTCATATATATGTATGTACTATAATCAACGTGAATCAAAAATATAGTTTGTCAGGTTGGTACATATGAAACGTCGATTTTCTGGACTTTGAATTTTATGGGATAATTTGAGGTAGTAAGCGTTAGTCTATTATGGATTACTATAGATTGAATATGGGCTAATGAGGTGACAAGAGATTATAGCGTACGAGATGTCGATCTAAGGAAGTATTCATTTTTATATTCGAAAATTTAGTAAATCAGAAATTTTCAAATGGTGCAATATAGAAATATGTAAGCATAGAACAATTTTAATTTGCTTGTAACGACGAAAATCTGAAGATTTAAATAATGGGAAAATTAGAAGTTTAGAAATCTGGCAGTTTAGAAATACAGAAATTAAGATATATGGAAATTTATAAAATTGGTAACTCCGTAATTTGAAAGTTTAGAAATATGAACATACATTTTGAAATTTTCGAATTGAAAGATTCAGAAATTCTGTATTTTGGAAATTTTTAAATGAAGTCACTTCGAAGAAATTTTTTAATTTACACATTTGTTAAATTGAAGATTTGAAAATTTAGATAGGTCGAAATTGAAAGTTTCAAATTTCCAAATTTAGAACCTCAGAAAATGAAAAATTTAGCAATTCCGATAATTAATAATTTGAAGATTAAAAATTTAGAAATTCAAAAAATTGGTAGTTCGAAAGTTTTAAATTAAAAAATTTAGAAAAATGGTAAGAAATGCAGAAATAGGAAAGTTTCAAGCTTCCAAATTTCCATATTTGTGAACTTCCTAACTCTCGAATTTAGAAATTAAAAAATATTTTAAATTAGATATTCAGAAGTTTAGAAATTCAGTAATTTAGAAACTTAAAAACTTGAAAAACTACAAACTTAGTAATTTAAAAATATAAAAAATTGGTAATTCAAAAATTTTCCCAAAATAATATCAAGAATTGTATAATAATATAAGAATAAAATTAGCTACTTATGAAACAAATATAAAAAATTAAATACATGTAAGAAGAATAATATGAAATAATAGTCTAGATAGCAATATTTCATATACACCAACCTCAATCTGAACTGTCCAGTTCTGTTTTGAACGTATTTTGTAAGATGTCAACGTACAGATTTTAATTGACAAGTATGAAATATTAGGTACAGGCACTCAATAATTTTAAAGATATAATAAATGATTGAAGATACGTATTTCAAAGACGTACTGAACTTTCGTTGGCAACGTGAGATGTCTGGCTGATAATCAAAACCGAGATCGATTCCCCTCCTCCGCAATATGTATATATCTCTTTTACTGTACAATTTAACTGCGACATAAAAAGTGTTGTAAAAGCATTTTATATTGAAATTGTGAATGCCTGAACAAAACATTACTGATACAGAATTTGATAAAACATTACTTTGAAGTAACGAAAGTAACATGTCAATATAAGGACGAGAAGGACTGTAAAAACTGTACCAAGGGCGGTGTATAATACATGTCATAATTGTAATTAGGAATAGATAAATAAACCACATCCACAATATCAAAGAAATTCTCGAAGCTATTTATGCCTCCCATTTTTCGTTATTTAAACCCTTGCACTATTTTGCTGCGTCTGACTCGTCACGCACTTGTACTTCAGCTATGATCAATTTTACTAGAATTTTGAATACTCCTCAATTTGGAGTTCAAGTCCAATTATAATTTGCGTACACAACGATTGCATAATATCAAATTGACATAACATTTCAACTTTCTTAGTCTGTTTTAATAGTGTAGCTGTGATTAGTTAGTTCTGTCTCATGCATCTGACAAATAAGTCATAGTATAAATTTACGCATATTGTTTTTATCGTTAGTTAAAATATATATTTATTTGTGTGTTTCGTTTCATTGTTTCTTATAATAAAAATCCTATTCTAGGTTAGAAAAGTAATTCTACTTAATTCTCTACAAAATGATTAATGTTACTTTCGTCTGGATGGGTCAGGAAAGTAACAATGACAGTAACTGCGGGAAAATATCAGCTCTTTGACTACATGTCACTACATATTTGGGTCAAATGATAGACTTTCTTATGGCATAATTCTAGTTTCACCTTCAAATGTGATTGGCAAATAGTATAATATATATATATAATAATATTTCAATTAGCCAAATTATTTCGTTGTACCGAAATTTTGTAAATATCTCAAAATATACGTATCTATCTTCAATTATTTAAAATCTGTAAAATTATCAAGTGTCAGTATATAATATTTCACACGTATCATTAAGACTTAAAACCCTTTATGCTATTATGCTCTAAAATCCAGTTGAAATCAAAATTGGATTGCATTACAAAGGGAAATAAAAATTAAATTAAATCAAAGAAAATAAAAAATCAATTATACACAAAACTTACCACGATTACTAAATTGTCAAGTATAGGATTTTCATTGTATAGCAAATTATAACATTAATGACATTTAAATAATGCCTGTTATCAGGGTAGGTTGAAACAGTAATACGTACCTGAAACAGAAAAGAAAATTATTAGTTAAAAGCCATTGTTATTCGAGTTATAAACGTAAAATGACAAAATACTATTTGTTTATTCATTTATGTCAATTAGGAATTTATGTGCGGGTAAATTGATTGTATTTAAAATTTATGCCGAATGTCTCATTTTAAACTGTACAAAATAATTCTGTTTCGGACTTTTAATTAGTCTGTAATATTTAACAATTAAATATTTAATTACGTTTAACACATAATTTAGTATAATTTTGAAAGTCGTATGGTTTGGTGCACACATACTACACGTCCATTTAAAACATTTTCAAGAAAATGAAAGTTTATAGATTCAATGGTATTAATACGTCGACGACCGGGTATTTGATCTCCATCCTTTCATATAAGGCCGGGCATATAATAGACTTTTAACTCAAGTGACATTACTGCACTAAATTTTATTATGGTTATATTTGAACAGTCTTTAATAAAATAAAAAAATGTCCCCTGCCCAAATGTATCTCATATTTCTTTCTTGTGTGATATTGCGTGAAATATTCGAACAGCTAAATACGGAGATTTCCATGATCGGTCGTCAACGTGTTAAGATCTTTCTAAATTTTATCACATTTATTATCCAAAGTATAAATTACATTGTTTTTATTATCTGGTGTGCAAATTATCTGTATTATATTTATTACCTTACGTATACACTGGTATAACTTAAAACATTTAATTAACAGCAGAAACTAGAATTTGAAACTTGTATAAACATTCGACCAGAATAACAAATTAAGGAAGTTGCAATAAACAAAAGTATTATTTTCAACGAATTTATAAAGCACATATAAATGTGACTTTTATGTAGCATAAATAGTTAAGAACTGTTAATTGCATGCAAGAATTCAAATTTTATAAAAACTAGACATGCAACAATTGTCAATTACTTCTGGTTCTTCTTGAATAAGTAAAAGTAAAGAAATATAAATATCGTATTCAATAAATTGTTATGTATACTGTTAATTTGTTTTTTCGTATAAAATCATCAATACTGTATTAATCCAGCTCGTTCTCTTCTACCGAAATATTATCTATTTGTACCAAGAAAATAAAAAATATTTAAAAATATAAAATATTTCAATTCAATTATTAAAAATTATCACAGAGATCTTAACCTATCTTTTATGAATAAAAGTTTTGCACTTATCTTTTATAAACGTTTTCAGATACAACTGTGTAATATTACACATTTCACGAAGATTTTTAAAAGATCGTAAAACAGGATGATGCTAAATAACTCAATTGTTTTCTAATGTTCTTAAAACTTCATGTGTGTAGAATGTTATATTAAAGCAATAAATTAAATTTCAAATATTTGGCGAAGATTCAACGATGCATACGAGCGTAGCATGCAGAAACGTTTCAGGAATCAGAAAAAGGATATCGCTCGGAGGAAATTTTTTACTACTACATAGTTTTCTCGAATGTATGATAGTTTTACTTTTTCATATCACATGAGGTATACACGCAAGTAGGAATGTGGGTTAGAATAATTAGAAAACTGTAACCGCGCGAAGAATGTTATCCTAAAATTTCTTTTACGTTCTTCTTGAAACTATATTTGTTCTAGCATCACGAGATCTTTAGAAATACAAATACCATTTTCAAACTTCATTTAAATATTCTACAATATGTGCCACTTGTTCGATGTCTCAATTATTTGATTTTTCAGAAATGTTTGCCAATTTTGTTGGGTAATGGAAAAATTTCTTTTACTTAACAACTGTTTACGTAACAACTATTTTTCATTGTTACAAGTTGGAGAAAGTTTTAGAAATTTCATGCAATTTCATTCTAGTTTTTAGAAATTTTATGCGTTATATTATGGGAAACAGATTTCTATTTGCGAGCCAGAAGGAACTTGCTGGTACTGGATGTTTTATCGGAAGTTTCAAAAATGGCGAATAACTACTAGTTTCTACTTTTTAAAAATGTGAAGCTGAAAATTAAATGTGTAATATTTTCTGAACAAATCAGAATTTTTGATCTATTAAAAGATACATTAAAATCCTGAATTAAATTGTTTAAACGACTTAAATATATTGAAGAAATTAATGTCTTATGTATTTTTATATTTTATAATATATAATATTTTACAGTATAATTCAATATACAATTAATATGTAATAGTAACCAACATTAGTTTAAATTAATCAAATTCGTTAAACTTAATAAATATTAAATATTAATAAAAATAAGTAAAATTAAATAATAAAAATAATAAAGAAATGAATTTTAACCTAAACAGAATAAATCCAAAAGAATAAATCAAAACCTTTAATATCATGTGTCCAAAAACAAACTGAATATATTATTTAAAAAAATAATAAGACCTCCATAGTTTAATGCCTTTCTTTTAATTTGAATTAATGTTTTTATTTATTGTTCTTCTGCAATATTCTTCTCTAATTTATTATCTTTTTAATAAAAGTAAATAAAGCCCAGTTATGTTACACGAAAAAATAGGTTATACAAAAAATTATTTGATACGTTGACCTTGAAATTTCTTCAAGGTCATTAAAATCGATGAAGAAGAACCCTGTTCTGTATAATTACCTACAATTTCTATTTTTATTTTTATGATAGTACAATTGACTTCATTGAATACGAAAATCAGGGTACAATATTTTAGAATAAGATAATGGACTTCTCTCTCAAGGCTATTAAAATAATCCTATCAAGGTTATTTAAATTATTTCACTATCTCAACATGTTATAAGCGACTATACTTTTTTTACAAATGTAAAATATACTTTTCTTAAAATGTTCATAATTGTAGTCATGTTTACTACAGGACCTGTCATCAAATTTTAATCAACAAGAACCACATGTAAACTTCTAAAAAAGTGACGCGATAATAACCATCACGATGCTTCTCAATTATAAACAAAATTCATTGAAATCCAACTGCATACGGCAAACTTGACTAAATGAAAGTAGCTTTTAAAATATATCGATTATTATTCAGACGTCACATACAGGTGACAAATAAATGCATGATAACAAGTCACTTGATTGTGAATACATGAACACTAATCATAGGCTAAACAATGAAACTGAGAAATTTAGTAAAAGCAGAATTGACTGGTTTGACCTCTAACGAGGTATCGACGCACATAAAACAGTGCAACATTCGGTTACATTTATTTCATCAGTCGCTGTTTCATTTGAACGAATATTTTTCACAAAATTAGTGTACCATCGATCAAAACGTACATCATCCGGTATGAAAACACAGATCATTCGCGGCTGTTTCTTCTTCTTACGCGCCATCTTGCGTGCTGTACTCCAACGGTGGCTCCAATTTAATAAACTTCACAAAGGGGAAAAAAGGAAACGAAAAACACGTGTGCACGACACTTAAGCAAGGAGACACCGAACTGGAAACTCGCGTCGGAAACCGAGCACGAGGCGAGGTGTACGCTTTTGTTCCTGAACCATACCAGGTCACCAGGGTTATCGTTTGCATGTATTCACCATGCTGATTTATGAAAATATATGGATCACTATTTCCGTGACGCGACCGATCAAACTTTACGACTGATCAAGTATCTTGAAATCTTGTTTTGCTGCCGGAGAAAATTCTTCGAATTGCCATGAACGCTATGATTTACCTACGCTTAAGAACCACTTACATTTAAATTGAAATTAAACTAAAATAAATAAATAATTAATAATACGCGAACTAGCTTATACTTTGATTCTTGACGTGGGTTAGCATACATTTTGAGAAAAACTTTTTAATAATTTTCGTAAACGTGTTAAACGATTATTGACACATTTCATTGTAATATACTACAAAAGTTTTAGATTTTGTCGAACATAAACGAATAATGAATTTATTCAACTTTTGACTTTTTTTATCTTTTGTAATTTTACTGGGTCCACTCAAAATGAAATGGGTCCTTGAAATAAATTTATTTTAATGGAAGATATTTATGTATCTTCTTCTGTTGCTTTAATTATTTATTTTTCCTTTTCAGTGTTACTTGTGAGAATTTACAAAAACTGACTGTTTGAAACACTGGTCAGATATTTAAGGAAAAGGGATAATTAAAGATGTTTAAGATATTTTAGGATGTTTAAGGATAATTAAAAATTTTTAAGAATATCTAAGCATATTTAACTATTTTTAACGATTTTAAACGATCTTCAGTTAAATGTTAAGATATTTTAGGATATTTTAGGATATTTTAGAATATTTTAGGATGTTTTAAAATATTTTAGAGTATTTTAGGATGTACTAGAATAGTTTAGGATATCCAAAGAAATTCAAAGACAGCCTTCCTATGAAAAATCAAGTACTAAATTATGTTTCCTGCATTAAATTTTATTTTTATGACAAAGAATGTGAAGTATGTATAGTGCTATAAAATGTAAAAAAAAAAAAAGATGTATTCAGAATAGCTACAATTATATTTTCATTGCGAAAATTAAATTGTTATCAGGTTTACTTTGTTTACCTTAAATACAATGTAAAAACAAAATACCAATTTTGCTTTAAAATAGTGTTTGATGTATTTCTTATTGTAGACTACACAGATCTGACATCAAGAAGCATATTCTGTTCAAAAATGAAGATATGAGAAAATAATAATAAATAATTTACTGTATAACAGCGTAACAGAGCAAGGAAAGAGCGTGTATTCCTTCTGCAAAATATATGGGACTAATTATGCTACGATAACGAGTAATGGAAGAAGTGTGTGCGTCACGTATACTTAATTGAGATTACTGCGTTTATTTATGTAACTTAAAAAAAATGGAAAGCTACATTTGAAGCAAAAAACTAAAATGAGTCGTTAAATGACACGCAATTGATTAATAACAGTGACACGTGGTCAGAACGAATAAAAATTCTAATTCTAAATCTATATAACTGAAGATTGATAGAAGACTAACATACTATATTGAAACTTATAAGTTAAGAAGTAAATTTTTAAGAAAATCAATCTGTAATTTTTCATAGCAGAAAAATATAAATTTCACAACCAAAGATTATTGCACTTTCCGAATACTTTATTCAAATTTATTATGTCTAGAACATATCTCCCGTGTGCCATAAACGCGTAAACAACATCAGTATTCCAACGTATTTTAATGCAAGGAATATTTAATTAAATTACTTTATTGTTCCATTCAGTATTGAATCGTCTCTGCAATTTTCCTGCTCTGAGCAAATTTGTTATGATAAAGATATCGCAAAAGGCGGTTTCTTTCATACAAGCAGCGTGCATTATCTAATCTTCGATATAATTTAAAAAAAGAGTAATAACGCAATCAATGATGAATATAAAACTGCCTTTAAGCATGTCATACGCTTACATATTGCTAATCAACAATATAATTGCCACGTTAAGTCGGAAATATAATAATATAAATTATTCAAGATTTGCTAATCTCGGACTCTGATTTCTGAATTCTAACTATATTAAAGCTTCCTTTTTTATTTCATTTGTTATTTACATAAATTAAATTCGTAGTTATCGATGAGCTCCATTGCGATCAACGTATAAATATAATATTTCTTTCCGTCATGGATTGGAAACAGCGACATTAATTATTTAATATGTAAATTTATTACTATATTCAATGTCTACATCCTAATAAGCTGTAAAAATAGAATAGAAATGAGTAATGTTAACGATAAACGTTGTTCAGCGATTTGTTGATTTTTATTTAACACAGGCAACAAACACTTAAATAATTACCAGTCAGTATACTGCAAAAAATAGATATCTTTCGTTGTTGACTTTCTAACTATAAATCGCTATAAGTGATAACGACGTAGGGAATTGAACAAAATACGCGGATTTGAGTGCAGGTTATTTTAAATTAATTACGTTTCAACTTTATGTTAATTTGGTGTCATAAAAGTATAGGAAAATCAAAATATTAATCTATAAATCAATTTTTTTCGTTTATTGAAAATTAGTAATAGTAATTTAAGATTATATGTGTATTTTATCGAAATACTCCTTTTCAACAGGGATATTACTATAAGTATTTTCTATAAACATTTATTTATGAATTAATATAATTTTATTTTATTTCAATTTAAAATATTTTGTCAACAATTTGAAGTTTACGATTTCTTGAAAATGAATACATTAATGTTTTATAATATTCTTAACTCAGAAGGGCTGTAAATTATAACAAATAGTATATAGAGTTACGTTATAAAATGTTACAAAATATACAAAATCTAATACAATTTGATGACGTAAATAACACAAAATGTCACATTAATTAGAAGCATACAACTGCACAAAAATGATTACATAAAACTTTTATTATTATTCGCAATACAAAATGGCTGCTTGACATTTGCAACGAACAGTGTAGTGTGCTAGTACGTTGTTGCATATTAAACGAATTTCAAGATATAGAAAGTCTGTCGTAACTTGATAACATAAAAGTGTAACAGAATTACACTTCTGGCATCTCAATTTAAAGTTTAACACTTAATGAAAATTATTGCACAAACACTTAATGAATAATGCAATATGATTCATAGTAAATAGTAACAGATCAATAGCTCTATTGCATATCAAATAGTTAATTTTGTTTATTAACTTTTATATAAATAAAACCTTCTCAGTTATTTTGGTTGTGCTCATTGTTGTCTTGAGCATCTTAAACTATTTAATAATCTCAAAATTTTTAGCGACAATAAAATAACGAAACACCTCTATAAATTATTTTATATTATGTATATTATTAAAACTATTATACACAATGATGCAATAACAAAAATATGTTATTACTGTTAAAATATTATTGCTGACCTTGAAAATTTGATAGAAAAAACCATGAATTATAATATCTGTTATGCTGAACCTTCATTTTGTCTCTTGTATCAGTAAAAATAACATATTTAAAATAAAGGAAACACCTTATATGTTAATAACAGATATCAAGATTTCTTCTACATGTCTTTTGCTGAACGAGATTGAGGAACATTTATTCTCCGTATTTGACGCATGGCCAGGAAAAAGACGAATGCGTAGACAAATAGTAGAAAAACAATAAATCCATATACTTGTTACGGAACCGATACAGTGGTTAAATCGCTTCAATAATCGAGCAACAGTTGCGTATCGGTAACCTTTGTACTCATGCAGAACAGAAAATGTGTATACGACACTGCATTGAGTTTACGACGCACAAGTAATTGCAATAAAGCAAAACTCTATGGCAGTATACAGTTATTCACGATAATTTTCGTATATCCTACAAAAAGGTTATTTTGATCAAAATAAATAATAACTTCCGTCAAAGTTTATACCCATCCTGCAATTTACACTGCAGATAGGTTCTTCAGAGAATCGTGTAAGTCAAAATTGTCGCTAATTGAATAAGTAAGTGCAATTGAACAAGTATAGTGTAAATTAAATCATGTTTGATCTCATATTAATCAGAAAAATGCTAAAATTCTGTTGGCAAAAACTTCATAACAAAAAAATAAAAAATGTGAAAGTTCTATCCTTGCATTGGTTGTTAAAATGTTCGCTTTTACCAGTTTTCTCTTAAATTCTTTATTTTATAAACCGTGTAAAATGGAATATAGAATATAGAAATTTGGAGATCTTGCAACTTGGGAATATAGATATTTAGGGAATTTGATATTTGGGGATGTAGGAATGTAATGATCTAGGAATTTGAAAATTTAGAGATTTCGTGGTCTAGAAATTTGAGGATTTGAAAATGGGGAAATTTGAGAATTTTAATATTGAGGAATCTAGGAACTTGAAGATTTGAAATCTTGAAAAACTGAAAAATTAGAAATTTGTGAATATAAAAATTTTAGAATTAAAAACTAGTTAAGTGTACACATGTATTATTACTCAAAGGAAGTCCACATTACACCCAAATACGATGTATGAAATTGGAAACAAACTTATTTAGAAAAATTATTTCCAAATAACCCTATTATTTACTTCACGTACCATCAAGATTCTACGAAAATCTGTTTTAATAAAATTGTGAAGTAAAACTTCTTCAGATGTTCTTAATTATTATGTATTAATACTTTCGCTGCTATTGACGCATACATTGTGTTATGTCACTTATTTCAATGTTACCGTTGACGCGTTATTGTGTCTTTGTTCTCATAGAATATTTATTGCTATCGTATTTTTTCTTGGAAGAACTATAACATTTCGTAGTAACAGTTATATCACGTTATTACTCACTGATATTTAGAAACTGGCATTATTGAATTAATTGATCGAACGCAATGTATGCGTTAATAAAAGAAGTACTAACAAAATAAAGACTTGCATGTTCATTAGACAATATCGAGTATTTACAGTTAGACAACGTTAGCTCCAAAATTTCACTTTTTATGTTAATGACAGATTTACGATCACAAAAGTCGTATGTTTCGACTACAAAAAAGTTATTAGGAACAAATGAATAGTTTAAAACTTGTAGAAGATAACGTTTTGATTTTGGAAAATTTATTGAGAGTCAAAGAATGTTAACTGGACATAACGTCCTCTCTCCTGTAAAATTGTTTTTGGAATTAACGTTGTCTATCTCTAAACCCTCGATAGTATACTATCGAACGATACTGCTGACGAATTGAAATATGACGATAAACTCATTGCCAATATCTTGCTCACTCCGTGCACGCAATTTAAATTCCTTTGATTTTTCTCTATAAGAAAATAATTTTTTTCAGTAAGGTAATTTAATAGATGTTTTCATCAAATATTATAAATTCTGTAGAAAATCGAAAAGAAAGGGTAATACAATAATGTACAACAATAAATACAGATCACCTGAACTCGGTCATGAAAACAATTGCACAGCGCTGTCTAAAATGTGTATAGTGTAATGGAGAAGTGTTAGAACATCTTCAATAACGATGTATTCTTAAAATACCTCGATAGCTAGTAACGTTTTTACTACTGTACCTTAATACTCTTTTACACAGAATGATGACCACTAGTATGGACGTAGAATTATTGTAAGAGTATTATCGTAGAATTGTCGTAAGAAGCACACCCTTTTAAAGAATATTAGAGTATAATATAACGAGCATCTGACGACGTACACGACCTAGGAACAAAAGGTGGACGGAATGAAATAAAAGATATGTACATGTACAGGGTAGTTTACATAACTATGCAAGGTTATACCTCGATAGCTAGTAACTTTTTTACTATTTTGCTCCAATATTCTTTTACACAGAATGATGAAAGGAATAGAACCATGTAAATAGAATTGTGCATTTTCATTTAAAAAACAATGCAACTGTGGAATGAAGATGCATTACTGTACTTCTAAAACGAAATTTCCTATGAATAGTACTCTTTGAATCATTCATGTTTCTCCTTTGACATTTTTCTATGTATATCGATACTGATAACGAAGTTATAACCTGATACATTTGCGTGAATTATTTGATATAACAGATATAACCATGCTACAGATTCGTATAACAGATATAACCATATCAGATTAACCTAATCTTATATCACAATAATCCAAAATTAATTAAACAGTAACTCCAATGTGACAATTATAGCTGTCGTTGTAGTTCTTGTAAACCAAGAATAAAAACAATACGCTGTCAAAACCACGGACAGAAGTTATCAATAGGTTTGCAATAAAATTATATTCGAAAATTCGATACCTATTATTGAAATCAATTTATTTAACTTTTACAAAATCTAGAAATCTCTGAACGTGTAACTTTAGATAAATAAATTTGCCCGGCGCTAGCAGCATAGTGTTCAGAAGTCATAAATCATGGTAATCACAGCAATGTGTCGTTTATCAAATGAAAAAGGCGGAATTTGATCTCTCGCTGGTTGTAGTAGCATTTAACACTGTAACAAATCATCGACAGACACGTGGTCGTGTACTGTTGCTAGCACATGAGTCATGACATCATGTGTTCAAATTACTTCAACTATTTTCTGTATGATTTTTTTAACCCCTATCTGATCAAGGTGAATCCAATGGACTCACACTTAATTTTCATTCGTGCAACACAACTTTATAAATAGTGAATATGTTTAGAAGCTTATTTTAAAAATAAACTATGATAATACATATATTATGTATAGGGAAGAACACATACTTCATCGATTTCATTGACCTTGAAATATATTCTCAAGGTTAACATTCTAAACTTTTCTCTATACTAATCGCTGCTCTGTTTTAATTTCAGAGATATTCGCAAAATATTTGCAGCGTAATAATTATTTGCAGAACACATCCTTCACCGATTTTGATAACCTTGAAATATATTATCAATATAAATATTGGGAACAACTTTGATGGGTATGTAATCTCTTGACCTCATTTTCTAAGACGCATGCAACAAACTTTAGTTAAATTTACAATGTATTATAGTATACACAGCGTAGCATAATTTACTGTAGTAAATTTACTATACCACCTTTTTTAATATTCCAAATATAATACACTTGAGTACACTATAACAACAGATTATTAACCTATTTACTACC
The DNA here is from genome assembly GCA_945859555.1 of Megachile ligniseca. Taxonomy (NCBI): domain Eukaryota; kingdom Metazoa; phylum Arthropoda; class Insecta; order Hymenoptera; family Megachilidae; genus Megachile; species Megachile ligniseca. The sequence goes on from OX243785.1 coordinate 1,969,351, forward strand.
GCGATCCCCAAATCAGAATTTGAATTTATATTGAATATATTTTTTTTTATCTCTCGTAATAGAATTATATTAACTAAAATATGTATTTGGTAAATGCTTACATTCTAGTTTTCAACATTATTTTTTGTTTCAATGTTGCCTAACTTATAAAAGTATTTGACGCAAATGTACAACCTATGCAGTAAAATTAAAATGAACATTTGGCTGTTAATAGGATAATTGCACTCTTAAGTACACTATGATACACTCAAGTATACTTCAACACATCATCGTCCTCATCTGGCCATGTCACGTATGATGTAGTGGATGTAAGATGATACAAAAAGTCACACTCAATAATAAATATTACACAGTAAGTAATTCATACATATGAAATATGCAGAGAGTTTATTATACGACGGATATTATTAATGCTAAAAAGGAACAATGAACAACTGCATGTCTTTACTGTAGATGTGTACGAGTTGATCGAAACGGCCATGTTCAATATTTTGCGGCGTGCGATCTGTTTTCTCGAAAAATAAATAAACAAGTTTTTTCTTTAAAGAAATTATTTGAAGCATTTCTTATCGTTCGTAATTATAATTCTTTACCAAGCTTTCATGAAAATGTATAAATTTGTAATATGACATGAATTTTTTCTAAACAAAATTGATTTAACTTAATTTAATACTTAAATTAATTTTCTTAATAAAAAATATCTATTTATGATTTTCTTGTGAGTGTCACTTGCAAAAATTTAAAAATGCATATTTTCTTTTCACAATTGAAAAAGTCGAACAACAACGGGTAAATTAATAAATATTAATGACTAACTGTGTTTGCTAAATGTTTTATTTTCTTATTCAATGCAAATGGTCAATTATGGTCATCAAGATCTTCCACGATATTTTAAATGAAGGTCGTCTGAAGGTTAACTTATTTTATTATAAGATAACAGATAAGATATTGTGAGATAACACATAAAATATTGTAAAATAACAGATAAGATATTGTAATAAGATATAAATATGTATAAGGCTCGCAGTTACTCGAAAATTATTATAAATAAATAAATATTTAAAAGGTTAAACATTTTGCATGAATCCCCAATTTTGAAAGGCTAATTGCAGGATATATATTTGATTATAAAATAGTTAATATTTTTTCTTCTGTTATTGCACAGTTTTCTTCTGTTACTGCAATCGCATACGACAAAAAAAAGTTTAGAAATAATATTAATCAGGTAAGAAGCTCATGGATAGATCAAGTGTATTTGTATTATTGGATCGATTATTACTCACGGTAAGAAAATCAAAAATCAAAAATCAATGCTATAATTAGATAAAATTAACTAAAGAAGCTTTCGGTAAACAAAAAAATTCTATTAATACGTATCCTACGTTGTAACATAAATACTGTATGTATTGTATATGATAATTGATATATTAAATTCACTGATATTTAAAACAAGAGATATCAGTAGCGATATAAATGAAATGAATATGTTACAAACAGATTACTCGTAATAAGTGTGTTAAATATTTTACGTTTTCATAAAAAATAACTGTAGCAACAACAAAGAAAAGCAGTGATAAAAACATTATTGTAACTATAAATTTGAAGCGGAAATTCATACAGTGCATTGCATTAACACAGTAATCCTTTTATTTTTATTAATTTGTGTTCTCGGTTGAAAATTATGGCAAATATTCTTTAAATATTAATTCGTAGTGTGTAAATAACTAATTCTGTAAATTAGATAAAAGAAATTTAGCGTATTAACATAAATATTCAGCTGATTTACATGAAAACTAATTTTCAGGAATTCCATAATAATACCAATCGTTTAAAAAAACTGTTTTATGGTGTTTAATGTACAGAAATATGAAACTTAGTCATTTATCGTGCTATTAAATTGTATCGAAAATTTGAATTAGCGTCCTGCCAATCAAATTTATTGCTATATTATTCCCGACATTGTTTCATGTGTCCGCCATTGTTTTAATTCATTTGCATTTGAATATGTACGATTATTTGAAAAAATCATTCATACCAGTATCTCCCATTACTTTTTTATGAAATTAACATTAGAGAAACGTGTTAAACTATCAGGGGAACATTTCTATTGACGAAATGCTATTTTCATATGTTATATTAAAAAAGAAATACTAAATTATTATAATATACGTGCAGATTTATATACCGATGTATTACTCTGCATTAAAATTAAATTTTCGTTGTGATGTTCTGTCCGATAGAACCTAAATAATTTTTTAGCATATCGACCGAATTATTAATATTTATTTTGTGAAAAATAAATACCAGGAAACTTTTCCTACAAATGAAGAATAATACTCATCCTATAACCGAGCCACCATCAAAGTTTCATTTTAGAAAATATTTCATATCTTTTCGTATATCCGGCCAATATGAATTAATACCATCTGATCCATCTAGATTGAATTTTTTCGCGTTTTATAACGTGCAAAAATAGCAAATTATAACTACAAAACATTCATTTTATATAAAGCTAGTAGGTCTACAGACCAGGTGACTCACGCGAAATCGAATGTGTTTTTAAAATTCAGAGTACCTACTGTAAACATGTAGGCAGAACAATAATAAGATGCAGAGATTTTTAAGCCGTTTCAAACGATTAAACATGTCCGAAACTATCGAAAACAATACCAAATACGATTATTGTTGCTGTCACGACGACTGACGTCAATGCCGACGATTGTCGGCAACGATGAGTTATAGTGATTTTATATATAATTCCACTCCATTCTATGTGTCAAAAATGATTAAAAATGAAAACAACATACGGTTTTTTATCGATTCTACGACGATCGACCTCGGTGACGACAGGTTCCTGTCGCCAAAATCTATCTAGCAAATTTAGGGTGTCTCAGGAGTCTACTCTCAAAATTTCAAGTAAAAAAATTCAAAATTGCAGCCTGTAGCGTAGTATAGACAAAGACACAAACAAACGAATAATGCTCATTTTCTTCCCATTTTTACTTCTTTCTATTTTAGAATAATGCACATAAGTCATAATTTACAAAAAAGAAGTAGGTATTTTCAAAATTATTATCTGGTTAAAGATTTAACTTTCTTATCACTGATATTTTGTAGATAAGTTGGCGAATCTTATTGTTTCCGTTATTAACTGTAGACGAGTAATTAATTTAGATGAAATTATTTAATTACATGATTTAGACTTTATGTATTTTATGTAAGCTTGTATTCCATGAAACCAGTCTCATTGAAAAAGACATTTATCGTTTAATATTTATACATGAAATTTACACTCGGGTGCAACGCAGACTTCATTTCGATAAAAGACACCTGTAAACATAGAAGTTTAAAAATGTTGTCAAATTTATTAATCTTGTCGTACACATATCTGTTCATCGAAAGAAAGTGTTACAAACCGTAAATCTACTTGTACGTTTAGGTAAAAAGTAGAAAATCACATGTGTAAGTCACATTGTGTAAAGTCCGAAATATTGATTTCCGTGCGTAGATACAACTTACACATGATTATTAATTAAAAGGAAAAGTTGTACCTATTGTAGATCTATTTTCATTTCAACAAATCACAGAGCTAGTATAACATATGAACGGAACAGATGTTGGACCAATTTGGTAAAACCTTTCATTTGGCAGAGCGAAGATTAGATAACTGGCGCCACTGTGATTTTTACTCACTCGTTTCAAAACAGAGGTAACAATGAAAGGAACATTTCTGTTTAGAATAACATATGACACCAATCAGAAAAGTACTTGATTTCTAATTAGTACTATTAGTTAGGTCAACTATTTGGTTGTAATTATAAATAATACTATTATGTTTCTTCTTTAGTTTATGAAAAAGTCAACTCTTTAACTATAGTTATAGATAACACCATTACATTTTTTTGTATATCTACAAAAAGGTCAACTATTTAGTTATAGTTATTTATAACACTATTATACCATTTTTAAACTTACGAGAATAACTATTTAGCTATACTTAAAAACAACACTGTTATATCTTCTTTTTATATCAACGTATACTTCTCTTCATGCTTTAAAAACATGTATTTTGATCCTTTCACAAATTGGCTTTATTGAAAGAGACATCGATATTTATGAACGGTACAATGTAATGGAACACGATAACATTAATGATATTTCTATAAATATTATTTCTCCAAGTAAATAATCGCGATATTATAAATTTGTGGTTCTACTGGTATAAATACAATACTACTGCTAAAGTATTTATAACAAAATTTACATTAAAAAGTACATATCTATTTAAAAATAAATTATCATATTCGAATTTATAAACAATCCGTTTCCAATTCAATTAAATAATAATAATTTCGTTTAAATGAAAAGTAACGATTTGTTATTGTAATAAAAACATATAATATTAATCCATAAAATAACAAAAATTAAATAACCAACATATGAAGTTTATGAAAGTATGCAAGTTAAGTTAATCATTTTTTATATGATCTTTGCAATTCTAACAAACTTTTTAAACTCTAATAATAATAGTAATAAAATAACGATAAATAAGTACTTTCTAATTACAAAATTAATTTAAAGAAAGATTGTAATACCACAAATGTACAATGCTTTCAGAAGGTATAATAAAGAATTATGAATAAAAAGGACAAGAAATAATTTTTATAATTCTATTATTTATGAAATTTGCAATATACAACATTTTTACAAAATATAAGGATTTAATATAGCTTATTTGTAACACAGTACAATATGTTTCAATAGCATAATTCATAAAAACAGTTTAAAACACCTATAACACCACAGGTTTCGAGTAACAGACGTCCTTTACATCATTCTCGATTGTTTTTCCACAAATCAGATTGGAAATCAAATTAATAATTGCTAGAATATTCACAAAATATACAAAAAATTTATCGATACATGTCTTAAATAAATACTTAATGAAATAACACTAACGAAACTTCGTAAATTGTTTCAAAAAACTGTACAAAATTTTATTTTTTCTATCGAAAAAGTTCAATCGTACATAATTGTCATATTTAAAACAATAATGTAAAATTTCACACTGTTGTACATGTACAAATACTGCCACAAAATAAAAAAATTGTCACTGATATCATGTATTTTATCTTCGATATGTTTGTCTCCCTTTGATGTCACCTTCCTTCTATTATTGTAAATCCAGCTAGTCAAATATTTAAATTAAAAATTTCCAAATTCCATACTTGAAATACACATACCTAATAATAGCAATAGTTTGATGATCGTGGAGGTCAAAGAACCCACTCGCAAGTTTTCAAAGAGTATATTTTTGGTATTGATAAATATTATCTTTTGTAACATTCTGACTGCGTTTCTTGTATTTATGCCGATATAATAAACTTTTTAATCACTTCCAGTTTCATGGAAATATACAGAAGCGATCAAATACTTAAAGCTGCTTCACAATTGGAAAACAAATGTAACATACATTTCACAAATCCGACTTCTTATTTTTATTTTAAGTACATATACATGATATTACACGTATAGTAGATTATGTAAAACCTTCGTTTACGTCAATGGTAACAGTCGAATAATGAAGATTTCAATGAGGATAAAAACAAAGCAGTGAACAGGTAAAGATGAATATTGATGGAATAGCAGATTTAAATGAATAAAATTTAAGATATACTGGAAAGGTTGCTAAGATTCTGGATATTTCTCATAAATCAATTCCGTGAAGTGCATGTAAAAGAACTTAAAATAACTGGTGAGTATAATGTCTGGTTTCCATATGAATCAACGAAGAATTTGTTCGACCTTACTTTACGAAATAACTGATTATTTCGACGTAAGAATGAATTATTATTAAAGAATGATTTATTTTCAAGGATGCAGTAACTGGTGAAGGCAAATAAGTTATTCTTAAGGATGTAAGTAACTAGAATTGAAAAATGAATTATTTTTTAGAAAAAGACACATCGGTCTCAATCAAGAGAAACATCTTTAACCGCTTTTGAAATTGAATTTTATCCTAAAAACTGTTACTTTCTTATGAGATTACAAAGAAATGCACTATTACTAACTTTTACTATATAACCTGACAGGTAATAATAAAAAATGCTGTTCACATTATAAAACAACAATGGAAAGAAGTAGTAAAATCACACACGCTTTAAGGATGTAAATACTATTGCAATTTGGTTAAAATATTTTTATAAAATAAATTAACATGATTTATGATCTAATATGCAGTGAGATGGTTCTTTAACCACTTGTGGGTTTCTGCGAAAAATATTAATCAAGGGACTACATAGTCATTTGCATTAAGTTCATTTTTGAAGAGACTTGAAAGGATTTGTTCCCGGCATATACATAGAGCTTCCAGTGTGTGCTGGCGTTTTTCTTTTCATTGTGCATTTGATTGTTGTATCCGGTTCATTGTAGTGAATAGTCGTTCGAAAGTAATATTAACTTTTCTTTTGTACCTAACACTATTTCTACCAAGAAGTATCAAAAGACACCTTTCAAATTTTAACTTAAAATTCGCTTATTTCCCGCTATGTTGCGTTTTAGTGTACACCGCTATATTTATATTTTGTAGATTGATGAATTAAGCTAGAATTTACAACCGGATTAAATAATCTTTAATAAAAACACATCAATTTATCAATAAATATATTCTTCGAATTATCTACATTTAACTGATAATTTGAAATCCCAACAGTTTTGGCAATTATTTGCATTCAAACAAAAAGGTGCCAAGACACCTTTCGGTTGAATTAGGTATACACAAAATCGTGGTAGAAGTGATGTTAATATAAGTTCATTTAATTGTAATAAATACTATTGTTTTTATGTACCCACGTGGTACAGTGTGAGTTGCGCCTCTCTTTTTAATTTTTGTTTAAGCCTCAAACTGATATAAGTGCTATATAAAGTGATATCCAAGCTCTAAGGTCATAACTCTGATCATTGAAATATTAAAAAAGAAACTGCTTACGTACTTATTAATTTTAGTTAATAATTATTAATTTCCATAACTTAAGCGACATTTACATAATCATTTTTGATAAGTATATAAAGCAGCAAATTTGGAAATGGTACAATATTCGAATATTAATACGAGTAACTATATCTTACTTCCCTCGAAATTTAGAACGCGAAATGCGCAAATACTTTTGGATTAGTATCTCGAATCAAAATTAGGAAGATAAACTGCGTTTTGCACGAAACAAGAATCTTTTGTTTTCGCTTAAATTTTTCAATATAAACAGAATGAGATTTAAATATAAGTCGAAACTATTCGGTTTTTACGTCTACGTTATTATTCTAACCTTCATGAGAATTTTCATTTGATTAAAAGATAAGAATAATAAAAAGAATAGAAGAAAATTGTAACTGAATAAAAAATAAAATATATGAAACTTTCTTATATATTATTATAAACTTGTACCAGCATACATTAATATCTTGTTTGGTGATACAGTGCGTTTTGTTGAAATCGAATATCTGAATTATTTTAGTTGTTATTAAGAGTGGAAAAAATAACTGGTAGAATCTTATATGGTTTCTGAGCTTATATTTAATGGAGATAAACAAATTCTGAAACGGACCATTTATTTATTCTTACGTTTAATACCAGTGAAACAATGATTTAGATATTGTCATATTAGATACAGTTACTCTATTATTTAATACTTATTATTCTATTATAAACATACATAGCATAATTGTAGCCAACATTATTGTATAGAATAGTATTTTACTATTTTAGATTCTAAATTTTTTAATTTTATTTAAATTTAAATTCTTTTAAATTTTAAACATAGTACAATAATAACATCACAAGCATATCTGTCTTTAACTTGAAAATTTTGAAAAATTTTAAATAAATTGTATAACAAACTAAATTGAAAAAGTGAATAACTAAAGAATGGAAAATAAATTAGCGTATATAATTAATCTTTCTTTGTCGGGGTTAATGACTTTTTATCTATTTCTTTAATACAAAGTGTTAATCGCGAAACGCCATAATTCGGTTCTCCCATTTTGATAACCCCTCAAATTAAAGCACATGATCGTCAGAAGAGCATAATTCAATAAGGAACTGAAAACGTGTACCAGAAATTTAAAAAATATCCATTTTAGGTAACCAAGACATAAAATAAAAATTGAATACTAATTAAGCTGAGTTCACAACACTTCAAATTCAAGCCATAGATCGAGAGGTCACTGAAGGTCAAAAATTTGTTCACAAAATATCACAGGACCGGTTCACATTTTTAATGCGTTTAATGAAACAGCGGACTTATCAATTTATCATAAAATTGACGTAGCTTCTTCATTACGGGTATGCGTCTTGGAAATTTTTCTCATGTTTGTTGTATTCGTTTTGTACTGCGACAAAAGCGTGTACGCAATGTTTACGCAACTTTTAAGATGCAAAAAGTTATTTATAATAAAGAAGTTAAGGGTCGACAGAGATACAACAAAAGAAAATTTGAGTCAACAAAACATATCAATCGATGTTTTGTCTATGTCTGTATTTGGCGAAATGACAAATCATAAAACATAAAAAATAAATTTTTTTCTTTGTCCATTTCTTTTAATTATTACAAGTGAAGATATTAGACGCGTGCCTACGTTTCCTTTAATAAAAACTCTCAAGCATAATCATTATTTGATGTAATACGTTAGTTATTACGAGAAATACACAAAGTATTTAGTAATTATTTTGAAACAATTGTAAAGTATTTATTGTTAGTAAAATTTTAATTAAATAACGAGACTAATGCATAATATTCGTTATTGCATCACAATATATATTGTGTAATCAGTATTGTATGATAATGTTCATTATTTAATTAATATTAAATGTCACACATTTTTCAATAATTAGTAAATAAAATCCTATTCAGAAAAAAAATGAATTCAAGGAAAAATTCATAAAAGTTATGGGGAATACACTAAATGTCGATTATACCTAATGAGGAAATCCATTTAGAGGAGCTGCTATTTTCGATATATGGTCAATGTCGATAAGATATTGTTAAGGTTAAGTATAATTTTCTTATTCAAATCTGTTTATTCTTATTTGAATTGCACATATAATTTAGGCAAAATTCAAATAATAATAATTATATTTAAATAATAAAACTTTATATTACAATTAGCAATATTTTCGCGATATTATGGATATCAAGAATTATTGGTAATATTTGATTACCTATATTAAACAATAATGTTATCGAAAGTAGCAGGTTTATATCCATGAAATGCTAAAATGTCAAAAAAATAATGGCGTTACAAGTTAAAACAATAAAATAAAATATAAAAAAAGAAATGGAAAAACTCTCTTATTGTATAACAACATATTCAATCAAGAAAATGTAACACATTTCAATGAACTTTCCAGCCGGCTTGGCTCGTTATAAACACTATATTAACGACATAGAAAAAGAGAAACAAGAACTACAATAAAAGAATTAAGTAATTAAATGCGACTCGATAATCACGGAACAAAAAGCGTTAAACGCGATTTCCGTGAGACCCACAGCTAAAGGGTTCAGAATGTCCGATCACAAATATATTTGATAAAGTTTCTCAATGTATCGCGAAGCTATGTTGCAATTTGTCTTGTTTTATCGTAAATTGTTACATATACAATTCTCAACATAGTAGTCCTCATTTTTATCAACTAGTGAATCTACAAACCAGCTGTCTGACGCGAATTCGAATGCGTATTTAAAATTTAGAGTAGCTACTGTAAACATACAGGTAAAACAAGAATGAGATGCAGAGATTTTAAAGTCGTTTCAAACGATTAAACATATCCGAAATTGCCGAAAACGATACCAAACATGATATTGTTGATGTCACGACGACTGACGTCAATGACGACCAAGTATTGCCGTCAACGATGAGTTATTGTGCTTTAAATGTAATTCCAGACAATTCTACGTGTCAAAAATAGTCGCAAAGGATATCAAAACACGGTTTTTTATCGATTCGATGACGATCGAGTTCGACGGCGACCGGTTCTTGTCACCACATTGCCGCCAAAATCTATCTAGCTTTAAGGTGTTTCAGAAGTCTACTCTCAAAATTTCAGGTAAAAAAATTCAAAATCGTTTCAAGAACCTGATTACGTTCTGCAATAATTAATACTCATTTTCGTCCCATTTTTACTTCTTTCTGTTTTAGAATAGTGTGCATAAGTCATAATTTATAAAAAACAAGTAGGTATTTTCAAATCTATTGTCTCGTTAACTGTAGATGAGTAAATAATTTAGATGAAATTATTTAATTACTTGATTTAGGCTTTATGTATTTTATGTAAGCTTGTATTTCATGAGACCAGTTTTATCAAAAAAGACATTTATCGTTTAATATTTGTACATGAAATTTACACTCCGGTGCAACGCAGGCTTCATTTCGATAAAAGACACCTGCAAACATAGAAGTTTAAAAATGCTGAAATTATCAACTTTATTAATTTTGCAAGATTTTGCCATTTTTAATTTTTAACATTTAAATCTTCAAATTTCAAATTTTCGGATCCTAACTCTTCAAATTCCAAATTTTTTAATTTCAAATTTCAAATTAAATGAAATAAATTATTTTTCAAGAAATTAATTTCAAATTTAGAACCAGAAAATTCGTAATTATATATACAATATATTTTTTTAATTCTTTGATTACTCTGCTAAATATTTGAACCTTCTATATAATTATATTTAATACTAATAAATAAATAAATATTTAAATGGAAGTTATAACAAGAACGGAGTTAAGATATTAAACGAAAAAATTCCTTTATTCATTTCTTTAAACTAACAGTACAAAATGTCACCAAAATGGAGGGCCGATAGAAACATGCTGTAATTATTACTGTAATCATTAAATCTTAAAATTAACAAATTTGATAGATTCACGACCTTTCGACTGCCTATTCTAACTAAACTTTGACACAAGTTTCACGAAATATCTGATTATTCGTGTAAATAAAGATGTAGAGTTCGTGTTCAGAAAACGTGGCATACTTGTTTGCAAAAGTATTGCATTAATTTCAAAGAATCGAGGCCACATCCGAGATTCTCGCCTGGTTTTTTCACAAAGACCACCGGAACGCATTTATATTTCTGTATTTCCACACAATTATTTTTGCAATCGAGGCCGTTGTACGAGAACTCAGAGGAAATTTTGGTGATGCGATGCAAACGATAAAAAGAGACCTGCGATCACCGACAACACTCATGCGTTTACCGCTCTAAGTTATTTATAGTTCATGATCGGAAATGAAAATCAACGTACATAGAAATTAAATGAAATGAAAACATGCAGTTACTGTGATACTGGCAATTATGTAGATTACAGATCGACAGTTGTTCACAATATTCATATAGTACGGAAATTATTTATTTGTTGAACTAAATTCATTTTAGTATAATATATTAATACATTTCTTAGCAGTATATTAAATAATTATTATTTAGTACATCTATTTTTAAAAAATATCTTTGGTACAAAAATAAGTAATACATCAATAGCCATTTTATTAATAAAAATAGGGTGACATATACAAAACAACGAAAATAACCTTTTATTGTATTCTGTTGCAAATATATGTTCTTATATCTTGAACATGAATTAATAGTAAATTTCGTAGTTAATGAAATTGTAGAAAATATTTCATATCTCGGAATTTTTTTTATGCTTTCATAAAACTTTATATTACGCCTTCACAAAATATTGCAAGTTTTTGAATATTGTATCATATGTCGTTGAACAAATTTTTGATAACAGAAAATGTTTGAAAATTGTTGTTTCCTTGGTAGTATTTCTTGGGAGGTTTGGAAAATACATTTTTTTTTTTATTGAAAAGATCAGTTAATACATTATTGACCGGTACACTGGGACTCACACATTCATCATCTTATACAATTATCAGAATATAAAATTAAATAAAATTATATAAATCATTGTAAAACTGTTTATTGTATTTCATGATATTTATTGATATAAAACTTCATAAAAATAAAATAATTATCAATAGCTACGGATGTTTATCTAGATTTGGTCATTCCTTATAAAAATAGTTGATCATCAATGTATTAAAAAGGATTAACATTCAGAGTAATTTGTCACGCATACATTTATAATTATGATCGGTTATGAGCATCTGAAGATCGACTCGAATTGTTCTTTATTAGTAAAATTAGTTGCCCACATTAGGTTAATGAAGCAAAGTAAAATAATAGTGCAGTATTTACTCGATTTCTCTCATATTAAGCACTAATAACATGCGTATTTTCTCACAGTTTCTTTATGTGTAAATTGAACGTGACACGATTATACATTCATTGTTTCTCTTAAATAATAGAGTACACGTAAGGTGTACATGTGAGGCACTGAATTATATGACAGGAAATTATGGAATGTCTAGATAATTTTGTGCAGATCCATTCTTTTTTTACGCTAATCATCAACAAGTAGAGTTTTGAAAGATAACGTAAAAAATTTAATAAATTTTTGGTAGATGAGTTTAATAAACTTTTTTAATAGGTAGATAATTCAAGTTTCGTTTTAAAATTGTATTTTTTAACACTAAAACTATCAAAGCGGCCAAAGTTCGTTAATTTAATTAAAAAAATATATTAATACGGTTTTCTTGAAATAAGCGTTAATTTTCATCAAGATGAAAAACAATTAATTTATGTTTCATCGTTCATGTTTACTTATTATTTAATTTCGTAATAAGTGTGCATTTTTCACTGGTAGGTTCAGTGTTAATTATAATTTTGTTTTTATTTCATTTTATTTATTGTCAAATAACAGTCGTCTTGCTTTCGTCATTTTTCGCTTCTTTCCTTTCATTATACATAAGCAATAAATATTATACTTTATTGTCCCTAAATACATTCAATGTTATAATCCCATAATAACAACAAGTATATTAATGACAGTGACAATATTATTAAAAATTCATAAGTAGCAGAAATTATTTGACTGATGCGCCTTATTATGAGTCTAAGTGAATCTGTTATTTCATGCGTGGTTAGGTCCTTAATGATTTGTTCACTGTTTTTAATGATATTAGATTAAATTAGTTTCAATTAATAGTAATAAATTAGTGATAAACTAGCGATGAATTAGCAATAATCTAGTAATGAATTAGCGATAAATTAGTGGTAAATTAGTAATCAAGTAATGATAAATTAGTGATGAATTAGTGATGGAGTAGTGATGAATGAGTGATGCATTAGTGATAAAGTAGTAACAAACTAGAGATAAACTAATAACAAACGTTATTGCATATGAAATTATTCGTAATGAAATTTGAATGTCGATCGAAAACAATTTTAATGAGTCATATAAAGAAACCTATATTGTAGTTGATACCGTGCATAAACGAACTGTTCATGTTACGCAATCGAATAATATGTTCAGTTTCATTTACACAAGATTTTTACAATACTTAAATATAATAAAATCTTCTTAGAAGGTGCATTAGATGTATAAATAGGCAGTTAAAGAATAGAATCACAACTAATTAACCTACTTAACTGATATGGGTGACCTGGATATTCAAGGCTATTACCAAGAAAATGCTATAAATGATACCAACGTGGAATTGATAAAAAAAGTTATTGCAATACTTCTACCGTATAACTTTATACGGTGGAAACAATGAGTCTAGAACTCATAAATTAATATTAATTACTCGATTGTTACATATGTATTAGTACAAAATGGCCAATTTCGGAGCATTCAAGTTTTTATACGATTCGATAACGCAGAAGAACAAAATAACACACTGTATCAGTTTCAATTTTTAAGTTTCAAGATAGTAATTACACAAACAAGCATGTCATTAATAATTTTAATACAAGATGGTGGGTTTTTAAAGAGTACTGCACATTACTCGGTAATCGATAAGATTCTTTGACAATCAACCAATTTGTACTAAAAATATTAATGAAATAGTATTACAGTAATTTTCAATAAACCTTAAGCTTTAGGTTTATATAATGTCACTGCTATTTTATGACAGTTTTATGTCATCAATTGGTGTTAGAATTTATAAATTTTCAAGTCGATCATCGTTTGCTACAAGTAGTAATTGGTCATTTTATATTAAGAACATTAAAAGATTATACGGTTTATAAGAAAAAGTTATACGATTACTTTCAGGAAAGTTTAATCTGTAAATTGGTATAAAATAAGTATTATTTTACGGTACTTTTATGTTATCAAATCCTGTTAGACTTTCGCTGCTATGAAATCGGTTATGTAACGTACAGGTTGATGCATATGAAACACCGTTTTCCAAATTCAAACTTTAAAAATATTCTTTTTAGAAATATAAATAATATATTTCTTTTTGGTAGGATAACTGACACAACTTTTGTATAAATATTTGCACTGTTTTCAACGGGTTACAGTTTATATTATTACATTATCGTAGAACTTTTAGTCTTCTAATGAAGGAGCTACACTACTTTTCGCAAATCAATGTTTAACAGCATCTACATTTATTTAACTTTTGTGAATAGTAAAGATAATTCTTCCATGAATTTTTCTCGTGTTATTACCAAATTTGAGTTTATCGAGTCTCATTTTTGATAGCTTCAAGAAATCATTTCGAGTTAATACATACATGTTATAAACAAGTTCTTTAATATGACCTATGTATAATAACCGATTACCAAACAGCATTTGCTACCTGATACACTACCGTGAAATTCAAAGTTCAGAAAACATTTCACATATATCAAGTTAATACAAAAACGTCGAATACGTGACTCTGAAATAACCATGTGTTTTGGCGAATTGAACAATCTAAATAATCATTATATCAGCATAATTATGAAGACGTTTCTATACAATATCTACATTCTAGTAATTTCCTAATTGCTTCCTATATTTTTTGTTTACTTTCCAGAATCTTATCGTTCATGATGAACGTGAAAGAACGGATTTATGTGGTATCACGTAAGATAAAAGGCAAGTATTATGAAATTACAAAACAATTTGCAAGAATGTTCTGTAATACAGGCTCTTGAAAACAAGCTTCTATAAATTATTAAACAAGTAAATATAAAAGAACTGCATTTTTAGATGCTGTAAGTAAAAATATTTTGATGTAATTAAAAAAATACACGATGTAATTAAAAATGTGTCTTTGTCTAACATTTGTTTTGAGGCAGACAGATTTTGTTTAAATACATATTACTATGTAAATATAATCCGTTTTAATTTCTAAAATGAATGATCAGTTTGAGGATAGCCTGAATAACTACCACATATTTTGAAGTGCTCATAAAATACGTCTGATAAAAGGTTTGAACTTATCAGATATTCGAGATGAATAATATCTAATCTTATATCATAATATACGTATTGCAATAATAAACTGAAAATTTTAACAAAGAGTTATCAAACCTCTATGATCAAACACTGAATTCCGATTATTTCAAGCGTCTTAAGATTAATGGACAACAATACACGTCATTATTATTATTATTACGAAAGTTAATAAATATACAATTTAATTATATAATATTACTTTATACTATTTATATACATTTTTATAAGCACTGTATAAGATATTTCAATTTTCTGAACTATTCGCAATATGCTTATCGATGCACATAGTTATATTTAAGTCTTTAAAATAAATATTTAACGAATCAAGTTTATACGATATTTTCAAATTTCCAGACAGTAACTCGAAGTTATTTTAAAAGAAAAGAGATGTATTAACAATATAAACCATGTGGCTGTATGATGTTAATCGCGTGTCCGTACATGTAAACAATGTAAGAATTTGATTTTTATTAATAATTAAACGCTTAAATCGTACGTTATTAAATTTATTTTAAATTACACTATTACGTTCTGATATGATATTCAATTAAACAGCTGATGATCTACTCACGTAAATTAAATAGATAAAGATTACTCGTGTAAATTAAGTAAGGATTATCTACTCATGTAAATTAAACAAAGATGATCTATTCACCTCAAATTAAATAGATAAAGATGATCTCTCACATTATTTTTCAAAAATACTTCGTGTACAAATAGAAAAATGCACCGTGTTTTATAACTCACATGCAAATATTTTATTATAAATAAAGTACCGATCATTTTTTAAATCTTTTTCTGTATTTGAACTTTGCTTTAAAGAATGTAACATAGTTCAAGTAAATTATAATAAATTCTCAAATTTCCCACATTATGATAGATATAAATTATTTTGATGTATACAAAGAAAGGAGTCAACAGAAAAATCAAAGAACTCGGGTAAAAATAAATCAACAGTTTTTTCGGAGGAATGAAAGTATTAAAGAAGTCAGTCAGCCCATCTGTCTAAAAATAACAAAAATCTTTTTACCGCTGTAGGTCGTTGCAAGGACCCAAGGATATACTTGATAACGTATTTTTGACAATAAGGTCATTTACATGATGTGGTTCTGGGAATTCGCACTTTTTTAAAACCAGTTCTTGTTCGTTGCGAGGCTGCTCCGATAATTGCTAACTAATTAATGAACAATTTCGTAATGGAAAACAATATTTCTAAATATTTCAATTAAATTTGATAGATTCGACTTTGTTCAATTTTAATCGCTTTAATATTTGCGCTAAAAATATTCTTTCACACATCTCCAAATAAATCAATTGAAAGATATAAAATGATCAGAATCAGATCATAAAAAATTGAAGCAAAATATCAATTTTTAAATACTCGATTATAAACAAATTTTTAATTATAAGGTAATGTTCTGTTAAAGAAATTTGTATCAATTTATAGTTTTCACCAATTCTCATAAATCAAATACATTGTAGTAAAACATAATTAAAGTAACACAAGGAAATAAATTTTGAGTTATATTTGTTATAAAATTATAATCATTATGTAGACTTTTAGAAAGAATATGTTTTAACGTGTTAATCTTTTAAGTGTATAATTGCAGCATTATTTGTACATGCAGTGAAAGTTAAAATAAAAACCCAAAATTTAGTTTCTTTTAAAAAACAGAAGAGAAAATACCTCTTGCGTAAGCTCTGCTGCGTTAGTTGGTTCATTAGGAATTTGTGAAGAATTTGGCGCATCTGGCGATGTCATATTTCTAGCTGGATTCGTAGAAAGCGATATACTGGGTCCCGCAATGGCCATATCCCTTGCTGATTCTTCGATGTTTAACAAGTAGGCATGTATATCATTTAAACCTGAATTTATTCTATTGTATCTTCCTAATGAATTTAAGTCTTCGAACAAATCTCTTTGATAATTTAAAAGCATAGAGTCTATATTTTTGGGATGAACAAATGTAGGACGATGGATTATCGTATGATCATCGGTATGCCATCTAGAACCATTATTTAATCCTAAAGAACCTACACCGATGGTTTGGATGTCCAAACCAAGGTAGGATTCTGGATCTATTCGTAACAAAGAAAGTAGCAGCGCGAGCTGCAACAGCTCTTCGTGGTACAACTTCTTTAAGCACAACATTGTGTCTTCTTGTTTGAATTAAATCACTTCCACTTGTCGAATATATATGCGGTCCAAGGTAATTTAACGTATTGTCACAGTGGTTTGGCAGTGACGTTAAATACAAAAAATAAATAAGATGTTATGAACAAACAACAGTTCATGATGAAACGTTGACTGTCACTTTAGATTAATATCAACTATTCGATAATGTTCACACTGTTATTTAAATTTCATTAAACTTGATGCGCACAAAAATGTGTATACTGTGTCTTTTCATAACAAAAACTTAAAACTCAAGTTTCAGTTGATATTAAGGTTAAACATCACTTTTCAAAACTATCTTCTTTGTTGAATATAATCGATGCAAATTTTAAATGAAGATACGAGGGATCTGCAAAGTTCTTGTAAGAGCAACTTATTCGATAGGCTGTCAGAATGAAAATAAAGATCCTGTACTCTCTTTTAAACAAGTATAGGTCAGTTACACGAACACAAAAATAACCTCAAAACACACACTGGCCACGTCAAACTTCAGTGCACGTCGCGCACGTCCCACGCATGCCTCGGATTTCGTTTGACAATTCAAGAAGGTGCTCGTTTGAATCGGTGACAACACTGTCCTTTCATTGACACGCTGCGACTGATGATATAAAATGTAAAAATTCAACCTGATAATAGAAAATTGACAGATCCACAAACTATACCACGTTTCGAAATGTTGTAGATCTATGTTTTCTAATAAAACATTCGAGGCACGCGACAAGCGCCAAATATCCTTTTTTCTAGATCATTTTGCTATTAAGACGCTATAATCCTAACAATGATAACGTTAAACTGATGCAATGCAATCCATTTCACGGAGAAACGAACTAGCGCACCTTCCTGGGAGAGATCGTTCACGATATGTGACTCAGCACTCGCTCCGGCAACGTCGTCTCTCAGGGCCGCGCCAAGTATACGTTTCTCCCTATATGTTTTTATTAAACACTACTCCGTTTAGTTTTAACCTTATCATATGGTGATGATCAATGTTCAAACTTATTATAGTATGCTTTGTATAATTTGCAGTATCATTATAGTTTATAATTAAACAGTTTTCGCAGTTAAATTAATATAGTTTAATATAGTTTAACTCATGCATGCACGATATATTTAAATGTAAGCTAGACATACATACCATACAATGACAAGTTCAAATATAATAATGTATAGTAACACAATGTTTAATTATATATTATTAATATTGTAATATAATTAGCTATACATATCAGTAGGTTATAAATTTAATTATATTGAGCAATATTATTACTGTAATAATAATTTTAGTGTAAACTATAATAATTGTATAACTATTTAATTATATACAATACTAATAACAATAAAGTAAACACATATGAGTATGTGCATAACACAAAAACAAGTTTAATTGTAATAAATTATATTAATTTACTAATAAATTGTTAATATGAATGCAAATTAATCTGTACACATATCACTCAGTAAAAGTTTAATTACATTAAATAATTAATTTAACTGTAATACCTATTAATACCTGTACAAACTATAACAATATTAACAGTTATGACATAAACTATTGTATATAATATAACAACAATTATATTTAATTATAACCTGTTTAATTACGAATGATAAATATAATAATACAACGAACTATATGATAGGATTATTGTAATTAAAGTAATTAATTATTGTAATTAAATTTATCGTTGTATAATAGACTTTATGTGTTACTATAGTTTGTTGTTGAATAATCATATTATTGCAGCAAAATTCATATTATTTTGTATAGACAAATTTATAATTGTTTAATATGTATAGTTCATTGTTAAATAGCTACTAGTCATAATAATATAATTCATTATAGTTTATTATAGTTTGTTATAGGTCTATAAGTTGTATTATAAACATATATAATTTATTTTATTATTTAGTTATTGTGACTAAATTTATAATTATATCATATAATATACATCATTTATTGTATTATTATATTTATAATTAAAAAGTAAACATTAATAAAATTAGTTTATAAGTTATTGTTATTAAAGATGTAATTGTATTATAGCACATGTATATGTAATTCATTTCATTATTATTAGTAATTAATAAATAATTATTTATTACAATAAAAGGTTTATTATTAGTTTATCAAATTTATTATTTCATAATATGAGTATATAGATTTATGTGGTATGATTATTATTATAATTTATATCTAAATAATCGTTACAGTTTAAGTAATGTTGTATTATAGTTAAATTCATCATTTCGATTTTATTATATTATTATTAATATTAATATAGTTTACTGTTTAGCAGTTATTTCAGATAATGTAATCATTTATTGCAGTAAAATTTAGTCATATTGTATACATATATAGTTTAACGTATTATCAATGAGCATAATATTCATACATTTTAAAGAGTAATAAAATTGGTACAAACACTGGTGTAAATTCTTCGATGCTTATACGTTATATTGGAAAGCTATTTAATATGCATCATTACACTTTCGATACGTGTTTATGCGTGTTTCCTAATTAAACTTTGAAATGGGACAAAACTAGTGCGCAAAAACAATAGTTATGTACGCATTTCGATTAGTTTTTGAAACGAGAAATATCGATACAGCAGTGACATATAACAAACATGAACTTACATAATAGTGTATTCGATTGCATTTTTTACTAGTTTTTTGTATCATATAGAAGTTCATACTGATTGCATAACCATTTCTTTCAAAGTTGGTATCTCAGCGTGAAAATTTATGACTGCACATATTTTTTTTTAAGTTTTGAAATGTTCTAAAATATAATTTTGAGTAAATAAATTTCATGTACACATAATATTAAACATGTTTTTTAAAAAATGTTTCTTTTTTCATTTGATTATTGAATCAGAAAATGCACAGAAAAGCGCAAAAGTTGTAAAGGTAATATATTTAACAATGTTTAACCTTTGTGAATATTTCATACATATACGAGTACACATGCGCACGCACATACTTTGCTCGTTAATTCATCTGCATGTTTACCCATTTATGTGTGTCAATTTAATTTTTTATTCAGTTATAATGTACTCGTAAAACTGAAACATTGTAAATTTATGCATTCGCTACTTTTTATTAATAGAAAATGTGTGATCATATGTAAATTAAGTTCATAGGTGGAGCGTAGCGACGTTTACAAAAGCAGAAGTTCTCGGTCGATAATTTGAATTTTTCTCTAGATAACATAGTACCGCAACTACGAATATGCTAAAGAGATAAATAGAATTCCTACTACAAAACAATGATTCAGTATAACATGTACCGTATTGCGTGTTAAAATTGAAAATGTAAATTCCAAAAAGTGTCAATGAGATAAGTAATTTAAATCGTAGCGAAAGAACTTAGCCTGCGCTCACGTTGGCACGCTGTGCGCAGTTGCCATATTTAAACTGCTAATACAAGTTTTACAAGCGATGTAGTAAATACGTAGATACATACGTGCGCACATGCAATCGTGTGCGTACGTACACGTTTCAATCGCATGCACATGCGCAATACATGCAACCGTATCAGATATGTACATATATTGAAAAGTTTTAAACACTTTAGTCCTTACCACACACACAGGCTTTGTTGACTTCAAAACTGTTGCATCGTTGCCGGGTGACAATGATGTCATTCGCGGTAAATCCTCCGTTTGGATCATGTCTCCGTCAACTTTTTTTAACTTTTAAGACGTGCACCACGTATTCGTCAGGATAAATCGCCTAGCCACTGGTCAAGACCGACTGGAGAATCGTCACTGGTAATTACAAGCATGGAAGTGAAACAAATTACGTCACTTAACCGTAGGAGGCACTGTTATTCGCAAAGATGAGTTGTTCGATAAAGATACATCGTAAACTGATATTCAATGTTTACCTTACGTTGATTAAACCTTTATAAGAGTTATTACTCTGAAAGAATTTTCCCTCGCACGTTAATATGATTACTAGAATTGAGGCGAAAGCAACCGTCTGTCGTTCCAGCGTAAGATAATTGGAATTTTTCTTGCGCTACGTCACCGCAAGAAACAACCGCGCTATTTGAACATGGCGGGAACCGCTTCGCGTCTGTTTGCGTTCTATCGACATTTCCGGATCCGATGATACGTCATTTCACTGCGCTGTTGGTACGAAAGTGCAGATTTCGAATACGTCATTATAAACATTTAATGGTTATTTAAAGTTTTTAATTGTTAACAACTTTTTTAAGAACTGATAAATATTATGTACATATTAGAATTAATAATGTTATAATATTATACAAAAAGTATTTATATGTTACAGTCACTAATCTTGATAGTTTTGAAGAATTATTTAGCATTACGTACGAGGTAATGCTAAAGTATTTCATATTCACTTACTCATTTAGAAATAAATGCTTGGTTTTTATAATAAAATTGTTGTTAACATACATTATGTCCTTTTTTGCTCTGATATAAATAACTATGACTATTTTGTGTAATGTATATTGTAGAATAAGTATACAGACAGTACATTATATTGTATATTATTGACACATATAATAATATATTAGAATATGCAATATATATTATAGGTAATATACTATAAGTATATTATGGTATATACAAAACGTATATTTATTTTCCTATACAATTCATGCTAATAAAAGTAAAGTAATGAATTCTTGTTTTTCTAATATTCGAGTAAAAACAGCTTTGAAAGAAATATGAAATGACAGAAGTAAATTTAATGCCATGTGTAATAAAATGTACAAATAAATAATAATAATATAACAATAGTTGAGATTTCAAATAAAATAATTGTCGATAAGTGTTTAAACTATTAAGAACTGTCATTTGAAATAATGTTCATAAAATAATTACTTGTTGATAGTATTAAATTAATATATCCCTTGTTATTTTTATTAATTGAAGCATAAAAGGATTATAATTAAATACAATTATTATTACTTGTAAAATAATCTCCACACCTTTTAGTAATTGTTAAACATTATAACAGACGTTATTAAATGGTTTTTCTAATTCAAGAAATGTTTCTATTAATACAGGAAAATATTATGGAAACTTTATATATTTTATACTAGTAATAAACATAGATTTCTTATTGCATATCAACTACAAAACAATGGAGACTTGCTAAAACAGAAGAATGCGATATAGAAAGAAAGTGAGCACTGAAGACCAACCGAGCATGCTTAACCTCTTGCGCTGGAAATTGATTGATAGATGAACATGACCAATCCATTTAAAAAATTCGAAACGGAGCATCATTTAAAATGATTTCTATGTACTCTTAAGAAGCTTTATTGTATTTTTAGTAACTTACGTCACCGTAGAAAATCAAGACAAATGTCTTTAAATTGTAAAATTAGTCGACATGTAAGAACTTAATAACAAAATATTATGTTTCAAACCTCACACGCTGAATTCAAAGTTATTTTAACCCAATGCACATTAGATTTCCACGTACATATTCCTTTTCGTGCATATTATATATACGTTGTCACATTTAAATACATTTACAAGTGAAAATATATTCTAAATTCTGTATAAGATTACAATGTCGTTGCTGTAAGTCAAAATGGTATTTAACTGTCGTGACTATCACAATACGATATAACATGTATGTTTAAAGCTTAGTTTAGACTTACAGATTTCTGTCGACGCATATCGATATGAATATGTAAAAAACGTCTGCAAACAGTTGTTTGAAAATTTGTAAATAAAAGGCCCGTTAAAACCTATATATTTTTGTTCGCAAATATTGAAACATTTGTGAGTAACGTTTGCTTAATTTAAATTCGGCGCGGCATCACATAACAAGGTGTGTACTGCGCATGCGCGGTACTCATCACGTGGTCGAAGTTTCACAATTACGTTCTCTTCTATTCTTTACCTGCGTAATGTGAGGCAGTATGAACACGTGCGTTCAAGTCTATGATATGCGTATAATTTATATTAGCATTCATTTACTGTATGCAATATTTTCCTATATCACGTTCATTATTATTAATCACACGTTATCTGTCCATGAAAACAAACTAACTCAAACAAATAACTCTTAATGACGTTACGTATGCGTCATTTATAATAAGAATGAACTAACTTCGTTTTTCAGGAAATTTCAAAATTTCCTACGATTTTTAGGTCTTCGCGATGTATACGATTTCAAAATAGAGGAAATTCAGCTTTTTAAAAGTGAAGTTGTAACACTTTTCATTATAAAATGCTCAATATAAGAAAATTTTAACAAATATGTTACTTTATTTACGTAAAATTATTGGTGTATGTCAAAACTTAATTCACCATACGTATTTAGTTAAGAATGTAGACTTCCGTTTTGTAGCTCAATAAATAAATAATAAATGTTTTAATATAAAATCTAATTTTATTAAATACTAAATTTTGCTCATATTATGTCACTTTACTCTGGAAGTCTTTCGTGTTGAAAAAAAAAGCAAATGAATTAGTCATTGTATTTTACAGTACATTTGTATACTTGCAAAGATAAATCTTTATTTACAAAAATAAAAGATAATTTCCTTTAAGGTCTCAAACGTTGAATAATAATTTCGCAAACGAAACTGACTATCGCAAATATAAATTATTTCGAATTTTAAAATGCGTACATTAAATAAAAATTACCTAAAATGTTTTAAATTGAAAATAGTTGTTTTCCCGAGCATAAATGTCTTCTCCTGCAATAATGATAATGGGATTGTTTTATGTATTTACATATGCATGTACATACAGTTGCAAATAAAAGAGTACGCTCCTTTTCAGTCCTTGTTGTTATCAAATAATTAAAGCAGGTTCTAATTTCTAAAATTATAAAATCTTTTCTTACGATCTATTTTAGGTTTTTTTTTGTAGAACGATTATCGCACTGAAATAAACAATGCACTGTGTAAGATTTCTCAAATCTACAACCTGTGATATGTTTTCTTATTTAATTAATAACATGGATGATAATAAAATAAAATCGGTTTTTGGTCTGTTTCTAAATAATTATTTAAATATTTTAGATAATTCAATAGCTACTTTTTCTCTTACACGATTGGACTCAAACCTTGTAAAGAACTTTCTTTTATTTATTAATTGAAGCCGTTTTAACAAGTGGAGCGGAGAAAATTCAGAAGGAGAAAATAAATAACGCTGGGATATGTACATGCACCAATTTTCATAAAATTCAAAGTCCAAACTTGGATATTGTACAAAATTTTTTTAAAAATTTTCTCATAAAATTTGAAAAGGGTGCAGCTCAGTGTGAGTGCGTTTTTGTTATAATGTTTATAGGACAATTTTGATTTTTGTTTTAATCTATAAATATGTTCTCGTCTTTCTAGCGTCAGTTCTGAAACACTTTTTATGTATGTGCACGTACAAATAATAGTGAATTAAAGAAAATTTATTTTTAATAACTTATTATTTGATATCAGAAGCATCAGAATTTATCATCTTTTTCCGGACAATTGCTGTTTTCAAATGGAGATTCCATTAAAAGGTGCAACATTTTCCTAATTAATTGCTCTTTTATTGATTCACGTTTCTTGTCGGCCATTATATTCTTGCTATTTCTGATGATAAGTAACAGCCATAAATCATTTTGTATACTACGTTTTTATCTACCATCGCATTCCCCTTTGAAAAATAATGAAAATGTAATGTTGATATTAATACGATTTACTGTTTCTTTTTATATATCTATTAATCGTGTTACAATATGCCCGTAGTTGTATCTTTATAGTAGTTTTCGTAATAAATATGTATTAATCACATGCGTAACAAATTTTTTTTGCGTTTGGAAGTGTAAAATAACTTGATAGTCTTGAAACTTTCATGACATGGATTGGTACTGTTATATTTTTCATTGTCATACACTTAATAGAGTTAGACCTAGTAGTGTTATATGCGATAAGCCAAAGTGCAACAATGTTACATACAATGAAATAATTTGCGCGTACATATAGTCGGAGGTGACAGTACGTGGATACCATTTGAAACAGAATAACTTTTTTAAAATTACATCAAATAATTTGAGCCTTGTTGAGAAAATTAAAAAATTAATAAAAAATTAAAATTAAAAAATTTCAAATGTACTTTTTTAGATTTGAATAAATCATTCGGTTATGTAGTGACTTACGGACGTTGGAATTTTCAGACGTTGGTATTTTCGAGCTTTTGGACTTTGAGCTTTCGGAATTTTTTATTTTTGGCACTTTGCAATTTTTTTATTTTTGAACTTGTAGAATTTTAGAATTTTAGAATTTTAGAATTTTAGAATTTTAGAATTTTAGAATTTTAGAATTTTAGAATTTTAGAATTTTAGAATTTTAGAATTTTAGAATTTTAGAATTTTAGAATTTTAGAATTTTAGAATTTTAGAATTTTAGAATTTTAGAATTTTAGAATTTTAGAATTTTAGAATTTTAGAATTTTAGAATTTTAGAATTTTAGAATTTTAGAATTTTAGAATTTTAGAATATCAGACTTCAGAACTTTGGAATGTTTCAGTAATGGAAATTTGGATTTTATTACAAAAGTTTTGGACTTTTAGAATTCCAGAACTTTGGCACTTTGATACTTTCAAATTTTTGAGATTGAGGGAATTGAACTTTAAAAGTATTTTAAGTTTTGAATTAAAAATTTTTTAATCTTGAAATTTTTTGAGTTTTTTGAGATTGAAAGTTTTGAATATAAGGGATGTGAAATATGGGAATTTTTATTTGTTAAACTTTGAAACTTTAGGATCATGAAAAATTGTTATTTTCGAAAGCAGGTCTCCACAAATTTTCACTTCTCAATTTTCAACTTTTTCAAAACTTTTAAAAGCCTCAATTTATAACTGATTAAAAATGATAAATTACAGTTTACAGTTACAGAACAGCACAAAATTTAAAAAAATATTAGTTTATAAATTCTGTAATTAAAATAACTTCTTTAAGTCCATGTTAATTTGATATCTGACTTTTGATAACGACATTCCTCGGAATATGGGATAACACGAGTGCCACGTCAGTCACCTGTGACTGACACTTCCTTGTCGTTCACACCGTGACAGTTGCCAATGACTGACAGTGTAAAACAAAACAACATGTAAATGTACCTTTACATAATCGCATCATTGATGCATTTAAATATTTCTTTTCAAAAAATTTTAAGCAGTGCGTCACGGGAATTTCCTTATGATTTCGCGTGGCACTCAATGTGTTAAAAATCACTGAATTGTAAAAAAAAGTGATCTACAAAATTATTTTAAACATATAATATATTCATTTGTATGCTTGTACATATCTCGCATTCTTTTATACAACAAAATATCTATGACAACAGTATAATAGAGAACGGTATACAATATATAGTTATATCGGTAATTCATTCATAAATATGAGATGCAAAACAGCCTCGTTCTCTTAAGACATAACGGTATCGGGTCGTGATTGCATAAAATACATAAATAATTATGTACTTTTCGTGATTACTCTGATGTACAGTCTTTTGGTAAGAACTTTTGCATCGGTTTTATTCCGCGTCTACAGCTTTATTTATACTAAAGTTACATTAGATTCGAAATCAAACGTACCATTTTGTTACTGTTCGATAGAAATGTTTTCTTTCATCGTTAATACCTCAATAAAGAATGGGCTCCCCTTTTAATACTGTTAGACTTTGGTGTATAGTAATCAAAGAAAATAATTACCGATCGATTCTGGTGAAACAATTATTATCGGTGCGTGATTTTTTTCGTAATAATTACGCTTACGGTTAGACATATACATAAATCCGTTGATAGAAGGAACATGACAATCTGTGCGATCTTCTTTTTTTCCATTTTTACAAACGAAAGCGACAAGAGAATTGCATACATACTTCTTAAACAAGTACTTTCGGGTATAATATGAATGTTTGTAAAGTAGGCCAAATCGGTTCGTGCTCCATTAACACTGAAATCTACGAACCGTGTATCTTCGCAAATATCATGGAGCGATTTTGTTCGTTTAAATCTTTAACAAGAGAGAATATCCGTTAGTGAAAAAATATGCTATTTACAAGTAAGGTATCTAGTTGTGCGTCGATTCGTTAATTCGCCGTTAGGGGTGTATCAAAATCTACTTAAAGGGATGAACGATTTATGCAGCCGTTACTCTTACGCAGCCTAATTCATGCAACTAAAATAAATTACATTTTCCTGACTACACCAGAACTATTGTAAAATAAATTTAAAAATTATAATACTAATATTAACTACATAATCATTCTATAATCAACAATTAACTATTAATCAATTTTTTGATCAAACTGTTCTCATCACCGATAATTATTACCGATGACAAGATTTATTTTTATTAATAATAACCAAATTAATGATGAATAACTAATTTCATTTATTAATAATTTATATAAATAACTGGGACTTTTTTTAGTTGCCAATAATTGTTAATAATGACTCGATTTTTATTTTGATTATCGATGGTGAACAATATTTTTGATTAATAAAATATTAATAAACATTATTCACCGTTATTAATGTTAATTCTATTAAGACTTTTCTCTATTCTGTTCTTTGTCTCGTCTACTTTTATTTCGTGTTTTGCTTAATAAAATATTAAAGTTTCATAATTGTTATATTATTAATAAATATTAATCAATATTGATAATGGTTTAACGTAACCAGAAAAAATTTGCGTTCGTGGTATTTGCTAGAGGTAACCAAAAAGTTTTTTCGACGGCGATGATGGTTATCGGTAATCAAACTAAAATTCTGGTCATCGATAACGATAATTGATAACCAAACAAAATTCTGGTTATTGATAATGATTTCTGGTAACTAATTCCATATATTTATACTGGTTGCTGATAATCAAAATTAAACTTTCTTCGTTAAAAATAATATTGATGGACAACAAAATTTTAATCGTTCATAATACTGATTCGTAATCAAAACAATTAAAAATTAGTGTTTCTTAATTATTTCGTTTTCGTTGATTTCGTTGAGATTTAGTAATTTTTATTTAATAACAATTAATTTTTACTGTTTCTTTACGAATAGGTTTGTCAAATTTCTACGCAATCACATTTTTCAAAAGAAATGTTCAAAGTGAATGTTATGTTCATTCTTTGGAGTGTAATTAGAAAAAAATATGGTCTGTAAGCGGTTCACTCTGCATATAGAGTGTCTTTCTATGTAATTAACAAATATCTTCGATATCCAAGAATATTTTGAATAAAAGTTATTTCCGAGGTGTACGTAATTTGATAAGTCCTGTATACGCTTTTAATAAAAAATTAATCTTACAATTGCAAAACACACGTGTCGTAGCACTTATGAAGAAAGTGACCCCGAAGAAATATTCTCTTTCAACTATTTTTCCTCCAAACTGTCCATTTAAAGAGAAATAATTTACTTTAGTCACATGAACCACACTGTAGATCCATTTTCCTTTTTAGATACAAATATGCACGTACATAATTCCGACCGAAGAAATCTAATTTTTTTAAAATCGACGAACTTACGAAGAAACATTTTCCCTCGGGGTTAGAAGTAATTGTACTTTGATTGAAAATATATAAAACATGTCGAAAAAAAGGATGCATTTTCTCTCAGGGATTTTCGAATTGCAAGCATTGTCGGCAGTTTTCTTGATAGATTAAAGATTAAGATCGATCGTGTTCTAAGTATCCTAGCGTGAGAACTAATTACAATATAAATGTTTCTCTGTTAGATAACGAGTGCAATAACCAGAATGATGAGAACACACCAAATCCAATATTTGTAATTTTCGATCGACTATTGGATTCGACCAAGTGGAAGGTAAGAGAGGCATAGAAAATAGTTTTCGAGGAATGAAGTACGAACGTATACAGTGTGTCACAACACTTTCTGATAGTGATAGAAATTCGTTTCGTGTATGGCCTTATTTTTTTTCTTTTTTTTTTGTAATTATGTAGTATAGAGTATATATCAACGATTTCAATAATCTTGACGTAAACTCGACAGTCACTAAATTCTATTTTTTTAATCTTTCGTAATTTTTTAACTATGATCATTTTAAAGGGGAAGTTTATTTTTTACATGATTAAACTGAATTTTCTGGAATATTTTTCTAGCTGGGCATTTTCAGCTCCAACTGTATTTTAAAACACGTGGGGATTTTTGGGGGATTATGAAATCGTTCAAATGAAAATATACATAAAATTTGTATCGATACGAGAATTATTAATAGATCGACTTGAGTCTAGACCGAACATGCAATGACTTCATCAGAAAGCAAAAAGTCGACTTGAATACAAATAAATATTCAAGCATTCTGAACATAAATAATGATTGATGATGGTTCTTAAAAATGCTGGTGTTCCTTCGACAATTTTGCTAGAGTCAAACACTGTACTGAGGTTCAAAATACATATGTACTATCGTTTCACATGATAATGCTACCTCTTAACCTTGCAGTGTTTCAATTTAATATCTTTTTCACTAGTTGCTTGGCTATTGACTGACATTTTGAACACTGTATATTTACCGAATTAACACTTTTGTTCTAGCATATACATACCGACTGGTCAATTTTAGGTTCAAGAATATACTCAAACATATTATTAATAGTATTTTCTACATATTGCTTCACGATGTTTATCGCCACATATGTGTCAAATATCGTAACGTTTCTGAAAAGTGCAATATTTGTTTACTTTTCATATTTTGTAACAATTAGTTACTGTCATAACTATTGTACATACTGAAAATATGAAACATATTTGAAGAAAAGCCAGAACATAATGCTGACCATAGTTAAATTTTTGTTTCAATATATTTTTAATAGTCAAGTAATTGTTTTTTGTATAGTGTTAGAAATATATTCCATTTTGAATGATAATAATGTATTATAAAATGTAATGCGAATTGTAATATCTATTTTGAAAAGATAGGTACGATATACAATACTAAAACTGTTTTCGTGTAGGTATATCTTCTAACTGTAACTCGGTAAAAATTATATGGATACGTAAAATTATTCGAGATGTTTAGAACATATGTCGAGATCATTGAAATCGATGAGGTGTATCCTATTTCGCATAATAATCTTTTTTTCCTACTATTCATACTGTACACAGGGTACCATCGTGTTCAAGTATTCCCGGTACCTCATTTTGTTTTTGTTTTCCTCTCATATTTGTAGGGTCGGTTCCGTTTAGTTATTTCGACGTTTTAACCTTCAAATGCTAAATCACATTGTCACTTATTATAAACGGTAGTTAAAATGTGATAAGTATCGAGAATATTTCTCAAAATAACGTAATACGTTGTAACATTAAATCGCTGTTACATTGCATGATTTTAAACATGTACATACCATTTTGTTTTCTTGTATACTATGTATACTTATATATATGTGTTGTATATATTTATTGCAATCATATTTTTTAATTGTCATTTAAAATTGTATTATGTTGTGAATACAGTAAATGCATAAAATATATAAAAAGTAACGTTCTAAAAAATTGTAATACTTTTGTATTCATTATGTCAGATAATGGTAAATGTATCGTTTTGTTTTAACATACTACAATAAAACTGAGTAACACTAAAATGTCAAGAAACTCCGGAGCAATCATTAAAATTATTGATAGTATATATTACATGCATTATATAAATATTATATTGTTACTTTAGTACATGAAATTTTTTCAGAATTTATGTATCTTTCATTTTTGTTAAATGAAATATATTTTAATATTAACATAAGTTAATATTAATCTAATATTCAGGGATTCACTCACATTTCAGAGATAGTTCACTGTCGATAATTGACTATTGATCAAATTGTTGTGTTCAAAAAATACTCATTTGTACAAACACATACGTTCAGTATTGTATATGATTGTTATGCAAGATAATAATAAAGAAATATTAATATACTAATTACAGAATTAAATATTTCTAAAAGTATCAAGTGTAGAAGCGGCTTAATGCGTTACAACGTATCACGTTGTTTCAAGGTGATCTGTCACGATGGCCATCGCTATAATAAACGAATAAATTTCTCTACTATATTACTACATGCTTATTGTCAATGAGTAACCAAAATAACGAAGTAAATGCGATAAACACTGTAATCCTAAAGCCGGCTACACGCGTTTAATTCGAACTATGCAGTTTAAACTCAACCTCTCCAGCTGACTTAATCCAACTGATGCGAATTTAACTTTGTTGGTTAGCATTTCAAGGTTACGAACGACACCAGAATGACAGAAATATTCTGTTAGAAAGGCCAGCACAAATTTGGCATAACATATACTGTATACATCTAGATACCTTTTTTAACACCTCCGATCACACAGGGCACGCAACACTCTTACGTTTAATATATACACACCATACAAAGCATCACAAGATTACATACATTAATTTTATACATTTTCTCAATAATAAAATATCCGATTCTCTATTATGCTACTTCACACGGAGAATGATCAGCTCCACGCGAGACGTGCATCCCGCGCATCCAGCAATCAGCAACGACATTGATACATAACACACACGGTACATCAACTTGTTCGCAATTACTTCGGAGAACATAGAGAATCCTCGCGAATCGTTCATTTTGTTCGAGGCCAAACTTTCTTTGTTCGATTAACCTTCTCGTGAAACTAAAATTCTGCTCGACAAAGACTCGGCCCAATTTAACCCGTCCAATTTCTCTAATGATGATATGCTACTTATACTTAATCGATCGTTTGCACAATCATTTCGGGCATTTCTTGTAATAACTTGATTAATACTAACGCAATTTATCCACGTCCTTTCGTTTTATTTACAGCAAATCACACCATACGTGTCACAGGAGCAGCCAGCTTTCTTCATTTTTGCAGATTCGTGTGTCCAAATATTGTAATAGTTTATGAAAATTGTTATACCATGACCGAATAGTTAAGAAATAAATGTTGTGATCATATAATCGTATCAACGTTTTGTTTTTGCATGCGTATATGCGTGATGAATGCTAAATGAATGGAAACCTTGAGTGTTCTACTGCAGGTGGAGATATTAGGTATGTAAATTACTTGGAGACACCATTTACGATCACAAACCATCATGTGATTTAGAAAAGGACATTATAGTTTTATAGAGTGATTCAAAACAAGAGTAACGGTATACCTCATTAGTTCTTAATTACTCTATCAATGTCTAACTTTAAACTTAAATTCATGTTAATATAAATGTAAGTCAAACTCAAATGCAAAATTTATCATATAATTCCTCAAGTACGACAGACTCTTCTCTATTATATTTTAACAGTTATATACAAAAAATGGAAGTATCCATTTTAGTTTGAGATTAGATTACATATTCTTGAATACTAATTGATAATGAATAAGGCACATCGTTATTCTTGCCTCGGATCACATATGCACAATCAACCTTGAAGATAAAGATGTTGTAATACGGTAATATACATATACTAGACAATATAGTAATATAATTACAGTCATAATCAAATTATTACTATTAATTCACAGATACTCCACTAGATATTGCCCCAAAGTAATATCTATGTCTAATTATTATCAGTGATTATCAACGCAAAAAGGGATATTTTATCATTATATCAGAACAAGTGAAGTAAAATAATGAACGTTAGTTTCAAGTTAATCTTAATATAAACCTCAAAATTGTGTCACTCACGTCGGTAAATAAAAGTTTGCAGTGTTCCTTTGTTAGCTGTACGTTTATCACCTCCACAATCAGTTGTATCTACAACAATTACTAATAAAATGCATACCAGACATTACTGCTTCCTAAAATTCAGTTAAAGAGAGAAAACAGTATTGTTTTTGTAGCCAAAGTATTCTTCACTTCTGAAGTGATTTTAAAATTCTCCGGAAGTATATTTTGACATGATTGACAAATCTGGATCTTTGAGAAGATTATTTTTATAAGATTTATCTAACGGAAAACCAATTCAGTTACAGGGAAAACTCAAGAAGTTGTAAACCTATATTTAAAATAAACGAAGAAGATTAAAATGTGGTTAAGTATTAATTTGCTAAATTATAATACTTATTACGTAAATGAAATTTCATGAAAGTACCGAATTAATTTGCTGTGTATTATGAAGGTAGCTGCTCCTTTTATACAGCATACGGCTGTGAAATGTAAAGTGTATAAGTGTATAGTAATTTTCGACAAATTTATAGCAAGCTCACTGCACTCAGTTGAATTACTGTACTGGATGGATCAGGAATGGGGTTTGGGTATCACGTGGAGGTGACTACACTGTCACTTCTTGTAATAAATTACAGCGCATTTGGGAGACTAAAGTATCAACGTTAATAGGCGTAGGTCGTTAGCCCTATTTTTCGGAAAATACCGGGTTACCGACTACCCTAGGAACAACGTTGCCTCTTTCGCCGCTATAGTTTCTTCTTTTTTTTTCTCTTTTTTTATACATAGTAAAATCCAATCTATACGCGCCGCGTGTATAATAAATAAATACTTTCGAAAGTGCGTATAAATCGGTGTATAATGTGTTACATACAAACAATTCGGCTCTGTTACAATTTCGTCAAAAGATTCTTTTCAGCAGGCATCGTGAGACATTTTTTCTTTGTTGTTCGCTCAGGTGAAAATAATCTTTTGACTCGTGTGATGGACATGGGTCGTATTTTGATCTGCGAATTATATCTCGAATGGTGAACAAATGATTCGGTTGCTTGGTGAATTAGTAACAAAGATCTTACTTTTTTCCGTAGCCGTCAACGTCGATGATATCAAATATCGATGACGACCATAAAAATAATCAGCACTGTCACAGGATGAATGAATGACAACTTCGCATCGTTCTTGTCCCATTCCTGACGAGCAAAAGGTTAACTCGTGTAAACGTTTAAATAGTCTGCAAGCCATCGATCGACGACATCTGCATTCTCTTTCACCCAATGTATATTAAACTTGATTGTTTCTAGGCTCTGTTCTAATGCTCGTCGGCCACTTCCGACATCCACCTTCTTAAAGAACTCTGATACCTAAAACAAAATATGGAATATATCATATTATTATATCATACAGAACGTTCTATATGTTGTCATGAAGCTTTCAGATTTTTTAAATATTATAGCTTTACAGACAACGGAAGGCAAATTGCAAAATCGGTTTTTGTAGCACCGTTTATCATTGCATGAAGATTAATTTAAAAAAGAAAGCATGCGAAAAATATTGCTTCTTAATCTGAAATTCTTTTTAAGTGACGACATGTTTAGTGTCTTTGTTTTTTTTGCACAGAATTGCATGATAAATAGGATCGCCGGAGTTTCTCAGTTTTGCCGCAAGAGGTCCTCAAAGCCAATTCGAAGTTAGCTTGTCAATAAAATATTTTTTATTATGATTAAGTATAGTAAATTAAATAACTACACATAAAAATATCAACATATATTATATAGTATTGCTGTATGTTACGACATTAATTTTTAGAGCCATATTGAATTTTGAGGATATGTAGAATATTCCATATCTGACTGAGCCTTTGATATATGTATATGGAATTTCATATTTAGAAATTTGAAAACAGTTTACTATTTTTTATTCTAAAGTTTTCAGATTTTCAAATTTCTAAATCTTTACATTTTCGCATTACAAAAGTCTCAAATTTTTAAATTGTGTATTAAAAATATCCGAATATCTTAACTTTAAAATTTATAAATTATCAAGCCACAAATTTTCAGACTTTAGGTGATTCAAATTCTCAAATTTCTAAATTCGAAATTGTCACATTTTTAAGTTAGCAATTTCCAAATTTAGAAATATGGAAACTTGAAAATGTAGAAATGTAGAAATTTAGAAATATGGAAATTTGAAAATGTAGAAATGCAGAAATTTAGAAATTTAGGAATTTAGGAATAACGATAAACGCAAGAGACGAAATGATTGTTGGCAATATAAATAGTTCTGCTTTTACAAAAGAACGCAAAGATGACTTCAAAGGAGTACATGCACTTCACAACACGAAAACTGTATTGAAGTTAATGGTGCAATGTTTGAACAGTTACTTTAAACTGTTGTAAGTTACCCTTATATTTTACATTATTTCAGTATTCAATAAATGAAATTAATTAGTCACTTGTTTTCCTATAATGCATTTTGTAGGATGTTTTAACCAGTTGACTGCATTCAACTACTTGTTGAAACTTTATGTCCATGTGATCAACATGATCACTCATGTAAAATAAAAAATTACCATTTACTATAAAACTCTTTTTCGTAAAATTTGTAATAGGATCATTTACCCTACGATCAACGCATAGGCCCCTGCTTGATTTTAATTATTCATTCCGTATAGGATTTTCAAAACTAAATTCTACAAAATTTTTAAAACTAAATTTAAAGTATTTTTAAAACTAAATTCTACAGTTTGCATGTAAACTTTTACTTGACACAATCCATACTGCCATTTCCTACATATTGACTATTCCTGCCGCAGACTGAGAGACGTTATTTTGTACTAAACAAAAAAAAAACAATGTAAGTACTTTTGATTACTTACCTCGTAATAATCATATTCCGTAAAGAAATCAGATACTACGACAGATATCAGTCCTCCCATTGTGAGCGATCCATTTCCAAATAAAGCATATATCTGTGGCCAGTATGCTTTAAGATGACGCCACGCAAGGAATTGACCCTCGGAATTGGTAGCGACAGAGGCTATAACAGTCTCAACGTCTTGTGACCTCACCATGTCTCGATCCAATGAACGTAAAAGGTAACGTTGTAGTAACCAATGATCTGTCGTCGCTCCCAGGGCTTGCAACATTATTCTTTTTTCACTGGGTACTTGAGTTTTTTGATAATTCTGCCAACAATAATTCCACTCCTTTTCACCGCCAAATTTTATCCCTGTACATGAACACACATTGATCATGATACATTTCGACTTCGATCGTAAAACAGATTTATTATCGATTACAGATTTAAAACAGATTTAGTTTATTTCTGTCTGATATGGGTGTAGTCAGGTTGTCAGTTACAGGGAGGGAAATTAATTTTAAAGCAATGTTTATTATCTTTTTTCAAGGATAAATTTTAAATGGATTTATTTAGATTAGCATTAACTATTGTAATTTCAATTTCTTCATTTAGGGAGGCAACATGCAATTTTTTCCATTTAGGGCAAGGCCAATAGAGGAATAAGTGGTCCTCCCTAGAGACACACCTGGTTATACCTATATGTATTGAAAGATTATGTTACCTGCAACGTATACGACGTCTCGTATATTTGGGGCAATTCGTCTGCCTTTTAACATCCAATCGTCGAAAAGAGATTTTGCTGGTTGTACTACATTATCCAATTTTATGGACACAGCTGATTGAAGTACTGCAATTCTTAATAGTCTGTAAAAGCAAGGGTGCAATAAGAAATTTAATGCTATTATACAGTATAGTGTTTATAAATTTATTAGAATTTTGATATACGATATTCTTTTTCATTTCTGTTAGAAAGTGAAAAATTGGAAGACTGATTTGGAGGGGCTAATATATAATAATTAATATCTGGTATAAATATCGTTATATGTTAATCAAAAATAATTATTATTTATTCATCAAATAGACGTTATCATCAAATTGATAAGAGTGTTCCATTTAAATCGAGCATCTAAATTATTTTCATTGTTATTAAAGAAAGATAAAAGAAGTTGATAAGAGTTTATATTAGTCTGGGATGTACATTTACTGAAGATAATAAAATTTGTTCTGAGACTACTTTCAGTTGACTAAGTAAGTCCGTTTTTAAGTGTAATATTGAATAATTCCCAAAAACTTAGTAATAAAAATTAATAATGGGTCTGATGTCTCTATCGACCACCATGCTACTTTATAATTATATAAATAAAAATTAATGAGTTTCTGTTACCATATTATTAATTACATGTTCTTTGTTAATTTTAACAAATTATCATATAAAGACATATATTTCCCTTACAAAATTGATAACTTTAGATATACAAATGTATTTAGTAACTTATAAAAATTTGTGACTGTACTTGTTAATAAACAAGTCTACAGAACATTTAACAACAGCATAGTCTTTAAAATAGTAAATAAAATAGTTACAACTATAATGTTTTAAAGTTTGTACTAATATGTCATTTTAAGCAGTAGTTACTAATACGGACGTGGTCGCTAATAATTATATTAATACTTCAAAAAATAAACAAAATATTGTAACTACGTAAGGGCCAGATTATTTTGTTCGCAGTTTTAAAATAATGCATTTAGTGTACGCCCTAGACTTAAATATACTTTAAATATACTTTTATTACAATACTTGATTATATTTATACTCACTTTTTTAAGTGAGATCCTTCGTCTGCCCAACCAACATATTGCGTCACGGGTGTTAACAGTTTTTTCAAAAATGTGATGTATTTTTTGTATCCAGGGCTTTCACTTAATCTTCCCTTCCAAGAGTGTAAGTATCCAAGTGCTGTTACCCACGGTACATAATCTCTTTCGACTAAAAGATACAAAGATAATTTGAGTGGTATCGTAGCGTTTAATTCACCAGCTTCGCAAAGAGTAAATGCATCGTCAATAAGATTAGCACGATCAGCTGGGCTAAATTTGGTGTGGTCGTTTAATAAAGTAGAAATTATCGACATCCACATTTCCTCCGGATAAGTCACGCGATAAAATCCACTCTGATTCACGTTACATTTTATGTATTCGACATCGCTGGGTATCTCAAAGGTTACTGAAAAATAGATAATATTTCGTTCATATATGACGTAAATAAAATTTCCGTATTGATTAGACAATAAACTCATTCATCATTTTTTCATAAAAATTTCAACAATTTCATTTTAAACATAAATCAAACTGAACAGTAAATGGCTAATTCGGAACGAAAAAATTAGGAATAACAAATACATTTTTTACTTATACCGCTTCCGTTTTTCTGTAGTTGTTATTAAACATAAAAATGATAATCATTTACTCCAAAATTAGTACATAACATTAGAAATAATATGAATTCATGTTAAGTTATTGCATATTAAATGATCGATTTCGAAATATCTAAAGCCTGATACACATTTTTATGATATAAAAGTATGTACTATTTAATTTGGACGTATAATTTTTATAATATATAAAAATATTTATATAATTTAAGGTTTGACAAAATGAGTACACAAACCCTTTG
Organism: Megachile ligniseca; assembly: GCA_945859555.1. Taxonomy (NCBI): domain Eukaryota; kingdom Metazoa; phylum Arthropoda; class Insecta; order Hymenoptera; family Megachilidae; genus Megachile; species Megachile ligniseca. The sequence goes on from OX243785.1 coordinate 2,008,073, forward strand.
TTAATATTGTTGATGTAAAATGACTGGCTATTGCAGTACACAGTTGGCGAATTATAGCAATGCTTTCTGATGTACATATTAAAAATATCACATATGTAAAAAGGTATGAAAATATCACATACGAAGTCTAATGAAATTGAATGACATAAAAGTACTGCAAAATTACGTACGTAAATATTTCTTCAATATTATTAATACAAATTATGTTGCTAGCAATGAGAGCAGCGCTGGCTTTTAACACATATTAAAGACACAATTTAACGATATAAGGTTACTATAAATTAATAATCATTATTGTACATTAATATAAATCATAAAACTTGTCAAACTAGTACGTGACAAAACATTGTTGTAAAATAAACTGTCTATTAACTCTAATTATTAAATTATTTATTAAATTGTATATTAAATTAATTTTTTTTATTCACTTAAATTAGCCATTTTTTGCGAATTACTTCTTTCAAACATTAATCCAATTAATTTTTAAATATAAATTACGAAAGAATTCAGTCATTTCTTTGTATTATATTACGCGAATTATTATTTGCGTAAGGAAGCAACATTAGTGAAACGAATGAGATTATTGCATAGTAGTAATCATGCTAAATTATATCAACGATTAATCGCTTAACGTTAACAAAGAATACTACAAGAAAATTTTCGTTATAACTGTCCTATGTGTTACCATCAGTTAAATTCATCCATACGTTGTGAAGCTTGCGCGGTTCTTTGTCTGTGAAGTAGCTCAACGGGACGTACCACTTGTAGTCATACGGTGATTTTGGTTGTGATAATTCAGTATCATTTTCTTTTGGTGAAATCAGAAATCTCTTCTGGGTTGCCGTGATAGTGTTCTTATCACGAGTAATTGTGATCAATGGGAAACCCATCTGTTGGGTCCATGTGTCCATAATAGCCTATCAACATATTTCATTTGAAAAATTGTTAGATTTTGTATATTATTTATATATTAATACAAAAAATTATCAACTTTCTGTTTCCTCAATTTTTCTCTCTTTTTCTCCTTCCTCACACGATCTCTTTTTTTGTTTTGGAATACAGTTTTCAAACAAAAATTGGACGTTCATTTCAATAGCTTACACCGTGTATTTATTTTGCTGAACATAATTTTTGTCCGAGTTTTGTATTATCGCAAAACCGTTTCCAGATAACAGCTTCCTTAATTTGGTAGAAACAATGTTTTACTTATTCACATTTACCATTTATTTACTTATTACCGTCATTACCATGTACTTCATCTTTTTTAACAAAATTATGTAAAAACAATCATGTTTGGAAGTTTATCAGCTTGTAGAAAAAATAATACATTTTATTGCTGGCGATTGTATCTAAACATTTTTAATTTTATTTAATGATAAGTGTCATAATACCATTATGATGAAAACACAAAGAACCATGTATGATTCAAATCTACGTGAAACGTGAATATAAAATCACAATTACTATAATTCTAATAATATTTTAGTAACATGGCTATAACTCCATTATAGTTACAATCTATATTTGGTAAGCAATAAAACAGAATGAAAAGTGGAGAAATATAATTTTTTTAAAGTTATGGGAAATCAGTAGCTCACTCAATTCGATTACGATGCTGCATTTACTTCTGTTTCTCATTTAATTTATTAAACTCAAATTCTAAATTATCCAATAATATTTTTGTACTTAATTTTTACTGTATTTTATATTTTTGAAGAGCTATTATATACAAAACAACTCATTGAAATACAACTGCGATTTCATTGACACATAAATAAATATCTTATATCACCCAAAGAAGCAATATAAAATATAAAAAATGATTGCGACACAGACGTTAAAATTAAATTTAAATTCCGAAATATACGGTAAAATAAATAAAAATGTTCCCATTGTAATTATATTAAATGTATGACATATTATTGCAAGTGATAATATAATGTAACGTATAACAAATTAAATCAAATGTAATTACAAAATAGCAATTATTTGAGTAGACTGTGCATTGGGTTATCAAACACCCAGTTGCGTCATTGAAGGTTTAACTGCTATTTAATATCTTTTTATCGCTTGTGTATTAATACTAATTCGTCGATAAAATTATGTATTCAGAGGTACCACATCCTGTAATGTTATTTATCTGATATCTTGACGTTATCGGTTCCGATGCTGGTTCGATATCATTGACAAGATATGAATATGTAAAATCATATCTTGTGATAAATTATATTTATCTTATTGATACGTACTTTCACATCAAATGTGTTATTAGCATGTTTCGTGAAGACTGCCCAAAGGTCGTTCGTGTCTGCATTTCCGTACGAGTGGGTATTCAAGTAATCATTTAATCCGCTTTTAAGAACATCCTCACACAGAAAGCCCTCGAGCATGTTGAGAATGGAAGCACCCTTACTGTAACTGATATCATCGAATATAGCTTCTATCTCGTTGGGGTCTTTAACTGGCACGCTTATAGGATGACTGCTGGCTAAGGCATCGAGTTCGAGTGCCGGTTGTGTTTTGTCTAAAATAAACTGATCCATCATACTCCATTCGGGCGAAATGTGATTCACTCCTTTGTATTCGAAAAAACTGGCTGCCCCTTCGTTTAACCATAAATCGTTCCACCATTTCATGGTGACAAGATTGCCGAACCATTGGTGGGCTAATTCGTGGGCCACAACCACAGCTACCCATTCGTGAGCGTTAGTCGATGTTTCTTGTGGGTCGTAAAGTATAGACGTTTCCCGGTATGTTATTAGGCCCCAGTTCTCCATTGCTCCGGCAGCAAAATCAGGAATAGCTATCAAATCTGAAAAAAATTATTAAATGAATATTAAAATTAACTCAATGATTAATTTAATAGTACAGTTATGCTTAGGGTCCAATTATATGGAATGTGTGGATTATCCACACCTGCGATTGTGTATCGAATTCCATACGTGGGGATTTGAATTTATAAGTATTTTAATTTACAAATTTCCAAGATACTGAATTGTAAGTTTGATATTATTATTAAGATACATTTTCAAATTTCTAAATTTTAAATTATTAAATCCACAGACTGCCATATTCGAAATTGAAAAATGTTTCAATTATTAAATTCTTGAGTTTGCGGGATTTAAAATTTGTAATTTTCTGTATTTCCCAATCACTTAATCTTCAAATTCCCAGATTCATTATTTACCTAATTCTCAAATTTTCAAATTCCTAATTTTTCTAATTAACTAATCTTCCAATTTCCTAATTACCTCATTCAAAATTTGGAAATTTCTTAATTATCTAATCTTTCAATTTCCAATTTTTAATTTTCTGAGTTACCTAATTACTTGATTCAAAAATTTCCAAATTTGCAAATCTCCAAATTCCCAGTTTTCAAAATTCCTAAATTTCTTAATCAACTAATTAAAAAATTTCCACATTTTCAAATACCGAAATTTCATAATAATCTAATTTTCAAATTCCTACATTCCCTATTTTCTCTTTAAACTATTAAATTTTCAAGCACTGAAATCTCCAAATTTCTACATCTCCAAAATCTAAAATTTTCACAACCCTTAATTCTCAACTCCTAAAATTCCCAAATTTCCGAATCTTCAATTTCTAAAATTTCGTCGACGTTAGTTAACGAAAGTGAATGAGTTAATAATTAATATTAGTTTATTCATATACAATTTCTGTAATATTGATATATCATAATTAATATTAAATATGAGTTTATATTTTTTATTTGTTTATTACACGTACTAAAATAAAATATTATACGCGTTAGTAAGTAATATTAATTTATATCGAGAAAGGTTAGTACAAAAATAGATATCTTTTAACTCGATAAGTGTCAATATATTTCCCACAAATAAATGACTATGTTCAAAACCTGTCCATACATATATGTATATATGTATTGACTTAATCCAAAAGTTTGATCGTTTTTTAAGGAGACTTTCGATTACAGATCTAACATACGTAACTACAATCTTATTTTATAACATGTTAATTATTATTTCAATGTCTAATGAAAATTATTACTAATCAAGGTTCTTCATTTAATCATTACTAATTATTTATAACTATACTCTTCTAGAACTTGGATTATTATTTCTAAAAATATTCTCATCCCAAAGTTTCTCAAACCGACATTGACACGTACAATCATTCAGTACAATCTTACCATTTCCGAGTTTAAACAACATTCATACTTTCATGAAAATGTAATATAATATTCCAAATTTATATGTTTCAGTTTTAATCATTTTTAACAGATGAAAACACCATGTAATATTTATTGAAGAAAAATAAAGTTGATACATAAAATTAATAGATGTCACAATTATATTTACATTGCCATTTATTAAAATACCCTAAAACGTAAGTTTCAAGGCTATCTGTTTGTTGAAAAAGAAAGTGCCAATACATGAATTAAATAAATAGCATTTACTGATAAAAATGATGTAACTTTTTGACCAACTTCATACATTGTACAGAAAGATTCGTAACAACGTAATCTGCCAATTTGTATAACTTCACTAAAATGGGACATAGGGACAACATGTTTTTGGGTACTAGTTAACGAAATTCTTCAACTATTTACCTTGTTTGGGCAATGGATAGTGTACTCCAAAAAAAGATTCGAAATAGTCCATTGTACGAGCGGCTGTAGTTACAGCATACTTTGCTTGTGGCAGCATCGCTTCTGCCGCATAAACGCTTACCGATATATTTCTTTTGGTTAACTCGGAAACTCGTTTAAAGTCACATACCACAAATGCCACTAAATATGTTGACATTTCTACAGATTCTTGGAAATCGTCACGCAGCTGCAACAGATACAAAAAAATTATATTACAAAGGATGTTCACCATTAGAATAACTAACTAAGATTTTTCTTTACGTTACCTAGGTTCCCTAGTTTTATTATTAATATGAAGTATAATAGTGCTGTATAATTTTAACATACGTTTCACTCATAATTTTATGGAATATTATAATATAAGTATATATAAATATACTAACCCTCTTTGATATTATTAATCTGAGGTTTCGGATGAAAATTGTAACTAATATTTTATAAATACAAATTCGTAGTGTGAATACAATACATATAAGCAAAATTTGGTGTATTAATCAGTAACATAAAAAGCAACAGTAGTATTAAAAGTAGTTTAATGAATCTATATGATTATGCTCTATTAGAGCTAACATAAAAAGAATATACCAGATTAGTATATTTATGAAACGCCCGAATATCAGGTTTTGTGAATTTCAGCTTCATATTTACGTTATTACGCCAATTTTCTCTTATACAGTTTATTGTTTACACATTCCGAATATGTATTTAAGGGATATTGTCCATAATTTCGTACCAGAAGCTCGGATCATTGAAAATATGAGGGGTTGATACATTTATGCAACGCACTAAATTATAAATATAGTATAATAAATTATTTATATTAGTATATTTATACTTATGTACCATTATGAATATATATTCATATTTATAGTATAGTATACATACAGTATATATTTATATATTTATATACTAAATATATACATATATTTTTTATATTTATATTTCATCGCACTGCAAATAACAATTCAGCACAAATATTCATTTCTCGTAAAATAAAGTTTTTATGAATTTTTACTTATTTAGCTTTCTTAGACATGTGAGATGTTTTCCTCCGAAAAACTTTTTGAGTTATACGACTTTCATAATTGTGCGAAATGTTCATTAAACTAATAGAAGTAGAAAAATTTTTCTAAAGCTCACTTTAATTTACAAAAGTATAATTACAAAACTTTTTTTGGTAAAATGCAAAATATTTAATTTGTGTCTTCTGTCCATTATTATTTTCTCGATCCATGTATTATTACTGATTATTTTAATGTACGATTATTATACCTACCAGTCCTGTTCCCATATAAAATCCCGCATCTTCCGTATTCATTACAGGCATATTGCACAATGCGATGTGAAACCTGTCCCTGAATATCGAAACTTTGAATTTTGCTTTGAATTGTGGCTCGTCGAAACATGGAAACGCTGAGCGTGCATATGTCGGTTCAAAGTGAGTCGTAGCAAGAAACCTAAGGTGAAATAATAAAAATTCAGTTACGATCTTATTCGAAAACAAAGTACGCCTTGATCATTGCAAACAGAAAATTATTACAGTTTCAGAGTGACCTCTTTTCTCCTTCTGGCGTAACATAGCTGCTAAGATAGAATCCCTCGAGTTCACTCGTGAGTTTCGAAATGAATCTCAAGTGTACCGTATAATTCCCTCTTTTTCGAAATTTGCTCTCCTCCAATTCTAGATATAGCTGCTGATGTTTCGGATACTCCAGCAACTTTGCGATTTTTAACCTGTGACCTTTACGATCTTGAACCATCTGTAAAACAATAACCTATTGGAAGTTGATTATTTTCATAACATGATCCCTGGAAGCTGGAATGTTTTCTATATTTATTGGTAAATAATGATTTTACATACTCAAATTCTAAAGAATCGAAACTGTAGTATGTAAACTATTAATTATTTTAATGTATAATTATAAAACAGAACAGAAAAATTATAAAAAGTGCAGAACGAGAAGATTAAATTTCGATACAAAAAATTGTGATACTTTGAAGTTCAGTGAAAATAAAAATGTACTAAACAATAGTTCATAATAGAAAGAAACGTATCATGAAAATTGTGTGTATAATTATATATAAAATTATACAAACAATATATATTAAATATATAATTATGTATTGTTTTATTATAACTTTATATTGATACAGTGCTATGTATTCAAATAACTATGAATTATATACCTAAATAAGTATTTAATAATTACAAATTATTTACTGCAATAAATAATTAAGTTATTTAATTAAGTCGCACCCGGTGCGTCATGGCTTGTTTTAAATGTGTATTCAACGACGCACCAGGTGCGTCGTCTTTGATTAAGTGAAAACAAATATATAATGGATAATTTGTTCGATTCTTGCATGCATAACTTTCAAGAGAACTTACTTTTTCATTTATTGTCAAATTTTTGCTATGGAAGACGATATAGTTGGTCTCTTTATCGACGTAGAATTCGATTGTGACCTGTCCTGCAAATGCAAATCATTTTTATTTTTATACGTCTTCACTAATGTATGCAAATACATTTGAAACGCTCGGTAAGCGATGGTAGTTACTATAACCTCGTCAAATGCAGAGTAATCTTGATTCTCTTTACTCAACATAACATGCAAAATGAAAAAAAAAAACTATTAGTGTAGTTCATGTGAAATAAAAAATTGGTCTCTGTATTCAATGTTATGTACTAGGTGTCCATTAGGTGATTGCCAATCTGTGGATGACACGGAAAAAATAACGTTTTTTATCTTTCTTTATGGAGAATATACGGTGTACCTTAATAAAAAGTATATACATTTAATTTAATAAATATATACATTTAAGTTAATAAATAAAATGAGTAGATTTTATCGATCCACATGTCATTTAATATTTTGTTATCATTTTTTATTGTTGATATTAATATTTAAATATATACGAAATGTATAGTAGTATTAAATATTACATTTTCTATATATTTATTATTTTAGATATTAATATTTAACGAATATATATATTTTATTGAAACACCATGTATATTGACATTAATAGCTTAATACTCTTTTTATGGAGCATAATGAGCTGAATTGATTAATACATTAAAAAATATGATTCCGTATAAATAAGTGAATTTTATCTTCAAACGTACGTTTATAAAATGATTAATTACGTTTATGTACAACATAATTAATTATATCAGATTATCTGGAAATTTTTCAAGATTGATCTAAAATATTTTTTATTCCCATTAATAATTTCGATATTTGCTATTTACAGTTTAAAATAGTATATCCTTATATATGAGTCATAAAAATACTTGTAGAAAATAATTTTTAATTTTACATAACGCTGAAATCTACATAGAAGGAGTACACTTGTTACAAGTCAATATATAAAAATCTATTAATAATATTGAAATACTTTTGAACTTCACCGTACAACATAACACTTAATTATTGTAATTAAACTCTGTAACCATTTAAGTGAAGATCAAAATGACTCTGCATATATTAATATCAATAGTTCGAAAATATTTGGCTGTTGAGGAATAATATTAAAACAATACTAAGTTATTTACCTTTTACATCTAAAGTGGTAAGATTTGGATGGATGGTAATGTTGTACCTAGTAGGATGCGCAAATGTGGGTAGTCTTACGTTGTTCCAAGGAAATATCTGTAACAATTATATTTTTATTTATGTATTGTCAATTAAATAAATATCAATCAGTGCATTGGTAATATATGTGCACTATCGTTTAATCCTTTCTACATATATGTATAGTGAAAATCATTTACTATGTCCGTGATAGCTATCGTAAGTCGATGGATCAAATTTCATGAACAAGTTATTTTTTATTTTTTTGTTTATGTTATCATAAATAATTAATATCTTTGATTTATAATGGTAATTCAAATTTTACGTATTTATATGTTAAAATATGTGAAATACTTCGCATTTGGGAGTTGACTGCGTGTCAAATTTCGTAGTTCGAAAATCGAAGGACATTTTAATTTTCAAATTTTCAATATGTCAAATTTCTACATTCTTGAATTTACAAATTTTCAAATTCCTGAATTCCCAAATTTCCAAATTTCCATATTCCCAAATTTCAAAATTCACGGATTTCTAAATTACCAAATTACTAAATATCTAAATTTCCAAATTTCTAAACGTCTGAACTACAGAATTTCCAATTTTCAAAATTTCCACATTTCCGAATATGTACATTTCTAAATTCCCGAATTTCAAAATTTCAAAATATCTAAGTTTCTAAATTTTCAAAATTTCTAAATTCCCAAATTTTCAAATTGTAAAATTTCTGTACTTTCTAAATTTCTAAATTTTCAAAATTTCAAAATTTCTAAATTTTCAGATTCTCAAACTTCTGTACTTTTAAATTTATTTACACTGAACTTTTATTTATTTACTCAAAATCCTTAAACTCTAAAATTCCCATAATTCTAGATCCTCGAATTTCTGTATCTTCAAATTTTCAAGTTCAAAATTCCTAAATTCTGAAATTCTGCAATTCCCAAATTATCAAAACACCATATTGTCAAATTCATATATTTATAAGTCTCCAAACTTCCAGATGTCTAAATTCTCAAATTCTCAAATTTCTAAATTTTCAAGTTTCCAAATACGTATAGGCTTCCATATTTAAAATGACATCTCTGAATTCACAGGAGCTATCGATCCTCTTTCTTCTTTTAATTAAACATGACAGAGAGGCTGATCATATAGTGAGCTCGGATTACTTAGAGTAATTGCTAGTAGGTCGAATTTGACATACGTCATTTTTTCTGAAAATAATACGAAATAATATGAAAAAATCAATATTTCAAGCACTCCGCCCCGTTTAATTACTGAAAAAATGAAATCGATAGCTGTCGCGGTTTCGGAGAAAACGGCTCATAAGACTTTATGTAGGCCACCCTATATACATAGGGTGTCCCAGTTTTTTACCGTCAAACTTGACCAAAATATTCTACACGCAAAAATAAAAAAAATTTACATTATCATAGGATTTGAAACACTTTATAAAAAGTTATAACCAAAGCACAAAATGACTTCGGACTGCTTCGTCTTTCGATGCCATATACAGTGTGTCCTAGTTTTGTACGTAAAACTTTACCAGCATGTTCTATAAATAAAAATGATACAAATATGATATATATACGGAGGCTCTTAAATGTTTTGTTGAAAGATTATGAGAAACATGCGCAATGATAATGAACGATTTTCTCCTTCGGTACTACGCACGGATAATTGTCAAATTTTATATTTTTTTTAATAATAAGCTTTAATAAAACATTTGTTACGCATATTGTTATAAGTAGTATATATATAGTAAATTTTATTGCATATCTTTTACTTATTTTTCCATGTTGTTGCACCCATTTTTCGATTTTCGAGGCACCATTTCGAAAACACCCTATATAATAAAGCAACACGTTCTCATTTCATATAGTTGCTATAACATTTTACTAAAATTTTGGGAACTTATGTTGATTTAACATTTTTTTAGTTTTACCACCAAAATTTCTTAATAAAGTATAGCAGTAAAAAACTGGGACACTCTGTATATATAGGATGTTCAGTGAAATAATGTGCATGACTTTTCAAGGATATCGAATAATACAACGAAAAAATATTTTAAGTAAAAATTAATGAGTTTTTAAATAGCTGTAAGTTACGACATTTGAAGTTGTCCAAAAACTGAACTACAATACTTTGCGATCTTGACTTTTTAAATAGCAATATATTTTCATTGAATTAATTGAGATTAATTAATGAGTGAATTATTCTTATATCAATTATATTGCATAGATCTCATGAAATTGTTCTAATATTGATTTTATTGAAGTGCAGCTGATATCATGATGAGTTCAACGATTTATAATGCTGTGACCTTCGAATGACCTTGTGTTTGGACACCAAAAGTGGGGACTGCCAGTGATGGACAGATCGAATGCTCAACGATGAGCTCTTGGCACTAATGTATTATACATGGTGATCTTTAAATATAGGAGTTTAAAAGATTAAAAATGGGAAATTTAGAATTTTTGAAATTTGGTAATTCAGATATTTCGAAATTTGGGAATTTGAGAATTTGGGAATTTGGGAATTTGGGAATTTGGGAATTTGGGAATTTGGGAATTTGGGAATTTGGGAATTTGGGAATTTGGAAATTTGTGGAATTTGTGGAATTTGTGGAATTTGTGAATTTAGTAATTTAGATATTTGGAAATTTGGAAATTTGGTAATTTAGATATTTGGAAATTTGGGAATTTGGAAATTTGGAAATTTGGAAATTTGGGAATTTGGGAATTTGGGAATTTGGGAATTTGAGAATTTGGAAATTTCGAAATTTGGTAATTTAGATATTTGGAAATATGGAAATTTCGAAATTTGGAAATTTGGGAATTTGGGAATTTGAGAATTTGGGAAATTGGGAAATTTGGAACCTTGGAAAGTTAGAAATTTGGAAGTTTGGAAACCTGGAAACTTGGAAACTTGGAAATTTGGAAATTCAATAATTTAAAAATTCCAAAACTTAGAAATTTGGAAATTCAGAAATTTGAAAATTTGAAAAATCAAAAATTTGAAACTTTAGAAGTTTAGGAATGTAGGAATACAAAAATTCAGAAATTCGAACATGTTGCAATTTAAAAAAGTAAAAAGTTTAGGAATTTCGAATATTACAAAGTTGAAAAAATAGGAAATTGAAAATGCAGGAAATGCAGAAATAATGAAATCCAAAATGTCCAAATATAAGAAATTATCTACTCATCAATGTGAGTGCATATCACTCGCCAATTCGTGCACCGCACCCTCGTGGGTGCAGTTACCGATCACTAGTACATACTATGTTCTATACGTTTATTTCTAAAAATAGTTTCCTATACAGCGCCTGTACATACGTTACAATCCTCAGGTCCTTGAATAAAATAGCTAGAGTTCAACAGATTGCTAATTCTACCTCCAGTTATAGAATTGTTATTTAAGTCTGTATTTTGTACGATTTTTTCATGACTATATATTAGTACCTCAGATTTTATTATGCATAACAATAGGTCTTTGAAATACTTCCTTTAAAAAGAATCAGGAATATCAATTAACAAATTCGTTATTCTTCCTTATAATTTGTTTTGCATTTTAAAAATTTGTACAATTTTCGTAGTTCTTTCAGAAATACGTACTGTTCCTTTTCCTATTTCATTTTATGAATTCATTTTCCTTTGTTTTCAGAGTTGATAATACAAATTATGCTTTATTATTAATCAAAATAGCAATTCTGTTGAAAAATGTTCAATTTGAGCGTCACTGCCTGTTAAAGTATTTTGAGTACACTAGCGATCAAAAAGTTAGGTGTACACGAAAAATAGTCTAAAATTATTTACTTTTGTTGTAAATATTCATGTAAAGCAACAATTCAATTCATGAGATTTCAGAAACTAATTTAGCGGAAGAATTTCTGTAATTATAGCAATTATAATGTTATTTAATAATATTACTATTTTATTTAACAATTTTACTATTATATTTAATAATATTATTAATTATAATATCATAATTTTAAGTATTACAAAACGTATAATTAATTTAATTAAATATGTATTTCAAAGCTTGTTCAGTTGATAAAACTAAGTATCACAAAATCGATATATTAAATTTATTAAAAATAATATTGTCAATTGGGTAAATTGTTTCTCACTCAAGCACGAAAGAATTTTTCACAATTTTTTATTGTTGTAATATTTTATAAAATGTAAAATTCTAGCCAAAGTTTTAATTGTTAAAGTACATTTAGAATCTATTTTTAAAAACATTCATGGAGAACTATAGTCATCCCACATCCGTCTCTATGCAAATGTGCAGAGCTTCAAGGGATGAAGTATAAATGGTTAACAGTCAAGTCTTGTCTATGGATTATAGTGACGCCTTGGGATTGATTTCCCGCCAAGACGTTTTGTGTCTACATTTATCTTCAAAGGAAGACTTTCAGGCGCAAACTGGAAATAAAATGTGACAGATACGCATCTATAGGGTGTCCCAACCACCCCTTCACTCTGAATTATTTTTATTACCCTTAATATATCCGTCAAAACACAACAAATTGCTCTAAGAGAAAGTTATACTTTATTGATACGGAAAAATTAGGTTATGGAAGTGAAGGTCAGTGCAAGGTTACATGTTCCGAGATTTTACAATAATCCTTGCTCCTTTAAATGACGTTTCGTATTTTCTTTTTAGATATATGGATCGTTTGTAACCATACAAAAGTCAATAAAAATGATATAAAGAATTGTTATAGCACTATTAACGAAATTATAGCATTATTAATAATTTATGATACTTCACATTTTTGCATAAAACATCTCAGTCTTAAATTTAGAATACCTGTTATTTTCTTTTCTATTGTACTCTTACTTTTTTTTATACAAAATATTCCAAAAACTGACCTGTGTTAAAACATGAAATTTTATTAAAAGAGACGTCTATACAAAATTTTGGAAAATCTTGAGATATCCTTTGCATTCATCTGATTTTTTATTAAAATACGGACTTGTCTCTCAAATATTTTTTGTACTTTTATCAATGACAATATAATTGATGTCACTCCTGACCTAAACAATTACATTCGATTATTAACAATTCTGATTATATTCACAAATTATAACTGGATTACGTTCAATGTTTATATCCGTAAAGTTTCTTATTAATTTTAACTTTGCAACAAAATTTTTCGTCTTATGTACATTCATCTACAAAACACTTTCAAATGCGAAATAGCGTTCAATTTTCAAGAAGTTGGTAAACTTTCGAAACATGCTATAGGTACTTGGTCATTGTTTGATGTCACACATTATATTTCGAGAATATAAGCCGGCGTGCATTATTCATTGTGCTATTTGAGATTTTCTACGAGTATACACGTTCTCAATTACTCGTGTATTATGTCTGGAACATAAGTCACTGAATACATGTTTTGCTCCACTTCGACATTACGATCATATAGACAGTAAGGCAAACATAAGCGACCATACCTCTCCGTTAGTTGCTAGAGGTTCGCTGCTTTTTTCATCGTCCTCGATTTCCAGGTTCGCTGGCTTCTCTCCAGCACAAGGGCAGTCTACAAAAATTAGACAGGAAATGTTGTAACCAGAAGAAATGAAAAACGAATAACAAACAATCGAATAGTATTAGATTGTTGCATGTTCGATAAACGATTTTGACGTTCGATGAACGATTGGGCTCATAACACGAAAGTGTCGCATAAACTTATCGTATGTCGCTTTAAATACACTTTGAGATTGTTACATGAATCTGTCATTGTATACAGTGAACTTTCTATGTTTCTTATTACTGATTATTATTGAAATTACTGATTATTAGTTACAGCAAATAGTGGTTCGAAGTGCAATTCATACACTGTCTTCAATTTGTTTAAAATTCATACAATTAATTCTGACTTCAATTTATTTTTTTATAAATATAACACGAAAATGTAGTACTTCGAGATCAGCTATTTTGTGAAATCTATGACGTTGTTTTTAATAGAAATAAATTTTATTTAATTCTATTATTTTCTAATGATAGAAAATAATACTATTCGTGTTTGAGTCTTATTTATGGTGTGAATATTACATAATTATTCCTCTTTTAGGTATAATTAGGATAAAATGTAATGAGCAACAAGAAGTTAATGTGTTAATAAAAACTTGAGAAAAATATAGCTAGTGATCACGTTAATGTACAAATTTTGAATAGAAGATATGAAGTTTTAAAATGAACCCCAAACTTAAATAAATATTTAGAATAAAAGATTCGAATTTTAAAAATTTCGAAAAGATTCGAATTTTATGTAGTAAGTTAAAAAGATTTTGCAGTATTGTTAATGTAATTATCGTTAAAAGTTTAATAACTAAATCGGTCATTTTACTTGCAACGATCTAACCGGAAATTAAAAGACACCGTGAAAAATAGAGGAATTCTGGTACTCATCAAAAACGGGAAATTATTTCACAGCGTTTCATACGTTCTATAGAACTAAAAATATTGTGGTCCTTTTTGTTGGAAATGATGACAGTTATAAAAAATATGGTAAAATACGCGAGTATGATTACGGTTATAACATTTTCGCATACTAAAGGGTGTGCTGCCGCCATTGTAGAACACCAAATTTTATGGTTGACATAATAGCAACGGCAGTATCATAAGAATAATATTATTGTAAATTTTCGGTCTCATTTCGTTCATGCAATGAGATGTTCACGAATAATTATTTAAGAAATCATACAAACAGTTGCAATATCTTGATCTACGATAATAATTAAAAATAATGACAATTATTATAAAATATCGTAAATATAATAAAAAAGACGTAATTACAAAATTGTTGCTTTGTTATTCATGTGTAATTTTTGTAATTAAAAAAGTAGCTCCATATGATTACAGCGAAAATGGAGGCGTTACAACTTTATATAAAAAATTGTAACACATTAACATTTATTTAAGAAAAAATAATAATGAAAAAATTATTGAAAAGAAGTGATAGCGAAAAATAACAGATATTAATAGTATTTTGTTTATAACAGAATGTTTATAATGTATAATACAAGGTTGAGTTTAATCTTAGTTTTACGTTTGTGTTCGTTCTCATATTCTAATTTTTATATTTTTTTTTCCGATATCATTTTTATGAAAGATGAGAGTCTTTTGATTAGAAATTTTAGTGCCTAATTTTAAGTTACGTACCGTTGTATGCTTTTCGTAAAACTGGGTCACGGCTGACTCAGCTATCATCGTTCGAGAGTTAAAAACCAATAGTTGTTTACTTTATAAGCAATGAAATTTATAATATAGTATCATAAATATAATAAAGTAATCGTCGTTACAACTTTATTATACAGTTGTGTTTACGTAAAGTAATATTATTAGGTAAGGGATGATTCTACGTACAAAAACAAAATCGAAAATCACGAATCAAATAAAAAATGATAACTTACCGCTTTATTAAAAAAAAATTGAGTTTTAAAATTCCTTGAATATTTGAAATCAAAACATTATTGAGGTAGTTCTATTTACCGTAAATGTACGGCAATTATAAATTAATGAACATAAGTATTCTTAACGCTAAAATGAATATTTGATAATAATTGTTTAGAATATATGAATTGAATATAAACAAATTAAAAATTAAAATTTTTTAAACAAATAAAAATAAAAAATTAATGATCATTAAGCATCCTTTATTTTTATTAAATCTTAATATATAATAGTCTTGTATATAATTTTTATAATTACTATTAGAATATTATGCAAGGAAAATTAGACCGAAAATTAACAATTATATTTTTAACTTAACGAATATTTCCGAAAAAAAATGATTAATTAAACTTTTTTATCTTAGATCGTATAGAGTACGAAGTATGTACAGTTCAAGTGCATGAGTTTTCTTTTGTACATACAAGTAATTCACTAATTTAACATCAAATTAAATCAATAATCTTTTGAATATGACGTGATAGTGTAAATGTAATGAATTTAGCAATATCTATAAGTTTATCTGATAATATTTATTTTTCGGTAATTTATGTGAATGACAAAAGTAATTAGTGTAACACACAACAATCGAAACAACAAGAGGAACCTGGTATGTCCTTATTTTTCACTTAAAAATAATGAAATAATATTATTACTTCATAAAGTGTCACTCAGAATTACTGATAGCTTGCATTCTGTCAGATATTGATTTCAAAAGTTCCACATTTTCATAAATGAAATACTTTGTCACTCTTTGGGAAGCATTTGAAGCTATTACATGTTCAGAATTCCTCTATTTTTCATTCTCATATTTTCATTCCTATATTTACATTCCTTACGTTCTTTCATAAACAGATTTTATAATAGGCAATTATATGACGAATTGCACACAAACGAAATAAAAAAAAAATATACTGAATTCATTTGTCCTGTACCACATATGCGATTTGAACTAATATATGTAGATTTGCATGAAGTACAAGTTTTAAGGTTTATCTAACCCTTTGCACTCGAAAGGTGACTCGCCATTCGCTTTAATACAATTTGAACTGTAGTGTTATACATGTGATGTATAAACACAGCAAAGCAGACAATAATAGCAATTAATGATACAGAAATAATGCAAGACTTCACAACATTTTTTACATAAAGATTTTAAAGTTACCATCTACCAACTGAAAAAATGCTTTCGAGTGTAAAGACTTCACTTAAAAAGTAAGGTTTATTTAATTTTAGGTTTATTGAACTTATTCAACTCACCATTCTGTGGTCCCGCGAAGGCAATGATGAGTGATATGGCGAAAAGGATCGCAAAAATGACAGTGGCTACGCAGAGAGCCCTTTTCTGAGAACACACAATTCCATTGTGCTCGTAAACACTACGTTTGTGCAATCCAGTGTTGCTGTCTCCTGGAACAAAGGATCACCTAAAGAATGATTTCACAATACGTGTACACTCATGAACAAAGTTATACAATATCCATCCAATACTCGTTAACGCATATATAGGGCGAGTCAATCAGAACTAACATATAACATGTATTACATATTGATTATATATCAGAACGCTTCAAATGAAATATCACCTTAAACTAAAGGAATGGATACAATTTTATGGTAAAGTTTAATAAACAATTTTATTTCATATCTTATTTCTCTTTGAGATATCAATGTGACCATAAGTTTTTTCAAGGTTCATGTATCTTTGTTTAAAATTTTAGTTAATGACAAAGCAAAAGTAACCTGTAATTAGTTAATTTTTAGATGGGTTTGAACCTCACACTGAGAGACAATACTTAGTTCCGACATGTTTGAGAAAAATAAAATACAATAAAATTAAATTGCATTTCGCTGATGGGTCCTTTAAAATATTTCATTTCAAACATTTTTGTTGTATGATGGTTTCAGAGAAACGGAACATTTTTATATTCTTGTTATTTGTAGAAATAGGATAATAATTTATTCATAAAAGTTATATAACATCGATCGGAGCCATAAAATAATGAAATCGTTCTTTCATAGGTGGAGGATTTTCGGAGATTTCATAGTCAAATTCATTTTTATTTAATGAAATGGCATACTTTTTGTTGTATGGATCGATTCGTTTAATCATTTTGCATAATAAAGTATTACTGTTATAATATTTGAGGAATTTGAAAATAAATTGTATTAGGTATCTTAAGATGGATGAGATACTTTAACTTTAATTATAAGATACTTTAAGAGAAATTGTATACGATATTTTAAAATAAATAAAATATATGATGTTTTAAGATAAATTGAAGATATTTTCTATTCGAAATCGGCACATTTGATGCAAACATTTGAAATATCTCAGAAATTGTTAATTTTCTGATATCGTGCCACTTTTTTATGCAGAAAAAACGATATGTGCAGAAACGAATACATATGCAGTTTTATGTATTAACAGAAATCTGTGCTCTTTTCTTCCTTCTAAGCTGCACAACTCAAGACTATTGGCGGGTACGGTGTGGGCAACGATGAAGTGTTTCAGATTCATGGAAATATCAAATTTTTATCTTCTGAATTTTAGAATGTTAGTAATTTCACAAAGGAACTTCTGAGTTTGTAAATTTTAGCATTGAAAATTTTAAGGATTTAAAAGTTTGAAAATTCTCAAATTTTCAAATTTAGAAAATAATTTCGGAGATTTGGGAAGTTGGCAATTTGAGAGATTGGAGATTTGGAAATTGAAGGATTTGTTTATTTAGAGATTCAGGGATTTAAGAATTTAAGGTTTTAGAGATTTAGGGATTTAGACATTAGGCGATTTTGGGACTTGGGAATTAAAAAATTTAGGGATTTGAAGATTTTGTGATTTGTGGATTTGAAAACGTTGGAATTTAGAAGTTAAAGAATTTGTGGACTTTGAGATTCAAAGATTTGGGGATTTGCGGATTTGATGATTTGGAAATTTGGGGTTTCGGAAATCTAGGGATTTAGAAATTTGAAGATTTGGAGGTTTCAGGATTTTAGAATTTAGCAACTAGAGAATTTCAGAATTTGGCGTTTAAGAATTTATGAGTTTGAACATTTGAGAAGCTAGGAATTTTCAAACTTGAGAGGTTAGAACATCGAAAATTTAGAAATCGTGAAATTAAGAAATTCAGATTTAAAAATTTTGCAAATTGAGAATTGAAAGATGTGAAAATTTCGAAATTCATATTAGATATACTGTTCTAATATTTTCAAATACATTTATAATATTTGAGAGATTTGTAACACAAAAATGCTAAAAATATATGAATTTCAGTACTCATTTAAAGTAATTGAATCAAAGTACTCATTTGAATCAAAAGTGTAACTGTCGTTCTTTCCGAAAATAGTAGAGAAATTATACAAAAATGTTATTATAATTATATCTCACTTAACTGCAAATTTTTAATATCACTTCTATCAATTAATCTTAGTGATTATATAAACATTTAGAAAATCATACAAAAAATGGCAGGAATAATGTGTTTAAATACGAACAAAAAATATAAGAAATAATTGCTGATTTAAATCGACGAATTATATATAACGCAATGTTTATCTTCTAAACAATTGGAGTTTCAATGACGAGGGTCTTTTCTGCCCCAATAAAGTAACGTAGAGATTAAACTTGTTTCCATTCCTATTTTCTAAATTTTATATAATTGTTTCATTCTGAAATTTTTCTGTGAAGCTAAAATTTTTATTTCCTGAGAGTTTGTGTAACTAATTTTAATTAATACTGTATTATATTCTGTTTCGTAATCGTGCAATCGATTGACAAGGCAACTCAATTAAAAATTTATAAATCAGTTATTATTTATTCTATAAACAATGAAAATTATGTATACCAAAATAATTGTCGATACAATACAATTAGAAGTTCATTGTTTGCGTATGCAAATAATTCGAAAATTTATGTAAATAAAGAAACTGCTACCTAATATGCATTTTTTAATATTCATCGCAATATTACAAAATTCATTACTTGTGTGTACAAACAATTAGAAAATTTATATAAATAACGAAACTGCTATCTGGTATGCATTTTTTAATATTTATCACAATTGTATATGTTAATTATGACATATAGGGCAAAGGGGCTGAAACTCTGTATTTTATGCTTTGAGCAGAAAGAAAGACAAAATGTAATTATTATAATTGTCAAAAAATGCATATTTTATAGTAATTTTTCTGTCTAAATGAATTCTCAAATTACCTTCTACTATTATACAGAATATTCCACATAATATATTAGGTGTAATTTTTCGTGCAAAAGTATATTAAAATTGTAAAATGAAACTTTTTATGTACACTGTTTTCGGTTTGGTAAAAATGGGTCGGAGAATTTCTCGAAATATTTACAATTAATAAATGTAATTTATTATATTACTCCTACAATGTATTATCATGTATCTCTACGATATTCATATCATTTCTATCTGACTTTTTTTTACTATTCCTCTATTCAAAACATTAATTCTTTACACAAAATTAGATAACATTAATTCATATTTTAACAATGTCGCGAAAGGTATTTAATGATTCGTTTCAGCGGTAACAATAATTATATTTATTAATTTACAACATTCTTCAATTAAGTTGTTTATAATGAAAATAAAGTAATTACATTTGGGAAAGAAATTGAATTTGCTATGTTTTTTGTACTGTTAGATGAAACAAATTAACAAATACAATAAAAATACTATTTTTATTATTAAGCGTCACAATTCTGGAAATTTAGTAAAAACAATTTTTTTTTGTGCGAATTGCTAGAATTTGTCTTGTAAGAATTTTCAAATTCAATGTTTCAAAAACGTAATTAAAGATAATAGAATTTCGAAAATATCTTTGATATATTCGGATTATTTTTTCACATACAATCATCCCTTCATTAATAGTAGTACATTGTGTGAAACACCCTATACACAGATCCAACTAATAAATTCGTAATTGGTTTCATAATGATAATTATTTTGCAACATTTATGAAACATTATTATAACTTTCATCGCACGTAAAATAAAGCAAAATAAAAGGTTATTGGTTTTTTAACCTTCGAACGACGGTGGCCGGGTTAATTGTGACCTAGTTCTACGAAAAGTGTACAGCGATGCATCAATTAAAATTTCTAAATGAAAGATCTTCATATATCAAAGTAAATAGTGCAAATCTTAAGAAATAAGGATGAATAAAATTTGCAAACAAATTAAAATCCTATTTCAGCAAAGACTTGGTATAATTATTTAAAAATTAATTGCTTAAAATAGAACATAAATTTTGTATTACAAAAGAATTACATACTTGTTTTCATGATTTGCCATACAATTTTTCTGTCGTTTATTTTCCATGAATTTTTAATTCTTTCCCATCGTGATTCTATAACTATGTATTTTAAAATTTGAAACAAAATATCAGTATCACGTATTTTTCCATATCAGCTAGCATACGTATACCTTTTAATTTTGCATGAGTGATATAGATATACATTTTTATTGTATATGTTTAAAAGCTTATTAGAAAAATAGGATTTTATTGTTTCTGTTTCCAAAACGATCCAAATTTTTGGATACAAAATATTATAATGTTGATGTTGTAAATGTATTGGTGAATACTATACGTTAAAACAAAAATGGGCCAAACACATTAAATAGAGATGTATTGTTTGTTAACAATAAAGCACAAGTCATTATACGCTTTCAAAATATTACAAATATTTTTATAAATTATCTACATATTATATATCAGGTATAAAAGTAGAAAACAATTCTTGTTACAAAATTAAACAGCAACGAACATTAAAAGCTTGGTAACGAAAGGGTTAAAAGGTTATTTTACCAATAGACTATCATTCGAAAAGAAGAAATAAGAAATTTAGAAGTTCAAATAAATAGCTCTAAAGAAATTCATGAATGCAATCAATGTTTTCGTCATATCCATGAAATTGAATATCACATTTCTGATTCATTAGAACGCCATAAAATATAATCATGTCACAAAATAATTTGTTGTTCTCCGATAAGTATCTGAAATACGCCTATTTTTAACATTGCCCCTGCATCAATCTCACGAAATATACAGCCGATAATAAAATTTTCAGACACGAAAGTCTTGTGTGTCTAACGGCATGAGAAACACGTCCAGTTTCGTGTCCTCGGGTACACACTTGACCCAGATTTTTCACTGTTGAGCGACAGTCCAGAGCGACGTTAATGCAGTTGCTTGAAAACACGTGGAACACTCATTGCTGAATCGCAATAGTTTTATAACTTACAAACGAATATCAAGTGCTTGTTGGTAAATCGTTAAACCGCCGGAAATAAAAGGTATTATATACTCATAGCCCCTACAGATGTACGCGTAACGTATCATTGAGCATATGCGAAACAATGGAGTTTGACGTAAACATTGCTTTAGAATGGAGTATTTTAAGAACTATGGAACACTATTCTACAGCAGACGTCCATTTGCATAAAAACGTTATCAACGCGATGTAACATACTTATGCATAGCCATACATCATTCTTACAGTACAGTCAAAATAAATGCTAACCTCCCTCATACGAATCTTCTTTATTGTCATATCGATGTTTTTTGAAATATGTACAAGTTTTGTATATTTTGAATTAAATTATACCGAATGTTTGTCATAATGAAATACTGTTATAATATATTTCACGATGTTTATGACGTTTACAGATGTTCTGGTTTTGACTTGATTGAATTAATTAATTACTTCCTGTCTATTTTATTACTGATTACTGTTTTATTCCTGACTATTGTTTTATTACTGATTACTTTATTTTTATCCGATCAATTAATACAGGATTTTTGGAAGGATAAAATACAATTGTTTACGTTCCATTTATCCTGAACCAGTTCATAAACGTCGAACAATTGATTTTTATTGTAGGTATTGTTTTATCGCAGCTATGTACCAACGTTTCATCGGTCGAACTAGGAAAAAGGACACAATTTTGGATAATTGCTAACGACAGTCGTTCGTCCGTACGATTGTAAGCAAATGGCTATCTATTTCGGAAATAGAAAGATTCTGAAGATTCGGGTAGAATGAGATAACCCGCGATCGGAGAACAGGCGGGTTTTGTGTTTCAATTTGAAAGATCAGAAGCTTCCCTTTTATTGATCGCACGCACGTGCTTCTCGTATAGTCTATTCGCAGGCCGCAGGGTCGTAAGTGGGCCATCTGGTCGAACGATTTCAAAGAGAAACGAGTGGAATTGCGCGCGTACAAGAAAGAAACGTAATCGAAGGATGTCCGCGTAGGTGTTTTCGGGTACACCTTACCTGTCAGGAAGGCAACGTCATCCACATCCTGCTCGCTCATCGTGAACCGATTCGGCGGCGGTCTCCGACGAACGATTTCTTTTACCTGACCGTCGTTCGTAGCATATAAGATTTTGATCAAGGGCTCTCTCTGTTCAGCCAGAATTTGGGCGGTCGTACTCGTGGCTATCTGGTTCGCCTACCAGTTACTTGGTGGTTGGCTCGTGTGCCAAGGTCAAGGGATCTTTACAGGAAGACTGACAGATTTCGACTCCTCGTGGATTTTTAGGTTTAGGCCTCCGTCAGCGTAGTTCAAAATTTCTGGTTCGTCGAGCTCGTTCGAAGCACGATCCCTTCGGTAGCCACGAGCACGAGCACCAACACGAACACGAACACCAGCACAGGCACTAGCACAAGAAGCAGAAGGCCGAGTACGAGTACGAGCGAGTACGAGAAGGTCCCGAGGATGACCCGCGACAACGTGACGATCCACGAGCTTACGAAGTCACCGAACGGCACGACAACGTCGGCGAGTCTATGACGTGCGACGTGCCTTGACATTTCATTGGCATTAAAGCTTGAATATAGCGACTGCGGTGTTGGGCAGAAATGGCGACTTTCCAAACCCCTTTGGTGGTGGTCCGCTTCACGGGGGTGGATTTGCAGCCCTCGACGCACACCGCGCTTCCTCTTGCCTTACTACACGGCGGGGGTGGTTGCATTCACAGTGGCGCCATCCGTGACCCACCCTTTAGAATAATTTCGACGCGACTTGCCGCTCCGTCTACACATTATGTTGATAACATGATTCTCTACCATCTACACTCGGACTCTACGCGACCTTCTTTTCAATAACGACAAATATTTTTTCTATCTTTCATTTTTATACTTTCGAGATTTTCAGCTTCAAAATTTTTTAATTTTCGGATTTTTCAAATTTGCGATTCTTAAATTCTCAAATTTTTGAAAGTACTAAGTTTTTGCATCTCTATACCTACAAATTCTCATAAGATTTTCGAATTTTCAAATTTTTCCGGAAATTTCTGTTTTCAAATTTCTGAACCTTCTCTGGATTCTCCAAATTCACGAATTTCTGAACCAATAAATATTTATAGTTTCAAATTTTCAATTTCTGAATTTCTAGACTCAACAATTTTCTGAAATTTTCAAATATTTAAAATTTTCGATTCTTGAACTTTCCAAAATTTTAATATCACATTTCTATATTTTCAAATTTTCAATTCCTACATTTCCAAAACCTACATTTTCTTAATTAATCAAATGTATAAATTTTTAATTTCTGAATTTTCTGAAGTCCCGAACTTGCTAATTTTCAAATTTCCACATTTTCATATTTTCAAACTTTCAATTTCTAAATTTCTACATTTCAAAATTTTTTAAATCTTGAACTTGCAATCTTCATAAATTTCAAAATTTTTAAATTCGTAAATTCCGAAACTTATAGGTCACTGAATTTTCAAAATTACCAAATTTTAGAACCAGAAAATTTCTATTATTTAAAAGTTTTTCATTTTTAAACTTCTAAACCTCAGCTTTCTTGAGGTCCTAAATTTTCGAATTCCTAAATTAAAAAATATTTAGGTCACGGAATTTATTAAATTACAAAATTTTTGAATTTCCAAATCCTTGTGGATATTTCTATATTTTCAAATTTTCTATTCTTAAATTTTGCAATTTTCAAATTTCACATTTTCAAATCGCCAATTTTCTTAAATTACTAAATTTCCAAATTCCCAAATTCTTAAACGTAGAAATGCCTAAATTTTTAATTTTTCTACTTTCCAAATCTGCAAATTTCATTTTCAAATTTTCTATTTTTAAATTTTCAATCCTTCAATTTTTTCAAATTACTAAATTTTCAGGCCCCCAATTTTCTTGATCTACTAAATTTTCCAATCCTTAAATTTCTGAATTTCTCAGATTACCAAATTCTCTAATTTTCAAATCCTCACATTTCTATATTTAAAAAATTTTAATTTCTCTATTTTCGAGCTGCTAAATTCCGAAATTCCCAACGTAGCAAATTTCTAAAGTCTCAAATTTATAAATTCACCCCAACTGAAAGTTAAATAGTAGGAAGCCTCTGCCTTGGTTGACACATTTTCCCTAAGGATGCAAGATTTGCTGTACCTGTATTTTACCTCTCGTTTCCCTTCTGTTTATAATAACTCACATTAACACTAAGCTTGCTATTTATAATCAGAACTTATGTGAGATTTCAAGTCAACATCTCGATTAATACATCCAAAATTTCATAACGAAAAATTGTCTGTATTAGATCAGGTCAGAATCTCCATAAATCGAAAACGTGTTCATAATCTTTAACAGAGAAATTTGAGAACAATTTCAGCATTATTACTTGCTATTCTTAACAAAGACGTTATGGAAATAGAAATATAAAAGCATATTACTTACAAGATTAGTGAATTTAGATGTTCGTTATTAGTAAGTATACTTCACTTCACATGTGATTGTTTTAAAATTTAACTGGCAGGTGTCGTGACATCTTAAGTTTACTTTCATCAAAAGTGCACAACTTGTAAAACCTCCTTTTTTTATGTTTTCTCAAAACTAATCAACTACTTCTAGCTTTACCTGAATAACCACGTACTAAATTGGACCATGTCGACTTTATGTTATTTTAGTTAAGAAATTTATTTAAAAATATACTTAATTCTATAAAAATATAAAATATGAGGACCATGAGGAGCGATGAGAATATAGTAGAACATAACTCTGAGAAGTATTTCAAATTAAGATTAAGATTAATTAAGATTAAGGATTTATAGGGTAAGAAGATTAAGAAGATTAAGAAGTTATAAGATCGATAATTTATTCAATCGCAACAATTATTATTACTGCTCAAATGGACTCATTTCTAACGAAATAAACATTTAAAGAATTTACTCAACCCTTATGAATGTATTTGTTTTCTATAAATATATATACTAGGTGTCCTAAAAATCTTGGTACAAACAACTGAGAGTTGATTCTAAATGCAAGAATAAATAAAAAAAAGATTAATACGTTTCCATATTTGATTTCATTTTCGTGAAAATCGAATTTAAAAATTTTTGTAAATAATTACAGTTATGACAATTTCCATAATTGATTAATTCACAATGAGTGAATGTTACACATTAACAAATGCAATTACTGTTATCGCTAGTATTATTACGAGTCATTGTCATTTATGGTACTCTTATTTAAACGCATCTTTATCATATTTTCAACTAAATCAACGTTGTACATACACTGAACAACAACAATATAGCAAAGAATAATAATTGATCATTTTAACAGCATTAATATGTACATTTGTTCAGAAGTGATATTTTGTTCAAACTCTTGAAACATGAAAGTTAAAAATATTTTATTTGCTATTTTAAACATCGTACCTTTTCTATAGAGTTTGTTGCCATATATGTATAATTATAGATTTTAGTAAATGTGTTAGGTTGCCATGTATAATTATAGATTTTAGTAAATGTGTTACTAAATACCTACATATTTTTAAAGTTATCAATTTCATAAATAAAAATATGACAATATATGATAATTTGTTCATATAAACCAGAAACGTGTAAATGACTGTAAAATATTTACAAAACATTAATTTTCATTTATGTAGTTATGAAAACGTTGTGGTCAATGATAAGGACAGCAGAGCAAAATTAATTTTCCATTGTAAACATCTTATACAAAAATTTTTAATTATTAACTAAAAATAACTGTTTTTATTTGTCTCATTATTTGTGCTGTTTCGTGCATAAAACGGATTATCGAGTATTGTGCTCTTTATGTTCTGATCATATAAACCGTTAATTGATATTTGCAAGTAAATGAGATCGATGCGAAAGTAATTGCGGTTTTTATCCGTCAGCTTTAAAATAATTGGGGAGAGTCGCGCAGTTCCAAACATTTTAAGCTTTTTTTGCGGCAACTTATATTGACCCGAGTAAAAATTAAATTTCAGCGAAGTAATTTGTGGTATAAATAAATTTTATAAAACAAGCAAAATTATTTTTGCAATTTGATTTGGAATTTGGAACCGATAATTAGGAAAAATATACATTTTCTAATCTCATTGTTTATTAAATTTTTAGAATTGAATTATTACCACTTACATATTTATCTAGCATACAATTATAATATAAATATATTTAAATTCAATTTAATAGTACTATAACATATAATTGGTGAAAATAAATTATTTAATATAATTATTTAATTAGTTAATAATTATTATTTAATATAATTATTAACATGATATCAGTCATATAATAATATATCGTATTTTAGAAGAATCTGTCATAGATGTTAAAATTCGAGTTAAAAAATTTTAATTATAAATTTATATTAATAATTATATTGTAGTAATATAATCTTTGATACTCCTAAATGTTTAAATAAGTACATACAACATTAAAAATTACTGCTTCAATTTTTCTTAAGTATAATTGCGATTCAAGGAAATAGATATAATCATCAACGATGTGGCTAATGTATAGTTCAATCTTCTTCGTTTAAGTACTTTCACCAAAGTGGAATTACGTTTCTAATTATTAAAAATGACATTTATTTATACTTTTCATTTTTACTTATTTGTATTTGTATTTTTAAATCGATAATTTAGTGTTGTAAATACTATTGAAATTATCTTGTGTAAATAGTATTAAAATTATTTTGTATAAATAGTATTAGAATTTCAAAGTATAAAGTTTCTTCTGTTACGGTACAATGTAATTTTACTTCACACTTCATTTTAATCTACCCTTGAGACAATTAGTTTACGAAGCCATTGAGCGATATGAAGTATGGGCACTTTAATACCCGATATAAGAGGGAAACGTGTACGCGATAAAGTCAAGAACCCTCTTTTTACATACGATGAAAAGTACAACAATACAGGGTGGTTCAAAAACAACTTCACACAAACTACCTTGTGTTCTACAGAGTTTATCGGATGCATATTAATTTTTTTATCCATCTTCTATTATTTTGGCGCTACAGCTTGGTATTATAGAATAACTTGTATATAACTCTCAAATTTTTTAAATATAAAAGCAAAAAAATCACAGAAACAACCTTCATTATACACATCAGATTTTTTTTAAGCTTTTATTTAATCATATTTTAATCGTGTTAGGATTTTAATTACTATAGACAAAAAATCACTTTGACGTACTTTATAATAAATTCTGTATTTGTAAGAAACGTCTTGAATGTCAGCCGTCCAAATCAATAAAATAACAACAAATGCAAATCGCGAAAAACAGTTCGAACGTCACATTACATATTCTACGATGAAGACATGGAAGGCTTTTTAACAAATCGTAAATTTGTAGTTTATTCTATTCCACGACGAAAATTAAAAAAATATTAATCAGTTATTAGTTCGTATTCGAAAATCAATGTTTGTCAGTTTCACGTTGTGAAATATTTATTAACATATATTAATTGTGAATGAAATATTAGGTTATGTAGATTAGGAAGATAAATTCAGATTTCATTTATAAATAGATCATGTTAATAGTACATTCTCTGAATTATATAATATTTATTAATTTTGAGTAAAAAATTTAATTATGTAGATTATAGATAAGTCATATTTATATTTTAGGTTATGTAAGTTATAAAGGCAAGTCATATTAATAGCATATTTTATCTTTTTGCATGGCTCTTTCATTTCCAATTTTTTCACGTATTTGCGCTTTTCCGCTTTGAAAATACATATAATGAAAGTAAATGGTTGCATTCGTATGTTTACTTTTATCTGGTGACGTTTTCAGTTCAAAGTGTTTGCTTTATGACGCGATCGTCGGAGATGAGAGGCTCATTTATTTTTCATTTGCAAAAGGCAAAATCATTGGAAATATAGCGCACATGCGAGAAAAAAGCTGTGGAAACAGGAAATTAAAAAATAGATACGGACCAGCGTAATATGTGATTATTGCAAGGTACTTTTACATTTTCGTTCCAGCTTTGAACAATTCGGTTGCAAACAATTTTTAACAGTTGCTATTACAATTTATAAAAGCTACCTAGTAAAAACATTCTAAATTCTTTATTCCTTTATTTTATTTAAGAATATAATTGAATTCTTAAATTTTTTATTTTGAATTTACTTATTTCAATTAACTTAGTTCAATTTTGTTTACTTATTTCAATAAGTCTTCCTACAATCCGACATATCACAGTATATGGTACATGATATATGGTACATAAAAAGTAGTAATAAATAAGTTAAAATAATAAAAGTGATAAATAAATTGTACTAAGTATAGATAAAACTATTTTTTATGAAGTTGAAATTCTTTTCTCATATAATTAATCGCACAGTGGGAAAAATTCTTTTATAATTATTCTGAAGCAGGAATTGCAATGAAATATGTTTTTTGTAAATTAATAAAAAATGTGTGGAATTTTATCGCCGAAATATGACATATTTTTTAGTGTACAGCAGAATTTTCATAATGTCTCTACTCTGAAATAGAATAGAGTTATAAATCAATACTATAAACCATATATTATGGTTTTAATTTTGGATATGAAAATTTTTGCAGATATATAGCTATGAACACATAAAAGTCTGATTTAAAACTTTTTAGTAATGTAGAAATCATTTTGAAACTGTACGTTGTTAATATTTTTTACATTATTTCAATGTTTTGTAAGTAAATCTTCATTTTATAAAATTATAATATATTTTATATTTAAATTCATAAACGGTTACACTGAGGTCCGAAACGACCCCAGCTAATTCAGCTTCAATTTTAGCCACTTCATATCTTGAAAATCTGAATAAATACTTTTTTCGAAACCTCAGTATTTTTATTATTTTTTCCTCACTCTGTTATATTTCAAGAGTTTTCAGCTAAAATTTCAGCTCTTTATATTAAAACCGACAAAAATTTTTTATTTTGCTGTGAAAGCCATCATTTTTTCAATTTTTTCATATTTCTAACTTTGTTCAAATTCAACGTTTAAATTTACTGAGATCAGCCGTGAAATATGCTAAAACAACTTTCAAAGATTATTTACAATTTTTTTCAAGTTAAAATAGTGAGTAGCTTTTTTGTTTGAAACATTTTTAGAAACTGAGATCTTAAAGGTATCACTGTACCAGGTATTCTGATGAAGTGTGACCGAATTAACATTATCATTACGCTTTAATGCAAAATAAAACGCGCTGTTATCATTGAAACATAAGCTTTCAAATTTTCCATGCATTTTTTGCACATTAGATCAGTAACCAAGTTTTTTCAATTTATGTTATCATTTCTTTCTATCACAATATTAATACAAATTGATTTTTTCATCGTGACTGTACAATATATATCTTTTTAATGAAGACTTTGAATAGAACAAAATGAATGAAAATTTTGTGCCAGTCCATGTTCACTGCGAGTGTACCATATCGATTTTTCTTTTTTTTTCGCACGACTTCACAACGACCAGATTAATTCGCTTAATTAACTCGTTGACTGCCACGGGGGTCACCAGTGGCTCCGCTAACGCTACTCAGTTAATTTAGTCCAACAATTCGAAAATGAAGATAAAAGGACACTTCTGCGCATTATTAAAATTGCATTAATAATTGGGAAATGAAATGCGTGAGGAACTGAATTAAGTTACTTATTACAATAAGCTCCATTTGGAGACATAAACATTTAACACAGTAACGATCTACGGATTGAAAGAGTGATTTATTTTCTTTTTTAATCCGTAAATATTAAGTATTTAACACTAGATTTACGGAACCCGTCAAAATGACGGGTCATAAATTTCTTATTTTAGATGACAAAACTTATTAAGAAATTTTGATAAAAATGTATGTTAACTTTCGTCAAGCTAAAGAGTCAATATCTTAAGCAGTTTACATATCATCCCTAATTTATTTATTTTTCCAAGTTTTCAAATTTTTAGATTACTAAGTTCTGAAATTTTTTAAATCTGAACATTTTTTAATTTAGTTCAGATTTGTACAACCTTAGATAACCTCGATGTCGTCAGGAAAATAAAATGCTTCGAATTTTTTTTTTATCTATTGTACAATTCATACCTTGAAACTCGCGTTCTAAATTTTTTTTGACATATGACAAGTGGGTGAAGAATTGTACGTCGCGTTAGAGGAAACATACTTTATAGTCATCAGTATAAATGAGAATAAGTATCTTTCAACATTTAACTGAAATTAATTTTCGTTCGTGAATTTCAGATACATTTATTAATTGTGTTATTCTTTGAATACCTATTACAATTTTAAGAATATTTCGTATCACAGTTTAGTAATTTATAACGTGGAATATAAATCTTTTGCGAGTGTAAGTAAATAGAAACACGACTTAATGTTATTCTTTTACATTTTGTATTATTACGAATCATATGTTAAAGATATATATTACAAAATGGAACTAGTATTTTATTCTTTTACTTTTTTTGGCTTTGTAAATGTTCCAAAGTTCCTAATTATGAAATTTAAAAGTAGAATAATTAAAAAATTTGGAAATCCTAACATCTTGAAGTCTCTAACGTTAAATAAAATAAAGTTTCAAAGTTCAAATATTTCAGAAGTCCTAAAACAGAATCCAAGAAATCAAAATTAAATAATTCCAAATTTCAAAGACCCGTAACTTCGAAATCCGAAAATCTCAAGATTCCGAATTCCAAGAGTTTAGCTATTTGAAAATTTCAAAAGTTTAAAGATTAAAAATTCAAAAATTACGAAATTTCAACCTCCTGAAATCTCAAAATTCCTAAATTGTAATATCGCAAAGTTTTAAAGTTGTAAAATTAAAAAATTTCAAAGTTCTAAACAATTTATTTCTAAATCATTTCAAAAACTTCATTTTAGTAAAATATGGGATAAAAACAACAGAAATGTTCAGAATGATATTAAAATCATTTCAAATTGAAGTAGTATACTAAAAATTTTGTGTTTAGACATTTCAACAAACTATTACCTCGAGTTTTACAAAATATGACTATCTCTACTGTGACGACAAATGTGCTAATGCGTTAAGAAAACATACGCAAAGCAACTTAAAAGTATTTGATGTATACATTTATGCATATGTTTCATATGTGATTTTAAAAATATGTTTCCAAATTTTCAAGTTGATTTAAAGAATATTAACAGTGGCATTACAAATGTAAATTTGCATTTTTTTTAATCGTCATTTTAAAACGCGTGTCAGAAATACGTAAATATGAATCGTAAAAATAAATGTGCACTTTTATTTTAAAAGAGAAAAATTATTTCTTCATTTAACTAATTCCTATTATTACTTTCAAAAGCAAGAAACATGTGATAAGCAATTTAAGTTAAAAGGGGCGATATATTTTTAAAAATCAATTTCTTAAACACGATGACTAAAGGTAGTGGTATATTTTAAGCAAATTTTCCACCATTTATTTGTTTGTTTAAATGGACTGAGTAATGTATTTACTTTTTATCACGTTTGTAGTTAAGTAATACTTTGCATGATTTTTAAGTGTATTTCGATACATAAAACAGTAGTTTACGACTTTTAGCACGGCGTATATTTCATTTTCGTACGTTTATGTTCAAAAGTAGGTACAGGATGTAATTTGTTAATTAAAATTAATTTTAATACATGAATATTGCAGTAAATAAGTTAACTAATATTTATTTTTAATACATTCAGTACCGTTAACTAGTGTCGAAATTTTTAGAATTTGAGGATTTGAAATTATAGAATTGTACAAGTTGGGAATTTAGGGATTTGAAAATTTCAATTTTGAGGATTTTGAAATTTGGAGATTTTAGTACTTGGAAACTTTGGAATTTGAAGATTAGAGAATTAGAAAGATTAGGAAATTAGGAGTTTAGGAATTTGAGAATTTGAGAAGTAGGAAATTACAGAATTTTTGAATGTAGGGACTAGGTAATTAGGAAATGTACGAATTTAGAAATTTGAAAATTCGAAGATTATGTAATTAGTAAATCTAGAAATTTAAAAATTTGGAAGTTTGAAGATTAGATAATCAACAAATTCCAGAATTTGAATTAAAATCAAAGAATTAAAAGATATGTAGGAAATTAAAAAATATGGAAATTAATAACGTTAGACTGCTGGTACTGTTTATAACTGCCCAATCTAATCATGTAAATAAAAATAAAATTCCTCATAATAAATAACAAGCTCCAACTGAAAAAATGTTATCCATGTATAAATTACTAAATAATACTAAATAATAGGACTCTACGTATTAAGTGGTAAACTAATTTACAACAAACTGTATCAAACAAAAGTCGTGCATTTTTTTACGTGGAATATGATTCCGGAATAAAATAAATGGGTTTATGATAAAACAAGACAAGATGACCTTGAAATAACCTCGAAGACGCCCATGCATTAAAAAATTAGTAATGTTATTTCACTCCCCATTCAAAATACTAAAAGAAACGTATCAGATTGTTTTTCTTAAATCACACGTCTTCGACATTTTTACAATGTCAACTTAAATGGGACACTCTGTATGCACTCCTACTTTTCCTATTTAAAAAGGAATGTACTCAGAACTCATCACGAAGAGGTGGATGCACTTTGAGTTCCTACTCACGTTCTTCCAACCACTCTGCCTCCATTGAGACACGAGACAAACAAGATCTAGTATCTAAGAATTATATTTTCAGTGACCGTATTCTTTGTCTGTAATGTACAAAATTTATTTAAATAATCGAAATATTACGCTTATTAAGATGTGCAATTGAACTTTGCAAATGTTCTAATGCACTTGTTAAAAAAATCATACTCTTTGATTATAGACAGACTGCTTAAAATAAAATTGTTCTCTACCACTTTTTTGTAACAATATTTGGACTTGGGGTATAATTTGACTTGATTACTATAATTACTGTGTACAAGGTTAACTCTACTGTTCTCCTTGGGCTTATAATAAGTGCTCACGTTATCGAATGAAGATGACGGAAATACTATTTTTATATATTTCTTTTTAACATTTGATGTATCCAATTTTTTTGTTTAACCCTTAAAACACTTCGTCAGAAAAATATACCTAGCACACTAGGACGTTCGAAACACCAGTCACTAAAAATGTTTCTTGCAAAGAAACATATTATTTTAACTTAAAAAAATTATAAATTATCTTTGAAAGTTGGTTTAACATATTTCAAAACTGATTTCAGTAAAAACATTGAATATGAACAAAAATTCAGAAACGTGAAAAAATTGAAAAAATGACGGTTTTCACAGAAAAATTCATAATTTTGTCGGTTTTAAAGAGCTAAAATTTTAGCTGAATACTTGAGATATAAAAGTTTGAGGAAAAAATAGCAAAAATATCTGGGTTTCAAAAAGTTATTTATTCAAATTCTCCGAACATAAAGTAGTTAAAATTGAAGTTAAATTGGCTGGGGTCGTTTCATACTCCACTGTGTCCCTTAAAAGTTAATTCTGTAATATTTTATATTTTGTGAAAGCAAATAATTTCGATATTTGGACATATGTAGCATGCTAAGTGTTCATTGCTGATGACCGTGACACACATATGAATATAAGTACACCGAAACCAATTTGTGCAAATTTGTTACACGAACATAGTCGATACGCTCGCCATTTGGCTATTTTCTTAATCTACTTCAGTGGTTCTTAATCCTCGTGAAGTTGCAGAACGTTTGTAATTGTGAAATAGATTTGCAACGTAAGTTTGTTACTTTATTATTATTCTATTATTTTCCAAATATTAAATATTGTTATTTTGCAAATAGTAGTAGTTTAAAAAATGAGGGATTATTAAGTACATTTGGAAAAAGAAGAAATAAGAAATATACAAAGCATAGTCGCAATATTTGTAATTGAAACCATTTTTTAATGAAAATAGACCTTTTTTAGAATGAACTTTAATGTCATATTTGTTATTAAATATTCTTATTTTTAACAGGGAACACTAATTGATTTGACAGTATTCACAAATATTTCTTATAATATCATTTCTCGATACTTTTAAAGTATTTTAATACACTCTCAATATATTTTGTTATTTTCATTGTTATTACTTTATGTTATACAACTGCTATATTATTTTTTGTGCTATACATATATAATTTTCAATACTCAAAACAACACAGTATATTTTATATTTCACATTTCTTAAAAAACTTCGTATATCAGTTATGATGTAATCAAAGTATTATCATTGATGGACAGACAATAAATGCATATATTGTATAGATAGAAAATGCTTTAAAAATGTTAGAATACCCACACAAAAATTTACACGAAGATTTGTTCATTGTTGGACAAACTTGACAAAGTCTGAAAAGTAAAAATTGAAAAATACATATACATAGGAATTGACATCAGAAAAGAAAGTTGAAATCGTTATACAAGGTGTTTCAGTTTTTCACAACCAAACTTTACCAACATTTCATACGCAAAAATGAGAGAAAGATGCTATCTTAACATACAGTTTCTTTATTAAAACATAAAGTTATAAGTAACTTTAATAAAAGTATAAAGTAACTTCGTATACTTCGTTTTTCGATGCCAAAGTGTGTCCCAGTTTTGTACGTAAAACTTTACCAGCATCTCCATAAATAAAAATGGTAAAAGACTATTATATCAGCATACGTTCTTAAATGTTTTATTGAAGGGTTGCGTGCAATATACGAAATGGACGATTTTCTCTTTTGAACTACATAGGTACGAATAATTGTCGACTTTCACATTTTATAAACAACTTTTAATAATGCATTCAACCTATGTTCGTATTTCTTATTTTTATTTATAGAATATGCTAGTCAAGTTTTACGGACTAAACTGGAACACCCTGTATGTAATATGGAACAACAAAGCAGTCCATTGTCGTTTCGTATTTCTTTCATAAAATTTTAATAGAGTGCTTGAAACCCTATGTTGATATATTCCGTTCTTATTCTTACGAATAGAATATGTTAATAACGTTTAGCGATAAAAAACTGGGACACTCTACCTGAATCTAGAACAAGAAATTGGAACGGATTAGTTCGATGCAAATAGAGATTAAAATTCTGTCCTCGAATTAACGATTACAGTTCAATCGAGAACCCCTTGAAAGCTTTCAGTCCACAGTATGAAGAAGTGTATTGGAAGTCTTGGGATTGTCTGAAGTTCAATATCCTCGACGAACAAAGTCTCTATTGAACTCTGACAATGGCATTCAAACGGGAAAAGTAAGGAACATTTCCGTTTCTTGTCTCGTTTCTGACCTGTGAACTCAGCCTCGAGGGATACAGTGAATATCTTTTACGAATATCTCAAAGTATCGTTTATGTTTAATAGAACGCTAATGGACAGATTAAATGCCCGCCGAAAGGATTATAAACTCGAATGTGCACGACGCGTGCGCAGACGAGGTACTGGGGAGGAACGGAAGCTTCTGATTTTCAATTTTTTAAGTTTGGAAATTTATGAACCTTGTAAATTCTTAATTTATATTTAGGAATTTAAGGATTTAGTAGTTTGAGAATTTTTTAATTGGAGGATTGGGTAATTTTGGGGATTTTGACGTTTGGAAGTTGGGCACTTTTGAGAATTTGTTGAATTGGTAATTGAGTTATTTAGAGATTTTGTAATTTGCAGATTTGGAAAATTGAAAGTAGAGAAATTTTGGAGATTTGGAAGTTTGGAAATTTAGTCAATTGTGGTTTGCACATTTGGAGACGAAAATTGAAATTGAAGTATTATGAGGTTTTAGTAGTTTAGGGATTTGGAAATTTGGAAATTTGATAATTTGGTAATTTGGTAATTTGGAGATTTGGAGATTTGGAGATTTGGAGATTTGGGGATTTGGAAGATTGAAAATTGAGTAATATCGAGATTTATTAATTTACGGATGTGGAAATTTGAAAATTTGGTAATTTAATTATTTTTGAATTTGGTCATTTTAAGATTTGGAGACGTAGAAAATTGAAAATAAAGTATTTTGAGGATTTAATAGTTTAGGGATTTGGAAATTTGAGAATGTGGGAGTTTAGCAATTTGTGTAATTTCGAAATTTGTAAATTTTAAGATTTGAAAATTTGGAAAATTGAGAATTAAGTAATGCACCGATTTGGTAACCTGGAATTTTAGTAATTTGGTCATTTGAAAACCTAGAAATTTGAAGATTTAGGAACTGAAAAAGTGAATAGTGTTTTTAATCTGTTTTTAAAATTGAATAAAAAGGAAGTAATAATTTTATGAAACAGAATAAACAATAAATCAAAATTATATTTTAAATAAATGCTATTATAAATCATTCTTCAAAATATGGTTACTTAATTGCAACATTCGAGTAGTATGATATATTTCCATGACTATATCACAAGATTTAAGATGGAGTTTACTTTGATTACCATTGTCTCTGAAAGTAGGGTAAGCTACTGCTTAATTCTTTTTAGTCTTAATAAAGGAAGATAAGACCCACTTCATTCTTTCTATTTATAAGAATGGTTCATTCTCCCATATGTTATCATTTACACCCATTGCAACTGTAACCTTTCAAATCTTAACAAACGCTGAAACTTTTAATCAAACAATTAAACATTACTAAGGATTAAAATAAAAATTTCTCTCGTATTTTGGAAATATGCATTATATAAATTTGCAGGGTTATTATTTTTAATGTTATTTGTGAGTGTGCAAAATCTGCACAAAATTGGTGTTTCAAAGATCGTGTCATTGTATCTATACTTTTGCCTTATGCAATAAATAAAATACAAGTATAAAATATATTTGATTTTTATTTTATGTTCTATGTCATTTCATTATAAACTACTAAGTATTTTATAACATCCAGTATCGTATACTAAATGTTCATTCAACATTTATATTTTCATTATCAACAATCTGAAAATATTCAAAATAGAAGTAAGCTTCAGTTTCATGCAAAGCGTTAATTAGGAATAATCAATAGTAGCTCATAGTCAGAAAATGACTTTTTACACGCAATCGTACAACCATACATTAGCAAAAATTTTTGAAATTAAATAGAGTAACCATGAAAGTATTTTTAGATGGGTCGAATTTATACAATATCTGCTCTAATAGATTTAACTAATTTCAAATCTGATCAATATCAATAGAACGGAGACATTTATAGACGCCTGAACTTTTGAACTTGTGACCTTCTTCGTTTCAGTATAAGCTTTGCTTCCGTTTTAGAAAACTATACAGTTTCCGATACAAATTATTTCAATATTGATGAGCTTCCTGTTGTGTGCCGAGAAGAGGAAGCATTCTTTTTCTCAGACATGTGACAAGACTGTCATGCGGTTGTCTTATTTAAAGTTATTTTTAGCAAATATCATTTCGATGTTATGTGAACTGTCGATGTATTGCTAAAACCTTTTACTAAAATGTGCAAAGAATGTATAACTTGCAGATATATGTGAAGTATATAAAAAATGTGTGAAAATAACGTTTTGAACCATTTAAAAATCGTATTTTGTGAAACGAAAACATATTTTGTGAAAACGTACCGATAAATCTTAAAATACACAACGGAAATTCTTTCTGAGTCATATTTGTTAAATAAATAACGAATTTTGTTGTTCAAACAGTGACTAAGGTAGTTTATTCATTATATTTATTATATATTGTTGTAACAATTGGAAAATAATTTTATCTTGTCATTTGA
This sequence comes from Megachile ligniseca, assembly GCA_945859555.1. NCBI lineage: Eukaryota > Metazoa > Arthropoda > Insecta > Hymenoptera > Megachilidae > Megachile > Megachile ligniseca. The sequence continues at coordinate 2,046,683 of OX243785.1, forward strand.
AGAGTTAAAAAAATTATTACACGCTGTTTAGTTGTGTTTTTATTGAATTTATATTAATTTTACTGATTCCACTTCATAACAATTTTAGTGATTTAAAAATTCATAACAATTACAACATTACTTGCGTACAGTCAATTTGTTTAACTAATTTCATAATATTGGTCTATGCGAAATTATTTACATAAAAATATTATTGTGTGACAGCGTAATCCATGACTTTTAATGTGTCGTAAAAGCAACGTGACATTTTGTTTCATGATAGTAAAAGTTGCGAATTACTGTCGCGTAAAAACTTATCTTTAATGTCATGCAATGAACGTGGTATTAAACGCAATTTCTGAATAGCTAAAGGCAAAATGACGCTCTTGTCATGACAGTAAAATTTATTGTTATGTGAGAACATACTTTGTGTTAGTTGATAGCATAATGTTAAACTTCATATTCAAAGAATCTCACAATGTCATAGTAACAGAAACCATAACTTTTAATATCACGTAAGATTATGATAGTTTGAGTTATAATAATGAAAGTCGCAATTTACTGTCACGTGCAAACGTATTCTTTATAGCACCTAAAGTATTACAACAAATTGTCTGAAATAATCTAATTGCTATTACGTCTGAAATTCAGATATTTAATGTCACGTGAAGCTGATATTTAGTGTAGTAACATTACGTGTTCCGATTTATTTTCATGAAAAGGTGTATTTTTGAGGTTATGTACAGAAGAGGACATTGGACGCTATTGGTACATTTTGTAAAGATAAATGCTATAACTGTTTTTGTGATAACAATAAAATAGTAGTTTATATTTTAAATATATTAATTTCTCGTGATATTCAACGATATAATAGTCGTGACATTTTTCAAAAATATAATTCGTTTGAAAGGACTTTGGCTTAATCTTAATAATTTCATTTTTATTAAATTACGATGACTATATTTCTATTAAAATTTAATAACTACATTTTTATTACATCATAAAAATTATACTGGAGAATTGTTATACGTTAAATCAATAGTATAATTTCAAGGCATATAAGTATTATATATTTTTTTAATATAAAAGAACCTTCGTTAAAATATTTGGAGAATAAAAATAAAAATTCAATTTATCAAAGAAGAAAAATTTAATTTTTCAAACAAAAAAGACATTCTTGCAGCAGTTTATTATCCAATGAGACTGTAAAGCATTTGCAGTAAAAAATCCTTTTCGTCAATTTTCTTATATTATAAATAATTATGGTTTATTTAATAAAAATATGAAAAATATGATTAAATAGAACGGAAAAACAATTGAATGCCAATGTAGCTCGCAGTACACAGGTCCTCAACTTTCAAAAGTCAACGCAATTTTCTCCCGCATTCCCAAAAAGCACCCTTATTTATGCTTTAGTCCCACCACCATACACTCATCATCTACAATCTACACATTGCACGACAGAAGTCTCTCCAGCCTTTGGGCCTGGTTTTCGTCAGTGCCTTTCTTTTTTATGACCTATTTCTCTTTGAAAATAGACTTTACCCTACATCCTAAACTATAGTCCTACAATTTTGACTCAGAATTAGGAATTTTTTACCTGAAGTACAGCACACAATTTTCTTCGATATAACAATTATACGAATATAAGTTGTGTTGTGATCTCGTTTTTTCTCAAAGGAGCACGGTTTCCAATGTTCGAGACTGAGATCGATTTCAGGTTAATAGGTTGATAGGTATGTTAATTACCTAGGTTCATTGTTGGGTAGAGTTCGCTACCGACTTAATTGATTCAACGTTAAGTTATACTTGGTCAAAAATGTTTATTAATCTCTCGAATTGTTTCTAATTAATTTCATATTTTTATAGAATATATATATCTGATGATTATGTATGATTGCCGATTATTATATGTAATTACCATTAAGTTTGCCGGTTATTATAATCTTAGTGGTGATTATAGTGGTGATTATACTATAATAACCGCCAAACTTAATAATGATTATATATAGTAACCGGCAATTATACATAACTATCGGATTAATCACATACACCGTAACATATATACATATACATATTTTACGTCTTCGTATATGTACATGTATATAATTTTAAAGCTGTGGAGTAATGAATGTAGCACATCCACAGTTAGTTTTCGAGTTGAAGGGCTGGGCTAACATTTCGCTCGGGTAGGTCCGAGAATTTCGTTTCAAAGACGAGTTCACGGCACGATAGCGTAATATTAATCATGTCGGAATCATGGTGAAGCACTAAATAGACATAGTTTTTCCCGTCATAGGACGTTACGTAAGTTTCAACGAAGGTTGGTCTTTACTACAGAAAAAAATGTGACAGCGTGATGACAGCAGACGCCACGACTTTTAGCGTGACGTGAAAAGTTACTCTACAAAGACGTGTCTGTGTCGAGAAGTGGTAGGCGTGTTATCGTGTTACAAGTGGATTTTTACTCACCTGAGTTTATCGGCACCTCGGTGGTGTTGGCAGTCCCGTTTTGTCCAGGGCTCCGAGAACTCGAGGTTCTACCTAAAGGCTCCATCCGGATCGCCTCGCTGCTTTCTCGCGTCGAAGTACCCCCTGGCATTTTGCTTTTTCCCTCTGGCCAGCTTTTTATCCGGTAAGCTTGTGCTGCGTGGAGCTTCGAGCGGAAGATGCACGCTTCCTTGACTCTCTATTCCTCGCGACTCGATGCGAATTACATTCTTCAACGTTGATGCTTGCGAAGAACTATGTACTCCCGCGTTTTTCTTTCTCATTCGATCCAACAGCGCGGCAAATTCTCCCTAACCGTGGAATTTTACTACAAACTTCCACCACCTGTTTATCGCGATACTTTCTGTTATTTAATTTTAATCTAGACGGACGTTACTCCAAAATTACAGTCTATGCAGCATTGGTCCCCGTCACGTTGCGTTGATAGAAAATTTCGTCAAAAAATGTTCGTGGCTGGTACAAAACGACATTTCTATATATAGAGTACGTATTTTGTATATATTTATGGGGTTAACGTTTAATCGACATTCCTATGTACGTAGAATAACTTTATGTACTTAGCTAAATTTTCATCGTAATATGTGGTGGTGAATTGCATATAGTAGAAAGTGTACAATAGAGGCAAAATACTTGGTGCGTTGTGTGTATATTCTACTGTAATAAATAATCAACTGCTTCGTCTTATCTTGTTCCAACAGGTGTGGTATCTGAAACAAAATATCAATTAATACGTATGCAATGAATCAACTTCCGTTTTCACGTATTACGCCTGATAAGTTGGCAGCTGAAGTAACACGAATGCTATTGATTCGCGTGTCAACTTATCAGACGTGCACTTATTCTACATGAAAATACCTATAATTGTATAACAATAAAACAATAATATTTACTATTATTTCCACTGCAATATATTCGTTTCTTCCAATTTTACAAATCGAAACTATAACTACAGTTGAAATAATATAATTAAATTATATTAATATACAGTTTGTTCCGTTAAAATGTTTAGATATTTTTACAAGTACTTGCTTAAACACTCGTATGCTCTTACTCAGTTTAACAATATTTATATATTATTTAGTTTAACAATATCTTGGCAAGAGTTCTAATGTTTTTAGCGTGCGTTGTAAGTAATCGTTCGAATGTGATGGTTTAACGTTTCCAACTTCATAATGCGCTTTCCTCCGAGCTTTTGCTTCATTATAGACCACTCGTTTTCAATAGGATTCGCGTTTAGAGGTTGTGAGAGCTAATTCAACGTAATGATGTTGTTTTTAGCGAACTCATGCGAGACGATTTTCAATGTGCCGCTTGGAGAGAAGCGGTTTTACTTTCGTGCTACGACAAACAATGACATGTTGTTCTAAACAAAGTTTTATTATCATTATGCCCGCGTTTGTACTCTTTTGAGCGAGGTGAGTTCGTGTTTTACGCAAGAACGATGATGACTTTTAGGACTGTTGACTGACACAGTTAACAGCAAATCTGGCTTCTGTAGGGAAAATGTGAAAAAGGAGAGGGAAAAGATTTTTAGCTTGCTGATAAGAAGTGTAGGATGTATAAGAAATTTGGAAGATTTGAAGATTTGGGGATAGGTCAAGAATTTAGGAACAGAAGCATAGATTGAAAATAAAGAACATGAGTATGTGAAGATAGCTTAAGAATAAAAGACACAAGTATGTTTGGATAGGTTAATGATAAAAGACATAAGCATTTGGGTATAGGTTAGGTTAGGTTAAAATTTAAGGATATAATTTGAGGATAAGTTAAGAAATTAGGAACATAAGAATTAGAAGATTTTGGGATTTGGGAATGAGGAGGTTTAGGGATCAATGGATATGGGAATCTAGGGAATCGACTTCATAGAAATTTGGAGAGTTAGTAGTTTGGCAGCTTAGAAATTTCAGAACATAGGAAAGTGTAGACCCTGGAACTTAAGGATTTATGGACTTGGTAATCTAATGATTTAACGATTCAGAAATTTGTAGACCTAGAAATTTGAGGATTCAAAGAATTTACGAGATTTTGGAATTTGGGAATTTAAGGATTCGAGGATTTTGGAAAATGAAGATTTAGGGGTTTGGCAATCTATGAATTTGAGGATTCAGGGATTTATGGAAAAATTTGGCAAATTGAATATTCAGAACTTTAGGAATGCAGAAATTTTGAAACTTGGGAATTTAAGAAACTGGGAACCTTGAAATTTTGAAATTTGAATATTCAGAAATCTAGGAATTCAGGGGTTTTGAAATTTTGAAATTTGAAAAGCTAAGGATTTTGAAATTGGGAAATTTCAGAAATTGAAAATGTTGAAACTTATTAATTTTAATATTTAAAAATATGGAAATTCGAAAATTTTTAAATTTGGGAATTTAAGAGACTGAGAATCTTGAAAATTTCAATTTGAATATTGAGAAATCTGGGAATTTAGGGATTTCGAAATTTTGAAGTGCGAAAACCTAAGGATTTTGAAATTGGGTAATTTGAGAAATTGAAAATGTTGGAACTTATTAATTTGAATATTAAAAAACCTAGAAATTCGGGAAATCTGAAATTTGAGAATTTGAAATCAGATTCATTAGTTAGTCGTAAATTAATGTGGATAACTATAAATGTAAATCTAATATAACTGTTATGTTATTTATTTTAATTCAAAATAATAATTGTAATACAACGTTTGATTTGAAACTGATAATTTAATAACGCCTATAAACTTTAATTAAATTTATCAGATTTATTATTTATAAACATCATGTCCGAGTAGGTCAGCATAATCGCACGTTGCTTACCCTGGACATGTTCTAGAAAGTTATTTTTATAACAACAGTGAAGATGTTAATTATACGCGTCTATATTTTGCAGCTTTTTATATCATCCTCTACAGATATTCCCTGAAGCATGTGTACTAAACTACGTAAAATTGTTTATGCTATTATTATTCTTTCATTTTATACTCATATTTTTTTTCAACAAAATTATAATAAAAATCATCGTCTAGTAATTGTAATACGTAATAAAATATCTGATAACATTTTATTTATGTCTAATACTTATTGATTTCTGTTATAAATAATTAGACATTTATAACACATATGCATACATATGCTTATCTATTAAAAAGGAAATATTAATAAAATCGTATTTGAATTATCTATGAAATTCATGTTTAATGCATGCTTAAATGTTTCTACTTTGTATGAATTAAATGTTTCTAATTTGTGTGAATTTTTTTCATATTCAACGTTTAAGTTGACTGAAATCAGCTATGAAGATTATTTAGATTGTTTATAATTTTTTTCAAGTTCAAATAATGAGTAGCTTCTTTGTAAGGAATATTTGTAGTGATTGGGGTCCTAAACGGCCCACTGTGTCAGGTATGTTATTTTGATTAAATGTGACCGTTAATGGTTACATTTAATTACATCTAATTAAGAATTGAAAAATAATTAATATTACAAAAGACGAAGTTCAAGAACAAAATAGAATTGAAATAAATCTTTCACCCAGTGTATTTGGAAGAGCTTCCCATATAAGTAATTAAATAACTAATACATTCTACGTCTGTAAAGTGAAAAATGAAAGTCAACGAAAGAAGTACAAAGTATTAATATCGCTGGTTATATTTTCTTATATTCCCTTATACTTCGTTTATCCCAAAATAAATATTCTAAATCTGTTAGGTATGTTTTACAAAACATCGTAAAGAAAATGTTAAAACGTCGCCATTGTAAAAACAGTTACTAGTAGTTTTAGTTTTCATTAAAGATCCGGAAATTTTTATAATTAAACAGCTCTTCATTTAATAGGAAAATTAAGATTTTACCTGTTGGACATTAGTTTAATTTTCAACCGGTGATCATTTTTACTATCACTAATTGTGATGTGATGTCATTTGAACGTGTTACGAAATAGATATCTACTTATATAATTATTTTAACATCATTATTTACGTTTTCACTTTGTAGCAATCGACTGAATATTGAATTCTGGGCAGGTATCGTGTAGCATGAAGAATTCGACTGGAAATGGAAGGAGTGTTGATCGTTACCATGGATACACATGGAGTCATTTTGACGTCACCTCACCGGTTGAAGGTTGAATAAAATTGCCAAAGAATACTGCTACTTCTTATTGCAACTATTTCACATTTCAACACGATTAATTTCAATACTACAAATTCAATTAAATTAATAATCCTAATCAAAACAAAAATGAAATTTTTCTTTCGATAATATTAACAAAGTGAATGCTCGTTAAGCTGTCAATGATACAAATTAAAGATTAAAGTGTTATTCTTAACTATCTGTATTTTGATTAATAACGTATTAAATACCTGTATTATTAACAATTAAAATAGTTAACTATCTGTATTTTCAATAGTCAGATAGTTTGATCACATATATCGATTTTAACTGCGATAGTTAATTTGGTAATAAAGTTATACAACTTTGAACGTGTACAATTTTTCTGTAGCATTCTGTAGTATTATTGCTACAAATTAACAATCTGTATTTTCAATAATTAGTGTAATAGACACATACCTTAATTCTTATTGTAAAATTCAACTTGTTAATAATGTCATAAAACTTTGAAATTGTACAATTTTCCTACAGTAATTCCAGATTTTCCATGTGCCCATATCAAATATTTCGATGTGTACACATAAAAGTAATTAATCTTTTGTCTTCTCGAATCCAAGGAACGGTGAAGTAACTGTCAATTATCGAAGTTGAATTACGACGTTAGGATACGTAGCAATTTCAGTCGTAATAAGAGTAAACACAAACTAGTGTTTCTTATCAGTTGTAATATCGCTTTATATGCAATATTACGCAATGAGTTGTATGCATCTGGTAGATGAGTGAAGGTTACGAGAAAATTGTTTTAACTATTATATGTTTCCCACATGATAGATATGACATATCTAACGATAGGTAGTCGCTAACTTGGAAATCTGCAGGCTATAATTGAATTCATTAGTGTTATAAGACTTCTATTCGATGTAGAAGATTACAACTTCCTGATTACTGTTCAAAATGTGATTATTACTAATTATAAAATTGTGGAAATAAGTAATAATTAATACTTATATCATAGAAATAAAGGAACTAACGAAGTTAAAGAATTTTATGTTTATAATCACATAACAGATATTCATTAAGTTGAAAGATATATTGGAACTACAATTGTTACGGATGAGAATAATTATTAAATTTAAAAGTTGATTAAAAATGGAATGTTTATAATTTTAGAAATATTTTAACTAGAGTGACTTTTGAATTTTTTTGAGTTTGAATAATTAAAAATTAATTTATAGAATTTAAGGGAATGTAGATCCTTTTAAGTTATTAAGTTTTAATATTTTAAAATTTTTAATTTCTATACGTCCATGTTTTTAAATTTTTCAATTCCTACACTTCCATATTTCTATACGTCCGAACTTCAAAACTTAAAAGTTTCTCAGTCACCAAATTTCTAAGTTGACTTTCTGCAGTTTTACATTTCTACATTTCTAAATTTCGAAGCACACAAATTTCTACACTTCCATATTTCCATTTACCCTAATTTCTAAATTTTTAAATTTCTAAATTCCTAAATTCGCAATTTCACAATTTCCCAAATTCCCAAATTCCTACTCTCCCAAACTCCTAAATTCCTAAATTCCTAAATTCCCAAATTCCCAAATTCCCAAATTCCCAAATTCCCAAATTCCCAAATTCCCAAATTCCCAATTTCCCAAATTCCCAAATTCTCAATTTCCCAAATTCCCAAATTCCCAAATTCCCAAATTCCCAAATTCTCAATTTCCCAAACTCCTAAATTCCGAAATTCCCAAATTCCCAAACTCCTAAATTCCGATATTCCCAAATTTCGAAATTCCGAAATTCCCAAATTCCCCAATTCCCAATTTCCTACTGTCCCAAACTCCTAAATTCCTAAATTCCCAAATTTCCAAATTTTCAAATTCTCAATTTCCCAAATTCCCAATTTCCCAATTTTCCAAATTCCCAAATTCCCAAATTTCCAAATTCCCAAATTCTCAATTTCCCAAACTCCTAAATTCCGATATTCCCAAATTTACAAATTTACAAATTCCGAAATTCCCAATTTCCCAAACTCCTAAATTCCTACATTCTTAAATTCCCAATTTCCCAAACTCCTAAATTCCGATATTCCCAAATTTCGAAATTCCGAAATTCCCAAATTCCCAAATTCCCAAATTCCTAATTTCCCAATTTCCCAATATCCCAAACTCCTAAATTCCTAAATACCCAAATACCTAAATTCCTAAATTCGTACATTCCAAAATTTCTAATATATTTCGATCTTTGTACCCTCTTCAAGTTACAATGTTATACATTACGCTCACAAAAGGCAACAAATTTTATGATACCGACAATATTGTCTAAATTAATACATTCTTATATACAAGTAATAAATAATATAAAATATTGGAGTATCGCGATATCCCCTCAGATGTCGCGAATTAATATAATTGTTATGCTTTTGTTTATACATCGCGGACCGAGAAGACGCGCATTTTCGCGCCAGTGCGAGTAAAGACGCTGTACGAAAGAAACATATTGTATAACACACATTTAATATATAATAAAACTGTATAAAACCAACATAAAATAACAAGCAATACAGAACGTAACATTATAATGTTAGAACGTTTATAATTCAAAAGCAAGACTTTCACAATTGTTTTTATATTTGTCTTGTTTAATATAAATTTTAAGTTATAAAGATTTATAAAGATTACAACAATTAATTAACTACTAATTTTCGAATAAACGCCTTAAATGAAATAATCTGTGGTATTAGTATGCCGTACTAGTAATGGCTATATCTACTGTGGCGGTCAACGTGTTAAGATTCAACATGAATGATGGCACATGTCTGAACTGATTTTGAGGACCTCATGCGGGGAAACTCAGACATTCCGGGCAAGGATTGGCGATCTTTATCTCTTCTATACAAGGAGAGCACTCATTTTCGCATACAACATTTCCGAAATTCTTACATAATTTTGAGGCAGACAAACATTTTCTGATGCTTTCATTTTAGTAAAATATTCTTCGTACAATTATACAGTTCGATACAAAGCCTGAGTTTGTAACTTATCTTTAAAAACTTAATAAAAAAATAGATTTTTTTACTTCCATTTTTGACTGTAAGAACACAATTATACATACATGTATTGTAAAATCCACCTCATGTATTTCATGTAATGTAAAATCCTTATTTGCATTGCATGTATTGTAGGATCCTTATTTGTTTTGCATGTATTATAAGATCCTTAATGTAATGTAAACATAAAATCTTTCTTTTTTAATGGGATCTATAATATTTGATCCTGAATCAAAATAATTGATTACTACTTGAAACTTACTCCATAAAATTTAAAGAAACGCTTCATAAAATATAGAAAAGCAATCTTTTGTGTGCGCAACCTACCCTTCAAAATGTGCAACAAAGAATATTGCATTTAAATTAGCAGAACAGTATCGACATATTCCTGAAGGTGTTTATTTTGGTTTATTATTTAATTCTCTTTGCATAAAGATCAGCTTTATAATCTCTCATCTTTCGAAGCATTTAATGATGAACTGAAAATTGTAAAATTTGAAATTGTACTTTTATTATTACGATAAAAATTATATTGTAAATTAATCAGTAAAACTAATTTTGATTGCAGCCTTTTTAATTTGTTGGACAGAATGAAAAAATATTGAAAAGGGTGTTACTTTTTATTATTTAATTAATATTTATGGGATATCTCATAAAAAATATAGGCTTACAAATGATTGATTGATTTATTTCTTTATTTTCTTTTGTTGGTTTGAAATAAATGTACGCCTGTATTATTAAACAGAGTAAAATTACTGGATTCCAGTTTCTTATTTTAAATTGTAGAAATTTCTAAAGTGTGGTGATCAAAGTATCTGTTAATTTTTGTCTAGGTTTATTTACTTTTTCTTTTTATTATTCTCAATTTAAGAATAATTTAAAAATAACATCTGTCCGGTAATTCTAGTGTTAATTAGTTATGTGTACGCATTACGATGAATTTGCTGAAATATGTATACATAAAGTCAATATCGTGTTGACTTCCGAAGAAATAAAACAATTATTACACGTGCTAATTTATTTTTTTTTTATCAGCAATTCTAATTTACAGATTTGTACGTAATATACCTAAATGCTTGAAAGATTTTTAAAATAACTGAATTACTAATTGTAAGTACTAAGCATTACCATTTACTAAACATTGTACATTTTACTTCATAATGCTAAATAACATAAAATAATATAAAATAATTGCAGAGTACGCCCGAAATAATTATAATACAAAATAATTACAAAATACGCCGAAATAATTATGATATAAAATAGATTATAATAGATTACAATAATTATAATAATAATTATTAATAATAATTATATATTTCGTTGCAACGTATTCATAAAAAGTATATTTACTTGTGTTATGTTAATTTAAAAATTCAGTCTCGTGTTCTGAAAGAAAATAAATTTTGATTTGTCACGTTTCGTGTTATTCATACTAACGACCGCACGCTATCATTTTTCCGAGTAAGCTAAATCGATATCGTATCACGTTATGGCAGTTAATTAGATTTTAATAAGAAATCAAATAAACATTTAACATTATAAATCTTTGCAACTGAAAATCATTTTTTAAATTACATTCAATCATTCAGTCAATGTAATAATTAAATGTTTGTACATAATAGTAGTTGTAGTGTCCTTGTAATCCTCTATTTTACTATTTTCTTATTTCACTATTTCACGATTTTCTTATTCTATTATTTTACTATTTTACTATTTTACTATTTTACTATTTTACTATTTTACTATTTTACTATTTTACTATTTTACTATTTTACTATTTTACTATTTTACTATTTTACTATTTTACTATTTTACTATTTTACTATTTTACTATTTTACTATTTTACTATTTTACTATTTTACTATTTTACTATTTTACTATTTTACTATTTTACTATTTTACTATTTTACTATTTTACTATTTTACTATTTTACTATTTTACTATTTTACTATTTTACTATTTTACTATTTTACTATTTTACTATTTTACTATTTTACTATTTTACTATTTTACTATTTTACTATTTTACTATTTTACTATTTTACTATTTTACTATTTTACTATTTTACTATTTTACTATTTTACTATTTTACTATTTTACTATTTTACTATTTTACTATTTTACTATTTTACTATTTTACTATTTTACTATTTTACTATTTTACTATTTTACTATTTTACTATTTTACTATTTTACTATTTTACTATTTTACTATTTTACTATTTTACTATTTTACTATTTTACTATTTTACTATTTTACTATTTTACTATTTTACTATTTTACTATTTTACTATTTTACTATTTTACTATTTTACTATTTTACTATTTTACTATTTTACTATTTTACTATTTTACTATTTTACTATTTTACTATTTTACTATTTTACTATTTTACTATTTTACTATTTTACTATTTTACTATTTTACCATTTTACCACTTTGTCATTTCTGCATTTTACCATTCTACTATTCTACAACTTTACAATTTTTTACAATAATCAATACACTGTTTCGGTGCTTCTGTTTTATATTATTACACTATACTACCATTCTGTTATTCTATTATTTTATTCTTTTATTAATCCACAATCTACCATTTTACTATTTCAATATGTGACTATTCGACTTAAACAAATAGCTGTTTGTACTTTTAAATTATAAGAATTGTTAAGATATTTTTTCAAGATCTTACATAATCGATTTCCCAAGTAGAACATGCAACAGGACGTATGAGTATTATTGCCATACTGATTCTATTATACTCGAAGAATTCAAAAATAGCTTGCAGACTTCCAATGAATTATACTGTACAATTATACAATTTGAAATACGAATTTTTTTATTTATATTATACTTACGACATACAGCGATATCCAGTACACTCTCTTTTTATTTTATAATACAAAAGAAATAAATACTCCCTATTAAAAATAACTTAACTTCATAACTTTAAGATTTTAAGGAGCTCTAGAAAGACATGGAGGCTCTTTCCACACACAACAGTACAATCACTTATATTACAAGTCGTTTCAAATAATTAAAACAACGAAATAAAATATCTTTCTGTATGCAAGCTAAGAAAGAATTACGAAGCAAACTGAAACTTTCAGGTACGTCTGAGAAATTTTTCACCTTTCTACTTTCTCCTGTAGCCCGCAGCTACTGCTACCAACTGTATAATTTAGTTTTAATTCAAACAGTATTAAAAACTTGTTAGATCATCGATGTCACACCCTCAGATGGATTATCATGCTTTTCTTGAGAAAAAAAAAACAAAGAAATGATAATTCAGGGACACAACAAAAAGTTACAAAAATTGATAATACGTTAGGTACAGAATATGTGATCTAAATCTCTACTTCAGATCTAAATTTTTACTCTAACATACAACTATTCTTAATGTCATATACTAAAAAAGACTACCTTACTAACATATAAACATAAAACGTATGTTGTTAAACTAATTCATTCAGAAATTGGTATCAGTAGCATTCAGATAATGGATTAGAATACAGATTATTAACAAATAATTAATAATCTTTAGAGTAACAACCATAAATTCACATTTACATTACTAAAAATTTGAGCAAAAATTCTTTTTGTTCATTTATTGCAATAATTACGTCCAGATATAATTATTATAACGTCATTGCTGCAATAAAAATGATTCGTTATTAATAAAATTAATGAAGTGTATTTATGATAGCTTGGATTATCCAACATGCATCACAAAAATATATACATGATGCAGCGTTTTGACATTTCATCATTTTCGTATAATTGCATTTCTCATTTCGCTAATTGACGGGTTTCGTTAATTAAAACGAACAGATTTTGTTAAATATCCATAAATACTTTAGGTAGATAGCTGAGCAATTCCAGAATAATTTTGTTAATGAATATATAAGCACTTGCAATATACATGGTGTCCCATACAAATTGATCAAGTTACAGCTTTAAAATTGTAAGATAAACAAAAATTTTATCAAAGAAGATTACACAGTGCAGGATACAATATCATATGGTGCATGTATTACCTCCGAGAGTGAAGGTGTTTCAAGGATTCCAAGGTCATTTCTATATTTTAAATGAAATTGCATATGTTAATCAATATTTCGAAATATTCTATGCAACGAATTATTAAAATACTTATGTTAAAGTGTGTTCATTCATAATCATTATTAAATCAACAAGAATATAATTGATATAAGATAGTAAATAATTTATACAAGACTTTTTCAAACACAGATATCTTAGTATTTCAACGAACAGAAAAAAGATTTATATCTAATTTTGAGCAGGAAAAAGTGTTCTGGCTTATGAAATTCTAAACGTTTCAAAGTTCGTATTTTAAAGACCGTACCAGTTGCGTGAGACAACCTGTACAATATAAAAGAAAATTGCTCAGCACAATAAAATACACGTTATCATAAAAAATATCGAGGTTTCTGGTTTCATTCGCGTTTTAAATTTCATTTTAATCGGCGCTGTATGCATATACCAGACGTTAATGAAATATTAGAATTTTTTAATTTCTTCAAAGATGAGTTATGTATAATATTTTAAATAGAAATATTTCGTGACTGTATTAATGTATCACTATCTCGTAGTAATTAAGGGTAACAACCAAAATGTTTATTAAAAAAGCGGTATCTCGTTTTTCTGCCACATTTTTTAGATATTTCAGCAACGCAAATAAATTTGCAGTAGAATCGTGCAGAAAGGGAAACAGTATACTTTCATTCCATTTTCGCAAGCTATACAGATATCAGTATATTTGTATGCGCGTGTGATACCCCCGGTACAGTGCCTCGTGATAGAACATTGACCCTGCCCAGTCTCGCGGCCGAGAAATCCCTCTAAACAAACGAAACTAGTGAAATTACAAGTTCTCCCTCGTAAACGAACACAAATTCATCGAAATAGAATTCGTTCTTAACCATCGTCTCAATTAATTGAAACCTAATCGACGTCCGAGATGAAACGAAAGTTACACAAAGTTCCATGTCAACTCGTAACCGGCATGCTGGTAATTTTGCTATGTAGAAAATATGGTGGTCCCACAGAATCAGTCAGAAACTTGCAAGGATTATGCTTGTCAAAAAATCAGCGAATATTATGGAGATTATTCGGTACTAACCTTCTCCGAAACACAGAAAGTGTTCACACCGAATGAAACGAGTTAAAATGATTTCTTCCATCAAGACAGAAATCCAACTTGTCGATTCCCATGGAGGTCGATCATTTTTCCATATCCGTGAGTTGGTACACAGCATCAACTGGATGAACCGGCACCTCACCACAGGCTATTTAAACATCCTACCGAAAGGAAATATTTACACACGCGGATGATTTATCGAATCGAGCGGGAACCGTTCGAGATGGTAGTTGGAAAATGAATCGCGCTCGCATCGTCGACGGTGATTAAAGCGTACACGGGCGCGATTCGGTAAGAGATACGGGGCTTCCCCTTTGTGAAAAGTGAAATACACCGTCGTCCATGCAAACAGTCGAACGGTGAGAATGGCACTGAAGGGAGTTTGAGAATCGAGCGTGGCTAAATTTCCGGACGCAGGGAGGCGCGGCAGTCAGGATAGCCACAGGTTGCGCCCGCCTCGTTCACGCAGGCCGGGCATCTTGGTTGATCGGGAAGCGGGGAGGATACCCTCTTTGCCGAAGCGACAGAAGGAGAAATCGATTAACATCCAGTACTACACGTTCTTTCTCGACGTTCACGGATGGAGCCTCACGATTTCGATCGCTTTGCAACAAGCTTGCTCTCCTAACGCTTGCTAATCGATATTGCACTCACATCTTTCCTTTTGTGAATGTAGGTCCCTGAATCTTGGGCTGGTTCAGATATTCTGATAACTTAAGTTTGAAAACGAACTTTCATTTCTATAACTCTATATACAATTATAAATAGTCTAGCTAATATTATCCTAATCGATGTCGTAGTTACATCTTCCCTTTTCTGAATGTAGGCCTGCGAGTCGTGGGATTGTTTAACTATTTTGGACAAGTTTGCTGACAAACTTTTGTTTCGACATCTCAATATTCTCCGTTTGTGTGAATGTAATCCCATGAATTTTGAGTTGATTGAGGCATTCTAATGATTTGGACAAGATTGGAAAAGAATTTTATATTTGTAGAACTAGATTTATAATTATAAACGATCTAATATTTTCGTGTGGATACTTGTTAATCGCGGTTGCAGCTATATATTTCTCTTTTCTGAATGTAGGCCTGCAAGTCTTGGGATAGTTGTACTATTCGAATGATTTAGACAAGTTTGCTGACAAACTTTTGTTTCGATAACTCGATAAATTTTGTTTCGACGATTTCTCAAAGAAATAGCTAATGATTCCATATGAACATTTGTTACTCGATATTACAGTTACCTTCGATTTGGACAAGTTTGGAAAAGAACTTATATGTATTTGCATAACTAGATTTATAATTATAAATGATCTAACTAATATTTTCGTGTGGTTCCATCTTATTGTTAGTAGTAATCCTAAGTTACATCTTTGATATATTTAGATGATTATGATCCATATTAAGTTAAATCTTTTCCTTCTTCGAATGTAGGACCGTAAACCTTAGCGTAGTTGAATTATTCGAATGGTTTGAACAAGTTTAAAAATAAACTTTTCATTTCGATTACTCTGTACATTTTATTTCGATAATTTTTCGAAATAGTAATTAACGATTTCATAAGAATGGTTCATAGACATTACAGTTACGATCTCTGTTTTTTTGAGTGTATGTCTGTGGATCTTGGGGAAGGTAAGCGCCTGGAATGACTTGTGTAAGTTTTGAAATGAATTTCTTAATTGGGTAACCCGGATATGTGATTTTAAAAAGGTTTGCTACATCATTCAGTGCAGTGCGTTTGAGATGTATCCAGATATGGTAGATATTCTAAGCTGTAACGGTGTTAGTGTTGGACAAATGGGGCACTTGCCCCAGTGCCCGCATTTAGGGGTTTCCAGTAATTAGACGTTCACATTTGGAAGTATAACAATTTTTAGACATGGAAACTTCGAGATTTGAAATATAGGGTTTGAGGATATGAAATATGAAAGACTTGGTAATTTCAGAATTTCTAAAGTTAGAAGTAATGACATTTGAAACTGGTATTTAGAAAATTTGATAATTTTTAAAAATAAAAGCGAAAAATTGGAAAAACCTGGAATTTAAAAAATTTGGTAATTTGTGGACTTGAAAAGTTAGAAACCTGATAATTTGAGTATTTGAAAAATTGAGTATTCGATCAATTGGAATTTTGTAATTTAAGAAATTCAAAAATATATAAATTTAGACATATTAATTTGACCTTGATTTGAAATTTTGAAAAAATTTTTTATAACAAAAACAAATTTACGAAATGACAAATTCTTAAAAAACATTCCGAAATTCTCAATATCCTAATTTCTTTTCATAAGAAAAAAATAAGGAAATGTATATAAGATATACTGGGATAAGATTTATATTTCACTTTTTCGTTACTTAATTATAATATTAATTTAATAAACAGGCATGTATGCGAACGCAAAATTAGAACCACTGCGTAGAGCATAAAATAGTTCAGTAAAATGGCAAATGTTATTTCATGTTTATTTTACTTTAATAAATTAAATTTTATTATAATAAAATAGACATTAACAAAAACCATTGAAAATTAAAATTCCACGTAGTTTGTAGCATTTTCACATCAAATATTAATAAACAGAAGCTTCAATAAAATTAGTATCATATGAGAAGTAAAATTTGATAATTAAGAGAGAGCAGAATTATAAATCATATTGTAATTAAAAAAGATTTTGGTGTTTAATCGTCAGTTTGATATTATCTATTTACATAACCTACAGGAAATAAAGACGGCGAAATCATCAATTTTCAAGATAATCCATTAGTTTTATAATAATTAATGTACATCGGAGTTATCAGAAGTATTACACATAGAAAAATTATACTAAAGAATTAAACTGAGGAGTTTGATCGTCACGTATGATTCACATATACACAAACATGTACTTATTACATGTCATTTTACTTACTTGCAGATGATTGTGTACGTGTTGATTCAACGCCAATAAGATCGACGATTTACCGATATGTTATCTACATTTCGATAAAAACAGAGTTCAGTACTCATTTGCTTCATACGCTTGTATGTATCGTCTGCTACCGCGTACAAAGTTCCTATCAATCTTTGCAAGATGATGATGGTAAGTAATAAAATATTTCTATTACAGTATAACACATTTTATTACTTCATTTCACATAGTTTCATATTTATGTTAGATGTATTTTCATCTCGGTTTACATGAAGTGGTTTTATTTGAACAATGGCACATACACACTGCTGGAGATCTTGCACTTTCAATTGTTGGAATTATTGCTATAGGTGTTATATATGAAGGAATAAAAAGCTATCGGTGAGTAGCCGTTTTTATAAATAAAACTATACTTATTTATAGTTTACACGCTACAGCATAGCGTGTATTACATTACACGAGTGATTAAGCATATCATCACAATTTTTCAAACACTTCCACGAATAAATACAATATTCTTTGAATACAAAAAATTCATTACTTTTACGATTTCGAATGACCAAGAACTTTTTCTACGTATCAATTATATTGCTTCTCTTAGCGAACTATAATTATACTACATTTTTCACTGCCATGATCATCGTATGTAACACATTTTATACACACTTAAAAAAAATACACATTTTTAATCACATTCGGGAATAATAAAAAAATCACTGAACTTTAAAAGAGCAGATATTAAAATACGATATGAACAAAATCAACAGTTCGTGAAATATTTCAAACTCGGAAATTTTAGCGAAAAATAAGTATTATTAAATTTAAAGTATCTCACAAACTGTTTATATTTTTTATTGTATCGTAATATTTCCTTGCGTAGGGTGTCCTTAGTATCGATCTACAAAAATGAATATACCATTCCATTCAAAAATGCCATGTAATCATTTAATGCACACATCACTGTATATGCAAAAAGTATTTACATGACCTTGCAAATCTGTGTACACTGTAAACCATTCATCTACTACTATAGTATTTATGTAGAAGTATAGTATAATTTATTTAATATTTTTAAAAATGTTCAATAAAAAATAATTAAATAATTTTAAACATTATGTTTGCAAAGACATAAATAATGTTTAAAGAAATTATGTTTAGAAAATTTTTCAACTTATGATATCCTCATTTTTGTATATTTTAAATATACAAAATTTTATATTTTAAATCCTACATTCTTTATTTCTGTGCACGTATTTTTTCGTATTTTGCGCACGAAATTCTTAGAATCATTACAAATGAATATACATACACAGAATTTATGAAACTCTTTCTATATTGCCATTTTCTACAATTTTTCATTTCAACGCCCGTTCATGTCAATATAAGAAAAGTATAACATATTTAATTCTTACATATGTTCTCTTTTAAAAGAATTTCGTGCAAAATGGTTTATTACTTTCTTTACACTCATAACAAATTGTAAATTCTTTACATTTTTATCCACCTTGAATTTGATCTTACTTAATTTCTCATAAAATTTATTGCAACGAAGCACAATATTAAATAGGAGCTAATGAAAATCTAAAACTGATGTAGAAAGAGACAATATTTTTGCTTTTGAAGCATAAAATTATTGAAGAGTATACTATATTTATATCTCTTAGATACGTGAAAAGTAAACTACTTTTTCGGGACGTGTGGATAATGTATTTTCATGGATTATAAATACGTTAATAAATCATTATACTCGTATATTTATGATCAAATTGTTCGCCACAGATATTTAGCTTACATGAATATGTCATGAGTGCAAAAATATCCGAATAAGAAAAATTGAGAGCAATACCGAATTACGACAGCCGAAATAAAATAAAATCTTTTACGTCACATATAAAAATGGTTAGGTTAGGTTATTTTTATAGTCCTTTATTAATACAAAGGCTAAGAAGTGGTGTACATTGTTGTCAAAAAATTTAAAAATATTATCATTGAAAAGGACATAATCTTCTTAAGCATATAAATGTTTTATTTTAAATATTCTTTTATGATTTTGAGATTTTAATTTTTTATTTGAAATATTCTTTTGTGTTATTGACATTTTAATTAAATTTAAATAGGCTTGAGGTGAATTGTTATTTTATAGTGAAAGACTATTGTTATTTCAAATACTTCAATATTTCAAATTCTCAAACGTTAAAACTTGTAAATTTAACTGTTTGATGTTATAAGTTTTAAAAATGAGTTAATCTGAGAATTAGGAGATTCAAAATTTAGGCACCAGAAAATTCGAGAGATTGAAAATGTGGAACTCTGGGATTTGGAAATTTAAAGAATTGCGGATTTGAGAATTTGGAAATTTAACTAGTCTGTTAATTTATTTGCGGAAATGGGGATTTAGGTATTTAGGAATTTGAGGATTTGGGGATTTGGGGTTTAAACGATTTGAGGAATTGAGTGTTATGGATTTGGGAATTTTGAGATTTGGAGATAAGAAGATATGGAGATTTAAGGATTTAGAAATTTGAGAGTTTCGAATGTTTGGGAATTTAAAAATTCGAATACTTAGAGACTCGGAAATTTAGATATTTGAAAATTAAGAATTTAGTGTCTGGAAAATCGGGAAAAGTTTGGAAATTAGAAAACTTAGAAATCTGGAAATGGTCATTGAAATTTGAGAGTTAAGGAATTATAAAACTTAGGAACTTGGAATTTTAAATATTTAGAAGTTAGAAAATTTAAAAATTTGAAGTTTTGGAAATTTAGGACTTTAAGATTTAGAAATTTGGAAATTTGAAAATTTCAGAATTTAGCACATTGCAAATTAAGAATACTTGCATAATAACAATTTTCAATTTTTATCACTACCTCATGCTAAATAATACTTGATCGTGAACATTAAATTGCAGAATTAAATTGCAATTCTTTTTCTTACATGAAAATATATTTTGCATATCAGCCGTACTTTTTGAAGAATCATCGTCACATTATATGTAATCTGTTTAGATAGTATTATTTATATACATTAGTGCAATGTTTTTAATAAAATTGCAGTGTATATATTATGAAACTTATTTTTGTTAAAAAAGTAAAAAATGTTCCAAATATTTTTGTTGACAGAGCTCCTTCAGGAATCTCCCGTTAAAATTTTAACAAAAAATTTCGAAAATTGCCGAAATTAATTCTGTGAGCCTGCATACCAACCAAACAATAATGATTTAGATTCCCCAATTAGTAATTTAACAAATAAAATAATTTCTGAAACATTCAATATGGATTTATTAATAAAGAAAATTGTTCTCTTACAAATTTTAATCATCAAGAAGTAGGTTACATGAAACTTTAAACGCGTTTTTAGATACCTGAATAACTGTTTCAATTTTTAATCAGTTTTTTCCACATTTAATATACATGTGGTAAATCGAGCTATTTAATTAAATGAACCGTTAATTTTGAAAGTGGTGCAAGTCAATTTAAAAAAAATGAAGATAATGACAATAGATTAATATGATATTTTTACATGTAAGCAATCTGTGGTATAAAATATTCAAATTCATTAATATTTGAGCGATGTTAGTTTGGGATATTAACGGTATTGGAAAGATGTCTATTTCGAAAGTGGTGCAAATCCACTTTAGGTTACAATTATTTTTAGCCGAATATATTACGGTACAATTTAACTCCAATAAATTTCAGGAATACTGACATACTGTGAAAAACTATAAATTGTATATTATTGGTGGCATAACCTCAATATGAGCGAGGATTGTAGATCTGTCTAGGTATCATTGTTGACTTCTATTATCAGCTTGTAAGTTCTAATTTAGATTCTAATAAATACTCAACAAAGCCGACACGGTTCTTATTTTTGTATCGGTGCACAATGCTCCTTAACAATTTCACTGTTACCTGAAAATTAATTACGAATCGTGGTTTATTTTATTAAAAAGAAATATGGTTCAAAATGATTTCAACGAAAATTATTACTGCGATGCATCTGAAAGTGAAGCTGGTAGATAATAATAAAAAAATGAAAATACTTTTCTGGGCAATAACGCCACTCCAATGTAATCCTCATTTCCAAGGAATTTTATTATTTTTATTATATTTATAGAAATAGGATCCATGAGAGTTGATAATAAAAGAAGAATCTTGGAATCAGGATTTGAATATGCAGAATTCGGACCAAATAATTAAAAGAAATTAAAAAAAGAATAACCGAACAACTGAAATATTATTCATTTAAATAAGGACTGCAATTCGTTCATTTTGAAAGGCAATTTATTTTTCAAAATTTAGTCATTTTGAGGTAAGTTTATTTCGGTGAAATAAAACCTTTATCGTTTTTAGCTTGCATTTTAAACTCTATCGGATAATAAACATTATCTAATACCACAAAACACACAAAAATTGTCTACTACTGTTTACCAACGTTTTTCAATTTATTAAAATGCAAACCGTATCTTATAATAACAAAAGATGGACTTGCCCTACTTTCAAAGTAAACGACTCACATGTTTAATTTTCACAATTTTCGTTCGTTAATAAAACAGCGAATTTTTATATAAAAGCCATTCTTTTAATTGTTTTAAAAATTCGACCTCGGTACATCGTAATCGATACGATAAAACTGGAATATGTTCCATTTATCATTTTTAAATCAGACCATTGAGAATGTGAATCATGCAGACAGTACAGCCATACTCGTGCTGTATGCATGTATAAAAATTAATTTACTGGCAATGTTCGTTCATATATAATTTAAACAATTTTTAAAATAATGTACTCCATATGCTCCTACTTAATTTAGAAAAAGTTAAATCAATTCAATGAACAGGTTTTTAAATACATTTTTAAGTACATTTTTTTCATGGTACTGAAATACATACTATTTTTAGAAAATATTGATATACTATTCACTTATCTTTTTTCTTTTTTATTTAGCGACCATCTTTATGCTGCTACTGCAAAAGCTCGGAAAGTGGGACAACAAAGATCTAGAATGTACGTATTTTTATTCTTTTTTCAATTCCAAATTTATATTTAATCCACACGTAAATTCATTTTAAAATGATTCAAGGAATTCATTCGAATCATTATTTCAAACTACCTATACACTTTTCGATGTCTAATATTTTATTGAATATACAAAAAAAAATAATATAAATGACGTCAGTTATAATATTTTGTTCGTAGTTTTGTTTTTAAAATATATCTCTGGTATTAAATATACAAATACTCGTTTTTTCAAATATTTTAAATTAGCACATTTTGTCTGCTATTTTATCA
Source organism: Megachile ligniseca (assembly GCA_945859555.1). Classification (NCBI taxonomy): domain Eukaryota; kingdom Metazoa; phylum Arthropoda; class Insecta; order Hymenoptera; family Megachilidae; genus Megachile; species Megachile ligniseca. Next base: position 2,069,663 of record OX243785.1, read on the forward strand.
CAGAAATAGTGATATTTCTTAATTGTGTTGTACTTATCTTTTACATAATTATTCTACGGAAAAATTATAATAATAAATAATAATGTAATTTTATCTCTCTGAAGTTCCTATTGTACAAGGTATAGTTTACTTTGTATTTAAATTATTGAATTTTGATTTTGGCAGTGTATATTCTTAAAAAAGTTGAGAATTACTGACTCCACCGATTCCGAAACTGTACTCTGAAGATTTTAATTGTATGTCACAAATAAATAAATATTTTCAGTATATTAATAAAAGTACTTTGTTTCAGAGCATTGCTGTTTTCTTCTACTCACACCATTCACACAATTCTCCACGCATGTCAGTTATTCATAGGATACGTTCTTATGTTAATTTTTATGACATACAATGTTTATCTCTGTCTCGCAGTAGTAATAGGTGCAACTTTAGGCTATTGGCTGTTTTCTTCTAATAAGTCGAACAGTGAGAATATCGAGTGCTGTTTGTAAATTCTACGGAAAAGTTATTCCGACGAAATTGTGGTTGTGAAAATAGTTTTAAATTCCACTTAGAAAAGTATGATTTTATGTAACTTATGATTAGAGTAAGGGACTTTGTGTAAAGCAGTATATTCGAATATATGCAAAGTATATTCGAAATATATCTGGAGTAAATACAGGATGACAAATACGTACTTTTAGGAAAATTATAAACTTTATATTATTTTGTTTTATCGACATTCGTGGAACATTAAATATAGAATGTAACCTGAGAACTACAAGTAGTTCTGTAATGCTAATCATTTGTTACATTATACTACAAAAGTATTATAACAAGAATACCATGAAATTATTAAATTTTTAATACACGAAACAAATAAAATATTTAACTTTTTAATGTGTGTTTATTTAATTAAATTCTTTATTATACAATAGCTAATCCAAGTGAATATATAAGTATTAAAGTGAAATATTATGTACTCACATGTGTAAATTCACATGTGGTTAAAATAAGTGTACATATATCTTTGCTCTAAATAATTAATAATAATCTCACCAGGACTCTTTGTAAAATACAAAGAATATATCTGTATTATATTGTGTATATTTAATAAATATTATTTTTGTAAGTTTTGTTACAATAAGTAAGTTATTTGCATAATTCATTTAAGGATTACGATTAATCTTAACTGCGATTACTAATTGAGATTATTATTATGAAGATTTGCTAAAATTATTTAAGGAAGTATTTTGATGACTAAACTGAAAACCCCAGACACGAGCAACATTGTTACTGGATTAAGTATACATTAAAGCTACAATGTTGTTTATACCAGGTGTCGAGTTCATACAATGAAACAATTGCAGATATTATCTAATCAAGTCTTCTTATCGTCACATACAGCTTAATCATTTCTAAGAAATAACGTAAACAAGTACGTTTTTTGACTATGTTCTTGAATTTTATTATAAAAAATCTGTAATACCAAAATTGCATTGCTTTTGAAATTTTATAAAATGTTTGATTATAGAATCTGCTACCGCATTTTTACCTTACTCAAATTAAATACTGATTCATTTTGTGTTCATAAATTCGGAACATATTGAAGTTAAGAAAAATTATACATTTTTTAACTATTGCTAGGATGTTGTGTTATTCTGTACTTAACAGAACGAAAAGAAATACGATAAACTATAGAGTGAGTGACACATCAACTTAACACTCTATTTCAAAAGGGAAAATTTATTTAACAAGTAAACAGTTTAGATTAACAAAGTTTTGTATTAACAAGTTTCTGTTAACAAATCGTGAAAATTCATAGAGATAGCAGAATAAAGTGAAACAGATATTTCAGTTAAAAATCTTTAATAATGAAATATGTTTTCAAAATAACAAAAAGTGGTAACAGCAGTACTGCATGTACCAATATTAATTTGACATATTATAAAATCTTTGACAAATACCAAAAATCGCCACCCATAACATTTTTATCAATTGAAAAAATTAACCAAACGATTGAATTTATAATCGCACAACCTTAAAAATTAAATACTCTATATTAAAAAATAATAGTCATCATATATTTCTTGTGAATATTTTCTAAAAATTTTACCCATATTCCGTTTATAGGCTAGGTAGGAAATGCCATGAAAATGGTAAAACATGTTTTTCCGACCACTAGTTCTAAACAGATATTAGTTGACTTTTTTTTAATGAACGACATTATAAAATCACTTCAACGGTCATAAACGTAGCCCAATCAAGTTATACATAGATAGAAGTCACTGTGGCGTCACACTCACATATTAAATAAGCTAAAAATGCTCAACTTTAGATATACATAACTTTATAACTGGATTCCTAACATTAAATCTTACATTTTTTTATTGTAGACATCACAAGCTATTATATGATAAAAAAGTAGTCAACAATTTTGTGTGCCACAAAGTAAAGTTTAACCTCATTCTTTAGTCCGTTAGTATACATCATTGTCTCAGCATTAAAAGCTCTCACTGCTTTTCTGTTACGTTTTCAGTTCATTTTTTCTTTAATTAATTTAACTAAATGTTCAACACTGGTCATCGATGACTACCATCGACTTGATCTGGAATCGGAAGTTCTGTTCTATTGAAGTGTACCTCTGACATCAGACAACTCTGTTACTGTCAGTTTCGAGTAATTTATCATGGCTACTTCAATATGTTTTCAGAATGAAGACGATGTTCGAAAATGGGTCACTTACTTTATCGACTTCGTTCTTTACAATGAATAGATCTTGCCACGGTGACATCCACTGCTTGAATGATGACAGGTGCTAATGGAATTCAAAAAACAAATATAAGAATTTAATAAGCTTAATTCAAATAATGGTATACATTAGAAATTGACACTTTTATTTTCAGTCAAGCTTCCTATTAAGAAAAAATAGGACTTTTTTTAAATAGTGTGTTGTTCAAAAATTATTCACTCTAGTATTAGAGTTTATAATTATTTTTGTTTTCTCTTTTTGAGTCTTCAATTTTCAAACTTCGTTCTTCATTCTGCAGTCTTCAAACTTCATCACCTTTCACTTTATTCCATTTTTGTTTTCAGATGAAGATCATGTTTTATCTTGTCCGAGATGAATTATTGGTTCATGTACTGTAGGTATCTGGTATGTTGGCATGTGAAATAATAGGATTTATATTGCTTTTGGCTACCGACTTACCAGATGCTTGCAATACCACTATAATATTGTTAAGAAATTTGATGTGTCTATTACTTACACAGAAGCTTTCAATTTTCTTTTTAATAAAGCAGTAAAAAGAATGCGATAAATAATTACAAAATCTTTATATTAACAAATTTATTTTTATAACACGTAATTACAATTTATTTATTCACATAGTATGCTAAAAACAAAATTTCTCTTCATCTATCATTTCATTTTATCTCTGTTTCCTCTATTTTATGACACAAAGACAGGTATAATAAATTTAATTTCTTTTAATTACATAAAATATCAAGCAATTTACATTTGTAACATTGTAAAGGAATATAAAATTATTCTTATATTAAAATTAATATGAATAATTTTAAAATGAAACAAATTTGTTATTTGTTAAAAATTACCCATTTTTGGTGTACAAAAAAATTGCCATCTGTGACAAAAATTTAGAGTCCAGTGTTTACGCGTATTCTTGCTTTATCTAGTTTGAGAAATATCACTTACTTTCGTTAAGTGTAAGTAATAAATAAATAAATAAACAACAATATTAGTATAAACAGTAAATATATGTATTAATAACAATATTGTTGATAAGTAGTAAATAAACGTAGATAATATCGATAGATATAAATAATAAATGAATAGGGATACTTTCGGTACATATAAATAATAAATAGTTAAACAGCGATATTACGGATAAGTATAAGTAATAAATAAACTATAATAAGAAATGACCCACATTTTCTTTACTAAGATTCGCTCATAGAGCTTGTTGTTTTTGCTATCGATTATTCTAAGCTCGGTACAGGAAATCCTGTCTTTAGCAAACATTTTATATCGGCATAACAAGCATATCCGAAGGTGTCGGAGATTGGACGACGTCCTCGTTAAAATTCTTAACGAGGTGACTTAATCGTTTGTTCAAGACACAACCACCTTCTCGACTTGAACGACATTTGTTCTACAGAAACTTGGTACGGTTGCTTGTGGAGAAAAGAAATCATTAAATATGCATGTATCTATACACGCTGAGTGATCAAATTTTTATAACCGCTGTGGAAGTTTCACTTAGTTGAACCTGAATAAAATTAAAAATATATTATACATATTTAAAATGACATCTTTGTTATTGCAACAAAATATTATGTTAAGTTAATACTATTGTACTTTTTATAGGTTAAGTTAATATTATTGTAAGCTTTTATAGGTTAAGTTAATATTAGTATGCGATTTTATAGGTTGTAGCCATAGTTGGATGTCAAGAAAAGATAAAGGTTTCTCGAGGCATATGCATTTGTGAAAAGAAGAATTTATTTGAAGGATTAGGAGTAGAACATGACTTTACACAGTACATACAATTTCCCAAAACAATTTTCTCTTTACATGACTATTCAATCAGGCGTCCATGAGTAACTCTGTTTTCTCCCGTTCGATTGGCGTCCAGGTATTGTCTCCGAACTCTCCATACCGAACAGGCGACCAGGAATTTCGCAGGATATTTTAATCTAAGGATAAAATATAAAAATGTCACGTTATAATAAATTCATTTTTCCTACTCTCAAACAGTTAAATATTTCAAAAATATTAAACGTGAAACGTTAAACAATTCTCCCTTAAAAATATTAAAAATTTCTCCCTTAACAATTTATACAATTATTTATAATACTTATATAATATAAAGTTTGAACCAAATGTTAGGTTGGGCTAGGTATAGAATCGATTAATAGGTGATTTTTCCACATCTCTCTTTTTCCTAACACATGCTAGAAACTTGGCAGAATGCAGACTCATTATTAGAAACAATTTCACTATATCACCAAACACATTAACCATCGATCGATTACTGGTTAAATACTATACTGGATTCTTATTGTTTCCGAGATAATGTCACATATTCATTTCGGTCGTTCTGCCCGCTGTTCGAAACCAGAGTCGACGAGGGATCAACAGTTATCGCGCGCCCCTTTCGTTTCAGCCCTATTCATCCACTTTTTTCTTGAAACACACCCTCTCAACTTCACCACATCCACCTACTGTGGGCGGCTTTTGTGCATTAAATCTTTTGAACCCGATAGTCCATAGAGATTGCAATTCAACGGTTCGCGGTCGTTCGCCTTTTTATTTTTTATCTTCTGCTTATTGTTACAACTTCTTTCCTTTCTTCTTTTTGGAACAGAGCCATGGGAGAGTTGTGGCGCAACACATAATCTGTCGATTTCCCCGAATACTATGTAACTCATTCGCGATGTACAAGCAAGCTGGGTGGAGAAAATGTTTCTCGAGTGCAGAGTACGGGAATTTTTTAATTCAGGGTTGGGAAATTTGAAAATTTAGAACTTGGAAATTTAGCTTAAGTATTTAGAAAATTTAACGTTTGGGAGTTTCGAAATTTGTGAATTTAGAGATTTAGGTGTTTAGGAGATAAAAAATTGGAGAATTTTAGTATATGCGAATTTGCAGGTTAGGAAATTTGAAAATTTAAAAGCTAGAGAGTTTCAGAATTTGTATATGGGAATATGAGAATTTTAGGGTTGTAGAGTTTGGAGTTTGTGGAATTTAGAGTTTTAGACATTGAGAATTTCAGAATTTCAGAACTTCAAAATGTGAGAATTTGTATATTTGGAAACACGAAAACGCGCCCTAAAATGAAATTTAACCCTTAGGCGAATAACATCGAGTCAGACGCACATTACAACTCAAATATGACAAAACGAAATCGTATTTGCATAAAGATCGAGTTTTAAGTGTGATACCAATCGCAGTTTGCATAATTAAAGATTGCTAAATCCAAAACATACCTCACATTTCAACATTCTTTATTTACCTTAACGCTGCAATAATAATTAGGCAGCTCTGACTGACGCACCTGCCGAAAAACTTGTAATCTAAGGGGTTAAACGAACTCTAAACGTTACGTTTAATATTTCCACACCATATACAAGCTCTCGCCCTGTTCTGCGGGTGGAACTCTGCAGTTTGCACGTCGATCAAAGGAAAGTTTCGTACGGGAAAGAGAATGGTAAGCCGATGGATCGAATAAACAGAGAGAAATCATCCCCATCCATCGAGACGACACATAGATGTACGCGTGTGTAACTGGTCGATACTGGCGTCGGCTGCTAGTAAGCTTTATATTCCCCTTTTACGCACCGTCCCTTGAAACGCCCTTCGCTTTCCCTGTCTGATTCAACCTCCCCTAGCCCCGATCCACCCTTAATAATATCGTGTAACTGCACAAGTAATCTGCACCGTGTTGCTTAACCGGCAGTGCCCTCCTTGTCGTTAATGTAATCAGACAGATAACGAGCTATTCCACTAACCAGATTAAGACAGCATGTACCCGATCGAGTTCGTCTTTACGACTCAATCAGTTTGTAACTTCGTTTTCAACTACGATTGCGTATGTACATTGTACGAGTGCCTACTTTATATCGGTACTGGTTATATTGGGTCGTTCGGAAAGTTCGTAGCGCTGCGGCGATGTGGAGGAAGGATGTTCTATCACTCGCGTCCATATGCTCATTCGAGGAAGTTTTATTGGATACATATTCTATTTATGTATTCGGTGATTAAACGTATTTTACAGGTTTAAACGAACCTTAATCTCAAATTAAACATGTAAGACTAGTAGTATGCTTGATTTGACGTAAACTGAAAGTGTAAATATTGGTATACTTTGTATATGAAGGGGTTTTAAATTTTTACAAATTGTTTGAAACTTTTAAAGGTATACGGAGTGTTTTATAACTGGAGACAGCTACTACAATTTTTTTGTATATTGTACAATAGGAGAAAGTTGTTTTCAATATAATGCATACTTCAGTGCAACGTAGTCGTCCTTTGAATGAGTACAATAAGGACACATATGTAAACTTAAACTTCTCCAAGTTCTGATATTTTTATGGAACCAAATTCGTAAATTTCTAGATTTACAAATTTCAACGTCTCCAAATTCTCAAATTTTCAAATTTCCAAATCCATAAATTCGCATTTTCAAATTTTCAAGTTCACAAGTTCTCAAATTCCGAAATTCTTAAATCTCCTAAATTCTCTAATCTTGCAAACTCCAAAAATCGTACGCTTCAAATATTTAGATACTGATTCCCTAGATCCCCACATGTTTAAATCACCATATTCCAAGATTCTGACAGTCCTAAATTCTAATATCTGTGGACTCCCAAATCTTCATATATCTTATGTTTTCGCTTTATATCACTAAATTTAAACTTTATATCACTAAATTTCCATATCCCCAAATTCCTGAATTCCTATATCAGAAGATTCTCAAATCCGAAAGTCCCTAAATCGCACTGCTCCAAATTTTGAAATTACATTCAAATGCTTAAATCCTCAAAAATCCCTAAAAATCAAACTGTGTGGAATTCAAACACTCCAATACCCTTTTTCTGCGCCATATTTTTTCCAGTAAAGCCGTATTCGCTCTGGGTTGTACATTCAAGTGCAAATCTGGTTTCCATAGGAAAAAATGATAGCAGAGAGGAACAGATCCCTAGCACCTGTAACAATATCCTAACATTGTCAAGTATAGTGCTTTATTTAAAAAAGACACTTTCTAAATCAGTAAATAATAACATTTTCGCATATACATTCTCACTTCCGAAGGTAAGCTGTTTCAATGCCTATTTTACGTTTAACTTAACGTATTTTGATAATTGAATTTTACATTTAAATTTACAGTCACACAAAAGTATTGTGGAGATTTAATATGTTAAAAAGATGTAAGTGACAGTAATTTATTGTAAAATAATGAATTTATAAAGTTGGAAGCATTTGAACGCCTCATTCTTATTGTTGCATCTATTTTAAAATTTATATTCTCGAGCGCGCTGTCTGAAAACCTCACTGCTATCGCCATCTAATAATAAGATGTAGAACTATCGGAATAAAAATTAGTGTTTCTTCGTAAAAAAATTATTTTTCCATTCTATTGACGATAAATGACCAAAAAATGTGCACATCAATTAACAATTTTTATTTAAAATATTGCTTTTCTTCCAGTAATTTAAATTAAACAAATTTGCTTCTTTGACACTTAAACATAAAATACTGCATTCTAACTAAAAATTAATTATTTGATTGATTGATTACATTAAAAATAGTTTTACATGTTTCCACTATGATAACTCATTTCTACCTAACTACTTACAAAAAAAATACCACAATTTTCAATAAAAGAATTTGGCGAAAAATGAGAAAACCAAGATGCTCCGATTCCGGCCAAATTTTGTGGATAAACTTATTTTTGCAATAGCAAATATTTGTGAGAATGGTTTTTGAAGACCCGAAAGAAAATGTTCTGCCATTTTTATCTCATTCCTTATAGCATTCACGAAATACAGTATAATGCACATTGTACTGAATACATAATCCGCATCTTCGGACCCACAAAATATATTATAAACAGCGACAATTCAATATTAGTAAATATTTAACAAATACATAGCATATTAATCAATAAAATCAATATTAATTGAATTTTTACGAAAATAGAACAAATGGCGCCATTTCTCTGGCGTACACGGTGAACTACACGATGATAAAACAGTAGTTTTATTAGTTACCACTCAACGCCGCTAGGTGGCGCCAGAAGTACCGTTTAATATAGTTAATTGTAGCCAATGTAGCCAATGTAGCCAAGGTAGCCACGCTTGTCTATCATCATTCTTTCTGGAATGTACCTCTAGAAAATAGTTTTCTATCTTATCGACGGTTTCTGTCAATCTGTTCGCTTTCAGTTTGGAGGAAAACATCGGAATAAGTCCAATATTACCGCTGAAGCACAATATGTATAGTGGCCGGACTGTTCTGAACACAATCCAGATCTTCGGATCTGCGGAATACACTTTGCAAACAGCATTTTCATGTTGACAGTGTATACATTAACAATATTTAATAGAACTACATGAATTATATGTATACGTTAGTGTGTATATTTGTTTTATTACTTTAATGAATATACATATTTGATATCGTCTAATAATTGGGAAAAGGGGTCTACCCTGGTCCTTTTTAGTTGATACCGCCACAGATACTCACACATATGATCAACGAGCGTATGTTCTTTAATGCCACCTCTAGTTAAACGTACTCGTAAAGCACGCCACGATGACTCAATAGTTTGAGTATAAGCTCCACTTTTCGGATCTACAAAATTTGTGAAATGATTTACCGTTAAATGAACGTAGCCATATTCGGATAAATTTGTATAACCCTTCCAGCAGTCGGTATGAATTTCTGTACCTATTGCTACGTGTTTTAATATTAAGGCAACAAGGGTACGTTCATCTCGTTTATTGTCGGGACAAATTTCCAACGGAAATTACATCCTCCACGCTCTATCATACCTATTGAAAATTTTAAATGTAAAATGAGGAACAGAAATCAAGTACAAATATAATGGAAATATACAGAAGAGATGTATAAAGAAAGAACCATACCAAGTACCCATGATCCTTCACGCAAACGTCCTCTCTCAAATTTTCGGCTACCAATTTTGCATTCATCAATCTCTACTACTGTCCCTGGACCACCGATTAGTCCGTTCATTTCATGTTGCCTATCAAGAGCTATTGCACATATTTCTCTGCATAACGTAAATTTGTTCGCAATTGTTTCGAAAGAAATTTTCTGATTTTCAACAATACTGCATTCATGCCTTGTTTGTTCATAAGAGAATTCCCATGCAAACGCATACGTTAGCAGTACACAACTTTGAAGACTTAGATGAGAGTGGTCAAACCTATTAAATAATTTTCACATAAAGAAAAAATTTAACTATTGGAATAAATGTAATTCAAATTTATTATAGAAATGATATACTAAAAATGATAATAATAACCAAGTATTATGGAATATGGAAATATGGTGATCATATTTTCCAGATTTGTAACACCGAAAAGAACCAACGTTTCCCATTGTTTCAACGTAAATCATCTTCTTCTTATGTTTTGAACACCATTTTTCACGTGGAACCAATTCTATTTCTTTCAACCACGCGATTGTTGATTGCGGATCACATAATTTCTTCCCAAGAGAAAATATATCCAATTGGTGCGACATTTTAAATAAACAGCTTCATAAACAACAGGAAGCGAAGATCAAGCATACGACACTCTTGAGAAGTATTTAAAAGAACGAAGTAGCAAAAGATTTAGCTACTTTCGAGGACTGTACGTGTCTTATCTAAAAGTAACAAATTTGATACAGTTCGTAGCTTTCTGGATTTTCGCACTGGCACGCACAGCCGATTCATTCACTCAGTCCTGTACGCAAATGTTTGGGTTAATAAGTTGGAGATACAACTTTGGCGATGTGAAATTCCGATCTGCGATCCTTGAGTTGGCACCGAAAAATTGTCAATGTCCCCAAAAGCCCATTCAAGCGGGTGTCTGCGGGCAAGTTTCCCAGGAAGCAAATCGCAATCATTTGATAGCATAAAGGTATAAGTCTTTGAATGCACTGCAAACTTCTCGTTGTAAGTGCGTAGATTATAATGAACTGAAAAATGCGAGTATTGGAAGGCCACTCAACGGCGAAGACTCCCCACCTTCACGAGCAAAGCGACTGTTGTGCAATTTAGCGTCAATACGATATTGCACTAACAAAGTTTCTTCCTATACGAAGTTATATAAGAGACGATGAAACTAATCATGCGGTGGAATCAGTTATTGATAGCACTTTGGAACTGCAGAAGCATAAAGTCCCAGCGAACAGAAAAGGCCAAAGGAAAACGAAATTCTTTTCGAAAATACAGTTGCATGATAAGATAATTTTAACAGAAACCTAGCTAAAGCCCTACTGCCAATTTAAAATTGAAGGTTTCAGAATAATCAGAAATAATCGGGAAAATATGACGAGTGCGAAAATACAGAAAGCTGAAGTGAAGGATTTTTTATTTCAAATACTTAGTCAATTTATTATGAACTGTCGAAATACTGTATGTTCGGTGTAGTTTTTGATGCTGGTGGCAATATACTGTCAATATATGTATATATTGTCAACATGCTGTCTGCAATGTGCATTTCGCGGGTCCGAAGATGTGGATTATGTGTTCAGAACAGCCTGGCCACTATTCTGTGCTTCGTCGGTAATATTGAGAATAACATCGGAACAGTAAAAAATTTTCGTTCGAGTCGCCAAGAACCGTCTTCACAGACGTTTCCTTTTGAAAAGAGGAACTTGTTTGCAAAATTTGGCCAGAATCGGAACATGACTGTATTCCGAAGTATTGCCAAAAATTACACTCACTGTACTTTTGTCGATAATGTAGGGAATGACAACTGGGTGAGAAAAATGAAGTTAGTCAAAATCTGAAAAAATGTAATTTTTCACTTATTTTGATTTATATTAATTAATTTTACTATAATGTGAACGAATTTTTGAAATGTATTCATGGCTTAAATTTGTAATAAAATTATGTAGTCACCATATGGTTCAAAGTTCGGAATACGTTTATTTTAATAATGGTGTAAATCATTTGTTTCTTCATAAGTTAACTATTTGTTAGGAAGTAGATTTTTTGTTACGCCATCAGATAACGTATTAAAGTCATAACGCTAATTCCTTTTTCAGTATCAAGATTTTGTTTGAAACAAATATTAATTTGATTCATTTTTTCTTACAATTTTAGTTAAACTTGTTATTGGAAATAAATTATTACCTCTTAAATTACTTCTTTATTTACCACTTCAGTTCTGATTTCTACTTGTAGGGTTTTAGTATAAAGAAATAGTTACTTTACTTGCGTACTTTTATCGGGTTATCCCCAGTTGCATTTTATTATATTTTTTACGGAAATGGTAAACTTCCGAATAGTCGAACGTTTCGTTCATGCTTTTTGTAAGCTCTCTATCCGAAACAAGAGGCTATGAAGCCGCAGACAGCTGATTGGAAATTTTTTTCCATGCTTGTGTGCAAATATTCCTGTGTTGAATAGAGTTAAAACAAACGAAATATACCATTTCAAAAGGAATTTCGAAAGCTTTTCAATCATATATGCGGCAATATCTTTTTATTTTGTTTGAAAAATTGAAAAACAAAACCAGTACGAAAATTCATTCGACAATTGATTGGCAACTATTTTCCACAATTTTCTACTCAAATAATTTCTTTCAAAATGAACGTACCAAATTTTTTATATATTAAAAATTAATATGTTAAATACATTAAATATTGAACATATCATTTGCAAATGTTATTTGAAAAATCTGTAAACCGTATGTAAATACATTGGGAAATCAAATTTCAATAAGAAAAATCATCTGATAAATAGTAGTAGTCACCATTTTGACCTTGAAGAAAACTAGATTATTTTTAGCCAATTTAATTTGTTGATTACAAATTGGACCGTGAAAATGACATATAAAAATTTCTAATCATTTTTTGTTTAGCAGTTTCACTAATGTTATAATAACGTACTATTATTATCCTTACTAGTCTATGTTAGAAAAGAAAAAAATTTTCCAAAATCTTTTAATAAAAATAGAGAAAATAGAATTGTGATTTTACAATTAATTTCGTTGAATATAATGTTCAATTTGTAGGGAAGAATTATTTTATAAAGATAAATGTATTCATAAAATTACCATTCTAAATCATAGAAAGTACAACAAAACAGTGGTAGAAATAAAATCCTGAATGAAATATATTCTCGTAAGGCCTATGTTATTCTTCTATACCACAAGTTTATACTAATTCTTATACTCCTTATTTATACTAATCATTTATATTAATCATTTTGTGCGATTATCTTATTCCATTTAGTTTTATAATTGTGTTAAGATATTAATTACCATTAACTGTTGCAAATAATGGAGAAATCTCTGAGAATTTACTTTAAGCATCTGAAGCTTTTAGCTGTCTTCAACAGATGGTAGCACGTACTTTATAAATCATTTTATTTTTTGTTGTGCCTATAATACCAATCGTTAAATTTATAAATCGTATATTTTAATGGTTTAAATTACTGAGCCCGCATACTATTTTTGCATTCAGATATTTCGCATTTACGTTCAATTCTCACGTACATGGGATGTCTCAAAATTGAATGATTGAAGTTCGTTGAAGAGTTCTGTCAATAAAAATAACAGAGGAATGTGATATAAAAAGGGTCCATTAATATTCCATTTTACTTTATTCGACTGAAAAAAAAATTTCAAAAAGGTCTCATTTTAAATGCAAATTGGAAATTACAGGCAGATTATATTTAACAGAGAAATGTGTAATAGTAAATGTATTATTAATCTTTTTTATTAAGCTTCGAGATTAATTATGATTTGCAAAATATATTATTATTGCAGTTTATAGTTTCTAGCAAAAATTTAGTAAAATCTGACTATCTCACGGACCTCATCTCTTTCACTTAAAACTTTTAATAAGTGTTCTGCATTTTTATTCATTTTGTAAATTCATGTTAAGTCGTAAAATTTAACTTTTATTTAAAATATGTTTCTTCATCTTTTTTATTTTAGAAGTAATGCGAATAAAAGTGGAGAAATGTCTCCATTTTTTCGAAAAAACATTTTGACTTAGTTTTTACATTCAAGATGATTCGATTCACATGCACACGAACGAACAATACCGTTGTTCTCCTCATGGACCACTTGATAAATTCATGGAGTTTTGATCAAATCGAGTTCGCAATTTTTCTTTGTAAATAAAATACAACACGAAACTATTCAATACTTCAAAGCTTACCTATTCAAACGGGACAAACACAGAAATAACAAAAATTCATGGAATAAATGTGTACGTATATACTTCAATGATTCGTAACGTTATTATTCATAACCTTTTCCACAGTGTAAGGCACACGTATGTGGCTGCATGTAACATGTTCACATACGAAACATGCAAATAAATTCGTAAGAGTAGCAGGTAGTTGCGTGTTTCGCATATAAAATTCATTTAAATAAGTATTACTTCGGGTGAAAATTGTTTCACGGGACACGAAGTAAAATGTATTACGCTACATTAATATTGAACAATGTCGAGCATAGATATTGTAAAATGTGATCAATATTTCCGATCAAAGTAAATAATACGCTAAACAGTTTTTGTCGAATGAATATCATACAGTTTCACGATTTTAGAATATTTTAAGGTCATTGAAATTGACATACTTCCATACTTAATTGGCAATCATTACTGTAATTAACACGTTAAATGCTGCAGGGAAAACGGACGTATGTATTTATCACGACATGCTATAATTATAATTATTCAAAGCGCGGTTATTTCGTTTGCAAATTTAACCTTTACGCTTGCTATTTTACAAAATTAATATGTTCATTTTATTTCGAATGTTTTTTAATTCTTGTTTCTTCTTAGTCGATTGCGTTAATGTGGTATCTCTGATAACCTCATTTTATTTAACAATGCATTTATGACTAACGATAATGTATTTCTATTAGTTGTATTGTTCTATTAGTAATTGTCACTAGTTATTTTATAATCGGAATTTGATATTTTATTTTGAACGTTATTTCGAACGTAAATAAATTTGTGAGTTGCTGAGAAGAATAAAAGAAGTTAAATATACAAGTATGCAGAAATAACGATTTTTAAGTAGTTTTCTGATCTATTTATTAAATTAATAAAAATTTCTAGACTAAAAAGTGTTTTGAGCTTAAAAACAATACAAATATAATGATTTTTATTTATTAATAAATTATGAAAGACATTCATAGTTAAACGAGAAATAAATAGTTATACATTTAAGATGAACATCTAAATTGCTATTAAAATAAATAAATAATGAATTCTTTTTTACATTCTTTTTATTGGTAGTTTATATAGTTTTAGTATTTTTTCATCGCCACCAAATCGACGTCTTAAAACCACATACTCGCTCTTTATAGATTATAAAAATCGCTTATTTCTACTTTTAATAGCAATGAAAATAATGTACACGTTCGACTTAAGTATCGTGTCATGTACCAAGATAATTGTGTTTAAAGTGAACTAATACTATAAAAAATTGAATTAGCTTTTCAAACATCGGAAGATGTAATTTTTGAACTTACCTATACTGTTTTACAACAACCCAATATGGTTTCCCCATTTCTATAACTCATTTTATAATTTAATTCTTGTTTTGTACGATATATTTTATGGTGTATAGTTTACTTCGTATTTCGATTTGTATTTTATACTTTGTAGTTTGTTTTATCTCTCATTTTATATTTGGTTTTGTATTTCATAATTTGTAGTTTATTTCATCCTTCATTATGTATTTTATAGATTCTACTTTATTTTATATTTTGTTTTGTGTTTTATAGTTTCTAGTTTATTATGTATTTCAGTTTGTATTTTATGGTTCATAGTATTATGCGTATACATTTGTATTTCATGATTTATAGTGTATTTATATAGTTCATTTATGGTTGATTTACAATTTGGTGTCCCCTAATTTCGTTCCGATACACATTCTGTCTCCTATGGTTTCATTTTCACGATCGTCTGGTAATAAACGTTGAATTACTACCTATAAATTTGTACCCTGAAAGACTTGAATACAATAGTATGTCACATACAAATGAATATTATCACATAATAAAATTGACGACACTTTTTCAGATATACACTCCCTAAAATACATGGCACTTCACGAAAATATCGTAAAAATTCTATAATCACTTTTAACCTGCAATGGCCTGTCGATTTTTAATGACTTATAAATGCAATTACAGAGTGGAAATACATAAGGGAGAAAATGCTAAAACTAAATTTTTTAGAAAAAACTATTTTCTGTTCATCAAAGTGTCATTTGAAAAATAACATTTTTTCGACAATGACATTTTTCGAATAACACTTTGACGAACAGAATTATTTTTTAAGATTTATTAAAATTTATTTCTACATTAAAAACCACGAATAATTGCGATAATGCAATTGAAGTGGTACTTTGAACCTTCACCAATTCCACTCTTCAATTTTTAATTATGGTTAAGAATCATTTTAAGTTAACATTTAGATAATAACTAATAATACGAATAATGAAAGGTAAAATTACTGGTGATTTTTTTATTATAACATATCATTTAAGAGATATTGTGCTGTTATATAAGGTTTTCATTTACGTGCAGTTATACATATTTTCTTCATTCTTCAATTAAAGCTGTCGGCGATTGGGATATGTCTCTCGATACAGCCTTGCAGCCTCTGTACCATTTTAGTTGCATTTGCTAAACAAAATGAACGAATCAATTGCTTCACTATCCGTAAATACCATAATTTCGAAACACTGGATCACAAAACGATCGCACACTGATAGTATATAGTTACTGACGGAAATAATCTTACAATGACTAGTGTATTAGCAGCCGCTTCATGTTTACAAACATGATAATGGAACGTAACGTAGGTACTTCGAGTGACCGAAATAATTCGAAGACTTTTAGCTGTGATAACTTCCTAATGAATAAATCTAGGGTATAAGTATGTTAATACTTTTATGTAGAGCACAAGAAACTGTATCGTCTGCTGCAGTCAAAAGCATAGGTATTCATTTGAAAAATAAGTGCATTTGCATTTTTCTGATGCACCGATGCATAAAAGTGCATAAAATTAGTTGCGCATTATGCACAGCCTGATACCATTTAACTTTTACTTATAACATCTTCTATACCCAGTCGTTTAGGAGGTAAGCCTGTATATTAGCAGAAACTAATGTAATGTATGATATAATATACTATAGAATAATTTATTACATAATATGCTATAAACTATGTTATACTAACATAACATAGAACTACACTAATATAATAGTGTATAACATAGAATGTATTATACAACGTAGCATGTACAACACAGTATACGTATGCAAATTTAAGTTTTTGAAAATTCACATAGAAAGGGGAGGCAATTATTCTGTTTGTATTATAAATAAGACATACTTGTTAGTATACAAACACGGTATACATATAACACACAACTATGTTAGTAATATAGTATGTTATATACTAACAAACATGTCTTATCTTCATAATTTTCTCCCATTTTTATGTGATTCTATAAAACTTTATATGTTGCATAATACTTTTAAATATTTGACGTCTACGTTTTTCCAAAGATACATTTATTGACAATTGTATATGAATATTTCCCATTATTTTAAAGTGCTTAAACAATTTCTGAAGTGGTTTGACATACCAGAAGACACCGTATATAAAGTTTTTCAATAAAGGTGAAATGTTTTCGTCATGAATCTCTTGAAGAATCGCAGTATAACTACGTGAGACGAGTCGAGGATCGTCAGTGGCGACCTTGGCCTCTGTGGTGATTAGTTAACACATAACGCAAGACACATATAAGAGAGGGTAATACCGGGCACGCGATCCAATGTGTATAAACCAACTGCAAGGAAATCGCTGCGACAAAATCCTTGCAACTCGTTCCGCGTTCTGCTTCCATAGGTACATAGGGTGTCCATTAGAGTGGTACTTGTTTAATCGACAAAATTTCGTTTGTATTTTTTTAATGGGTCCTGGTGTTTATTCTTATGAATAATATGGTATTTCTAATGTGGCAATTTGAGGACGTTGGAATTTTGAAATACAGGAATTCAGGAAATTAGGAAATTAGGAATTTTGGGAATTTTGGGAATTTGAGAATTTGGAAATTTGGGAATTTGAGAATTTGGAAATTTGGGAATTTGGAAAATTGGAAAATTGGGAATTTGGGAATTTAGCAATTTAGGAATTTAGGAATTTGGGAATTTGGAAATTTGGAAAATTGGGAATTTGGGAATTTGGGAATTTGGGAATTTGGGAATTTGGGAATTTGGGAATTTGGGAATTTGGGAATTTGAGAATTTGGGAATTGAGGAATTTGGAAAATTGGGAATTTGGGAATTTGGGAATTTGAGAATTTGGGAATTGAGGAAATTGGGAATTTGGGAAATTCGGAATTTAAGAATGTAGGAATTTAGGAGTTTGGGAATTTGGGAATTTGGGAATTTTGGGAATTTTGGGAATTTTGGGTATTTGGGAATTTAGCAATTTAGGAATTTAGGAATTTGGGAATTTGGGAATTTGAGAACTTGAAAATTTGGGAATTTGGAAAATTGGGAATTTGGGAATTTAGCAATTTAGGAATTTAGGAATTTGGGAATTTGGGAATTTGGAAATTTGGAAAATTGGGAATTTGGGAATTTGGGAATTTGGGAATTTGGGAATTTGGGAATTTGAGAATTTGGGAATTGAGGAATTTGGAAAATTGGGAATTTGGGAATTTGGGAATTTAGCAATTTAGGAATTTAGGAATTTGGGAATTTGGGAATTTGGAAATTTGGAAAATTGGGAATTTGGGAATTTGGGAATTTGGGAATTTGGGAATTTGGGAATTTGGGAATTTGGGAATTTGAGAATTTGGGAATTGAGGAATTTGGAAAATTGGGAATTTGGGAATTTGGGAATTTGAGAATTTGGGAATTGAGGAAATTGGGAATTTGGGAAATTCGGAATTTAAGAATGTAGGAATTTAGGAGTTTGGGAATTTGGGAATTTGGGAATTTTGGGAATTTTGGGAATTTTGGGAATTTTGGGTATTTGGGAATTTAGCAATTTAGGGATTTAGGAATTTGGGAATTTGGGAATTTGGGAATTTGAGAACTTGAAAATTTGGGAATTTGGAAAATTGGGAATTTGGGAATTTAGCAATTTAGGAATTTAGGAATTTGGGAATTTGGGAATTTGGAAATTTGGAAAATTGGGAATTTGGGAATTTGGGAATTTGGGAATTTGGGAATTTGGGAATTTGGGAATTTGGGAATTTGGGAATTTGGGAATTTGAGAATTTGGGAATTGAGGAATTTGGAAAATTGGGAATTTGGGAATTTGGGAATTTAGCAATTTAGGAATTTAGGAATTTGGGAATTTGGGAATTTTGGGAATTTTGGGAATTTTGGGTATTTGGGAATTTAGCAATTTAGGAATTTAGGAATTTGGGAATTTGGGAATTTGAGAACTTGAAAATGATTTACAAATTTTCAAATTTTCAAATCGAAGTCAACTATTGATAGATTTCTCCTTTTACACTAACTTTTATTGAAAAGAAATCTACGTTATATGTATGTATACAAGTGTACAATACTAATTAATTGTATGAAAAATTAACAAAGAAAATTAACAAAGTGGTCAAAATCTCAAAAACCATGGTACTTTGTATAAAGGTACATACATATAGCTGAATATGTTCCAAATGACTTCTTCTATCATCCCTTGCAAACTTTCTATCAACCTACCTAATACACTGTATAACAACAAAAGTTAATCAAAAAATACCATCTCGAATTTTATTACAGAGATTTTTATTAGTGGTTCATAATATTTAGCAAAGTTTGTTACAGCTATTAGTACTGAAGATATAATAAAAATACGGCTTTCGATTTAGTCCTTGACCGGTGGAGCCACACCTTTTAAATGCATCCAATTAAACTTCGATTAAAACAAAGCCAGACAATCTTCTACCCAAATGCCTCGTTAAGCTCTAATAACTACTAATTGAATCACTTAATAGCATACTTTGTAAAATCGTAATTATTGTAGTCACCTGAAGACAACTGTTAAACGTGGTAGAATACAAAACTAACGAATTTATAAACACGTGAAGTAGCAGAGGTTTTATAATTCTAACTTGAAAACTGTTTGTCTAAAAAATAGTAGGAAATATTCATTTCACACAAATTCGTATAAACAAACTTCATTACAAAATTACTTTTAATAAAAAGTATTTCAAAAGTACATTATGTTTAATTAAATTAAATAAATAAAAAGTAATTATTTGGATCTTCAACATCGATGTGTCAAGTTTCAGAATTATAATTTTATAAATAGTACAACTATTTTGTAAATTGAAAGTTTGTTAGAGAGGTCGAAAAACATTAAAAATAATGGAGGTTATGTTGTAGATGAATCTGTATTGAATCTATATTTTTCGATTTCTAGACGTATTTGCATTTGTAATGAAATAAAATAATATTTTATACAAGTGTTAAAAAGATAATGTTACTTACGGGTAGTTCTAATATCAAAATATTAATTACTATTAAATATATCATATACGTATTGTTGGAAATAAAATTTCTACAATAATCAGAATGTTAAAATATTTTTTTATTTGCATGTAAAATATTAACATTTTCATTGTAGGAATACTTGTAATCAGCTTTTGTTACCTAAAATAAAATGCGTATGAAAGATGGCAAATTGTAAAAACCTAACATGTGCGATTCACTTAAAAATTCTTAAATTATATTATAATAGGATAAGGACTCTACTGGATGAAATAAAAAAAATCTAAAATTCAAATCCATCGCATATAATACTTGAAAATACAATTTTTGCAATTAAAGGTTTTATCTAGTTACAGTTAGTCGAGATTCTCTATTCAGAGTCCCGAAGTAGTCAACAAGGTTTCATTACGCCATTTTTCAGTAACATTCATAGTGTGGAATTTGTATGGATAATTCATAGCACGGATTTAATTTGGAAAGAATTGTATACTTTAAAAAAAACAGGTTGCATAAATAATAAATTTTCATTCATTTTTTTATATGTATATTAAGCGATTCTATTATTTTATTATGAAAATATTTTATTTACTCTCACTGTTTTCCACGTGTGATTTAAGAACAGATTTAAAAATTTTTCAGAAATGTTTACATTCAAAAATAGCATATTACTCAAAAATATTTGTATTAAAAAATAGCAAACTTCTTAAAAATACTTACATTTAAAAATAGCAAATTTTGTAGCAATATTTACATCTAAATTTTGATAAATAAGCATAAAATTACAAAATTAGAAAATTTTTTCTAATTGTATTTTATATGTATTTACATGTTTACCATTTGTTGTGATACTTGCTCTTCATTATACACTTATCAATATTTTTAAATTTATTAATATGTGCACCCTTAAATATTTTGCAACAACAAAAAATAGACTTGAACTTTAAAGACAAACAGCTTATATGTATAATAATAATGTTCCATAGTAACGGAAATATTTCATTTGGAAAAATTTCACGCACATAATGTTACAAAGAAAATGTTTTTTACGGTAATATATCAGATAGATAAGAGTTAGATCGATCAGTAATAGTTCTTTCCTGGTTTATGTATCAAGATCTGTTTCCTTTCTTCTATAATGTGTATTTACTGTAGTCGTCTCTATTTACATTTTCTAGTGGCAATCGAGTATACCGCTGATAAGATCCGCTTCTTGAATCATTTAGAAATGCAAAGTATAAAGAGATACACGTGTCTCTGATAAACATTGCACAAATAGAACTGTTTTCGTTTAACCGATGATATCTTAACGTGGAAAGGGTAGCATGAGAAAAAGAGCAAGGTTCGAGGCCCTTCTGGTTGTTTTACGAAACATCTATAGGGTGGTCATATGAAATTTGAACACAACTCTATTTCAAACCTTCACTAGGATCAATTCATCAAATTGACATTTTCAGACTTTTCGAGAGTCTTTCTTGTTTACTTTGTTTACTCCTCCATTAATATTTTTGATTCTTCATGAGAACTGATTACATTCTTCAATTCTTAGTCTGTCTATTATTAGTCTTCGTTTGTTTTAATTATTCGTTTTATGTTGTTAGGTTAGGTTATGTGGTTGTAACATCAGTTAATTGCATTTCACAAAAAGGATAAATGGGGGATTAAAGAAAGTAAATAACAAAGATATTGTATCTGTCTTCTGTACAGAATTATGAGTACAATAGAAAGACTTTAGATATGTATTTGTATAATAGATATGCATTAATTACAGTACATGAATGGTGTACTGTACTAAATTGTGAGATACAATTAGGTCAAATATAAATAACTGTACGGATTTATATTATGAACTTCGGTAGCATTTGTACTCAGTGTCATTTTGTATTTGTATTTGTATTCAGTGTTATTACAACCTTTTAAATCTTGAAAACATTACAACCATTAATATAGCATTTATTAAAGACTAATATAATATTCGTTGTTTACTGTTTATTAGAACGCTATTTATTAGATTGCTACTTTTCTAATAAGTAGCATTTATTAGAAAAAGTTTTTAGGAATTTAATAAAATGTCTAAAGTTGTATGTCTAATGATATAAACATCATTCTCAGCGTTATTTAAATTTACAATATACTTAAAATTAATTGACAATTTCTATAACTCTGCATGAACTTAAATTTGAAACTCACAATCCGTTCCTATTAATTTGACAAAATATTAATAGAGATTAAAATTGTTATACAAAAATCTCCATAATATTAAAACACAGTTAATTCGAAGTCAAACTACTTTTTTCTTAAAATACATCTAAGTCCTCTCACAAATTATGATACTATCGAGGAGTATTTTAACTGAACACATTGTATTATGACGTTGTTCAATTCCATTTCGATAAGGTCAAGAATGCAAAACATTGAACTAGACAGCACTACATAAAATTAGAGGCAGCCATTTTTCGATGAATCCATTTCACAAATGGAACAGCAGCAATAAATCACCATGACCAGATTACAAATAGAATACTCAGCAACAACCCCTAAATACTTATTGGAATGAAATGACAAATCAAAATGTTCGATACGTGACACATATGTATCAGTTGAACGTATATTGTTTGAGTATATGAAATATTCATTACAAAGTGAAAATATAGATTTGTCGAATCAAATTGGATAAAACGGAAGAAAATAATAATGTTCTAACATTTATTATAGACACACTAATTAAAAAGTAATAGTTATAATCAGCTACGATGAAAAAGAAATCTTGGAATCTTGGAATTTGGGAACTTAAAAATTTAAGAACTGAAGAATTTAAGAATTGGAGAGTTTAAGAACGTAAGAATTTAACTACTTGGGAATTGAAGAATTTTAGAATTTGAGAATTTGAGAATTTCAGAATGTAGAAACTTGAAAGTTTAGAAATTTATAAACGTGAAGATATGGAAACATGGTGGTGCAGAACTGTAAAAACGTGGATATTTGGACACCAAAAATAGCGAAGATTTTACATTTTCGAAATTTAAGAATCTAGAAATTTAAAATTCTAAATATTTGGAAATTTAAAAATTTAAGTATTTGAAAATTATAATTTATGAAAATTTAAAAACTTGACAATTTCAAGTTCAGTAGGTTATCATGTATTTTAATAAAATTTGCAACATATTGTAATATCATATTTATGTAATATATAAAAATAAAATATTAAATGTTATAAATATTATATTTCTATTATTAATAAATTTATGTAAAAAATGATATACATAGAACAAGCTTTCTTTATTTATGAAACTTTATTTTTTGTTTCAAAAGTACAAAATGTTGTGATTAATATTACAATTATTTATGAATATTCCTTATAAGTATAATATTAACTGTCCATTAATTTCATCAATGATTGTGGAATAATATTGAATATTATTAACTTATGGAAAATCCGTTGACGAATGTAATATATTCAGTTTGCGAATATAAATTTCTATTATTACGATGTCCATTGTTTGCATCAAATGACATTGTCAAATTTCATTTGAGTATGACAAAAATTCAGAAATGTGCAAAATTGAAAAAATGACAGTTTTCACAGAAATATTCAAACTTTTTGTCGGTTTTAATATAAAAAACTAAAATTTTAGCTGAACACTCTGAGATATAACAGTTTCAGGAAAAAAAATAGTAAAAATACTGGGGTTTCAAAAAAGGTATTTACTCAGGTTCTCAGGATATAAAGTGGCTAAAATTGAAGCTAAATTAGTTCATTTTATATCCCATTATGACCGTTAAGGGTTAATACCATTGTATCAATTAAAAAATCTTGATTTAAAACATTGTTTTAAAATTCATGGAAACTTTCGTACTGAATATCAATTTTATCGTTTCACACCCTCAATTCAAGGGTTTACAGTCAAACAACGTTAATTGCAAAAATTCTTTTTTTGTGTTAATGGCAGATTTACGATCACACAAATTTGTTGTTTCGACTACAAAAATAAAATGAATAGTTTTTGGAGATAACGATTTTGTGAGATTTATGGAAAATCAAAAAACGCTAACTAGACATAACATTCCCCCTCCTGTCAAATTATGTTTTTTGAGTTAACATGGTCCGACCCTAAACCCCCGAATTGTAACACCCTGTATAATGTCGCACATTGAAGACGCCTCAAGTAACGTGCACACAGTTTCAATGATGACGTCACTTCCTGATAACACAAGTCGCTTCTAACCCATTTCACGAGGAAAGAAGCCAGGTCAAGCCTTTATCAGCTGTCCATCTGGTTGGCGTGTGACCTTTCACATCCTTTTGCACTCCACCACTGACGAATAACGAATGAAACGAAACTGTGTGATTGATCGACTACCACCGGTTCTATTCAATGTTAGATAAAACACAGGAAATCGGCAAATGGATAAACGCCTTTTACTCTATTGATTTTCGATTCCGATTTAATCGCTGTTGTACTCTCGGAAATTATTTTACACCTCGTCAACGTTTTCATTTCCTCAGGATTTCGAATCGAAACTGGAGATTTTTTTGTTCAATTAACGCTTTCTTTAACGATGGGTTAACACTAGTTTTTCGCATCGTATATACGGTAATTCGTTTAGATGCTTTTATATTAAAATATATTTTATAAAAATAAATAGAATTTCTGTTTAGTATAGTTAAATTATTAAACTTTCGTTACACTTTTCTACCAATGTCATATTACATGAAATAGTATACTGGGTCATTCTTGTATGTATTAACCCAAATGATTTGTTCACTTTACAATTAATAAAATTATCGAAAATATACATTTTCACATACTATATGTATATGTGTTTTCACAACACTATATACATACTTATTTTTGATAGACATAAATTATTTACAAATTTTACAGTTAATAAAATTAATGAAATTATTGAAAATAATACTCGTCTTCTGTAATTATTATACAAAGTTTTCCTTCTTTTTTCACAAAATATTACAAATTTGTAAAATTCTATCATTTTTCTTCAAATAACTATTTTTACTTTTTTTACTAATATTACCCATGAGAACTCAAAATGCATTTTTTAAATTAAAAAAATAATGCAATTATGTAATATTTTATATTTTATATCGGCAAATGTTTTAACGTCGAAATATTTAATTTTACCGCAATATTTCCAAAGATTCGAAATACGATCGAAAAAAAAATTTTTTGAACTCTGTGTGGATAACGGTGGTAAAATGGCAAATTTTTTCTGTTTTTTTTGTTTCTTTTACTAATACATGTTCATTTTTTAGTGTATATTATCCTTGCATATCGGTCGGTACTACAATTCAGCATGACAGACATTAACCAAAACAGTAAAAAGTTAAAACAAAATCAAGATTTCGCAAGTGTAGCTTGTAATATTTTCACATCATGTATATTAATGAATAGAAACTGCAATAAATGTAAATATTGCATGAGAAGTGAATTCTGGTGCTTATGACATTGCAACATTGCATATCACATAGCGACTTCAAATAATTTTTATGTATAATTGTTTCTTTAATTTCATTTATTTACGTAACGGTACGTGAGGTACAACGGTGAACTTGTGATCTTCGCAAAATAATTTATTTGCTTTGTAATTAACGTATTTCAGAATTACCAGAATTATTGCAATGTTACTGAAATTGTACTGAAAGATCAAACGGACAAATTTCAATACAAGATATTTTAATTATGTACAGATCCTTCTTTGATGAATTTCATACAGTGTTGTAAATACTAAAAATGGTTCCATGAATCTTGCATTCATTACTGAAGAGCTCGGTTATTCAAATTTTAATTACATTAACCAACTTCGATTAATAGGACTGCCATTTTATTCAATAATCGAGTAAGATGGCGGGAACATTTATATACTAGCTTTTCATCTCGTAACAAAGGTAATTACAAAATTATATTTTTATATGTTTATATAATTTTGTTTTACGACATGTGAAATTATTATAATAAAATATTATTTCTTTTCTATAAGAAATGAGGAAGGTATATTTGTTTTCTTTTAGAGCGTACACCTTCTCTGTTTTCAAGAAAAGTGAATAAATAAAAGGACACTACTTAAACTATATGGAATGTAAATTATGTTATAGTATGGTTAGCTTGAAACAAATAGTGACATTTGAAAATTGTGTACATTTTCACATTATTTAAATCTCGTAATTAATACCTCAAGTCTTTAACGTTTCTCTGATGGTATTAAACAGTATTTATTATGTATATTTAACCTACGTTTTTCCAATGAATATCATGAATGAATATTATTGTATTATTAAATTAATTTTGTGCAATGCTCAATAAAATGAAAATCACTTGATGTAAAAATAAATTGTGCTGAGAAACACTGAATATTTATTTCAGAGTAATAGTAAAAACAATAGATACACTGCATGTTGAATACCGAACTTTTTTACGAGCGTCTGATTGCCACTTCACTTCGTGTGTGCGTTCGGACAGAAACTTCCTTCCGACTCAGTTTATAAATAATAAAATTTCTTTAAAAATCAAATGAAAATTTCAGTTAATAATAACCAGTTAACAATAAAAAATAATAATATATTTTCAGACAGGCACTGTTTTGTAATAAACTATTGAATATTATAAATTTAGGTAAAGCATTAAAATTTGTCGAGTAATGCAATTTTGTACTATTTACCTTTAATTTCGAATATGATTTAGATAATCCACAGTGATGAACCATATAACAGAATCGAATGAGGCATGTAATAGGAAAGACCGTTGCTAAAGCATGTTTCGCGTGGAATTGCATGTCTTAGTCTTTTGTACTATATGAAGGCGCATTTGTAAATCCTCGATAAAATTCAAAGATACCTGATAAGCGAATACGAAACACAGAAGTAATCTATTCAACTACAAGAACGTGAAGAAATCATACAGCTGAAAAAGGATTATAATAGCCGACATTTATGAAGTTGCTGCTGCTAGATTGTATGCGTCAAACACTGCGGATTAGCATTTAATGAAAAAGAAGCAAATTTTTTAATTATATCTCTGAACTATTGCGATAAACTTTGACATATCGATGTTAGTTACGATTAGATGTACGTCAAGTGAACGACAAATTTATCATGAAATAAAATCCAAGGAACAATAGGCGAGATAAGTGTAATAAGCATTACAATACTGTAATAGGTCGATGATTTAACACCTGATGACGCGTAGATTGCAGTTGACAAATTATTCTCGGAACATATCGCTCATTTGCTGCAACAATGACATCATTCAAAAATCGCGATTTTAGGAAAATGAGTTTGAATCTTTTGATATATTATAATTTTATACAAACATTATAACAGTCCCTTCAAAAGTGACAAATATTTCACTGCACTCAAATCGATACCGAAATCTGCATTATTATTAATAATTTTCATTTTGGGTTAATAGTGAGATATAAATAAATCATGAACTTGGAAATGGTTAAAATAAAAAAATAAACAGGATTAACTCTAGAGAAACTTTATAAATTCTAAAAACATGAGTTTTGTAAACGGCAAATAAAACTAATTGTCATTGCTGATTATTCTCTGTAAGTTCAAACGGTGATATTCAGAAGGTTTATTTAATTTTATTGTCAAAATCTCAGGCAATAAAAATATAATCATTAAACATTCAAAAACTGAGGACATAACCTCAAATAATAACTGATGAATAAACGAAAGCAGTGTTACCAATTTGTTCGTAAACAGAAAGAGTAAAATATTCAAAGGTGGAGGACCCTAGTTACCCCATGTGCAAAGACGGCCATTTTCTTTGTTCTGTCGTTCAATTGCAGTGGTTTAACTTAATGATAACGATTTGCAAAATTGTCTTCGTTCACTAGCATTTTTCAAAGCAAACTATGCAAAAAATATTGAAAATACGTCCACATTTATTCACACAGTTATAGACACAAATAATAATATGATGAAGTATTAACATCACAAATTTTTTAATATTTTCAATAATCTGCAGGTAATTAAAATTATACATTATTATATATACAATAAGAAATATATATAATTACATATACAATGAACATATGTACACAGAAATGATATTTTATTATTAGTACTTTTCGTGTAACAAAAAATTATATGTATATTATTATCAATATTTTGTATGTAATGAGACAAATTGTAACCACATCTCAAATTTGCAGTGAATCAAGTTTCAAATAAACGATTATTTCAAAGCAGTCATAGTAATTTGATCATCCACCATATCAAAATGTCAGCAGAAACATAATTAGAAAAATAAGTGCTCAGTAAATTTTTTAGGAACGAGTCGTAAAGCTCGCTGAATTTTTTATTAAATATTTTGTTACAGATATTACATTCTTTCAGCTGTGCGGGCAAAGAAAGCAATATGGGAGGCCAAACGAAGAACGGATCTATATTTAAGAAATATGCCTTGACCTCTTCGTTCAATGACGTCATTGTTATCACGCGTTGAAGTTAAAGAGGACGTCATCGAAGGTTTCTCCAAGAACGTTGCTCTTTCACTGAAAATACCCCCAAGATTAGTGGTTACGTCTGTAATCGCGTGTTCGTTCTATCCTATAAAACTGTTCAACACGTACACGACTTTGTAACCTTCAATAGGCAACGTCTGTAGACTTTCGTCAAGTAAATACGAATTCGTAAATTGTTCTTTAGTACTACCTACAGTTTTTTAAAAAAATTTTAAACTTTTCAAATTTAGGCATGATTTATGGTTTTATCGTAGCGGTTATTTAGTTCTCTTTGACACGAAACAATTGTATGGACCTTCGCGAATGAAATGTATAGGGTGTCCTGCAACTTTTTACGATTTTTCAACTACTTATAATCTGACAAAAACATATTTTACACAAAAGATGATCGGTTTCTGATCGGCTATATATTGCAATAAAAAGAAACTTTGAAAAATAATTTTCTATAATTGTCAAGGCCATGTTCTTTTCTTTTTTAAATGGAACTTTGTATTCTCTACTTAACAGTATTATAGCTCGTGTCAAGACGACTTCAATGACCTAGTATACCATTACCTTCGAATGACCTTGGAGATTAAGATAAAAATTTGAACGGAAAATAATAATCTGCTTGAATGAGTGTCTTAACTTGATTAAAATATAAAAATCTACAATAATTAAAACTATGAAAATTTACAATTTTTTAATTTTTAAGATTATAAATATACAAAAACTTACTGACATCAAATTTATTTATTTTCAAATGTACTAATTGAAAATTGCAAATTTAAAAAATTTGTATAAAAGTACCCAATTTAAAAATTTTCGTACCTGCAAAATTTGGAATATAGGCAATTTTCAATATTCAAAGTACCAAATTTAAAAATTTAAAAGTATCGAAGATTAGAAATTCAAAAATTAAAAATTTAGAAATGCGGTAATTTAGAAATTCGGAAATTTCGAAATTTGAAAGTTCATTTTCACAATTTAGTTTGGAAGTATAGAATTAGTACTATGGTAATGTGATATTTACCATTGTAGCCTGGTGTACACTTTTAAACAGAAAATAAAGCCTGACACGTAAACTAATACAATTATTCTTTATTTTAATAATGTAAGTATTCCAAACAAAGGAGCTTAATAATTCGTGTAATTTGCAATAGCAAATCTAAGATCTCTGTAATAGGTTCAATAATTCTATCGTTGAACATTTTTTAAATAAATTAATGAATTTCCTTCACATTCTTCTAAATATGTTCAGAAATCTGGGCATTTCATTTTACAGATATATTTGTAAAATTACATATATTCCTCCAAGACAATGAGTAAAACAGTAACTAATTTTTTCAAAGTACTCGATCTCACCCTTCAAGGTGTGCACTTTTCGAAGATTAACGTACTTACTCACCAGTTGCATCAGAAGTACATTGTCATCGATTATCAAGAGTGCTAAATATGACGTGCTACAGGTAATCACGTAAGAACATTTCCACGTTAACGTAGAAACTCAGAGCAGCTCTTGTATTAATAGCACATCTACATTTATCGATCGTAACTTCACGTAAGTTGATTGTGCATAGTGAACTAGTAATACAGTGTGTTGCATAAATATACCAAACACCTTTGTTTTTATTAATCTGAGTTTTTGGCTGAATATTTAAAACAATTTAAATACTAATTCGTAGTGTGTGTATACAAGTTATAAAACAAAAGTATTGCAATAATGTATTTAATTGATTTGTGTTAAACTAATGTTTACGCATTTCATAAATATATCAACCGTTTGAGAAAACTATCTTATCGTGTTTGATGCAAAAAGAATATACGAAACATTCTTCGTGTCCCCATGAATTATATTAATTATATTATATGAATTAATTGTGCATCGTTGTACGAATAAAAATATTAAAATAATAAAAGTATAGACCTTTTTGCATCATATCAACAAAAATAAAATTTGTTTGTCTACAAAGATTTAAAAAATACAGCTTCTTTCAGTTACTATAATAGAAACACTCTATACATATAAACATAAAGAATATTTTATAATTTTTCCTTATTTATTGGCAAGATTCTTAACATTTATATCAGTTCTTCGATAGATCAATAACATTAATGGATATTGTAGCCATAATTTTTTCGCAAAATAGCAGGTTAAGGATTTTGGAGTTGAAGGATAAAGGAGATGCTACATTCTCCCCCTCTGGACACGAAATCGCCCCGATGAGATGTCCAGGATCTTAGGCGGTGATGTCATTATGGGATAAGGAGTCGGGGTGTGGGCAAGAGAGAACGCTCTAGTTACGCCTACTACTCTTCCAGACTTTATTTTACAAGGGTGTATTTACAAGGGTTATTTTACAGCAGTTAAAGACTAAACTTTCATTCCCAAAAACTCTCACCCCCACGCACCCAAACGCATTCAATCTCAGAATCATTCTATCTTCTTCCAAACCGAATCGCTTTCACTCTAAACTAATCATTCATCGATACACGCGTATTTCTAAGGCACTCCTCGAACTCGGACACCCAACGCGACACTCGAACCGATCATCCAAACATCCTCTCGCAAACACCACTCAGCATTCACTCGGACTCGCTCAGGCAAACATCTCATTTACCCATTGTATCGTGTCGGCTTCCCGAATAGGTCGAGAGTCGAGCCCGGTGGGGTGTGATCGATTAGACTGAATAATTATTGAACAGTTTATTCGCTGAGTTCGAGATATTCTAGATTACGCAGTACGTTTATACAAATCCAAAACAGAAGTGAGGGCCTCGGGGCCCTCCCGCATTTTATATCGGACATTCCCCTACGACGTCTCCTAGCAACCGCGCCGATTCCTCGAGGAACCGTTGGCGCGCCCTCCACCGATCTTTGTCACGCCGCCATCCCTGTGCGGCCGAACCGCCGAACGCTACTACGCCGCTCGCCCTCTGCGGCCGAGCCGCCGCGCCGCTAAGCCGCATGCTGACACCGGCGGCTCGCCGGCCACTTGCCGGTATCCGCCATCAAACGGCGCGGTCCGCACCTTTGTACGCGTTTCTGGAAATTACCCGTCAGGAGACGTCGCCGAAGAATGTCTTTCTTATTCGCCGAAGTGCGCACCAGGTTCGCTGACATACAGCAGCCGCATCAGATACTTATTAATTTGCGCTTTACTTGGAAATTCAGAGCTTGTGCCACGTGCATCGTGCACGTGTACATTTCTTAAACTGATTATTTCTTTGTTCTCGGGTGCTAGCGATCCCGCAGACAGCCAACCGGACGCGGGGCGAGCCAGCTCGCCCCCGCCCGGGTTCTCGCCTCTCCCGAGCAGTGTGGCTCTCGGTGTTATGGTGAGCATCACCCCTCCCGGGCGGATTCTATACCCCCGGTGCTATGGTGATGTTCTTCATGCCGAAACACTCATGGTGCTCGACGAATACGGCCACAGGTTTCCCTGTGCACGTAGGGCTTCGAGGTATGGCTCCCATACCTGCTGCTTTTGATCAGCCGCCCCCGAAACACCTCTAATTATACTCGATCGTCTGTATGTTCTTTGGTTGCTCTAATCTTTCCTCGCAAAGCTGTTTCTATCCGTAACAATATTAATGAACGTTATTTCAATAAAAAAGGAGACGGTAGGCGGTAGGGTGGTACTGCAATGGGTGGATGATCTCCCGTGCTTATCCGGTGAACTGCTTCGCCGTTGGTGGTGCCTCTGTTTGAAAGAGTTCTTCGCTATTTAATAAGATGTCCTGCAACATTTGTCTTTGTTCTGTTTCTATACTCACCGCCTCATCCTCCCTCAATTCGCATGCATCGACTGCTGCAATGTCGATTTGATGCGTCTCACCAGTGCGAAGGCACTTTTCGAAGAGTTTTTCAATTCCGGACCAATCATTCTCTGGTTTCCGTTTTGGGCTTTTCCGTGGGCTTCCAATAGGACTGAGCATCGGTGGGGGTGGCGCAAATTCCTCTGCTATCTCGTCTAAGTACCCTTGCAGACTAGTTGAGGTTTTGATAGTTGAGATCTTCGTTTCCAGCTTGATATTTTCTTGGTTTTCATTGGCTTCACCTTCGAAGTCGTATTCTTCATTTGGCTTGTCGATAAAATGCCAGCTTCTTTGCGGTGTATTTATAATGATACCGGCATCCTCGAGGAAGTCCATACCCAGGAGAGTCCGATTATCGTGCCTATTAGGTAAGACGATGAATTTTGTTGAAAATGTCCTATCCTTTAACTTCGTAGTAATCTCCGTTACTAGAACATCGCGTATTCGGGGATTTCCATCAGCCAAGGCGACTTGCATGCGTTTTCTGGTGAAATTTTGCTTTTTCTTTTTAAGCACAGCGTATAGTGTTTGGCTGGCAACGCAGCACTTTGCTCCAGTATCTAGGTATGCATAGCCCTCTTCTCCGGCGATGTCTACAATAACCGTGGGCCGTGGTCTCGGTTGTTCTGCGGCGTTTATAGAACAGAAAGCGACTGTCGGGGATGTTCTCTGCTTTGCACTGCAGTCAGGACACTTGCTCCTGACGAAACCAATTTTCCCGCAGCCATAACATTTTAAAGGTGGTCTAGTCGTTCCCTGATTCGTGTCCGTCCTCGCTGGTGGATGCTCGTTCTTTGCTTTCGGAGCCAGGAATTTTCGATGTCGGCAGTCAATGGTGGCATGACCGAATTTGCGGCAAATTCCGCAGCGTGGCCGATTTTTCCAGCGCTGGTCTGCTCCTTTCTTGATGGGGTTGATGTCGGGGACTTGGTGTTGGGCCTCCTTCTCCAGGGCTTCGATCTGACGTGCCCGATTTACGAGGTTAGTAAACGACGTGATAGATTCACGCGGAATCCGCTCCCGTAAATAGAAACGTAGGAGCCCGTACAGCATATCGAGCTGCACGCTTTCCGTAGGCAGATCTGGTAGTTCCGCGAGAAGTGCCCTCTTCTTGCTAATGAACAGATCCGTTGGAATTTTATTATTCTGGATAGTTCGGAAGACTTCGATGTAGATCTGGTAAGCGGGTCTTCGCGGGGCGAAAGTCGTACGAATCAGATCCGTCGCTTCCTTCCATGTTGTTACTGTGGGCTCGACTCCTTTCCACCAGGTCGCTGCGTGGCCTTGGAGCAACAACGGCAAACCACGAAGAGCGTTGTTGTCGGTGATATGCTCGATGTCCTTGAATATGGTGGTCGTTGAAATAAATTCAACGACTGAATTGTAATTTTGACGACCGTCAAACCGTGCGGTGCATCGAGCAAAGCTTCCCTCCTCCGTCGGTTGAGGCCGTTGAATGGATTCCAGGATTTGAGAAAACTGAGGTCCGGACAGCTGGATGGACGTAGCAGGTGGGCTTCCCTCAGATGGGTCGCGGCTCAGGGCCACAGCGTTGGGCGCCAAATTTGTAGCCATAATTTTTTCGCAAAATAGCAATAATTTTGAACGTAACAATAGCAATTTTTCAAATAAAAAAGGTATTGTTATAGTAAATGAATTCTCCTAAATTCTAGATTAAAATAAAACCGAAAAGTAACTTAATTCGTTGAGTAGTGCCCGAATTAAAAATATAAAGCGTGAAAGAAATAAAAATCAAATAAAAGTTGCAAAATTTTGGTTTATAATTTTTAAACAAATATAAAACTAGTAATATAACAACTTAATTTTACGCCCACGACATCATATTTCATTTGAAATAAAATCTTTAGCATCGACGTCAAGGAAGTAATCGATTTACCGTGGAATGACCTTACAAAATGGGGAAGTTTTTTGTCGACTTACCTGTTAATTTAGGCGATGAACTTGATTGATCACGAAAACTGATACCACGTTACGAAAGAGTTGATTAATTATTGTTCCCCTTTTTGCGTTGTACAACTAATTTATTTTTCCGCTTATCGCAAATCCAGTGTTGATAACGCACTTATCAAGGGTTTTTAATAAAGTATCACGAATGACGAATCTTATTGTAGCGATTACACTGTTTTTAGGTTAGGTCCAGTAATCGCTTAATATAAGAAAAACAGATTTAATAAGTACATAATATATAATAAAATAACTGAATCTATTTAAATATACGTGTTGTAAATGTGCATTTTATTGAAGTAGAACACACGCTACAAAAATTGAAGTATATAAGTAAATAAAAATGTTAAATACATGCAAAGTTATTATTTTTTGGCATATTGTATTATATTGTATTTAAATATTTATTTAAAATACACGCCTTGAATATAAGACAGCTCTATCACTATTTAATAATAAATGGTAGTAGTATTAAGTATTATTAATACTGTTTACTATGTGGAAATAGAATGCATGATAAGTATAAGATAACATTGATAGTATACAAAATATACAGTCGGAGACAAAATTAGATGAACAAATTACCAATGTTGTCATTATAATTAGAAATTTAGTTAGAACTTTAATTATTTACTAATTTACGGTTGTAGGAATTTCTTTATTAAAAAAATGTTAACTTGTACAGGCTACAATGACAATAAAATAATAATAATGATCTTCTTTTAATTCAGAACGTTATTTATAGAATAGCAATAGAATATTACAATTTATAATATTGTGTAAATAATATAACAAATGATTATTGTAAAAAGCAAGAAGTGTTAATTACATTATTCAAAATACAAGAACTTGATAATGAGAAAAATAGTATTTTTTATTTAGTATGAAAAATATACTTGTCTACTTAATTTTATCCTCAATTGTAAATTATTTACATATTTTAACGAAATCATTTTATTTCTAAAAATAGATTTTGTTATAATAATAGAGCTTTGTTTTATATGAAAATATGCAGCTATTTTTCATTTGAATATCATTTATTTAAATGTGAAGTTTCTTCTTAGTTTTAACAATTATCACATGTAACATGTTCAACCTTTAAATACATAACCTACCAATAATAATAGTAATGAGAGTAGCCATGTTGACACACTTGCAGAACTGTTACCTAAAAAAGAAATAATAATAAATTTCAGTTACACTAATATAATAATGTTTAGAATCTTCTTGAAATACATGCAAAGAAATAATTAATATTGATATATCAATGTGTATATGTATATTGAAAATAAATAATAACATTTTTATTTAAAAACCTATGTCTTCGAAAAATAGTGCTGTTTTTTTTATTAAAATTTTATATAATGCTTTCATTTGTTATTACTAGTAATAATATTGTTAAAAACTTTTGTATCACACTTTTCTTTGTTGGTATAAATAAAGTGTGCTACAATTATTAGTATAATAAGATTATAGTCTGCTATTTTTATACAAACTGAAATTAGTAACAATATAATTAATACTATAATGTATTACTTTACTTGTAAATAAAAATGCAAGCTTAATAGGAAACGTAGGTATAATTTTAAGAACCAATTTTAATGACAAAAGTTTGAAACTGAAAAAGTGAAACCTCTAGAAATTGGCGCCAAAATTCAAACACTTAGAAAACCGATACATTACATACGCCAGATTAATACTTTGATTCATTTCTAAATTCACTGATATTATAATAAACTTTTATTCATGCAATGGCAACAACGTTTTCATAAATGTACCAACGTTCTACTTTGCTGTGACATTTCACGAAATTAGATTCATTACGTACACGGTACTAAAAAGAGTATAAAACCCAAAATACCAGAGGAAGAATAAGAGAAAATCATAGTTTCAAAGAAACTGCTTGTTTTTTATCCCATGTTCCGTGAAGAGGTTTATTTCAAATGGGTTTCGTCGCTTTGCAGACATGCTTTATCGCGCTTTGCAATCGTAGCAATTGCAACGCAACTTCGAGAAAGGCATGCGAGCTGCAAGAAGGTAATTGCAAGCACATTGCTTTGCCGCATTAAAGAATTTTATAAGCGAATCAAAAAAGCCAGTGGATAAAGTTTTTGCCTCTCGCTTCTTTATCGTTGAAAATCAAATGCAACGAAACTTTCTCAAATCTTTCAGTGCTAAATGTTCTTGAACCGCGAGTGCACATAATATTGTTTTGCACGGAAGTACCTGGCCATCGAATTACGATCACGTATGAAAATTTCACTTTTATGACTATAACATTATGTCGTATATGGAAAATTGTCTTAGGTCATGCAAAATTATTACTATATACGTTGACAACGATATATACATAGCAATTTGTTACTATCTTGATAATAAATTGTGTGGGTTAAGCTCGAGTATCGATAGCGTATGAGGTGAAATTTGGTGAATGCCATAGAAAATGTCTGGAGCCTACTTGAAAGACTAGTTTACAACACTTAAATCACATTATCTGAGTTGAAAAGAATTACAAATATTTGGGAAAATAATGAAGATTATAAAGCATATGATCAATGTATACAGAGCATGTCGGATACAAGCTGTCACCAAAGCAAAGGGTGAAAATAAAAGATATTAACATGTGTTAATAATGTTATTTACAGTAGTAGTGTATCATGTTAGTAGCTAATAAATTATATCATTACAATTTGAACAGGCCTTTTAATTTTACGGAAAACCTGAAAAATGCTGAAAATTTGTAGTGGTTCTAATTCGACAGCCAGAGAGATTGTATATTTTAGCTATAAGTTTAATTTTATGTATGTCGTGTGATCACGCAAAAACTATCGAATATTTTTCCATGAAATTTTGCACTGAGGTAAATCTGATATTGTAGATGGTTTTAGAACAGATTTTGTAGTTATAAAAATTGCAGAAGTACCATAAAAGCGTACATAAAATTCATAAACGACATGAATGTCCATAGAGAATTAAAATTTATGAAAAATATTAGGCTCCTATAATGGGATAATAAGAGAGCATAACATTTTTAAAAAATATAAATAAACGTATAAAACTAAAATTTGTAGAAAATATTGAGATTTTATAATGGGATAATAAAGTTATTGTTTTAGGTGTTGTTATGTAAACATACCTTTATTGCCACATATAGTCTCATTTACTGGAACGTAATTCCAATCGCACGAACACACCGCATTCTTGCAGACCACTCGATTGTCGTCGGCATCCAAATAACATTCCGCGATACTATCGCAAACCATACCAAGAACTGAAACATTTACGTTAATAAGAATATTCTGATTAATTTACATATTTGCCAATTGTTACCGGAAAATTTACGCTACGATAAAAATTCTTCAGGTTACAGTCATAAAAATGTCTTAACCTTGCAACAGTGTTTCTGACTTTTGTCGACCTATTGTGATCCTATATTTTTAAAAACTTTTATTATCAGAACGACGTATCGAAATTATTAAAATTCTCGTTTCTGTTTCCTTGACATATTGGAAATTTGATATTCGAATTCATATGACTTGTCGACAATATACTTATTTATTTCTAATATAATAATTTATATTATGAATATATAAAATATTTGTAAAATAATGTTTTATGAAATGAATATATAAATCAGTTTCATTTACATTATAAATATATTATAATGTACATTATAATGTAAGTTATAGATATAAATTAATTATTTATCCTATAAAGTCGTGAACGTACTGAAATATAGTTGAAGACTACCTAACCTAACCTAACCTAACAAACTAAACTGAACATTTAGCAATAAATTATTTTTGCTACAAATACAAGGAAAAGTTAAAAGTATAAAAGTATAACGTATAAAAGTTATACGTAAAATCGTATACTTACCTTTGCGTTTGTAACATCCACCAGATTTATAGTGACTACCATCAAGACAACCGCATACTGAATCTTCTGTTGTACTATTGCTACTTAAACAAACACTATTTGCTGTGATGATGTTACACTGAATGTCCTTTAGACATGGCTTCCCGAATAATGAAACTGAAAAAAGAATTTATCGTACTTTTTATTTGAATTCTGATATAAATTGAATCCAAATGTGGTTAATGTTATTGTTTTATTATAACACATACGATGTAATTTCTGTATTAGTTGATTTAACCTGTTAACGTCCAAACGAACGATGGTATATGATACACGATGATATACAATGTTATACGATATGTGATATACGATATATTGTATGTGATATATAATATATGATATCCGAAATACGAAATACGAAATACGAAATACGATATACGATATACGGTATATGATATACGATATTATATACAATATATGCTATACGATATATGATATACTAATAACATTAATAACATCAATAGGCTTTTAATCCTAAATATTCTAGTCCTAAATATAAAATATAAAGTCCTAAATATTCTACACTTTGTTATTTAATTATTAGTACGTATAAAAATTAAATTACCTGGTAAACACGAATTAACTGAAGCAGCTACATATTCCACCTGACAAACGCAAACGTTCGACAGACATTCCGTGTTTTCTGGTTTACAATCTTCATGTTTGTCGCAAGTAGAATTGATACCTTTAAAATAAAACTTTCAATAGTACCTGTGACTGTCTTCTGCTGTAAATCAATTATATAAATTACAGAAATCGATTATTTGGAGAATTCAAGATAAATTGGTATTAATGTATTTTATATTAAAAATTAGTTTGCGAATTATTTCAAATCGAAAAGTGAGATATTTTATACGTAGATTTTGCATTGTACTCTAACATCTTTTTACACAGAATGTTCAGAAGAAACTCGCGTAAAAGCAAATACACAGTTCTGTTAGAAGAAAGAGGTACAAATGATCTTTCTTTTTACGTAAATTAATTTCTCTGAACATTCAACATAAGAAATTATTAGAGTAGAATGTAAAAAATCTATAATTTTTGAGATTTTGCAAATTCACGTATAAAATTTCACTTTTTACAATTTGAAATATCTCGCAAACTGTTGATTTTTGATATAATACTTTTATATTTTTTTTCGCAGAGTTCTTCAAGGAAATATGTCGTTTTACTAAAAAGACGGGAGCTCTTTGACCCCAACATTTGCCTTACAATAACTTGCTACACACCAACTAATCATTTTGTACCATTAAAAAAAATATATATAATATATTTAATATTATTTTTATACAAAAAATATATTATATTTTTTTCGAATGAAATCGGTATCTGCTTTGGTTTTGGAAAAAATAGCTTATAATATTTTATTTGGTACACTCCGTATAAAGATGAAAGACATTGTCATATAAAAAATAATTGAAAATTAAATTACCTGATGCACATTCGTTATTCAATTCGTAATAGTTAGCTTTACAAGTACAAATTCCGTTCGCGCACTCAGCATTTTTCGTACCGCAGTTGTCCATTTCGCACCTTTTTCCAAGACCTAGTATGAAATTCAACGCAAATAAGGTAAGTTTTTAAAATAGTACTGTTATTAGTAATAACTTATGATGTGGATATAACTACTTTTTAAGACGTATACATTAGTTTGATACTAGTTTGATACTTGGCTATTTTACTATTTTGCTATTTTACTATTTTACTATTTTACAATTTTACTGTTTTACTATTTTACTATTTTACTATTTTATTATTTTACTATTTTACTATTTTACTATTTTACTGTTTTACTGTTTTACTGTTTTACTGTTTTACTGTTTTACTGTTTTACTGTTTTACTGTTTTACTGTTTTACTGTTTTACTGTTTTACTGTTTTACTGTTTTACTGTTTTACTGTTTTACTATATTACTATTTTACTATTTTACTATTCTACTATTTTACTATTGCACTATTATACTACTATGCTACTCCACTACTCTGCGAGTCTACAATTTTTCAGTTCCACCATTTTACTATTTCACTAGTCTATTATACTACCATTCTGTTATTCCACTTTGTTTGATTAAACAGACCTCTGAAGGTATTACAAAATAAAAGATCAAAATTCATATTAAATTTTGACAAAATTATAACTCCTCAGCTATACCATTTTATATAAGTAAACATACTTTTGAAATTATTGCAAATAAGAAACAGAAATGCGTATTATATTTCAACAAAATCATAACTCCTTACCTGGTGAAGATTCTACGCAAGTTGTTTTATCTGAATTCGGATTAGTTCCATTTGGACATGAACATACATTGTCCGTGCAAAACAATTCAGTAGAGTTATCATTAACATAACAATCTATATCTTGTTCGCATCTTTCACCGATTCCCCTATTTCCCCAACAGAATGATTCAACTTCGTTGAATCGAGAGTTGTCGTTACAAACGCAAAACCCGTCCTTGCAAATTGCATCCGGACCGAAAACATAACACTGTAGCGACAACCTACACGAATATTTATAATCTGCAATCGCTGCAACAAAAATAAGAACATTTCTTTATAGCGTTAAGGGTTTTGATAGTTTTGATAGATTTGGTAGTTTAGAAATTTACGGGTTTAAGAATTTGGAAATTTGAAAATTTAGGGCTCTAGTGATTTGGAAATTTGAGAATTTGAAGATCTAAAAATTTGAAAATTTGGGAATATTGTGATTTATGAATTTGGCAATATGCAAATTTAGGGGTTTAAGAATTTGGAAATAAAAAAATGTTGGGATCTAGTAATTTGAAAATTTGAAAATTTGGGGATACAGAAATTTAGGGGTTTAAGAATTTGGAAATTTGAAAATTTGAAAATATCGTGATTTAGGAATTTGACAATTTAAAAAATTAAGGCTTTAAGCATCTGGAAATTCAAAAATTTAAGAATTAAATTATGTTTTAACTTTTCATGAGTATCATATTTACTAACAAGCTAGTGTAACATACATATTTCGAAATACTATAAAATCTTATAAAGACAATAATACAAAATAGTTCCGCGTACGGCTTTATACTAATTGTAAGCAACTGACAGAGAATTAAGGAGGAAATACTTTATTTTATTGCCATTATAATTTTGAAAAATGGTAACAGTTTATAGATTAATTTGATATATTACATACCTTTTAAACATATTCTATTATCTTCGGAAACAACTCTTTGTATTTCGCAATGCCACTTTCCATTTCGACATTCCGAATATTCGATAACGGGACTATCGTTTTGTTGACATGGTTCACCAATCTCTGAAATAACGTTTGCATTAAAATGTATTTTCTTTTTGGTCCATTAATAATTATAATTACGCAGATTAAGAAATTTCAGAAAACATTGCGCTCATATTTTAAAATTAATACACTCTTGAATGTTTCGAAATAGTAACCCTCGACATTATGTCAGTTTTAACCAAAATTCAAATTTATTCAATAATATATTGCTTTTAAACAAAATTGGAAGTAATAAACAAGGTTTTGCATTTAATCGAGTACCAATACAAATTCGTTTTTAATACATTATTAATTTTCTTTACATGCAAATCAAACCTTAATCATGAATTAAATTGTTATTTAAATGATTTAATTCATTAATAAAATTTCTGTCGTTCAGAAATAAAGCGTAATTATTAAATGATTTAATTGAAAAATGAATCAGTAATTAAATTTTAATTCCAGATTATAAGAAGTTTCGATAAATT
This sequence comes from Megachile ligniseca, assembly GCA_945859555.1. NCBI lineage: Eukaryota > Metazoa > Arthropoda > Insecta > Hymenoptera > Megachilidae > Megachile > Megachile ligniseca. Next base: position 2,111,790 of record OX243785.1, read on the forward strand.
TTTTGTCAAACTTTAAAACATTAATTGAAAAAGCTTCGCTTAAAAGTAAATATTAATTTTTAAGCTGATAACATTGAGTTAATAATTAAATTTTAATTTGAGATTGAAAAATTATTCAACTAATTAAAATTTTATCCTCAGTCAAAAAATATTTAATTATTAATTATAATTTCGTAATTTAATTATTGATAGTGTAAATCAAAATTTAAGAATCCTATTTGAATAATGAAATAATGAAAATCATTTGTTGAAAATTCGATTAATAAAAAAATTAATTAAATTACGGATAAAGAAATCTCTAACGGCAATAATTAATTAAATAAATTTAGTAATAAATAAAGTTGTGAAAAATATGAAATAATGTGGAATATTATTCTTAATTTGAACGAGGATTTAATTTCATTTAATCAGTTCAATATAATTAAAATACAATATATTATACTAATATATTATAATTATTATGAGATTTCAAAATCTCCAACCCTCAAATTGTAAATGTACAAATTTACGAATGAGTGTTATTTCTTTCACATTTCGTATAAACGTGCGTAATTACATAAATGATTAAGCAGAAATGATTAAAAGCAAGCGCTTGGAAGATATACAATAAAAGGCAAGGAACTTTATAAAATTATCGAAGTATAAAAATAAAGTATTTACACTTATCATAGCGCATAAATTTGATTAATTAGTAACAAGAGGAATCTTAATTGGGAACATAAAACGTCGTAAGACAGTTTATCTCGGCTCAAATTATCATTATTGTCTTGTGTATTTTGTTTATGTTCAAATCGCTCCAGACAATTTGTTATACAATATGTATAATATATGTACAATGCCTTTAAATCGATTAAATGGAAACAAACTAAAACCAAACTGAATTAATCACATGGTTATGAAACACCTGTTGATACATTTAATTAGAAATTTATTTCCAAATTAATTATTTCTTATTATCTTTAATTGCTGCTGTGAAATATCACTAAACAAAAATCAAGTACATATATATATTACTATATTTTACTATAATATATTATTGACAAATCCCCCACTCCAAATTCATTATTTTTCCTGATCCTTTTTCCATTACACATGTTCCCTTCCAGATGGACATTCATGGTGTTGATATTGAAATCTCTCTAGGCTACAATAAATTGGTAGCGATACTGCAAAATGCATTCTTTTGTTTATTTCTGTGTTGGTTATACGGCTACCGGCGAAGCACGTTGCCGGGTGCATTAGCGCATCTTCTTTATATTAACCATGATATTTTGTTAAGTAACATCTTTTTCATTAATCAACTATTCTAATTTGCAATTAACATGTGTAACTCTGTCACATGGGAATGTCATCCCCGACCTCGAAGCGAAGATTGCGACTACAACACCACCGAATAACCAACCTCTATGCAACACCTCTCTGGATGTGAAAAAACACATGAAGTCTTACATTCTACTAACATTCCTAAATTCTGGAATTTTTAAATATCCAAATTCCTAAATTTTTTTATTTCTAGTCTCTTAAATTTCTAAATTCTCAAATTACTAAATACCTAAATTTCCAAATTATTAAATTCCAAGATTTCCAAATTCAAAAATCCCAAAATTGCCAATCTCCTTACGTGGAAGAACAGATTCTAGATTAGATTCTCTCTAATCTTTACCTAAATTCTCCTAAGTATCTATGATCAAAAGCAAATGGCGACAGATTTCTCTATCCACCCTTTCCCTTAACTATACATAACCTATACTGTATCGCAATGAACTTCGTACAATCATGAAAAGAAACACTAGAAATTAATATCTAATATATAAATGGTTAAATTATCGTACCTGGAATGCATTTCCCAACTTCCTCAACGAAGAAGTGTGCTCGGTTACATGCACAGTTCCCAGAAGCATCACAAAATGCATCAAACTTTTCGCAATCCACATTCGCGGTGCAAGTCTGATTAATTCCTACAAAAAACAAATGGTTACATTTTTCTTTGTTACCTGTCGTAGAATATTACGCAAGTATAATTCTACTAGTACTTTTAAACTGATAAAAATGAAAACTGCTAAACAGCAGTTTAGATTAAATTTAGATTAGATCTTACAATTAGCGTCCGTAAAGAAGAGCAGTTTTGATTTTCAGTACTAAAAAATCTTATACTAAAATCGCAACTAAGAAATCACAATATGCTATTTATAGTATACTATACCGGGGGTCGGTAACTGAATTTTTTCCCTATGTGATAAATTATATTTTTTAAAAAGCCAAATATAAGTACATACATCGGTAATATGCATTAGAAAATATAATATAACAGTTATCTGCTGTGAAACATGTATTGATTGTGAAATCAAAACATTCTATTTTGCGTAGTAACAGAACATATAAGTCAACGTATTAAAGAAAACGGAAACAGTTTCTGGTTTTGAGTGTGGCAGCGGTGAGTGTGGAGAGCAAGGTTAGCTAAAGCTAGGTTTACTTGGATTATTATATTTGTTTGACAATTGCAATATTGCAGTTAATTTTTCATTATGTACAATTAATCTACTCAAGAGCTACAAGTATGATTCTACTGAGCTGCAGGTTAACGACCCCTGTACTATACTTATACTAAAGATACGCAGGTACAAGCAAATGTAAAAAATAAATTCTTACAAACCCATTTGATACGTAATACTATGTTCAGGAGTACTGTCCTTAGTCAAGGATTTTGACATATGAAGACTTTCTTCCGGAAGAGTACAAACATAATCAAAACTACAATATGCAGTAGAGTTAAATTTGCAATCACTACTTATGAGACAGCCTTCGCCAACACCTGTAAGATAAAAACATCAAATTTTTAACAAAATTTGTTAATGAAGTTCTTTCGTATTAATCTTTCGTATTAATTTAGTAATTGGAAGTTTGGAATAGTTTGATAATTTTGGAACTTTAAAATTGTGGAATTAATAAAGGAAATATTAGAATTTTACATAATACAACACTTAGCAAGTAACAAAAAATTCAAAAATTTGTATGCTATCCAAAATGTCATCTCCATCTTTATTTTATTCTGCTAAAAACCAATTAATTTTTATCGATCGTGTATTGAAAATTTGCATGCTAAATGGAAAAACATTGATAACGTGGGTGATTATATCACTGGTTAAAAATTTATTTGTTTAAACTTAATGTAAAAAAGCGACATCACTTTCCCCCTAATATATTTAACATATTTTCTCCTGTGCCTTTTAGTCTGCTTTATTACGTCCACCACACATTAATCACGTAATCTATTCAGTTGCATGTATCGTCCATAAACTAACGTTAAACATTTCCAGTAATCAGGAAAGAAAACAAATACTCCACCTTTTACTATTGGACGGCAACTTCTGTATTCACGTTGATAATATCCAGAACTGCATTTGCAAATTCCATTAACACAAGACACCGCCTCGAAGTCGCCGGTTACATGGCAATCAACGTCCTTGTGACATTTTCCAGATAATCCTATAGGAGCACACTTCATGAAGGATCTACCACATCATTTAGATAACGTTGCTACATGCAAAATTTACCTGAATATGCATTACACCTTCCATGCATATAATAGTATCCTTCGTCACATACGCAGATCGAATTTATGCAAGCTCCACCATTGAATAAAAATCTCGAACATTGTATCGATTCTTCGCAATCCTCACCATACCCTGTAGCGACTGTTACACATTGTGGAAATAATATGATTATGAGAGTGATTAGGTGAAGTGAAAATAAATATAATTAGTAAACTGTTCAATATAACTTTTTTTTAACCCGTTGTACTTGAAGGTGATTTTGCTGTTGACAGAAACTCTGAGACTTTTTAGTTAAAGTGTTTGATGAATTCTTTCGTGGTTATTATTTCTTTATTGTTAATTGCTGTTATTTGTTTCAGTACGTTTTATACATCACATGATTTAGGTAACACTAAAACTAACTGGTCATTTGACCTGGTCATAAACTTTCTTTTTAACCATTAATGGTTACACTTCACCAGAATAATATACCTGATATACTAGGATGTTTAAGAATCTAGCCACTAAAAATATTTCTAAATAAGGAGCTACTCATTATTTTAACTTGACAAAAATGACAAATAATCTATGAAAGTTGTTTTAACATATTGCATAGCTAACTTCGGTAAATTTAAACGTTGAATATGAAAAAAAATTTAGAAACGTGACAAAATTTAAAAAATGACGGTTTCCACAGAAAAATTCAAAACTTTTTTTGACTTTAATGTAAACAGCTAAAATTTTAGCTGAACACTCTTGAGATATAACAGTTTGAGAAAGAAAATAGAAAAATAGATAGTTTCATACCATTAAGTGTTAAATTACAAGATTTATTGAAATGCTTTAGTTGAAAATGTTGGTTTCCATAGGGATAAAGAACTAATGTGTATATAAATTTGTGTTTTATTATTTATTTAATTTTTCTATTTTATTTTTAATACAACTAATAGTAATAAGAAAATAACAGTAAACAAGAAAATGTTTTTTAGTTTTAAAATTTATAGAAACAAATAATACTATTATTGTAAATCCTTAACATTTTGAAACCCTCACTTCCAATAATAATAAAAAAGTAATAGTAAACTAGTGTTTTGAAAGATAAATTATAGAATTTTACACCATTTTGATATAACGGATAATTGCAATTATAAAAGATTGGAAATGTTGTCGATAATTTTATTAACCACCAAACCTAGCAATTTATTTGTATTTAATAAAATACAAATATTTAATAATATACGTCTTTTTCTGTAATACAACGCAGCAAATGATTAATTTTCGAAAAATATTCATGGCAATTTACTTTTAATGCATGATGTCATCTTTCCATTGTAAGCATAACCAGTAGGACATTCACATGTGCCATTTTGACAACTGCTGGAAGCAACGGTACAATCAATGTCGGAATCACATTTCCAAAAAATGTCATCTACGAACGTCTTATCATCAACAGTACCCTCTATGTTATTGTTTGTAGAACCTGAAACTGAAAAGTAAAAATTGATAAGATGTACTTATACATTACAATTGTCAAAGTATTTATAAATACATATTATTAGTTGTAAACAAGCTTAATTATTCATAGTACTATAAGTGTACATAGTTATAGTATTATAACTGAATTTGATTATTCAATAAATTATTTAGGAATCATCTATGCAATAAAACATTGTTTAACTCTTACTTCGATTGTATTTTACAAAATAGGTAATTATATTTAAATATTAAAATTTTAATTTAGATTAAATTTAGATTTTAGATTAAAAATTAAAATTTAGTTGTGGTGTGAATAAAAAATTATTAATAACAGTTTCATTACAGTGTTCTACTACTAATAGTCATTTACCAAAATACTATTATAACATTACAAGAATGCTCTGATTATAAAAAATAATTTTACAGTCGTATTAATAATTACAATTTTGCAACAAAATTTTATTACTACCATATACTGTACTAGGTAAGTTTCATTATCTAGATAGTTTAAAATTAATGAACAGCAGAATAAGTTTATAGAAACAATAATAAAATAGTGTTATATAAATGGTATTAAAATATTTAATAATTATACTTATTATTGAATATGTATCGGAATTAATGAAATTCCTTGATGTTTGCAATCAAATATTTTTAATGTATAAAATATTGAAATCGCATTAAATTACTGTATATTATATTTATATCGTGAAATACAATTAGACTGTTATCATAATGTTTTACCAGGTAAGTATTATTATTTAAATAATTCAGAAATAGTAAATATTGAAAGTTAGTAATAATAGTAGTAAAATACTATAATCAAACTGATATTAAAATATTTATGGATAACCTTTACATTTAAACGTTTACATGTCAAATAAAATTAATTTCTCAAATAATGAAACCACATTAACTTATTTCATTGCGTATGTCAAGATTTATAGCGAAAAGCACTAAAGAAATTAAAATTTACAATTCCGTCTCGAATACACAATATTTAACACAATATTTATTATTGACTTTCAAACTTACAAAAAACAAGTCACATTTTACACTTTTTGGATCACTTGTTTCAGTCCCTCTTAAAACGATACGATAACATAACTTTTAATTTTCCACTGTGTCGAAAAATTAGTTTAACAAAGTTCTGTATCTAACGTAAATAAAATCTGTAATTAATCTAATGAAAATTGGTCTAACAAACGTACAAGTAAAAATCTGTATACTGTAAATAATTTAATAGAATAAAATGAACAAATATTACTTATTTTAAAACAATAAATACCGTGTTGTAGAATGATAGACTTAGTAATTTTCGAGTATTAATTATTTTTTAAGAATTGGACAATCACTACACCATTTTTCAAGTAAATAAGCGATATATTTCAAGAAGAATATATATCGACCTTTGTACAAGCGGATTAGGAAACACTTTAATTCGATATATCATTCAATTATTATATAACCTAACAAATTATTATATAAGTATATATAAAATCGTACCTTGATATAAAAGACATTGCAAACAGAGTAATGCACAAAACACAATTTGTGCACGGGTCATGATTGTTACACTTACTACTAATGAATACACGAATTTCTGGCGTGACAATCATCCATGAGTTTTATCAAACCGTTCATATCTGATAGAAAATGAACACCTGCATCGCTATCTAAATTATCTAAGAAAGAAAAAAATGTCACAATTTAATTTACTATTCCATTGTGCCGTTAAACACATCTTTCATATCGATTATTATTATTGAATTACATATAAAATTGTAATTCCGTGACAATACATTTTGCATAATTTATAATTAATATTGTAAGTAATAATAATATTTGAATTTATTTAATATATATAAATGATAATTTACAATAATTGATAGATTTGTGTTGTATATTATATAATTTTAGAAATTATTATCCATGTATATATAGTGATATAGGCAAATGTGTATAATAAATATCAATAAGCAATAATATGCACAATATGTAAAGTATCGATAAATAAACGCTAAAAAATGATGCAAACATGTAGATAATCAGGCGAACATTTGACAAAAATACATAAGAGTATATTTTATCATAAGTGTATTTTAAGAATAAGTATTTTCAACCTGGAGTGATAGAATAGTTTGGAAACTTGAAAATTGGGAAAATCGTAAATTTGGAATTTAAAAATATCAAATTTAAAGATTTTAATGTTTGAAAATTTGGAGATTAGAAGACTTGGAGATTCGGAGATTCGGAAATTTGAGTTCTTGAGAAATTAAAAATTTCCAATTTGGATATGTAATAATTTGAAAATGTACTCTGGAATTTCGGAAATATGATAATATTTAGAAATTTGGAAATGTGGAAATTCGAAAATTTGGAAATTTAGGAATGTGGAATTTTGGACATTTGGAAATTTGGAAACTTGAAAATCTGAAAATTTAAAAAATTAGGAAACTGAAACTTAATAATTTGGAAATTTAGAAACTTTGTAATTTTACAACTTGAAAACTAGGAAATTTGGAAACTTGTATATTTAAAATTTTGAGGATTCGGTAATGCAAGTACGTGAAAATTTCAAAATTTATTAATTTGGCAATTTAAAAACTTGAAAACTTCGAATCTGAATACTTGGAACCCTAGAAATTAGGAGATTTGGAAGTTTCAAAGTAAAAAGTAGTAAATATTTCACGAGTTTTTAAATATAAAATTCAAGACATAACAAAGTCTCAATTATAGAATGTTCTACATATTCCACACAATTCATTTCAGCCCTGCATACAGAGTAGGTCACCTGATGCTATCTATCATTTTGATCAATATTATTATGTATAAAGAAAAATGAATTAATGCTACACAGCTTTGAGGTGTTGAAACGAAAATTTTTCATGTGAAACCTTTTCAGCAATTTATCGAATCGATGTTTTAAATAGAAACATATATACATATATTTTCTTTATGTACTGCGAGTATACTACATTCTTTTTCTATGTATAGTTTGTACCACACTAAATCGATCACTTTTTGACGTCGCTGTCAGAGATTAGATCTCGAACGAAATATGATGTATTGTGCGTGCAATTAGGAGGAGGATTTAAGGCATCGTTTTTCTTCAAATATACACGTCATCATATTTTACAACCTTTGGTTGTTTTCATGAAAGTAGGTTGTACCTTAACACGGGAGATTTAATAAGTTCCAGCGCTAAACGAAATAGCGTTGAACGAGGTCATCTTTTGTGTATGTAAACAGTTATGCTACAATGTAAGGTGTGCCATGACATGATTTACTGTATAAGTCAGTAATGATTTGATTTAACACTAAAACTGATAACAACACAAGGTCGTATTGCTACGACGAAAACGTGTGGTGTTAACTATGAAACAAAAGAGGAAATATCTAAAAAAAAATGTTCAAATTGGTAAAAGTGCAAAAACATCACCAAGAAAAATATGATAAATAATTTTGTTAAGGATCAATGTTACCACTAGAAAGGTAATACAAGTTTACAGCAATTTCAACGATTGTTAATAAACTTGAAAGATGGTGCAGGGAGCCGTTTCGATTACTACACATGTAATGATGTTATTGAGATATTTTTACTCAGAATAAAATACATTTTATTCGGCAATATTGAGAAATATTTCAGACAGAAGTCAATAGTTTCAATTTGAAGTTTAAGTCTAATTATAATTTTTATAGTCAGACATGGCTGAATACAAGATTGACATAACGAATCAACTTTTTTATCTGTTTTAATATTGTAACTGTAATTAATTAGTTCCAACTGACGCACCTGATAAATAAATGATAAGGCAAGGAATTAACACGATAATAATATAGATAAGTAAATCAGAACAGAGAATAAGAAAATTTATCAATTTATTGTGACTTATTTTGTAACATTTATTGCTGCAAACCTTTTTATTACGTTAATTATAAACTCATTTATCCCTAATGTCGATTCTTGTTCGTAAAACATTCATGAAAGTCAAATGAAGTTTCATTAAAAAAGTAATGTTTCTGATAAGGAAAGTTCTTCTACAATTTGGACATTTTTTTTTAAGAAGTCATCTAACGTCGCTTGTCTTCTCCTCTTTGGATCAGCAAGCAGCTGTCCATAGCAAAACAGCATATCAGTGATATTTCGTCTTGCCTTTGAACTTCTATAAAAATTTAAATCATTTTCTATAATTACCATTATAGTGGCTAAACTTTTTTTTAGAAATTCTGTTCAATATTCCTTTTGCTTTTCATCTTCAGAAATACTACTTTCGTTATCTTTGTGCAATTGTTATAGTGACTCATTAAGGTCGCCGTTGGAAAGACATTAACTACTTGTAACAAGCATTATTTCTAAATCGCAGTGTAAATAAATATTATTTAGCTAAACAAATTTTTTAATGAAGCAATACATTTACATAGATTTGCAGTTGCTATTACTTTAAAAAATACCGTTTCATGTGGAATAATTAACCGAATGGTTAATTAATCACTTGGTTAAATGTTGCTGCTTCTTGTAAGCGATGATATAAAAACAGACAAAGTTCTAACTATTTAGGTAACTAAATTCTCAAATTCCCAGATGACCAAATTCTTAAATTTTCAAATTTCCAAGTTGTCAAATTCCCAAGTTTGTAAATTTGTAAATTCACAAATTCCCAAGTGCTCAGAATTCTAAATTCTAAATTTCTCAAGTTTCTAAATTTCGAAATCCCCAAATTCCTATTTGCTTAAATTTCCATCAAATTTATATGTATGTTCCCATATTCCTTAACCCCTATATTTCTAATACTATAAGTTTGTAGGTCCCCGTGTTCCTAGATGCTCAAATTCTATATCCCTAAATCCTCAGTACCTCAAATGTCTAGGTCTCCATATTCCTAGATCCCAAAATCCCAAAATTGCTATATCTGTAAATTTGTAGGTCCCTATAATTCTATATAAATACCCAAATCCCAAAGTTCTCGTACTCCTATATCACCAAATCACAAGGTTCCCTAAGTTCCTAGATCCCCAAATTCCTAGCATCTATTTCAAAAAATTCAAACTCCATGGTTCCCAAATTCCTATACTCTCAAATGCTTACTCCATCTCCAAATTGTCAAATCCCTTAAATTTCCTTAAGGAAATAAATGAACGAGTAAAATTCCTCTTTTCCTCGATTACCATATTTTTTCAACAAAAACCAGGCTCCTTGACTATACTTTCACTTGAAATATCTTTAGTTGTCATCGAATCACTCAAGACGAGTTGGTTTTACATATTTTATTTCTTCAAGCTTACAAGTTTTGAATACAGTTATTTTATTTTAGTATAATTATTACGAACGAGTATAACACTGGCAAAGACCTGTAGATTACTGACTCTGGATCTTTGGAGAGTCCCAGTGTTATACAGTGGTTTAGACTGTAAAAGTGGAATTTTCGAATTGATTAAGCAAATGCACCGGATGCATAAGTATCCGCAAAATAGCATCAGAGGCGCCGCAGATAGGCCTGATTGTACCAGATTGCCTAAAAACAGAGTCCGGATTTATAAATACAGTAATCATTCTATATAAGCAAAAATGTTCCTTACGATATAAGCAAAAATGTCCCTTACAAAATAAGCTAAAATGTTATCCCTACCACGGAGGAAGTCCCCTCGAGACGCCAGAAGCTCGCTCACCGTGAAATGTAACGGATCTAGATTAGGGTAATATAAGCAAACGTTCAGTTCCGAGAAATTTGAGTCTATTGAATAATTACAGTATTGGGATACCTGCGTTTAGAAATTTGAACGCAAAGAGAAAAGTGATCTGGTTTGAAAGTGACTAAAGGTTGATAAAGATAAGTGCAAGCAGTTGGCGGAGGAATGGTCGATATATCGATGTTAACCCACGAGTTGACGCATGAGAAGGCTGACCCAGGTGTTTAGAAGAGCTACGGCGCCAATTAGTCAGAATAGACAAATGGACGCCTAGACTCACATGTATTTTCACCGGTAGAAACAATGGACTCGAGCAGTCACACACATCAATTAGACCTAAAACAATGACAGTCGACAAACGTGAGAGTGAGTGAGATAGGGCGAATTGCGTGATGCGTTGTTGTTGTCATTATTATTCTTATTTACCAGTATATAACACTGGAAGTGCTCACTATAGGGATCGGTAAAGCAACCGAGTGGCTTCTTTCACTTCAGATCAACCTCCTCACACACTTGGATTGACTACGGTACTTTCTTCCAATTTGTTATTTTACAGATTTTCTTCCATTTTTGTGTCCATCTATTTTGCCTAAAGCAAAGGATTCACCCTCGGTGTACCTTTCTTGCACCCTCTTCGCAAATTAGTTTCCTCCGTCGTTCCGCTAATGACACTTACTTTATCATTGTCCAGTTGGTTCTCAAAAGTGCTTACGATCAGTTTTACCAATCTTTCACTACTCGTAAGCGATCTTGCATTTCCAAAAGATACTCGTCTTCCTGACTTTTAGCGTTCTCTATAATCATGATCTTCTCCAGTTCAGTATGATCACGATAAGTCCGATATACGTGACCGCACAACCATAGGACGAATATCAAAGCTTTGAAAAACATCAGAAGTTTTGTGTACATCATAAATCTTTCCAAGTTGCATTTCTTCTTTGTTCTTTTCACCATAGGCTCAACGTCGGATGTTCCTTCATTGTTGCCGAATCCCTCTTCTAAGCCGATGGACTTATCTGAGATAAACAGAGAATGTAAAATAAATTGTAAATATATTTGAAATACATGTACTTAAGTATACTTAAATATGTAGGGTGGTGAGAGCCGTTAGGTACAATTACAATTACAAATGGACACCTGACTTACACGTATTTTCGTCGGTAGAAGCAATTGGCTTGAGCAGTCACACACACCAATTAGACCTAAAACAATGACAGTAAACGTCTCGAGAGTGAGTGAGATAGTGTGAATTCCGTGATGCAGTTCTTATTGTCATTATTATTCTTATTTGGCGAAATGCAACGCTGGATGTCTTCACGGTTGGGATAGAGCTTCTTTTACTTTGGGTCGATCACGCGCCAACTCGAAGGTTAACATCTGTAGCTTACGCGTACAGGAGTGGTATAAACGCATCCTGGTTCGAAGCAAGTTGTAAAACTGACATAAAGTTTCGTTCACCGCATATCTTCTATCCCTACCCTCTCTCTCAGACCTCCATTCGGCTCACAGTTCACACTTCAGTTACGACAGAACTCAGTGATGATACTGAACTTTGAATCAGTAGCGAGCCAAATAAACAGCAGGAGATAGACTGTTTAAATGTGCAGTAGTAGGGAAACAAGTAGTATTCTTATCTTATGATAACATCTTACTTCATTGTTTGCACTCATCAGCCTACTAACCTCTTATCCGGGTGTTCAGATAATAACAGTAGACTAATTTTCTCTGCTACGATAGTTAATCTACCAGACACTCTCGATGTAAATCCGGTTTTGATACTACAGGAAAGACGAACTACGTAAATGCGTGTTGTCTTGATTGTAATGTAGATGCACCTTTCCCCACGATCGCAAATGTACAGTGACTGCAGAAAGTTCCGAAAACTTAAATATAAAGTGACTTCTTTAAAATTGGACCGAACAATTTGAACGGAGATTAAGTTCGTTATTTTTTACAACTTGCAATTGACCCAAAATTGTGAACAATTTTTACATCGTTTTTATTTGAACGTGTAGTGAAAGTTTAAAAACTTTTGTACATTTAAAAAGGTAACATGCTGAAAATTTCATGAGCGATCAGTTACAGCAACAGGTATCAAAATATGCAAAATATTTAGATTTGTTGCTGTTATGGAAAACTCTGATTTTTACTTAACATTTTAAACTAAAAATTTGAATTAAATTTAAAATTGAAATTAAATTAAAAATAGAACGATAAATCAATACAACACATTATTTTGATAAAGGCCAATATAGATTTCAAGAACATCCCCAATATTATTATTTAAATAAAAAAACTTGTGAATGCATTTGGTAGTGTTAGTGTTAAAGGTACGTAAACAATTTTTATACAGCGCCTTCCTTCTCATAAACGGTATCTTTCAAATTTTTATTCCGAGCTTCGGTAGAAGATTTAAAATCGTCTATTTTATTCACGCTTCCGAACAGCTGCATTTTTTGCGAAACAACGAAAACATGTTATCCAGTAGACGAATCCCTCGAACTCCCTTCGAAATAGAAGTCAAAACCGATTATTCCATTTTAAAAAATTTATTTCTTTTTTGTCTAAGAAAGTTATTCGATTTTAAAAAAGTTATTAGGTTATTTGGTGTCAATAAATAAATACTTTTGACAGTTACTGTTTCAGTCACGCACAGCGTTGCCATACGCATGGAAAATGATTGCGGAGGGAATTTCAGTGACGTAGTAGGATTGCATGGTGTTCGCAAATTGCATGTATGTATAGCTTCACATGACGTCATCTTTTCTCCTGCATGGGGAAATTCTACTGCGACTCTGCTCACGCATTTGAGTCGTTCAGCGACAAGGTCACATCTACAAAACGCGGGACTCTTGCCCCTCCACCGTTTCATATAGAGCCGGCTTTCTAACTTTGCACAGTATACAGTTGATCGTTCACCATGAAGGAACAGTTGTGCATCAATAACGGTTAGTTTCTCACTGCATCGAATTCTGTACGCAGAAAAATACGTATGTCATCTTTCGTTATCACTTTGCACTTTGTTGTTTTATGAACCGTCTAAATCAAATTGGGTTTAGACTGATACGGTTTTTGAAGGGATAAAGAAATACGAAGTGATCTTGGGGACATCATGCGGGAAAATTGTGAAACTCCGAATAAGTTATGGTGGTCTTCGTCTCTCCCGCATTGCTCTGTTAAGGAGAGACAAGGATAGCAAGCATGATACATAGAAATGCAATTTCGTTATTTATAGAGTTTAAGACGAAGAAGCAATGTTTCGGCATTGTTTCCTTTCCACATTTTCGTTGAACTATTGGTAAGCGGAAATAAGTAAGGTTATTAATAGTGAAAAGACAATTTTCTGCTTATCTTTATTGGCAAAATATATCAAAATTTATTTCGTATAAAAATGATGATTTATTGTAATAAATTTTGAAAATATTATAATAAATATAAACACTCTTTTTTTGAACGAAAGCAGTATTTTAGAAAATGGTAATTACAACCCTTCTTTATTTCTACTCTTCAGTTATTATCACCCGAGTTTGAAAATTAGCTTTTAAAAATTTGTAAAGTACATAAAAACGTATTTTTTCATTAAATTTTATTATTTAAATTGTACAACAGAGTAAGACTTTACCATTACGCATTAAAATTTTACGATTTTACGAATTTCGAGTATTACGAATATCATATCCGCTTTTGGCAAAATCTTATTAATTTATAATATTTCTTCATTTCAAGATCTTTGAACAATAAAATCGCATATTTACGTGTCATCATGATTGCTGTTCTGACGAGGAAAAACGGGATTGGCAATCCTTGTCTGAAGTTTCTTAGTTTTTCCTGTTGACTCATAAACTGTGCAGTTAGATATAGTAAAATCTTCAACATTACGAGCTTACATACTTTCTATACATAAAATTCTTATAAAACTGTCCTGTGACCTTGAAAACAAAAATGTTTCATTATACTAAACAAAGTAATTAAAAAAGGTGTTATTGAAATTCGAAAAGACATAATACATAATAAAATAGATCAATAGTTATGTATACTTATCAATTATTCCAGTTTAGTAATATCTATTTTGAGACGCTGTCTGAATTTTATTGGCATTCAATGATACAGTGGAACCTCTATATTCGATAAATACATATGTGCTCTCGCATAGTTATTTTTGAAAGCTCATCTGCAGAATAAATAATTCAGCCATTATTCGTTTTTTCTACATCAATGACTCAAAAACTACAAATTAGTTTTTTTATCCTGATAATTTCATATTTTGTTATCCTATTGCTATATTCTGATTACAGCTTTCTGTTCAACGAATAAATACTTCCCGCGTGCATAATAAATAAAATCGATTATTTAAAATCTACACTATGATTCGGAAAAATACGAATATAAAGTGCAAGTAAGAACAAGGTTAATTTCCTCTAATACATATTTAAATTACATTTGCGGGATTAAGTCCTTCGCCTACAATCTTTTAGGCAGTGCTGTAATTCGTAGATCACTAACTATTGCTACAGTGTGACGACAAATAAAATTTACAAGTTAGGCACGTTTTGTATTCAGCGATCCTTGATTGTGAAGATTATAATTAGACTAGAACCTAAAATTCAATTTGAATGAAAATACGAGTTGACACATATGAACTGCAGTATGCGTCACGAGTGTGACACGACAGGGTAAAGGGGTTAAAGGAATTGAGATGATCGGTTTGTTATACATATATGTATATCCACGCAAATTCGACAATGTCCTTACTCTACTACGCTATACATAGTACACACTCTCCATGTTCTTACTTCTTTACATTTCCCTACACACTCCCCACGCAAATTTTACTATGTCATACTCTACGACGCTTTTCTACTCACTAACTTTCTCTAAGGGCTTTATGACAAACTCCCTGACCTCTCGTTCCTGCTTTCTCCTTCGGTCATTCAGTGAATTTTTCCTGAGCATAAAAATACTGCCTTCCTTGCACCATTAAGTCTGCGAACTTGTACCTAACGGCTCTCACCACCCTATTTAAGTATACTTAAGTACATGTATTTAAAATATATTTACAATTTATTTTACATTCTCTGTTTATCTCAGATAAGTCCATCGGCTTAGAAGAGGGATTCGGCAACAATGAAGGAACATCCGACGTTGAGCCTATGGTGAAAAGAACAAAGAAGAAATGCAACTTGGAAAGATTTATGATGTACACAAAACTTCTGATGTTTTTCAAAGCTTTGATATTCGTCCTATGGTTGTGCGGTTACGTATATCGGACTTATCGTGATCATACTGAACTGGAGAAGATCATGATTATAGAGAACGCTAAAAGTCAGGAAGACGAGTATCTTTTGGAAATGCAAGATCGCTTACGAGTAGTGAAAGATTGGTAAAACTGATCGTAAGCACTTTTGAGAACCAATTGGACAATGATAAAGTAAGAGTCATTAGCGGACCGACGGAGGAAACTAATTTGCGAAGAGGGTGCAAGAAAGGTACACCGAGGGTGAATCCTTTGCTTTAGGCAAAATAGATGGACACAAAAATGGAGGAAAATCTGTAAAATAACAAATTGGAAGAAAGTACCGTAGTCAATCCAAGTGTGTGAGGAGGTTGATCTGAAGTGAAAGAAGCCACTCGGTTGCTTTACCGATCCCCATAGTGAGCACTTCCAGTGTTATATACTGGTAAATAAGAATAATAATGACAATAACAACGTATCACGCAATTCGCCCTATCTCACTCACTCTCACGTTTGTCGACTGTCATTGTTTTTGGCCTAATTGGTATACGTTATTGCTTGAGCGAATAGTGCTAACGACAAAAATACGTGTGAGGTGTCCATTTTTTATTCTGCCCATTTGGGGCCGTAATTCTTCCAAACACCTGGGTCAGCCTCTCACGCGCCAATTCCTGAATTGACTACACTAATTTCGACTCATCGAAGTCGGAAGAAAATGTTCTAGTATGGAATTTTAAATTTCTTCTGTTCACAAACGCTCTAATGCTAAAGTACAATTGTACTATAGTTCATTGTGAAGAGATGACGAATCTGCGGAAGTAGAAACCGTAGAGAAATATTGAGAAAATGGCTACACTGAAAATGTTGGACCAGAGGAAGCTGCCAGCGACATATTGATTGTTGCCTTCTTAAAAGTTTTATATAGTATACGATTTTGGATTATTTTAAAGAACACGTGGTCAACAAATTTGATTGTTTGATTAACGATCATTCGACTGAAACTTTTGCACATAATAAATTAACAATGTTGCGGATTTGCAAACTAGGACTGTGAAGAAGACGTTATTTTTGTATATTTTCATTAATAAAAGTGTTCGTGAACATAATGGACGAGAAAATGTTTAGACATCATCAAACAGAATCAGCATTCATCTCTATTTTGTTCACTTCCTGTTCTTAATTTCGATTTCATTTTCGACTGTGAAATATTATCTCACACTTCTTCGTACATGTATAAGAATAATACGAATGTAACAGCTGAAATCATATACAAGTGATAATCAAGTATTATAAACTATAATTGATTTAACAAAATTATATAATTTTTCTAATGTTTAAACTAGCGCAAAATTAATCTATTTTATCAAATATTTGCTCAAAATTTTTATGCGACTTTTGAATTTCTAAATCTTCGAATTACTCAAATTTTCTGAACCTATAATTCCTCATTTTTAATTTTTTAATTAATAATTTTCCTTAATTTTTTAGTTCTATTCTGCATTTCTCGAAATTTTGAACTTTTAATTTCGAAAATATCAATTTTCTTAATTACTAAATTATCAAGTTTCCGAGTTTTCAAGTTCTATAAACTTTTAAGCTTTACAATTACAGAATGTCAGGCCCCTAAATCTCCACATTCTCAAATCCCCGAATCTCAAATATTCAAATTTCTAGATTTCCATTTTTAAATCTCCAAATTCTCAAATTCCTAAATTGCATTTTCCACATTTTTAAGTTTTTGCATCTATAAATATCTAATTCCTAAATTTTCCAGATCACCATATTCACAATTTACAAATCTCCAAATTCATAATGTTCCAAATGCTGAGTATTCCAACTTTCTATATTAAAAAATTATTAAATTTTCGAACTTCCCAAATTTTTACACCCTCAAATTTCTAAACTCTAAATTTTCAAATATCTAACTTGTTAAATTTTCAACCTCTCAAACTCCTAAGTCATATACATAATCGTACATTCTGTAGTTTTTAAATTTTCATATTTTCAATTTTCTATCTTTCCCAAATTCCTCAAATTTCCAAAAATTGCAATGTTTTTATTCCGAAAATTCTGAATCACCCGATTTTCAAATCATCAAACTTCCATATTTATTTATTTGAATTCATTTCCATTCAAAACTCTACTTTCATTATATTTGAAGAGAAAGTTTGACGATAACAATTGTAATATATGTAAATAATGATTTGTAATTGACCTCGTTATTGTTATTAACGGCAACTGTTTCCCTAAAAAGAAAAAATTCGGTGTGACGCCCACATAAAATCGACATTTGCAAATTCTATTAATTCAAAAATCAAGGGTTCTTTATGCTTTCGAACTGTTTCTCTTCCCTGCATGTCGTCTAGTTTTTTTATGCCTTCTAATATGTCCGAGTGTTTAGACATTTTTAAAGGTGGGACTAGCTCAGAAAAACCGATCTCGAGAGGATCACGTCATTCTTGTTGTAGATTCAGACAACAGCGCGTAGAAGAAAATTTAACTTCGTCGAAACCGAAAGAGATTCAATCGAATTGATTGAGAATTTTCATGTTGAACACTTTCGATCGTACAGCAATTATAGAATAAGATGTGCTATAACGAACCGATAAGCAACACTTCGAAAGCTAAGAATCATATCAATTTTAAAAAATTGATTGATTTATTAACGAAAGCAATAAAAAATGTTTCAAATATAGTTTTATGTACAGCAGCAAACATTCGTTAACTCTTTCAAAGATACTAACACATAATTGTAGATTTAGCTTTCTATAATTCAACAACAAATGGTTACGTATATAAACATTGTTCTGTTCTTGTGCATTATTCATCTTTTGGAATATTTATGTATGTGATTGTTATCGGTTTAAAATAAATTAAATATAATTGCATACAAGATTTGGATGATTTCTCTTTCTATCCTTAAAAGAGCCGTCTCTGAGGGGGTTATTGTTGGGTTTTTGCACTGAAACGACACTAATCTTATTATGTATATATATATATATATTTGTAATTATGAAAAAGTAAAGTTATAAATGATACACACGCGATGCAAACACGAGGCATATTATACGGCGACTGCTGAATTGCATGAAGAGAAAAACAAAAGAACAAAACGCGTCTATAGTGTCATCTGGCGTCATCGAACGCCTGTCGATAATGACGGATATCATCGATTATCTATCAGTTATGTAGGATAATTTAGGTGATGATGAAATAAAACTCGCGCCCGATTAAAATTAGATAAATGGATACATGTATTTAAAAATAAAACGCCGTATTTTACAACAATGGACTCCGCACGATATTTAACTGTTCTACGCTATCTTAACTACAACTCGACGCTTACTTTTCTGCTCTGCCACGCTTTTCTACGACTCCCCACTTCGAAGGGCTTTTTTTGACCCGCCTCGATCTTTTGCCCCTACTTTTTTCCCCAAAAACGTAAAAGCCTAGGCCCACGCGAAGGAGGAAGCGCGTTGCCTTTCTTGCACCGTTAGACCTGCAAATACCGCGACCCTATCATAAATTACTCTTCGCCGTTACAAACCTCACTATCCTACAGTTATTTTATTAAAAAGTAACATAGACACATTTTCACCAATCTAAATACTTTCCTTAATTACATTTGTACATAACAGTCACGAAAGTATAAATTCCAGTTGACAAAATTGTAAAAAAAAAAATAGTAAATGTCATGATTCGTAATCTTCTATATCTATCGCTTTATATCTAACTCAATTCATTCGCTGAATGCAAGATTGTATCACTGAATTAAGAACGTATAAGCCGAAAAATTTGGATGGAGGGAGTGAAGTAGCCCCCTTGCCTCTCCGCTGACCGTAAAGAAACTGATTTCTTCAATTGCACAGTGTCAACCATGTACTCGACCAGTACCAACGGTGAGTTGTTTCAAGTATTTTATTTTTATTGCAAAATTTATATACGCAGAAAGACATGTATTATACTCTTTTTATTATTTCGGGTACTATAGAAATAAAATTTGTTAACTTAGATTGTCATAAAGTATCTGTTTATCGATACAAGAAAACAATAAATATTACGAAATTATGAATTTTCTATACATTAGCCGCTTATTTTGAACGCGAGGCAAGTCCATTTTTCACTATTTTGAGAATTTTTTTGTTCATTTTTCACTATATTTTAATATCTTCCTTCGCAAAATAAATTAAAGTGATTGCCTGATTCTCGGAATTAAATTGTGACAACAAAATTAACAATCCGTCAACTGAATTATAAATAATAGAGTATAAATACAATATAAGTTTTAAACAATGGTAAAGACATTACAATATCTTTTAAACAAGATATTGTTTCCAGCTAGTTAAATTTTTATTGAACTCTACCTTACAAAACTTTGTATCACCCGACTTGACTATATCTCTGATATAACGATATGGCACCGCAATTATCAGCAAAATAGGGCATGGTTTGAAAATTTTTCATCCATTGAAACTCTATGACATATTAGTACATAACTACATACTCTGCATGGGTGGTTGAACTAGCAACATTTTTTTCTTTCTTACTGCTCCAAGGCACAGTTCTACCGGCTAGTATTTATAACATATCCGGATACGTACTTGGAATACTCTTGTCATTCGCCGAATCGACGACAACAAAAATTTTAATTGTCTTTCATATCTTAACATATCTTAGTTGATAATCTTTGGTTTCATTGAGGTTAATGGAAAATACATTTTACATCCGTTCAGTTATCAATATTGGAGTTCGCACAAAACCGATTCATTAGATATGATGTATTTGCGATATCTACCCTACTTGAGGTGGACGGGAAAAGTAGACTTCCATTTGTAAATGTAATTGGGATGGAAAATAAAATCTTCACGAAACGACGCAGCT
The DNA here is from genome assembly GCA_945859555.1 of Megachile ligniseca. Lineage (NCBI taxonomy): Eukaryota > Metazoa > Arthropoda > Insecta > Hymenoptera > Megachilidae > Megachile > Megachile ligniseca. The sequence continues at coordinate 2,132,604 of OX243785.1, forward strand.
AAAGTTTTATAATGTATATTTCGCCTTCAACGTCCAATATCATAATGCCCTTTCGCTTGTCCTTTTTAGACCATTTTACATACTGTTAGGTGAGAATCGCCGCGGATCGAACGCAGATACAGAAAAGGCTGCGCTTTGGATTCTTGCTAACACCGTCGCCTGCAAAGATTCACACGGTCCGAAAGTGCAAGTCGGATGACACCCTACGTCCAAGAACCGGGTGCCCACCCCTTTGTGCACACGATGCATTTAGGAGGTAAATATGTATATGACTGTTAATCCAGCCGCTGCGTACTCATTCAAGACCTATCATTGTAATTCGCGGTTATCTTCATTAGTTAGTTGTCTGTGCGCGATTCCGGACTTTAAATAAATTTGTGACTCGTATCCGAAAGTGTTCGGGAAGGTTTATTTCACCCATACCGACGTTGCGACTTAACAATACATCGTTTGTGTCTATACGGGGCGGCTATACGCGTTGCTACGTCGTCACGCATATGCGTATAATAAATTAACAAAGTTTCTTACACTATTCCTATACTCTGGCTGATCAAAAGATCCACGTTTTGACTAGCATTAGGGTCTAGTATCCTCAATGGTGTACTGTAAGCCATGTAAGGCACAATCAGGCGTAGATAAATCACGTAAACCTTCTTGAACATAAAAACTTTGGCTGATATACAATATATCCTTCCTGGGACTAGTAATGACACTTAAAAGAAATTTAGAAATATCCCCTAGATCCTTTATATCCAATTTTTGGCACAAAAACCCCTTCACCAAAATTATTTCTTCCTTAACTCAAACCACTATGTCCTTGATATAGGCAGCAATAATTATTTGATCCTTACGATACACACAGGGGTCCTTCACACACTGCACAAAACCCATTAAAACCAATAATTTATGCAAACGATTGTTCCAGTTTCCACCTGCTTGTTTCAAACCATAAATACTTCTTCCAAGTCTACAAAGAAATCTTTCTCTATTTAAATCAAATCATGGGATTTGCTCCATATAGATGGGTACATGAAAGCCCTTATTTAGATAAGCCCCTACAACATATACACAATATGTATAATATGTATATTGTATAAATACACATGTCCGAATCATTTTCAGCGGATAGTGCCACAAGAATTGTCAGACTTTTACGTTGGACTACTTGCGCTGAATGTCACCAAATAATCGACACCCAGGCTCTACTTAAAACCAAGTGTTTAGGCGTGTCTTAAAACTGACAATCTCTTCATTTGCTCGTTTGAGTGTAAATACCCACTTACTACTAATTACATCGAAGTCACTGCAGCGCTTTACCAATTCCTATGTATCTTGAAACTTCATGGTATTCAACTTCCTCCGCATCGCCTCCTTCCAGTTCTGAGCATGTATGTAAATAGTTTCGTCTGGTCCTTCTCCATGTGTGATGCGCCATTCTGCAAAACGGCAGAGTACAAGAATCCCTGTGCGTTCGGTATCGCTCGGATTGCTTGGACTACAGCCCGACAGGGATGGCGATGTGGTTTGGACCGTCATGTCACCTTGTTGCTCCTCCCCTCTTTGTTCGTGCTGCTGCCCCTCTCCTACTTCATCACGACCATCACCGCCTTGTTCTTGCTGTTTCTTCTTTCCTGGACCTGGCACTGCTCCCACTTCCACGGAGAATGGAACCTCCTCGTCAAAGCGTTTACACTAGGCAAGTAAGAGCCGGGCAAGTAGGTAGTCGAATTCTTGGGTTTCTTTCTATGCCTGTACCTGGCCTATCGCAGGGCCTGATGGAAGGACGGCAAGAAAGGAAAGGAACCATTTTCATTTTCCAACGACAGGCCTGGTACAGGCAAAGAAAGAAACCCAAGAATTCGACTACCTACTTGCCCGGCTCTTACTTGCCTAGTGTAAACGCTCCAAAAGACAAGGATTGGGCCTCGCCACCCAAAGTCTTAGGGACCGTTTACACTTTACACTGTGCCAGTAAGCCGTGCTATTGCATGGGCCAGTAGGTCGTCGAATTTTTGCGTTTCTTATTTTTCTTGTACCAGGCGTTTCTTACTTTGCCTGAATCTCGACAATTGTGTTAAAAACGGGTGGGTCAGATGACGACGCAGTGCCTGGCGGAAGGAAGATAAGAAAGGAAAGAAACCTTGCCATTTTCTCAACAACAGACCTGGTATAGGCAAAGTAAGAAACGCAAAAATTCGATTTTCTACTGGCATCTGCTACTAGCATAGTGTAACCGGTCCTTACTGGCATAGTGTAAACGGTCCTTTAAGGAGAACACATAAACGACAGCCTTTGATGCCGTCCTTGTATTCCATAAGGACACACTCTGGAGTTCAGGCTCCAAATGTCACCCTCGCTGCTCCTTTGGTATCCAGGCTTGGCATCCAGCGCACTTGGCACCTGAACACACGAAGGTTCTTGGTGTTAGTGCTCTTCAATTGCCTTCTCTTCTAATCTTCCAAAGATGCATTGAAGACCAATGAACCAGTGATCCATCTATATATCACGTGACATAAAGCTTTAAGTGAGGTGTGCTGTTCTTTATACAATTGCCATACAATTCATTTTACGAAGAAAACATTCATCTTAGAACCTGTATTGAACAGACTTTTTGTATCCTTAATAATACTGTAATTATTGAGTCTCCTTATAATAACTTTATATAAAAATCCATAAATTACAATGTTCATAAGTTTGACTAATTTTTGTCTTAATTTTTATACTGTTTATCACAGCTAATACAGTCGGCATCGGAGCAGGATTAGGTCCTCATGTAGGACCTTACAATATTACGCCGGCAACAACAGAAACATCCGTGCGTAACATATGCCTTCTTCAGGGGCTTCGGATGTGTTGTTTTTTCATCACAGTTGTAGTTGTATTAGCAATATTTCTGGGAGTGTATATAATAATGTCCGACCGTAACAAAACTACTACGATTATACACAATAACACTCATTGGACAAACTCACTTGGAAACAATGCTTAACGATATCGATTGTACACATCTTTAAATGAAAACTGAACAACAACATATGAAACAAATATCGTTAAAACAAAGTACTTCTTTGACAAGAGAAATGTGCAAATAAAAGGACATCATTGAGGTTCCTAATGCGAGATACTTGTATTATAATTCTGTTATACAATTTACATTTTCCACTGGCAGAGAACATAGTCCCGCTGTTTGTTAATTTTATTTGTATCATTGCACAACGAGCAGCAAATTGATCCGTGAATATTTCGATGTTACTTATACTACCATTATATGTGCAATTTATTTTAATAAAGAAAAATGATAAATGACCTTTTGATATCAAATATTATTAAAGAACACATGTATAAAACCATTAATTTTATACCTCTTTACATTATTTCTATTCTAATAAAAAATAATAATGTATACGAACCTAATGTTCTTCTTAAGTGAAAAATACATGTATGAATAATAAATTTTTAATTCAAACACTTAATTTTATCTCTTTTCATTTCCACATTTTTTCTCGAGCATAAATGGAATCCCACATTTTGTAGCGGTACCGTATGAAATAAGAGAACAATAAATGTTTTATATAGTTTGTCTTTATAGTAATTACTACTAATCAGTAAAACCAACAATTCGAACATTGTCGTAAGCAGCCAATAAGAAAGAAAACGAATGATTAAATTGTCCGAAATATTTTACAATTCTTAGTCTGACTGATGGTTCGATGAGATATGAAAGTAAAAATGCAGTGTACTTTTCTTTCTGGTCGAAATTGGTCGAAATTGTGAAGACAGTAGTGACTGTTGTGATTCGCAATTTTTCTATCTTGTAACGTGACAATGCTTGCACGTTACAAGTACCCCGCGTCTTGTTCGACGCCTGCACGAGTACTGAAATATCGTAGATAAAAAATATGGCTGAATGATTGGCCAGGGAAGCGCTGGAGAGACCAAGGAGCCATCACAGCGAGGAAGAGCAGCCAGAAAAGTAGAAACTGCGACCGCTAAGCGGGAGATGATAAAATGTCCGCGATTACGGCACCAGGGTACACGTCAGTTCATTCTGTAGATGGCACTACCGAATGTGCACATATCGAGTCAATCAGAACTTCCATGAAGGAAGCATGGTAAAAAGTACCATACGTTAAAAATATATAAAGAAAAATAAAGTAAATATTCGTATTTTGATAGTATACATTCTATATGGACAATCATTTTGTTTGTAAAACAGTGAACTTTAAATAACTGCAAGCTATTAATTTCTACCTAACATGTGATATCAAAACCAGAAAAATTAAATTTGAGTTGGCGGGGAACAAACTAGGAAAACAATTATAGTACAAAGGGTTAATAATCTCATTATCTGATCGACATACATAGTGCTGTATTATCCACGTACTAATCTTCTTTATCCTTGTAAGCATCCCGCGTATCGTTTCCGTTAGTTATCGTTCCGTTTATTATACCCGTGGTCAAGGCGGTGTCGCAGAAGACAAAAGCAAAAGCTATCATAATATTTTTATATTCGTCGCATTTCCTTTGCTGAAGACTAATTCACATCAATTTAGTTCGTATAGGTCGAACATTTTTATGTGACTGTGAGGGTTCATCATGCAGAACAACTCGAGCAAAAGTAAAAGTAATTTATTTCCTATCCTTTTTTTTTGTCGCGTACTTTACACTATGCAGAAAACATGTACTATAATTTTTTGTAGTATTCCGGATATTATAGAAATAGAAATTTTTTATTTAAACAACAATAAAATAACTCTTTATGGATACAAGAAAAACACCGAACATTACAAAATTAGGACTTTTCGAGTGAAGTTGCTATAAAAATTTGATATTTCACTTTTGTAATTCGATTATTACGATGGAAATTATAACGCTCCAAATTAACCAGTGCAATTAATTGGAATACGGTTTCCCGATCTTTTTTCACAATAAACATAGTTGTGTAAATGTTCATAGAATTCATGGAGTATGCTGATAAAAATAGGGATAATTTCAATAACCTTAAAATAAAAGTATAAAAATATAACAAGACATGGTCGTGAGACCATAAACAAATACGAATATATTGAGCTTCTCATAAGAGAAGTTGAAGGACAAATGTATATGTTCATAATTGCTATCTTTCACATATCCTATACAGCAAAGATAACTAAATAGCAATGGCTAAAGTTACTAACATTATTTTATCACAGTATTCTATTCCGTATCTTGCCCTATCAAGTATTGTAATTGAAAAAGATACCACGCCACTTCTTAATGTTTTCATTCTTTGAACTTGGCTTCAGTTTTACTCAATGTGTAGTCTTTCATTGAACGGAATATACGGTACTCGAAAAACGAAGTTAAATATCATTTTATTTCTTATAGTGTACACGAGGTAATTTTAATTTGAATAATACAATAAAAATTCGAACGGTGCTGAACTAAGTATCGTAGACTTTATATTGGTTAAACAATATTATACACACCGTTGTCAACCCAGGAGTTGGCGCATGAAGGGGCTGACCTAGGTGTTTAAATGAGCTACGGCTCTAATTGGTCAGAATAGAAAAATGGACGCCTAGACTCACACGTATTTTCGGTAGTAGTAACAATTGGTTCGAATGGTCACGCACTCCCATTAGGCCAAATGATAGTCGACAAACGACTTGAGAGTGAGTGAGCTAGTGCAAATTGTGTGATGCAGTAGTTACTGTCATTATTATTCCTATTTGCCGAAATGTAACACTGGACGCATTCACAGTAAGGTTAGGCGTTGCTTCTTTCGCTTTGGGTTGATCTCATCACACGCCAACTCGTGGATTGACAATTATACGTTTTTTAATATCAAAAGGAGCAGGAGCGTAATTACTATATTTATTGTGCATATATCTACTTCGAATAGATTTTACACGTCCCTAACAAAACTTGCATCATCTTTGTATTAGTTTTGCCTGGTTTTTCAGTGCACGTTCCCTATGTCGTTACAGGGTATGAACAAAATAATCCTCTTGCTGATGTGCCCTCTCGCCGATCACCTTTCAAATTCTGTACAATCACCGATTGAGAGTTCATCATGACGGAACCTTCAAGGAAAGGTAAGAGCAAAATTTCTACTCTGCACATCAACTTTTTAAATTACAAAATTAATTCAGAAGAAAATTAGTAAGGACTTATTCTAATAATGTAACCAATTACAATACTGTGTTATATATATAAAAACATAAAATAATTCAAAAACTTGAGACTGACAGTAATGCAACTACATCTGCAAAGAAATGAAATACAAATTGTTGACAACGACTATTTTGCTATTGACAAAAAGATGACATAACTTCGTTGGAAATTGAATACGCTTAGAGAGACGTTAAATGTGTGGCTCTGAAAGGATCTAAATATTAAATATGTGATACTAAAAGAATCTGAACATTGAATATGTAAATCTAAGGGGACGTAAACGTTTTATACGCAAACTTGAAAGGAAAAAATTAGCGAATTATACTGAATATATTATATAGGAAGGAGATAATATTACGATAAATCTACAAAGAACTCTTATGGCACAGATACAGTATATAACAGCAGGATGTTAAGGTTGCGATATACACTGACGCGACGTGATAAAATAGTTTCAATGCCATCACACTTCTTTAATTGAACATAATGTAATTTTATATGTGCTTCAGATAATGTTCAGATACATGAATAGAGTAGAGGGGATGATGTTCTTTAACATCCGGATGTATTTGAGAATGTAAAAATAAGGTTCTGATGGTACAATGCAAAAAAGAAATGTAATTGTACCGAATTACAGTCAAAATAGTTGAGTGATTTACAAATCAGAGATATTCAGTTTCGTTAGTTGCAAACATTCAATACAATATCTATTTTTTTAAAATACTATCTTATCTCGTACTTACGTACTAATTGATTCCAGATTACTTCACGTAAATCAGAGTAAGTGCGAAGCATACTCGGATATACTGGGTTATACATAAAAAGGAATGTGATGGTGTGAATGTTTAACATGATTTACAGTTTTACAATCATTTAGAGCAAAAGACACACAAATTAGAGTTAAATAAAGAAAATAAAACGGCGAAGAAAGGAAATAAAATGTAATATAATATAAAATATGACATTGGAAACTTACATATCGTAAGTTCACACAAGAATATGACACAATTAAGAGTCGCAGAAGGGTGGCTTGCAATTGTTTGAAGAACGCTGCGGAGTTTCTGAGTTATAAATATTCTGATGAACGTAGTTATTTTAATTTCCGATTTGATTTATTGAATATTTGTACAATTTTTCAATACAAATTGAAATGCAGTTTCTTAGGCAAGTTGAGAGTGTAGTTGAGCATTTTACTTCTATGGGGTAGTGTTTAGAGGTTTAGTTTTTTTCCGTATATTTTAAAGACTAAAGTCAAAAACTGATTCTTTACGGAAGTATGGATATTCGGAATGTTGATCTTGACAACATATTTCCAGATCGTCGAAATTGGTGCTATGTATATTCGTTCGTAAATAATTACAGCGTTAAAAATATCTTTGCGTACATCTCTGAAATTAAAGCCGAGTGGTGGTTATGTGTCTAATTGTAAAAAAGAGTTATTCAGAATGACGATTTTGACAACGTATTTCAAGTTCATTGCAAACTGTGTGGCAAATACTGAATAATACTGTTTTCAGTAAATTTATTATATCGTAAAGTACATTTACTTTTCCACATATATTAATTTTCACAAATTATAGAACTTTGAGTATAATGTATATAATCAATTATTACCACATATTTAAGTATTTAAATATAATAAATTAGTATCACATATGCCTTAATCGTTGTGTACTCGATTAAGGTGTTGATGAGGTTATTGAAATTGGTGAGGTGTGCTCCTTTTTAAATAATTACCATAAATTCATTTTACAAAGAAAACATTAATCTTAGAACCTATATTGAATAGACATTGTTCAAACTTCAATAATACTATAATCATGGAACACTTTTTAATAACTTTATGTACAAAAAGCATAAATTACTATATTCATAAATTGGATTGATTTACTTAATATTTATATTCTGCTTGTTATGGATAATCTAGTCAGCCACGCAGGAGGTTTAAGGCAGAATGCAAAACATTCCGTTACCGTGCTAAAACAAAAGGAGATGGATGGCTTTACCGCATGGCTTGTTGGTTCCGCATGCAGAATTGGCGTTGCCGCCGTAACTATGTTTTCCATCGTAGTAATTGTAATACTGATTACAATTTACGTCAAAAATCAACATTAGATAAGTAAGAAGTGCTGCACGATTAAATAATGAGCGAAGACATAAATTAACCAAAAACTAAGAGTAGAAGTATCATATTGCATGAAAACATTGATTGGAAAAATTTCTCACTCACAAGCTTGACCATACTGGTTGTACGCATATTTAAGTGAAAACTGAACAACTATGAAACAATTATCGTGAAAACAAAATACTTCTCTCACAATAAAAAAGGTACAAATAAAACGTCATCATGGACGCTGGTAATATGAGAAATTTGTATTAGAATTCTGTTATACAATTTATGTTTTTTACTACCAGAGAACATAGTTTAATTTTATTTGTATCTTTGCACAATGAACAGCAGATTGATCAGTGCATATTTCGATGCTACTAATACTACCATTATATGAATAATTTGTTTTAGAAAAGAAAAATGATAAATGACCTTTTAATATCAAATAATAATATTTATTCTTAATTTCAATTTTTCACAAGATCTTGTAATAAAGAACACATTTATAAAACAATTTTATAATGGTTTAAGTTCTTTCCATTTTCGTAGTAAATAATACTGTCTACGAAACTAATGTTTTTATTAACTATGTATATATGAATAATAAATGTTTAATTCAAAGATTTTTAATTTGGAATCCCATATTATAATATGTAGCGGTAATACAAGAAAACAATAAATATTCTTTCGGATGAGAAATGCAGTTGTATTATACCTAACACTTTATTTCTGAAACTGTACAGCAAATAATCTTCATTTTTTGGAATTACTCGGATCGTTTATTTCCTAGGTCCACAAATTTGTAGATTCCGACATTGCTTTGTCTCCAAATCTCAAGCTCCCGTACTCCCACATTTTCAAACCCGAAGGTTCCCATATTTTTAGATCCTGAATACCTCAAATTTTTCTATTCCCAAATTCCAAGATCCCCAAATTCATATATTCTCAAATACTTATCTCATCTCCAAATGTTTTAATTTTTAAAATTTCATTGATAAAAATCAACGAGTGAAACTCCTCTTTTCATTAATTACCATATTTTCTCGGTGAAAACTAGGTTTGCACTTGACTGTGTTGATGTTTCAAAACTAATATAAGTGAAACCGGAAGAAAATCTGAATGCAACTGATATGAAGAATTCATTGCAATCATTAAAGATTTATTAAAATTTTGAAGATGCATCATAATCCATTATGTCAGGTTCGAAACATCAGACGCTGTCAGAAGTTAAAGGAATTTAAGAAAACCAGTAACGAAGTCTCAAACCATATATTTTCTTATTAGAAGAGGCTAAAAAATGTTATTTTATTTTGAAAATTTTACATACACTGCACATCAATTTCATATGACTTATTCAGTATATATTTATATGCTTAAAGACTTTATAGTAATTGACACTAATCGGTAAAACCGACTATTCGATCATTTTCGCACCCAGCCAATAAGACAGACAAAGGCTGATTAAAGTGCCTGAATTTTTGTATAATTTTTAATCTGACTGATGACTTGATGAGATTAGATAGAAATCTTAGCAAGTGAATTCTGATTTTATCGTAACGGTAATCTATTTACTACAAATACTGGTATAAAGACTAAAGTTATGATAAGATATGGTAAATGTTAGGAAACTATTGATTTAACTATTTAACTATTTAACTATTGATTTAATATTCATATAAAGTACGTAAAGTAAAGAAAGAAATATTTATCTATAAACAATCTCCTTTTTTATTGAAATAACGTTCATTAATATTCATAAATATAATAAATTAGTATCACATATGCCTTAATCGTTATGTACTCGATTAAGGTGTTGATGAGGTTATTGAAATTGGTGAGGTGTGCTCCTTTTTAAATAATTACCATAAATTCATTTTACAAAGAAAACATTAATCTTAGAACCTATATTGAATAGACATTGTTCAAACTTCAATAATACTATAATCATGGAACACTTTTTAATAACTTTATGTACAAAAAGCAGAAATTACAATGTTTATAAATTTTACTAACTTACCTCATTTTTATATTCCGTTTATCACAGGTAATCAAGCTAGTGTAGAAGAAGGACCTAACGTTTACGCGGGAAAAAAGAAAAAAAGTTGCTGCTCTTGGAAAGCTCTTATTGGCATCATTTTGACTGTTCTGGGATTATTATCTATAGCAGTGAAATATGTCGCTAAAAGAGTGCATACGTTATCCATTAACCAGCTACCACCTAATATATACCCAAGCACTGATTATCCACATTTCCCATATAAAAACCATGCTTGACGATACCGATTGTACACATCTTTAAATGAAAACTGAACAACTATGGAACAAATATCGTTAAAACAAAGTACTTCTTTGATAATACAAAAGGTGCAAATAAAAGGACATTATTGACGTTCCTAATATGAGATGCTTGTATTATAATTCTGTTATACAATTTACGGTTTTTGCTGGCAGAAATCATAGTCCCGCTGTTTAGTAATTTTATTTGTATCTTTGCACAACGAGCAACAGATTGATCCGTGAATATTTCGATGCTACTGATTACTACCGTTATACATATGTACACTTTGTTTTTATATGTATAATTTGAATACATTTAAAATTTAGAAATTTTTAAATATTGCCACGTGAAAATCTGAAAATATGGAAATCAATTTTAGTATAATAAAATTGGGAATTTTACGATTACTTCATTTACTTTCGCTTCTCTTCACAGTGATATCTGAACGGCACTATCGATAACTGAAATACCGATAACATTCCAATGCTGTTAACATCAATCGATAACTTTGTCAATAGCCGTACCTCTAATGGTAACTATGGCCTCATTATGATCACGCAGGCACACAATCTGTCCATACAATTATTATAAAAATAAATCAATTGAGATCATACTGTTATGTTTGAATCTTCCCAGGTTGAAAAATAAAATGAATGTTGTAGTCTGGTTCAGGATAATAAACGATTACGATTATATTTTATGAACATTCATTATTTGAAACGTATAAGATTAAAAACGATGTACGCGATGCTTAGACTCTTTCGATCGAAGATATCGATCGACCATGCAAATATTCGTTCAATTTAACAGGTCGAGTTCAGGGCCGAAACTACACTGTTATCGGGAAAACCTTATATAATTAAACAAACGCCTACAATATCGTACATTCGTAATTTCTCCATGTAAATCACAATGATACGAGTGCAAGAAAAAATTTGAACTGCGCACAAGTGTTGATTACATGTCACAGGCTATATGATGACGTAATAAAATTGTTCGAATGCTCTAATCTGTAAAAGAAGTGCGAATTTATCGTATGGATACTTAATATTTATCTCGCACGTACCTATTTCGAATATATTTTACATATTCTTGTAATAAACTCGCTGCAACTTATGAAAGTTCATAATTACTCTGTGCTGTCTAATAATTACAATGAAATTGCTGCTTTTTAATTACCTTATCTTTCTAAAATTACTACATATCTGTACATGGACACAGATTACTAATGCAAACAAATGCTTCTAAAATAAATAACAGAAAAACAACCATAATTTTAATATAAATGGAGACTGATGTCAGTCTGGTCCTTGGATGAAGAGGTTTAATTTTATTTATTCTGGAACAACGGTTCAGGATATGGAACATAGAAAATACACGATAATTAACGAAACAATTATCATCCACGACCCGTAAGAGATATGACTTGACCCGCGGACATTTTCCTCGGAGCGAACAGTTGGTGGTAGGAGAATAAGTTTATTCGTTTGTGTGACCTTTTGCTTCTCTTTTCTCTAAACTTTGCCAGGTCGAGGTTAATTTGTACTTTTGCGTTTACCATTTAATATGCTTTCTCAGTCGACAGTGTGTCGTTGATCGTTCATCATGAAGGAACAGTGGAGCATCAGTAAAGGTGAGTGTTTTCCGTATATTAACTTCGTTGAAAATTTGATAATACGCGGACAAGTGTATCGTTTTAAGTGGCGAACATACTTTCGAATTTCGTAATTGTTTTATTTAGTATCGATTTACCAATTTAAACGATTCTGTATGGAATATTAATTCACTATTCTGTAATTCAATTGACTAATTAATTAACTATTCTGTATGAAATAATTCTGTACGGATGCAGCAAAATTACGAAATTAAATATTTATTGTACATAGTAGAGGAACTATAAAATTATAGAGTTTCAAAATTTGACAGTTCATTTTCGTAGTTCTATTGTTAGAATTGAGTTGTGCGATAAGTCAGAAAAATTTCTGTCTTTATAGCCTACCCTATTTGCATAGAGTGTTAAAATAGAAACAGTAATATTATCTCTTATCAATTTTTATCATCATTCTCTGAAGTTTACATCATATGTAAAAAAATAAATGCAAGAGAAAAATAGTCTTATTGTCAGCCATACAAGAGTATGGTGGTTTGAAAATAGTTATTTTCTTTTAACTTATGCAGATTTTTTAATAAAATAGTGAATCTGTTAGTCTTTCTAAGTTCCTAAGTAAACTAGTTTTCAAACGTTATGTTGAACGTTTATAAAAAAATTATTATCAAAAATTACATTTTATCTGACGTTCTCTTTGTGGACTATTATATGATTATATAAATTAAAATTTTCTTGTTATTGAACTATTAACTGTATATCTCCTGCAGATTTGAACAAATTATCAGATAAATTGAAACATTTTATTTCTTATGAAATTGATGACATTAGAAATAAACATATTATTAAAACCTGTAATTATACTTGTTAATAAACATAACGAGAGGACAATGTGTGAAATAATATATAAAATACTTTTAACTTCACTATTTAAAGGATTTGTTTAATAAACTATGTTATTTATCATTTTCAATTAAATAGTAATTTAAAAAATGATAAAAATTTATCATACCCAATTAAACAATTGGTTATTTAATTAAGCAACTGAACAAATTGATTACTAATGGAGATGTAGTCGCTAATGTGTACATTTATCATATAATAAAATAATACTCACATGTCTGAAGCTAATGTTAAACTGTTTTTGTATTAAAAATACACGAGTCTACAAATGCACCATAAAAATTCGTTATCTGCCTGCATCATTGATGTATATCTGAATTAAATAATAAAATTTTATTTAATAGTAATACTTAGTAGTGATAATTAGTTTAACAGTAATAATTAATAATAAAATTTTATTTGATAGTGATATTTAATAATATCAATTTTAGTTAGTAATAATAATTAATAATGAAATTTATTTAATAATAGTACTTAATAATGGTATTCGATTTAACAGTAATATTTAATACATTCAATAGTATTATTTAATGATAATAATATTTAATAATTTAATAGCGCAAATGGGCTTTTTTTTGTAAAAGGGTCTTTGTTGTGTCCAACAGCACAGCAAAATTCTATCTCATACGGTTGTACGTCAATCAAATATTTCCACTCTTTAAAATTAATATTTAAATTCAAACTTAAATTTACAACTGACGTACAATTTTGAAAACAGATTGAATATTGCATTAAAAGACTTCAATGAACTTTGAAATACTTAAGATTATTGTGTATACACATGTCATTTGAACTCTGATACACGCTTCTGATAAGTGGATCGACGATTTCGTGAAAATAAATATCTTCGTCATCCCACAGTTTCATAAACAAATACTTCGTAAAGTTTAATTCCTTGAAGTTTCGAATAACATTTAATATACGATTCTACAAATGTTAATAATACACTGAAAATACTACGACAGTAGCAGTAGCAGTTGCGACAGATTCATTTCACAAAATGGAGTAAACATTTTTCAATAAATGCTATATATTAAATGTTTCATAGGGGGGTGAATATAAAGCCTCGTTTTCTACTACACGATTTCAAATTTATTTATGATTTATTTATTAACTGTCTTTTGTACAGTAGTAGCTGAAATTTAGGAATTTTTAGATTCATGCAATATGTACAAGAAATGAAACGATTACGGCTTGTGTGATAATAATTTACAGATTTAAACACGGTACAAAAAATTTTTATATCTAAATTCATGAAATAATAGTATTTTACGATATATGTAAGTTAAGTTTTTTAGATTTTATAACTTTTGGGGAATGATCACATTGTTTTAGATTTGCTTTTAATTTTATATATATGTATATATTTCTAATTATAATTCTTTTTAATACATAATTATTTTAATTATATATATGTATACATATTTTATATTATACGTGTATATTATATACATACATACTTATACATTATAATACATCTTTTTAATTTGTTTTATACACAGAATTAATCTTACTGTCGTTCTTATATGCATAAACCAGACACAAAGCGAAAATTATGTTTCCAATAATGAATATTATATAATAAGTATTATGTTTTTAAATACTTCTAGTCAACACTGACACTTTTCAACAACAAACTAATTAACCATTGAAAAACATATGACATGATCCAAATGACATAAATATTTACATGAAGTTTGCGTAACCAATTCATCGCTCATTTGTTATAATAATTACGTAATTTGAATAATATGCCGCTAGGAAAAACAAGTTTCAATGATTGGTTCGATATAATTTTGTAAATACACATTAAAAAATCTTTATTGGTATAATATGTCGAAGTTATACAAAAACACTATCATATTTTTTATATTAAATTCTGTTTTTTTATATTAAAAACCTGAAGAGTTTCCACCATTCTTGTGGCAGTTTCAACAATTACACAAATAAATGATTGAAGCTGAAGTCATTCAGCTACTACTTCATTAAATTATTAAATTTCCATGTTTCGAGTACGTAAAAATCCAATTTTCAAATTTACAAATTAACCAATTTTCAAATCGCATAGTTTAGAAATCATAGAATTATGAATTTTACAAATTCCAGAATTACATAAATTTACAAGTATCTTAATTTTTAAACTCTCAAATCTCGCAATTTACAAATTTTTGAATTTCGAAGTTTACACATTTTAAAATTTCCAAAATTTGCACATTTGATATTACGAAAAGTTAATATTTGCTATTCCTACATTTTCAAATTCTCACATTTACAAATTTATACAACTACACAGTTTTTAATTTCTCAACTTGCAAATTTACACAATTACACAGATTTCAATTTTCCAATTTCCAAGTCCAACAATTTGCAAATCTTTGAATGTTTACCTACAAAAAATTCCAAAATTTCTCAAATTTTCAAATTTAAGGTTTACAAAAGTCAGAACTTCCAATCTCGAAATTTTCGAATTGCCAAATTCAATAAGTAGTTATCACTTTTTTAATACATCTAAAACCCAGAATATTCTTAAAAAATCATTTTCCAATACATTACGGTACAAAGAGATACAAACATAAAGTACAAGTACGAACAGCAAAGTTAATTGTTGCTAAAACATAGCAATGTTTGTAGTACATGAATAATTAGATGCATATCAATGTAACTATATAAATATACATCTAAACACCTACATGAAGATTTACAAAGCTTCACAATCTATTTTATATTTGCATTCTGTTTATCTCAGATAAACTCGTCACTATAGAAGATGGATTAATTTGCAACGAAGAAACCCCACGCATTCGACCCACCGTACGAACAGATACCTGTAAAAAACTGATACAATGTATGAAGTTCATATTGTATTTGGAACTGCTGTTGTTCGTCGGATGGGGTTGTTACGCAATATGGCAAACTTATCGTGTCGAATCAATAGAGGTCAAGGTTACGGACAGTATTCAGGAATCAGAACAGCGCAATTTGCAGGGTCAACGTTTACATCTCGAGGAAAGTACGATCAGTCCCAATGAGTTTCTTACGCAAATGGAAAATTTGTTACAAGCAGAAAACGCTTTGTCGAAAACAGTCGATGCTCTTCAAAAGCAATTGGATGAAGACAGAATGAATACGGCTTCCAAAGATCCTAACTCGAGGCTGCAAAATTCGCAAGAAAGTAACATCGAAGTCAAATCCTCTCTATTATCCGAAACTAATGTCCCAGAAATGATAGTAGTAGATTTAGGGAAAGACGTAACGGACGACGAACCGAAAGGAGGTTCCGATTTGTCGAAATCGGAAGAAACCGTTTTGGAATGGACCTTTGGTCTTCTCCTGTTTCCAGGCGCCTATAATGTCAAAGACCGGTCACAAATTGCCGAGAACGACGGATTTGAACAGTCAAAAACTATAGAGAATCTGCCAGAAAATGATAATGATGAAATGATCGACTCGGCGGAAGCTGACAGATTAATAGAGGAAATCGCAAAAGTGTTACGCGATGCACAATCTGCGGAGCTTAAGGAGGACGTGGCCACTTCGTACCAACGTCTCACTACTGACGATTTATCTAAAATGGATATTCCTCTTCCGCTGAATGTAATGTTGACTCCACCTGCAGTATTTGTTAATCCAGATACGGACAAGGATGTCATTTCGGATGAGGCTAACGTTGATCAAACTGTTAGCGGAGATACGAACGGAAAAGGACTGGTACACATTGTCGTACACCATTCGGAGCCCAATCCAGAGTTTCGAGATGATTTCGTCCATGAAAATCCGCTTGGAGAATACGGTGACAGTCAAGTTGATGAAAGTACGCTCTTGGATGCAACTACCGACGAAGGAGAGGAAGATACGATTTTATTTCCAGGTGACTTTGTAAATAACCCAGAAGATGATTCTCAAGTAGATATACCTTCGTGGATGACAACTGATGAAGCATTTGTCTCGCCCCTATCGGTTGGGACTGGGTTACCAGATTTCTACGGAGATTCTGGGTATGCATTTCTCACGGAAATATTCTTGAATGTACTATTTTGTGAAACTTAATTATTGTTACAGAATAATTAACAAGCGTAGTATTTCTGATGTACCGGTTAAGGAACAACATTTGTGGAATAAGCGAGTTGAGGATAATGTGAATAAACCGAAGGAGGAAGTTATATATAACAGCGTAAGTAATGAAGGTAATTTTAATTATTTTTGAATACCGCAAGTCTATCTACAATGTAATGGGATAACTTTTTACATGACTGCATTTCAAGTGGCGGATTCTGCAATATTAGTATGTGACATGAATGCAAAGGCAGCAAAATTTCACTATCAAGTCTTTTCAAACTTGAAATTTCATGAAAACGTAACTAGTAATATTATACAAATTCTCCAATATATTGTATACTATATGAATATTTTATCAATTCAATGTTCACCAATATTACATACACAAATTATGTGAACAAACGATAATAGTTAGTCTCAATCAATGTGTAGAGTCTCAATTATTTAAGGTTATGTAGACTCAGCTTACTTCACTTAATCAGAAAAAAGAGAACGAGTAACCAGAAAAGATGTCGTAACTTTATAATTTCATTTCCTACATCTTTACAATTCATAGCTTTGTTTAGAATCTAGATTGCAAGAACAAAATGTCGCAGATTCTTGTCACAAAATGAAAATCATGATTTTACTGCAATATTGTTGCGATCGTATTACCTGTTTTTTCCTTCATTGCATGATCTTTTTCAATTTAAAAAGAATGTATTCTTCAACTCTCATAAGTTACACTAACAAAAAAGTAACAATAAACGAATATCTTCTATTATAAAAATTTTTTTAAACAAAGATATAATGTTACAAGTTTATAACACTTTCAAAAGCTATAAAAAATTATGATTACGAATGTATTCCATAATTTCATTAACAATAAAACTTTTTATTCATTTTTTTATGCGACGAATTTGATAATTAACAATAATTAATGATTTGCTTAATTAAGAATAAAGAGTAAAAAATAGATATGTATCAGTAAGAAATAATTAACTTATTCTTCTATCGAAATTCGATTAAATTAATTACTTATTAATTATTTAAAACGTTAAAGGAAAGATTAAACAATTCTATGAATATAGTTTGTGTATTTTTATCCATTTTTTAAGTTTTGTTACTTTTTCAAATTATGGTAGTATAATTACACACTTATTCTGAATATCTGCAAAGAAAAAGCTGAATTATTTATTTTGTTAGAATTGTACAAAGTGTTTGTACGTGAAAACTTACCTATACAATTGAAGTTTGCTTCGCTATTTGTTTCTGACTGTACAGTACAATCATGGTAATTAAATATTGTAATAATTATGCTTGTTAAATTTAAAAACAATTTTAATTTCAGTATAGCCTAATAATGATAATGAATATGTTAGTAATAATGAGTACTATTAATCTGACTAACGTTATATTAAGTATAAAGCATTTCATAATTGTAACAACAATAAACATTAACAAGTTCTTATATTTAATATAACAATTTCAGGATCATCCCTGAATACTCTGACAAACAGGAGAGCTACATCTCTTTTGGACAGTTATATCCGCGGAGAAGAGAATCTATTAGCACAAGAAATTGCAACTGTCCCCAATCACGAACAACAACTGATAAAAAACGATTTAAACAATTTTTTCAATAAAATGGAGATATTGGCGTCTCATATCGATAAACTGCATGAACGATACCTTTATTTTCATGAACTAAACGACGATTACATCTCTGAAGAGCTTCCATCGGATCTACCGAAATAAACAATAAACATTAATTGTTAAGGTTAAACCAATTTTTTATATAATTTTCAAACATTCCTATAATTTAAATATATACCTGTATAATTTCTGTATGCTTTAAAGTTATAAAAAACATTTTTACGGAACCATCCTCCTTTTTTTCATTCTAACCTAATCCAGAATGATTATACTCAATTAGCATTCGACGTGTTTATAATTACAAATATCACTCGTAAAGCTTAATACCATTTGACAAAACCATGTCGCAAAATAATTAATGCATCATTCGCACAACTGCGCATGGGCCTTGAACTTATTTATGCTAATATGTAACGATTTACACCAGAGTTAGTCTGATAACGTTTCCATACGTCGGCTAATAGGCAATTACAATTGGTTGGTCAGCGATTACGAACTGGTGAAGTAGGTCAGTCCTACCATGTTTTTGAAAGAGATCCGTATCAAGGAACGCACATAACCCTTAACTTTTTTTATGATGTACTATAAATTGAATACCTCTCTACTGAACCCTGTATTCATTTCTGGAACGTCATCTGGATACGAGTCGAGCATTATTCCACTAACCTTTGAATAAAACAGTGTTATGCATGATTAACGAATGATCCTTTTTATTGCGAATAATCTTCTGATGAAAATTGTGAATAATGATTATTGAAAATTAACGAATTATTTAAGAAAATTGTATATTGTTCGAAAAAGTTTGTGTCTTATTGAAGTTAGCTATGTATGGGATTTAAAGAGATTTTTATAGGAACAAATCGAGAATAATTAGTTATATTATATGAAAAAATCATATTTAGGAAATTGTGTATTATTGAAATTAATTCTTTCTGACGTTTTTTTCAAAAATTCTTTAAATGTCTTTTAGTTTAAAGATACGTTGTATTTAAATATTAATAATTATTATTTGTTTTTCTAGATCCTTTTGAATAAAATAATATCAATCATTATGAACACTTTAATATATTTAAACAACGATCAAAATGAAAATGATAGTCGCAACACGTGACTGTTCAGATATTTTTCGACCTACTTAAAAAATTGAGGATTTACAAGAAATTTTCTTAGAATATACTTACATAATAAAGCAAACATCACTCTTACAGAATGATATTTTACTTAAACACTAAATTTGTGCAGTTGTTTCCAAGAGTGGTTATGCTGCAAACTTGTATTTTTCATTAACTTCAATTGATTTTCTCGAGATGCAAAAGAAATTCGATGAAATTCTATATGGTGAATCGCAGAAAATTATTGAATATTAGAATATTAAAAATATAAAAGAAGTTTATATTAAACAAAAATTTTAATTGATACGTTTTAATAGACAAAAAATAATTGTTTATGTAACATTAACGAAATACTTAAACAAATTTGATTAAAATCACTTGAATGGTCTACAACAGGGGTTCATAAACACTTCGTGGTTCATGGAAAAAGCTACGCAGTATTTATTTTCCACAAAATTAACAGATCGTAACGATACATTAGTAAATTATTTAAAGCCCTATTGAACAACATAAACACACTCTTGAACAACATTTTTTTTGAGGATCAGATCCCAATCCTAGGCATTTTACATCGTTTTTGACACTTAATTTCTGACTCAATTATTGTTTAATTATGTTAGTAACTAGTTAAGTAACAAGAAATACAAAAAGTTTTGACCGTGTTGGTTTTTTATTAAATGAGTTATTTGAACAAAAACGAAAAATTGGGGATATAATGTTAATGTCAAAACTGTTTTGCAGTCCACAGTTTAAGAACCTATGGTCTAGAAAAAAAATGGGTTACGAATTTTAGCAATAAAACTCAGATCGCCTTAAGTTGTAGAATTTAAAAAAAAAATGAATTATATTATAACCTAGTTTTAATACTATATTAATTTTATTAGACAATAATACTTTTTATATTTGTTTTCTTTTGAATAAAATAAATTATTTGATCATATATTGTTCTTCTGTTCTTTGTTTATAGTACATCTAAATAAAATTATTTAAAAATATAAATATAATTACTTATGCTTCTATTGGACAAAAATATAATACAATATATGAACTACAAACCATTTCATAGAAAACAAATTCAAAAACGTTATTTTACATATTTTCCCCAAACAAGGGGTTTGTACTTGTCCACAAACTTTATTTGTAGGTTTCCATTACTGTAGGTATCCATTGTCCATATTGTAGGTATCCATTACTCATATTTATTCTAATTATGAAGTATATTTTCAATCATATTTTTATCGTACATGTAAACAGAGAAAAACTGAACACGAAACGTATTAGAAAAAGGAAATTGTACATTTTCAACTGCAGTATTAGAAGACAATTAAAATTATTATTAAATGCAATGGCAGTACTGGTTTCGAGTATATTGTGAAATAGAACAGTATTAAATTCTAGTTCATGAATGACATTCTGCTATTTTTATAAGTTTCAAAGGTTAACATATTCTGCTTCAGTTCGGTTACAACACGATACGCAATGAGTAAGAAACAGGATTTAACTGCAGAATTTCGCACACTCGAGCATACAGTCGTAAATAAAAAAAAATCTTCATATGATATAATAAAAATTATAATAAATTTGGAATGCATTTTTATGTAATATTGTATGATACAATTCTATAGATTGACTAAGTATTACGAACATTTACACAACGATAACCATTAATCCTTTGAACTAGAAGACATTTTTACTAATCAGAGATGGCAATTTAAAAATCCTTCAGATGAATACTTCGGCGAATTCTTTTGAAGTTATTATATTCTCGATTATTAATTGCTACTATTATCTGTTTCACTATACGTCACATAACACTATAGGTTTAATTAAAATATATCTTTATTACAAACTGTTGTATTAAATGTAATGATGTGAGTCACCTTCCAAAATGTATTTAAATATATTTCAAAGGAACTTGCACACGATTTGAACATTTACTTTACGAAATAAAACTATTGGTTAATAAAAATTTGTATACGTGGTAATTGTTGTTTAAACTTTTTTTTCATTTAATTTTACAAATATTCTAGATCTCGCAATCAGATGTCAAGGCAACACTGGATGATTCTACAAGTTCTTTTATAATTCTCAAATTTCTCTTCGCTAACTCATCGCTTTCATTATTCATGCTAATTGTGAACTACCGCTGACCTTATGATTTTAGCCTTGGAAGAAATGTGAAATTAAAGTGGAATGTTTCGATTTAGAGGGTGCATAAATTATACGAAAATCAATTATCTTGTTCATGTAGGAGTGATTGCTACACCGAAACGAAATAAGACACATAGAGTGTTTTGCATAAATATTCGTGTCCTTTCAATTAGTAACCGAACGTACTATTAATATTTTAAACAAAGAAGTATAATTAATGTACCTACTAATGTCACAGAAACATAATTATTAATTTAACTGATACTTATATTGATTATATTTGTTTAAACTAATAATAATTAATAATTAAATAAATAATTAATTTTATAAGTATACATATAATTTGCATAGTCAAAGAATTACTCTTATGCATACTATTATTTGTTATACATAGATCAATTAAATATGAATCTGAATTGTTCTCTAATTTTTAATTTAAACATTTCTTAAATTATTTACCTTTGTACTCAATATATTATCTCTAACACGACGCACTTTTTACCTACTTGCAAACTTCTGACAAAAAAGTTTCCAAGAGTTTCAGAGCATGGATTGTACAATAAATAACAATAAAAGAAGTTTCAAAGAAAATTTATTTTCTTGACAAAATCAAGGTCACCTAAGAGTTTACAAATAAGAACTAAGTATTAAGAATTGCAGATTTAAAAAATTTCAGAATTTAGGAATCTAAAAATTTGAAAACCTGGAAATTTAGAAATTTGAGAAATCAGAAACTTGGCAATTTGAGAGTTCTGGAATTTAGAAATTTAGGACTTCAAAATTAGGAACATTTGGAAAATCTAGGCATTTAGAAATTTGATAACATAAAAATTTGAGAATTCAAAAGTTTCACAATTTAGGAATTGAGCAATTTGACAATTTCGCAAAATGAAAATTTGGAGGACAGATAGGTTTCCGGAAATTCATAAATTTAAAAAGTTAGAAATTTGTAATTTTAGAGGTTTGGAATTGTTGAAATTTACAAATTCTTTTTCGAAACTTATAAATCTGAGGGTATGAGAATATGAAGCACATACATATTTCTCTTCTTAGCATATTATAAAGGACGTCGAAAACAATTCAAAACACGTATTACATAATATTTTTCGAACATATTACTACAATGTTAATATATTAATTTGTCACCGAAGGTGGAATACATTTCGAATTTACAATTGAATGAAGTGTATTTTTCTGATGTTCTAATCGTGTGGTTCAGCAGTCTTTTTCAGATCTACATGTTCTCTTCAATATGATAAAAACATGTAAAAAAAAGTGTATGTTCCTATTTGTAAAGCCCAAGGTAACCGCGATTTTGTCATGAAAACAAACTGTTTTCAAATTGTTTTTTTTACTCACATCCATTCTACACTCTATACCCAGCAACTGTTGTTGTAAATTTCTTTTTATTAAATAGCTACAAACGGGTGAAAAATCGTGCATCGCGTTAGAAGTAACACCCTACATATCTTTTCTGTTTATTTATACATTTTTACCACCGAATTGGCAGCTTTTTGAATGAAAATGAAAGAAATCGTGTTCAAAACCAGTTGCACGTGAATTATTGCGCCTCCTCGTTGCTGTTGAATCTCTGTTATCCTAATATCTCTTTCGGTGTACCAAACAAATGGTGATCACATGGTGATAAATGTGGACTGCAGAGAATGATCAAGTGGTGTCCAGTGTTTCAACTTTTTCCTATGTTTGAACGCGGAACCCATCTGGCCGTCATTTTCCAAAGCCTCAATTCATTTCGACTAATGGAAAGCACGCTTCCACGATTAATATCAAGTTCTGAACAAGTTTCATTACTCACTAGTGCGTATTTTTTAAATTTACTTTAGCTCCAGTTTAGAGCGTGGTATGTACAAGTGTACCATTCCCATTTTGTACCTGATGGAGCAAGCATTCTCAAAATTGTACGCATTTTTCAAAGTTTTATTCATGAAATACCCGATGCATTCGATAGATAATGTAGATCTGAGAATGAAGAATATGCACAACACTATTCAGATGTAAAACAAATGTGGTAAGTCAAGTAAATAAAGTAGACAAGTAGATAAATAAAGTACAGTAAGGGATAAATCTACTCGTACACTTGAAACATAGAAATAACAGGAACAATATTTTCTGCATTATTATGTATATTCAAACATATGTTGCTGTAAACTGAACACAACACTTAGAATAACAAATATGCAATAACAAAAGTTAGTTACATCATTTAGTAATTCATAAGGAGATAAAACAAATAAAAGTGGTAAGAATTTGCCAAGATAAAAATATTCGTACAATCAGTAATTGTTAATTGTGTAAGGTAGACTTTCTGACGAATTATTTCGTATAATCTATTGAACATAGATAACATTGAACTCTTTATTGAAATCGAATTATATATTATTGCACTCTATTTTTAAAATTTCTTGTAAATGTTCTTTTGAGGTTATGTTAAATTTTCGTATCCTTTGTCCATTGCCCACCATACGTGTTCGATGGGGTTTACATCAGGTGATTGCGCAAGTTGTAAGTGTATGTAAGTAAATAAGTAAGTTAAATATGTAAGTAATTAAGTAAATAAAGAAGCAATCAAATGAGTAAGTTAAATAAATGAATAAGTAAGTAATTAATCAAATAAATAAGTATTCTTCATATTTCACAATTTTATTACGCTTACTTTAAATTGATAAAACCATGTTCTCTTAGTATGTCATTGAATCTAAAAATGGTAGAGTGCGACGGCTGATTTCGATCAGGATATAGTTGCATACAACATTTTAGCTCTCACGGCATTACACGCACCATAAAAGATTGTCATATCGTATTTTTCACTATTACTGAGCACGGTAATAAAAGTAGGACATAATAACTCTCAAAATAACTTCCACAATATCAATTTTGCTATTACTCATCTACGGAAACTGAGGATACAAAGATATATTAAAATATTTTGCATATTGACAATGTCTAAAATAATTTATTTGGAATTTAAGAAAATTACATAACACAATTTGCTTTAATCTAACTTAAATGTTTTTAGAAACGTAGTTCGCTGTTCTGAACAAAATTTAATATTCACAGAATTAACAAATAATTTGTTGATTCTGTTATTTTCGACGATGTAAACGAACTTTCTTACAAATTCTTAAAATGTTCAAATTCTTTTATCTTGAAAATGAAGTTGCAACAAAAATTTTATTTTTTATTTTTTATTTATCCTTTCATGTGAATACACTCTGTCTTCGATTGCACCACCATTTGAGAAACACCCTGTATACGCAATACGAATGCGAAGAGAAAAAGCGTTTATCAATGTAATTTTATTTATGCGAAGATAAAATGGAAAACTCTTTTAAACAACTTAATTTATTTTTTACTCTTGTTTGTTCATAAACGAAAACATTTTAATCCTTTAATCCTTAAAGTATACTTTAATAGAACATATTACAAATTAGTTGCACAAATAAACTAATCGTCGTCAAAGTTATGGTTGTTTTCGTGTAAATTTTCAGTTGTACCATCGTTTCGGAAGCACCCAGTATATTAAGAATTAATATTATGTATTTTAGAGAATGCGTGCATCGTGAGCATAGAAGGGAAAAGATTGGTATAACTGACCTGTTAGATCGTGCGAGCGAGTAGTTCCGGTAGAGAAAGCGATTAAAAGGGTGTGTTATGCACGTAAAAAGCAATAGAGGGTTATCGTGAAAATCAAAGTATAAAAAGGATAAGTATTACCTACGAGAAAGACGGACAACGTGAAATATTTAAGATTTGATGAACCACAAAAATCGCAAAATTAACAGAAATTATCACATTTTACACTATTTTGTAACGTATACTTTTGTCTTCCAGAATGTACACTGCAAAGACTGTGTTACTTTTGAAATCTGATTAAATAGTTTATAATATTTATTTGATTAATCATTTATGCATATTCTGTTTTTCTGTTGCTTAAAATATTTATTATGACCCGATAATTACTGATAAGAAAAGGCACTGAAGTCTTTAGATATTAATGTAATAAGAAGGATTTCACTTTCTATGTCATTTAAAAATAAGTATTAATAAATTAGATAATTTTTGCGAAATATTAATAATAAATTATGAAATATATAAATATAGACTTCTTATGAATTTGACCAATGGTATTAAATAAATCTAAATTATTTATCATTTGATATAAAATTTAATAAACGTTTTAATTTCAATTTGACTCTTATAAATGAAGAACTGTTTTCATGTAAAAAGGAATAAATATTTTATTTTGAAATATTGCCAGTGTGATATTTTTCAAACAAACGAAAGATGCATATTATATAGTTCCGATCACAGTCGATTTTTGAAAAAATTGATTTCCAACAAAACTTTTCTAACTGAAGTTCATAAAAAATGGCAAGGAAGTGTCCTCCTCTGATTTACTGAAATTTTGGTACGTTTGTGAAGCAAGGAAAAATAAGGGACATACATAGTTTTTAATAGGCTGAGATGTGACTTCGAAGTGTGAAACCACCCTTCAAAGTTTCAACCCACAAGTACCATCTCAAAAACCAACTAAGATACATGGAAGTCATTAATGGGAAAGCTTTATGGTGTATTATGTACAGTAACAATATGTAAATAACTTAATTAAAATACAAATTGATAACAGCAAAATAATTGGTAAATATTTATAATAAGGGTGCCACCTCCGATTTCGATCAGCTTAAAATATGTTTTCAAGGTGCGTGTTTCAAAATAATGGCAATTATGTATCCCTTGAATGAAAATCTATAACTAATATGTCCTCCATTTAGCATTTGCTGTATTAAGCTCATACATGTGATTTCATGCACATGTGTTTTCGAAGTTCTAGTTGAAGGTTTACTCAAATTCTGGATGAACAAATGACCAACGTGTAAGGGTTGTTAGCTCTTTGTTCTACAATATCCTGACATACTCGTATTATATTTTGAAATTGAATAAATTATTTATCTTGTCCCTAGAGACTATTCCGATTATTTCTACATCCTACAGTTTTTGTTATATTAATATAAAATTATTCATGTTTAATTTAATATTAAAATATTAAAAAATGTGGGTATTTTTCAATTATTGTAGCGAAAATATTCTAACCACATAATTGACATGGTATGAATACTTCCACCATTTACTGTAAGTGAATCGCGTGAATATTCATGAGTAACATCCGATAATTCGTTTCTCTTTCGAAAATGCAAGACAGGGCTGACTGCTACAAAGTCTTCGTGATATGTCGACAGTTTCTAGTTAATTGGTGCTCGAAAACAGTACAGTTCTAGCGTGCAGGTACATTTTTATAAATTTAAACGATAAAATGGTAGAAATTGCGTTATAAATTTCTAAACCTCTTCGTGCAAACGTTTCAAGTTTATTTCTTATGTATAAGTAATCCGATCTTTGGAAAGAAATTAATACTTAATACTTAATTTTTTTAACTTTAACTTTAATACTTAAACAGCTTCAAAATACGAAGACTTAAAATTACTTACAATGTTGCAAAAAAATAAAAAATGATTATAGAAAATATTTACACTTATAATGTTTCATTTAAACAGTTACAAAATATGAAGACTGAAAATTACTTACAATGTTACAAAAAAATAAAAAATGATTAAAGAAAATGTTTAAACTTATAATATGTTTTATTTAATCTGTTTCAAAATATGAAGAATGAAAATTATGTTAAAAAATATAACGTTAAAATATAAAAATGACTCAGGACATAAAAGATTTATCTCTTAACAACTTACGTTTATTTGTAATTAATAGTATGCGAGAAGAAATGTTCAAGTCTATTTATAAGTACGTTTGAGTATACATACATTGCTGAATAAATCGTTCGTTATTAGATTAGTAACCTCAGATAGTATCTACCATTTTAAATCAAATTTGATTTCGTAATTGATAGGAAAGTTGTATGACCGCACAGATTTCGTGACTTGCGTACAATAAAATACAGGTTTTCGTGCAGAGTTTCCTTCCAAACGCTGATAAGCATTATGATTTTCTTTATCAAATTACAGCTGGAGGAACGATATTTGCTACATCTTATATAACATTTTATTTGTTAAGAAAAAGTTACTTTTGTATGTTAACTCGTAAACAAATTGGGTCATTCGAGATTCATTGTAATAGCTATGTATTAATTTTAAAAAAATCATTCAAAAATTGTGGTATTTTTATTCAACCCTTTAACTATCAGATTTTTTTAAATTCATAATTAACAAAATTTGTTGTATAAATATTTTGTAAATATTCTAACGTGTTTTCTGTATTTATAGTACTTCCGCGATACTACTCGTTTGAAGTGTGGTAAAATAGTGACAAAAATCATATATCAATTTTCTAAAAATCTTTGTAAAGAGAAGACTTTATTTTGAAGAAAGATCTTTTTAAATTCCGTTGAATTGTTTGAATTTGTAAAAATTTGGAACGATATAACATCAATTTCTAAATCTGAATTATAATAAAAAAGAGACTTTAACAAAATTAACTTCGAGGATATAAAAGAAGAAGTTTCGTCCATTGAAATGTATTCACGTAAAAAGATATGAGTATGATATTTTTCTCACAAAGATACAGTAGTTTCAAATATTTCTCAGTCAAAATTTGCTGATCATCCAATAATTGATTAACATTATTTTATGGTGCCGTGTACGACGTATACACTTTTTTATATTATAACTAAATATGTATTTATTATTTAATTTTAAGTTTTAAATACATTTATGTAATAAATATTGTAGTAGTAATAATCGAAAATAAATTTGAAATACATTTATGTAATAAATATTGTAATAGTAATAATCAGAAATAAATTTTAAATGCAAATTATTGTTTAAAATAAATATTGTATATCATCATTATTGTAATGAGTTTATCGTTTGACGATTTTTTTGTAAATTATGGATAATGTTCTATACATATATAAAAATTATTTATCTTTCTCATTTTACATTTTACTGTAATTTTATTACTGTAATAACACGTCGTGAGTGCGACCGAAAAAAGTTTCAAGTATGAAACATTACTCGTGCTGCGTGTTTCATATTGCTCACGCAAATTGTGAGGAAAGTAATAACTATATCATCAAAAACATAAATTTAACAGTAAATTACTTTGATATAATTACGGACAAAATGCTAAATCACGCAGAATTAGATTTTGGACGTATGAATCTTAAAAATTGAGATTATTTTTCTCGTATCTTTTGTGCTGCTTCAAAATCAATAATATGTATTTTTTTCATGGCAAATTTATTACAATAAAGTAAAAATTGATTGAGCTGCTTTTATTCATAAAGAAATAATTTAGATGATCCCTGATAGAATTATTTATTTATTGATGATTATTTATGTTGTGATCTTGTTGAATTCCATATTGCTTACATTTATCTTATATCTATTATTTAAAACAACAATTCATTTACTTAATTTAATTGTAAATAATTATGAATAATATAACTGATCAAAATAATTTAATTAATTTAACTTATTTTTACATAAATAATTTGACTCCTTTAATTTAATTTCAGTAATTTCAGTAATTTAATTGTAATTTAATTTAAGTAATTTACACACATATTGTTCTACCTAAATTTTGTTATCTAAATTTTTCAATATATTTTTTTATTTTTAAGACAGCATAACAGAAGTTTTTTTTTTATTATATGTATTATTTTTCTTGACTGTGTTAAATTTGATTAACTCATTAACTCTATTATAATTTTTATATGTATAATATATCTTTCTACCTCATGTAAATAAAATTTTATATTTACTTATTTCCAATTTGTTTAAACCTAAATTTATTCTTTGATTTTTAACTATTAATCGCCTAACATGTATGGATTTTCGAATATTCTTACTTACCTGTAAATGAAAAAAAAAACTGTAAATTATTGTACAACAGATTTTAAATTTACACATGCTTACTGAACGATTATTAAAGTATACTAGATAAATACAATCAGGAGAACCAAAGAATGTAATAAAGAATACAGGAAGTTATATAAACAGTGATAAAAGTATCACTTTCAAACTTTGTCATGTCTGTCTCTGTAAATGTATAAAACATTATAAAATACTGGAGAATTTCGCGATTATTATAGAAACTTACATTTTTGTTACATTTTGTTATATAGGAAAATCAAGATTTAAATACAATCCTTTAACAATATATATTAGCATAAGCAACATAAACATGGGACAAACTATATTTATAAATTAATATATTTGGAAACTTGAAAATTTGGAAATTTATAAATCTGATCAATTAGGAGTTTGTAAATTTAGAAATATGGTAAGTTAGGAGTTTGGAGACATAAATTTGGTAAGTCGAGAATTTGCAAATTTAGAAAAGAAATTTTATAATTTGGTAAATTGGAAGTTTGTAAATATAAATATTTGATTATTTAGAAACTTGCAAAATTAAAGTTTTAGAAATCTGGTCAATTCAATATTTAGAAATTAGAAAATTTAAAAGTTCAGAAATTCAAGAACATAAAATTATCTGATATTGTGAAGCCTTACAATCTGTAAATATACAAGTACAAAAACAAAAATATCTTAAAAACTGTCAGGTCTATAAATTTAATAGTATAAATATTTAGAAATCTAGAATTTCAGATACATGAACAAATCTTAAACGTACTACTGATATGTGCATTTTTACTGGCACACCCCTACATAAATACAGAAATGTTCAATAATAAATGGCCGCAAAGTTGGTTCGCGTGAATAACAGAAAGAAATGTCGCTGTTAGAGAATCAAAGTTCAGATTTCTTTCTAGTAGTATACCGTTCGGTTCTCCCAGCCACAACTTGTACCGCGATCGAAACTTAAAGGAGACAAAGCATACTCCGATTGTTCGACGACGTGGTAGGCCAACTACGTTTTGGTGTACTTCTTTGATGGTGGCAGCACATGGGGCACAAGGTGGGGGTACTTCAAACGCTTAAAAGGCCTTCCAACGTCCTTGTGACACGCAGTTCTCGAATAGAACGTAATACCACTCTGTTCAAGTAGTTAAAGTAGCTGAAAAGTGCGACAGAATTTTCATTCGATTTTTCCGCGAACATCTAATCATCGTAGCTCGGTGTGATACGATTACTCTAATAATAATCGAGTGTTACGTCGAAAGAAAGAGCTTACCTTCAAGAAGTCATCGGGATTAACGCATTTTAGTGAAGAGAAGTGACTTTCGAAAGAGGAGTTTAACACCGAATTCAGTGAGCCAGTGAATAGATCAAGTGATTATTCAGCCAATAGTTTCAAGTTCACTCTCAAGTAGCAAGAAGTC
Source organism: Megachile ligniseca (assembly GCA_945859555.1). Lineage (NCBI taxonomy): Eukaryota > Metazoa > Arthropoda > Insecta > Hymenoptera > Megachilidae > Megachile > Megachile ligniseca. The sequence continues at coordinate 2,163,930 of OX243785.1, forward strand.
CGAAGAAATGAAAAAAGGAAGAGATTTCAAGATATTTGCGACGTTTCTTTTGCTGGTCTTCTTTGTGTCGCCGTCCTCCACTTGGGCCCTTACTACGTTTGGAAAAACCAACCCCCAAACTCAGAACCAAAATCCTCCACCACCGCCTACGCCAGGTTCGTTCAAATAATTTCTGCATTCACATAACCTTCTATTATAAACAATATCCATTAACGAATCAAGCTGTTTTGTATAAAATTACGTTTAATAAGTACAGTATTTACCATAATCAATGCTTGGGCGATAGTTTATCTGTCACCTTCGAACTTTAACTGATTTTTCACAAGGTCAGAGAAAAGGAACTTGACAGAAATTTTTTCTCAGAAATTGAACATACATGAGGTTTGGGAGAAATGAGTTAACTTTTATCTGGGATTTTTTTTAAACAATATTTATTGTAGATTTTGATAAACTGTTGGAGAACATTTTATTTCTGTAAATGTGTAAATGTAAATAGTGGCAACACAATTTAGTAAAATTCTTTTAATTTTTTGTTAAGTATAATAATCTTTCTTGTCATTTTACTAATGTGTAGTATAATTTAGTATATGAGAGTCTAACTCTCGTATAAATAAATGGACAAAAGAGTACACATTTCTATATTCCTTTTTAACTTTTTATATTCTAAAAACATCGCAAAACACCATGCATTTATATTTTCAGGATACTGTGTTAATTCATGCGACATAGAACTCTATAAAAACAGTTTCAAATATCAGAGTATTTAATGAAATATTTGATGATGAGATTTAGAAAAGGTTTAGAACAGATTTATGAAATATTCTGTACATAAAAGAATCTAACGTCCACATAGAGTAATATGGTGAAATTTATTTAAAAAAAATTTAACTCCTCTTCCTACTTAAGATTTGACAAATAATTTCTCTGTAAATAAATTAAATTATATAAATTGTTTTCACCAAAAATTAACATTATAAAATTCGAAAGGTTTAATCACATAAAATGTCATGATTAAGGGACAGAATTTTGTAACACAGTGACAGTACGAAATAACAAACCAACAATTCAAAATGAAAATATCTAAATATATACAGGGTGTCCCACAATAAGTGTAAGAGCCGAAAAGGGGAGGTAGGTGGGGCTATTCTGAACAGCTTTTTCCTTTGCCAAAATATTGGTTGAGGCTCCATTTTCGAGTTATTAGCAAAAAACACTGTCCAATGAGAGCGCGCATAGGCCGGGCGCGCGACAGCGTGAGCGACAGCTTCGAATATGACAGTCGATCGTGATCGTGAACAAGCGTATCGATACCGCGTCGGTATAGCGTCGGTATAATAGAAAGCTGTTAGATGAAAGTTATTACATCGAAAAATGAATAAAAAAATCTGGATTATTGTTGAATTATCATTCATTCATGGATAAGAAATAAAGAAATTAGTCCCTACTTACGTAATCAAAATAAATCGAATTTATTCGATACTTTTATTCGTTATTGCAAAGAAATAAGAGATAAAAGAATTTAAATGTGATTTACCCATTGAGCCACAAATTATCCTGCTTAGAAGAAACTAGATCATTTTAACAGTTTTAATCATTCACTAAATGAAAGCTCTTTTATGAGCTCAATTTTCAAATGTAGTTAAAACATCCTTCTCAAATTATAAAATTGTCAAAGTAATTGGCCAGGTTTATTGAGAATAAAATTACTATTAATTAACATTTTTAACTAACTAAAGTGAAATAAATCAATTCCTGCGTACATTTAATTTTAAAACTGCAGAAACAACTTAAATAAAACTTACCCATTGATCCATGAACAAATTAGCTTCGATAAAAAATATTTGTGTCACCGGGTAGATTTACCGATCAGAGCATCAACAGCTGATGTCCTGGCAGGGTCAATGAACTCTCAATTTATTTCACTGTCTCTTTCTAATAATCGCACAACATAAGCACGACCGGTAAACGGACCGAATGAAAACGCGTGAACGATTATTCGTAGATATGTATGTGTAACGATACTCTATATTCTCATTATAAGGTATCCGAATTCGGGAATCGATATTATGTAATATTTTAATAGAAGACATTGTTGAACGGGCTACGTTTCTCGGTTTCGTTCTCGATCGCAAGGCGTACGTCGCAAACAGTTGCTATGCAACGATGATCTGTTGATCGACTACGCCGTCGATAGAGACAGTCATCGTTTATTGTCGAAAGACACCAGCCGAAATAAAATACATCGTAGTTTTTAATCAAAAATTCCGCTTTCTTACTTTCAAGGCAGTATCGTTAATATTATTTATGAATATTCGTTCACGTGTTCGGCCGATTTACGCGTCGGGCTCACAGTGACTAATTAGTGAAAAATGACAGGGAAAAGTGATAATGAAAGCTAATAATGAAAGATGACAGTGATAGGTGACAGTGAAGTAAATTGCGAGTTTCTGTGTGGTGATTTATTTTTTCTAACGGTAAGGATCGGTGGACCGACACGGTGACAGGGATGTATTTTCATCGTGATTATTTGCGGTTCAATGGGTAAGTTACATTTAAATTTGTTAATTATTCGATTTAAATTTTTATTTGTTTAATGGAAAAGTTATTTAATTTTTTAAAAGTGAGAATTTGACCTTTTTCATCATCACAATATCTAACGAGAATAATTTTCCATATTTTATCTCTTATTTCTTTGCAATAACGAATAAACGTATCGAATAAATTCGATTTATTTTGATTACGTAAGTAGGGACTAATTTCTTTATTTCTTATCCATGAATGAATGATAATTCAACAATAATCCAGATTTTTTTATTCATTTTTCGATGTAATAACTTTCATCTAACAGCTTCCTATTATACCGACGATATACCGACGCGTTATCGACACGCTTGTTCACGATCACGATCGGCTGTCATATTCGAAGCTGTCGCTCACGCTGTCGCGCGCCCGGCCTATGCGCGCTCTCATTGGTCAGTGTTTTTTGCTAATAACTCGAAAATGGAGCCTCAACCAATATTTTGGCAAAGGAAAAAGCTGTTCAGAATAGCCCCACCTACCTCCCCTTTTCGGCTCTTACACTTATTGTGGGACACCCTGTATAAAAGAAAGATAAAAGATAATGTACATAAGAATTTGTTGCAATTTCAGTGGGAAAGGCTCGGGAATGTAAATTAGAATCTGATTGCGCTGGTATTCAAAACACAACATGTATGGCAGATACTCGAGATGGAAGAACGCGTTGTCTATGCGGTGACTATTCGGCGCCCCTTAATGGCGCGTGTACCAATAAATACAAAGGTAACAAAACATTCTAGAAATTACATTTTACACGTATGCAACCATAAGTTATCGATTTTTAAACGCTGACAAGAACTGCGCAGTCCAGTCAAATGAGAGTAAACTTTTTATAACGTTTCAAAGAAACATTTTACAACTTCAGGAAAATGGAAGCAAGTTCAGAATTGAACTTTTATATTTTTATCTGAGAGAGAAGGACAAACAAACTTTGAATAACATTAATATATACACTAGTAATATAAACAGTTGGAAAATATAAAGAAATTAAAAATTGGAATTTGAAAATTAACCCCTTGCCGTACTTTGACTCACTAGTTACTCAAATTTTTAACTCTACAACTTGAAATTTAGGTCCAGCTATAATTTGCATAATTAAGGATCGCTGAATATAAAATACTCACAACATTTTAATTTTCTTTGCATGCTTTAACATTATAGCTAAGAATATATCTGGCAAATAAATTGTACGGCAAGGGGTTAAGCGATTCTCTGCTTAATAATTACAGATTTAATGTGTTTTGTGTTAGTTACGTGTCCATTTTCATTGCAGTAGTTAACACGTTAGGGGCTTACAATACCCTAGAGATTTCAATGTGATAAGGTTTCCCTCTGAACTATGAAATGTAAATCATAGGTTTTCCATAAAGTATAAAACATGGGTACAATCATTTTCTTCTAAAATATAAAGTATAACCTAGAATGGATTCCTTCGAAAATCTAAAACGTAAAATAAAGATAGCAAAAATATTTGTATAAGTTATTTCATTTTATGATATTTCAGATATTAAAATGTGAAAAACCGAATAAAATAGTGCAGAAGGTAAACCGGAAGGATTCTGTATTTGATGCTGGCTTTGCGGAGAAAGCCGTAAAAGCTGGTATTATTATTTAAGACGAATAACGTTTAATTAAATTTGCTAGGAAAGTACCTGAGGATTTTACGATAGCCTGTGCAGTTTTTCTTTAGTTTATACTTGTATCCTGAATTTTATAGCGAAACATTAAGTTCCCTTTTGTTCGCGTTCTTATTTCTATGATTTCGCAGTTCACCGTTTAACAAAAGTATTTCATTAGTATTTTTGGAGATCCTCAGATACTTTCAAAGAATTAATGTAAATATTAAAAATATATACCCTTCTCATTTTAGTAGGTTGTAACAGAAATTCCTTCAATTAAATTCAATACATGTATTTGTGTTTGATTGTAATTGAATAATATAGGTTTAAATTAAACTAACTTTCAGAAGGGGAATATACTTGCGACTAAACAAATTCATGTTACAATCTAATAGATAATTACAATTTGTATGGCTTGCGTTTCAAAAGACAGTATCAAATGCAGTACACTGCTACCTCAGCTTCTGCGCCGCCATTTTGTATCTCTTTTCGTATCGGATTATTTAGTTCCAGACGCGTTTCATAAATGCTTGCAAATCTTATACCTATCAAATATTGTGAACAATTACAAACCTTGTAATATTAAATATTGAAAGCAATTAAAAACCTTATAGTATCAAATTTTATAAGCAATTAAAAACCTTATATCAAATATTAAAAGAAATCATAAATCTTGTAACAGATATTAGAAATAATTATAAATGCTTATACTATCCTTCTTCATATTAATAACAAATGTTTTAACTTCAATTTCTCTTCTTACTATTTAAATGTGTCTATTTTTCTTATAAATTTTAATCAAAATGAAGGAAGAAAAATGTAAAAAGAAAGATATACACTGCAATTCTTAAACTCATAACCATTAGTTTGTGTTTAATTTTTTTTTTTTTATTAAAACAGGTGGTTTTATTTGACAAAACGAGAACAAATTCAACAAATATAAAGCTGTATAATCATCATAATTTAGCACGCTATCTTGGAATCTTTTTCATTAAACTTGAGACCAGTTATATGAACTGCATTGTTAACCTAAAAAATCGTAGCATATGAAGCAAACAAATTTCATAGTCCAACTTTTTTCTAAATTATATTTAGAAAAACCAGCAGTTTTGTATTATCTAAAATGTATTTATAATTTTAGAAAATTGAAACAGCTACAGAACCGTGAAAATTATGATAACTTCAAATGTAAATTACTCGCGTACTTTTGAAAGTGCATATTATAATTTTACACAACTATTACTTCTGCTATCTTCCGTAATTATGCAAAGTTTGAACGAAATTGCCGTTCCAAAGGTCATGCACGTCTCTTATAAAGCTAGCGTTCATCTGCCTACATATCTGTCCATAAATCATGGAATACCTTACCGTTTTAGGATAAATTTGAGCCACATTGCAGATTTAGTTATTTCATCCGCCACGTTTGCAATACTTCTGTAACCGCGAACGGTAATAATTCCAGACATACTGTTAGAAAATGTAAAACTTATTTAAAACAGTTGCAGCAAAGTGGAGAGTTTAAAATGATATGACAGACATTCCATTCATCGAATCACAACTCCACTGAGAAATTTTATTATTGGCTTGAAAAAAGCATTTGAAATTCTACATAAAAAAAAAATGTATGGACATTTTTGGAAATGATCCAGATAATAATACCAAAACTAATGACCGTGAAGCTGCAAAAATTAATTCCTAGCTGGAAAGTTTAACCACCGATAAAATATGGAAGCGGAGTTCAGTGTAAAGAGTAAATAATCATTTGACTCAATATTTTTGGTGTTTGACAAGAATTTGTAAATGTAACGCTTTTAAGTAATTTGTTGTTTTATATGCTTTAAAACCGATGAGAATCAAACTGTTGTATAATCTAAAAAATAATGTACAAAGTAATTTAATAAGAATGATTATACGATAACTTGACAGCTTTTGCTTGTATCTAAAAATGTTTTTTAATGAATTATGTTGTACATTTGAAAAGATTTATCAGAAACATACAATTTGACTGGTTAATATTTTCTGACATGTACTGGTTACAATGAAGTTTGTTCAAGGTCAATGCGTCTTAACAGTGAGTTATAATTAATGAAGAAAAACGCAACAAATCTTAACAAGATGATTTTGCACCTCAAAATCTGCTAAAATCAGATGTAATCAGATATAATTTTATTACATATTTTTGATATTCTTGTTCGTTAAAAGTAAAAAAAGAAATTGATTTTTTAACTAACTAGTTCTGTTAATTCCCTGATTATTAACGATAAAACAATGCATGCTTTTAATTGCATAAAATCTAACGTTGACTACCGCAGTAGAAATGGACACGTACAATGTGGCATGCTACGGTAAATTTATCTCTATCTGACAAGAAAATGCACGGAAGTTGATAATTATATATTGCAACAATACATATTTTTCCCTGGTGCTTATAAATAACGTTGACTGCAAGTGTGATATCGTTCAATGCGATTCGATTATCGACTATCGCGCGGATGTAAACAATAATTTAAGAAATTATAGAAGGCAACTTCATTAATATATCAATGAATTTAGGATATGGAATTTGAAATATTCTTGTCCCTTTCTGTCAACATGCAAGTTTCAATCAATTGAAGAATTAAGTGATAATTTTTTATCACAAAATAAAATAATTTTTATTTAACAAAATAATATTTTTTTAATTTTGGCCAATCTGTTTACATCTTGTACATAAAAAACTATGAAACCTTCCCATTAAAGGTTTTCATGTACCTTCATTGATTTTCAAGATAGTACTTTTTTCGAAGGGTGGTTTCACCCCTTGAAGTCACATTTCAGCCTATAAAAAAAATATATCCGTTAATTTTGCTTCCTTCATGAATATACCAAGCTTTATCAAAACTGAAGGAGGACACTTGCGTGCTTTTCCTCGCGAAAAGAATGTAGATTATTATCGTAATCGAATATAGAGCTATACATGTAACGTATGATTTTGATAAAGGATTTAATCTGTTACACAGAATTCTCGAAATAATGCTTCCATTTACCTGCTATTTTTAGAAAACATGTATAGGATCGTTGTATTTTTTATAATTGGGTATTTATTTGTGAACACTTGATCATTCTTCAGATAAACATCTTTTTATCGTTGTAATTATATCTTTAGTTAATCCAACTACTGTTTGGTATTCTTGGAAATTTTTAAATTTCCAGAAATCATATAATCGTTATACTAGCTCTTATGGTTACAAAATAAGCAGCCACTTTTGCAATTGTTCTCAATTGCAAATCCTGAAATATTCAAATCCTGAATACAGTTTTAACTGATACCGACTGCACAAACACTTTTTTTGAGCTTTTATATTAACTTAAAATATAAATATTTAGTATAATAATACTAATACTATATAAACTTTTGTTTAATTATGAACAAATTATTAAATCAAATAAAGTAATAAAAACATTTACAATCTCCACAGTGCATAATCATAATGTACACAATAATTACACTGATCACAGTATTAGTTACCTGTCACAGTAGAAGTGGACATATACACTGGTGGCCAAAATTAACGCACCACTTTTTTGGCCCATCGTCATTTCCGTTCTGTTGGAGGTAGGACTTTGAAATTTTGAGGATAGGTGGGCCCATGGGTTATCTCAATACTCCAGGAGTGCCATTGTTGCCTGCCACCCCCTTGCGGTATCGGCGACCCCTTGGATGCTAGCGGGTGGAAAAACCGACAAAAAAGGCTCCAAATTCGACCGAAAAAAAGAAAAAATCCGAAATTTTTTTCCAGAATGAGGTTCTTTGGGTTACGCCCTTTCCGAAAATGTCCGGCTCAACCCCCTCCGACACCCCCAACCCCCTCCCTAATTCTCCGCCCCTCCCAAAGGGGTGGTTGTTTCGATTTTGCTCAAACTTTTACCGAAGCTTCCTCTCGACCCCAGTTATACCTGGTAAAAGTTTGGTCTCGTTTGCACCAACCCCTTGGTCGCTACACGCTGTCAAAAAACCACCCCTTGCTGTTTTGTCACTTCTTCCACAGCTAAAAATCAATTTTGGACCTGCAATACACGGAAAAACTTGTTTCCGTGCCGACGGTATCGTTCCTGTTGATGGTTTGGCCCTGGCGTGAAACCAACCCCCGCTGAGGGGATTGGTACCCCCCAACCCCCTCAATCCACCCCCGGGGGTGGGCGGGTAAATTGAGTGCATACAATCGATTGAGGGATCATTGAAGCAATTCTGTACAAATTTTCAAGTAGATTACTCGAACCGTTCTCGCGCGATGAGCAAAAAAGTGGAAATTTTGAGATTTGCAACCCCCAAGTTCAGCCCGCAATTCCTACTGATTGGAAGCAGTTGGCATCCCACGGATCAGCCTCTCACGAAGTTTGAACCCTCCTCTCTTCGATCTCAGAAGGTGCAATCGCTCACACGATCCGCACAGCCTCCAGCGGCGTCGCGAAAATGCCCTGTTACCCTCGTGTCGGCCAAATGTGAACCAAATGAGTTTGAAAAATTGTCTGTTATGTGTTGACGTGTGGAATGCTGTGATTTTTCGTTGAGTCTTTATGAGTGGCTGGTAGTCCATATCGTTCCGAGCGCTTCCCGTTGATATCCCCGCCGCTCGAAGACGTGACCGAGGGTTTGCTTGCCACCCGGGCGCGCCCCCGGCGCTCGCCTCGTCCGACACAACGGTGACAGGGTATCTTCGCGGCGCCGCTGGAGGCTGTTCTGATCGTGTGAGCGATTGCATCTTCTGAGATCGAAGAGAGGAGGGTTCAAACTTCGTGAGAGGCTGATCCGTGGGATGCCAACTGCTTCCAATCAGTAGGAATTGCGGGCTGAACTTGGGGGTTGCAAATCTCAAAATTTCCACTTTTTTGCTCATCGCGCGAGAACGGTTCGAGTAATCTACTTGAAAATTTGTACAGAATTGCTTCGATGATCCCTCAATCGATCGTATGCACTCAATTTACCCGCCCACCCCCGGGGGTGGATTGAGGGGGTTGGGGGGTACCAATCCCCTCAGCGGGGGTTGGTTTCACGCCAGGGCCAAACCATCAACAGGAACGATACCGTCGGCACGGAAACAAGTTTTTCCGTGTATTGCAGGTCCAAAATTGATTTTTAGCTGTGGAAGAAGTGACAAAACAGCAAGGGGTGGTTTTTTGACAGCGTGTAGCGACCAAGGGGTTGGTGCAAACGAGACCAAACTTTTACCAGGTATAACTGGGGTCGAGAGGAAGCTTCGGTAAAAGTTTGAGCAAAATCGAAACAACCACCCCTTTGGGAGGGGCGGAGAATTAGGGAGGGGGTTGGAGGTGTCGGAGGGAGTTAAGCCGGGCATTTTCGGAAAGGGCGTAACCTAAAGAACCTCATTCTGGAAAAAAACTTAGGATTTTTTCTTTTTTTCGGTCGAATTTGGAGCCTTTTTTGTCGGTTTTTCCACCCGCTAGCATCCAAGGGGTCGCCGATACCGCAAGGGGGTGGCAGGCAACAATGGCACTCCTGGAGTATTGAGATAACCCATGAGCCCACCTATCCTCAAAATTTCAAAGTCCTACCTCCAACAGAACGGAAATGACGATGGGCCAAAAAAGTGGTGCGTTAATTTTGGCCACCAGTGTATAGCACGACATACTGCAATTTTAATTATTAACAAAGATACAAATAGCTTATTTTTAAATTTAAACATTCAATATAACAATAACATAAATCAAAGTTCATTTTCTTTTCTTCGTAATCAGCCACATATGAAATGTTGGTCACCAACCTCATGATAATCGGCACAATAATTTTAGATCTTCCACTCCTAATTTTAGATTAGTGTTATATATATTATTTTCCGAATATGCAAAAGTCATCTATTTATTTGCGTGCTTAGTTTTAATCGATGCTCCATTACGTATATTATACTTCATACGTTTGGGTCACGATTGACCCTGTACCGTTCGAGAAATAAATAATAATTTGTACATATCACTTCACGTAAAATTTGGATCAATCACAATTAACAGTGTACTCAACATCCTTATATACATTTTATTTTTAATCGATATTAATCAAATATTTACAATTAATATACATAGATATTTTGTTTGGAACATTATTTGATGTCCGTAATATCACGTGTACTTTATTTCCATCTTGAAGAAAACTCCAGTTGAAGTTTTAGAAAAGGAAATTGAATATTTTCTGCACACTATCAACTACTGTCATTTGCATATACCCACGTGTTGGTACTAGCACTATGGTTATCTATGCAAATTGGAAAGCTTTAAGAATATCACCGCAGCTAACCGTGTGCTATAACGTTTTTTCTGAAATACACTCGCCGTTTCATAAAGTCTACGGAAAAATCAATATATTATTTAGTACAAGAATCGCTTCAACGTTGCTGCTAATGGTGCAATGTATCCGAATTTGTTAATGTCAACGATATTACGTGTTCAAATCTTTTATTCAAAAATCGTCGGACCAATAGCAAAGGTGTATAATTAAATATGCATTAAAGTACAGTTTCGTTTTATTTTGCTGAAAGATATATGATTAAACATGCATTAAAAACACAATTTATTCTTATTAATGTTTATACGATTCATTTACAAAATGTTAATATTTTATAGTTACAATGTTATTAGAAGTATCATTTTTAAATAATTTATATACGGTCAGAAAAATTTTGTGACTTGTAAATGAACTGTTAACTTTTAAACGACGAACATAGATAAACTAATAATAGATCATTTCAAATACGATGGAAGATTTTAAGATGTTTATAGTTACAATAATTTATGCTACAATATTCAGTAATATTGAATATTTTGAAACATCCAAAATTTGATATGATTTGATAACATGAAAGCATTGTAAAATAGCACTTAGTTTACAAAAGTATTTAGTAGTTTGCGAATAATAACTAAACGAGCCTTTTGTTAATGACTTTAATACCAATTGACTGATTATCAAACAATTATATTTTACATGTTGAATGTCACAGTAGAAATTGACGTTTGTGGCCAGGCACTTTAATAAAAACAGACACTCAATTTTTCAATTTCTACTTTTTTACTCTACATCATTGATTTAATGTCAAGAACATTAACGAATGTTTTTTAATCTCATTTAAATATTTAATTTCATTAAATTTGCAACACCGGCGCTGACAATCATAGTACAGTTTAGATGCTTTGAAAGCTGTTAACATACTCTGAGTCGCTAATAACCCATGATCGGTTGATGCGACTATAAATAAATAAATGAAAAAAAAAAATATTTGTCACACAAAAATTAATAAGAAAATTCTCTGACAACTACCATTAATTAAAAACGTTAATAAGAAAATTAAGTATAAATTAAAGACGAGTATTGTGTAAATAAAAATACAGTACAATACTTTTCTCGAATTCATAATAGCAAGTTTTACGAATCTGTATTTGAGTTGAAGGTGCTAATGATGATTGAAGTGACGAGAACATAACTCATAGCTTTCTTATAAATCCTACTTCGCGATAATTTTAGATTGGCAACCAGCAATTTCACATTAAGGACTTTACAGAATGATTTGTACAGTCATTCTTCAATTTTAAGTATGAAGTTGTAATACTATGAGTACTACATTACCAAATCTTATCAAACCGTTTATAAAACAATTTAATATATCGAAAACTATTATTAGGCATTTTGTACTAATCCGCAATTATCTGTTAAATACACGATGTATATTACATTATTTTTAACAATAGCATTATTATATTATTTTTAACAGTAGCATTATTATATTATTTCATTAGTAGCATTATTTTACTATTTATATTTTTACGGAATGTCTATTTAGTTTTAAGTAGAAAAGCTGTGAATTTAATTCTGACGAGGTCAAATTCAACCCTACCGCGATATTCAAGGATAAAAAGTATTGATGAAACGTTTAAGTCGTAATTTTCATTGAATTTTAAGCTTCGAATTGATATATCTATAATAAATAACATTTATTGATACTTGCATATATCATTAAATCAGGTCAGTTTATCGATGTTTCGTAACAAAAATACTTATCATAAATTAATACTTTTAAAAGAGTATGAAAGTTTGGCAAAAGGTGATTTATAAGTTTATAAATGTCAGATGCCGAAGAAAGATTGACTTAGAAATTTACTTGTTCGATTTGATTACAGGGTTGCCATAAATAATTGCTCTTCCTTCTAGAACATAGAATTTTAGATAATTTCAGGTAAAATTGCACCCTCCGGTGGAAGTTGAAAATTGATCGACCGTTAAAAGTCATGTCGAGAACACATTTGCGTGAAATTGCGTGTTAGCGTGAAATTAAAACGCACAGAACTTTTGCGATATCACAATTCTACAAATTGCAACTTTTTCTGAGTTTAGCAAATTTCAATAAGCGTAACATAAATCTTCAAAAGTTATTGAAACTTGCTAAATTAAACAATATAATAAAATACATTCGCTTTATCCTAGCAATAAGGCACAATAAAATTTTAAAATATAATTAAACTTTAAATAAATAGCATTGTACAATGAGTTCCAATTAATTTGTTCACATCATACTTTTAAAAGATAAAACGTGGGAAACAAGTATGCCGTATTTATGTAACATATACGCGGTTCAGTTTAAAGATGTGGGGATGACCTTGAAATTTGAAACGCCATTAAAGCATTTTAAGAATATGGCATAAAACTGCATGGGGCCACTTTTATATTTTATATTAATAGAAAATTAAAAAAGAAGCTACTGAACAAAATATGGATTATTTCTTTTGTAGAAGTATCCCACCGAATATTTTGAAAAATTTGCTGTAAAAATCGTGTGTAGACCATTGTTAGTTTTTTTTAGATATTCTTAAAGCAGCCGCCTTTTTCGACTGGTCACACTGATCCATTATAAATATCCTTTCCTAACAAGCATATTTTATATACTATAATTTTTATTATACTTATACCATTTATTTAGATAAAATTATTATCATAATACCTTATCATATTTTGAATAAAACAAAAGTATCATCTAACTGAACAAATAAATTGTTTTTTTTTAGATTAATATGACAATATTTTATAAATAACTAACGTATAGTTCATATTTTTTAGCTTTACATACACCCTGTAACGATGACTCTGAATGTGTTGATGGTGCACACTGCGTACAACGGAACACGACTATGTCTGGAAAACGTTGCTACTGTCAGGAAGGGTATTACGAAGACTATCCTTTGGCATGCAACGGTAAATCATACCAAGTGTATATAAACCTTTAATATATTAAAATTAAACATAGTTCAGTCAAACGTTTTTTTTTATTAGATCCCAACTATTTCGATCTAAATTCTCTAAAGATAAGTTAAATAATTGGTCGATTGATAAATCAAGATTTTAAAATCTAGATAAATAAGCAAATAAAAAATGTAGAATAAAATTTTGTGGGATTTCACTTTCACGAAGCAATTAACTTACAAATTTAAATTAACGAAAGTAAATCGAAATTATTAACATATCTATTTATGTAGAATCTGAGATTGAAACGATTATATTCGAAACTCATCAGAGTCCCAACGAGTTTGAACATTGATGCATGTAACTATAAATACTAAAAAACGCTTAACACTTTATAAGTTCCATATATGTATATGCATTATATTAATGCATGTACAAGTATGATTATGTAAAATGTCTAATGACAGTGAATTCTTTTTTCAGGTAGTGCATCCCTCACTTGTACGGTTCACATAGTTCTCTTAGTTGTTTTAAGTCTTTGTACACAGAACTTAAGTTTCCTGTAAGTCCTTTGAAATTTCAAAACATTACTCCGAAAAACGTTAATTCCGAAGCTACACGTGTTAATTTTTTCTGTATATACATAAATCAACCAACAGTATCATACTGTATAGTAACAAGAATTAATTTTACATCTAACGCAATACAAGTAATTGCAATAATAATGTAATTTTTAAGTCAATAAAGTCAATCATATTCTATAATTATATTTAAAAATTATATTTGAAATACAACAAATTATTTATAAACAAAATAATTTATTATATATATTATATAAAATTTTTAGATAAAAAAACAATACATATATGTACGTAATTTGCTGCATTATGTGCTTTGATTCATAATTGTCTCATAATTTTACTCTTGTGCTTACTTTAGATAATGCTACATTTTATTAATTTATTTGTTGAGAATAAACTGTAGGTTTGCTAATTCAGTTGTGAATTAAAGTATATAACGTTTCTACTTCCACGACATATTTATATATTTATAAATTGTATCATAATACAAGTTATAATTATTTGTGATATAATACAAAAATATCAGTTAGCCCATGATGAAACTGTTTATTTTAAAGTATAACAAAAACATAACTATATAGAACATTACATAATACATATTATCATTCGAATTTAAATGAATGATGAATATTTTATTTGTGAGTCATACCATACAATGATTTTGTAAAAAAGTTTAATGAAAAGTTTTATGGACATTTAATCACAGTTTCAATTTACGTATTGTATGCTAATTTCAAAATTATGAAAACTAATTTTTTTCAGTATACATATATAAAGCTTTACATAATTGTAATGAAAAATCAATTGTATTAGAACATTAGATACAATACGAGACATATTGCCACCTTAAGTACCTCAAAAATGTATAAAAGAATATACATATTATATATATGAGTATATGTATATACAAACCAAATTTTTATTTTATATTTATTTGCAAAAATTTTACTATTGAATTACATAAATTTAACCACTCAATTTGTTTTCAGTTTTTATGTAACAAATTCTTATTCAATACTTAAAAATACGATAACAAAGTATAGAAATATTACTAATACTAATATATTAGAATCTTTTTGTTAGTCACATAAACAAATTGTTTCACTTTTCGCTCTTAATCATAAACTATATTGCACATTCTAGTTCAACAGTTCACATCTACATAACAGACAAATGCGAAGTTCTTATATGCCAATGATGCCTTAAATATCAATATGACTGTATAAGAGTATATATTTATCAATTAATTATTAAATATCAATAATTTATACGAATACAGATTTATCAAATTAAATGTAATAGTAGCCTTCATTTTAATTACTTAACAATAATGTAATATTAAACTATTAACATATTATTAGTAAAATATTTATATTACACATAAGTGACTTTTATTATGCATAAATGAAAATCATGAAAGGTGAATAAATAGAAAATGTCGGATATTGTATTTATCAATTCTTTAATTTATTACCATTATTTCTTCTGAAGAACTAATTGTGTTATGGTGTTCCCACATTGTCCCCCAAAACGAAAAGTATCAGAAGGAAGCACATTACGGATGTCAAAATCTAAAATATTTCGAATTGTATTAATGTTATCAATATTATTATTTGTAGTACTAAGACTAGAAATTAAGCGAAATCTTCATAAAATTACAAAATGTACTAGTACTATTCCAACCACTATCAAATGAAATAAATGTAAATAAAAAATAAATTCATTTCATTTTATGCACATTATATGTTAATTGATAATTGAAACAAAATTGTATTGTACATAGTATGAAACGATTCCATATTTGCAAAGACAATCTACGGATGTGTATAATACGATTATTTTTATATAAGAACAAAATTATTTTAGAGATTATCAGCTGTGGTAAAGTAGAACAGGACAAGTGAAAATTTTAGAGATAGAAAACATTGAAATGAAAAAAATCTTTGGTAAAAACAACTGGTAATGAAGACAGTATTTCTTCGAAATTGTAATTTTTTTTATCTACGTATTTTTAACTAAAAAACCAATTATACAAAATTATTATAAATTTGTTATTCTAAATAATATTATATATTATTTTTTATTATACAACAATAACATACTGTATCTTTAAGTAAAATTATTAATTATTTTTCTTCAGTTAATAAGATTGTATGTATATACTTACATATGCATGAATATACAAATACATATATCTATACTATAAATTGTAAATTTTAAAACTTCTAATTATATCTACTATTACTGTGCCCAACTAGAAAAATTGGTAATAAATAATAGTATCTATCATCTGCAGTGCATTCAGTATTCCTGACTTTTAAGTTGCTTGCTGTAATTTAATCAAAAAGATAGTTTTATAAATGTTGCTGTCAATTAAACTGATTAACTTACATGATCTATGTGACACATTATTTTTAAAAATGGGAGGAATAGTACTATTTTGTCCTAATGTTTGTATACTAGTGCTATATGTAACTTTCTCTTACTATATTGTCCAACTATCTGTAATATATTAATCCTGTGAGGCTCTATATAATACAGTGAAATCTTCATCTATGGTTTTTTAAAAATTTACTGATGTAAATGCTAAATTGAGGAAAAACCCTAGATACACAAACATATGATTTAAAACTGAAATATTCGAAATCAGGTGACATAAGTAATACATGAGAAAAAATAATTATTTAAGGAATGCCTGATCAAGGTTTCACTGCACATTATATGATGCAATATATTTATATTCAATTCCATTAATGACTTCTTAATTGCAGATCTTGATTTTATATCAATAATTTTAAAAAATCTGTAGACATGCTCAGTGCAACTTCAGCTAATTATAATAATTTATAGAGCCACAAAGGATTAAAAAACATAACTTTTGCTTAAATTGATAATATAATTTTTGCTTACAGTTTTCAAAATGTTTTTCTATTTCTTCTTTAGTCCAATTACATGAAGTTAAAACTAGATAACCAGCAGGTTGCAGAATTTTATATACATTTTCTATATACTTTTGCCGTTTTGTTGCAGGATCCTCTGGATGTAAACTAATTGCATCATAAGTTCCTTTATCATGCGCTAACTTAAAATCTGTTGGTAATTCAGAGTTCTCTAAATTCAACATATCACAGACTTTTAAGTCAATTGATAGATTGTTTTCTTTTAATATTTCTGCAGCTAAGTCAATTGCTTTTTGAGAATAATCTATGCCCACCAAATTCTTAAAATCTATTTTTGCAAGTTCAACTAATGTCATTCCATTTCCACAACCTATATCAATTATTTTATCATCTTTGTGAAGTTTCATTTGCGTATTAATCCAACTGAAATTATAAACAAAGAATTAATAAAGGATACATTTAGGAAGTATATTTTTATACTATATATTAGGTGTGCCAAAAGGTTTTGTTCATTTTATGGTCATTGAGGTTTTCTTTTCTCTGATACGATACAAGATTATAAATAATGACTAGTAGATTATAAAACTGCTATAAGTTTGTGTTGTACAAAATAACAACATTATGTTCAACTAGTTAATATTTTTCAAATAATATTAGGACAAACATATCAGTTAATAAGATCCATTTATGTCATTGTATTATCCACAAGTTTTACTTGTACCTCTAAAAAGATGTGAATATGAAAATTTTAGATATACAAAATTTAAGTCACACAAACAAGTCTCACTCAAAAAAGTAAGTGAATGTTAATGACTATGTTCTGTCAAATATTTAATTGAAAAAATCAGTTTTAACTTGAAAGACGATACATAAACATTTGAATGTCTTTGAATACATATCTAATTACATCTACCAATTATGATTTATGTTTAAATATTGATACTAGGTACCATACCAATAGGTATTAATTATTTTATGTTTTGTACTTATGAACAGAATTTCTTGGCAAATCTAATATTTTTATAACAAGTTATTTATATGAAGAGTAATTTTATATGTTTAAAAATGTATATTGAATTACATAAATAAGGTCTAAAACGTTACTACAACTATGATATGCATTCATTTTAAGCAAATAAATAAAAGTTCTTATTTTTCTGCTTTAAAAATTTGAAAATACTACCCCTTAACAATGATGCAATTTTTAATTTTTGCGGCACACTAAAGATAGCACCAGTGGTCTTATTGTTTATGTATGCGTTTAATAATATTTTTCGGGAATTATTTGAATGACATACCGTACAACTTTTAGTGAATTATTCCTGCCAAACCATATTTCGCCTGTGTCCCCGTGATCCTTAAAATTATCAAATTCATCCGAGTATATCCTTTCCCAACTGTAATACAATAGTGACGATATAAAGTAATGCTTATCGGGTATTTCGTATTTACGTGCACGGTATGTAATACTTACTAATCAAGTGTACCTAAATCTGATGGACCAAGTTCTTCAGTATCTTGATCTGCCATAATCTGAATACAAATAATTCTTTAATTTTATGAGAAATATTGTCATCTGTTTTCTGTGTTAAGTATATAACATTTACTTACGAATGTATTTGAATGCAATTAGTAATAAACACTACAATATGTTTAGGAAATTTCTATGAATGCAAAACGTGTTATCATATTATGACCGTATTATTTCCCATACATAACCTTACTTTTAAATCTAACCTCCAAATCACATTACCATTAAACTTTCTGTCACCGTGATAGTGCATAAACTCAGTCTTGTGTAGTCTTGTGCACTTATCAAATAAGCAGTCGTTTGCTACGTTCGTTATTATTTGTAAAGTGATAGTTTGTTAAAAATGACAACTAGTTTATTGAACGTAGTGCAATTTGGTAAGTAAATATTATATTTAACATATTTTGTGCTTTTGGTGCTTGTACAGTTTGCTATAAAATTATAAAATTATAAACATACTTACATTTTTGGTTGCAAGTATAATATTAAATTACTTACAAAACATTGTTTTTATTTTGTATTGTAATATAAAATATATTTTTTAACAAAATGTTTAGTTATATTTGTTATTAACTTTGCAACAAAACTGTAAGATGTTTATAATGTTATTAAAGTTTGCTGAAAATAAAGTTACTATTCTTTAGGATTTTTAATGAATTCAGTATGGACACTCAAAGTGTCAATATAAATTTTGAATATTTTGATTATTGTTTAATTGCTTTCTTTTACTCATAATCAATAATAACTAGAACACAACTGTTTATAATTTTATTCTAAGTTGTAATATGTAATGTATTCTATACTGTATCGCTTTGTTAGACAGTGTGTATATATGAAATATTATCAGTTAAATTTTATTTTCTCCTGTAAATTTATTATTTTTATTCAAATAATATATTTTCTGTCTGATATATATTTTCTGTTGTGATTTAGCAAGGCATTGCGAAAAATCTTCCATTTTGTTTTGGCGCCAATTTTCTGTGGCAACAAACTTAAAACAAGTAAATAATAATGTCAAGCCAAAAACAGGTATTTTAATGTTGAATATGGGTGGACCTAGTAATCTTGAAGAGGTTCACGAATACTTATTACGCATAATGACTGATCGTGATATGATTCAGCTTCCATTTCAAAGGTTTAATTGCTATGATGAAATTAATTTATATTAAAAAACATAAATACTCTTCTATAATATAAATATACATTACAGTCGATTAGGTCCATGGATAGCGCAGTCTCGTACACCTAAGGTACAAAAAAAATATGCAGAAATTGGTGGTAAATCTCCTATTTTGGAATGGACAAATAAACAGGGTAAACTTTTGTGTGAGAAATTGGATAAGATTTCACCAGAAACTGCACCTCATAAACATTATGTTGCTTTTCGTTATGCAAATCCTCTTACTGAAAATACACTTCAGCAAATAGAGCAGTAAGAATGTAGATGTATTTCTGAATTTGAACAATTGTAAAGTTCTGAACAAGAGTAACTAGAATGGTTAATAAATGTGGCAGATGCTTTTGTCGTACACATCATGTATACGTTTCCATTTCAGAGATGGCGTTCAACATACAGTATTATTTTCTCAATATCCACAATATTCTTGTGCTACAAGCGGATCAAGTTTTATTGAGATATATAAATATTATACAGAGAGGTAGTTATTTTGTAATATTGTTGCAATAATCTTTATGTCGAATTAGATAAATTTCATACATGTTTTAATTTATTTGATATTAAATAATTACAAACGATTTCTAAATCTTATAACAAAATAATTGTTAAACTATAAAAAATAATTAAGTTATCATAGCCTTGTATATTTTAAAACACTGTGCATTTATTAGGAGTTTATCGTTATTTACACTTTTTAAATATGTATATTGGAAATAATAGGATGTTAAAATAGTACAGAATAAGATATTGAAATATTGCAAAAAGTTGCTACTTTACATTTAATTATTAATAATTTACAGACAGCTTCCGAGTAATATGAAATGGAGTATAATAGATAGGTGGGCAATGCACCCATTGCTGATACGGACAATTACCGAAAGAATTAAGGAAGAATTAATTAAGTTTCCTGAAGATATCAGGAACGACGTTATAATTTTATTTTCCGCTCATTCACTGCCGTTAAAGGTTACTTTTCAACATTGCAAATAAATGAATTCTTTAATATACTTTATAGCAAAAATCTTAAAAGTTCGTGTTTTCTATTGTTTAATTTTAGGCAGTATGTCGAGGAGATCCTTATGCACCCGAAGTTGCTAGCACTGTTGCCCTAGTAATGGAACAATTACAGTATTGTAATCCATACAAATTAGTATGGCAATCAAAGGTATAGAACTCATTTTATTAAATATATGTTTTATTTATAATTTTTTATATCTGATAAATGAGTATGAATTTCATAAGAAATGGTAAACAGTGTAATTTTTGTAATGTGATTAATTGAATTATTCAAATTAGTGCCCCAAACTAAATTACCAGAAAAATTAATTGTAGAAAGAGTGTTCTATGAAAAGGCAAATATTTTGTGATGGATATGTAGGTGAAAACACTGAAAAAAGATTTTAACATTTTTAGATTTGTATATTCACAGTCCTCTACTGCTATCTTATGGGCACAGAATATTTTGTATAAATTTTAATTGTAGGAACATAGTTATGTTATATTCTTGCTTTCATAAAGCACAATATTGATATCAGTGATTGATACAGATAAATATATATATATAGGTACATATTAATAAATGATATAGATAAATAGATTAAGATATCACTCATAGGGTTTAAAAATTGCATTATCAATTCTTGGAAGTTTCCTACATTTTCTGGGTATTTTAAGTATTGATATCTTTGGTAAGATTAGATCATTGATAAATTAATAAATTAGATAAAACCTTTTGATTAATTTAAAACGTTTTCAGTCTAATTTAAATTAAGAAAATTATCAAGATATTCTATGTCAAGGACACACAAATTTTGTTTTAGTAATACATTTAAATTGTTTTGGAAAAAATAGCGAACGGATAAAATCGGGTATGTTCATAATAGAAGATTAGAAAGATGTATTTCACCATGGGTTAATTATGTCTTTTTTATGACAAATTACAATTTGCGATATGAAGTAGTCCTACTCAACACTTCTTAAGATTCGGAACACGTTTGATTATAGAAAAATTTGCTGAATACTGATTTTACAGTAAAGTCATACAATTAACAATGAAAATATGGTATTAACATGTCTTAATAAAAGATGATAGATTACTGGCTACAAAATTTCATTCATAATTTCAATTTCGGTGCTATAGGTTAAGCTTATCGGCTGTTGATAATTTTACGGAGCAGTTGTAATGAATTCGCGGAAACAAAAAGTTGTATTATTTTATTATTTCGATTAACAATTACCGATATGGAATTTTTGATTTCACATCAAAATGTTCATTTTAATGTATCGGTTTCAGTGTAGAATCTAATTCAGGTATCTGACAGAATTAATCTGATTAACTTTTGTCTATAGTTTGAAATTTGGAGACTGGATCTTGGTAGTAAACTAATCAGTAAAGATGAATTTATAATTACACTTAACTTTGGGGCTTTCGGATGTTGAGCTGTGTCTAGTAGAGTTTATACATATAAGCATCTATGTGTACATGTATATGTATGGAATACAGTACATAGAATATCAGCTTTATCACGTTATTTAAATCTCTGAAGAAATTAATTGTAGTATTTTTTCTACATAAAATGTTGCATATTTAAATCCAATAATTTTATCATTCCTTTTTAAACAAAATTGCATTTTTCTTTTAAATGAATCGACTCTTTCGAACATTTTTTGTAAAAATAAAGTATTTCGTTATAACTTTTATAAAATTAATAATTCGCGAGACATTTCAAATTAGAAAATGAGGTGTTTGAGAAAAATACAAATGTACTTTTTCTTAAACGAAACATATGCTTTTTACATAAATCGAATCTTTTTGTGTGAGTTTTAGAGTACATTGTCCAAAATCCTAACAATTGGTGAAATATTAAAAATTTTGTTATAAAATATCTCATATATTTTTTTTAAATTTTCAATCTATATTCTATGTAGTACCATTTAAAAAGTAATACGCACTGTTATTTGCAAAAAATGAATGTTCTACACGTAGTACCCTTTGAACTATTCATGTATTTCGTCTAATACTTTTTTTTAATTTTTTCGAGAGAAGAGTTATATCCGGTACAACCGTGTATACTAGTACAGTTCCAAATTCAACAAGTTGTTACAATTGATTTGTAATACCACGAGAATAATTTTTCTCCGTCAGTACTAACATTTTGTAATACAATTTTTTAAATCAATCAGTATTTTCTGGACCTACAATGCGCATAAAGTTTCGAACATTTCTCGGATATTAATTGCATAGATGTAATTTTACGTTTCTGAATAAATAAATATTGATTACTAATAAAATATGGGGATTGTAATTTTGAAATATTTAAAATATAAAAATTTCATTCTCTCAAATTTTCAAATTTTCAAATTTCAAAATTTGGTATTTAGGGATTTGGAAACATGGAAATCTATAAATGTGATAATTTAGAAATTTAGAAACTAAAAAATTAGTAAATATAGTAGTTTAAAATTTTCCAATTTTTAAATTACGAAATATTTGTTTTCTCGCATGAGCAATTAATAATCACTTATATAAAGTACATTGACATTGTACAAAACACTTTTTACACGTTTCGGGCAAAAATTTGATGTCTTTGTATAAAACTACTCTTTTAAGTGTACGAATTTCATGTACCTTTGGCTTTTAAAGGATTTTACGACTGTACTATACATCACAGTAGAAGTAGCGGTAACATATAATATTCTTGCAACCACCAGTTTCAGTGGAAATATCGTTGAACTAACTTTAATGTTTTATAGTACATGTTCCACAAACTGTCCTAAATGCTTTAATTTTATAAGTGTTAAGATCTACTTCTTTTGTAGTGCTTTTTATTTTGTTTATATATAACGATTAATAATTGCTTCCTTCTTTCAGATATTCCACATATCATTTAAACGGCTAAGGCTTTTTATTATATTTTAATGTTTTAAGTAATTTGTATTTAGGTTGGTCCTGTACCTTGGTTGGCGCCCTTCACCGATGACGCTATAAAAGCTTACGTCGAGCAAGGAAAAAAGCATTTTTTGTTAGTACCAGTAGCATTTGTTAATGAACATATTGAAACTCTTCACGAGCTGGATATTGAATATTGCAAAGAACTAGCAGAAGAAGTAAGTGTTCATGATTTAATCCTTAACTGTTACAGTGAAATCTGAATACTGTTTGAAGAATTTGAAAGAGCTTTTTATACTAGTCTAATGGAATGTTTTCAGAGATTTTCTCATATATTTGGCAAATTATAAGATTATCTACTTGAACATTAGTGGAATACTTGCAAAGGACGGACTCTAATTGGCTGATTTTGAGTTTTTGTACTTTTGTTGGTAGTATACAAGTCTTTGATGCATGTTGCATATTGAGTGTAGGTTTTCCATAATTCTTAAAGTATTTATTTATTTATAGATTGTATAGATATAAACCCAATATAAGTATGAACATAATAATAGTGAAATAATACATATATATAATGTATACAGTCTCACTTAACAATTTTTCAAAGCTATGAATATGTATTCTCTCAAGAACCAATTAACACATATTTAGTTTTTGAGTCTTCATTAAAAACTTGATGATTTGCAATTTCAGTAATTTGTTTGGATTACAAGTATGATTATAACTTTCTATTATACTAAAGATGTGTATATTGAGAAGTAGAAAACTGTTAAAATTTGATCTCCCATTTCCACCTAATTTATGATATAATAAATATAGTACAAAGTTTATAATTTGTATCAAAAAGAGTTTTGTTACAAACCGCACTGATCGTAAGACTTTTGAATGGAAGTGTACATCAAAATTTTTGTAAACTTGTATGGTATCATCTTACAAAAGCTCGTTAAAATAGACGTCGAACAATTAAGGTTCATCCTTTGTTAGTATCATATGTTACTGTATAAGGTATTCCGGGACCCTACCATAGCAATCAAGGATTAAATTAAGAAACTGTTACAGAATTTCTTACTTTCTCATTTTAGCTTGGCATTGACAAGATAAGAAGAACTGCAGCACCAAATGATCATCCAATATTTATAGAAGCTTTGGCAGACATTGTTAATTCTCATCTCAAATCGAATAAGCCAATAAGCCATATGTTTTTAACACGTTGTCCGCATTGTACAAGTCAAAATTGTATTGACAGCAAAAACTGGTTTGCACAATTGTGTAAAAAGTAAGGAAATGGAAAGTATAGAAAAAGATGTTTAAATTGTACTGTATTATTTATACATATGTATAAATAGTTATATAAAAGGCTGTTAATTTTGTTAAATATTTGCACTAAGTAAAAATAAGCATTGTTATAATAATTCTATAATATAATAGTTTGAATAAAATATTAATATTTCTTGGAAAATTTCTAATTATTTTCCTTTTATGTCCTTCCTTTCATTTACCAGCACAAAATATATTAAACTGAAATACATTTTCCAAAATTATTAAGTAAACCATCGTGAAAAAATATAATAGGGAATTTATATCTTCATATATCATTTATAATCTATAAATGGATTTAAGTACTATTCGAATGAGAATATTTATTTAGACTTGTGTAATTACATAATTTAATATTGAATTATTATTTATTGATTTCTCCGTTGATGTCTACAAAAAATATTTCGGAAGAATTTTTTGGAGTTTTCGAATCTATTTATGGATTTTAATTTATACAATATTTATCCACAATTAAAGAACTTTGTAGCGTACGAAAATAATGTAAAAGACGCGATCAAATAAAATAGAATGATTCGTGGAAAATCTGACATAAAATCTATTAGCAGACCCTTAGAAAAGTAGAGAGAGCGAGCGAAAAGATTATATAGCGTCGCGAAAATTCTAGAGAAGCGAAAGATCTAGAATAATCGAATTTGCATCGAGACGCGAAAGATTGTAGGCTGCTCAGCGGAGCGGGAGGCAAGGCGCGTTACGCGAAGCCGCGAGCCGCGAGCCGCGAACCGGCGAACTTAGCGACGAACTGTTGATAGCGCGGCCGCGCGATAGCAACCGGCGAATATAAATTAGAGGCCCGCGACAAGAGTCGGTCTATTTGGCAGTCTGAGAGAGAGGACGAGGTAAGGACCATCGGCCGCTCTTAGACTAGCCTAGGGACTCCGGCAGGAGAGTTCGGCGATAATACCTGGACGCCTGCCTGGAGAAAGCTTTAGTTGGTTAGGGACTCCGGCAGGAGAGTTCGGCGATAATACCTGGACGCCTGCTCGGAGAATAGCTAGTAGGGTAACTCCGGCAGGAGAGTTCGGCGATAATACCTGGACGCCTGCCCGGAGAGTAGTTAGAAGGGAAACTCCAGCAGGAGAGTTCGGCGATAATACCTGGACGCCTGCTTGGAGTAAAATAGAACCTCCGGCGGGAGAGTACGGCGACAATTCCTGGACGCCCGCCTGGAGATGGTTAAAAGGTCTAAGACTCCGGCAGGAGAGTACGGCGAAACCTTCCTGGACGCCTGCCTGGAGAATAGGGGGAGAGTACGGGAGTTTGTTCCTGGACACTCGTCCGACATGGAGAGTTCGGTGAATATTCCTGGACGCCTGTCGGTCGAGAGAGGACAGAGCATCTCCTGGACGCCCCGAGTAAAGTACAGGAGAGTACGGGAGAATACTCCTGGTCGCCCGTTCGTTATGGAGAGTTCGGAGAAAACGCCTGGACGCCATTCGAACGGGAGAGAACAGAGTTACTCCTGGACGCCTGATTGATTAGAATCAAGTAGAGCATATAGTCTTGCGATTTAGAAAGAGAGAGAAAGAGAGAGAGAGAGAGAGAGAAAAGAATTGTCCTTTGTACAAGATTCCTGTACCTCATCCTAACCTGTGAAATAAATCCTGTTTTCCAGATCTCCTTTATCCTTCAAACTCCAAAATCCTTATCTTGCTAATTTTGCGAAAATCATGGCTACAACTTTAATATTTATATGTCCCTTGCTCTTTTTTTAAATTTTGAACACTTTTATGTATAATACAATTTTCATGTGATATATTTTCTACAACTAATCAATTTTTGTGGTAAAAATAAGTTAATTGTTTGTTTTATATGTTGTTTCTTACTTTAGTACACGTATAAACATTACGCGGACTAAACGAAGTTTTCATTCTCAAATGTCTAGTAAAATCATTTTAACTAAAACAGTTTGATTAATTTGTTGAATTATATCTAAATTATATTTTATTATTGTTTATGAAACAAAAATATTTAGGTTGTCGAATGTATTTCTTGTTAGTTTATACTGTTTCTGTTTTTAGTTCAGTTATTACGTAATACAATTGTGTTAAAATAATTAAATTAAAAATAATAATTTATGAAATACTAAAAACGATTTTTACGATTTCCACAAGGATTGTTAATGTCAGTTAAAAATATTTAAAATCTACATGCATTTTTTACAAATATTCCTCCAGAAATATCTCTGAAATGATACAAAGATTTGGTTGAGCTCTTTTCAGCAAAGTTGAAAACGTTTATGAAAACACTGACCCAAAATTACAAATTTTATTAAATTTTTGTAAAACTGTTTTAATGCCAGAATTGTATGCATATAATTTGACATATGGTACTTATTTATTAAAATGATAAATATTAATTTACAAAGATATTTAAATATATGGTACAGCTGGATTCGTGATAAAATTCGGCAGATGGTTATTTATGTCAAATAAAAGTTGATTAAAAATATGGACTGAAATTTTTTCATAAAAAGTGTAATATTCGAGGAAATTAGATTAAAAAACTTTACGTTTAATAACGAATGGAATTTTATTAAGTTTCATTCTATTGCACACAGTCTGTCGAAAACAAATTTTCAAGTACAAATAAAATTTCTAAAATTCCACTGTTTGGAAAAGAGTGGAATATTAATTAATTTCATTGCATTGTGTGGTCTGTCGAAAGCTGATCTTCAATTTAAAGTAGGAAGTTCGCGAAATTTCTTCGTTTTAAGAAAACTATTAATATAATTTGTTTTTTAGTAGCGACTAAAAATGATAAAAATTCAAAACTTAAAAAAATGGCTCTCTAAATTCTCAAAACCTCAAATTATTCATTATCCAAATATTTCAGTTTCTGAACTTTAAAAATTTCTATATTTTCAAATTCATAAACTTCCAAATGTCTATACTTTCAGATTCGCAAATATCTAAATTTTGTATATTTCGAAATTTACGAACTTCCAAATTTCTATATTTTTTAATTCTCAAATTCCCACATTTCTATATTTCCAAGTCCCAAAATTTTTACATTTCTTCGTTTCCAAATTTTTAAACTTACACAATTTTATGCTTTCAAATCTCAAATTTCCAAATTTCTATATTTTCAAGTTCTCAAATATCCAAATTTTCAAATTCCCGAATTTCTAAAATTTTATAACACATTTCAAAATTTGAATTATCTAAAAATTTCCGAATAGTGGCTTCGTTATTTGTGAAAATAGGAAGTCTAGTAGTAATAATTTTTGTATATGGAAGATTTTCGAAAACGTGAATATCAGTTTTGCTCTTTTAAATTGAATAATACATTTTTTTACATAAATAAATCCTATAAATTTTTTGTAATTGAATTGTTTAATTTTTGTACGTTTTATTCTGATATATTTTTCAATGCAAATTCACTGTTTTAAATAAAGTAACCCATTCTAATTTATATACATTTTTTTAAACATTCTGTGTATAAAAGTATTAAACTACGACATAAAAAGTACTAAAATACAACATAAACAATTCAAATTTTGGTATAGAATAATTATTTTTGAATGTAAAGTGCATTGCGAGGTTATTTATTGATATTTTGAGTTGTATATTGCGTACTTTTGTGTATTGAATACCGTGAAGAATTGTTTTAATTAAAAATATGTAGCTCCATGAAATAAAATCGTGGAAGTTTCTATGTATGAAAAATTGTTACTGGTATGTTATGCTAGCATCGATACCATACAACTTTTGTAAATAAACTTTCTCATATTTCTACAAATAACGGGAATATTTATACCTTGTATATGTATTCATCGTTATAAAAATAACATGAAACTAACGACGCTTAAAAAGCAACGATTATCGTGGTTAACATTTCCGATATCAAAAATCCATTGCAAGTCACTTGAATGAACACTTTTTATGAGTTCCTCGTAAATTATGCGAGATTATTTTATTGGCATGAAGGATATGTTTGAGCCGTTTATTTTGAAAGTGGCCTAAATCCATTCGTTTGCTGTTAACTGTAGTAACATGTGCCACCTGATGTTAACTATAATAAAAAACATTTTGTGGTGAAGTATATTAAGTATATTAAGAATATTCAAAGATTCAAATCAATTATTTTGGTAGTTAAACAATTGACTTTGTAAGTGAACTAAGTCGAATCTATTGTTGATAATGTCAGAAAATGCGGATTTTGAAATGTCTGAAGGCAGTGAAAATGGTAATTACGGTTAATTCGTTAATATAATAATTATTTAGTACTAATACGATATATACCATAGAAGCCCCATGACTTCTGCAAATCCGTCCCGCATGCAAAAACTTTAGACGAGCAGTAAATTGTTATTTTACATAGTTAGAAGATTTCCTGAATTGCATAGTGGTGTTTTGCATTTGTTGTTATGAAATATAAAAGAAATTGAATAATGTTTTTTCAATTTGCAACATTTTAAATTACATCGAATGGACTTGGGCTGTTTCACAGATGACAAAACTAGTTGATAATTTTGAAAGTGGCTTAAGTTCATTCTTGGTAAGAAGATACATATTATTCACTTAATAATTGCTATTATTTTAATAGGAATTTTAAATTTAACTCTCTTAGATAGACTTCACTGTGACACATTGGTATGCAATACTAACGCAAACTCTTAAATCAATTTAAACATAAATGGACTTAGGCTACTTTCAAAATAAGTGACCCATTTATTCGTATTGTTATTATTGATTTTCGAACTCATATGATTTAATAATTTTTTGTATAACATTCCATTTTTTATTCAATCTTAAAGTTAAATATTATACGTTAAGACCAAAAAGATCTAAATGATCTTGATATCTTGATAAAAAAGTAAAATTATTACAATGTGCGCCTTTCTTGATATCACACAAGTTTTGTTTGGAAATATTTGTTCACATAACAAATCATTTAAAAATAATTTAGGTAGCACAGTTAGATGAGTGCTCTTGTATAATGTTGAATATATTACTGTATGTATGTATAATATGTACCAATGAATTTTATAATCATATTTTCCAAATTGATAGAGGTATGGAAAATTGTGTAAATTAATGTCGACTGATTTATTCAAATTTGTAAGTAAAGCATTTCTTTTTTTCAATGTATTTGTAGAAATCGATGCGAAAACAGACGCAGACAATATAGTTCTTAAATTTAATAAAAAAAATGAGTAACTCTGATTTTTAATATAAAGATATTCTTTCATTATCAAACAATACAAAAAGTCAAAATAATAATATATCGATTAAATTTTGTTAAGGTTACATAAATATAAAAAAAATAACGTTAAAATATATTTTTTCCTACATTTAAAAAGTTTTTGCAAACAGGAACTAAAAAAGTTACAATTGTAATTAAATTTATTAAATAATTCTGTACTGTAATAATGAAACTATAATACTGTATTATTTAGGTAGACAGGGATTTATTTTGAAAATATTTATCACAGTTACGTGTTAACACAAAAAATTTGTGGTCGATAATTTTTTTCTTACATTCTCAAAAAAAAAAAAATGGTTTGAAGGATGCTTTACCGCAAACATCCTGCATGTACAGTGTTTCTTGGGTTTCTTTATGAATTTAACCATTATGTTCAAGAGCGTACTACGATTGTTGACCTGAAATCATTTTTGGAAATTTGAAGATTTGAATATTTAGAAATATTTAAATATTGTAAGTTAGATAACTTAAAAATGTGTAAGTATGAGAGACACAGGAATTTGAAAATTTGGAAATTTGAGAATTTGGTAATTTGGGAGTTTTGGGAATTTAGGAATTTACAAAATTTGAAAATGTAGAAATGTGACAATTTTAAGATTTGTAAATTTGAAATTACCATGCATTTTGACGAAAGTATCTTAATAATTTCTGTAATTTAAAATAAAGAATCTAAGATGACGTCATTTTGACTCGGTCTGTAAATCTAGTGTTTATAGTTTTCGAAAAAAAATTGATAAAATTTGGGGTTGTTTTCTTCATATTTTTTTATTAATGCAAGAAATGAAAAACTCAAACTTTTTACAGTTGTTTTGTAGGTTCAAAGCACTATTTATTACGTATAATTTTTTGTTACGTTATAAGTAATGCCAACTTAATTATATCTTAATTATATCACCAACTTAAGCTTGTCCAGAAAACAATTAAATCCATTCTAGAGATTTAGATATTTAAATACAGGGAAATTTGAAGATTTTAGGTTTGGTATTTTGAATACTTGGAAATTTCAATATTTAGCTGGTTGAAGATTTAGAAATTTGTAATTTTTTGGATTGGAAAATAGGAGCTATGAAAATTTGCAAATTTAGGAATTTCAATATTTGGACATTTGGAAATTGTAAAATTTAGAGATTTCAGATTTTTGAATCTGAATATTTATCAATTTAAAAATTTGTTAGTTTATATATTTGGCTATTTTAAACTGGAGAATTAGGGAATTGGAGACTTAAATATTCGGATATTTAAAAATTTGCAAATCTGTATATGTGGATATTTAGAAATTGGAGAATTTAGAAGTTTTGTAATGTATATATTTGAACATTTAGAAACTGAGAAATTTGGGAATTAGAGATTTGAAAATTGTTGGATTTAGAAATTAGTACTTTTGAAATTTGAATTTTTAAGAATTGTGGCTTGGAAATATGGACATTTAAGAATTTAGAAATTTGGAATTTTGCGAATTGGGAGCTTGGGAAAAGATCTAAAAAATTTGGAAATTTGTACGTATGGAAACTTAAAAATATGGAAATTTCGAAATCATAAGATTTCAAAGTTCGTAATATCTAAAAATATAGGCATCCGTATTCTTAAAAATTTTTGTAATCTACAAATTCGCATCTTTAAAAAGGTAAAAAATTTAGAAATTAGTAGGTTTAGTTTGAACATTTGAATTTCAAAATTCCACAAACTTATACGTACATTCAATTAGAATTTTGAAAGTCCCAACTTCTGAAACCTCAAAAATACGAGATCTCATAGTTAAAAATTTCAAAATTTCATTTCTAATATTCTTCATATGACACAGTATAGATCCATCCACATTTAGTGACTTTAGTTGCGCCAATATTCAGCATATAACAAAGATCTATCTCAAATTAGCTGATTGAAAGAACCGTAGAATATAGTGTTGTATGTTTGAAAGAAGCGTAGGATACAGTGTTGTAGCGACTGTATTTGTAAGAGTAACCCTTCGATTTCTTTGCAGGTTACTCCCAATGGAGTTATCGCGGCGACAACAGAGAGCGTCTGCCGCGCTCGAAGTATCGAACGTGAGTGGTGTGGCGCTGGATGCCGTGACGCTTATATAAATGCGCGGCGTCGTCACGCGCGCTCAGTATGTGTCATGCTTTGCGAGCGCGAGCGTCGTCCGTGATGGCGGCTCGTGTGCGGTTGAAGATGCAATGCGACACCGTTATATCGTTTTTCGTTGTGATTGCGGTGATGTGTGGTGTAGATCTTGTGTGTGGAATGTTCGAACATCGTCACTGCAATCATCAGCATCCCCGTCCACACGAGGTAAGCTTTGCACAAACGAATGACTCGTACTCTCTTTCTCTTCCTTACCCTTACTCTCTTTTCACCTTTGTTGTCTGCATTCGTTTGGTAGACTCACGCCAACCGAGCAGCTAGACTTCTCGGTGTAATGTCACTTCCCTTCGAACACTTTTTCTCTCAAACGATATTTGCTGGCTCTATCTTTCATTCAAAAACTCGAAGCTTTTTCCAAGATTTTGTTTACGAGAAATCCGCCTCGCGGATTTCAGCGAAGCGTGCGTTTCACGTGTCACGTGTTCTAGCTGTCTTTCTTGTACACCTGTGTCTTGCGTGCGTCCCACTTTGCTCCGAGGCAACTGCTCTCCTTTATTAAGTGGACGTTTAAGTACTCTCGCATTATTCTGCTGTTAATCATTTTTATTATAGCCAGCGATATTCGCTGCGGGCTTTAACGTGCTTCTTGCTGCGCGTTTCGTTTACTTCGAGTAGCGATAGTTATTTTGGATTTCGTATTTAGTTTTGAATGTAACGAGTGATTTTCTTGCGTCAATCGGTGGTCAGAGAGGATAAACACGTTGCGATTAACTGTACTTGTTGGAATATGCCTATCGTGGATTGTGCGGAGAAAGGTGTTCGTGAACTTGTTTCATGCGCCGGCGAACCACGTGTTTTTGGAGCAGACACGTGCTAGTGCATTCTTGTTCAACTTTCCACTACTTATGCCTTATTTTAGTTATTATGCTTTAATTTTCTTAGCTCGACGGAATAATATAATTAGCTAATAATTTTACTTAATTTTTTCAAGATTCTATGGAAATTTTTGTAGCGTGTTGAGATAAAAACGCTATCGTTACTGTTATCGATGAATATCGATTATATTGGCGTAACTAGGCCTGGTCCCCTATCAGAAATTATTCTAATAAAAATTGTAATAAGAGTTTCGCATATACAATATGGCAATATAGGGGAAGCCCTTATCATTTTGTTATAGTATAACAAAATTTGTGACAAATTTATTATAAGCAAAATTTGTTAGTGAACTTTCCTTAGAATTAGAAAATTAAAAAATTTGGAAATTTGGAGATTTTTAAATTTAAGAACATTAAAATTGAAAATTTGATAATTTAGAAATTTTAAAATTTATAGTTTTAAAAACTATAATATAATAACTATAAATTTTATATTTTTAATAATTATTTTAATAACTATAAATTTAAAAGGTAATTGGAGATGGCATTTTGAAACAATTTTCTTATATTTATTTTTTATTTTGTAATATTTGATTGGCCGTTTCACATAAAATTGCAAAGAAAAATTTATGATTGAATTATTTGTCAGTAAACAAGTGACTTAAATCTTCAAATGCAAACGACATTTTTCCGGTTCCCCTAATATTTTGTTACTGTGTATATTAATATACTATATTATATTTTATATTAAGATTAAGATTCTACGAATAGAATATTATGCTTTGTACAGCAAAGTTTTTTAAATAAATTTTGTTAAGAATATCGAGGTGCTTTTTATTTTAATTCGTTTATTAAATATTTACATTTTTTTAAAGTGTATTAGTTATGACGCAAGAAATTTCAAGAGTCTATCGTTTATATTCTCCGACGTATTGTTTTACGAGTACTCGAGTGGTATTAATTAATCGTTCATGCTCTGTGTCCTGAGAAACGTTTCAGTTATCCATTCTTAGCCGCGTACAATTCAAGGCTATCTATTGCTCCTCCATATTGAAAGTGTAAATACAATGTAACCCAGATATTTTACCAGCAACTTAACTGAAAATTACCATTTTAAATTAATATAGTATTAATGTCTACATTTACAGTATGTACATAATTTGAAAAACATCAATTTTAATCAAGAATATTACGTGAAACAGTTTAACATTACAGTTGCAAAATGATACCGTTTCAATTGCGGTTAATTAATTTAATTCACGCAATGCGTGGAAACGTTTTCATTTCTGGTGTTGCTAAATATTTATCATACTAGTGACTTTTCCGGAGTTACTCTTTCATTTATATTGTACATTGCTGTTTAATGTGAATTATTAATAAATCATTTAAATCGTATAATTCAAGACTCAAATGATTTATAGGTTATGGTTAACAACTTAACCACAATATCTGACTTCCCTACGGAAAATATGGCAACTGAGTGGAAAGAGATTTCGTATCATTTTAGAGATTTTTAGAGATTTAAAAATCTGGAAATGTATATGATATGGAAATCTAAGGATTTGGAGGATTTGGGATTGAAGGACTTCGAAGTTTGGGAAAATAGAAATTTGCCGATTTCAAGGTTCAGAAACTTGGGAATTTAGAGAATTGGGGACATAGGAATATGGTGATGTGCGAATTTGGAGGAAATAGATATTTAAGGTTATAGGTATTTGGAGACTTTGCCATTTGTGGACCTACAGATATGGGAATATAGGAAATTGCGAATTTAAGAATTTGTTGATTCAGAGATATGGGGACCCAAGAATTTAGACTTAAGAATTTGTAGAAGTAGAGATATGTGGGTCTAGGGATTTAGAGACTTAAGAATTTCTGGAATTAGAGATATGTGGGTCTAGGGATTTGAGGACATAAGGATTTAGAGATTTGGGGATTTGGGGAAAATAGAAGATCGGGATTATAGTTATTTGGAGATTGTAGGATTTGTGAATCTACGGATATGGGATTCTAGGAATTTAGAGATTTAAGATTTTGTTGATTCAGAAATATGGGAGCCTAGGGATTTAGCTACTTATGAATTTGTAGATTCAGAGATAAAAAGGTCTAAGGATTTAGGTATTTAAGAATTTGTACATTCAGAGATATAAACGCTTATAAATTTGGGGATCTTGGAGTTTGTAAATCTAGGAATGTGGTAGTTTCGAAATTTGGGAATTAACATCAGATACTATCAGCGGTCGTCTACTAAATTAAACATTATGGATCAGTAATTAAGAGAAAAGGAGAGATAACTATGGGTTCTACATCGTACTTCAGTTGTTATAGTATATTGAGATTTAGGCATCTATGAATATGGGAATCTAGGGATTTTGAGATCTAGAAATTTGAAAATCTAGGGATTTGGAAATTTTGATATTACAAAATCTAGGAATTTAGAGATTTGGATATGTAGTAGTTTGAAAACGCGAAAATTTAGAACTTTGGAATTTTGGAAATTTAAATGTTCTGAAGTCTACATACGTATCATACACAACTGTATGTATATTACATATGTACATAAAAGTATGGAATTATATTTTCTAATATAAGATAACACTTACTTCTCGCTTTAAAAATACATATATTATGAATTGATATCACTTTTCTATTATGTGATGTGCCAATAAAATGTCTACATAATTTATTATTACATAATTCAATAGATAAAACGAACATAGGTTAAATTGATACTATCTTGGTAATATTAAAATAACCACTATGATCACCAAAATTGTTTAATGTTTTTGCTATCATTTTTATATTCGTCATTAATATTTGTATGTATACATTTTATTGGCACACCCTGTATGTTTCCCTTTTATAAATGCAAGGAAAATATAAATAATTAATGCAGTTAAATAATTCAAACAATTAATAAATATAAATAATTATTTACTTACAAAAATATAAGAATGTAAAATATTCAATTTACCTATTTTTGTATTGAAATTTTTCAGATTTAAATGATTGAAGTGTTTCTTTTTAATTGCTTATACATTGGCAGGAAAAGTTTGCAAGTATTACTTTTACTATTTTTGATCATACAAGTAGCTTATACAGATTGGTATAGTGATTCAAATTCAAATTACCTATTGTCAAAACGTAAACATAGAAATAGTAAATTACGGTTTACTATTTCGATTTACATATAAGAAATGATTTATTAAAGTTATATTACTTGCAAAATAATTAATGTGTTATTAAATATAATAATAACTATTATTATATATAATTATTTGCTAGAAGGAATTATTTCTCGTATAGTAATAAATAATACTGTTTGAAGATGAGAAAATTAAATAATTTCCAGATATTTTTTGTTAGTTACGTACTGAAAGAACTTCATTTTATATTATAATTGATAGATAGTCTCGTACTTTTGCCTGACAGTGTACACTGGAAGGGATATTCTGGTTTCGTTATATCCTTGGGGAATAGCTTCCACCATATTGTTTGTTTTATAGCGAAGCTCTCATTTCTTTTACATATCTAAGCCACGGGACAAAAATTTGAAACTGTCCGATAAGAGGAAACGAATACTATGGTCTTCATATTTTTATCTTAAAACATATTTAGTATTATTTAATTCTTATAAAGTCTAAATAATAAGATAAACGTAAAATTTGTTTTAATAAATATTATAATTATAGTCTATTGATCTTAATTTTGTACATATATCAGCGATAAACATCTTTTGATAATAATATTATTAATTATTGTAAATACAATAGTTATATTATTATTAAGGTTTATATAATTTTATAGTCACTTGAAGTTAAAACAAAATACGTTACAATGTAAATATTTAGTTTCAAAAATGTTTTAGATCAGATTATTTGTTTGGTTTAGTAGTGATTATTTATTAGTGCATTAATAATTTATAGCAATTTATGGGGTTTCAATAAATAAAAGAGAAATGTTCTTACGTGTACGTTTGTGTATTGAAAAGTGTAAACTCTTAGATTTCTACAGCATCTGCTTTTAATATACAAAGCATTCTTGATACAAGGCAAGATGGAATACTTTCTCCTTTGTCGCGTTTTATGGTTTCAAGGGGAAATCTTTTTTCTTCGCAGAGCACGCTCGTATCAAGGTAACTTTCAGTTTCTTGAAACCTTACATCTTAAAACGATTGATATGATAAATTGTTATTCAAATTTAAGGGAAAATAATTATATAATTTTAATAAATACAGTATTTTCAGTACCGAGTATACAACGAATAAAGTGAAACGAAAGCTAAGTTACAAATATGTACGCTTAACACTTTGATGTACATTTTGTGGAGTCTATGATTTTTACAATATTTCTTTGGACGAACCAAAGCAATTTGTGATTTGGTTCTAACTTAAGTTATGTGCAGAGCAGTTGTAGTATCCAAATTCCCAAGTTGCCAAATTCACAAATTTCTAAATTTTCAACTTTATAAATTCCTAAATTGCTAAGCTTCTAATTTTTTAAATTCTTCATTTAAAATTTCCAAGTTTCCATTTTTCAAATCATTAAATTCTCAAATATCCAAACTGTGCTTGGTTAATTCTCCAATTTCTTAAATTCCCTAATTTCTAAATTTACAAATTTTTCAATTTTTAAATCTGCAGAATTCATCAGTTCCTAGGTTACCAAAATTATATCAGTTTGCAGGTTACCAATAGTTTTCCAATTCATAACAGTTCCCAGGTTACCAAATCCATTTTACAAATTTACATATTCCTCAGTTTTTAGCTCTTCAATTTTCCAAATTCCCAAGTTTTTTAATTCTCAAATTTCCAGCTTTCTTAATTTCCAATTTTTCCAAGTTAAAAGTCTATATCGAATCCACATATGACTAAAATAATACTAATATCACATGCTAATTTATACGTGTGTTAGGTCATTCCATATCAAATTCTGAATTCTAATATCTACAGAATTAACCATACTTTGTTCACATGAAAGCGTAGCAAAATAACATTTATGACATTATTTTAACCATTAAAATTTTATGAAAATAACTGTATTATATATTGATAGTCTTATAACAAGGTAATTGTTTGCCAATTGCAGCAAAAGTGATTTTAGTTGCACGATTGCGTATTAAATAATTAATTTCTAATGATAGGAAGTGCACCATAACTTGATGACATAAAAGTATCGTAAAACATGAATTATGGCATATCAGTTTGAAGCTTAAGATTTCATCAGATTAATTGGACTAATGGTTTGTTCAATATTCGAACATAAATTGCGAAGTTCTCTGTTAGAATATGCAATGACTTAATCAGTTTATAGTTTGGGATTATTCATCAGCGAATTATTAATTCTTAGTTGTTCGCACCATTTGTGTCTGATTTTAGGTTATTGAACATACAAATTTGAAATTTTAATATTTATATTACCATATTCATAAATTACAAATTTTCAAAATCATAAATTCTTAAATCATTTTGAAACTTCCGTATTTTTTGAAATTGTTTCATTTTCGAATTTATAAATTTGCCAAATTCTCAAATTCACAGATTTTCAAATTTCTGATTTTTCTAAAATTCTGAATTCTCAAACTCCTAAACGTTCCATTTTCCGCAAAGTGCATCCACCACGTGTAATTGCACTTTTATTTTCTAATGCAACCCAATTTTTCTATTAAACCTATCGATCCCATGTACTATTCTATAAAAGTACTGACCAAAGGTCATCGAAATGTCAATACTTCACGATTATTTGACATTCTATGTCAGATGTAGCAACTATAGATTTCTAAATACACAAAATCTAAAATGACAATTGTATATTGAATAATTTAGCAGTTTATTTCGAAAGTGGCCTTTTATGTTTGAATTGAGATATTTAAGAGTTTACGTTTCAATGAAATTAAAAATTTATGTATATAATATAAAAGAGTTAATTTTACAATTCCTATTGAAATAATAGCAATTATTAAGTGAATAATACGAGTCTTCCTACCAAGAATGGACTTAAGCCGCTTTCAAAATTAACAACTAGTTTTGTTATTAAATTTAGAACAGCCCAAGTCCATTCGATGTAATTTAAAATGTTTCAAATTGAGAAAGACAATATTCAATTTATTTTGTATTTCATTACAACACTTACAAAATACCATTTATGTAATTCAAGAAATTTTCTAACTACATAAATTACACAACAATTTACTGTTCATCTACATTTTGTGTATGCGGGAGCAAGTTTCCCAATAATTCCGATCGCAACGCATTCCAAGTGACAAAAAATTGGAAAACTTTGATCATATCCAAAATGCCATTTCCAGTTATTTTCCACAAAAACCAATTGATTATTATCAATCCGGCATTGAAAATTTGCATACTAGATAGCAAAAGGTTGTTTACAACATCATTGGTTAAAAAAAAAAGTTGTTAAAACTGTATTTGTTTGAATTTAATGTCAAAAGAAACGACATTACTCTTCGGGCCCTCAAATGCGTTATCTTCGAGTTTTGCTGCTCATCGAAATTCATATAAATATTCCTGACTATTTCAAACGACAATTGCTATACAGTCAAATTGAGTGAAAGTGCTACGTACCTGGAAGTGCACTTACCTTAAGGATTGTATCAAAGAGAATTTGAATGCGAATAAAAGTTTACGGTCCGCAAAGTGTGCTGGTTCATGCTTATTGTTTCTCCGTGCACTTGAATTTCACTGTTACGAGCTCCAGCTCGTGGATACTGAAAACTTTTTCATTGGATGATGTTTCATAACGGCAGCCTCACGTGTTGATTTTCCTCGTTATTACTCTCTGATATAATTCATAATTCAATACACCCCGTTTGTTTAAAAAAGAAGCACAGGAGAAAGAGTCACGATTGAATTACCCGAGCCAATATTGGCAACTGGCCAAATATTTTTCCTGGCTTCTTTGTTGTCATTTCATAATGCAGCGTTCGTCTTCGGATTTCAAATTTACCAACTCAGTAGATTTATTTCGCGTCCCTGCTTCGTTCTTTGTTTTATCCTATAAAAATGTTGCCTTGTATTCCTAACTCTCGTACGAAGGATGCTGGGTTGATAAAAATGTGACATCAACGCTAAACCTACTGGCGTATATCTTGAAATTAAAAACTAAATAAGCAACCGGTAAAACGAATTATACACAATTCTTTATTTTGATAAAACTCAACAGAGGTTTCAAGGAAAATATCTTAATTTTGTAATTTAAAATAAGAAACTTAAAACGGTGATTTGATTAGTTTGGTAGTGTAGTGTTAATCAACGAGTCAAAATATGATTTTTATTTTTGATATTATTTGTTTTTTTTTTTTGAGAATTTGTACAGGAGACTGTAGAATAGTTATTGCAAAAGATTTCTAGTGCAGACTTAGGTTTTATATTGCAACACTTTGTGTCACGTCTTGGTTGATTAAACGTTATATCGTTGCGAGTTACATGAGTATTACTACGCGTTTTATTGACACGCGTCTAAAGCGAGGAAATTTCCAAACTTTCAAATCTTTTAATTTTTCACTTTGAAGATGTGTAAATTTAAAAATGTATGAATTTCTAACTTTTAAAATTTTTATACTTTAAATCTGAAAATCTGTAAATCTGTAAATCTTTAAATATATAAATCCAGAAATTTACAAATGTATGAATTTAATAATGCAGAAGTTTGAAGATTTATAAATCTAAAAATATAGAAATTTGAGGATAAGAAATGTCTAATTTTGAAAATTCAACGTTTGTAAATTTTTAAATCTGAAAACTTGAATATTTATAAATATAATAGTTTAGAGAACTCCAAACTTAAAAAGTACTGTATTTTTTAATCCGAGAGCTTGTAAATTTTTAAATTCGAGAATTACAAATTTTTTATACATATAAACTAAGAACTTCAAAAGTCCAATAATTCAATAATCTTTAAATACAAAATTTTAAACGTTTCTTTTGGAAATTTGTTCATTTAAAAACTTTTAAACTTTGGCATTCATTATTGCTTACTTTCAATTTTTTAAATGTGTCTCATTTTACAGCGAGACATTTGTCTCGATTTTTTGAATTGCTTTCGAATTATTAAAGTCCCATTTTTATTTTGCTTTGTTTCTTGTGTTGCTACCTGCAGTATTATTTCATCAAACAAAATACCAGGAATTGAGAAGCTGAAAACATACTGAAACGGAAAATGCGTATTTTATTATCTGTGCCATTTCACTAATCCAAATATCAGGAATTAACTCCATTCACAAACACTGTTTTATACTCTGCTGGCAATTGGTTCATTTATGTTGTTTTACCTTTTCACGTTTTTAAAAATCTGCAAAAATATCGAGATCGTTATTAAAGTCCATGCTGTGTTCCAAAATTCTTCGCAGCATTAACTGTTGAAACCTTTTTGTAATAAAAGTAAAAATTTGGAGGAAATTCAAATTTCGCTCATGGACGACCTAGATTGTCTATGCAGGGTCAGGTTAGGTTAACACTGTCTTAAAGCAGAAGATACATACATATATTACTGCTTTCGATATTTCTTTGCTTAATAGAATTCTTAGAATTGAGTTAATGTGACTGAGTAATGCGTTCAATTGGACCACAAGGTTGAAGTCGTGAGTTTCTTAATCAAAATACTGTGCTATTTTTCAGTCAAAAGACCGCAATAAGAGGAATTCACATTTTCAGCGAAAACACTCATCGACGAAATAACCATATTAACTTTCCTTATTATTACAAAATAATTTATACATAATTAGGACAACAATAATAGTATCTAATAACTTTGCATCACTTCGTACATGCTTCTCGTTGTTCTAACAATTTGTGTTCAATAAATAATCGAGATATAAAGTGATAAATGTGT
Source organism: Megachile ligniseca (assembly GCA_945859555.1). NCBI lineage: Eukaryota > Metazoa > Arthropoda > Insecta > Hymenoptera > Megachilidae > Megachile > Megachile ligniseca. The sequence continues at coordinate 2,205,773 of OX243785.1, forward strand.
GTTTTATCCATTACATTGTCATACAAATTATAAATGCAGATTGATTGTATATGCGTCGCAGCGTCAGCAATATTCACCGATGATTAAACGACGCGGAAGCTTCATGTCGTTTGAAGTCTTAATATTTACGAGTAAACTGTAAAATAATTATATAACATTGATATGTCCTTTCTATTTCTTTTTAACGATGTTCCAAACTGAACGACTGCTTGTCTATTCGACGTTGTTCCGAAGTAAACAACTTCGTGTCTTTTCGATTGCTCTTTTCACAAGATGAAGGTACGGTCCGGGTGTACAATTTTTACGAACAAGGTTGAGGGAAACAATTCCTGATTTCCATTGGGTACACAAATTCGGATGGAAATGAAAAACCGACGGGTCTATTCCCAAAAAAGTGACCGTAGCAAGTAATAAAACCAAGCAATACCTCGACATGCACAGGAAACTGCAAATAAAGGACTTTTCTACGAAGCTTAAAGGCTCTGGCAACCAGATGTGAATAATAATGAACTAAAAATACTCGATAGGATCTGACGACTCCTTGGGTGTTATTGTTGCGAACCTATTGATTTGAACCTGTACAAAGTGTCTGGAGAAACTAAAAAAGGTGTATTATCGTATCGATAGAAACTCGGATCAAGGTCCAATCCTCTTGCTATGGTATTCTGAGGCCTAAGATACACCGATAGATATCACTACTCTCGTGTATCATTTTGTTCAAGGTTAATGATGCGAAACATATTGAATACTTTATCAAAGTATTTCATATTACTAGTACGATGTAATGGAAGTTTTTGTATATTCCAAACTAGAACAAGTTTTTTATGTGTACGTAGTGTTTCAGAAGAAGTAAATACTTCAGGAAGTAGCAGTGACTATTAAAATTATTACATAAACGTGTGTTCGATTATCAGTGTGTGGAGCTACATAACCAGTAGGTACATCCATTAGCCACCAAGGTCTCCACACCTGAACTCTGCAGATTTTTGTCTGCAAGCTGAAAAGCGCGGTGTACAAAGTAAAAATAAACACGGGAGATGAATTGGTCGCTCGTATTATGAATAGTGTGCATTCTGTAAAAGAATGCGAAGATAATTTTAGAAGAGCGACATGCAATGTTGGGAAAAGAGTTAAAAAGTGTATTGAAGGCGATTATGGAATTTCATTGATATAACTTTATAGATAATACTTTTATACATAAAATTCATATTAGCTCTATACACCTTGATTGCACACATGTTTATATGAAAATTTTTACATTATCCATGCTGCCATTTTCTAAAATATGTACTGTTGTTCCTGAAACACCCTGCAAATTTCGTCCATAATTTTTTAAGAACGTTTCAAGTTACGATAAAATATTTCAAGGCATCAAAGTATAACAAATTATGGATACAACACGATCTTTGTTCAAACTTGTTTTAATATAATGATACTTTTAATGTTTTCACAACTGGACTATCTTATTATCAGTTTCGTTTCTGTATTTAAAGTAACGAGAAAATCACTCCAAGTGTCGTGTTCAGATTCTAATCAGCCTTTGCATGTTGATAGATCATGTTATTACGGGTCTCCATACATATGATCAATAGTTTACATCAGTGGTTCTCAACCTTTCCAAGAAGTGTACCATTATCATCAAAGTTGTAGAACTTTGATAGAAGGTACAAGTGTCTTTTACATAGGAATGTATGTAACACAGACCACAAATATTACCTTACTGTCACATATTTTTGTTTTGTTTCTAATAAAATAATTAGACAGAAAGGAGTATATTAACTAACATGGTTAACAAACAATATGACATTAATTCCTTGTTGCTGGATGAAAAGAAATACATTTTGGAACTTCCACAAGTAATAATAATTACAGAATAAAAGTAAATAAATGATCTGAACGTAAAAAGTTTAATCGCATGATACGATTTTGATCATTTTATTCATTATGAAGACGATTCATTTATGTTTTAAAACCACAACAATATTGTATTGTGTTATTTTGTGTAGCATATTTGCAATACAATTGAACATAGGGTTAATACATGAAATTTACTTAATTTTAAACATTTATCATTTACAATTACTACACAAGTTATTTAAATTGCTAAGGTTCACAGCGACAAAGTATTTTTGTTAAGGTGTAATCAATTAATGTTATATAATTTTTTAAATAGTGAAGTTGGTTTAGATTTTTTAAATAATAGAGAAATCAAAATAATTATGTTTAAATGTGGAAATATTGTGTTGTTCCGTTATTACATGATAGCATGACTGGCCATTAAACGCCATCGATACAAACTCGATTACACGCGAGACCGAATTATTAAACGAATCAACATTAACGAATTTATTACATCGATAATATTTACTGTATTACAATAATCATGTTTTGTATTCTATAAATTTATGTTAATATTATAATAACTATATGAAAATATAAATCTGCTTATTCTTAAACTCGTCATAATATCAATATAACTTACAATTTTATAATATACCTGCTTTTAATCATTTTTCTTACCTTGCAAAGTCACATAAATTTTTCAGAATGTCAAAGAAAAAGAAAAAGGAAAAAGGTTGCGTTAAAAAGGATATATGTGCAGCAGTAAAAGCCCTTAAAGCTGGCACTTCGTAAAAAGTTGTCAGTGAAAAGTTCCATGTGCCAAAATTAATTCAGGGGAAAAAGCCCATCGTAATTAATTAAGTGAAGTTATTATGAATAAAATACCTTCATTCCACAATATACTGTAGTCGCAATTTTTGTTATTGTGTGACTATAAATATTGTTTAATTATCATATGAAACATTTTCAGGTTTTAATTAATTTAAAACTTTTTCTTTCATAAATGATTCTTGTCATTTTATAGTAGAATTTTCACTGTTTCGGACAAGCGAGTTTATAATTGTACGGTGTCTAAATATGAAAGAAGTTGCAATTAATTTAATAATGTAACACTTCATCAAAATAACGTACCCACTACACTGGGGCGTTTAAAACTCTTGCCACTAAAAATTTTTTTTATAAAGAAGCTACTCGTTATTTTAACTTGAAAAGAAATTATAAATAATCTGTGAAAGTTGATTTAACATATTTCACAGCTGATTTCAGTAAATTTAAACGTTGAATATGAACAAAATTCAGAAACGTGAAAAAATTGGAAAAATGGCGGATTCACAGAAAAATTTAAAGTTTGGTTGGATTTTAATATAAAGAGCTAAAATTACAGTTTAACTCTCTTGAGAAATAACGGTATGAGGAATAAAATAGTAAAAATATCGGTGTTTCAATAAAGGTACCTATTCAGATTTTTTGGGTATAAAGTGACTAAAATTGAAGCAAAATTGGTTGGGGTCCTTTCATACCCCAGTACTGATCGTTAACTGATCACTGAGACATTTAGCTCATACGTAATGATTTCCTGGAACCTGGAAATCTAACGAAATACGAGTTGTTTTGTACCCTCATTATTAATAATGACAGTTGGATTTTCAATTAGTGGTTTCCGTAGATTAATGTTAATAACGTATAAGTTACACCTGTGAAATATGCTCGCATCATATTATACATTCGTAGTTGGTCGATGGACGCGTTGAATGTTCGAATTAAATTTCATTTTGATATCGTTCGATCAGTACTAACGATAATTCAATATCGTTGATGGCCCTTATCGATGGATAATGATTATTTCACTGCATGGCTTGAATTACCGTATTTCTGGGTTTTCAAACGATACATGTGCTTTCTTTGGCATTCACAATAGTTTGGTTTCGTGAAATTGAACTGCATAGTCGGGGTCGCAGTGCATTCGAATTTTCATGTATATTATATGTGTTCGTGGAGAATTGAATTGAAGAAATAGTATTTGTGGACAAATTAGATTTTACTATTTAGATTGCGAGATATCGAAATTTTATCCATAATTTGATATATCGGTGGTATTGTTAAGAAAAATAGCAGCAGAGCTGATCGATTCGTTTTCAAATACACAAATTCGTAAATTTCTACGTTTTAAAAATTTCATATTCCCATATTTTTAAATTTTCAAATTTTTAGATTTTCAATGTTCTAATTTTACAAATTTTCAAATTTCCCAATTTACAAATTGTTTGTGCACCAGGAAATTTTGAATGAATTACGCAAGTGCACTGTGTAAAAGTACGTGTAATTTTTATAGTAAAAATTGTAAAAAGGTTAACAAATGAGTTGAAATGACAGTTGGCTAATTAACTATTATTTTTACGAGAGTTCGCTCGCACAAGTTCACATATCACAGGAGTACGCCTGGAGAGATTATATTGTCGTAAGTTCGTACGACTGGGTTCACAAAATCTGATCTAAAGTTGATATAATCTGTTCTAAATCTTGAATATAATCGGTTCTGAATCTTGATGTAATCGGTTCTAAAGGTTTGATCTAATCGGTTCTAAAGGTTGAATATAATCGGTTCTAACGGTTGAATATAATCTAACGTTTTTCCGAAAAAACACTGGTTTTAAAACTTCTGCCTGAGGGCTGTCGATGGGGGTGACTTTCCTCATTGGCTGATTTTTGCGTGGTTCATCAGGAAGAAGGCGGTCATCTTTCCTGTCATTCGTTTGACAATCCACGCCTCCAAGTCCTGGTCACCCTTAGCTAGATCACGAGTGACGCGGCTGGAAAGTCCCAAGACCTCTTAACCCTGAGACAGCACCCCAGGACCCATCTTTACTAAGTCCAGATGCTTAAATTTATGGCACCACTAAAGCGATTTAGCTTTTAACGCTGTTTTCGCCAAACTGCCATAAATTAACGTTAAGAGTCCTATTTTTTGTGTTGCACGTACGAGATTTACAATGCAACGGTTTTTCTAAAATACAAGTCCAAACATTCCGCCCGCCTTGAAGGGACACCCTTCAATATAAACTACACACACATACTTCTAATAATAGTACTTAATATTTTACACAATGTCTCTAACGCAAACTAATAAATTTCTATCATGTAATTACTAATAAACACTGTTCACTTAAAGTCTACTAAAAAGTCAATTAACTAGTCCTTAGTGCAATGTTCTGAATTGTCAGTTTGTTCTAACGGTAAAACACAAATTCTTGAAACGGGTCTTTTAACAATGCCTCGAGGAAGGCGCACAGACACTACACGAATTATACCGTCCTTTCCATGGTGACATTCAGTAATGCGTCCTAACGGCCACTGCATTGCTGGTATGTTGTCCTCGCGTATGAGTACCATGGCACCAATTTTAAGTGCGTTGGGTACACTTTTATACCATTTGTGTCGTGCCTGAAGCTGTGGCAAATATTCCCTTTGCCATCTATTCCAGAAGTGTTGAAACATTTGTTGCAAGTGTTGATACCTATTTAACCTACTAGTCTTCACGTCATGCAAATGCTCTTGTGGAAAAGTCATTAATGAATCTCCGATCAAGAAATGTCCGGGAGTTAAAGGTGATAAATCATTAGGATCATTTGACAAAGGAGATAATGGACGGGAATTAAGACAAGCTTCGACTTGTGTTATTATTGTATAAAGTTTTTCGTATGTAAGACGCGTTTCTCCTATTACTCGTTTTAAATGGAATTTTGCAGATTTGACTGCACTCTTCCATAATCCACCAAAATGAGGTGCGTAAGGTGGAATAAAATGCCATTCAATTTGTTCATTGGATAAAAATTCAGTTACTTCGCTTTCAAATCCATTATCTGATATAATCAATTTTGCTAATTCGTTTCTTGCACCAACAAAATTCTTACCATTGTCTGAATATATATTCTTACATCTACCGCGACGTGAAATAAATCGTTTCATACAGTTAAGAAAAGCTTCCGTAGACAGATCGCGAGCTAATTCTATATGTACTGCCTTGGTAACAAAGCAGATGAAAATGCAAATATATGATTTAATAGAAACGCGTGCACGAGCCCCTTCTTTCAATAGAAAAGGGCCTGCGTAATCGACTCCACAGTTGTAGAATGGCCGTGCAGGTAGTACCCGAGCCGTCGGCAAATTTCCCATCAAGTACGTCGATTCAACTGGTTTTACTCGAAAACAAGTAATACATTCTCGCAAAATTTTCCTAACTAAATTTCTTCCTGCGAGTGGCCAATAAGTTCTTCTTATCGACGAAAGTACGGCTTGGCATCCTGCATGCAACAAGCGTTGATGTTCATACTTAATGATTAAATACGTCAATCTATGTTTTGACGAAAGAATAATTGGGTGTTTCTGATTGAACGGAATATACGCATTGTTTAACCGACCCCCTACTCTCAGTATACCATCCTCGTCTACAAATGGATTCAACTGAATCAGGCGGCTATCTAAAATTCCAGTTCCTTTTGCTAAATTAGTAATTTCTTTGGAAAATTCTTCTGTTTGTGCCAGTTTTACTAATCGCATCGTCGCTAATTTCAATTCATCAGTTTTTAGAAATTGTTGTCTCTTACTGTTATCATCCTTATTGCGCGTTTCCTTGCTTAATGTTCGCTGACCTTCGTTGATCATCAATTTGCAGTTCTTATAAAATTTAAATATGTATGCCGTTACCCGAACTAATCTCGTAAATGAGGAAAACCTATCAAAAAATCCTGAATTGAGTACTACAGGTTGATCTTGTTTCTTTTGTGTTTCCTTTTGATTGGCTTCTTTGGTCTGAATACTTAATATCTTATGTCTTTGCTCTGGTGCATTTACTAATTGTATCTTTTCATTAACGGGCCACTTATCCTCTTCCTGGGATAGATATGCTGGACCCTTCCACCAAATATCTGCATTAATCAAATCAACAGCATCAATACCTCTCGAAATTAAGTCTGCTGGATTCATTGATGATTCAACATGATTCCAGTTGTCGTTTGTGAGTTCTTGAATCTCAGCAATCCTATTAGCAACGAATGTCTTCCATCTGTTGCTTGGTGCTCTTATCCACGAAAGTACGATCGTCGAATCTGACCAATAATACCATTGATCTGCATTTAAATTATATGCCTGAGACACTTTCTGTGCTAACTGCGCTAATAGCAGAGCCCCAGAAAGCTCAAGACGAGGTAGTGTTGTTGCCTTTAATGGTGCTACTCTTGACTTAGCACATAATAATCGAACTGTGATTTTATTATTCCTAGTTTGTGTCCGAATGTAAATGCATGCCCCATAAGCAGATTCTGAGGCATCACAGAATCCATGAAACTGTAGCTGTCTAGCATTTTTCCCTATAGCATGCCGATGTACAGTTATGTTATTAATATTCTTTAATTGTTTATAAATAGTTTGCCACGACGTATGGAGTTCCTGGGGTAATGATTCATCCCAATCAAGTTGCAATTCCCACAATTTCTGCAATATTATTTTTGCCTTGATTACCGTTGGACCGACAAGTCCAAGAGGGTCAAATATCTGAGCTATTGTTGAAGTTATCGTACGCTTCGTAATTCTATTCTGCTCTGAGTATTTTACATTATATCTAAGTGTGTCAGTCACAGGATCCCAAAATAAGCCTAACGTTTTCGGATCTTTATCTAACAAAGGTATTACATCCTTTGTCGTGTTCTTACTCTCCGTCTGAAGTCGAGAATCGTTACTGGCCCATTTCCGCAATTCAAACCCTGCTGAGCTCAGAATGTTCATTAAATTATTTTTGACCTTCATGGCCTCTTCAATATTATCCGTGCCAGTTAACAAGTCATCCACATAAAAATCATGCCGTATAACCTGACTTATAACTGGATTTTCTTCTTCCAATTCGTCGCTCAATTGACGCAAGCAACGTGTCGCTAAAAATGGTGCAGAAGCTGTACCATAAGTCACGGTATTCAATTCGTAATATTTTATTGGTGCGTTAGTGTCTGACCGCCACAAAATTAGTTGGTAAGCTCTATCATGGGCTTTAACCTTAATCTGTCTATACATCTTTGCGATGTCCGCGGATAAAACAATGCTGTGTTTTCTAAACCGTACCAATATAGTAAATAAATCGTCCTGTACGGTTGGTCCAATGTACTGTACATCATTCAGTGATAACCCTGAGGAAGTCTTCGCAGAACCATCAAAAACAACTCGCAACTTAGTTGTTGTGCTGCCTTCCTTAATCACTGCGTGATGCGGTAAATAAAAATGCGTTTTATCTGTATATTTTGACAATGATATTTGACTCATGTGTCCTAGTGCTTCGTACTCTTCCATGAAAGCAGTATATTGTTCTTTGAGTTCTGGGTTCCTTGACAATTTTCTTTCCACTGCGTAAAACCTTTTTTCCGCTCCTGCTAAAGAATTTCCTAATTCCGACGCATTATCCTTGAACGGAATACTGACTACAAAACGTCCAGTTTCATCTCTTTCAGTGGTGTCAATAAAATGTTGCTCACTATGATCTCTTTTACTTTTCGCGGTTGAGTCGACTGGTAGAAAACAATGTTCGAGTTTCCAAAAACGTTCGAGTTGATTATTTAAGTCCTGATTTTTAACTAAATTACATATTAATTTTCTTGGAGAGTTGAGACATATATTTCCGGCGATAATCCATCCAAGAACAGTTTTATGAAGAATTAATTCGGTATTCTTTATGAAAATTTGTCCTACTGAAAGAAGTCGTAAAAAGAGTGAAGCACCTATAATTAAATCTACTGGTCCAGAGCAATTATAATCTGGATCAGCTAACTCCACGTCTTTTGGTATTCGTACGTCCGTTGTATTAATGTGTGTACTAGGAATATTACTGCTTATTTTATCCAAAATAACACAAGTGATCGTTGCTGAGAAATTAGTAATCCGGGAGCAAATCTTTGTTGTCGCTAAATGATTTACGTGTAATGACCCTTGTTCAATACCCGTAAGTTCGAGGTTGCTTCTTGTTTTCGGCAGTCCTAAACGATTACATAATGCGGTAGTCATAATGTGCGGTTCGGATCCTGAATCCAAAAGTGCCCTGCATTCATGCCTCTGTCCATGGCAATCATAAATATATATTCTGGCTGTAGATAGCATTGTAACTTTTGTTCCTGTTTGTATAACACGAGCTGTTAATGATTGTTTTATTGCGGTTGAGTGACCAGACGTGCTTTCATTCGATTGCATAGAATTTTCTACCTGCTGTACCCCTTCAGGCTGGGCACCTGTAACTTGTACCTGTAGCGACCCCGAGGTATTAGTACCTGAACTTTCTAGGTGAAGTAGATAGTTATGCTTTTTTCCGCATTTTCGGCATGGTCCGAAGGTACAATTTCTGTTCTGATGTCCATCACCCAAACAATTAAAACATAGGTGAAGTTCCCTCACCTTCTGCAAACGTGTGACCGTTGACATACCCTTGAAAACTTCACACGAGTATATCGGATGTGCTCCATTACAAATTATGCACGATTTCTTATTCGTGACTGTGGAATATGTTCTTATTTGTTTCGGTTTCGTCGTAACCGATTTCACTGTTGCTTTATTAATTTTAACATCATTAAATTTGATTTTATCCAAATCCGAATTTTGTAAGAATTTAATGTGCCTTTCCAAGAAGTTTGCAAATTCCTTGAAAGTTGGTTCTGTCGTTGAATTAGCCAACGTTCTTCCCCATTCGCGTCTCATAGGGATATTCAATTTCGATGTCAATAAATAAATAATTAACGGATCCCAGAATTCAGTTCTTTTTCCTAAAGTTCTTAATGCAAGTAAATTATTATTCGTATTGTCCAATAATTGACGCAGTTCCGAATGGGACGAATCCCGTGTCAAAACTGGTGCTTCAAATAGTGCTTGTACGTGGTGATGAATTAAAGTGTTCGGATCTTCATAGCGAGACTTTAACCCTTCCCAAGCTAACACATAATTCGCCTCTGAAACGCCTAGAGCTTCAATAGTGCGAGCAGCATCTCCAATCAATGCTGAATTCAAATAATGGAATTTTTGAATATTACTCAGTCCCATATGGTCATGGATTAATGACCTAAATGTGTCACGAAACTTTATCCAATTACTAACCGTGCCATCAAAAGTCGGCAATACTAATTTTGGAAGACTAACCCCTATTGGGCCTGCTTCTGAGTGCAGTGCTGGTGATTCGGTAACACTACGAGACACCGATCCCACAGAAGGTACAATGGATTGCCTACTTTTTATCAATCCTTTTGCTTTGCCAATTGCCTTATGGTAGCTATCCTCGAAAATCTTTATTTCCTCCTCTTCGCGTAGGTGTTTTTCACGTTCGAAGTCTTCACGTGTTCGAACGGTTTCATCTAAATCGACTTCATCAAGCGATTCTATTTCCTCTTGTAACGTTTCAAATTTATCTAATAATGGAATAGCTTTTTCTAAACGCGATTGCAAATCCTCAACATCAGACAACGGTGTAAACGAGTCCAAATAATTGTTAAAACGCGTTAAAGCTGATTTGACAGTTGCTCTCTTTTTCCTTAGAGCTTCCATTGTATACAATTTAAATAACACAAGCCGCGGATTAGGAAAATAGGAGAAGAAAGGAAATAAATCGGAGACTCACCAAACTTTATGACTGGTGAAAATCAGGCTGGCCCTGCTGCTGCCTGCTGTTTGCTGCTACCTGCTTCGCTGCGTTCTATCCTCGTCCAATAGGTTTGCAGAGTAGGTACTGGATATGCTGATACTTCGATGTATGTCGTCGTATCAACACAAATTCAAATTCACTAATTCAAATCAAAGTTCACAAAAAGACACAGTCTCTAAACAGTTCAGTTCGTTGCAGTATACAAAGTCCAATTGTACACTTAAATGATTTGTATTCTAGTGACTATCCTTGTTGTGTCACAATAGAATAATGATTCTTCAATAATAATCACTGATCACACACAGTTGATTCAAAGTTCGTTCTGTTTCAATCCGGCTCGAAGGACCAATGTTTGTGCACCAGGAAATTTTGAATGAATTACGCAAGTGCACTGTGTAAAAGTACGTGTAATTTTTATAGTAAAAATTGTAAAAAGGTTAACAAATGAGTTGAAATGACAGTTGGCTAATTAACTATTATTTTTACGAGAGTTCGCTCGCACAAGTTCACATATCACAGGAGTACGCCTGGAGAGATTATATTGTCGTAAGTTCGTACGACTGGGTTCACAAAATCTGATCTAAAGTTGATATAATCTGTTCTAAATCTTGAATATAATCGGTTCTGAATCTTGATGTAATCGGTTCTAAAGGTTTGATCTAATCGGTTCTAAAGGTTGAATATAATCGGTTCTAACGGTTGAATATAATCTAACGTTTTTCCGAAAAAACACTGGTTTTAAAACTTCTGCCTGAGGGCTGTCGATGGGGGTGACTTTCCTCATTGGCTGATTTTTGCGTGGTTCATCAGGAAGAAGGCGGTCATCTTTCCTGTCATTCGTTTGACAATCCACGCCTCCAAGTCCTGGTCACCCTTAGCTAGATCACGAGTGACGCGGCTGGAAAGTCCCAAGACCTCTTAACCCTGAGACAGCACCCCAGGACCCATCTTTACTAAGTCCAGATGCTTAAATTTATGGCACCACTAAAGCGATTTAGCTTTTAACGCTGTTTTCGCCAAACTGCCATAAATTAACGTTAAGAGTCCTATTTTTTGTGTTGCACGTACGAGATTTACAATGCAACGGTTTTTCTAAAATACAAGTCCAAACACAAATGTTTAAATTCCTAACTTTTGGAACTTTAGAATGTTCAGCTTTCAAATTTAAAAAGCTCTGAATTTCGTAAACTTTCTCAATTCTCAAATTTCTAAATTCTCAAATCTTGAAATGTCAACATTTTAAAATTTCTAAATTTCTAAATTTTTAAATTAAATTTTTAAAATATAGAAATTTAAACTCATGAAATTTGAAAATTTCTAATTAGTATAAATTGTCAGATCAACATATTATTATCCGAAACATCGATGCAGTAATCTGATGAACATAAAGTATCATTAATATTGTTCAAATATTTACAATAATTACATGAATAGTTACACTATTCAATTTTACTACTCATTCATTTTTTACTACTCAATTTAACAATTTGAGATCATGTCAATTAAAATTTGCGGCTCTATGAATTTCAAAATTTACCTTTAAAAATTTCCGTGCTTTCAAGTTTCTAAATTTTTAAATTCAATAAATATTATTTGTTGATATAAAAATTTCTCCATTGAAATATTTCTGCAATATAAAATATAACATGAATATTGTGCTTCTGGAATAAAGAAATTACTCCATACTTTTTTTAATTAACTATATTTAAATAAATTAACACACAAACTACAAACACATCACATACAAGATTGAACAATAGAACTCAAACGATCGAAATATCGTTTTTAATCGATCTACGTATAGATATGATACTATGAAGCAATTTCAACAAATATTTACAAAGAAAATATTCTTTAATCAGAAAATATTCGCGATGTTTAATCAGCAGCGACCGCGTTAAAGCCAAGTAATGGAGTCTCCATCGCCATGTTTAAAAAAGTCTACCACGCTCGGTATTGTATTCACAAGTCTATTTATCGTAATCTACAGACCTACACAATCTGTACAACTTTATAAATCATCCGCATTGCATTAAATCGCATACTAAATAAATGATCATACCGTTAGCTAAGATTGTCTTCTACTTCTTGCAGTGATTTAGAAAGTTTCGGTCCTTTGGTAGACGAATGAAAATGGATGGTCGACGGCCTCGTGTGAAACATACTTTTGTCTTTTCTTCCTGTCTTTTTCGTCGTTCGTTTTTTCTTTCATTTTACGCTCGCTTTTTTATCCATTCAACTTTGTCGCCTCCAGGGATCGTATGAATTGCACAGCCATGCATATTCGAAACTTTTCTACAACTCTCTGCTGGTACGTTAACTTTAACCCTTTCCTTCGTTAACAAAGAATGTCCCATTTAGAATATACCATTGATTATAAAAATATACCGCGTTTTTCCACTCCGATGTGGTTTGTACCGAGAGTTTATTTTTGTTCGAATCTTTGACGAGAACAAAGAGCTCGAATTAACAGTCTGCTTCTGTTTGTTTTGCCGTTTCCTTTAATCTCCAATAAACTAACTGACTGGGAACGCAAATTGCTCGAATAACGTACACCAACAGTCTTCTGCGAACACGTACCGTCGAAAGCAAAGCTAACAAAGTTTTAGTGTCACTATCGATAATTTTAAACAAGCATTATTGAAATTTATAGGTTAGTCAAATGTGTACGAGAATTTTTTTGTTATCTTATTTGAAGACAATTTTTTGTGAAGGTTAAATGATTTACTTTTTAGATTTAACAGAAGGTTACATGATTTACTTTCTAGATTTAACAGAAGGTTAAATGATATTCTTTTCAGAATATTTAAATTTTTTGCCGTCAAATTTTACCAACGTATTCTATATGCAAAAATAAGAGAAAAAGAAAGAAACATAAGAAAAAGTGTTATGGTCACCCGTCCCTCAATTTACGCGGAGTATCCATGTGGATTCGTTTTATGGGAAAGAAAAGCGCGTAAATAAAGTCTGTCAATTCAAAAGAAAAAATATTGAACGCTTGTACGTGTAAATTTCAGAAACATATATTTATTTCAAATAGCTTAAACCGTTGAAGTCCAAACGGACGATTTTTCGAAAGCATTTTTGCTCAAAAAATTGTATTATATACTTTGTCTTATATTTTCAGTAACGATGAGTTTTATTGTGGTGCAAGTTTAACACTAAAACTACCAAACCAGTCAAATGACCGCTGCATTTCTTATTATAAGGTACACATTTTGTTAATGTGCATTCCTTGAAATCAGTATCGACTTTCAACAAGATAAAGAATAAATGTGTGTACTAATTTATGTTTCGTCGTTTATTCATTTATTTTTCAACTTCGTTTTAATTTCAAACTAAGTACACATGATATGTAGGTTTAGTGTTAAAGGTGTTTAACAATATTTGTGTTTCATTAGGATTTCTTTCCTAACATAATTAAAATAATTTTCAACTATTTTTATAGAAATAAAATAAAATAATTTAATGACAAATGCTAGGTGTAAATCACTACACTGTATATGTATAGAGGACAGTTGAAAATATATTTTACAAAAAAATCCAATTAAAAGCAGTTGCTATAAACCATTCGAAGAAAATATATTCTAGAAAATTTTTTATTGAATAATTAAATCGACCGTAAAATAACAAAAATTAAAACGCAGCGAAGAGTATCATAAGGAGTAAAATGTTTATAAGAGATCCTTATTTTAACGCCCAGCGTACTCTATTGAGATAAGTGACGTTGCGCAGATTAGAGGTGTGATTATCGATTGTCAATATCCTATCGATACCTTGTTGATATTTGATGATACATTGATATATTGAAGGTATCGTTAATGCGAATAGCAAGGGAATTACTGAATTTGACTTAGGTAAAACGTACAGCTATTAAATTTATGACGACATATTCATATATTGTAAATATAAATTTAACACACGAATAGTGTATGTATATTATATATGTATGTTTGTATTTATTATAAATTTATATTTACACTGATGTAAATATAATTCTTACTGAGTAAGAAACATATCAAAATCTGTTCCGATTTTGACGAAACTTTGTTTAATTATAATGGATATAATAACGTGTGAAAACAAGTGACCAATTTCGTTTATCTGTAAAGCTGCAGCAACGATGGGTGAAATCACCCCTTATAAAGTTGTGGCCGGAAAATACTATCTTAAAAGCTATCACAGATATAAGAAAACTTGTTAAGGAAAAGTTTTATGAACTTTTACGCAGTTACAAAAGCTGCTTACAATTTTTCCAACAAATAATTCGTTTGGTATACAACAATTTAATGTAACATTATTTTATAAGTTACCACAAATTACGTAATATAATAAAAACTAAGAAATTTTTTTTCTGGGAATAATTTCAAATGTTCCAACAAACTATTTATTACAATACAATTTATTATTATATCGTTTTATAAATTATCAAAAATTACATTGTACTAACATGAAAATGGAGAAACATTTTTCTGGATATGATTATAAATTTTCCAACAAATAATTTGTTCGTTATAAAATAATTCATTGTAATATTATTTTACAGGGTGTTTTGAAAATAATGGTACAACAATAATGGTAAACGAAAAGAGGGTGAATTTACATAGAAAAATAAAGCAAAAATATAGAATACAATTTTGTCATGTTTCTTAAGTTTCGGAAAAACTGAATGTGAATAGTTGTGAAGTGTTTATAAAAAAATTTGTTCATGGCACATAAAATGATAAATGCAACAAATTTTCATTACTTTCAGAATTAATGAATGTTATTAAATAAATAAGTTTAACCATTAATAGTACTAATGTTTGTTATCTGACATTCTTCATAACATTATTTTAACAGTATTTTTTACAAATACTTGAAAAATATTCAAATTTAATTTTCTTGAAAATAAAACTATACGAAAAAATTTTATTGCATAGTTTTTGCTTATTTTTCCACGGCGATTCATCTATTTTTCGCATGTACCACCATTTCGAAAGCAGCCTGTATAGTGATACCTCAAGCAGAATCATTATACAACTGATAGAATCATTATAAGAGGTATTTGACCTCTTAGGCACGACGCGTCACTATAGTGGCTTTGGCGAATGTCGTAGATTACATAGCGCCATTATAGTGGCTCACTCTACTGCCTCACTCGCTCACCATTTGAATTGAATGATCGTTTTCATATGTTTTGATTCGCACTCTTTTTGCCTTCACCACGTTTTATAAGAGTATTAATAAATCCCATAAAAGTACCTTACATGAAAATAAAAGGTACCAAGTAGTTTAGGCACCATGGGACACCTCTTCGCACTAATACACGATATTGGAAACATTTGGAAATTACATATTTTGTGAATTTTCTAAAAAAGTAAATTATCAAAGTTAAAGTATATGTAACATATCTTTGGGAAAAATTATAATTTAATCATCAAAATCTTAATTCCAATGTACTCGCGTAGAGAACAGCATTGTCACACATTGTAGTGCTGTTTACGTTCGCGTCGAACTGTGCCGTACAGAGAAGCAGCGTCGCGTAAAGTTCAGCCATGCCTAGGAGGTTAAAAATCATCAACTTTTAAAAATGTTTTTAAAATGAAATAATTAAAAGTAAGAAAGAACAGAGATGAGCAAAAGTTCATGCATTTCTCTTTAGAATTTGATATTCTTTCGAATTCCGGCATAACAAAGTTACTATTCCGTTTGAAAGAACAAAGTTCAGCATTAAATCTTCGTAACGCATCCACGTACCAAGTTGGTACCGACACAGTGGAAACGATGCAACTTTTCTATACAACAATTCTTCATAGAATGTATAATTTAATAGTTATGCGAGATTTGCATGTCAGCTGCCTCACCCGGTATTTCAAACAGCTGTTCTTTTTGCATAATCCTGACTACTGATCTATCGTGTTTGATACGTAGGTTTGCTCACATTTTTGAGCAAATAAAAAATTCATTTTGTCATGCATTTATGTATCTATGACGTACCAAAATGGGTGTACAACTGAATTTAATACACGTAATATTAAATTCACTCCAAAGATATATCTTTTCACGTGGTTATTCTGACATAGTTGTTTTAGCATTAAACTGTTTCATTTTTGCGAAAGAAACTTGAGATTGCTTTTTTAGAAAACGGAGACACGATTTTTAATTGAAAGTTGTATGATTTTAAGAGTTTCTTATTTATTTGAAGCGTTGTAAATTAAAACAGTAGTGGGGAATTGAAATAGTAGTATACAATAACAATTTTAATTACAATTAAATTTTTTTAAATAAAATTTAATCATTTTTTATTTATCTTCAAAATTTCTGGGAAATATCTTAATGTCTATTAAAGAATATAAATTATTCCTTAGATTTTGCATATGAATCAGTTATAGTATATTGAAGGAGTTATAGTACTAATTATTTTTTAATATAATATACAGAATTTTCAGGGATTTCATGTATGACATATGAGTTTATATGACAGTATTGAATAAAAAAAGTGTTAAAACTTTTATTTATAATTTGGAAATTTCGCATTTGGCAATTTTGGAATTTGGAAGTGTCACAATTTCCAAGCTGGAAGTTTGGAGGTTTAGTAATTTGAAATTTGGTGATATGGGAATTTGGAAATTTTTTAATTTGGGAAAATGGAAATTTAAAAAGTTGTGGTTTTATAGATTTGAAAATTTAAGAATTTGAGAATTTGAGAATTTTTAAATTTCGTAATTTCACAATTTGGAAATTTAGAAATTATATAATTTCAGAATTTAAAAATGTTTTAATTTATAAAATTAGGGATTGCACCTTCTGCAAATTTGGAAATTTGGGGATTTAATAATATGGACTTTAGGAATTTAGGAATTTAAGAATTTAAGAATTTTGGAATTCAGGAATTTAGAAATTTGGAAATTAAAAAATTTGAAAATTTGACGTAGTCCGTCAAATACAAATACTGTATTTGACAGTATAGAATTTAAGGATTTGAACATTTTTTAATTGAGAACTTATTTTGATGTTAGAATAACTCACATACTAAAATTTTAAATCCGAAATTTATTGCTATTTGAATATTCAGTTATTTTACAGATTTTTAAATTAGAATTTAACTGTAATACAAAGTTACAAATATTCAAATAATCAAGTATCAATTCCATTATACGAACATTGAGTGCTTTATAAATATAACTAATACTAATTTTGAAAATATTAAAATTAGTTTAGAAATAGTTAGTAAAATTATAGTTAATATAGTTAAATCATCATCTATCAATTATATAGTTATGTATTATTATATGTATTTATATAATTTTATTTGAGTTTAAATGTAAGACCTTTGAAGAAAGAATTGTTAGAACTTAATAAATCCAATCTTTCTTAAATATAAAAAACAATGCTTTTTAAACGAAATAAATACAAGATATATGAACGGTATAAATTAAAAGTAAATATACTTTACAATAATAAAGTTTGTATAAACTTTATAACGTTATGCGAAGTGTAGTGTACTTGGAATATTAGTTCATTTAAGACGGATAAAAAATTATGGCAAGGGATGGGAGCAAATAAAACTGCATATCACAAGGAAGCTAATAAACTTTTATATTTCAAACTTTCAGTCCTAATGAACAACAGAGTATTTAAAACTTTGGTTTAATTGGAAAGTGGCAGAAGATTCTTTTACGATACAGGTATTTCGTAATAGCGGTGTTTCAGTTTATCTTTACTTTAAAAATTAGGAAAATAAGTAAATTATAAAATTCTTCTCTTTTACGATTCAGTGAGGTAAAAAAATCACAGCATAGACACATTTTGGATTAAATATCGATTGCAAGTCCCGCAAATCACTTGTGGTTGTTAGTTGTTTACGTAAAATTGTCGAATCGATATGTCAAATAATTCACTTTCTTGTAACATATCCTAACATATTATATTAAATTAACTAAAATTATTGGTACCATATTATACTAAATTATATTAATATAATATACTATTATTAAAATTGTAATTTTACTTTTTGTTTCAATTCCAATTACACATCTTACACATATTTCACGAAACAAGTTTTAGTACTGAAAAAAATCAAGTTGGATTTTAGATTTTCCTTTAATAAGAATCTGGATGTAACACATCTGGACGTTTTTTGAAAGTAGGACATTCTTTTCTCGTAAATACCAAAACTTTCGCTCTATACAGAGGTAAACTTAGACAAATTTTTGACTTCAATGAATTTTTCTGAAATTTTTGTTGAATGTCTTAAGCAGTTTCTTTTTAATTAATTTGTGGTCTGTATTTTATTCAATTGTAATACCGTGGGGGATAGGTCTGGATAAATCTTGAGTACAATTTTATATGAATATAAAATACCACAAATATGTTATATGTAACGTTTAATCAACTTTCTTAAACATATACATAAACTAAAAAGTCTATATGTTAAATTATTCATACCTATTTTGATACGCATCAAAATGCAAATTAAAAAGACCGACATTTAGTTTTGACTTTCACCTTTGACAGGTTTTGACAACTTCGTTGCATACGAATGCACTTTTCTGTAAACTGTAAAATAACTTTTGCTCCAAAAAATGAATATGTTGCATAACATAATAACTAAGATTTTAATTACATACGTTAGATTTGTAATCGAGTATTGATAAAACGTTTTGACTAGTAATAATATTTATATCTTAAACTGTCGTTAACTAATTGATTTCATGGGAAGCGCACTCGCATTAATTATTATCGATCAGGCGGAAATTATGGAAGTTTGTACTGTTTCCGTCGGAATTCTTGTCCACTTGTTCGCAGGTTTGCCATAGTTTTCACTGGAAACGTTCCGAATTAATCACGAGGGATTGTTCCAACAAACAATGGTAGTCATAGTATAAACTCGAAGGGAACTGAATAGAGTCCAGAGCAAAGGACTCTAGCTTTCGGGCAATGTCACTGTGTTGATTAGTACGAGATTCGCAGAGGGATATTTCTTCTTTATGAAAATGAGGAACTTCGGATTTCTAGCGTAATCCTTATTCCTGACTTTTTTCTATATTGGAACACTTTAGAGCTTTTCACACAAGTTCCAGAATGTGAATGGTAGATATGGACATAGAATTGTTTTAAAAGTAAAGTAAAGTACTAGCGTGTAATTGTTCTCAAAAACCCACCGTTTCGAAGAATATTACAACATAATATAACGAGTGTGTAACGACTCTTTATAAAATTTGGAAACAAAAGGTGGACGAAATGAAACAAAGGTATATAGGGTAGTTCACGCAACTCAAACCTCGATAGCTAATAACTTTTTACTATTGTAACGTAATATTTTTCAACGCAGAGTGACGAAAGGAATCCAACATTGTACAAAGAATTGTCGCTTTCTATTTAATACAACAATGCAATTGTTGAATGCACGCGCACCAATGCACTTCTAAAAAAACTTGGTGTCACGAATATAGTGCTGTTTGAACCATTCATCCTTCTCTTTTGACATTTTTCTTTATCGACACTGGTAACAGAATTATAACCTGATACGCTTGCATGAACCACCCTGTATAATTGCGGACATAAAATTCAAGATTTACGACATAATTAAGAAGTGTGGTGTAAATAAGAATTAATGATTCCGCCTTTTATCGCATGACATGCATATCAAATGAGGAACACGAAGGTATGTCAATATTTTACCTATTACCGGATTTTCAAGTTATCGAAGATTACTGCGTAAAAACACTTCAAATTATGCTCGAGCAGTTTATGAATAAAAGAACGGAATTACGTTCGTGGTAAACACTAGAACACGTGCGTAAGAAAGATGCGAACAAATGTGTGATATACGTAAAGAAACATGAAGTAAGAACGTTTCTTACCGCAGCATATAGGGTGGGTGTGAACCACCTTGTATAACTGGTCATTACATGCGGGTCGTTCAAATATAACAAGAACTCTAAGAAAACCATTTTGCAATGGTTTGAAAGCATCAGACAATTTATGAAGACATTGTTTGTTTTACCCGAAAAATGATTAAACTTTTATTTAAAGATTGCGTATGACAAATATTTATCAAACTGAAATAAACAGGGTTAGAACAAGTAACCTGAAATCTATCATTTTAACAGGTTTATGTGTTTTAGAGTTAAAAAATTGGTTATAGTTCAATAATTTCTCGATACAAATACAATTATTGCTTTTGCCATGGAATGTTTTTGTAATAATTAAAAATTGTGAGGAATAATTTTGTACAAAATTAGTTCTATCGTTACATGAGGTGGTATTCCTATTTCTTTTATTCAACTGTACATGTTTGTTTCATTCTTTATTTATTTATTCTTATTTCTATCGTTTTTGTTAATTTCACATATTTATCTTATGTTAATCTTGATCTATGTTGTAAGGACAGTTTTAAATACTGAATACAATTATATTGTGTTTATTATTATATATTATTCATTGTTAATATAAAAATTTCGACACAATATGTTAAGGTATTTTACTCTTTCATCAAAACCATAATTTTCTTCGTTTCAGTTTTGCTTCTACAGATTTCGCACATATTTCACGAAACAAGATTTGGTATTGAAAGAAACTCAATGGAAGTGTATTTTCGATTTTCTTTTCATAGAAAGCTTGATGTATCCATTATGAAAGAATCGATGAACAAAAATCATTTCGTTACAAAAGAACTAAATGGAATTTAAAATAGGATTATGCAGCACTAGAAAAAAAGTCATTTTACGTTTCTACGAACGAAGTGCAAAAGATTTTCGAAACTAGATCCTGTGCGATCAAAGAGAATTCGAAGTGAAGTGTCCATAAAAGTAAACCAATCTGGTCAGGCTTTACGTTGGTCTAGTTCTTTACCAAAAGTTTTTCGGTATATGGCGTGGAAGGCATGGTATAACTACAGCGTTTCCGTTGGTGGTCAAGGGATGGAAAGAAATCCGATTACAGAGTTTGAGATATGCAATGTGGAATACCTAATATAATAGGACGTGTATTAATACTAATTTTTTGTCTTCTTTGAAAATGGTAAGAAGATCGTAGCAAAGGAACTGTTTATTTTTTTTTAAATTTTGAATTTTTTAAGTTCTTTCCCTAGCACAAAAATTCTCAAATCTTCCTAATGCGCAAATCATTAAATTTCTTAATAAGTCTTGCCAAATTCTCAACTCCTCAAATCCCAAAATTTCCATATTCCCAAATTTTCTAATTTTCAAATCCTAAAATTGTGAATTCATAAGAATTATCATAAAAAACACACGTTTGTGTTTTTCTTCTATTAATTATATTTTTCTTAGAATTATATCTAATAGTTAAGGAATAAATTACACTGTCCAATAGCCAATTGGCGTTTCCACTTCCGTTCAGTGATTATTATAACTCTTCTTGTGCTGATTACGAATCTGTAACTCCTCCCCAGCTTTAGAGAAATTTGATTTTGGAACGAAAGCACATTTTTCAAATTCAAACCAATTTTGTGAGGTAACTATAAGATACAAAAATTCTGATTGTATCAAAAGATTTTATAGACTTGAATACGATATCTGTTTGCAAGATACAAGTGATTTGTAACGAACACAAGAAAAGCTACAATAATCACTGAGCAGAAATCTAAACGTCGAAAAAAATTTGAAATTTGTTGAACAGTGTTATTTTTAAAAATGAAGTGTCACGGATAGGACGGTTAAACAAAATTAAAGTGTATTGTTCCCAAAACTATTGGGGCAGTTAATTGTATTTTAATCATTCACAGTATAAATAGTCAATCGATTCGGGAAGCTAGATACGAAGCAAATAAATGCAAATTATCGTGATACCGATGTCGCATACTGTGATTTTGCAATATTGCCGTGAATCCGTATAGGCGTAAAGAGAGAGAGACAGGAGAAATTAAAACGTGAAATGCCTCATTTGGTCGGGGGGTTTTAAACGTATCAATATTTATGAACAAATGGTTCAGCAGTTACGGGAAAGCGAATATTTGTACGGCAGAACGAATTTTGCTGGATTTGCACAGGACGAAAATAATGGTAATCCTTGCGTCCCGGTGCGGCTTTCTGTTAATTCGACTGTAACGTACGATCGATCCGGATCGAAGTACGAATTAGAACTGTCTCTGCTCGTCGTTACTGCAACACGATCCACTGCTTTTCGCAAATATTTACACGTAATCATACCGTCGGCCGAGAGGACTTTAACTGAACCATTTATTTTGAAAGTGGGGCAAATCCATTTTAGGAAAAAAAAAATGAAAATAATAACAATAAATAAAACTTGATACGATATTTTTATCTGTAAACAATCCATAGTGAAAATAATTGAAATTCCTTAATATTTGGACGATGGAAGGGTGATTAACGGTATTGGAAAGATGTCTACTTTGAAATTGGTACAAATCCACTTTAAGTTGAAATTATTTTTAGCCGAATATATTACCGTACAATTTAACGTCAATAAATTTCAGGAATACTGACAGAGTGTGCAAAAATAAAAATTGTATAATATTAGTGACTTGATAATATTGAACTTGGTGATTTAAGGAATTGAAGATTTGAATATTTGGAGATTTCGAGATTTCGAGATTTCGAGATTTGGAATTTAGATATGTGACAATTTCGAATCTGGAAGTTTGCAGTTTTGGTAACTACAAGTTTAGTGATTTGAAAATCATACGAAATTTGAAAATTTAATAAATTAGGAGTTTATAAATTTGGAAATTTAGGAATTTACGAACCCATACGTTTCCAAATCTTCAAATTCCAAAATTCTAACATTTCTAAATTTCTAATTTTTAAATCACTGATTTTCTAAATTTACCAAATTTTTAAATCTCAATATTCCTAAATTTTTAATGTTACAGACTTACAAATTTCTAAGCTTGCAAAATATCATTGTTTCAAATCTCCAATTGACAATCCTACAAATTTCTAAATTCTCTAATTCCCAAATTCACAAATCCCTAATATTTCAAATGCTGCTATTCACTTATTACCTAATTTGCAAATGTATGTTGTCAACCCAACATTGATCAAATAGCTGAAACATTGAAACCAATGTTAGCATGAACATCCCGTATACATACGTTACCGATAAAATCTTTTGCCTCAAAATTGAAAGAACGTACACTGACGCGTTAACATAGCCTAGTGATGAATCACGGTGTTAGTAACTTAGCCATTTACCTGCTTTGTACTAGTTTCTTGCGCAATGTATCATGTATCTTGAATTTACAGCGTTAGTATGTAAACCGGTTTCCTTGACACGGATCTTTCATTGAATGAAAATTTCAAATAGCGTCCTGTTATAGTGTATACATCGTATACATATAATAAATCCATATGAATTAGACTACTGTTTGTTTGTTTAAACACCTGTCTATTACGTCCATTGTATTACACATTGAAAGCTTAATTCTTCAACACGTTTTAAAATTTACTTAACACTTTAACTTTAATGTTAAAATAATAAGTAGTTTGTAAGAAACATTTTTCGTGGCTGGGGTCTTAATGGTCCTAGTGTGCCAAGTATGCTATTCCAATGGAAGTGTGACTAAGGGTCAAACAAGATGAATACCGCAGTTGTTAATCATCGAGAATACTTCTGTTTTCTAAAGAATTTTCAGAATTAATTTCTATTAAAAATTCAAGACTTACATTACATAAATTTTTCCTCATAGTAATAACTGCAATTATCTTAACTACTTCCTCAATTGTTTGATATTTAGCTTATATCAATTATCAGTAACATAGATTAACTAAAATCGCGGCTGTCGCATATTCTTAGGAAGAAATCTATCGGGTATAATAATTTGATCATCCATTATAATTCGTTTCATCGATGGTATTTCACTGTCGGGCCATCTACTTTGTTCGGCAGCGTTTTCATAAAGGAACAAGAAAGATGGAAGGACCTCTAGCGGTTTAGTGATTTCACGAATCGTGAGATCAGTAAAGAGCGATAGAAGCAACGTGTACATAGCGAAAGCTGGGTCGGGATCTTATTGCATTCTGCCTTCGTGCTCGATGGAATTGCAAAAGAAATTTACGGTAAGCGATACGTAGTACCCGAACGGTCTTCGTTTCAATGAAATCCCTTGTCCGATATACATTCTGGGACGTGTCTTATTGAGCGAGATCGTTGAAGAATTTCGTCCAGTGCCAACGTGGAACAGATACCTAAGAAAACGTATCGTGCTTTTGATTTTACTGCTCGGTAAATTGTCCGTGAAATTTTCTGTCGAAACACTTGAGGTTTATCGTTTTTTATCCAAACAGAATTTTCTACAATAAACTTATTGCATTGGAAGATAGAAAGCATGTACTATGCAAAAAGACAGTGTGCCAGAAATACAGAAACTCAGTCTGCAATATACAGGGTGTCTGTAATAAACAAGTATTTTTTACTGAAAACATTTATTGAAGGGTAAATTGTATAGGGTGTCTCATTCTTAATGCCCTCTATTGAAAATCGGTTATTGTAATTAAATGAAATTTCGATTTGATTTTTAAAGAAATTTTATTATTGATAATAATTGACTCGGATGGAAGTTACTGTAATAAATAAATTTATTATAAATAAATCAAAATGTTATATCATCATTTTGGCCTCTGCCTATATGTCTAACGGGTCACCAACGGTCTTTGTATTCGTGAATCCTTCAAGCGATTTTCGCACAGACTGCTTTGACTTATGGACATATTTTGCTACCACTGCAGAAGACAGCTTAGGATCCTTTGGGTGATAACCTAAGAAAACTGCTTCGAATCGCTTTTCGCATACTGAACTCGTGAAAAGAACTTTTCTTCAAGAAGTTTATCCCCTTGGGTATGGATTTAATTTGAACACATTTTTTCATGGATTCAAATGGATCCGATTAATCTTTTTCTTCATAGATATTCCAATGTGCCGTATTCAGTAATAAATCAACAGATTTTTGTTAGAACTTCATTCATTCCTATAATAGATGGTATGGTACTGAGGATGATTTCAGATTATTAAAATACATATATTTATACCACTTATATAATTCATACCATTTGAATTTCACGAGTTTTACATATAAAATTATTTAAAAAGATGAAAACGACAATTTAGTAAAGAAAAAAATTGAAATTATTTTTTAAATTCTCAGTAATGTATTTTATTTATTCGTACGTATTACAATAATTTTCACTGTTTGTACACGTTTGATGTGCAACGAATATGTAAATCATCTCAATTTGCTAATCACTGTTTTGAAATTAGCAAGTTTGCGGCATACGTTCAAATATCGAATAATCAAATAATCGGAAAGCAAAAAACAGATAACAGAAAAGTCCGAGTAGCGAAAGGGAAATAAAATGATCCTATTCTGTGTAATTACAAAATATGACGCGTTGTGTTACATAACTGCGTTCGTTCCTTCTTAATTAACATGTTAATGATTTCCTATTACATATAGGGAGTCCCAGTTTTTTGCTTACAAGCTGTAGCAATGTATTCCATATGCAAAAATAAGAGAAAGATATATTAACACAGGGTGTTAAACAATTTATTAGAAAATTATAACACGGTTTTAAAGAATTTATTAAAGAATTTTAACAGGGTTTTAAACAGTTCATTAAAAAATTATAACGAAAGTGTAAAATGACTTTTTTTGATATCACATAGAGTATGTCTAAGTTTTGCATATAAAACATGTTCTACAAATAAAAATAATAAAGACTGTTTTATAAACGTAGGCTCTTAAATGTTTTATTGAAAAATTATGAAAAATATACGAGATGATAATAAACGATTTTATACTTCGACAATGCATACGATTTTAGTCAACTTTCATATTTTTTTTAATAACTTTTAATAACTCATTCGAGAGTATATTCATATAAACATTTTTTCTTATTTTTCTTAACAACAAAGCAGTTTGTCATCACTTTTTCTTTGTTATAACTTTTATTATAAGTGTTTGAAATCCTATAATGATATAATATTCTTATTTTACTTTTACGAATAGAATATGTGAAAACAAGTTTGATGGTACGAAACGGACACCCTGTATAGAAGAAACGAAATATTGTAAAAATCATAGATTCCACAAAATGTGCATCAAAGTGTTAAGCGTACATATTTGTAATTTAGCTTTCGTTGCACTTTATCTATTGTATACTCGGCATTGAAAATACTGTAATTATCAGAGCTGCTTTTGTAGTCCTGTTCTATGGGCATCCATTATTCGTAGCAGAATCAACGGCAGGTAAAAGGTTATGGCAACTGCATGAACTCTATTGTATATTTCATAATCGAGAGTCGGTTAGCGTAACGAAACTCTTTTACGCAAGAATTACGCTGTTCAGAGTCGAGTGGTCTTTGATCTAGTAAAATATTTTTATAAAAAAAACTTTGACGCCGAAATAAAACTTGTTAAAGATACTTTACATCCTGTTTTTGTAAAATGTGTGTAGTGTATTATATATGAATAAATAAATAATTGCTTGAAATTATATTTTGCGATAAAGTACAACGGCACAGAGCGTAATTGTCACTGAACAAATTAACTGAAACGAATTTGGTTTTAATTAAAGGTCAAATATTATTCGTTGTTTGCGTTCGTACATGTTACATAAATATATCTTTCGATGAACGTAATATTTTTGATAAAACTGAATTTTTGTACAAATAACATGCAGAGAGATATGCAAATTTTTTAGTAGAAAAAAAAACAGTCGCTTGTGCAAATTTATGGATTTTAATAATTCGGGAATCTTCAAGTTACTGAAGATTTTCACTTCTCTTAAGCGAAAAATTAAAAAGTTTTTATTTCTAACCTCTATATTTCAAAATTTCTGTTCCTAATTAATAAATTTCTGAAATTTTACATTTTTTAGTTTTTGACTTTCAAAGTATCTAAATTTCATAATTTTCAAATTTTTTAAATTCTCATATTTTCGAGTTCTCAAATTATCAAATTTTCAAATTCTTAAGTTCTCAAATTTCTAATTCACCAAATTCCTGTGTTTCTATATTTTAAGAGTTTCTAATCTTCAAATCCTTAAAAACCTGACTCCACAAAATTTAAAGTAACAAAATTTAAAACTGGTCAAATTTTTTATCAGGTTTTTGAAAATCCAAAATTTCCATATTTTTAATTTTATAAACTCCCAAATTTTCAATTACAAAAGTTTCAATTTTTAAATTCTTAAATGCATAATTTGTCATATTTTCCAACCTCTAAATTTATTATAAGTAACTATTATTTAAAAATTTTTAAATTCTCAGGTTTCTAAACGTCAAAAATTCCATATTTTCAATTCTAAATTAAAAAATTTGCAAATGTTAAAAGATGTACAATTCGTAAATTCTCAAATACCACATTTCCATATTGGAATTTTATAATATCAAAATTTCCTAAATGTCGGTGTACAACTTGAGCTCTACGTAATCGTGTTAATGTAATAGTTAAACTTCTATTAATTTAATACATTAGTTTCATAACTCTGTGAACTATATTAAGTTATTAAATTTCCATTAATATCTCATAACAAATTTTCTCTTACGTATCTAATATTATTTTAATCTCCTGCATTATTGCACCCTGTACTAAAACATTTTCGTTGAATTGTGCAACTTTACCACACTGTTTTGTGCATGTTTTTCTTAATGAACTTTGAAATTCTTTTTACTGTAATCATGAAACATTACCCATTACTTATTTAAAGCATGAAATATATTGCTTTCTTACAATTGCAAGCATATGCAAGTGGGTAACCCAGAACATGAGATCTTGGATGGATTTATGACTTTTTAAATACATTATAATGGATCGCGTGGCCCTGTTGTTACTAAGAAATTACTACGAAGCAATTCTTCATAAAGATTGAAATTACGTACGAGATGCAGGCTAAAAATAAAGTTTAATCTTTTATTAAATCCAACTGAATAAAAAGTGTAATTATCTTTACGATTAAAAGTGTTAGTTAATTGGAAGTTAATCATTAATTTAAAAAGATCTCTAATTAAAAATTGCTTATATTACAATAATTTAAACAAATTTAAAATTAGATATAATTTGACAAGTTCAAGTTGAAAATTGAACACAACTTTTCAGCTGAAAGATGGTGTAATTAAAAATTATAATTCTAAATAAAGAAGTCATCAATCATTATTATTTATATGATATAGGGCTTCGTCACGTATTTTAGAATACACTTAATTTTTACCTGTAACAAAAATACAGACATTGAATCAAAAACAACTGGAACAATAATTGTTAATCATTAAATATATAGTATATTGTTTACAATCTTTTGCCCAGTCTTTATTAAAAGAAAATCATTTAATTAATTGTAATTGCAGAGTATTAAATGTAATTCATATTAAATTAGTTGTAATTGCATAATATCACTTGTAATTAATTTTAGATTAATTGTAATTAATTATAATTGCAGGATTGTATTTACTTCTGAATTTCAGGATCTGTATTAATTCTTAATTATATTATGTTCTCATATTGTTCGCATATGGATGCAACATGTGAGTTTCATATATCATATTTTATATCATATTACATTGCATTTCTTCTCTATATCATTAATTCAACTTTAATTCGTGTCATATATGCTCTAAGCAATTGCCAAACATGTTAAATTTCCTACGTCATATTCCTTTTTGTATAGAACTGCTTATTCCGTAAGATTAATTCGAGCGCAGAGACAGCGCATATGGTTGAAATATTCATTTGAAGATATTCTACGTACCTATTTCTGCGAAACGTATGAGGGTTAATTTACAAGGTAGCTTGTTACGCTTATCCATACGTATGTACGTCCCTGAAGGTACTGGGATATATGCTAATAGGTACCGACAAGTATGAGACAGTTACGTGAATAGAAGATGCTAGTATCCGTCTCCATTAGTCAACTAACACGAACCGCCTTTGGAAATCTAGGTAGGTAGCTTGTGATGCATTGGGGAGCTCGATACCGGTACTTGGATAGCTAGGTACAACTAGGGTGCACGAACTGACGTGAATTCGAGATTCTGAATTCGAATCAATTGGTTGATTCTCCAGGACGTCCGTTCACTCGTCTAATCTAGTCTAATCCTGTTTGTAGGCGGGCCACGATCTAACCCCCAAGGCTGGAAAATCGAAGGGTGGAATTGGCTATACCGAATGGCTTGAATACGAAGTGACAGAAAACATTATGGCTCGAAATTCAATATTATCCGATTCAACCCGCGATTTCTTGTGCCTTTGTCTTATATTTTCTAGTATTTTTCTTGAATGCTGTTATAACAGCAAACATTTGTGGGTTTAGAGTCAGACAACGTTATCTACCTGTTAACGCTCGTGGTTGAAAATAAATTCGTTCGAGCTTTGTTGAATATTGCACGTGGTGTGCAGATTAAACTTGTTCTAATTATACGATATATGTCTATTTCCTTACTCGAAGGACCACTCCAAACTTGGAGACTATACAAAACTAATACGAGTTGTTGCTGTTGCGAATGTTAAGTGTCGAATGTCTATTTCTTACGAACATGAAAGCGCGGTATACGCGTACGGTTTTTACAAAATAAGGGTGAGGGAAACAATTCTTAATTTCTTAACAAAATGGAACGGAGATGGAAGCTCGAGTGACGTATGATGGGCATGGGTTTTTGCAAAAAATGACCATAGCAAGTAAAACCAAGCAGTACTTCGATATGAATAGAAACTGGAAATAACGGACTCTACTGCTAAAATTAAGGTCTCTGGCAATCAGACGTAAAAAGCAATGAACTAAAATACTCGATAGAATGCAACGACTCCTTGGGTCTTATTGCTGCTACAGGTAAAGAGACTAACCGAGGGTCTAATACTCCTTCGCTATGGGACTATATTCTAAAACTTAATAGTAGGCCTAAACACTACTAAAATTCGATGTCGACTACAAACATGTTATTATGAAAAGATGAATAGTTTTAAAGTTTTTTGGAGATTTTGATTTGGTGAAATTTATTAAGAGTCAAAGAAGTCCGACTCTGAACCCTCAAATTAGAAACTCGCTTTATTTTTAGCTAGTTTGCTCTTACGAACAATGCTACCTTTTTCTTTTGTAGTGCCGTCTAAGAATGATAGAAAAGCAACATTATTCAAAAAAGGTTTCGTAATTTTTACACGAGTTATCAAGGAAATTTCGTTACTTTAAATGATACTATTTCTGGATATAATATGATCGTTTGAAAATAGTCATTTCCTGTTACTATATGAAGTTTTTGGATAAGACATTAATTATTGGATGTTGATTCTCCAAATTTTAAAATGCAATATTAAATAATATTGCAAAAGTAATTATTGATGATTATTAACCCTTAACGGCTACACTTCACCAGAATAACATATATGACACATTGGGACGTTCAAGAGCCCAGCCACTAACAATAAGACAGTTTCTGACAAAGAAGCTACTCATTATTTTAACTTGAAAAAAATTATAAATAATCTTTGCAAGTGGTTTTAACATATTTCACAGGTGATTTTAGTAAATTTAAACGTTGATTATTAACAAAATTCAGAAACGTGAAAAAATTGGAGAAATGACGGTTCCGCAGAAGAATTCAAAATTTTGTTCGATTTTAATATAAAGAGCTAAAATTACAATTGAACTCTCTTAAAATATAACAGTATAAGGAATAAAATATTGAAAATCCCGGCGTTTCAAAAAAGATACTTATTCAGATTTTTGGGATATAAAGTGACTAAAATTGAAGCTAAATTGGTTGGGGTCGTTCTATACCCCAGTGTGACCGTTAAGGGATAATGATGAGATAAATATTTATTAAAAAAACAATTGTTTAATAATTAAGTACAATAGAAATTGTTTTTAATAATCAGTTGCTGCGCCATTCCAATTCAGTAACTGGTAAATTTAGGGTTTTTATTAGGGTATTTAGACTATTAATTTTCTATAAAAAGAGTTTTTTTTATATATAATAAATAAGTAAATATATAAAAATATGTCTAACCGAGAGAGTACGAAGCTGCAGTTTCCAGACCTCATATTTTGTTACACGAAGTTTCGGTTTTCAGAAAATTTGGTTACACGAAGCCTCGGTTTCTAGACAATTTTGTTACGAGAAGCTTTGGTATCTGGAAAAATGTATTTAAAAATCGATCGAATGCTAGATTGGTACCAGAACAGACGGAACAAATTTTTTTCCAGAGTGGAGTTCAGGAATATTGAAATTTGACGAATAACAGGTATGGAAATTTTGTAATTTTGAGATTGGAAATGTTCTAACACTGGGAATTTGAAACGTTAAATAGTGAAAATTTTGGATATTTTGAAAGTTGAGAATTAAACAATTTTTGAATTTGTTAATTTGATAATTTAAGGATTTGGGAAATGTAGTATTACGTAATTTGGGGAATGTAGGAATTTCGTTTTATGCGGATTTCAAAATTTCGATATTTAGGAATTTTTTAATTTAGGAGTGTGAAGATTTGTAGATTTTAGAATTTGCATATTTGGTGATTTGAGAATTTGAACATTTGGTGATTTGTGGTTTTGAAGATTTGAAGATTTGAAGACTTAAGGATTTGAGGATTTAAGAATCGGGGAATTTGAAAACTATAGAATTTATTAATTTGAAACTTTGTTAAACTTCAAATTTGGAAATTTAGCAATTTGGTAAATTGGAGACTTAGAAATTCCAGAATTTGGAAATTTGGCAGTTTAGGAATTTTGCAATGTGAGGATTAGAAATTTAAGAAATTAAGAATTTGAGAATTGAAAATTAATAAACTTTGAAAAAAGTAATAGTTCTCCATTCTCATACCCCTAGATCACTAAACCCCAGAAACCCCAATTTCTTACCAACTTATCAAGTTCTTAAAAGTCTCAAAACATTGACTAGTAATAGATTCTTTCCCTCTCAGTTACCACATTTTTCCTAAAACAAACTAAATTTGTTTTTAACCCTACACTGTATTCAAATTTCACCTTCAATCTCCTCGGGTTTAAATAATATATCCAAATCGACATTGAAATTTCGACAATTATTTCACTATAAATCACTGTAGTAGTTTTGTATTTTTTTGATAAAGATAGTTAGAGTTCAGAGAAACATTATTTATATTGCCTTTTGAACTCCCATTTTATTTTTCTTCTGTTTTGAATGTGAAGTTTCATATAGCAAGAAAATTACTCTGCCATTTTGGCTTACTTTGAGCCACAGAATCTCTCATGCTCCATTTGCACCAAGATATATGATCCACCCTGTATATTCAACGATCCGAACACCCTAACAAAACAAAAGGTTGTTTGTTCACACCGCACGGTTCTGTACGTTCGATTTTATCTCTTGTTTTTTCGTCGTTGCTGTGTGGGGTAATCAAATTTCTCTTCCCTTTTGCAGAAAATCCGATAGAACCGTAAAGTTTTTGTTCGTATGTCTTTTGGCAGCATGTTACCAAAATAAAGAAGCGCTTCTGGGACGTGTGGAATTTCAACAATGAACAGTTTCCTTTGTCGTGTTTTATCGAACAGTTGTGTCTTCTATAATTAACATACTTCGCGTACTTTATCGATATTTACATAAATTAACAAGTTTGTAATTAGTCAAAAGTCATCCGAAGCATCATAAAATATTTTTTAAATATAAAATATTTTATATAAAGCAAATAACAGTACTATTGATTGAAAAAAAAAAAAAAATAGGAATACCATCACGTGTATCGTTAGAAGCAATATTGTTCAAAATTATTCCTCACAATTTTTAATTACAAAATCATTCCACGGCAAAAGCAATAATTGTATTTGTATCGAGAAATTATTAAACTATAACAAATTTTGTAACTCTAAAACACATAAACCTGTTAAAATGATAGATTTCAGGTTACTTGTTCTAACCCTGTTTATTTCAATTTGATAAATATTTGTCATGCGCAATCTTTAAATAAAAGTTTAATAATTTTTCGGGTAAAACAAACAATGTCTTCATAAATTGTCTGATGCTTTCAAACCATTGCAAAATGGTTTTCTTAGAGTTCTTGTTATATTTGAACGACCCGCATGTAATGACCAGTTATACAAGGTGGTTCACACCCACCCTATATGCTGCGGTAAGAAACGTTCTTACTTCATGTTTCTTTACGTATATCACACATTTGTTCGGATGTTTCTCATGCACGAATCATTCATTCTTATTTACACCACACTTCTTAATCATGTCGTAAATCTTGAAGTTTATGTCCACAATTATACAGGGTGGTTTATGCAGTCGTATCAGGTCATAATTTTGTTACCAGTGTCGATACAGAAAAATGTCAAAAGAGAAGGATGAATGGTTCGAACAGCACTATATTCGTGGCACCAAGCTTTTTAGAAGTGCAGTGGTGCGCGTGCATTCAACAATTGCATTGTTGTATTAAATAGAAAGCCACAATTCTTTGTACAATGTTGGTTTCCTTTCGTCCTTCTGCGTAGAAAAATATTAGATTACAATAGTAAAAAAGTTATTTGTAAATTTAGAAGTGAGAGACCACGAATAATAAATATAACAAAATATTGTAAAAATATTTGGTAAGATTTGTTAGAAATAAAAATACTACTTAATAGCAAGTTATTATTAATAATTAATAATT
Source organism: Megachile ligniseca (assembly GCA_945859555.1). NCBI lineage: Eukaryota > Metazoa > Arthropoda > Insecta > Hymenoptera > Megachilidae > Megachile > Megachile ligniseca. Next base: position 2,239,858 of record OX243785.1, read on the forward strand.
AGTATCAATAATTAATCTGTTTCATTAGGTTTCATTGATGAAAATGTACGAGATTAATAAGCAGACTAAAGTTCAATGTACCGTCCATTATAAAACCTGATACGTCAAGTTGTACGCATCTGTTGGTGCAAGTAATTTCGAATTTCAGCAGGGTCCATTTGCTTTCAAGCACAGTGTAGCAACACAGTCACCTTGTACCTAACTTTGCAAATAGCAAATTGGACATTTGTATGTACATGTATGTATACTGTTGGTCCTAGTTTCTACAATTGGAATTTTCGCAAGCAATGTGGTAGCTATACTAATGCAATGGTGGAATATTATCGTACAATTTCATTTCAGTCTTGGCAAAATTGGATTAAATGTGTAAAAATATTATTTATCTATCCAATATGTGAAACATTTTATTTTAAAAATATAGAGGGTCACAGTATTGTCAGTATTAAGTTCCTTATATTGGAGTACTTGAGAAGATATCTTTAGAATTCTAAAAAGTGTTTGTAAGTTGGAATAGGAAAATTGGAGAACTAGTTTAAATTATTCTATTTTAGAATTTGTAAATTATAAATTGTTGAACTTTTAAATTGAAAGATTTCTATACTTTCACATTTTCAGTGTCTCAAATTATTGAATTCTCTAAATTCCTAAATCCTCAAATTAATAAAATTCAGCATTCTAAATCCTAAGATTTTCAAAAGTTCATATTTCGGAATTTTCCAAACGTTTGAATTTACAAATATTCAACTTCTGAAATTTCTGAAATTCAGACTCCAAATTTACAAATGTTCAATCTCAGAAAATGTTAAATTCTCAATTTCTGAAAGTTTAAATTCTCAATTTGCAAAATTTCCAATTATTCAAACTGCTGTGTGAAACCGTCAGAGCAATACACGTATACTTCTAGAACTTCGTACAATGCGGTATAGAATGTTTTGTTTGCACAAAAACATTCTGTTTTGTACAAACAAAACATTGCATTTTGTATAGAACCGTAATTAATGTTCATTTTATCCAATCCAGTATTTCGTAATAAATAACTTTCTCGCGTCTCACAAGATCTGCTACAAAGAAAACTTATTATGAAGAAAATCCGAGGAATGTATTAATTCGATTGAAGTTGAAATAACAAAAATAGAAGCTGAAAGTATAAAGAAATTAACAGTTCCGTTCACTTCATTTCTTAGAGCGGAAGTGGATAAACGAAAGTATACTGCAATAACATACGTAACTATATACCTATACGTATAATCATTCCTTAAATGAGACATTCTGTATGTATAATTATTTTTTTGTAACTCCGATATAAGTCAGTACATACACGTTATCATGAAACTGTATTAACCCTTAATGGTCACCCTAGGCTATGAAACCACCTCAGCTAATTTAGCTTCAATTTTAGCCACTTTATATCCCAAAAATCTGAATAAGTACCTTTTTTGAAACACCAGGATTTTGAATATTTTATTCCTCATGCTGTTATATCTTAAGAGAGTTCAACTGTAATTTTAACTCTTTATATTAAAATCGAACAAAATTTTGAATTCTTCTGCGAAACCGTCATTTCTTCAATTTTTGCACATTTGTGAATTTTGTTAATATTCAACGTTTAAATTTACTGAATCAGCTGTGAAATATGTTAAAACCATTTGCAAAGATTATTAATAATTTTTATCAAGTTCAAATAATGAGTAGCTTCATTGTAAGAAATAGTCTTAGTGGCTGGGCTCTTGAACGTCCCGGTGCCAGGTTATTCTGACGAAGCGTGATCGTTAATTCAATATATAAAAATCTAAGAGCTGTCATTTGATTTTTAAAGTATGAAGAAATGAAGATAAGAAATTTTTTACTTAAAACTAGGTAGGGTTAATAGATAGATACTTGTTTGCAAATTATTGTCAATGCAGTGCAACGCATGTTGTGTATGTTAGCACATGTTGATGATATTTTATAATTCATATAACACGCAACTGACATCGCTTGGGACATCGGTGTCATTCCATTAGATTTGTATAAGCGTTCATACGCATGACGATTGCGGTGGATTGTTCGTGCCATGAATTTCGATATATCACCTAGCAGCCATTCTGAAGGAGGTCTGCATACCAATAGTTTGACAACCTAATGACTTACATACAACCGGCAAGCAAAATATTTCGTGTGTCCATCTCAGATATCTTTCACGCTTTCATACATTTTAGAGGTTTGTAAAATAACCGTCTTCAGATTTGTCAATTTTTAAAATCATGAAAGTTCGAAGTTAATATCTGCCAGTTAAATTTTAAAACAATTACATGTGAAGCAAAGTATGTTTACTAATAACGAACGTTAAAATTCATTAATGTAAGTAATCTGCCGTTATATTTCTATTTCCTTAACTTTTTTCTTAAGAACAGCTGTACTGTTCAGGTAAAAATATTCATACGTTGTGAATATTTCGCGAATGAGATATATTTGCTCTAGTATAAGTGGACAGTTACTAACGAACAGAGGGTCAATTACTACTTTTTTAATTTTCAAGAGTGGTCAACCTCTGAAGTATTTTCCGAATTTTTAAATATAATTTCAAAGTATAGTTTAACTTTCTTTAAAAAGTGATTTTGTTACACAATCCAGAAGACTTAAAAAATGTCTCGTGGCATCGAATTTCGTTATTTAATGACGAACTAACTGGTTACCATTATTCACGTGGAAAATTCCTCTTAACTGGTCAACTGGTGCCATTACCTTAGAGGGGATGATACGACTTCCCAAAGTTTTACCTGTAATAGTCTATCTGTAAAACTATTACAAATACCAGAAAATTTGTTAAGGAAAGTTTCACGGTTAAACGTTTAAAATCATAACAAAAGTTTTGTTCAAAAATGAAACTATTAACAACCAACGACTTCAATAACTATTTATTACATTTTTGGAACAAAAATAACGGCATGACAGATATTTTTATTAAACATTTTCGATCTAGACACAATTCGCAGACTCGTGACCTTTTTGTGACAATTTGCATATTTCACGGACATGTATAAACTCGCTTGATTTTCAAAGACGTGTTATATAATTCATATCTTTTTCATACACGTATTTTAGCGCGTTATAAATGCATAAACATCGACGGCGTAGTAATAATGGCCGATATATTCGGTTGAAAATTTATTGGAAGCAATTTTGCTAATTCATCGATTCACGATAATTCTACAATCGCGTACTTTATAATAACGTTTATTGTTTGATATGTTTGTCTTTCATTTTCGATAAATAGAAATCAGTTTCCTTTGTGTTTTCATCTGAATAGGTTCGCTTCGAACGCGTAAAAGAAAGATTTACTGACAATCGTCCCCGTTCTCATTCAGTTCCTTCTTTTTCAAAATGTCAGGGTTCGAGGCGATGAAACAATCCTTCTGCTCAGGAAAGTCACCTGCAGTCGAAATTAAACGTTCAATCTTAACGATGTATTTGTTGTTTTTCAGTGTCATATCTTTGCTGTCTTTGACAAGTGATAAAGAGTCCCCTTAAATCAGCAATTTTTAGCGGGGGTTGAAAACAGTTAGGTTATCGATTTCGGCTATTGTAACAGTTATAAAGAACGTTTATCTTGAATTAGTGGTGCGACTATCGATAAATGTCGGCGATGTCGAAAGGTTATCGATGCTTCGATATATCGATAATATCGTTAAGGCCAATAAAAGCGACTGAAGGAAAATTGTAACGCATTAGTCGTAATTGTTGAAAATTGGTTTAGTGTTGTTTGATTTTTTGCAGCCTATACGTTAATAAATTGTAAGAAGAATAAATATTTTTAAATAGCATACGTGTTATTAGTTATTTACATTCAATGTTCTATCTACTAAAAAAATCACTTGTTTACGATTTTGAAACGTTAAAATTTCAAAATTTTACCATTTCTGAATTTTTTGTAATTTTCTGTATTTTCAAGTTTTAGTATTTCATTTTTACAAATACTAGTTTTTCTATACGTATTTTTAAATTAAAATATTTCTAAATTTTGGTATTTTTGATTTTTATAAAATTTTCATATTTTAAAATTTTCATGATTTCAATAGTTTTATATTCCCAAAATTGTTATTACTTTTATAGTTTTAAATTACCAAAATTTTCGTAACATTCAAGATTCTAGAATTTCTAAAATTCTAAAATTTTTCAAAATTGCAAAAATTTCTTCAATTCTATTAAAAAGTTCAAATTCTTCAATGTTTAAACTGTAAAGTATATTAATATTCAAATTTTTTAATTTCCTGACACATAAATTCTGAAAATTAAAAATTTCGAAATTCGCAAATTTAAAAATATTACTTATACTTGTCATATTTTATACTTATTATATTTCTTCAAACGAATCCAGTTCTTTCAACACGAAGCATAAGAATCTAGTTTTTCCAGCATAACATTAATATAGTGCCAACAAAAATATTTTATTATTTTAAAAATTTCAGCAACGCTATGTTATATCGAGATACATAGCCGTATATTTACTATAATGACTTTTTAACGTGATCTTTATTTTCACACCATAAATAACGAGTTTCCAGAAAATCACAAGCACACGGTAAGACATTTATCAAAAGTGCGACGGGCTGTGTGACGTCTTAGAAATACGTTGTTTTGATTTTAGCTGCTCAAGTGCATTATATTATATTAGCAGAAATTTAGGTCGTCGACTAGTCTCTTGTCACGATGGAAATCGAAATTTACAGTTTAACCTGTAGTGTCCTTGTCTGGCGAGACGTGGAATTCAAGGATAGCTGTATCTAACCACAGAAATATGCAGCCAACTATATGCATCAATTTCACTAGAAATGCGAACTCATATGGTCATTCCATTCACAAGCATACCTGTGTAATATCTGCGTTTCACATGTATGCATGTATAGCTTGGCAAGAAATTGGGCAAAAATGACTCTTCATAACAATGTACAGTCAGTAAGAAAAATAATTGTAACGCCAGTATAACTTCAAATATTGTATTTAATGTTTTCAGAACATAATATTTAATTATGAATTATGAATTATATATAGAATTATATAATTCAATTATGGAATAATTGCATTTTGGTTGAATATTTAGTTAATCATAAATAAATATTTATAATTTTATTTTATTTTATTTATTTATTTAGCTATATTTGTATTTATGTATAAAATATAATACTTATTTAATTCCTCTAATTAATCACAAGTTTAATTAATTTAATTATAATATAATACACTGTAACTATAATTTATTATAATTTTACTACGTTTTAAATAAATTAAATGTATTTGTTTGATTACACGTGTAATACCTTAAAGCACATATGTATAAAGAATTAAATTGAGATTAAATTGAATTAGTTAAAATTTGAAAATTTCTGAATGAAGCAATTTTAAAGTTTAAAGATTTGTAAATTTGAGATGTAGAAATTTGGGAATTGTCAATTTAAAAATTTAGTAACATGGACACTGGATAATTTTTTAATCACATAATCTAATATCGGAAGTTAGTGATTTGAGAATTTGAAAATTTAGAAATTTGTCGGTTTAAGAAATTGGTAATTTCTAAATGCGACCTTCTATAAATTAAAATGTTCGTATGTTTGAGAATTTAGAGTTTTTAAATTTTTTAATTTAATAATTTGAAAATTTTTACATCTAAGAATGTACGAATTTGGAAACTTGGAAATTTTCTGATCGTACAATTGCAGAACTTGAAAATTTAATAATTCAAAATTTTTTAAATCTTAGAATTTGTGAATTTGAAAATTTAAGAATGACAAAATTCTTCAATCTTACAATTTTGGAACTTCAAAATTTAGTAAATCAAAAGCTTAAAAATCTTAGCATTACAAAATTTTTAAATTTAGCAATTAGCAAATTTTCAAATAGAAGTGAAGAATTTGAAAATTTATAAATGTAAAAATAGTTAAGATTAACAATGTAGTAAATGATAAACAATTTTTACTCTCCTGAATGGAAAGAAATGACGTAAAGAAAGTTCAGCATAACACAAATCGAATCTGTGGTTATTGTATTACTACTTTCGTTGAAAGTAGGTGGAATGTTATGCATAACTGAATGAATAAACGATTGCAACACGTAACATGATGCACCTTCATATTGCATTCAGAATCGCCGTTTAATACAACGGTACTGCATGTAATTGAAATTGTAATAAGTATTTAACACAAGAATAATTACGAGTGTATAATATAAATATTCAAGCAGCATAATTACGTCATATTGTTTTCTCATATCGTACTTATTATTGAATTCTTTACAATACACATATTTAAATAAACATGACATATTTATAATATAATATAATATTTGTAATATATACGATATAATATAATATCTATATTAAAATACACATATCTAAATAAATATTATATCTATAACAAAATGGCATCCCAATGCATTTTTGACCCGTCACAATTTCACTGCAGCATAGTGTGTTGCTTGCGCTTCAACTTAATGAAAACGTGAGCTCGTTTAATGTATTGTAGATCAGTGACATTCAGACACAAAATGGACGAACAACTGCTTTAGGATAAATATGTTCAATTTCTTTACAAATAAAAGTTTGCTTGTAGCACTTTGAAAGAAACACTTCGTGACTACGGAATCTATTTTGAAAATGATTCGTTGAGAGCTGACGAGAGAATCTACCAAAAAATCTAAGAAGAATATTTACCTCAAATTGACACATTGACTGCCACAAATTGCATCCAGTAGTGTTTTCATTTGTAATAAATCTTTCGATTAGGAAAGTGAACAAATGTTTAATAATACACATGTTAGATCAGTATGGAAACTTAAGTGTGACCCATATGGGTGACGTGGCTGTTAGCGTGTTAAAGTGTGGAGATGCTGCTGGTTTGGACAAGCGATTTAGTTAAAATTAACCATTGGATTGGTTAAAAAATATTAAAGAAAGAGGACAAGAACCGCTCCATAGTTAGGTCAAGTTTGACCTGAGGTAAAAACTACGCTTCCTAACAATTCGACAGTATTAAAGCCGTAAAGTTTACTGGGAGTCGAAAAAATATAAAATAAATCTAAATAGAAAAATTTGGAAGTACAAATTGCACGTAAAAACAGTTGCAAAAGGCAGCGATATTCCAAAAATAAAAGATAGACCTGGCTTTACGATTTTAAGAATGCGAACACATAGTACAAGCGGAAACACCGAAAACTCGTTATCTGTACTTAATGTCTCGAAACAACAGTGTCCAGAGATATCATTAAATCGCAAATGCGATTCACTTGCGCATATCCGCACACACTCTTAAGAATACTGTTATATATGAGGTAGGAGACGCGTAGATACGGTGGCTAGGACAATGAAGGTCGAACTATAATGGTGTGCAGAGGACGGAGTACAAGCAAAGATTTCATTACAGATACTGGGAAATGAGACTGACATTGTACAACAGTAATAACACTCGATTCGGCGTACTGAATAGTCGAATGTATACACAATGCTTATCCATTTCGCTTGCATGTTACTGAACTGATAAAGGTGTTGCAGAATGTAACTGATAAGACCAGTAGCCTTTCCGCAATAATTTACCACCTATATATGTATCATGTTGTATACAGGGTGTGTCCAGTTTGGTGGTACTAGAGAAAAAGCACATTATGAATTTCTTAATTTCTAACTTGTCAAATTTAATAATTTCCATATTCTCTAAATTTCTTAAATTTCCAAATTGTTAAACCCTGAAATTCAAAAATTCACAAATACCACATGCTCCTTCAATTTCTATATTCCCCAAAACCTTACATTTCTGAATTTTCAAATTTCGAAATTATCAAATTTAAAAATTTCAAAAATGTACATTTGTTAACTCTCCAAGATGATGTAAAATAAAAAAATAGCAACAATCGAATCTCTTCATATTGCAAATTTATTCTAAAGAATGGTATAGAATTACAAAATTTTAAAGAATAGTATAAGATTTCAAAATTTAAGAAAATGATACAAGATTGACAAATTTATTTAAAAAATAATGGTTCAAGATTGTAATTACAAAAAGTCAGAAATGTCTCCGCTAATTTCAGTAATAGTGCGTTATTTTATGTAACACACGTACAAGAAGTTCCAGCTTTTTACCATCAAACTTCATTAACATATTCTACTCGTAGAAATAAAACAATATGTTGTATCATCATAGAGTTTCAAACACTTTATAAAAAGTTGTAACAAAAATACAAACTGACAACGGACTTCTTTGTTCGATATATACAGGTTGTTCCAGATTTGTCCACATAACTTTACTAACACATTCTACAAATGAAAATAAGCATAAATGTTTCTATGAACATAGACTCTTGAATGAATTATTAAAAGTTATTAAAAAAATATAATAGTCGATAATTATTCGTACACAGTATCGAAAGAGAAAATCTATTATCATTTCGTACAATCTTTTAAAAAAAATATTTGGGAGCCTATATTTACATAACATTTTTTAAATATTTTTATGATAATAATGCTGGTGAAATTTTACGTATAGAATTGGGTCACACTGTACGTGGCATCGAAAAACAAACCTAGTCCAAAGTCATTTTGTACTTTTACTATAACTCTTTAAATTTTATGTTAACATAACATGCTCCTTTTGTGTGGAATATATTGATTAAGTTTGACGATAAAAAACTGGGACAACCTGTATTTGCAACATGGTGAAAGATTAATGATGTCCTCGTTTTCTCCAGATTGTTATTCTATAAAGTGAATATTGATTTAAAACACCATTTTGCTGTTAGATCAATTGTATAACCTAAACGGGGAAAAACACAAACGTAAGATGCAATTGAATGTTTTTACGTAAGTGCGAGATGTTCTTAATCGTGCGCCGTTTCATCCGTGTGCAGATTCACAGATTAGCTTCTGCACATGCATCAAACATTTACGCAGCATTGATGACATACCGGAACAGCAGTCGTTAACTTTCTCGAGCAACGCTTTCACGTGCACGATCGTTCGGATGGTAGTCACGTTATCGTTTGATTACGGTCGAAAACTGTACCTTTTCTAGAAAAAGCCTTTCGCCCAACCGTAAAACGCAATAACATCGTCAAAATTGCGACCGGTAGAAGTAAAACTTCAAAGTAAAAACTTTCGGAAGGTTATAGAATTAGAGGAAGAAAATCGTAAAATGCAGTGGTGGATAAAAGAAAGTTTCGAACACGCCTGTGTGTGTGAACGGTTTGTGACTTTTATACCAGATACTTTGCATTATGTTGGTAATACCATTTCAGCATGCTGTTCGATACATATGTGTTTTGATTTCTACGATTGTATTTGCATCGATTTAAATAATCTCTTATGTTCGACACGTGTTATGGATGAAAATTAGGGTACATATTGGCAAAAAGGAACAAGTAGTGACCTTGACATTGACATATATTATTAACCCTTTGACTTTAATAACGGGTCACAATCGTGACGCACATTCAAATACAAGACAAAATTATATTCGCAGGTCAATTGAGCCTGGAGTTTAATACCAATTATAATTTGTGTAATCAGGGATCCCTAAATTAAAATAAACTTAATATTTCATCTTCCTTATTTGACTTAACATTGCAGCAATAATTAGTTATCTCTGACTGACACAACTGCCGAAAATATAATATGTCAAGGGATTAAGCATATGTTCCAGAATAACTTTTCCTTATAACTTAATCGTAGCTCATTTTTTATTAAAAAGTTATTAACCATTATTTGTAAAAGTTCGGATTTGTAATCTGACAACGAAAAACTTTTTGATAGCGATTTAATATTTGGGACCATGTCTACTGGGGGCTATATAACGGGTGAATTTATAATTCAAGCTAAACAGATTTCGATGAGTTTGAATTTCAGGACGTGTAACCTGTAGAATACTATTCTGACCTAACACAACGTAACATGTTTTATTCAAAGAAACAATATACACTTTTTAAAAATACTGTTACAAAACGAGATTTTACTTATATTTGTCATAGATTTTTACAATTTTATGTACTTACATAATTATTTATAATGAATTATGCACAGTACGCGATATAATTTAATGTAACTCAAGATACTTAACTTTTGGAAGATATTTTAATAAAATAATATTACATGTACTCATATTTACCGTCATCAAAAATAAGTTAAATATGACACCATATGTACTCCACGTTTCTAGTGGATATTTATCAAGCGGATATTTGTCGAGCGTGCACTAGATTTTAAAATTGATCATTGTTTATCAACAACTATTATTACAGGAACATTTAAACGGTTCATACTGTAATATTTATCTTTTAAGTTTAATAATAATAATTAAGTACATATAATGAAATCGTATAAAATTTTCGTTTCGAAATCAATAATTCAATATGCAACAATTTATAAAGATGTACTACCACATCACCAGTAATTAATTATGGATTTTGCATAAATGTGCTTCGAACGTATTACGAAGGAATTTTTGTTCCCGATAGAAAGGTCGACTGGTGACGTTGGCAGAAATTCAAATTTCAGATTCGTAGAAAGTGCAGCCATTTGTAATATTTTGATTGAAACATTTCTTTGACGAAGATCACAATTATTTCAGGGCGTCGTTTGCAGAGTTTGACGTTGAAATGATTCGTAGAAAATTTAAATTCCTATGGCATTCCGAGTTTGTTCATTCAACCGTATTATTGGAGGCGGACGTGCTCGTGTAAAGCAATTCGATACATCTCTCGCAGCTTTTACGAAACTTGAAACGAATTTTTTTCGTCATAATCAGTAATATTGATTCTGAAAGAAATACCACGTGTACAATGAAAAATATTGTTTAATCAGAATGATAAACCTTTTTTATTTATACTTGCAATCAGTGTTTTTATTTATTTACAGTTGCAATTTTTAACGTCCATATGTTTGCTTGTTTATATATTTGAATTTTTTTTATTAAATAGTGGAAATTGTTTGAGTAAAAATAATAATGTGAATGAAAGATGAACGAAGATTCATTTATATGAGTACCATTTTGTAATCAATGACAAGTTCATAAAATAGAAAATTAAAAAATTTATACGATGTCCTTTCATTTATTTATATTTGCAATTAGTATTTCACTTTTAACGTATAAATATTGGTTTGCTTTTATATTTTAAATTCTTTGTATTAAATAGTGAAAACCGTTTAAATGAGAAACAATAATATGTCTAATGCTATTAACCTTTATTATTTTTAATAACAGTAAGTATATTTACGCAATAATTAAAAGATCATGCGTAGATGGATGGGAAATGTATAGCCATTTATATTATGTACACTCTGGTGCAATGTAGGCTTCCCTTAAATAAGAAAACATATCTTAACTTAATAATTTTTTTTCCAAATTTCTAAATCCTTGAATTCCAAAAGTCTCTATTTTTCAAATTTCCCAAATTTAAATATCTCCAAATTTCTAGATTCCCAAATTCATAGACCACCTAACATGTATGTCCCACATTTCTACATCCCCAATTCCTAGACCTCGAAATACTTATGCCTTCAAATTCCTACGTCCCTAAATTCCTGCAACCCTACATTTCTAAGACCCACAAATACCTATGTTTTCAAATTCGTACGTCTCCCGATTTCTACTCCCTCAAATATCAACATTCTCAAATTCGTATGTTGCTAAATTTCTACAACCCCAAATTTCGAAATGCCTAAATACATATATCTCCAAATTCCCATACCCCAAATTTTTAAATATTCAAATACCTATGTCCCCCAATTCTTAGATTTTAAATCTTTGACTCGTTTTCACGTACCCAACTAATAATGTATATTCCAACATTTTTAAAATAGCGAGTTTTTAGCTTGCTACGTTCTGAAATTCTAAACTTCCAATATTACTTTGTCCCAAAATACCTAGATCCCAAATCACAGGATTCATAAATTTTTATATCCCCAAATTGCTGCATTGCCAAATCCTTAGATTCTCATATTTTTTGGATATCCAAATGTTCCCTTTCTAACTTCCGAATTTTCAAAATTCCTAAATTCTTAACCAATCTCGGAATCTTCAATTCCTTAAAAATTTCGAAAAATTAACAAGTAAGCGGCCTCTCTTTGTCTACCATATTTCCTCTAGGGAAGCCAGATTTGCTCTTGACTGTACATGTGTTGTGTAAGTACTCTCTGAGCGAATGAACAATTGAAGATCAATGATGCGATCTTAGAACGAGGCATATAACATTACAAGATTCCATTGAAAGTTAACATTTTTTAAGCGACTCGTGTGAATTCCATCAAGAGAAGCTTTGCAGCAATTAGTAAATGCCATTAATTCATCAAATGAGGAAGCTGAACTCTCCGTTGCGTAATGATTTTATGAATTTGATTTAATTAAACTATTGAAGTACTGCACTACGTAATTTTCTAATAATCCAACATATTTTGCTTACCAAAATTAGAGAAATTCAGCTACTCAATATTAAAAATGATATATCTTTAATTTACCTTTTTTTGTATCTTATATGATTTTATCATTGATATGATCATTTTTAATGAATATCATTCTCTGAACATATCTTCATTCTTACTGCCACTTTAATCACATTTATTGCAAATTTTAAATTTTCATTTTTATTTTGGAGTGACGTAACTTCCTTTGTCAGTAGAAATTGATGTTGGGACATTTAGGGATATAAGAATTCAGGAATTTAGGAATTTTGTGATATCAGGATTTTGAGATGTAGGACTTTGAAACATAGGGACTTTGGAATATTTCGCAATGTAGGGATTTTAGAATATAGACATTTTGGGGTATATGATTTTGGCTTATTTGTATTGTAGGCATCAAAACCTACTAAATGATAAACAGAAAAGCCAATAATTGTGTATATCCCAAAGGAAAGTTCAACCAAATTAAATAACAAATATGTTAAATAATATATTATACATGTAAATAAATCTAAAATACGTTTAAAGGAACAGAATGAAATTTATTTTACCTGCGTAGTATATAAGATAAGGTAAATAACATACACATAAGATAAATTTAGCTCATCGCTAAACTGATAACCCAGTTACGCCCATAGAATACAAATACTTATGCAACTTACTGTACGTGCAATTTCTGCGAGATCAATCAAACCACAATCTATTTTAAATTCTTTCGTTTGCATTGATCTGTTCGTTCTTGAAATTCCTTTTGCAATGAAATTCTCTAAAACAGACTCTAACAGAGTAAAATCGACTGAAATCGTGATCAAACGCAATCGACGTTATTTGCTGTCATAAACACGAAGAAAGGGCTTGGTCCATGAAATGTTACAATGTATCGATTTATTGATACGTGATACCAGCGTGGATTTTGATGACTTTTTGATTAATTTGCGACATACGTATAATGGAAAAAGTAATAAAAATCTGTATTGGAACATCGACCACTATTAAAAAATTCAAATATAATGCTACTGTCGTCACGAGTACGAATACTTGATCCATGAAATGTTACACTGTATCGACCTACCGACACATAACAGTACTTTCATATACATACCAGGATTTTCTCGAATATTTCAAACTGTTCAAATTCATTTTCCTCGAAAATAAAGCTGCATATGAAAAAATGCTATTGCACATTTTCGACTGTTCGTTTATTTGTAACAGTGATAAAAAACAGTGTTAAACAAAGAATGGAATAACGTCGAAAATTAGTTTTTGACCGAGGCTGGTCCCGATAGGAAACATCTCTCCAAACAGTAAATTCATTTATACCGCTATTCTCATTTTCATCATTTCCTTGTATTTCATTATCGCTGGATTTGTTGCACATGTGTCACTATCAGAATCACTAGGATAAATATTTCTAGTGGTTCTATACTCACTTTCTATATCAAAGTCACCGTTCGAAGATTCCAAATTCGTCACCCGTTTCAATTCCAGGTAGCTTATTTCGGTAACTTTCTCTTCGCCATTTTAGAATATTATTTTCCAAACATTTTACAAAGCGTAGGTGGTTAAATGCTTAAACACTTTATAAAATATTCCTATGTACTTCCGAAGCTTGTTGACTTGGTTTATTATATAAGGATATTAAAATAAAATCTAAGTCTATAGCAGTCGAATTAAATATGTTTATATATGTTATGTTGCCGAGGAACGGCAACTACCTTTTCCTCTACCGCTTTTTAACAAATGAAGCTCCTCGGTGGAGGACGTACGTGACCCAGGTCAAGGTGGTCCGTTAGTCACGCATCCATAAAATTATCAACAGGCTGGACCACTTCTCAGGCCCTAAGGGCGCGTCCACATTATTCCAGTAATCGCTGTCAGTAGTTTTGCCAATAGGTAATCGAATTTTTGCATTTCTTGCTTTGTCTGTGTCTGGTCTGTCGATGGAGAAAGTAGGCAAGAAAGGAAAGAAACCATTTAATTTTAGGACTTTTGAGAATTTGGAGCTGTAGAAAGGGATGTGGGAATTTAGAAATTTGGCAATTCGGGGATTTAGAAATTTGGAAAAGCGATTTTGCGGTATAAACATTTGAGAATGTAGGGGATCTGAGGGTAGAGAATTTGGGGATGTAGGTATTTGAGGATTTTGGAAAGGAAATGACTTCCTTCCCTTCTTGCCTTCTTTTTCCAACGATAGATCTGGTATAGGCAAAAGAAGGAACGTAAAAATTCAACTATCGTAAGAGCGAGCGATGGGATTTATGGTCGACGTGACGATGACCATAATTGCCTTCGATTGCCCCATTATAAACACAAACGAAAACGAAAGTTAAGTGTCGCGGCGAGGATGGTTACGGAACCATATGAAGCCTGGCCATCTTGACCCTGGCAGACAACGGTTAGGTTTTTTAAAAAAGTGGGGATTCGTTCCCCATAAAACCATTGGTAAAGCACAGGGACAACACATTACGATTTCCAGTTCTGAGTCAGTGAGGAAGAGAGTAGTCCAACGATAATATTAAACGTATTTTAAAAATTTCAAAATTGTTCTATTCTGTGTGACGTCCATCCTTACACTACTGACAAGGCTACGCCAGTTATTGACATAATGTAGACTCTCCCTAAAATACTGCAAAAGAACAAAGTGCAGCATACGTAATGATAAAAAAGTTTTTATGGCTGAGAACAGACAAAGGATTAAATTAAACCCATATCCCAATATCGATTTATTCCGTAGATTCACCTTCTGTTCTGTTGTACCAGATCGAAAACGTCCTGTACAGCGTTAAAGACATTGTAATGCATCGTAAGGATGGTAAGTTGAAAGAGCTGACGTAACCTGCAATATCGTTCATCCAACGGAACTTAGGCCAGAGGGTTAGCCTGATCTTATGCACTTCAGTCTGATAAACTGGATTACGGTTTCCTCTATCCCACGCCCTTCACTTTCGTTCCATTGCTTTCTGCACGGTCTTCTCTTCCATTTTAGGTTAGGTTGTAGCCTCGCCTCTACACGACTACGTATTATCTTCTTGTGCATTGTATCGCGTAAACCGGGATCAAACTCTATACATTCAAGATACTACGTTGTCCCCAACTTTACGACCCTGCGGACGTCGAAAGCGTCGTTTATTGAAGATTGCAGTAACACACCAGCCTTACGAGGATAAATCTATCGAGTAAGAGCATCGATACGGACGCTATATTTTTCGATATACATTTTTAACGTTCGAGTTGTTTGGGACGTAGTGCGGAGATCTGCGCGTACACTAAAGTGGATGTTAGGATTTATAGAAAAACGTGGTAGTATATGGACCAATGGTTATGCGAGCATTGAAATTTATTGAGGGTGAATTTTGTGGATTGTTGGGCAGTTTTGCTGTTTATATAGTTTTGATATATGTGACAGGGAAATTTTTAGAGAAAGATGTATTTTTCAAGTATTTGAAGTGACAAACTTGGAAATTTGGCAGTTTTCAAATTTACTTTGTATGTTTTGCAATTTGGGAGCTTTTGAGAGTGGAAAGTTTGGTATGTTTAAAGGTTACTTTACAAATTTAGATATTTTAGGTAGGTGGAAATTTAGTAATTTTTAAGTTCTCAAGTCCATTTTAGGAATTTAAAAATTTGGGGGTTTTAGGGAATTGAAAATTTGGTATTTTTAAAGGTAATCTTAGAAATTTAAGAGTTTGAGGATTTAGAGGTTTACGAATCTGAACATTTGAATAGTGGAACTCAAACATTTAAAAATTTTTAAAAAATTTGAGTACTTGACTATCTTAAAATTTGAGAGTATGAATATTGCTAAAATTTGATGGTTTCAAAATTTGAACATCCAAAAATTTAATCGTATTAAAATTCGAAAAGCCCAGTCTTATATTTGAAAATTTCAAAACATCAACATTTGAAAATTTATAAAATATAAAAATTGGCAAAACAACTTCTTAAATATCGAAATTAAAAATTGTTCAATATTTCAAGTTAACATTGCGACCTATTGTGGTAGTAGAATGGGTATATGATTCCCACATATAATGCGAATAATTATTCAACTTTTGAATATGCTGGAGTCTACCGTTCAGAGATTAAGAAATTCAATGAACCAAAGCTTGTAAGAACTGTACCATTGTTGAATCATAACTGTTCATTGGTTACTTCAGCTTGCATGTGTGCTCTTTCATTTATTCGGAACTACGTAATTCCACATCCCGTATGCTTTGTACTGCGAGTAGCCAGGTACGTGCCAGTAGAGGCATTTACAGCCCTTTGACGGGCCATCCTTTAACGTCGTTTCTGCGTTTACGTTTCTGCGAACGAACAAACGAGTATCGCAGAGCAATTTGCCTTTTCACCCACGGTATATTTACCTGTGAAGTTTCCATGTAACTGCTACGATTTCCCTCGTTTCCCTATGTACGAAGGATAAACAACATTTTTACGTTCGATAAAAGGTATTAGGAAATATACGGTTTCAGTTACAATATACTAGTCACATGATTCTAGAAAATATAGGATAGAGATTACGAGATATTAGGAAATGTATATTTATCAGTCATAAGATATTGGAAAATATAAAATATCAATCACAAAGTAGTAGAAAATATACAATACCAGTAACAAGATATTAGAAAATATGTAATATCAATCATAGGATATTGGAAAATATAAAATATTATTCACAAGATAGTAAAAAATATACAATACTAATCACAAGATAATAGAAAGTGTAGAATAGCAATCACAAGATATTAAGAAATGTATAATATCAATAATAAAATGTTAGAAAATGTATAACAGCAATCACGAAATATTAGAAAATATAAAATCATAGGATATAACAAAATATATAGTATGAATCACAGGATACTGAGAAATATACTATACCAATTGCAAGACATTAGAAAATATACAGTACTAATTAAAACTAAATCTACCTGTGTATAATGCACACATAATTTGAAATCGAAAATAAAATATAAAAATAAATAAACAAACGTTAATACAAAAATTAATAATCTTTAACTACTTCCCATATTTTTAGACGAATCTGACTCGTGACGCACTCGCAGATCAATTTGTGATAAATCTTACCTGAATCTTTAATACGCTTTTACTTGAAGTTTAAATCCAATTATAGTTTGCATACTCAAGGATCGCTGAATACAAAGGAGATATAACATTTTCCGTTCCTTTATTCGTTTTAATATTTTAACTGTTAGTTCTGACTGACGCATCTGAAAAATCAATAGATATAACTAGACATAAATTAGAAATAACATTTTAACTTTCTTTATTTGTTTTAATATTGTAGCTGTGATTAGTTGATTCTGATTGACGCACCTGACAAATAAATCATAGTGCAAGGGGTTAATATGTCGTACAGCAAGAAATTAGCAATGATAGTAAGCGTGTAGTGCAATTTTTTAAGTTAGCAACGTGTAAGAACTTTATCATGTCCCTTGATACCTCAGTTTAATTACGATCATAAATTAAAATAATTGATCTGCGTTTTTTATGATATAATAAAAAATACCCCCAAATTTTGAGGGTAGACTCGCGAGACATCCTTTTGCTTTATAGATTTTGGCGGTAATCTGCTGACAGGAACCTGTCGTCATTACCATCGAACGTCGTCGAATCGATAAAAATCCATGTTATAGTCATTTTTGACATATAGAATTGACTGGAACCACGTTAGAAGCTCTATAACTCATCGTTGATGACAATACTTGGTCATCATTGACGTCAGTCGTCGTGACATCACGAATAATCGTGTTTGGTATCGTTTTCGATAGTTTCATACACGTTTAATCATTTGGAACGACTTTAAACTCTACATCTCATTCTTGATCTACCTACATGTTTACAGTAGCCACTCTAAATTGCACATTCGAATTCGCGTGAGGCACTTGGTCTGCAGACCCTCTGGTCTATCAACATACACAGATTTTTCAACTATTGAAACTCTGTAAGAAATGCATAGAGAGTATCAGAACGCAAATATCGATCGTGGACGATTGAAAAGGCGAAGTTGAACTTGCAGAAGTTTTGCAAGTGGATAAAAATCGCTGAATAACAGTTCGAAAGACAGAAATCGTGACATTTTATTAGATTAAAGCACGCCGGCCCTTTTCGCCTCGGTAAGCCAAGTATCTAACTTGAACGAAAAGTTTGTTACGCCATCCTGTTGGATTAAATTGGTATGTAGATCTGTATTAAATTTATTTCTATGTGGGCAATACCTTTTGTTGAAGTCAAATGGCGTGTGGGATTGAAATAAACTGGGCCGGATGAATGTGTTTTAACTTTTAGTAGATAATACTGTAGCAGTCTATTACAATAGTTGCATGTGGTCAGAATAACTTGAGAAATTCATTACATGGTAATGTAGGTATGCTATAATTTGGTATTGTACAGGATGTCCCTGTGTTGATGGTACAAACAAGAAAGAATTAATTCTATATGCAAGAGCTAGAAAAAAATATAAAACAACATGTTTTGCATGCAGCTTCATTTTCGAGAAAATTAAAGCTGGAGACTTTTGTAAGATCATTTGTTTATGAAAAGAAGGATGACAATTTTAACGATTTTTTTATTAATTCAGTAGTTAGCGAATGTTGTAATGTTATTATTAATTAATGTACTTTATAATAGTACCTGAGTGTGTCACACTTTCGAATAAATTTAGTACAGTACACATTTGTATATTAATAATCATGAAGAGTAACGACGAATAATTTAATGGTATATAAACCTGCGTTGAATTTTTATTGTTTTAAAATCATATTATTTAATACTAATTTTACGTAGCAAAGAATTTATTGCAACATGGTTAGATTTATTTGAAATGTTATAGTTACTGTTTCATTTAATTTACGTTTTATGACACGTTCTGAAAATATTATTTCTCATAGCCTTAAATCGTTGAATCTCATCTACAGGGTCTCAAAGTTTTTTAAGAACACTGACACTTTCAAAGAACTAATTAGACCTATTAATGAGAGCCAACTAATTAGACCTATTTTAGAGTACGGAAGTATAATCTGGTCTCCGTATTATGACTCTCACATTAATGATATTGAATGCGTCCAGCACAAATTTTGAAGGCTTGCTGCCAAGCGTAGTGGTTGTTTCATGCCGTTTAATTCTCACGACTACGATTTAATTCTTAATAATCTAAACCTTCAAACACTACACAATAGAAGAAAAATGCTCGACGTTATATTCTTTTGTAAAATAATGAAAGGTATGGTATCCTGCACCATGATAATCCAGCTTTTCTCTTTGAATATACCCTCAACTTGCCTAAGAAACTGCACCTTAATTCGTACTGAACATCGTACTAATTACGGTTATTTCAGTTGCATAAATCGAATCGAAAGTTATATTAATTCAATTTATTATAATATTGTTATATTCAGAAACTCTGTAGCATCTTTAAAATACTCGTTAGCCGACTTTCTTTAATTCTTAATTACGTGTATTTTCGTGTTTATATGCAACATGTAAGTTTCATATGTTATATTTTATATCGTGTTACATTGTATTCCTTCTCTTCATCGCTTTCTCGATTTAAACTTTCAAAATGACGTTATTTTTTTTTACATCTTTTCACATAGAGAATTGCCACAACTTTTGGAACTCCCTATATTATTCAAATCCTCATTGATTCTTATTAAAATTTCGAGCATTTATTGTAATGTTTTTAAATGAAATAAAAAACCTTCCAGAAGAAAGTAACGTTGTCATTTTAGGAGAAAAAATATTTTCAACATATTTTTAACATGAAACATCAACTAGATATTTTAGGAAATTTTGTTGCACGTTCAATATTGAACTTAGAATGTCAACTTAAATGGGACACCCTATATATAACGTAGGGCTTCGTCCTTTATTTGAGAAGACAGTAAATGTTACCTGTAACAAAAATACAGAAATTGAATTAAAAACAAATGGAGCAATAATTGTTAAATATTAAATATTATTATAATATTTTTCACAAGTTGTCAAAATAAAATCGTTTAATTAATTGTACTCATAGAAATAATAGGATGTTATTGATTTCTTAATTGTAGGATCTTATTTAATTTTTAATTACAAGGTCTTAAATCTTCATTATGTTATACATAATTAAGTATAATTATGTATTTTTGTACTGATACACGACATGTAAGATTCATATATTATATTTTGTATTCCATAAAATTGTATTTCTTCTCTTTGTCTTTTTTCTTTATTTAAACTTGAATTTGTGTCTTATTTGCTGCAAGTAATTGTAGGATTGTAAAGTATGTTAAATACCATTTTATTTTAGTATAAATAGGATTGTTCCGTAAATGAATAAAATAAAATCATGGCTTGTGTACTTGCAGCTACCATGGAAACTATTATATAATACAACGGAATTGACCACTTGTGGGTTTTCAGTCAATGGAATATGTTCTGTGTTCGACCGATGTTTTATGGTATCGTTCACGTGACACCGTAGATTTCACTCGAGGGAACAAAAGCCCTGACGAAATTAAATAATTATCGTATAATCACAATGAAATGTGCGACAATGTGCATCCATTGTTTCATTAACCGCGTTGATGCAGCAAGATAATTATTCTACGTGAGAAATGAGCAATAAGAGACAGTAAAATAATAACGATATGAATGAATTAGGTATTGTTATCGTTTTCCCTTTCTTATGCTCTACTTCTTTTATCTGATTTTCTGACTATGGCAATACCATTAAGTAAACTGTTTATTTAATTATATTTATTCATACTTTTGCGTTATCAGACCATTTTAATTGGTATATTTTTCATAATTTTCTTAATTTATTTTAAATCTCTTGCATTTTTCAGAAATTGTGTTTGAATGTTTATATGTTACGTGTTGTATAACAGTTTCTTAATTTAAAAAGTTTAGAAGTAGAAATTTTTGTAATTCTGTATTTTCAAATTTTTGAATTACCAATTATTCATATTTCTAAATTAAAAATATGAAAGTTTTAGAACTTACAGATTCCTATCTTTCTAAATTTTCATCTTCCCAATTTTCTAACATTATCAAATTTGTAAATTTTTTAATTTGAACAATTTGTATTTTTACGTGTTTGAATCTCAGATTTTTAAACAAGTTTTAAATTTTGAAGTTTCGAAAGTGCGAATTAAAAAAATTTATACATATATTAGAAAATTGAGTAATTCAGTATTTCTATATCTCTGAATTGCTGAATTTGCCCATTTCTAAATTTCTTCAAAATTGTTAAACCCCCAAATTAAAAATTCAAAACATAGAAAAGTTAAAATTTCGGTATTTCTAAATTTTTTAAACACATTCCTAAATTTAAAAATTTAATAATTACAGAATTTTCAAATTCGCAAATTTGAAAATTAAATACTTCGATATTTCTAATTTCTAAATTTCTAAATAAACTTTCTCCGTAGACAATTCTCAGATTCCAGCTGTAGGACGATTAAATCTAACTCGCCATACTTGTTTCTTTCTTGAAGATTTTGTCTCAACCAAGATTCGTGCTGTCTACTTTTCTTGTCCTTTTTCTTTCAACCTAATACAACTTGTAGCAGCTGTTGCAAGAAGTTTATGTTCTTCATCTTCGCACCACATATTTAAAATACCCAACTTTGTTCATTTATATAGCAGATACAATAAATTGCGAGAACCAAATGTTGTCTTTGCACTTGGAACAAAACTTAAACGCTCCTCAAAATGATTGCTCTTGGTTGAAACAAATTATTTTTACTTACAGTTATAAATTGCTTGCTTCTAGTAACAGTTGGTAACGAAAAGTTTCTCAATACATATTCTTTTGATAAATTCTTTCATGAATATCTAATACTTATATCATAGAGTCACTCTAAACGATTTTACTTCACTTTTATACGTGAAAAAATCATAGAATCGGCACAAAATTTACAATATTAACATATTCACTGTTTTGACGTATCTTTACGTCATTGCGTCAGTTTTTCTAAATTAAATATTAGTTTATTTTATTAACAAAAAAATTATTTATGGGTCATTCCAAGCCAATGGATCACTTTTAAATGTCATCATCTGCGATTTTGCTCTAATTAAAATATGTTGTAGTCCACGTGAAATTAGAAGGGGTTTAAGTCATCATTTTACCGGTTTCGAATTTGTTATGAAATAACAAGGCTTCAAAGTTTGCAATTTTTGCCCATTTTCCCGTAAATAGGCTTCACTTATGAATTTTTTTCTCAGAAACTACTCCGATTTAGCTATAAATATATAATAATTTATTATTTAAATAACTTTAAATAGTTTTTATGTCTTCTTCAATGCAAAGATCATTTCTACCTTTATCTGGTTATGACTGAAATCTTGTAATAATTTTTTGAACCTTCTTACTTTAATAAGTTTGTGGTATTAGTGAAAATATTGCTTATCTACATAAAAAAGAAACAAAAGTTGAAACTGATCTATTTTTTAGAATATTTTCGCACGTCAAATAATGAAATCATCTTTTTGAATTTAATGTGCTTATGTATTTTAATACGAATTGTTTATTAATGCCTATTATATGTTGCGAGGTTCTACATGTGTGGATTTTGTCACGAACAATTTATAAATTATTTATTTCCATTAATAGAATATTTCTGAAAGTTTCAAAATTAACGCTTTGCACTCGATGATACTTTTGCTTGGCAGGCTGCAACTTTAAAAACTTTCTAGCTGAAAAGTTTAATTCTTTTGAAGTTATTATTTCTTTGTTATTAGTTGCTATTATTGTCTGTTATATTTTCTACTTCAAAATAAAACACTTTTTTGATATATGCAATAGGCAGTCCGTTATTTTATATTAAGAATATTATCGAAGGTCTAGAATAGTTTCTTTTTATTATACTTTAAGCTTTAAACTCATATAAGCGCTCTTTTACGTTACTTATATGTCACAAAATTTGTTCGAGTACTATTTATTCTCGAAATTGTTATATTAAATCCATAATAAACTGTATTAAACTGATCAGTCTGAGTCGCATTTCGAGCACAAAGGGTTGAAATGCAAATATTGGATGTTGCGTTCTACAAAGTGCTGAAATACATACTTATAGGTAATGTACGTATATAGATTAAAAAGCGAAATAGCTTTGGTATTGTTTTCTACACGCCATTTAATGCCTCTGTGACGAACGCATCCACAATGGGCCATTTGGCATTGTTCGCGTATGTACCAACAAGAAAAATAACGAGGGAAATGCTTTGATCGTAAAATCTATCCTACGCATTCAAACTGTGAACAAAAATTTAACAATTTATTATACAAAAGCAGTTCGTTTATGGTGTATGATTTTTTTTTAAACTTGTCTCTGCTCGTTAATTAAAATATGGTAAATTGGTTGTGTAATAGAACCACATAAATTGAAACCATTTACCCAAATGTAATTCAGTAATAATGTTATATATTATTAATCAAATACATTTAATTATATTAAATTAAATTATCAAAGTAATTAAATTACTGCTATGTCTGGCATAGCATTTCATTAATTTATCATAGCATTGCATCATTTGTCGTAATTGATAATATGTGATGATTCCATTCGTAAATAATTATGAAGGTTGATTCAGACACCAATGTGTTATACAACGTTCGTAAACCAACATGACCCTTAACATCTTTTCGATTTTAATCAATAATATTAACAATTAATGGTATTTAGTTGTTAAACAGTGTTTGAAATTTCTAAATTTGTGGACATATAAGTTTTCAAATTCTCAAGCTATATAATTTCTAAATTTTCAAATTCACAAACTTTAAATTTCTTAAGTTTCAAGACTCACAAATTTTTAAATTCAGAAATTCTCAAACTTACGAATCCCTAAATTTCCAAATTCTCAAGTTTTCAAATTATCAGATTTCTAAATTTCCAAATTCTCAAATTCCCAAATTTCCAAATTCTTAAACTTTCAAATTCCTAAGTTTCCACATTCTCAGGCTTGCAAATTCCTAAATTTCCAAATTCTCAGATTTTCAAATTTCAAAATTTTCAAATTCTCAAACTTTCAAATTCCTAAATTTCCAAATTCTCAGGCTTGCAAATTCCTAAATTTCCAAATTCTCAGATTTTCAAATTTCAAAATTTCCAAATTCTCAGATTTTCAAATTTCAAAATTTTCAAATTCTCAAACTTTCAAATTCATAAATTTCCAAATTCTCAGGCTTGCAAATTCCTAAATTTCCAAATTCTCAATTTTGCAAATTCCTAAATTTCCAAACTCTCAGGTTTACAAATACCTAAATATCCAAATTCTTAAGCCTTGAAATTCTCAAATTTCAAAATTTCAAAATTCTCAATCTTTCAAATTCCTAAATTTTCAAATTCCCAAATTCCCAAATTTCCAAATTCTCAAACTTTCAAATTGCGAAATTTCCAATTTCTCAAATTTCCAGATTCTCAAATTTCCAGATTCTCAAACTTCCAAATTCCCAAATCATCTAATTCTCAAACCTCAAATCTCAATTTCTCCTAAAAACTTGCTTTTGACTGAACTCTATACATTCCCCAAATTAGCACCTTTTATACATGCAATCGAATTCTCTGTATCAATCGTCATTTTATTTCCCTTGTAAAGCATTACTATAATTTCATTACCTTGCTATTTATTTTGCAATAGACCCACACAACTAACTTCATAGACGCATTCGCAACCATAGATACAGAATTGCAAACCGCTGCTGCGGTGCAACTACGATTTACTGTCTCGCTAATATTTGATTTGATTACGTTTCATATAACAAATTCCGTCAGTATCAGCGACTGACGGACAAGTTGTTGCATAATCGAATTAACGATTATTTCCGACTTGAATGTACTTCGTCCAACTTCGAATGTGTTTCCCTGACATAAATCAAAACTTGCAACTTCCACTTCTGCTTCCAGTATGGTGGTCCTCTGTTCTGTTCATTCCCTTTGTATCTACCCAATGTTGGTACATATGTACAAATGTAACCTGTTCACATAGAGTGTATAGATGTAAGGTTACACCAGGTGGATGTTGAATGTCAGCGGTTTATTCTATGGCGCTGTCTGTTATCTTTCTCTTAGTTTCTGTATAAACCAAACTTCTGAATAGATGACACTGTATCTGGTAGTAATTAGGTGCGTGCTAAATCTCTCGTATTTGCGCAGGGCAAATCTACGGCGAAGTAAGATATTGCTTGTTGAAGACGATCGTAGAGAAAATATATCGGAGCTAACCGTGTTAGGCATTGTAGTTTGCAAGTGAGATGAGGATATAGGATGTACTGGCAAGATTTGCTACTTTCTGAATTTTCGGAATATTAAAAATCAATATAATGACGTAAAAATAATATTGTCTGAAAATTGTGTAGTGATGCAAACGTGATATAAAGGACAAGTTATATGATAATGTTAAAATAGTATGATAACGTAAAAATAGTATGATGATACAAAAACGGTATGTTGACGCGAAAATAGTATGGTGACGTAAAAACAGCATGATTATACGAAAACGATATGATGACGAAAAATGATATTATAGTGAAAAAATGATATGATTACAGAAATATAGCGTGACAATCCAAAAATGATATGACCTAATGACAGAAGTATAGTATGACGAAGTAACAATGATATGATAACGCAAAAATTGTATGATGACGTAAAAATAGCTCGATGACGAAAAATTAGTATGATGGCACAAGAACGGTATGATTACGCAGAAACGTTATGATGATGCAAATCATATGACACTCCAGAAATGATAAGACGATACAAAATTAATATGGTAATATAGTAATAAACAATATAGTAATCAGCACAAATTTGGGAATCATATAATTCAACGAAGTATATCTGAATTTCTTTTCCTCCTTCTTTTCATTTTAATTTATTCAAATTTTATATACTTATAATTCATGCATTTTGTTTTTAAATACACCATTAACCTGCTACGTTTATTTTCATTGCAGGTATGTCAAATATTATTGTACAACCAATTAAATTATCAACTAGTCTAACGATACGCAAAAAGATGGTGAGTATTTGCAAAATTATTTTTGTTTTTTATTTCTTGTGTAAAAACTGTTAATATTCAATGTAATAGCGTTTATTGCTTTGTTCGCTCAAATAATTTATTATACTGGATAATTCTTCATTTGCAATATATATTTTATGCTTGGATTTAAGTACGCGTTCTAAAAGTAAGAGAATTGAACAGGAATTTTTATGACAGAAAAAATCCTTACACAGAATAGCTTTCACGATTCAACGATTTATGAATATAAAAGAAATAACTGCGATGAGAAATAGATCAACGTAAAACGAAATTTTATTTCGAACACTAAATAGACTATCTTATTTCAAATTGTTCGAGCAAGCATAAAACCGAAATGGTTTATCTACTACAATACATTTGTAAAAATGTATTTTAAAACAACGAGACCTTTTATTTATCTTCATTTATTTTCAATTTATCTGCAATACTGCATGTTTAATAAAACGCAGAAACTGTGCAGTATTCATAAAAATATGTACTTACAGCTTTTTTTATATCGAGCTTTTGATCTAAAACCGTAAAACGGTTTATAAAGGTATTTATTTTTGTGTGGACAATCTGTAGCTCTTTGGTTGTGCATTATTTTAGCATTTCCTTAAATATTAAATTATTAAATTTAACTAACTTTAGATTAATAAATTTAAATTAGATAATTTATTTAATTAGAATCTTTTATTTTTAACTGATAGTCGAAATAAAAAGATTGACCTAAAAGTTTTCATTTATTTTTTAGAAGCTTCTTTTACGACGAAGGTAAATTATTTCTAGAAATCGTGACAAACTTCTGAAATACCTTATATTGGCATAGCCAAGCGTTAAAAAGTATGAGTCTACATTCTTCGTTTGTAACATCGTGGATTAAGCAATACGTATTCTTTAGTAAATGAAATCCGGCGTTCTTTTTTCCATTACCGTGGCCTGTGAGAAAATTCTTTACCTAACTCACTCATTATTTATGGTGGTATGATCCAAAGCTGACTACAGTCTGCAAAGAGAATCCCTCCACTTTGTGTCTATTCCCTTTACGCAAGTTATAATCCGCGTACAACATCAAGAACATAGGCTTACTCTGCACTTTTCACAATAAAAGAGATATTTTTTTCGTGCAATATACGTCGAAATGTGCCTCGCACATCAGCAGTACTGCAGAAAAGCATTGTTGCTGACACATTAATCTTCCCCGGAGATTAATGAGGTTACTATTTACTTGTAATTTATTTTATTAGTAGAGGAAGTTATATTTGGAACATTAGTTTCTTTATGACGAATGGAAATTTCGGCAAAGCACGGCAGCAAACTGCATAACATCACAAGAAAACTTAGGCTAGAAGTCAAATTTAACATCACAAGAATTAGGTTGCTGAATTAGTTGATTTGCAAACATCAAAAGTCTGACACAATTTGATGACATAGAAGTACTACAAATCAGTGCTTATGAAACATCAATTTGATGCTTAAAGTTTGTTGAAAACGATTATGTAAACTTTTCAGAATATTTTTTAGCATGAATTGGCTGGTTGCAGATCTCATCGATTACTCTGTACAATGTACAGCAAGATCTAACAATTAACAATTTTATTCTAAATACATTAACGAAACGTTTGAATGGTCATTTTCAACAAATGCAAAGCTTTGAATTGATGTAATACAAGTGTTACTCTTCGACAGTTTTATGTCATCAAATTATTTCACATTTTAGATGTTCCAAAATCATTGCTATATATATATGACAGCCATCTTGCATTTAAAATATTACTGAAACGTTTGCATAATCATTTTCGTTGAACCTTAACTTTCAAATTGATATAACATACGCGATATTTTATAGTACTTTTTATGTTACTAAATCTTGTCAGACTTTCGATGTTTCAAAATTGTACACTTAATGTGCCAGGACGTAACGCAAAGGTTTCTTAACAAGTATTTTTAAGAAACATATTAATGAACGGTTTACTAATTAAATTTATTTTCACTTATGCTTCAAATTGACACAGCATAAATAATATTTTTAACTACTTTTATGTCAACAATTTGTGTCAGATTTTCTACTTCGAAATCAAACATTGTTTTCTGTAATCGGCAGTCCGTTATTTTATATTAAGAATATTATCGAAGGGTTTATATAATCTTTATTATTCTTTAAGCTTCGATTTCATGTGACATAAATATTATTTGAGCAGTTTGTTTTGAAAGTGACGCAAATCTATTTGGGTATAAAGCAAAATCTTAAAAAAGACTATTGATCAATAAACATATATACAAAGAATTTCTCTATTAGTGCTGACCAGTATTTTTAAACTTATTGAAATGTAAATTCTTAAATATCTCGCAATAATAAAACCTGGACTTGCACCACTTTTAAAATAAACAGCTCATTTTACTTCCGTGTCATCAAAGTTTGACTTTTTATTTTCGAAATCGGTCACTTTATATGCAGTAATCTTAGATATCATGTTGAGTGACACGGAAAAAAAGTTTGTCAGTAATCATCGATAACAACCAAGGAAATTGAGATCGTAATAGCAATTTTATACCGTTTCAAGTGCTCACCAACGCTTGGCGTCGCAATGAGGAACGAGCTCTTTGAAATTCTCAGTGGAATATTGGAGAACTCGTAAAGTTCAGCGTAGAATCAGTGAATCCACCACGTTTAAAGCGAAATTTTTGTGCCGTTGTTAAAAGCACGGTTCCAGATGTTAAGTCTTCTTTACGATTGAACAATTAGTATTCCCCGATACTACAATCCTTTATTTACCGATGAAAAAAGTTAGAACTGGTTTAGGGAAATTGTAAGAGAACTATTCGCCATTGGATAGTGAAAATAGGTAAATGAAAAAATTATGTTGAAGCTTCGAAAAAAGCTCAATTAATTATTGACGAATTTTTCTATCGATTTCTAAAAATATCCACCACATTTATATTATTCAGTGTTTCGAAATTTCGGATTGTCCAGTTAAGAAAAAAAATATTTAATTTATAATTGGTAGGTAAATAACTTTTAATTTATAATCAAACTGACAGTTCTAATTTCCAGTTTGAAAATTAAAGTTTAATTTTTCATTTAAACTTGCTGAATTAAAGATTGAAACTTTAATTTGACGGAGGACTCTTTTTATTATCGATTAACTTTCGATAGTTAATTAAAATTTCTTGCAATATACGAATAAAGATTTTTCTTCTTTCGCGTATTTATAATTAAAAATAAAAGTTTATATTTTAATTGAATTTCGTATAAGTAAATATTAATTTTAATACTATATTGTAGTTTCTCTAAACGCAGAATACAATTTAATTTTTTATTAAAAATCGTGTCAAATACAATTCATACGTTTAAAACTCATCGTTCAATAATTGATTACACGATTACATGTTGACGCACATAATGATGCAGTTTATATATTGTTTAATTTATCATTGTTTCGTGTGTACACTGAAAGCCACAACACGATTTCACGCGAAACCAACGTTATTCATTCTTCTTGAATCTTACGTGATCAAGAATGTACTTAGATTCAATTTAATCCATTTTGCGATCACGCTTTTACTAAAGTTTCGTTGACGGTTACAAGTTACGAGACACTTCCGTTGACAAAGTTTAAATCGAATAAGAAACTTGCGAAGTACTAATTAACGACGTTTATACCGTACTTCAAGATTTTACTGCACAATCTTCTCCGAAAAATATTATTATGATTAAATCTTCGTAAACTGCAATGTGTATGGATGACATACAGTAAAAGTAAACGAAATACTGATTTAATTTTTTCCACCGATAAAAATGTATGTTTGCAAACAGTAATTGCAGAATAAAATTCTTTTAACGTTTCAAAACTGACTTCATAAAAGTTCATCAAAAGTCTGTCATTTCATGAGTTTGATTGTTCTACATAATATTATAAAATTAAAGGAACACATTTTTCTATAACAAAATAGGTAAAATTAGTAGATAATAAGTAATTTGTTTACAAAATAGTTGCAATGAAATACGAGTGTTGTAGTACGAATTTAAAACTGGCGATTAGTGTTCTACGATATTGTTAGTGTTTTAGAACTATTACATTTGCAGTTATCTATTGATTTTATGAAAGATCTGAAATTTCTATAAGCAATTTAATTAATCAGTTGAATTATTCAAAAAAAGACAGGAATCATGAAAGATTCTTCCCGATTTTACTTCTTGATTTTAGACTGTTAACCTTTATACGACCAAACTTCGTTTTGAGAAATAATTTGTTATTTTTTAACTTTTTTTTGCATAATCATTTTATAGATGGTATACAACAATTCTAAATGTCGAAATCTATTAGGAGTCTCAGAGTCTGGTTCTGGAATCGTTCTTCAGATACATAATTTATTTATATATAACAAAATACGAGTAGTATTGGTTAGGCCAAATATTCAGTACTGAGAATGTTTCAGAAATCGATTCATAGTTTGACACGATTTTAAAGATAGACGAAACGAAATTTGTTGAAAGAAAATACAATCTTGTCAGAAAAGTAGACGTCGGTGGGTGTTGGATGGTCGACACTAACACAAGAATCTGTTATATGATAATAATCGAGAATCGTGTGGTGTTTACTATACTACCAGTTATAATGGAACACGTTAACGTCACTAGTGAGATTCACACGAACCGTTTCAAAAGTTACACAGAACTCAATGCAGAAGGCTATATACATAAGAGTGTTAATCACAGTAAAGAGTTCGTAGGCAAGTATAATTTACTTTGAATCTGAGTTAGATTGCGGCCAAATTTTGATGAAACTTTAACTAAATGAAATTGAATAAATGTTAGCTAGCAACGGTTGCGCATACTCAGAAAACGGAATCATACCGAAATCCTGCAAAAGGCTGTATGAGCGGAAGAGGACATTTTCACGACAACGAATTGACACTTTGACTGTGCGAATATTTATGGCAGCAATTTTGTCGCCGAAATAATATTGAACTAATGGCATTTTTAATAGGCGCGATCCGAACACAATATGTGTTTTTTCAAATAATAAAATTCACCTAGTTATCGCATCAAACAGTACTCCAAAATTACCAAATTTTAACAACATATAATTTTTGAACCGATGGATTCAGATATTCGAAATCATTATATTTCGTCTATATTTATTAAATACTATCATTATGCAGGAAAAGTTCAGAAGAATTAGTGCCCTCAGACGAAGTTTAACGCTTTAAAGTATGTAAGTGATATAACGGTAATAATTTTCCCGCCTAGTTTACATGGTAAGTAATACTTGATTGTTGTTACTAAAAAGGTGTAGTTTGGTGTGTGCATTTCTGTGTACGTTGCTTCATTTAACGATACATAGTACCATAAACTTTATTGCTAAGGCGTAAAACGAATTACTAACGAAGATAAGAGGCTGACTGTAATGAGTGTAAAAGTTACTACTGGTGTTCTAAATACTTAACGTACTTGGAGGCACTCGACTTTATTTGGTACTACGTTCATTTCTCATTAAATCAGCTTGAAACTGAATAAAACCCCTCTCAAGGTATCATTCTATAATAATATGTATAAATAGATAATTTTGAAATTTCGGAGTCTATTCATTGTCAGTTTCATTAGGTATCTCTGTTTTGAGGAGTATTTTTATTTACACTTTTACAAAATTTTATAGGAAATCTATAGATCAGTTTTGCAACTAATGAATTATAAGCATCGTCAAATTCTTGCATTTAACTGCAATCTTCAATTTCTTTTTTTTTTCTCTCGTTTTTCCTTTTCTCGTTTTTCAATTTCTCAACTTTCCCATTTTTTCATAATGCAGTTTTTCAGTTGTTCAATATTTCAATCATTCAGTTCTTCAATTTCTCAAATTTACAATTATTCAATTTTCATATTTTTCAATTTTTCAATTTTTCAATTTTTCAATTTTTCAATTTTTCAATTTTTCAATTTTTCAATTTTTCAATTTTTCAATTTTTCAATTTTTCAATTTTTCAATTTTTCAATTTTTCAATTTTTCAATTTTTCACTTTTTCACTTTTCCAATCTCTCCATTACTCAAATTTTAAGCTTGAAAATGTAGAAATTAAAAAATTTAGCGTTTCAAATAGGAAAATTCAATATTCAGTTGTGTTTAAATACTAAATCCGAAAATTCGTACTATCTTTCTAATCTTCTCCATTCACATGTTACATAAAATCATAAACCATCATGTTGGCGCAGGGTGAAAATAAAAAGGCTTTCGTTTCGTGGAAAGATTATAATATATTTTCACTATACTGTGATAATGTCATACTTAATACAAATGAATAATGAACTGATGCTAATACAAAAATATCCTTATGCACCATGCGCTACAACGCATTGCGATCAACTGGAACGCCACACAACGGCGGGCCCCAACAACTAACGTAGCGTGCCCACGCACGAATTATAACATCTACAATCCCCCACTTTATAATTCGGTAGCGGGTAAGAGTCTCAGCCCCTTAACTGCTTCTGAATGTAGAGTCTTGCTTAAACCCTTTGTCAGTATGTCTGCCTTATTGCTGGTAGATGCGACATACTTCAAGCAAACAATGCCATCGTCAATAGTTCTTCTCACATAATGGTATGCGACATCAATATGTTTAGTTTTTGACCTTTCTATACGATTGTTGGCGAAATCAATTGCTGCTCTATTGTCACACCAGATGGTGTACGGCAATTTCATCCAGTCTTCCAAATTTAAATCTTCAATGAACGACTTCGCCCATTTGGCTTCTTTTGCAGCCAATGATAAGGCCACGTATTCCGCTTCCATGGTGGATGTCGCTATGCATTTTTGCTTGGACGCCCTCCAATCCACCAAATTCCCTGCAACAGTAACGACTGTGCCGCTGAAAGATCGTCTGTCATCAACATCTCCTGCCCAATCAGCATCCGTCCATACTTCTAAAATGGCCGGTCCCTTTCTGTATTTTAATCCTAAATCAGAGGTTTTACTTAAATATCTTAGTATTCTCTTTGCTTCTGTCCAATGTACTCTGCCTGGATTAGAGGTAAATTGCGCTAATTTTGTTACCGCGTAAGCAATGTCTGGTCTGGTATTCCGTGCCACATACATGAGCGAACCTATCAATTCGCGATAAGGTATGTTTACCATCTCTTCTTTTTCCCTTTCACTAGCAGGGCAATCTTCTTTAGTCAACTTGATTCCCGGTTCAAGTGGTGTATAAGCTGGACGACAATCCAACATTCCATATTCTTGTATTAAAGACTGAATATAGGCCCTTTGGTTCAATGAAATTGTATCCTCCTCTTGGTACACTCTGATTCCCAAGTAAAACGAAATTCGTCCTAGGTCTCGCACTTCGTATTGCTGGCTTATCCTGGTGACTATCTTATCCAGTGCATTCTCGTCCTTGGCGAACACTAAAATGTCGTCAACGTATATAACTACGAATGTGCAGAAATCAAATTTGTATAAACAACCACACGACGATTGTCTCACGAATCCAATCTTACGAAGATACGAATCTAACTCATCGTTCCAATTATGACCACTCTGTTTAAGGCCATAGATAGGTCTTTGAAGTCTTACTATTCTTGTTTTCTCACCCCCACTAACCGTTTGAACTCTCATGTAAATTTCTTCTTTGAGACTTCCATTTAGATACGCACACTTAACATCGATGTGCCGGTTTTTCCATCCATAAATTATTGAAAATGCCAATAAATACCTCACCACTCCAAAACTGGCGACTGGAGCATAAGTTTTGTCGTAATCGACACCTTGTTTTTGTCCAAAACCCTGGGCTACTAATCTGGCCTTATAACGAATAACTTTACCATCTTCATTTGCCTTTATTTTGAAAACCCATTTGCTCCCTATACATGTCTTCCCTGGTGGTAAGTCTGCATCTTCCCATGTTTTTAATCGTTCCAAATTTTCTATTTCTTCATGAATCGCTGATTTCCATTGATTTGCTTGTGGGGATAAAAGAGCTTCTCCTAAACTATTAGGCTCTTTGATTTCCATCAGGTTCAATTCTACTGCTTCCTTTGGTTTTCCTTTACAACCATATGGATTTCTTACCGTCCTTTTGGACCTTCCAACTTTTCTGGTAGATTCTTGAACCAGTTTATCACTCTCCCCCACTATCTGCATCCTTGATGTTCCTTCATCAGCGTTCATTTCATGATTATCATTTGATGCGTTGGTGCTTATTTCCTCATCACTTGAGTCCTCATCTGACAATTCCTCGGACTGCTGATCAAAATTTATTTGTCCATTGGTTGCGTTTTTATCCTGGAACTGAAAGCTACACGAAGTATTATTCCCATTTAAATATTCAAAACCCATCTTGGTTTCGTCAAACTTCACATGCTTCGTGTGTATTATATCTTTTATTTTAGGATCCCATAATCTGTATCCTCTCGTTCTATTCGAGTACCCAACGAATATACAAGTCCGCGCTCGAGGATCCAACTTCTTTCTGCCTTGGCTAGGCAGGTGAGCATACGCCAAACATCCGAAAACTTTTAGGTGTTTTACACTAGGTAGCCGTCCGATCCATATTCCTTCTGGTACACCATTTTGCAGGTTGCTGTGGACCATTCTATTTCTTACATATGCAGCTGTTGCTACCGCTTCAGCCCAAAAAGTCTGAGGTAATCTGGCCGAAAGTAACATGGATCTGACCATATCCAGCAGGGTTCTATTGGCCCTTTCCGCTACTCCATTCATTTGAGGAGTTTCCACACATGTCCTCTCATGTTTGATGCCACGTTCTCTAAAAAATTCTTGTAATCTCTTGTTACAATATTCTAGGCCATTGTCTGACCGAAAACGTCTGACCTTCTGTCCTATTTGAGTTTCCATTCTTATTATATACTCCTTTAGTTTGACTACCGCTTCATCCTTTGATTTTAAGAATATTACATCCACTCTACGAGAATAGTCGTCTATTATCGTCATAAAATACCTTGAGCCACCTTCTGATGCCACCGGCATCGGTCCGCAAACGTCGGAATGAAGCAGATCTAATATTGCAGAAGACGACTTTCTGTTAATACTTTTACATGGTGCTTTTACCGACTTTCCTAAACAACATCCATAACATTGATCAGAAATTTTCATGTCTTCTGTCAATCCATAAACATAACCCTTTTTGGCTAATTCTGATATACTTCTATTATTAATATGACAAAACCTGTGATGCCACATTCCTGGCTCATTCATTACCATGGAGTGTAGTTCCTTCCCATCTGGATTGTGGTTTCCTACATTCCCTCGTAGAATATATAAATTATCCTGTCGACAAGCTGTAGCAATGAGTGTATCTGTCCATTTGTTTTTTATTTTTGCAACCCCTTCTTCAAAAAGAATCTTCTTTCCTTTCTTCTCTATTTGAGCAACTGATAAAAGGTTTCTACGACATCTAGGAACATAATATACGTTTTTGAGAGTTATTTCAAAATCTGTGCCATTTTCACTTGTGTTCAGCACAATATCACCAATGCCTTCAGCCACCAAAGTTGCTTCATCCATTTTTATCATGGTTTCTGCTGTACCAATTGGTTCTGGATTAATCTGTTTAAAATTCTTAAACCAGTCTTTGTTTTTACACACATGATGAGTAGCTGCACTGTCAATCAACCATGCATCCTCTTGCGCAACATGATTAACATTTATTGAGAGAATAAAGGATTCCTTCTGTTGAGAACGTACCTGTTGTCTAGTGTCTACTCTTTTCTTGCGACACTGCTTTGCAAAATGACCAACTTTACCACAGTTAAAGCATTTCTTGTCTGGTTTCCTGACATCTGTATAACGATTACTCTTATTTACCTGATAAGCCGATACTTCCCCTTTTTGATGTTCTTGATCTTGATCCTTTGACATTCGCCTCTCATATTCCATCAGTAAGGCCTTTTTGATTTCTGTTGAAGTGAATTTGGTATCCTCTAAATTGGCTAGGGACATTGTCAATGCATCATAAGAATCTGGCAATCCTGAGAGCATAGCATAGGCCAAATCTTCATCTTTCATTTCTGATCCAGCATCTTGCAGGTAATCAGCAATTATTTTCATCCTTGATATATATGAAGCCATTGTCTCATTTTCCTTCAAACGAATTCTAACAAATTCCCGCTTAAGCTGCATTATTCTTTGTCTAGATTTTGGCTCGTATACTTGTTGCAGAACATTCCAAGCCTCCACTGCAGTTTTACAATCCACTATATGTACTTGCTGGTCTGCCTCAACAGCCAATGCTATGGTTGCAAGTGCCTTTTCCACTTTACTATCATATTGACTTACTTCTTCCTCTGTCGCATTTTGTTTGAGTATTGCTGTTCCATTTACGTAAGGCCACAGATCTTTCTGTATAAGATACATTTTTGCAGCGAACTTCCATGTCCTATAATTATCTCCGTTCAGCCTATCTATCTTTCCGGCTTTTGAACTCGCCATTTTTACTTTATGCACCCACGAGGTCTTTCTAGAATTCTAACCTCAACACGATATCTGGGCCCATAACCTTGTTGGCGCAGGGTGAAAATAAAAAGGCTTTCGTTTCGTGGAAAGATTATAATATATTTTCACTATACTGTGATAATGTCATACTTAATACAAATGAATAATGAACTGATGCTAATACAAAAATATCCTTATGCACCATGCGCTACAACGCATTGCGATCAACTGGAACGCCACACAACGGCGGGCCCCAACAACTAACGTAGCGTGCCCACGCACGAATTATAACATCTACACATCATAAAAAAAATCAGGTCTTAGAGGAATAAAAATTCCATAAAGACCTAACAGTTCTAATTTTCATCATTCGAAAATTATAATTATACTACAAAAAAATATTTAATTTTTAATACCTATAAAAATTCGTCCACTTCCATCATCATTTGTATCCACTCGCATTTCAATCCCCATTTTCGTCTAAATTCCCTTATAATAATTGCTATCTAAAATCGTGATACTGAACTATTTCCGAAATGGAAACAGCTGGCGATACTAAATGTAATTAATGTTCTTCCTATAATAGAGAAACAATGACAATTCATTCATTCATTACCATGACAGCACTATTCTCATACACTGTGATGAAATAATTGTTCCCGATAATGTAACAATCAATGCTATTCTATTTGTCGTATATGGATAGGATTAAATCTAACAGGAACGCGGTAATTAATTGTAAGATCGATCCGACGATTAATTTCGTTCCTTTTGTTCGTGGACTTGTAAAAAAAGGGGTGGGAGGTCAATGGAAAGGGAATTTAAATTGAAAAGCCGTTTAACAAACGCGAGGGAAACCAAGCGTAAGGGCACAAGTTGAAGTTGGTATTTCATTTCAAAGGATTACAATTAGGTTCTTCTAATTATCGCTGAAAGCTTTCACGGTCGCATGCTCATGAGTTGCTTACCTACCTGCATGTACGTAATAATCCGGGGACTTATTCGTTAACGTCGACCATGCGGAAAACATTGCCACACGAACAAAGCTGAATTCATTAATTAACGAAGAAGGTATACAACAGGGGGTTTCAAAGTGCAACCTGCGAGTCATTTATGATACGCAAATTGTAGAAATTACGCGGATTTCAGTTCATACTTTCCATTTGTGAAGATAATTTGATTATTTACGCATAAATCAATTTTATGGTAAATATTTAGAATAAGGGAGTCACTTCCTATTTTGATCAGCTGCAACTCCTATAATTCAAATCCAACTTCTATAATTCAAATTCTAAAATTTTTTAATTTTATACTTTAAATTTTTCAATTCCCAAATTTTACAATTTAAATTTTTCGATTCCTAAACTTTACTATCCAATTTTCCAAATTCTTAAATCACCGCAATTCCAAATTCCAGAAACCACAAGCTCTCAAATTTTTAGATTTTCAAATATCTAAATCCCCAAATTCCTCAATTCTCAAATTCCTAAATTTCCAAATTTCTAAATTCCTAAATTCCCAAGTGTTCAAACTCATAAATTCCCAAAGTCCCAAATTCGTAAATTCCCAGACTCCTAAATTCTCAAATTTCCAAATTCCCAAATTCCCAAATTTCTAAATTCCTAAATCCTCAAACTCATAAATTCCCAGACTCCTAAATTCTCAAATTCCCAAATTCCCAAATTCCCAAATTCCCAAATTCCCAAATTCCCAAATTCCCAAATTTCTAAATTCCTAAATTCGCAAGTATTCAAACCCATTAATTCCCAAATTGCTAAATCCTCAAATTCCTAAATTCCAAGATCTTAAATTTCTAAGATCATAAATTTGTAAATTCATAAATTCCCAAATTCTAATACATTCCTAAATTTCTAAATTCCAGTTCCAATAATACATTGCAATTTTTGACTGAAAAGCTGTAAATCGAAGTTTCTTCTCACTACAAATTTTACACTATTTGTACTACTTGTTAAAACACTTTTTGCCCTTATACTGGTTAGTAATTATAAATTATAATTTATAAATTTTTCATGGATAACGAATTGTAAGAAACTCGCAAAATTGTATCCATCCGCATTACATATGACAGCTTTTATGTACATAAAGCTATACTAATAGTCATCTTGATATAAGTAACTATAAAAGTCAGATTTCAAATATATTGAAAAGATATTGGACATTTCGACAAGTGTGAAATGTCAATAGATTCATCTTTGGAAACCTGAACAGTAAATCTATATACGAACGTTTCAACAGTACTTCAATAGTGCCTGAAATCTAAAATGGCAGAAGTTATCGAGAAGTTACTTCGAAAACGGATTTACTCAAGAACGGAAATTTTCTTGTAGCGAAACTAGTGTATACTGAAAATATTTCTGTACGAGGTATACAGTTTATTTTATTTTTAGTTTTGTTGTGTACTCATATCTGTTTTATGTCGCTATATTTATATTTTTTCTGTACAATATATGGGTCATATTATTATGTTCATATTTTCTGTATGAAATTTACAATGTATTGTAAGTCGTTTGAAGATCTGTGTTTGAAGGCCTGTGTGAAATCACTTTTACGAAATATTTGTAATTTGCAACCGTTGAAAACTGTGATCGGCTCGACTGGGTAAGATTTTGTTTTAATACTATTTCTACCAAGAGGTGTCAAAAGACATCTTTCAAATTATAATTTAAAATTATTCTCTAACAATAAGTTGAATCATTTCTCCACAATTAATTTTTTTACTTTTCATACAATAGTTGTTAAATTAATTCAGCGATATCATTTTCTTCCAGCTCATCCTAGATCTAAAAATGTGCATATGGTATACTAATTTCTAACATTTGGTGTTTTTGGACACCTTAAGGATTTCATGACAGTGCTTAATTTTAAACCATTTTACATATAAATATCATCGCCATTTTGCAGCATCATATAAATTATAATCAGATTAGAGCATCGCGATTTTAGTGTACACCGCTATATTTATATTTTGTAGATTGATGAATTAAAGTAGAATTTACAACCTGATTAAATAATCTCTAATAAAAACACATCAATGTATCAATAAATATATTCCTCAAATTATCTACCTTTAACTGATAATTTGAAATCCCAACAGTTTTGGCAATTATTTGCATTCCAAGGTGTCAAAAGACACCTTTTGGTCGAAATAGGTATACACAAAATCGTGGTAGAAATAGTGATAAAAAAAGAATATTGGAGTCTGGATTAATCATGAATAAAGATGAGTTGTGTATAAAATATACAATTTATAATAGTGGATCTACAGACCAGGTGCTTCACACGAATTCAAATGTGTATTTAAAATTTAGAGTACCCACTGTAAGCATATAGATAGATGAAGAATGAGATGTAAAGATTTTAAAGTTGATCCAAACGATTAACCGTGTCTGAAACTATCGAAAACGATACCGAACACAATTATTGTTGCTTTCACGACAAGTGACGTCAATGACGACCAAGTATTGTTGTCAACGATGAGTTATAGAGCTTCTAACGTGGTTCTAGTTGACCTTATGTGTCAAAAATGATCAAAACATGGTTTTTTATCGATTCGACGATGATCGACGTCGGTGATGAGTTCTTGTTGTCAGATTGCCACCAATATCTACACAGCAAATTGCGGGTGTCTCACGAGTTGATTCTCAACATTTCAAGTCGAAAGACCTAAAATTATGGCTTGTTGCGTGATGAGAGACACACAAGCAGGCAACCGAATAAATGCAGATTGAGTTGTCCCAGGAGCATCACTACGTTCGGCAATGATTATATTCACATTTCCTGTACGAAATGTACAATTTATATTATTATATACATATATCATGTATGAAATACATAAACTAGTATAAATTCAAAATGTTTCTGTACAAAAAATTACCATATGTTTGTAAATTATACTTATTTTTTGTACGTATGTGTTAGGTCGTAGAATGCCTATTGCAGTGAGAGGATTAGACCTTAGTACACAAGTTTTAGCAATAAAAT
Organism: Megachile ligniseca; assembly: GCA_945859555.1. Classification (NCBI taxonomy): domain Eukaryota; kingdom Metazoa; phylum Arthropoda; class Insecta; order Hymenoptera; family Megachilidae; genus Megachile; species Megachile ligniseca. The sequence goes on from OX243785.1 coordinate 2,280,754, forward strand.
TATTAGTGTGGGAAATATAGAGGTATAGTAATATTGTAGTACATATGGGGATTTGGGGATATTTATCATTAAATCACGTATGAAGATTAAAAGTGGCCGACATTATGTCAGATAAATTTATTTATTTGTCATGTTACGAAGAAAAAAAATTTGGTGAAAAGAGTTAAATGTCTTCGTCTTTTACTTTGGGATAAAAATAACAACTCCATTGGACAGATTTTTTAAATTTATTATTAATTTTGTAGTATCATTATATATAATTATTTGTAACATTGTGATCAACATAGTTGTCTGACGAAATTTTATAATTTATATTTAATGTTGAATGTATGTACTTCCTTCTTGTTTCATTTCTGCCCACATTCGATAAACATTGATCTAATGAAAAATAACTTGTTTAAGAATAACAGTAATTAATACTACTACTATTTGCCTGATACTAAGTAACACTGTAACTATCTTACTAATATTCTAGTTACTAGGAATTAACACTAATACTAGTAATTAACATTATATCAAAGTAAAGAAAAAATGATTTCATGATGAATATGTTAAAGCGATAGGAAATATTCAGAATAATAATTTGAACTTCTCGCAAACAAATAATTTATAATCGTAAACAATATCCAGAAAAATTCACACAAACCCAATTTCCGAAATAAACCCGATATTTATAGCTGAACTTTTGATACGTCGATATTTCGTCGAAATAAACTGGGGAACAATAAATAGAGCGAACGGAAAAGAGGAAGTTTCATTAATCACCTTACAATTTCATATTACCGAATCTCATAGATGAAAGATTTGCTCGACGGATGAATAGGTTAATAAGACATCCTCAAAGGAACTTTTGTTCTCCGTAGTATGAACAGATTCGAAGGATTGGTTAAAGGAATTCAGGTTAGATAATACGATATTAATTATGGAACTTTTAATTAACGTTCGTTCAGGAACAGCCGAAGCCCTGGCGCAAAGCGATGTAATTCCCGATCTTACCCTACTGGAAACTAATAGAAAAAGCCTGGACTTCATCGATGTTCGAAGATAAGAACGTGTTTTTTCTTTTGTCATTATCGGCCCTTTTTTTTCTCCTACTTACGTGAAACTGCAAACTACAAACAGCCGTTGGCGGTCGGTTTAATTAAAATCTCCTAACTACGACACCGTCTAGCGCAGCCATTGCTTGGCTGGCTGACTTCCCTTTCGAAGCATCCTCTTTTCTACGTTACAATTCTTGGCAGTGACGGTTCTTGGCATTTGGCCAAGATCAACCGGTCCGCGATATGGCCGTAAAAGAGGATGCATCCGGCCGAGATAACGTAATTAAGACTTTTACTTTGAAACCTCACGACAACCACCCACCTCATTCTACTTCTTTGGTTTCTTAAATTCATCGCTCTCCGCAGATTATGTCCTCTTTTCGTTTCTGACAGGATTTTGCTTGCGAACGGAGAGGCCTTTGTCTTGTTTCTCATTGTCAACGCGATCAGAGAATAAGTTGTTTTGTAGATAAAAAACCTAATACTTGGACAGGTATCAGTAAATGAACGCTTGTATAAATGGCACTTATTTATGAATTTAATATTCCATTTTAACTTTTGCTGAAATATTTAATAAAAAGGAAGAAATAAACTGCAAGAAGCTGAAGAAAAGGAGTTGAAGAAGGTTATGACAGCAATTAAAAAATTACATTTAATGTTCATTTTATCTATAGACAAGTTAGTTCATCTGTTCATTGAAATATTTAATAAAATCTATTCATATATTTCTGTTCATAAACTTGTAGCACATGGGACACGAGGTGTCCCAGTTTTTTACCGCCAAACTTTATCAGAATTTTCCACATGCAAAAATAACAGAACGATGTTATATTAACATAGAGTTTCAACACTAAAACTATCAAATGTGTAATTTCTGCTATTTACAGTAATCGACTAATTCAATAAACTGATTCACAAGTTTTCTTTGTTTAAATTACAAAGTTTATTAAGAAGCTTTTCTTGAAGTCTGTGTTGGTTTTTGTCAAAATGAAGAATTAATGTGTATATTAATTTATAATTTATCATTTGTTTATTTGTTTTTAATTTCAAATTGTATGTGCATTATGTACTACTAGGTAAAATTTGGAACTTTCGAAACTGAGGATTTTAAATTTGAGGACTGAAGATGTGGAAAATTGGAAATTTGAAGATTTCATATTTTTGAGATATTGAAAATTAAGAAATTGAGAATTGATGATTTAGGAATTTTGAGAGCTGTGTATATGAAAAATTATAAATTTTGGAATTTCGAGTTTTTAACGTTCTAAAAATTCAGAGTTTGAAAATGGAACTTCTAGAAATTGTAGAATTTGATAATTACAGAATTTCGAAAATCGGGAATTGAGGATTTGAAAATTTAGAAAGTGAAAAGTCGGAAACTGAATTCCAATTTAAGAAATTATATAATTTTTTTATATAATACAATAATTAACAAAAATTGAATAAATATGATACGGATTTTCTCGAAGTTATAAATGTTGCAAATGAATATTATCAACATCAAACATTCTTATTATTCTTTTTATTCGATATTAATATTCAAAATGCGTATACATATCATTGCACTGTCCTTTATAACGCTCACCAAAATTTAATATAAATTGTAAAAAGTTAACAATTGATGCGATACGAATACTCCTTTTACTCACTGTACGATAAAAAATATCATAGATTTGAAGCATGTTGATCTTCTTTCATCCATGCTATTTTTCCATCGGTATTCTGTATATTTTGCCCGCAGCAAATTACAATTTCCAGCTTTTCGAACACATAAAAGACATAAAAGTGTCCCAGTTAATAAACTATCGGTTCAAAAGAAATATTTCCGAAAGGTTCAATCAATCCTTTGGCTCTCGGTAAACCACGGTTTGCTAAAAAAAACCGTGAAAATTAGTGGATTTCCTGTTACAAATTCCTTGCTGTGGAAGATTGTGGTTTATCACGAAACAAATTGGATTTAAAAATGCCATAGAGACGTGTACTATTAAAAAATATGCTACCACAAATGATCAAAATATCTCTACGATCGTGTATTTATTTAGAGAAATATTTGAAGTGGACTTAAACGTTTAAACGTAAACAAAGTTTTATTTTTGAACAAAAATATTATGTGTACACATATGTGTACACATATATACATGTATACAATTAATATACACATGTGTATACACATTAAATATATTAATACATATGTGTATGTACAATTAATATATGTTTGTTCAAGAAAATGTAAATGTATTGAATAAAAAATATAAATTTTTGTTACTAGATTATAAATGTTAAGTTTAAGAAAAACTTATAGTCTACCATAAACAAAAATATGTACATTAACAATTTTTAATGTGTTATAAAAGAATAATACAATAAATATAAACTACTTAGTGTACCAATTAGGGTCTGCAGATAATAATAGTTCTTACAAAAAAGCCATTTGCTACATCGACATTGATTCATCACTTTAAACAGCAGGGTGAGAACACTTACAGCGTTATACATTGCCGTTATGAATTTCCTACTCTTGTGCTGCATTCATCGTAGCACTTCAAAAGAGAAGCAATCAATCATTGTTACTTTGCATTACGTACATTCGTAGCTTTGAAAAACAACAGAAAAAAATGACTGCATTTCTACTATACACACTCGGACATATTGCTGTCTCCAACTTTGATAAAGCGCAAATAACAGCAATATTACGTCAAGCGAAACAAATAACAGTAAAATATTATGGTCGCTAAAAGGATTCCTTTAAATTTTCTTTTTACGCGAATACTACCAGTCGAAAATGTGATAGCATTATATGAATTAAGATAAATAGAAACTTTTAGCGCTGTAAATAGCGATACATGCATATTTACCTTTAAATTAAAAATGATTCGGAAAAATAAATTAATAAAAAATGAAGAATAAACTGTTTGTTCTTTCGAAGAAAAACATTTTAACAAATTATAAGTTAAAATTGTGAGTTATAAATTAAGAATGTATTATAAGTTAAAATTCTGAGTTATAAATTAAAGCTATAATATTTATCAAAATTGTGAGTTATAAATGAGTTACTTAAAGCTCTCTAGTATTACAAAACAGAAAAATTCGAAAATTTTTAGACCTGACTACTAAGGTTTTTTATTTTAAAACAAATATTAAAAGAAAATATTCGATTGCCATTTGTTCATAATTAATGCTACTAACAAAAGGCAGCGAATCAATTTACACATGCACAAATACATATCTACACTTTGCATGCGAATAGGGTTGCTTAAACGATAATTTTTGCTTATTTGCAGCACTAAAGCAATTTAAAATTTCATTAAATAGTATTTTTATTTTGAACAACTCAGAATATTTTCAGAATATTCACTACATTTATTATTCATATTTCCAAATAGTTGATGCAAGTATTTTCAGTTATGTAAGTAAATAAATTCTTAAATAATATAGGTGATAGGTTCGTATGGAAATTTAAACGTCACCCATGTGTGGGTAACGTGGCAGCTAAAGTGTTAAATCATGCAGATTTTTATCTCTTCGATCTTCTAAAAAGTTTTCTTTTATATTTGCACCAGTAACGCTTCTGCCGTCCAACACCTTTTCTCATTCACTCACGCATACCAATCAACTTGCTCCCCTCTTATCAATCATTCTATTCTTTCGGTGCTGGTTCTGACATACGTTTCTATTTGCTCGCATTTTTGCCCGTCATTCTGCCAGTCGTTCTGTCTTCGCTACAATAGTGAAGAAAATTCGAATGTTAATATGTATTACAGACGGGAATATAGCTGCTGACAATGACATTTTATTTTATTTTTATTTTGTATAAAAAGAAATGTAATGTAGACATATACATGTATTCTAATGTAATCTTCTTGCATAATGTGATTCAATTTAAACATAACGAAATAAAATTTGAATAAAAAGAACGACGAAGACTGCAAGTAAAATGTAATATAATATAAAATATAAAATTTACATGCGACGTATCAACACGAGAATATAACATAATCATGAATTGAAGAACTAATCAATTGAGAATCAAATAAAATCCTGTAACTGAAAATCAAATTAGATCCTGTAACTAAGAAATAAATAAGGTCCTGTAACTAAGAATTAAATAAGATCCTGCAATTAAGAATTAAATATCCTATAATTATAATTAATTACAGGATTATGTAAGTTCATTTACTTGAACGATGTTCTTTTAACAACTCGTAAAAAAAATTATAATGAATGTATAATATAATAATTATTCCTCCACTTGTCATTAATTCAATTTCTATATTTTTGTTACAGGTAAAATTTGTTATCTTCTAAAATACGTGACGAAGCCCTATGTCATATACTTAAACCGGATATATTGTATGTACATATTCAGTATAATTTTAAAATACTGTCTACATATTTCATGCATGCTTGAATACATTTCAGTTGCGTAAATATCCGCAGTATATTGATCACCGACTGTGATCAATCGATATGCAGTTCGTTTAAAATAAGCGCAGATACGAAACATCGTGTCAGAAATTGATTGTCTGGAAACGTTTACACGAAGAAGAAAGATGAATTCATACTTAAAGATGCATTAGAATTAACTCTTTCAATATTTACGTCGATTATACTCGTTAGGAAGAAAAAATTCACTTTTGTTATTTCAAGTAAAATTTAGGTAAAACTAGAAACATATTCATAAGTACAGCAGTTTAGAATAATAATGAACTGAACAATAAGCAAAACGTAACAAACAAGAAATGAGAATTTGAATAATACAGGGAGTTTCAAAAGTTGTGACAATTTTCTATGTAAAAATAAGTTGACAAAAATAACGTCTTTTCGTATTTGCATTCATTTTTGAAGGTTTAGACAGACAAGATACAATGAAAATTTGAATAATACAGGGTGTATAAAAAATCTTGATAATTCTTCATGTAAAAAGGAATCGAAGAATGACGTCTTTTCATATTTGAAAGATTAAGTAAAGAAAATGATGGAGACAAAAAATACAATACAATATGATATAAAACTTACATATTGTACATTAACACGAAAGTATAACACAATTACGAAATAAAAAAAAAATCGAGTAAACTAAATATTACCGCTACAAAAATTTTAGCAATCCACTCTAAGTCAGCATCATGGGTTGAGTTGGCTACCATATTGATCAAAGTGTTGAATTGTATTGACCCAGTTAGTTGTGGTTCTATTATTGTAACTGCCCTACATCACTAATCAAGCATTTCGATTGAAACTATGAGCGAGTAGACGGAAATAACGTATTAAATATGAAATACCTAAATCGTTGCTTGGATAAATTGAACCCATTCAAAAGTGAATGGAGGTGTCATGTAACGTTTTCTTTCGGATATGCATTGTTTATATTGTGGGAATACGTAGTAACAATGAATTCAATTAATAGTTTTTAAGAACAGGTCCTTGGTTACAAGTTTTCAGTAAAAAATTACATGTGCCAAAATTAATTCAGAAAACCCATAGTAATTGATTGATTTGAATTTATTATAAATAAAATATTTTATTCCACAAAATATTGCCACCTTAATACTTTAATTAAATAATGAAAATTAATATTTGGGACAGTATTATAACTAGAAGTACTAGTACCGCATAAACATGTTCAAATGTGAATTAATTTAAAACTGCTCTTCTCACAAATGATTTTTATTATTTTATCTGAAAGTAGAAATTCTACTTTTTCGGATAAACACATTTATAATTTTACATTGTCCGCATATAAAGGAAATTGCAGTCGTCCCAACTGCTTCCTTAAACGTTCGACCACGGGGACATTTACCTTATTCGACTAAGAAATAGCAATTTAACACGCGTCAAACCAACCGTTTCGACATCCCTTGTTTTTACTATTCCATAACTCTCTCTAACAAAGTGATGCACATTAAAATACATAGAAGAGCAGCAGAAAGTTGGCACGCATTTTTACGTGCAAAGAGACGTGACTGAAAAACGTACGTACATTTGCCGGCTACCTGTTTCCATGGAACTTCCTCTGCCGCGACACTGACGGATGCAGGCCAACGAACAGGAACACCAGGAAAGAAAAGGAATACGATAAACGTAGAAAGTGGAAGGTAGGGATTTCGTAAATCTCCTGACGGGACGAATCGAGTTTCGAGTGTCCTGTATAACGGAATAATAGAACGAGATAGAGGTAACAGTCTGGTGGAAAAGGGAGAGATACCGTGGGGAATTTTATATCCGAGAGCAAAACGATCGTGAAGTGATATAACACGTCAGACATATATCTACGGACATTGCATTAGTTACATTGTCAGATATTTATGAATAAAAATTCGTCTTATATGTAACCCTTCGTTGGATGATTGTTTCAATTTCAAAGAGAAGAAATGTATTTTTGAGCTAATCGGGAAAATTTTAGTAGAGCTAGTCAGAAAATGTTAAAGTAAGAATAAAAATATAAATATTATTTATGTTAGGAATAATAATAAAAATGTATATAATATTTATAGTAATAATAATAAGAAAAATATAGATAATATTTACAATAGTAATAATAAGAAAATAACAATAAATAAATACTTTCTAAATATTATATATGCTTAAAAAAAAAATTATATCATATATATTACAAATTTGTAACAACAAAAAATTGGAGCTACTAAAAGTAAGAAGCATTTTCAATAATTTTGTGGACTATAAAATTTGTTATTATGTCTATGTTTTACAATGTACAGGAATCTTCATAGGTAAATATTTTATGTAGCATAGTTGCAACAAAAGCTAACAGACGGTGAATAATTTTCATCGAGTGTTTTGAAAATACATTATTGAGTACTTGATGCAAATTGAGGATCTGAGAACCTGAAAATTCGGAGATTTGGTAGCTCGAGGAGTTGGGGATTTGAGGATTTGGAGATTTGAAAGCGAATTTGGAGATTTGGGGATTCTGCAACAGGAGAATGTAGAGATTTGGGGAGTCAGAGATTCGGAGATGTGGAAATTTGGGGATTTAGAGATTTGGAGATATAGAATTTTAGGGATTTGGAGATTCAGAGATGTGGAAATTTGAGGATTTAGAGATTTCGAGATGTGGAAATTTAGGGATTTACAGACTTGAACGTGTGCAAAAAGGATTTAGGAATTCGAACATGGTGATATTTGGGGATGTAAAAATTTGAAAATTTGACATTAAAAAAACGTGGAAAAGTAGGGAGTTGGTAATTTAAAAATTTAGGAACTTGGAAATTTGGAAATTTAGGAATTTGAAAATTTAGGAATTTGGAAATTTAGGAATTTGGAAAATTGGAAATTTAGGAATTTTAAAATTTAGAAATTTAGAAATTTAGAAATTTGGAAACTTGGGAATTTGGGAATTTTAAAATTTGGAAATTTGGAAATGTAGGAATTTGGGAAATAAAAAATTCAGAAATTTGAGATTTGAATATTTTCAAGCTTAAGAAGTTTTAAAAATTAAAAGATCCGAAAATTAAAAATTAAAACATTCGAAGTTTTGTAAGTTTAGAAATTTTGCAACAAATGTTATACTTTTCTATTCCTGTAAACGTATTATACATTCATATCATAGAAAAATATCTATTCCAATTTTGTAATAAACTAGCGGATGCTATAAAAGTACGATAATGGAGTCTCTTTCCTAACTCATAAACATTGTAGAAGCACGACTAGATCCACTTTCTTGTAGTATAATATAAACTATCCACGTTCAGTTTTCGTTGTACGAAGTGAGAGTGCGGATGTGCTATGCATTTATGATATAATCAATGATTGGTTAATGTTACTTTAACAATGTAACAAAATTATCACGCTGATGCAATGATTACAGTGTCTATAGTTTATCAGATTGTAAATCCAAAAATATGTGCAATACTGCTTTTTAATATCAACACAGTATGTAAATAACAAAAGTTTTAATACGTTCCTTAATTCGATAATATTTTTGTATGGTATAAATTTAGTATTACTATTTTTGTATAAAAATAATATAAACATTATACATTAAAATCGATGTGGTGGACAATTTCTGTTTTTGTAATTATTATTATTTCTTTTTCAGGTGAATGGCTAAATGTCATAGAACCATTTTGTTATCAGTAACCTTTAAGGGAGTGATTGTAAAATATGCCATATTGATTTAAACCGATCGTGAGCTCAGATGGTGGTAAAATTTAAATCTATTTGTGTAGAATTATCATAATTAAGTAACAAAACAAATTTTCTTTCCGATTTAATATGGAATACTAAAATTTAATCTGTAATTATATTTTGTAACTAGAAGTATTAGTTTAAAACCTTTATTCAAATCTCATAAACGTTATTAAAATTTCGTGATAAAATGATTGGTTATAAATCGAAGTTCGATTTCAAGACTTGTATAATTTAACACAATTTGATAATATGAGAGTATCACAAAGTAGATTTTGTATTACATCAAATTAAACCTTGACGTTCGATGAAAATGATTATATAAATCTTTCGCTAATATTCTTAAACAAAATTGTTAATCGTCAGATAACTATCATAATACGCATTGAACATAGTATTCGATGAGACGAATTCTTATCGATTTTCGTTCCAACCCATCAGGGTGAAAGTAACATGAATCATTTTGTAGAGAATTAATTAGCAACACTTTATCTAACGCAGAATATTTATTATAAGAAACAATAAAAAGAAACATGTATTGTATTTGTGTTTTATTCATCTATTCCCAATTACAGTTAGGAGATGTATAATAACCACATTTGATACAGTTTTTACATTTTCTTTCGTCCCTAATAGTGTTTTCCAAAATAGAAGTCTTATAACTTACAAAGTATGTTTCATTGAAATTAACTGTAGGAATGTATGTATAAAGATATTATCTAAAGTTACTCTAACAATTGATAGCTTTAATATGAATAGTTTAACTATGAATTATAACAAGGAAGTTGAAATGGTAGACTCGAGTGATCTAAATTAGCAATTCAGTTTAACCACCGCGTGCGATTCTTGTTAAGGCACACTAACATTTAAAGGAGCATTATAGTCTGCAATCTCATTTTCTTTGCGTTTTTTAAAATTTATTTACAAACAAAATATGAGGTCCTTAATACTGACATTTTGCACGCATATTTATTTACGTTTTACGAATGCCCACAATTTTTTCAAGTAAATAAATAAATAATAAAAATAATAATAAATAGTTTTAAATAAAAATTATATTATTTTTATAAATAATAAAAACTAACTGAATTATGTGTTATTGAATAACGTTCCTTTTAAGAAAAATGACTTACTAGCTGAGACGATTCAGATTATTCTGTTTATCTGAAACGAAAAATCAAAAGAATTTTTTATTACTATGATTGTGATTATGGTGTGAACTAAAATGAAAGAACAACAATAAAAATGTACAAAATGTACAAAACTTTGAATTTTTTTTATACAAAATTTCTTTTTCATAATAATACAGATGATAACGGTATATCCATGGTATGTGGCAAAGTCAAATGGGTGATCTAGAATTTGAGATGTCACATCAGCCATGTAATAAAAACGCTGTTAACCCTTTGCACTCGAAGGCATTTTTACTATTAGCAAATGGCAACTTAACCCTTTAACCTACAAGTTTTTTGCCAGTTGCGTCAGTCAGAACTAATTATTATTGCTGTGATAAAATAAACAAAGAATGTTGAAATGTTAGGTATATTTTGGATTTAGCGATCTTCAATTATGCGAATTTCAATTTGTATCGAATTTAAAACTCGTTCTTTATGTAAATACGATTTAGGTTTGTCACATTTGAACAGTAACGTGCATCAAGTCTGACTCGTGTTATAAGACGTTAAAAGTATTCTGGTTGAAAAGTTTGACGAATTCTTTTGAAGTTATTATTTCTCCATTATGAATTGTCTACTGTTGTCTGTTTCACTATGTTCATACATTACGTAACACTATAAATTTAGTTAAAGTATATTTGTTACAAATTATGGTATTAAACCTAATGATGTCACCTTCCGAGTGTAAAGAAAAGTTTCTAAAATAGGAAATAGGTTATAATTAAATAAAACTGATTTAATTTTCGAGATATTTTATTAATAAATTGAGTCAGAAGGAAGACCGTTTCTATGCCAATAGCAGACACGAAGTGAAGTTGCGATCAAACGCTTGCTAAAAAAGTCTGGCGTTCAATATGCAGTGTATCTATTGTTTTTACTATTACTTTGTTTAAATAAATATTCAGTGTCTCAACTCAATTTATTTTGCACCAAGAGTTAATATATTAGTCTGAAATAAACCAATAGTTTCTCATATCCGTTATATGTATGAAGGTGGCAGGTCTTCGTTATCCTTCTACAACTTTGTCAGTTTCACAAATTCGAAAATTCCTTCTACAGTTTTACGTTTTTCACAAAATACAGTTAAAAAAAAAAATTCTTTTTAAGCGTTTACCCCCTTAACGAAAAAAGAACAGATATGGACATGCAACTATGAACAACAAAGTATCTAAAAATGATTGCAGAAACGGGGAAAGCTATTATTTTTGTCCTCGCTCACGTCTACTGTTTTCTGAAACTTTTATGTTAACAAATTGCACGAAACTTTTGATGTTTGAAAATCGATCATTTCACGTGCAACAGTCCAGTACCTATTTACCAAACTTATTCTTGGAACAATTACATATTCTAGCTTATAGATAATTAAACGAGTTCTTAATATACGTATTTCGTTTACTTTTCACAAATTATCAAAAATTTCAAATAAATAAACTACGGAAATTTCGCTTAACGTACATCACTAGCGAAATATGTCACTATTGATCGATAAAAGTGTCGAACGAATAAAGTGCGATAACTTTTCTCTGTCGGTAGCTTAATCGCCGTTCGAAGTACCTTGGTCAATATACAATATACATAGTATCGACAATAGCCGTAAGTGCAATAACCCAGGCGCTGTACCCACTTTCCCGGTAACCGTAATTAAACGCACGTGTCACTGGTAACGATAACGCTTCGCGATATGTCGGCATCGTGCACCGGATCCTGTGGGAACGTCGCATCCGCTTCAAGATAATTGTGAGCGATCGCTCGTTATGAGCGTCGTTAACCACCGAGAAGCGCCATTGGTTCGAAGCGTGCTTGTCATTGCAGACATTAGTTGATGATGCTTTACCGCTTTCGTCTTGCTTTACAGCTTCGCTTTAATAACCGAAACGAAGCTGACTAGAAAATACCTTCTAAATTCCGCCCCGAACAAATCTCAATTTGTGCTATCCACATCGTTCGCGTTAATTCAAATTTAATACATGTAGGGAATCAATTTATACAATTTTATTTCAATTACTACGTTTTACAATCAACCGCTTCGATGCAATTTTCTGATTGTCGAACAATTTTAAAAAACGTTGTTTTTTACAACTCGTTCCTGTCAGTCAATTTTTCAACGATTTTCACACAAATTCAATGATAGTGCATCCTCACGTCGTTTATACATATTACATAAGTATTACATCCATCCCCAATAGTAGTTCGGCGAACTACGTCCTCGAAGATCGTCCTTGTAATGTAACTATACTAAAAGATCAATATACAAAAGTATCGATAAAGTGTAGGACCCCTCGTGCACGAGGAAAAAGGGTCATGACTAGCTCGCGTCTAACGGCACTTAAAGGAATATCCAAATAAGAATCAGTTGAAAAGATTTTACCTCTGAGTTTGATTAAAAACTAATCTGCTTTTTTTAATTGCAATCGTAATTAATTACGTTAACCTTTTAAGCTCGACATTGGCGCACAAACTTTTATTTATTTACGGAGTAAGTACAAAAAGTACTTGAAGCCTTTAAAAATTGTGCTGAACGCATTCAATATCATTAATTTTGCTGTGATCGTTTCATTTTAACTTGTCAAGTTGTCTGCAATCTTAGTACACGAATCGTAAGGTATACTGCAGAAAAGGGTGCAAATGTAAGGTGTACAAATATATAATATTAAAGTTTTAATAAGGTTTTAAAAGTTGAAAAACAACTTGGAAAATATTTTAGCTTAAACAGTATTATTATTACTTACATAAACATTATTTATTTATTCAGTTGCAAATCATATGATTTATTTATCAGATGCGTCGGGCACAACTGATTGTTCACTTCTGGACTATGAAAATAAATAACATTAAAATGTTATGTCTATTGATTTATTTGTCAAATGCGTTGATCAGAACAAATTATTCATTGCTACAACATTGAAATGAAGACAGTAGAAATGTTATGTCTATTGATATCTATTGTTATGTCCATTGATTCATTTGTTAGATGCGTCTGTCTGAACTAATTATTCGCTGCTACTATGAAAACAAACAAAGAAAGTTAAACTGTTATGTTTATTGATGTCTATTGTTATGTCTATACATTCATTTGATAGGTATGTCAGCCAGAACTAAACGTTCGTTGCTACAATATGAAAACGAATAAAGAAAGTTAAAATGTTGTATCTATTTTGTATTCAGCGAATCTGGAATACGCAAATTATAATTAGATGTAAATTTCATATTGAAGCGTATTAAAAATTCGAGAAAGATTTATCACAAATTGAACCGCGTGTACGTCACGAATCAGAATCTTCAAAGTACGGCAAGGGGTTAATGCTCAACAGCCATCTGGATTTATAGCACTCAACAGGGGTTTCTTATCGATTTTTATTCACTGAATACGAATTTCAATATCGTCTTTTCCAGCAACTTTAAGTTTTGAGGCAGCTGATTCTGAAAAGAATTCGAATTTTCAACTTGGAAGATATTTTAAATAGTACTATTATTGTTTATATAGATAACTATTTATTTAGTTGCACTCTGTAACTAAGTCATTAGGTACTAAGGAAGTAACTAAGTAGCTGTGAAAGAAGTCATTAAGAATTAATGAAGTAACCAAGTAGTGATGAAATAACTCATTAAGGATTAACAAAGTAATGAAGTAAGTCATTAATTATTCATGAAGCGATGAAGTAGTAACGACGTGAGTCATTATTTTATTATGTATAGTCCTGTAATATAATATTATCCGAGTGGGACCCTACACTGGTCGGATAAGCCAGTGTAGGGTGGTAAAGAACGCAAAACATCATTCGAGTGGGACCTTACACTCCTCGAATAAATCATCGTGGACAATACTACGCAATGTGGATTATATCACGAATCGCATCATTATTTGAGTGAGACTTTGTGCTCCTCAAATCAACTAACAACACACTCTGTCACATACACGCTTCCACCGTTTAATCACGACAAATATACAATTTATCTAAAAAGGGTTTTTTAGATCAAGAGTCGCAACACTTAAATACGATTTAATGAATTTTTTACACTATATTCCACCCGTGCACCATAATCATTTTAAATTCCTCCCATATATGCTAGTTGAAGAAGAAGAAATTATAAAATATAAAATATTAAGTTAATTTTGGAAATGGCTTAGTTCATTTATAGTAGTCAAAAACGTATTATTTTTTTAACAATCTTTATTACGCTAAATGGGTTGCTAAAATATACCCTTAAAAACACAGAATCATTATACCACTATGTTATCAGTTATTTTTAAATTTATTAAAACGCAGACCCTTAAATACTTCGATTTTGAAATATGTGCACTTAGACCACTTTCAAAATAAACGTCTTATTCAAGAAAATTGTTCAATTTTAATCAAACAAATTTTTGACAATGTAAGAGTAAATTGTATAGATTTCAAGCGTGCTGTCTCGTATTTCAAAAATTGTGTAAACTGTAACGAACTGATGATTAAATTTTTGAAAGTTGCGAAAGAAAAATGACGTGCACATGCAGTTACCAATAAAGCTTGATTGATTGTCAATCAGTCACGGGTCGTAACACTGGTGAATCGACTATATGGCAAAAGCGAAACTGTAGATCGCAGAATGGCGAAAGAATTTATATATCGTTTTATTACCTTGGAGAATTTGTCATTTTTGTAGTGTATCGTTTTTTAGATGTGCTGAATATTCAGGACACAGATTCTTGTGACGGAATGCACTTGTCAATATTACATGTTACATTTCGAAGTAGTGTATGTACTTTATTCGTATTCGGGCAATCTCCGAGAAACGTTGACATGTTTTTCGATGCATTAAGCTGTCACGATAGATTTGTCAGTAACAAGTACCGAATTCGTCTTTACCTCTGAAATATTTAAAAGAATTCATGGAAAATATACGAAAATAAAGATTATTTTAAATACATTTATTTGATGAAAGATCAGAATTTCTTGTAATTTCATATTATTTGTATATTACTTACGTAAAAATTTTTTTTTAAATTTTAATATCTGGCCATTTGATTGGTGTTTATCTTCTTATATTTTTGGTAACTGAACATTTGGCAGTTAAATTAATTTTTTTTTATTTGTTCGACACCAGTAACTAAATCTTTATGGTAGTTAAAGAATAAGTGCAATGAACATTACTTAAAATCCTACAGCTCGATTTAAGAAAAATGAAACATAGTATAAATATACATGTATATGTACATCTCTTAACTTTTACTTTATATGTGAAAAAGGCATGGATTTAAGAATCTCTCATTTTTTAACGTTGAGACTTAAAAATTTGGAAATTTGGATATTTGAAACTTTGAAAATTGGAGAAATTCTTAAATTTTAAAACTTGAGAGTTGAAGAAATTTGGAGAATTTAGTAATTTGAAAATTTGGTATTTGGAAATTGAAAATTTGAAAATTCGGAAACTTGATCAATTTGAAATTTGAACATTTGCATATTTAATAATTTGGAAATTTGTGAATTTAGTAATTTGGCGATTTTTAAATTTGGAAATGTGAACACTGTAAAATTAGAAAATTTTGAAACATTTATGGCGTTTGAATTTCAGAATTTAGACATTTTTAATTCTAAAATTTGAAAACTGGAGAATCGAAGGAATTTGATGGTTTGGGATTTTCAAAATTTACGAATTTAATAAATTAGAAATTTGAAAGATTGCTAATTTGAAAATATTGGTTTGTTAACTCAACAATTAAAAAAATTTGTAAATTAGTAAGTTTGATGGTTTGAAAATTCAAGGCGTTAAAAATTTGATAATTTAATAATTCAAAAATTTTAAAATCCATAAATATAAAGATATAAAAAGGGAATCCTATGTTATCCATGAACGCACATACATACAAATTGATGTACTCATAATAAAATGTTTAACATTTAAAATAAATTGTCAGTCGAAAATTAAAATGTATAATTTTCCGTTTTCTAATTTTTTAAATCACATAAATAAAGTTAAATTATAGAGAACTGGATAATAATGAGAAAAAATATATTACAAATAATAATAAATCACTTGCGACAAGCATTATATTCAATACAGAAAATTCTAATTTATAACTCTGCAAAAATAAGTCCGGAGTATACAATGTATAATTACGGGCAACCCCATTTTAAACAGTGTCGTCGTAACCCACCTCTGCTCTCCCTTGATACCAGCATTCTCTTTGTTTTTTATTTTACGCTTTATCACCGAGCAAGTACAATACAGAGTGCGTGTTACGCGAGGGTGCCAAGTAGAAAAGATATTGGCAAAACGAGGAGAGAAGAATAGCGTAAGCGGAAGATGGATATATGTAGTAGGAGGAAGAATATCTGCTCGCATAAAAACGAGAAAAAAAAAGAATGATTACTTTTATGGGACGTTAATACATCTCGCCTCTACTTTTTACCACACAAACTTCGATGAAGATAATTCCTTTCTAAGTATTATTCTAGTGTAACAGGATCATATCATCGGATATAAGTACATACGTATGTAGGAATAGTAATTGTACGGCAACAACTATATTTACTGTTTCTCTTTACTTCATTTTTATATAAGAAATTTAGAGATATGAAAATTTTAAATTTTATGGTTTAAAAATTAGAAAATTAAAAAATTTGGTGATTTGGTCGTTTAAAAATTTCGAAATGTAGAACAGTCAAATGTTACAATTTTTAGATCTCATAACTGTGAAACGTTCTTAGAAAGTTAACAATTCGGTGATTCTAAAATT
This sequence comes from Megachile ligniseca, assembly GCA_945859555.1. Classification (NCBI taxonomy): domain Eukaryota; kingdom Metazoa; phylum Arthropoda; class Insecta; order Hymenoptera; family Megachilidae; genus Megachile; species Megachile ligniseca. The sequence continues at coordinate 2,297,835 of OX243785.1, forward strand.
TCTCTCGAAATTTAGAAATTATTTATTTTTTATAATATACAAATTTAGAAATTTAGAAGTTCTAACAACATATATAAATATGTCTTCAAATTATCATGTTTATAAATTTCCTACTTTTATAATTTTTATATTTTAAAATTTGTAAATCTAGAATTATCAACCTTCCAAGTCTAAAACTACAATAATTTACTAGTTTAACTTCAGAAACTTCATTTATGAATCTATAAATATAGAAAACAATTTAAAAATGTAAAAAGTCTTCTATACAACGAAATGCATCTTTATATCACCTTCAATATTCCATCATTTTTCTCGAACACGATTCTTTTGCCCGTACTATTTCAAATTTCATGCTCTGTTTCAAACCTGAAACTGTATTTGATTTGATCGCAAGAGACGCGACATCGCCGTGCTCGGTACGAGTATGGTTGTTCATTTGGAACCGAAGACAGTAATGAAGGTAACACGCACATGAAGTCTGGCAGAAATGTGTCGACACACAGAATAGTCAGACTGTTAGCAGCAAACATCTTCATCTATGGTAAGCACGGGTTTCTACGGGCACAGTGGCATTATTTAAGACACAATGACACGCGACACGACATCCCCGACCACGGACAGGATGAGGGTCGACAGGGAAGGGTAACCTTTGGGAGCATTTATATGGCGTCTTGCCGTTGCTCTCACATAATGCACAGTCTAAGCTCGTAGGTTACAGGAGTTGCGGCGAACAATGAATCTCGGAATACAAAGTAGTTCCGCGTTTCCAAACTTGAGAGTCATTCTAGTTCTCTCTCTTCCAATCATGCGATGTTAATCTCGATCTCTTCCCTCCTTTCGCTTCACGGTTCTGCAAACCACCGAAACTTGCGAGTCAATAATCAAACACGTTTTATTTTCTGCGCCTAGTGGCATTGCAATAATAATTAAGCACATATATATTTATTTATTGTTAGAATGTGGCAATCTAAATTTGAATATTGGCGCCAATTGATGAAGGTGTGAGGCCTGTGAGGGCAGCACCTTTTGTGCCACGCGATTGTAAAAACTGATCTCTTCTTCCGCTGCGTGGTGCCAACAATTTTAAGAACTAGTTTATTATAAAATAACAATTTTGTTCTTTTCAATGTGTATAAATAGTCTGTATATACATAAAACATTAAAATTAAACAAGTAGAATTAAAAGGATGAGGTCAATTTATGTTTATAAATCGAAAAATTTGTCAACATTTATAACATTACTTATGTTGAGAAAGGACACGAACTTCGGTAGTACAAATGTTTCGGGAATGTTTCACGGTACGTGTTCCTGCTGCGACACCTCGAACGTGCAGAGATCTGTTATTTTCGTTGATCGAGAACGTTCGAGATCTCCGCGAATGCATAAAACACGCCTCGCGTTGTTATTTTGTCGCAGTCGAATTATATCAGTCGAACAACTTAATGTAAATATTTAGAATAAAGGAGCCACCTCCGATTTCAATCACCTTGAAATATGTTGTCAAGGTTATTATTCTGAACAACTTTTTGCTATACATGTGATAGTCGAACTCTTTTAGTTTTCGAGATATTGAAGAAAATAATCATCTTAAGGCTACACAAATTTTCGATAGCATTTTGCTAATTTTGCTAAAGTTGACTCAATGTTATCAGTGAACTTGATATTTCTTGTATTTCATGAACAGTATACGACTAATCATTGTAACGTACAGTTATATAAATATCAATTCTCTAAAAGGACATTCTACGAGTTCCTAGCTGTAACCAAAAAACGTAGCTAAAAAATGTTATTCGTCAAACAATAAAATGTCCACAAGATCAATGATGATGTTGATAACATATTTCAAGGTGATCAAAATCGGAAGTGGCTCTCTTATTCTAAATGTTTACCCAACTTACGATAACATATTTAATATACTACTTCAGGAAAAATGACAATTAATAAAAAGATAACCGCGTGTTGAAGACTATGGCAATTTCTTTTAGAGGTTACGCGTGAAACGATCTACCGAAGAAAAGATACGAAAAACTGCACTAGGAGGCGCCAACTATCTATACTAGACATGGCGTGTGAAATCAGTCACAGTGATTTATCACAGTAATCACAAAATAACGATCATGATCGTGATTAAACTTCATTCACGACCGTTATCCGGAAGGTGGCGTTTTAGGAGCGGTTTACGTTAACTGTGATCGTTAGTGCTCCGCTGACTCCCCTTAGCGGAAATTCAAGAAAATCAATTTCATTTTTATCATTATTATTAAGTTTTTATACATTCTATATTTCTTATTATCTATAAAAGATAATAAGTGAGTTACAATTTAAAATAAAAAGCAGGTTAGTTTTACGTATCGTTGACTGTGGTGATAAAGATTTTGTTAAATTAATATCTATTATTAATTGTTATTTAAAATTTACTGATCTAACTCGTTATCTTATAACATGATAAAAAAAATCATCATATATGTATTTCTTCGTGAAGAGTAAATTTATCAGAAAACAATTAATTTGCTTGCAAAAATAAATGTGTAATTTTAAAACATTAATAGTTTGACATAATTTAATGTTGTAAAAATAAAATAGAAAGAGCTTGATGAAAATAGCTATATAAAGCGTGTATTAAAATTTGTAAAATAAAATAGCTGGATGTCAGTTACTCTGAACAACGCCGGCTTCAAAATAGTGATGGGCAATTGTGCTTGCAAGAGCGTTTACATGAACGTGCAAGTGACGTGTACTCGCGGACGCTGATGGATAGTTAATTTCTCACTTTGAAAATTTCACAATTTCTAATTGTTTCTAACAGTTTCGAAATTCAACTACTGAGTTACTAATATTGAAATTTAGAATCGTTCTCAATTTTTCAAATCTTGTTACTTCAAATTATTGAATATGGAAACTTAGAAACTTGGTAATTTGGAAATTTAGATATTTAGAAATTTAATATAAAATTGTAATATTAATATACTTACCAATTTAGGAGGATGGAAATTTAAAAAACTTTAAGATACTGACATTTTTAAATTTCCACATTTTTGTATAATAATATCAATAAGTCAAATTTTTAAATTTGGAAAGTTGGAAATTTCCAAATTGTGAAAATATTGAAATCTCGCGTTTAAAATTCCTAAATTTTGTACTTTTCAAACTATCAAATTTAAAAATTTAGAAATTTTAATATTTAAAATATTTTCGAATACTGAAATTTTCAAACTTTAAAATTCTGAAAATTGGATAATTCGAAAATTTTGCGTTAAAAATAAAGAAAAATTATAATAATTCGTAAATTTACAAATCTAAAAAAATTATAAAAATTTGTAAATCTACAAATCTAAAAAATTGAAAGTGTACAAAATATGAAAATATAGATATCACAAATTTTATCTTTCTAAACTTCAAAATGTTATAATTTTATCAAATTTAAAAATTTCAAAAATATAAAGATTTTAGTACGCTAAAAACTTATTTTTTTTTCTTTTTACAAAAAATGACTGTTATACATATTATTTATCAAATGAAGTATATGTTATTAGACAAATATAATTAATCAAATATTTCAGAATAAAAAGATACATGTTTATTTTTGATTGTGCAAAAATTTAGATAAATTCCTTTCTTCTCTCATTTTTAATACAATTATTACTATTTTATACAAATATTTTTACGACGTATTATACGTAACGTATGTACACATAAATATGTATAATTATAGTAGTATCGATAAAAGTAGTATCACGCCATATTTTTAATTTTTGTGCGGCATAATTTGTTTGCATCCATCGTCGTGTAATTAATTTAATGTTTATTCTTAACCATAATAAAAGCATCTCTGTCACAATTAAATGCAACGCGTTTATCTCAAAGCTGAACGTCATGAAAGCTTTCAAATTATGCTTTTTCACGTGAAAAACATTTCATAATACAATATTTTTTCATAAAATTTTTTAAAGGTCGCTGCTTCGCGTACACTGTATAAAACGGAACATTTTTCTTTAATAAATATGCAATTCCATTAATTCTCAGAGGACTTCCATCGCTTTTCACTTCTGGAATCATTTGAAACCTCTCGAGAAATTAGATTTCATCAGTCTTTTAACGGGACTATCAGCGAAATGGAGAGAAGTAATGGTGTTTTATCAAAAAAGGTATTACTATTTCATACTAGCACGTAATATTATCGAAATAATTTGTACCGTTTCTCATTTACGCGAAATAAAAAACAATTTCGTTTCATAATTTTTCACGTTTCTTCCCAATAATTTCAGCTCTTTCATTCATTTTAGATCTCATTTATGTTTCACTTTTTTAAAGTGTAATGGGCTCGTAATATAATGAATGTTTGGACTTGTATATTTTAGAAAAACCGTTGCATTGTAAATCTCGTACGTGCAACACAAAAAATAGGACTCTTAACGTTAATTTATGGCAGTTTGGCGAAAACAGCGTTAAAAGCTAAATCGCTTTAGTGGTGCCATAAATTTAAGCATCTGAAATTTGTCAAGATGGGTCCTGGGGTGCTGTCTCAGGGTTAAGAGGTCTTGGGACTTTCCAGCCGCGTCACTCGTAATCTAGCTAAGGGTGACCAGGACTTTGGAGGCGTGGATTGTCAAACGAATGACAGGAAAGATGACCGCCTTCTTCCTGATGAACCACGCAAAAATCAGCCAATGAGGAAAGTCACCCCCATCGACAGCCCTCAGGCAGAAGTTTTAAAAACAGTGTTTTTTCGGAAAAACGTCAGATTATATTCAACCATTAGAACCGATTATATTGAACCTTTTGAACCGATTGTATTAAACCTTTAGAACCGATTACATCAAGATTCAGAACCGATTATATTAAGATTTAGAACAGATTATATCAACTTTAGATCAGATTTTGTGAACCCAGTCGTACGAACTTAACGACAATATAATCTCTCCAGGCGTACTCCTGTGATATGTGAACTTGTGCGAGCGAACTCTCGTAAAAATAATAGTTAATTAGCCAACTGTCATTTCAACTCATTTGTTAACCTTTTTACAATTTTTACTATAAAAATTACACGTACTTTAACACAGTGCACTTGCGTAATTCATTCAAAATTTCCTGGTGCACAAACATTGGTCCTTCGAGCCGGATTGAAACAGAACGAACTTTGAATCAACTGTGTGTGATCAGTGATTATTATTGAAGAATCATTATTCTATTGTGACACAACAAGGATAGTCACTAGAATAAAAATCATTTAAGTGTACAATTGGACTTTGTATACTGCAACGAACTGAACTGTTTAGAGACTGTGTCTTTTTGTGAACTTTGATTTGAATTAGTGAATTTGAATTTGTGTTGATACGACGAGATACATCGAAGTATCAGCATATCCAGTACCTACTCTGCAAACCTATTGGACGAGGATAGAACGCAGCGAAGCAGGTAGCAGCAAACAGCAGGCAGCAGCAGGGCCAGCCTGATTTTCACCAGTCATAAAGTTTGGTGAGTCTCCGATTTATTTCCTTTCTTCTCCTATTTTCCTAATCCGCGGCTTGTGTTATTTAAATTGTATACAATGGAAGCTCTAAGGAAAAAGAGAGCAACTGTCAAATCAGCTTTAACGCGTTTTAACAATTATTTGGACTCGTTTACACCGTTGTCTGATGTTGAGGATTTGCAATCGCGTTTAGAAAAAGCTATTCCATTATTAGATAAATTTGAAACGTTACAAGAGGAAATAGAATCGCTTGATGAAGTCGATTTAGATGAAACCGTTCGAACACGTGAAGACTTCGAACGTGAAAAACACCTACGCGAAGAGGAGGAAATAAAGATTTTCGAGGATAGCTACCATAAGGCAATTGGCAAAGCAAAAGGATTTATAAAAAGTAGGCAATCCTTTGTACCTTCTGTGGGATCGGTATCTCGTAGTGTTACCGAATCACCAGCACTGCACTCAGAAGCAGGCCCAATAGGGGTTAGTCTTCCAAAATTAGTATTGCCGACTTTTGATGGCACGGTTAGTAATTGGATAAAGTTTCGTGACACATTTAGGTCATTAATCCATGAACATATGGGACTGAGTAATATTCAGAAATTCCATTATTTGAATTCAGCATTGATTGGAGATGCTGCTCGCACTATTGAAGCTCTAGGCGTTTCAGAGGCGAATTATTTGTTAGCTTGGGAAGGGTTAAAGTCTCGCTATGAAGATCCGAACACTTTAATTCATCACCACGTACAAGCACTATTTGAAGCACCAGTTTTGACACGCGATTCGTCACATTCGGAATTGCGTCAGTTATTGGACAATACGAATAATAACTTACTCGCATTAAAAACTCTAGGAAAGAGAACTGAATTCTGGGATCCGTTAATTATTTATTTATTGACATCGAAACTGAATATCCCTATGAGACGCGAATGGGGAAGAACGTTGGCTAATTCAACGACAGAACCAACTTTCAAGGAATTTGCAAATTTCTTGGAAAAGCACATTAAATTCTTACAAAATTCGGATTTAGATAAAATCAAATTTAATGATGTTAAAATTAATAGAGCAACTGTGAAATCGGTTACGACGAAACCGAAACAGATAAAAACATATTCCACAATCACGAATAAGAAATCGTGCATAATTTGTAATGGAGCACATCCGATATACTCGTGTGAAGTTTTCAAGGGTATGCCAACGGTCACACGTTTGCAGAAGGTGAGGGAACTTCACCTATGTTTTAATTGTTTGGGTGATGGACATCAGAACAGAGATTGTACCTTCGGACCATGCCGAAAATGCGGAAAAAAGCATAATTATCTACTTCACCTAGAAAGTTCAGGTACTAATACCTCGGGGTCGCTACAGGTACAAGTTACAGGTGCCCAGTCTGAAGGGGTACAGCAGGTAGCAAATTCTATACAAGCGAATGAAAGCACGTCTGGTCACTCAACCGCAATAAAACAATCATTAACAGCTCGTGTTATACAAACGGGAACAAAAGTTACAGTGCTATCTACAGCCAGAATTTATATTTATGATTGCCATGGACAGAGGCATGAATGCAGGGCACTTTTAGATTCAGGATCCGAACCGCACATCATGACAACCGCATTATGTAATCGTTTAGGACTACAGAAAACAAGAAGCAACCTCGAACTTACGGGTATTGAACAAGGGTCATTACACGTAAATCATTTAGCAACAACGAAGATTTGCTCCCGGATTAATAATTTCTCAGCAACGATCACTTGTGTTATTTTGGACAAGATAAGCAGCAATATTCCTAGTTCACACATTAATACAACAGACGTACAAATACCAAAAGACGTGGAGTTAGCTGATCCAGATTATAACTGCTCTGGACCAGTAGATTTAATTATAGGTGCTTCACTCTTTTTGCGACTTCTTTCAGTAGGACAAATTTTCATAAAGAATACCGAACTAATGCTTCATAAAACTGTTCTTGGATGGATTATTGCCGGAAATCTATGTCTCAACTCTCCAAGAAAATTAATATGTAATTTAGTTAAAAATCAGGACTTAAATAATCAACTCGAACGTTTTTGGAAACTCGAACATTGTTTTCTACCAGTCGACTCAACCGCGAAAAGTAAAAGAGATCATAGTGAGCAACATTTTATTGACACCACTGAAAGAGATGAAACTGGACGTTTTGTAGTCAGTATTCCGTTCAAGGATAATGCGTCGGAATTAGGAAATTCTTTAGCAGGAGCGGAAAAAAGGTTTTACGCAGTGGAAAGAAAATTGTCAAAGAACCCAGAACTTAAAGAACAATATACTGCTTTTATGGAAGAGTACGAAGCACTAGGACACATGAGTCAAATATCATTGTCAAAATATACAGATAAAACGCATTTTTATTTACCGCATCACGCAGTGATTAAGGAAGGCAGCACCACAACTAAGTTGCGAGTTGTTTTTGATGGCTCTGCGAAGACTTCCTCAGGGTTATCACTGAATGATGTACAGTACATTGGACCAACCGTACAGGACGATTTATTTACTATATTGGTACGGTTTAGAAAACACAGCATTGTTTTATCCGCGGACATCGCAAAAATGTACAGACAGATTAAAGTTAAAGCCCATGATAGAGCTTACCAACTAATTTTGTGGCGGTCAGACACTAACGCACCAATAAAATATTACGAATTGAATACCGTGACTTATGGTACAGCTTCTGCACCATTTTTAGCGACACGTTGCTTGCGTCAATTGAGCGACGAATTGAAACAAGAAAATCCAGTTATAAGTCAGGTTATACGGCATGATTTTTATGTGGATGACTTGTTAACTGGCACGGATAATATTGAACAGGCCATGAAGGTCAAAAATAATTTAGTGAAAATTCTGAGCTCAGCAGGGTTTGAATTGCGGAAATGGGCCAGTAACGATTCTCGACTTCAAACGGAGAGTAAGAACACGACAAAGGATGTAATACCTTTGTTAGATAAAGATCCTAAAACGTTAGGCTTATTTTGGGATCCTGTGACTGACACACTTAGATATAATGTAAAATACTCAGAGCAGAATAGAATTACGAAGCGTACAATAACTTCAACAATATCTCAGATATTTGATCCCCTTGGACTTGTTGGTCCAACGGTAATCAAGGCAAAAATAATATTGCAGAAATTGATGGGAAATTTGCCGACGGCTCGGGTACTACCTGCACGGTCATTCTACAACTGTGGAGTCGATTACGCAGGCCCTTTTCTATTGAAAGAAGGGGCTCGTGCACGCGTTTCTATTAAATCATATATTTGCATTTTCATCTGCTTTGTTACTAAGGCAGTACATATAGAATTAGCTCGCGATCTATCTACGGAAGCTTTTCTTAATTGTTTGAAAAGATTTATTTCACGTCGCGGTAGATGTAAGAATATTTATTCAGACAATGGTAAGAATTTTGTCGGTGCAAGAAACGAATTAGCAAAATTGATTATATCAGATAATGGATTTGAAAGCGAAGTAACTGAATTTTTATCCAATGAACAAATTGAATGGCATTTTATTCCACCTCACGCACCTCATTTTGGTGGATTATGGGAGAGTGCAGTCAAATCTGCAAAATTCCATTTAAAACGAGTAATAGGAGAAACGCGTCTTACATACGAAGAACTTTATACAATAATAACACAAGTCGAAGCTTGTCTTAATTCCCGTCCATTATCTCCTTTGTCAAATGATCCTAATGATTTATCACCTTTAACTCCCGGACATTTCTTGATCGGAGATTCATTAATGACTTTTCCACAAGAGCACTTGCATGACGTGAAGACTAGTAGGTTACATAGGTATCAACACTTGCAACAAATGTTTCAACATTTCTGGAATAGATGGCAAAGGGAATATTTGCCACAGCTTCAGGCACGACACAAATGGTATAAAAGTGTACCCAACGCACTTAAAATTGGTGCCATGGTACTCATACGCGAGGACAACATACCAGCAATGCAGTGGCCGTTAGGACGCATTACTGAATGTCACCATGGAAAGGACGGTATAATTCGTGTAGTGTCTGTGCGCCTTCCTCGAGGCATTGTTAAAAGACCCGTTTCAAGAATTTGTGTTTTACCGTTAGAACAAACTGACAATTCAGAACATTGCACTAAGGACTAGTTAATTGACTTTTTAGTAGACTTTAAGTGAACAGTGGTTATTAGTAATTACATTATAGAAATTTATTAGTTTGCGTTAGAGACATTGTGTAAAATATTAAGTACTATTATTAGAAGTATGTGTGTGTTTAGTTTATATTGAAGGGTGTCCCTTCAAGGCGGGCGGAATGTTTGGACTTGTATATTTTAGAAAAACCGTTGCATTGTAAATCTCGTACGTGCAACACAAAAAATAGGACTCTTAACGTTAATTTATGGCAGTTTGGCGAAAACAGCGTTAAAAGCTAAATCGCTTTAGTGGTGCCATAAATTTAAGCATCTGAAATTTGTCAAGATGGGTCCTGGGGTGCTGTCTCAGGGTTAAGAGGTCTTGGGACTTTCCAGCCGCGTCACTCGTAATCTAGCTAAGGGTGACCAGGACTTTGGAGGCGTGGATTGTCAAACGAATGACAGGAAAGATGACCGCCTTCTTCCTGATGAACCACGCAAAAATCAGCCAATGAGGAAAGTCACCCCCATCGACAGCCCTCAGGCAGAAGTTTTAAAAACAGTGTTTTTTCGGAAAAACGTCAGATTATATTCAACCATTAGAACCGATTATATTGAACCTTTTGAACCGATTGTATTAAACCTTTAGAACCGATTACATCAAGATTCAGAACCGATTATATTAAGATTTAGAACAGATTATATCAACTTTAGATCAGATTTTGTGAACCCAGTCGTACGAACTTAACGACAATATAATCTCTCCAGGCGTACTCCTGTGATATGTGAACTTGTGCGAGCGAACTCTCGTAAAAATAATAGTTAATTAGCCAACTGTCATTTCAACTCATTTGTTAACCTTTTTACAATTTTTACTATAAAAATTACACGTACTTTAACACAGTGCACTTGCGTAATTCATTCAAAATTTCCTGGTGCACAAACAATGAACTTTTACATGTATAAATATTACAGGCTTATACATTTTTAAATATCTATATGTATACAATTATCCAAATTTTCAATTTCTCATATTTGTAAATTTATAAATATAACAATGTTACTTCGCACTTCAGAATATTACAATTTCTAAATTACCAAATTTCTGTGTCTTTGAATTTGATAATCTGAAAGTAACAAAATGAATAAACTTGAAAAATGGAAAATGTTGTATTCTTTGAAAGAGTAAATCTGTCGTGATTTAATGCAATCAAAATATTCTAAATTAGTTTTTGCCACAACAATTTGTATTTAAAAAATTGTGAAAATGTATAATACAATACAGCAATATTTCTTGACAATTAGTGGATTTCTAATAGAAAATTTATACGTTGCTTATAAACAACTTTAAACTGCAAATTAGGGTAAACATTAATTTATAATTCTTTTACACCGTTATTCTGTCAAAGATGGTCTAAAATTAATCACTGTTTGCTGTAACTGGCAACCAGCCATTTTGTAGCTGCGACCATTTTGTCACATGTGTATTGATGATGCATTTATGTAATCAATTTTAACAAATTTTAAAGGTGAAATTATCTGCAATACATATAATTACATTATGAATACAGAAGAAGTGTTATTTAAATATACTTTTATTTTATGTAATAAAAAAATCTTTTATTTAATATTCGATAAAATAAGTAAATTTCTTCTTATTAATCCTTTGCTGTATGATTTTTGTATTTTGAGATAAAATGATTTGTTGTTTATCTTATTAACTATTTCAAGTAAGTAATACTAATAAAAATATTACTTTCTACTAAAAATAAAATACTAATAGTATGCTAACAATTGTAAAAATATTATTTTTAGTAGGAAATATATTTCTCTATTATATTTTCCTATTTTCAACTAAAAGTAGTATTATATGTATAATATTATACAATTTTATAATTATGTAATGTATTATAATTTTTTTCAACCAAATTTTTTAATAGAAAAAATTTAATTTCAATTTTAATTTTTAATAAAAATGGTGGAGATTTATAGTGGAAAATCGAAAAATATAAGAGAAAATATACTATCTGCTAAAAATAGTATCCCACTGTATTATTCCATTTCTACTAAAAATTATTTTCCATTAAAAATTCATTTATGCTTGGCAAGATTTTTTTTATTTCACGTGGGATAAAAAAATGTACTTTATTGAATAATTTACAAGTTACAAGACTTATACAATTCTGTATAAACTGAAAGTTTCAGTTATAATTCAATGAATAACTTCGTATGTAATAGGTGTAAAAAGGAATGTAAAGTTGTAAAATTGAAAAATTCTGCAAAATGTGCAGTCACCGAGGTGTTAAGACTACTTTATAAGTTTGAAAGGCAGTTAACAATTCAAGGAAGCCAGAACAAGTTGCGAGTAATAATAAAACGTATGACGCCAGCAAAGACTTGAGAAGTCCTTCGAGGATTAAACTGCTTTGAAATTGAGATTAGGAGTATGTCAGAGTGACATCTAAGAACGGTTGGTAATAGAATCTCAAATGCTCCAAGATGAAAGGATGAGTATGTGAATATGGTATCAAGACCTAATTAAACACCGGTTCAAGGAGTTATAAATAAAATCAAACTGTCGTATTAAAAATAGTAATGGTTAATCGATTTGTAAATTCTATGATGAACTTGTTCAAATTGAAAGAAGTTAATTTAGGTGATGAGACAGGGTGGAAGTATATTATTCATATTTTTCGTTAATAATCTTACAAATTTTTTGGTGTTCTTATAAAGATGGAAATTATTTCATAAATTAGTTTGAAGAATTGGAAGAATTTCTTAGTTAGGAAATTCTAAACAATTCTATCAAATAGAAAACAATCAACGTATTATTAAAATCAATATCCAACTATTACATCGTTCCGAAAAAATGTTTTGTTCTCTAGTACACAAAAAATTATTTTCCAGAAACTTTACACTACTAAATTATTATTAATAATTAAAAACCTTTAGTCATTCATAAATCTCCTTTCAGTATTATTAAATTTTTTTCAGCGTTTTCCTTCTGAAATTTCTAATAAATAATATTTATATCTTGTCGTGTACGAAATAAACTCGAAATACGATTGTCTTCAACGGTGCGTGATTACGAAAGTAAACGAACCATGGAATCGAATTCTCGAAAATTATAAAAGTTTAATCGCTTCTGTTTTCACGGTGTTTATTTTCATTTTCCATTTCTCGCTGCTTCTTCCTTCGTCCACGTTAAATAATGTTACGCTGTGTGCGATAGTGTGTGTATGCGGTTCAATTCGCATCGAGCATAACACATATGCAGATAAACCAATATCGAACGTTACCGACATGATTTTGCACTGTGCCGACCTTTACTTTGCCGCAGACTTTTTCATTGAAATGCGTTTTGGTGATGGACGATTCGAAGAGTACAACAGCCACCTCTAGAAGTGTTTTGTTAGCGGCGGTCAAGCAACGAGAGCACTCGATAGAGGGAGGAGACGAGAATGAAGAGAAAAATGGTCAACGTGAAGAATTTGAAATGGAGAAAAAAGAAGTGTTACGGCGTTAATTATAACTTTTCAATTTTAACTATGACGAGTCTCACTCGTGACGTACGCACAGCTCAAATGTGACAGACCTTACTCAAATTTTGAATACTCTTCAACTTGATATTTAGGTCCAACTATAATTTATATACTTAAGGATCGCTAAATATAAAATACTCACAACATTTTAATTTTCTTTGTTTTATTATTATAGCTATAAGTAGTTTGTTTTTACTAACGCATTTGATAGATAAGGGAAGGGGTTAAAATTAATATGTATGTAGCTGTAAATCAAATCGGTTGCCACCCCTTATTGCGGTGCATGCAATAAAACAGTTCAGAGTTTTAGTACTCTAAATAGTTTTAGCCATCTAAAAAAATTCTGAACTCATAATAAGAAAAAAATTATGAAACAATTGAATATTTTTTGTCCTTTATGATCGTTCTAGCGACAATTGTCTTGTTTTCTTGATTTCTAGCTTATTTCTTTAACTTCGGCATTCGTGCATTTTTGAATTGGAAAATTAAAAAATTTGGAAAATTTGAAATTTTAGAAATTTTCACATTTTCATATAAATTGGTAATTTATAAATTTATATGAAGTATAAAAATTTGACTTGAGAATTTAATTTCGAAGCTTAATAATTTATTTGTTTCCTCTAGTTTGCACGAGTGGAACCTCTTATATCTACACTTTCTTTATGAAAAACTATCCTGCTCAATAATTCCCTATGCTTATCTCTTCTTTAATGTAATTTTCCTAAAATAAGTCTTCATATTAATAATTCACTGTACATATTAATAATCTTAAATTCTATATTAAACATTAAACACGATAGTTTATATTTGAAATTCGAATATTTCAATCGCATTATCACCAATCTTAATCTGTGGTTTTCCAGGTCGCCATTTTTCTTTTACGTCTACAGTTTCATTTTGTCTAACTTTTTCTTACCTTCTCGATCTGTTTCCACACATTTTTCTCTCTCTCGTACAGTTTCACTTTGTCTAGCTTCTTTTCTTACGTTTACGATCTTTTTCAAACTCTTTTCTTCTTTCTCTGCTATATTTCTCTATTTCTAGCGTTCTGTTTTCTTACGGTGACTGTTCTCTTTTTTACCTTCTTATTATCTGTTATTTCTAAACATCCATTAATTTTCATTTCGATAATTTCGCTAATTTTAATATTTTTTCTTAATCTTCATTTTCTCCTTCTTTCCATTTATTTTGATGTTTTTGTTTGTCTGCGCTTCTTCTGGGGTTTTATCACTACTGATACAGATTTGATAAATATATTACCAAATACAGTTATCGTGTAATGTAAGATAATTGTTTTACGAATATAAATTAATTTTCATGAAACAAATTTCAGAAATTTTAGGACATAAAAATTTGGAGATTTGGAAATTTGAAAATCTGAAAATTTGAGAGCTTGTGGTTTTTGGAATTTGAAAATGTGGCGATTTATGAATTTCGAAAATTAGATAGTACAGTTTAGGAATTGAAAAAATGAAATTGCAATATTTGGGAATTAAAAAATTTAAACTAAAATTTAGGAATTTGTGAATTTGAATTATATGTAGAATTTGGAAATTTGAAAATTAAAGGATTTCAGTAATTAAAAGTTTGAAATTTTGAGAATTGCAAAATTTGCAAATTTGTGTATGAATTTGGAAACTCGAGTATCTAAGAATTTTGAAATTTTGAAAATTGGAAAATATAAGAATCTATAGGTTTAAAATTTGAGAAATTTATTTAGAAATTTGGTCATTTGAAAATTTTGGAAAATTATATTGTCTTTGGGAATTGGGAAATTTAAACTGTAACATTTGAGAATTTAGGAATTTCAATTATAGAATTTGGAAATTTTGATATTTGAAGATTTCGATAACTAAGAATTTGAAAATCTGAGAATTTCAAAACTTGCGAATATGGGTATTTTGGAATTTTAAAATTTAGAAACGTATTTCTCAAATCATCACTTGATCATTTTTGCTTTAAAGTAAAGCATTAACACAGTCATCTACCATTTAATTCATTTATAAAATGATATACCGATACTGTGTCAGAAGTTTTCTTCCTTGAAATCCTCAGACGATCTATTTCGATCTTTCAAATGTTTTTATCCACACAAAAATAGCATCCATTAAGATGATTTATAATCTTGTGAAGTAAAAAGCAGTCACAGAATCTGAGATCTTGAAGACAAGAGACCGTTTAAAGTTTCTTTGCCACAGAAAAGTTTGACAGTAGCAGACAGTCTTTTCACACTAAACCTACCGTTGTATAATATGACTTCATTTGAAATGAAAAATGAAGTTGAAAAATAAATAAACAAATGACAAAACATTACACACATTAATTCTTTATCTCGATGAAAACCAATGGAGATTTCAAGAAAAGCATTGTAATCCCTTGCACTACAATGTCGTGTCACACTTGTTACTACACTTGGATGATAAACCAGACTAGTATTTTCACTGTCATCGAGTTTTTGGTTCAATTCTGATTATAATTTGTATAATCAAGAATCGTTGAAGGCAAATGTTCCTAACACCTCAATTTTCTTTAGTTGCCTTAACGTTGTAGCTATAATTAGCTAGCTATGAATAAAGCAACTGTCTAGAAAATTGTAGGTTAAAAGGTTAACAAACTGTGTAACTTATAATAAGAAACTTGTGGAGCGGTCATTTGACCGGTTTGGTAACTTCAGTGTTAAAATGGTTCAGTTTTATTTTTATGACCTGCTAGTTCCAGATAATATTACTGACCTGACAATTATTCTGCTTAAATTAAGATGTTCGTAATTTAAACTCTCAATGTTCACAGATCATAATCTGTTTTTGTTTGGAGTGAACAGTCCAAGTGATAAGGGAAGCTGATTTATTGTTTCTACAACAGCTACGTAAGTTCATTGGTACATGAGAGCGTATAGGTATACGTTTCTCTTACATATAGCAACAACCAGTTTACGAAACTTCCTTGCATTCCTGAAGTAATCTTGGGCGAACGATATTGGAAGCCAAACAAGTCGGTTCGGATCAAATTAACTGTACTATACAAACTATGCAGTTCGCAGTCAGCACTTTGGCCCAAGAACGCAACAGCCCTTACTTGCAGTCGTATAAGGATTATAAATACGGTCGTATCTTGCAGCTACTATTTTATTCTTAATAATCTGAACCTCCAAACACAATAGATGATAAATACTCGACCTTATATTCTTTTGTGAAATAATGAGTGGTATCTTGCCCGGTGATAATCCAGCTTTTCTCTTTGAATATACCCTCAACTTGCCTAAGAACTGTATTTTAATTCTCACTGAACATCGTACTAATTACTGTTACTTCAGTTGCATAAATCGAACTGGAAATTATTTTATCTCGATTCATCGTAATATTGATACTTGCTTTCGCTTGTTGGGGGCTCTCTGCCTCCCAGATAATCAGCCACCATTCGGAACTTTTGACAATTTTTCTGGGGGTTTTGGCCCATTTTAAGAAAGTTTCAATCTGTGACAAAATGTCGTATCTGGCACGGTTTAGCCTGCACATTTTTGTATGCGAGTGAGTGATCAGGTTTCATAGTATTTTGATTTAATATTCAGAAACTCCATCATTCTTAAAAGACTTGTTAACCGACATTCTTTAATTCTTAATTATATAATATTTTCTAGTGTTGATATGCGACATGTAAGTGTTGTATATTTTATTTTATTGTATTTCTCTTCGTCTGTTACACGCTGTCGCGTAGGGCGTATATGACTCACGCTGAACTTTTCGTTCAGGTCGCTTGGAATTCTCATTGAGCAACAAAGACTTTGTTAAAAATTCATCGTAGAATCTGAAATGTAGGCATCTAGAAAGCAGGCATCTTAATATAATATCGTGTATACTGCGTTTATTGTATCCTTTGTCTTGCTAATATTACTTTATAACTATTGAAAAATTGTAAGATGTACGTCTAAAACGAGTTTATCCGGATCGTGTTAATTTATCTTATTTGCTCTGAGGGATTGTAAACTGTAGAACATGTTGAATCTTCTTCCGTAAGTTACATTTCTTCTTGTAGAAAGAAGTTTACGAGTAAATAAATAAAATTAATAAATATGCAATAAAATATTGAAAAATTTGTAAGTTTGAGAACTTCGGAATTTGAGTTTGAAGTTAGAAATTTGAAGATATCAGAATTTAGGAATGTAGAAATTTAGAAATTTAAAAATTTAGGGATTTAGAAGTTTAGGAATGCAGGAATTTAGGAAATTAGGAAATTAGGAAATTAGGAAATTAGGAATTCAGAAATTTAGAAATTTAGAAATTTAGAAATTTAGGAATGTAGGAATTTAGGAAATTAGGAATGTAAGAAATTAGGAATGTAGGAAATTAGGAATGTAGGAAATTAGGAATGTAGGAAATTAGGAATGTAGGAAATTAGGAATGTAGGAAATTAGGAATGTAGGAAATTAGGAATGTAGGAAATTAGGAATGTAGGAAATTAGGAAATTAGGAAATTAGAAAATTAGGAAATTAGGAACTTAGGAAATTAGGAATTCAGAAATTTAGAAATTTAGGAATGTAGGAATTTAGGAAATTAGGAATGTAGGAAATTAGGAATGTAGGAAATTAGGAATGTAGGAAATTAGGAAATTAGGAAATTAGAAAATTAGGAAATTAGGAACTTAGGAAATTAGGAATTCAGAAATTTAGAAATTTAGGAATGTAGGAATTTAGGAAATTAGGAATGTAGGAAATTAGGGAATTAGGAAATTAGGAATGTAGGAAATTAGGAAATTAGGAAATTAGGAAATTAGCAAATTAGGAAATTAGGAAATTAGGAATTCAGAAATTTAGAAATTTAGAAATTTAGAAATTTAGAAATTTAGAAATTTAGAAATCTACAAATTTAGGAATTTAGAAATTTGGGAATGTAGAAATTTAGAAATTTAGAAATTTAGAAGTTTAGGAATGTAGGAAATTTGGAAATTAGGAAATTAGGAAATTAGGAAATTAGGAAATTAGGAAATTAGGAAATTAAGAAATTAGGAAATTATAAATGTAAAATTTATTAGCATACAACTGATTTATTTTAGCGTTGCATAAAAATTCATTATACAGCATTTAGAAGTATATCTGAATTTAAGATTACAATGGTCCAAACATTAGCAAGTCGAAATTATGTGCATTTACCTCGCATTTTAACAATCTCATTTTTTCAACTTTCTATTAAATTTCAATAGACGTGGTGTAACTTTTAAGCAATATCGTGGAATTACCGTGGGAGTTCAGGAAAATTTACCCTAAGGACCAACCATTCATTCCCTAACCATAAAAGAAATTGCATTTGCCTTTACAAAGACCACGTAGCAATCACTGTGCGGTTACAAGCTATTCCACACTGAACACTCAAGGCTTTATACATATTCTGATAACATGAAATGATAATACACTTATCAGCATGTAGTAATTCTAGTGAAAAATGTAGATATATACTTGAATTAACATACATGTTAATTCAGCATTTGATTTCATTCTGCTGCCGTTTATTTTGAAAGTAGGGCAAGTGTGAGATATTTAATTGTATTTAACTTTAAGTGTGAGAGATTTAAGGGTTTGCATTTGAATACATTTAAAGACATTGTTAAGCACAAATAGACAAATTATTTGTATTTTGTGGTGCCGGGTAATGTTTATTATTCAATAGTGAAAATGAGGATATTATTAGAGAAGCGTTATTATCCAGAAAAGTATTTTTACTTTCTTGTTATTACCTTAATTCTTATTATTAGCAACTTCACTTTCAAAAGCATCGCAGTTATAATTTTCGTTGAAAACATTTTGAGCTACATTTTTTTTCTTAATAAAATAAACCACAATTCATTAGATTCTTTTATGTCAACAATTTGTGTCAGATTTTCTATTTCAAAAACTGACATTATTTTCTGTAATTGGGAAACAGTTATTTTATATTAAGAATATTATCGAAGAGATAGTATAGCCTTTTTTTATTATACTTTTAGTTTCAAATTAATATGTCATAAGTTCTCTTTTATGGTACTTTTATATACCATGAAATCTGTCTGACTTTCTATTTACGAAATCGGCCATTTCATATGCGGTAATGCAATATGTATAATTCGTTTGAAAAGATGAATGTGGCTGAAACTTAATGACTTCACATTGATTAAATTATAATAACTACATTCTGATTAAATTATGTCTACAGTTTCATTCAATTATGATTATATTACATTTTGATTAAATCATGATAATTTTACCTGAATCGTGTCACGTTAATTCAATTATTTTTTGACATCGATATCATAGAGTTCATTCCAAATTAAATATTCTGTGCTGTATGTAAAATTGGAAGGGTTTTAATTACTTTGCAAATTTCAAATTTAGTTAAAAATTTCAAACTGTTGTTTCTTAAATTTAAGAAGAACCTGATCTTCATGATTATATTTGAGAAGTAAAAATTCATTTGAAACTTTGAACAAGAGAAAAATTTAATTTTTCAAGTGATAAAGACATTGCTGGAGCAGCTTGTTACCCAGAAGAAGAGTAAAACGTTTCAAGTAAAAAATTCTTTTTGACACTTTTAACTCAGAAATGAGAATTTTTTACGTAGAATGTAGCACACAATTTTCATTGCAGATATAACAATTATACGAATGTAAGTCTAACGGAGGTTAAACTTTCATTTAGTAATTAAAATATCAACAAATCTGTTAATTCTGAAAGTGCTTTAAGTCCATTTTTGACAAGAAGATTCACTTAATACTTGTTATTATTTTGCTAGGAATTGCAAATTCAACTCTTTTAGATAGGAGTGTGACAGTATATTTTTAATTTCATTGAAACACAAAGTCTTAAATATCTCAATTTAAATAAAAATTGACTTAGGTTACTTTCGAAATAAACGGCTCATATATGTCACAGAATATTTTAATAATATTTAAAGAAAGTCAGTTTCCGAAAAATTTCATGACAGCTAGATGAATCAATAGTTCAAACAGAAAAGCAAAAGAAGTATCATAATATTTTTTCCAGGATCACAATCTTTGAATTATTCTAACCTTTCTTACTCCATACTTCACATGATATGAAGAACTTAAATTATTATGTATCTGAGGAAACTATCTTTTCTTATAAGAAGCAGAAAATTGCCTCGGAGCAATATCTTCTTTTCATACTATCGTCGAAGCCTTTCCGCACGACATGATCCTTCTTCATATCCATGTTGTAACTTCCTAGATATTTTGAATTTGATGTATCGCTTTGTCGTAATATTTTACACGCGTGTAACTTTAAGAAAAGCTTGGTAAAAATATTTGACGTTTTGAAACCGCCAGAGTGACGTGTCTGCGTTAACTGGTTAAATTTATATTTCCAATATTTTGCTTCTTATTTACTTCTTTTTTGATGCAACAGATTTGAACTTCATGTTTTGAAATTTCGAATGAGAGATTTTTGTAGATTTGCATGTTTCAATTAATTAGGAAAAATGGGCCCCCTTCGGCAGACAGTTTTCAAAAATTCATTTTTAGACAAAAAAATCTATATTTTCAGATTTAAGTATTTTTTATTCGAGCTTTATAAGAGTTATAATTTCTATTATAATTTCCACGTTTAAAGGTCTGTAACTCATCTTTGACCACAATACTTGATCGTCATTGATGTCAGTCGTCATGAAATTAACAATAATCGTGTTCGGTATTGTTTTCGATAGTTTCAGACACGTTTAATCGTTTGCAACAACTTTAAAATCTCTGCATTTCATTTAGCTCTATGTACATGTTTACTGTGGGTACTCTAAATTTTAAATACACATTCGAAGTCGCGTGAGGTACCTGGTCTATAGAGACACTAGTTGATAGTACAGCATTCTGAGAGTGTCAGCGTTCTAAAACTCATTGAGGTCCTCTAAATAAAACCTATCGATTTAAAGCTACGAGAAATGATATTTCTAGAATGTGTTGCAAATAAATTGGAGGAGAAGGTAATGACTAGATCTCGAGCAGTGTTCATTATAGACAGTAATTGACGACTGTCAATCACATTGTAATCGCTGTAATAAATTCAACACGTGTTATACAAGTTTTTTTGCTTGCTCGTTTGTTTCATGTGTTCATTAATTGCGTGTTCATGACACGTGTATTAATTAACGTCAAATCAATCACAAAGGTACTATTTAGAGAATTAGTATGATATGATTTTATGCAGTTAATATGAAATGATTTTATCGAATTATGAAACGGACGTTTGTATACTTTGTTATTGGAAATTTGAAGAGAAATAACTTAAAATGTATACAAGATAATATGTTCATAAGAATGTAACAGAAGTTGTATAAAAGAAAAACGAATTGTATTTTTTAATATAAATTAGACAATTATAATATACATACATAAAACGAAATATATGTATAATCCTATATTTTGAAATTAGGAACTTACTAAATTGAAAATTTGCAGAATTTAGATTGACATAAATATTTTTAAATTTCCAAATTTTTCGACTTCTAAACTTTCACATCTCAACATTTCCATTTTGATAATTTATAAATGATCACTTTTTAAATACACATTCGAATTCACGTGAGGCATCTAATCTGTAGACCCACTAGTTATTATAAAACGAAATACGTGTTGCACGTTACCTTCTGCGTGGTTAGAGAACTGAATGCACATATCAAAACTAACGATACTTCTTAACACCGGAAATCAGAGTATTACGAAAATACGAATTCAAGAGTATCTCGCTCTTCTCTGTCATACACAAAATGGAGTACATGGACTAAACTCCATTTCGGTCACAGCTTTGATACTAAACAAACTTCAGGCTCATACAAAACTCGTATGACAATATCTCACGCCACGATCACTGACCACTAGTGAAATTTATTCCAATGAGGAAATTCAGAAGTTACGGTATCATGTTATACTCTCCGCGTGAACATCAACTGTTCTAAATGCAATTATACGTTTATAGAAAATACGAAAAACAAATTGATGAGATGTGTTTATTAAATTCTGATACACAATGTGTCCTGTATACATCGACTCATATACTTTTTTCATAATACTGATGATGCTAATGCTGAAGTATCTTTTGGAAATATTGAAGATATGAACAAATACTTCAGACCAAAGATCTTTGATTTTAGGGAAAAAATCATGTAGTGAGGATAGCTTTCTTCTATATGGACAGTTATAGGAGATATAAAGGTCATATAACAAAATGAAATCATTTTTTAGTACGCCGTTCGATGCAAGTCGATTTTCTCTACACAAAAATATTAAGTTTTTACATACTGCAATTTAACAGTTTATTTGTAGTATAAATGTTATGAAATTTCAGAATAATAATTATGCCGATATGTTATTACCACAATAATATAAATTTTAATTCTTTACAAGTACAGTTACAGAAAAATTTCTGTGATATGTGCTATTAGATCCCTAATGTTTCAAAAATTTGTCAGACTTTTTGTATGTCGTTAAATTGGAAAAAATTGGCAAAATATTGAATTTTAATTTGAATTGTAACGGTATTAATATATGTATAATTTGTCCGTAAATACTCAAAAAGTTTTTAAGTAAATATAATACAAATAAAAAAGAAACATTAATCTCTGTAAAAGCATTAAATATAAAATTGTCGTTAAACGTGTTTATAATCCATCAGGCGAAGCTGTATTGTTCGGGAACTAAATATTTATACCATCATCGAGGTATAAAATCAGTAGCGCACAATGAGGGTATTTACGGGTGCAATTTCCTTACACCGGGTACTAAATGGCGCTCCATTACAGAACTAGTTAGCCTCGCTTGTGCAAGTTCTATTTGTCAGGATAGACATAGTGATGGATGAGGTTTCAAAACATATTTAACCCTTTGACTACGCTACACTCTAAAAAGAGGCTATTAGTATTTTACCGTGCGGTGTTTGCGAGATTACAAGTTTGCGATATTAAAAATAAGAAAATGCAGCAATCATTCTCGATATTTATTTATTCGATTGGTTTCTGATACATGTGTAGTGATATATTTACATCAGTTTATTAGAATAGAAAATACGTTTGGAATACGATTATTAGATACACAGTGTCACAGATTTTTTACTGACATATTTCAGTATATTCCATATGCAAAAATAAGCGAAAAACGTTATAAAACAATTTAAATTAATTTTTAAAAACATCTTAAAACACTTTAAAAATTATAATAAAAGTACAAAATGACTGGATTGCATGGTTTTTTTATGCGACATACAGTGTGTCCGTTTTGTACTTAAAACTTTACTGGCTACAAATAAAAATGATTGAAAAATGTTATATAAACATAGGTTCTTAAATGTTTTACTGAAAGATTATGGGGAATGTATGAAATGAAGAAAAATTTTCTCCTTCGATACTACATACTAATAATTGTCGACTTTCATTTTTTTTTAATAACTTTTAATAATGCATTCGAGAGCCTATATTTATATAAATATTTTATCTTACTTTTATTTATAGAATATGATAATAAAATTTGGCGGTCAAAACTGGGATATATACAACTTTTGTATACATTACTAAAAATTTAGTAATTGAAATTTTTGATGTAACAAAATATACCTGCTATAATTTTATGTAAAGTATGGTTCTTATATTCATATATAAATGTCACTATATAAATATGTGTTAAGATTGAAACTGTAATTATATCAAGCATTATTCTGTTAACAAACCGAGTAATTATATAAAATCGATTATTCTGTAAAACCAATTAACGAGGTGTATAAGAATTTCAAACTTTTAATTGACTTCAATAATAATTAAACGATTACATTTTAATCGATAATTCAATATTTTCTTAACTGAGGATTAAAATGAAATTCTTAATTAAATAGTTTTTTGAATGAATATTAAAATTTAATTTTTATTTCAGACTTGTAAAAATAACCAATTAAATCTGATTTTAATTAAGAATTTTGGCAATAAATGATTAACTAGTAACTGTTAATGGAAACTATTCACAACTAAATATTAAAATGTTAATTTTTAATTCGGTTTCTATGTCGTGATACATCGATTAACATTTATTTTGAATTGAATTTTATATAAATAAAGAGTATTCTATCCTTTAATTATAATTTTCTGAAATTGTTATATATAATTTAAAATATGTGCCATATACATTATATAAATAATATATTAGAATGCTGTACAGCATCGGTAACGAATTGAAAAATTTTATATTATTAAATTTCTAAATTTCTCAATTTCAAGATTTTTGAATTTTTATATCACTGTATTCAAAAATGTCAAGAGATTCTTACATCGTTGAATCATAACACTTTTTAATTTTTAAATTTGAAAATCTGAGATATATACTATATTTCTTTATTTACACTTTTATTATATTTATTCTTTATTTATACTTTTATTATATTTATTCTTTATTTATACGATTGTACTATTTTCTTAAATTAATAAGTATCTAAATTTTTTAATTCCAAAATTACAAATCTCTAAATTACGAAAATATGAAATTTCGGAACTCCTAGGTTTCTAAATTTCTAATTTCTCAAAATTTTAAAATTTCTAATTTTCAATATCGAAAAGTTTATAAATATCGAAATTTAATGTTTCTATATTTTAAAATTTCTAAATTTCTAAGTGCTTAATTCTTTCAATTCTTTAAGTATCAAATTTTTACATTTTACAGCTAAAAAGTTGGTATATCAGAGATTAAAGTTTTTATATTTTTAAATTTTCAATTTCCATAATTTTTAGATTGGGAGTTGATAATGATCGATAATGTACTAATCATTTCTTAAAAAGTAACCTAACTATCATTCCCCTTATCTTAACTGGCTAACTTTTGCAGTATTTAGACTACCTATTTTTAATCCTATTTTATTTTATTCTAAGTTCAGATTAATCGCATGCGGTCAGAAACTTAGAGTGGGCGGTGAATGTACGGTTTTCGGAACGTTGCAGACGAGACCATAAATCTGCATCCCGAAAGCTTTACTGTATACTGACAGAAAAGTGGGCATACGCACCACTTGAGTCTTCTGTCCTCGAAATTTACGCACACTGCGTTAAACCGACCACGTCAAGTTATATACGAGGTGCGACAATTTAATTCCTTGAATGTAAAAAAGTAGCAGCTCCACCGAAAAAGTATTCAGCCATTTTAAACATCTCGAGAATAAATCGCATCTTGTATGAGAAAGAAAAGTTGAATCAAATCGATGGGGTAGATCAAATTAGGTCTCTTTCAACGGCGAAAGGATTTTATTATAAACAAAACATAATACATAAAACATTGTGGGAGTTAAATCATCTTTGATCCTAAACTTTAAAGAATACAACACTGACCTAGAAATTACTAAATTTAAAAATCTAGGAGTTTAGGAATTTAAAACCAGTTTTTCCAAATATTTGCTGCTAAATTCCTTTAGATACTGCCAACTTTCCTCGAACATGAAATTGGGAACTATCTCTATTGATGCATTCAGGGAACTGTCTCCATTAGTGCATTCTGGGAACTATGTCTAGTAATCCAGTTCCAGAAATCCATTGCACTGAATCAAATTGCGTAGGTTGTATACAAATCCTTAACGAGCATCACGACTGACATCGCACAGGTTCTGTCAAGCACGTTGTGAGCATAAGCAGACAGATTTAATATCGCCCAATGTAAGCCCTAGGGAATTTGTCCATAACAGCCGCTCGCATTATGGACCGTCGCGGTTAACGTATGATGAAGCGCAATGGCGCATGTCAAGTTTCGACCCCATAGAACTCTGAACTGCTTATTGCGATATCGACGCAAACAAGGGACCTGAGCTTTCACGAAGGATGATTCCCTTTCTGCTTATCGATTACTTATGCGTTTACTTATTTACGGAGTATGCTCTTTTATACGAGAGAAATGTAACGTGGAGGATGAGGATTGCACAAATAAGACACAAAATGAAGTTTCATTTGGAGCGATGGACAGAAGAAATGCAATATAAATATGATGTTATATAATATAATATGATTACAATGTAATACAATATAATTTAATGTGATATGTAACATAATGTAGTAGAAAATAATATAATGTATCATAGTGTAATATAACATGACATATATGAATCATTTCGCATATCAGCAAGAAAATATATTATAATCTAATGTATCATAATGTATTATAATATAATATCATGTATAATGTATGAATCATGTCACATATCAGCACGAAAATATAATATTATTAAAAATTAAAGAAGGTCGTCATATTAAAGTCCAAGTTGAGAGTAAGCTGGATTATCATCGTGCAAGATACCATACCTTTCATTATTTTACAAAAGAATACAACGTATTATAATTGTAGGTTTAGGTTATTAAGGATTAGTAGTGAGAATTAAACGGCATGGAACAACCCCAATACTGGTACCTTCGAAATTCGTGCTGGATTTAATATCATCAATATGAGAACCATAGTACGGAGACTAAATTATTTCGTATTCTAAAGTAGGTCGAATTAATTATCCCTCTCCAATAACTTCTTTGAAAATGTCAATCTTAAAAAATGGAATCCTATGACCCAGCTTCACAGCTATGAGAAATATTTCTGTAATGCGTCGCAAATATAAAATGGAATGTAATATCTAGATCTCTAACAGTGTTCAGTGTGATATAATCAATTGTGTAATAATATGTGGTATGAGTCTAACGATGCGAAATAATAGGTATTATTTGCACAGTTGTCCAACTACCAGGACGTGTCGAGGTCTTTTACTTTATATATGAACATTCAGGTATTTCAGTCTATTGATTTTTTACGTGTTAAACTCGTGGCTCTCAAGTGTCAGACCGAAGGAATAAATGCTGGGTCATTCAATTCGAGAATCCTTCGTCGCGACTACGCTCAAATGCACAGAGCTTCGTTCGTTCGTGCCGCTATTATATTGAAAAAAGAAATCAAAGAAGAACAAGTAAAAAACGAGAGGCATGAACATAAAACCGATAAATGGAAGGAGTTCAGTTCGCAAAAGTTAGGCTGCCGAGAGGAGTCTCGAGAGGATTGCGATTAATTTGAAGAAAGGATCGAAGACAACGACTCAGCCGAAGAAAAGGAGGCTCGGAATAAGAAAGGAACAATTTTTAAGCCTGGGAGTTTACAGTAAATGAAGTCGCTAGCGACGATGCTTCGAGAATATTCTTTTTATTTATCGAAAGGAGAAGCACGGTTTAGCCAAGATTTCGAACTGATTGATAATCGATTTTGGATAATGAGAACAAACGGGAGATATTAAAGAGTGATGAGAATAATGTAAAATATTTGTGCCCTTTCAATTCGTAACTGGATGTACACTATGCATGCTACAATTCTCCAGGGAAAATGGCGGTATAAGGAAGTCTTGTGACTCTCGCGTTTGCTGCAGACTAAGTTTATGAATATTTACTATGTGAATGAAATTTTCAAATTTAAGAATTTTTTAATCTTAAAATTTTCCAATAGTGAATCGTCTATATTTACAAATCCCCATCTTACAAGTTTATACTTTTCTACACTTGCACAAAATCTGTACAAAATAACTCGAAAACTATTTTCTGTTTCAAGCAATTTTAATCTCTGAAATTACTTTTTATATTCCATTGTACAGCAATGTTTTCTCTCCCCATTTCAATAAAATATAGATCCCAGCATTTTTGAGATTGTTTATATCTAATAAGAAATTGTAATTAAAAGAAACTATGAAAATATGAAACTTTTATTCATACTAGCATCCAGCAAAAATACCTAGATTCAGATTTCAAATTTTACATTTCAAAATTTACCATGCATTTGCCAATATGTATATTTTATTAAGATAAATGTTATAAGTTGATGTTTCAATACTTATTTACTTTTCTACTTTATTTTGAATTTAAAAGTAAATGGACATTTAACAGCAGTAGTTAAGAACAGCACAATAAATGATACTGTGATTTTATCCAGGAGCTTTAAGTAGAGTTCTGTACATTTGTTTATTTGTGACCTCAGAAATTTATGATTTTCTCGTACAACATAGCGGTAGAAACACGAAACGGCACTGTATCTAGTGGTCAGTTTGAAAGAGAATTTAGGTTTGTTTCTCTGCTATCTTTTGCACCTCGAATTTACCTCATCCGGGAGACGTAACGAGCTCGAAGCCTTTTTTGCCAGTCCGTTGGATACACGGAGGTATACGTGGTACAACGCTTGGCAGGGCAAATTGCTTTCGGAACGGAAGACTGCCCGGGGCAAAAGGGAGCTTTAAGGTAAAATGATTCACGTTGTCGCTCGACCGTGAACGAATCCCTCTCTCACTCCTTATTCTGTCCGTTTTCATCGTTTTCTCATATTTTTCTTATTCTTTCCTATTTTTCTCAACCTCTTTCGTCTATATCATTTTTTATCCTTTACGCGAATCCTATGTTTCCCTCTTCTTTGCGTTTTGTTTTATTACATCAGTGTTTAGATCTAACTTCCTTTTTGTTACGTATAATTTTTTGTATTCTTTGCACAACTTTATTTGACTTCTATTGTATAATTTTTATCACGTATATAAGTTGTCTAAAATAATAATTAAAATTGTCAAGTATACGACCGATTGCTTTCATTCATCAGAATATTTCTTTCGACGAATATTATATTTTTATTATATTTTTATGACCAATTTTTTTCATCAGTAAAATATAGGTTTATAAATGTTTTAAAGCAAATAGTTGTACAGGGTCGTTCCGATCTAATAGTACAAACAAAAAAGGGATGAAACTTGATTAAAATTAGTGAAAAATATAGAATGAAATTTGTTCATATGCAATTACAATTTCCAAAATATTGAATTTAAATAATTTTTAAGTATTTTACAAAAAATTTGTTGCACGACATAAATGTTAACAGTATGAATCTAGCCATTAAAATTTGTTGTCATTCTTCGTAATATTATTGATGTAGGCACTAATATATGATGTAATTAATTTGTCATAAAAACTCACATGAGTAGCAATATTATGAGTAATATTATTATGTGTAATGAAGATAGAGTTTTATAGGTTGTGAAGAGAATGTATCAATAAAAATTGCAAATCATGTACCTCAGTTTGAGTAATTTGTAAAGAATAATTATCATAATTTTTATTAAGTGATGTGACTATTTACATCAAGTTCTAGAAGATTGAATAATGGGAAAGAAAATATCTTATTTTTCGTTTACAAAAACTTGTTAACATTATTTAATTTTATCGTGTAATTGTAACTATCAGCTCATTAGTAATCTAATCTTGAAAGGTTATTATGTAGATTATGATAAATGAAATCATTATAATAATAATCATCGATAGTGTAATTCGTGAAGGGCTATAGAATATTGGGCTGAAATGTTAATTCACTTGAAATTGTGTGCTAAATTACTATTGTACTGAGAGCTTCAATTAATCCGATGAATATCAAATTACTAAACAAATTATGGATCTTCGTTTAAAGCCGGATAAATGCGTATTTCACCATGTTGTTTCGAAATATGTGTATCGTCAGATTAATATTGCACTGTTTAATAAGATATTACAGTTGATGAGAATAATACATGCTGTACGTAACCATATGGTTCAAGAATTCTACAGATTAATTATACTACAATATCGCTGCTCATAAATGTTTAATAATAAACGATTTTCTATCTGTTCTTGATATTTTATCTTAATATTCTTTTTTTTATATTTTACTACTTCTTTTTCTAATTTCTTCACGATTTTAGAAGAACACGTCAACTTGCATTAGTATACAAAACTGATATAAATCGTTCAACACTATTTTTTTCATAAAGTTAAATATTTTCGCTGTATTCAAAGAAATTATAATTTAAAATTACGGTCCTCTCGGATATTTTTTTAAACCTGGGTTCGACTTAGCATTCCGATCGACCGAGCATGTTTCAGCCTTGATAATTAAAAGTGTAAGGCTGTGAAATCCAATAAAATGTGACCACGTACGGTATGGTTGCGTGTGGCATACAAAATAGTACGTGTCACTCAAAAACCACGAGATGAAACGGGAGATATCACGAAACATTGAAATTATTTTCCTTGTTTCCGTCGCTTTGATTATAGGAGGTTTCAAGAGAATTGTTCTGGAAATTGGAGATTTTAACGTTTGTGCATTTAAGGTTTGTAATATTAAGCAATTTGAAAGTCTGGAAATTTAGAAACATTGCACATTTTTTGACTTGAAAATTAAGAATTAGAAAATTTGAATATTTCAATGAAAATTTGAAAATTGGTGTATGGAGGGGTTTGGAACTTTTAGAATTTGATTATGCGGGAATTCGAGAATGTGAAAATTTTCCAAATTTTTAAATGTGAAAAGTCCACCATTAACTCTTAATGGTCACACCTCATCAGAGTAACATATGTATATGGCACATTAGGGCGTTCAAGAGCCCAGCCACTAAAAATGTTTCTTACACAGAAACCACTCATTATTTTAACTTGAAAAAAATTATTAATAATCTTTGCAAGTGGTTTTAACATATTTCACAGCTGATTTCAGTACATTTAACGTTGAATATGAACAAAATTCAGAAACGTGTAAAAATTTG
The DNA here is from genome assembly GCA_945859555.1 of Megachile ligniseca. Lineage (NCBI taxonomy): Eukaryota > Metazoa > Arthropoda > Insecta > Hymenoptera > Megachilidae > Megachile > Megachile ligniseca. The sequence goes on from OX243785.1 coordinate 2,328,545, forward strand.
AAAAATTATGGTTTCACAAAAAAATTTTGTTCAATTTTAATGTAAAAAGTTAAAACTGTAGTTGAACACTCTGGAGATATAACAGTATGAGGAATAAAATAGTCAAAATACCGACGTTTCAAAAAAAGTATTTATTCAGATTTGCAGGATATAAAGTGGCTGAAATTGAAGCTAAATTGGCTGGGGTCGTTTCATACCCCAGTGTGACCGTTAAGTGTTAAGATCGATTGGTTTTTTGCCTGTGCACTCATCCTTATCCAAAGGAATGCTATATTGCACCCGAGTGTACAGACAATTGCGACTGCAATAATGGGTAGCTCTTGATCTGGAAGTTCAAAGTGGATCACACCCTGTGCTAAAGCTATAAATGTCTCTCTGGTAGAGGTACGGTCTACGTACTTTAAGGCTAAGTGGTCATAATTCTACATGAAAGGTACCAATGACCTTATTACACCATGGAAAAAGGTTGTCAAATGTAATGGAACCTACTTTGGGTTATTGTGTAATCAAATTATAACCGTAGCTATCATTCAGATAAAAAATGACACCTTTCCACGAATCCTCGTAGATAATGGTGTAAAAAAGTATTCGAAACTTCTGTCTAACACAATAAATAGAGAAATAAATTGTGTTGAGATTTTTAATTGATTTATTTATGAATAATTCCTTTAATTACTGAGTGCTAAAGAAATTTTTATAAATCATAATTATTCATCAACGGTGAGGCAAAATGTATTTGGAACTTTTCTAAAATAAATAAAGAAGCAAATAATATTTCCATTTGTGATAAGTTTATTTATAGATAATTTTGTTGATTATTAAGTATAATATAGACTGGTACTGTAGTTTTTTAAATCTTGAAGAATATTCAATCAATTATAAATAATCGTCAACGAAGTGTCAGAAAGTATTCTAAAATGATTTCCTGTTATTATTCAAAATGGCGTCATATTGGTGGATAACGCTGCTCTATTCTAATTGCAGTCTTGTAGTTATTAGTTACAATTACTCATAAATATAACTAATATAATTATTCATTAATAGCTAAATTATTATTGGAAGTGTGACTTTATTATTTGAGTTTGAACAATTATATGAGTAAGTTAATATTATCATATGCACCGTTTCTTTTGAAAGTAAAACTCCATATTTTGTTACTGCGAGATATTTAAGGGCTTGCATTTCAATAAATTTAAAGATACTGATAAGTATTAATAGATTATTTTTGTTTATTTTGCAGTATTAAATAATGTATGTTTGTTATCCAATAATGTTTAAAGTGATGGCAAAAAAATAAAACTAATTCAATGACTTGTCGTGACTTTTAAATAAAATAACCCAAACAGTCTTACGTCACTTTCAAAGTAAACTGCTCTCATCATTAAATTTAATCTTGATATTTTTTAAGCATTAAATTTTAAAATTTAATCCCGAACAATTGTTAATTTGATATTATAAAGAACTGTTAAAAGTATCCTTTTTTGAAAAGGAAGTAATATTCTGTCTAATATAAGGAGAAATATTTTCTTTATCGAAATAACTTTCTCTGGTTTCGTGCGGAACTTTACTTTGAACACTCAGGTTTGTGTATCTCAACGTATAAATTGAAGTTCATAACATCAGCAAATTGAAAAAGAATTTTTCCAACATTTTCGTTTGAAAACACCATATCCCGCTATGTTTGGATTTTTCTAGAGTCGGAAGGACCATTCTAAAGGACATTACTATTGCATTCTGTAATTGTGTCTCGTTTCAGATACCGTTTTCCGGGATCTTCAGCAAATACCCATATAAAGACTATTTTCTTGATAGCTTTCGAGTGCATTCAAGGAAAATATTTTCTAGATACTTTTAAAAAATATTGTTCATTTCATACCATTCGTGATAAAAGCTGTTATAAAATGCGAATCAAATTTATAATGATATATTTACTTATCTTTTAAGATATAAGATTGAAGCAATATTACGTGTGTGGTTGTATTGTTAGACATGTAGTTTCTCAAATTACTGAATCGCCAATTTCCTAGATTCTCGAATGATCAAATTCCTAAATTATTGAATTACTTAATCCTCGTATAATTAAATTTATCAATTTTAACTGTAACTTTTCAAATTTTCAAATTCCCAAATCTACAAATTTTCGCATTCCTATGTCTTCGAATTACTAATTTCCTTTTTCCAAATTTAAAAATTCTCATACTCGACAATTTTCAAATCTCCAAATTTTCCAATTCTAAGTTTTCCAATTTCCCAAATTTCCAAATGTCTAAAGAGTGAAACTACAGAATTTTCGAATTTTTAATTCTACACTTTTCAAGCTTCTAAATTTTCACTTCTGAGTTCCAAATTTCCAAATTCCAAAGTCCTCAAATTTAGAATCTTCTGCATTAATAAAATTCCTAAATTCTTAAATTTTCAAATTATCGAATTTACAAGCTTTAATTAAATTTCGAGATCTTCTATTTCTGGTACCCCCAAATTCCCCATATATTTAACTCCCCTTTATTAATTCTAAAATTTCCGAATTTCTTGTATCCACATCTCTCTATGTTTTAAATTCCCTATGACCTATATTTCTTTTGTTTCAAATTCTCTGAAACCTGGCAATTCAAACATTTCTAAATTTCTAAATCTCCTAAGACTTACTCCAGTGCTCGAAATTCTGTATTTCAGCATCTTTATCGAAGTTTCCCGATTAATGCGAGATTTATCACATTTGATCTTAAAGTACGTCAATCAGACTCGTCAAAATATGGCAAGTGGTTAATTATAATGTTATTTATCTATATTCAGGTCGTCAGCCATTTTTAAATTGTCCTCATTGCAAATAAAATAGCAACAAATATAAATGTCTGCTTCATTTTCTTTGTTTATGAATTTAACCCTTATCGGTTGTAAGTCACCTCTCACGTGACAACACTGCTTTGGCGCTGCGGTCGCAAATCACGTAGGAGGTGACAATAATGGAACCTGTCGAAATTCTAATTTTCGAGAAGGTGAAACCACGCGATATGGAACGCCATTAACAACAGACAATGAGGATAGATTAGATGGAAAACTACATATCTTGCAACTTGATGCTAAAGGAAAACATAACGATTGCTTAGTATGTTCTAATCCTACGTCTGGAGGAAGAAAAGCAACACTATACTTCTGTGAAACGTGCAACAGAAAACCATTCCTTTACATTAGAGATTGTTTAAAAAAATATCATACATTAGAAATTTAACAAATAATTATTTGAAGCTCATATATTTGTAATATACTTTCAAAACAAAAATGTTATTCTTATAATACTGAAGATTTTTCGCATATTTACCGAAAGGGTTAAATCAATTACCCGAAGAAATATTTGTAATATTTTAGTGTAGCTATAACGCAATCATTTTCAGAAAAGAGCAAAAGTAAATCCTGGTAAAATATAGATCTAACTAAATCTTTCCTACGGTATCTGTTCAATTTTTCTTGAATGTATCCAAATATTTCCACGTAACCATTTTTCCTTCGATAAAATGCAAATTTTCAACTTCAGCCGCGGACATGCAACCTCAAACCATGAACTCCACATCCATATTTTAACGTTATACGTCGGTTTAAAATCCGTGGAAAACGGCAGATGTTCTACAAATTACATTGGGCTAAATATTTGGGGATTTTTCATTTACGGATCTGAAGTTTTATTTGGTGTTTGATTAGTTTCATTTGAAAGGAGGAAATATGTCTCTACGTGCGTCGAGATTAACATCTGTGTAACCAACTGGGTACCAGCGTACTCGTTGGAACTTCGATATTTAAAACTTTTCGTATAACTCTTTGCTGTGTGAACGTAAATGTTAATAGAACTGAAATTTCATGCGATTTTACGATATTTTCAAAAGCAAGTATAAATGCAATCATCTTTTAAATTCTATATTAATCGCAAAGCTGTTCTAAGTTAAATTTGTTATGCTTAAATATTTTATTTAGTCATTCGTGTTTAATTAAATGCAGTAATTGCATAGTGTACATATTATCAGACACTATATTAAAATAAAGAAATTGCATAAACTACGTACTTTTCAGACGAAATATAAAAATGTGAAAATTGTCTTGTGTACATATCATTAGATATTATACAAAACTACAAAAATTGCATATTGTATATATTGTCAAACAAATTACGAAAATACAAAAACTGCATAGCGTACATATTATCAGACAAAATATGAAAATACAAAAACTGTTGAACAATATTATTAGACAAAATACGAAAATGCAAAGTGTATGAAGGTACAAAAGAGCTAAACTTCCTTTAGCGACACTACTTTTTTTAACCTAATTTGAATAATCAGATAGTATTCGATAAATACAGAAATACAACGAATTTGCGTGTCGGAATCTATTAGCAGTCTCAGGTCTGGTTCTGCAATCGTTCTTCAGATACATAATTTATTTAAATATAACAAAATACGAGTAGTATTGGTTAGGCTAAATATTCAGTACTGAGAATGTTTCACAAATCGATTCATATTTTGACACGATTTTAAAGATCGATGAAACGAAATTTGTTAAAATAAAATACAATCTTGTCAGAAAAGTAGATGTCATTGGGTGTTGGATGGTCGACACTAACACAAGAATCTGTTATATGATAATAATCGAGAATCATGAGGTGTTTACTATACTACCAGTTATAATGGAACACGTTAGCGTCACTAGTGAGATTCACACGAACCGTTTCAAAAGTTACACAGAACTCAATGCAGAAGGCTATATACATAAGAGTGTTAATCACAGTAAAGAGTTCGTAGGCAAGTATAATTTACTTTGAATCTGAGTTAGATTGCGGCCAAATTTTGATGAAACTTTAACTAACTGAAATTGAATAAATGTTAGCTAGCAACGGTTGCGCATACTCAGAAAACGGAATCATACTGAAATCCTGCAAAAGGCTGTATGAGAGAAAGAGGACATTTTCACGACAACGAATTGACACTTTGACTGTGCGAATATTTATGGCAGCAATTTTGTCGCCGAAATAATATTGACCTAATGGCATTTTTAATGGGCGCGATCCGAACACAATATGTGTTTTTTCAAATAATAAAATTCACCTAGTTATCACATTAAATTACCAATACTCCAATATTACCAAATTTTAACAACGTATAACTTTTGAACCGATGGATTCAGATATTCGAAATCATTATATTCTTTCCATATTTATTGAGTACTATTAAATTATGCAAAAGAAGTTACATGAAAATGGTTTCTCAAGTCTAATCCAATTTTGTAAAAAATAACAACTTTCAACTTTCTGTAAGTAGGTTACTGTTGCACTTATAATTTCTTTCTTAAATAAATGTATACAATTTTTCCATTGTGTACGTATAGTACATTGTTTGTCAACTATTTGTATTCATTTTTAATATTCGGCAATCTGTTCAAGGTGTTACTATCAAGTCGAGTTGCTAAAAATACATACTTTACTCTTCCTCGTATGCTTGATAAAGTGATATCATTATCATTAGATTTTTTAAATGTTCGTGTAGAATATAATGAGGAACAGATATAATTTTACTGAAAAATAATGAAAAACAAAAATAACCTTACGAAAATAATTATCATATTACTGATAATTCTTTGAAATATTTGAATTTAACTATTTTTTAAATTAATGTTTTTTTTCGCATAAATAGTTTAATACTTTCTAATAAATAATATTGAACTGCATCGGTTAATATGTTCAAAAATACAGGGTGGACCACATAACCTGTCACTAGGTATTTTCTTGGAAAGTATTGAAAATATTGATCTAAATGTTTTTTAAATAAAATGGAACGTGTGGACTAACTGTGGACACCTCCTCATTTTTTTTTTATGGAATGGTGCACAATTTCTCTTTTACTCGGATAGTTTTAATCAAAAGGAACAACATTTATTTGAAGTATTTTTTTATATTCTGCATTGTTAAAGAAGTACTGACAAAAATTGGCGGATACATTTAAAAACGATTTCACGTTAGTTATTTACATGAAGGATGAACTCGTTGATCTTGATAACTGTTATAAGTTATGTTATAGGTTAGTATAGGATATGTGGAGCAGTTAGTCCCTACGTTCCTATTTAATTTAAAATAAATTAGGTCAATATCCTCAATACTTTCCAAGAAAATAGCTTGTAACAGGTTATGTGGCACACCCTGTACACATATAGTTCGAACGATAAAAATTGATATAAAAATTTGTATTTCTTTAGAAACCGTTGTTATTGTAATTTATAAGCATAAGAGAACTAAGCAATTTTATTAAATTTTCATAGAATAATCATTGAAGATAGTGAAGCCACACAACATAATAAAATAATGAAACATATATAAGGTTTCAAAAATTATTATTCATCAATTAAGCTTTCGAAGCATAAACAGTTAATAGCTTGTATATTGCAAATGAAATATAATACGCCATTGGTAACGCTTCATTTCAATGCAATTACTGTTTTGTGATATTTTCCTGTAAATATCTTTATTACTTATTAATCACAGTACGCGCAGAACGTTCAACATTTTAATTACAATTGGTTTCGAATTTTGCCTTCCACCGTTAATGACTGAAATTTCATTCCAGGTTAAATTTCTTGTCGATGCATGATTGAATTGAAACTGAATGGGATAATACGCACGTAGCTGTGTTATTAAAGAAGAAAAATTACACGATACGTGATACATAAAAAGTAGATAGAAAATGGTATTCCAGACGTGTTTACAGTCACCTGATTTTATATGCATTAACGCAGTGTTTCGTGGAACTCTTGAAAATTTAATCCTTTGTTCTCGAGAGGTGACTACCATTCTTCGATTTAACCCTTTATAAAATCACTGAGTAGATAATTTCCGATATAACTAAGTTTATTGAAAAAAGAATTAAATGTATGATAACAATAATTAAATGGAATGCAAAAGAATTTGGGATTAAATTTTACCTTGGGCCATACAAAATTATTGATTTTTTTTACCATTTAATAACTTTTAATGCCTAGAATATAAAAATGCAAATTCTTATGTTAGAAACCCAGCGGTTAAAAAGTTATGCGTATAAGTTGAACATTTTTAGCTTATTTAACATGTATGACGCCACATTGACTTCTATCTATAATTTGATTACGCTACATTCTCTATTCTATAATGCATTCTATAATGTCATTTCATGAAAGTATGCATGTATTTGGCGACTTAGCTCCACATATTGAAGTGTTCCTTTTACATTTTAGTTTTTTTCAGGACGCACTGCTTCTATAGAATTCACAGTATTTAGAGTTTCTCTGATGTGTCGTCGAAAGGTAGCAAATTTATTCGGTGTGCTATATTTTTGTTCGGTAGCGTAGGAAAAGAGAAATACCTACATTGATTGTGTTCGCGCCTTTATGTCAGTTTGCTTTTATTGGCAGAAATGGCTTCCACGTAACGTCAAAGCACTGACGGCAACCGTATGGCACCCAGTTTGTTACCCGATTCATGGTTCACCTTGCGATAGCTTTGTGAGGGAAATCCTCTTCTGACAAAATTCAATACCCACCAAACGCACGGAGTTGTACAGCGAAAAGCTGCCGGTTGCTAAACTGTCGCCATTTCACGAGTTTGTAACGCGACATCATTTTCAGAAAACTCTGTTTCCAACTTCATACAGGTTACAGAGTTAATTGTGTATATCGGCAACAGCGAAATAAATAATATTGCAATTCTGTCTTCGTTATCGTTTCGCTATGTTAATTTTGTTAATCGTGGATGGATAGTTAGATTAGGTTTATTAATTTGTTGAGTAGGTTTAACTGTAGATGCTGAGGAATTAGTGCTATGGAGATAAAAATTGGTTTCAGAATATTGCTTTCGGATTAATTATTCAGGTAAAATTTATTTTCGTCTAAAATACGGACCGAAGCCCTATGTTATGTACTTAGACCGGATATATTGTATGTATATAATCAGTATAATTTCCTGCATGCACGAATACGTTTTAATTGCCTAAATATTCGCAGTATATTGATCACCTACTGTGATCAATCGATATACAGGTCGTTTAAAATAAACGTAGATGCGAAAACTTCATGTCAGAAATCGATTGTTTGGAAACGTTTACAAGAAGAGGAAAAATGAATTCTTACTGTAAGACGCATTATCATTAACCTTTTTGATATTTACGTGGAGTACACTCGTCAGGGAGAAAAAATTCGCTTCTGCTATTTAAAGAAAAATTCAGGTAAAACAAGAAACATTCGTAATTACAACAGTTTAAAATAATAATGAAGTGAGCAATAAACGAAACGTAACAAACAAGAAATAATGAGGATTTGAATAATACAGGGGGTTTTAAAAGTTGTGACAATTCTCTATGTAAAAATAAGTCGAAAAGAAATAACATCTTTTCGTATTTGCTTTCATTTTTAAAAGTTGAAATCGAAAATGTGGTGAAGAGAAGGAATACAATGTAATATGATATAAAATATGATATATAAAACTTACATGTCACATATAAACACGAAAATGTAACATAATTAAGAATTAAAGAAATTCGGTAAACGAGCATTTTAAGGATGTTATGGAGTTTCTGAATGTATCAATATTATAATGAACTGAGTTAAAATAATTTCCTATTCGATTTCTACATCCGAAATAATCATAATTAGTGCGATGTTCAATACGAATTAAAGTGCAGTTTTTTAAGCAAATAAAGGGTATATTCAATGAGAAAAGCTGGATTATCCTCGGGCAAAATACCATACTTCCTCTTATTTTACAAAAAAATATGACGTTGAACATTTTTACTCTATTGTGTAGCGTTTGGTGATTTAGATTATTAAGATTGAAATCGTGGTCATGAGAAATAAACGGCATGGAACAACCACTATGATTAGCAACAGGCCTTCAAAATTTGTGCCAGACGCATTCATATGATTAATATGAGAGTCATAATACGGGGACCAGATTATACTTCCGTATTCTAAAATGAGTCTAATTAATTAGCTCTCTCTAATAGGTGTAATTAGTTCTTGGAAAATATCAGAGTTCTCAAAAAGACTTTGAAACTCTGTAGATGAGACTCAACGATTTAAGCCTACAAGAAATAATATTTCCCGTCATAAAAAATGAACTGTTCAAAAAGATAATATCTAAATCTCTAACAGTGGCAAGTATTGCCAAAAACAAGCGAAAGAGAAGAAACACAATGTAACATGATATGAAATTTAATACACAAAACGTACATATCGCATATAAACATGCTTGAGAGTTAAAGAATTAAATTCTAATCCGCTAACGAGTATTTTAATAATGAAGCTTCTGAATATTTCAATAATACGATGAACTAAGCCAACATAATTTACAGTCCGATTTATGTAACCAACCCGTAATTTTCTCTTAGTCGACATGTAAACCATCGAAGGTTTAAGTTTCAAAGCGAAGGTAGTCGCTGACAATTCCGGAATAATGGTGGTCGTTAATTAAAGAGAAATTAAGACTGTCAGAAGGCGACTAAGGAAAAGGAACTTAACGTCATGTTCCGACAATATATTAATTCAACAACGCGTAAAGATTCTCTCTTGAGCGTGGTTGAACCAGAGTAGGTACCTACTCTGAAGCTCTTTCGGATGTTAAACACGCCGGATACGTTCCTCGCTTCTTCCAGGACTGCCGTAGTCTCACCTCCTTTATAACTCATGCCCAACCCCATTAGCCCACGGGCCACGAAAGCGCATGCATCACATCGTTACATTATAGAAACGGGTCGCGTACAGAGGCTGTTCCGCCTAGCCTAAGGGCAAAACTTGACGTTATCATACTCATAATTTCACTTTTGCAATCGTTTCACCTTATCTCCTTATAAAATTTCTAACCTGTACAGTTTTCTCTTTCAACAACAACGTCTTCGGTTACCTGTGAACGCATACGTTCGCGGTAATATAGACCAGTGTTTTTCTCGTACACTGTGAGGATTTCGAAGAAATGGAAGAGGGAAAGGTCGTATTGTATTTTACAACGAAAAAAGAATACACGGAATCATGAATTTACAAATTTAAACTAAACTATACACTCTGCGAACGTTCAGTGAATTTACAGTTAGGAATCTGGGAATTTTCAGTAAGAAATTCTTAGAAATTTTTTGTATCATAAATTAATATCTACATTTCTAAACTTCTATATTTCTGAACTTCCACATTCCAAAATTTCTACATTTTTAAATTTCTACATTTCCAAATTTCTACATTTTTAAATTTCTACATTTCTAAATTTCTACATTCTTAAATTTCTAAATTCCCTAATTCCCAACACTTGATAACTCCAAATTACCAAATTCAAAATTCTCAAATTCAGAACTTTTCAAACTCACTGAGCATAAAATAAGAGAAACTAGAAATCTTACAGCGAACAGTTTATATAGGATAATATACATACATATGTATATCGTGTCTCAGAAACTTCATTACAGAAAGATGTCTCCGTAATTTTAATTGATACAAACAAATATTGAAAGAATAATTTATTTCATTAAAGAATACATGTTAAGCTGAAAAGCATGTTTGCTTAAGTTTCTATTTTGTAATATTTCAAAGTCATCGATGTTTTTTTAAATAAAACCGTATGTTTTTTTACAGCAGTTAATTCTATGAAATATTCTATATAAAAGAGAATTAAATCAGACTAAAAAAATTAAGAGTGCTAGAGATATTTTGAATTTAACATCTAGAAGTATGATACAGATTATACAATATCTCTTGCATAAATCATAATAATACTTTGTAATTTACCTTCGCTAAAAATTTAATTATTTAACTTATATACTTTTAGCTGAAGCTGAATTGTTAAAATGTCTTTTATTTGCAACAATATAATTTATACGATGATTAGTAGTATTACGTATTTACTGTGGCATTGCGGTGTTCCATATTACACGCCGCTCTGTATTATGTACAGTTATCCTATACGTTGTTAAATTTGAGATCACCTCAGGCTATGATCAATATCACGGCATCGTTACGTCAAATTATCCATTCGAACTTCAAAGTACGTAAGTTCGTAAGAGACGAGTAAATAGAACATGGAGTACAAGTTTCAGAAAGTAAACGCTACGGTCTAAGATTCCGTAGTAGTATAAATTATAGCGTGGTTGGAATAATTATTTTGTGATGATATAACGCTGTAAGTTATAATTAGTACATGCTAAGTTTGTCAGCGATAAATTTCAATTTCCTGCGTTTATTAATTTATTTTGAAAATATTAGGATTTAAAGATCTGGAACAAAATTACCAAGTTATCAAATCGGCAAACTATCAAGTTACCAAATTATCCAACTATAAAATTATAAAACTAAAAAATTACAAAATTATAAAATTATAAAATTATAAAATTATAAAATTATAAAATTATAAAATTATAAAATTATAAAATTATAAAATTATAAAATTATAAAATTATAAAATTATCAAATTACCTAATCTTCAAATTTCACAAATTACTCAATTTTGAAATGATCAAATTTCTAGATTTCTACAAGAATTATTACATTTATTATTAAATTTTGTTCATTATTACATTTGAATTATTACATTTTTCGTTAGCGATAGATTTTAATCCCTTTCCGTAAAACTATGTCATTTTGAAAATATTAGAATGTAAAGATATGAAACAAAATTGTCAATTTACTAAATCACACAGTTATTCGTTAATAACTACTTAATTTAAACAATTTTCTCCATGCTAATTTACACATGTATTTATTTTTTCAGAAATTTTAATACAAAGGCTCTGTAATAAGGTACATCTACCCTACATTTGTTCCTCGAATATCATTCCCCTTCAACATATTCTCCGATGCCCACTTTCAGCAGCGATATTTAGATATTAGCGATGGGTTTCTTGCAACCTCGAAACTTCGAAACTCCTCGAAACAGAAGAAAGTTTCGAGTTTCGAGAATTCGAAACTTTGCTCTTTTTTCGTGATTCGAAACACTCGAGAGCCAGATAGGAAAACGTACAAAATCAATGAATAAAGAATCGTTCGAAGCGTGCCTTGAGAATATTTGATTCGTGTATTGTACATCCCGAATATTCGATGCGTAATATTTTACGAATGTTCAGAGATTAGTTTTTGTATTTGAGGGTATGAGCAAATTGACAGTCGATCACGATCGTAGAACTGCAGATCGGGTGCGTGTGATGCATGTGAGATTGAAAAATTTTGCTGACATTGGCTCTTAAAATGAGATATTCCTCTCGCAAAGCAAAATCACCACTTCAAATTTCGAGAGTTTTGAGACTTTCGAGAGTTTCGAAATTTCATAACAGTTCGGATTCGAGTTTCGAGAGATTATAAATTCGGTTTAAACCCATCTGCAATTGATATAATTTGAAGTATTCAAAACAAAAAGTATTATCGATGTAAAGGTCATTTTTTACTTATTATACATCTATATGGGATATTTAATCAATAATTATGCTTAATAATAATAATATTATAATAGTAGACACGCGTAGATCATTTTTATCCCTTTAAAATAAAATATATCAGCTTCACCAAATCAAAATGTAGCAACTTAATACATCACGGTACAAAACAAATTTAAAAATGGCGGAATTTGATTATTTATCTGCAGATCGAGTGCGTGCGATGTATATGAACTTGAAAAAATTTATTGACATCGGTTCTTAAAATGAGATGTTCATCTTGCAAAATAAAATCATCACCTCAAATTTCGAGAGTTTTGAAAAGTTATAACACTTTGAATGCAAGTTTCGCAAGTTTGAAAATTCGGTTCGAACCCATCGCTATTAAATATTCTATTTCTCCTGAATCACCCTACACGAGGACCAAACTTACGCAGGAAAATACCGTGAAGACAGTTGAAGTAGACGACGAAAATACGTTTGAACGTAACAGGGAAAAACGTTCTTCTTAGAAAATGGTCCATTCTAACGACAAGTGGGAAAGTATATTGAGTTTGAGTGATATTAAGAGAAGGAAAGGAGGGCGGAGAACAGGAAGATAAGAGATGGAGGTTGAAACACTCGCAGGAAAGAGCAAAGAGTAAAGAGAAGATGGAACGGGTGAAGATTTATTATACGGCGAGACAGGGCATCTTTCATTAAACCCGAATATCATACAAGGATATCTTAATCGATCAAGAACACCGTTTCCAGATATTATTTCAGTAGTCTATATCAGCGTTTGGGTATCAAGATATGTATTTAGGAGAGAATTACCTAGTTGGGATCTCTTAAGATATTTTATGCTATGTCTAACAAGATTAAACAACATTCTTATTTTATTTTATTTAATTACGGTAGACCTTTTTATATAAAAAGAAATATAAAATAGAGGAGAAGATTTGACATGTATTACAATTCTACAATAAATTAGACCAAATAGGACATTGATGGATGTTTAAATAAGGAGCAAGTAAGATACAAAGTAAAGTTTACATAAAATAACAGAATAAAGTTTAAAGAAATATGAAGAAAAATACGACATATATAATATAATATGAAATGTATCATATAAAAATGCAAACTACTAATTAGATTAGAAATCAGAAATTAGATTAGAATAGAAATATGTTTTGTTATAACCGATGAATAAAATTATCGAAATATATAACGATGACATTTATAATGTATAAAATGAATAAAATTGATCAAATATTCAAGAATCGCACTTAACATTAGTCACCGCAATACAAATTCAACCATCCAATAAACTTCTCTCCTTTGTTCTGTTCTTTCATAATATAATAACATTAAAACGCTCCATGTTTCTTGTTATTTTTGTATTTTCCAAAAATAATTTTCTTTATTTGCCTTATATTTTAGTCAGTATATTGCAGTGCAGTTGATGAATGCATTCTATGAGAAAATGTCCACATTTTCCGAATGCTACTGACAGCTGCAAGTTTGCCGGTACATTTTCCTTCTCCCCTCATGGATTTATCGTGAAAACGATTGACCCAGGATATCATACAAAAGTTTCAAGAGACATTGCTACTTCAGAAGTATTTCTATCGGTTTCTGTATCCTAAAAACATTTCGTTGCTTCAGCATGCGATCTATACACTTGAACCAATAATAAGAAATCGATATAAGCTCGAATTGTAGCAACATCTACCTCCTTCCGTATTTGTCCGTAAACATTCTGTCCCGCGGTATTATCTACTTACCTGACTTCATTTTAAATCGATATATAAAATTGTATATGTATATACATAGTCTGAGAAGTACACTCCAGTGTAGGTTTCATTTAGATAGGGAGACATGTGAAAGGACGCAAGCTCCTTGATACAAAAATATTCAGATTTTCATATTTCTAAATTTTTATTTTCAAATTTTCGAGCTTTCAAACTGTTAGATTTCTGTTAAAATTTTTAAGTTTTTGAATACCTAAATTGTCAAATTTTATCACCTTCATATCACCAAATCAGTATTCCTAAATCACAGGTTACGTGGATTCCACTTTTTCGAAATTTTAGTTTCCCTGGATCCCAATTTTCCTACTAGTACTCTTAGACCACAGTTTCCTTAGATTACAGTATTTAAAATTATCAATTTTCCTAAATCTCAGTTTCCCTACATTTCAACTTGTCTAGATCCCAGTTTTTCTACATTCCAATATTCTTACATCGCAGTATTCCCAGATTCCAGTATTCTTAGATCCCACTATTCCTAGATCTCAGTATGCCTATATCCCAGTACTTCGATATTTCCCGTTTTCCTAGATCCCAGAGCCCATAGATACAGAAATCCACAGACCCCGAAATCTTCAGATTTCAAACATCAAAATTATTCAGTCCTTGCAGCTCCCACTCCCCAAATCTTGATATTCTTAGATTCCAAAATTTGTCCTCAAATTCCTAGATTCACATATTCCAAAAGTGTCATATCCTCAGATACTCCTGGAAATACACGAGTGTCAGATCTCTTCATCCACATTTGTGATATTTTTTATAGAGAAGTCAGATTTGTTTTCGATCGTATTCATAATACTCGATTAGGTGCGGTTTTGTACGAATTAATTTGAACATAGGAATTATTTTATATTATTTTATATGTACTGCGTTATTATATACTGTGGTCAAATTTTATATATTATATTTAATTTAATTTTTGTTGGATAAAATTGATATGTAAATATATGTAAATATATTCACATATTATTAAAAAATATATTTTAGCATTATTAATACTTTAGTGTTTCAAACTAGTTAATTTTATACAATATAAATACATTTTGAGAGACTGAGTCAATTGTAATACATAATGACACACAGAATATCGGAAAGGTCGACTCTTTTTAGCGAGACCTGTACCTTTTAGTAGAAAAGTAATGGTCAACATTCGTAAGAAGAAATGTCAACGAAAGTTCAACTGCTGTTCATATTGACCACATGTGACCTAACACAAATCTGAACTGACATGATTCGTTTTTAAGTGAAACGTATACGTACGTTGGACATAATTGTTTTTTAAATTATAGCAACATTTTGCTTGTTTGTAACAATTATTAATAATTTTTATGCAGTTATTTTTGTTATATATTTATTATTTGTTTAATAAATAATCTCAGATATTTCGCATATGTAGACATATGTACAATGTCGATTACGTCACAAAACACATGATGTTAATTATAAATTAAAGATTTTGGATTGTTAAAAAGGTTTTATTCATATCAAACTAAAACATATTTCGTACTTAACAGCAGGGACATATTATATTTTTACTTATCATTTAACAGTCACACTGAAAGTATGAAACGGTCTCAGCCACTTTAGCTTCAATATTAGCCACTTTACATCCTGAAAATCTGAATAAATACCTTTTTTGCAACCCCGGTATTTTTACTATTTTTTCCCTGAATATGTTATATCTCAAGGGTGTTCAGCTAAAATTTAAAATTTTTCTTTATATTAAAATCGAACAACATTTTAAATTTTTCTGCGAAAATCGTCATGTTTTCACCCTTTTCACGTTTTTATATTTAAATATATAATTTTCTCATATTTAACGTTTAAATTTACTGAAGTCAACTGTGAAATATGCTGAAATAATTTTCAAACATTATTTACAATTTTTTCAAGTCAAAATAAAAGGGGTTAAAGGTTAAAACTAATTTTGTAGGGAAGAAAGTATTTTTACAGTAAGGTAATGGATCGCGTTAATGTACATAATACTATATACATTATTGATTATATTTCCTGCAGACAACCCAACTATGTTGTCAATAAAAAATGTTCTATATGCTTTAATATTTGAAAACGAAAATGTAATAAAAACCTTGTAGTTTGTTTATGTCAGAATCTGTAACGTCATTATTGGACGATTCAGTTGGAAAGTTTTGGCTTATGCAATTTCCATGTTCTGATACAGGTGATTTACTATCACATACTTCTACAAGTGCTTGTAGTTTAAGTTCGTCGTTTACTCCTGCCAAAGTGTACTGAATTTTCTAACAATTTGCATGTTGTATTATACACCTAATCCAACTTCTAAGGTATGTGGTAAAGGGCTCCTCCAAGTCAATATACAAGATGCTCCATAACTGATGGAACACTCGAAGAGATTCTGTATGCAAAAATATGTTAAAAGTGTGCAATAAAATTTTGTTGTATGTACTTTTCTTGTAACTGTAAGAAACTTTACTTGTAACAACAAAAATAACAGTTTTAGCAATACTTACATTAATTAGATAACGGGAAGATCATTATGTATTTCAGTAAATGTTACATATCGTCAAATTAATATTGTTAAATTGAATTATTCATCAGTATTCTACGTAATACTTTACTATTTAAGCAGCAAATGCATGTATGAAAGTTTATTATTAACATGTAGGTTGTCTCAGTTTTTAACATTAAAATTTATCGACATATAAAATAAGAAAATAGATGTTCTATGGTTTTAATATATTATATTGTTATTATATGTATAAAGATATAGTTTTGATACTTTTCACGAAAATGAACTGTTTCGAATAAAGTTTGTTTTTGAAAAGTTTATTCATGTGAAAGTTGCATTTAGCACAAATCCATGCTTTCACTGTTTCAATTTTTAATGATGATTTTTCACTAGTCCACACATTGTTCACTATCGAAAATACTCTTTCAGTTGTTGTGGCTATTAAATACAGAAAGGTATACGCAAAATTCGACGAATATTAAAATGATTTTAAAAGATACATGTTTATCCGTGAAACATTTTAGAGTTTTAACCCGTTTTACGTTAATAATAAGTATATGACAGTCTTATATTTCTATGGGTCAACTTATAAAACGCGGAACAAAATGGACGCTTTAGAATACGAATAAATGTAAAGAACAGAGCGGTGAAGTTAATGTCTGTCCACTATTGTTGTTATTGTATAAACTTAATATGGCGGAAAAATATGGTACTGGTCTCTATAAAAAAGATATGACTTATGTCTTTCTTTCTTACAGTTGCAGTCTCCCGAATAACGTTTCAGTTTTCTATAAATCAATTTTAGGAAAAATTATCTCAAATTTCCCAATTTCTCAACTACCAAATACCTAAATTTACAAATCTCCAAATTACTCAATTTCTCAATTCTCACATTTCTAAATTTACAAATCTCCAAATTCCACATTTTCTCAATTCTGAGATTTTCAAATTGTGGGTCTTCTAAATCTACAAAATTCCAAATTCCCTAATTTCCAAAGCCTTTATGTTCAAGTCCAAAAATTCTTCAATTTCCAATTCTCAAATTTCCACAAATTTTAATTTTCAAATTTCTGAAATTCGGAATTCGCAAATTTCCACTTTCTCAATTCTTAAATTTTCACATTCTTGATTTTCTAAATCCCCAAAATTCCAAAGGCTCTACCCAAAACTTGAAATTCGCGACAGCATGTTTCTAAGTAATAGTCAAAATATGTAGGTGTTTCTGGTAAAAATACAAGGGAGAATCTAATCAAGATTACATCATTATTTTTACAGCCATAGTAACAAGACGTTTAAAATATCATCATAATAAACGTCTATTAAGATTTTTATAATATTTCTAGAAATCCGTACGAGGAAAAATTATTATTTATTAGGCTGTGGTTTTTGACTATTTTTTATCTTTCACCTCAACCCCTAGTCGAGGAAGTGGTTATACACGCGTCAAAAGCGTAACTCTCTTCGGTTTCAAAGGAGAGACGGTTTAATGTTTCTCTATTTTTCTTGTTCTTCGCTTCTTTCCTCTAGCTTCTTCGTGCATCCTTTTTCATTCAAGGACACGACCGCGTTTTCTTTCTTCGACATCGGCAGAAAGCGCGAAACCGTCATGAATATTTCACGAAAGTGGTATGAGCGTGGAAACGGTGGGTTGAGTAGGAAGGATTTCATCTCCCGTTGCGAATATTAAAATATCGGAAGGAGGTAAATGAAACGAAAATGACGATCTACGATGACATGTCGCTTTTATGCTAAATGTAGCAAGGAACGGATAACGACAACGTGACTAATAGGGGTAGGAAACTAATTAACTAACTTCGATTTAATATGATTTTATACAGTGATAACATACAGCTTCTTAATGATACAGGTTGAATGTTAACGAGTTAATTAGTAGTTACTTGATAATTTTAAATATATAAATAAATTTATCTTTGGTACGATATGTAAGTGCAGAAAATTTTAACAATGTGGGCAAATGAGATAATACCTAAATAATATTACAGTCCGTAATATCCTACAAGTACGAATTTATAAATTATTAAGATAACGGCACCAGTAGTTGACCAGTTAAGAGAAATCATCCATAATGATTGTGAACAATGATAACCGCTTGCTCTGCCATTAAATAGCGAGATACTTGGAGACATTTTTAAGTCTTCTAGATTATGTACCAAGACCACTTTTGAAGAAAGTTAGTTCAGAGATTGACCACTTTTAAAGATTAAAGAAATAGTAATTGATACGCTGTTCGTTAGTAGCTGATCATTTATACTAGAAGAAATATACTTCATTTGCAAAATCTTCACAACGTATGAACTCTTTTACCTGAATACAACTATTCTCAACAAAAACAAACAAATATAACATGTAATTGTTTTAAAATTTAACTGACAGATGTGGCATGTGAAGTTCACTTATAAAAACCTTATTTTTATGTTTTCTAAAAACTGGTCAACTTACTACCTGTATGTCAACATTCAACAATTTTTGAATTTATAAAGTCGTAGATTTTCAGTTTCCCCATAAAAGAAAGTTACTAGACTTCTCAAATTTTCTAATACTCTAATTTTTCAATTTTTTACGGCTTTTGAAAAACTATTAAATTAATGAAATTGTTTAAATTTTCTCTTTTCTATCCGTAAATATTTTGAAGAGCATTATAGCTCATTTCTCTAAAAACAAAGAACCTTGCGACTTAACTTTACTCGTATAATCATCATCAATCTAATCGATACCGTTTAGAAAGCCGAAAATTACTTCGATGCTGGAAAACTGCTTTAATAACTGAACAACTGGATTCTGAAGTACGTTTGAAGAACTGATATTCCATAAAAATCTTGTCGTCAGTTTTGAATCGCCCTGTAGAATGAATAACGAGAACAGTATAGCTGATCCTTCTGGGAACACAATAGCCGGTCAATGTGGCTCTTCTAACTAGAGTATTGAACATACTTTTCCTCCTCTTGCAATTGATTTTTGCGTTCCTATTAACAGTTTTAGCCTGTAGGTATTCCAAGTGGTTTTTTTTCGAGCCTTTATCAACATACCGTGCCACGCTTTAATACCAGTTACGACCGAGAGCTAATTACCAAGAGCTTCGATGATGTACAGCTGATATTCATGACGTAGCTTTTCGAGATCAAAAACTGCTATCGACAAGCAATTGAAATTGAAGCTTCAATTGGGTTCATTACATTCAACATTATTCAATATTTCCCGAAGGAGAAAAAATTGATTTGATGCTCGTTGATGAAACGAAATTCGAGAATCTGATGAAAACAAAACTTATGTTAATTAGAAAAATGAAAGTTGTTTTCTTTTATTTTTGGATTGCCTTTTAATCTTTGGATGTAATTTACAATGTGTTGTATTATTATGCAACATTTGAAGATTAACGTAAAGTTATGCTTTTAAAGGATTATGGCACGTAAGGT
The DNA here is from genome assembly GCA_945859555.1 of Megachile ligniseca. Taxonomy (NCBI): domain Eukaryota; kingdom Metazoa; phylum Arthropoda; class Insecta; order Hymenoptera; family Megachilidae; genus Megachile; species Megachile ligniseca. The sequence goes on from OX243785.1 coordinate 2,348,676, forward strand.
ATTCCAGGAGTATTGTTTCAATTATGGGTTAATACCCCTGGAAGGGATTTTTTACGTAGGCAGCAACCTTAAAACTTTCTAGTTGAAAAGTTTGATGAAATTATATGAAGCTATTATTTTTCTGCTGTTAATTGAACTATTTACTTTGGAACTGGAAGTCCATTTTTTAACAAAATGAAGATAAAGATAACAATAGATAAAACTTAACAATCTAGAGTTAAAATAATTCAAATTTCCTAATATTTAGACGATGGAAGTTTGGGTGATTAACGGTATTGGAAAGATGCTTATTTTGATAGTGGTGCAAGTCTAGTGGTGTAAGTGGTGCAAGTCACTGGTGCAAGTCAACCTTGGGTGGAAATTATTTTTAGCCGAATATATTACGGTACAATTTAGCTGCAGTAAATTTTAGTAATACAATACTGTGAAGAACTACAAATTGTATAATATTGGTGGCATAACAATATGAGCTAAGATCTGCAGGTCTGTCTAGGTATAATTTCTGATTTCTATTATCAGTTCAAGTTCTAGTTCAGTTTCTAATAAATTCTCAACGAAATCGACACGGTTCTTGTTTTAGTATCGTTGCACAAAACTCCTTAACAATTTCACTGTTATTTCGAAATTAATTAAGAATTGTTGTTTATTTTATTTAAAAGAAAAATATGACTCAGAAAGATTTCAACCAAAATTATAACTGCGATGTATGTGAAAGTAAATCATGTGGGTAATAATATTAAAATAAAAATACTTTTCTAAGTAATAACACCACTCCAATAAAATTTTTATTTTCAAAGAATTATATTATTTTATTAATTTTTGAAATTTTGTAGCTGTTCATCAGTCTGTTATCATTACTAGTTATTGACAGTAAAAGAGAATCAATTTGAGTTCTCTTTTTAGGTAAGGAATAATTTACTGAAAGTGATGAACGTAGACTATAATATCGAATTTTTTACGGAATTTAAATTATTATGAAAATTGTAGATATTTTCCAATACTTCAATACTGAACGTTCTTTCTCACTTTCTGATCGAGTTTCAATGCTCGGAATTCTCCAAGTTTTCAACGCGGGCTTTCAGAATACTAAGCTTACTTGCATTTCAGAATATAATTCAAACTTTTGTCACCACAAAATACCATATTACAAGTTAATATTTAAATATTTGTTACAATTTTATTTGAACAAAAAGGAAACATACAAGATGTTTTATATATTACATGTAATTCTATAGTTATTTTTCTATAATTTATTTATAGATAATCGAAAAGATTTTGAAATATGGAAGCTTGACGATTTGATGATTTCGGAATTGAGGGTTTAAAAGTTAGAGAATTTGGAAAACCGAAAATTTGAGAATTTCAGATTTAAAGAATTTGAAGATTTGGAGTTTTAGAAATTTGAAAATTAGGAATTGGAGAATTTGGAAACTTGGGAGTCTTTGGAAATTAGGAAATTTGTAAAATCTGGAATTTAGGAATTTGGAATTTTGGAGATTTAGAAAAATGGGAATGTGAAAATTTAAGAATTGAGAAATTTGGGAATTTGAGAAAATAGAAATTTGGGAATATCAGATTTGAGATATTTGAAGATTTGAATTTTTGGAAACTTGAGAATTGGAAATTGAAGAATTTGGGGACTTGGACATTAAGACTTTGGAATTTTGGAGATTTAGAAAACTGACAATTTGAAAATCTGAGAATTAAGAAAATGTGGAATTTGGAGATTTCTAAATTTAGAAATGTGAGAATTGAGAAATTGAGTAATTTGGAGATTTGTAAATTTAGGTATTTGGTAGTTGAGAAATTGGAAAATTTGAGATAATTTTTCCTAAAATTGATTTATAGAAAACTGAAACGTTATTCGAGAGACTGCAACTGTAAGAAAGAAAGACATAAGTCATATCTTTTTTATAGAGACCAGTACCATATTTTTCCGCCATATTAAGTTTGTACAATAACAACAATTTAAGTGGACAGACCTTTACTTTACCGCTCTGTTCTTTACATTTATTCTTATTCTAAAGCGTCCATTTTGTCCCGCATTTTATAAGTTGATCCATAGAAATATAAGACTGTCATATACTTATTATTAACGTAAAGCGGGTTAAAACTCTAAAATGTTTCACGGATAAACATGTATCTTTTAAAATCATTTTAATATTCGTCGAATTTTGCGTATGCCTTTCTGTATTTAATAGCCACAACAACTGAAAGAGTATTTTTGATAGTGAACAATGTGTGAACCAGTGAAAAACCATCATTAAAAATTAAAACAGTGAAAGCATGGATTTGTGCTAAATGCAACTTTAACGTAAATACTGGATATAGCATTATAAACTTTTCAAATATACACTTTATTCGAAACAGTTCATTTTTGTGGAAAATGTCAGAATTAAATTCTTTTTAAGTAATAATGTGATAAATTAAAATCGTATTGATTTTTTGATAATGTAGTTTTTTGCTATAAGTTTATTTTGATGTTGTAATTATAATTTCTTTAAATTAGTGATTTATTATAAACTTACGGTATACAAGTTTTTGATGTACTACACGTAACACTTGTATTTATATTTATTATTATTATTTTTATAATATGTTCATTATTATTATTATTTTATAATACATATTATAAAACTAATTACTTTTAGTAAAACAAATAAATAAATTGATTTATTTGCTGTCTTCTTTGCTTATAAAATAGCCTGTAATTTATCCTTAATTTTGTTTGAGCAATTGTTATACATAATTCTATAGAATATCACTGTATAAAGTTGTCTATTTTTATTTTTTAAGATGATATTTTCAATAAAACAGAACATGGTATGAGTACATATCAAAAAGCTCTTATGGCGAAACCTTCTGCAAAATTGATCGAAAGTCACGGAATCAAGAACTGAGAAATTAATCGAGGTTATGGAATGCAGAACTTAACCGAGTATGTTGGAACCAAGAACATAATCGAACCCGAACTTGTTCAAACATAGCGGGTGATAGACCGTGTTAAGCGAATATAACCGGCATTACCTGTAACCGACAAGTTTGCGAGTTTGTAGTCTAAACGTGCTGAATTATGCAACCGGTGAAACGATTTGATAAATTATATAACAAGTAAGATGAATGAAGAGAATTATAGTGTAACGTATCATTCATATAGAGCACTTATATTGATAGTATTTTACTCTCATGTAAGATGAATTAAAGTCCTTAACAAATTTTTAATTTTTCATATTTCCAAATTTCTAAATTATTAATTTTATGAATTTACAAAATTTTTTATCGAATTTCATTTTCAAAATTTCCTATTAAATTTTTTAATTTTCAAGATACTCTGCCACGTTTCTAAATTTTCAAGATTTCCTATTCAATTTTTAGATTATTAAAATTTTATATTACATTTCTGTTTCTTAGATTTTCCATCGAATTTCTAAATTCTCAAGATTTTCTATCACATTTCTGTATTTTCAAGATTTTCAAGATTTTATTCATTCTATCAATTTTTAGGATACTATATGAATTTTTTTAATTTTCAAGAACTGTCATTTTCAAATTCCAAAGATTACTAGTGTAGAAATTTATAATTTTTTATTTTCTGAAATATAAAGTTTTGAAATTTTGAAATTCTCCAATTTCTAAATTTCCAAAATTCCAAATTCTCAAATTTCCTAGCCCTAAAATTTTTTAATCTTCAAACTTTCAAATGTGCAAATTCCAAAATATTTCAATTGCAAAATGTCCTAATCAGGAAATTATCAAACTCCCAAATTTCTTAATTCCCCAATTTTTCGTATCCCAAAATTATCAAGTTTCCAATTTTCCAAGTCTTCCAATTCTCAAGTATTCAATTTCTTACGTTTCTAAAGTCCCAAATTTCATATTACCCATATGCATACATTTTCAAAACTAACAATATTCGCAAAGTTAACCAAATGCACAAAACTAACAGAATTCCCAAAACTAACAGACTTCATAAAACCAACAAAATTTCCAAACTAAAAAAATTCATAAAACATACAAAATTTACGAAATTACCAAAATATCTAAAATTCGAAAAATTACCAAAATTTTTCAAAATTCACAAAACTAAAAAATTTCTAAAAACTAACAAACTTTCTATATTTAAAAATCTGTAAATTGTCACAATTTTAAAAGTCCCAAATTTCCAAACTCAAAACCAAATATAGTCTTCAAATTCACGCGCAAACTATCCGCGATAAGTTTCGTTACAGCAAATGACAGTATTTTCTTATCCTACATCGCCATCATCTGCGGGAAAGTTTCCTGCGCTTATTTCAGAGCATTAAAAACGTGTTCATAATTAAAGTAGTTAAAGGAGGAAAAAAAATTGTTGCTCCCTTAATTTAAATCATATTTGCATGAGAAATAATCACTTTTCCAGTTGTTCCGCGGTCTCTAAAAGAGTCTGGTATAAAACAGAGAAATAACCTTAATCTTACTGCATTACTTTTCTCTTTGTTTTGTTCTATGAACACCACCGCGCAGCTTGCATGCGAAACGCAAGTAAAACTGTTCGCCGCATTATTCAGAATGATTTATTCCCAGTACCTTCTCCAATCAGAGATGTTAAATATCTCCTTGCTTTAGGTCATTTTTTTCCCCTCTGTTTAAACGATTCTTTATTCTCGGGAAAAATTGGGTAGTTGATTACGGTTTTCGTATTTTTATTCGAACAGTAATAATTTCGTGTCTTGTGCAGTCTTATTCTCGTATTCACGCAATCATTACTAAATTCTTGTTAGTGAACCATTTATTTGATAGTACGAGAGTATTCTCAGTCATTGCATCGAAATATAAGAAATTTGGAATGGTAGAAATTAGATTTATCATTTTGATATTTCAGTCTTTATAAATTAAAATTGATAGTGTGAATTTTTGAAGGTTTTAAAGTCTGAAAATGTGGAATTATTAAATTTCTAAATTTTTAGTTTTTCAAATTTTCAGGTTTATAGGTTTGAAAGTTTTATAATTAATAGTTTCAAGTTTCAGAGTTTACAAAGTTCAGAATTTGAAAACTTGGAAGTTTGAAAATTTCAATTCTTTGTTTCTAAACTTCCACTTTTTGCAAATTTCAATATTTCTACAGTTTCAAATTTGTGTATTTGTAAATTAGTGGTTTAGTAAATTAGTAAATTAGTAAATTGATGAATTGGTAATTTGTGAAATCGTAAATTAGTATTTGGAAATATGATAAAATTTGATTTCATAAAATTAAAAAAAAGAAGTATAATACGGGGTTGAAAATTTCGTAATGGTAAAATAAATATTTCAAATTCTGTCATTATCAGTAATTCTTCCGGACAGAAAATGGACTCGTAAAGTTTAAGAGGAAGAAGCTCGATTTGCCAGAATCCGGTGCACATTCATTTCATGGAAAGCCACTTATCCGGAATAATATAAAATGATGGGCAATTATTTACTATAACCTGCTGAAATAGTGAAAGCTGGGAACTACCAGTCTAATTTCATGCCAGAGTAACCACTGTGGTCGCGACCATTGAATGGAATGAACTAGGAGAGACACTTTGGCTTCTGCTTCTCTGTAACCATCCCTATAGTCTTCTATTCATTGAAATTCTGCTAGTGAACTCCAATACCACACCAGATGCTTCAAATTTGTGTATGTTCTTTGCATAATTTTGACACTCTCCTTTACATACCAAATTCCTAATTACTGCATCTGTAAAAAGATCGGAGTGGGAACGTGACGTGCATAATTACTAATTATCAAATTCACTCGATGATTTTGTAAATCTAAAAGGACGTTTTAGTAAACAGTTAAATGGTAAAGAATTTTTATATGATTCTTAGGTACGTTAGTTACATTAAAATTAAAATGACATGTTCTGTCACTGTATTTAATTATTGTATTTGAAGTATAATGTAAGTATTGTATTTAAAATATAATGTTTTGTTTATTTAAAAAAGCTGATGGTGCTGTATCTAACATTGCGTGCAAAAATAACATATAGAATAAAACTGTGAAATGCGTGACTTTGTTTTCGAGAAAATTAAATTTGAGTATTCTTTTGAATTTTGAGTAAAAAATTTTATTTTGTTATGAGGAAAACCACAATTTTTATAAGCTTCTTTTATTTTATTTTGTTGCAAATATCCTACATAGATATATTATAATATCCTTGTAGTTTTTTTATCATAAATGATTTACAAATTTCAAAATATTGCAAATTTACAACATTATGAAATTTTTCTTTCAATAAATTCTTTTGTAAATTATATTTTGTATTATTACTAATTATTCTTATTAGTATGAATATTAAATATTCTGACTAGTGTTACTTGTGAAAATTAAAAAATGTACTTATTTCTGAACAGCAAAAATCATGTGACAATTGTCAATTAAATAATGTTATAATTTAATAAATATAATTATCAGTACCACTATAATTTATTATGTATCATTATCGTTAATAACCGATTTTGAAAAATTATAAATAACAAAAAACAAGATATGATTTTCGTCTAAAAAAGATTTATGTAAAAGATTAAGGTTGTAAGGAAGGTATAATATATTTCATATTTAACAATTATTTCTCCACTTATTAATTCTATTTCTATATTTTTGTTACAGGTAAAATTTGTTATCTTCTAAAATACGCGACGGAGCCCTATGTCACATGCTTAAACCGGATATATTGTATGTACATATTCAGTATAATTTTAACATACTGTCTACATATTTCATGCATGCTTGAATACGTTTTAGTTGCGTAAATATCCGCAGTATATTGATCACCTACTGTGATCAGTCGATATGCAGTACATTTAAAATAAGCGTAGATATGAAAGCTTCATGTCAGAAATCGATTGTCTGGAAACGTTTACAAGAAGAGGAAAAATGAATTCTTACTTTAAGATGCACTAGTATTAACCTTTTTGATATTTACGTCGAGTACACTCGTCACGGAGAAAAATTCGCTTCTGCTATTTAAAGAACAATTCAGGTAAAACAAGAAACATTCGTAATTACAACAGTTTAGAATAATAATGAAGTGAACAATAAACGAAACGTAACAAACAAGAAATAATGAGGATTTGAATAATACAGGGGGTTTTAAAAGTTGTGACAATTCTCTATGTAAAAATAAATCGGAAAAAATAACATCTTTTCGTATTTGCTTTCATTTTTAAAAGTTGAAATCGAAAATGTGGTGAAGAGAAGGAATACAATGTAATATGATATAAAATATGATATATAAAACTTACATGTCACATATAAACACGAAAATGTAACATAATTAACAATTAAAGAAATTCGGTAAACGAGCATTTTAAGGATGTTATGGAGTTTCTGAATGTATCAATATTATAATGAACTGAGTTAAAATAATTTCCTATTCGATTTCTACATCCGAAATAATCGGAATTAGTGCGATGTTCAGTACGAATTAAAGTGCAGTTTTTTAAGCAAATAAAGAGTATATTCAATGAGAAAAGCTGGATTATCTTCGGGCAAAATACCATACTTCCTATTATTTTACAAAAAAATATGACGTTGAAGATTTTTATTCTATTGTCTGGCGTTTGGAGATTTAGATTATTAAGAATGAAATCGTGGTCATGAGAAATAAACGGCATGGAACAACCACTGTGCTTAGCAACAAACCTTCAAAATTTGTGCCATACGCATTCATATGATTAATATGAGAGTCATAATAGAGGGACCAGATTACACTTCCGTATTCTAAAATGAGTCTAATTAATTAGGACTCTCTAATAGGTCTAATTAGTTCTTGGAAAATATCACAGTTCTCAAAAAGACTTTGAAACCCTGTAGATGAGATTCAACGATTTAAGCCTACAAGAAATAATATTTCTGTAACACGTCGTAAAGCATGAACTGTTCGAAAAGGTAATATCTAGATTTCTAACAGTGGCAAATATTGCCAAAAGCAAGCGAGATATTCGAGGTGATACATTGAGGTAGGACAACCTCTATACTGTCAATATAATATTGGCAATATTGCAGTATTGTCAATAAATATTGAACGTATGAGGATGTGGCAGCTTATCAATAAATATAGACATAAATTGATCGCCCGAGGGTACTTTTACAGGTATAATAATGGTGAAATCCTTGATCCACAGCTTCAACTAAACTTTGTATTAATAAAATTACGTTCTGAATCAAATTATATTTAATATTATTTTTATTGCGATTAAAACGGTTTTGCTGAAATGGTATTTACTGATATTTTGTTCAGACTACACCCTTGAAAGAATTATTATGACATTTTTTTTTTGTAATATTTGTAGCTTTTATATTTATTTTTTAAGTTTAGTGTCATTAAATTCTACTGCTTACGCATATTTTGTTCAAACTGTTACCGTAAATTATAATAATTTTCTGGTCCTTTTCAAATTAGCACCTATTATTCACGCATATTTTGTTCAGACTATGATCCCGAATGAATAATCATGGCACTCCGTATCTTGTAATAACGTAATCGTAACTAGACAATATAATTCGCGGATAGGAACAATTTAGGCTAAAGAGACGTGGTAGGTTTTCGATACCTCGCTTTGCATACTAAACCCTGTAATATCGTTTGTATTATGCACAGCCCTCTTCATCCCTCTATACCAGTCCACTCTCATGAACACCAACAGCGAATCTACATATGGATCCACGATGTGTTACAATCGTGCGTCAGGTTATCGCAATTTGCATCTCACGTGGTAATGAGTTGGTACGGATTTAGCATTATGCAACGAGGTAGAATAACATGGCTGCAGCCAGGGAAAACCCCTTTGGTGTTTCATTTATGTACATCGTGACTTTTCACTTATTTTTCTCTCTTTAATGGATTCCTGTCGTCTGTTATTTGTTCCGGTGATAATGAAAATGGTTGGACAATATGCCAATACTCCGAAGAAATTGAAATAATCGGTACTACATTATAATAATCACATTTATTCATTTATTCATCACATTTATTCATTCACGTGTATTCTACTTGAGACAATTACGGTAATTGGATAATGAAAAATTATCGGAAATGTATATTTGTATTTAACATTTTATCTTTAAAACAAATGTTTTCGCTAATAATTCAAAAAGTGTTTTCATTTAATTATCTCGAAAATCCCCATTCAAAATATTTTTGTGCTACAATTTCAATGTATTTCTTCGAGAGAAATCTACCTTTTCGTACTTCTGTCGCTATTATTGACGACCTGTATAAATTATAGTAGGTCAGTAACGCACTTATAAACCAACAGTCGTATTTAGGTTGGGCACAGTACTGTTTACATTAACATGTATGAAACGTCGGCGATTTTCGTTTGCTATTCAAACGAAAAATTATTCATCACGCCAGCTTTGAATATTTTATTCGTACTTGTACTCGCTGTACCCTATATTGCTTCTTTATCACGGTGACCCTTTTATTGACACGCGCATTTCACTCGCATGTTTCCTTCACACGCAATAACGTACCAGTGCTCATGTGCTGCTTTATATCAACTTTGTAATGTAACAATTAAATGGATACCATCAGAAATTTTGCATGAATATGCAAAATGGAGGATGGTTCACGATAATCTAGGCACTTCAATATCTCTTTCCATGGTCGGGTAATAAGTTCTGTCACGCACGTTCTTCAGAATAAAAGATGAAGATAAATTATATGTTGAAAAAGAAATTTTTTAAAAATATACAGTAAATAACATAAGAATATATCTTAACCCTTAACAGTCGCTAGTTTTTTTATACGTGACTCTCAGTAAGTTGTAACTGGTTTCGGTAAATATGCGAAAAATCTTCAGTATTACAAGAATAACATTTTTGTTTTGAAAATATATTACAAATATATGAGCTTCAAATAATTATTTGTTAAGTTTCTAATGTATGATATTTTTTTAAACAATCTCTAATTTAAAGGAATGATTTTCTGTTGCACGTTTCACAGAAGTATAGTGTTGCTTTTCTTCCTCCAGACGTAGGATTTGAACATACTAAACAATCGTTATGTTTTCCTTTAGCATCAAATTGCAAGATATGTAGTTTTCCATCTAATCTATCCTCATTGTCTGTGGTTAATGGCGTTCCATATCGCGTGGTTTCACCTTCTCGAAAATTAGAATTTCGACAGGTTCCATTATTGTCACCTACGTGATGTGCGACCGCAGCGCCAAAGTAGTGTCGTCACGTGAGAGGTGACTTACGACCGATAAGAGTTAAATTTTTCAAAATTAAAAAAAAAATTTCCGATGTATAAATTATTCAAAAGTGTAGATAATACCTGATTTGTAATTTTATGCATTGGAATTTAAAAATTGTTTATGTACAATTCTGATACAAAAATGTAGAAGTATGTCTTCGTACATAGCTATATTGTTTGTTAAACAAAATTTTATGAAAAATAAAATTAAAGATTTGAATTAATGTATTCTTATATTGAAGTTAAATAAATAATTTCGTATGCTTCAAATAGTTCATTAGTATTTTAATGATAAATTAGTTAATCAGTGATTTTATACCTTAAACAAGAATCAATTACCCCTAAAAAAACAGTCAATTACTATACAAAATGATAAAGTCGATTATAATAATTTTATAATCTTAAATTTATAATTTAATTTAATTTTAGACTTTGAGTTTAATTTTAGAATATTAATGTTTCTTTACGCAATTACTTTCTGTATGCAGTTACATAAATCTAATCGTTATAATATTCTGAAATATTTGTAATATGATATCTACAGTTTTCATTTCATTTTAGTGAAAAGCCACTGTCTTTCTATAAATAACGTAATGCTTATCCTTTAATCTTTAATCAGTGTATACTCTATGTTTTGAAATAGTTTTATATGCAATACGATCCTCACTCGTCGAGCACTCAATAAAATCCTTCATTCATTCGCCTTTTCATTCATTTCCTTTTGCCATTCACTCGTTTCAAAACTACTACGCTCACTTACTATCCATTCATACTTTACTACATTCACTCTTTCAGTCAATTACCTATATTTGCTCTTACATAATCAAGGATATTATTAAATGGACAGGTCTCAGAATTAACCGAGAACGTAATGGGATAACTGCGGCTAATATGGAACACTTGATTTTAAAAGCTTGCCAGAAGTAATGTTTCCTTTTCAACGACACTCGTGTTAAAATGTTACAGAATTAATAGATATTCTTATGTTAATTGTTAAATATATAAAAATTAAGTGTCTTGAAATTATAATAAAAAATGTGAAAAAAAGCGATGAGTCGATAAAATAGTATCTAATATAAAATACATCGAAAATGTTAAGAAAAATCTGGGCAAATATTACTTTTATTATACTATGAAAATTAATATTTATTGAAATAAAATAGATAAATAATCAAGTTCCACTTTTTTTAAATTTGTGTTGTACTGCGATCTATTAAGTTGATACATTTTGATTTGGTGAAGCTGATATACATTTTAAAGGGATAAAAATGATCTACGCGTGTCTACTATTATAATACTTTATTATTAAGCATAATTATTGATTAAATATCCCATATAGATGTTTAATAAGTAAAAAATGACGTTTACATCGATAATGCTTTTTGTTTTGAATACTTCAAATTATATCAATTGCAGATGGGTTCAAACCGAATTTATAATCTCTCGAAACTCGAATCCGAAGTGTTATGAAATTTCGAAACTCTCGAGTCTCAAAACTCTCGAAATTTGAAGTGGTGATTTTACTTTACGAGAGGAATATCTCATTTTAAGAGCCGATGTCAGCAAAATTTTTCAATCTCACATGCATCACACGCACCCGATCTGCAGTTCTACGATCGTGATCGAGTGTCAATTTGCTTATATCCTCAAATACAAAAATTAATCTCCGAACATTCGTAAAATATTACACATCGAATATTCGGGATTTACAATACACGAATCAAATATTCTCAAGGCACGCTGCGAACGATTCTTTATTCATTGATTTTGTACGTTTTCCTATCTGGCTTTCGAGTGTTTCAAATCACGGCAAAAGAGCAAAGTTTCGAATTCTCGAAACTCGAAACTTTCTTCTGTTTCACGGAGTTTCGAGATTCCGACGTTTCAAGAAACCCATTCCTAATATTTAAATACCTCCGTTGAAAGTGGGCACCAAGAAATATGTTGTAGGAGAAAGATGTTAAAAGGAACAATTAGGATAAATGCACCAATTATGAAGTATTTATATTAAAATTACCCATAATAATAATATGTAAATAATTAAAATTAGGTATGTAAATAAGTATGGAGAAAATTGTTAAACTCAAATATAATTATTAACGAACAACGATAGATGCAAATTTAGAAAATTAAGAATATAAATTTTCAAATTCAGAGACTTAGAATACGAAGTAGAAAAATTTCAAAATTATTATGACAAATCGTTACACAAATTTTCTAAGTCCACCCTTAATAAAGATTTATGATAAGTGAACAATGATGTTTATATTGGTAGTATTGTTTTTTGTTTAGATATATCAAATGACATCAATCTTCAACACTTGTCCAATTAGACCTGTGCCCGGTTGTATATTTATTTTCATTGTTTACATGTCAGTTCTACTAACAGATTTGAATCAAAATGGTTTTTCTTTTCAACAGAGATTCGTTTTTCTTTATCAGTGCAGCTGTTCGAATGCTTTTGAGTGATACTGTATATTGATCTGCTCGATGCGGCTATCCATCAACGTGTGACTCGCTTTCACGCTCGCGCGAATCTCGGAAACGACAGGTGTCGCGTTCAGTGAATTGTAACATTATATTAAAACGTTTGAAACATCGTTGTCATCTTCGATTAAAAAGTAGAATGAAAACTAGTACTTGGACACGTGCCAGTGATTGGTCACCTGTGCAGATGATACTTATTACATTTAGTATTCACTTTATGAACTAGTGGGTCTATAGATCACATGCCTCTCGTGAACTCGAATGTGTATTCAAAATTTAGAGTACCTACCGTAAACGTACAAGTAAAACAAAAATATACAGGGTGTCCCATTTAAGTTGACATTGTAAAAATTCTCGAGGACGTGTGATTTAAGGAATGCAAACTGACATGTGTACTTTAGTATTTCGAGTGAGGAGTCTAATGGCATTACTAATTTTTTAATGCATGGGCGTCTTCGAAGTTATTTCAAGGTCATCTTATCTTTTTTTCGATGACAACAGGTTCCCGTTTTTAGATTGCCATCAAAGTCTATACAGCAAATTTAAGGTGTCTCGCGAGTCCACCCATTAAATTTCAAGTCAAACGACCTAAAATTGCGACCTGTATAGTGGTACAGACAAACAAACAAACAAGCAAATGTAGACCGAGTCGTCTCAGGAGACTCACTACGTTTGGCAACAAACTATTTTATTCCGCTTTTGAAATATTTATTACTAGAACTACTAGCGCTAGATACACACTTATTTTTAAATCGAAAATGAAGTGGAGAAATAGGTAAATAAATACTGAAACATCGACTAACATATATATATAATCATTCTTCTTTTCAACAAAGTATGGCAGACATTTTGACAAAAGTATGACAACTAAATTATGTGATATAAAATTTAAAACCTGAAAGCAGTCGTTTTAAGCGGTTGCTCTAGTCTTATTTTTTTTAGGAATTTTGCAAGTTGTGGGAAATGATAGGTAAATATTACGACAAAGAAAAAGGAAATTACATTTGAAAGTTGTCCGTCGAATAAAAGAAACAGCAATGGGCAACAATGATTGTTATTAAAGTACGTTATTTTTTTTGCAATGATAAATTTTTTTTGTATTTAAATTTTAATGATTAACAGGATGTAGGTTGATACATAATACATTGATGACACACATCATTATTATTTCATGACTTCATTAATACTTACTGACTTATTTCATTATTACTCCGTTACTTCATTAATACTCCATTCTGTACTCATAAAGTGTAACTAAATAAATAATTATTTACATAAACAGTAATAATATTATTTAAGCATAAAATATCTTTTCATTTGAAGATTCCAATTTTTTTCAGAATCAGCTGCCTCAAAACTTAAAGTTGCTGGAAAAGGCGGTATTTAGATTCGTATTCAGTGAATAAAAATCAATAAGAAACCCCTGTTAAGTGCTATAAATCCAGATGGTTGTTGAACGTTAACCCCTTGCTGTATTTTGAAGAGTCTAATGCTTGACGCACTCGCAGTTCAATTTGTCATAAATCTTACTGGAATCTTTAATATGCTTCAATTTACGTCTAATTATAATTTGCGTATTCCAGGTTCGCTGAATACAAAATAGATACATTTTAACTTTTTTTATTCGTTTTCATATTGTAGCAGTGAACATTTAGTTCTGGCTGACATATCTATCAAATGAATCCATAGACATTACAATAGACATGAATAAACATAACAGTAAAACTTTCTTTGTTTGTTTTCATATTGTATTAGCGAATAATTAGTTCAGACTGACGCTCTGACAAATGAATCAATGGACATAACAATAGACATCAAAAGACATAACATTTCAACTATCTTTACTTCGATGTTGTAGCAATGAATAATAATGTTCTGATCAACGCATTTGACAAATAAATCAACATACAACATTCTACCTGTGTTTATTTTCATATTGCAGCAGTCAATAGTTAATTCCGTCTAACACATCTGACAAATAAATCAGACGACAAAGAATTATTGACTTAAGTGAAAAATGATATAAAATTATTTGACAGAAAGTGGAACTATATAAGTAGCTATTTATGTAAGCAGTAATAATAACTGTTTAAATAGACACCATCTTCCCAATTGAAAATTTGTATTTTTCTCAAATTAAAGTTTCGGGAGAGAGTGTTTTTACATTCGTATTCATTGAATAAAAATTGATAAAAAAACACCAGTTGAGTGCTATAAATCCGGATGGCTGTTGAGCACAGTAATGAGAAGTGTTTCACAGTATTACTGTTATCGACAACAGCTTTTATCCGTCGCGACGATCCTTCATTAGAAGCAAACAATCGTGCTATAAACTCGATGAAACTTCATTTATTCAACGATTACTAGAGTTACAAGATTGCTTGATATTTTAAGCAGAACAATGACTGATCCTTGAAAATCTCGTTTATAGACTTACTTTCTCCCTCGGGATATTCTGCATTTATACCGAGTATATTTGTTTCGTTACAAGAAATCCGTGCAGAAATGTCAAGAGAATTCATCGGAACGCCGTTTACATTCTACGTTTTAAAATGACATAAAAACTACAATTTCTTGCGTTTCCTGTTTACGTACGATGTACAAGAACCACAAAAATGCGCAGAATTGAACGTAACCAGACGTTTCGAAATGAACAAACAGTATAAATTAATAACAGACGGTTAAACAATAAAAGGATGTATTCTTTGTAATAAAAAAAGATAACGCCAAATCGATTCATAATTATTTATAATATTAATTAACTTCATTTTTAATGAATTTAAAATACTTACTTAAAATTTTATGTAAACTTTAACATTTCCTTAAACTGAAAAAATTTATATTAATATATAAAAGTCAAATTCTACGAATATATTCATGTATATAAAATTCAAATTTATTTTCATATATATCAAATTCATATTATATATAAATTGTATATATATTTATATATAAAATATTTTATTAAATTATTGTTTATATGTATACATAAGTGTTACTTGAATTATTTTAAATAAATAAATAAATCATGTTACTATATGCCACTACACTTAATCAGAAAATAGCGTCGGTATATTACAAAATTCAGTATTAATAATTTGTTTGTCACACGACTAGTTCAGTGCGGAGGAAATTAGGTCTGAAAGGGTTAAATAAAAAATGAGTCGGAGTGAACCGCCCAACATCATGAATTTCGCATTCGGGCTAACTTTGCAGTACCTTTTTCATCCCTTTCATGCGGTAGGTAATTTTTTCGATCTTTCCTCCGTGGTAATTTCTCGAGAAGAATAGTAGAAATTCTTCGAGGGGTTGCAATCTACGAAACTCGGGTTCTCGAGGTCGTTTTCGCCCCGGAGAAAATGACTCGACGCATCGTAAACGCTGAAAATTTAAAGAAAGAACCATATAGTCCCAAAAGGCGGCGATCAATCTTAGGATACAACACAGGCTTTACCTCCTCTCGTTTTCTCCCGATTTATATCGTTCATTCCACGAAGAGGCATAATACATCAATAACCTGAGACTGCCGACAGGAACGTAAGGTTTGTCTTTTTTTACCTCTAATAGGAAATTGAAGCAACGTTATATTTGATATACATTAAACAATTTTCAATATTAAATATCAAGGAAAAAATACAGGTGCAAGTATTAGAAAAGTGGAATATTAGATGTTTAATATTACATTGTATTCTAGCAATTCAAATAATGAGATACTATGGAAAACATTAAGCTGCGAATAAACAATACAATTTCTTTGCTATTTTGTGATAGTATTCATCAGCAATTTTAATTGAGAGAAATTTATTTTTGAGAAATTCGCAATTTTTTTAAATTGCAAGAAAAATTACCACGGAGAAAGATATGTTCGTTCTGACTGAATTATATAATTGTAAATAAATAAAATTTTTCTAGTAAACGTTAATAACCTTCACACTGTCATTTTTTCTAAAAATATCAATTGTGTTCTGTATTATATATAAAACGATACTTTGTTCAGTATTGTACACAGTAAATAATTGAATTAAATAATGGCATTACAAGGCAGATAAATTAAATTTAAAACATAAAATCGTCTATTGCCAATAGATAAAATTAAGTGGTCATGAAAGTCAGAGTTAATTGCGAACAACCAACAATTAATATTTCGTATTATCATCTCTCGCTAAAATTACTGCTCCAAATATTATGGAATGTTATTTACAAGTTTCTCAATTAAAGTACCGACTGCTTCAAATGCTGCTTTTAGTCTATTAATTCTGTGTTATTACGTTTTTAAACCAATAGAATCGAGATATACTGTGGACTTTATATATTCTCTATTGGATTTAAATCTGGACTTTATAGTAGAGATTCAACTATCGAAAATCGATATCTTGCAATTAACGATACTTAGCGACGTGTCAGTGATATTGTAAGTAAACATGAAGGAAAGTCTTCAAACTTGACTGAAAGAGAATGCATCGTATAATGAATTTATTATTATTCATTCATATATTGCAAATTATACAGGGTGTTTCTCTGTGTGAAGATTTAAAAAGGTAGAAGATAATTATTGTAGCGTTTAATTTTTATCTTTACATGCAACGTAAGAAAATTTTTATTACAACCTAAAAACTTGGAACACTGCAAAGCAACTTTGTCAGTATAAAGTTAAGTAGTTACTTATAATTGCTTGAGGTTCACAAGCACCAGACTGACGGCATATTTTCGAGATGAAGACCTCTACAAGGATCTTATTTCTCAGACAAGCGGCTTTATTTTGTACATTTTACTTGGCTGAAGTCTTGTTTTCATACAAGGTGTCCTATTTTAATGTGGTTGTGTAATTCTCTCTTAAGCTGTTCACTTTTTTAACAAACGTTTCAAAGAATTACGTTATTTAAAAAATAACTATTTTGCGCAATTTGTTTGTTTATGTGAAATGTATTTTATTTTAATACGAAGCACATGGTATTTTTATGTAGATGTAATAAATCGAAATATATTTTCTCTAACTATTTTGTGTTTTGATTCGAGTGTGAAAATTTGTTAGATACACCTGCTTATACTTATGTAAATAGTTCCAGTGTGATTATGTGGGAGTGTATGTGCATATGTTAATTGATGGAAATACACGTGTCTCTAACAGAGGGGGGACCTGCACATTTTGTTTTTATTGTATAAGTACTTGAATAAATCAGTGGTGGGAAACTACCCAGCTGACACTCAGTTTGGTAATTCTACCTCATAATTGGCAGTTTCTGTATTTCTATATTTTTCAATTTCAAAATTTTAACATTTAACAATTTTTAAATTTCTGATTTCTTCTATTTCCGAATTTCTAAAATTTAAAAATTCTAAAATTCTATAATGCGACAATTCTAAAATTCTAAATTTGTATATTTCCGAATTTCTTAATTTCGTAATTTCTATCTTTTTTAATTTTAAATTTCTAAGCTTCTGCATTTTTAACTTTCTAGATGCTCCTGTCATAATTACTGCTATTAAAACCTTTTACTTCTACACAAAAGTGTTAAATGAAAGAGTCCTTTATTACACAATATTAAAGAGACATTAATGAAATGTAATCACGGATAGTCTCACCCATGCGTTCACAATTTACCATAATGGAACAAGAGAAGAAAGAGCATTCAAACATAACGTCCTTTTATAACGTAATTCACTTTAGATGTCGCGAATATCCTCCAGAAGAAGACGCGGGAAACGAGGAAGAATTACATTTTTATTCGGTAAAAATCATTTTATTTAACGAAGAAAATAAAATTTTATTTTATTTAAATTTTACCGAAATAAAATTTGAAATTAACTTGTACACACGTTAAACGCAGATGTTGTAATAATTAGTAATTAATAACATTTTAACCGATAATATATTTAATATAATATTTCAAATAATTTAAATGAAAAACTCTCGACTCAAATGGCTCACTACGATTCTTTACCATTTTTAACATCGTTTGTTAATCGATTTCACTCCAGTTAAATATTCTTCCTTTTTAATATTTCAAGTCTTAAACCTCGTTTACATTTAAAAACAATCTCTCACAGTGGCTATTTTAACATTTATAATATAATAAATGTTATTAATTATTTATTGCAAAAAAGAAGAATTACATTTTTATTTCATAAAAAATTAACATGTCATTAACGTCACCGAAATAAAATTTGGAGTTCTTGTCTACATTCGTCAACTAGATTTACGAAACCCATAAAAATGACGGATCTTTTTATTTTCAGTTACGAAAATTATTAAGATGCTTGTATCGAAATTGATGTGACCATCAAGATAAAAAGTCATTGTATAAGCTATTTTCTTTATTATCCATTATTTAATTTAAATTTAAGTGGTCATTAAACGTCCAGAACACGCCGTAATAATGATCGGTATTTTCAGATTACTAGGACTTACTACGTTTATCTAATGAGTAGGTATACCAGCTGGAAGAAATTAGCAAGTTCGAGATTTCCTCGAGCAAGTTTTTTTGTCGGATAGGAGGTGCTATTCTGTAAATTTTGCAAGGCTTTGAAACTTCTAATTTTGTTCGTTTACGGCAAACCCGGCAACTACTTCGGTCGGGAACGATCCTGAAAACACGCCCTTGTGAAATTGCAACCCCTTACGAGATTTCCACGGCGGCGAGAATTTTTCTCGTGTTCGACGAAAAAATCTCGACGGCACGAAGGTCGAAAAAAGTTCCATCTTGGGCGTCGTTGCTCGTTGCGACAGAATTGAACCGTGTGACTGGATAAAGAAGGACGCATGTATATACATTTATATATGTGTATGTATGTTAGCTGGTATTCGTAGCACGGTGAACGAAAAGTGCTGCAGAATCTTCAACATTGCCGACACTACCACCAATGCTATCTTACCTCCAAACAAATTTAATTAAACTGGAAGTGAGCAGGAAAGTGCCGCTCCCATGGAAATTGAAATTAGACGCACGGTTCGTCGCTCTTACTTTTATTTTTCGTTAGTTACTCTTAGTAGTTACGATCTTCTTTTCGTGTTCTTACTCCCCGTCGTTTTCATAATTTTTTAATCCTTGTTTATTCGTCGCCGTCCTTTGTTCGGTTATGGCTTGCTGATATTAGATTGTTGCGTGTGGAATGACCGATTTAGGGGCGTTGAACGTCCGCGTGATATGAAAATATTACAAAATGGTCATTATGGTATATTAACGTTAGTCGCGCCTGTACCTACGAGATGTATGACCGACTTTTTGCAAAATAATTAAAAATTTAATCATTCTAGAAAATGGAGATTTATAGTAGTTATAGATAGATGATTTTTGAAATTTTTCCTAGACAAGCAATGAAAGAAAGATTTTACTGTTACAACTCTTAGCCACCATAATATTGCCCGACCGCCGGATTTGTACCTTGTTGCGTCTATGTTTAAAATTATTTTGTTTAAAGTATTTTGTATTATTATTTCTGTTATTATCTCACACCTTTCTTTTCCTAATCTAAATTAAATTAATTTTCAGTATTAATAGAAATATATTGACATTTATATTATTGAATAATTTCTATCATTAACGACATTACTAAACTATATTTGTATTTATGTTAATCATAATAAATATCATTCATTTCATCAAATTTAATAAAATGTTATATTTATATTTATGTCATATAAAATGATATTTATATTACATTTTATATTTGTAATTAATTATACATAATTACAGATATTATCTGTTCAGAATATTAGATTGTTATTACCTAAAAATTATATTGTAATGAATAATTTGGGAAAATCACAGTTAATTATAGATTAAAATTGATTTTTATTCGTACAAAACTTAAGTAAAGAGTAAACATCAATCTTAAATTAAGGACTTTATGATTCACTTTTTTTCTTAATTATAATAATTTTCAATTGTCGATTGAATTAATTGAAGAAGTTCTTAGTTGTAACTTCAAACGTTTAGTTTGACAAATTTTAATTAAAACCTGAATTTCAATTTTCAATTAATAATTGCTTATTTAATAACTGAAATTTGATTCTGAATTAATTAATTTTTAATTAGTTAATTCTCAATTAGAAGCAATTAATTATTTGTAATGTTTTGTGATTAGTCAAAAATTATTTTTAATGGAATTTTAATATAATTTTTCTACTTTACTGTTTTCTTCTGAAATTTTCAAGGATAATGTATTTTTAATAAATGTATTTTTATATTTGATTACGTATAATTACATTATATTTTATACGTAATCGTATTTTTAATATATGTTTTTAATTATGAATATTATCTTTAATTATATATTTTTCTTCCGTATTGTGATTGACATTAAAATCCATTAAAAAATACAGGAAAATTTCAGTAAACGTGTTCAATAATATTTCTTTAAAGTGCAATTAGCAATGTTGTATTGTTGAAGTAAATAGTATAAATAATTAATTGAAGACGTACGTAATTCTTTTCAAATACTGTCCGCTAGAAGTCAAGATCGTTTTCTTTCTAGAACAACTGTCGGTGCTAGAAAGAAAGATTTTACGATTGGCACACCGCAATTTCTTCTTTTCCTTTTCCCTTTCTTTATACGAACAAAGTGCCAAGTTCGACAGTTTCCGGCCATTCCTTTCTCCGATCTTAAATAAATCCGGCCTGGGTTAAATGCAAGTTGACCTCTTCGCAGAATAGAGGGAAGACAGGAATATCAAGGAAATAAATAAAGTGGAGATATAAGAACAAAAATGAAAGTTTTCTTGACAGCAACACCTTATACGATTTTCTTATAGAAACTTAAATAAGTTATTAGTTTATTGTAATTTATTAGTAGTAATTGATTATAATTTATTTTAATTGTTTATATATTGTATGTACTGTAGTTGTTTGCGGATACTTATTGTAAACAAATTAGAATATTTCTTCCAATTAGTATAACTTGTAATTGATCGTAATTATTGTAATTATGGGTACTTATGAGATAATTTTAATTGAAATCAAATTACTGGAGTATTACAGTTTAGTAGAACTTTCGTATAATTTGTAGAATTGAAATTACAGTTACTTAGGAATTAATTTAAAGTTAGAAGTGAGCTATTAATTGTAAATGTATTAAAATATTATTTACAATTTTTTGTAATTACTACATTTATTATATACTTTACAATATAACCAAATTTATATTTTATGAACGATTGTTTAAATGCAATGCAAATTACTATTATAATTAATAGTACATTAAGAACATGAACAACTATACATTAATTATCAGTCTAGTAGTATGTAGTATATCTAGTAAAATTTTTCTACCAAAGTCTTCTTCAAAGTTTTGTATTTATGCTCTCTAGAATATAATGATTCAAAGTTACAAACAATATTTTCTCCATAAGTGTGATGAACCTTCAATTAATTATAATTATTCATAACCTTCAATGAATTAATTATTATAATATATAAATATGTAAATTAATTATTTTGATATATAAATGTACAATATCATAAATAAATCAATTATATTACTTTATATTAATTACTTTATATTAATTAGTAATTAATTATTCTAATACATAAGGTAATTATTCAAATATATAAAGTAATTGTGAAAATATATACATAAGCTAATTATTTCAATACATGGATACATAAATCATTATTCTTGTTTGAACATATGTTATAACTGGATTCGTAAAATTTTCATACATAAAGAGAACAAATTTTCGTTTTAGAAAATCACATAATTTTCCGATCAACGTAGTATTAGAACGCTCCGTATTGATCTACATGTGTTCTAGCGTGTGAGTGCAAATTTCTGCAGCCGCACGATCAAACGTATGAATGTTATATCGCCAGATCCCCAGGGGTTTAAATCGCGTGTTCGGAAGTCAGGCATCAAATTTTTTTATCGCTCACATATCAAGCATGAACCTATAGGTTGCAAAGTTATGAAGAAATATTTGATCTTCGTTACGGGGGGATTATGTATGTTCTGGCATGCAGCTTATTTTTGGGGATCAACTGCATGATACAGAGGTGGTCAATTTCATTGATGACTTTAATCATTCACCCTCCAGTAATACGCAATTAGGTGGCTCACATGCAAATCAGCAGTTACCTCTTTTGTACCATCGATCAACTCTTGCAACATAATAAAAGAAATGTTATCTTTCATGCAATTTTATCATATTGTGGCGTATATGCTACTTTTTCAGTGAACTCAATTTTTATTTAAATACATGCAGAACTGAAGTCTTTGTTACGTATACTTTATTCAACTTGTTACATTAGATTTTGAATTCAGGTTAGGTTTGGGTTTGAATTTACAATTAATAGCACGCTGCTATATGTCTATTTATTTTTAGACAAATTTCAGTGCTATAATATGTAAATTATATAGAGGTAACCTGAAGGCCTGGATAATATAATTAATTATTTTAATATTATTAAAGCTAAGACTAATAATAAATGGTAGAAAAATTATATCTACTAAAACTTTATAACTGAAGGATAAGTGTTTGTAAATTAATAATAAACGAGATACAGTATTATAACGATAAATAATATTATTGTATATTATAATAATCATTTAATTTTGAGAGAAATAACTTGTTTTATACAATAAATTTTTTAATTATACAATGAAATAATAATAAAGAAGGATTGGAACGTAGAGGATTATGATAAACAAATTTCCTTATGTTAGTTGCAAGTATAATTCAAATGTTTTTCAAAATGTGAACAAATGTACTGTGATAACAATTTTGAGTTTAACACCTCCTTCAAAAGATACGACACAGCTATGTAACACTACGTCCACTTTTATGATGTTGAAGCCTAACAGCTAAGCTCATGTTCATGATGTTAAGTCAAGAGAAGGTACAAGATTATATGAAACAGTATTATGTCAAGACACGTTCTTATTAAATCACTGAAATATTTAGTTTATCGTCAAAGGCAGACAGCATTTTCATTTTAAAATGCAATAATATTCAGTACATAATTTTACTTTTAAACAATGAAGTGGTACATTTTCATAGTTTAATCAAGAAAGTGGTACATTTTCATATTTAAAAAAATAAAGTGATATATTTTCGTATTTTAAACAATAAAGTAGTACATTTTTGTCTTAATCTAAGAGCCATGCTTCTATTATAATTAGAACTATTTTAAGCGAATTTTAAGTAAATTATTTTAACTAATAACATTCGTATATTATTAACCAAAAATGCAAAAATTTACAACGAGTTAAAAACGGTACTTAACATGAAACATCTAGGGAAAGTACAAATGACTCTCAAAATACTTTATTTCTTGTAATATACTGTAATATACTTGTATATATGTAATATACTTTGTAATGTAAAGAAGAATTATGAAGAAGATTAATGTAATCTTCTATACATTGAGCACATAAATGACGCACCTGGTGCGTCACATTCATGACCCCCATTAAAAACAATGCAAAAATCTAATCAATTGTTCACTGTTAGTGTCATTGTTGTAATGACCACTACTAGATAATAATTCTGCATCATCATCACTAGCAGCATTGTCAACATTGTCATCTGATTCTAGATTCATCACTTCTGAGTCTATGAATCTATTAGGAGATGGACAAGTGACGTGGTTAAAATGAATTATTGGATTGGTTATAAAAATATTAAGAGAAGGGGACAAGAAAGAAAACAAATTGTCTGTAATAAACAGGTGCAAAAGGCAACTATTGCATGTTCAAGAATACTCTAAAAAATAAAAATAAACTTGACGATTTTACGATTTTAAGAGTGTGCCGCAACAGTAGTTCCATATTAAGTGCTGTTTCATATTAAATACTGTTCTATATTACAAATTGTTCCATAGGTGCTATTGCATATTAAATGCCATTCCATGATAGATACCCCAAGTGTAATTATTCGATTATTTTCGTAAACCAGTGTAGAAAAGCCCGATAATGTCACGACTGTGATACATTCGATCTCATGAATGTAGTAGCGTAACTGTCGCTCTAGTCGATTTCCGCACGTATCGTTGTGATGTAGTTCGTGAGATACGGTGGGATTTTAAGCATTCAAATAGGTTGAAATAGTCGATCGGAGAGGATTTCCCTCTCGCGTGGAAAACAGTTTCGAAATTCTAGAATTTCCTGGAGCGACGATTGCAGCAATTGACTGTGTAACGTCGTATCCGAGGGAACGTGCTTTATGGTACGGTCTGTGTTCGGTACTTTGAACGCTTTTTTGTACTTTTTAATCCGTGTTAAAATATTCATGAAACGATTAGTTTTAACACTTCTATTATTCCTAGCTGTTAGTCGCGATTTCTCTACAGTAGATACGGCGTTACAAAGTATTCCGTAGTATCGTCAAAGAGACATTCGGATTTAACGAGAAGAAATCGATGTTTGGCTTTTTTGCTCCTGAAAACGGCTGTGTTCTAATCCTGTGATGGAGGATTTACGAATATTTGACCAACTTCGCTCGACGATCTGAAACTTTATTTCGGTTTGATGGGTGCTGATAGATTGTTTATTTTTTATCGAATAAAGATGTAACCATTTTTCCTTTCGTGAAATTTATGGTGGGATGCTCTGTGTTTGATGCATATTATCGCTTGATTTTAATTACGGATGCTGTGAGGGATTTTCGAAAATAAATTGTACAATTAATTTTAATTAAGTGAAGTCATACTAAATAATGTTAACAAATCTGGCTTCTTTAGGAAAAATGTGGTAACCAAGGATGAAGAGGTGCTGCATAAAATTCAATTTTTAAATATTGGTCACCATTTTGTTCTTTATATTAAGTTAGAATTTTATATTTCTTAATATTTTAAAGGGAGTTACTCCCTTATTAATATTCCGCATGACGAATCCATATATTAGATTCTCAATAAATTTTTCACAATTATCGGCAACGAAGAAGAAAAATAGTATTTATTACCATTAATTAAACAACTTTTATAGAGACATTCTCGCATTCAGAAATCGACTTTATTAGCATAATGATATACAGCGAAATAGATTTTTATCAATGTGAAGTTGATTTTTTTAATTATTATTTCGAAAAATTAACTTTGTTACAATAACCCAATGTTAAGTAAACATGTTTTAAAATTGCGGTTTTATAGGATCTGGGGTGGATTTGGGGAGTAAGCGGTCTAGGAATTTGGGGATGGAGAAATTTAGGAATTTAAATATTTGGAAGTCTAGGAATTTAAGAAACTGAGCATTTGAAGATTTTTAGAATTTTAGGATTTGAGATTTTAAGGATTTAAGTATTTAAGTATTTGAGGATTTGAAAAGTTGAGAATTTGAGAATTTGAGGACTGGAAAAGTTGAGAATTTGAAAATTTAAAAATTTGACAATTTGACAATTTGAAAATTTAAAACTGAGAATTTGAGAATATAAGAATTTGAGAATTTGAGAATTTAAGAATTTAAGAAAATTTGAGAATTTGAAAATTTAAAAATTCGAAAATTTGAAAAATTAGGAATTTGAGAATTTGGAAATTTGAGAATTTGAAGATTTGTAAATTTGTAAATATGAAAAAGAAGTTTATTAATTTGTAAGAAAAGAAATTTGTAACGTAAAATTTTAAGAGTTGAAATGTACATAAATTAAAAAATTCAAATTTCCATATTTCTAATTCTTTAAAATTTTCAAAAAAATTCGGTATAAGAATTTGATCACTCACTGCGCATGTTTTATCATGAATTAGAGAAATAACAGAAAGCTAGACTCTGCAAACGAAAATCTGTCGGGATTTGGAGCTTCTCATGTCTCCACCTGTTTCATAGGATTGATAACTTCTGACACGGGGTATTTCATCGTCTTCTGAGGGAAGATGGATGATGGTTGCTCTTCTGAAGGTCCAATACTGCACGAGGCACCTAATGAAAAGACTAGATATTACATTTTTCGCCGTTTCTTCATCTACCTCACAGAATGGAGCCTTTCCTTTAAGTATGTGGATGACCGTCTTATATCATCGGCCTTGGATGTCCAAGTCAACTGCATTCATCAGTTCCTTTCATATTTCTTTTATACTTTCTTCTTAGTTGTGTGTATATGTTACGTTGTTTTTCCCTGCTTTGATGTACGATAACATGTGGTCATAACTCTTGCAATACAGCGCACATAAATAGTGAAAAGGTTTTGTAAAAATGTTTGCCTTATCTGATCTTGTCTTGAATCTGAGTTACAGATATTCTTGTTTTTTAGTAGACCAGCTTCACTCAGTTTAATAGCTATATTTATCTGTGAAAAAAAAAGTATTATACACTCGTATTTGACTTGGACAGAAAATACTGGAAACGAAATCATGTTAATTAAGTAAAATCACTTTTTTATGATTGTAAAATATTTTAGGTAACTAAACCTTTTTCGAACCTTATTGCATTAAAACCTTAATCTTTTTTCGCAAATACTGTATTTATTACTTTTATTCATTCTGCTATAGCATATAAATTTGTAATTTAATTTGTATTTTTTATTCATCTCTTTTCATTAGGAATAATACTGTAAATCTTGATACGATTCCTTTTCATATTGAAACTGTTTTCTGCGTATTTCCATGAAATGTCGGCTAATAATAAATTGTATCTGTCCATGATTAATTACGCTGAACTTGCACTTTTTTAATTATTGATGATCCATATACGTAACAGAATACCAACTGACCACCATTAATTCTTCTTCGCAAAGAAAAATTCAATGCAACGACAATGGCAATCCAGCTTCATTTCCTGTTAATAAATTGAGTAAGTGGAAAGTTAGTGTTTCTTTCAAGTTTTATTCGTTTCAGGAAAGAAGTCACGAAGCCTGCTAGACTGCGTGGCGAAGGTGCAACTAACTTTACCCGATGGAACAATTCACCTCGGAGTTTTAATTCGTTTCCCATTAAAAGCTTTACAAAGCACTAGCGTGCAAAGTTTTATATTCGCAGGATTTAATGTATTGCTAAGTGATCTTAAAAAATCGTTGCATAATGCGATAGAACCAGCTGACGGCGGTCGAAACTCGACGCTTTGTAAGTTAAGCGAGGAATTGTAAGTTAAACAAATGTGTACCGCATTACATGCCGCTTTAAATAATTTATATTGCTCTACACACATTTTTTTTCTTCAGTTTACGTCGACTTATTGATTATAACATTTCTTCATTAGACAATTATACATTTTTTAGGTGAGACTATAATTTTTGTTAAATACATTCTGTCATTTTCAAAAAAGTCAAATATCTTCATACCCATAATTAATGAAACAGCTTCAATTATATTCATAATTTTCAGTAAAACGAATTTAAAAAGAAATTAATAATATCAATCAAAGAAGAAGATATTAAATATACTTTAATTTATAATTGACTTCCTGTAATCTATGCAGTTCACCCTCTAATAATATCTATGTTAATAAAATTTGTGTGTTATATAAATTAAGCTATTCCATTAAAAGTTTTACGAAATACTAGAGTGCAAAGTTTCATATTCGCAGGACTTGCTGTATAGCTAAGTGATCTGAAAAAATCATCACATAATGGGGTAGAACAATGCAAAATAAAATAAAACAAGTGATTTCGTAAGTCGAAAAACTACTAAGCTTCCTCGAAAAATAACAAAAAATAACATTACACGCTATTGTAAATAATATGTGTGCAATTATTTTAATAGAAATCTATTAACAAACGTAAAAGTTTTTGGTGTTACGTATAAATTGTTTCTGCCTGTAGCACACAACAATTCATTCTTGTAATTATCACGTAAATTTATTTTCTTTTATGCCTTTTCCTTATGCACCACATAAGCTTACTCTTATAACATTTGTAACATGTAATTATTATAACATATATCCATTATCTTTTCCGCCCACTAGCTTATGCATTGCATAAATTTAATTATGTAATTTGTACAAATCATCAACTATTTTGATATCACTAGTTAAGAAAATATCTCAACCGTTAAGGATTCAACAGGATTGTAATAAAAAACAATCGAGGACATCTAACAAGAAGGAAATTAAACATGTTATTCATAAGCGACTATGTGGACACCCTGTATTCGACTGTCATTTAAATAAACAAAACCTAAACATTGTAACGTGTTGTTTAATTTCTTAAAATGTCATTAAAATATTTAATATCGAGGCAAAATTACACGCTTTCAAACGGTGCGAGACCGTTTTGTCTCACAGGCCGCCTGTTGTTCTAACGTTAAAATATAGTAGGTATGTTCAGAAGAAATCGACTCGTATTTCAAGTTGAGTCAATACCATACTTTGTACGTGCTTTAGAAGCGATAAAAACGTTGGCTTACAGTTGACTGGTTAACAGAGATACGTTTAGCAAGGTCTCGCTACAGCATTCGCTCGACTTTATTATGGTTAACAATAGTCATTGACTAATGTGCGGTAGACGCTGCATTTGTATCAGTAGTAAGACTCGGCGCGAAGTCAGACACACGTAGACCCACAGGTGCTAAAATACGCATCGCAATGCTGTTCGCGTGCCGAGAATATTTTTAAGGGTACATAACCTCCACCAGAACTTCGAGAAACTTTTTGTTGCCAATTTTTGTTAAAAGCAACAACTATTCTTGCGTCCGGCACAGTTGCTTCTAAATCATTCCAGCTTGAATCGATCACTCTTCGACGTCGACATTTGATATTTTGTATATGTATAAAGAAGCACGGTGCCATATTTTTGTCGTGTTTTTGCTGGTCTCGAATTTATTTATAAAATACTGACTTTTGTACTTTGTGATATCTGCCTATTTTCAGAAATACCGGCTGTATTTATGAATTTATACCTCGGATACTGTTTGTCGATTTAAGTTCGTCTTTATTCTTATTTTGATCAAGACGAACTTGCGTACTGTAATAATTGGTATTTTCGTTGTTTGAAGTATTAATTTTTTAAATTAGAAGATAATATGAGTATGTTACTCCAAGTTTTGTTTTTATATTGAATTCTTTTGAATGTAATTAATATTATACTGAACGGATGAAAAATTGTATCGCATTAATGTATGTTTACATTGACAGTGATTGTGAATATAGAAAATATTCTACGCTGATATATGTGGTGTATATTCATATATTTATTATTATCAGTTGATTATAAGTACAATTTTTTGTAATAAACTAGTCAAGGTTATAAAAGCATTGTATAGTATGCGTAATAACTTAACTTTCATGAGATTCCATAAAATTATACAGTATTCATGAAAATATAAAGTATTCTTTATTTTTGTTACACGCTACAGTTATACATACAAGTTAACGAACTATGTATATACTGTGCGTGTTATCTGACACTTTTTTTCAATCCCCGAACATTTTGAATAATTCATTGTACGATTTCAAAAGACCTCTAATCTGTGTATTGAAACAATAATGCTCTTATCATCTATATTGAAATATTATTTATTCCGTTGGATATAAAGTACTATAAATGAAAGTAATAAATTCAATTGTTATAATTTGACAGCAGTTTTCAGATTTGTATTCAGTTCAAGTCGTTGCGTTCATCTGTATGTCATAATGTTATTTTTTCTATTGTTTGCAATTCTCTTTGAAAGCAGATTTTTAATTTTGAAATTGCCTTTAGAGTAAGTTTCTTTACGTAAAGTTAAGTTTCTTTAAACCCTTAACCTACAACTACGGGAATAGCCCGTAGTACGATGATCGTTTACGTTTACGTACCTTGTTTGCGTTTTCGGCCCAAAATTCTCGAACGTAAATCGTAGGTTAAGGGGTTAAGTAAATTTAAATATGTTACAAAATATTATGTGTGCATAGAATTAAATTCCTAGAAACAAATTATTGAAATTATTGAAATAAAATTAATAATCTGTTCGGCCGCGGACGTTTACCTACTTTCGTCGCGACCGAAGGGATTTTATGATTCAAGTGGTTCGGCGCGTAGGCCACCGTGAATAGGTCTCTGCCTCGACATTCGAGTCAAGGCAGAGTCTTTTGTCCATTAATTGCACTCGGATCGGCTTGAGAGTAACCATCGGCAAGTCGTAAATAACCTAACGGTTTTCCTTGCTCGCACGATGGACAAGAAAAGTTAGAATTTTTTTGTAAGCCGTCGCCCCTTTCGTGCGGGGGTTCTATACTATGTATTTTTTAACACAGATTGTTTCGACAGTCCGGTTTCGAATCTGCGAGAGAACGGATCGTTCATCGGAAGGTTGTGGAACGGTGATCGTCAGTTAAATTCAGTGTTTTCTACACAAGTTTTCGACGGTAACACAATTACCGTCGTATCGAACAACATAATCCGCAATTGTGCGCTCGTGATCTTCGGATTGCGTATCGTAAATTGATTCTCTCAGCGAGAATCAATCGAGATTTGCACCTCGGTGTTCAAATCTTATGGAACCACGGTCGTGACGACGATCCGTAACGTGAATGCGGTCATGACGATGACCCGCAGAGTCGTTGCGCTATGCAACCACTCTTATTATATTTCGGCGCAATGCTATGAAATTTCATTATAATACACACTACAACACATGTATCAATCGACACAAGCCGTTCGCACTTCCGCTTCTGAACGTAACGAATAATCATATCATTATCGTGGGGTTTTTTATGCCGCAAGGCTTTTTCCCCAAAGCGTGTAGAATGAGCCAATAAACGTATGAATTTTCGGCTCAAATCCGCTTAATTTATTTTAGCCATACCCCCTTCCTCATTCATTGAATAATAAAAAATTTTGAACAACGAAATTGCTCCATGTTGGAGAGATTTCGACGATACATTTTTTGGTGCCTCCTGTGAGGTATGGGCGGTAAACCTGTGGAAGTGCGAGCGGAAGTTCGAAAATTTAACGTAAACGCAACGGCCGAATCGGCCATGTGCCAATCGCCAAGGCGCTTTCCTTTCCGTGGAAAGTTTTCCTGAAGTCAGGGCGTTTCCCTTTATGGGGGTGGGAGAAGTCCCTCGAAAAAGGGCCCACAAACGGTCGACGGAGAGTCGTGCTCTGACTGTTAACGTGGTAACACGCTGCAAAATTAGCAACGATATTTTGTCATAGCTTTCGAGATACTTTGTATCATTTGATTTTTCTCGGTTTCTTTGGAATCGTTATTCCGTGGAGTGACATAGTGATTTAGAGACACAAGAGTGCTCATTTACATATCGAACTTCATCGAAAAGAATCATAGAAAAGCCCAACCAGCCGTCTCCATCGTCATCCGAGGATCTCTCGCCCACCTGCCGCTCAGCGCGGACGAAGTCCATCAGCATTGGAAGGATAAGTATTCCTTGCATCTTTTTACTCGTTTAATTTGAATTATTAGTGGTAATTAATTACGTGTACGGTGTGTGCGAATAGTTTCTTCCTACAATGAATCGAGTGAGAATCATTAATCAGAAGCGAGCGACGCTAAAACGTCAGGTCACGCAGCTCGCGAACTGCGTCGCGTCTGATCAATACGATTACAAGAATTTGAAAAAGCGGTTGGATCGGGTTACAGAATTGATGCACGCGTACGAGGATCTGCACGATGAATTAATGGTTATCGACCCAAATGACGAGCGAACAGACGAATTACAGGAAATTCAGGATCGTTATTATGACATCGCGACTAGAATCGAAGCGATGGAGGTCGCCGCTCCATCTACGGCGCGAATTAACGATACGTTCGGTAACGCGGTACTAAATGCGACAGTGATAGAAGGGCGGCGCACCCTAAAACTGCCTGTCGCGGGATTGCCGAAATTCGATGGAAGCCTAGATACGTGGCTTTCATATAAGAACACGTTTAAAGCAATGATCGACGCGCGGACGGATATTTCCGATTTGGAAAAGTTTTTATATTTGAGGGATTCGTTAACGGGCGACGCGTTAAATAAGATTTTAGTTTTTGCCGTGAGCGAAGAAAATTATCAGAACGCGTGGCAACTTCTAATTAACTCGTTTGAGAAGCGACGCGTTCTCGTATCGAAGCATTTGGACGCGCTTATTGATATTCGTACGCCGGCTAATGTTACGTCTAATGGGATCGGGAGAATAGCCGACGATATTCGGCAACATTTAAATATGCTCCAATCGTTAGGAGTCACGCCCGATAATAATTTAGTTATTCGGCTTATCGAACGCGCGTTGCCCACTGAGGTATTAGAAAAATGGGAGCAGTCGCTGACCGTAGATACTCTTCCAACGTTGGATCAATTTTACACATTTGTGAACGAATATACATCGCATTTACTTACGATGGAACAAAACATCGCTCGTAATAAACCCGAGACAGGCGAAAAACGTCGATCCGAGCGTGATTCGCGCGCGCCAAAAACGCGGAAAATCGAGTCAGGCGCGCGTGCTTTTGTTACGGGTAACAGCGGTGCTTGCTCGTATTGCAGGCAACAGCATTTCGTCGCGAGCTGCCCGGTACTCGCGAAACTAACTCTACAGCAGCGCTGGGATGCCGTTAATCGTAAGAGGTTATGCCGAAATTGCCTTCGTAGCCACCGTGAGCCATGCAAATCGTCGCGTTGCAAGCATTGCGGGCGTTTCCATCACTCGTTGCTTCATCGTTTCGAGACGCGACCGGGACCCGCCGTGCCCGTGAAAGCGGCAACCGAAACGGCTGATAAATCGAACGATGCATGACTATCCAGCATCGCATTGACTAGCGTCTGCCGCGCTCCGCAATCGCAGTTAATGATGAGCGCGATGGTTCGCATTCGATGTGCAGACGGTACGTTAATCGAGGCCCGCGCTCTTCTCGACACCTGCGCGACGGCTCATTTTATAACAGATAGGCTTGCGCAACAATTAAGGCTCCCAACGCATCCGTGTGCTATTCCAATTAATGCGATTAACGAAATGACTACGATGTCAAAACGAGTCATTCAGATTACATTTCGGGCTCTTTACAGCAACTTTGAGAAAACTCTAACGTGTTTAACGGTTCCGCGAATAACGAATTACGTACCAAACGAACAATTTCCGCGCGAATCAATCAAGATTCCGTCGAATTTGCGTCTTGCAGATCCTGAATTCCACGTGCCGCGACCCGTTGATCTTTTAATTGGCTCCGGTGCCACTTTATCATTGCTTTCAATAGGGCAAATTAATTTATCCCGCGACGATTGCGACCTTATATTACAGAAAACTCAACTTGGA
Organism: Megachile ligniseca; assembly: GCA_945859555.1. Taxonomy (NCBI): domain Eukaryota; kingdom Metazoa; phylum Arthropoda; class Insecta; order Hymenoptera; family Megachilidae; genus Megachile; species Megachile ligniseca. The sequence goes on from OX243785.1 coordinate 2,382,453, forward strand.
TGGGTAGTAGTAGGCGGAACGACAGATTGCACAGAAAATCGGATTAGGTCATGCAATCTGTCAGAGTTAGAAAACCAAATAGCTAAATTCTGGCTAATAGAAAACGTGGACACGGAAACATCGGAACTATCGGAAGGATCACTATGTGAAGCGCATTATATAAAGGGTACGACGCGAAATGAAAGCGGACGGTATGTCGTGCGGTTACCGTTCCGTGCCGGTGATACAGATTTCGGAGACTCTCGACGAGTTGCCTTGCGTCGGTTCCACGCGCTTCAACGGAAGTTAAATTCGGATTCGGCACTCAAGGCGGAATATAGTAAAGTAATGGAAGAGTACATTACTCTCGGACACATGACTCTGATCAACGACGAATCGGCATCCGGATATTATATGCCTCACCACGCGGTGGTTAAGGCTACGAGCGCGACAACGAAGGTCCGAGTCGTCTTCGATGCGTCGGCCAAAACGGATAAAGGGATATCGCTTAATGATAGGCTTATGATAGGTCCTACGATACAGGACAAACTTTTCGAGCATTTGCTTAGGTTTCGCACACACGTATACGTCATTACCGCCGATATTGAAAAGATGTATCGACAAATCTTGATACATCCAAACGACCGAAAATATCAACGCATATTTTGGTATCATGACAACCACATAAAAACTTTCGAATTAAATACGGTAACATTTGGTGTTTCGTCTGCTCCATATTTAGCAATCCGAACAATACAGAAACTCGCGGACGACGAGAGTGCGGACTTTCCCTGTGCCTCCAAGATTTTGAAACGCGACTTATACGTCGACGATCTCTTGACAGGAGCGAATTCATTGGATGAAGTGCTGCAAATCCGCGACGAAGTAATCGCACTTTTAAAACGCGGCGGATTTAACATTCGTCAATGGGCCTCAAACCACAACCACGCGCTCGACAATATTAATGAAAAGGTTCTCGGCTTGGACCACACAATTGATACAAATAACATCGTAAAAACTTTAGGTATCGGATGGCATGCTCAGGGGGATAAACTCGTATATACCGTAAAGTCAATAGAATCACCGATTAAATCGACGAAACGCGGAATTTTATCGGAAATCGCGAAAATCTTTGATCCTCTTGGCCTTCTCGGACCGGTAATTCTAACTGCGAAGACTTTCATGCAGGAATGCTGGAAGACGAAGCTCGGTTGGGATGAATCGGTTCCACAGGCTTTGTTTTCGAAATGGTCATTGTTCGCGAATCAACTCCCGTGCATTAATAACTTATCGATTGACCGGAAACTCGTTCTGGAAAACACGAAAAATATTCAAATTCACGGATTTTGCGACGCAAGCAAGGCGGGATACGGCGCGTGTATCTATGTACGTTCTTGTAGTCAAAAGAACCGTACTCTTGTCCGACTTGCCTGTGCCAAGTCGCGGGTCACGCCGATTAAAGTAATAACCATGCCACGGCTCGAGCTTTGTGGAGCGCTCACACTTGCTCGACTTTATCACGAATCACGGACTGCCTTTAATTTCCCGATTGACCGCGTTGTTTTTTGGTCAGATTCAACAATTGTTTTACAATGGCTCAAAAAGTCACCATCAGTTTTAAAACTTTTCGAAGCCAATCGCGTCGCGGAAATTCAGAAAATCAAGGAAGCCGAATGGCGACACGTCAGGACAAAAGATAACCCGGCAGATGCGTTATCTCGCGGACAACTACCTGCGGCATTTTGCGACAATTCGTCGTGGTTTGAGGGACCCCATTGGCTACGCGATCGCGAAGGCACCTGGCCAGAAAATTTAGAAGTCGAAATTGAGGAGCTACCCGGGTTAAAGACAAACGCGTGTCTAACGTTGAACACTAGTCAATGTGAACTTTTTACCAGATTTTCATCGTACGCGAAACTAGTACGCGTTGTCGCTTATTGTTTGCGTATGCGCCGGTCGAACACGTATAAGGGTGAATTGCACGTAGAGGAAAAGACCAACGCGGAACGGACCATACTACGAGCGATCCAACGAAATCAATTTTTCGACGAAATACAACGCATTTCGTCTTCGGGGGGAGCAAAGAGCAGTCGTCTTGCTTCCCTGAATCCGTTCATCGACGAATTCGGTCTTCTCCGCGTCGGCGGACGATTGCAAAACGCCGATATTTCGTATCCGCAAAAGCACCCGATTCTGTTACCATCGTACCATCACGTGACCGATCTAATAATTCGCGAAACACACGAGCGCGCGTATCACGCCGGGATTCAAAGTACCTTATATACAATTCGACATCGATTCTGGCTCCTCGACGGGAAAAATCAGGTTCGTAAAATCGTACGGCGATGCGTTCGTTGCATTCGCTTCCGGCCGTCTCCGTTACAAGGGAAAATGGGTAATTTACCCAAAGCACGCGTCGACGAAGCAGCGGCTTTCACACACACGGGTGTGGATTTTTTCGGTCCGTTTTTTATTAAAGAAAAGAAGTATCGTAATAGGAATAGCGTAAAGGCGTACGGTTGTATTTTTATTTGCATGTCGGTAAAGGCCGTACATATCGAAATCGTGAGCGATCTTACAACCGAGGGTTTTCTTGGCGCCTTCAGACGTTTCATTGGGCGCCGAGCTATACCTACACACGTATATTCGGATAACGGAACAAATTTTGTAGGCGCGAATAATCAGCTCCGCGAATTATTCGCCTTATTCGGTTCAAATGAATTTAAGGAACGCGTAAATAACTTTGCAATAGATAGAAATATATCATGGCACTTCAATCCACCGCTAACACCACACTTCGGAGGCATATGGGAGGCCGCGGTCAAATCGTTCAAGCATCATTTTAAGCGCGTAGTCGGTGAACGTTTATTTACATTCGAAGAAATTAATACTTTGGCAATAGAAATAGAAGCAATTTTAAATTCGAGACCATTATGCCCTATTTCAACAGATCCGAACGATCCAATCGCGCTAACACCTGCGCATGTTTTAGTTGGTCGTCCTCTCACGATGCTGCCGGAGGATAATTGTTTATCAGTTCCAGAGAATCGTTTGATTTCCTGGAAAAGGATCGTAAAGGCTCGCCAGGACTTTTGGAAACGATGGTACCTGGAATATTTAAACGAGCTTCAAAAGCGTCAAAAATGGTTCACTACTCGTGGTGAAATCCACGTTGGCATGATCGTCATCCTGATGGACAAGAATCAGCCCTGCATGCGGTGGAGGTTGGGCAGAGTCACGGAAGTTCATCCCGGTGACGATGGAGAGGTTCGGGTCGCCACTGTCAAAACCGCCAACGGAATCGTCAAGCGAAATATTATTCAATTATGTCCGTTAACTGAAATAGCGTAACGATACATTGTAAACATATAGAACTATAACGAAAGGCCACACTCAAAGAACACAACAATACATTACACTCGAAATGACAAGCGCAATAGTATTGCTCGCCTCACTCGCAACGGGGGGAGCATGTTCGGCCGCGGACGTTTACCTACTTTCGTCGCGACCGAAGGGATTTTATGATTCAAGTGGTTCGGCGCGTAGGCCACCGTGAATAGGTCTCTGCCTCGACATTCGAGTCAAGGCAGAGTCTTTTGTCCATTAATTGCACTCGGATCGGCTTGAGAGTAACCATCGGCAAGTCGTAAATAACCTAACGGTTTTCCTTGCTCGCACGATGGACAAGAAAAGTTAGAATTTTTTTGTAAGCCGTCGCCCCTTTCGTGCGGGGGTTCTATACTATGTATTTTTTAACACAGATTGTTTCGACAGTCCGGTTTCGAATCTGCGAGAGAACGGATCGTTCATCGGAAGGTTGTGGAACGGTGATCGTCAGTTAAATTCAGTGTTTTCTACACAAGTTTTCGACGGTAACACAATTACCGTCGTATCGAACAACATAATCCGCAATTGTGCGCTCGTGATCTTCGGATTGCGTATCGTAAATTGATTCTCTCAGCGAGAATCAATCGAGATTTGCACCTCGGTGTTCAAATCTTATGGAACCACGGTCGTGACGACGATCCGTAACGTGAATGCGGTCATGACGATGACCCGCAGAGTCGTTGCGCTATGCAACCACTCTTATTATATTTCGGCGCAATGCTATGAAATTTCATTATAATACACACTACAACACATGTATCAATCGACACAAGCCGTTCGCACTTCCGCTTCTGAACGTAACGAATAATCATATCATTATCGTGGGGTTTTTTATGCCGCAAGGCTTTTTCCCCAAAGCGTGTAGAATGAGCCAATAAACGTATGAATTTTCGGCTCAAATCCGCTTAATTTATTTTAGCCATACCCCCTTCCTCATTCATTGAATAATAAAAAATTTTGAACAACGAAATTGCTCCATGTTGGAGAGATTTCGACGATACAAATCAATTTCGAATATCGTAAACCTATTTTGAACACATTCTAATTATAGTAGCAAGAATTGTAATTATATATTTAAAATAGTTTTAAAAATCTTAAACAAATATTATCAGACAGTTCTTTATCGAACGTTTTCTTATCTATTTGCTATAGAAATTAACTAATTTCTATTACATATTGTCCTCTGAAACTATGACAATTTTTCTTGATAGTAATTTTAGAAAAATTTTCTTTTAGAAAAAGAAGAGAAATTTGTATAATCTATTAGACTATCCGAAATAGAAATTATGTCATTTACTTGTGTTTGTGCATTACACTGTACGCGAATATTTACTTTCCTCGTATAATTTAATACAAACTTAATGAGATTTATTTATCTTGCTTCTTCTATTTCATTTCAAGCAGTTTTTTCAAAACGCTTTTGTAGACAGCTTTTACACTATTACAAACTTTTTATACGGTTACAAAAGAAACAGCTATTTAATCCTTGTTTCGTGTTCATTCCGTAGACTGAATTTATTCTTTTCTTGCCGATTCCCGGCAATCCCGGTAAAAGCGAACCAACGATTAACATGCTAAAATTGTAAACCAGATTTTATGTGTTTACAAAACCCCGAGAGAAGCAAATATATAATAGAAGAAAAAATAGTAAATACATTTAAGTTACGGTACAATTCGAATATTTTTTATTATCCATACTAAAGGGAGTTTTATTTAAGAAAATTATCTAGATTTTCATAATGAAATAATAGTGATTTTGAAATGGTATTCAGAATTTTTGCCTTCATTATACGATCCTGAAATAACGTTTCTTTTATCTATTTTCTTTTACTTTTAATAACAGTAAAAATTATTTGGATATTTAACTTATTTCAAATATTCTATTATGACATTGTAAAGTAAAAATACTTTATATTGTTATTCTGATGTTGCAACACTATGTGCTAAATAAATACATTACATTATTTATACTATTTATATAATACACTAATGGAATATGTAAGTATTGCAGTTACAGATACTGAAACTCGTTTTCCGTAGCGCATACGCATTGAACAAGGAAGAGGAATTGATCCCAGCTTTTATTTTCGACGAAAGTACTGAGTTTTTCGTTCTGCAGTGATCAGTCGTAAAACAGAACACGAATTTACCTACGTCGACAATATGAAAGAATCTCGGGAGCCAATCGTAAGCACACTTCACAGAAGAAATCAATAGGTTTTGATTTGATGTAACTCGCAATCCTCTTCCTAAAGCTGTACATACCTGCATTGAAATCGAGTTTAAAAGATATGCAACATGTTCTGATTGTTTGCATACTTTCCTATTTTTTAAATAGTATACAATAAATATTCGATATCTGCGAATCTCTCGGGACTGAACTTTCGTTCATATCGTGTAGATTGATTGATGTTTTACCGAACCGTGAGAGGAGACCGAACGTAAACAAACAATAACATATCGATGGGACAATAATGCTAGAATAAAACTTTTTATTTTTGATTTTATTGTTACGAAACATTTACCAATAGATTTTTTATATTTCCCGATTAAAACCAAACACGACGTAATTCGGAATTTACTTGTAATTCTAAGCGTTTCACTTATATCAAGCATTTCGCTCTAATAAATTATCAGAAATTTTCATTTTCAATTTTATTAAAATAACATTATTCTGTTGGTTGACTCATATTTCGTGAACATTATGCATAAGTTAATAATTTAATTTTACGTAGATTAAGCTATGTTTGTGCCGGTACATTACATGATATCATTGGCCATTTCTTTAGCAAAAGTTCTCATGTACCCTTATTGAATTTACATTTTAATTTGTTACGTCCGTTGGCTCTTGGTATATTGCATTACTCCTTTCAAAGACGAAAGTGTACCTCATTTGCATTGACGTCGTTTGAGTTTCGGTGAATTTACATCCTTTAAGTGAAAAGAGGGTAGATTGAAGGAATGAGAATATGGATTTTCTTTCCCTGTTGGTCTAAGTATGCAAAAGTAATATTATTTTTCTAGCAAATTTTCTTGATTACCGCAGTTATGGTAACTTCGTTCCAAATTAAAAAGCAACATCAATTCATCAGAATACACTCAGAAACTTAATAATTTCATAATTTTTTTAAATGATTTAGTTCATATGTTTAGAATAAATTTAAAAATCAACGTACCAAATAAATTTTCTCGTTACTTTCACGATATATATGCAAAGTGATACATATTACGCTGTTTACGAATGAATACTGAAAATATAATTTGAACTGGAAATGGATGGCACGAATAAAAAAGAAATAAAGTTTTTTATCAAAAGCTGGTTAGCTGCAGAGAAAGGTGGAGTAAGATAAAAGCGAAAATAAATACAACCTTTTTATTTGTTTTGGAAAAGAAATGAGATTTTACACGATAAGCATATAATTACACGTACAAAAACAGTTTTAACCATAGATACAATAGTCGTATCTTCGATCTAGAAAATCTTTAAATTTTAGCTGTCTGGTCCGATCGTATAAGATGGCGTTCAACCTGAGAATAATCTGAATCTGGTAGAAACTAAATTTCTATGTTAATTTAGCGGACACAATCTTAACAGGTGAATAATTCAACTTCTCAATAATTAATGCAAACTTCATCTCATCATTTTTATCATTTACAACACTGATCAGTCTTCTACGAGATTTGTATATAATTAAAACATTCTGTGATCAAACACTTTTGTAATTCTGGTAACTCTGAGGTACATTCATTACAAAAGCAATTATTATGGGAAAATAATAACTTCACCTCATGGACGTTACATGAATAACTAATATAAAATAATGAACAAAATAATTAAAATAGTTATGCGACAATTAATTGTACAGTTTTACAATTATCGAACTTTACTTTTCGACGCTAACCTTTATTCAAGTTTCTATTTATTAACTAGATTTACGGAACCCGTAAAAATGACGGATCTTATTGTTAGATTTCTTATTTTAAATTACAAAAGTTGTTAAGTAATTTTTGTAAAAATGTATGTTAACTTTCATGAAGATGAAGAATCATTATATTACAAAGTACTTATCATCCCTAATTTATTTATTTATTTTTATATATAGTATATGATGCTAATATTTTATGAGCTACACTTATGAAGTCTGGATTTCGTTTTAACTTTCTACTGTTTTAATTAATGTTTGTTTTATTATGCTGAATTTGAATACCGACCGATGTGCAGAGACGAGAAAACAATAGAAACCAGCATGTGTTGAAGAAGCAAAATATTGCACAACCCATCTTTCCCCGTCTCCCTTAATTAATTTGCAATGTCGATTACTAGCGAAAATTTTATACTGTAGCAAGATAATGCAAGCTTGCACACAGGGTAGCGTGTAAAAGACTATTTTAATTAAAAAGGAGTAGATGTTTTAAAGTGGCCAGCGAGATCACCGGATCTGAGTATAATAGAAAATTGTTAACGAAACCTTTATCTGAAAGAGAAGGACAATTTTAAAGTGTTAAAGGCTTGAAAATCGGTGTTGTATATAAATTACCTTAAATGTACCATGAATATACTAAAGATTTGTGTGAATTACCTTTCAAAGGTGTTATAGGGTTTTTACGGAATGAAGCGGAATATGTATTATATGTATATATTTATCTTATAACATTTTTCTTTCAGAAAAAATTAATTCAAAAACAATACAATATTTTACAAAACAGGACAACAATTTACATTATTATTCAACACGTTAGACTTCTCTAGAAAAAATGGCGAGAAAGGATTTCACCATTTGGTATACAGGGTTAGCATAAATTATTCATTTAATTTTGTAATGTAAAATTTGAAATCTGAAATCAGTTATTTTCACTGACTAGTTGTAGTATTAATTTTACTGATATCGAGGTATATATATTTAATACATGATTGCAACTAAATAATCCGCTGATAAGTAATTAAAACCAATGACCCATGACTGGAATGTCCGATGACTCTTGACTATCTCACCGTAAGCGTTGTAGCCAGCTATTCCATATGCGTGAGTTGCATCTACCAATTAGCGGAATAATCTCGTTGTTTAGATCGATTGAGGCTACCTACCGGCAAATCTGACCATCCTGTCGTGCTTACAGCTGATAAACTTAAGCAAAATGGCGGTCTCCTGGAAATACGGTATCAATTTCCAATCTCCTTTACTGCCGCTCTTCTTCCGCTTACGAAATTTACGACTGCTTCCGCATATTTCATCTATTCGCATCGACATTTAGGGTAATGTTAACGTGAACACTTCCGAATACTCGGTCTTATCACTGTTATAAAGATTTCAATATGCTCGTTTATTTACTGATGTATGTATGTCCACGTACATTAATATGTATGCACGTCCACATGTGTCCACATATATTGAATCGACTAATCAAGCACATATTTCTGAAATACTTCACAGCAAGTTTTTGTTGTTGTTTGATTAAATTATAAACACATCAAGCATGCTATAAATATATAATCATTTTCGTAAGATTAATATCTTGAATTCATAAGTTTATGAGTTTAAGACTTACTAATTGTTCAGCATTAAATTACATTCAAACTCATCAGGAATACAAAATACATAATTATTTTTACAAGTTCAAGATTTTAATTTCATAAGTTTATGAGTTTAAGACTTACTAATTGTTCGTCATTAAATAACGAAGATTCAACTTTATAAACATATCAGAAATGCTACATGTATAATTATGTTTATATGTTTAAAATTTTAAACTCATAGGGTTATGAACTAATTGTTCGTCGTTAAATAGCGAAAACTCAACTTTGAAGCTATTTGGCAAATACAATCTTATTATTTCCCATATGGTTCCCTGAAAATTGTTGTTTTGAAACGGGTCCTTTAAGTTTGTTAATTTCAGCTGCTTCATGATACAGTTGGCCACATACGTTATTTCTCCTGTTTTCTATGTCTGTTCTGTTTTCTAAAGACCTTTTTACTGTTTTCTATCTCCTCTAATTTTATGTTCACTAATTTTTCAAGCTTTCAGCAGGGATCTGGTTAGTGTCAGCTTTTAGGCCCTTGCAAACTTTCACTTTCCTTTTTATGACTCTTTTCCGCCGTGTATGTCCTTATTCGAATTTTTCAACGGTTTCCAAGTTTTCCACCCTCTCTCAATTTTCTCTCTCTATCTTCTCTTTTTCTAATGAGTTGTCAAGAAGGAGGTTTGACCAGCGCTGGGACAGCCGGCCACGAGTTTTTACCGAGTTTGCGCCTTCGTACACGTAACATAAAAATAAAAACTGTGTTGAAGAACAGAACCTTCATTTAAAATATACCTTCCTCCCACATAATTTTCGTTAAAAAATTTCTTGCAAGATGTACATCCCAATTCTTGACCCTTTATTAACATTTTTGCCACTTATTTTCTACTTTCTATTTAGTAAATAAACGAGATGTTCTTAACTTTTCCACTTTGTGTAGCAAAACACAATTATAAGTTGCAATATTGCCACACTTTAATTTAAATCTTTTTTTCTGGAAGTGGTTGTGAAACTACGGAACATGTTAACTCTTCATTATATTTCTTTTTGTGTAGAGTTTACTACGTAAATATTGTAAACATTACCTATAAATTATGGAAACAATAAAATATTATTAATGAATATGTCCTCTAGAATTATTTATTCCTTTGATTGGCTGTTTTTTCTTTGCAATATGTACGTGCGTAGACTTTGATCTCATCTTTGCATGAAATATGAAGCGTTGCTCATGAACAGCTGAAAAATTACTGAAAGGGAGAAATGGTTGTGACTCGGAAACACGGTTAGATAGTGTAAGCGTTTATGCGAGCTTTATTTTTATTATTTACGTGTGCTGCCTTCACCACTGATGCGATGCCTACATATTATGGTACACGTTGTATGTCACGGAACGTTACTGCAAACTGTATCCATGTTATAGGTAGTTGTATGGTGTTCATACATATGTATGTAAAACTGTATGCATCTATGTATGAGAAGTCTCGTATTTTCGAACGATAACCACATCGCGCGATGTCCATGATGATGTAACTATTAGCATGAAAAAAAACAATGCTCCTCCGTTGTTATCGATTTTCGTGAGATGAATACGAATTTGCGAACCATTTGTTTTTCAACTACCGTCAATTTTCGGGAAATTTTATTTCACCTTTGTATCAAAGGCTTTTTATTTCGAAATGGAAAAATAACGTTTTATTGTAAATAACAGAAAATTAGATTTCAACACATGTATAGCGGATTTGTTGGGAATGTATAATTAGCTTGTTAGTGTGTACAATTGCAGTAATGAACAGAACGATCGAATACTATATACATTCTTTTTGCATGTATTATGAAATTGCATAGAACTTTATTTTAAGTGTTGAATTTAAGTCTTTAACTTTATTTTATGTATGTGTTGAACAGGATGTTCGTGAACTGATTATTTAGTAGAATACATAAAATAAGTTAAATTATCATATAGTTTATTAATCGATCAAATTGTTTTCATAGGAAATTATTAGGAAAAATAAATATATGAATGTATGTTACATTAAAATAGAATATTTTTTATGTGTAACGATCGTGTATAAACAATTTGAAGTAAATGGACACAGAAACTGTTTGTTGTGCACAAGTATTAACGGACTATATTAATCCTATAAAAGTTAACTACATCGTTATTTTGAAGAAATATAACAAGCAATCATTATAACAAAGGACTCATATTGAGAATAAAACTTCAAATACTTTACTCATATCTTTTTCAACGTAGGCACAAAGAATGAAAACGTAAAAAGTATAAACCAAATCAATCAACAAAATATGAATTTATTTATAATTTTCGTCATCGCTAAACTCAATTTCAGTTTAAACTAATACTTATAAAATACTTTTAAATCAGAAAAGTATGCATTACTACACTAGACATTATTTACTTACGAAACATTCTTCAAATGCTTATATACTTAAGAAAATTAAATGAGATAAAACTAGAAACTTTTTGATTGAAATATGAATGAAAATGAACTCCCATCGAAAAGTAGTTATGTATCGAGATAGAAATTCATAAGTACAGCCGGTATTTCTGAAAATAGGCAGATATCACAAAGTACAGAAGTCAGTATTTTATAAATAAATTCGAGACCAGCAAAAACACGACAAAAATATGGCACCGTGCTTCTTTATACATATACAAAATATCAAATGTCGACGTCGAAGAGTGATCGATTCAAGCTGGAATGATTTAGAAGCAACTGTGCCGGACGCAAGAATAGTTGTTGCTTTTAACAAAAATTGGCAACAAAAAGTTTCTCGAAGTTCTAGTGGAGGTTATGTACCCTTAAAAATATTCTCGGCACGCGAACAGCATTGCGATGCGTATTTTAGCACCTGTGGGTCTACGTGTGTCTGACTTCGCGCCGAGTCTTACTACTGATACAAATGGAGCGTCTACCGAACATTGGTCAGCGACTATTGTCAACCATAATAAGTCGAGCGAATGCTGCAGCGAGACCTTGCTATACGTATCTCTGTTAACCAGTCAACTGTAAGCCAACGTTTTTATCGCTTCTAAAGCACGTACAAAGTATGGTATTGACTCAACTTGAAATACGAGTCGATTTCTTCTGAACATACCTACTATATTTTAACGTTAGAACAACAGGCGGCCTGTGAGACAAAACGGTCTCGCACTGTTTGAAAGCGTGTAATTTTGCCTCGATATTAAATATTTTAATGACATTTTAAGAAATTATACAACACGTTACAATGTTTAGGTTTTGTTTATTTAAATGACAGTTGAACACAGGGTGTCCACATAGTCGCTTATGAATAACATGTTTAATTTCCTTCTTGTTTGATGTCCTCTATTGTTTTTTGTTACAATGGTGTTGAAACCTTAATGGTTGAGATATTTTGTTAACTAGTGATATCAAAATAGTTGATGATTTGTAAAAATTACATAATTAAATTTATGCAATGAATAAGCTAATGGGCGGAAAAGATAATGGATGTATGTTATAATAATTACATGTTACAAATGTTATAAAAGTAAGCTTATGTGGTGCATAAGCAAAAGGCATAAGAAGAAAATAAACTTACGTGATAATTACAAGAATGAATTATTGGGTGCTACAAGCAGAAATAATATAGACGTAACACCAAAAACTTTTACGTTTGTTAATAGATTTCTATTAAAATATTTGCACACATATTATTTACAATAGCGTGTAATGTTATATTTTGTTATTTTTTGAGGAAGCTTAGTAGTTTTTCGACTTACGAAATCACTTATTTTACTTTATTTTGTATTGTTCTACCCCATTATGTGATGATTTTTTCAGATCACTTAGCTATACAGCAAGTCCTGCGAATATGAAACTTTGCACTCTAGTGTTTCGTAAAACTTTTAATGGAATAGCTTAATTTATATAACACACAAATTTTATTAACATAGACATTATTAGGGGGTGAACTGCATAGATTACAGGAAGTCAATTATAAATTAAAGTATATTTAATATCTTCTTCTTTGATTGATATTATTAATTTCTTTTTAAATTCGTTTTACCGAAAGTTATGAATAATTGAAGCTGTTTCATTAATTATTGGTATGAAGATATTTGACTTTTTTGAAAATGACAGAACGTATTTAACAAAAATTATAGTTTCACCTAAAAAATGTATAATTATCTAATGAAGAAATGTTATAATCAATAAGTCGACGTAAACTGAAGAAAAAGAATGTGTGTAGAGCAATATAAATTATTTAAAGCGGCATGTAATGTGGTACACATTTGTTTAACTTACAATTCATCGCTTAACTTACTAATAATAAACCATTATTAGTTTTTAAACATTTTTGAAGACGTGAAATTATTATTCCTGTTTCAAATATTTATATACAAGATTCATCAGTTTTTCCAATCTTTTAAATCAAGATAATCGCATATGAAGCTTCATTAAATATATAAAAACCGTTATCGAATAACAATCAGTCGTCAAATCAGACTTGCATTAAATACTTCATATTTTTATTTCTCTTTTTTCGACTGAAACGATAATGTCAGTCTGTCGTCAGATATATTGTCACTTAGTTTCTCGTTGCACTTTTAACGAGAGAATCGTAGCCTGGTTCGAGTTGGTAAAAATAGAACGTTGAAAGAGCAAAACGTGACACCAAAAAGCGGAGAAGGTGGTACTTTATCAAAAGCAGTCGACCAATATGACGTCTTTGCGGAAATTATTCGTTTGTCCGAAGAATCGAGCAATTCCGGAATGGCATTAATCTTCTCCTGTCAATTGGCTTTCTTAGACGATATCGAATGCTAGCAAAATTCCTACTTTTTGCTTCCTTTTATTCTCCTCGGCTCCCTTAAATTATCGGATTGGCCACAAAATTTCTGCGCTTTTCAACGTTAGTTGCCTTCAACAGGCTTGAAATAAAGCTTCTGTTATCGATAACGTTTTCGACAAATAAATATCGATCAGGGTTGGACATTTTATTTGAAATATTTTAGTTGTAATTGTAATATATTTCTTTGAAAGTTTTAAATAATGTTTTATTTTTATTTCAGAAATAATATACGAAAACTTCATTTAGTTTGCGTTCAAGTAAATTGTCTTCAAATTAATTTTTATTTCAATTACTTCATATAATGTAAAATATAATGTAAAATGTGATTTGAAATAAATTGTGTAGAATGTGTAGAGTATTTTATACTCAAGTGTTGAGTTGTATACGAAGAAATTTGGAGAACATTGTACTATTTTTTATTTTGGTATTCAGACAGTTGCAAATTTTGAAATATTAAAACTTTCAAATCTTCAAAATTTTACATTCTCAGGTTCCAAAATTTTCAGATTCGGTTTTTAAAATTTTTAATTGTTCGAATTTTCAAATTTCCAAATTTCTAATCCTTTAAATTTTCAAAGTTCCACATTTCCAAAATTTTAAATGAAGGATTTTTCAAATTCCAAAATTTCTAAATATAGAATAAGGAATTTATGAAATTCCTAAATTTTCTTTTTGTAAAATCTACAAGTTTCCAGATTTTCAATTTCTCAAATTCCCAAGTTCTTGAATCCCTAAGCATTTTAATCCGAATTTTCTTAAAACCTCACACCTCTAAGCACTTTGTAAAATTAAAATAACTACTATTTCATCGTAATATATAAAACCGAACAAAATTTTCTGTTTTCCTATTTCGTATAATGACCCAGACGTATTCATTATAATTTCATTTTTTCCTTGTTTATCCATAAATTATTCAATTACAGTATACATGTATAGTTACATATGATATCGTATATCTTGACAAATATTTGTTACTCTGTAATAGGATACAGTATTTACTTACTGTTGGTTTTTCAAATATTTATTTGAATATAATCTAGCGTTTCGATGCGACATTTATTTATTGATCAAACAGTCTGTAGGAAAACAAATATTTAATTGAAGAGGAATGAATCGATAGCTCTTGTCCAACGTGGAAAGCGCCCTCTTCAGTAAATTTATTATTTCAATATTTCATTTATCCCATGGCAAATATAATCGTACATTTTTATTGACGATTTTTTTCAACAAAAGAATTCTATTACTTTACCTTATACTACATTTTTCATTCAGTGTAATACATTTTTATCGCAATAACTATAATTGTTCTAATACTTTCGCTGATTGATTTTCAAATAAAAAATAATTAAAGCGAAAAATTGCATTTTTCTTTTAAATTGTGATGATGGAGGAAAACGATTTTCAGATTCGTAATTCGTATGTAAATGTCTGCAGATATTTTTTATTGCGAATTTTTTTACATCGTGTAATAAAAGCTAAAATTTATTGGCATTATTTATTTTTATATTATTTATTTCCTAACACTCTCCGTGTTGAAATAGTATTTATATAAAAAAATATGAGTATGATATATTGTCATAAATTTAATTCGTTATTATTTATATTTGTGTACAAATAATATTTATGTTATGGTACGTATAGATATAAATATTAGTCAGATTCAAATATGTATATTGTCTTTCTATTATGGTAACAGTGCTAAATACAATTATTTGTTTAATAATATTTAATTACAATATTTATTTTAAAAAAGTATCTATAAAACACCTACGAACAAGTAATAGCATATGAACCTAAATGAAAGATTTGAAATAATTTTAGATAATTTAATTCCCTCTCACTGATTATGAATAACTTAGTTTATATTTTGGCCTATATCGATATCACCGAATGTAATTTGAATAACAAGGAATATCAGACAGTATTAATTTTCCACCCATGTCCAATGCATACTCTAATTAATTGTTCCTTTAATAAAGACTTATAATAAAGTGTCCATGATTCCATACCGTCCTCAGTAATATTTAAATGCAGTATTATTTTTTATCTTGTATTATCTGATAATTATTTAGTACTTGAGAATCTCAGTTTTTTTGTACGAGTTTTCTACTCGAGTCCTATCAGCAATTCTATTCCAAAACATCGTGCGAGACATTGTAAACCGTTTATGAAGAATTATTGCATTTGCTAGACCAAGCTTTAATCAATATGGCCAGAAGCCAAGGTAGGACA
The DNA here is from genome assembly GCA_945859555.1 of Megachile ligniseca. NCBI lineage: Eukaryota > Metazoa > Arthropoda > Insecta > Hymenoptera > Megachilidae > Megachile > Megachile ligniseca. The sequence goes on from OX243785.1 coordinate 2,398,405, forward strand.
ACGTGCCAACTGTAAATTTTATTCTTCCCGAAGGAAACGCTCCAAAGATGATATTGAAACTTGGCGTAAGGGAATTCTGTTTTTCGACCGTGTTAGATCTTACAAAGGAATGTGGAATCGTAGGAATTCTCTTGAACATAGTAATTTCTTGTCCTGTGAAGTTTAGCCCAAATCGTGTAAAGCCAAGGGCTACATTCACTTCTGTATATGTACATGCAAAGCATTCTCGGGTTTATGCAAATATGTGAAACTGTAGGCATCAACGAAATTCTGGCAGACCATGCCTCAGATTACGCAGGAACCTTTTCTTCACCCTTTTCATAACACGTGTTACCTTCCATTAGTTCTCATACCCTATATGAATAATTGTGGTAGGCTTTTTCTAAAATTTGAGTAATCGTCAATATTCGTTGATCATTCATTAGAGACATACGAAATTCATTCGATAGAATACATTGGATTATTTGCGGGTGCACAAAAGCTGATCATTTTAAAATTGATTCGTGTGTCAAAGGATAGCATATGATATGGCATTAATAAGAAAGTTTCACATTTAACCTCTTAGGCACGTCTGAACTTTACGTGGCACTACAATGCTGTTCTCTTAACGAATAAATTGGAATGAAGTTTTTGATGATTAAATTATAATTTTTTCCAAAGATATGTTACATATACTTTAACTTTGATAATTTACTTTTTTAGAAAATTCACAAAATATGCAATTTCCAAATGTTTCCAATATCGTGTATTAGTGCAAAGAGGTGCTCCCATGATGCCTAAACTACTTGTCGTTATCTTTTATTTACATGTAATGTAATTTGATTGATCATCTTTACACTAGACTTCCAACCTCAAAAAACTGCCACTAATCAATAAAAGCACCAAGTTCCAGTTATAGTAACCATTTTAAGATGTTTTTAAACGCATAAATACACTTAGAAATTCTTCGATAAAATTATCTGAGTTGACTATTCTCAGAATATCCATTCCCCGGAAACCGTCTCTCATCGATAGAAAAATCCAGTTCTAAATATAAGAGTATCAAATCTCGTAATACTTTTCACACCCAATAATGCACTTATTTATTCCTTAGGAAGCTTATCTAAGTTATTCATATTACACTTTGACTCCCAGCAAACTACATTTTATTAATGAAGAAACCATGTTCTAGTTGAAGTTAGCACACCTTTCAAAGTTCTTTGAAGTGGAAAAGTGCACTTAGATATTCTTCAAGAAGGATACCTAAGTAGGCTGTCCACCCTCAGATTAGACGTCCAACCCATAAAAATTACCCCTCGCAGAGAACAAACTTTTAGTTTATAACGGACCTCCCAAAATCTGTCGGGGCGTAAAAATGCATCTAGATTTGGGCAATCACATGATCAAAAATGATACAATTGCATTTTCTGTGTATAATTTCTACTGGTGCCTAATTTTAATATATTTTAAATTATGTTAAAATTCTTATATAAAGATTAAAAATATTTGTTATATGAAATAAATTAAAATTTGATTCATGCTGTTATCAAATATACTAGTTATTTTCATACGCATGTATGATCATTAAATTTAATAGCAAAATAAAGAAATTGAAGATAATAGATAATTTTGGCAATTGTAATATTCATTGAGAAAAATTAATTTCTTCTAATGAAACTGATTTGTAATAATCGTAAATAATATCTGTTGTAATTTGTTGTCGTTTTGCGCAAATAATACATAAGTGAAAAAATACTAAATATATTACCTTGAATTTCACAGTAAAAAGTTTAAATAAATTATTGAATAATGATACTGAAACTATTAAAATAAAATATATACATAAAAATAATTGAAGTTTGTATACAACCGAGTTTGGGATGTTAAAAGTCTGGGTTAATAGATTGACCTAAAAATACCATGAAATAGGACTTGCGATATATCAGTTTCAAGCTAAAGGTCATTGAAAATGACTACGCAAACGTTTCATAAATGTTCTTAATACGATCTGGCTGATTGCCAGAAAATCGCCCTATCGATTACTCTGTACAGTCCAGTGCGATGTATACATATTTGTTTGAAATAGGAACTTAAATTTTGCAGAATGAAACATGTCAATTTGTAATTCTTTTATTTCCAGATCATTAACTTTGTAGATTTCTAAAATTCTACATCTTCAGAGATCTAAATTTCTAAATTCTTAGCTTAGTAACTGTCAGATATCCAAATTTCCAGTTTATACAATCTAAAAGTAGGCAAATTCCATAATTTAAAATTTCTAATTTTTCAAAATTCTTAAGTTTCTCAAATTTCTAAATTATCAAATTTTTAAACTCTCGAATTTTCAAATTTTCAAATCTTCAAGTTCTCAATTTTTTAAATTCTCAAATTTTCAAGTTCTCAAATTCTTAAACACTCGAATTCACAAATTTACAATTTTTCAAATCTTCAAATTCTCAAATTCTCAAATTTTCAAATTCCCAAATTCTCAAATTTCCAAATTCTTAAATCTCCAAACTTATATTCTCAAATTTACAAGTCTCTCAAATTTACAAGTATTTAGCTTCCTTATATTCTAAAACTTTCACATTTTAAGTTTATTCAAATCTTAAATATTAAAAATTCCAAAATTTTATAAATTTTCAGATTTCTAAAATTCCAAAATATCTGGATTTCCCGAATTTGCAAGTTCCAAATCGCTAAATCTCCAAATTGTCAAATACTCAAACTTTCAAACGTCTAAATTTTCGAATCCCTATATTTTTAAATCTCCAAATTCCCAAATATTTAGTATCAAATTTCAAAATTTTCATAAAAATGCACAAATTTCCTAAATTCTCCAACTTTTAAAAAGCTCAACCATCCACATCCATTACCTCAAATTTCTAGATTTAAAAAATTAGAAAATGATTATTTTTCTATCCTCGACATCACCATTTTCCTTAGTAGAGTTTATCATGCGCGAATACATACAATATGCAATAAAATCTGTTATTTAACAATCGGTAATTTGAAATTAAGGAATATTAAATTGTAAATTAATGTAATATATTATAGATGCCAGTTTGCGGTCGTTTTAGGTCACCAAACTATGCCAGACTTTAGAGACTCTGAAATCGATCATCGTTCGTTATAATTGGTAACTAACCTTTCTATATTAAGAATATTAACGAGAAATTTACGTAGCCTTTCTCGGTTAAAGATTTATTTTCAAACTGACGTACCATAATTGCACTGCAATTTTTTTATGTCATCAAACCCTATTTATACTTCTATTTTCAAAATCGGATATTTGGTATTTAAATAATATTTTTCTAACATTAACATCCTCTAATAATTTGTAATGATTTACATCAGCTTATAATTATTTGTAATCACTTTTGATCATTTAGAATTATTTGTAGTCATTTGTAATCATTTATAATCAATTAAAAATATTTATAATAATTTGTATTAACTAATCTATAATAATTTATAATAACATATTATAATTTACATGATGCTTTATAATACTTTATAATGTGTTATAATAATTTACAATAATTTATAGTAACAACTGTTACTTATTAGTACATATCTATAATTTATTATAGCATCTGTCCAATTTATACAATAACTTTTACGGCATTGAATGATTCTCTTTTTCATTATAACTGTTTATTATTAAGCTTTCAATTTTGACCCATCGTAGAGACATGTTATTCGTCAGTACTGCACATAAACATAAACAAAAAGCACGAACTCCTACGTATATTTATCCCAGCGAGATATACCTGTTTAGAGAGACAATATTTCATTGCTTTATTGCCGAGTTTCCGCTTTACTCGCATTACTTATTGGATGACCTGAGAGTTGCAACTCATATTGCTGAACTGTTTTTTGGTCTTATATCCAGTTATATACGAAAGCTTGTAGAGCGAACCGCATGTACGCGATAATTGTGTAATTTGTGTAAGTACTTTTTACCCTCTACCCCTTTCTATCACCACTATGCATATTTTCTGCTGAACATATTACGCTCGAGTTATTATTTCTTATCCAGTGTATAGCGCGGTAACATTCAATTTATGAACACTTGCGAACGTTTAACAGATCATATTCTCTAAAAAATAGGGTCCTCTTTTTCAATAACAATTTTGCTTAATTCTTAACAGTCGCACTGGGGCATGAAATGACCCAAGACAATTTAGATGCAATTTTAGCCTCTTCTATTCTATTTTTTTCCTCAAACTGTTCTACCTCAAGAGTGTTCAGCTAAAATTTTAACTCTTTACATTAAAGATTTTATTATAATAATTTTTATATCGTCAGTAAAAAGATAGTATTAATTTGTATAGCCTTGATTGAAGTATAATATAATATTAATATGTATTAGTCTCAATAAAAATTTAATACCAATTTTTGTTGTTTCAATAAAAATTTAATATTAACTTCTATTACTATCAACAAAAATTTAATGTTAATTTTTATACTCTCAATAAAAGCTTAATATTAACTATTACATCCTATATAAATAGTTAACATGAATTTGTTCCTCAATTTAGCTCCTGCTTATCTCCTACCTATTGTATAATATTATACATAAGTACATAAATTATTTCTCTATAACTTCATTACAGAACAATTTAAAAATATTAATTCATCTATTCTGTTACCAAAATAATCAAGTCTACAAAAGTGTCATTCTTTTCTTTTTTACTTTTTTATTTCCTTTTTGTCTTTTTTACTTGTAAAATCACTTACAAGGGACATCACTCAATTGATACACGCCGATTTTAACGAAATTTTGATATGTTATAGAACTCGAAAAAATATTTGACACCTATTCTTTTTATCGGCGAATATCCGCTTTGAAGTGGTGAAAATCACCCTTAAAGTCATTTTAGTATCTAAACAGATGATACAATGTGGTTTATAATAGCCGAAGTATAATCGATCGAGATGGGACGCCTTAGCAACACCATTGATATGGAAAGTGAGTCAAATAGGGAGACGGTAAATGTTTGTGGTGTGTCACTAACATAAGGTCCTAGCTAGTCTAACCACTAACTGTTTTCAGACGCGTTTGCTCTACTGAAAGCCAAAACGTGTGTGGTAACTAACTGGTTGAACGGTCAGTCAAACTTCCACGTACGAAATGCGGCGAATATCCGAGATGCTTGCTCCCTCAGAAAGCCAATTGCTGTTTCTGCGACATGATGAGTCAAATCAGTTTCACATTCAATATCCCGCAATAATTATATGAGCCGTTTGTTTTGAAAGTGGAGCAAATCCAGTTAAAAAAAAAATGAAGATAAGACTTGATATGATATTTTTGTCTGCGAGCAATCTACACATGTAGTGAAAATAATTCAAATTTCCTAATATTTGAATGCTGGAAGTTTGGGTCATTAACGATATTGGAATGATGTTTATTTTGAAAGTGGTGCAAGTCTACCTTGGGTTGAAATTATTTTTAGAATATATTACGGTACAATTTAGCTTCGGTAAGTTTTAGTATTACAATACTGTGAAGAACTATAAATTGTATAATATTGGTGACATAACAATATGAGCAAAGATCTGCAGGTTTATATGAAATATTGTGTTATGAGCGACATTACTCAGAGATGTTACTTGTTATCTGTTCTTTCCAATAGATGTTCTATTGAAATTTGGTATTTGAACGTTTGTCATAAATTATGCACGAAAGTATAGACGTTACGTTATGTGTGAAGCATTAATATGGATACGTTTTGACTCCACTTTAATGAATGTTGAATTCAAATGCGTTAATAGATGAATGTGATGGCTAATATTGATACAAATGTGTTGACGCTTTTAAATAAATGAAGTTTAATTTACAAATGTATACATTTATGCAATGACTAGATAGTAATTCGTTGAATATGAAATAGTATTATAAATATTTTTACAATATATGTTTTACTTAAATATCGTATATGTTTTATTTAACATCCCAAAATTGAAATGATTTAACTTTTTAACGGTGGATCAACAACGTTGCGGATTTTTATAAAATCAATTTTAAGTAGAAGTATTTTGAACAATATTATATAATTTTAATTTTAACGTCATATAATTCAACAAATTTTTATTCTTTACAACTTTTCCCAATAAACTTTCATTATGAACCTCTTGTTAAAGGTACACTTGCATCCGCCATATTTGTTTGCACGTGTCCACCTAGATTCAGGTGGTTATTTTCTTTCTCAACAATTTCCGTTTCTTAGATCCACATGAATCTCAAGAAAAACTCAAATGTATTTTGCTGTTGGCAACCAGCAGTTTTAAAACCTTCTAATTGAAAAGTTTAAAAATTCCATTTAAATTTTCACTTCTCTATTATTAATTGCTACTACTTTTTGGCTTATGTTTATACTTATACATTATTATACTATTATACATCACAAATATATTACTGTACATTTTAAAAAAATGATTATTTCCATTGTGTTAAATTGAATATCACCTTTCGAGTGTAAAAAATTAATAACGCAAATTACATCTTGAAGTTAATTTTGAATATTGCAGAGGATATCAGAGGTTATTTTACGATATTATTTTTCATTACAACTTGTTTCAACGATGTAATTCATATGTTGCCATTTAGCAGAACGTTCCTCGTCATTATCAGAACGATATATTTGGTTTACACGGGATGTATAAATCAATTCAGCAACGTGAGTTGAATCTCCAATGATAGCAATGATGTGTTTCTATTTATATACACATAGAAATACACGTATAATTGCATAGGAATTGATGCATCGGTTACCGTAATTCAATATGCTAATCTGTTTCCCGAATATTTAAATAATACCACAGAAAGGTTATTGATTGTGCTTAACCAGGCATTCCAATTCAGTTAGCGTAACATAAAACGAAAACTTTTTAAAGGGTCATGTTTAATACATATTCGGTTAAATAGTGGCAACGAGCTTGCACGATTTTACTCTTTTGTATAATTAAACCAAAATATCTTCTGTTTCCCTCAAAAGTGAATATAATGTAATTAATATGATCACAATATACATCGTCACACATGTGACTGTCCAAAAATATATATTTTCCATGACTTACGTATTTTAATGATTTCAAGAATGTAAAATATAGGCAAAAAGTTTTTCCAATTTCGAAATTAGTAATTTAAATTAAGAGTTTAATTGAGAGAACATGTAGACAGAATAGCACTAAATGTTTATGTAAATACGGCAATATATTACGTGTGTAAAGACGGCAAAGTATCTACCCCAATGAAATTTAATTTACAAAAAATAGGGTGTATGCGTTATTTTGCATAGTTATCGTAATTTTATGATACCAATTTGAATTATTTATACAATATAATTAATGTGTAAACACTATACACATAATTTATACATAATTAATGTATTTACATGATATAATTATTTATACGTAATTAGTATGTATACACTATACACATAAGTTATACATAATTAATGTATATACATGATTTGAATTATTATATTAATTATACTATTAAAATTAATACATTATACAGCATACAGTAAGCATTGTTAATTATTATAATGTTTTTAAAATATTGTTGAGTTTCGTTTGAAAAACTGATGCTGATTAATTTACAAATCAGAATGTAGAAATCCAGGTTCTTTGACTCAGATAATCTTTCGTATGAAACATTTTTTCGCATCTTCATTAATTAGAGAAATAGCAGCGCGTATTCATTTAATCCGAACACGTATGTATACTAACCAAGCAAACACCCCTTTTAAAATAAATTAGGATGGTTTTCATGGGAAAATTGAAAACTTCAAAGAACCCCTTTTAAATACGGTAAAGGTGATTTGCTTGGAAAATTTGAAAAATTCAAAGTTCTTTCTAAAACAGGAAAACGTTTTTGTGGAAAATTTGAGAATATCAAAGAAGTTAATTATGTATGCTGTATCGAGTAATAATTTCAGTTTTCAATATTCGTTAAAAACAAAACAAAATCTTTCAAATTTTATATACAACTTTAATCGAATTTGTACTGTATTAATAGTATAAAGTTTCATAACATTTTTGTTTTCGTCACGTATCAGTCTAAAAATAAGAACGAAATTGAATGTAATCATAAATAAAAGAAATTTGAATAATATTTAGGAACGGAATATTGATTGTGTAAAGTGTAAAGTATAACATGTAACCCCTTTACGTGAAATAACCCCTTTACAGATTCATACGAAGATAGAAATGTATGTGTTAATCGATTAGCTTTTATTGCCGAGCCACGACGAGTACGTTCGATATAAAATACAATAAAATCCTTTAACAATAGTATTTCGCGGTACGATACTGTTTACACTGCGTTTGTAATCAATATTAAACCAGGTAAAGATAATAACTTTATAAAAGCGCGCAGCTATAGAAGGATTCATTAGAACCTGCATGTTAGCGTTAGCGTGTTAACACGAAATAGGGAAATAAAGATGGTGAGTTTATGGAAGGTTATACAACCTGGCTATTTCTTTACAATGGTGTATCGTAATATCATTTTTCAAATTATTTATAATCGTTACATCGCTATACATGCATTTTTCTGTATGTTTCAACACTCAATATCGATGGGAAAGTATAACTTTAAATATATTATTTATATTTTTAGTATTTAGGAATTTAGAAGTAGACATTTGAGAATTTCGAAATTTTTCAGATTTTTCAATTTTTACGCTTTCAAATATTTAGATTTAGAAATTTAGTGACTGAAGAATTTGAAATTCGAGAATTTAGGGACTTGGATGGTTGAGACTGAAAAAATTTGGAAATTTTGAAAATTTTCTGATTTTTTGACTTTGAAATTTGGTAAATCATGAATTGAAAATTAATAAATTTAGATATTTGGAAATGTAGGATATTGCATATTTTTAAATTAACAAATATGTAGACCTAATAACATAATAATTCAAAAATATGAGAATTTAAAAGTGTGGACATTTTCAAATTCGTAAACCTCCAAATTTGAAAATTTTGTAACTTTCGAATTTAGAAATGTAGTAACTTGAAATTTTTTGAATTTAAAGATTTTCAAATTTTTAAATTTAGAAACTTGATAACTTGGAATTTGAGATTTTAGAAATTTGAAAATTTAAAAGCTTAATAATGTAGAAAGTCAAGAATTTGGATCTTTAGAAATTTCATAATTTTAAAATTCTGATAATTTAAAAATTTCAAAACTTGATAATCTGAAAATTGAGGAATGCAGACCTCAACCATCTTCTCGATTAATTAATACCATTAAATTACAATGGAACAATTATCCCTTTAATCGAGGTAGAAGATAAAGACAGCCCTCTCTTACCAGGCACCGAATTAATCATTCGATCCTTGTATAAGAGTATTATAAATGAATATGATAATACATATATGATGTTACACTATAGTGCTTTCGAGATATCGGTTTCGACGTATCGATCGTAAAATACTCCCCAGAGTATAATGCTAAAAGCATCTTTAAAATAGGACCAAGTCATCCATTAGGAACTTCTTATGCCACAGTGAGAAATATTGTAACACTTCTATATTTTTATTAAAAACTAGAAAATAGTGTCTTTGACGGAATGTTTGCTCTTTTCGAAGGATTGCCTTGAAAAGGAAAATCCGCCAACCCGCATCGAATGCTTTCGACGCACGTATGCATATATGTCTTTCCGTGCGCATGAAATTAGATTTCAAAGTTGGTCTGGCATATAACTTTATTCTCGTTCGCCTCTTTTTATTCTTCCTGTGACAGCTTCGGGACAGCAGGATTTAAATTTTTTAAAGAAAATACCATGATACGACGCTTTCACCGCTGCAGAAGTTGCTCCTGCTGAAATAGTTATAAAGTATCATAGGTGTGCTCGGTTTCGACGTGCTGCTACAGTAGACTTTCGTTATATTGCCGTTTTTCTATAGACTTTCACGTACGATGAAAATATTATATTACCATCTCTGCATGGATTTTCATGTCCAATAAAGATATTTTAACACTAATAACGTAGGACATCGTACAATTAGTAGAATATAGAGGAAAGAATTTTGTATGGACTCAGTATAGTATACTCTTGTTATATTGCCGTCCTTAGATAGATTTTTACCGAGAATGAATATACATATTGCTCCACTTCTGTCGAACATGAGCAATCATAGCAACTGCTGCAGTATAAGGTAGAAAACCTTTGGCTAACAAAATTTAGTGAACTCCCATTATATTGCCATCTTCGCAATATAGGAATTCATATAAACTAATAGAATATAAGGAATTTCCAAATTTCAAATTCCATGTTTCCAAATTCCATATTTCCAAATTCCATATTTCCAAATTACCGATTTCAAAAAATTCCAAATACACAAATTTTAAATTTCAAAATTCAAAATTTCAAAATACTAAATTTTCATATTTCGAACTTCCAAATTTCCAAATTCCATATTTCCAAATTACCGATTTCAAAAAATTCCAAATACACAAATTTTAAATTTCAAAATTCAAAATTTCAAAATTCTAAATTTTCATATTTCGAATTTCCAAATTTCCAAATTTCCCAATTTCCATATTTCAAACTTCCAAACTCCAAATTCAAATTTCCAAATTTCCCAATTCCCAATTTCCAAATTTCCAATTCCCAAGTTCCCAAGTTTCCAAATTCCCATATTTTCAGAACACTGTAAACCAATTTTCGTTACAATTTTTCACCAATTTAAATATTTATAATATTTATGTACAGAATACAACCTAGCTTCTCATATGTTATAAATCCTATACCTATAAAGTAATATGTATAAATATTACATTAAGCATCTTTTACAGCTCGTTTATTTATTTGATGAAGTGTAAAAACTTTTGTTAGATTAATTCCATTTCTTTAAACTGTTATCAACAGGAAAGAAAGCTTCATTGAAAGCACAAAGAACGGGATCGTTTGTGTTCTGAACGCTTTGAAATTACTCGCGAATGGACTGTTGTCTGGCAAGCCTTCTGTCTGCCAGTAATATTCATTTTCCTTCGCCCCGGTATTTGAAACTTCCGCATGGAGGTAAGGGATTTCAACGTTCGAAGCTTTTCCATTTCCTGGCAAATCCCTTGTGCTAACACGCACAGTTGTGCCACGACTTGACTTACGTTTTCAACTTGCCTCTTTTCCTTTGTTTTTGTTTCCTCCTCCTCGCGAACTTTCCTTTCTATCCACCGAAGCTTATTTATTTTCGATCTGGTACAAGGTTAATCGACTGTCAATCAACGGCAGTACGTACACGTGACAATTTTGTTGCCTTCTGGGATTCGGAGGACTTTGATAAGAAAAAGATAAATGTGTTACCTTGTTGCGTATTTGACGGTCAATTTCAGAACGTCATAAATTATAGCCACTTTAAGAGTTTATAGCATTAATTATATTTATACGATTTATGAAATCTAGAAAGTTTATGTCAATTATACAACTCATACAGTTCATGCAATTTATACAATTTGTGTAATTTACACCGTTTATACAGTTTATACAGTTTATATTATAGTTTCTATAGGTTGTACAAGTTGTGATATTTATACAATTTTTACGATTGCTATAATTTATGCAATTTATGTAATTTATACAATTTATACAATTTATACAATTTATACAATTTATACAATTTATACAATTTATACAATTTATACAATTTATACAATTTATACAATTTATACAATATATACAATTTATACAATTTATACAACTTATGTAATTTATATAATTTGTACAATGTATAGAAGTTGTATAATTTATACGATTTATAAAATTTGTGAAGTTTATGAAATGTATAAAATAAGATTTGTAAAATTGTTTTTATGAAAGTGGATTAATAAAATTAATAAAATTATTAGTTAGTGCACAGCTTACAAATTTTTTTAACATATGAGATTGGTACTTACTTTATTTAATCCACACATGACATTTAATTAGTTTGTTCTCTTTTTATATACTACAGCATTCTTAAAATGTAGTACCTTGTAGCTTTACATTGGCAAGTTTTTAAAGGAAATTTAATAAAACAGTGGAACTATTTACTTATTCTTAAGTTATTATTATTTCTGTTTGTGAAAGTACAGAGATACAATAATTAAATTATTGCAATTATTTATTGCCTCTAATACAATTTTACAATTCTAATTTTTTGTTTATTTTCTCCAAACGTGTATTGCAAATTTTCAATTTTATGTAATTCTTCTATATTTAATTACATAATTCTAATAAATATTTTCAAATTAGTAATATTTATTTAATGCAATGTCACTATTATTTTCGCACATAGATATAAATTCAAAGATATTTTATTTCCAAATTGTTTAATTAGTCATTCAAGAATTTTATTACCAATTATCTGATTACCAGAAAACCATTCTCTTTAACTTTGTCAAATTATTTTTCCGTTCAAAACCACACAACTAACTGACGAAAAATAAGGAGTTGAAATGTTTTAATTTTTATATATTTTTTTTAGCAAATGTAATCGCGTTGTGATTTCACGCGCTACGCGTCGTATAATGGCCCGTAATTATGTTTTATGTCTTTATACTTATAATTACATGCTTTGAAATCAGCACATGTGTAGCAATTAACTTGAAATTACGTTATACCTGATCGTGCACGCAACATGTATAAAACATTGTTTAAAAATTATCGCCAGATGTACAAGCAGTAGTTAAGAAATATAAAATTATTTTAAAATGTCGAATATAAAAAGTATATTTATATCACCTATGTAAAGTATGCTTACGTATGTGACATGATTGTTTAGTTATTTATATTAAATATTTAAATGTAAGGTACAGTAGAGTAGGATAGACACAGACATTACAGATACCGCTATAGAATCTGTAAATTATCGATATCTTATTGATCTTCAAAATGCTTATTAATAAATCTATACTATGTATAAATAAAATGGAATTTTGGTATATATGACTTTAGATAGACATTTATAAATATGTACATACTCATATATAGTCATATACAATCATATACATATACACATACTCATGTGCGATATAAGATCTCATAAGATGTACATGTAGTTGTATACATATGTATATGTATTGTATGCATATAATGGTTCCCAATTGTAAATACAGGGGTTTGCAAAATTTAGACATTTTGGATTTTGGAATATTCAGGAATTTGAGAGTTTGAAAAATTTGAGATTTTGAAAATGTAAAAATGTGGGAATACGAAAATATCAAAATTTAAAAATGTAAAAATTTGAAAATTTAGAAATTTATGTGAATTTGAAAAATTAGAAATTTGCCAATTTTTGAACTCGAAGATTCGAAAATTTTAAGAATTTTGAAATTTAAATAATTTGGAAATTTGAAAATTTCAGAATGTTGCAAATTGGAAATATAGAAATTTAAAAGCAAAAATTTGAAAAATTCGAAATTTGAATATTCGAAACGTTTGGAAATTCAGTAATTGAAAAACTTGAAAATTTTGAAATAAAAAATTTTGCGAATTTAGGAATTTAAAGATTTGTAAACTTTAAACTTCAGAAATTAATTTATTTTCATGTTTTTGTACATCTATTCTTACTCGAAGAAAACCTCTGTTTTACCAAAGTGTACAGCATAGAATTTTTTCCATTACTTTTAAGAATCAAGAAATACATGCAAATATTCAGAATACACGTCTCACTGTTGAAATACTGTTCTGTAGTTTAATGTATACACACAGAACGCGTTCGTACATTAATACTTTGAAACATAACGAAATGAATAAATAAATATGACCGAATAAATGTGATGAAATCGAGTAAGGTTGACCTTTTTGCAGAGTTAACTAACACCTACAATATTACGATTTCTCGCAATAAATACTGTTTCGCATTATTTGTGTTTCATTTTCCAAATACATCTGAATTGAAAATGAAGTTGAACAGAACAGAGTTTCTCAAGCTACAGTTTGCATTAAATTAATGAGTCGCGGTAAATTATTGGGCTGAAATGATTGCTGCTGTCTCGTGTTGGAATGAAAAACCAGTGAAATAATTTTAAATATATTTCAGGACGGTTTCGTCATGAATAACATCAATGAATATCAGGTGACGCACACTCGAATATCATTTTCGGCTGCTTTATCTGTTTCCTGATACGATGGAAGTTTAACCACGAAAACAACGGTACTGAATTTAAATTAATTGAAAATAAACGTCCACAATAAAACAGTTAAATATTATGTTACATTATTTTATTTCATAATTTGTCTACGGTTTTTTAATAAATTATATCAAATGATTTTACTCATTTTAATAATTTTGTAGCAATTCAATTTTTATAACTAACAAATTTTTTCTTTTCTTTATTGGATAATTACTGTTGACGGATAACCATTAGGTATAAATGATTAATATTTATTTGGTTATCAATCATCTATGACAGAAATGTAATTTTCCTATTTAATTTTTAATTTTATTTCATTTCATAACCAATGCAGACTGAAAGTCTTCTTTGTTGTCAATAATTATTATTTTGTTATCACTAATAATTCATCATTAATTATATTTGTTGTCACTAATAACCATTATCGATGACAAGAATTTGTTCCGACTCGATCATTATCGATCCTTATTAATATTACTGTTAATTGATATTTATTAGTAATATAACAAGACAAATTACCAGAATGCATATTTTATTAAACAAATAACAATATCAAAGTAGATCAAATGAAAAATAAAATAAAAGATATTTTAAGACAATATTTTCGTTTATTTTCTAACAAAATCAATCTAAATAATGAATATTAATATTTGTTAAATAATATAATTTATATTATTTTATAAAATTTATATTATATTATCCATTCATTATCAAGAAAAGTTTCGCAAAAAACCGCAGAAAAAGTTTCATATGAAATTTTAGTATATTACGTGACCAACATAGAACACATATGAATAATTTAATTCAAGTGAAATTACGTATGAAATAATTTCTGCGTTTTCGCAATTAAAAAGATATTCTGGGGTCACACAAATGAAACTCCCTATATAATAAATAATTATGATACATTATCCAAGAACACTGAAACAGTGTATAGATATTTATTTTCGAAAGTTAATAAATACTTGAAACGATTTAAATTTATCTCACACAGAACCATGTTGTTCAATTAAGTTTTATTAATAATTTTATCGAATTCGAGTCCAGCGTTAAGTGTTTGCCAGGAAAGTTTGAATCGTTACGTTGTTCGAATTGGATTCCACAAAGTTTCTTGTCTGGCACGTTAAAATTCAATCTCCTCAGCGTAAGCTATATCCTGGCTTTTTGTTTTTCGAAAAGTAATTAAAGCGAGATTCCGCGTACCGTGTTACGACGTAACAACGTAGGAAAGGGATAAAAGCTGCTGGAGACTCGATTTACCCGTCGTTTTGTACGTGGCTGATCGTCGTAACAAAGGGGATAAAAACGCAGCCCCTTTTCTCGTCCCCTTCTACGTTTTTCGAAGTTTCTCTTCCGATTGAACATCATTTTCCACCAGTGGTGTACCGCTGCACTCTCACATAATACCATAATGTCAAATAATACTGCCATTGAAAGCGAATTTACTGGATGTTCCATTTTAAACTGTAAATGCCTCCTTTTTCAAACTGTTAATGGCAGCAGAAAATGGGTTAAATAAAATTCGAATGGTTTCGAGGAAAACGTAATGTGTTATAACTAGTTTGTTTAAATGCGTAATTCAGTTTTTTGTACACAAAATTGTACATCTTTTTAATAACGATACTTTTGAATATTTATACTACGTTTTCTCAAGCCCCAAAATTTCCTAAGTTCCAAATTTCTTCTTGCAATAACAATTATTTATTTAAGAGAGTACGTAAATATAAACGAACAAAAAGATAATACTCAAATGGAATTATAGAAAATACAATGGAACATAAAACTATAATACTCTGAATGGAAAAAGACGCAAAATAAACTTACAATTAGATTAAAACGGATGCATGATTCCCTTCATCACGCGCACAAAGGAACGCATCGCACCTGAAGAACGTAATTTACTTAACCTGTTCCTGTTCTTCCTTAATATAAATTTCATTTGTGAAAATATTTGCTCACATTTATAATTTATTTTTATATATTATACTCGATAATATATAATATAGGTATTCGAATTAGTCGAATAGTACAGGAAAAGTAAGAAACACAAAAATTCGAATACCTAGTGACATGTGCCACTAGCATTACTGACATAGTGTAAACGGTTCCTTACGTATAAAACCAAAAGGTTTTTTGACACTTGAAAAGTGCCTTAATAAGTGTCTGGTTCCGACATCGATCTAGCACACAGTTTAGTAATGGAACAACTTGGCCATCTGTCTATTGAGCAGGGTGCTACTGACAGCCGAAGGTGTGGGGCTCTTTGAGACGAATGAAATAAAAACAAATGACAATACAAATAATAAAATAAAGGACGAAGCTGGCACAGCCGGATAACCATGCCTACAATAAATCTGTCAACGTAGTAAAATATGCATCCGGGGAAAACGTGCGCCTCACGCAATCAGAGGACGAACCTGGAACAAATGTAGCCCACCAACCGAGTGCTGGTCGTTATCGGAAAATAGTTTTGCGGCTTTCAATCGTAACGTTCCTCATCAAGGATTTTCCAGCACTGCTATCTCGAACGAAGGATTTCTCGAATGACTTCCACGCAGATTTACCGTCTACAATTTATCTTCGGTTTTCAAACGACACAGCGACAAATCTCGCTATGCTGCCGTAACATTCGAGTCGATTTCCAATAAACCGATAAATACCACGGAATTTAGGCTAATCGTGCATAATTCTGCCTGCTTTTATTGGGTTAGGTGCATCGCCTGTATCGAGGATTTTACCGATTTTCAAGGGACTTGTTTTTTAAACCACTTTTAAATTAAAGGAAGCTATTATATGTTGAATATCGGTTAACGATTTAGTGTCTGTGTACGGGGTGTTACCTATAACGCGATTTTTCACACACTTGCAGCTATATGATAAAAAGTTGACAGGAGTTGTAAAGTGTAGAATATGGGTAAAAAATAATTTGAAAATGGTTTGTTTTCATGGAAAAATTGAGGTCACTTTGGGTTTTAGAAGTAGGAACACATTTTCTTTAGAATATTGAAGAGAATATCGAGTGGAATGCAAATATTTTATGATATTATTACAGACATATTACTCGATTTACGGAAGTGGCAATGTCAAGTATTTAGCTTTTTGTCGTATTTCACTTTAAAACAGTGTAAACAATATTTCACTCTGAAGAGATCACTTAATGTAAACACGCGTCTAGTTCAGAAAAATGTACTTTATTTAATTGCACGTTTGAAATGCATTCCTCCTTCTGGGACAAAAATAACGTATTAACATATTTGTAATATGTTAGTAAAAATATTATGTAATGTGTGTTGTGAATTTGTCTCGATGCCCTTTACAATATGTGTTGCATATTTTCGGACTTTCAGATTTATAAGATTCGAAATTTCTTAATTTTCAAGTTTCAATAATTTCAAATTTCTAAATTTACAAGTTTTTAAATTTTCGAATTTACGAATGTGTGAAAACCTATCTCTCCTCCAAATTTGCAGTTTGCGAAATTGTCAAATTCCTAAATTAGGAAACTTTTAAATTTGCAAATGTTACAGATTTTAAAATCCCAAATTTTAACATTTTGAAACTCCCAAATTTCCAAGTTTCTGAGTTTCTAAATTTCTACATTTCCAAGTTCTAAAATGTTTAGATTTCTGAATTCTCAAATTTTTTATTCTGAAATATTCGAATTTCTCAATTTCTGAAGTATTCGAATTTCCCCAATTTTCAGATTTCGATATTCCAAAAGTCCCAAATTTCCACATTCTCAAATTCCCAATTTCCAAATTTCTAAATTTCTAAATTTCTGTTTTCAAACTTCCAAATTTTCAAATTTGCGAATTCTCAAATGTTCAGATGCCCGAAATGTCAAGTTAAATTCTCGAATCCCCAAATTCCCAAATTCACAATTCCCAGAACTCATAATGATGTAATCTATGAATATGCAAAAGCTCGTTAAAATCTGATGGGGTCATCTGGGGTGTTTTGCATGTAATTATTCAGTTTAACGGATTGTAACGTATAATTGAGCTGTCCTTACCGTAAGTATAATGGAAATACTAATCACATATAGAAGGATGTTTGCGAATTAATGATCCTATTATTAAACTGTTGTTTCGTCTCTGATTCGAGCTTGATGAGTTAACGCGTCACTACATGTATACTAATTAATTTCCAGCAAATAATAGTACACATTAGTATGCTCACGGTGACCAATTTAATGTAAAAAATTTAATCATAAGAAGTTTAATAAGAATAAACTTTCTACAATCGTTTATTTCAGAAATATCCGGTAATGAGCAAAATGAACAATGTGGCCAATATCTCAAAAACCATGATACTTTGCATAATTGTTTATATAGCTAAATATGTTCCAAATGACGTCTTCTATTATCCCATGAAAATTTTCTATCGACCTACCTAACACCCTGTATAATGATAATTGTATTTAATAATTGAGAACTTTGATAAAGTTGAACCAGTTTTGTTACAAAGTGAGACGTCCATAAAATATTTATTTTTATTTATGACGTTACAAAAAATATTTCTTCGCTGCTTACTTATGAATCTCAAATTATTTAGCGTTGTTACTTGCCAGACACAAACATATTTCTTGCTATTATGGATTTATTATTCATTGCTGTTATTAATTTAATTTTATTCGCATTTTGTCATGCGACAATTATAGATGTTATTAATTATTATGTACAGCTTTATTATTGTTATGAATTATTACTTACATTTTCAAATTAATTTACGATTATCGTTTTTGTTACATATTTCATTGTCCCCTTCCAGTTTTTGAATTAATCATACATAAAGAAAATGAATGCAAATTAACACATGAGGATGTTAAATCACGTATTTATAATTCACAATTTGTAATATATGGAAAATTGTACCGACTCAAATATTTATATATCTATATATCTATACATATACATGTATATGTATCTATGTATCTATACATGTATATTCGCAAATATTCATATTCTCTAATTTCTGATATAATACTGTCGATTAAAAGTTCTGATATTAATACACAAAATTCTATTTTAATTTCTGTGTGATCTAATTTATAATTATGATTTATAACAAAATAAATGTTCAATACCGGACGATGTAAATTACTCTGTTATCTTCTTGTAATCATATTATTATGATATTTATAATAAATAAATTAGATTATTGTAATAATAATATTTTCAAGTTTGAAGTGAATTATTCAAATTATTATAATATTTGGATTACATAATTATTACGATAATTACAATAATTAAATTTCATCATTATTATAATAATGATTATCAATTAGATCGAATAATTGTTATAATTATCGTAATAATTATCTAATACAATTACTATCATAACCTCAATAATTTACTTCAAAATAAAAATATTAATTTTGTCCATGATTTTGCAAAAACCAATTGACCCATTTTCAGTTAGTTCTTTATATTGTATAAAACTGTAACGTAATTACATAAAATTACTCCGAAATATTAACATCGTTTCGGAAAAACGAACAAACGAGAAACCGTACGAAAAATGAATACCGAGTTCCTCGTTACTAAATTTGTGAGGTTAAAATTTGCATTCGCTAGTTATTACATGAGTTGCTTGTTTTATAACTCGGCATACTGACCAATTTCTGCGAAATATGCGAAACTTTCAACTGACTGTAGTTTCCTTGTTGGTTACCATTATTTGTTGTGCTTTGTTACAACATTTTAATTTCGAAAATTAATTTGCAACGCGCAAGTAAAACATTGTGGCTCCGCGAAGCGCTAATGAATTTCATTACTTTCGTAGAAATTTCTGTTAATATACTTTAATCCTTGAGCGTATAAGGAAATGCGAGACGCTGATGAAAATTTGCGCTTTCACTTACAGAGGAAGTTCTTTGTAATTTCGTGAATTTCAGGATAAGCTGAATAGCAATTTACTTGGGAAGGACTTTAGTTTTGCAAATAAAAAAGGTATTATTGATATTATTTGAAATCGGGAAACTTGGGGAATTTTAAAAATTTGCAAAATTTGTAGAATTTGTAGAATTTGTAGAATTTGTAGAATTTGTAGAATTTGTAGTTATTGTAGAATTTGAGATATTAGAAGAAATTATGAGAATTTTGGGAATTTAAAGAATTGGGAGAATTTGTAGAATTTAGAGAATTTAGAAAATTTGGAGAATTTGGAGAATTTGGAGAATTTGGAGAATTTAGAGAATTTAGAGAATTCGTAAAATTTGATGAATTTGGAGATTTAAAAATGTAGAAATTCGATAATTTGGGAATTAGAAAATGTAATATTTTACAATTTGAGGACTTGATGCAGGGAATTTTAGAATTTGAGAATTTGAGAATTTAAGAATTTAGCAATTTGAGAATTTGAAACTTTGAAAATTGAAGAATTTAGAAATGTAGAACAGAAGTTTGAAAATTTAGAAATTCAGATATTCAGAAATGTATAAATGTTAAATTTTAGAAATATAAAAACTGAAAACATTAGAAATTTATACTCGTGATATTTGGGACTTCAGAATTTTGAAAATTTTCGAATTCAATTTATGAATTTGATAATTTGGAAATGTAGATATATCATTTATACTGTGAAATTGTGTCAAACTTGACAGATTTTAAAATCCGACATATATACTACAACATAATCTACATTAATTCTATTACAACCTATACTAAATGACATATTTACATAATAATTATTACAATTCATATTAAAGTAGATTTTAATAATATACAAAACCTCCCTACTGTTTTTATTTCGTACTTATTCGACTCATCGAACATTATCGATGATTATCGTGGTAGCGGATGTGTTAACAAGCAAACGCTCATTAAAATCTGAAGAGGACTCTTAGAATGATTTCCATATTAACGACCTTATTCAGCGACCTAATATCAAATACCAACTTTGCAATTTCTCCAAAGTGTATTCGAGAGCCACTCTCGTATAATGCAAAAGAATTATTATTCATTAAAATTTTTAATCCTTTCATATACAAAGGAATGTGTAATAATTTATATTGCATATTGTAACATATTGAATATAAAATAAGTTTTACAATAAAATTCTTTATCAAATATTTATAAAGTATAAATATAATAAAGTATTTAAAAATAATTAATATATTCAAATATTATGAAATATTAATTTGTATTGCATGTAGTAAAATACAGTATTATAAATGTAAAAAGAATTATATTATTCTTACTTATTATAGAATGAATAGGAATTCAATGGGTAGATAATGAAATCTATTTTTGTTTCTAATACAAATGCATTAGAATTATATATTATTCGTTATGTTTAAATATTCTAATATCATTTGAAATTCTTATTCCAAGGATCGGAAATAAATTTTCATTGAATGTTTTAAAATATTTTCATTGATTTCCAATATTTTAATTCTTGGTTTTTAAATACTTTCATCCTTGGTTTTTAAATATTTTAATTCTTGATTTTCAAATATTTTCATTCTTAGTTGTTAAATATTTTCACATCAATCAACTTTTAAATAGTGCCCAATCCCAAACGTATACATGTAAATTCTAAGTATTTTTATTTCTTGAGATCAATCATTCTTCTTCCGTTTATGTCATAAACGTAGCATTGATAAGCTAAGTGCCAGGCTAATCGCATGAATATTCTGTGTACTAAAGGGACCATGGACCCTGGGAAATTCCTGAAACACGTCTGCCATCATAAATGCAAGTTGGATGCGCTATACTCTATTGTGCATTCGCGTTCTTAATTAATATTGCCGAGAAATTGGTCGACAAGCAAACTAACGGAACTTGTAATGAGTTTGACCGACAGTAAACTACATAGCAACTACGTAGACATTCTGTTAAGAAAAGCAACAGCGACCAGGTTTACGACGTGTACGTGATGTTTGCTGCTTCGAAATGTTAAATGAATCCTCCAATTCTGTCAACAAGCGATAATCTTGAAGCTTCACCTTAGTAAATTTTGTGGGAATCTCTAGTAACTATTTTGAGGATGTACAAAGACAACTTGCAACAGCTCGAAACAAGGTGTTTCAGAAGGAACGGTAATATTTAATTAAATGGCAGTGTGGACTGTTTCGAGTAAAAGTTTTCATATAAACATGTATCCACTTCTGAATACCTAAATTTTCTTTTACACAATTAATTCTTCTCACACTGTGATTTGTTATTGAAAACGTGAAGTTGGTTTATATATGCAACGCACTGCATAAAGACGTTATGAACTCCTTAAATTATGATTTTGTCGACAAGTGCGTCAGACAGAGCGATTTAATTATTGTTATAATGTTAGGACAGACAAAGAATGTTGAAGTGTTAGGAATATTTTGAATGTGGACGGGTTGGAATTAAAATTAAATCGAGATTCAATCGTGGGGAAAATATGAGCCAGATTTGTCGAATTTCACGAGTTACGTGAAGATGATATTGTAAGACAAGGTATTAAACCGTTAACAAACTAAGATTATGACAAATGATTCCTTCTAAAATTGTACTATCGCAATAACTTGTATGAATTAATTTATTTGCAGCAGTTAATTTATTTTGTTAAAATAGCTCCCACAAGATCCACTAATATTCACGCCATCTATACCTGAATTTACTTTTACCATGATACGATTGGATATCAAGAATTGATGTTAGAGGTTATTTGAAAACCTAGGTACGCTCTAAAAACAAGGTGTAATGTAGGTCTGAAGATTTAAGTAGAACATTTTAAAAACAGGTATTAGGTTTTCGAACCAGATCAGGCACTTGCACACGTAGCCGCCATAAACCAGAAATGGCTCGAAGAAGATGTTCTAGGTTTCATTTCATCATCGACCGATATATTCCCCCCACCAGAATCCTATGCATTTATCGATATGAGATATTTTATGAGCAAGATCTGCGCTAAAAACTATGTCACAGTTGGACAGCGGAAAAATTCGTTTTCTAGAGGATTGATCCAAATATCGTACAAGTACTTCCGAGCAGGGTGTGAGTTATGCATGCACCTTTTGGACGGTATTTCTTTTCAGGAATTGACAGGTGGAAAATTGACTTATAACTGAAAATTGGTCAAATACAGACATTTTTGTAAGAGTAGTAACAATTGATTTTTTGAGATGCGTTTATTCGGAAGCTTGTCAATCAATTGAATATATTTGTAGATAAGAACAAGTCGATACAATAAATCTTGTTTTAGATTGTATGTACTTGTTTAACGCTGCTGTGTAGAGTGAATAGAAGAGAAAATGCAACATTAATTAAGAAATTAATAGACATATCGCTGTTTTTGAACTAAGAACACGTTTCTATAAGTTAGATTTGTGAATGAAAAGTATACGCACTCTTGTGTATCTTAAAATTGATGAATATATTTGTTTTCACTAAAATTGCAATTTAAGCAATTGTAACTACTTACTAATGTTACTGATTGGAAATGTGAGTGACAACTTTTTAAGTTGGCTACTTTTGACGAGTATACTCGTCATAACAAATAATACTGCAATTTCTCCGTGACGAGTATACTCGTCAAAAGCAGTAAAGTGAGAAACTTGTCACTCACATTTCGAATCCGTAAAATTAATCTTTCCTATGCATTATAAGGATATTTACCCGTATAATTAAATAGATTAACGCGTTAAGAAGTAAATCGAATGACGAAGATGAAAGATAGGTGAATAACCTGCAATTGAAATTCCTGTAAATTGATAATAATGTATTTCTAGAATATAATTAAAAGCTCTGGTATGCGACAAGTTGTGAATTTACAAGTTAATGCATGTTAAATCGCTAGAGGAAAATCGATCGGTATACATAATAGAACGTAACATGGTTCGCGAAACCTGCCTGATAGCATTAAGGGTGCAAGGACTGACATCCTGAGAGAAGGGTAGATGGCGTCAGTCCGTAGACGTATATAGACGGACTGTAAAATCAGCAGGGTAAGATTTGCAGAACCGAATAGTGGTAAATCGGGTAACTTCGAGTCTCTTCGGCACTTCGGTTCGGATAATTACGAGATATGTCTGACAGTGGAAATCTTATACAATCGACGTGTCAATCGAAAAGGATGATAGAGGTTGTTATGAAAAGGATATACACGATGTTCCAGTTTTGTAGCATATTCTAAAAACAAAAATAAGAAAAAATGTTTGTACAAACATAGACCATTAAATGCATTATTAAAAATTATTAAAAGAAATATGAAATATAGAGAAATAATTATTCGTGCGTTGAAGGAGAAAATCGTCCATTTCATATATTTTTCATAATCTTTCAATAAAATATTTAACAGCTGATGTTTATAATAAAACAGCTTATGTTTTCTATCATTTTTATTTATAGAAAACGCTGGTAAAGTTTTACGCACGAAACTGGAACACACAACATGTGGTATCGAAAAACAACGCAGTTTGAAGTCATTTTGTACTTTTATTATAACTTTTAAAGTGTTTCAAACTCTGTGTTAACATAACATCTTTACTTTCTTTTGTGTATGGAATATATTGGAAAAGTTTATTAGTTAAAAAGTAGGACATTCTGTATGTATTATAAATGGATTAAAAGTTAGCATCTTATGTAATAAATGATTGAATAAAAATAGAAAGAAGAACAAGATTTGAAAAACTTCTATTTTTTAAGAAGGGAATGTGCACTGAAAATTCTGTACATCATGTAGTTTGTAGTATAATGTATTTGATGGAACACAAATAAATTTATATAATTGCATATATAATATCTACATTATTCATAACACCTAAATTATACATAAAAATCTAAATTACTATTTCTATCTATATTCGCAATACCTACGTAAGAAATGCAATAGTCAGATTATTTATATTTTCTTTTTTTAACTGATCATAACTTTTATTCTTTTTGCCATTTACACAACCAAGTACGATGTAAAACATATGATTTCACTTAATTTCATTTATTTCCCAAAAAATATTTTCTTTAGCACAGTTTATATAAAAAGAACGCCTACGATTCTCCTAAAACACACCGTACAATAGTATTTTACCAACACAAACCGAATGCATCCGAAGGTAGCCGATTTACCACTACTGATTTTCAATCGCTTCTCCTACAATCTTAACAGTTCCTTTTTCGAAAGTATAATGTATAATGTATAACGTATAAATATATCTTCTAATGTATAGTGTATAAGTATATTGTATTTTATGCACAATTTATAGTTTCTAAAATTATGTAACACTTATACTATAAGTCTGTGTGTATCGTGTCGACTTCCCGAATAGGTCGAGAGTCGAGCCCGGTGGGGTGTGATCGATTAGACTGAATAATTATTGAATAGTTTATTCGCCGAGTTCGAGATATTCTAGATTACGCAGTACGTTTATACAAATCCAAAACAGAAGTGAGGGCCTCGGGGCCCTCCCGTATTTTATATCGGACATTCCCCTACGACGTCTCCTAGCAACCGCGCCGATTCCCCGAGGAACCGTTGGCGCGCCCTCCGCCGATCTTTGTCGCGCCGCCATCCCTGTGCGGCCGGACCGCCGAACGCTACTACGCCGCTCGCCCTCTGCGGCCGAGCCGCCGCGCCGCTAAGCCGCGTGCCGACACCGGCGGCTCGCCGGCCCCTTGCCGGTATCCGCCATCACACGGCGCGGTCCGCACCCTTGTACGCGCTTCTAGAAATTACCCGTCAGGAGACGTCGCCGAAGAAGTCCTTCTTTTTCGCCGAAGTGCGCACCAGGTTTGCCGACATACAGCGGCCGCATAAAAATACTTATTAATTTGCGCTTTACTTGGAAAGTCAGAGCCTGTGCCACGTGCCTCGTGCACGTGTCCGTTTCTTCAACTGATCATTTCTTTGTTCTCGGGTGCTAGCGATCCTGCAGACAGCCAACCGGACGCGGGGCGAGCCAGCTCGCCCCCGCCCGGGTTCTCACCTCTCCCGAGCAGTGTGGCTCTCGGTGTTATGGTGAGCATCACCCCTCCCGGGCGGCTTCTATACCCCCGGTGCTATGGTGATGTTCTTCATGCCGAAACACTCATGGTGCTCGACGAATACGGCCACAGGTTTCCCTGTGCACGTAGGGCTTCGAGGTATGGCTCCCATACCTGCTGCTTTTGATCAGCCGCCCCCGAAACACCTCTAATTATACTCGATCGTCTGTATGTTCTTTAGTTGCTCTGATCTTTCCTCGCAAAGCTGTTTCTATCCGTAACACTGTGGATTATTCTAACATTATTATCAGGGGTATACGATTTTGACCCGAGTTTCGGGATGAATCGGAACTATTCGGATAGGATCGGACGAGATTTCGATACTCTTACGCTGATCGAAATCCCGAAACTCGATAGAGGCTAGGAAACTTGCTATCGATATCTTATTGATTCCACGAACAAGATATAGGATAAACCAATCATCTTATGGAAGTTCGTGTCTCGTGTTCCGGAATACTTACGTCGTCGTCCAAAATCTCATTTTTGCCAGCCATTTTATTTCACATTCCATGAATCAGGACGATGGTTTTGAGAAGTATATGGGACCAAACAAGTGATGGACAATCACGCCAGCAAATAGCGGACGTGCAAGAGGAGCACACTCGAGGGAATTGATGGGTAGTCGACTCCTCAATTTGAAAATTTTATATTCTATGAATCAAGATTTTTATAGTTCTGAATCTCTAAATTACTGAGTTTTTAACTTTATATGTTCGACAATTTAAAAATTTGAAATTTTTGTATGATCGTATAAATTATCAAATTACTAGATTTCTAAATGTATTTTCGAATCTTACAAATTTTCAACTTTACAAGTTACTAAATTTTATGACTTTTCAAATTAACAAATTCCTGTACTTCTATAATAAAATATTTATTAAGTATTTCCAAATTACTACGTGTCTAAATCACTAAATTGAAAAATTGGGAAATTAAAAAGTTTTGAAAATTTTTCAAATTGCCAGAGACTTTACTTTCTTATCGAAATCAGTTAAAAGAAAACGAGAAATTTCCAATAATCCATGTCATTATCGACTATTTAACCTGCAATATGGTAGGGATCGAAGGAACCATAAAATATACGACTCACTGATCATTGACTTGCACCACTGCGTTCAGAGTGCATCGTACAGTAGATTGTAAATCGACCGAGAAATGACGTATGGTTGACCAAGCTCTATCATGCTATTGTCACATCATTACCCACTGTGTAATTGAAATCAGGGTCATCTAGTTCTACAGAAGGAGGATCTATTCTCACCTGCTCAAACTGTTTTAATTATTTATAATTGCAGAGATTAATAAACTTCGTTATCCAATTTATATTCTGAACCATGTACATTGGGTTTTCCACTGTAATAGCTAAGAAACATATGTTTATTTGAGTATACATATCAACGTATAAGGATATTTTATGATATATAGGGTGAGTTTTTAAGGACTTGTTACCTACTAATTAGATTAGAAAATTGTAAAATATTAAAGAAATTTAATTGCATTCAAACAACCCTTCAAAGTGCTATTAGCTTAATTTGAAATGTTTTATGATAAAACCAATGTGTAACGAGTTACTTCAGATTTTGGCCTTATTGTCTC
This sequence comes from Megachile ligniseca, assembly GCA_945859555.1. Taxonomy (NCBI): domain Eukaryota; kingdom Metazoa; phylum Arthropoda; class Insecta; order Hymenoptera; family Megachilidae; genus Megachile; species Megachile ligniseca. The sequence continues at coordinate 2,426,068 of OX243785.1, forward strand.
ATTCTGTGTGTACAAATAAACTAAAAAAACTAGCATGAGTATACAAAGAAAAGTATGCAATAAAATATGTAATCCCGCATGTGTAAAGAAGAGAGAAGACAAAGGTAATTTTTACATTTGGTCTACTTGCCAATCAGCTTTTAAAAGTATAGAAACCAGAAATATGCCATAAGGAAGTATATTTATCGACCTACCATTTGACCCAAATTTAACTTCCCCGTGACAAGCAGTCAAAGAGCTATGACATTTTTCCGCAGTTACTGTCATTGTCACTTTCGTTCCGACCCATCAGGACGAAAGAAACATTAATCATTTCGTACAGAATTAAGTAAAAATACTTTTTCTGACGCATGATAGGATGTTTATTATAAGAAACGATAAAAATAAACACATGTTACAGAACTCGGTAATACATTGCATTACCCGGTAATGCATATGTACATATGAGGAACCACATATGAGGATCTGTAAAACTTAGTAATGTACGTTAAAACATAAAATTCACTCAGCAATGCATGTTAAGGCATAAAATACGCCATAAAATACACTAAACATATATGCAAACATATTCAGCCAAATAAGCAAACACTGGAATGCTCGTGTACACGTGTTTAGCTTCACGGGAAACCACAACAGAAAACGTAGTGATACAGCTCCACACAGATACGCAATAACACGAGGAAACACATTGAACACGCACACTATCATGTACATATGTAACATACAGATGTTCACACGCATGAACACCCCAGTTAGCAACTTGTACCGATATACATATAATCGTTAATTGGACCTGAACTCCTTGGTGGTCGAGGTGATACCGACTAAATTTGATGTTTCTTAATCCTGCAGCTCACATGTTACTTTAGTTTACGTTCAAATGATGTAGATATGCGAGGTACGCGTCCTTTTTTCATACGCTGGTATTTATAACTGCGATAAATCAATTGTTCACAGAAGTGCGTAGAAGAATACGGGGTAGTTAGGTGTCGGACATTTTTAGAGATTTGCAGTTTTTGAAATGGGAAGTTTACGAATTTAGTATATTGGAAATTTCAGAATTTCGTAATTTGATAATTTGGTAAATTAGATATTTAGAAATTTGGTAATTTGGTAAGTTGGCCATTTGGTAATTTGGTAAGTTCACCATTTGGTAATTTGGTAAGTTAGTCATTTGGTAATTTGGTAATATGATAGTTTAGTAATTTTGTAATTTGATAAGTTGAAAATTTCATGTATGTATGTACATATGCATGTATGCACGTATGCATGTATGTACATATGAATGTATGCACATATGTATGTATATGTACGTTTACAAGCACTAAATGAACAAATAAATAACTGTATTAGCAGATCTACAAAAGCAAAGTAGGTAAATTTTCTGGCAATTTGCACGATATAAACACGATTAAGATGTTAATCGATTGTATAATAGCTGATAGAAGTGGTTTAATTGGGCATACAACGAATTTGAACTTTGATCGCGACTGGTGAATTTCGTGGGTGAAGCGTGGAAACGCGCGTGATATGCAAATTGCTTTAATTTATACCGTACCTGGAGACTGTTGTTTGGCCAGGTTAGCGACTGCTAGCCAGATTGAAGAGAGGTTCGGGGTATGGAGAACGTGCTTGAGCATCGATTGCCACGCTTTGCAGCGTACTACTCCTACCGTGGAACTCGATGATCTGTGACTATGCGTGTCTACTACTGTTGCTGCTACCCTATATAGGGTGTCACGAATAACGTACTACAAGTACTACGGTATACGTAATAGTACGCGTTCAAGATGATTCTATATACGCGCGGAAATGGGTCGATAATATAGAATGAAATTTTAAAGCGAAAGTTGTAGGAGCGACTCGACGTCAGCGTGTTACGATCGGAGTCGAGTGTCACGAGACATGCGAGTAATTTATAAAATATCCGCATAGCGAAACTGCTACAATCACTTAGAACTTTAATTAGAACTTTCAATACTCGACATTTACTAATCTTCAAAATCCCAATGTCACTTTTCCAGATCTATATTTAACCAATTTTGGACTTCCTAATGTTCACATAGTTATATTCTGAGTCTTCAAAATTGCAAGGTCTTCCGTTCTGAAATCCCCAAGTCCACAAATCATCAAATCCTCAAATTTTCCACTTTCTGAATGCCCGAATACCTAAATTCCCCCAAATCTCCGAACCTCAAATCTCCAAATCCGCAAATTTCTAACTTCCTGAATCCTCGAATACACAAATCACCCAAATCCCCAAATCCTCAAATTTTCAACTTTCTGAATCCCCAAATCCTCGAATTCCCGAATCATCAAATCTCCAAGAAATACGAATTTATAATCCTAACCTAACATTATAACATATTAAATGACTGAATACCTAGGAAGTACCTTACATCCTTCGAAGTGTCCCCAAAAGCTGTATAATATCAAAGGCAGTTCTTCAGATTGAACGAACGTGAATTTATGATATCCAAAATACAATTTGGAGTGTCTGAAGCGTCTTAATCATTTTCTCGAATGCAAATGAAGCCACGTCCGTTCGTTTGAATAGGAATTCTGAAATAGTACGATGGTGGAGCTTTTTATCATACTCTCACGAACGGGCTTTGCATAATTCATGGTATAAACAGCGTCAGCGAGCCGCGAACTGGACGGGCAAAGGTCCGTAATATTGAAGAGATTTCGGCGCATCGCAAACTCGGAGAAACACCGAAGACTTTCCAGGTGGATTCGACTTTAGAAAAGAGGATTGGCCGGAGAAGTTAGAACGATCCGCAAATGGTATCCATAACTGCGACGGGCCACGGTGCATTACTTCCACAATAGCTGACAATGCAGCTCCTTTCACGTGAATTCCAAGTTTACGCCGCAGTTGTTGAACCGCGTTTATACACGATTACGCGTTTACACTCGTAGGGATTGTCGAGAACGTATATTTGAGGTAAATGTCACGATGAATGAACCGGTTCTGATTATTGAAGTAACTAATTATTGAAAATTATGGACAATTATTGACCAAAATAATTATTGACAATTATTGACTATACTGATTATTAAGAATTATTGTGCAAACTAATTGGCAGTTATTGACCACATTAATTATTCAGAATTATTGATCAAACTGTTTACCAAACTATTTATTGGTAATTATTGACCTAGTTAATTCTTGACATTTATTTACCACACTAATTATTGATAATTATTGATACTAAAGTAGTTATTGACAAAATCTTTACGCATTTTAATTGAATGCAAACATTTTTGTATCAGGGACGAGCCTCAAAGGCCTTCTTTTTCGATTCGTGAATATGTAATTATCTTGTGGATGGTTTTATTAATCTATACGATACCGTATGATTAAATAATTAATACTTTTTTTCGGCATGAATACTGATTATACCAAGCTATTACAGTTTAATGATGAGAAATTAATTTTTTATATGGTTTCTCAATTTTTCAAATTTTCAAATTATCCAACCTTCAAATATTCAAATTTCCAAACTTCGAAATTTTCGAGTTTATAGAAATTTGTATGATTACCAATTTTTAAATCTTCAATTTTTCAAATCTTTGCATTCGTAAATTTCCACATCTTCAATTCTTCGAATTCTGAAGTTTCAAAATCTTTATATTTCCAAAATTTAAAATTTTCCCATTTCAACATATTCAATTCTTTAATCTGCAATTTTACTAAGCCCAAAACTCCTCAATTTAAAAAATTCTTAATTTTACAATTCTTGAATTCTCCCAAACATCAAATTTCAAAATTTCTCCATCGTATTTATTTTTATTTGACTAAATACATTATGAAAATTTAACTTAATTTATTAACACCTCGCTGTACTTTAACGAGTTTGTCTGGTGACGCATTCAGTTTAGATCTAATAAATTTTACTGGAATTTTTAATACGCTGTGAAGTTTAAATCCAATTATAATTTGCATAGTCAAGGATCACTTAATACAAACTGGACATGTCATTCTAACTTTCTTTATTTGGTATAATATTGTATCTACCTAGTTCTGACTGACACATCTGACATATAAATCAATAGATATAACAACAGATATAACATTACAATTTTCTTTATTTGCTTCAATAATTGCATCAGTGACTAGTTAATTCTGCCTGGCGTATCTGACAAATAAATCAATAGACATAACAATAAATGTCAACAGATATAACATTACAATTTTCTTTATTTTCTTTAATTATTGTATCAGTGACTATTTAGTTCTGTCTGACGTGTCTGACAAATAAATCAATAAATACAACATTTTATCTTTCTTTATTTACTTAAAAATTCTACAAGTGAATAGTTAGTTCTATTTGATCATATCTGGCAAACAAATCAGTAGGTATAACATTTGTTTATGTATTTTAACATTTGTGAATATTTGTCACATCTGACAAATAAATCATGATCAATAAATCAGTAACCTGACAAATAATTTCATACAAATAATTAAGTAATAGTAAATATTGCAGTACTTAATAGTATAACACAGTATTTAATAGTAAATACTGATTTTTAGAATATAACATCCATATAGAGATAGTTTTTAATTAATATTACACAAACTGGCTTGAAGGCTCCGTAATTAGGATATAATACCCTAGTGATTATATTTGTATATACCCATAACATTTATAATAATAATGTTATGTGTAAATTATCTGTAATAATTCGTTGATATTTAGTTAATTAATAGTATAATGATGTTCAACTCTGTTAAAGGTTGCATTATATTATAGCACGTTTATTAAACGTTGTAACAGCAGATACCTAGGGAGTATTGCCATAATCTTCAGCACTTCGAGGATGCCAGTTTGGCTTAGAAGGCCAATTTCATAGCGGCCCTCCTATTGTCTGCAGGGAGGAAACTAAGAGGATCAGGATCGTACATAATCAATGAATTATGAGACTGACCAGCGTTGAAATGACGTCCCTAATAAGGGTGCATTTACATTGCTGCACTAAGCCGTGCAACATGTATTACCTAGCCGTACATGAACGTTTCAACATTTACGTAGCAGTAATAAGGGATTCGAAGGCATTTAACATGTATAATACGTGGGAATATCGCTTTAAATACGTACAACGAGGAAACGGAAGTTATTCATTCTAATTTCGACTTTGCTAACAAATTTCCAGCTTATCATGTACCGAAACTATAAGTAGATTTTAATGAAGTACTTTATCATAAATCTACGGAAATTAAATCGACTTTGTTTGTGACTTTTATTCGAGCAATATTATACGGAATGTTTGGCTAATATATTGATCAACGTAATTATTTACGTTATCGATGCGGAGAAAATTAGATTGAAGTGGTTTATATTAATACTGTGTAATATCGACTTTTAAACCGGTTACACGAGATTTATTTATATTACCGACGCACAGCGTTATTCGGATAATTTTTAATTTATAAATAACACAACGATGTTCGAGAGGTGAATAATTCCTTTTTAATGAAAATATGTTTGAACGTTTTTAAACAAAAGTAGAACGATTTCATTGCAAAATTGAGTAGCCATTTTCGATTGAAATAAATTGTTGTTTCAATTAAGTGTTATTCTAAGTATTTCTTACTTTTGAAATACTTTGTTTAATTAAACAATTGTTAACCAAGTATTGATAATTATTGATCCAGTCTTAAGTCTGGTTCACGCAACTGAATTAGGTCATAACTCCGTTACGAGAATTGATACACAAAAATTTTACAGAACAAAGATGTAGGGTTTAAAAAGTACTATATTCGTAGGACCAAATTTGTTTTAGAAGTGCAATTGTACATTCGGTATAATTGCGTGATTTCCCTGTATACTACTAAACATATCTAACATAAGGTAAACATTATTTAAAAATAACTAATAAACAGTTAAGTAATAACATAAGAATATAAGAAAATAAATAATTTACTAACAAAAAGTAAATAACGCTTAATTACGCAAGAATTAAGCAGATAATCACAATTTTAACAGGGCACAACCTTTTTCTACGTCTTTTTAACTTCACTGGGAATGAGAATATATTCTACCCCAGTTGCTAGGATTACTTTATACGAGACTTTACGATATACACACGAATATACAAAAATACAGTCCTCTTTGCGTGTTCCAATTTATCTTTCAGCCTCTTCCGATTTTCCTCATGCATAGCGAATTACCTCATTAACTCGGCTGCTGATATCTTGTACATTCTCAACAGAAACCAGATACTGAAGTTCGTAATGTGATTGTAATGTAATATTATTGTTATTTGATTAATGGACTGTTACTGACGTATTGACACGTGTCGTGCATATTACTGTATCGACACGAATATAATGTTACCCTGAAACGTCGAGAAAATTTATCGAGCACGAAGAATATGTATTTCTCTATTCTTGCTCATTTGACGCTTTCATTGTATTAATTCGCAAATAAATGTATATTGAAAATTTTCTTATTTTTAGCACGTAATTACTATCAGTTAGGATAAGATATGCGGAAGAATAATGTGTTTTAAAATAATAAAATCAGAGAGGTAAAATATTTTATTTGAGCACTCATACACATCGAAGTTTCATGATGAGGAATTAGTTTCCTATATAATTTAAAAATGTTCACAAATTCGTAAATTTCCGAATTCCTAGATTTCTAAATATCCAATCTTCCAAACTGACCCATTTCGAAATCACTAGATTCCCAAATTACTAGATTCCTACATCTATAGATTCCCAATCGAGTATTATTATTTCTAAATTCTAAAATTCAAAAATTCCCAAACTCCCAAAATCCTCAAATTCGTAAATTACAAGACGCCTAAATTCCTATATTCCCAAATACCAATATCCTCAAATTCCTAAATTTCTCAACTACAATATCCCCAAATTCCTATACTGCAAAATTCCAAAATTCCAAAGATTCTGTATTAAAAACTTCATACCTGTCCACATTTTCAAATCTCCAAAATTCGTAACAATCACCTAATGGTAGGCCTGTTTCCCCTCGGTATACCGATTGTATACAGTATACACCGTTTAGAACATGGTACAACTATGCAGAAGCACGTTGTACCAGAAACTCACGTACCACCGGTAACAATATAAGAATCGTATATACCGTGTAGATGCATATGCAAATACACGTGTATAAATACGCATTTCCGCATCTGTAATTGTACATGTGTTACTGCCTTAAGCTTTCCGCGTGGCTCATGTGGTCGATGGCTCGTCCCATAGGCACGTACGCGTTACACAAAGCTCAGAACTGTGAGACAAGCTTTGATCATGCTGCTAGAATCGTGTACACAGTAAATGCACTTGGACGTTAGTGCAGTCGCATGTATACCGCAGAATGCAACACGGGGATGATACGATCCGTAGTCTTCTGCTCTTCGTACCATTACGCATGGTACGCGGTAAAAAGAAGTGCAGCTTTTCTTCTTACTAAGATAACGTTTATGCACAGTGCGTTGCAAAAGATGTGAATTGTTCAGATAAACTATATTGATTATTTTATCAATTACTTTTAATAACTTTTCCTATTTCTGTGTGCTTGGAGGTTAACCCTTAACGGTCACACTTCATCAGAATATACCCTGCACACTGGACTCAAAAAAAATGTTTCTTACAAAGAAGCTACTCATTTTAGCTTAAAAAAAAATTATAAATCTTGGAAAGTTGTTTTAACTTATTTCACTGCTGATTAAATTTAAACGTAGAATGTGGACAAAAATTCAGAAATGTGATAAAATTGAAAAACGGCGGTGTTCACAGAAAAATCAAAACTTTTCTCAAGATATTATTTCACTGATGAGTTATTATTAAAAAAGAACAATGAAATCTGTTTTACGAATGAAAACAGATTAATATATATGTAAATTATGTAATTATTTAATTAGTAAAGAGATATGGAATTATCTAATTAGTAAAATGTATATATAATTATCTAATTTATTAATTAGGTAAATTTTAGCAACCATAATAATATTATTTTGATATAAACCTTTTATAATTTGTCTATTATCTCAAAGTTTAATAATTATTTATACATTTTGTTCTTTAGTAGAAATTTCGAAATTGACCAACTTCTATTACCTTCAGTTGCTTTATTGATGTTTAGAAATGGAGAGGTTTTTACTATTTTGCGTTCAGATACATCGAGCTAAAACAGAGTAGTAGCTTTTACGATGTCGTTGGTTACTACGGAAATTGCGCACCTGTCCAGTTTCCATGATCCCCTATCGGTTTCCTCTTTTTCCGCTGGCGGACATACAATATATTGAGAGTTACACCGTGCCAGATTCGCATTGAAAAAAGGAATAGATAAATGAAGATGCGAATGCCAATATTCGTTACGTCAAACTGTCACACATACCAGCTTGCTTAAACGTGTATAAATTGTATTTTTAACCCGTGTATCAATAACCAGTTATTCAAACATTCGTTTCCGTATTGATGTTATCATATAATAAAAATCAGAATTCATATGAGTGCCATTTGTACAGATTTCCGTGAAATATTTGACACTATAAATCATTTTAATTAGCAAATTGAAATCCTTAGGAATTAGCGAAAATATGATTTCATGTGACGGGGTACTTTTTCGTTCAAAAAATTTTTACTTGAAAAAAATTTTTACCTCTGACGTCACCTCGGACATCTTTTATTTATTAATGATTTGTTACAGATTTTTCTTTTCTTCAAGTCCTTAATATTTACTGATGATATTAAGATATATCATAGTACTAGTACAATAAATTAATAATACACAATATGTTTTTAACAATTACAACATAATATTTTCTTTTAATTTTTATTTCTGTTATGTGGCATATTCATAAAAACAATTTAACATTTTGATTATCTTTTGATGCATGTGGTAAACAGTATAAATTCTCTTCGGAATATTTTATTCTCAAAAATATAATATTCTTGATTACAGCATTGATATTATTTTATTTCACTGAACGTTATAATATAAAACCATTTTTACTTCTCAATCATTAAAATTGAAATGCTGTTTTTCATAAATTTACATCGTAAATAAATGTCGTTTAAAATACTACTGAAATGAAGTTTAATGAATCAGAATGTTGTATGACATACTTTTGAAATAAAGTTGTACCTCGTGAACGAACGTTTTGTGTAAAAATTTATCATTATTCGTCTTAAAACAGTACCTTGTCTGATCAGGAGCTTTTATGCGGAACACAACCCTCATATCAGCACAGGGCAACCATGTTTTTCTCCTTATCTTTTATTAGCAGTCCTTTGATAAAAACATTATATCTCTCTCCTCTTACAATTTTTCTTGGTTTCTTTCTATACTTCAATTCTTCTCTTCAATTTTCTCTTTTCTACTACCCACCTCCTTTTCTTCTATTTTTTTTTTTAAGCTTGTAAAATCTTTTATTATATCTATTACATCCGAGCTCTCCTTTCTTATCTCCTTTAATTTTTCTTTCATGTACCTACCTCATTTTACTCTATATTTCATCCATCTTATGCAGCTGGCTCGCCATTGTTATACTCATTCTTTTTATTGGCGGTTGTAATGTCTTTACTTGTACAGTGGAGTATCTCAGAACGAACGTAATTGGTACATTTTATAATATACATTCAAATATATAGAACGAGGTTCGTGACGATTTGAAATATTTCATAAATGTTTAAAAGAATTTTTCGAACAAAAGTTCTATAATTTCCAGAAGCTTTGTTTTCTTAATTTACTTTTTTATCGGGATATCATCTTCGATTTTTTAAATGAAATGTCTAATATTTCTTTGGAATTTTGATAAAGCATGAAATTTTTTATAAAGCAGTGTCCAAAATTAATATTTATTAAGATATCAAAATCAGTTTTACATTCGACGACCTAAAATATTTTTCTGAAAGAACCCTAATTTTTTCAATCTTATATTTTATAAATAATTTTATCTTAAATGTTATATTAAAGCTTATATTTAAAACTCGAACTTCTTATATATCAGCAATGACGTATGGTTATACATTTATAATATAAAAATCTACAAAATAGTCGTGCAATCTATAGACTGATCTTTATAATTATATAATTTATTTTTTTTTTGCCGACTTCGATATATCATAAATAGGCTAAAATTCATTTCAGCACCATTTTTTTTTAACTCTGCAAAATTAGATAGCAATCAACAAATATAAACGAAATATAATGATCTTGAATGTTGGAATTAACTTAAGTGTTAACTGTTTAGAACTGTAAATAATAAATATAACAAAATATTGCACAAATATTTGACAAGTTTTGTTAAAAAAAATACTACTTACTCAAATCAACTGTTTTAGTGTGGCAGCTTTGACTGCCACATATGTGAACGACATTTAAATTTCCACATGAATCGGTCACCTATATTATTAAGAATTTGTTCACTTACATAATTGCAAATATTTACATGAACTACTTATAACTATGAATAATAAGTATAACAATATATCGTGCAAATATTTGACAAGATTTATTAAAAATGAAAATCTACCTAATCAAATTTTCAGCTTCGTCAGTTAACGTTACTTATGCATACAAAACTTTGTTCGGCCCTATCTATTATAACACCACATATTTATATTCTTTCCACGAGTCTTTCCAACCCTTCGTTAAACGTATTTCGCTATATCGCCATCTTGAATACCGTGCGATCACGAAAAGCCTCGGCTGGATTTCACCGTAACAAGAAAGGACATTGTTAGGAATGCAATTATGCAAGGATCTGCGACAAGTTTTAATTTGATCCAGTTTTATACTTGCGGTGACTTTATGATCTACGCGAAAAGCTTCTTAATGATAATACGATATCTTGAGAGGATGGGACAGGCATTAACTTTACTACCCATGGGGCAAAGGATCATGAAGGCTAGGTCAAAGGTCGAAGGTAAAGGAGAAGATAGTGGGAAGTGCATATAGGTATATAAGATAACGGTAACTATGTTCCTCGTGTTCTATCGTAACTTACGAACCGCTCTGCCGCCCACTCGCTACTATTCTCTTAATTATCAAACTTTGAGAATTCTCCTAATTTCCATCCTTATCGCACGGTTTATCGAGTAACTGGAAAGAACATCGTGTATCTATGTGTTCAGTTTACCGGTCGTGAAGATCGGTCAAAGTACAGATTATGTTTTTGTGTGAAGTTTGATGATGATCGTAAGGTAAGATCAGTTAGTCGCACGATTAACTATATGAATCATTTATTGACTATATAGTCAGACTATACTTTTGTATGAAATTTAAATGAATTGCATTTGATGATGATCGTAAAGTGAGGTCAGTTAGTCGCACGATTAACTATATGATTCATTTATTAAATATATAGTCATTTATTGAATATATGAATCATTTATTTTCACTATATTAATCATTTATTTCGAAAGTGACCTATGTCCATTTACCTGCTGTTTATTATTAACTGTAGTACATGTACCACTTGATGTTAACTGTCATAAAATACATTTTGCAGTTAATTCAGACTATACGATAATTTTGAACATATGAATTTTCACAATTATTTTGATAGTTGAAATTGAATTTGAACTTAACCTAACACATTAATTCTTTGTCTTGAAAGTCAACACAGATTTCAAGAAAAGCACCTTCACAAATTTCATAATTTAAAGTAAGAAACTTGTAAACTTGATAAGTTTGTGAAACTTGGTTTGATAGTTTTAGCGTTAAAATCTTAACCTACGATTTTTCAGAGTTAACTTAATTTTTACTAGACTACGAAAACACCAGGAAAAACTTAAAATGTCAGGTATATTTGCAGAATGTAGTGAAGCTCCTGAGACGACTCGACCTGCATTTCTTCGTCTGTTTGGTTGTCCGTAGCAGGCAATTTTGGATCCTTTGACTTGAAATTTTGAGAATAGATTCGTGAGACACTCTAAATTTGCTGTATAGATTTTGGCAGCAATCCGAGGCAGAAACCTGTCGTCATCGACATTGATCGCTGTCGAATCGATAAAAAACCGTGTTTGGGTATAGTGTTCGATAATTTCTGACATATAAAATCGACTGGAACCACGTTGAAAGCTCTAGAACATATTGTTGACAAATACACTTTATCGTCATTGACGTCAGTCGTCGTTGAATCAACAATAGTATTTGATATCGTTTTCGATAGTTTCTGACACGTTTAATCGTTTCGAACAATTTTAAAATCTCGTTCTTGGTCTACCTATATGTTTACAGTGGGTTCTCTAAATTTTAAATACACATTCAAATACTGGAGGCACCTGATCTATATACCCATTAGTTTGTTATTACCGATGCTTAGATAAATCACAGTTAGAATTAAAATTGAGTCGTGATGAAAATACAAGTCCAATTTACAATATCATATTTGTACAGTGATGTAACACGATAGTATAAGACAGAGTTAATATATTTTTCGACCCATAAAAATTGTATGTCTTTAATATTATATCGATGTATGGTGCTTAATTGAAAATAAAATTAAAATGATAACTTGTAATAAATTAACTAATAATTCATTATTAACCTATTTGGAAAAATGCATTTAATGTAAACGTCTCTTTATTCCACTTATCTTACTTTTAAAAGTAAAAGCTCTTAATCATCTCGAAAATTACTGTGAAAAGCATCAAATATCTCTTTATTTCACTTATCTGACTTTTAAAAATAACAGCTCTCAATCCTCACGAATATAACTGTGAAAAGTATCAAATCTCCTTATTCCAGTTATCCTACTTGTGAAAATAAGAGTTTTTAAGCCTTAAGAAAATAACTGCGCGAAGTATTATACTTTTACAGTTCTATTCATTCTTTTAAATGATTCAGTACATCCGGAGTAAACATTTCTGAAAGTAAAGTGCACTTACATTGTTTGAAATGTAACGATTCGCAGAGAGAACCGTGTACATCGGAACAGCTGAAGGTGCTGTGTAAGCTCGTAGGGTGTATCTTCATGCATACGTTGAAGTGAGTGAGAATTTTAAAGGCATTTAAATGATGCATGCTGAGAACGAAGTTTTAAAGCGAATGATGATTGAAATATTTCAAAATATTTCACAGATATGAAACACTAAACGATTGCTGAAACATTCAATATGGAATAACTATACGCGAAATAGATACGTACAGCCGCGTAGGAAAAACTTATAAATTCGAATATTAACTTTTATTGCGCTCCAAATTAATGTCGAGTGAGATTAATATTTGATGTATATTCAAACACTATTTTCAGGAATTATTTTTTTAACTTTGTTGGAGTGGCTACAATAATACTGGATTTTTATGTGGACTGAAATACTGTTTAGTCTGAATACAAGCATTCAAAATGGTGATCGTTGAATGAATATTTATATGTGAGGTGTTTAACGATCCTGTGCTGTTTAGACGTAATTTCACCCTTTGTGTAATGTGAATTTCCTTTGAGTAAGAACAGTTGCAGAGGGAGAGATCTTCTTAGATCTTAGGATCTAATATGTAAACATACAAAATTAAGTTTCCAAATTTTCAAACTAAAAATTTTTAGATTACCAAATTCCTAAATTGCCAAATTTAAAAATTTTCATTAATCACTACACCTCTATACTTTTACATTTTCGTATTTTTATGTTTTCAAATTACCACATTATCAAATTATTAAATTATGCAATTACCAAATTGTTAAATTTTTAGATCACCAAATCTTCAAATCATCAAATATCTAAATTTTTATATTTTCTTACTCTCACATTCTCATATTGACATATTTTCACATTATTAAATTACCAAATTACCAAATTTCCATACTATCAAATTACCAAATTCCCACGTCCCCAAATTCCCACATTATCAAATTCTCAATCCCCCACATTCCCATATTCCCAAAGTCTCAATTCCCCAAAATTTCAAATTAAAAAATTTCTATTTCCCCACTTTATGAATATCGTAATTTTTACGTTTCTAAATTTCCCAGTTTCTCAGCTCTAAATTCTTCGAATTTTCAAATTTTCAAACTCTCAAATTCTATTTTCAATTCTCCGAATTTGCAAAACTACAAATCTTCAAATTTTCATATTTTTTTAATTTTCAAATTTCTGAACTCTTAAATTTTAAATTTCTAACTTCCTAAAATTTGTTAATTTGAAAGTATATAAATATACAAATTTTCCAACTAGAAATCAAGAAATAGTGAACAGTACAATAGATTCCCTGAAGCTTCCTTTTAAGACTAATAGTGACATAAATAAATCATCACCACAACTCTAATGTCTACACATACTTTAATTGAAATAAAATTGCAAACATTGAATAACAATAATCTGCTAGTAAATTAGTTTTATTTGCCAGTAACTATATCACCTTAATACAATTTGAAGTAACACAATAATTCAACATTCACCATGTTAATCTCATACTATTAATATTACGACCTTAGCACATTAATGACATCAACGACATTAATACAATCACAGTATGATCTCTAATTTCCTTGAGTACTAAATTTATAACATATTCATAATGAACGACATTCATGCAACATAAAAAATTCGATGCTATCAGATTAAAGTCATTGTACAAAGTTCAATGTTATCGCAATACAACTCCAATTTTCACGACGATAAAATCATAGCATTAAATTATCGCGTGAAAACGTACCCTAAATCAGTAGTATCTTGATTGTATCTTGACAAGAATCGTTTTACGAATAAAAATATCTTCAGTGAAACTCATTAAGTGATTCTATATGTATTACAAATTTATTTAAAAAATGAAATCTAGTTTTCGTTTCTTTTTACAAAACTCTCGAATTACTTCATAAACAGTTAATTCATAATAGATAATAAATACGCAGTATAGAAGTAAGGGACGACACAACATAAATAACATAAATAAATATTAGAATGAACTAGAAAAAGAAACAATGTTAATTAGAAAAAGATTTTTGAATAATTTTCTGTGGGTCTTTTTGTTGCCCTCTGAGTACGTCACTGTTTTTCGAATATAAATTCAGTGCAAATTCAGTGAAACTCATTAAGTGACTCTAAAAATTTATTTAAAAAATAGAGTCTAGTTTTCATTTCCTCTTCACAAAACTCTCGAGTTACTTCATTAAAAGTCAATTCATAATTAATAAATAAGTACAGAAATAATAGAAAAAACGTCATAAATAAATAAAAGAATAAATAAGAAAAAGTATCAGTTAGGAAAAGATATTTGAATAATTTTCCATGATTCCTTTTTTTGAAGGATTTCTTTATTCTCTGTGTGCGCTACTTTAAATTATTAGATTACGTGCATAAAACAGCAATAGTGGTTAATATAATCGCCACCGTTGCTTCAATTTACGAGGATTTAAACGGCAAAAAGCTCTTAAGAGCGTGCATGGTTTCACCCGAAATGAAATAATAACCAAGACCGCAATACTCCCATTTGAAAATTTACTCTTAAAACAACATCGACCGAAGCTGAAATCGTCCGGCTGGCCATTTATTTAACTGTAATCCTGTTTAACGATGGCTACACTGGATTACTGCAAATAATGGAGGTTCTTCGAATAAAAATTAGACCGCAAGCAACCGCATACCGCGACAAGTACACCCTGTATTTTCGCTGTGCAGCGAAAAGCTAAAGCAACGACGCATGCCACTAAACTCCAACGAAAAGTTCCATTGAACGAACTGCGAGATGATGCTCTCAATTTAAGAAATATATGTTTTATGGTTCTGGAGTAGCTGCACTTTGGTAAGTTAAGAAATTCCGCTGTTATTATGGAGGAAGTTTGTTTCGAAAGTTTGGACACATTTTTGTCAAAGTCGGATGTTTGAAACTGGCCGTGCGCATAACTCAATTAATTCCCAAGTAATTTGCTCGAAAATATTTGCAGCGAATTTTAGTTAGGGTATCTGTGAAATTGTTAATTAAATTTGTACGAAAAAGAATTTTATTTTTAAACGAATACGTTTCGTATGTTAAACGTCGAAACGGCCATGTACACGATGGTCGATAGTGTTTTTCTCGAATACAGTAAGGATTTCAAGAAAATGGAAGAAGAAAAAGTTGTACTATATTTTACTAGCAACACATCAATCTTTTGTGTTTGGATTATTTTTTGAGGAATGAAAGTGATCTTCACTTTACTGAAGAACATACTATAAATTTTTTAATTTTAAATAGAATTAAATTTTTTAAGATTAAATTTGAAATTGAAAAATAAGCAAACAAACAACAGAACATAAATTAACATGCGCATTAATTCTTTAGTTCGATGAGAATTTAGCACACATTTGAAGAAAATAACCTTGACAAATTGTCATAATTATAATAGGAAACTTGTGAAAACTTGTGAATGTCATTTGACCGCCTTGGTAGTTTTAGTGTTATTGCGTATTTCGATTAAAGGAGACCTTGTTTATTGTCAAAAATTTTTATGTATTATGTCCTGTTTGAAAAATGAACTTTAATTACAATTGTTTTTAATCCACTTTTCTTCTTTGGTTCACAGGTTATTCATGGTGTTCATATCGAGCCGGCACATGAAGTAAAAAAACGTAGTATCAATCAACCAGTTCGAATCCTCCTATCGTACGATGAAAGTGTCTACAGGTAAGTTAATACATTAATAATTTTATTTTAAGGGGTCAACAAAATGAAAAAAGCTCAAAATTTTCACTGAAAAGTTATCGAACTTCAAGCAGTTACAATTCTATAACAAAAGTATATAGTAGTTAACAAAACAAAATAACAAAAGTTTGTTATTTTTAAATTTTAAATCTTTCTACCCAATTTTTGGGAGCTAAAGAAATTTCTTTGTAAATTAAATCACGGTGAGTTTAAAGATTGAAACTTTTTTTGTAACACTCATCAAAATGTTAATAACTGATATCGTATCGCCATTTTATTACAATTTGAATAAAAAGTGAGTGTAATAAAGGATATATTACAGTTTTTAATTGAGTGTTGTGATAAATTGGTATTTTTTTAAATTAAGAAGTTAGAGGAATTAGGACATTTAAAAATTTGATATTGTGATTTCGAAGATTAAATGTGTAGAAGTGATGTAAGTAAATAACTTGTAAATTTTGTAATTTTTTAACTTTCAAATTTAAAAATTTTTTATATTAAACGTTTCATAACTTGAAAATTTAGAAATTTAATAATTTACAACTTCAAAATTTACAAATTTGTAAATGCAAAAAGAATATGAAAATTCCAGTTTTCAAATTGAGAAATTTTAATATTTAATACTTTGGTGACTTCAAAGCTTATGAATTTAAACGCAATATATATTTCGAATTTAATAATTTAATAATTTAATAATTTAATAATTTAATAATTTAATAATTTCATAATTTCATAATTTCATAATTTCATAATTTCATAATTTCATAATTGTAAATTTATAAATTATAGATTTTAGAAATTCCATAACTTGAAAATTTTTAAATTTTGAAGTCTAGAAATCTAGAAATTTAGAAAATATATACATGATTTTCAAATCTGAAAAGTAAGCTTTACAATTTACAAATTTTAAAATGTGGTAACTTGGAAGTAAAAGCTTCTCACGTTTGCAAATAATCTCAGTTTATAACGTTCATATTCAAAAGTGTACAATTCACAAATCTTTTCGAAAGTAGAAATATGAAAATTTCAAATTTTCAAATTAAAAACTTTACTGCCTTTACGATAGTGCAGTTATAATTAATTTAGTGCACCATATTCCAAACTGTGCTAGAAGCTTATACAGTAAAAGAGGTTAGGAATTAATAATATGACATCGAAAGTTGTTGACAGAAATTCTTATATAAAGTTATACGTGTCATAAAGAAAACATGTTTCACATAAGACGTATTTTATGGTGACTGTTGTTGCGACTAGGTAGCTTTTAAGTTCCGGACCGGAAGTTCAGCAGTTGTTAAATGCCTCGGCATCACACAATGCAAAACTTTCTCAGTACTACTTCGGAGTTTCCATGTTGTATTCATCGTGGTTGTTCTATCCTTGAGCACATTTTCACCTGTAAACAACCTTTGGACTATGTATAAATGGCCTTCTATAATTAGGGATGGCAATGTTCAATACCAAACTGCCATAACGGTAGTTACTATGGTGCACATAATAGTACTGTTCATAGTGCTATGGGATGTCAACGCCACAGTGCCATACAAAAATAGCTGACTGTAAATAGATACAACAGTTTTTTAAAAAACGTCAACAAGTTAGGCTGTAGACTCGTTACCTGTTTTATGTAACACGAGTGGAATGTTAATAATGATGTGAGTCTGAGAATACTTGGTGTGTTCGTTCCCTTCTGTTGAAACTGGAATTTACTAAGGTCGAAGAAGTTATTGATTGACTTATGAAGTGCACTTGCTATGCAATTTTTTCATCCCCGATTCCATGATTGTTTCCATAATGATTTCATGTGTTTGATATCCAAAGAGGTGTTGCATAGAGGTTGGTTATTCGATCGTAGTGTCGCTGCAGTCTTCGCTTTGAGGTCGGCCATGACGTTCCCATGAATGTCCATATGGGTGGAAACGCTTAATTCTCTTGCCCTATTTATCTAATTTATCATACAGTTCTTGTATTACTGCGTGTATTTCTATAATCTGCTTCAATTTTTGAGTTAAAAGAGTTTATCAGACTCTCAGGTTCTCTATGACAAGTATTCAAAGAGTTATGACATTTTTCCGCAGTTACTGTCATTATTACTATTGTCCTGATCCAAAGAATAAATGTAAAGATTATGAAAATATGAAGATTAAAATTAAGATAGTGCAAGCAATTTTATTTGGTAGTATAAATTAATTTTGTTGAATTTATAATTCAGAACGGATGACATTAGCCCCTTTTGATTCGTCCCTGGTTTTGTAATACAATAATTTAAAAACGTCTTGATACAATTAAATAATTACCTCTTACTATAAATTTGATGCACTTTGTATTTATTATTTATTAAATAAGTAATGATTGCTTCTAAATAATAATTTGTTGTAACTTCTAAGAAATAATTTGTTATTACTTATAAGAAATAATTTATTATTACCTCTAGTAATTTGTTATCACTTCTGAAAATAATTTGTTATTATTTCCGCTATGCTTAACAAAACAGTACGGAATATATTGCAAGATTTCCTAATAACAAGGATTCTATTAACAAGATTTCTTAATAACATTTCCTAAATTGTTTCTTATTTGCACTTTCCCTTTGGATTTTCCGTTCTCAACAGTGAAGATGCTGGTAAATACGTGAAGTACACTAACAGTGATAATTACATCGTACCAAACTCGAAGTTCAAGTTTCATAAAAGAGAGTGCAGTTCATTAAACCTGGCAGTTGTTAAAATTTAACTTTCTCGATTGTCGGAAATGAGCTCGTCTAATGAAGAAACAAAACAGCAATTCCAAGATCTCTAAATAGAAGTTTTCGGTTACTGGAACACGGTTAAACTTTTTAGTTACCGAACTAGGACTTCTCGGATGTTAAAAGTATTCTTGAATCTTCAATCGAGCTTGCAGTTCTGGAGTCTCCTTGTGTGAGGACAGCTTTTTTGGTACTCGAAAAAGATGTAGTATCCTAGATATTTATGGTACAATCTGGAGCAAGGACTTCCTTATGAATCTTTAATGATAATTTTATAGATTTGAAAATTCTGGATTTAGGAAGCTTTACTTTCAGGGATACAGAAATAGATATAATTATTGAAAACTACAGTAAAATATTTTCAACGTGTATTTATATACTTCGGATCAATATCTGCTTACTCAACAGTCAACTTGATTGTATTATAATTTCATCCAACGAAAAATATATTTTATCAAATTTCTTATTAATTACATCGAACAAAATTGGTAAAAATTGAAAGTTATAAAATATAACTGCACTGTTCTCTATGTTCTCAAAATACAATTTAAAGACAAATGTATGTTTGTGAAATAAATTCTTCATGATATCATTCTATGAAGATAATGTACTTGTTAAATAAGAAATATTGAATTTGTGTTTGTGACTATATTATAATGCAGTCATGTTTATGATTAGATTAAAAACATGTATTAATTATTAAATGATCTAATCTACTAACTCCTATCCTAACTCAATTCTGACATATTCCAAATTTAACTCGTATTTTTATTCTAATTCTAACCTAATCCAAAATGGACTCGAATTTTAACATAAACCTAATATAACTCGAATCTACCCCTAATCTATGATCAACTCAAACATAACTAATCCTAACCTTAAACCTATCCCAATCTATTCCTAGAAAAGGCTAAACCTAAGAATTGAGATGAAAGTAATTTTTTTATTTATATTAACAAATATATTATTGAAAGCTGCAACGTAAAAATTATTTGATTTCATTTTAATGAATAAAAAAAAGCTTTCTCATAAATGCAATACAATATTATGTACTTTATTTTCCATATCGTGATCAGCGATACAAACCATTCGCATTAAAATAAATATTCTGGTTACGAGTGATAATCCAATTTTTATAAATTGATGTAAATATTTCCACTTCGCCGCAGGAAGCGTTATCACGTATATTCCCCGAAATTGCA
Organism: Megachile ligniseca; assembly: GCA_945859555.1. Taxonomy (NCBI): domain Eukaryota; kingdom Metazoa; phylum Arthropoda; class Insecta; order Hymenoptera; family Megachilidae; genus Megachile; species Megachile ligniseca. Next base: position 2,446,614 of record OX243785.1, read on the forward strand.
AAACGTGTCATAATTTTATCGCAGTACGTATAATCTCTGGCGATTAAGAGTTCCCATTTTGTTAAAATATCGGGAAAACCATACTTTTCCCGATTTGTGCGAATACGGTTCAAGTTAATTCGAAAAATGCACCCAACTCTCCATAAATTATAACCGTACTAAATTGTCGTTTCTGCAACCCAGAAACTGTCGCCAGTAATTAATCGTATTTTCCTCGTTACCAATAATTAATCCGGTGTTACTTGTGGCCCGGAGAATGAAAATAAAAAAATGGTAGAAAATTAACCGATAAAGCCGAATCTATCGATATGGCCGGTATTTGACTATTCAATGTTCCCTCCTGGGAAATCCGCGATAGTAGCCAATCAGATAGAAAGCGTTAAAATTTTCGTCGACAAGAGTCAAAAACTTGGGCATACGCCAGATAAATCACACTGTTTGTATGTAATGGGGTCGCTTCGTGATTGACGTAGCCTTATTCAATTTGCGATTCACCCGTGACCGTCGACGATATTTGAAGAAGGTCTGCTCCGTACCAATGGATCTACGCCAAATGTTTGTATCTGTTCAAGATGGACTGGAATATTGAATAATGTAGAGAATCGAAAATAGTATGCGATCTGTAAATCGGATCAATATGGAAAGAGAACGGCGCTATTGTATAATTAATATCATGGTTAAATCTCTTGGCACATCATTCTTTTTACTTTCTTTGCATAATCTGATAGCGTTGTAACGAGGAATTGTAAAGTATGTATTTATAGTAACTCCATTTGATAGTAACAGCTTGAACAATATTAAAAAATGAATACAAACAATTGACAAACAAGTTATGTACACAACGGAAAAATTATGTACATTCTTTTAAGAAAGAAATTATAGGTGCAACAGTAACCTGAAAGTTGTTATTTTTTCCAAAATTCATTTAGCTTCTCTTGCATAATTTAATAGTACTCAATAAATATAGATGAAATGTGGTCTGAAAAATGGGAATCCACCGGTTCAAAAGTTATGTAAAAGTTGTTAAAATCTAGTAGTTTTATAGTAGTGCACAGATTACTTTCATGTGGTAACTAGATGAATTTTATTATTTAGTAAAACACATATTGTGTTCGGATCCATTAACAATGCCATTAATTTCAGCGACAGAATTGTCGCCATAAATATTCGCACAGTCGAAATGCAAATTTGTTGTCGTGAAAACATCCTCGTCCTGTCATCCACTCTTTTGCAGCACGCCAGTACGATTCCATTTTGTGAGTATGAGTACCATCGCTAGCATTTATTCAATTTTGTTTAGTTAAAGTTTCATCGAAATTTGGCCGCAATTTGACTCAGATTCAAAATAAATTATACTTGCCTACAAACTCTTTACTGTGATTAACACTCTTATGTATATTGCCTTCTGCATCGGGTTCTGTGTAACTTTTAAAACAGGCCGTGTGAATCTCACTACTGACATTAACGTGTTCCTCTGCAACTGGTAGTATAGTGAACGTGTCACGATTCCCGATTGCAATCATACGACAGTTACTTGAGTTGGTGTCGACCATCACGAACACTATAACCGTCTACTTTTCACACGATTGTACTTGCAATTTACAATCTTTTTTAAAATATCGGAATTTAAAAATGGTATTAAAATTGGGAATTTATTCGATATTGGGATATTGGTAAATTGTGAGTATTTGTAAATTTGAGAACTTGAGAATTTGAAACTGAGAGTTTGAAAGGTTGAAAGATTGAGAATTTGACAGTTTGACAGTTTAACAACTTGACCATTTGATAATTTGACAACTTGACAACTTGACAACTTGACAACTTGACAACTTGCCAACTTGCCAACTTGACAATTTAACAATTTAACAATTTGACAATTTGACAAATAGACAATTTGATAATTTGATAAATAGACAATTTGACAGTTTGATAATTTCACGATTTGATACTTTAAAAACTTAACTTGACAACTTGACAATTTGACAACTTGACAATTGAACAATGTGACAATTTACGAATTTGTGCTGCTTGAGAATTTGAAGAATTGCAATTTTTGTATGTTTTAATATTTAAACATCTAAAATTTAATTTAAAAAAATTTGAAAATTTATGAATTAACAATTTCTAATGTCAAAAATTCAGGAACTGTAAAATTTATAAATGTGGGACTTGAAAATTTGAATGTCTCGAAAACTTGAACAAATTTCCGAATTGTCAAATGTTTAGATTTGTAAAAATAAATAATTCGAGAATTTTATCCAAATTTCAGATTTGAGAAATTTTTAAATTCTGAGAATTTAGATATTTAAAAATCAGGAAATTAGAACTTTTGAAAATTTATAAATTTAAGATATAAATGTATAAATCTGGAGATTTCGGAGATTCTCAAATTTTTAAATATTACCTAAAACACCTTAACTTTTTAAAAGGATAAATCCTGAAAATGTTTTAAACTTGTTCATATATTTATAATTTTTAAAGAATTTCTCAAAAATGATAATCCCTACCGAATTCTTGTTTAAACAATATTAAAAGTTCATTCAATATTCTACAATTTCTGTATATATATTTTCTTTGTACTCTCCACCAGTTTTGAAATAACAGCGTTTAAATACCGAAAAGTTACTATTACGTGTACGGATAATCCCTCGCTAATTTGCATGCCACGATGACAAATTTCTCATAAAGATAGTGAGTTATTTAATTTAACGCGGAATTAATTTCGCTGAGAACAACATGAGAGGAAAACTATGCAACACTTTACGCAATGTCATTGCGTTCTAATTACATCATTCTTAATTACTGTTTGTATTAATAGCCATGAAAACAATCGCGTTAATGCATCTTTTCCAGCTTAATGTACTGTCTTCAGCTAACAGCAACGATAATTTTATACAATTTGCAATGCAAACTGCTTTTGTTCCCGAGTTTTTGTTAAATATAGATCGCAATCGGCCATTAACTTAACTATTCTCTCTGTTGCATTAATTGGCACCTTTAATTTTCTATTTAAAATCCCTGTTCGTACGCTTTTGTTCCGACCATGTCGTAAGGTTTTCGTTTAAAAATTCCGTACTTATATTAAATTTCTTAAAACATGGTTTCGTTTCTGCAGTAATGAAATATTCAACATTTTTCAGTTATTACGTGAACGCCATGATTCAGTAATATGAATCATTTAATGCGTTTCTCACTGTAATTATTTATGTTATCGTCGTCGTTTCAAGAGCTATTATATAGTTTTTAGAATTAACCTTTTAGACAAGACTGAACTTTACGATGCTTTTCTATATGACAGAATTCGATGCGTAAACAGCACTACAATGTGTGACAATACTGTTCTCTTAACGAGTACATTAGAATTAAGTTTTTGATGCTTAAATTATAATTTTTCCCAAAGATATGTTACATATACTTTAACTTTGATAATTTACTTTTTTAGAAAATTCACAAAATATGTAATTTCCAAATGTTTCCAATATCGTGTATTAGTGCAAAGAGGTGCTCCCATGGTGCCTAAACTACTTGGTACCTTTTATTTACATGCAATGTACTTTTGTGGGATTTGTTAATACTCTTATAAAACGTGGTGAAGGCAAAAAAAGTGCGAATCAAAACATATGAAAACGATCATTCAATTGAAACGGTGAGCGAGTGAGGCAGTAGAGTGAGCCATTATAGTGGCGCTATGTAATCTACGACATTCGCGAAAGCCACTATAGTGGACCGTCGTGCCTAAGAGATTAAATGAGATTTTTTAGAAAAATAAAAATATAGCTAGTTATTTGAAATTACGTGGACATTATCATTATTAGAATTTTTAGGATTTCTTTTTATGACTGTAAGATCAGGCAAGATCAATGTTCTTGGAAATTTGAATATTTTAGTATTGGTGTAATTGGAAATTTCAGAATTTGAGTATTTGAGTATTTTTAAATTTGTATAATATACAATGTAGAAAGTTGGACAACATAGAAAAGTGAAAAATTGGAAAATTAATAATTTAATGTTTGAAAATTTTGTAATTTGGAGATTGAGATTTGAAATTTTAAGATTATGGACAATTAGGAATTTAACAATTAGGGATTTGGGAGTTTGAAAATTGTAATTTTTTCGTACTTTCAAATCCTTAAATTTCAACCTTCCAAAATTCCAAAATCCTCATTTTCAATTTCCCAGATTTCACTTTGTTAAATTTCAAAAATTCCAGATTCCCAAATTCTCAAATTCCAACCTTCTATAATTAAAAAATCCTTACATTCTCACTTTGTTAAATTTAAAAAATTCCAGATTCCCAAATTCTCACATTCCAATCTTCCCTAATTCCCAAATCCTTACATTTTTACCTTCTTAAATTCTCAAAGTCCACATTCCCAAATTTCCTGATGCCTACATTCTCAAACTCCCAAATATGCTAAATTTCTGAATTTGAAAAGTTCTACAATTTCTAAATTATCATATTTGCTCCTAAGCGTATATTCTGCATAATAATTATTTAGAAAATCAAGCACTTTCTCAAACTGTCCGTTTCTTCCACGGATTATGTTTGTTCATCATTCAGTCAAACGTTAATATTGCCCGAAAATGAGTTGTATACAGTTAGAGTGCACTTTTATGAGAGAGGTCTACCAATTTATTATTTTCCGCTTTAGAAGCAATGTCTACTACGGAGAAGTGCTTAACCACCCTTGAGATACGAAAAGAGGGTGGCGTGCACTTTCGCCATTCACGAACTTTTATGTTAATATCGGCTCGGTCGGTGCTGGGTCTTCAGTGTAAATTGCATGTAATGGAATTTTCTGCTGAAGCGTAACAACCAAGTAATCTTTGATTGTATCTGACCTGATAACTCGGAAAGCGTACTGTTTTTACTCCTGTATCTGTAATTGCAATTAGGAATTATAGTAGATGGCTAGATTACTATACTCAAATAACAAGTTCTTTATTTCATATATTTAACCGATGGATAGAACAGATGTTTTTGTTGTAATGATATAATATATTATTATTAGAAAATACAGTTATTTAATATTTTGTCATTCTACACTTTTTATTTAGAATCCTGAATACATAAAAACTGTTATGTCATTTAACACTAGTTTACTAGTTTCCTTATTTTAAATTACAAAAATTATTAAGATGCTTTTGTAGAAATTTATAAATTACTCAAGGCTTCGTCCCTTATTTATTTATTATTCTACTTTATTCTTAATCTAAAAACAACTACTCATTGTACGTTTCTAAACCTAGTATTAAATTGAAGTCACGTTTTAGTCAAACCACTAATGTAGGCTTGAAATATGAAATACTTAACATATACTTATATCCACATCCATCTTTTATTTTGGAATATATAAAGTGTATAGAATATGTCTAGTATGTAGAATGTGTCAAGTATGTAGAACATATCAAGTATGTAGAATATGTCAAGTATGTAGAACATATCAAGTATATAGAACACATCAAGTATATAGAACATATCAAGTATATAGAACATATCAAGTATATATAATATGTCAAGTATATAGAATATATCAAGTGTCAATGTATCAGGTATATAGAGTATATCAAATATCTAACACATATCAAGTACGAAAAAGATTGTTAAGCAAATTAAAGTCGCGTCAGTCGCACATTTTTAAAAAGAAATCTCTCGAGTATAATAATTTGGCCACCCACTGTAAATAGCAATCCAACGAAACGTACTGGACGTTATTGCTGCTGGCATAGTCGTTTATAAAATATTACAGTTTCTGACTCTTTTTCAAAGGTAGATAGGTTTAAGCGATGTGGGTATGCGGACACGATTTCCACTCGTTTCAGCATCAAAGGTTCTCTCTAATTGGCCGTTTACATTTGCGCGTGTAAATTTTACATTGGCCATCGTTACTCTCGTCCTTTGCCACCTCGTTGCCTCCTCCCTAGCGTTCGTTCTGGTCAATGTTTGCACTGACGTAACGATATGCTACAACCATACGGGCTGGGCCTAAATGCCCCCGAGCGGAATACCATAAATTCACTGGCAATATTCTGTGATCGTAAATTAACCATAATATTCGCGTGTGCTTATCGGTACTGTTAATTATATCCCAGACGCTTCCCGATGTTCGCCACTCGTTTCGTATCACGTACAGGGTGTCCCGAAATTCTTAGTTTCAATTTAGTTAACCAGTAGCTCTACAAACCGGCTGTCTCACGCGAGTTAGAAAATGTATTTAAAATTTAGGCTACCTACTGTGGGCGTGTGGGTAGAACATGAATGAGATTTTAAAGTCGTTCCGAATGATTAAACGTGTCTGAAACTATCGAACACGATTATTATTGATTTCACGACTGACGTTAATGATGACGAAGTATTGTCGTCAACGATGAGTTATAGAGCTTTTAACATGGTTGCAGTCGCTTCTATGTGTCAGCAATTATCGATAACAATACCAAGACTCAGTTTTGTCTCGATTCGACGACGATCGATTTCGATGACGACAAGTTCTTGTCGACAAGTTCTTGCTGACAAAAGCAAATTTAGGGTGTTTCAAAATTTCAAGTCAAAAGATCCAAAATTGCGTCATGAAACGTGGTGCAGATAACAAACAGGCAAACGAACAAATGCAGATTGAGTTGTCCCAAGAGCACCATTACACTCTGCAATTATACCTGTAAACAACTCTTTAATATGTACAAAAAATTGTGACTGACAGATATGAACATAAACCTTAAAGGTATTACCTTCTTGTCTAATTCATGTTCTTATTTTATTCAATTTATATTTCTGCTTACGTTACACAAATATTATTTGTCATAGACTATCGCTGGGTCTTATCTACAATCTCAAAGATTTTTGAACGTCTTATAGAACACTGACACTTCTTCCTCGACATTATATTACCTTTTATATAAAGAGATTTAACCCGTAAATAAATTTTGATGAGTTTGAATAAAAAAAGAGTTTGTCGTCCAAGGTTTCTAGGCAGTTAAATTAGAAAAGATAATATTTTTAGAGAGTCAATGACATTATTTACAACTGTAAAAGCAATTATAATATTGGACATCAAATTTTATTCGATTGCGTAAAATTGGGTTTTAAGATCGAATATTAATTAGGACACACTGTAGACTCATGCGGTAAATGTAAAATGGAGAAATATGTGTTGTACGCCTCTTATCATGTTAATATATTCATCATGATGCAGAGTCCAGATTAGCAAGCCATAATTTATACATAAGTGAGGACGGCGTAAAGAAGAATAAAGCCACGAACGGTTTTAACGCTATGTGATGTTTTAGAAACTCTTATGATAAGATCAATATTTTGCATTACCGATAAATATTTAATGAGAATTTGAGAAATTGAAAATTTGAGAATTGGAGAATTTGAGACTGGGAATTTGAGATTTTGAGATTTTGAAAATTTGAGAATTTGAAAGTTTAAGGATTTGTGGGTTCTAGAAGTGAGAAATTAAAAAATTTGGAAATATGGGAATATGATAATACGATAATTCGACAACTTAAAAATTTAGAGATATGCGAATTTGGAAACTTGAGAATTTAGGACTTTGAAAATTAACATTGATTTCGTCAAAAATCTTCAGTAAAATTCTGAACAAAATAATTCAAAATATTATATTTAATGTTGAACAACTTTGCTGTTACTGCTTATATTCAATCACTTTACTAATTCTTACTTCAACAAAATTAGTTATATTACTCTCAATTCTTGAGCTCATATCTCTAACACAACATGACATCTATAAGTCTTATTCTTCCTAATGTTTGTAAAATACTGCACTAGATGTTTAAAGCGTATTATTTATACTTGCAAAAAATTCCGTCAAACTATTGTACAATAATATAATTAATAATTTACTAGCTAACTTTGTTAACTTATAAATTGTTAAGGATTACAAATCAGAATTGCTATATTTCAGAAGAAAGCGTAGAAGTATTTTTAAAATTGAATATGACGATGTTCGTATCTGAATATGAATTCGTATTTCCAGAACGAAATTTCTCTTATTCAAGTCAAATTATACGGGAATGAGGCAGAGATTGGTAGAAATTGTGCTACTTTTCTAACTACTCGTAACTCTCTGCTACCCCTTGAAAACGACTTCGACGTCTTTCGTGCCACTAATGAATGGAACTTTCATATTGCTTTTTTAAGCAATATTTACCCACTCTTAAACTTCTTAATGAGTTACATTGATCACTTTATCCCGTAGTCAAGACTTTAACTATCGAGGCATTTCTCGAGGGAATGAAAGTTAATAAAATATGAAATGTAGCGTAACGATATTCAAAAGGAATTTTCCATTACAAGTTTCAACAACTTTTCGTGCCAATATTGAGCGGTATGACATCAAATTAATTAAATATCATGCAATATAGTCATTATCGTCTAACTTTCTTTTGAACGCAATATAAGAAATTACGTTACCGAATGAAATGTATCGAAACGATAAAAATTAATCAAAATATAGTATAGTGACAATTGAGATATAATAATACAATATTTGTAATAATTGTAGAAACAATTTTCCATAAAAATTTTAATTTCCATAGTGAATGTGAATGCAAAATTTAAAAAACAACTGTATTTGTTTTATAGAAAGCAAAAAAACTATTTTTAATAACCTATTTTATTAGATATATAATCTAAAAAACAAATGTATTACAAATCTCTAACATAACAATAATATACACAAATGGATTATACTATAAATGACAATGTACTATAAAATATAGTATAAAATGAAGTTAGAGTAAAATTAGTAAATAACATAAAAATAGTATACGTAAATAGGTTAGGTTAGACGTAAAATTTGGAAAGCAGCGTACGTAAACATAAGTAAACATACAGAACACGTCAGCATACGAAACATATGTACACATACGTAAACATACGTAAATTATAATTTTCTACAGTATACGCCAGTAGGTGTAGTATTAAAGTGCTCATAAATAGGTCACTAAAACCTGAAATACTGTTAATTTCTTTATTTATTGTAAAATAAAAAATGTTTCGAAAACTCTTTCACATCACTATAAGTATATTAAAAGTCTTATAATTTTTCAAAAACGTCAACTTTCCTGTTTGAACAATTTTTTAAATCAATATAAAAAAGTATAGTTTAAAAAGAACAATTCCTGCACTGATTATTTACTGCAAATGAGTAGTAAATTAAAATTGTATTTTAATCGGGAGAATATTTCTTGTATTTCCTATATTTCGAAGTAAATGTTCACTGTACGCCGGTAGATCTAAATAATAAACGAAAATCTCGACTATCTCTTATTTATTAGCTTCATAACAGACCAATCTAATGCTATTATGAATTTTATATTTTTAGTATAATATAAAATTATATGTATGATTTTATACGGTAGTGGTTTACATATAAAAAACTACCACGTTCCCACGAACTTCATAAAATTGCATTCGATCAACAGTTTATTGTCAGAAGCAGTAAATCACCGGGGGTGAAAAAGCACTTTTACGTCGCTTAAATAAAAGTGCGATTACAAACATAAAGTCAAAGTATAATCGTAAAATTGTATCACATTCCACGCAAGATGGGTGCGCAACAAGAGAGTTTTTGCCTCGTCTCTAGTGTCTTGGGTCCCAAGGAGGGATTTTCTCCGAGCTGGACTTAACCTGGTCTGATTCCCCTAGGGGCCAACACTCGAGCTGGATTCTCCTGAAAAGTTCCCGCACGGTGTTCAGAGAGCGGACAAAGGTCGAGAAAAAAGAAACGGAAAATGAAAAAGAAAGAAAGTCGTTTCATCTCGGTATCGTCTGTCTGTTAGACTCTTCAATAGAGCCTTCACAAATGAACCGTTCACAGGTTAAAGTAGCTTTTCGAATTTATTTTACGTTTTACTGGCAAACCACTTCATTCGTATTTCTCTTTTTATGTTATGTACAATAGCTTTTATTATTTGATAATTCCTACATGCGGATATGCATTTATGATTTATTAAGGTCTACAGAATAAGCATAAATTGTGCAATCTATAATCTGAGGATGTTATACTTCCCAAAATTATTGTTACTGTTATTTATACTTTGCAAAGTTGGTATGCTATAAACACATAAATATACACAGTATAATAATTATCAAATAATAAATTTTTTTATTGTAATTGAATAATAAGTAAGTACTTTTATTTATTTCAGTGGCCAATGCAATTAATTTCGTACTTAAAATTAAATTGTTACAATACTGCTTTCTAATGTACATATCATGATGTATGTACTAATTTTAAAGCTTTGAAACTTGGATATTTTAGGAGATCAGAATGTTAGGAACATTGGAAATCTGAGATTTTTAGACTTCGGAATCTTAGAATTTTGAAACTCATATTTTAGAAGTTTTGTGTTTTAAATTTTAGATGTTCAGGTTTTTGAAATTTTTGGACTATGAAAGTTTGAAACTTTGGAACTTTGGGATTTTTGTATTTTTAAATTTTAGAGGTTCAGGATCTTAAAATACTTTAACTGTGAAAGTTTGAAACTTTAGAACTTTGAATTATGGGATTGTGAGATTTTAAAACTTTGATACTTCGAGAATTTACGACTTTGAACGTGAGGACTAGAACTGTGGCACTTCAGAATTTTAGAACTTTCAGATTTTAGAATTTAAACAAATTTGTTCTTTGGAATTTTGAAACCTAGAAACGTTGAGACTTTTAAATTATTTAATTTTGGAACTTTTGCACTTTGAAATTCCGAGATTTCAAGACTTCGAAATGAAGATTAGTACTTCGAAAAGTATGACTCATTATTTTTTCAGAATAATTCATAATAATTCAAGTGTCTCGTATGAGTACCAACTTGACGCTTCACTTTTTATCGATATATCACAATCAAGAACACAGGATACTTGAAATTTTTAATAATATTCTCAAACTACAATTACCACAGAATTACTTTATTCGTTTTCTTAAAACTCACAAAATACGGAAAAATAAATTACACTTCAATATGTGCATGCTAAACTATTTCTTACGATCAAATCGAAAATTATGTATTAAAAGAATAAACGACAATAGACAGTGATGGTTGTTATGGAAGGATGTTACAGTATTCATGATATTTCATTTCTAATCATTGTCGAAGATGTGGGTATTGTATACAAATCAAAATTTTAGTATCTCATATTTCTACCTTACTTTATATTCGTACCTTCTCCACTGTATCTCTCAAAAAGGACAAGTAGTACATTTAAATTCACGAGGTCGATGAAAACCTGTTCCATAAGATGAAGAAAACCCCACATTCCGTGTCGGTAAGTTAATAGTTAAGTTATTCCAGAGATTTGCAAAGAAATACCATAGCATGCTATCCTGTAAAATACTTATAGTGTACTGTAAATATACGTATATTTATACATATGTGCAAGTATAAGTCTGCTATTAGTTTGTAACATGAATTCGTTCAATTTCCATAACTATCATTTTTCTCTTCTAACGTAAGAATTGATTGTTTCTTTCACTATTAGAAAATACAACTATGATAATGATAAAATCATCAGTATTTAATTAAAAACCTAGCACTGCTATTTATCACAACTCCTATTAAATAACGAAAATATGCATTAACCAAACTGTATAGTACAACTCGACATGTATGGATTTTAAAAGAAAATAAATGGAGTCATATCGCAGTTCATAAGGAACTATATGTCAAAAAACGCGTTTAATTTTCACCAGCAAATTCGTTTCTAAAGAAAATATGTGTTGCAATGTCGCTCTATATTGCTAATGAAAGCGAATTCTGTATTTTCGAATAAAATAAACGTAAAACAAAACATCAGAGACCTCGTTAACACAATTTCTAAATGTAAGCGAATATCAATACAGGTCGCTGTGTGTAGAAGGTTCAAAAATCGTGTTCGACATCTGCGCTACATCATAAATCCATCAGAAATTTTGGCTTAACAGAAATTTCGCATTAAATAGCGAGTACCTTGGTAATTATCGAGTTTCCCAGTTCGTGTACGTAGATCAATATTTCTCTTTCAGTTTCATTACGTTTATATCACGAACAAAATTTTATTTCTACAATTCAGTGTCAGCTGTCGCGTCACGTTTACAGCTTACATGCGAAAGCGCAATTCTCAGCGAAATCCCTCCGGAGACCTACTTTTCCATTTCTCTGCGTAGCCTGCGGCATTATAAAAGCATCTAGCATTAAAAGCTCTACGAGTCTATATTTTGCTGCTTCTGTTATCAAATGACTGAAAGGTAGTCGGCAAAAATGTGGCAGTTGGATAAATAATCGCCTTTATGTAAAGTACATTATATAAGCAATAACAAAATAATATAACGGTGTCATTGCTCAGAAAAAATACGAAGTTTAAAGTAAAATAAAGTAATTACTTTTTTATAATCGCTGCAACAAGATTTTTTAATAAAAAATAAATCATGCAAATTCCTGTTAATCATTTTCTAACTCTATTACCAATAAAATGAATTGTAGTATTAAAATTAAAATTGTAGTATTAATATCACATTTAAGGAACTGCGAATGCAGCTTGTATATCTACATATTTTCATTATCCCTTGGGCTTGGAATCTGATGTTTTATCTTAAGGCATTTTTCACTTCCTTTATATAAAATTTTCTTCGTTATTACACTTTGTATTATATCAGTCTTAATTATATTTTCTTCGAGGATCCTTTCTTCCAGGAGTTCATTAAAACTACTATAAAAGGAGCACATAATTTATATGAACGTAATAAATATTCTGCAAGTTAATTCAATCTTCTTCATTTTTTATAATAATATTTGTATTAATAAATAGATAACAATAAAGCTAGTAAATATGTGTCATTACGAAATACATTGATTAATCATTATAGTCTTACATTTACATACTCATAAATTTCTATGAAAATTCAAACAAATAACTTATATGTTACGATAATTAAAACAACATATATTTTAACACGAATTTCTTTTTTCAACAAGTAAACAAAATATTGAAAGTAGAAATCTAAGAATACCTCAAGATCTAAATTTAAGAAAAATTTGATATATTAAGTTTAATCGATTTGATGTATTAAACTACTTGATGTATTAAACTAATGTCTATACTGATTAATTCAAATACTTGAATTTATTACATAAAAGGGTAGAATCTTTCATGGTACGCCATCTAGGTTAATTTCTTCGCATATTTTTTCAAAACATTCATCTTCGTCACAGTTTCTATACCTCATAGAGGGAGCCATTTATCCTAACCTCTAAGTATGAATATAACATAATTTCAAACTACAAAAAACTCATAAGCAAATTACTCTGACTATAAAATTATACTTATAATACAGTTCCCATATTCGAGGAATGGTTTATGAATTTGAATCACTTTCTACATAAGAAACTATTAATCAAAGAATATCTTTTAAATTATACATTGACAATTTTTGTTCAATATCGTAAACAAAAGTCCTCTTCAAATTTATTTAACATTATTTGTAAGTTAGTTGCTATTACTTCTCGAGTTTCCGCCATGTTGATGTTTTGCTTGTCTTCCGAACGTTTCGTAAACACTGCAGTTTACTTCTTCAGGGTTGACCTCAATCTGCCGGACCCTGTCCCAGTTGTTTATAAAGCTCAATGCGAAGCTTTTTTGTGTAGCTATTAATGTTTAAGTAACCGAGGGAATGGAATGCCAAATCAGGTTAATGTCGTATCCATTGTTCGTACCGACGTTGCTGGGATGCTTCCATATTTCATCAACGTTGGCCTGATAATTGTGGTTTTATCGAATGGGCGTATCCAATTTCCATGTAATATTCTGTTAGATCCGACTGCGTGACGTATTTTGACCTAACTGTTTATCTACTTGTGTATTCTTTCAATCTTCGACTAATTATCTTTCATATTTTACCTACTTGTATGTTAGGGTGGTCATTCTTCCACGATTGTTGATTATCATTATGTAATCGAAAATATAGTATATAATTATTAAAATTTTCAGATACAGTTACTCTTGTTAGTATTTGAATACTGAAACCCTTCTGTATTCGTTATATTACTTCTGTATCTATGGTACACAGGAAGCGATGATTTATATCATACGGCATATTTTACAATACCATAAATTTATTATAGAGTGAAAATATAAAAATTTCCTTTTCAATTATAACCTTTCAATGTGTAACTAATTTTAAACAGCCTATCACATTTTCACGTCACATTAATATTTGGACATTTTATGAAAAATAGAAAATTTATATGCAAAATAAGTAATGTAATATGTATATTAATCCCTCTTAAAATAACAAACGCCTGTCTGAATAACCCTTGACAATTACACTTCATCAGAGTAAGATACTTGGCATACTAGGACAGTTAAGACCTCAGCCACTAAAAATGTTTCTTAGAAAGAACCTATTCATTATTTTACCTCGAAAAAAATTATAAATAATTTTTGAAAGATATTTCACAGCGAATTTCAGTAAAATTAAACGGTGGATATAAAAAAAATTTCGAAAATGTGAAAAAATTGGAAGTGGTTTTCACAAAAAAATTCAAAATTTTGTCCGATTTTAATATAAAGAGTTAAAATTTTAGCTGAACACTCTTGAGATATAACAGTTTGAAGAAAAAGACAGTAAAAGTACCAGAATTTCAAAAAAGGTACTTATTCAGATTTTCAGAATATAAAGTGGCTAAAATTGAAACTAAATTGGCTGGGGTCGTTTCATACCCCAGTGTGAGCGTTAAGGATTAATATGAGTGCCTGCACATGTTATCCAGTATTATAATATTCACTTGAAATAATTCTTATACCTTATATAAGTAAAGATTTTTTCACCGCAGATACTCAAAGCTAGAAAAAATAGTGTAAGAGGAACAAGACTATCAAACATCGTTCTAAACATTTATCGGTCGTTGAGTTAATACCACGGTAAATTTAAATGTTTAGTAGCTTAATAGGGGGTGTACGAATTTTTCTATATAATATTTGAATTATTGAGGTAAAAAGGTTTAATAAAATATGGACGTTCGTACGAATAAATTATTCTTAACTCTTATTAAATCCCGTTAGCAATGGTGCTTAGTGGTACGATCGCCTACGGCCAGAACTGAGCTCCGTTAATTATCGTAATTGCAATAATTAATCTGACTCATTTCCAACTGTTTTTGATTAATTCCGCACTCTCATATACAGTCGTTTGTTCCATCTGGTGCTCTCGATTGCGTTTTTAAAACTTACCAACTGAAAACGAAGTAAATTGCGCTGCATTGCGCCAAAATATTATGCAACCTTTGAGGGACAGTATCAGCGATAAATATATCTTAATTTATTATGTCAACAGGAAAAATATCTTAATTTATTCTGTCAGAGATCTTAGTTTATTTTATGGACAGTAAAAAGTTCCTCTTCCAAGCAGTTATTTTAAGATTAAGATATAAAAATTCTTGCAGAATTTCGGTTCTTTGAGCTCTTACTCGTTTTTATCTATTATGCATTACATAAAGAGCAGTACTTTTCTATTTTTCCGGTGTTGCTACAATTAAATAGTCTGGGTACACTGCTGCATATTAAAAGCTTGATTTTTATACACGGATTTAAGTAGACTCTCATTACATTGCAACCCTTCATAAGAATTTTTACGCGTGCTAGTGAAATTCTCTTGCTATTTTAACTCTTCAATTTACTTTTCAAATAACAGACTGCAGTAAATTATGCCTAACACGTGTGATTCTCTATTGTGTAACATTTGTACAACATTTTCTTAAACAATTCGATGCTCTTTTAACTAATGACAAGGTTATGGGAGGATCACATAATGGTTTAGCAGTTAACATATAACATTTGTGGCGGTACACCTAATTCTCATGCCATTCAACTTGACTTTTGCAATGTATTTACTTTCACTACGGTGCTGCAGAGGAAGCCTAGAAAGCGCAGTATGATGTCATGTGTTACGAAAGTATGAATAATTTAATTGTGATACACGTATTGTATTAATTAAAATATAATTAATGGGAACTTATGGATTTCGTGCTTCTGATATCGGTGATACAAGTTACGATAATATCAGATTAGTGGGTCTATAGACCAGGTGTCTCACATGAATTCAAATGTGCATTTAAAATTTCGAATACCTACTATGAACATATAGGTAGAACAAGAATGAAATGTACAGTCCTTGGTCATCGAATTAGGATCACGTACGAAAATTTCACTTTTATGGCTATAATATTATGTCATATATGGAAAATTGTCTTAGGTCATGCAAAATTATTAATAAATACGTTGATAACGATATATACATAGCAATTTGTTACTGTCGTGATAATAAATTGTGTGATGAGTGATTAAGGGCCGTGCGTTTACGTTAGGCTCGAGTATTGACAGCGTGTAAGGTGAAATTTGGTGATAATAAAATCAATTAAATTATATGTTTATGGATAAGCAAGGGTTATTTGGAAATGGTAGAAGTAGTGAAAAGGGTAGTTCTGAAATTAAGGGACTTGAGGGTTCAAAAATTTATGAATTTAGAAATCTGGGCAGTTTGGGATTTGAAAATTTAGGAATATTGACAGTGTCGTAATTTGTGGATTTGAGATATTTAGAAGTTTGAAAATTTAGGAATGTCAGGATTTGTGTATGTAGAAATTTGAAAATTTAGGAATTTAAAAATTTAGAAATTTAGAAATTTAGAAATTTGATAGTACGTAAATTTGAGAGTTGGAAAATTTGAAAACATGAGTATTTAAGTACTTGGAATTCTCAAGATTTTGGAATTTGATAATTTAAAAGTACAAAAATAGAAAATTTTGAAAATTAAAAATTCTGAAATTCGATGTTTTAAAAATTTGAAGGGTAGAACTATTAGAAATTAAAAAATTCCATTTTACGTATTTAGATCTCAGAGTCAGAATATATGACGTCCTCTTATTTTTTTAAAATGAAATTTTACATATTTTCCATATCAAATGTTTCATTCTCCTTAATAATATAAGTAATTCGATTCTAAATCGATCCGTTTTTAATATAATAACATAAATGCAGTATTTAATCAATGTTTTGTTCCAATGTTTTGACACATTTGATTTACTGTTGTTTAAATTTGGCAAAATGTCGCTTCTCTGATACACTTTAATACTGAGATTCGAAATTGTGTTATCGAAATGAAGAAGGTTTCATAAATAACAGGCTTTGTACATAACAAGTGGACTTTTATCACACATGTACTTTTTAACGTAAATCCGTGTGCTCGAATCATGGACGTTGGAATCCATTGTTATTCGCAGTATTTTACAATTTAGTTAGCCATATTTAATCGATATATCGTTTTTTAATATTCACCCAACGAAAGAATTGTTCGCTACAATTGCATCAATTTCTTTTCCAATTATGTTGAATTAAATTAAAAGCACGATGTCCTTTTTTACGTGACCCACCGTAAATTCTCAGCTAAAATGGATTTCCAGCCGAACGAGAGATTAACTGGAGGGTGAACGTGTACGTGGATAGATTATTTCTCGGTACTGGCGAAACAGAGGATGAAAAATCGAAAATTTGTTCTCTAATAAGTACCTGCTATGCTAATTAGAAAGAAGAACGTCCGAACCAATGTATGTTCTCAAATATAAAACAGCGAAAAGTTTAATCGGAAAATTAAATGAAGAATAAAATGAAGAAGAATGAAGCGCATACGTTATCGAATAATTACGTTGATTTTGTTAATTAATTAATATTTCTTTATCGGTGCTTATAAAGTTATCGGTATTAATTATTATATTGATGCCACGTATATTACTAATTGCTAATTAAATATATATCAGTAGGATTATTGATTGGGTCTGTTGAAAAAACCTTTCGGGTCATTATGGTATCAACGTATGATTTTGTTATATAATACTTTGTAAGAATTTACTATAATTTATTGGTATCATTTTTTTGTTATGAACAGTCTGTGATCAAAACTTAGATTTAATCATAATTTTCAATTACTATTTAATTTTCAATTACTATTATTTAACCACTTTATCATATTGCTACTTTGCTACGTTACTATTTAATTATGTTACTTTATTACTATGGTACTACTGTTTTGCTATTTTGATATTTTACTGTTTTGCTATTCTACTATTTTACTATTTTATTATTTTGCTATTTTACTATTTTACTATTTTACTATTTTACTATTTTACTATTTTACTATTTTACTATTTTATTCTTCTACTGTCTTATTATTTCCCAATACTACCATTTATATTACTTTACTATTTTACTACTTTGCTATACAACTATTGCGTCATTTTATTATTCTAGTTAAATAAACGAAGTGTCGTAGTTATAATACACGTTATACATAACCATGTAAGCTGAATATCTTCATTATTTTTGCTGTTACTAAAACTAGGAAAAAGAAACTGGCAGAAGCTCACACAATTTTAGGACTTTTTTATTGTCGCTGAATATACATTCTGAAACTATACAAAACTTCCGTTAATTCTCTTTCCTGTTTTTGATTGCGATGAAAATAATTTACACATTCTGCCTTCTATTTTTAATAGCAATGAAAATAATTTGCACATCCTTTCTTCTGTTTCAAATAATATATAAATTATTAATATGTATGTATAATAAAGTTTGTTATTAAATTCTGTTCAAACTTCACAATTTTATTGAAAACACTAGAATTTTATAAAAATTGTAATTAGTCCTCATTTTTTAGTCAGGGACTGCACGTTTTAAAAATTCAGGAATTTGATAATACAAATAATAGTTAAAAGTAATTTATGTAATGAAAAGGCATAGTATTTTTTAAGAAAGGATTACTATATATAAGTATAGTATTTTTAATGAAAGAAACTCGAGGTTGTTACACGCTACAAAAATATATTTTAATTTATTAATTTTTTACAAACAATAACAAATTGCTATTCCTCGCAACGTCCTCATCAAATTTTACATAAATATAAACTAATAACATTTACTACAGTTCAAGAATTGTTCACAAATGTCCAGCAAAGACTTCTCTTGCACAAGGAAATTAAATATTTGTCACATTTTCACACGTTGCTTTATGACTGTACGAATAATTTCTACAACGACTGTAGGTGCGATTCATAAACGCGTTATTAATATTTCCGCACGTGTTAATATCATTCAGTGAAACACATATTGAAATAATCGAAGATCTTCTGATCATATATAAACCGGTAACATTATATACGGTTATGTTAATCGCAGCATCACATGATTAATGACACTTGTCTTTCTCTCTCCGGCAATTTACGCAAGTATAGCACGCAACCTTTCATCGCCAATCTGGTAGACGATATATCGTTCGAGCTGTCAAAATTATCGAATGGAATTATTAATCATCGACCTGTCATCTCGTATAGCGAGGAAATAGACAGCTCGATGTGCTGTACCGTTTGATCCTACATATAAAATTGAAAGTGTACATTGTCGAACTGCAAGATAGAGTCATCTATAAAAACAGTTATATTACTGCATTTTCAGTGTGGTATAAAAATCTGTTTGCGAAGAATTAATTATGATCGCTATAATCGTTATGAGACCAGAATCACATTTACAAGATTAATATCATCGTTAAAACGTAATCACTTATGATTACAATTTTTTTTATAAAATAACGATCATTTAATGTTGGTCCTTCTAAGTTTCTAAGTGAACTCACTTTTTAAATTAATTATCAATAAAAATTACATTTAGTTTGACCACCTCGATATTTTATAGATATACATATAAATGAAAGTTGTGTTCCTGTTAATTACATGTTTTCTCTTAATTTTAACAAATTATCAAAAATTATATTTAACCAATAAATTGATGAAATATTTTGCATTTATGTACATACATCAACAATCGCCAAATTATAAACCAAACGTGACTCTCCTACATACTTAACTTAGAAAGGGAGAAGTCAAACTTCATTTTCTATGGAACTAAATTCTTATCGAAACTAAAATGCATATTATAAAATATACATCTATTGACCGTAACTTAATGTCATTTATACATATCAACACCTGTACATAAATAAAATAACAGTACAATAGAAATCATTTCTAACAAATAAAATTTGCCATGACAAACTCTATCCACTATAGCTACTTTGTACCTATTCCAACATCCCAAGATTTAAAATTAATTTAAAATATTTAATTTTGACAAAATTCGTAAGTTTCAGTACAGGACCAAGTGCCTATTTGCTCAACGCTAATGTTGGTGCAGATAATATTTCTACATCATGATTAGCTTTATCCGCCACAGTTACAAAATTCGAATTTATTCCAAGATCCCAGGATTCAAATTCCTAAATCAATTCATTCAACTTTGACAAATACGTAAGTGTCTCAGTAGAAGGCCAAGTGTCTATTTTCTCAACGCTAATGTCGGTACTATGTATAATATTCCTATGTACATACAATGTCCATTATCGGTAACAGCGATCGAACCTATAAATGTATAACGCACGTGGTTAGTAGCCACTGCGAGAATATAACTTTTACGTGCAGGCACGCATTTCATACTTTGATGTTATCTTTCGACACTTTATAGCTAGCAGGCAAAAGCCGCAGTCAGTACTGAACTCTGATAACGCTAGTAGAATTCACAGGCTGTACTGGTTAGGGAAGAATCTGACGCGGAACATGTTTTATGACAAGCTGTAAAATATGTGCATACAATGTATAACGTTGGACATAGATCCGTAACAAGAGAAAAACGAGTTTGAAAATTGAATACAGTAGTTCAGGTGGAAAAGTTTATCGTACACGTTCGAAAGCTTTAGTTTACTTAGGGAACAAATATGACAAGCAAGGGTGAAGGAAAATACTCGTTGATTTTTATGGACTTTAAGTTTCAGATTTTAGGGTTTTAGCTTTTGGGTTCAGTTTTGTGGCATGGGAATTTGGGAACGTTACAATTTGTGGATCCAGAGATATGGAAAAGGGATTCGATGATGTAGAAATTCATAGATCTGTAGGAGACTTGTAGACCTATTCTCGGCCATAATTTGGAAACCTAGGAATTTCCGAATATAGGGATTTGAGTGTCTAGGAATTTGGTGAGACAGGTAATTAAGGTCATTCCCATTTGCTGACCTTAAAATTTCGATATTTACGAATCTATGGATGTGGAAACCTAGAAATTTTGAGGTCTGGAAATTTGGGGATCTATACATTTCTGGACATAGAAATTTGACATCTAGGGGTTAGATAGTCTAGAAATTTAGAGAGTTAACTGGAATCCTTGAAATTTGATGACCAATTTGAGGATCTAGGGATATGGAACATCAGGTATTTGTAAATGCAGACCCACAAATTTCTAACCATAGAAATTCAGAGTTTTAATGATTTAGAGACACAGGTATTGCACATTATTACAATACCTTGTTATAATACATTACATCTTATATTTACTACTTGAATCAATATAAAGATCCTCCGCTTTCTAAACAATTATTATTTATTTATATTTTACCTGACAATATTGATACATCGAAAATTTGATTAATGGTTCTATTATTTTATCTGCATAAAGTTCAGTTTAGTCATGACGTTCACAATCGGGGTTCGTTTTTCGATTTCTCGCTCTATCTCGCTCTTGTCCCTGATGCATTCGAGCTTGGATGGGATAACCCCGATCAATTTCTAGAACATCTGCCTCGGGACCTAGTTGCGACACTTTCCAAGAGAATACTGTACTATGTCTGATAAACTCGATCCACATTGAGCACGAATTGATCACACGCTCACTTTGATGCACCGACAGTTAGCGGATCGGGTTGAGTGGTTCGAATCGCTCACAGCCGAGTACATCTGGGACGAAAATGAGACAGCACCAGGATTAATCTATATCAGATCGAGAAACACCCGAACGATTTTCGATTTTCTTAATTGTACTATCCATCTGTGTTCCGTACGAATTACTTGTTTATCTGTGGCTTCGTTTTCGTGACTCTAATCTTCGGTAGCGTTAAGGGTGATTAACGAGAGGAAGGAACGAATGCGGAAATCGCTTTTGGAACGGCAATATATTCAGGTTGTAGTCCGCGTTTAGTGTTATAAAATCTTTGTGGGTTTCTTCGGAATGGGCCTTCTTCGTTTTTATGATATTTTAATTTGATGTTTCTTCGCGAGTCATTAAGTTCATTTAGTGAAAGTTTGTGTTGTGAATACGATGAAATACAATTTAGTAGAAAATGTCTTTCAATTCGTATGCATATGTAAATTTGATGATTTTTTAATTTACATACTTTCGTATTTTTAAATGTATAAATTTTCGAATTTTTTAATTTTTTAAATTGCACATCTTCAAATCCCTCAATTTATAAGTTTATATGTTAAATTTTCTGAACTTCCAAGTTTCAAAATCTCTACATTGCAAAATTTTTCCAGTTTCATTTTTAGGATTCTTAAATTTGCAAGCTTTC
The DNA here is from genome assembly GCA_945859555.1 of Megachile ligniseca. Classification (NCBI taxonomy): domain Eukaryota; kingdom Metazoa; phylum Arthropoda; class Insecta; order Hymenoptera; family Megachilidae; genus Megachile; species Megachile ligniseca. The sequence continues at coordinate 2,469,047 of OX243785.1, forward strand.
ACATTCCAGAATTTCTGAATTTTCCATACTGACAAATTTCTAATTCACCAATTCCCCAAATTTTTACATTACTAAATATCCAAAGAACAAAAACTATTTTTAGATTTGATATAGTAACCCTTTAACTTACAATTTTCTAGACACTTGCGTCATTCACAACGCATTAATTCTTGCAACAACGTGAAGACAAATAAAGAAAATCGAACAGTTAGGCACGTTTTGTATTCAACGATCCTTGATTTTGAAGACTGTAAATAGAATTTATCCCAAAATTTATTTGCAACGAAAATATGAACCTGGTTCGTCACGTGTGAATTGTATGGTGCGTCACGAGTGTGACACGACATTTTAGTGCAAGGGGTTAAACTAGAAGTTGTTCGATCAGCTTTAATCAAAGTTCTTATCCTATTACTGAATTAAACCAAAATTTGCATAGCTATGCCTTGTACAATTCTTAATACGAGTGACTGTACATCATCCATCATTTCAACTCCTCAATTACTGCAATGTCAAAAGAAGACTTTCTTTATGCCTCTTAACGAACTGCTTCTCAATCAAACTTTTTAACGTCGATTTGTACATGTGGTTTCAGTGGGCAGCTAAAGAAAGTTTGACACAGATCTTTTTTATTACTTTCACGTTTTTTCGACCTCAATTTTGGAACTCTTTAAACACTTTTATTCGATAATATTTACTGAAATTACTATTGTATCAAAATCAGTGGTGATACATGTTCTGATGTAGCAGATAGTGTACTTAATTAGTAGTCTAAAAAACTCACGTTCAAATCCCGAGTTAGAGTGAAAATTTCTTTTGTTCGCAGAAAATATTAATCTGAATTTGCTACATACAAATAATTCATATTAATATTGTTGTTATTATTATGTTCCAATTTTATCAAACGAGCCGCTATTTTGAAAGCGTAACAAGGTATAATAAGGTATAATAAGACCTTTACTTTCTTTACTCAGCACGTTAAACACTATTGGATAATAAACATACATTATCTAGCACCACAAAATATAAAAAAATTTGTCTATCATTGCTTGCTAATATCTTTCAATTTACTGAAATGCCAGCTTTAAATTAGGTTAGGTTTAAACTATTAGTACTTCAAAATGGACCTGTTCCACTTTCAAAATAATTCCAATATCAAATGAAAGTGTTCGAATATGACTCAAAAGGCCGATACACTAACTTCTGACTTGATTCAAATTCCGAAACAACGACACTTTATTTCTGATAATAAGTTACCACACACAATACTTTTTGATCGTTATTCAAATAAAAAGTTCGTTGTTCAAATACAAAGTACCCGACCCCGGTTATAAAAACCAGATGATACGGCAGGTTGGTAGAATGGACCTTTCGCAAAATATACAGTTTCTCTTTTTTTTTAAACAAGCGATCGTTCTATTGTTGACGTTCGACAGATAGAAGCATCACGGTATTGGTACCGTGGCGGAAGTGCACTAAACGTCGATAATGGACGAGCATCGATCAACGTCCCTTGACCCTTTTCAATGTTTAACCCTCGATAAACGAACAGGCGAAATATCGCTCGACCAACGCACGTGTCGTGTGTGAAATTAATGCACACGACATCGTGCGCGCGAGCGTGCATTCATTTGTCAGAATTTATATGCGCGTGTAAAAATCACGGAAGTCTGGAACGAGCAGTCACCGTGCATGCACAGTTTGCTTGGCGTCGAATCAACGGAATCGTTACAGCAAACACCTGCGGCAAAATCAAGCTTCCTTCTGCCTTGTACACTTGGCTGCAACGTAGACATCCTTTGAATAAGGACACGCATGTAAACTTGACCATTTTTACATTCCAAATCTTCGTATTTGCAAATTCTTGGTTAAACTCTGCTTTGAGACACACAAAATTGTTGACTTTTTTTACCACTTAACAATTTTTGTTAGGAATCTAGTGATTAAAATGTTATGTGTATAAGTTGAACATTTTTAGCTTATATGACATGTGAGTGTGACATTCATCTTCAGGGTGTCCCATTTAAGTTGACATTGTAAAAAATCTCGAAGACATCATTTAAGAAAAGCAAACTGACATGGGGTCTTTTAGTATTTCGAGTGGGGAGTCAAATGGCATTACTAATTTTTTAATGCTTGGGCGTCCGAAGTTATTTCAAGGTCAGCTTGTCTTTTTTTATTATAAACCCATATTTTTTATTCCTGAATCATATTGTACGTGATAACATGTATGACTTTTGTTTGATACATTTTGTTGTAAGTTCAATATTACATCTGGTAGGCTTACATCTTCAAGCATCAGTAGTACCTTAAGAATTATTGATGGCACATTAGATGGAAATAAATATCGAAACTTCTTGGATCGCAAATTACCTGTATTACTTGAAGACCTAAGTCTAGTAGACAGACAAAATATATGGTTTCAACACGACAATTGCCCAGCTTACGTATTGCACAGCAAATACTACATCGTGATTTTACTGATCGTTGGATAGGTCGAGGTGGTCCAATTTCCTGGCCAGCGAGATCACCTGATCTAACATCACCCGATTACTTCCTATGGGGTTATCTTAGAGAAAAGGTATACTCCGATCCACCTACTACAACAGAAAACATGAAAGAGCGAATTATAACTGCGTGTCGTAGTATCACGAGAAAAACTTTATTATCTGTTCATCAATCTTTTATTAAACGAATTAATGAGTGTCTAGAAGTTGAAGGTAAAAATTTCGAGCATTTACTGTAATGTTCTTAAATGAAATAAAAAACCTTCCAGAAGAAAGTAACGTTGTCATTTTAATAGAAAAAATATTTTTAACATAAACATGAAAAATTAATTAGATATTTTAAACATTTTTGTTGTAAGTTCAATATTGAAATACTCGAAATACTTAAGAATACGTGTCTGTTTGTTTTTCTTAAATCGCACGTCTGTATAATTTGATTGGGCTACGTTTATACGTGAAGTGATTCTATAATGTCGTTTATTAAAAAAAAAACTAACATCTGTTTATAACTAGTGATCAGAAAAACGTTTTACCATTTTAATGGCATTTTCTACCTAACCAACCAACGGAGCATAGGAAAAGTAATTAATATGAATATTTACAGTCACGTTAGAGAACAAATTTTTAATAACGTAGATAAGAGATTTGCATAGAAATTTAAGTGTCACTCATTTACGTGGCAGTCAAGAGGTCAGAACTTTCGCCAGAGGTCAGAACAGGTCACACCGCAAGAAACAATTGTTCTTATTTAAATTAACTCCCACTATCGATCATCTCGTTCCGAACGATTTCTATAGTCATGCAATCAAAACTCCTTTGCCTTTCATAAAGAAGTGAACATCGATTCGAGTAAATTTACAGTTACTTTAGAAACAAACCCCGTTAATTACGAGAGTAGAGCCCGCGAGCTTCAATAGTTTGAATCAACGCTAGTTGAGTGCAACGAACATGCAACCAATCGTCAGAATGTAATCGCAGTAATCATGATTTTACGATGAACAATAATCGTTGAAGATTTTCACCGTGAGAATTCCATCTCATTACACTTTAATCTACTTCGATAAATCTGAAGTATTGATCTTTAGTTTGTCACGCGCCAGTGCATAAGTATTTCAGCTTATATGAATTTCTTGTAACTGAGAAATCTTAATAGCTACCAGGAAAGTCACAATTATGTAATTAATACTTTCGATATTATTTTATGACACAGGACATTTGTAACAACATGCACAAGGGATTGATTCTAAAATTTGTTCTACCCATAAATTCCAATTTCCCAAGTTCCTAAATTCAAAAATATTGAAATTTCTCAAATCCTAAAAGTTCCAAATTTTCAAACTTCTCTAAGGACTAAATTTTCAAATTACTCTAGTAACTATATTTTCTATTCTTCGTATTACTTTACTTCCTAGGTTTCTACATTTCTTAACTATTAAATGTTCAAGTTTTTCAAATTCCCAAATTCCCAAAATTCAAATTTAGTTCCTCAGTTTCCAATTTTCCAAATTCCTAAACGTTCAGATTTCTGAAATATTCATTTCCTAAATTTTGTAGTTTCTCAAGCCCCTAAATTCTCAAACTTTAGTTCAAAAATTTCTAATTTTTTGAACTTAACATTTTTCAAATTCCCAACCTCTAAATTATCAAATTTCTCAAATTTCCAACCTAAATTATCAAATTTCTCAAATTTCTAAATTCTTAAATTTTTCTACTTCAAAAGTTCCCAATTCTGATATTTCTCAAACTTCCTAATTTCCACAGTTCAAATTTTTAAATTCCCATTTTCCTAAATTTTTCAAATTTAACTAGTTCAGAGATTTCCAAATTCCCCATTTTCCCAAAATTCCTTAATTTTTCAAATTCCCAAATTCCTAAATTTTTGAATGCCACAAATTCACAAATTTTTAAATTTTAATTTTTCAAATTCTCAAGTTCTCAAATTCTCAAATTCTCAAGTATCTTAAATTTTCCAATTTTTCTCAAATTTCGAAATTCACAAATTTTCAAATTTCCACATTTCTAAAGTTCTAAATTCAAAGATTTCCAAATTTGTTCTAAATTTCTAAATTCACAGGAGTTAATAGTTAAAAAATTTCTAAATTTATAAATCAGATGTTTGTAAATTTTAAAAATCACATGCCATTATACAAATATGGTCAATTGATCTACATTTTTTAAACTTATGGATACATTGCATAAGATAAACGATTTTCACTCTCTCTCTACAAAACGATCAAAAATTTTATTAATCTTCAAAGCTGCAAATAAATTTTTCAATATGTTCATCCTAAAAAGAAATAATTTTTCCAAACAATCACGAATTTGTCACATTCTGCTCAAAAGCCTGTAACTCCGTAAAATTTTTAGCAATTTTTGGAAAACGATTTCTCCAGCTGTTCGAGTGTGTCAAATTTTTCAGTGCTGACCTTGCTCATAAAAAAATACGTCGTAAAAAGCATGAAAATCACGTTGGGCGAACATTGCAACCAAAGTGACAATGAAACGAAAAGCGGAAAATTTTCTTCGCGCCATTTCTCGTTCATGGCAGTTTTATACGCAGTTCCAGAATTCTATTAGAAAGCGTAGCTCATTTGTTTGGAACATTTGTTCAAGATATAAAATATTTTTCCAACGCTTTTTCTTTATAATAATCAGTCGCTTTGACTTCCATTTTGTCCTGAGGTATTTTACCCAGAAAAATGAAGTAACTGTTGTAATAAAAAATTGAATGTAAATCGTTGTGATAGTACAGTTTTATTCAGAATAAATTGATAAATTGTCTGTCAAAGTGTCAGCTCAATTCGATCTGTCAGTCCGTAGATTGTGATATATTGTTATGAAGTTTGTTCCAGTTAAATTGACCAACGCTGTAAAATTCTTGAACACTAAATGTAACATTTTTATATACAGTGGTTTAAAGGAACGATGAATAATAATATTTTATGAAATTTTTAAATAATTTTCATTGAATTTGAATTGTTTTGCATTTTTCTTTTTTTGAATTTAATTTTAGTTAGTTAATAGTAGTATAGTTATATTATAGTACCGATTAATAATGTATATGTCTTATACATTATACAATATGCATAATATTATACTGGTTAATAATGGTTATTATCATTAATATTATTTATATAGTACATTTATAATAGTTGTAATATTGTATTACAGTTATAGTGTGTTTAAAATTTGTCATTGTTGCATTTTAAACATAATTGTAATGATCTCTAACTAATTAACTGAATGTATGTATATTATACTTATTAGATAGTAAGCGCAATTTTTATAGCAATTTCTTCAGAATCAAAATCAACAGTAGTTATAATACCTTTTACTATTATCTAAATACTAAACAAACAAAATTTTCAAAAAGAAGAGTATTTTTTTACTACATACGTATTTCCAAATTTTGAAATTTGAAATATGTATTTAGATATTCACGAGTCTCCAAATTTTCAAAATTTCAAGTTCTTCAAGTTTCAAATTCTCAAAATTCCAGACACTCAAATTCTCAAATTCACAAATTCACAACTTCACAAAATCTCAAATTCTCAAATTCACAAATTCACAAATTCACAAATTCTCAAAATCTCAAAATCTCAAATTCTCAAATTCTCAAATTCTCAAAATCCCAAATTCTCAAAATCTTAAATTCTAAAAATCTCAAATTCTCAAAATATCAAAATCTCAAATTCTTAAATACTTAAATTCTTAAATTCTGAAATTCTTAAATTCTCAAAATCTCGAATTCTGAAATTTTCAAATTCTCAATATCTCGAATTCTCAGATTCTTAAATCCCGTATTTCCAAATACATTACTATGTACCTAGATCCTCAAATTCACATATTCTCAATTTTTTTAATTCCACAATTCTATACAGCTTTCAAATCTCCAAACTTCAAATTTTCATATTCCAAACTTCCACAATTACAAAATATCGAGATCTCCAAACTACCAAATCCTTAAATTCTCCATTTCCAAATATTCAAAAGTACATTTCCAAATTGCCAAATTATAAAATTTCCAAACCCCCAAACTTTTATCCACAATAAATACAGAAGTTTTACTTCTGTGTACACCATTTTTTTTAATACAGTCGATTTTTAAATTAAAGTCATAACCCATTTTTCATTTGAACATTATAATTATCAAAATTATGATCGCAAATTTTTATATTCGTTTATCAAACGTTCAAGGAAAATTATTTGAACGGTAACATTGTCCTATAGATAACGAGATAATGGGCATTTCAAGTCCAATTAGTAAAATGAAAGTTACTAATCCAAGTTAATGGTGGATTTAGGAAAGGGAATATTAGTTTCAAACAGTATCAAACATATCACGTCGTTTTAAGAAATTAATTTGCCTTAATAAATCAGACTATCCAAAAATGAATGTTTGTATAATTATTCTCGTAATCTCACATTTCTTTTATATAATAGTTTCAATTATTATCAGCTATCTTACATAAATTTTCATAAATGTTTGTACTCGAAATGACAATAAGTTCTATTTAAACGAATTAGAATACTTCAGCATATTCTTTGTTTCGTAATTTGCTCCACAAAATTGTTGTTTTTATAATACCAGTAATTGAGAATGTTACTGTAAAACGTTATTATACAATCAAATTTTAAATTAACATACGTGAATTTATAGTAACATTGCCTTTTTAATACCTGCGTTATTGATTATTTCCATGTAGAATTTATTAATTTGTTCATTATAGAATAATTTGTTATTTATTTAAACTATTCCTATAATACATAAGAAAATTATTCAATCTTACAATTACTTAAATCGGTCAATTTGTTAATTCTGTGTTTTTTTATTATTGCAAGTAAGAACTAATATTTTCAAAAATATTTCAAATCCAAGATGAAAAATAACATTTTGGTAACATATACTAAACACAGCTAAGTTTAAACATACTTATTTCAAGTACATATAGCTAAGAAAAAGAAGAAAAAAAGGAAAAAGGCGCGAGCGTTTCGTTCTGAAAAGAAAACCACTTCAAGCGTTCCTTTCAGATTTTAATGAGCTTTTGCATGTTGATAGATCATGTGATTACGAATTCCCATGTGTACGATTTTAAGCGTAAAAGTTCAAGGGTTTAAAAGATATTTCATGTTCAAGTTTCGCTGAGATTTATCCCGTTTCGTGAAATAGCCAATTTAAGGAAAAATGAAGTAATGGGATATTCATTAAATCACTATAGATATGATGTAATAACTACTTGATAGTTCCCTATTTTTGGGGCTTTAGAAATGTTTTTGCTAGAAATTAAAAATTATCGAGTCTGAACTGTTGAAAACTTTCAAGAGTATTATCGAAAACTTTCTTTACAGTTCGTTTATTTACATAGCGAATTAAATAGGCTAGAAATGTATAATAAGACTTCGATATTTTCCTGCCCCAGGGGCTCTATCGGCGGATTAGGAAATTACCAAGTAACAGTGTCTCATTTACCTTCGATTTTCGGAGTTCAAATATGAGAATCGGAAAGTTTCCAAATTTCTAAGTTTAAAAATTTGAAAATTTAAGGATTATCGAATTTTTAAATTTGCAAATCTCTAAATTCGTTAATTACACAATTTCCATTTTGGGTTCTTAAAATTTACGAGCCACAAATTAAAAAATTTGAAGATGTCTGAGATTCTAATTCTATGAACTTTATAACGTCCTAATTTCTATATTTGTCAATTTTTTAACCTTGAAGTTCACAAATTGCTAAAAAGTTTGAAAATTGATAAATTACAAAAATTTCTATACTTGTAAATCTTTAAATGTGAAAATTGTTGAATATCTTACTTCATAACTTTGAAAATATCGATACTTCTATATCCCTTTTGATAATTTCCAGACTTTTAAATCCCCAAATTTGAAGATTCCAATTTCGATATCTGTAAAATTTAAAATCTCTAAATACATAAAAACGAATAATTTGAATTTTACAATTTCTAGATATTACAAAAATTTGTTAAATTAAAAATTTAAAAGATTCCAAACTTCAAAATATCTAAATTCTAAAATTTCTACAATAAAAATTCCAATTTTTTTCTCTTCAGAAATTCATAAATTTTAAAATTAGTTCAATAAATTTGAAACAAGTTTTAATCTATAAATTTGAAAAATTTCTACATCAGATTTTCTTGATTCCTACATTTCTTGTAATCTTGTTTCTATTCAGTAGCTATAACTTCACAGTTCATATTTTACGCACGTAACAAAATTAATTTCAAAAGTTTCTCAAATAAACTGCTTTCTATATCCCTTTACAAATGTTATAAAATATTGTCGAGATTAAAATTGATTTTAACATTTATTTGTCAGGTGATTTGTACGTACAACTGTAAAAATTAACGAACGACACGAATTCACTACCCCACGACTAAATAATATATTTCGCGCGCATTACTGTAATGAGTGAAAGCAATAAATTTTATCGTAGTTTATTGTTCCCAACCAAATTATTAAAATGCAAATTGGGATAGCCGGTAGGCGGAAAAGTTGCTTGCAAATACAACCATCCTAATGGGTATTTTTACTGCGAAACAAGTCAGCGTTATTGTTTTCTGAAGAGCTTGCAAACTCTAGCGGATACACACCCCTTCACGAATTGCGTCTGGTAATGAGTTTCTGTACTACGTACAAACAGTTTTTTTTGCTAATAAGTTATTAAATCACAAACGGAATTGGTAGTACGACAAATGGGTACGATGCTCATTTACAATTTCTGAATAAGTTGACTGAGCCGTTTATTTTGAAAGTTTCCTAAGTCCATTTACGTTCAAATTGAGATATTTGAGAATTTGCGTTTCAATGAAATTAAAAAAATACATATATGTTACCAAAAATTATGTGTATATAAAAGATTTAAATTTACAATTCGTATTGAAGTAATAGCAATTATTAAGTGAATAATATGTGTCTTCTTACCAAGAATGGACTTAAGCCACTTTCAGAATTAACAAACAGATTTGTCATCAAGTTTGAAACAGCTCAGGTCCTTTCGATATAGTTTAAAATGTTCTAATTTGAAAAAACAATATTGCATAAGTCACTACAGGAAATACATTACAAATAGACTACGATTTAATATAAGACCATCTCTGAAGGACAATGATGAAGTACCTCAAAGTACCTAAACTGTACAATAAGCTGTAAATATACTCTGAGTCGATAATAACATGAGTGGGTGATGTGACTATAAATAAATAAGTGAAAAAAAAATACAGACACCATTTATACAATTCAGGAAAACTTCTAAGTATATGTATAAATTGTTGTGACTTTGAGAATTTGAGAATTTGAGAATTTGAGAATTTGGGAATGTGGAAGTTTGATAATTTGTTAGTTTTGAAATTGGCAAATTTGAAAAAGTATGAGTTTGAAAATATCAAATTTGGTAATCTGGAAATTGTCGATTTTGGGATTTTGATTCTGGAAATTTTTTAATTTGATAATTTGAAAATTTGCGAATTCTAAAATTTAATATGTGTGTTCAATAATTCAGTAATTTCAATAATTAAGAATTCACAAATGTAAACAAATTAATAAACGTAAAAATTTCTAAATCTTCCACTTCACAAATACTTGAATTTTACAATAAATTATCTTAAAACACCTTTCAAGTTTCTAGCAGTAAACATAAAATTGCACGCAAATCAGTCTAAAATCTAAAAAATCTAAAATCTCATGTTTCTAAAGAACTATAATCATACCAAATACCAAACTAATTCAAACAGACCGATCAATATCAAATTATCAAACAAATTTCGAATAAAAATCCAATTTCTATAACTTCCATTTCATTCCCCCGTTTTCCCCAAAAATATGAATTTTCATAAATTTACAATTTCGAAGGTCATTAAAGATATTACAGAATTCGTATTTTAATCGTGATTAATATAATTCTCATTAATCCCGGAGAAAGATTTTCTCTCGAATTTTCCGCAACGATGCTTCAGTTTTATTCGTATTTGATTCCGGTTAGTGATTCCCGTGATGTGACCGCTTGGCCAGAATGCAAATGATGCACTTCCCAGAATTAAAGTGTCTGGAGCTACACCTGCAACCGAACTCAACGATGTGGAAGGAACAACGTGGTACCTCTCTTTGGTGGACGAATACATCCCGCACAGTTCAGACACTTTTTCCGTTTTCCATTTGTTAAATTTCTCCTCTCTAGTCGATCTCTTCTTGTTTCATTTTTATTTTTTTTCCGCCTACAGCGATCGATGCTTCTGCGCTGCGTTCCATTTATTGTGTACGCGTGTTCAAATATCGGATGTGTATTTATATTTTATATTTTCTTCCTTTTTTTTATTTGAAATGCATATTAAAATAAACAACGGTTTTCTGTAGTTTTGTTAAATTGTCAGTGCAGTTGTAGTTGTACTGATATTTGCGCTCACATTTAAAAAACAGGAATTCCATTGTATGGAATGAGAATTTTGAAATTTTGGAATTTTGGAGTTTCGAAATATTAAAACTTAATAGTTTAGTAACTTTGGAATTTTTGAATTCTTGAGGGTTTGAAATTTTTTAACGTTTAAATTTTGAAACTGGATTTTAGAATTTTGGAACTTTATAGTTTTGGAATTTTTAAATTAATGATAGAATTTTAGAACTGTAGAATTTTGGAATTTTAGAATTTTGGATTTTTGGAATTCCGAATCTTTGAAAGTATATTTTACAAACGTAAAACATTAGAAATTTAAATATCTTTAATTTCAAAACTACAATAAAATCATTCAAAACAGTAATCATAAAAAATAATTTTATTTTACCTAAAGGAAAAATTTGAAAATTTTGAAAACAATTACAATATAAAATCATGTGTTATATTTTCAATTGAATACATGATTAACAGAGTCCAAATCAAGAAATAAATAAACTATTTATTTACACAGAATATTTTATGTACGCATATTAAAACTTAAAATTACCGTGAACTTAACTTTTCGATGAAAACTTTTGACGGTACATTTTAACCATGATCTAATAATAAGGTATAAAAATTGTAAGGTTGTATTGAAAGATGCATAATAATTAATACCTTCTTTTTCTGTGATAAAACAGTCGATATTGTTCAAGCAAAACTCTCGCAAAACCACTGGCGAAAAATCCGATTAATCGAACGTTCAACACTTTCGTATAAAAAATAAAATAAAACTTGTGATAAACCGATAAAAATACGTGAATAATATAACAATTTATTTGAAATAAAATACTCAACAGATGGGAAACAGATGAATCGAAAATTCATGGGAAAAATACGAAGTATAATAATATTTTATTATATTTAAAACAAAGCTGCGAAGAGAGAAAACGCAATTCATGTAGTATATTCAGCAAAAATGAATAAAACAACGATGTATTTCTTATCGATTCCTATCATGATCGATATCTGTTTATGTTCCTTCTCCTTTTACATATTATAATTAATATTTTAATTTATTCATACAAATGTTTCTATAAATAAGCATTCATAATTGGAAATTTTGCAAATATTCTAAGAAACAAGCATATGTAAAATGCGTGTAAATTACAATTACAATATTACATAAATTACAAGCATATGTAATATTTGTGAATTTCATATAAAAGTATAGTAATTCAAAAAATTTCCTAATTATTTCCTAAACAAATCATTATCATAATTATTCTTTATTAATCGTGTACGTACATAAATTTTCTATCAGTGAATGATGCTTTTATAATTTCTTGTGTTGTGTACTTTGATGTATTAACGACTGATCGAAGTATATTTGATTAGTGTGAACGTGACAAAATGGTGACCATACCAGTTAGAAATAAAGATACGTTTGATTTACCGAATGACACTGACTTCTCCTAAACGTCTCCGGAAATCCGTTGATCGTGATAGATTTACGCATAACGTCCATAAAGTTCCAGCACAATGCAAGGTTTATAGTTTCCCCTTAACCCCAAGAGACTTGCGCATCGTCCGCATTGCCTGTATCCTGATATAACTATAAATCACTAACGGATTTCTGATTCATTGGCTATTCTCGACACACGGATTTTCGATACAATTCTATAAGCAATCTGTACAACCGAATTTAGTTAACTATCTCGAGTACTTTGTTCTTCACTTCTGAAAGACACATGAATTTTTACAAAGATATTTATTGTTTTATTAGAAACCATTTGTATGGATAAAGATTTGTTATAAAGGATTAATACCCTTTATATATTTATTATAATGTTTAAAAACTTTACCACCAAAATGGTTTCCAATAAACAATAACAAATGGTTTCCAATAACTGAAAGGATGTACTATGATGTTAAACCTTAAAATTAACAAAGTTATGAACAATCCGACCTTGTTCAGTTAAAACAATTTAAAAATTGTTTAAATTTGAGAATTTCGAAATTTTAAGGTTTGTAGATTTGGGAATTTGAAAATTTACAAATTTCGAGATTTGGAGATTTCTAAATTACAGAATTTCACATTTTAGAAATTAAAAAATTTAATAATTTAAAGAATATGAAAATCTAAAAATTAGAAAATTTTTCAATTAAAAAAAAAACTTTAAAAACTTTAAAATTAAAAAATTTAATAATTAGAACATTTTTAAATTAAAAAATTGCAAAATTTGAACATTCGGAAACCTGAATATTTAGAAATTTGGAAATAAGTCAAGGTGTCATGTCTATCAATCTGAAACCTTCAGATTTTTCCCATATCTTCACAAACAAAAAAATGTATCGAAACCACGCCTGAAAATATGAAGGATCGCATAAGAGGTGTCTAGCATTAAATTACTTATAAAATATCCCATAATGGAACTTTCATTTACTAAATCAATCATTATATCGACATACAAGACCGTTCATTTGAATATAGCAGCTTATTTTATTATTTGAATCCTAAATGAAGTCGTATGAAGTATTCTCGATGTCTATGAATCGATTTAAAACAATATTTCATTCGTTTGCCTTTTATTATCTCTTCCATCATTTTATATATATCACTGACACATTTTTGTAATTTGTGCATTAATTTATTTTAGTACAGTTAATTAAGTGAATCTTGATGTAACTTCTTTATTGCACGAGAATTTTACATTTGTTAATTAGCATTTCGTGACATTTCTTCTATAACATTTTGCACATGCAGTTACTAATTGCGAGAGTGTAATTACTTGTGGGACTCGTTGTACATGTAAATTATCGCAAAAGTTTCAATTAGCCTACGATACAATTGTAAACCTGACTGCTATAATGAAATTCCTAGAACCGCCTTGATTAATTGATCAATGAGACGACACTGTATGTGTATTTACTCGTTTATGTGTAATCGAGAACAGTGTAGCTGTTGAAATGGTCAAATCAATTTGTGCTGATGAATCACGACGTCATTTGCTCGCACAATAAAGCAAATCACCATAGTTTCTCTCTTTCAATTTACTCGTTTTTTTATTATAGGATTTTATTGCAACTTTTGTTACTCTGTACTTTTGACAAAATGTTTCAAATCAAAGTAACAATTTAAGGACAACTTATGACGATCACCGAATTTGTATGTTTTTGGAATATTTTCGAGATCTCAAGATGACCGTTTTTTTAATGAAACTACAGGTTTTTGTTTCACTAATTTGCAGCAAAGTTTGATATTATTTTATTATGATACGTGACATGTGTAACAATATGGAATAAGAGATTGATACTTCATTTTTTTTATCCTTAAATTCCAATTTCCCAAATTTCTAAATTCGCTATGACGAAACTTTCTCTAATGACTAAACTTCCAAATTTTCAAATTACTCTAGTAACTAAATTTATCATTCTTCATATTTCTTTACATCCTAAATTTCAAATTTTCCAAATTCCTAAATGTTCAGATTTCTGAAATTTTTTAATTTCTTAAATCCCTAAATTCTAAAATTTCTTGGGTTCAAATATTTCCAATTTTTAAAACTTAAAATTTTTCAAATTCCCAACTTCCTAAATTATCAAATTTCTCTCATACCTAAAATCTCAAACTTTTCTACTTCAAAAGCTCCCAATTCTTAAATTTTTCAAACCCCAAAATTTCCAGTTCAACTTTTTCTTCTTTTTTTAAATGAAACTACAGATTTTTGTTTAACTAATTTGCAGTAAGGTTTAAGATTTTGTTGATAGTTTTGAACTTGATTAAATTAGAAATGTATAATTTTCAAACTTTCAAATCTCTGAACTTCACAAATTTTGAATTTTCAAATTCAATAATTTAGAAAGTTACTAATTTAAAAGTAGAAATTTTAAACATTAGGAATTCAAGAAAGGTAATTTAAAATTTGAAAGTTTAAAAGATTGGTAATTCAAGAAATTTAACATTTCGGAATTTGGAAATTTATAATTTGCAAAGCTTCCAAATTTTTAAGTATGCAAATTCTTAAGTCTAGAAATTCCATAATCTGCAAATTTAAAAATTAGAAAATTTAGTAATAAAAAAATTTTTAAATCGAGAAATGAACTATCCATCAAAGCCCGTGGAAGCATGTCAGTTGCACGCCCGAGCGCTGTGCCCTCGCGGGCAAACTGCCCATCACAGTATTGAAATAATCCCCGGAAGAAAAATCCATCAAACGTCGAAACGTTGATGCAGTGAAAAAGTAAGATACTGTTGAAACGTTTACCATTCAACACGGTACACCGTTTAAAATAAACGGCGGAAGAAAAAACAATCATCTACTATTATTCAACTTTTATCTCACGATAAAACATTTGTATCATGAACATTTAATACTTGCAAATTACAGTTTTATATGGAACACCATGTAGAGGACAATGTGTGAATATAAAACAAAATAAAAGTACGAGATCAAGGTTTTTAATTTATATAAAATAACTCAATAATCTTTGTGAAGTCAATAATGTTTAACAATAATTTAAAATGAGGTGTTACGAAGATTATGTTCTTCTATAACAACCTTCGCTGTTCAATGTCCTTTATTCATTTAATAAACAATTTTTTATTTGATCGTAACAAACAGTTTTGGCGTGCGCATGTTCAACTGTGATATATTTTTGTGAAGTCTCTGACTCTTTATATTACGTTTATTTCATTCGAAAATATTGAATTTAATTTCATTAGCAATACATCGCGCCACGTATTCCCTTTGAAACTCATTTTATGGTAAAAAATAATCGCTTTGTTTGACTTTTGCTTCGTTAATATACGGTTTTATATGATCTGCAATATGACTGCATTTATTTTCTTTCAAAAATCAACATTTAGATTGTAATATAAAATTCGATTAAATTTTAGACATATTGCGTTTTATTTAATAGAAATTTTGATAAATAGCAGTGCTGGGTTTAAATTGCTGCAGATGATCTTCTCATTATCATAGTTGTATTTTCTAATAGTTAGAAAATGATTCTAATAGTCAGAAAAATGATAGTTATGGAAACGAATTCATGTTGCAAACTAATAGCAGACTTATAGTATATTTACACATATGTATAAATATACGTACATTTACAGTACACTATAAGTATTTTACAGGATAGCTATGGTATTTCTTTGCAAATCTCTGGAATAACTTAACTATTAACTTACCGACACGGAATGTGTGGTTTTCTTCACCTTCTAAAACAGGTTTTCATCGACCTCGTGAATTTAAATGTACTCCTTGTCCTTTTTGAGAGATATAGTGGAGAAGGTACGAATATAAAGTAAGGTAGAAATATAAGATACTAAAATTTTGATTTGTATACAATACCCACATTTTCGACAATGATTAGAAATGAAATATCACGAATACTATAACATCCTTCCATAACAACCATCACTGTCCACTGTCGTTTATTCTTTTAATACATAATTATCGATTTGATTGTAACAAATAGTTTAGCATGCACATATTAAACTGTAATTTACTTTTCCGTATTTTGTGATTTTTTGTCCAATTGTCCCAAATGGATTTATCATTCGATAATTATTTGACTGTACACATTCACGCATTTATAATATACAAACTTTATATTAAACGATTTATGTTTATTCCGTAGATCTCAATATATGAAATGCACAAACATCCACCGGTGGGAATTATCAGATAACAAAACTCATTGTGCATCACATAAAGAAAGAAGGATCAAGTATTTTAGCAGATTTCTTCCTTAGATCAAACGAGGATAATTACGCAGAATTACTCTTCCGAATTTATATATTTTTTTGCAAATTTCTTCGTAAAAATGTGTGATGACTCCGATAACCTCACCTAACCTAATCTAATCTAGCTTAACCCTAAATATCGTTTTCAGATTCAGAACAAAGCTATTTACCAAAAAAGTTACGAAAAGATATAAAAATTGAGAAAAGTATCTATGATTTCCCAGTATGCTGCATAATTGCCCAGAATGATATCACATGTTCGCATCTTCCATTCCACGTCCAAAAAGTTACAAAATGGTAAAGTTACGGATAGCAATCTCATTAGAGAAAAGCAACGAGGTGGTCGGTGTGTGTCAGGAAGCATCAGGACGGATTTAACGGATCTAAAAGTTACGGGGAATCACACGCTTCATAAGATCTAGACTCGGTTCGTTATTTCTCTCGTTGTTAGGAAGCGAGAACCGATTATCCCTTAATCCGAAGCTCAACTCCAAAGGCTTTAATCTCGCGATTAGAGTCTTGTCCTTTGATTTCTTTTAGTACCAAACTCCGCTGTGCTTCCTCGGTCAGCTAAAATTTTAATCCGCACCATCTGCTCTTGAAACGAGTGCGAAACTTTCGCTTTAATTCATGATTGCACAGCAAATCCGAATCTCCTACTGATTTATTGTAGCAAAGTTATGTGGATGTTCGAACAACCAATTACCGATAATCAAGTGTTTTCCATGTGGACGCTCAGGTTCTTATCTTTATTAAATTAGTAAAATATTTTGTATTATTTCGCAAAAGATTTTTGGTACTTTTAATGATTTATGGTTTACATGTTTTTTAATGAAATAGATTTGTACAGGATTTATGTTCGCTGTGCGTCTGGTGAGTTGGCTGTTGGGAGCAGTATGGGTTTTGGTTTGCATACTAACTTATTGATTTGCATACCAACTGATCAAATATAGAGTTGCGAAAATTTATATAGAATATCTACTTTAAAATATTTATTATGACGAAGACGTATTAAAAATAAAAATTGTGTAGATACGCAATTTCCATTTAAGGCGAAAAATTCATATTTATTGTGGATAGGAATTTGGGGATATCGGAATTTAGGTTATTAGAAATAACCTGTGTTCAGAAATTTTAGGATTTGGAAAGTTGACAATTTTGGAGACTTTGATGATTTAGAAAACATAAAATCTCGAAATTTCAGAATTTGAGGATTTGAAAATTGGAGATTTGAAAATTTGTTATATTGGAATTTAAAAAACTGAAATTCGCGAAATTTATTTCTGTTGTTTGTAAATATAGAAATTTGAAAAGTTAGCTATTTAAATTTTTAGATACTTGAAAATTTAGAAATTCTAACATTTGAAAATTTTTATTCATTTCTTTACAAATATCGAAGCTTGAAATTTTAGGATTCAGAAACACACAAAATTTGAGAAATCCGCAAAATTCACAAATTTAGTATTTATGAATTTAGAAATTTGAAATTTTAAAAATTTGATATTCGGATATTTAGATTTCAATAAGCCCGTGCCACCCTCTAAAATTTTAACCTAACCTATTTCCCAACCTGTAGAACAAAATATTAAGATATGTAAACAAAATTTGATAACTGAAACTTTAAGCGTGTCTACGGTTTCCGTATTACTAACAAAGCATAAAACCAGTGTACACCATATTAAAAAGTCACGTTAGTTTTACACTATTAAATATAAGTGACTCATTGTTCGCGTTGGTAGAAGCTCGACGAAATAACGACATATCCGACTATCAGACATCCAGCTTCCACATGGAAATTCAATTTGAATTGCGCCAGCTGCGAGTCTCGTGACGGCAATGGCTGACAATGCACGCGAAACCGTACCGTGGCAATACCGAGACGAATAATCTGAAATTGAAATTACGGAAGTTAAGAGCTTTGTTCCAGACTCTCGAGTGCAAACGGTAGGGAGAGAACGAGTACGACAATGCACGAATGCAAACGTAGGATCGGTTGACTTGTTCTGGATTCCTTCGGGATGTCCCCATCCACGCTGTACTTTCCACCATTTTCTCTTTCTCTTCGGCTTTTCCCTTTCTCTCCTTTATCGCACTTTCTCCTCTCCTCGGCGACAAACTTTGAGGAAACAAGGCGCGAGAGAACAAAACGATAACCAGTTACCTATGTAACTGCTGATTGTTCATCGCAGAATACACTGTTTCTCAAATACAAAAAGGGAATCTTTGTCCTCTGTATAAAGTTGACACCTAAATCTGCCGGCGTATAATGCACAGCTAAGTTGAAATTAAAAGTAAAGGGATAGATATATGAACGTATATAAAATAGAGTAATACATACGTCGTTTCTTTATCTCCATAAAAAACATCAAGCTTCGAGAAAAACAGCTTAATACATTTTTTCATTTAAAATGAGATACTTATGAACCGGCCATTTTGATTGACTTCGGAATTTCAGTGTTAAAAATATCAGTGTTTTGTAGCTATAATATATTAATGATGAATGTTTATACTGTAAATATAAGAAGGACATCTTTGTATTCTGTATGGATTTAAAAAGACTAACATTAACTATTTTTATAACTATAATATAATAATGTTGAGTGTTTATATTGCAAATACGAAAGGCAGTCTTCGTACTCTGTATAAACTTAAGAAGAATAAAATTAAATATATTTATTACCCTAATATATTAATAACGAATATTTATATTGCAAATCCGAAAGGGAGTCATTGTATTTTACATAGACTTGAAAAGAATAAATTAACTATTTTTATAACTAGAGTAGTTTGCCTAATTTTTTTGCCCAATTTAACCAGTTTTTTTTACAAGATAAAAAAGCCATTGTATTATATCTTTATTATACACCTTCAACTGCTCAAAATCGTTAATAAACACTTGAAATATTCATAATTATAAACCCAAACCATTTTTAACCAGAGTTAACCCGAGTTCCAGAAATTGAATTCTTTCAGCGCACCCGAGTAAATTTATGTAAACTTAAATTGTTTGTAGTTTGCTTCAATTTATTGCATTTCCCTTCAATTTCTTGTGAATTTTCTTTTCTCTCTTTTGCAACCAAAATATTGTTAATGAAATTTTATGTACAATAATAATTAGAAATTAAAAATTTGGCGGGAAAATGATTATGGTTTGATTTATTATTAGTACGTAAATGAATATCACTGTGGTTCCCACGATTATAAATTTAAAAAATTTATCTATTAAATGACATTTGAATTGGTTAATATCAGATATACCTTTTTGTGCAATTTTCTGAATTCTCGGATGCTGAAAGAATTAAAGTTTCAAAAAAGTAAACGTGATGTCAATATGACTGACTGAAACATCTGTCACTGGAGATGTTCTGAACATGCAGCATAAAGGAGAAAACAATAGCTTTCGCGGAAATCATAGGATTCTGAAAAACTTACTTCCAGAAAATCATGTTCAAAGATCCATTTTCAACGCATAAAATTTGTACCTAAAACGAGAAATCTCAACCTAGTTATATTCGCGAACATTTGCAGGAATGAAAAGTAGTGAATATCAGTATTATTTTCGATGTAAATATGTACTTGCTTGTTATATCAAATTATAGTAATTATCGTATTGAGTAACTGTTAAAGAAACACTACATAAGATCAACTACATAGTATCGTAATATTTTGTTTATTTATATACGATTTTTGTAAGTTAAGAATGAGAAACCAAAAAATTAAATTTTTACCTAATTTTTATAGAGGTCAGCCACCGTGTGTTTATTTAAAAAAATCCAAAAGCAAATCGATTTCAAATATATTTCTTAAGAATTTCCTGACTTTTCTATAGTGAATTACATCCCTAAGCATTCAACAGCTTTTAAAGTTTTGAACTGAAATCAAGTCGGCAAATACATATGGATTATTAATTCAACTGTTTCACGTCCTAATAACCGTGGATAGAAAACGGTAAAACTTTTTCTTTTTGTATTTTAGGCATCAGACGCTATTAATTGGTTTAAAAAAGTCAACCATTTTGTGTGCCCCAAAGTAAGGCTTAACCAAAATGGCGAATCCTTGAGGAAGCGTTTCATAGAGGTTGTCCATGTTAATTTCTAATGAATCCGCTATTTTTTCAGGTAGAGGATGTAAAGTAAGCATTTTTAGCTTATTTGACATATAAGTGTGATGCTACATTGATTTGTATCTATAATTTGATTGGACTACGTTTATGAACGTTATAGTGATTCTACAATGTCGCTTATTAAAAGAAAACAACTAACATCTGTTTACAACTAATGATTGGGAAAACATGTTTTAGCAATTTTTTCATAAAAAAACATGTTTTACCATTTTAATGGCATTCTCTGCCTAACCGACCAACGGAGCATAGGTGAAAGCCAATATGGCGTCGCCTAACCAGTCAAATATACCAAAACGCTTAAATTGACATACGCATACCTTTCTAACTACTGCATTCCAGCATTAAAACTTACATTTTTACATTCTCAGCATCAATAAATTTTAAACGATAAAAAAGTCCATACTTTTGTGTGTTCCAAAGTAAAGTTTGATCACTATTTTTTTAATACAAGAAGTCGCGTATTCATGTTAGTTGAACTGCGGCCTAAGCGTCACGTCTGATATTAAGAGCCATAAAACTATTCCTCTTGTTAATCCTTCGTGGGCTATGAAAAAGCCTCAATTGTGTGAAAAGGTTCAGAAAAGGTTTCACCAACGAGCCGTATACGTGTCGAAAGCATACTTGACAAAACTAACTTCTCGTACCGCACGACAGACCTGGTATTGACTTTAGCGAGCACTCTCGGTAAACCTGCTGGACAATGACGATCGCTGGAGAATCCAGGCATTGACGATGAACTCTGCTGTGACACGATGTTTCAATACACTGTACACATTTCTGGTTTTCGCAATCGGTAAAAGTATGTATTCAAAACAGAAGATTGAAAATATTCGAATAGCGTAGTATTAAGGTCCGGATCTCCAACACACGCTTTCAACGGTTCAGCATTGTTAATAGCTTTTAAGAGAACTGGCTAGACTTTGTTTTAGGACACCGTTTTATTAACATTTTCGCACGATGAGATAGTACTCGAGAAATATGGACGAAATATAATGACTTTAAGTGTCAGATTTTGTTAGGAGTCATTGAGTCTGGTTCTTTTATCAGTGTTCAGGTACATAATTTATTCAAGTATACAAAAGTATGAGTAACATTGGTATTCGTATTGGAAAAATACGAACAGGCTAAGTATTAGGTTGTTTTGAAAATGTTTCACAGATTATAACACAATGACAATTAGTTCATATTTTTAAGCGATTCTAAAGATCGATGAAATGAAATTTGAGTGTATTTCCTTGTACATATAATATAATATTCGATTCATGTAACCAGATCTATAACTTTAGAAATTTTGGAAATTTGGGACACTGAAGTTTTGAAATTTGGAAATTTTTATATATGTTTGAAAATTTAATGATTTGAGAATTTAAGAAATTGGGAATTTAGGAATTTAGGAAGTTGGGAACTTAGGAATTTCAGGATTTGATAATTTGGGGATTTGGAGATTTGGGAATTTGGAAATTTGGGGATTCGGGGATTTGGGGATTTGGGGATTTGGGAATTTGGGGATTTGGGGATTTGGGGATTTGGGGATTTGGGGATTTGGAAATTTGGGAATTTGGAAATTTGAAAATTTGGAGATTTGGGGATTTGGGAATTTGGAAATTTGGGGATTTGGGAATTTGAGAATTTGGGGAATTTAGTATGTTGAGAATTTAGAAAGCTGGGAACTTGGGTATTTAGTGATTTGGGAATTTAGGAATTTGGGAACTTGGGAATTGAGAAGTTGGAAAGTTAGACATTTGGGAAGTTGAGCATTTGGAAAATTAGGAAATTGAATTTGAAAATTTTAGCTGTTAGGAATTTAAAAAGTTGATAATTTGAGAAATTGTAAATTTAAAAATTTTGCAATTTGAGATATTAAATTTTTGAAACTTGGAGATTTTTAAACTTGAGTTTTTGACATTAGAAAATTTGTGAATTTGTGAATGTGAAAATTGCAGGCATTTATAAATTTAAAATTTGGTAGTTCTGAGATTTTGTTTCAAATGAAACTTGAGAATTTATAAATTCATAAATTTTAAAATTTAATAATTTGGACTTAAATTTAACAATTAAGGCTTTATAAACAAAATTTATAAAATTCCCAAGTTTCATCATATTAAACATTTTCTTGTACAACATACTACGCAAGTCATATTTAAATATTCAATTTGCGCTTTTAAAAACGTATATTATTATTAAAAAATAATATTACAAGTACAATAGAAATATCCGTACCGATCTATAGGTAAATGCTATAAAATATGGAATGCTTCGTTTGAGTATAATAATTTGCCCACCCACCGTGATACTCTTGCTACCCGATCCAGATATATGTATGTTCTTTCATTTGGTTTTATTCGTCAGTTTTATAACCTATCGGTTCTATGAAAGTATTTCGTTCCGAAACGTAACGATGTGCGAATAGATACATATCCCGAGAAATGTATGCACAGCTGTACACGTGTTGAGGATATTTGCTCTTGTTACTATGCACATAGCTAGCAGCTATGGACTTGCGGAATTGGACATCCACAAAGATCAGTTTATCTAATTAGATTTAGCATGAACGTCGGTGCGCTTCGTCACCGCTGATCCTCGTTATCCGGTCCAATAATTGGCGTCCTTCCAAAACCACCAACTCGAATTTCTCGATTTATTGAAGCGTGTCGGACTACTGCTTCTGGAATTTGATTATCGTGCGAGAGAAATAACTTCGAAGGCTATTAGTTGCCTACTACAAGATCAAAGAGAAGCCTATAAATTCAATATCATCTCGAAATCTGCTGACATTTCTGCATATCTCACGACTGGATAATTTGCGTTTTTTTATTATAAGTGTACTCTATAGATAGACTAACTGAATATTAAATATGGAATGATTGATAAATTTAGTTATTGCAGATACTGTATTGGGCACTTGTTTATGAAGTACCTATTAAATTATGTGTAAAAAGATTTTTTCGTCAGAGATGAATTTTTTCACACTTCAGTAGAATAACATACATGACACATTAGGACGTTTAAGGAGCTACAAATGTTTCTTACAAAGAAATCACACATTATTTTAACTTGAAATATATTATAAATAATCTTTGAAAGTTGTTTTAATATATTTCACAGCTAATTTCAAGTACACAAATTTCTAGTTTACGGAACTTCTACACTTTTAAATTCTTTTCTTTCTGAGTATCCAGATCCCCTGAATTTATATATTTCCAAACATCCAAGTATCAAAATTTTTATATTCCCAAATTTCTAGATCTCTAAATTTTTAAATCCTCAAATATCTAAATATCCAAACTTCTACATCTCCAAATTCAAAATTCTCACATTTCTAAATCCCAAAATTTCGAAATCATCAAATCTTCAACTCTCCAACTCTCCAAATCCCCAAATTTCCTAATTTCCAAATCTCTAAATCCTCAAATCTCCAAATCTCCAAATCTCCAAATCTCCAAATCTCCAAATCTCCAAATCTCCAAATCTCCAAATCTCCAACTCTGCAAATATCCAAATTTCCTAATTTCCAAATCTCTAAATCCTCAAATCTCCAAATCTCCAAATCTCCAAATCTCCAAATCTCCAAATCTCCAAATCTCCAAATCTCCAACTCTGCAAATATCCAAATTTCCAAATCTCCAAATCTCTAAATCCTCAAATCTCAAAATCTCCAACTCTCCAAATCTCCAAATCTCCAAATTTCCTAATTTCCAAATCTCTAAATCCTCAAATCTCCAAATCTCCAAATCTCCAAATCTCCAAATCTCCAAATCTCCAAATCTCCAAATCTCCAACTCTGCAAATATCCAAATTTCCAAATCTCCAAATCTCTAAATCCTCAAATCTCAAAATCTCAAAATCTCCAACTCTCCAAATCTTCAAATTTCCTAATTTCCAAATTTCCAAATTTCCAAATCTCTAAATCCTCAAATCTCCAAATTTCCAACTCTCCAACTCTGCAACTCTCCAAGTCTCCAGCTCTCCAGCTCACAAATCTCCAAATTTCCAAATCTCCACCTGTTCAAACTTTCAAATGTCCAAACCCCCAAATTTTCAACTCTCCAAATCTCCAAATTTCTAAATTTGCCATTTTTCCATAACTTATTTAGTACAATTTCTAATTGCTCCAAAACAAAAACTGTACACAAAGTTTCATTCAATTTTTTTTTTATATAAATGAAAAGTTTCCAATGGGGCTTGAAAAGTCTTAAAATTGTCCCCTAACCCCTTTTAATATTTCACCCTGGCAGTAATGTTAGCTGTTATCAACAAATGTTTGTTTTTCAGGAAATTACTCTGTTTCGAGAGAAACAGCCATTTCAGTTTTATATACAAATCGTTCGTTTATTAGCAAATTGCGGATGTTTACTCATTTATACATTGAGGTCCGCAAAATGTAAATAAATTATGTAATCTCTGTAAATACTTATATTAATATCTGTAAAATAAACATAAATCATTTAATCCACAGATTGCACAATTTATTTACGTTTCACAGACCTCGATATATCATAAATGGATAAACATCCGCAGTCTTCTTATTAGATACAGAGAAAATATACGAAATAGAGTTTCAAAGTTCTTCTCCGATTCGCACTTTTGGTCTCTTATCCTTTTTCGTGCCGAGAGTATACGAGATTGTGCCGGAAATTTGATTTGAGAGGAGCAAGGAAGGGAATCCGATTTATTGAAAGGTCGTTCATGGGGTCACGATACACGTTACCATCAGCACGTCAAATATTCGCGTAGATGTGATCGTTGCTCGGCTTGAAATTACCCTTGCAGTGCTATCATCGAATTAGGTTACCCGGTGAACGCTAATACGAAAATTACAAACACGGAATGCTTGTCGGTTAATAATTGGATTTCAGCGGTGGATGTAGAAGAGCTGTATATTTATTGTTATTGTTTCTACGCGAATCCGATACAATATTCCTTTTACGTATTGACATATTATTTACTCAAATTTTAACGAATATTACAAATTATTTGATGAATTTTATATTCTGCTTTTGAATTAAAACTTAGGATTGAAATCTCTGATCTTGAGATTAAAGAGCAGATGATCATGAGATAAAATAACATCTGATCGAAGGCCTGAAGACGAAAAATCATCTCGAAATGGGTAATTCATGGTCTTTGTATAACATGAACTTCCAGAAGAGGATAACACTGTGGGTGTATTTGTTAATCTGACGATTTTATTAATTTTTGACTTAAGGTACTATTTATGTTCGGTTACTTTCTTAACCCCTTGCACTATTTTGACGCACTCATACTTCAGCTGTGATCAATTTTACACGAATTTTTAATGCACTTCAATTTGGTATTCAAGTCCAATTATAATTTGCATAGTCAATGATTGCATAATACCAAATTGAAATACATTTCAATTTTCTTTGCTTTAATATTGTAGCTGTGATTAGTTAGTTCTGGCTGACGTACCTGATAAATAAATCATAGTGCAAAGGGTTAATATTTACATTGTATCAAACAATTGAAATGTAACATATGTGTAAATTGCAAAAAAATTGAACGTGAAAACGGGACTTACATTTCTAGATTTACATCCTTAAATTTTTTAATTTTCAAATTTGAAAATCTCAAAGTTTGCAAATATCCAGATTTCAATATTTCCAAAGTATTAAATTTTCAAATTTCAAAATTTTTAAATTTCCAAATCTCCAAATTTTTATATGCCCAAATTCCATAATTCTCAAATTTGAATTTTAAAATTTAAAAATTTCGAAATCCCTAAGTTTTATAAATCTCTAAATTTCTATATCCAGAAAATTCCTAAACTCTTACACTTCTAAATCCCAAATCTCCGAATTACCTAATTCTCAAATTTCGAAACTTCTACAATCACAAATTCCTTTATTCTCAAATTCCAAGATTCCCAAATCCTGAGATCTCCAGATCTCCACATCCCCAGATCCCCAAATCCTGAGATCTCCAGATCTCCACATCTCCACATCCCCAGATCCCCAGATCCCCAAATCCCCAGATCCTCAGATCCTCAGATCCTCAGATCCTCAGATCCTCAGATCCTCAGATCCTCAGATCCTCAGATCCTCAGATCCTCAGATCCTCAGATCCCCAGATCCCCAAATCTCCACGTCCCCAGATCCCCACGTCCCCAGATCCCCACGTCCCCAAATCCCCACGTCCCCAAATCCCCACGTCCCAAAATCCCCACGTCCCCAAATTCCCACGTCCCCACGTCCCCAGATCCCCACGTCCCCAGATCCCCACGTCTCTACATCCCTAAATCCCCAAAACCCCACATCTCTACATCCCTAAATCCCTAAATCCCCAAATCCCCAAATCCCCAAATACCCAACTTCTCAAATCCCCAAATTCCTAAATCCCCACATCTCCAAGTCCCAAATTTCTAACTAACCGAATTTCAAAATTTCGAAATTTCCGTATTCAAAATTCTTTCAATTTCGTAATTTCCAGAAATTCGCAAATTTTTAAATTTAAAAATGACAAAATTTTATAATTTGTACATCTGTAAATTTGAAAATTTACGACTAAATGATTAACTGATAGAATGATCTTTTTCTGCATCAATGTTTATAAATCTAATATTTAGCCCAAATGTAATAGATTATATAACAATAAATTAATAGCGATATACAATAAATGAAGTAGACAACACATGGTTAAACATTATTAATATAATAGCAAAATGCGAATCTAAAGCTACATGCACAAGATATGAAGACATGTGCCTCTACTTCAAATTACGTAAAGATGGAAGATATGCTAATGGCGACACGTGTGGATGACATCGTTACACTTGCAATGTACAAAGCTGAACACAACCTTACTCATCAAACAATTTGTTAGTTGTCAATTTGTGTAACAATTCCTGTTAACCGCTTGTCTTACAATATCATCCTCCACACGTGACGCACTCACGCTCAACTGTGACAAATCTTACTCTAGTTTTTAATACGCCTCAGTTTGGAGTTTAAGTCCAGTTATAATTTGCATAGTCAAGAATTGCTGAATATAATATTGACGTAACATTTCAACCTTTTTCTTCTGTTTTAATACTGCGGCTGTGATTAGCTAGTTCCGTTTGACGCACCTGAAAAATAGATCATAAGGGGTTCAAAGATCGAAGTACGTTTGAAGCGAATTTCTTAAACAATATGCACGAGCTCCTAAATATAGTGTTACTTATACGTATCAGGGGAATTCTGACAAGTTGTAGCTGCTTGACATCTCTCGAATTACTGTAAATCAGATTAATGTCGTATCACCAAAATACGCGCCGAATGTTGTCAACTCCAGATGTATTTTGACTTGCATTTACACACAGTAATTCGCTTTACGCTCGAGTTTGAACTCTCCAGAAAATTATAGAGGTTGGTTTGCGGCGGCGTCGACCAAGCTAATCCCACCGTATAATTAACCACTAACAAGCGTCCTGAGTTCTACTGCTAATCTACGTTATAACCTATAGCTAAATCTGTTGGTACATGTATCCACAAATACAGCGGAAAAAAGTGTATACATTAATTCTTTATTCTGCAATCTCCGGGAACATATGATCGATTTGCGCTACCGCAAGAGCAGTTGATACAGTGCAATTTTTTAGTCATTGTGTATACATAGCATTTATTTACATCTGTTAGTATCTGTGAAGAAAGGAGATTTGTATTATAGCTCTGTTAGAGTAAGATGTTTGAAGTTCGTTACTTAATTGTTTATTACGATAGAACATACCGAGGGTTCAGAGTCAGACAATGTTAACCACTTGACCTACAACTACGTGTTACACACGTGATGCACACTATAGAATGTGATAAACCAGACTCGTATTTTCACTGCAATTGAATTTTGGGTTCAATTCTAATTATCATCTAGGATCGCTGAAGGCAAAATGTGCCTAACATTGTAACATTCTTCCGTTGTAGCTGTGAATGCTTTGAAATTTATAGGTTAAGGGGTTAACTCCAAAAACCGTAAGTTGGAGTCAGACAAGAGTATGTCTACTTAGCATTCTCTGATTTTATTTTCTCAAAATTAAAATTTTTAAATTATTCATTTTTTCATAACATTTTTATAGTCGAAATCTACGACTTTTGAGATCGTAAATCTGTCATTAACACAGACAATTTTTAGAGTTTTGTTCTACACAAGTTAAAATCACAATTAGATCAAAGTTGTCCAAATGAAAATGCTAGATCTATAATTATTTCATTCTACACGGTATTTTTATACCTAAAAAACATAAATGAGAATATTCTTTTCTCCAACCACAGTTAAATTTATCAAATTTAATGGACACATCGATAAGTTTATTTAATTGTTCTAAGCAAATTTCACCAACTAAATATAATGTATAGTTCTAGCAGATACATCAAACTAAATTTCAAACTGTACTCAAATAATGATGCTGAATAAATTCAACAAAATACATATTTTTCCTTAATAAGACATTTTCGTCAGTAAACACTAATATCGCAGTATTTAACGTGTCTAAACGCTGTATCGTCTAACGGAGTATCTCTGTGTACAGTCACTTTTACGATCTAGTTACAAAACGTTCGTGACTAAATGCTCGATGTAAATATCTTTCACCGACGTCCACGTTTAAAAACTAAAAGCTCTTTGTATCCTGAGCTCGAGTTTTTACCGCCATTCGTTTGTGAATGTTCCATGCTCTGAATCATTTTATAATACTTTGGCAAGAATGCACACATCGCAGTACAGAGTCGCACAAAATCGTGCATTCGACCCAAATTTTGAGGCTTTAATATATTCGAGACAGCTTAAAGCTTGGTAAGCGTTTCTGTTTTTTTGTGACATATGAAACTGGGGCAAGTGGGACCTATGACATTATGCATTATGGATAATTACTCAAGAATTAATATTCACATTTATTTAATTTTGTAAATTTCCCCTAATTTTTTGTTGCAGGTTGGATGATGAAAAACTGGATGTCATTAATGTAAGTAATTTATTATTAATTTGAGTTATGATCACTGTCCTCGAATCGATTAATTATTATTATTTACGTATCTTTAGTTTCAGGTCTAATCAGTATATCTGTTTCGTATCTTTAATTTTCTGTACAAATAAATTATTTTCTGGTAATAGGCAACCATATTTAACATCAACATGTGACTGATATTTCCGTCAAAAAATAGCGAATGTCACAATACCTAAACACAATTTTAGTAATTTTACCACTTTAAGGTATTTTCGCGTGTCATCCTCCATATTATTAAACTGTAATAAATTGTAATCAAGTCTAGTTTCCTTGTAAACATATTTAAAACTAAATTATCAGATACTGAAATTTGTTCTATTATATCTGATACAAGAAATATTATAATACACATTATTCCTTGTAAACATATTTAAAACTAAATTATCAGATACTGAAATTTGTTCTATTATATCTGATACAAGAAATATTATAATACACATTATTCCTTGTAAACATATTTAAAACTAAATTATCAGATACTGAAATTTTTTCTATTATATCTGATACAAGAAATATTATAATACACATTATTCGATAGATTTGCAGCCATACTTATATTTTCATTATCACGGTTGATGATTTCTTCTATATTTTTTTACCAATAAAGATAAAGTTTTGGACCATAAAATTCTTATGTTGTATATTGTGCAAATTACTATTTATATGAAATACTATTACGTATTTCCACTCATACTCGTATCACTCATTGAGAACCACATGACTGTTGTATACAGTAAAATATACAATAACTGTATTAATATGATCATACAGATGAAAAACTCCATTACACTTACCACTGTTTTTTATTAAAATATCCTTGTATTTATGTAAATATAAATTACTTTAAACTAAATAAATGTTATCTACTAACAACAACGACAATTTTTCAACCATCTCAATACATTGCACAATTTTCAAAATCAATTTTTGAATAAAACCAAATATGAGAAAATGTTATTCTTTTTCTTGACTTCTATTTTAATATACATTACATTAATACAGATGTAGGTGCGATACAAATGTTAACATAGAATATGTCACCGCCTAGCAGATTGTACCACAAGTTTTGGTACAGCCTGTATAAAGGGTTAATTTAGTTCGTAGCAGGTTGTCCGTTCCCGTCATCAGGACCATCTCTCCCGAAATTACCCTGCTCCTAATTATATCAGTTTTCCCTATATCCTGATAGTCATATACGGATCGTGGAAACTGGAAATAGAGCATGATAAACGGACGCGTTCTGCGTCGTATCAAACGTTACCGGCGTCATAGCAGTCTAATGCACTGCGCTGCATTGCGAGCATAGCTGTATGCGCTAAATAACCGGAAATTACCGGGAGCATTTCAATCAGAGCACCCGGCAAGCTTCGAACACACGGGGCTATCGTTTACTCCGCATAATGGCTAGTCATATGATAATCTCCGATTCGAACCAGAGAACAACCCCTGAAAACCGATTGCTTCGCTCTCTGACAAACATCTCGCCATGAACGGCATTGATTGATGGTCGGACACCGTGGAAAAACATGTTTGTACTATTTACTACGGTTATATCTTCTAATATTGACCAGAAATTGACACAAATTTCTCCATATATTTCAGCTCCGTGTACAGTTGGGGAGTTGCGAAGTTAGGAAGTTGAGAATTTGGGAATTTGGGAATTTGGGAATACAGAAACTTGGGAATTTCGGAATTTGGAAACTTGGAAACTTGGAAATTTGGGAATTCCGGAATTTGAGAATTAGAGAATTTCAAAAGTTGGGAAGTTGAGAATTTGGAAACTTGGGAATTCCGGAATTTGAGAAGTTGGAACGTTGAGAACTTGGAAACTTGTGAATTCGGGAATTTGGGAATTTGGGAATTTGGAAATTTGGAAATTTGAGAATTTGGAAACTTGAGAATTCGGGAATTTGGGAATTTGGGAATTTGGGAATTTGGGAATTTGGGAATTTGGGAATTCGGGAATTTGGAAATTTGGAAATTTGGGAACTTGAGAATTTGGGAATTCGGAAATTCGGAAATTTTAGAATTGAAGACACAGTGAAAACGTACTTTAACACCGAATGTACCAGCATATAATGTATACATTCATAATTTGAAATAGGAAGTAAAGTAAAGAAAGGATAAAACATAATTGAACATACAGGATGGTTCACACAACTGTATTCAGGTATAACACCACTACCAGTACTGATGCAGAAAAATGTCAAAGAAGAAATTGCATTATCCTTTTTAATTAGAAGTGCACAACTTTTTACTCTCGCCATTTTACAAAACTTCTTACATTTGTATAACACTCGTACATTCTTCTGGGGTATAATAGTATTATCCCTTTGCACTAGTAAGGTGACTCACACACACCACTCGGTTTAATACAATATTTTTTAACTAAATTTAAAGTGTAATGTATGAACATAGCGAAAGTAGTAGCAATTGATAATAGAGAAATGATAATTTCAAAAGAATTCATCAAACTTTTCAGCTTAAAGATTTTTAAGTTGTCATCTGCCAACTATAAAAATGCCTTTGAGTGCAAAGGATTAATATTTATCGAGGTACTTTAAGAAAACATCTTTATTGAATTAATCCTCTATCTAAAAAAATAACTGCAGACCACCGTGTCATAATTCAAAATAACTATCAATTACTAACCGGAAGACGAGACCCAGAAAATGTAAAACTATTGCAATTTAAACAACATGAAATGCAAATAATAGATTTTCGTGTACAAACCCGAAATAAGTGACCGAATTTTATTGTGCCATATGAACCAAGTGTTTGATTTATTTAAAAGGTCGACTAATTTTATCTTTCGCGAAGTCTGTATGTATAACTTAAATTTGATTGACAGTGAATATATTGAAATATTTAAACATTTCCGTTTGGAGAAACCTCCACCTGTCTTACTGTGTGGGGCAAAACTGCACGAGCTATTTCAAGTACTCAATAATTGAAACATGAATTGAATGAAATTTGAGATTTGATGGCGATACACGATCGCAATGCAGGATCATGAGCGAAACTTTAATAGAATCATTCAGTCAGAATTCATGCATCACCAACGCTTGCTGATTAATGCAAAAAATTTTCGTTACGATACGACTCTTGCTCGGCTCCGTTCTGTAAGTCGAATAATTGCCGTCTGTCACGTTAAATGAATTTAATTGCATTTGAAATTTAAATAGGACCGGACATTTGCATATAATACCGACATCTAACTAGCCGTATAAAAGTCGATAAAGCTAGTTCTCTGTTCTTGACTATTCTATTTTCGATGCTTAAATTTTCAATTTCTACATTTTCCTTTAATTAAAAATGTTAATGATTAACTGTTAACGTCAATACATATTTCTTAAGTTTTATTTTTTTGTTTTATTTAGGAAATTTGTTTATGCAGTTTTGAATAATCACATCAGAGATTATTGAAATGTGACGAATGTTTTTTTTTCTCGTGAAAATGTGACTGGTAGCATTAATAGTGCTATTAACAGTGTATAACGTTAAAATAAATTTGAAAATCTACACACGTATTTAATGTGGAATGCCTGATCTTAAATTTCCTATATTGTGCTTCCCCTAGGTCTATTTCGCAGAGAGCATACCAAGGTGGAGACGTGGAAATTGTCAATAAACAGTTGAAAATGGTTGTCCAAAATTCCCCTGTACCATCTGTGCAGCTCATTACGCACAAAGTGCAAGTATAATTCTGTTGCACATCCTTCGTTTGAAAAAACTAGCCCGCAATCCAGAAATCGTAGTTTGACGCTCATGAGGGTTTACATGTCAGTGTGAACACATAAAATGTTATGCATATCGTAGATTTACTGTTTGTTGCTGTCTTTAACAAGATTGTAATTGTATTTTACCCAGTGGAACAATTTTTTTTTTTAATTTGGGAAACAATTTTTGAAATTTGGAAATTTGGGGATTTGTCAGAATTTGGAAATTAAGAGATATGGGTTTTTGGGAGTGTTTAGGTTTTGAGTGTGACAAAGAAAATTCGGGAATGCTGAGATTTAGTAACTTGGAAATTTGCAGATTCAAAAATTTAGGAATTTGGAAATTTGTTAGTTTGCATACTTGACAATTTGAACATTTGGTATTTAGGATACTTGAATATTTTAGTATTTGGTAATTTGCAGATTTTTAGATTAAAAATTTGGAATTTAGGAATTTGTAAATTTAGAAATCCAAAACTTTCAAATTTAAGAAATTGTGGATTTCGTAATTTAAGGATTTGGAAGTTTTTAAATTCTGAATTTGAGAATTTGAAAAATTGTGAATTCGATAAT
The DNA here is from genome assembly GCA_945859555.1 of Megachile ligniseca. Lineage (NCBI taxonomy): Eukaryota > Metazoa > Arthropoda > Insecta > Hymenoptera > Megachilidae > Megachile > Megachile ligniseca. The sequence goes on from OX243785.1 coordinate 2,503,097, forward strand.
CTGATGATTTAGAAATTTTCAAATTTTAAATATTTTGAAATTGATAATTTGAATATTTCGAAATTGAGAATGAATATTTTGAAACTAATAATTTGAAAATTCGGAAATTTTCTACTTTGGGGCTTAAAGAATTAAATTCGGAATTTGAGAATGTAAAAAATTGGAAATTTTGAAATTTATATTATTCAAAATTAGAGAATTTCATATTTAGACGAAGAATTTGGGAGTTCAGTTTGATAATTTGAAAATGTATCTCTTATAAAATATAGAAATATTTATATTAGTTTTAATTTATCAGCGATATTTATTCATGCGAATGAATACCAAATACCAAAAATCCAAAAATATATCAAATTAATATTTGCAGTCAGGAAAGACCAATACCTATATAACAATGTTGAGTGAATATAAAAAAATAACCTTAAAACTGTGATGACTTAATACAAACTTTGAATTAACATTTTGCACGTCTGAACCGTATTCTGAAAAATTGAGTGAATACTAACAAATGTTTTACGTGTGTTTACAATAATAATACAGCTTAATTGAATCTAAACCATGCTTCTTAATCTATTTCAGAATACCATACTACCGGAAGCTGTACATTTTTGGGAGCGTGCTCTTATGGTTCGCGAAACGAAGGGCACCATCAGATTAAGCAGGTAACCTAATTCTTCGATTCATTAACAATTTGATAAACTATGAAAAACTGAAAAAAAATTTTAACCACTTTATATTTGTTCCCTCAAACTGTTATATCTGAAGAGAATTGATTTTTATGTGAAAACCGTCATTTTTCAATTTTTTTACATTTCTGAATTTTTTCCATATTCAACGTTTAAATTTACTGAAATCATTTTACTGTGAAATATGTTAAAACAACTTTCATAGATTATTTATAATTATTTTCCAGTTAAAATGAGTAGCTTCTTTGTAAAAAATATTTTTAGCAACTGGGGTCTTGAACGTCCCAGTGTACCAAGTATTGTTATTCATGATAAAGTATGACCATTAAGGGTTAAAACAACATGAAATATTTTTTCAAATAATTTCTAATTTAGAAATTACATGAACGTAAAATGTTTATGATTTGTAATATTATAGCAATGTATTATTACTTGTATGGTACACAGTGTTACACGTGAATTTCTATTATGTTTCAGGAAATGTGAAAGTAGTCAAGTCTTCGTTAAAGATCACCATACACATTGCATAGACACCTGTCGATCTACTACTATGTGTGGTGACGTAGTCGTCCCTGAAGAACATCTTGATGTAAGAAATAATTTAATTACTTTCTCTAACGAAATTATTAATAATACGACAAATAATATTTATAGTACCCAAAATATGAACGAAAAATGCACTTCTGCGCTTTTTGTGATTTGATGCATTTTTTTTTTTAATTTCTTCGTAATTAAATTCTCCGTGGATTCATTTAACTCACAATTTCATTATTAATTAAAAAAAAAATGTTTGGAGGCGTTTTTTGGTCACTAGTTAAGAGTTTGAAATTGAAATTCAAAATAAAATGCAACATGATAGTATATGAACCTACAAATTTTTAAATTTCTAAATTTTTAAATTGTTAGATTATGAAATCCTCCAATTTTCAAATTTTTAAATTTCTAAAATCCAGATTCCTAAATTTCGAAACTCCCAAACTCCCATATTCCCAAATTCCCAAATTCCCAAATTCCCAAATTCCCAAATTCCCAAATTCCCAAATTCCTAATTTTCCAAATTCCCAAATTCCCAAATTCCCAAATTCCCAAATTCCCAAATTTCCAAATTCCTAATTTCCCAAATTCTCAAATTCCCAAATTCCCAAATTTCTAAATTCCTAATTTCCCAAATTCTCAAATTCCCAAATTGCTAAATTCCTAATTTCCCAAATGCCCAAATTCTCAAATTCTCAAATTTCCAAATTTCCAAATTCCCAAAATTACCAAATATCCGAACTTAAAAATTCTCAAGTTCCTTAATCTCCAAATTCCGAAATTCGCGAATTCCCAAATCCCCTAACTCCAAAATTTCCACATTCTCAAATTCGTAAAATACCAATTTCCCAAATTCCTAAATTCCCAAGTTTGTAACTTCTCAATTGCTAAAATTCTCAAATTCCCAATCTCGAATATTCCTAAATTCTTCAACTTCACTCTCATGAAAAGTTTGCTCCACCAATACTGATGAGCTGTGCAATTGTGGAACCAATAAAGCCCAGATTCCTCCCGCAACTCATCTTGTGTGACGCTTACATTAAAACCTAAAACTAAAACATGCAATATATACCCTTATAATTATATAGGTTTGCAGAACGTGTAATGCAACAGGCCACAACTGTGGAATTGCGGAGGGCAGTAAAGCCGGCCCAGGAATAGATGGCGCTGATTTTGTTTTTTATGTATCTGCAATGCAAACAGCGAGATGTAACAAAGGATTAACCGTAGCTTATGCAGCGCATTGTCAGCAAGAAGCAGCATTAGATCGGTAAACTAATCACCCACTTATTCTCCATTTCACTTAAAGCAAATAATAATTCTTTTCTTTAACCTTGCGATTCTAAACATTTATAATTCAATCTCGGTACATCTAAAATGTGTACTAATTTCAAACTGCTGTAATGCTAATTTTTGCAAACCATACGTACGTAGGAAAGATGTTTGTTATAACTATTAACAAACAGATATTGTCAAATAATAGGTGTTACATAGATCATTTAGAATCCAAAGAAAGCCATCTAAATATTTCCTTTAATTGTGATGATAATGAAAATTGTATTTAAGACAATTTTATTTCTATAAATTTAGGAGATTTAAATAAAATAATAACATTAAATTGAAAAATACTAAACAGGGATGTGATTATATACAGATCATTTTTTATTTGAACTTTGTAAAAAATGGAACTTTTTGTTTATAATATTTGAGAAATTTGATATTTTCTAGACCAATTGCGGGACACGCCAATTTGTGTCCTAAGGGTATAACCACGAAACCACAAGAACTGGAAACTCTGCTAAGTACCGTAAAACACGAGATATTGCATGCCTTGGGATTTTCTGCAAGTCTGTACGCTTTCTACCGAGATGAAAACGGTGAACCCAGAACACCAAGGAGAAGTGATACAGGAAAACCGTTGTTGAACGAAAAGTGAGTAAACATTTTTCGTTGTTTTTAATTTAACTCTTAAGTACTGCAAATGTTAAAACTTGCATAAATACGAACAATCATTATCGCGTCATTACATAAATATATACAAATTATGTCGAATAAACATCAATAATTGCATTTCCTCCCAATCCACAAATTAACAGTAAACAATTACATTGTGCAACAATACATATATTGTGTAATAATGAGCCATTCTGAAAATTTGGTCATTCTTTAACCAATTTGGTTAAAGATTAATCCCTAATTGATAATAAAAAAGATCATGGCTTCATGTTCAAAATATGAGGACACATACTTCTCGAGTTTTCACGATGTTAATAATAATAATTATGATTATTTAAAAACTTGACTCCCAAATGCATTGGTTGTCCATGTAACCGATACTATTCAAATATTTATAATTTTGAAAATTTTTCTAATTAATAATAGGGGTACAGATTTCGTGCTGAAATAACTAACTTAAAATTCAGCGTATCAAAACCCCGAAGTTCCAAAATTAGAAAATTCAAAAATCTCAAAGTTCAATTCCAAGATTCATAAAAATTAAACATATATTTTTGAAAGTTCATGAAACGAAAGAAAAAATGACTTTAAATATTTTTTAAATAACACCTCTCCGTTAATGTTGGTAACATTTGGTATTTGTTACGTGTAGATTACAAACGCATCAATGGAGTGAAAATACTATTAAAACCGTGATCAGACCGCATTGGCAAGTACATGATGGCTATATAGAAAGGTCTATGCAAATAGTAGTTACTCCCAGGGTTCGCGCCGAAGTTCGAGCTCACTTCAATTGCCCGGAATTAGAGGGTGCAGAATTGGAAGATCAGGGAGAAGATGGTACGGCACTGACACATTGGGAAAAACGAGTATTTGAAGTAAGTTAACATTTCACAACATTCGTGTGTACCGTATCGGATAAATCGTTTTCTTATAAAAAATTAATTAACCCTTCCTAAATTAGAAATCTTTGAATATCATACGGATCAACGATTCAAAGTTTGAAGAATTATTTAAAATAAAATGTAAGAAATGAAAAATTCAAAAATGTTCAATAATTATTACGAATATATATTTCTATAATATTAACAAAGTATTTCACTTACAAGTTTTGTTACCTAATTAGGTATAACATATTCAACAAATGTGAACAACATTAAATATACTTCCTCCATTATGTTAATAAAAAAATTATTTTTCTGACGAATGTGATAATTGCGAGACTACGACTAACATTTATAAACGTTAATAACGTTTTATCATAATAATTTTAATTACATTGTAAATTAAATGCGAAATATAATTTTTATTACAGAATGAAGCAATGACAGGGACTCATACTCAAAATCCAGTTTATTCGAGAATAACACTCGCCCTCATGGAAGATACCGGATGGTACAGCGCAAATTATTCAATGGCCCAAGAACTAGGATGGGGTAAAAACCTTGGTTGCGATTTTGCAATGAAATCGTGTAAGGAATGGATATCTTCAAAATCATCTAGATTGTCGTATGTATCTTTAATAAAAGTGGAATTTAAAGAACCTGCCCCCAGTAACTTTGACCTTCACATATATTATCAAGATCATTCTGATGAATCACCTTCAAGAAGATTTAACCCTCACTTGTTGTTTGTTAAATTATTGACAAAAATATTATAATTATTACCTGCCCTTAATATGCACATATGTGATCTTGATTTTTACATATGTTGTAAAACTCACATTCCAGAGTGACCTTCAGAAAGTTTCAGTCATTGATTATTTTTTGTTAAGAAATTGTAAAAGAACAGAAAACTATGATGGCTATGATCATATATTATTAAAGGTATAAATAGAATAGATTAGATTGTTTAAAAAGAACACCTATGATATAGTGGTAATATAGTGGTGGAACATGTTGAATTATATTTTTATATAATATATTGGAAGTGGAACAATGATTATTTAAATTTAATTTTATACCCTATACTCTTTTCATTTTTATAATCTTGCATTAATTTTAATCAAAATACCACTGAAATAAGAACAAGTGAAAAGAATCTTAATGTACATATAACATTAAATTGAGCATTTTTAAAATTGTACAAATCAAAAATATACCGAAACATTGTCAAACTAAAAATTTCTTACAAATAATATTAAAACAAGATGTTACGTTATGTGAATTTTTCAAAGATTCTTTTATAAAGCATTCTGTGTATAACATTGCTAATGGAATAATTATTGTTTACAGAGGAAAGTCTATTCATCCATTCTGTAATAAAGTAAAACAAGACCCATTACAAACAGAATGCACCGATGATCGAAGTTCGGTGGCACTCTGCAATTTAATTAGATATCCAGAACCATTACCAAAAATGTACCAGGTATAACATTACACATTTGATTTTGAAGTTAATTAAAATATACTTTTATAGTTGCAAAAATGCAATCTACATATTCTGTATTTACTTAAGTTTACATCATTCCTATATTTTCTAATAAAAAATTAAAGAGTTGAAATAACTAAGGCTGTAAGTAGTAAAACTACAAAGACAATTTTTTGTTTATCAAAATTTTATTTATCGACTAAATATATCCAAATGTTTTAACTGATCAAATATGTACAATTGTTTTTCAAATATTTTAATAACTTAATAGGGGCAATTTATTCTGAAATAATTCTATTTCTGTAGAATTTCGATTCAATTCCTCACATACCAGCTGGAGAAGAACAATACTATGGAGGCTCGGTATCTCTTGCAGATTATTGCCCATACATTCTAGAATTTACATGGAGAGCTCGAAATATAGTAGTCAGAGGGTCTCATTGTTTATATGAAGAAAACAATCCTCGTAAGTTATCTTGCCAATAATTATGAACATTTATTTATTATATTTTGATTAAAATATAGTAACACTGCCTATCATAATCAATTGAAACTTTCTTTCAGTTTAATCCTATTCTTCATGTGTTAAATGCATTTTTGTACAGAGAATAACAAATTAGTTAATTCAGGCAGTGATTCCTTTCTTCTAGAATTATTAATAAATATTCATTTTTCTTATTTAAATAAGGAGAAAGTGTCTTAATGTTAATTAAACTCAAATATTTTCTTATTATTGCTAGATGCGGACAAAAATTTTGCATTAGAAAAATATGGTCCACATTCAAGATGCTTTGACCATACAGATCAAATGTGGGAAGAAAGAACCTGCAAGCAAGCTCGGCAGTGGCGACATTGGGGTTCTGGCTGTTACCAATATAAATGTGAAGCTGGAAGACTACATATTATGGTTAGTGTTATGAATTAAATACACTATTGAATGATTATATTACTGCAAAATAGATAAGTAATTAAGTAATTTAATACTTCCCTCCTAGAATGTACAAGATAAGAGTATATTTATATTTCAGGTTGCAAATTACACTTATACTTGTTACCATGCTGGTCAAGAAATTGCTGTTCGAATAATACAAAATGGTTGGCTCCATAAAGGTGCTCTAATCTGTCCTCCATGTCGAGATATCTGTGAGGTGAGAATAACTGTTAATAGTACTACTACTGTATAATACGATTATAGCAAAAATGCGATCTACCTTCCAGCATTTTTAGTATGTTCAATATACACAAATAAAAGTAAATCTTAAATCGTAACTTTTTCTTATTAATTCACATCATCATGCCCACTTTGGACAAAAGATATTCACGTTTTTTGTCTTTTTTTTTAGGAGGAACTAAAAGAGAAGCACGAACATTGCAAGCCAGGAGATGAACACCCACCTGCAACCTACTATCATAGAGACAATTTATATTGCTCATCTGCAGGAACATTTGAAAACTGGACAATGTTTATCGTTGTAATTTGTTTGTTAATTCCTAGATGATACGTTGCCGAATGTAGGTAATAGATTGATTAATATTCAGAATACATAAATTCATAAATTATGAAATAATTTGTTCCACTGTAAGACAAACTGATGTTCATCGTACTCAAGCTTTGAATTTATGTTAAATATATTTGCAAATAATTATATAATTAGAATAATAAGTTTAATGAGGTATTTGTTAAGTGCCAATAGTAGTAAGTACAGGGTATTTTATCTAAATTGCATATCTAGTGTTATTTCATTCTTATTTTTATTGTTAGTTACAATAACAGGACAACTTTTATTTTTATTGACTCAGAACCGTTTGAAAAAACAGATTCTTCGATTTTAGAGGAAAATTAATGTAATTACAAAACATTTTAAAAGTCACATAAGAACTTTAAGTACTGTGAGAAGTTCAAGAGACTGCCTTTAAAAGAAATAAGGTTGTCGTTGGCCGAACATATTACTATAGCGCTATTTCTGAAAAACAAAATGATGGCTAACGATAGCAGTCCATCTATATTTAGATATGTGTATAGCTGATAATGAAAGGCGTTAGCCCCTTGCCTTGTTATAACTTTTATCGTACAAGCATCTACTGAGCTTTGTACAATATGTACTACCATAGACAAATTTAATAAAGGAAACAATAATACATAACTATTATACAATATGAACATTGGCATAACTAACATCTTTGGAAAGAATTAGCCAGATATGTTTCTCTAGCAAACATAGCAATGTGATGAAAAAAGAACTAGAAAATTATGAAGCAATATAGTCTTTCCTAGAAAAAATGATGATTTAAAATTTAAGGAAAGCAGGCCCTACCATTCATACAAATTAGGCATAATGCATAAGTTCAAAATGTTATAGCAAATGAAGGGGCCTTTTTTCCTCATACTTCTATTATCCCTAAGGAATCGTACCATACTCTGTATCGTAATTATTTCAATAACTTCTGATGGAGGCCCAGTGCACACTAAGCCCTAGCTAGTTATGCCAATGTGTATTATACATCATACAATTCTCTTGAAAAACCTAAAAAGATGAGGGATCAAAGGTCGCACTGATACTGTAAACCTCAAACAGTGTTTACTGTAACAAACTATATTGTGAAAGTCTCAAAACTCTAATTATGTAATAACTTTGTGCAGCATGAGTGAATGAGTGAAAATGATAAAACTATCATAATAGTATGAGATTCATATAATATGAAATATTATTATTATTACTATCATTATTGATAATAGATTCAGTACTAATGATAGCAATTGTAATAATAATAATAATAATAATAACAACTGAGTATAAAAGATTGATACAAATTTAAAGTTAGGCTACGAAAGTTTCTGATTAAGGACTGCAATGTAATAAGTAAAAGAAGGAACATTAAAAACAATTATAATTAAGAAAAAGAGTACGAAGAAATTACCTTCTGTTAAAAGAAAACGATGTACATACATAACTTAATAGTTAAATTACTGCAAAGAAAAAGTAAATTAAATTATAATTAAATATTACATTTATTTTAAATTTAACTATAAAATATGATTGATAGTCATTTTATGACTGCTGATATACATTCCAATTTCCAATGATAACAGATCATTGCTTCGGCAATAAAGTAAATATATTTCAAATACTAATTGTCGACTGTTGAATGTAAACAGCTGATTGAAGGAACATTACAACCATTTTAAAGTTGTGAAAAACCATTTTAAATGAAGCCTGTATTTTTTTAATATAAAAATAAAAAATATGTAAACCAAGAGTTAGAATGATACAAATTTAAGATGAAATATGGTAGCTTAAGAAACTATTGTCCAACATTTGAGTTTAGAATTGAAATATACATATACATAATATGCATATAAATATTGTGCAAATGTATAAATATATGACTTAATGTAAAGTTTCCATCAAGTGAATGAAAACAGAAGTAGATCAGAACTTTTTAAGAATTATACTAATAAATTTATTTCCATATGTCACACTTTCCAAGAAAAATTCAAATAAATTATAAGGTACCCTGTACTTATACTGAACTAATTACACCATATACTTGATTACTATTATGCTTTTTGTAGAGACATTGTGATTTTTCACATCAAAAGTACTATATAGTGTACAGTAACAATGTAAACTGCTAATGAAAGCCACTGAACTAAGTGAAGACAAGTGGTTAAAACATGTACATAAGTGCCAATTATATAATTGCCTACATATTCCATACCAATTTAGTTGCTATTATATACATATGTCAACATGTTCTACAATTTAGTGGTCCATATCTGTTTCTTAATCTTTGTTATGTAAAATACATATTTCTTTAGGTAACATATTATGTATTCAATAATTGCATTATATTCTTATATCTTGTTACTATAATTTTATTTATTTGGCATTTTATCAATACATATATTATTGTAACTACTGTGCAGAATTGAAAAGAAATCACTTAAAACAGCACAAGGGCAAAAGGAGTACTTCACTTGTACTGTCACTAAGCAACTAATCAGGTCCACATTCTTTTACAGTGTCAACTTTTCAACTCTGTACAGAATGATTTACTGCGTTTTAGAAATTTATCTGTCATATCATACGTTTTAATTATAAAAAACTGTTATTTGAAATAGGGTTTAACACGTTTACTACCATCACACAACTGAAAATTCGCCCATTACAGATCATTTCTTTATTTATATGTATAATAATAATATAAGTTCAAAATATGCATATTGTCTAGATTTCATGTTAGTTTTAAATGTTATGGTAGAATTTTATTTTCATTCGGATATTATACTGCTTTTTGGAATCCCTGTTAAACATATAAATTTGGTACTATATTCAATCTAACATAGAGTATTCAAAGATTGTGAAAATCTTTTAAAGAATGTGTGCAAATATAAATTCTTTAAATTCTAGATGTTTTATGTTAAATTTTGTGCACTACCACCCTCATGTTTTTAAAAGTGCTCTTTAAAACCTATATAATACCTTAATTTGTTTTAAAATATATAATTTCCAAAATTATTATTTGATATGAAAATTGAAACTGTTGCATATAGATATATAAATATATGATACTGATAGCAAACGTGTTGAACTATTAATATTTTAAATAATGATTTGTTTCTTGTTAATTTTCAATACGTCGCTCTGCTCGTATCTAAATTACATTTTTTCATTGTTTTATAAAATTACTTCTCAAAATGAACTTGTTTTTAAATGAAACGGCATACTTTCTTGTTAATATCCTGTTCGTTAAGAAAAAAAATTAGTATAAAGTCAATATTGCCTTGACGACCCGTGTTATAAGCTGTTAAATACACTGTTATAATAATTATCTTAATATTAAAGAATATTTATCTACTATGCTAGAATAGTGCCTAATAGAGTTTGAATTTGAAGACATTGGAATTTCTTTACACACAATGAAGAGACTTAAGTATATAAACCTTATTTAGAAAAATAGTTTTGTTCTATGTATTTGCTTCCAACTTCAACATTCTGACAATTTTGTCAAATAAGTAATATGCCCACAAAAATTTCGAATACAAAACTAGTTTTCGATACTATTTTAAAGTAATTATATACATAACAGAGTTCACTTATATAATATTTTAACAGATTACTAATATAATTTAATTCTAGAATTCTTACATATCCCAAAATAAACTTATAAATTATAATTGAATTCCCGTTTTTATTTAACAGTATATTAGCAGAAAAGTATACCCCTGTGATATACAAATTGATTTTTAAATAATATTCACAAAACAACGGGAGAAAATTAACTTTTAATGTTCGGATTTAACACAAATTTAGATATTGCTTCAAGTGGCACATATTTCAATAAATTACTGTATTGTTAATTAATGTTTTCTTAATTAAGTAAAAAATGAAATTATACACATCGATCCAACCATCTTAATAAAGAAAATAATATATTTACATAAAATAATATAGTTTTAATCATAAAAACCATTTTAAATAATTTTGTAACTGCAGAACAGAAAAAATATACAAATAGAGATTTATAAAAATGTTACTAATTTCTTTGAAGAATAAAATTTTGTATAAAAAGAAAAGAAAATTTAAGTATGCAATGCTTTAATATTATCACGAAAATATTTTTAACAAATATAAAAATATTAAATTATTTAGCTGATGGTATTACAGGAATCATTATAATAATATATATATGCATATTATATTAGTTATAATTCAATTAATATTATATACTTATATACTTCTTATTCATATTACTGTATTTAAATTAGTCATTTTTATGTTTAAAACATTAAAACATATTGTAGAACTGTTAAACAACAAATTCGAAATTTTCTAGCAAACAATATAATTTTGTTTTCACAATTAAAGATAAGCACATACCATGTCATATCCAAACATGTGAATAGAAATATTATAAGAGAACAGCAAGAAAAACTATCATGTATTTCAGAATGCTGTGTATTTGATAAAAATATCAGTCAATATAAATAAAATTTATAATTAATAAGTAGTAGAAGATAAGATGTACATAATTAATAAATGCGCATTTAGTAAATAAGAAAGTTTAGAAAAGTTTTATGCAAATTATGTTTCTTAAAAAGTTTCTTCTGCATGGTGACGTAAACAATAAGTAGAATAATTTCATTATCTTTTATTATTCAAACATTTTACATCAAATGAATCACTTTCTGACAGTGAACTAGACAATTGTGTTTCAAATCGAATATGACATAATGCAATGTTTTCCAAATTGAGCCACAGTGCCCTGAAACAATAATAATTTATCATCAGTACAATATTACTATCAAAAAAGGGTTTATTTTATAGGTGCAACTGAGAAATATGCTATTTTTAAAAAATATTTAATTTGGTTTTCAAGTAAAAAATTACTATGTATGTAGAGATTGAAATATATGGTATTTATTTTTGAAATAGTCAACTATTGACAGATTCAAAGGTCTCTGTTATATTATTTCATTAGCAACAACATTTGAAGTCAATGTCAATAAGTGATCAGTTTGATATAGAATGGTACTATTATACTTGTTCATTAATTAAATAGAAGATTTTTATGAATTGTAATAATTTTTAACATTCTGTTCTAAGAATATTCCATGAAACTGAAAATAATGTAATTAAGGATATGTAAATAATAAATAATTGGACATAAAGAAATTAAAAACAGTCTATGCTGAAAGTGTAATAATTTATGAATTTAAAATCCTTATAATCTACTGAAAGTTAGTATCTTTAAAACAGAATAAAAGAAGATAATTTTAGAACTGAATAAAAAATGAGAATTACTATAAATAATATTTCCCTGCTAAGTACACCTCGAACTAAAGTCGAAAGTCATCATCCTTCCTATTGAACTATACGTTATTATTTTATATGTAAAAATTTTTCGTTCGAGTCTTCTAAAACTATTCTCGCAGATGTTTCCTTTTGCAAAAAAGGTGCTTGTTTTCAAAATTTGGCTAGAATTGAAACATAACGGTATTCCGAAGTTTTCCCGAAAATTTTTACTATTCGAACGTCATTCCCTATATTACCGACGAGACACAATATAAGTGTAAGTATTTACTCGTAGATAGCATGTACATTAACAGTATTCAATAAAACTACATGAATTACATCACTTTCAGAATATCATCGATAAGGGAATAATATGAGAATGGTAAAAATTTTGTTTTCGAGTCGCCAGAAACCGTTCTCACAGATGTTTCCTTTCTTAAAAAGGAGCTTATTTGCAAAATTTGACGTGATTTGGAGCATGACGGTTTTCCGAAGAAAAGATTTTGGGCTGTACTTCCGAAAACCTCCATGCTCCAAATTGGCTGAAATTTCGGGAATAGGTTTCTTTTTAATAAAAATGATGCTTCCGAGAAGGATTTTTGGTAACTCGAGAAAAAATTTTGTATCATTTGGGTATCACTCCCTACTTTACCGACGCAATTATTACCGGCAGGAATACTTGAGGCAGATTTGAAGGCGAATCTGATCCTATGAAATCTGCTGGCTATACTTCCGAATACCACCATGCTCCAAATTGGCTAAAATTTGGGAAATGGGATTCTTTTTAATAAAAATAACGATTCCAGATTAACTGTTGGGGTGTCCATTGTAGAAGGCGTAGATAACAGTAGATGCAAATTTTACGCCGATAAAATAGGGAGTGACACCTAAATGATAAAAAATTTTCTCCCGAGTCGCCAAAAATCCTTCTCGGAATCATTATTGTTAGTAAAAAGAAACCCATTCCCCAAATTTCAGCCAATTTGGAGCATGGAGGTTTTCGGAAGTTTAGCCCGATTTTGTATTGAAATTGCATCTTTAGATAAAGAAGAATTCCAGAACTACCATATCGATTGGAACCGATTTTACACCACGGAACCCTTTATGTTTAAAATTAAAATTCAAAATACTGGTAGATATTTGTTATTTGAAACAATAAACAGAATGCATACATACATAAAACACGAACAAACTACGTGGAACATGTTTACGTACATATAAAAAAAAAATGCGACTGTGAAACCAGTGAAAGTTGAAAAAAAAACATGAATTTCAATACGTACAATAATAATTTAACGAACATTTACTCAAAACTTCAAAATAATATTAAAAAGAATATATAATTTATAATTATCTTTTGATATCATATAAAAATGTAACAATGAAACAAAATCTTGTTTACGATGCACACGTAAAAATTAATAAAAATGATAAAGTTTAATATTTGTAATAATAATTTGTTAAATAAACAATTGAAAAATAAAAAATTTAAATAAAAAATGTTGATATTACAAATACAGGTGTGAATGACGTAATAGGCCGGTATTGGTGGATTACATGATAGCTGATTGGTCCACGGATCACCTATCATTGATCAATCTGTATAACTTGATAAAGGTCATAGGTGTTCAGGACTGTTCAAGCTGCCTGGTATTGGTTCATTGACCTGATTGGTCCGCGGTTCACCTATCGCTGATAACTCGTTGAAAGTCACAGGTGCTCAGTCTTGTTCAAGCTGCCGAAGTGTTCGGATCGACATTGACATGTCCTACCGGTACGAGTCAAAGTGTTAATTAACCGATTGTGTGTTCATCGCTGTGTTATCTAGTGTTCTAGTGCAAGTGTCTAGTGTGTTTTAACAAGTTTTTTAGTGCATATACGGGGGTGTATTAATGTGTTTTATGGTGTGGTTCCCCATATACCTACGTGCTTACTAGTGTATTTTAATTTGTGATTGTGCATGTGTATACGGATACATTAGTGTGTTTTATGGTGTGGTTATTTAAGTGTTTTACCAGTGTTTTACACAAATTTTACTGGGATTTGTGGTGTGAATACTTACGTGTTTTGACATATTTTAGTGAATGTTTTCGTTAGTTTTATAATGTTACCTATGTGTTTTTACATTCATTTTTAAATTTTTACCGGGTATTATGGTGTGGTTACCTATGTGTTTTGACATACTACAGTGAATATTTAGTGGGTTTTATGGTGTGACTACTTATGTGTTTTGACATATTTTAGTGAACGTTTTAGTCAGTTTTGTAGTGTTACCTATGTGTTTTTACATTTATTTTAAAATTTTTACCGGGTATTATGGTGTGGTTACCTATGTGTTTTTACATTTATTTTAAAATTTTTACCGGGTATTATGGTGTGGTTACCTATGTGTTTTTACATACTTTTCCAAATTTTTTACCGGGTTGTAAAGAATATTTACCAAAGTGTTACTACGTACTTTTTCATATGCTTGTAGTGTGTGCAAATGTTTGAACGCGTTTTATTTCTGTATGTATGCTTGTATTTGTTTGCATGTTACCTATTTGCAAAAGTGCTTGTTTATTATAATTTGAATTGAGAAAGAATCAACTGAAATACGAAACAATAAACAGTTCGCTAACGTGCTTCGACTTGTTCTGTTTTCAGAAGGACGTTTCTGTGTCGAGCTGAAGTGCCTAATCTTGACCGTACGAAAGCAGCCGATCATGAACCAATCTCTGAGATGCAGTCAATCAACCTCCTACGATGCAATACGAGTGCAACCGATCTGAGGCGCGTTACGAGCTAAGTGATGCGAGTCAGCGATCGGTGAGTCGCATGCTTTACGGTTCCTCCGGTTCCCATCATGTCGTAGGACGAATGGTCCGAAACGACACGGGAACCGGTTGTATTTTTATATTTTTGAGCGAGCATAGTGACACACGACTGTACGATCGTGCAAAATTCGTACAAAATGTTTATGTATTACATTTATTAGATCAGGATAGGGTTTTCTTGTACATCGCGTTTTAACTTCCTTACGAATCAAATTAAAATTAGTACGTAGAAGTCGGATGACCCTCCGATTTCGTAGTAGTTCAATTATCGATTCACTTTCAATTTTTATGTACGCGTAAATTTTGTTTAAATATGCATATGTACAAGAAAGTATCGCGAGAAACAGATTTTGATATCAAAGTTAATTATGAATGTTTGAGTCATTTAGTGAATTTACTTTGATATTAAAAATCTGTTAAAAATGAAACAATCGGTATACTTAGATTTTTGCAAAGTGTTCTTCCATTTTCTTTTTTGAAACTTTAGAGTAAATTTTTTTCGGAAGACACTTTATTAGCATGTTATTAATCATGTTTCTTAGCTCAGGATTTTCAGCACACATGAAGAAAACTGGTAGGTGAAAATATTGTTGGCCGTGTTCATTTTTATGCTCTAAACTCATACGCGTGCTTAGATGCTACTCGCATGAGTTAGGGCAGGTGAACACGGTTTAGTTTTAAGATGTTTTAGCGATCGACAAATTGACAGTGAATTATCGACACAAGTTACACGTGTGTGTGTGGTTAGGTCGTGGACCTTGTGTCGATTACAAACCATATTACTTTATTATAAAATCACACAATTTTTTCAAAAAGTTATCGCAAAATGCATTCAAAATGATTTAGATTGAGTTACAAATTTATAAAAGTTGAGTTAGATTAAAAAATTTATAACATGCACATATTACATTGAATATTCGAAAGAATCATAAAATGAAATATGTTCAATTAATGTTCACTGTCGATTGTCGATCGATTTCAGCAAAAAGGTATGAAATTAGAGTGTGAATGTTGTATTGAACTCGGGTGACGGAGACGTCCCGGGACGTACTCCCTAGGAGTAGGCTTTTTTGCACCCGGGTGGCGTGTGTGAGAATCGTGGAGTGGGTTTTTGTGAGAATGGACTTTGCAATTTTTTAAATATAGCGATAGGCAGGCAGGTAGCTTACTTCTGGTGTGATTGAGTTAGTTTTAAGTAGGTAGGGCCAGAGCAAGCTTTCATGTTTCTCTGTCCTCCGTAAAACACACGTGAGATGCTTGCATCTGGAGGGTTAACGAAAAATCGAGAAGAGAAAATCTAAATTTGAATTTATTCTATTTAATATTCTCTTGAACTCGATTGTTCGTAAGGCCAGGCCTTTTAGTTTGTAAGTCGCAGTCGTGGTTCTAGACCCGATTGCAAAAATGAAGTATACAGTGCAGTGAAGTGAAGTGCAGTGCTTTAAATAAATATTCTGCTCGGATATTCTTTTACGGACAGCGCATTCTAAGAATCGCTGGTCGTATTTTAATTTCGAGAATTTTTTATACAATTTTGAATTCGTTGTCGATTGAAGCAAATGAATAGTTCATTTTTATTTTTATAAAAGTGTATGCTATCTGTTTGTGGAGATCGACTGATAGTAAAATTGAAAGTATTTGTAATTGATATGAAAGCAAAGAATATCCGAGTTACCGTAAAATTTCGCGAGTGATTTTTGTGAGGCTGTGCCGAAGAAAGAAGAGGCTATATGCCGAAGAGCCCCGGCAAAATTGCCAAAGAAGAGGGGAACTATTAATGGCTGTCCATCTTAGGATGGAGAGTCATTTTGTCACTATGCTCGCTATTATTTTTTTGTATTTTACATGTGTTTTTGAACGGTACGAAAAGTATCGTCGAACGCGTTTTGCTCGAATTTTGTCGAGCACACAATTGATTCGCGATTTTATTACGAATTTAAAGATTATTATATCCCTTCGCGATTTCATTTCGAATTTAAAGGTTTTTGCATCCCTTCGCGATTTCATTTCGAGTTTAAAGATTTTTGCATCCCTTCGCGATTTCATTTCGAGTTTAAAGATTTTTGCAACCCTTCCCGATTTCATTTCGAATTTCAATATTTTTATTTCCCTTCGAGACTTTATTTGCATTACGATTCCCCTTTTTTGACAATTTTATTTTAAAGAAAGAAAAGTTTCATATTTCCTCCCCCAATTTTCTATGTTAATCATATTTTTCTGTTCCAGGTTTCAATTTTATCTAAGTAATTGAATGTTTCAGGTTCTCTTTAAATCCGCAATTATCATTGCTATTTCTATTTTTCAAGTGTATTGTTTGAAATAAAGAAAGATTTAATTCCTACTGCCTCAATTTTCTATATTAATTATAATTGTCTGTTTCAGATCATGATTTTAAGTAAGTTTTTGCCATTTTTTATTTTTTGGGAGTTTTGTTATAAATAAAGAAAAATTCCCTCTTCCTACAATTTCCTACGTTAATTATATTTTTCATTTTCAATATTTGATTTTAAATAAATTATTACACTGTTCATTTTTCCTAAATCCACAATTGTCATTGCATTTAATATTCTTCAAGTGTTTTATTTCAAATAAAGTACTGTTACTTTCCTTCTTCCTTCATTCCCTATGTAAATTTTATCATTTATTTTCAGGGTTCAATTGTAAGTAATTTATTTCACTATTTATTCTTCTTAAAATTATGCGATTTAAATTCTAAACTTGTGGGAGGAAGGGCGGGCAAGGGCGTAAGTTTTTCGTCACAATTTGTGGCGAAAAGCTTACGCGAATTGTAAGTGCCTCTTGTTCTAACTTGCACTCATCTTCACGACAATTAACCAACTTTTTACGTATTAGAAATTTACGCAACTTTTCTGTATTAGAATTTTACTTTTTACGCAGTAGCTTATTCTTGTCGATTGCTTCAAATCTAAAAGAAAGTTCTTCCAACTTTCTTCCCTACTTTTTTCTTTTTCCTTTTACATAATTTTACCTTATACGAGTGCAATTTTAGAACAAGAGGTACATGTAGAGTCTTTAAAATATTGTAATATGCGTGAATGTAATGTAATTGCAATTGCAATTGCATATCTTAAATGTCTAATGATTTTATTTTCAGTTTCAAGGTTTTCAGATAACATCGAGATTTTATTTTGTGTTTCTTAAGGTTTTTGAATCTTTCTTAATTTTATTTCGGGTTCTGAAGTTTTTAAACTTCATCGTTATTTTATTTCGGGTTTTGAAATTTATAAATCTATTTAGGATTTTAGTTCGAATTTCGAGCTTTCCGAATTTCTTCAGGATTTTCATTCGGGTTTTGAGGTTTCCAACCTCATCGTGATTTTATTTCAGGTTCTGAGGTTTTCAGAACCTCATCGTGATTTTATTTCAGGTTTTGAGGTTTTCAGAACCTCATCGTGATTTTATTTCGAGATTTGAGGCTTTCAAACTCAAACGATTTCGATTTTTCAAGAGTTTCGTTTCGAATAAAAAATTATTTCATTCATTCTCCTTCAATTTCCTATCTTAATTACATTTGTATGTTACAGGTTTTGATTTCAAGTAAGTAATTGAATGATTTATATTTGTTTTAATTACATTTGTATGTTTCAGCTTTTGATTTTATGTAAGTAATTAAATTGTTCATATTTGTCTTAATTACATTTGTATGTTACAGGTGTTGATTTTAAGTAAGTAATTTAATAATTCATAATTGTCTTAATTACTTTTGTATGTTTCAGGTTTTTATTTTGAGTAAGTAATTGAATGATTCATATTTGTCTTAATTACTTTTGTATGTTTCAGCTTTTGATTTTAAGTAAGTAATTAAATAATTCATATTTGTTTGAATTACTTTTGTATGTTTCAGGTTATTATTTTGAGTAAGTAATTTAATCATTCATATTTGTCTTCATTACATTTGTATGTTCCAGGTTTTTATTTTGAATAAGTAATTTAATAATTCATATTGTCTTAATTACTTTTGTATGTTTCAGGTTTTGATTTTAAGTAAGTAATTAAAAGGTTCATATTTGTCTTAATTACATTTGTATGTTACAGGTGTTGATTTTAAGTAAGTAATTTAATAATTCATAATTGTCTTAATTACTTTTGTATGTTTCAGGTTTTTATTTTGAGTAAGTAATTGAATGATTCATATTTGTCTTAATTACTTTTGTATGTTTCAGCTTTTGATTTTAAGTAAGTAATTAAATAATTCATATTTGTTTGAATTACTTTTGTATGTTTCAGGTTATTATTTTGAGTAAGTAATTTAATCATTCATATTTGTCTTCATTACATTTGTATGTTCCAGGTTTTTATTTTGAATAAGTAATTTAATAATTCATATTGTCTTAATTACTTTTGTATGTTTCAGGTTTTGATTTTAAGTAAGTAATTAAAAGGTTCATATTTGTCTTAATTACTTTTGTATGTTTCAGCTTTTGATTTTAAGTAAGTAATTTAATAATTCATATTTGTCTTAATTACTTTTGTATGTTTCAGGTTTTTATTTTGAGTAAGTAATTTAATAATTCATATTTGTCTTAATTACTCTTGTATGTTTCAGGTTTTGATTTTATGCAAGTAATTAAATAGTTCATATTTGTCTTAATTAATTACATTTGTATGTTTCAGGTTTTCATTTTAAGTAAGTAATTAAAAGGTTCATATTTGTTTTAATTACTTTTGTATGTTTCAGCTTTTGATTTTAAGTAAGTAATTTAATAATTCATATTTGTCTTAATTACTTTTGTATGTTTCAGGTTTTTATTTTGAGTAAGTAATTTAATAATTCATATTTGTCTTAATTACTTTTGTATGTTTCAGGTTTTTATTTTGAGTAAGTAATTGAATGATTCATATTTGTCTTAATTACTTTTGTATGTTTCAGCTTTTGATTTTAAGTAAGTAATTAAATAATTCATATTTGTCTGAATTACTTTTGTATGTTTCAGGTTATTATTTTGAGTAAGTAATTTAATCATTCATATTTGTCTTAATTACATTTGTATGTTCCAGGTTTTTATTTTGAATAAGTAATTTAATAATTCATATTGTCTTAATTACTTTTGTATGTTTCAGGTTTTGATTTTAAGTAAGTAATTAAAAGGTTCATATTTGTCTTAATTACTTTTGTATGTTTCAGCTTTTGATTTTAAGTAAGTAATTTAATAATTCATATTTGTCTTAATTACTTTTGTATGTTTCAGGTTTTTATTTTGAGTAAGTAATTTAATAATTCATATTGTCTTAATTACTTTTGTATGTTTCAGGTTTTTATTTTGAGTAAGTAATTGAATGATTCATATTTGTCTTAATTACTTTTGTATGTTTCAGCTTTTGATTTTAAGTAAGTAATTAAATAATTCATATTTGTCTGAATTACTTTTGTATGTTTCAGGTTTTTATTTTGAGTAAGTAATTTAATCATTCATATTTGTCTTAATTACATTTGTATGTTCCAGGTTTTTATTTTGAATAAGTAATTTAATAATTCATATTGTCTTAATTACTTTTGTATGTTTCAGGTTTTGATTTTAAGTAAGTAATTAAAAGGTTCATATTTGTCTTAATTACTTTTGTATGTTCCAGCTTTTGATTTTAATTAAGTAATTTCATAATTCATATTTGTCTTAATTATATTTGTATGTTTCAGGTTTTTATTTTGAGTAAGTAATTTAATAATTCATATTTGTCTTAATTACTTTTGTATGTTCCAGGTTTTTATTTCAAGTAAGTAATTGAATGATTCATATTTGTCTTAATTACTTTTGTATGTTTCAGGTTTTGATTTTAAGTAAGTAATTAAAAGGTTCATATTTGTCTTAATTACTTTTGTATGTTTCAGCTTTTGATTTTAAGTAAGTAATTTAATAATTCATATTTGTCTTAATTACTTTTGTATGTTTCAGGTTTTTATTTTGAGTAAGTAATTTAATAATTCATATTTGTCTTAATTACTTTTGTATGTTTCAGCTTTTGATTTTAAGTAAGTAATTAAAAGGTTCATATTTGTCTTAGTTATATTTGTATGTTTCAGGTTTTGATTTTAAGTAAGTAATTACATCGTTCACATTTCTTAAATCCGTAATTTTCATTGCGATTTCTATTTTTCAAGAGTTGTATTTGAAATAAAGTACTGTTTCTTTCCTTCTTCCTTCATTCCCTATGTAAATTTTAGAATTTATTTTCAGAGTTCAATTGTAAGTAATTTATTTCACTATTTATTCTTCTAAAAATTGTACGATTTAAATTCTTAACTTGTGGGAGGAAGGGCGGGCCAGGGCGTAAGTTTTTCGTCACAATTTGTGGCGAAAAGCTTACGCGAATTGTAAGTGCCTCTTGTTCTAACTTGCACTCATCTTCGCTATAATTTTTCAACTTTTTACATATTAGAAATTTACGCAATTATTTATGTATTAGACTTTTACTTTTTACGCAGTAGCTTATTATTGTCAATTGCTTCAAAGTTAAAAGAAAGTTCTTCCAACTTTCTTCCCTACTTTTTTATTTTTTCATTTATATAATTTTACATTATACGAGTGCAATTTTGGAACAAGAGGTACGTGTAGAGTCTTTCAAAATTGTAATTGAAATGTAATTGCAATTGCAATTGCATATCTTGAATGTCTAAATGATTTTATTTTCAGGTTCGAGGTTTTCAGACATCATCGAGACTTTATTTTTTGTTTTTTAAGGTTTTCGAATCTTTCGTAATTTT
The DNA here is from genome assembly GCA_945859555.1 of Megachile ligniseca. Classification (NCBI taxonomy): domain Eukaryota; kingdom Metazoa; phylum Arthropoda; class Insecta; order Hymenoptera; family Megachilidae; genus Megachile; species Megachile ligniseca. Next base: position 2,524,977 of record OX243785.1, read on the forward strand.
ATTTCGGGTTCTGAAGTTTTTAAACTTCATCATTATTTTATTTCGGGTTTTGAAATTTATAATTCTATGTAGGATTTTAGTTCGAGTTTCGAGCTTTCTGGATTTCTTTAGGATTTTAATTCGGGTTTTGAGGTTTCCAACCTCATCGGGATTTTATTTCAGGTTTTGAGGTTTTCAGAACCTCATCGTGATTTTATTTCAGGTTTTGAGGTTTTCAGAACCAGATCGTGATTTTATTTCAGGTTTTGAGGTTTTCAGAACCTCATCGTGATTTTATTTCGAGATTTGAAGTTTCTGAATTCTTTCGAACTCAAACGATTTCCATTTTTCAAGTTTCGTTTCGAATTAAAAATGATTACATTCATTCTCTTTCGATTTCGTATATTCATTACTTTTGTATGTTTCAGGTTTTTATTTCAAGTAAGTAATTAAATAATTTTTATTTGTCTTAATTACTTTTGTATGTTTCAGGTTTTGATTTTGAGTAAGTAATTTAATAATTCTTATTTGTCTTAATTACTTTTGTATGTTTCAGGTATTGATTTTGAGTAAGTAATTTAATAATTCATATTTATCTTAATTATACATATTTGTATGTTACAGGTTTTGATTTTGAGTAAGTAATTTAGTAATTCATATTTGTCTTAATTACTGTTGTATGTTTCAGGTTTTGATTTTAAGTAACTAATTTAGTATTTCATATTTGTTTTAATTATATCTATATGTTTCAGGTTTTTATTTCAAGTAAGTAATTAAATAATTCTTATTTGTCTTAATTACTTTTGTATGTTTCAGGTATTGATTTTGAGTAAGTAATTTAATAATTCATATTTATCTTAATTATACATATTTGTATGTTACAGGTTTTGATTTTGAGTAAGTAATTTAGTAATTCATATTTGTCTTAATTACTGTTGTATGTTTCAGGTTTTGATTTTAAATAAGAAATTTAGTAATTCATATTTGTCTTAATTACTCTTGTATGTTTCAGGTTTTGATTTTGAGTAAGTCATTTAGTAATTCTTATTTGTCTTAATTACATTTATATGTTTCAGGTTTTAATTTAAAGTAAATAATGAAATGATTCAGTTTTGTCTTAATTATATTTTTATGTTTCAGATTTAAATTTTAAGTAAGTAATTGAATATTTCACATTTCTTACTTCCACATTTTTACTTGTGCTTTTTATAAATGTTTTACACTCCTCCTTATATTGTTATTTCATTCTTATTTTATATTGTTATACATTGTTATTTTATTTGCGTATTTTTCTCGAGTCGACTCGAATTTCTTAATATTACTAATTTTCATCTGTTTTCTCCTTTCGCATAATGTTTCTGATTGTTACAGCATAGGTAATCATCCAGGACTATCACAGAGAGATTTCATTGATGAATCCGTTTATTTTAAGTTAATTTTAAGTTGCGTACAACATATTGTAATACACTGTAGTATGGATGAGTGCAAGTGTGAAATGTGCGTATACGAAACTTGAAGATATCATCGAGGGATCATCGAGGGATCATCGAGGGATGCGTGCGTTAGTCTTAAGTTAATTGTAATCTCGTGGGCGGGTGGGTGGGTCCCTGTAAGTGCCTCTTATTCTATCTTGCACTCATCTTCACAATTCCTGAACTCTTTACGCGTTAGATTGTAGTATACCCAGCTATTTTTTGTCAATTGGTCCAGACCCAAGTGGATCATTGGGGGTTGGTAGTGCTGTGAACACGCGGCAGGGTTGAGCTTCAAACACTGGTGTAGCGCCAGGGACACATCTCTGCGAGGCATTTTGATTGAAGTACCTTCTCGACTTGCCGCTTCACGGCGTGGGTATCCTCTCTGCAGTCAGCCTCCCTTTAAACGGGAGCAGGGAGAAATGGGAAACCCTTCGCGGATGTGTCACTCGTTCTTACCAGTGTTTTCGGTTCAATTCGGTCTCGTGGTTCACGTAAGCCACTATTCGACTACCCTTTGACCCATGAGGGCGAGGTCTACTTGGCAGAAAATGCTAATCCATTTTTTAGCAGAAAGTTCTTCTAACTTTCTTTCCTTCTAGTAGAAAGTTCTTCTAACTTTCTTCCCTTCCCCTTGCTTTTTTACCTCGTTATAGATCATTCGAGTGAAAGCTTAGAATAAGAGGTACGCATGCGGCGTTTAGAATAAGTATGTTATGCGTGTGCGTATGCGATTGCTGTTTAAAATTGCACTAATTTTAATTATCAAACTTTTTCCGCGTTAGATCATAGTATTAGTTCCTCTCTTCCTTTCTTTCTCTCTCGTTTAGCGTTTCATTTTACATAATGCGAGTGCAATTTTATAACAGAGTGTGTATGTGGGATCCCACGAAATTAGTATTAAGTTTATAAGTGAGTTAAGCGCTTACAATTCTAACTTGCACCCATCAATACGTGAATTTTTCGCGCTAGAGTGTAGTATTAATCGGTGATTCTCTGTCGATTGGTCCGAACCCTAGTGGATCATTTGGGGTTGGTAGTGCTGTGAACACGCGGCAGTACTGAGCTGCAAATGCTGGTGTAGCGCCAGGGACACATCTCTGCGAGGCATTTTGATTGAAGAACCTTCTCGACTTGCCGCCTCACGGCGTGGGTTTCCTCTCTGCAGTCAGCCTCCCTTTAAACGGGAGCGGGGAGAAATGGGAAACCCTTCGCGGATGTGTCACTCGTTCTTGCCAGTCATTTTCGGTTCAATGCGGTCTCGTGGTTCACGTAAGCCACTATTCGACTACCATTTGACCCATGAAGGCGAGGTTCACTTGATAGAGAATGCTGGTCCACCTTTTTGCGAAAGTTCTTCTAACTTTCTTTCCTTCTAGTAGAAAGTTCTTCTAACTTTCTTTCCTTCTAGTAGAAAGTTCTTCTAACTTTCTTCCCTTCTCCCTTTGCTTTTGATACCGTTTTAGATAACACGGGTGCAATCTTAGAATGCGAGCGTTAAGTTTGGAATTGTATGGTGTGCTTGTGTGTGATATTGCGTGCGATCCAAGTTCTTTGCTGTACTGTGGTAAAGAACTTGTATATTTTTGCGAACGGGCTAAGTAGAGTGAGAACTCATTTATCCTTCCGATAAATGAGGCAGTTGCAATTGGAGGGTGGTTGGGATTTGGAGATAGGGTGGGTCACTGTCGTAGCAACCTCCACGTGGTGTGACCTGGTAATCGATATCATTTTCTAAATATTTTTCATAAAATGAACTTTAGAAAACGATATCGAGCTAATAGCTACGATTTACTATTAAATTATAATTTCGTTTATTCTATTCAGAACATCTTTTTTTTATGAAAATGTTTTAGACTGAAAATATGTGCGCTCGCTAAATGCACTATTCGGAGTTCCAAGAATCGTGCATTCAACGAGCATGGATCAAGAAAGTATATAACGGTAAGTATATATTATAAGCTCTACATTTATCCAAATTTGGAACATAAATCTTATAATAAAATGCGAAACTTCGGAAAACTAAATGGCAGTACATAAGACGGAGACCCTAATTAACCTAAGAATTGTTTGAAATTGATAATGATTTGGTAAAGTCAAAACACTTCGAAATTAATTAGTCTTGCACTCCGATGTAATTTGATGCATATTGAAATTAATTAAGCTAATTAGAATAAATATTAATTGAATTTTTTCGAAAATGGAACATGTGGCGCCATCTCTCCGGCGAACAGGGTGAACTACACACATATGAAACTGTAGTTTGATTAGTTCCCACCTTCTATCGCTAGAAGGCGCTAAACTCAGTTACTTGTTTTATATATACTGAGTTGCGCAGTCATATTGTGTTTTAAACACCTACGTATATAAAATTTACATACATCTAATCATATTTATAAGGAGGTAAATATATAATTATGACAGTGATGTAAGGAAGTCAAAAGTTTTGTTTGACAATTATTCATGAAGAAATAAAATTTGCAGGTATTGTTATTAATTTATTATTAAATTACTTGTATAAGCTTATTGTTAGTAATAATATAAAAAATCAAGAATATGAAACTGAAATATACTAACCTGAATACTTAATACTAAGATACTATTAACAGAAGTTTAAAATTATATAATTTTATGAAAATTTATAAACATAAAATTTATTTTTATAGGTTGTTAAATTAATGAATTAATGTGTGACAGTGATAGAAACTAATAATAGTTACATATAAGCTTGATACTGTAACTACAATTATGGCAGCGATAAGACATACGTTACAAAGAGAGGTGTTTACACCCAGTGATGAGAAATTACTAAGTATATGTTATGTCAGTAAAGCATACAAAAAGAAAAAAATGAGCTTTTTATGCTTAACTACAACTACAGATACACCTTCCTCTTTACTTTTGTATCAAGTAAAGAAGAATGATAAGAATGTGTTTAAAAAGAAACAGTCATGGTCATTAAATGACATTCAAACTGTGGATGGAGTTAAAAATGATTCTATGGATATAGAATTGCACATTGACAAAGTATATAAATGGTCAGCAACAGCAGCACAAGAGCGCAGAACATTTATAAGCAATTTATATACTTATTCTTGTAATTTAGCTCAAAGACCCCAATTTAAAAATATTCCAAAAGAATGGCTTATAGATCCTAGTTCATTGAAAGAAAGTGACAGTATTACTTTCACACCAGGTAAATGCCTGTATTTTAATTTATTTATTCATACAATCAAAAGTATAGTGTATTTCTTTCACTACACAAACATGTGATATGTTGGGTTTTTCTCTGTCATTAAAGCAGGAACAACATTGTCACAACAAAAACAGATTTTTCTATATGTATAAAAAAGAAAAAAGACAGTAATTAGGGGACATGATGTTTCTTTTGTGTAATGACTGAAATTCCATATTTTAATCTAAATAGGATGTACATGTTATTATTTTCATGTATAATTAAATCATCAGTAGTACTATTTTAGAGCTTCTTACATCACCTATTTCATCAAGTTATCAACCTATTACTGAAAAAGAAGCTATTGATTTGAAACAAATGATGGAAAACTGTGAATATGCAGTGTCTAATGCTGAATTATTTATGGAAAACCTATCTAAGGACCTATCGATTCTTGATGGGGTAAAATTAAAATTTAATAAACTAACTATTCTATGAGTCAAATAATCTAAAAAAAATTGTTACATTTTGAAATTACATACTTATATATTTCAGAAATATGATTATTTAAATATATAGAAAATATACCTTTTCTTAAAGTAGTCTAATAATTTAATTTTTTGTTTGTAATTAGTGAAAATTAATTTTTAACAACAAATTTAGGAAAATGTACAGTCAGTTTTGGCATCAGAAACACGTGTAACTCAACTAATGAATAGCATAGAAGAAGCAATAGTTGAAGCATCAATTGTTGAAGCTCGTCTTGCAAATTATGATGAAGCGCTTGGTAGAATTAGAGAAGTTATGGCTCGTGTGGGTCAAAAAAATCAAGCTATTCATACAGCTAATAGTAATGCAAGACTTCTATTAGATCAATTAAATACAGTAATTGTAAGTAATTTTCATTTTAGTAATCAAAGTATATAGTATATATATATATATAATGTAATAAAAATGTACAACACAAATTTGATTAATTTTATCTTTTCTATACAAAATTTGTAATTTTAATTTTGTAAGTCGCAATTAGATATTGCACCAACACATCAGCATACTTTAAGTGAAGCTGAACTACCAGGAGATAAAGAAGAACTTAGTCAAGCAGGTGCTGCTCTTTTAAAAGCAATAACAGCTCCTTTACCACCTGGACTTGATAAGCTGAGTGCTGTGACTGAACAGAAAAGGCGTCTTGATAAACTTAGAGCAAAATTTTCCATAATTGTGGCCAGGCATCTAAATAATCTCTTCATACATTTAGTGTGTATATTTAAATATATAACACAAATTTTCAGAAGAATTGATATTATAACATATTACTGCTTTGTAGGGTAACGATGTTGGAGATGTATCAATGTCAATGACAGATTTAATTCTTCCAACACATCAAACAGTTCATCATGAACTTGAACCATACACTGAATTGATGCAATTGCTAAAAGCATTAGATAATAAGGCCTTTGTGCAATTAACTAAAGTTTATACAGATACAATGAGTAAATTATATAAAAGGGATTTAAAACGATTCTTTGAAGAAGCCAAAAACAAACTTATTTGCAAACGTTTTCCAAGTGGGTGTAGTACATATTTTTATTTCTAATTAAAATAAGCTTCATTTTGTTTTTAACGATGCAATATTTTTTCAGCAAACACATCGAAATCTAGTGGCCAAAAAGCAGAAGATTTATTGAATCCAGCACCCATTTGTTTATTAAGTGGCGAAACATGGGCACCTGTAGGAGAAGGGAATCTTTTGGATTCAGTTTTGGACTGTATGCTGTCACAGATGCAACCAGTTTGTCTTGCAGAACAAGCTTTTTGTATTTTATTTTTGCAATTAGATTCTGTTCTTTCCCCATCAAAAGTACGTAAATCATTGGTATAAATGTATTGTAATAGTTAACAACTAAATATTTATCTGAATATGTCAGAGCAGCGAAATGGAAGAAACAGATAATATTAGTAATGGAGCTGCAAGTCCTGAATCAGTAACATCTACAGCAAGTAAAAAGTTAGAAAGACAAGTTAATGAAGAAGTACGTGCAACAATGGCAGCTATATTTCCATCATTAGAAACTGAATTAAATAATTTTATTAATTTTCTAGATAAAATTGATAGTTTGTAAGTTTGTATCATAAAACTTGGTTTTCAAACTATTTTTATTTTCTTATTTTTATACTAATATACAGTTTAATATTTTAGTTGGTGTATGTACGTTCTGGTACGCTTATCACAACATGTTATGTCAGCACAAGATACTGGTTCCTTTTTATCTATGACATTTGCTTCTGCTTTAATTCAAGTTAAAAGAGCATTTGACAAATTTATGCAAGCACAATTACAATCAATTTTGTGTGATATAAAAGTTAATCGTAGAAATAAATGTGGTATATTGCCATATGTAGAAAATTTTGAACCATTTGCAAGAACGGCAGAAAAAATCTTTAAGAATTCGGATAGAAAAGTTGATCTTGAAAAATGGTACACAAAATTAGTGAGTACGATGTTTGAGGCTATCGTTATTCATAGTAGAGATCATCATAAAACTCCACAAGAAGTTATTAAAATGGGTAAGATTAAAATGCCAGCAATTTTTTTATTTTTTTATTATGTGTTTACTTATACTATTTATATAATAGTTCTCCAATTTTAGAAAATTTTCATCATTTATATGACCTTTTATCACAATTGAAAATATCTGTTCTTGATCATGAAAGAAAAGAAGCGAAACAAAAATATCAAGACGCTCTACGTGCGTATGTTACACAATATTTTGGAAGACCTCTAGAAAAGCTTAATGTTCGTTGTTTATATATCTTAACTAGTACGATTAATTTTCAAAGTAGTTACAATATATAATATATTTGTAGCTATTCTTTGAAGGCGTACAAGCCAAAGTAGGCGCTGGAGTTAAAGAATCTGAAGTCAGTTATCAAATGGCTTTTAGTAAGCAAGAACTAAGACGCGTTGTTAAAGAATATCCTGCACGAGAAGTTAAAAAGGGCCTCGAAAATTTGTACAGAAAAGTTGAAAAACATCTGTGCGAGGAGGAAAATTTACTACAAGTAAGTAAATAGATATTTCTTTGTATATTTTCTTAGTAAATACCCTATGGTGTATATTTGTTCATTTTAGGTTGTTTGGCGTGAAATGCAAGGTGAATTTATTGCACAGTATATATACATAGAAGAATTAATTCAAAGATGTTACCCAGACAGTATGGTAACACTTGAATTTACTATACAGGACATTTTAGAATTTTTCTCGGAAATAGCACGATCTCATTAAGAAATTCATTATTCAAGAACTGTGCAGTCAATAAATGCATAATATATTTAAGTATTTAAAATGAAATGTAATTATAACGACATAATATAATTTCTTCACAATAGAATTATAAATATTTTTGCTTAGTAACATTAAAACTTTTATTTGACCTTTAATTTTTTCCCCAGAGTTAAAAACGAAAAACATTAAAAAATAAGATTTAATTTGATTACTTTATTTCTTTAATGTAATAATCATACATTTATTAAAAATAGAATCTGAAATTTTACATAACAAAAACAATATAATAATTTGTCTTGAACAAATTGTATTTTTAAAATCAATATTTTTAAAGAAATTTTATATTCCGTAAAAGAAAATAATTATAAGAACAGGTATAACTTTGAACTGCAATTTTTAGTTATAAAAGAACAGTTACAATACTTATTACATGATACTATGTTTCATTTAAATATCTACCTTAATAAAAAAATTATTATTCTTTCTTTGACTTTTGGATTTGCTTTGGATTTGGTGCAGCAAAGTTAAGCCATAGCATTCCATTATATCTACCCTGAAAATTTAAATACTATTAGAAATCATTTCAATTAATATGTAACCTTATACTGGTATATCATTTAGATATATCCATTAATAGTACACTGGAATAACGAGTAACCCTCTAATCACAACAAAAACTTTTTGAACTTTATTACCTCGTTATCTAAGTAACGAGTAATTATTATAACACATTCTTCACTTTAATAAATTTAAGATAGAAAAAATACGTTTGACATTAATAAAACAGCTGACAAATCATAGAAGAAAGTAGTAATTGAAGATGTACTAAGGTTATAAATTATTCCAGTATACTGTTCTAGGATTAAAAGTTAAAGTTGTTTTATAGAGATACGTACAATTGCTATTGTAACAATAAGTGAAACAACACCAACTGCTAATTGCAAATTATAGCTTTGATTAGCTTTGTCATATGCTTCTTTCCATGAACCACAAGGTACAGGTACTTCATCCATGTGTGGAGGTCTAACATCATGAGGTATCTGATGACATGAACGAGTACCTTCAATAAGAATTAATTATTAATTAAACTTAATAGACATAAAGACATATACATAATTAAAAGATCATATAAGAAAAGACATGTAATTTTATTTCAAAAATAAAAATTATTGTGACAAACTATATAATTTTATGCGTATTTATTAATGACCCTTTTACACTGTTTAATTAGAAAAGGTATTTCAACATAATGCCATAACTGGTAAGTAATTGTATACACAAATATGGAACATATTTTAATTTAAAATACTTTTAAAGATATATAGAAATAATGCTTCATAACTAATACTGAATATTTGCAAGGTATAACAAAAATAAGGAAAACCGATATTACGTAAGATCCTTTAAATACCTAAATAATATAATAAAAGAAATAATGTTATTAACTTACCGGTTCGTGTAGTTTGGATTATCGGTCGTAAAATCTGTCGAAACATTTTATATTTATGCAGTGGCTTAGCTTTAAATAAAGCGTAAATTTCTACCTCAACCCCGACAAGTATTTCCAGCCACTAGCCACATTCAATAAAATGACCCTGATGCGAATACTGACATATGATACATAGAAAGGAAAAACACTTGTCAAAAATAAGTCAATTAAATTTGAATAACTTCATATATTTTTTATTAATAATTATAACGTTTTTGCATTAAAATATAGTAAATCTATATTTTTACTCTAAAATTTTGATAATCATTATCTTTAAATATTCTTGTATACGCGCCTTGAAGGCGTTTAAACCATTGTACTTTAAACTAAAGATAGGTAACTGTGCTCGCAAGTAATGCATAGATACGCACTCGTGTGCGCTGATAGGTAGACAATTCTCAAATTTTTAAATTTAAATTTTTTTACTAAATTTCTAAATTTTCAAATTTGTATTTTGACAACTCGAAAATTAAATATTTCTACTTCTCTAAATTTTAAGTTTTTAATTTTCCAAATTTCTGAATTACCATATTTGATGTAGTTTAATTCTACGTGATTCAACGTACCATATTGAGCATTCGAATACTCAATTTAAACTCTATAAACATTCGCTTACCGTTTATACTGAACGAACATAAAGAACTGGTTGCGCTCTTGCTCGTTTAGTATAAATATATCCTAATAAAAACTAATAAACATCGAGCTCTATCCTAACTATACCCAAATTTATTACAGAGTAACAGAGAAGACAACTAAATAAGAATAGATTCATTCTCAAGTTACATACATGCCATTGATTTCTCTCGTCACTTCGTCATTACTTTCTATATTAAGTAGTGTCCTAGTTAGAATAGAACTGTATGCTAACAAACTAGAATACATTTGGTTAAAGTTTTATTTTAGCACATTTTAAAAGACATAAGTATTCAACACAGACTCCATAAAATGAATGCAAGTCAGTAGTTTGATCATTACTGCAAAATAATTCTTAAAATATTTTATTACACACATACTTTTGTATAATGAAAGTAAACGCATTTAAACTAATTACTTTTTCTCTTTTTGTACATAATGATTACAAAAGTAAATAATAAAAATACTCATTATTATGTATATTCTCAAGTAGATAATATGTATGTTTTTTTTACTTATACAGCAAAGGGAAACAATTGTTTCATATCCACCATTTTACATTTTTAACGTTACACTTAATTTGTTCCTGGAAACGTATATTAATATAATGCCAATTTTATTATTTGATTTTTATACACTTATATTGCATTATGAAATTCCCAGCTAATATAGCTCAAGAAATAATGCAATTTGACTTTTCTTGTACATTCCCATCTGCTTTTTCAATTTCAATCAATAATGTATGAAAAATATCTGCAACAGACTAAAATGAAACAACATTACATTAGTAAGCGTTATTAGAAATATTAACATAAATGCATAATAACATTAAAGATAATAATGTATATATATACCTCATTTTGTTTTGCACTGGTTTCTAGGAAGGCTGCATGCCAAGAGTCTGCTAATCGTTTGCCCTGTTCTGTTGATATCATTCGATCTACGTACAAATCTGTTTTATTTCCTACTAATACAATTGGAACACTAAAATATAAACATATATTTCGTTAGATATAACAAGATATCTATTTTTACACGTAAAATAAATAATTAATTAATTAATAACATACTGGACTTTTCCTGTTATATCCAATAACTTGTCATAAATAATTTGTACAACTTCAAAACTCTTTGCACTGGTTATGCTATATACCAAGACATAACCATGGATGTCCATAGAATACTGTGCAGGAAATATACTATATTCATCCTGACCTGCTGTGTCTACCAACTTAACTTCATAATCTTGACTATTTACTCTGGTACTTTTTGTAAATGCTGAAAAACATGTAAATGAATTGTATAAGAAGTACTAATAAACACATTAGTAGAACCTACATCTTTTAAATTTTTCCTACACTTTTAAATCAGATTTATAAAATGTTTACTTTAGTTCAAATATATCCAAAAGATGTTACAAAATACGTTAATATATTCTTCCCAACTAAGTTTAACACATTGAATGCCATGGAGGTCACCAGTAACTGGCGAATACAAGATTACTAACAATATATAACTTGAATAAATTTTGATGTGAAAACAAAAAAAGGCATTTCAGCACTGTAGGGATCACAGATGGGCCCCCAGTAAGATAAATGCATTACACATGATTACTTTGTCTTATCTATTGCAAATAATATTTCACTATAATATGTAACGCATAATAAAAAATTCAAGACAGGCAAGCTATATAGAATTAGCATGGCACTCAACATGTTAAAAAAAATGATTTTCTAAGATGTAGGATACTACCATATTGAGTGCATTTAACATAGCAAATAGAAATTACAAATTATACTTAAATTTTACACAGAACCGAAATAGTAATAATCAAAGTAATAATTCATGCATATTATTAGCGATGCATCATGCTGTAATGAAATCAATTTTGTAAATTGTGTTGATTCTTGTACTTGAATGTATATGAAAGAAATTTAAGAAATTTGAATGACTAATTGGCTAAAAAAAGCAGTCTTAAAAACGGCAAACAATCTGTCACAAAATTTCACCTTACCATTTACATTTATATTGTATTATAGAAATATAATTATATGCAGTCAAATTAAATCAGGTGTTTTCTTAACTTCTAAAATTTAGTCAAATCTTAAACATTTAAAATAATATGTTTAACTTTATAATCAACATAATTGTAATTTTAGCTTAATAAATGTACTTACATTAAATTAGTACCATTTAAACTAAAATGGTATCATTTGTATTATAAATGAATAGCAATAGTTACTTCACAACTAATAACAGTTATTACATCTACAAATGTTTATAAATATTTCACATTTATTTCGTCGTATACAAAATAAGTAATTGTAAAACAAGTTTTTATATTTTTAAAAGCATAAAACTTAAAATTGTTAATGTAAAAAAATACTTTAATAAAGCAAAATTATACATACAATCAAAAATCAGAATTAAGTTAGATAATTATCAAGTTCTAACATAATTAAATGTAAACTCACTAACTATAATAATTTGTATCTGTCAGTTTCTACCATTTTTATATACGTCCGAAATAAGTGTTAGCTGCATCATCAAAATAATAGTACTACTAAATAAACAGAATAAACTTTCTTATATTTAAAATAATAATATCACAATGATATCCTATAACAATATTAACAACTTGAAAACATTAATACTGTTTATAGTAATGTATTAATGACTGTGAGCAGCATTATGTTTACTATAATATAAATTAAACACATTTGCAAATATTATTTACAGTTTGTATTCAAATATAAATGCAATCATTCAAACTAAGCATTTATGTTAATAATTAATATATATAAAATTAAAACATATTTTAATGTAAATCTAATCTTTATTATATCGCTAATTCAAAAAGTCATAAAATTTGCATCAATTTTTTCTCAATGTAATTTTCACTTACTTCATCTTTCTGTATCATTGACTTTTGTTACTAGAAATTATGTAAGGTGAGTCTAAAAAGAGTACCAATATTTATAGGTATTTATACATTTTAAAATAAATTAAGAACTCTACTAAACTTTCTTCTGCAGGTAATTTTTTTTTAAATATAAATTCTTCAAATTGTAATGAAATGGAACTTTATTCATCTGCACTCTATTCTAACAAGTTAATGCTGGCTTTCAATTAAACATACTCATACCTAACTTTTTGATATCTGAAATATAGTCAAATACTGAATCCAGTTATATGGATACCTAATCTTATAATGAATGCTTTTAAACATTTGTTTATAATAAGAATAAATTACATATGTGTAGTCAAACATCAGTTTCTGTTATAGGATTAACAGAATAATAATAGAGAGGCAAAGTAGTAGACTCGAACTATTCAGTTATTAGAACCATCTTGTCCTCAATTGGTTTGGATAAATAGAGTTCTATTGTACTGATTAAACATATACATAATAACAGGTGCATGCAACTTAAATAGAAATTGAAAAAAAGAACATAAAGAAGTTAATAACATAAATGACATATCAATATACATAAAAAGTACTTCGAATGACTATTATGATATAACAAATAATTTGCAAATTTATTTTTAGCAGATTTTTCTTTAATTTTAAAATGTACAATATGCCAGTAAATATTGAAGTCTTTTTAAGACTCATCCTATATGATATTCTATATCCATTATAAGTTAGATTTCCATTAAATCAAAAGTAGACCTACTTTGATGCTTTACATAATCATAAAATGTCGTCTTTTGTGTTATAAATTATCTCGAATAATATGAATGAATAATCATAGAGAAATTAATTTGAAGTTTCAATATACACTAAAACTTGTATATTTGGATCTTGAAGCTAGAGTGTATTAAGTTCAGTATTTTAAAAAAGTAACACTTTACATGTATCCTTACATTATTTAAATTCCTCAATTTTGGATATAGTAATGTACAAATAATGTTGATTGCTTAATGCACAAATATTTTGTGTTCACTTTTAGTATTTCTGAGTCATGTAAAAATATAATGGTACTTTAGTATTTCATATATATGTATACTAGTATTTAATGAGCAATAAATATTAGAGTCTGTATTATTAAAACATCTGCGCAACCAGAATAATAGATTAAAGGGTTTACAATAAACAAATATATTAATTGTAACAAACTTATAAAGTAGATATGAATATAATATTTATACAATGTACAGAGACAGTTAAATAGTATTTGTTGAATATAAAATCTCAAATCTTACAATAAGTGGACTGATAATATTTGTGCACTAAACCATCAATATGAAATCCATATCTTGTCTAAGGTTGTTATATCTATGATTTGTTTTCTTTTAAAATTTGAAAAGCGAAACTAAATACACTCTGATTCTGGAGTCCAGATATGTGATTTTATTATACAAGTAAATTGAAATATAAATTTAAAAGTTGATAACCATTAGTAATGTAAAAACATTAAAGATGTTTATTTTTGATTTAAATATATCTACTTTATCGGATATAGTACATCAATTAAAATATTTTTCTGTTAAATAATAAGTTTTCATGAACCTATTATCTGTTTACAGCATGAATTACTAACAGAATGTGCAGAAAATACTACTAACAGTGTCATTAGAAATCTTTGAAGTAGCGTGTAAGACGATACAGGGCTTCTTACTATTTTCTATAGTAGGGTCATATGAATCCACAAACTGTCCCTCGACGAACTGTATGCTCAATGATGACTTGCCTATTAAAATTAAATAAATATCAATTAAATACATTATATTATTGCTATTAAATATTTTCATATATATGTATGAAAATTATTTATAACAATATATAAATAACGTAGAACTATTACTTATTTATAAATATTAGTTATACTGTACATGTTTTTTAACAGTAACATAATTCTTCATAATTTCAGCTTTATTATTTTTTCTAATTAATATGATACTATACTAGATTCTATAAATGCATCTTAGTATAAAAGTAGTAGTAGTAATAGTAGTAATAATAGTAATAAACAACTAAAAGTAAACATCCATACACGTATGTATACTTTTAGGATCATGTATTTGACATTAATGTGATATTGTTTGTTTATGGTCAGAAACAGATTTTTGTGTCTCCTGAAAAACATACTTTTTCTTTAATTATATCACTTTTGAAAAACAGGTATAATAGCAGATCTAATTATCTAAAAGTACGCATTCTAGAAAAATTAAAAAAAGGTTATTGATGCCCTTGAACAATATAACTGTTCTATGATGTACAATATTTTATCTAATACATTAAATATAATAGTTAGAACAGACATATCAAATATAATGCATTACAGTAACAACTAATGAGAATAAAAAGTAATATTTTAATTATTTAACGTATTATTTTAATAAATTTGTCTTATCATTAATTATAATAAACAACTTTTATTACCTACGGATCTATAACCCATAATGGCTATTTTCCTCTGCTTTGGTGGCATTTTTCAGCATTTATATACACAAACGCTGCAACAATAGTCCATAAAGGCTGGTGCATGCTCCAATTAAAACCTATAAATAAAGACATAACAGAACAGCAAAATTTGCAATTTTATTTTATTTTCTACAAACAAAATATAATTAAAATAAAAGTTGTTCGCTGACAAATATTATATGAAAGATTAATATAACATATTAAACTTTGTTATTATAATTATTACTTTATACTATGTATAAAAAAAAAGCATTAATGTTGTTATGAAAGTAAATAAAACAATGTATAACATAGAATACATGTGCTTCATAGATTTATTCTTTATGTGTATACTTTTGGCATTATCACATTTGCTCTCTTTATTGCTATAAAATGTAATTACATCATGCATGTTTTATAAATAACATGAACTATTAAAGCATTTGTTTGCTTATAACACTTATTATTACTAATTCTATAAATTAAAGGAATAAAAAGGATATTAAAATTGTATATAAAATACGAAGAATGATTAATTTACTTTTTATGAAATCGAATAGCAAAAACTGTATGAGTAAGAAAGTATGTAAATATCATGTACATACATAATTGCATGCGCATGTATATATTTTTATACGTCAATATATAACACACCTATGAATCAAATGATAATTAATATTTACTTGAATTAAGAAAATCATGCATTCTTTATATTTTAAAATATAAATGGCTCACTCGCCGCAATTAAACTTTTCATTGAACTACGCATTGTTTAATGAATATGCAATGCACTATATACTTACCGAAAAAAGGGAAGATACATACATTAGATGCGTTTCACATTAATCAACATATCGATTTCTTTACTCGTCGATTATTTAACGAATTAAAAATTTATATTTACACAGTATTTCGCAACAGTTTTATCACCACTAACGAAGAATATTACAACCTTCTCTCATTCGGTAACACGATACTGTAGTTTATATAGGAATGTAATTTTCGTAAGAGGAAGTTTGGAAGCAAACGATGAACTACGCACTTTGAACACATTCAAGGAATTCCACACCCTACTCAATATTAATTAGCGATTTTATATCACAAAATACTATATTACATTTATAAACGTTTCGCGAAAAATATTTGCACAATGTTCTCTCATTTATTGAATTATACTTACTGAAAAATATATAACAATACGAGATTTCGCGAATGCTTGCCAGCGGATATTGCAATCGGGCGCGCCATCTGCTAGCAAACATTGAAATTAATAAATTTAAATACATTTTTTTGTTGTTGATCATTTTGATTTTAATATTTAAGAAATGTTACAGAATAATATATGTAGTGTTAGGTTATAATTATATCGGAATACATCAACTCATTTATTAATCAAATTTACAAATAATTCATTGGAGGATAGAAAATATTCCATGTAAAATATTATGTACACAAAGTATATCAGTCAAGGTTTCAGGATTTTTAATTAATTCGTTAACAATTGAATGATTATATTATAACCGATAATTAAATGTTTTTTAGTTGGCGATTGAAATATAATTGTTAATTGATCGATTATTATCAATTACCTAATTAAGGATAATTGAATGTTTTTTTAATTAACAATTAGTTTCCGATCTTTAATTAAATTTTTTGTAACCACAAATAAAAACCCAATTTTTAATTTAATCACGTCTAATCGAAGATTAAAATTTATTGTTTAATCCAATCTCGTACGATTAAAAATTTATTTTAAGCCTTCATTGCAATTTCTGCGAATTGATAATTAGAATTTATTTTCTAATTAAAGATACTGTTAATTACAATTAACTTCTTAATAGTTAGCTCAATTTTAATCACTAATTAAATTGATATTTTTATAGAATATTAACATTCCTATTACTTCTTTTATTATATTTAACGATTTTTATTTGTTGAAAACTGATGTAATTAAATTAAAACTTCCTAAAAGTAATTTAACGCTACACGTGCATACTTTACGTAATTATTATATTTGTTTTATGTAGTTATCAAGCATTTATTTTTATGCTAAATTTTGTTTTTGTTTGCTCAAAAAACTAGGAAGCTTGAAACTACATTTTCTGTTTTCTAGTAAAAAGCGATACGTATGTAGCAAGCAGTTCTATTTCAAGTACAGATCAGTAAATCGCACTACACGAAAAATCAAAAGCAAAACCGGTTTAGAAATAACGATCCTTCGTCAAAAAAAGTCACGTTCTTCGTATCGTGAAGCTTTCTCTAAGAGAATAAAGGAAAGTTACCATATTTCAAAGAAAAGTCACCTATGAACTATCATTTTGAAAAGATTTTCGCTTTACCTTTTTACCACTTGTTCAATCGTGAATCTGTGGAGAAAAGTGTGTTGATTGCTTTGAAATTAAACATGTAAACCTATAATTTAAGGATTTATTTTACTGTGATTAATACTTTCTTCAACCAATGAACTGACTTGAAAATCGTAAAAAAGTACCGCTGAAAGGTCGATTTAACGCAGCATATAAACACATTCTCATAAATAAAATAGTGACGTGGAAGTTTAAATTTATGTTCGCTAACTACATCCAAGAGCGCGGTGTGAAATGCTGATTACAAACGTCAAACGACTTTTGTTATGTAATTCGAAAAAAAGAAGACGAAGAAATACTATATGAAAGTTTGATAAACTTTATGACGATCCCATTAAAAACGAATTTATTGTACAATACGTATGATCGACGTATAAAGAAGTTTAATTATATTTTCTCTACTTTTCTTTTTTTAATTTTCTAGTTTTAAATCAACGATCACTTCTTGAAATTACGGCTGTGTATACAATAAACGATCATCTAGTATACAAAAAAATGAAAAGATCGCTAAATTGTTACATTGAACTTTACAGTGCTACTTTATTGCTATAGTGAAATAGAAACTTGCAACTTTGTGCCAGATAATAAAAAAAACTTTTAAATTAGATTTTTATATAACACTCGATTATAGTAGTACTATACAAAGCTATTACATTTTGATTTTAATATCAATTGCGTATAAAACAAAGGTAATATCTATATTTACTCTGGTATTTTAATGGATGTCAGCAATCATGTGGTTGAATAATTAATAATAGGATAAGATAATTAATAAATGAAAGGGCAATTGTAATTTTAGTTTACTCAACGTGAATTCGATTTGCTTTATTTTTGTTTTAATGGTACTTTAAATGATTTATACAATTAAATACACAAAATAATTAAGTTTATTAAAAATGATTTGTGCATAATTCAGAATAATAAATTACATTATAAGAACAAAGACATCTATTGCTTACTTAATATAATGATAATTAATTGTCTACTTTGCTAATATTAAATGAATGACCTTTGCAATTAGACGGCCGTTCATAGATATAGTGATAATTTCAACTTTATTTTATATTTTACATTGTTTTCGTTTTCTAAATATTATTTACATTACTTTTTCCATATATTATTTTTCTAATACATAACATCCTTTCACTTAAAAAGTGAACACTTAACTTTAATCGAAATGTCATTATTGACCCAGGTTTCGCTGCTCAAGACTCAAATGATCAGTTAATTATTATAATTATTTTAAAGAGTGTAAATTATTGTCATATAGGGTTATTAAAAATTACGAATGTATTTGAGTGAAATCAGCACATCAATGTCCAATCAATATCTTCGTACAACCATAGTAACATTTATGTCAAATGTGAATTTTAAAAGTTAGTACACTTTCCCCTGTCTATTACTTTACACATCAAATACCTATGCAGTATGACGTTGATAACTTTACTGGTTTACAACTAAAAAGAATGTCGATAAATTTCTTTTCTATCGATATAAGATCGATTTAACCAGCTAGACATAGCGAAAATTATTTTGAATGTTATATTTAATACCTTCTTAACTAAGAATCTATAAATAGACTTACAGGTGTCAGCGATTGTCAATTGAAACGTAATTAACACATTAATCTAGTAATTAACACATTTGACCTGTTTTTCAGTAGAGAGTATTACATTTACCAAAATACATTTGCATATTATTTGCATTTACTGCGACAATATCAATCTTATCGGATTAATTTATCGTGTATCACAAGCGTAAAATAAAAGCTACATTTTTTTATTTTAAATCATCCAAATAGTGAGTTAATTATTGTTTAATCCATCAATATGTCAATGGTAATATAATAATAATATGTAGGTGTGTTGTAATTATGAAGATCTTGTTAATATATGTTTCAAGAACAAAAAGATAGTATATTTTAATTTTTTATTACGATAAAAAAGTTAAAGTTCTAAACTAACTGTCAAGATTTCACAATTTATATATCATTTAAAATTGCAAGGGAGTTCTTGCAACATACTGCATAATATCAATGGGAACAAATCAATAAAAGGAATATCAAGTTTTGTATAAACCTTTACCAAAGTGAATGATTAACATCATAAAAAACAAGAGAAGTTCAACAAAATATTAAACGTTTAAAATAACTAGTAAATTCGTTTGTATTTTTAATTCTTAAACTTCTTGCTTTTTATCAATTTTTATCTCTAACTATATGTAATTTCTTTCCAATTTATTGATATTAGTGATAGTTGTTAAACAAATTATAAAAAGTTGAAAAAGAACAAAAATCATTGGCAGTTAATGCAAATTTCATTACTCCGTTTCAAACGCGTTAAATAAATAATTAAATGTTTATAACAAAAAGCAAAATTTTTCTGAAAGTCTTAAAATTGACATTTATCGATATTTTCTTTTAAGAAACGGATGTCAAAGTGGATTTTATCGATAACTAATGTCGACGTTCTAACTGGAAATTGCACGAAAAATGAAACAAAATGGAATTTCTCTTCAGGCTGATGAAAAAGAGAGTAACCAAGTATGTAGATATAAAGGAAAGGTGGTACATTGAAATTCTCAGTTTACTATCGAGTCTTTAGATTAACATTACATCATGAAAATGAAATTATTGTTGCAAGTAAATCGTTATTACATACGTACATACTTAATATCATGTTTTATAATTCATATAAATATATCAAAATATTAGTCTCATATAACTTTCAGTTATACTATCGAGTGTTTAAGTTTTAAACAGTTACACAATTTTATACAAATGTTTCGCGAATTTTAGTGTATACTTAATTTTTACAATTACTTTAAACTTAATGTATGTATAATTCAGCAATTAAATTTTGAT
Source organism: Megachile ligniseca (assembly GCA_945859555.1). Taxonomy (NCBI): domain Eukaryota; kingdom Metazoa; phylum Arthropoda; class Insecta; order Hymenoptera; family Megachilidae; genus Megachile; species Megachile ligniseca. Next base: position 2,545,650 of record OX243785.1, read on the forward strand.
CATTTTCAGGTTGGCATACTTTTAATGACATTATTCATCACTGCGTCTGAAGGATTCTTTTTCGAATAGTAAGTACCTTCAAGTTTTATTGCATTAATGATATTTATGTTTCAATGAAGGAGCTTTTTACACTTAATTTTGTAACGCAAATCATCGAACGTTGTTTTCCTGTTTTTGTATTGAATTTTAGTATTTAATCAAAGAAATGGAGTGTACACTCATGATTTATATTACAGCCCTAAGAAGGTTGTGAGTGATTTTATACATTCGCTGAAGGCAAAGAAAGAAGCGAAGAAAAATCCGTATGATATACATCATTACCACGTTCATTATTATCCAGTGATAGAGGGGCCACCTGATCCGCCGACAAAAGCACCCAAAAAATACGAATTAGAAAATATTTACAAGTAAGTTTTACTTCAATAATGATAATATTAAAAGAAATTAATTAAACTAAAAGGAATGCAATAATATAAAGAATTATTTATTTTAAATTTACACAAATTGGTAAGGGAAGTAGTATTATGGCTTCTGTTTGTGAATTGGTCGTCGCCTTCCTATCATTTTTATTTTTCCGAGAACAGTATACACGTTGCAGTGGAGCTTGTATGTAAATTTGCTGTATCATAGAAAAATTGCGTATACAATGTATACAATTTTGTTAAATGTAACTCTGCTATTTTGGTTTTAGATCATCTCTACAGCAGTCAATTTATATCAGACATTAGATAAAAATTCAAATTATATTATACATTTAAAATTATCACTAAATAGATATTTAAAAGTTCTAAACGCTAGCATGGTAACATTATGTGCATCTACTTATATTAAGCTGAAAGCAAACTTGACATTTGAATTATTAATGAAGTTATATATGTACATTCATTTAAATGAAACCAGTGATACGCTACGCCATCATATGGATACAAGTTTTCTTTTTAGTTTGCACTGAAAACAAACATTAAGAATTAAAAGATTCTTATCGCCAGTGAGTGTTATCTCTTTACGATGGCTGGAATTTATAATAATTGTAGTAATAATTAACAATTAACAATGTTTAAATTAACAATTAACAATTAACAATGTTGAAAATAAATGCAGAATAAAGTAATTTATGTATCAGATAAATGACGGTCGTCACGATTTTATTTTGTTATCTCTTAGAAGATTATTAATTGCTTACGAAATGACCGATATTATTTAATAGCAACAGGATAATTTTTAGCGATCATCTCGAAACTCTTGGATGGTCAGATTACGGATACAAATATGTTCCCGAGACCAAGATAAAAATTCCTTTACATTTATTCAACTCGTGGAAAACTTCCATACCATGGCAACAGGAAACTTCAGGTAAAATGAATAAATATAAGAATAAACTTAATTTTGTAGTGGTATTAATGATACACATATTGAAATGAATTTAAATTAATTTATACTTTATAATAATTTTATACTTACAGAAGTAGAAATTGTAGAAACAGTGAATCACGGGATCAATAACGATATATATGTAGAAATTCCAATTAAAGAAAAAATCGTCATTGATAAATCTGACTTTGATAAAAAATGGAAAAAGAGCATTTCATAAAATTTATATCGCAAGATATAAACACAGAAGTGCTATGTACAGGAATTGCACATTTGTCGAAGAATAAATGGTCAGTTTTATAAAACTATCAAGGATATTGTAAAAAAGTGTAATTAACACTTTCGCTGCAATTGACGCATACGTTGGGTTCCTCTAATTATTTTAATGATACCGTAGACTTGACTAGTGTGTTTTTCTTTTTATCAAATGTTTCTTGCTGTCATGTGTTTTCTTTTAAAGTGAGAATAAATGCTATGCCGCAAATGATAATTATATGATTTTATTTATGAATTTTTTACAACCTGTTCGTGCAAGTAATGTATAACAATGAAGCTGAACAATAATCGAATACAATGATGTTCAAAAAATGTATTGAATTCGTAAATATTCAGACTTATTAAAGTCTCGTATAAAAAAATATTATTCTACATTTTCGTCTCATTTTTTATAGCAGAATTACCTCACTTTTTATTATGACATTAATTTCATGACATCATGTATGTATCTCGAATCATAAGATCTTCAAAGTTATTTTTATAATAAATGCATGGTTAATTGCAATTAATATTCTACATTTTGAAATATTTATAAAGGTTGAAGATTTGTAAGGAGTCGTATAAGAAAATGGTTACTCCCATGAAAAAATCTCATACTACATTTTTTGTATAGAATTTTCTAAGCTATAAATTTTCTAATAACTATTTTTATTATAAAACCAGTACATAATGTAATATATGCGAATAAGTACTTCTGGTTACATTTGACTTTCCGTAAAATTTTTATTAGTCACATTTGCATGAGGATTTTTTGTATGTCGTCTATCTCGTCCATGGGAACGGTGGTTCGGATAAAAATATTTGCTGGAAATTATTTAATAGACCGGTCACATTTTTATTCAAGTAGTATTCGTGATTACATTTTATTTTTTATTTCTGTTTATTTGTTGCGGTACAATAATTATCTCGATCGTTTCACAAGTTCTAAAAATGAAGTACCAACCTCCATACAATATTTTTACCTAAATGTCATTATGAAAATGGTCAAATTGGTTTTATATCTTGAACATCATCATTAAAGGCTCTTTTATACCAACTATTTCCCACAACATTGTCAATCTTTTAGCAAGAAATTTGTTATACATATATATTTATGCAACATTAATCACTGCTGTTTTCTTGTCATTATCACTTCTAAAAGTTGAAAAATCTATTTCTTATTTAAATTAGAAAATTTATGTGACAAAGATAATAAATTTTGTTGGGTAACGTAATCGTTACTTGTTTTATAAATCAGTTACTTTATTTGCAGCGATTAAATTTCCAGTGCATAATTACAAGTGATATTCAACTTCTATCTTATATTATCTCATATTTAATGACGTAGTTCTAACACTCCGGCTCACGCAAACATTTTAATTTTATTAAGTTTTTTATCTCTTATCGCCTCAGTCAACGCTTTTCTAGATAGTTCTAATAAACGTTTAAGAACGGAAGGAGGCGCCAACTTTCTTCCCTCGATACGAGTTTGCTGTTGCTCCAAATAATCTGCATAGAGATTGGCTGCAAGCTTTTCCATGTAATTATAATCCGTTAGTCGAACCACATGACTTCCCATTGCTTTCTCCAGCCGCGATTTTACCGGCGGGTAATTTATTCTGGAAAAGATAACTGAAATAAATATTCCGGTATCATTAAAATAGCGTTTGCAAATTCGAAATGTATCATTTTTAGCCTAACGAAATTCGAGCTTCGCAACAGAAATTTCGAAATAAACTAACAAGTTACACTGTAGTAACCACAGAATAATTTCGATTATATTAGATTCATTTTACTTTCGGATAATTAATTTCTTATCGTTAATATTTGTGAAACACGTTAAAAATTATTTTGAGACGTTTTATATTTTGGAATTTCAGAATTTGAAAATTTAAAAGCTTAGGAACTTGGGAATTTTTGAAATCCGAAAATTCGAAAGTATTAGTATTCCTCAATTTGGAATTTTGAGAATTTGTGTGTTTATAAGTTTTGAAATTTAAAAGTTTATAAACTTGAAAACTCAAATATTCGAACATTTGAAAATTTAGGAACTTAAGAATTCGAAGACTTTGTAAAGGGCATTTGAAGATTTTAGTAATTTTAAGTATGTAAATTTTTAAAAATAATAACTTACGCATATCTAACATGCTCCGTTTCCCACCACATTAAAGGTCTATGATTAGGATCGATGCCACATAATATCAATTTTAGTAAATCTGTACTTTCTTTTTCAATTTTTTTTGGTGTATCGTCTGCCGGTTCATCCTCACTTTGTTTGCTCTTTCCACTTTGTTTGCTCCCTCTATTTTGTTCTACATCTTCATACGATTCTTCTTGTTCGAAACTGTGTTTGACACGTTTATTTTTTCGTTTCTGATCTGTTATGGTTTGCATGCTGGTTTTTTATTTTGTATTCCCGTTTGTATTACTTAATATCGTGGATGGTTAAATTAAAATGATTAATAGTTCAGCCATTGTGCTTTTTGATTTTCTAAAAAATTTATAATATAACATAATTATATAAATACAGATTATTCAATTAAATGAATACTAATGACTTTCGAATATTTATAAAAATAGAAACATGCTTGCAAACTTAAGATATTTAAAAATCACTAAATATTCTTTACGTGTATATTGCAAATCATTATATCTTTACAATGATCATTATTTTCATCAATTATTACGATTTTTTACATTTTATTACATTTTTGAGAAAGTATAGGTATTTTACATCACCAGAATTAATTCAAACTTCCTATAAAATAAAAGAATGATATAATTCTAAATTTACTGTGATCATGATTAAAATTTAGGTGTGATTAATAGCTACGATTCATAATTTCTGTTAAAGAGAAATCTATGTGTCAATGAAACGTTTTTTTATTTAAAAACTTTCTCCGTATTTTCCTGTTTTTATTATTTTAAAATATTCAGATAGGTCAACGTAATTTCTCAACTTTTTAACATTTATTGTCATTAGAAAATTGAATTATGGTATCTTTTTTATTTGTCCCGCATTACTTTTACTAACAATGTAAAACATTTCTTAATATTTATTTGATTAAAATTACGTAGGTTTCAACCGTTTTGAGAGAAAATTGAATAGAATTAGTGTTGTAGCGTGTTGAAAAATTATACGTTCTATTAAACTATAATTTCAAATGGTCCGTCACCAATGGATTAATAATTAACTTAATGATATTCTGATCAATGCACGATATTATGAAACCTTGACCCTATGTACGAACGTCTAAGCGATAATCGAATACAATGATTGTATACATCTTCGCCAGTATATTTTGTCTTCAAGTAGTTTTTTACCATTTTTTGCAAATAAACGTCATGATTAAAGGTTAGATTCTGCAGCACATTTACTACTATTGTACCTCATTTATTTTCCATTTTAAAAAATGTAATATGTTTTATTATTTTCAAGTGACGGTATATTGATAACTTCATCGATATAGCTTTTAGATTACATGACAATTTTGGTATAATTTCAAAAAATTTTAGGATTCCGTAATTATAATTTTTATAGCTACTTAAATAAAGTTAAATTTATTGTTAACTATTCAGATATTTTTCACAGATTAAAGTATAAATGTTGTTAAACAATTTTACTAATGATAATTAATGGTAATATTTAGCACTAGTATTTTTTCCTCTAATAATTATTACTTGGAAACTTTTGTACACAAAACTAATAATTCAGAATTATATATTGTCACTTTTAAATTATCTTCTAAAAGTCAAATTTCGTTTATAACATTTTTAAAAATATATAAATGATTCAAAATATTTGTATATGCGTTAAATTTAAGCTTAAAATGATTTATTATTATAAAACTAATAAGTATTGTAAAACTTATTATTGTAAATAAAAGGTGTTAAATTATCGTTACGAGAAGTGTAGAGAATATTTAATTTTATTTATACTAATATTGTAAATAACAGTCTTTATAAAAATAAATTTATTTTGATCATTTTTAGTAGAGTGAATTGAAAGAAAAATTAAACATTTAAATATTCCCGCGCAACAGTTTGCAGGTTAGTTTTCATAAATACGATCCATTTCCAAAATATTAAAATTTACAGTAAATATTTGTATATTTATTAGTTTTATTTTTAATATTAACATAAAAAAAGAAATAAAATAAACCTAAAAATATAACCAAAATTAATTTCAATTAAATCACAATTAAATTTTAAATATTTTCAAATTTTATAAAATTAGGTGTCAAAAAGCACAATATTTATGAAAAATAAATCTATTTTTCATAAATAATATATAATTATACTTTAATGTTGAAGTACGAATTCTATGAAGGTTATGCAATTGTAGACATGTTTGATGGTTTTATATAGCAACAAACATGGCGAGGTGGTTAGGATTGGATAAAGTTGTAAAATTATTTCAAATTATAAGGGATAATGGAGGTATCCTTAATTCTATGCGTACTCTGTACAGGTAATTATAATATTAAATGCATAATATGAACAAAGTATGATTAATACCGTTTTACTATTTTATAACTATAATTTTCTGCTATGCTGACAAACCTAATAATAGAATAGAATTGCTACTATTTATTTAAATATTTGTGTTTAATTTTTATAATAATATTTATACTTTAATATTTCTAATGTTTTAGAATGGATGAGTTGAAAACTGGAACTCTAGTAGGCGAGGATAAATATGGAAATAAATATTATGAAAATAACTCATATTTTTATGGTAAGCTAGAAAATCAAGTTCATTTTATGTTCAAAATAAATGAAATGTTTAAAAATCTGACATATAGAAAATATGTAGTATTTCAACGTTATTTTATTGGCAATATACATGAAAGAAGAATATGTAACATATAAAATTTATTCCTTACCTCATTTTACTTCATACATATATTTAAAACATTTTATACATAGTAAAAAGTAATTAAACATAAATATACACATTATATATTGTGATAGATGTGAAGAAGCATGTGTATTACATAGTGATTAATCATTTTTGGAGTAACGTGCAAAATCTTATTCTTAAATGTTTATATAAGCCACTCTTTTTATGTTCGTTAAATGATTATTCAAGTTTAATTGTTTATTATGTCACTATACTGATTTCTTACTGGTGTGTTAATATGATGCCAAAAGGCAAATTAAGGTGGAGAGATATTGAGAATATAATCTAATTTCTTGTTTTTAGGTAGTAACAGATGGGTTGTATATTCAGAAAGAGTAGGTATGGAATACGATGGTTCTCAAGTTCCAGCAGAATGGTTTGGATGGTTACATTATAAAACGGATTTACTTCCACACCAAGATCCAGGACGTCCAAAATATAAATGGATGATAGATCATAAAGAAAATATGACTGGAACATATGAAGCTTACATGCCTTATAGTACTACGAAACCAAAAATCGAAGCTTGGAAACCTCCACAATAATATGTTTTCAACATCTGTCGCACATAATTACATGTAGAATTAACTAGAATAATTACATTAGTAATAAGAAGAACATGTAATTTAATGTAAATAAAATAATTATCTGTATAACAGTGTATACAGTTATGTAGTATATTGTTAAATATAGGTATATAATTTATTATAATTCACTACTTAAGAATTGTCAAATTCTAAATTTTTATATTTTACATAAAGTTTCATCTTATTCATATAAAAAAAATGTTCTGTTCTTATCAAAATTAAAATATATTGTTTTTTATTTAAAAAATGTAATTTCATAACATTTTTAAGTTTTAAAAAAAAAAAATTGGTGAAAAATATACTTTTATGTCAGAAAACAACTACTTAATATTTTTTTATAAATATAGAAAAGAGGAACTGAAGCTCATTAGTAAATTATCTTTAAATTCCTTACGGAAGTCGGTTTATTTAATCGTATCTATGTAAAATTCAATGATAAGTATATGAAAGAAAAAAATAGAATCTGTTTAAGATTCTGAACAATTTCTCCCGTGCTACTCGATATTTCTGTAAAAGAGATTCAAAGGACTGTAATTTCATTGACAGTTTTATGTGGAAACATACTATTATATATAATTTTTTGTAACTTTGCTATCTAATGATAAATAGATTATTTAAATATAACAACCTAAGCAATAATGAATTATAGAAACATCATTTTTACTTGAGAAAAGATAATTAAGTATATGAGGACATATGAACTTCTTTAGCTAAATTAACAGTTTACTGATTGGAAGCCTATCAAACTTTTTGATGTCAGTTATTCACTGACACCAATTAACCTCCGTTATTGATCATTATTGATCTTTTTATAATTCAATTAAAATAGTAAAATTGATGTATGCTATAATTATGCAATATATGATAATGAATAAATTATTAAACGATAATGTTCGTTTATTTCATGTGCAAAGAGTAGATAAAGCTAATTCTTTAACTTCTTCCAAAATTCGCATTGCGAAGAAAATCTCCTTTCTCAAATTTATGAAATCTATTTTCATATTTAGAGAGTTAGAAGGTTTTCAAATTTAAAGAAAAGAAATTTTCAAACTTTCAAGCATCGCATAAAAGTATCTTTTATATCACCAATTACCCTCATCCGTAACAAATAAAGAGGCAACTTGCACCTATCGGCGCGTATCGTTCATTAAATAAAAAATAATGTCAATTTTTGCCCCGGACCCGCAAACTCTAGGGATGACTCTGTCGATCTAATCGATCTTTAAATCGATTAGTGTAATTTTAGGATTTGAAAATACTTCAACAATTACATAAATAAATGATATTTAATCGTGTCTTTAAATGTTTTTAATAAAAGAGAAAATTTAAAACTTCTAAAAGTCTTGTTCTATTGTTAGTATGAATTCTAATTTAATTTTGGAGGGATAGTTGCATTGTATGTACATGCTAGATATATGTATACCTTAAAATGTAATATGATCAACTTCTTTATTGACATTTACATCAAGGTAGGCCGGAGTAGAAAGAAGTCACAAAAGAAAACCGTTATCTTTGTCCCCTGTTACTACTGTCATATTGATTAGTCCTGATTACCTGGAGTAGGGAGACAGTATAAAAAGTATGGACAGAAAAGTTCTGATCGTAAAGATAGTACAAGAAAGTTATGATATCTGATAGCGCAGAGACTTTTCGTAAGGGTCGAAACAGCGGAATATAAAAGTATGTCTAGTTGAATTACTTTTTGACACGAGAACTGGCATCAGTGGGTAAGTAATATATTAAATAATTGTTATTAATAAAAAAAAATTGTATTATTAATTATTGTGTAGATTAATTATTTATTTCCGTTTGTAACTATTAATTAAAATTAAATGAATTGCTGAAGTTCAAACGTTAACATCAATCGAAAAATATAGAACCCGAAATTGTTTGTTAAAATGTACTGTAATATTTGGAATTTACTTATAATCCAGTACAAATGTTTACTTAAAAATAATTAACTTTGATGTATAATTTTTACAAGCGTTGCAATCTGTAATTATTTGTTTTTATAGTAATTTTTACAACAGTTGTTATTAGTGAATTTTCAGTTGCTAATTGTTTTTTGTACATATAATATTATTTCTATCTTTACCCAATTAATTATTTCTTACAAAATTATAATTTAAAAATAGAGATTGTTTCATGAAATTGATTGAATTTACTATATAATTATATTACTAGTATGATATGTGATTTTTGATTAAAAAAATTGGTTGTTTAATTACTAAGCTATTTTTGCAATTTGAGAAATATTTTTTTACCTCCTTATATATTACGATAAAAATAATATTTTGTAAAGTAACATTCGACGTGGTGAAATATATTATAGGTTTTGATTAAATATGGTAAATCATCGGAAAACAAAATCGCAAAAAAAATGTGCTTCATCTCAAAGGAGATTGTTAGTAAATGAAGCGATGGTTCACGTAAAAAATGAAAATTACTATAAAGCAATGTATCTCTATGATAAAGTAAGTTATAAACAAAGAAATCTTAACTATCAATTAATAATATTTATTAAATATATTTTGCACCGATCATTATTTTTATTTTACATGTTGTAATTAAAAATTTATCTTAATTATCGTTTTCAGTAATTTAATGTGAATTCTGTTAGTGTAAAATTAATTAACAAATAAATCTTACTGCCATGATATACGTAAACCGTAAATTTAGAATTGATCAATATTTAATATAAGTTTTAATATTTTTAACTTTTATTGTACATTGTATACCATATTTTAATAAATTGTTAATTACATATTAAGCGTTAATTCATTATTTAGTTGATAAAGACTCTCTCTTTCACCGACTAAACCTATTAATTTAATGAACATGATTACTTTATTGACTGGCGTAAACCTTATTAATACAATGAAATAACTTAATTAAATTTTCTAAATTTAATTTTCGACAACCATAAAAAAACTTCGAGTCGATTCTGAAAACTGTACGGTGAAACTCTGACGATATTTTTTAATGCTTATAAACAGATAAAGAAAATATTAGTAAGCTACAAATAACAATTATTCAATAAATCATTTAAACAAATGTTAGACATGCAGATTTTAAGGTTTTAGTAGGATACATTATTTATTCACAATCAGAACACTAATATTTTCTTTTCTTAAAAATGTATGCAAATAATTAACTTCGAATCGCAGTAAAAATTGTAACATTGACAAAATTAATGGATAAAATTGTAAATATGAATTTAAATCGTTTTGAATTATTCTGGATGCTAATTTAGAAAAAAGTTCTAATTACTATTCAGTTTATATGTACGTACAATATTAAATAGATCCATACGATGGACCTTCATTATACATATGTATGTAATAAACTCACGATAATTGATTTCTTCGACCTGTTGATTGGAGTTCTCCCTAAGCTAAAGTCGAAATGTTACGTATTCATAATTTTATAAATGAATTACACTACTATTCAAACATTCCAATAACTGCAACAGATTTACCCTTCAGATATTGTAATACAACACTTTATAATTATTCATCAATAAAAAATACTTTTATTCGTACAACACTTACATTTTTCAATAGGTACGTACTTTATGCAGTTTAGTAGTAAAAAAAAGATGAAATAATAGAATTAGAAAATTTATTACTGCTTTCGTTACAAATTTTAGCAAAATTACTTTTTTAATAATATTTAACTTAATACAAATAGTTTTATTAAGACTTTGTATTTGTTAACACGGTAAACAAATATTTATTACATCTCTAAAACATTCATTTTAGCTTTAATAAATTTCGAAAAATTTACCCATACTTTTCATTGTTTTTTTACAATATTTGCAGTTTCGTAAAATTATAAATTAAGACAACGTTTTATACACAATCAGATACATAAATCTACAAGAATCAAAGTTTACCCTGAATTGAAAGCAAATTAATTAGTTTTTTAACCAAAACACAAGAACTGTGTTTGTACCTACTACTTTATTAACTTCTTAGAATATTTTTGTAAATTTTTGTTAACAAAATATATTAGGTTTTCAATATCTCTTTAAATTATTTATAGTTGCTCTTTATTTATGGTCAACTATCGAATTATACCAGTAACCCAACGAATTATCCTCCAATAACTAATAACTGTTTAAAATTATATTATACACGTATGATCAACGATTTTGTGCTAAATATGCCCGCATTGTTGACTGTTTCTAAGGAAACAACCCATCTGACGAAGGTGTCGATAACAACACGTTTATTCCGCACGCAAAACACAAAAGTACCTTACAGTCTTGTGAATAGAACGCGATAAGTGTTTCCTTTTAATGTTTGGTTGTAAAAAGTACCAGTGTTCTTCATACTACAATAACTTTAAATAAACCTGATATAAATTTAAATTTAAAAAAAAAACATATACATTATATTACAGAATCGATATAAACACATTCATTTCTTTTTATTTCCCTATTTTTTGCGTAAGCTAAAATTCGCTTTCAACGAAAAAGTGAAGGAACATCAATTTTGAATTGAAAGAAAAACAAATTTTACACAATGACCGACGTAGCATCAGAATCTACGACGGTCACAGACGCCATTAACTCCAAGATTATGAGCATATTGAATCCGGCTCTTCATCATCATGATCTCTTGCAAAGTTACGTGCGAGCACCTGTTGAAGGCCCTTCGAGTTCGAAGCAATCCGAAGATCCAGAAAATTTAAGTGATCAGTCTCCCTCTTTGGGTATCTGTCTCGCTACGACATCCTCCGAGGATGTCAATAAGGAAAGTCAAGTTAGCGATAAAAAGAGGAAGAAGAAGACCGACAAGAAGGAGCAAAAGAAAGACTTTAATAAAACGTCCGTCGAGACGGAAATGAAAATTGAGAAGAAGAAGAAATGACGCCGACAGGACAATGGTGCTCGCCGTCACGAAGAAGTGTATACGGACAAAGATCGAGCTGCGGCGGTAAATATGGGTACCAAAGATATCAAGCAATCACTGAAAATGAAACAAAAGCAAGATCGAAATTTAAAATTTTCCGAAGACACTGAACCGACCGCGGTGTTAGCCCTAGGATTGCGTGAAATGCGTCTCGGGGATGTTAAAATCGCAATGAATTGTATTAATAAGGTTCACGTTATTTCTTCAACTTGTTTTTATTGCTTCACATCTTCTAACTAGTTGTGCTCCTCCTAAAATTGAAATGACTTGCAGTCGATAATACACTTCGTTTTCTTATTTAGTCCATTTTTAATTTAAAATATATTTTCTTCTTATTTCGGTTGCGCTACCTCGCATGTAATTCAATTACTAATCATTAATATAACTAGAATTTTTGTCTGTAATGAGCTACATTTAGATAGCAATGCTTTATATCGCCATGCATTTTATGCTCACGTGTTATAGGATTTCGCGTTAGATCGCCACGTATTGTATCGCAAATTTGAGAATATAGAAATCTGGAGAATGACGGATTTCGAAATTGTAAATATCACAATTGAGAACTTGGGAATATAAAAATTTGTATATTTATGAATTTGAATATTTCTTAATTTAAGGATTTAGAAAATTTGTAATTTTGTAATTTAAGGATTTAGAAATATGAAAATTAAAGAATTTGGGTATTTGAAAATCTGGTAATTTAGGAATTTGAATTCGAGAATTTAAAAATTTGTAGATTTGAAAATTGGGAAGTTTGGAAATTTAGGAATTCGAAAATTTGAATTTTTGGGAGTTTGAAAATTTAAGAATTTGATGTCATAGAAATTTGAAAATTTGAAATTTGAAAATTCTGAAATTTCTTATTGTTCATTTTCTTTTTTAAGTAAAATATAGGACAATTGGAAATTATTACCTTTAATCAAAATCAAGCTTTCTACATAAAATATGACATACATGATACCTTCAGAAATTGTTTCTTTATAAACTAATATATCATTTTCAAATCGAATTTAACTATTTTTAAATTATGATTTTACAATGATATAATCGGAATATTTGTTATGCTGTATTCTATTAAATACGTATTGTATGACAATAATGTTACCTTTTGTATAAAGAATTACCATTATGATATTAAAAGATATACAATTTTTCGATTCAAAAGTAGTAGTAAATATAAAATTTTTAAGATGCATTTATACGAAAAGCATTTCCGTAAGCACTATTATAAATACTTTTATAACATTTGTAATCTGTAAAATGTTTAAAATTTAATACTAAATATAAAATACTTGTATATGCATGTAGACTGATTATATTATATGTTCTTTTCTTATTAGGCTTTGGAATTGGAACCAAATGACAACAACGCGTTAATTGCAAGGAGTAAGTGTCATCTTCTTCTCGGAGAGGCTGAGAAAGCATTGCAAGATGCTGAAAATGCATTACAACATAAATTAAAAAATGCTAATATGGCTAAAGCAATACATTGCAAAGCGGAAGCTTTGTATCATCTCGGTGATTTTGAAATGAGTCTTGTGTACTATTACCGTGGAATGAGAATTCGTCCAGAATACGGACAATTTCGTCTTGGTGTACAAAAGGCGAAAAACGCAATACAAAATATACTACGCAAAGATTAGATCGATATAATATAATTTATGGAAAATAATCATATTTATATTACATGTAAAATTGTATGAATAAAATAAAATTATGGAAATTTGTTATAGTAGTAATAATCTTTATTATCAACATTGTAAATAAAACCTCTTAAAATTTGGGTAAAACTTTCTTGTACAGATATTACTGATACAAAAAGAATAATGCCTAAAAACACTAATACATATACAAATTAGTAAATACATATAATAAAAAGTTTTTTATCAAATTGTCAAATTCCCAATTTCGGAAGCTTCGAAACCAAATTATAAAATTTTCATGTTACAATTAAATTATCTATATGTCTAATTTCTTTTCTTTTTCAAAATAACTATTATTTTTTTAATTTTATAGTGCGAGAAAATAAATTGTATGGTTGTTTACTGTGCATGTTACAACTGAAAATTACGTACTTACTATGGATCAAAATTACTAAATTTCGAAATCTGAGAATTTACGAATTTAATATTTATTATTTTCCCTGGTCAAAAATAATTTATTTTATGTTGCAATACATATAATTGTTAATATATTGATATGAGTGGTACAAGAAACAATAAATTTAATATTCTCCACTTGTAATATTTATTTAAGAAAAAATGAATTACGATTAATTGTATAATATAAAAATTGTTTTAAAATTACCTCTGTTTTCTAAATCCAAATAGTGGTGTGTTGATACTGTCAAAAACATAGCCATATATTATGTGATTTCGAAGACTAATATCAAAAGAACCGGCACGAAGTGTCGCTAGTGGGTATAGCCGACAATTTCAAAAATATCTCAAAATGTTAGATGGCTCTACTTTGTATAGAGGTTATGTGCACAATTCATTCTCATAATTTTGTGACGTAACATTTGAAGTTACTTGTAGAGTGACAAAGGTTTGTTTAAAAAAATTTTGAAGTGTAGTTAATTACAATTATATATTTTATGTGTCTAATAATGTATTGTGATTAAAAAGTTATCGTTTTGTGCTATTATTATTTTTATTGTCAATGTTGAAGTTACATATAGGTTATAAATATGTTTTAATATTTTATATTTTAATAACATGCTTGTTACATGTAAACATATATATATATATATAAATATATTCTTATATTCAGTGCTGTATTATATATGTATATCCATTGTCATTTAATATCTATACATTTTACAGAATCATTTACAATGGCATCTTCTGAAAGCGGTGGTACAAATGTAGTCACACTTGGTGGCCGTTTGGACAGAGAAAGAGAACGTTTAATTGGCATGACAAATGAAGAACGCGCATATCGAGCAAAATTTCTCAAAAGTCTAGATCTAGCACCAGATGAGCCAATAATACCAAAAGATTTTAATAAAGAATATTATAATCCTCTAAGAAGATTATACAGGGCACCTTTAAACAAATTTGAAAGTGCATTAATTCCTATGGTGGTAAGAGAATTTATAGGAATACATAAGCGAACTAATTAATATTGTAAAATATATGTTTTAAATGTCATACAATATATTTATTTGTAGGGTGATACCGCTGCAGTTGTTATACGTAATATGGTAGGAAGGAGTATAATTGGTATTTTTGTAATTTATGCTGGATGGTATTACTACAGATATAATAAGGCAGTATGTATTTTTTTTTTTAATATACATTAAAGATATAACATTTTAATAGTAAGTATAATACAAAAGTCATGAATCCTTCTGTTAGGACTGGATGCGTCAGTCTGGTTGGAGAGTAATGAAAGACCGTGAGACTGTATTTCCAGGAACTCCAGAATTTCCTAAGATCACAGGACCAAAGAAACCTAATGAATATGCTACATTTGGCTTTGAAAAGTCTCCCATATAGATAGTGTGAGATGACCTTTAGAAATAGTCTTAAATATGATAGAATAATTCAATATATATAGTGAATAATAACTCTTATTTTATAATTTATCATTTAAATGTACATAATAAAATATTATAAATACATTAGTAATACTAAAAATCAAATATCTTATGTATTAGTACATATTTCAGTTATTTTATGAACTATTAACAGCTTACTTACCAATACTGTTGTAAGTACTACAAAAGTCCTGTGAAACATAAACCTCTACAATTTTTAAATAATGTCACAAATGATGTATTTAAAAGGTATTTATAGTATGTATAAAAACATAATTATAAAAAGTAATTTAAAAAGAAATTGATCTTGCAATTCGGTTTGAATGATATAATGGCTGTCTCTACCAATTTTTAATATTTTGTTGAAGCATGATATCACAATATAATCACCTCTATATAATTAAACATTACAAAATTTATAAAGTGGAATTGAAATACTTTGATAAATTATTATTAATATTATACAGAGTGTCCGGCTATTGGTGGTCATAATTTTAAGGGGTAGTAGCGGGGGTGATACTGAATAACTTTTTTGACAATAAAATGTTGGTTGACTCTTCGTTTTTAGATTATTAATGAAAAACACTGACCAATCAGAGCGCGACACTAGCGCGCGTTCAGATGTGAGAGTGAGAGCAACGGGTTCGAGCGTGACGTTAGACCGTGGTCGTGAACAAGCGCGTTTGCACCGTGACAGTGTAATTGCATAACAGAAAGTCGCTACATCAAAGTGAAATCAAATAACGAATAAAACAATTAAGAATAAGATCCAGTTATTCATTATTTACATGTAGAGGATAAACCTATTATTTGTTATTAACTTAAACCGAGAGAATTGAATTTGTTTGATACCTGTATTTGTCATTCGAAAGGAATAAGGAATAAAATATCCAAAATTCTTCTCGCTCGTTACAATGATGCAAAACAACAAATTCGTACACTTTAAACGAAAAATAACTTTTTTATTCAACCAGAAAGATTTTCAATCTAATGTTGAACAAATGTATTAACACCTATTTACTTTAAATTCACTAAATATGCAGAAGTAATTTAAATCAGATTCTCCTATTGTTTAAAAATAATCCTACTTCGTTGAAAATGTATTCCTATGATTTGGTCGTTGCAACGATCCTGATTTGGTTTAACTTTGATGTAGTGGTTTTCTGTTACGCAATTACACTGTCACGGTACAAACACACTTGTTTACAACCACGGTCAACCGTCACGCTCGAACCCGTCACTCTCGCATCTGGGTGCGCTCTGATTGGTCAGTATTTTCCATTATTAATTCAAAAACTAAGATTCAACCAACATTTCAGTAAAAGTTGATCAGTATCACCCCCGCTACCGCCCGTTGAAATTATTCTCACTAATAGCCGAACACCTTGTAAATATAACTTTTAATACGAAGGTTCGTTTTATTTAGGAATTACTTGGTCTAAAAATAAAACACGTCGATACTTATGAATAAATATGTCAAAGAGAATTCATAATTTATAACCTTTACTAATTATGGATACTAGCTAAAAAAGTCGTAGGAATGGGACTACCTGTTAATTTCAACATTGTAATTCAAAAGTTAATTAATAGACTACCTACTTTTTTACTACTTGCAGCAAGTAATGAGTGAAATATAATTGATTTAATAACATAGATAGATTTCATAATTACAAAGTTTATGCTCTTCTATATCATTATTATAAATTTTAAATAAATATAAGTATAGAAAAATGTTAAATATAATACAATTGATAGATCTTAAAATGTTTAAGGCTGAATTATATACGTAGTTATTTATTTATTTATTTATTTAAGGAATCCAAATATCTGTCTTTGTCGTCCAAGTTGATCTTCCTCTTTTAAAGCTTTCATAAGGTCTTCATTTAATTGCAATCCTACATTTTGTCCAGTCTAGAATCATATTAAATTGTTATATGAATAATATATTCTCTATCTTTGCAGTTTTTCCTAATAATTTATGCATTTTGTTAAATTTATAAATAATGCACTAGTAGTGACAATGTTATTACTTTTAACATTTTCTTGAAAGTGTTCGGTTGAATGCTTCCATAACCCAGCTTAATCACAGATGATATTCTACCATTCGGTAATACAGACATAACTATACTGCTTGAACTGCATACTTCTTCTTCTGAAGTTGGATCCACGATATAATTATCACCAATCTATGAAAAGAAATTTAAAGAGAATATATGAAAATGTATTTTTTTTAAGTATATTATGCATTTTTGTAAGATTCGTGAAGGTAACAAATTGTAAAGCAATATGAATTAATAAAAACATACTTTGCACAATGTTACAATGACTGGATAATTACTTGTATCTAATTGAATACAGTCATATAAGTCATCTGATAATTGAATATCTGGTTCTCCACCATCAAGAGTTGCAGCTGTGATTTTTGGTATTTCTGTACTATATAATGCAGCCTTAACTGCAGCACCCACTGTATCAAAAAGGTTACCTCCACACTGAAGAATCTGTATTACATATCAATATTATATTTTTTAAAATATTGTTCAGAATAATTTTGGATTATTTACATAAATATTATTCTTAGTTACCAAAACATCAACAAATATTTTCCAACATTTTTTGCTTGGTAAAATACATAATGTTCTTAAATCGAAAGCATTGCGTGTTTGATAAGCAATTGCTAAAATATTACTTATTTCAGTTGCTAAATCATCTCCACCTTTTCCTTCAAATGCAGGAGTTGCAGTGGCAGAACTAAAACCAACGAATGAAAACTATGGAATTGTAATAAAATATACATAATTTTTTTAATATGAAATTGTTTAGTTAATTAATTAATTGAAGCTAAATGCATAATTAAAGTATAGATACTTATATTTCACTTTGAAACAGAAAACAAATGTTTGCGACAAATAAATATATTAACATACCAATCAACGAAAAACTCTAACTTTCCTTCATTAGGTTTATCAGCGTGAGGTGAATCAAGTTCGACCTTAATACCTACAAGTACATCTGTATTTCCTATGCGTAATCTGGAAGATCCATGAGTTTGTGGCATTAATTTTGTTTCAATTTCTATTGATCGATATTCACATCTCTGTCTTCCATCATTTCTGAAGTCTGCCTTAAAGTATAATTGTAAAATTATATGATTAAATATTGTTCAAAATATTTTATTATTGTATGATGAAACTTATTAACTTACATCTACTCCATGAAGAATAAAAGTCTTTTCTCCAGAACTTAAAATAACCTCTGCCATTATAAAATATTTTTAATTCTAATCAGAGAGTGCATATTTTCAGAAGAATATTTAAATTCAATTTACTTTATTATCTCTTCCACGTGAAAATCATCCAACGCGCAATTTTCATTCATTCTGTGTATGTCAGTTTTGATTGGTTCTAAAACCAATTCTAGGTTATATTCGTAAAGTAAGGGCAGGTTTACATTGCTGAAAATGCACGAGCAAGAGAAAAATGACTTCCTCTTTGTCTATCTCCCTCCTTATATATCTAACTATTGTTATCACGTGTTTAAAAATTAATCACTGATACTAAAATATAATTTTAAGACTATTCTTTTAAGGCTTACACGTACAACCGAAAGTTATATGAATAAGTGATAAAATGGAAGTTCATAATATTACTCTAATATAAATAAATTCATTTTAGTACAAATGGAAAATAATTATTTATTTTATTTATTATTCTTTTGTACTTATATTAGTTTATTATTATAAAAATGTACTAGCTTTCAATTGCTATTACATCTGTCAAATATATGTTTTTTATAAAATTCTAGTTCTTTTATACTTTCCTTTATATCTGATAATGCCCTATGATCATGTTCTTTCTTTAATGCAGGAATATCTGTATTCCACCTCCTACAAATAAGATATTTATATAGTATTTCAGTCTTCTTAAAATTATACAAAATACACACCTAATTAACTCTTTAATAGTTGAAGTATCAATGATTCTATAATGCAAATAATCATTGACTAATGGCATATATTTATATAAAAACATACGATCCATATAAACTGAACTTCCTGCTAATGGACATGTTTTTTCCTCAACATGCAGTTTTAAAAATTTCAACATGGCTTGTTCAGCATCTTGTATTGTGATTTTACTTGAACGTGATTCATCCATCAATCCTGTCTAGGAATAACAACAATATTTTAATTTCTATTATTAAGTAGATATTAAATCTATAAATAGGTTTTGACTAAAAAAATTAGTTCTCAAAAACAAAATACAATCAAATGAAACATTAAAGTTCCTTACTTTTTTATGATTTTTTAAACACCAATCATTCATATTATTTAATATTTCATCTGGTTGATGTACAACTATATTTAAATCTTTACTTATAACTTGTAAATTCTTATCTGTAATTAAACATGCTATCTCCAAAATGTGGTCTCTATTTACATCAAGTCCAGTCATCTGAAATGTTTATTATATAAAATTATTTAGGCAATACGTCATAAAAAATATTTTATGCATAACATTAACATACTTCCATATCTAACCAAACTATGTGATTATTACACATATTTTTGTTGGTACTTAGTACGGCTACATTAGCTGTTAAAACAAACAGATTTCAAAATTCTTAAATTATAATCATATATAACATTGCTAAAAAATTATAATCATTCAATATACTATTGTTATTTTTAAGATTATTGTATAATATGTTTATAAACTTTAATTACGATTTTGAAAATGACGTGAAGTAGTTAATTGTTTTAAGGCATGTGTAAAAACTATTTTTCCACGATAATATATCATCACGTATTTTAACAAATTATATATTTTATAATCAAGTACAATACTCTTTGAAATTATAAACTTCAATCGAGAAACTTCAAATAATGCATCAAATACAATTGAATTATCAGCTACTTATAGACATACGTAACAATACATTTGGTCACGATTTGAACACCATTTTGACGCTATCATACTTACATTCCTTTCAGAAGAAAGGAGTAAGTTACACACCTGCCATCTCTGGGAATACACCATGAAACAGTACCAGGAAATCAGTGATGAGATATGGGACGGTTTTTTTCGCGCATGCGCGGCGATTTTAGTCTCAGTAAAGTACAAGTTTCAATAAAATGGGGTACCTTAATCACCCCCCCATTATTTTTCAAAAATTTTTATAATTTGGTTGTGAAATATGAATGTATAGGTTGGATTTTTGAGGAGCATATGGAAAGGAAGGGTACTAAAATAACTGTAAGCAAAATATATAATATAAAAATAAAATATTTTATTTGGCAGAATCGATAAAAAAATACCAACATTTGCTGCTAGGATAAGGAAAACTGCAAAAACCTTATCAGTATTTATAAAACAAAAATTACATTCATAATATTCAACATAAATAACAAATAAAACTAAAAAACAATTTATAAAATAATTTATAAAATAATACAACAGTGTAAATAAATAATTTATAATGTAATATAATAATTTATAGAATAATTTAAAAATATTACAATTTATATTTGGCACAATGCTTCTCTTAGCATTATAAAATAATAAATAACAAAATAATAATAATAAAAGGAACCAAAAGAATATTGCACAAATAATATAAAATAAAATATATAGAAGTGCGCCATCTGGTGACGCCACTAGATAGATACGCTGCGCACGCTCCTGCATTTCTCGCGCATGCGCGAAAAAAACCGTCCCATATCCCATCACTGCAGGAAATATAAGCTACTACCAAAGAGTAAGAATACCTACTACTACTACTCCATGAAAGAGTTAAAACTCAATAGGACGACGACCGGGAAAATTGAAATAGATTCAAATTCTGCATACTCATAATCATAAATCGGAGTGAATAATGTTTCTTTCCATATGTATGTGATACGTGTATACTACAATTTATAGCTTATTCAAATAAATGACATATGCTTCATTTAACCAGTTTTTGTATGTTTTCTGTATATTGACTCTGAAATACACGTTTGCGATGTTTATGGCACTGAGCGTATATACTTAGTAATCTTTTATTTTGTATATTTTCTATATTATCAATTTTCCTTATTCACATATTTACGTTCAGCATATATGTATACAACTCGCAGGAATTGAAAACACATAGTAGGACAATTGAAGATACTCAAATGAGTATCTTTTGTCGTCAAACGACCTATATGTGGATGACTGTTTTTATCCCAGAGATCATTCTCATTTTGCGCAAATTCAACCCATCCAAGAGGTTCTTTGCTACCAGTGTAATGCCGCTCTATAGCTTATTTTTCATCTCATGGCCATATACACAGTAGACAGAAATATATGATTACTCGTATAAAGTAGTGATCCGAGAGAATATACTAAAGAAAAGATTACTAGATATACACGTTCACTATCACAATCATCGTAAAGACGCTTGCGCGTTACCCTTGGTTACGGAGTATGCTAAACCAATTAGACGTAATATGCGCAGAATGAACCAAAATTCGCCGTTGAGAAACATGGTCTTCAATGCAACGAATAATTTTAATTCATTTAGTAAAAAATACAGATAAAACGGTTTATGTAATTGCGTCTCAAGAATAATTTGTTATTTAAAATTTGTTAAAAGAATTTGTTTATTAAAGTTTCTGTTACAAGATCAGTTATGCGATATGTATTATTTATTTACAAAAAAGTTAGTTAACGCATTTAAGAAGATAATAACATAAAATCTAATAAAATATTTAAATTATATAATTATAATATATGTTACAAACTATGGTTTTTATGTTTCATTAAATTAATTCTTTGTTTGAAATTTATTTAGAAAACCAAATTGACTCATAGAAATAAATGTTTAGGAAGGTACTGAAATATGAGCAGTATATAGTGGCGACAATGACGGTATTGTGAAAAACGAACGGTCAGATTACATTAGAAAAAAAGGCTTGTTCAGAGTTACTTGGTGGCTGTAATTTTAAGCAGTAATTGTTGAAAAGATTACCATTTTCGAACAAGAAAAATATGGAAGCAGAACCTGTGGAACTTGAGGAAGGCGAAGTTATTGATGATGAGGTCAGATATTTTATGCTCTCATGTTTGACAGGAGCTAACCTGTGTAACCATGAAGAAATTCTGTTTTAATTTAAAAATTTACAATCGAATAAAATTAGCTTAATGTAAATTGTATTAATTTACTTATATAACTTTCTTGTACTTTACAATTTGTTTGTTAAATTTTTTAAAGTATTTGATGAATAGTAAATAAAAAACTTGTTTATTTCAAAGTAAGTGATGTTTATTGTTATTAATTTTTGTATTTAGGCAAGTGACATTGAAACATATAACGTTTTAAAAAGACCTCATGAATTTTTAAACAAAGAGGAACATGTAAAAATGGGCTACAGTGATGAGTCTGATGATTCTGTGGATTCTGAAAGTGATTCTGATTCTGATTCTGGACATATCAGAAGTAAGAGGCCCAAATTGAAACTAAAACGGTCTAGAAACTTAACCAAAAATTGGAAAAATGATAAATATAAAATATGGTGCACTCAGTTGCAAGAAGAATCGTTAACGGAAGACTTAGTATTATGTGGTGTAACAAAGAAACAAAATCAGGAGCGTAGTGTTGAAAATTATAGTATTCCACACCATTATTCTTCTAATGATAGGTGGAATATGGGACATCGTAATAATAATAGTTCAGAAGATGAAAAAGATAGTGAAAAAAGATTAACAAATAAAAGAACAAACTCAGACAGAAGTAATATTAAATTAAGATTAGGAAAGAAACTTAATTCAATGAGTACAGATAATCAAAAGGGAACTGGACGAAAAATAGCAGATTTAAGTACAACAATTGAATCAACTGATGCAGATGTTGCAACAGATATAACATCAAAACTTAACGAGAAGAAAGATCTTCTAATCAGTAAGAAATATAATTATTTTACATTGAAGTGTGCTACTTAAAATAATTGGAGAATAACGTTCTTTTGAATAATTTAAATTCAAATAGCAGAAATTGAAATATAATGAATAATTAACTTATTGATATTAGTATCTTTTATATAGAATAAAATATTTCCTAATGTAGATTCTTCAATTATTTTAATTCTCATACAATGGGGTCTTCAGACAGTTCATTAATGGTTTTTGTGTAAATTAATAACTTTATTATACGAAGGGATCTTTTACATTATATAAACACCAAAAATTTAATTTCACTCTAGGTATTGGAAATGGAGAGTAATTTCAATAGCTTAAATGGAATCTGTGAAAAATTGATATATATATTTGCATATTTCTGATTAAACTATATTTTAAAGACTTTTACTTAAAATGTTTCATAAAATTTTGCATGTGTATAAAGTTATGATAATTATAATCGTATGTACACACATTATAATTTTAATTCATAAATATCTGTGTGTTTGCTAAACCTCAATATCTATTGATATTTTTGATGTCAGAAAAGAAATATCAGGCTATATGCTTTGGTTTTTTTTTTAAAAATAGGCGTCAAAAATAACCAAATTAGTAAACATTGACATACTTATAACAGTGCATATTACATATTTATTTATTGAATAGATCCAAAATTGCTTGGAAGTAAATACATTCCACCTTAAACATTTATTAAACCAAATAAGTATATTGTTCATTAAAAAAGAAGAGGTTGAAATTGTACTTTTAACCTTCCTTCTATTTGTTTTGATTAGCATCAATGTTAACACATAGTCAAGGTTAAGAACAGTGATATAAACAGAAATTTATATATAAAAATTAGAACCTTGCTACAGGTTGTTATAACATATGCAATGTTTTGAATATGTTTCAACAAAAAGTTACTTAGTTTACTAAGAAGTATGTAAATTGTATATAAAAATTTGCCTCATACTTCATTTAAGATATTAAAATTATCCTTTGTTTTCTACACTTCTAGTGGGACTAAATTTTGTTATAATGTTCCCTTAAAAAAATATATATCTACAGATTTGTAGATATTTTATAACACATCCTATGCATATCCTATATATTTATGTAGCAAAATATATATATGTACATACTTATTTAAATTTCTGTGTTTTATAGGAAGAATTGTAGATATAATTGGTAAAGAAAAAGCTATTGATTTTTTTCAAAAAACAAAAAAGATTGAAGAAGGAGGTGGTATGTTAATAATGAATGGATCTCGAAGAAGAACTGCAGGGGGTGTTTATTTATGGTTAGTAAAAAATGATAAATATATACCTCAAGAAAAAATAAGGGAAATTTTTTATTACGACAAAAAAGAACATGCAGAAGAAAAAAAAGCTGATGCTGTTGCAAGGAGACAAAAGGCACAAGAATTAATCAAGTGTTTGGAAAGTAAGTTGTTTTACTTAAATCATAGGAATATGCTTCTTGAGAATCTTAATTTAATGAAATGATTATTTTTATAGATGGTTCAGAAAAAGATCTTCCTGCCCTGTTAACAAAATCAGAACTCTCTACAAGAGAGATAGCGGAAGAAGCAAGATTAAGGCGTGGTGAGGGAATGGATAGAATGCCAGTGGATTCAGATCGTACAATGACTAATCCACCTCCTAGTCCTGTGACTGACGATCCTGATCATACGGAACATCCACTTATTCAGAGGCATGTCCAAGAGTATGGAGAAGACTTTCTTGACATTGGAATAGACATAGATAGTATGGAAGTACTATAAATTATCTTTTATTATTTCTTTGTAATATGTATTGCGCAGATAATTTGTACAAAACGAAGTTCTACTCACTGCTAAAATCTTCACATAAAGCCACGCGCATAAGAGCACATGTGCGTACATATACAAACACGCAGACATAATGTGAATACAGTTTATATAGTTTGTATGTATGCCTATAATATATACAGTTAAAAATTTGGGGTGTAATCGAATAGTGATCAGTCCAAATCTACTGCAACGACGTTCCATATTGTGATAAAATAATTTATCAAGTGTATATACTATGGTAACATACTTTGTCACTTTCTCAGATTTTGGAAAACAACAAATAATTGTGTACCCTTTTCTTATGTTTCATTTAACATGTTTATATTTATTATTAAGATAAATGTAAAAAAGGTGTATGAAACGTAACAAATATGAAGTTTCATAAAAATTATAACACTATGTTATGTCATTTTTATGAAATTTCCAGCGTTAAAAATTATTTATGTACATACAGATCACTATGAAAATAAATATTAGACTATTTGTACTTTGTATAACATATTGTATGGATTATCTCATATATACAGTTTTATTTACTGTATTACGTATGTGAATGTTTTGGTTTTAATAATTAATCATATTCATATTAATATTAAAAATACTAACTAAAATAGCATTTTAGTTTTTATTATTATCAGTTTGAAAAACAATTCTCATATTTTGTAAGAATTAATACTTATTTAATTATTAAACTAAATTAAAATTCAACTCAAAAATATAATTTAGTTACGTTAGAAAACGCAAGTAAATAAGACTGAATTATTTCCAACCGAAATTTGATATTAAAAGATGAATTGTATGTTAGAAAATCTTAGACTTAATAATAACTTTTTCATTTTGTTAGAACCCTAGAGTATTTTATTCGTTAATAAGCAAATTTTTTGTTTATTTACCTTTAAATAGTAAAGTAAAACAGTGTATAGAGAACATGAACTTATACATTTATATGAATTTCTGAAAAATAAATGGATAAATTTTTAGTTATGAAGTATTTTTGAATTTAAATTAGTGACTATGAATAATACTTAAAATTAAATTTTATTTTATTCATTATTATTTACAATTTCCAAAATATATTTATAGGAAATATATATAAAATTTATAATTCACATTTTATAAATACCATACTTTTATGTTTTAATATTAGATTTAAATACAAATTTGTAAACTATAAAATATAAACAATAGTACTATTGAAATATTACTGTTATTAAGATTACTAATATACATATAACAAATTTAAGTTATTATTAAATATGATGGTAAATTAATATTTTATGATTTTTTATAGTTTAAAACTTAGTGTTTTTAACATTTATTTATTAATTGATTCTTCGTGCCAGAAAGTACTATAATGAAATTATGTTTAAGATTATTAAAGGTAAATCTTTATGTATATTACAATGTAATGTAGGGATAAGTTAGTAATGTTTTCCATTAGGAAACAAAACATTTTAGTATTATCATAAAATAAATACTGCCTTTATTTATCTACTAAAATTAAATAAATAATAAGATTGCATTGTTTGTAAATACAGTATAAATCTACATCATTTTTTCTAACAATAGGAGTAGTGTTTCACATCTTTCTCTAACCTACAGAAAAATTTTATTGTCAATTACATATATCATAATGAAGCGTACAAAATAATATCAGAGTAGTACAGATAATACTTACTTGATCAATTGTACGATTTCCTAATGTTTTACTAACCATTGCTAACGAATTTTCAGAATATTCCTTTTTAATAGTTTGTAATAGTATCATATCTTCTTGTCGTGTCCATGGTTTAGTATTTATATTAATATTGAAGCTATTATCTATTTCATTAAATAAATTAGTTTTATTTACATTATCATTTAATACATCAGCATTTATGTCTATCGTGTTTTCCGATATCGTTTCTTTAGTAGAATCTTTTGAATCTGTATACAAAGGTTCATCCAATTTTACATACTCAAGATCGTATGAATTTGTATCTTTTTCTTTTACTTCATATTTTTCCATTTTTTTTTCCTTTTTATTCTTACATTGTGTTATACGCATTCTTTTAGTATTTACATGCACATGGTCTACTTCGCTTCCTGACCTTTTCAAACATCTCTTTTGATCTCCAGATTTCGATGGAGATTTTATATTCTTTTTTGATTTTATTACCGCTTTCCCTCCTTCTTCATTTTCTTTAGTAGACGAGTTTTTTGACACGCAAGATTTTTGGTACTGTTCATCCGAATTGAATTCATTCTTAGAAGATTTTTTCCGTTGTCTAGAGGAAATAGACGGAACAAATTTATCAACTGTTTTCAAAGATACACGAGCAATGTTTTCTAACTTTTCTTCATCAGCTCCAGGAAATATAATTTTAGCAGGTCTTAAACCTTCAGATGTTTGAAGATAAATTTTGCCATTGAGAAACTGTTTAAATAATTATGTAATTTTAATGATGTATTACATGATAATTAACATAATTAAGTAGTCTCAAATAAAAAATGTTAATTTTAATGACTCATTAATTGTGATTCTTATTTATAACTTATTTTATTTTTATTAAATATTTGAGACAACTTTCATCATTTTTAGAAAATAATTGTAAAAAATTATGTACCCTTGTACCGCAAGATACACAATGTTCCGAAGTATTTTTAAAAGTACCATCGTCACTACTATGACAATTACATTTGCAATTTTCTCCACCGTAAGGATCTTCCTGAGATACTAATACAGGCAATTCAACATTTTCATATAATTCTGGTGCATCTTCGGTATAAATTTTATTTTTATCGTATGGTCCCATTGGACATGTTAAATTTTCGAACATGTGCGTTGCAAATAAACTATAAAATAATGCAATGTGTTGAATACGCATACTCTTAAAACGGTACTTATAGCGTAAATTTAAACTCTTTTATACTTAATTATATTATACCTTTCTGGTGGTTTCGCAGTAGGTAATATTTGTAAAAATAAATCCATAACTAAAGGATGTCCTTTAAGTATAGGGCCTATAGATGCATGAACATGTTCCAAAGTTGTTTGAGGATCGGATGAAAGTTGTGTAATAGCTTGCATAATTTTTGCGATTCGAGACGGTTGTTTTGCAAAATATATTTGAGCTACATTAATAAAATCGCTCATCTTTTGAAGCATTATATACTCTACTGACTTATCTATCATTGCAGCTTGATGTGGCTTCAGAAATAACAAAAAATCTGTACAAAGCTCGGGATATTCGTGTAACTTTTCACATACATCCCAATATAATTTAATAGTAATTGCATCTTTATCTTTTGTATTTTTTTCCTTGATATGTTCGTTTTGCAAAAATTCTGATCTACTAGAAAAGGGTAGTTCACTCTCCATTTGATTAATACTTTCTAATTTTTCATAGTAATCTAAATATAATTTTATCACAGATCGAAATGTTTCTGGATTACTAGATTCTAATGTTAAATGTAATTTTTGAAGATATGATGCTGCAAATTCTATATGAAATGATAAATTAATATTTTTGTATTTACAATATATTCAAAATGATTAAATAAAACATACTTGATCCTCTTTCTTCTTCATTTAATGGATTTTCAGATTCCAGAAGCCTTTTAATATTTTCTAACTCTCTAGCTTCTTTAGCCTTCTTTCTGCTAACAGAATCTTTCTTTATAGTGGTACTAGCTAACATTAATTCTGCTATTTCCTCTTCACTATCCTGTCAAAAAATATAGAATGTTAAAAACTTTTATTTTAGTTCATTGTAATAAGAAATATTTTTACTTACAATTTTTGGCAAGCTTAACATTTTATCTATGTTCTTATCTAAATCGTTTTTTTCTCTGGTTTTTAAAGTATTATAATTAGATGATAATCCTTTCGATCCTAAAACTTGAGCCATTAACTTCATATTTTGAGCACTTCTTGTTTTCGCCAATCTAGGCGTAGTTCTTCGTAACGGAGGTAATTCTTGTACAATTTCAGATTTTTTAGAAAACTTAGAATTTTTTGAATTTATTAATACACTATGTTGAACATCTTCAAAATTTTTATCCCCTTTTTTTGCTTCCTCTTCTTGTGTCGTTAAGGTCTTTGAAAAATTACTGTCATGTAATATACGTTCTTCATTACATACTGTATCAGAACTATGTGGGAGAGTATTTGTTTCATTCTTTGATACTTTTACCAAGTTATTACAGTTAGTGTTTTCATTTATGTTTGAACCACTTTTTGATACATTTTTAGTTACTGTTTTTTTATTACTATTTGCAGGTAATATTCTCGGTAATGCATTAACATTCAGCTTACGCAAACATGGAATGTTAGAAACAGTTGTGCTTCCACTAGTTAAACAGTTTTTTTTCATAAGATCATTGTATGAATTCAATATATGTTTTCGTTTGAGTAAATCAATTTTTTGCTCTGACTAGATAAAATAATATATATTATAAAGCACGTAGAATTATAATTATTAATCTATATAATGAAATGTATTGGGTACTTAATAAGCTATCACTTACATTATTAAGATAAGTTTGCCATATTAAAGGTAACAGATTTATTGGTTGATCTTTAGGTGCTTTAAGATCACATTCTAACGTTATGTAATGTATAGTTCTAGGAGCGCAGCCTTTTTCAAAAAAATGCTGAAATAATATTTATTTGGCTTTTTTATTTAACTAATAAAATGTTTATTATTAAATTTTATAATTCAATTAATAAATTATATTAGTTTAATATAATTAGATAAATCTTTTTATTTAACTAATGTACGTCGTGAAATAGATAGCAATGTAAGTTCAGTTTTTAAAAATATTGACTTGTATGTATGGATACAATTTATGTTATACTGTTTATTGAAAATAAAATATCAGTCATAGATCTACTTTTATCTCAACAAATACAAAACTTTTATTTCCACATATATGTATAAATATTACTTACCTTTATTGGATTTCCTTCTTTTGCATATCGACGTTTTTGAATATGAGAAAATATTCCGTGAGGTTCTCTACATGGTATCAAATACTGAATAATTAATTGTACTGCATCCATTAATTGAATCTTTTTACTTTTGAACCTTCTTGGCTTGGATGCAACAAAAGGAAGAAATTGTTCTAAACCCAAGACGATTAAACTAAAAATGCGTTTTAATGAAATGTAATATAATTTCATAATATAATTATAATTTTGCGCATGATGTATACTCACTTTTCTTCAGATCTCACATATGGTGATCTTGCAAATTTATTTAATTCGCTTCTGAAAGGTATTTCAGGCAAAAGTTGTGGGTACATTAAAGCTTTACTTTCCATAAATAATTTTTTTAATTCTAGATGAAATTTGGGAATATATTTCCATTTATTTGTTAGATAAATTTTTTTTATAGCATCTTCATCTGCAAAACTTTTTTTAAAATCTTCGCAAAATTTATTATCCAAAAATTTATTTTCCCAATCAGACATTAATTTCAAAGCGTCTGGTAAATTTGCTACATTAAATGCAGAATGTGGACCATTGCTTAAATACCTAATATAACATAACAAGTATAAATAAGTATTATATATTATGTATTAATAAATTGTATATTACTTAATTATAAACTTACTTTATACTATTTAAATTCTGTTTACATGTTATTGATAGCGAATGTAAATCAGGATGCATATATGTCATAGTAAAATGTTGTACAGTTAATTGAACATGCTGCCGAAATTGAGTTGCCAATAACTCTCGTTGTTTAGAATCTATTAAATCAGGAAATTCAGATTCTTTATAAACAGGCAGTAAGTCTGTTACAGAACAATTCTAAAAAATAAACAAATTGTAATGTTTAGTAAAAAAATACAACTATTTCTAATTACAATTATATTTCTAAAATGTACTTGTTCATATTATTTTCATACCATATTATTTTCAGCAGAGGAATTTATATTTTCTGGAGACCTTCTTTTTTTTGAAATTTCCTGTTCCTGTTTTGAAAATGTATCAGTAAATTCAAACAATTCTGCAATCAAATTATTTAATTCTTTGCGAGTAACTTTTACAGCTTTATCAGCTCGTAGTTCTTCTTTATCAACTATAAATATAATATATTAAATATTTCAATGGTGTATACTATCTAACAAATGTACAATGTGTAATTTTGTACGTATATTTACATACAAAAATCTGTTTCTTCATCTTCTAAAATATTATATTCTGGATCTGCTTCTGGATCATCTTCTGTCACAGGTTCTTGAGTTAACGGTTGAGTAAATTCTTTTAAAAAATTGTCCCAATCTTCATCTAGTTCACAATCCCAGTCATACATATCAGTTGTTATATCTGGTGGTATAAATGCCTGTTCAATTTGTTCCAAAGGTGTTTCACTTAAACAGAGTTTTGAGCGTGTTCTCTGACCAATATTTTCTTCTTCTGTTGGAACATGAGGTACACTAAAAAAATATGCTCATATATAATTATAATCTTATTATTATAATTTATGTCTATATAATTATATTTAATTATAATTTTACTTTGGAATTTTGAAAATTCCCTCTGGATCATACTGAACATGTGACAATTTACACTGTTCAAGTACCAATGTATCACATTGATTTAATGGTGTTGATGGTTGTGACTCTACATCACTACTCGTAGAATTTTCTGCTTCTTTTTCATCGTCACTTTGTTTATCTTGTTCTGGATTATACTCTTCATCAGAAGAATCCTCTGGTAATTCTTCTTCGATTAATACTTGCACTTCAGATGAAGCTTTTTTCACTGGAGTAATTGGCCAAGGTATATTAACTTGAGCTGCTGCTAATTCTCTATATTAAAATATTTCTATTTAAGCCAAAATATTATACATGTTCATTTAACATACAAAATATACCATACTTTGCCTTTGCTCTTGTCAACTTTGGTTCAAATGTTACATCATCTTCTGTATCATAAAGACGATTTTTAACCATTGCCATTACATGCTCATTAGTAATAACATGTTTCAAAATATTTTTCACATTTGTAGCCGTTAGATTAATTTTAGCTGCTGTAGCATCAAGTTGCCTTTCAATTTCTTCTTCCATCTCATTAATGACCGAAGAAGTTTCTTCAACAGTATCCCTTTTATGTTTATTCGGAGGTTCATTATTATCAATTTCAGAGACATCGATTTGTAAATCCGCAGTTTCTGAGTCAGAAGATTCATCATTGTTCATATCATCAAAATCAAAATTAAATGAGAATGATAGGTTACATTTTTTTGGAGATTCATTTAAAGAAACACAAGAAGGAAATAAATTATTGACTTCTCCCTCAGCAATGTTTTGTTTTGAAGACTCTTCCCTGCAATTAAAATCATAATTAATATTTGAACTTGTACCATATTATATTAAGTATATATACTATTTTTTTACAAACAAATATTTAAATTATTATAAACTAATTCATATAAACTAACATTATCAACTCCTTTTGCAAACTTTGTTAAAAAATTTCAACAGCTTTGTTGCCCTTTCACATTTTCTTTTCTATTTGGTTAAAGTGCTTTACATTTCAAACCTATTACAAAAGAAAAATGTATTTAGATGTACGTAAATATTATGTTGACAGATTGAATAATGAATATATTACACAAAATAAGCATGTTACTAATTTTTCAATTCGCAGGTTATATTTAGTTCTGTCATAACTATGAAAACATTCACAAATAAAGGAAATTCTAATTGCTTAAACCTATCATGCATTTTCATGATTCAAAGTTACAATATTTATTATTTAAAGTTTGTTTCATACTCGTTGCTATGACCTTTATTATAACTGACAATTATAAAAATAAATGTATATAATGACATTAATGCAAGGTGATGCATTAAATTTAAAGAAATTAAATTGAATATAAAGTTATTGAATAAAAAATTGATTTCACGAGACCAAACCTAAATTATTTTATCCGCAGATGCCAATATTATTATTAAAATATAGTAAACAAAAAAAAGTCATGACCTCTTACATATTGTCAATGAATTCAATGACACCCTAAGAATCGATAGTCGAATCGACCTATAATTTTCAAATTTGTTAAAATTACTTCGTATTTCATGGTATTTTGTATTACTGTTCTGTTTTTCAACTGTTGTTCTGCAAAATCTTCGTATACTGATTTTGTACTGTATTTAAACCATCAGTACCTAAAATATTCAAAATCAAAATAAAATTTTCAATTTAAAATAAAGGATAACTTAATTAAATTAAATCTATGTAACTTTTTTATAAAAAATAGGTTTTTAAAATTGTTGAAGTCCAAATTTTGTATGTTATACTTGATTTTTGATAGAGGAAATCTAGTTATCTTAATTTTACGTGTTCAAATTTGTTACAATTTTGATTACACTTCGCGAAGAATAATTTATGCTAAAAGATTTGTAAATATAACTGCGATAATTTCAATCTGACATTTGGACATGAAGATGCTAGATACTGCATATTTGTTTATGAAAGTAATATTCAATATTATCTATAATGTCATTTGTGAAGATAATTCATGTTATCGCAATCTCCCATAAAACTATTTTTCATGAATCATTTAGAAAGTGAGATTGTCGAAATAGACTAATATGTGTATTTAAACAGTCATCCCCCTAAAGAGGGAACAAAATATAAGAGCGAGTTTCAACGCTCGGATTAGCCAGTCTGGTTCAAATACTTTAAATTCGTATATGAAGCAGAGACTGAATAACTTGTTCGATTTGAAAAAAATAAATATATATAATTTAATTTACCGTTCGTCCGATATTTTTAACTAAAAATGAAAATTCAAATCTTTCTACTTCTGGTCGTTGTTGCAGTTGCAACTTTTGTTGAAGCACAAGATATTTCAAATCTATTAAATGATAGACGTTATGTGCAAAAACAAATTAGTTGTATTCTGGATCAGGGGCATTGTGATGCTATTGGAAAGAAAATCAGAGGTAAGATTCAGTTTTAATAAATAACCAATTTTAGTTTTTGTGGATTATTTCAACCGCACGAGTATATTAAAAATTAAATTTTTATTCTTAATTGGGAGAAATTTTATGTAACAATTAAAAGTTAATCCTTAAGTGAGGATATTTGAAATTAAATTCATCTTTTGTTCCTTATGTTTGGACAAATTTTAATTAAAAATTGAACTTCAATTTTAGATAGAAAATTATTTGATTAAAAATAGCAATTTAATTTTTAACTCAAAGAAGTGTAATTACGATTTAATTATCATTATTAATGAGTGCACAATTAAATAAAGGATGCAATCAATTATTTGAAACCATATCTAAAATGTCAAAATTCAAATTCCCAAAAATTTGAACTTCAAAAATTTCGAAGTTCCAAAGTTCTAAAATTTAAAAAATCCAAAAGATCAATAATTTCAAACTTCTAAAGTCCCATTCCGAAAAATAAAACTTTATTTCATAATTAATATTTTTAATTAGATGCATACAAAAGTCTGGATCGATCCTATGCAGAATCATTACGTTTTCATTTTTTTTATCTTTATTGAAATGATAAGTAGTGGATCTGATTTTGATAATACATGATTTTCATTATTATTACATTCAATAATTTTCATTGAAATATTACGATTGTTGCAGGATTATTACCAGAAGCTTTGAACAACCAATGCCGGCGTTGTACACCCAAACAAGCGGGACATGCAAGCACATTGATCGCATTTATGCAACAAAATTATCCATACGAGTGGCGTGCTATTGTACAACGATATGCTGCTATGCGATATGCAAATTACAGAAGATTTTAATAAAATAACGATCATTATGTGGTGTCATGTTTTGTTCATATCTTTTAAAAGATTTTGAAAGAAACTATAAAATGATGTTTCACATTAATAAATTGTTTTCATTCTTTTTACCATACCCTTCCAAATTTTTAACAAAATAATAAACAAAATCGTAAATTACGATATTACATACATAAGGTGTTCGTTTTAACTCAGTCATTCTTAATCATTTTGTTATTTGTAAAGGTACGAACAAATGATTCAGGTCAAGTTTATTATATTTAACGGAGAAATTCGATTTCAGAGGTAAAGGTTATTTCAAGGACATATATTTCGAGACTTTACAGTGATCTCTACATCTTGGAACTTTACGCTGTTTTAATCGATTGATTGTCAGGCACATTTTGCGTAAAAAAGTATTTACGTATAATATTGAAGACATCGAGAGTTCATTTTAAGTTTTTGAGTGTGACATTTCACAAAAGAATGTACGATATCTTTTAGATTATATATTATTAATATCAATACGTTTTATTGAAATATTTCTACATTGTTTATTTAAACTTAAAAGTCAATGGAGCTGTTTTTTGTCACCAGAGAAGTAATTTATATGGTTGGTGATAAAGTTAGCTTTATGTTTGTCTAGACCTTGAAATATTAGACATTCTTCAGGATGACTGTAATCAGATCTGAAAGAAATTAAATTGTCGTTACTAGTAAGTATGTACATATTTGAAAAATGATGATAAGAGTTAATATATTAAGTGGAATAGCTATAACTACCTCAGTAAATTAATTATACATATCTTTACTTATTAGCAAGTTAGAATTTAAAATATTTATGTAAAAGTTAATTTTAATGAAGAACTATTTCAATAAACGATTTACTTAAAACTCCTTTTATACAAAATAATTTATAATTTCATTACGTTTATGTACTAGATTAAAACATCGATTTAGAAATAAGAAAGAATTTATAACTTCTTAACTGAACACCGTTAAAAAAAAGGGATTTTAATCATCAATTATTCTTAAATTAATAATTAGAATTTAATTTAAATTAAAAATTATATTAATAATCAAACACTTGAAACAACAATCGTTCTAATTGTAATTCTATATAAGATACACTAATTCTATTTGCCATCTGATAAATAAAATGATGCTTAAGCATACAATGTTAGTTTATTTTTGTTGCTAATAATAAAGTTCGTAAAATAACAAGAACATGTCAATAGTAAAAACAAGTTTTAGTTAAAAATTACATTTTTTTTCAATTGAAGACCCATTCAATTAACAATTACATTTCAATTTTCAATTGAAAAAATATTTAATTATCGATTGTAATAAATTACTACGCATGATCATTTTCACTGCAATAGTGAATATGTTAACATTTAGAAAGATGTACACTTAAACTGTCTAAATCAACATGACAATTTAAATTATTATTTGTATACTTGATTAGATTTATGTTAGAAACGCAATTTACATAGAGTGAAGGTTAAGGGACACGATAGAAAGCTTCTACAGTCAGTTTTTCGCAATATAGTTGAATGATAAATTGAGTTGAAATCATGATACGATCCGCATATTAAGTGGTGTGATGATTCTAATGTCGAAACATATACACATCACATAAACAGGATGACTCGTAGTTTGACAACTATAGGAAGATTCACCGAAGTTCTGCTTACAAAGAATATTTAATGCTTTTGCGGTAATTCTAAGAACAATTTCAGGGCTGTTTGTGTACTGCTAACAATAAGTCTAAAAATAAGTAAGTAATTCGTTAATTACAAATATCTTCCATTAATTTACCAAATCCCTAAATTTCCGAATTTCTAAATTCCAATTTTGCAAATTTCCAAGTTCCTTAATTTATAAATTTCCAAATTTTCACATTTTAGAATCCTAAAATTTCTCAAGTTTTCAAATTTTCAAATTTCTAAATTCCCCGAGTTTTCAAATTCCTTTTACAAATATTCAAATTCACAAACACCTACATTTTTTAATTCTTAAATTTCTTCATTTCAAAATTCCATAGATTCGAGATTCAAAAGTTTCGAAATTTAAAAATTCTAAAGTCACAAAATGCCAAAATTCCTCCAAAATTTAAAAAATTCCAAATTCTGTTGTCTTGTACACAGCAAAATTATTTCTAATTAAATTAAGTAAATGTTACTACTATAATAATTGGCATTTATTATACAAAAATAATTATGTATGTATCTTGGTTAAACTTTGCAATGCTTTATAATTCATTTAATATTCATTAAATTTTATCAAAGATGTTTATTTTTCATTCGTGTGTTTATATAAATTGTAAACACATAAAAGACAGGTAATCATCAAAACTTTAAGATTGTATCGTCATTGATACTAATCCTTGACAAAAATATGCAAGGTAAATGCAGAGTGATCGTTGAACATGACAAAGAATGATCTCTTCGTTATTCTTGATAGCACGCTATTCTAATTGTGTGCTAATTACTTGTGTTGCACCACTTAATATGAAAACCTATTGCTGATGACCAAACAAGAAGCAAGGACGTTCTTCGGAAAGTTTTCACAGGAAAACCTTCTTATGACTTCATACGCGAGGAATGCTCAAAAATTTCATGTCATAATTATGTATATAGTTACGATCAGGTCGAACTATTAAGTTTTGAGGGCCCAGAGCTATTAAATCTTCGAAGTGCTTCTTGGTTGAAAATAATTTTGTAACAAAAGCTACAATAAAGTAGGTAAGTCTTCAACAATTAATATTTATCTTAAATGAAATTAAACGACATCTAATACCAATCGAAGATAATAATTCACAAATGAATGATATTAGAAAACAAACATATATCCCCACTTCTTTATACAAATTAATATTATCGTGGTTTGTTCAGCAGGTACACTATTAATAATTCCTTTTTTATGAATACTTATATTCTAGTTACTTTAATCTGATGTATTTTTATATTTAGTCCAACTTCGATTTCAGAAGGAAACAATAAACAAAATAAACAACGACAAAAATAAATAATTAATAAAATAAATATATATTTTTTTAATATTAAATAAAAAAAAATAAACAAAATGGAAGGCTTAAAATGGAACTCCCTGAATAGTGTTACTCAGAGTTGCAGTCCTTTCTAGTCTTCTCTTGATTCAGCTATGATTATAATAATTTTTGTGACATTTAAATAAAAATGTTATGATGGTACAGTGTTCATGCATACATAAGCGCGTGCTGAAAGTGTTGTCATGGAGGAAATGTTTTCAGGTCTTGAGCAAAATCGATAAATCGTCAGCAAAATTTAAAACAATAACAAAACAATTTTCCTTCATATACACTAAATCTTATGTAATAATCGAATACACAATATTTATTTGGATTCGCTAAAATAATAACGAGGAATTGATTAAACTAGTAAATCTTTCAATAAGGAAAAGTGACATAAAATGATGAAGGACACTTTTAAATAAATTAACTGTTAATAATCCACGTGTCTTTGTGAGATAAATACAATAAATATTGGTTTAACTAGGAAGGGAATCAGGGTGGGCTTGAAACCCTAAAATATTGACAAATTTTCAAATTTCCCAATGTCAATTGCGAAATCCACAAATGTTCAAATGTCTAAATCCCCAATTTTTAGTATTCTCATGTTCCCAAATTCCCAAATCCCAAAATTCCTAAATTCCTAAATTCCTAAATTCCTAAATTCCTAAATTCCTAAATTCCTAAATTCCTAAATTCCTAAATTCCCAAATTTCCAAATTTTTAAATCTCTAAAAGTCACATTTATGTTTAATATAAAACATTGGCACTGTTAATAAAGCTAAAAAACCTAATCCGCTGGAAACACAGATCTTATTTACGTCAATTGCAGTATAATGTCGATTGTCAAAGCATGTTTTATTAACTGAACGTTCTTTTATTTAAACTTTTTGTTATCCGAACAATGTGCATATTTTAGATTTAAAATGTATTGCACGTAATGTTTATATCTTGTCACGTATGTATGTGTATTTATATATGTTTCTTCTACGTACTTATATGCAGCGATCAGAACAACGTCTGTTCATAGTAATTCAGTTTCTACACAAATTATCTATATCTTATGCGATCACAATAATGACATACGTCATTATTAACAGTTGATAATTCTAATAATTGTATTTCTTTTTAAAATACTCTTATCGTTAGTATTTCGAACATTTTTAACAATAAAAATTTCTTATTGTTGTATTTAAAGTACATTTATCAAATATCCAATATTATTTCACGTTAATAATTTAATCTGTACAACTGAAGAACATGATGTTTTAATTGTTTTGAATAGTGCGATATCCTTGAAACGGAATACTGTGATGTTATCAATTGAAACAAAAACTGTATACAATTCAGTGGCTACAGAAATATGGAATTTACAAGCTTTTATATAGGTGTCTGGATTTCGATTATTTATTTATTATATATAACATGTATAAAATTTTACGCGATATAAATTATTGTTCTATTATTCGAATACTTTCTGTGGTTCAATCAAAGGCTTTGAATATTTATTAAGTGAGAAAAAAGACTACCAAATAAATTATTTCTCATATAAGTTTGTGATATTTTCTATTCTATTAAATTTTGAAGGCATCTAAAGTAATGACTGTTAGTAATCTTCTTAATTCTTACTGAAATTATTTTCTAGTTATTCTTTTATTATTAGCACGATTTAACTTGCAGTGGAGGAGATGTAAAAACGTTTTTTATTCTCAGCATAAGTTTCTGTATTGATTGAAAAGCCTTTAATTGAAAAATATTTGTTACAGAAACAAACATAAAATAACTTGTAAAATTGATAATATGACTGAATATAGATATATGACTATTATTGCTAAAATCAAAACATAACTAAAAGTTGAGGAAAGAGCAAAAAATTATTTTACCGTGTTAATGGTCATAATGTAAAAATCATGTATAGCAGAACATATTATATTAATTTTAGCACGTACAATCTTTCGTAAATAATTTAATTTGAATAGTTTAATAATAATAATTTAAACTTTCCTAATATGAGTTATTAATTTTTAGTTATTTGATAAGCAAAATACGTGTTAGATATTTGTAAAAATATCAAACACCCAAAATCCTATATTTTAAAAGGTTTTGTACCTTATGGTCCGAAAATTTCAAACTCTACTAAAGTTTTTGAGTATCTAAATTCCAAATTCTCAATTTTGTAAATTATCAACTTTCAAAATTTTCGAGTACCTAAATTCTAAAATTCTCAAATCTCAAATTCTAAAATTCTTCAATACTTCAGTTTTTAAATTCCTAAAT
Source organism: Megachile ligniseca (assembly GCA_945859555.1). NCBI lineage: Eukaryota > Metazoa > Arthropoda > Insecta > Hymenoptera > Megachilidae > Megachile > Megachile ligniseca. Next base: position 2,586,051 of record OX243785.1, read on the forward strand.
TCTTCAATTTTTAAATTCTTAAATTCTTAAATTCTTAAATTCTTAAATTCTTAAATTCTTAAATTCTTAAATTCTTAAATTCTTAAATTCTTAAATTCTTAAATTCTTAAATTCTTAAATTCTTAAATTCTTAAATTCTTAAATTCTTAAATTCTTAAATTCTTAAATTCTTAAATTCCTAAATACCTAAATTCCTAAATTCCTAAATTCTGAATTTCCCGAATTCCCAAATTTATTAACTCCAAAATTCGAAAATATCCAAATTTTAGCCATAAAGTTTCCCAAATCCAAATTTTCAAATACCCAAATTCCAAATTCTTAAACTTCTAAATTATCAATACCTAAAATAACTCCTAAACTTTCAACTTCCAAATTCTCAAAATCTCAAAGTCCCCAAGCCCTAAAATTTCGAAATTTCATTTCGATAAATGAGACTTTAGTTTACAGATTCAAAATAAATTATACAATGTCCAATTATATTTATTACAAAATGTTGATGCTTCTTCAATGAAATCTTCTACTTGTATCGATAAGCGTTGTTCAACATATATGATTTACGAAGGTGCGTATAAATCCTCGACTAACGCGTTTGTCCACTCCCTCCAATGTCCTCTGCGATCAGCTATATAATTCGGAAGCTTAACTCCATCAGTTACAAACAGCATTTAACTTTCCACGGTAGAGGATACATTACAAAAACAATTCTCTTTTTCGAGCGTTGTTTTTTGTTTCGTTATCGTTATTCCATGAAGTAATTCGTGACCATACAGGCATTACTTCCGCCGCTGTTCCGCGTTTTAATCTTTCCGTATTAGAAACAGGAAAACGTTTCGGCCTCAATATGAAAGTTTTCTTCCTACTGCTCGGCTTAGTCGTAATCGTTTGTGTAACAGCAGACAAATATCCAAGCAAGTATGATGATATCGACGTGGATAGGATTCTCCAAAACGGACGTGTTCTTACTAATTACATCAAATGTATGATGGACGAAGGGCCGTGTACAAACGAGGGTAGAGAATTGAAAAGTAAGTGTCAGCTTTTCGATTTTGTATAATATCCAAATATCCAAATATAATTTGCTGATATTCTACGACAACAGAATGTTCATTGAACTTATAATTTTATCTTGATATTACATGCTACCTTTAATTTAATACTAAAATTACAAAATCGGTTAAATGACCGGTTCGCGGGTTTCCTATTTTAAATCGTGGATTTAGTGGAGATGCTTTTCTTGAAATATATGTTGTTTATTGTTGAAATAACGAGTTAATGTATATACTAATTTATGTTCAAACCATTATTTATTTATTCTTTTACTTTATTTTCAATTTAAGAGCAAATGTGTATCATACACCGATTTTTTTAATATTAGTTTGACCTATAAAGACATCATTAACAATATTTACGCCAATGTTATTTTTACTGTTCGTACATTTTTCAAATAATTTTTTACTCGTTTTTGGGAGACTCGTCTTGAAATAATTTATCGAATTTTCTATAACACTTTGCCCCTTCTCTAATTTATATAGTATTAATGTAAATTTTGTCAATTAATTCAAGCAGAATTACATTAATATTTTTGTTTCGATTAAATTAAATGTGCAATTAATTACTACTATTAATATTTGTATTTCAAATTAATAATTCTATTAACTTTCTTACTATCCTTAGCATTTTTTAGCATTCAACATTTGAAATAAATATCGATCTGAAATCGTTTGAAAAAAATTAATATAATTATATTTTAAGTAAACATAATAGGAAAACATTTAAGATTAGGTCAATAAATTTAAATATAATATATATTTTTTACTCCATTTTTGATTTTATACATTAAAATTAATCGCTCCCGAAAATAACAAGAATTGTACGTTAAGTAAATTCTCTTTTATATAAATATTAACAATAAATATATTTGGACATGTGATTAAAAATTATGCTGATTTCGTTTGGAAATTTCGACGTGCATCTGCTGCAACGATTACAACAGAGTTCAACTTACTCTCCCTCTCTTTATTACGTAACTTGCTTTGAACTTTCTCGTTCGGATTACATCGAACTTTCTTAAATAACGTTCAGGTTCTTATTATACGTACTTAAACATAGAAAAAGCTACCTATAATTTTATTTCCATTTTTATTTAATTTATTCATTATAACTTTATAATATTCGTTATTAAAATTAAAAATTACTACACTTTATTAAATGATAAATATAAATAGGAGCAATTTAATTGAACAGCAATATCTATTACACGTTTCTTAGTTATTAATAATATCATTCTTTAATTTTTCTTTGAAAAATAAATATGTATTACGTTAAATTTCTATTTACTAACCATAGTTATAAAATGTTTTCTACAAAATATTCACGTTCTTCATTATTTTTTAATTATATCCAAGGCGACTAATTTAATCCTCCTTCGGATTCTGGAAGCAATAAAAACTCACAAATCCTTCATCTAATACTTTGATACATATTAATATAATAATTAACAAATTTATATAATTCTTGATTGTGTCATCAAGTCGTTATTCGTTGCAAAACACATTCACGAATTGTGTAAAATGCTACCCGAATTAAATATCCTAGGAAATCTTCTATCCGAATACGAGTTAAAAATATCTGAAATAATTTCGTAGGATTTTTATAATAAAATGAAAATATTAACTAAGCTATACATTTTATAATTTCAGAAACGTTGCCAGATGCTTTATCCACAGGTTGTAGCAAATGCAATGAAAAACAAAAACTTACCGCTGAGAAGGTAGTAAATCATCTCAAAGCCAAGAGACCAGCAGACTGGGAACGACTTACTGCAAAGTATGATCCTCAAGGAGAATACAAGAAACGTTACGAAAATTCTCTAGCTGCCAAAAATACATAAGCTTATGTATACGTTTTATCTGACGTTTAGAAATAAGATTTAATTTGTACAATAAAGATATAATAAGTGATCAATTTTTAGTATTGTTATGTAAAGGTATCGTATGAACGTTTAAAATATAAATAATACGTTTATAATATTACGAAATTCATCAGAAGCTTTATTGTAAATGTAGAATCGAACCAAATTTTTGTATCATTTCGCTTATGCTATTAAATTAATATATTAAGTACAATATATGTTTCTTAAATAGGAAATAAGAAAGCTTTATTTCATATAGTTTCCCAGATATTCATTAATAAAATTTTTTTATTTTAAAAATTTGCTTATGAATGAATTTACACATATTTAATGAAAGATACAAGTCATAATGTGACGTTTATGGTTCAGAAACAATACTGTTTAAATTGTATCTGAAATCAGGAATAGAATTATATTTTTTAAATTCATTCAACGCGTCTCTTCTTTACAAGTGATCCAAGCTGAAAAAAAAAATTAATTTTAATACTCAAAATGTTTGTGAAATTATAATCAAACATTTATACAACAAACTTACAAGATCTGAAATTGCAGGTAGGTTATTAGTCTGATCTGTAACAGTCGTCTCTGGTTCTCTAGTTTCCTTTGTTGGAGCAGCTTTTTTCATATTTCTATGTTGAGGAAATGTGGGCATAAGCTTAGGGTCGCATGCTGTAATAATAATCACATTTAGACATAATTAATTCCTAATTAATAAAATGTGAAATATGTATTATCTTATATTACTCACGCAAAGGTGCTTCTTTAAAATAACTGCTTTGTAAACATTCTTCTGCTGTAGCTCTTTTCTTTGGATCATACATAAATAAGAAATTTAACAATCTTAAACCTGCAGCACTTAACCATGGAAACCTTTGTTTTAAATTATTATATGGTTGTTGTTTTAATGTAAAGTTTTGTAATGCTGGCAGGGTATTAAATTCAGGCCAAATTGCTTCACTTGGTGTACCCAATAAATCGACAATTAATTCTAATTGTGCAATTTCTGATCGCCCAGGTAATAAAGGTCGATGCCCAAGTAATTCCCCTAATATAAACATAAAATTTTTATTTCATTTCAATAAATTATTGTCTACATATGATCAAAAATAACAAAAATTGTTTACCTAAAATACAGCCAGCAGCCCACATATCAACAGAAGTTGTTTGAGTCTTTGCTTGTAACAATAATTCTGGTGCTCTATACCACAGTGTTACTACTCTTGGTGTCATTGGTTTTAAAGGTAAACCAAACCATCTTGCTAACCCAAAATCAGCAATTTTTACACATCCTTTATCAGTCATTAACAGATTTGACACTTTTAAGTCTCTGTGTACAATAAAATTGTGATGCAAATAGCGTAAACCTTTTAGTACTTGTAAAACAATGCATTTGACTTGACTTTCTGAAAATGGTGCTTGCATATTATCTAATAAGCTCGCTAAGTCTTGTTCACAATATTCCATAGCAAGAAATATGCTTTCTAAACTTCTTCCCACTACTACTTCTCTTAAGTGTACTATGTTTTCATGACGACATGATAAAAGTACAGATATTTCTCTTAAACCACTAACTGGTAAACCATCTTTTTCATTTTCCATGCGAACCTTCTTTAAAGCTACTACTTTATCATTTTTGGTATCTCTTGCTCGATAAACAATGCCATATGTACCTTCTCCTATACGATTTAATTTTTCAAATTCTGACACAAATCTACATTTACCTAGCTATAAGGAAAATAACATTAAAGCATTAATAAGACATAAATGTATGTCTTAAAATCTTTAAAATAAGTAATAAAATCTTTACAATGTCTTGTTCAGGTATTTCCATAGGTTTGCCAGTTAAAAATGATGTCAATACTCCTCTTCTAGTTATTGGAGCTGATGGATCAGGTCCACTTTCAGATGCAGCTTTTTTATCAGTATCATTGTTTTCTACTGATTTTTTTTCTAAAGTTTCGTCTAAAACAATTACTTAAATTATTTATAAATAAACATTTTCATTTGTTATCTCTTTATAATAGTTATTATCTAAAAATGAGATTATCAATTATAATAATATATAAATCAAATATTTCACATGTTATATCTTATAATTAATTAGAAATATTTCAAATATTTCCTTTTGTTTAAACTTAAAACAAAAAACGATATTTATAATAAAATTAATAATTAATAATAAATTTTAATTTTAATAGAGTTCTAAAATCATTGAAAAATATGCTCAAGTCAACATTAATATCATAAATATATCTTAAAAACATATAATGAACGATACACTCTAACTGCATAACCTATTCTATTGATGTTTATATTATAATTAAAATAAAACTATACCTTTCGTCATTGTGACTTATTTATTTCTTTAAGGTAATGTTTGTGGAATTATAATTACTCCTTTTCTCAGCATTCGTGCTTGAAAAACGAAAATATAAAAACAATTAATTGCTCACAAACATGACCGGTACGTACACAATAGCTTTCAGTTGCTTTTAGTAATTTTCAATCATGCCTCTACATGTGTTATAGATATATAGTAAGTATAAAAACAAACACATATACATACTTGACGCGCATGAAACACGCTAGCTTTTCTAGGGAAAATGGTGACATAAGAACAAGGGTATAATAATAAAAACTTATTATTATTGATAATAAGTTTTAGTAATTAGATTTTAGGTATGTTCCTTTACTTTATCACAGCCATGAGTAGAAACCCTTTACTCTTGAGGTACATTCGAGAGCAAATATGGCTTTTCTGGGGAAAATGGCGTTCAACAAGAGGGGGTCCCCGCTAATAGTTATATCAAACCATGTCCATAAAATACAATTTTTTAAATTTGCGAATTTTATGATAAATTTTAAAACAAACCTATAAGTAAGGCTTTCAAAATGTGTTCTATGTTTTAAATTAATTATTTTAGAGTAAATTATTGTTTATATTTTCTTATAAAATAAACCAGCTTACATTTAATGAAATTACGTATACTGAAATAACGATCGTACACAGAAGTTAGAAATGTTATTATGCTCTCTACGATTTAGAGCTGTGTTTAAAAATTAAATTTAATCCATTCAGTTTGAAATATCAATGTCGTGCAAAATTCATTTTTATTACTATTTCATATAATGTCATGGGTGTATATATCAGAATACAATTTATTAAACTAAAAATGCACTTTAATTAAATAATTTATTTTACAATTATTTTTACAATCACAATTTACCCAAAACTATACAAATACTTAAAGTTTAAACACGGAAAATTAAAGTTAGAAAGCAAAAATTTGGTACTTATCATATAATCTTAATGTAATTTTATACAGCAATTTAGTGCCAAATAAGAAAACAAAAATTATGAAGAAATTCCATAATCTATGAATTTGTCTCTTCATGATCAATATTCACTGCTTCTGTAGCTGTTTCTGGAGGGGGTGGTACTAAAGAAAGTATGGAATCATGAGTTAGCATTTGCTTTCCCCTATGTACTGGAGATTTATTTGATACTTTATCATTTGTTTGAGCTGGACATTCAAAATGTACGCAATGGAAAACCTAAAAATAAAATGTTTATAATTGTTCAATATAATTTATATAAAATTTATCCGCTTATAGCTATGTTTTTAATGTTATATTTATTAAGAATACACTGGATATGTAAAAAGAATATTATTTATAAATAATGACCTCATTCGCTGTATTATGTGTTCCAACAATACGTATAAAAACAACAGGGCGGGGCGGATCAAAATGAATTGTTTGCCACGAACGACAAGCTTCTCTAGTTTTATCAGCAACTAGAACCCAATTCCAAGAATTGCTAGATACTTCTATATAATAAGAATACGAACGATCATCGCAATCCCAAAGCAATAACCTATAATTTACCAAATTTATTTATTAGATAACAAGTCGAATGTATTAACATATAATAGTGTAAATGTATACCGCATAGAGTTTATAATATAAGGTTGTCCAAGTTGTACTGAAATAGAACCAGATCCAAGTTGATGACATGTGTATCCACTATCCCAATCATAATTAGATGTGTCACCATTCAGTAAAGCATCTCGGGATCTATTTAATTTAATAAACAGTTTGTTAGGAAATATCCACTTTTAATTTTAATTCTTATTAATAATTGACATACCTACAAACACCTTCTGTAACAATAGCACTTCGATCCATAGTAGCAATATTTCGTGTTGGGACAACAAATCCATCACAAAGTTTTTCTGTGTGATTTGTATAGTAAGCTTCAAAACTTACAACGTGGAAAACCTTTCAAAACAAAAGTTGAAAAGGTCAATATTAAAAAGGCCTCATAAAATAAACGAGGTCCGAATAAAAATTATTTAATTTTACCTTATTTACAGTGTTATTTGTACCAACAATACGAATATACAGAACTACTCTTGGCTCAAAGTATAAGTATTGCCAGCTACGACAAAAATATTCTCTATGATCTATAACTCGAACCCAATCTTCCTGATCCATGGATACCTATTAAAAATTTACATGCATACAAGTGTGGAAAAAGAGAAAATAAAAAAAAAGCCCCAAAATAAATTACAAATATACTTTATTTATTTTAAACTTACTTCTATGTAGTAAGAATATGAACGCATATCTTTATCCCAAAGTAGCATTTTAACATGATTAATGATGCACTGAGTTCCTAATTTAATCAAAATACCATGCTCTTGTGATTCTGTAATGGTGTGCCTAGTGTACCTAGTGAAATAAAAATATTTTATTTAAATGAATAACTTAGACAATTAATTCATTAATTTACCCTCGTTCCATGTCATAGTTGTTTGTATCTCCATCTAAAAGATAACTACGCATTTCGCCCTGTAGAACTTGAGCACCATGCATAGGATGAGCAACATTTTCATCGATAAGTAATCGACCTCGATAATTAAGATCCGAATCACGTGTTTGTGTTCTTGAAGCTATTGCATCTAAGATTACTTCAGGAGAAATTAATTTAGTAGGTCGAACAATGTTTAGAAGATCCGTGATAGAAACCAAGCTCAGTCGTACTTTTTCTGTAGAATTAATTTTATATTCTTATAACATATGTACAATCCTGGTATTTTGTTTTCTTATGTCAGTTTATATATTTACCTAACACACTTTTATCATTAGCATCAGGATTTGCTTTTACCCATGCTCGCACAGCTAAAAAAATGTCAATTTCTGGTGCATAAAAAGAATCTCTCGACACAAGCTCATTTAAAGCAGCAGTACTTAGTTGTAAGAAACTCTCATGTTGTATCACTTCACATGCATGCTTATCCATATATTCATGGCAAACCTAAAATAAATTAATTTTGCTGGATTAATGTTGCAAATATTGTTTTTATACATAATTTTGACATTGCATCATTACCCTAGTAAGAAATTCTAGTCGATAGAAAAGTGCTGCATCAAATACCAAGCAAACATTTTTTATATTTAATATTTCTCTTAAGTAATCTGATATAGAGGTTTCTAATTCTGAAAACCCGTAGAGATGTGCTAATCCTAGAATATCTAAAATCACCTAAAAATAATAATTAAATAATTAAAATTTATGGTTTAAATTAAAATTAAGACTAAATAAATACCTGTTCATGTCTGTCCGTGAGAGACATTCGTCCTGTATATATGTACTCAAGTAAACCTCTAAATGCAGCTAAATTCGCATCTTTTAATTCAATTTCATGTTGCATTGATTCTTTTAATCCTCCAAAAAGTAGAGCTCTGAAATATTGACTACGTGCAGCTAAAATGATTTTATGACCATTAAATCTTTGACCACCAACTATTAAAGTCACATCTGAATAATCATCCGAGAGATATAGAGCACCAATATTCTCAGACAGGTAACTAATATGTTCTATATCACCAGAAGGTGGATTCAATCGATGATGAGAACTCATTTCTAATATCTTTTCTATGATACAAATCTTATATTTCCTTTTCACTTGAGTCTGTTTACTCTTCAAAAACTTTCACTTGTTGGTAAATATATACAATTTGTCAATGTCAAATAATATCATTAGCATCGTATTTTAATACACTGAACAGTATTATTTTTTCAACATTTATTCTATGGCAACAAACAGAAAGTTAAAGAACATAAATTTAATAAACACTTAATAATTCTTAAAATAATAAAAACAGAGTTAACTTTTAATTTGTAATGTTTAATCCTTAATTTCTACATCATATAGCTTTATATCTATCAAGTGCTATACAACCTTGTTTTGAAACTGAGTTTTCAGTTTTCACTGCTAGAAATTACAGAAAACTTATACAAACGTAAGTAAATTCTAAAGGAATCACATTGATATAAAAACAAAAATATATTTGGTTTGTAAACGCATTATTTCACATTTAGCGGATTTCACACTAAACTTCATTTTCAGTATACATCACATACATCAGCATACATTTATCACCACATATGTAAATATCATAGACTTATGAAATCTAGACAGAAGAAATGTAAGCTACTATCAAAATAAGTATCGTAAGAGAATAATTTCTTTTGAAAAAGGTCGAGTTCAAATTCTGGAACAAATTTCATAACAAAGTTTATTATATTTTTATAATTAATACATATTCGTAATTATTTAACGTTATACTTCATTCCACAAGAGGACAACCTTATTATAGTGAATGATTATATAGAAATTATATCTCTATAGATCATATTTAGCCAACGAATTTTAGTTCATTCTGCGCATGTAAGTTCTGATTGGTTCCAGCAGTTCTTCTAATGAAGAGCAACGTGCATGCGCCTTTAAAACGTTCTTGGTACCAAAAATATATACCCAGTGATTCGAATTTGAACGATATTCTATATAAGACCAACGGTAGTCTTTTCAAATAAATTATCTGAAACTTTGTAAAACGCTAGTTATGCGATGTTGAACAAAAGTTCTTACAAGCACATTCCCTCTTTCCGGACTTATTAAGCCATTGAATGTAGCTAAAAGATGTAGCAAATTAAAAAGATCTTTTGACCTATACCATAGCTAATAATTAATTATCATAATAATTATATAATTATTGAAAAATATAGTTCCTTGATATATTGTTGTGTGCTGCTAACAGTTGCCGATTGAATTTTAGGAAGTAGTATTGAAGAAGCGAAATCTAAATGTCACGGTGGCGCCTCTCAACGGCGAAATTTGTAAATTGTAAAATTGCGGAAAGTTTAAATTATGAACACAATGTATATTAGGATAATTGATTGTAAAATTCCATAGCTTAGTTGTGAAACACTCACAAATTGTAAACAAATTGTAAAACAAGTTATGAACCTTTTTGATATTCAATTCAAAAACTGTCATTTTAATATCAGAACTCAAAAGCATTAGACGTTTTCTTAGTATTCAAAATATAAAGATTTAGTTTATAAATTCAATTTAATTTATTAGTTGTTAAAGTTAGTTTTGTTCAATTCAATTAAATCAGTTATTTAGTTCAAACAAGTTTGTCAAGTTTATTAAATTTAATTACAAACATTTGTTAGTTTTTTTTATTCAAATTATTCGGAAATAATACATCAAGCGCCCTTCGCGCTATTGAGCACGGATCACGCCAGATTCCCTAGAGTTACGGAAGAAGATCGCAACAATATACTTTGTCCATGGTAGAATCAAACATAGCAAATTCGCACTTTTGTTAAAATTGACCGTATGGTACAACATCAATATATTGAAGTACAAATCTGATTTCTCTGGGACAAATGACAACCATCAAGAATAGGTCTTATCACCGGCAATAATATCCATACATTGCTAGTACATTTTGCCTTATCCGCAAAACACATTTTCGAAATCGGTAAATAATAAAATTTTCACAAGCACATGCTTATTTTTAAAGCAAACTATTCTATTGCGCACTTTACGTCTTAGAAAAATAATGCTAGTAATTACATCATACTTTATTTGTGTTGTAAATGTTCATATTCATAATGGAAGTACTGCGATGATTCAATAAGTAACAAAAGATATAAAAGACAATAGTTTATTGTAAAGTAAGTAATTTGAAAAGTTGAAAGCATTTTGGAAGTCATTCAGAAGTTATTCATACATATATTTTAGAGTTAAACCTGCACATTCACCAGTAATTTATTTGTAATAAATATTTTGTCATTTCTCTGTAACACATTCATCTGTACTTTCTTGTGATACATAATGTGTCATTTCTTTATAAGTTATTTATAATAATCATTTCAGTAATATATATGTTTAAAATATAATGTGTAGAATAATTATTTTAGTATGTCTTTCCTTTTCAACTTTTCAATGTTGTAAAATTGATGTAAATATTTCGAAAGCCAATGTTAGCAATATACAGAAAATTTACAACAAATAGATTTCTAATTATGAGAGGTTGACATAAAATTAGATTCACTAGATTTAAATTTCCCGCTCGTTTGCACAACCAATTTAAAGGGTCAGCATTTTCAAGACATCAAAGATGCCGACAAAGAGTGTTGCCTCTTGTTGTATCCCTACCCTTTGCTCAAGTAGTGGAGACCTCTTTCCTTGATCGCCATTTTCCCCAGGAAAGTAAGATTTGCACTTGATACGTCAAGTTAGCCTAAATTTGATCTACTTTTACTCTAAAAGTAATGTCAGAGTGGTACTTTTACATAATTTGTAACATATTCTTATCAGAATTAAGTTAACAGAGGATATTAATACATTCCACTGTTTTCAAGTTGATTATTCAAAAAGTTAATGGTACATTTTTTAAACGAAGATTTACAAGATTTGACATTTATTATAAAACTATTTTACATGACAAGATATATATAGTATTTTATACAATTTTATCAAGGTTTCTAATCAAAAATAACAATGGAAGATCAACAATTAAGTAATTTAATTAAATGGCTAGATACATTTGATTTACAAACTCCTCACTTAACAGCTGAAGACATAAGTGATGGCGTAGCTTTAGCAGATGCCTTGGCTCAAATTGCTCCAGAATGGTTCACTGCTGCTTGGAGAGCAAAAATAAAAACTGATGTTAGTTCAAACTGGCGGCTTAAAGTTAGTAATCTTAAGAAAATAGTTGAAGCTGTAATGGAATATTACATTGAATGTTTAAATCAACAGTTATCAGGTTATATTAAACCTGATGCAACAAAAATTGGCGAACACTGTGATAATCATGAATTACGTCGTTTATTACAATTAATTCTTGGGTGTGCAGTTAATTGTAATCAAAAGCAACAATATATAACAAGAATTATGGGTATGGAGGAAACTGTTCAGCAAGCAATTATGCAAAGTATTCAAGAATTAGAGGGTAATATGAATGGACCAAGATTAAGTTTAGGTACTAGTCTTAATTTTGAATCTTTAGACGTAGCTGATGGTAATCAACAAAGACTATTAGCAGAGCTTCAATTAAATGTTGATATGAAAGAACAATTAGCGCAAAAGTGTCATGAACTTGATCAACAGCTATCACTTTTACAAGAAGAAAAAGCAGCATTGGTAGCAGAAAATAAGAAACTTCAAGAACGATTAGATGAATTTGAAAATCCAGAAGAAACTGGTTCCATTTTAAAATATTCTGGTCTTAGGAAACAACTGGAAGCATTGAAAGATGAACTATTTAAAGTAGAAACTTCCAGAGATGATTATAGATTAAAGGTGGAATTATTAGAAAAAGAAGTATTAGAGTTACAGTCTAGACAGGAAGATTTGCAAAAAGCAGCAGATGAAGTCAATCATCTGAAAGATGAAATAGATGCATTAAAGGAAACTGCAGATAAAGTAACTAAGTATGAGCTTACAATAGAATCATACAAAAAGAAAATGGAAGACTTAAGTGATTTAAGAAGGCAAGTTAAAATATTGGAAGATAAAAATTTGGAGTACTTACAATCCAAGATCGATTATGAAGAAGAGGTTAAACGGACTACAATGCTACGTAATCATTTGGAAGTTTGCAAACAGCAACTTGCAGAAGCACATCATAAATTAGATGAACAAACTAATAAATGTGATAAACTGGAGTTTGAAGGTAAAAAAATGGAAGCAAAATTAAGTACTTTACAAAGGGAAAGAGACAGATTAATTGTGGAAAGGGATGTTTTAAAAGAAACAAATGAGGAATTGAAATGCACACAATTACAAGCAGCAGAAAATATAACAAAACCTAGTACTGATAGTACTGTTACAAATATGGAAATGATACCACTTGAAATTAAAGCAAAATTATTATGTTTACAATATGAGAATAAAATGTTGAAACTCAAACAGGAGGGTAATGAAGATAAACTACCAACAGTTCAAGATTTATTACAAGATTCAGAAGAAAGATTAAATACACTAAGAGGTAAAAATCGCAAAGCAAATCAAAAAATAATCGAATTAGAAAACAGATTGGAGGAAGTATTAGGAAATCATTCAAATGGTGATGTTAAAACTGATAATGGTAATTTAGGGCAGAAAATAACACAATTGCAAGATGAATTAAGAAGAATACAAGCAGAAAAGGAACGTTTACTGTTACAAGTTGAAGAACGAGAGAATGCATTACAGGCTCAAAAACAGAAAGCTTTTGCTCTTCAAGAAAAATTAACACGTCGAGAATACGATAATGCAGCACTTGAAGAACGTTATAAGAAATATGTAGAAAAAGCAAAAAGTGTTATAAAAAGTTTAGATCCTAAACAAAATAATTCATCTCCAAATGAAGTAGCTGTTTTAAGAAATCAGATTTTAGAACAACGTAAAATTATGGAAGATATGGAACGCTCTTTTAAAGAATCTAAATTAATTACAGAAATGGAAGAAAAATTAATATTATCTGCTTTCTATCGCTTAGGTTTAAGCTGTAGTAGAGAATCAATAGATCAGCGTCTTGCAGCCTTAAGTTCAGGTCAAGGACAATCTTTCTTAGCAAGACAAAGACAACCATCTGCTAGGCGTCATCCACCTTATAATTCTAAGTAAGAACTAATAAAAGGATTATATTTATTAATTTTATTCAGAATGATGCTTATATTAATGAAAGTAATTTAAATTATATCAGCATAACATTCATTTTTATTTATTGTAAAATGTGCTGTATAACTACTATAAAAAAACAATTTTATTTACCATTTTATAAATGTACATACATAATTATAAATACACAAAGCAATGTATATACTGTACATCTATACTACTTATAACGATGCTATTAAAGCATATTAAATATTTCTACATATTATTGTATGTATGAACATTAAATATGTACTTTTATGTTTTTACTTGAGAGAAATATATTTAAAATTACATTATTGTTGTATTTAATTAATATGTACTGTATATTATTTATACTGAAACAAATATTGTAAAGCATAAAACCATTATTAAAGAGAGATTACTAAATCTAATGTATCAAAATAATGTATCTGAAAAGAAAGAAGAACTATTAGAAATAAATCAAATATTTAATTTATTGCAAGACTTTGGCATACATAATATTATAACGCAAATACACAAAATAACTTGTATATCTATTCAATTCCTGCTCTACGTTTCTAATAATTAATCATTATATTCATATTTTTTTAAGTACATTTAGCATGTAATTATATACAATACATTTTTCTTTACATAGGAATATAGTACGATGTACTGATTTCACATTGTTCATATTTATACTAGTTCAATAATTTTGCAAGATTTCCATCATTTAAAAGAAATATATAAAAATATTTTTAAAGCACATAGGTAAATACAAGTGTTGGGAGAGGATTATCCTTACTTATATATATATATATATTATCTATTTAAATGTTACTTAATATTATGATAAAACATATTTAAAAATGTAATTTCAATATATACATCACTTAAATAGTTGACAAATATATTCTTTCAAGAATAGTTTGTCTTTTATGATGTAAATTATCTGTATACATTGATTGTCTACTGTTTTGTATCATGGGCTTCATATTTTGCATTTTCGTTACTTTTTGTATATGAGAATAACATCTTTGATAATAAAATATTGCATTAATAAATTCCCATAAATTGAATTCTGGCCATAATACATTAGTAAAATAAACACATGCATTTGATACCTGAAATTTATTAAATTACATAAATTTACAAAATGACAAATAAATTAGTTTTTAAACTTACTTGCCACATAAGAAAATCACTGAATCTGACTTCTCCAGAAGTCCGAATTAATAAATCAGGATTTGGTGACTCATGAGTATATAAACTATTGGAAATAAGATTTTCATCAATATCTTCTGGAAAAATATCACCATTTTCAACACCTTCAATTACATCTTTAATAGCATGTGTAATTTCATCTCTTGCTAAAACAGTATATAAAGATAAATTAATTTTATTTGTATCAAATAATTGTTGGCTTTTTACTATGATAATTTTATGAAATAAAATATGATAAAGTACAGTTTAGTTAATGTATATAAGAGTATGTAACATATAGGTCTTGCAAAGTACTTACACGTGTATGCAAATGCAATATTAAGAAATACTTTATTATGTTCTTTAGTAAAGATCATAGATTCTGCTATTAATTCTTGTATTTTCTGAGGTAGTAATGATAAGTTACCAATTATACGAATACGTAGCCCATATTTTCTTGTTTTATCCCTAAATTAAAATGTGTATTATTTGTTGCAACTGTAATAAACATTAAATTTCTTTGTAACTCTAAATGATTTTCAACATACTTTTCATCTAATAAACGTTGAAACTTTTGCTGTGCAAGGTTTAAAAGTCCATTTACTTCTTCTTGCTGTCGCTTAAAATTTTCAATACTAAATGCATAAAATGTTACTTCTTCTATTCCAAAATCTCTACACCATTGCAAAGTTTCAGCAAATTTATCAAATCTTAAAATGAATAATTTTCAGTAACATAAGACAAAATAATCTCAAAATACAATAAAGAACTTATATTTACATATAATTCTTTGTTTTACTAATACACACCCTTTCGCATGCCCATCTACTTTCTCCATTCCATTCTTACTTGCATAACGTCTATTACCATCCATTATAAATGCTACATGTTTTGGAATATGACCAGTTCTTAAAATTTTTATAAGCAAAAGTTGAATCCAATTTAAAGTATTATCTCTTATCCATGACATTGTTTATAAATAAATATTTATATAGTGCTTATATATATTAGATTATATATATATATATATATATATATACAATATATATTGAAAATTAATTTTTGTACATAAGGTTTAATAAATAATGGTTAAATTAGTTTGTGTTATTTTAATATTTAATTTACATATAATTTTTTTAATTAATTTTAAATATTTAGTAATTTCTTGTCATTTTGTATATTTTATATGTCAGAATACAACATACATTCGATTTTATTACAATATGTATACAATTTCACTTAAGTTGTTATTTTAAGAAAAATAATAAGTGTTACTTTATAACGCATTACTGTTTATAAGAAAAAACGTTCTAAAATCATTATCCTATTGACACGTCGACATTTAACCTCATTACAATTTTGAAATATGTACATACAAATGTTATCTCTAAATATTGTAGGAATGTAGTAATTTATTTCATGTCGTTTATTTGTATAATATATATGTTAATATATTTATTTACAGAAATTAACAATTATTATAGAAATACAATTTATTTCTAAAAAAATTACATACGTGGTACTGCATACATACATATAGATATATATGTATATACATATCGTTACACATCGATATTTCGAGTTTATTCGAGTTAGCTAGCGTCCATCTTGAAGTTTTAGGTTTTGTGAAAAAATGTATTTTATGTTTTTATTCATCATAAATATATGTAAGTATCGAAACGTTTATAATAATAAATAATAATAATTTTATAGTATTAAATATCTATTTAAAACAATTACAGAAGCAATTTAATCTTATGATTCATAAAAATTTCTGTATTATATCACGTTACAAAATGGATACAAATGTTATCACAATACTGAAACACTTGTATGATTGAAATTGAAACATCGGTATTTTTCGTATTCAATTAATATATTAAAATGATATCTATTAAATTTTAATATAAAACATTAGATAATTATATTAAATATAACAATATTTTTTCCTTAATAACAGTTTTCTTGGTTGTTACCTACACTTTAACTTATGTTGTTTTAGAGTTACGAATGTTTGTTTTAGTTAAAAGTTTTCTTTAATTTTATCGCATAAACTACAAGTCAATCGTTAATTATCGTTTATGAACGTATAATGACAATAATTACAACGGACTTTGTTTCGAAGTTCACTTTGCTTTATATAATTTTTAAAATCAAAATTATCTACTTTTTTCGTACTTCTTGCTATTGCGGTTTTCCGTCACTCTATTTTTAATTTCAAATGTACCGCGTTAAATGGTGCAGACACTGTCCATAAATATGTTTTACAGCTATTGGAATTTTTAAGGAATATTAAGTACAGAATATAACGATAACATCGAACCTAGTCATCTTATTCTGTTTCTTGTTGACTCATTAAAGAAAAGAATACAGTACTTCGTTGCTTCGAGGGCATACTAGTTAAAATAAACTTGCGCATGGTTCTAAGGAACGAGATACAGCCCTGCATAATACGGTACGTTGTGTCGACAATCGGGTATGGGGGGGACTACTTTCCGTTGAGGAGGTGAGCGTGCGTGTGCGTCTCGCGGTCGAGACCTCGCAAGAGAGAAAATGAAATCTGAAATGGTTACTGCCGCGCTATGACCCTACAAAGTAAATGTTTCTCTTTGTCTGTGAGTGAATAATAAACAATTGGCCAGGCAAAATGGAGGGCAGCGGGTCCAAAAACGACACTCCAATTGCACCAGGTAAAGAATGAGAGCGATAAGCGCCTTTACCATCCGCAACGAAGCGAGGCGTGCGGTTCGTTCCTAAGCAACATTATTTCTTACAGAGCTGTACTTCCTAATCGCCAAATTCTTAGCGGCGGGGCCTTGTCGTGAAGCCGCGGATGTAAGTATTATCGACTGAAAAATTATGAAATTTCGTTCTAACGTATCGTAACGACAATGCACGTTCTAGGTGCTGAAGCGTGAATTGGAGCGAGCTAAGGTAAGACGATTGGTCTGAGTTGACGTTTTGCCGGGGTGACACTATACATACCCATCGGCTCCACATGGTTTGCACGTGGTTTCTGCTTGTCAAAACATTAGAATTTCAAGGTCGGCGACCTTGATATTCGATAAATTCTGCCAATTTTATCTCGAACATCATTGATCGACCAATCAACTTATTTTTATGATTTTTGTCTTTTTCGTAGGTTTTACCGCAAAGACTAGATTGGGAAGGGCATGTACATAATCAAACATTTGAAGAACTAGTAAGTAAAGCAGTTCTTTGCAAGGAATTTTATTTGACGTATGTCGCACGTAATGAAATGGATTCATTATTTTATGGAATAATATTATGGCAAATTTTATTTTGCTTCGTCGTAAAATATTTGATAAATACCGATGTACGAAGTACCCCTAATAGGGTACTACCCCTTTACTGCCCCACTCCTCAACCCTCCCCCTTCTCTCTCCTTTCGTACTGCTGTTGCACAAGTATCTCCCACTACTCTACTTTCGACCAATGAGCATTAACTTCCGGCCATCTTGGATGAACTGATCAATGAATATATCTTATATTCAGGCCTTATTTATAGAAACTAGTGTTGTACATGACGGGTGGGCAGTTCGGATTGGTCGTGCTTACTTATTTGCCCTCTGATTGGTTACAAATAGGAACTACTTTAAATTACTTACATTTCAATTATTAGCGGGAATTGATATTATTTAATGAAACGTGATTTTATATCTTGTTATTAATATTTCTTGCACTTAAAAAAAATCAGATATTATTAAATTGGTTACTAGTTGAGGCAAACAATGAAAAAATATAAATTTAAATTTACAGGAAAACAAGTACTCACATATTGGACCAAATCATTTATTACAAATATGCGCCAGAATTGGTCCAGTATTAGAAAAGGAAGTACCACCATGTATACCAGGAGCAATATCACTTCTTGGTGTAGGAAGACAATCTTTGTTACGTACCCACGAAGGTAAGAATAAATATAAAAATTATATTAGTTACAAACTTTTAAATATATTTATGTGTGTATTTTAAATTTGTTATAGACATCCAACGTCAGATACATGGAATCATTTCTTATTCTGGCAGGATAGGTGGAAAACCTTTCGTGAAATCACCTTATAGTTTATCAGTGCCTAATATAGGTAAATTCAATGCTATATCTTAAAATTTGGATACATCAAGGTTTATAGTTCTATCTATTTTTGTATTTTTATAGTGTATGTGCTTCAAGGAAGGGAGAATTCAGGACCTCTGAGCAGGAGAGAAGCAATACCAACCAAATTCTATAATAAAATGCAGTTGTATAGACACACATTAGGACATTTATCTGCAGTGTATTGTGTTCTTTTTGATCGTACAGGAAAATATATAATAACTGGTGCAGATGACTTACTTGTTAAAGTGTGGAGTTCTATCGATGGACGATTATTAGCAACTTTTCGAGGAGCATCAGCCGAAATTATGGATATAGCTGTAAATTTTGACAATACTTTACTCGCTGCTGGGAGTTTAGATCGAATATTAAGAGTTTGGTGTTTCCAAACAATGTCTCCTGTAAGCAATTAATGGCATTTTCTTATATTTCATTGTTCAAACTTTATGTCAACATCATATTTCACTTTGAACCTTTTTAATTTCTTATTAGATTGCTGTTTTATCTGGGCATTCTGGTATGATTACATCTGTAAATTTTTGTCCTATATCTTGCAATGGTGTATATTATTTAGTTTCCACAAGTACAGATGGATCTGTTGCTTTTTGGTCTCATACTAGAAAGGCCAAAGAAAGAGCTGTTTTTCAGTAAGTTCAGATATAATTTGTTTATGTTATTTATTGATACCATTACAAAACACTGTGATAATTAAAATGCTGAATATATATTATTATCATTATTAAAATTGGTTACTATTAATTTTAGAGCAAATATGTAATGATATTTCAATACTGAATATTCTATATCTTTTATAGGCCAAAACCAATTCAATACCATGAAAAGATGCGACCTGGTCAGGCACAAATGATATGTGCTTCATTTAGTCCTGGTGGTGCATTTATGGCAGCTGGTTCAGCTGATCATCATGTTAGAGTATATGCAATGTTGGGAGATGAAGGTCCACGCAGAGTTTTAGAGGTTGAAGCAAATTCTGATACAGTTGATAGTATTCAGTGGGCACATAGTGGTTTAAAGTTCATTTCTGGTTCTAAAGATGGTACTGCAAATGTATGGCATTTTGAACAACAGCAATGGATGTACAAACGTTTATTGATGACTACAAAACTGCCTGGGTAAATTAGATATTAAATGTATTTACAATACAACCATTCAATATTTATTAATGTAATTTTAATAATTATATATTATTTTTTATTATGTTCAGAGAAACAGAATCGGAAGATGATTCTAATAAAAAAGCCAAGGTAACTATGGTCAGTTGGGATGTAAGTGATGAATGGGTTATTACAGCTGTAAATGATAGTTCACTCAAAGTATGGAACGCAAAATCAGGTGAACTTGTAAAAGTTTTGCGTGGACATAAAGATGAAGTGTTTGTGTTAGAATCTCACCCAATAGATCCCCGTGTCATATTAAGTGCTGGACATGATGGGCAACTTATAATTTGGGATGTTTTAAACACAGAACCAATAGCTTGTTTTCAAAATTTTATCGAAGGACAAGGTAACGGTGCTGTTTTTGACGCGAAGTGGTCTCCAGATGGAACAATGTTAGCAGCAACAGATTCCCACGGGCATCTTTTAATATATGGTTTCGGATCTGGTGTTGAAAAACTTAAGATAGTAAGTTCTATTATTATTTTTTTAACATAATTGAATTCAATGTATATATTTCTTACATTACATTTATATACTTTAATCTATTTTTTTTTATATAGGTACCTAAAGAATTATTTTTCCATACGGATTATAGACCATTAATACGAGATGCAAATAATTATGTTTTGGATGAACAAACACAGACTGCTCCTCACTTAATGCCTCCACCATTTTTAGTGGATGTTGATGGAAATCCTTATCCGCCAACATTACAAAGATTGGTTCCTGGAAGAGAAAACTGTAGAGGAGAACAATTAGTACCAAATATTGCAGTCGGTGCAGGAGGTACATATATTATTTCATTTCTAGTATTCTTCATTTCCTATTTTTATACGTATGTGTAATAGTACGTATAAAAATTGACATTATACTTAATAGGGATGCAAGAAGTTATAGAAGGACTTCCATCTCAAGAACCGCGATCTAATATTGACCAATTAATTGAAGCTCTTGCACAAAGACAAAATATTAACGTTGAGGGAGAAGAGGGAGTTGATAGAGACGAGAATTTAGCAGAACAACCAGTCCGTCACATGGCTAGTCCTCGGGGAAGCAGATCTGGTTTAAGAAGAGTCGGGGATGTTGAAGGTGTACGACAAAGTAGTGGTAATTGGCAAAGAGATAATACTACACCTTGGAACAAGCCGATCCTTGCTCGACCAATGAATCCAGCTGTTAGGGAAACACAATATCAAGCATTGTACGTGTTATATAATTTACAATATTACTAACCACTTCTACGACTATGATTGCTATTAATATAATTTTTATGAGTCGACTAACTACTTAAAAAACTTAATATAAAACATTTGTAGGGATGCAATGGCTGAAATGGAACTTGACAATTGGAGACGTGAAATGCGAAAAAGACCACAGCCAATATCAGATACTGCCAATACTGAAGGTAATATAAGTAGCCGAATAGCAAGTCGAAAACGTAATAGAACTGCCAGACATGGTTATAGAACACGCGCTACACGTGGCGACGAACAAGAGGATGATGAATTTGAGGTATTTTATTTAACTAAAAGTACTAATACGTAATACCTAATGAAACATATTTACATTTAATTATATTTACAGAATCCTGATAATGGAGGTACTACAGGAAGTTCAAGTAGTAGTAATAGTAATGATTCCACTGCTCACGAAGAAGACTTGTGTTCTGATAGTTCAACGTCAGATTCTAGCACAGAATATTCAGATTGGATTGCCGATCATGGTTTAAATTTGGAACCACCGAAACGAAGTAAACGTAAACCTGTTAAAAAACGATCTCTCACTCCGCCTAGTGACGCTGACAAAAGACGTAGTAGACGCCCCAAAAAGAAGGTAATTAAATGATCTTTAGACACGTAGTTTATTATTTTCACGACTGAAACCTTTTTCTTATTTGAAGGATATTCCTGCACCTAATGGTATTGATGATATCCCAGAAGTTTTTAGACCTTCGGAATGGCTTACTGAAATAATACCAAGAAAAGCTCCTTATTATCCGCAAATGGGCGATGAAATAGTCTACTTTCGGCAAGGGCATCAGTTTTATTTAGACGCTGTTAAAAATAAAAAAGTTTATGAACTTGGTCCACGATGTGAACCATGGAGTAAAGTTAATATAAGAGTAAGATTCGTATTTTTCAAATGATTTACGAATATTAAGATTTTAAAACGAATTATTTAAAAAACAAATTTACTTATTTTACAGGCCCAAGAATTTGTAAAAGTAGTAGGTATTAAGTACGAAATTCGTCCGCCACGACTATGCTGTTTAAAGTTGGCACTGATGGATGAAGATGGCAAATTAACCGGAGAAAATTTCACCATTAAATACCATGATATGGCTGATGTATTAGATTTTCTAGTTTTACGTCAAACATTTGATACAGCTTTAGCACGTAGTTGGTCCGAAGGAGATCGATTTCGTTGTATGATTGACGATGGATGGTGGATGGGCCAAATTCAATCGATGGAACCTTTAGATGAAGACTTTCCAGAATCTTTTTTTATGTGCTTCCGCGTGAGATGGGATAACGGTGAATATGAAAGAATGAGTCCGTGGGATCTGGAACCAATTGATGAAAATAGTATGTTTCGCATTTTTAGCAATTAATACACGTATACTACTTAATTCGCTCGACAAAATTTGTTTGAAAATATTGCGTATTTGAATTCGGATAAACATTCGCTAATACAAAGACAGACTTTTATTTTAATCAGTTATCAATAGGGATATGCGGGTATTTAAAAATTTTTAAATGATTACCCGCATATCTCTAATTATAAGTATCAAATACACAAAATATTATATAAAAAGCATTTACAAAAATTTATTGCAGGACTTCCCGCAGAACTTGGAGGTGCAGTTCCCGTACTTCCAGAAGAAATACAAACGATATTGTATCAACCTCATGCGGAAGAATGGCCAATGGGAGACAGAGAAGCAACATGTCGTAGAATCATACGTGGATTGGATCAAGTGATGAGTCTTGCAATCGCGGAACCTTTTGTGGCACCTGTTGATCTCAACATATATCCTACATATGCATTCGTTGTAGAATATCCTATTGATATATCAACTATAAAAGCTCGTTTTGAAAATCACTTTTATCGAAGAATAACATCCGCACAGTTTGATGTTCGATACTTAGCAACGAATGCAGAACAATTTAACGAGCCACACAGTCAAATAGTAAGGCGTGCAAGAATAGTTACTGACTTATGTCTACGTATCATAAAGTAAGATTTATTTTACCTGCATATAAACACTTCGTATTATTTATATTTTAGTTATTTATTTCATTTCAATTTATACAGAGAAACTACAGAATTGGATGTACCAGCTCTTTATCATCAGTTAGTTGATACATATCATTCTTCAGAATCAGAGATTGATATGGAAGATGCGAAGGATAAGCCTTCTACTAGTACACAAAAAGCAAGTTCAAGTAGAAATTCACGCCCGCCAGAAGTATTAGATGATTGGAAAATAGCATGTCGACAATTGCTAGAAACTTTATGGCAATGTGAAGATTCTATTCCTTTCAGGTAAAATGAGTTACTACTAGTCTATTATAAAAAATTCTTTTAAACGATATAACATTTTAATCTTTCCATACTACTACCACAAAACTTGAAGTTGCACTTTAAATTTAATCTTTATAAAATTTTTTTATTATGATCCTTTAGAGAACCAGTTGACAGATTAGAACATCCAGATTATCATCAGATCATAGACACACCAATGGATTTGCGTACAGTAAAAGAGGATTTATTAGGGGGAAATTACGAGACTCCCTTAGAATTTGCCAAAGATATGAAACTAATATTTACAAACAGTCGGAATTATAACACTAATAAACGATCGAGGGTAAGTTGTATTATAAGAATGTAACAAATAACATGTCAAAATGTTTTGACGCCATTTACTTTAATATAATATAATATTTTTCTAGATATATTCAATGACAATAAGATTATCAGCGATGTTTGAAGAACATATGCGAAAAATTGTTTCAAATTGGAAATCTGCCAGAAGACGCAATAATAACAAAGCAAATGCGAAGGGAAAAGGTAAAAAGGGCCCAGTTCGATTAACGAATGGCACTGGTACGTTTCAATCTTATATACATATAAAATACTTAATGAAATAAATTATGATTACAAATGTCTACGTATTTTGAAATTCAGATTTCCAAATATTGTTATTATTATTATGTAAAATGTTCTATAGAATTAACTTATATAAAACTAAATATGCAGTTTCATCAGAAAAAAATTAAATGCAAATGTATTCTTTTCTATATCCAACTGCATGTATTTTTATAGGGCCTTCGAAATCAAAGTCTGCTCGGTCAGATGATGATGAAATGAATAGCGAGGATGACGATGAAGATTTAGATGAAGTAGAAAAGAATAATCATAATGTGTTTGCACCAGGTATGTACTTCATTCTTATTAAGAATATAAGTCTCAATAAACAAACACACGTTTCATTTTTATAGTGTAGATTTTAATTAATATTTACACATAATTACAAAAAAAGTCACTTTTAAGGATAATGTTTTATATCTGTATATACTAATACACAATAAAATTAATGATGAATTGGTTTGTTCAATAGGGCCATCACGTTTGACAAATGGTCATACTAAACGTTCTGGCACTGCATCACGGCCAACGCTAAAACTTCGAATTGCTAGGGGTGCTGTATCGAAAAAACTAAAAGAAAGTGAAAGTGAAGCTAGTGATTCAGAAGCTTCAGTAGAAAATGAAAGTAGTGGTAGTGTACCTATAAGAAGGACACGAGCAAGGAAAACAGTACATAGTGCTAGTGCTGATAGTAGTGATTCTGGGGAGGTATATACGCCCAGTCGTCGTGGTAAGCAAACTCGAAAAAATCGTGCGAAGAATAGTAAAACTAGTAAACAAGTAAAAGCAAAGCCAAAATTAAAAGTTTATGAAGAAAATAACAGTGATTTGGTAACTGACGACGATGATGATGTGTTCACTACAAACGAGTTTTCAGACGAAGAAAGTGAAGAAGTAGTTATTAATAGAAGTAGAACCAGATCGCGAAAATTAGCATCCACATCTGAACACGATGATAACTTCAAAAGCATAACAAAAGGTGGAAGAAACAATATTGAAAGTCAAAGTGAAGAAGAGGAAGAAGAAGATGAGGATGAAGATGAAGAAGAACAGTGTCAAAATGAAGCTAATAACCAAGATTCAGAGAGCGAAGAGTCAGATAAAGTTTATAGATCATCAAAATCTCAAAGAAGAGTTCGTAGGTCGAGGGAACGGCAAAATCAAGAAACTGTACAAAATTCAAGAAGAAGTGGCAAACGTCCTCGCTATAATGAAGAAAGTGATGAAAGCAATACGATGCCAGTTAGGAACCGACGTAAAATTAAACGTCGGTATTACGCGGAAGAAAGTGACGATAGTCCAGAGCCTGAAAATGCAGCAGCAGGCATTAGTATAAGTAGTAGGGGACGTGTACGTAGAATGACAGAACGTGCACGGGCTTTTCGAGCTCTTTTAGAATCACCCTAACAACATCTTTCACGCTAGTAATAAAAATGTAAATTATTCATTTGTCAAATAATTCTTACAAACATTTATTTAAGAATACTGTAAAAACTAAAAACGTTATTTGATAATGTTTGTTCTTTAAAACACGCGACTGTATCCATATTTATAGCATTACACTAAATTTGTGTAAGCCCCAGGATATTATGCCGGAAAAATTTACACTAAGATCATACATAAATAGACATACGTATAAACACTTGAAATTGTCATAGCAATTCATGGTAAATACTGCTATAAAGTACTTCCATTATTACAAAGCACATCAATGATATTATTTTCTTACATTTAAATACATGATCAGTTAACCGTGTATAAGAAACATTTAATAGTAAGCGAGAATAGTTGATAATTTTACGATATTCTTTGGTTCTATGGGTATACTTTTTATATGGTTTTGCAGATTTTACCGTGTCAGTTATTTTCATATGAAATATTCATAACTTGTATACCATTCCCGATATTCAAATTGTAATTACAATTAAATTGTTACATGATTATTTTTGCAAGATATTCTGAACTGTTATTAATGTATACTATTTACTAATACAGATGAAAAAATATTTACAAATTCTGAATTTCTATACAATAACAGTAGTGAAAACGAAATAATATATGATAGTGTTTGTATTACATTGTTAGAAATATGTTATTGTACCTGGAATTACATAAAAGAAATGCCCATTTTATTCAGGGAATATAACGTTAAGCTTAGCTAAAATTTCAACTCCTGCTTATTTAAACAAAGTTAATTGACAAGTGAAAAGCGACTTTCATGCAAACATCTTAAAAAGTAAGAAAAAAGGTATTGTCTGTTCAAGTATACAATTAATACAATTGATCGTCATCAACGCTTATATTTGCATTTGATGAAACTATGCAGTTAAAAATACAATGTAAATCTTTTTAATAATAATGACATTTATTTCATGAATTTAATAATTTTACATTCTTCCAATGCGAAAATATTTTGTTTATCTTAATAAAAATAGCATTGGTTTCAAATCCATTGAATTGCATAAAAACGTGAAATAATAACATTTTTATTACGATGTATTTTTAATATTCACTAATTAAATCAAGTGTTTGTACATTAAAAAGAAAATTGTACTTATTTTTCATATTTTGTAAATTATGTTACATGAGGCAGTGCCTTTATAAACATGATTATTTATTTAAAGAATATGGGTAAAACTTCTTTTCTATCCATTTCTTGAAAGAGTACTTGAAAATTGCATCAAATGGTATTCATATTCTCTTAATTAAATTGCTTCAATAACGGCACTGTTTTCGCTTTTTACAATTATACTTAAAATATAATGTTATCTGTAAATATAAATGCAATTTAAAGTGATTACAATTTTTTTTAAACAACATGTAAAAAAAACGTGCGCTTTATATGATCTGTAGTATGAAGTAGTAAGTTTTTACATGTAATTTATATGTCCATTAGAGGATTAAGAACCAATGCTCGTGCGACTTTAGGAATTTTTCATACATAGAAATAGACAATTTTTTAGATTTATATAGCATAAAAATTAATTCACTTACTGTACAATAGATTACAAGTTTTTCAAGACAGTTATGCAACCAACAAACTAACATAGTATAAGAATATGTGCACAAATATTGGAAGTCTTGACTGTCTCGAGTCATTGTGATACTAGCTTAAGAATATTAAATATATTAATGATATAAATATTAATAACTAGGAGTATAACGAATATTTTTTTAATAATGCCTCAAAACATAGAGTCATATCATGTGGATTCAAGAAGTCAAATATTTGATTATACTAATTTAATACAAATATTAACATTCATCATTTAATTAAATATATTACCATTAACATATTTCATATTTTAATCTTCAGAATTAATATAATTTTGTGTATATAAACATTGTTAAGTAACAAAACTTAATTAACATAATAGTTTCGATTTATGTAAAATTTTAAACTTTAGTTGTGAAACCAATGTGCTTTGTTGCATACTTAGTTTATCAAAACCCACCGTCACCAATAAAAAAAAAATATTAAATTGTTTCATATTTGCTATTCATTTATTTTAAAAAACCTATAACACTCTTTTAATTAAGCACTTTCATTTCATGCATTAATTTATATGTAATTAAAATCAGAAATAAGTTGATTTCGTAAAATTTTTTAATTTTCATATTTTGGGATTTTATGAATTCGGAATTTAAAAATTTTTGTATATTGAAACTTTGGACCGTTCGGAATGAAACGTTAGAATTCTAAGCTTGCAATTTTGAAACAATGGGGTTTTACAATTTTTAAATTTTAGTACTTTAAAGTTTGATAATTTAGAAAATTATTATCATATAGAAAATGGGCCTCAATTCATGAAAATTTGGGAATAGGGGTGCTTCGGTCTAGAGAGAATGCAATCCTAGAAAGATTTTAGGGAGAATGTAGGAAAGGTTAGGGACATCTTTACATTTTTTGCTAATCGGACAAATTTAACGAGTTTACGGATATATTAAATGCATATTCGTGTATCATGCTATCGCAGGTGTAGTTGTCTATCAAAAAACAATAACAGTATTATAAAAATAATTCAATAACAATTTATATAATTTCAGTAACAAAAAAGGGAAATAATGTTGGATGTACTGGTAACCATAATAAAACACCTTCCGGTTAGAGGTCGCCCTCTTCTCAACGTTCATGGGTCCTTTTCCGGTAGGGTGACAAGATGACGGGCTTCAGTAATAAGGTGTGTATTATAAGTTTTATATTTGTAAGTTCTAAAAAGTAGTTTATAGTATGAAATGTATTTGTATAATATAATTAAAAGATTGATAGATTTTATTTATATATATTTGATACAAGTTTGAAAAACATGTGTATATTACATTCGATATGCGGTTTTGTATGTTCTTATACACGTGTTTGCATGCAACCGTATTCCTTATTTTTCTTGCTATTCTATTGTTTTTTAATGTTATGATAATATTTTAAAATGATATTTATAAAGAATCATTGATTTTAGTCGTAATTAATTTGTAGAATTGACGCGTATTATCTGTTATTAATGGTATTGCAAAATACAAAACTTTATGTTTCAAAATTCTTTTTGAATTAAAACACCTATATAATATAATTATGTATTTTCAGCCAATATTAATCGATGGCCGTGGCCATCTACTTGGTCGTTTGGCAGCAATTATTGCTAAAACGATTTTACAAGGCAATAAAGTAATTGTTGTTCGCAGTGAACAACTCAATATCTCTGGTAATTTCTTCAGGTCTGTGGACACGGGTATATTAGTTTTAATAGCCTAATTATATTATTGATAAAGCACTGTTTGGTTTTAATTATTGCATTTGTTTTACATGTAACTTTATTTTAGGAATAAGTTGAAATTTATGTCATTCTTACGCAAAAGATGTAATGTAAATCCAGCTCGTGGACCATTCCATTTTCGTGCCCCTAGCAAAATACTTTGGAAAACAGTTCGTGGTATGTTTTGATATTAATTAACCTTTTAATTAAGGGTGTGTTATAACCTTCTATAATACTTTAACACAAATCAGACACTGTAACATGTTTATATATGTCACAGGAATGAATAATTATTTATGTTATTTCAATTTATATCAATGATTATATAAATCTTACCTACATTATTTGATGATTCAATGAAACAAATGTTTAAAATGAGATAATTTATTACAAAAATATAAGTTTGCTCTACAAGTATTAAACCAATTAAGAAAAAGTTTGATTTATAGGAATGATTCCACACAAAACACAAAGAGGCAAGGATGCTCTTAGGAGGTTAAAGATTTATGAAGGTTGTCCGCCACCATATGATCGCAGAAAACGTGTTGTTGTACCAGGAGCTATGAGAGTTATGTGTCTTAAACCTGGTAGAAAGGTAAGAAAATATATATTTAAAACATCTCCACATGAGTTAGTTAGTTTTACACAATGATGGTATGGTAATTTGCGCCTGAATATAATATACTTTATATTTTGTGATGCTACATTTAACTGAGTAAACATAATAAAAATTTTACATTAATTAAAAAAAAAGAATGACATAAAATTAACATTATTTTTTGTGTCTAGTATTGTCATGTAGGTAGATTGTCCCATGAAGTTGGGTGGAAATACAAGGCTGTGGTACACACATTGGAAAATAAGAGACGTGTCAGATCAATTCTTGAGGTTCAGAAGAGAGATAAACTCAAGGTATGTAACAAAAATTAAAAATATTAACATTATAATTATATAGGTAAAATTATATTATATATTCTTTTTCATTTGTTCCAGAAACTTACCAAGCAAGCTGGGCAAACAGTTACCAAAGCCACAGCACCATACACAGCAATTATTAATGATTTTGGATACAATTAAAATAAAAATTGTAAAACTAATAAAATTCTTTAAACCTTTTATATGAGTCATTATATTTTTAATTGTATAGTTCATCCATTTTATCCGCATGTAAAGTCCTTACAATAATTTTATATCTTTGTCATGTTTTGTAGAATTATACTGATGTTTCTACCTCCTTAGTAATTTCATGTAAAAGAAAGGTATGATACTTTTAGAGCATCTTTTTTGAAAAAATATCTTGAAGTATTATGATTTTATTTATAAACATATTTACAGGACATACAAACTTATATAAATATATATATCATAAAATAACTAATTTTCTATACTATCTACTTTAAAAACAACTGTCCCTCTTGTATCATTATCTTCATCATCATGTACCTCATGTTCTTCCTCATCTTCGGAAGAACTAGACTCTTTTTCCGTTTGTTGGCGGTAAGTACCTACATTTCCAGGTAAAGATCCAACAGTATATAAACCAAGTTGTTCAGCTAATCTCTCTGCTGCGTGTTTTGTTTGAATTTCCTAAGAAATGATATGAATGTTAATTTTAAATATATTTTATGTAAAAACATTTAAAGTACAAGATTATATTACTTGAAGTTTTTCACTCTGTTCCTTTTGTAGTTTGAGAGATTCCTTTAAATCTATAATTTTTGCTGCATCGTGAACTATCAGAGGGGGTGTAGCTGCAGTTACCTCCCAGTTCTTATTTTGTTTTCTTTGTTTCTCTTTTACTGGATCGTGCACATCAGACTTAGTTGTTTTATATGGTTTAAATGGTTCCCTCGTTTTATTTTTATCTTCTGGATGTTTTTCTATTTTATTGACAATATACGAGATATGATCAGCAGGATTTGTGAATTCTGTTTTAAAAGATTCTATTTCTGCCAAATCTTCTGGTTTAATTAAGCTTTCTTCAGGTGGTAAATGTATAATTTTCTTTTTATGAACACCAGATCCTGTAGGCTAACATAAAGAAGTTGATAAATATTAAAATAACATACATGAAATAAGTTAATTATAATTATAAATTAATTTATGAGCATGAAGAACTAACTTGTGCTAAGATTTTCAATGGATCATCTTCATCGTCACTATCAAGTTCAGTCACTTTTATTGTACCTTTTGATTCATTATATTTGCCTGTCCATTCTAGCTCATTCATAGCAATTTTTCCTTCAGATGCTATATTTAGCCTTGATAAAAGATGAACAGCATTTTCAACTTCATTTCTATGTTCTAATTCTTTCAACAGCCTATCACGGAAAGTTTGAATCTTTTTTCCCTTGTCTGGAAGCTTTGATACAAATACTCTAAAAAAATACGAATATAAATAATTTACTTAACTGTTCAAGATATACTTTTAGACCTTACCTACTTATTATTGAGAATTTTATTTTGTCTTTCTAATAGTTCTTCTAATTCAAATCTTTGAATCTTTCCTAAATCATCAATGTATCCTTGATTTTGTTGTTTAGGAGGAGGTGGTAAATCACCTGGTATTTTATGAACTATTTTTTTGGGATACATTGCTTACTGTCTTTTTGTATGTAAACATTACATTTAGAATATTTTGAGAAAGATCTATAAAATGAATGAACATAGTATAAATTATTAAATATGATATCGAATGTGATATCATTGAAAAATAAAAAGTATTTAACTACACAAAGATTAAAAACATGCTTAAAACATTTATTAACCTTCTTGGTACTGCTAATTTGGTAGTCAACAAAATATTTATACCAGTATTATGTTTTTGATACACTTTATAAAGATCAATCTCGTATATTTCAATCGAAGTAATAATTATTATTTTCCCTCCATAACATTCATATAAGTCAAAGAGTTATGCCAAATTTTACTAAACAGAAGGTTGCAATAATCAAAACAATGCACATACGTGCGATATATATGCTATATTTTGTTCAACGAAAGATCATATTCATATGCAATGACTTTTAGGTTGTTCTGCACATGTCAACACTGATTGGTTTGAACATGAAACGTAATGCACATGCGTATTTATAATGTTTTTGATACTGAGCGTTTATACTCAGTGATTCAAATTTTCAAATTCTCAAATCTATTCATTTTTATATTTCTAGAACAAGTTACAAATTTACAAACAAGTTACAAAAAGTTACAAATTCCCAACTTCCTAAATGTATAAATTTCTAAAGTCTTAATCTCAAAACTTTTTAATTTGGAGGACTTGGTTTGTCTTTAACTTGTTTTATGTTTTATCCACTACGTATATGACCTGCAAAATAAAAAATGTACAATAGGAGAACAATATCACCTGGTAGGGAACCTGCTGAAGTAAGCCGTAATGCGCTAATCGTATATGATCTCTTGTTGAACGGACGTTGAACAGACTATAAATTAAATATGAGATATCGAAAGTTTCGAGACTATCGATGTCGTAGGACATGTTAAATGAAGATTTCAATTCCAACCTCAATGGAAGTTATCTGAAGAATTGAAATAAAATGTTGAATTCATTATATTATGTTGAAGTTTTATCTGTTCGTGATAAATTAAGTCATTGAACACAATTTAATTCGAAAAGAATGTTGTTCTGTTGAGTGTTTTGTTTTAAGATAAACGAAGAAGTAATTTTTGTTGAAAGTAACAAAAGTGACGTAAAGTTGTAATGATTGAAAGCAGGTTCGCGAAGCAACTGCCGATCTTTAGAAATGACTTGCAATGGGGGGTCGTCTTTGGATGGTGAACGTAAAACAAATATCTTTATGGATATTAAACCAATTATTACATGTATGTTCGTTAATTACAATATTAATTCCTTTAACCTCTTTTCTAGAGATGACATTCTTGCTAAGCACTGTTATTTACTGTTCCAATACACTGTCAGTTTTTATGACATTCCTTCCTTCTTTACAATTCAGTTAAATCTATTCATGATAGGAAATAGTTTATTAGAGATTGTTCTATGTATAATAGTAATTTTTGTTAATATTAGAATTCTTTTAGTAACTGACATTTATTTTTAAACATATGTTATTTTAAATAGGTTAATATTTCCTTCCCATTTAATACTATTTTTACTTGAAATAAATTATATAAATTTAACCTTATTTGTTACAATGTAATTTCATACATGTTTTTTTATACAAAATTATTAATGTTATATGTTAATTATGAATTTGTAATGTTATATTAATATTGTTATATAAATGTAATATAATATCAATTATAAGCATCTTATTGTCCCAATTTTATGTATAATCTGTGTATTTGTCTAGTATATAAATACTACTATATGATATAGTCTGTACAGTTTATATTGCTTTACTTTAATATATTAATTTCTTTAATATAGATGCAGGCGATGATAAATTATTTTCTACTTTGGAAGGCAGTTTGCTTCAAGCCATACCTGCAGATATGGTGGAATGGCGTAGGTCATTTAGTAGACCAGTTAAACAAGTCAAATTGGGGGCAACTTTCGTGCCATTTTCCAAAGATATTCTTCCAACTGAAAAGAGTGTACATCTAATAAAACAACCAATATTTCATATATATTGGACTGAATGTTCTGTGAGTACATTAATAATGTAGGTATTAGAATGTTAGGTACTATATTATGGGTATTAGTATGTGAGATTAGCTTTGTGTTATAAACATCTTATAAATTAAATCTAATTCACTTTATTTTTAATACATAATTTAATAATGTGAAAGACAAGACTTGGGAATAACACTCTTATCATTTAATTACAAAGTAAATAAGTCTTGTGTTTTTCTGATCATGAATATTGAGATTACAGGATGTAGATACTTATAAAACAAGTATCAGAGAAGACATAGACAATTGGCTGAAAACCTTATCACAGTATCATATTCAGGATTGGATGATTGTTTTAGTAGAAACATATGACATAAAGAAAACTAATAAATTATTACCTAGAACAACAGTTTTGGATAAAATTCGCAGTGATTTTGCTTCTAAGAATGGCGATAGGTGAAGTAATAATTGATCAACAAGCATCTACCATATACTTATTTATAAATTAAATTATGTTATATGTTGTGTATTTGCATATTAAACAGATGTTTTGCTGTAATAAATCCTATAAAATCAGAAATGCGTTCAGCTGAGTCATGGAGGGGTTTAGTGAATCGTTTACGCTATTTAATGTTAGTAGCATATGATAAAACATTGTCTCGTTTTGAAGATGTTGTTAGAGAACAAAGAGAAAGTAGGAATCATCCAAGTTGGAATTTCTGTCACTATTTTTTACTACAGGTAGATTGAAACATCTCCTTTTTAATTGCATTATTTTATAATTCTATTGCCTTTAAAAAATTATATATCTTATCTCAACTTTTTAGGAAGAACTTGCATTTGTTTTACAAATGTTAGGATTATATGATGAAGCTTTAGTGCAATATGATGAGTTAGATGCTCTCTTTACACAGTTTGTGCTTAATTCCAATGTAGGAGGTATATGGATTGTGTATTTTAGATTATACATCTTTTCATTTTAATTATGAAAATTAATCAAAGAAAATTTTTGTAGATATTCCAGTATGGTTAAATTTATTTCAAGCTCCATTAAATAATTGGGAAGGTGTCAATTTAAGCAATGGTACAAATCATCATCTAAGATTTCTTTTGGCGGAATGTAAGGCATCATTATTAGATCTTAGAAGTTATTTATTTAGTAGACAATGTGCCATGTTACTAGCTCTTAACAGACCATGGGAGGTTTGTATATATTAAGATGGTTTTTTATGTATAAATTATAGCCATATAATTAATACAAATGTACATATCAATTTTAATATAGGTTGCACAAAGATGCTTATCATTTGTTCATAATACAATAAGTGAGTTACGTATCTTAGAAATTCAAAGACCTGAAGGATCCATTGAGTGTTGGTCTTTCCTTTGTGCACTAGAGGTATTACAAGCTTGTCAATTATCATCATACAATATTGATAACAATCAGCAGCTGGACCTTTGCTCCTTGCATACAGCTAGTCTATGGGCTCTTGCTAGAGACAAAGTAAGTCACTAAATTAATTTCCTCTTCTTTTTGAAGACTTTTTTCCAATACACAAATAAATAAATATTGAAAGATATAGTATTAATAATTAATTATTGGCATAATTATTTTAGCTAGGAAATTTAGGAAGATTATGTGGTTTAATGCCTGGAAGTGAACCTACTAGTGAACAATTACATACAGTTGTTTATCTTATAGCTGGTATGGGGGATTCTGAATCACAGACAGAGGGAAAATTAACTCCTACTGATAAGTTAAAGGAAGCACTTTCATCGAAAGAAGCGTTTAAAAAACAGTATCTCGAACATGCGGAATTAGCTATGGGTACTTACAAGCATGTAGGCCGAATTCGATCAGCCAGATTAATAGGAAAAGAACTAGCGCAATTTTATAGTGAACTGGGAGAGAATCAGAAAGCTGTTGCATTTTTATCTGATGCTTTGAAAACTTATACCGATGAAGGATGGAACCATTTAGCAGCACAAACTCAATTGGAGTTAGCTCAGTGTTATAAAAGAATGGATGACGTAGAAAAATATACAAAAGTTTGTGCTGCTATTGCTAGTTTGGATGTGTTACATATTACTGTTCGTAATACATATTTTGAAGAAATGTTTGGATACATGAAAATGATCTCATTACCCCAACCATTGCTCGTAGAACTTAGATGTGCTTTTATAATACTCAGTATGGAAGTTAAAGTAATGGATAAAGTAGTGCAGGATTGCGTGGTTCATATTGAGATCAATGTACAAAGTTTATTTCCTAGAGAAGTAAAATGTACTAAAGCGTCTATATCTGTTGAAGAAATACAAAAGCCTCAG
The DNA here is from genome assembly GCA_945859555.1 of Megachile ligniseca. Lineage (NCBI taxonomy): Eukaryota > Metazoa > Arthropoda > Insecta > Hymenoptera > Megachilidae > Megachile > Megachile ligniseca. The sequence continues at coordinate 2,622,252 of OX243785.1, forward strand.
TTATCTAACAAGAAAAAAGGTTCAAAAGCACCAGTTGAACCTTCAATATCACTGTACGTATAATTTGATATTAATAAAACCATAAAGAAAACAACTTGCAATTTCTTGTAGATATTTCAAGTATAGTACTAGTTGTATTGTATAAATTCCAATATTTTTGGATAATTAAGAAATCATTATTTTCAGATTATCGAAATGTACTCTAGAAGATATGAAACCATTTGATCCGAGTTTGCTTCAGTTACAAGTATATTCATATTTAGATTACAAAGAAGATAAGAGTCTTGGATCTGCCAGTGTTGTACACAGAAATACTAAACCTGCTGTTAAGCGTTCTGACAGCACAAAACATAGGAAACCATCTGTAAATGCTAAAGGTGATTTTAGTAAAGCCTTACACTGTGATGAATTTATAATGAAACCAGGTGTGAATACCTTCACATTAGTGAGACATGTTGATCAGCCCGGGTTTTACAAAGTTGGTCAGTTATCCTTAGTTATCGAAGAAAAATTAGAATTTCTATCGCCTATTTTAAATCCTCGACTATGTTACGAGGTAGCTAAGACTCAACCAACAGTATCTTTAAAATGTGGTAGAGATTTACTGGCTGGCCTTATTCAAGACATAGAGTTAGTTATTATGAGTGGAAGTATAAAGATAGCGAAAGAAATGAAACTTAAATTACGTACATCTAGAGGGTTAACAATACAGGTTGATAATTCAAAAGAAACAATGTCTAAAGAATTAGAAGTACCACTGCCAGTTTGTGAACCATTTCAAACAATACGGCTCAAGTTTAAAGCTTTAGCTGAACTACCACCAAAGAAAGATACTTTATCAATGGAGCATAAGGTACTTTTTTTACATATAAATATAGTTAATAATATTTCAATAAAATTTAATTTACTGCAATTGTATTGTATACATATTTCTTAAATATTTATGATCATTATTATACTCTTTTAGTTAAATATACAGTGTCCCTGGGGTTCAGAAGAAAGTATACCTTTGCATTTTGGCCCACCACTTATGTCAAATATGAAACTTCACACAGCAAAACAAAGAAAATTTCTTCAAATAATTGTAACAGGATTAACAAATCAACTTCTACAACTTATTGAACCGGAATTAACAACAATAACATCGATAGATGTCAACTTTAAAAGTTTAAATCCGATTGCGGGTCAGAGATTAGTAATAGGTAATGGAATAAACGTATCATTTATGTGGGAACTTGAAATTGGTAAAGATGAAAAGTCTTTAATACCAATAAAGACTGATTTTCGTGTGAAATATATACCAGTCAATGATACTGAAGAATTGAACGATCTGCACACTAAAGATGATCCTCTGCAATTACATCATTTACAAAGAATGGAAAAAGCATCCAGTCTGTATAGATGCAACTTCGATATCATAGATTATGTGGTAAGATTGTAAATTTTTTGTTTGTTTTTGATAGTTAATAAATGAGTGAAATAAATATGTTACAGTTAATTGAGTAATAATTGAATTCTAATTAAATGTAAAATAACAATGATTTTATAAACGTATTCTTAAAATATATTTTAATGATATTTCAGAAAGATGAATTTCTAGTTATAATATCATTTTCCAGACCTTGTTTACAGTATCATCAAAAGTTGAGGCAGCTGGAAATGGGGGTGAATTTTGTCGTGCTGGTAGCATGTGCCATCTATATCTCACAGTAACACGTATGTTACCCACTCCTAATCCAAATCCTACACCTCAGTTAATGTACGAGGTTCTGGCTGATCAAGCTATGTGGGCTGTATGTGGTCGTACTGCTGGCATTGTGTCTTTAGAAGTTTTAGAAAAACAAAGTGTCACATTGGACGTGATGCCATTAACCAGTGGTTACTTACCTTTGCCTGTTGTTAGATTGTCTCGATATATTCCAGCTCCTGAAACAAAGAATGGTAAGTTTTTTAACGCTACACATTTTAAACATTGAATTTATTATGTAGTTTGTTTTTCTTCTAAGTGTTACATATATGTATTTGTAATGATAACAGAAATTTATGCTTTTTATGTCTTCATACTTGTAACATTTGTTAATTTTTTAAAGATATGATTCGTAAAAACGAAATAAGTTCTAGTTCAAGACTAGAACCGTTCAGTCCTGGCCAAGTTTATAATGCTAGTAAAGCACAGCAAGTTCATGTTCTACCAGCAGCACCTTCAGAAGCAAATTGAACATAAAGTCATTGATATTAAAACCACATGATATGTCTGTGGCATTATAAAATGCAAACTGCATATACCTTAATCAAGATCATTTTTTATATTGTTTGATATATTTCTATGACATTGAATAATATTATCATTTATTATTAGTTTCTCAATCATTGCTATATTAATTCGTTTATTTTTTCATAGTTTTAATTGAAGTTTGAATTTTGGACAAGTAAAATTTATATGTACATTGTTTAATGTTATATGTTTATATATTAGTTCAAAAATCAAATTTCAAATTTTGTCATTATTTACTTCTATAAATAGCAGTATGTAATTGTTAATTTAAGTTCTGCCATTAGAGGTGAAGTAAAAATGTGACAATATGAGGTGTAAGTAAAACTGTAAGGTTTCATACTTGAAAAATATTGCTATAACATAATGTTTTCACTTGTGCAGTAACGTGATTTATATTTTCATGTAATTATTATATAATATTCACGTTGTACAGGCTGCATATAAAATCTGACCAACGTACATTTTTCTTCGGTTTACTTTCAAAATAAGTTGTAAAAATGATTTCATTTTGTTTTAAATTATGTACTTATAATTTCTACGTTATGTACATACGTATAATAATATATATGATATCAATTGTTTCCTATTTTCCAAATATTTAATTCTCGTATAATCCACGATGTGTTAAGTTTATGATGAACTGTTCGTGATAGTTTCAATTAATTTTAACAGATTGTGTCATTTTAATGCTACAGTGATCGAATGTTCAATTCCGCTTGTTAGATACAATGCTGTAAAATTTGTACAAATATTTATTAAGAATATACTCATAACATCGAATAAGAATTAAAACTTGTATAGTATGTATGTAAACATTGAGAAAATGGTAACTAACATCTATCACAAGGATAAAATTGTATCCTGTATTAAATATTTATCAGAAAATGTAAGTACGTTTAAAAAGAACAAGATAAACATTATTTACGTTACTTTTATTTCGTAGTTTTTATTATTCAAAGTATAAGTACTGCAAAAAGTATGTTTATATTGCCATGTTAATTAGTAAACTAATTTGTATGTTTTAAGATAAATACTGTAATACTCAATGCTTGATATTTCTGTATTAAGAAAATAACATTCGTGTAATATGAAATATTTACAATAGCGAAATAGTTTTCTCCATATAATTTATTATTTAACAAATAAGTAATTATTACTTATATATTTTTCAAATTATTTCTAGTTAGAAGAATATTTAAATGTATGTAAACATCAAGTAAAAGCTGCAAATACATGTACATGTTTGCATATATATATATGTAAATATAATTAAGTATATTAAATACTGTATATTGTTACTATATTAAGTTTGATACAGTATAACGTATTTGATAGAAAAGACATTGAAAATGTCATATTTGAAACTGATGTACATGTATATTAAACAAAAGTGTTGTCAAATGCTAGTAAACCTTTTTTTCGATAATTTTATTTTATATATCAATTTAACAGATTTTTATTTTATTAGTAGTATAAGAAATTTATAAAATTTTAAGATACATCTAACATAATGTTAAAATTAAAAATCTGAAATTTGTTTTATGTAATTCCATTATAATAATCTTCTGACAAAATTGTATAATATTTAAAGTGGTTAGATATTGTATAATACATTGAAATATAAGTTTTATTTTTTATATGTACATGTTAAAATAAACTGAATTCTGAATAAAAGAGAATTTAATTCATTTAGTTTTTATAAATATTTATTACATGTCAAATGTAAATTAGGTTTAAGTACAGCTTTAAAGAATGTGTATCAAAATGTAAATGTAGCAAGTTATTAAGAAACATGTATAGATTATCAAGAGAGGAAGTTGTAGGCGTAAAAAACTTGCATATCTCAAGTGATGAGAAGCGGAGAAAATAAAAAGATGTACACACACACATTTATGTATATTATAATGATATATTTAATTTCATTTTTGTACAAAATAGAAACAGTTGCTCATAAATACAAAAGAATATTAGTAAGTAGGTAATGGTTGTTGAGTAAGCAGCAAACCAAATCGTCTTTTTAGCGTTATCCTTTCTCTTGAATATTTATCTTCTGGAGAAAATCGAGCTGAAATTATGTTTAACTTTAATTAACTTCATCTTTTATTGAAATAAAATATTAATTACCTGGATGTGCTGATAATGTAGGTTTCCCATTTGGATCGATTTTCTGTAAAATAATATATTCGTTATAAAAATATGAATAAGAAAAGAGAATAACAAATATTAATGAGAACATTTTTATTATTATACTTGATACATAAACATGCATCATAATGTATGAAATCATAAACTATTAAACCTTATATTATATCAAATATAATAAAATATATCTTCTGTTCATTACCTTCAAAGTATATACTCGATCTCCATTTTCGTTTAAATAATACATCAAATACATTTTTACGTTTTTACTTTGACCAGTATTTCTTTAGAAACTTTAACGCAGGTTATGTTTTATGGATATCTTTCACCGCGTGGATAGTCTGATCTTAGCGCATGCGCAGTTTTCATTATACCTTGATCGACTACGCAAATCGATTTCATAAAGCTTCAAATTTTAAAAACTAATCAAATAGGTCAATTATCAAAGCAGACAATGTATTTCGATTCATGAGAAATACGAAACAAAATAGTAAAAAAGGTCATCGCATAAATCATATGCTTGCATAAAGCATATAGTTTAGTAATTAAATACATGCGATGTTTAACAATTAAATTTTACTAAAGGTAACATAAATTTTAGGTTTAATTTTCTTCTCATAACGTAATTATTAGCTTATATTAATAATTTTGTTTCAATAAGACATGGTACTGTTATAATGTTCTACAGATATAAATACTATGTTTAATCTTCACCATGATCATAACATACACACTAAAAAGATTGGTAGCGCAATGAATGGTGATGTTCAATTAACAATACAGAAGAATTTCAGAGTGGATGATGCTTGTGTCAGAGAGTGTTTCGTTGACGAAAGTTCTGATTGTCCACGTATACGAGCGATAGACCCGTGGGTGTACAACTTCTGGCAATTCTTCTTAGCAAAGTCGACGCTCAAACACGCATGGTCAATGTAACGAACCGTCACATAGTCACAATACAGAGTGTTACTTCCGTCGACAGACAAATTATTGTCAGTGTGGAACGAGTATTATTCGCGCAGTGTATTCGGCCGTGGATCTATGACTGTCGAGTTTGCAAACATTTTTATGATGTTTTAAAAATATATTTAAGGTAACTGTTCTTGTGTTATTTGAATATTTATCTAAACGTAATGATAATTTATATTTTGTGTTAATACATGATTACTGCAGCATTAATCACTGACGTCTAATCGCTGATACTAAACACTGATATCGTAATAATTACGTATTGACAGTAATTTTATTGAATCATTAGATAAGAAAAATAATATCTAACAACTAATCTATGAGTTAAAGAATAAAAAATTCATATGGTAAATTAAATTATATATATTATTGTTATTCCTCTTAATTAGAAGTATAATTTCCAAATATAAGCATGAGGTAATAAAATATCTTCGCTTCTTTATTTATCTCATTCAAAAAAAAAACATGAAATAGATTAAAAAATATAAATTAAAAATAACAGCTAAGAATTAAACTAAAATTTGAAAATTAAAAAATTCGCATTAAATTATTCATGCAATTTTTGATTCATTAAATTACGAAATGAATAATTTCTGAATATAAACATGAGATAATAAAATATCAGTTTCTCATTCGTTTCATTTTAAAGAAAACATGTAAGAACATAAATTAAAAGTAAGACTTAAGAAATTATTCATTTTTGTGTATAAACACGAGGTAGTGAAATATCTAGGTTCCTTATTTATATTTTTTTTAGATGAAACTCGAGATAGATTACAAAAGCTATAAATTATAAAAAGGAAATAAATTGATAAACCGAGCGCAGAGGTTGAAATTATCTCCGTACAAATCCATTTCAACGCATTATCTGTAAACGTTTTATGCGTAAAAAATAATCGTGCACCGATACCGACACTTCCACTTTAAATCTAGCGTAAACTATTAGTTTTAGTCTGCTGCAGTTCAATGTTTTATACACAACGGTTCGATTCAAATAAAATTATTATTTCTTTCCTTTCTTTAATCAACGGAAGGTAGCGCTATAGATATTAATTTTTCAGATGCAACCAAGAAAAATTCGATGGATTGTTCAAGTAGAGGGAGATCCATGGCAAGGAGAAAATGTTGAAGAACAAATTTCTTCTATAAAAGGTAATATATAATAATATAAAAATTAATACAAAAATATTATGCATTAGCTACATTTTAGTATTATAAAGATAAAAATATAAGTATTCATAAAAATGTACAGAAACACGAATGTTTTTATTAGAAGTATGGAACTGAGAAGTACAATTCGTTGATTAACGAAATGATTAATTAATTTATATGTTACGATTCATATTAAATTTAATAGATCATCTATTAACTGAGAAGTTAATTTTTAAATTTTCAATAATGCGAAAAGAATGTGTTGACGATATAAATATTTAAAATAACGATTTATAAATAAAACAAAACGTTGTCCGTCATCCTCATTAAGCCTACGAGTGTTACATCAAATACAAATTCAGTATAGCTGTTTCATTCATTTTGTAGCGAAGCACGCTTAATATTCATAGTGTACGTGATTTACGTAATTATAAATAGATGTGATCAACATGATCACGTTTCATGTCACGTTTTACCTTGTATCGATGTCTGAAATAATAAATTTTGACATAGAAACATAGACGTAATTAGGATTATTGAAGAGGGTCACAATTATCATGTGTTATATGGCCACGTGACAGCTCGTCACACGTTTTTTAATAAAGACATTTTTCAAATAAAACAGTATATCATTAGAAAATAAAAGGTACAAAGGAGATTTTATTGCTTATGAAGTAATAATGAGCTCAAATAACGTTTAATTTAAAATTGCTTCTTAATTCCGGATTTAAATCGTATCACTGCTGATGATTGAAGGTGAAACAAAATTACTGAATGTCGCTGAGGATGTGCCTTATCGCATCGGGAAACATTAAAGTATTGACCTTAAGAACCTCTTAAAAAGTGCTTATAAACTCTTCGTTTCTGAACGTGTAGTTCAAGGATTCATTCGTCGAACTTTTCACACGAACCTGAACTAATTAAACCGGTCTTCCAGGGAACCATTCTTTTGATTCGTGAATATTAAAACGATTAGTGTTGTATATCTCTATATACAACATTCCGTTACATCATTCCGTTATAGGCAGCTGCAATTTCTGCAATTCGTGCAATACTACAATTATCCCTACTTTTTAAAAATATATATTTTACTGCTTTTTAACATTGTCTGATATTACGTCAAACGTAAAGTTACATTAAATCTTTTATACTGATCAGTTAGAGCAACATGTTTCAATAAATTTATTTAATAGCTTGATGGCGTTTAGCTATTTCAGTCTCCAATTTCTATCAGTTATTGATAAATTAATTTTAATAAGTACAGGAAATAGATACTTACTGATAACTTAATGCCAATTAGAGTTTCCAATCAATAACGATGTAATTGAACATTTAAAGTATTCGTAAAGAACTTAAAAAGTTGTTAATTATATGTTTATGAACGATTTTACAATACATAAATTTTCTGTAAAACTTATAGTCGTGTATTGTTACTTAAAAATTTGTTTTCAGAATTTCAATTTTCAATATTTAATTTGTTTATTTAGTTTAAAAACCACCATGAATATTATTCTCTCGTTGATGGATTTAATTTCTCCGTGTATGAATTATTGCTTTCCTACAATTAAAATTTTTCTTCAATTATACAAATATCACGATTCTATAAATTAATTAATTTTATAAGTTAAAAGTATCATGTAGATTCTATTTTTACGTTTAAATTTTATATTATCGCGCGTTTTGAAGTGTCGTATGTTGATGCCATCTAACAGAGGGAGACAAAACTAACTAAACACAAAATTACTTTTGTTTTTAAATCTAACGCCTATTATGCTTTATCGGAACAAGTAGAATGTTCTATAACCTCGATTTAATATGAATGATGACATTGTCATCAATTCTATAATTCAAAACTGAAATTTGAGAAAATTAGCTCGAGTTCCTATTTTAAAAATCCCGCCACAGGCTTGATTAACTACAATTTCTCGAAATATCGACATTAATTCATAGAACAAACTGTAGTACTACCATTTGGTTTGCATTGAAGTCATAGAATATTCTTACAAATCGTAAAAAACACTTATTTTTATAAAAAATGTAACTTTTCGAATAGTTAGTTGCGTTATTCGTTATCAGATGGCGCCAGCGATAGCATTCTTAGAATGCGCGATAATATAAAATTAAAAAATATAGAAATAGGATTGATACAATACCTTCAATTAATTAAACTAAAAAGTATACAACAACATGATTCACTATTTCATTTTTACATAAATTAAATAGTTACAGAAATTGTAATTTCATACACGAGTAAAAAAGTTTTAAAAGCTAATCCGAAACCAATATCTTGTTAAACATTGCATGCCATAATTACAGGAAATGTTTTGTTGTAAACGAGTCTTTAAAAGAAATATTCACAGTATATAATATGCTCATATTATTTATTTTCGAATTAAATACTAGTCTGATGATCAATCTTATAAAGAAATGTTGCGTTTAAAAAAATTGATTCATAAATGATGAAACATGAATATAAAAGTATTTAATACGTATAAATAAATAATTAGTAAAACTCAGAATTCGAAATATGTATTATAAAATCAGATCTATAAACATCGAACGTTTAGCAGAATACTTATAAAAATGAAATATAGTTCAGCAAGTTATAGATAAGATACCAGAAGATTGTATTATTTGAAAACTAAAAATGTCAGTAGTTTAGCGTGATCACTAGTAAATGTATAGTTTACCGAAATGTACTGATTACTTAATAAAAATAATCTACGAGACAGAATGCAATAGTTGTTAATATTACTTATCTCAGAACAGACGCATTATTATAATAAATTTCAGATTAGAAATAAATAATTGTAATTCGGTTTTAATTCTATTTGTGCAGAAATCATGATAAAAATGTTCATTTTATTCAGTGTTCTACTTAAACATATCCGACCTTAAAACTAAAAACTATAAGCAGTCTATACTTAAAACTATACATCAACAGCTTCGGTACCTCAACATCCACCAGTATGCAAAAGCTCATCGATTAACTCACGCGGCTCTAATGGTACTCTCCTTGTCAGTTGAAAATTTTAAGTATTTAAATACATTATTTTGGTACCATCACACCTTCATATACTTTACAAAGATATTACATAAAATACTAATTCATATTGTGCAATTATAAAATAGTTAAGTAATTCCATTTCACAAATAACAACGTGCGTGTGAATTAACATATTGTGACATCACGTGTGAATCACTTATTTAATTCTTTACAAACTGTAAGATATATAGTATAATCAGGAATTCACGTTGTGTATTCAATAACAAAGTGTACACGTGTAAAATATCGAGTGCGTTTTAATGTTGATATCCAAACGAAAAGGAAAATGGACGATGACATTTGTAAGTATACAGAAAATGAAACAATTATTATGTCTTTAGGAGTAAAATGAATCATGATAAATGCGCTCAATCTTAAATTGCACGAGTGATAATGCATCTATGTCTGAAATTAATGTAATTAGTTGAAGAATCGGAGTCGTGACGCTGTGGGAGGTCCCCGATACAAAGATGCAGACGCATTTCCAAGAATTGCAGTAATCTTGTTACGGCTCCATTCAGTATGTGTTTTAAATGAATTGATTCTGAAAACGATACAAGTATCACGAAAATCAGAAATTAAATGTTATAGAAGATAAACGAATTGTTCACGTTCTTGCATGCAGTCCTAACTTTGTTCGCTGAATTTACATTCAGTGCTTCACATTTTTAAATAATTTGTATCAGATTGTCACTTTTTAAGTTACAAGTTTTCAAAATTCCAACATTACCAAATTCCGATGTTTATAAATTTTTAAATTTTCAGACTTGGTTCCAAACTGTTACAATTTCCAAATGTTTGAATTCCCAAAATCCCTAAGTTTTCAAATATTTAAATCTCTAAATTCCCTAAACCTCTAACATTTTAAATATCTAAATCCTGAAATTCCGGAATTTTTCAATTTACAAATCTTCAAAATTCAAAAATGTCAGAGTTAGGAACTTACTTTTCCATTGCAATATAATGAGAGTTGTTCTCATCATCACTGACCTAACGCAACGTCCAACCGCGTTGAAAATAAACATCGACTTATGCCTCAGGGCCCGTAAACTCTAGCGGCGGCTCTGTTATTACATATTCTGACGTTACATTCCTTTTTCAGTTAACACATGGACTGCTAGTGAAAATGTTTATTGTATATAATAACACATATTAAAATTGCAATTATCCAGGATATCCGTATTTCATACTTATTGCCACCTCTAAATATAATACAATTTTGATGCAATATAAAAATGTCGTTTAACCTTTTTTATTTTAATTGTTCGACAATAAAGTACAAGTTAACAAATAATTAGCAGTCAACGAGTTTACGAATGATCAGTAACACGAAAATCGATCTTGACTGCTGGTCGAAACTAAAATTTGTATTGTAGAATCGTACGACTTACCTCTTTCTACCTGCCCCGTCCGAGACAGGCTACTTCTTTCGATTTCTGAGATCCTGTTTACCTGTGATGCATTGGGCCTTACGGTCCACAAAGAGGAGCCCGAGGGCCTGTGCTGTGACGCTCGTAGATCGCAATCCCGCTATGTATCCTCTGGAACACTAAATTACAATTAAAATTCAAGAATATTTCATGGGAATTTATGATCTATCATTTAATTTCATACGCATAATCTGCACTTACGCGAATACAAAAATTATGACGATAAAATTTGATAAACATATCGTTACGATGGTGATTATTTAATTTTATCATTCACAGATATAATTATAATCGCATAATTACATAATAACATTTTTCTTTTACAAAATCAAATTATTTTATGCTATCGTATTAGAGTCAAGTATTTGATATCGCTGAATATACTTTGTAACATCTGTTCCTTATATTTGTAATTTCAAGTTACAATTCTACACAATCTTACAATTTTGCCTACAGTTCTTTACGGTTGCATATTGCGCGATTTTAATGTATAAGTAATTCCGCTTGAAAAATATTAATGCAGTATTTAACAACTTTTTATTGAAACATTCTATCATTTACATAGTGATTGTAGTACAAAAATAGAGACTTATTATGAAAAACGTATAACCAATGTTTATGAAGTTTGTTGGTACAGTTGAAAGAAAATGTTGACTTAAACATATGTCATTAATGCTTCTTATTTTTTATATATATCTGTATCTATAAAAAATAAAATTATAAATAAATAAACGAATATATAATAAAAAACCCATCCGCATATTGAATATAAATATTGTGCAATTAATAAATATCTGAACATACAATTACTCGAATACTGGAATTTCAGAAAGGTTAGTTTCTTAAATATTTATTAAACTGAAACGTCAATACTTCCAGTAAATTATTTAAAAAGTTAGTACGATTAATTCGAGTTATCTTAATCGGTGCTGCATTGACTGATTATTTAGTATTTATGTGAAACCTGCTGACTTTTATGAATGCTATTCAAAAGATACATTTGTCGATTAAAGAATTATTAGGTATCGTTTTCCGTGACAGAATACAAGGGTGAACACTATTTTTATTTCCCTACGTGGCCGTCAATAAAGTATCACGATATAGTAGGTAAAGGTAGGGCCCATTTGAAAAGGTAAAAGAAGTGAATCGGAGCGAGGGAGACAGAGAGTTTATAGCTAGAGGGCGAGTAAGAGTGGGGGAAGTTGGGCCTTACTGGTCGGAACTCCGAGGTTGCCAGTTCGCTCGTGACTCGGCCGGTGTGCGGTTCGTTTGTTCGTCGATTGACGCTCGCATAAATTTAAAAACGACTTCTGTCAGTTTCCCTCATTCATTTTCCTTATATTCACGTATAGTTTCGATTTAATAATCGATTACTTGTATCACAGTGTTCAGATGTGCGCGTACACGACGAAGAATCGATATCGAAGTTTCACGTCGTGCGAGTTTCGATCGCGACAAAGATCGTAAAGAGCTCGAAAGAAACGCCATCGTCGGTGGGAACGAGGCAAACAAAGGAGAGAGAGAGTGAGGAAAAGAGAGAGAAAGTTAAAAAAGTGCATGTGTGCGTGAAGCGACGACGGGTTTGCGCGCATACGGGTGCAGTAGTCTTCTTGACAGTGTGGAATCAACAAGTGTGTACAAAGCGTCATTGTCGCGCCTTGTGCGCGCGCGATCCTAACCTCATCGTTGAGATCGGTTCGGTTAAATCGTTCGCGATCTTTGCTGTTCTCGGTGTTCACGCTTTCGTTGCCGCAAGCTGCGAAAGCTTGCGAGTTGTGGCAGTTTTAATCGATGTGATATCGTGCTTTTTTCTTTTACGTGCCCTTGGATATATTGTTACGTCGGCGAGCTCCGGTGACTGCGTCTACAACGTCTCAAGATGGAAGTCGTTTACATAGGTACGTCAGACCTTGTAATCATGGTTTTATTGCGCGGGAATCTTTTGATTAGCTTTACTTTTGATTCGTGATTGTTGTTTACGTTAGAAAGATTCCCTACGATCAATACTGTTGTCAATATTTCAGGGTTTTTACACTTTTACGATTAGTGTATATTGTCAGTACGATATTGTTGATCTTTTAATACTGTCAGTAAACGTCGATTTAAATTCTCAAATTCTTAATTTTCTCAGTTTCTGAATTTCTAAATTTCCTATTTGGGGAAGCTCTTAAGTCTCAAATTCTCAAATTCATCAAATCCTAAATTTTGAAACGTCCCAATCCTAAAATTACAAAACTTAACAGTACTCTAATCGTTAAATATTTTTAACATAAATACGTAATACAAAAATATTCGTTTATCACTGTTATCTCATTATTATCACTTATGCGAGTTGCAAATCTCATTTCTGAACAAAAAGGAAAAAGTCACGCAACGAAGTGTTAATTATACAAAAAAGTAATAATAATTGGTGACTGTATATTTGTTAAACTGCTACTGTCTAATTATCGTTTAAATAGTAGCTGAATTTTGAACGGGTAAACACATGATGTTACACGTGAAGTGTACGTAGCCTTTAATTACGTTTACGTGTTAGATCATTTGAGTGTTCTGTATACCGCATGCGTGCAAGTTGAAATTGTATCGGTACCGAACCAGAACTATGTTATTTTATTACCTACCTGAATATTTTTCTACTCTCACCATCAGTAGGCAACGAGGTTATCTGTATCCTAAGGCACGTGTTATCTAATCTTCGAAATATTTATTCATCATATACGTGAAACGCGTGTACACGTCAAGAAAAGAGGTATGGTACACGTGCACGTCAAGAATGATAACTGGGCTGTGTAAGTGGCGTCATTTAGATTAGAATGCTCGTTTCGCGTAGAAGGTTCACTGAACGTAATATTAGCAAAACGATGTAAAGGAATTTGCCTATATATCCAATCTTGCGCGGATCATTCGTGCCTACTAATTATACATCTGATATTTCGTAATCGTAAAGAATTTATCATTATACTTTGATCTCTTTCATTGCTCTAATTATAAATGTTAAAAGCAATTTAATTAGTATTACATGCACTTGACTCAATTACTTATCGTAGAAGATAATAGAAAATTATCGTGGAAAACATGAAATCTTGTTCTCCGTATTATACTCTTATCACTTTAGAAACTTAGAAATTTACAAAGTTTCAAATTTTCAAATTTAGAAATTTAAAAATTTCTTAAATTCTCAAATCTCTTCAATTAACAAATTCACTAATTTCAAAATCTTCAGTTTCCAAATTCCAATTTCTCAAATTTCCAAATTTTTAAACTCTAAAAAAAATGTTCAGATTTAAAAATGTCAAAATCTTAGAATTGGTAAATTTTCAAATTTTCCCGCTCACAATCAACGAATGTACCAATTTTCTTCCGATTCTCAGTTTTTCTTAGGGAAGCCACTTATAGCAGTATACATAGGACGCACAAGGTGCGTCATCATTATTAAGCACGTCCTAATCACCCAAACGATTTAATATTAATTAAAACAGTCTCCCGCTAATAACTCGTCGTCGTACCAACAAAAAGCTGAGAATGTACTCCGCCGATGTTTGAGATTAAGATAGATGCGTTTCGTTACACTTAGCCAACAACGAGCGTCTCCACAGATAGAACTACGTATAGTTAGCTAAAGACTCTGCTAGGATGACTACTCTCTGAGCTATTTAATTTATACGTTAAACGCTAGAACGGTCTGGTAAACGTTATGCGGCCCCATCAGTTCATTTGACCCGTGAACTTGGGACAGTGGTGCGTTTAGTTTAGGGCCAACGACACGCGTTCGACTATGTACATATAACACATACGCACCAGAGGAGACGCACTCCTCTCAGTTGGTAGTCCGCATTGTCATCTCGTTTAAACGATTGTTTGGCACGTTGGCGACCATCCGAGGCGAGTCGTCTAGCAAAGTGCACACGGTGCTCCACTTGCATTCATCCTGGCGCCAATGAATGAAAAGGCAACGGCAACGAATGGCTTCTGAACGTTCTTTTTCCCCTTGTCGACCTTATTTCGACTATGGTCCGAAAGCCTTTAACCCTTTCACCGATACGAAACTGCATATATGGAAAGATTCGAGTATGCTTCATACAGAATTGACAAGAGTGTATACTCTTGTGGAATCAGCCTATTGCGTATTCACATCCTCATATATGGGTCTTTTTACTTTATACTTATAAAGCCTTGTTTTGTACTTTGTTCTGTACATTATTTTATACATTATTGTATTCATTATTTTACATATTATTTTATACTTTGTTACGAATCTGGATATTGTTGCCAATAGGTTTATTAAATAAACAATTAATTTCAAGTATGTAATCAAACATGTTCAGTTGAATCTATTTAGTAAAATATCTTCAGTTGAGTATGTTTAGTTAAATATATGAGTAATTAATGAAATATATTGTACATAGACATTATCAATAAAAAATATATTTAGCCATTAATTATCGATGGAAATCAATTTATATAACTCATACTAACATACATCAATTTATATAACTCATAACATATGTAGTTATACACGAGAGAGTTAAGTAGTGAATTTTTAATGATAGTCTGATACAAATATGAAAACAAACGTAAACATATTGTAAAATAGTTCATATATTACATTCATTTAAAATGTCAAGTTTGCTTAAACTGAAGTTAAACTGAAGTTTATATTTTAATTGGAGCACAGTTATCTGTAATAAACTACTATAAATGGAGCGGCAATGTTTGTTTCAATGAAGAACTAATGAACTTATGCTATGAATATTAATGGAACACTTATAATCTTGTTTTTATTCAGTTTTTTCCGATTAATGTGTTTTAAGCGCTATTCTGAAATGCTTCGATGTTATTAAAATTCTGTGAAGGAATAGATCATAATTTTCACTGTGGTCCAGAACTTGTTACAACTAAGGGACAGCCAATTTGTATTAAGAATATTGATGAAAAATTTATGCACTTATTTTGAGTAAATTTTAATCTTCAAATTCATGTATAAGGCATATTATTTTATAATACATTTGCTATGAAATTTTGTTGGACTTTTGAAGTTTCAAAATCGTTCATTGTTCGTAGTAACTATTGATCGGCCATTTTACATTAAGGATATTGTCGAAACGTTTAGTAAAAAGTGCTATTGTATGGTATTATACTTTATTTGCTATTTTGTGTTAAAAATACCTATGAAATGTTTACGCAGTTCATTTGAACAACCTTCAAATTTCGAACTGACGCAGAAAACATATTTTATTACATCTTTAAGACGCTAACAAAAATAATGAGTTATTGATACATCTAATGACGAAAACAAACTGCCAATTTTGAAATCCACCGACTGAATTATTGATTTTGTATAACCTACGCTATTTTATGATCATTGAAGACTGTCATAAAATTACGAGAATTAACTGCGACTGCCGTAAGCAGATTTCGTTTCAGATTATTTATAGGTCCATTTTGTTCTCGTGCAAGGGTAAAGAATTCCCGACCATGTTAATGCGGTATTTACAACAAAATTGAAGTAATTTGTCGTAAAACGACAACAAACCACGCTTCCACTATACGAAACTAGTCTTTACTGCATCTTTTGCGATCCATCTCACCTCATTTTCTCGACATCTGCATCTTTTTAATGGAGAGGCGACGTCGAGAGTGGCTCTCGATCGGCGGTATTCTCGATGACGCTTAATGATTGTGGCAAAAACGGGAGGCTGTCTGGTGAAAAAGGGAAGCTGATATCGACATTGCTAATTCGTCTTAGCGCGTTTCCAAGGAATGGATACGATAACCATTTCTATGACGTGGAATTTATGGCTTGTTTCGTGTAAGTAATTTTATCGCTGATTCGACCGCGTGAATAAAGATATTTAAAGACATGGGCGTTTTTCTATGACAAGTTCGTACGAACTGATTTGAATAAATCGATACGCTGTTTGCTAGACTCTATATTCCATCAAATTGGAGCCTATCGTAAAATATTTATTATTCAAACATCTTATTTTGATATTTTCGTATTGTTATTTTTTTAACGAAAAATATTTGAGATTTAAAAAAAAATTAAATAACTTGCTGATTTCTAGGAAACGTACTTGATTTTGTTAAATTATTAAGTGCATATCAAGTGGTGCATTTGTTAACATAAAAAGTCTAGGATGATGACATAAAAATATTCAAAAATGACACTTATGTTATGTTAATTTAAAGCTTAAACTATAAGGAAAAAGTTTAATTAATGATGTTAATAGAAAATTACCAATTTGTAATTATAATCTGTTATTGATAAACTTCATGTTTTATATACACCAATAAAAGTCTAAGATAATTTGATGACATAAAAGTATCTCAAAATAGCGCTTATGATATATCAACTTAAAGCTAGAAGTATAAGCAAGACGACTACATAAAGGTTTTGTTGATATTAGTAACACAAAATGGCTGGTTTTCAGTTACAGCGTAATAGATCATAATAAAATGTAACGTTCTTTACGAAATAAAAGTCAGACACAATTTGATGACATAAAAGTATCACAGAATAGTACATATGATATATCAATTTGAAGCTCATTGTTTGATCAAAATGACTACATAAACATTTCATCACTATTCCTCATAGCTGGTTGGTTCTTTATTATAGCACACAGTGAATCAACCTCACAATACGCCATAAATTGCTTAACTCATTGTTTGCTTCAACGAAGAACCAGTCAATTCATATTAAGAACATCGATGAAACATTTATGTAGCCATTCTCATCACAATTTATTACCTAATATTCGTATTACATGAAACTTCCTATGTACGAGAGTATCCTATATACGACACGATGTATCGTTAATGAAAAAGCATTCGTTACTCTCAAATAACATGGTTTTATTCACAACCTCTGTTCGAATAATGCTCAACACAGTATCTAATATATGGATGGAGAGCATTTCTCTCGCGTGTGGAAGTCGATTCGCGAAAAATGTTACGTCCTTGAGGTAACCGATACTCGAGATCATACTGCAACAGCGATACAGCAACTGCACTGTCGATGGCGTAATGCTCTCACTGATGTAGTCGAAGGATTAAGATGATCGTAAACACGAAACACGAGATCTTATTCATTCTAGACACGTGGAATTCGAAGGGAATCCTCGAACAGGCCAATGAAATGCCTTCTTTTAAGCCTCTGGTAGGGTGAAGCCACTGTTGATATCGATCACAGAGGTATAGCAGAATATGGGATGGTCTGAAAAAGTTTAAGCAGGGTCGTCATAATCTAAAATGTCAATCCATCGAGATATTTGCATTCCACCTTTATAGCATTGCTAGATTAAAACAAAACTATTTTTACAAATGACCACAACCGAGTAACCGTTGGCATCTCGATTGATCGATGAACTCATTCGTCTTTGAACGATTTAAAAATCGCTTCGTTTAGAATAAGGCTTCTTTGTTATAGAACAGATCAGGTTTTAAAGCAAAATAAATATTGTAACATTATTTAAGTAATTAAATTCAATTTTTTTTCTTTTTCAATTAAAGATGTAGGAAATTGATACTCGATGCTCAAACAGGTGTAACATCCACGAACAAGTAAGAAATTTTAATCAGAGTCCGCTGTTCTAAAATTTAGCTTCATTTTCACGAAAATGCATAGAAGTATTTGACTTGTTTTAGCGACCCGCGGAGACACGATCTCGAATGATAATAACTAGACACGAAAGAGCGATTACAAGGGTTTCTGACCCTCGTTAATTATTCCATTGCCGCTTGCCGCCAGTTTCACACAAATCTGCTGTTAAGTCCATAATTTATACGATAAATGATTATTCATCTTCATTACCCAACCCTTCTCGTTTGGGGCTATTCGTATCTACTCATTTTCCCAAATATAAATCTTGAAACTGGTCCCAAAATTTCATCCAATTCTGATTGAAACTTGACATCTCATCAAACTCCACTTTCGTATCCACTTGTTTCGCACGTTCCTAGTTCTCTTTCCGTTTCATCGAAAAATGACTCATAATCGCCTTTGCGGCGGAGAGCAGTTTCTTTTTAGAAAGCTCGGTTCGCGAAGTGTCAGTAGAACGGCGGGAAACATTTGTTTCGTTGATTTGCTCTAATGAACGTGCGTGTACAGCCGGGAAAGAAGAGAGCAGCGTGTTAGCGCGCTTTTAGCTAAGTTTAGCGGTGGTTTCAGATGGCTGCCACTGTTTTCGCGAGGATGTATTATCGGAACGTTAACGGCATTACGCGTTTCGAAGTTGCGGTTCGTTCAACCCTGCAGAGGGTGGATGGAAATTGTAGAAAAGCAATCGACCGGGAGTATCGAAATATGAATGCTACCGTAGCCAGATATCGGTCTGGCGGATATATGAAAAGTGGCCGCAAAAGCTGCCAATGGCTGTACTTCGTAATCTCATTTCGTTCAGGAGAATTTTATTTCTACGGCTGCCATAAAGTGTTACCCATTTGATTTATGTGGCAATTGCGGAAGGAAGTACGTTTTTAGAAAATCGTCAAAATCGAATATTTCAGAAATATCGAATTTAGTGGCTCATGTG
Source organism: Megachile ligniseca (assembly GCA_945859555.1). NCBI lineage: Eukaryota > Metazoa > Arthropoda > Insecta > Hymenoptera > Megachilidae > Megachile > Megachile ligniseca. Next base: position 2,641,800 of record OX243785.1, read on the forward strand.
GATGATCTTTTAAAGAACATGTGATCACGATGTCTTTGTAAATCGATTTGTGATAACACTGCAATTTCCATGTTCACGGTAACTAGGTATCGAAATAGCGGGAAGAAAGTGAAATTTTGAATTGTCCACTCCTTCATTAGTATAATAAAACTTCTATAACAGTATCAGAAAACAATATAAATTGTATGTTAATGATAATGCGCAGAATATGCGTATTAGGTCACTGCATATTGCACGACGGGTTTAGAAAGTCCAAGATTTGATGACATAAAACTGTCATAAAACAGCACTTATGGTATATTGACTTAAAGCCGTGAGATCGGAGAAAATGACTGTATAAACTTTTCATTAGTGTTCCCAATGCAGAATGGCTAATTTCCAGTTGTAGTAACAGGTGACTGATTTTGAAACATATAAAGACTTTTGATAAAAGTATCTCAAAATAGTGATAATAACGAATAAAATTTTACTTAGGAACCATACCAGTATTTAACAGTATTTTTAAATACCAAAACACTGGAAGAAAAAGAAAGAAAAAGTAGACACCACTTGGAGGAAAAGGTTCATATAATTTATAGGATAAAAATGTTCGGTACAAAGTGCTCATACGCAGTTAAGTTGAGTGTTAGTTATCCATGTTACTTAACTATGCCGCACATAATTGCGAAAGAGATCATAACGCAAGGTGTTAATTAGTTTCTTGCGCTGAATACGTTTTGGTGCAAAATAGCCGGGTGTAGACACTTTCTTGCCTGTCCATCGCCGTTCACGTTACTTGCCTAGAAAGTGAACTGACGACAGATGTTTATGCACATCTAAACACTTGTATCCACTATCCAAGTTTGGATCTTAGAAAAAGGTTAAGGGAAATTAGTTACGGATGCTGTGCGTGACATGTGTGCTCAGCTGTTTCGTTTCCTTTGGCTAGAGATTTGATGCTGGCGCATACGTAGTTAACGGGATATTCTAATTTAAAAGCAAGGTAAAATGCTCCTTCCAAAAATTGTTTACTTAACAGAAGCTTAATTCAATTAGTAAAAATAGTATTATAATAAAACTTCATTGTATTGTTTAGTATTTGTTTATTCAGGAAATAAGTGCATCTTGTGTAAGCGTGATGTATGTTCATTGATGGTCTGTTTGGGAAATATTCTTCATTGGGTGTATTGTTATATGTAGCTAGTTTATCTGAAATTAATATTTTAATTTTTTATTGTGTATTAGAATATCAATGGTATGTACTGGTTATTACAGTGCTTTTCGTATAATATATTAAGATAATTGACATAGGTGCGGTTTATCCTATCCAGTATATTGCTCAATTTTATTCGTGTTTGAATACTTCTTTTTGTTCTTTTTTGGACGAGTGTTTTGTATATGTATATATTCTTTCGGTTGTACATTTCTGGACTCTCAAGACATTTTCAAATGATCAAATTCTCAAATTCCGAATTTCTGATTAATCAAATTTTAGAATTTTCAAATATTCTAATTCTGTAATTCTAAATTATGCGATTCTCAAATTTACAAATTTCTAGATTCTCCAATTTCGAAACACCGAATCCTCAAATTCTCCAAATTTCTAAATCCCCAAATTCTCAAATTCTCGAATTCTTAATTTACTATATTTCTAAATCTCCTAATTCTCAAATTCCCAAATTTCTAAATATCTATTTCCTCAAACTACCGAATTGCTAATTTGCCAAATTTTATAATTTTAAACTCTCCACATTTTCAGATTTCCAAATTCTCCAACTTCTAAACTCCAAATCCTTAAATTTTGCAAATTTCTAAATTACCAAAACATTTCTCAAATCTGCAAGTCTCCAATTTTCAACCGTTACTCTCTCAAATATTCCAAATTTTCAAACCTTCAAACTACCACACTTCAGAATTTCAAATCAGCAAATTCTCATCCTTTCAAACATATAAATTTCCAATTTTCGATAAATACAAATGTTCAAATTGCCAAATTTCTATTCACAATAAATATAAATATGAAAAGTGCATTAAAAAAACGTAACATTTTAACATTTCATAAACAGATTATTTTAAAAAACTGTTTCAGCGTCGTATACACCCTTCGACATCGTACAATTTCAATTATAATATACCTTCGTATGGAACTTATTCTGTGTAGATAAGTTACGTAACTCCCCCTGTGTATTATCAATATTTCAATATTCTTACGATCAATATGTGTATATTCAATGAATATTGAGGACCCTGAAAATATTGACAGTACACAATATACATACAACAATCGCTTAAGTTCTCCATTAAACTTGTTTGTCAAATCCTCGATACGATAAAATCTCCACAACTCAGGTCCTATCTTCATGTTAACCCCTCTACAGATTAGAACATTCAGTATAATTATAATACAATTAACAACGCATACAGTATAATCAACAAACGATATAATAAGATTATAGTAAAATTTAATGGAAAATTTGTATTAATTCATTAAATAATAAGATTTAATATAAATTAAATATAATAAAATTTATTTTTGTGACACGATAATACCATTACATTTTTGTTATCCAGTAATAATTATATATTATTTATTGGTGTAAAGACTATATTAGGATGGCTCTCTTTTCCTCTCACACAAAAATTTAGTATATTGTGTAAAAAAAATTTTGTTTGAGATCTAAAATTTAAATTCAAGCGTTCAAAGCAATTTTCTATCCGTATATTGATTTTTTATTGTATCGTTTACTACAATGTTGTTACTACTGTTTACTACAATGTTGTTACATAAAATTACACAAAGGGGGTAAACTCTGCTTTGCAGAGTGGTAAAATTATCGACAAACTTGGGGAAAATTTTGATTCACCCACTTTGCAATCTTAAATAAGAGGAAGGTTTACTGTATGATGGTCCAATTATCATTTGCATAGTTTACGATTGCATAATACCAAATTGACAACATTTTAATCTTCTTTGTTTTAATATGGTAGCTGTGATTAGTTCATCGTGACTGACGCACCTGGCAAATAAATCGTAGTACAGAGGGTTAATATTCAGTAACACATTTAGTAGTATAAGTGGTTAATATAAAGGATAACTATTCATAAATAGGAAGGTGGTTAAAAAATCTTATTTTGTGAACCTTTAAATTGCATTGAGCAACCTTTCAAATTTTACTTTTCAAAGTTTGAAAGTATTTTTTGCGCCATTTAGATGATGAGAGTGAAAAAAAGAAATTTTTATCGACCCACCCTAACATACACAAAATAAAATGAAAAAAGTATAATATCATCGATTTAACGGCCTGTAGAACTCGAGCAGAAAGCCTGAAAAATGAATAACGACTACATTATTAATAATGAAGGAAAAGGAATTCGGATCAGGGAGAATCGAATCGATAGAAAGACGATCGACATTGCAGACGAGTCAGTGACCAGCAAACGAATGAATGAACGTCCGTGCGTTATCTTACGTTCGAAGGGGTACAAGATAGCAGCCAGAAGGGGGGCAAGGGAGTCAGAAATCGCGAATGACGATCACGTAGCTAAAGTAAAGTATGCCGTAAGATAGGCGTGCAAGAGCGTGAGTCTTTCCTGGACGGGCATCGGCCAACGTGGAGCTTTCCTTACGAAACCGTGCCGCTTCCGAATATGGTGCATCGAGTTTTTTTTACGCTACCACGATCACCAGGTTTCTTTGCTCGTTGACCGCCTCGCATCACTTCTCCACCCGAGTGTCCATTACTTTGCTCCAGAAAGTTAACCATTTGGGTACGCAGTCGTGTTGGTACATTGATTTCTTCTGGGGATCGTGCCATCGTAAAGGATGGTGCGAGACAGGAAATTTAGGACTACGGAGATTTGGGAATTTGGGGGTTTGGAGATGTGGATATTTGGAGATTGAGGAAATCAGAGTTGGAGAATTTGGAGACTTAGAGATTCGGTAAATTAGGAATTCGTGAATTTCAGAATTTGGGGATTTGGAAATTTGGAGAATTTGAGAATTTGGGGTTTGGAAACTGGGGAATCTAAAAATTTGGAAACTTGAGAAGTTGGAGATTTAGAAATTTGGGAAGTTTTGCATTTGGGGATTTAGAGATTTGGCAAGTTAGGAATTCGAGAATTTGAAAATTTTGGGATTTAGAGAATCGGTAAATGAAGAATTTGGGAATTTGAGAATTTAGAGACTTAGAGATTCGATAAATTAGGAATTTGGGATTTTGAGAATGTGGGGATTTGGATAGTCGGTAAATTAGGAATTTGGGGATTTTGAGACTCGGTAAATTAGGAATTCGAAAATTTCAGAATTTGGGAATTTGGAGATTTGGAAATTTGGAGAATTTGAGAACTCGTCGTTTGGAAATTGGGGAATCTAAAAATTTGGAAATTTGAGAAATTGGAGATTTAGAAATTTGGTAAATTGGGAATTTGGGGATTTAGAGATTTGGCAAGTTACGAATTCGAGAATTTGAAAATTTGGGGATTTAGAGAATCAGTAAATGAAGAATTTGGGAATTTGGGAATTTAGAGACTTAGAGATTCGATAAATTAGGAATTTGGGATTTTGAGAATGTGGGGATTTGGATAGTCGGTAAATTAGGAATACGGGAATTTGAGAATTTGGGGATTTGGAGTCTCGGTAAATTGGGAATTTCGAAATTTGAGAATTTATAAATTTGTGGAATTTCAGTACTCGAGGTTTAAAAATTAGAATTTGAAAATTTGGAAATTCCATAATTGCCGAATTTAAATATCGAACATTTCTGAAATTTCCTAAATAAGGAATTCAAGAATTTGAATTCTTCTAACTTTGAGAGGTTTAGAAACTTTAGAAATTTGAAGACTCAGTTCGCTATGAATGAGGAAAATGAACAGCAATGTAACATAAAAGTTTTCCATTTATAGAAATTTAATTATATTGCCAAGCAAGGAAAGCATGATTTATTAGAAATAAAAGAAACATTTCCAAGATTGTAAAACATAGTACCGTTACCGAATAAATCCAGGAAATGCATCGTAATACAAAGTATGTAATTTAATATAAAAAGTTGTATGAACGTACTCAGCTGTTAGATTGCGAAGGTTTAAAGCTCTTGCTGAAATTTAGAACGAAGAATGAAGAGGTTCTCGGATCACGTAGTTCTGATGGCTCGTGATTAATGCTTTGACGATGTTGATGAAGGTAATGAAGTCGATTAGAGTTTAGAGCATTCAGTGGATGAGTGGATAGAATCGAGGAGCGTGATGAATGGTGGTAGTTTAGCAAGAACATAAATTCAATAGTCGATATTCAATATATTTTTATTCATCTTAATTCTTTTCCAGTTATTCTCACTCTTAAATTATATATGAAAAATATTCACTTTTGTTCATTTACTTTTATGTTATAAGTTCATTTACTTCATTTTCAAAAAATCAATCAGCCAGTATCAAAAGAATCTCTTGAAAACTCAAGCGAATACTTGAAAATTGCAAGTATTTAAAAAAATTGTTGTGCCAATAACTTTGGCAGAATTAAGTAAATACTTGTGCAAAAGAACGTTAAAATTCTTGAATATCATTTTAATTATTGTATTTATTTTTTAAATTCCACTTATCATAATTTTTGTTACCTTATTGTTGTATTTTGTTATAACTATGCTGTTTAAAATAAAATATTATGAGATTCTGGTAGTTTGTTAAACATCAGTGAATAACAAATTTCGTAGTTAACAAAATTATTAAAAATTTTTGGTACTTTATAATTACCATTTTTTATCTCCTTAAATATGCAGTATTAAGTTTACTTTAATAAGTAAATTTCATTTGATCATTTAACATAATAATATCACCTTTTATTAAGTAAATTTCGTTTGATCAGTTAACATAATAATATCACTTTTTATTAAGTAAATTTCGTTTGATCAGTTAACATAATAATATCACTTTTTATTAAGTACATTTTGTTTAATCATGTAACATAATACATAATATCATTTTTTATTGAGTAGGTTTCATTTAATCACGTACCATAATAATATCAGTTTTTATTAAGTAAATTTTGACCACGTGACATGATAATATCATTTTGTACTAAGTATTTTTGTTTAATCATGTTACATAACAGTATCATTTTTTATGAAGTGAATTTCGTTTAATCACATAGCATAACAGTACCTACTTTTATTAAGTAAATTATATTTAATCATGTAACATAACAATAACATTTTTTACCAATGAAATTTCGTTTAATCACATAAGGAAGGTTCAAACTCGGCAGAATTACGTATGCATTCTCTTTCCGTGCTTCGTATTGCATATCTGGTAGTTCGTGATAAAGGACTCTCGTTATATGGTCGTAAATGAGGGCAGTATAAATGAATCAGCGAGTAATGCAAAGGAAAAGCAAAGAGCAACGATACAAAATATTTGTTATGAGTGTTCAGGTTTTAAATAGACGATTGCTCACTTAGGGTCAGTAAACGTTGCCCGCCGCATCGTGAGATCGCTAAAAGGCGAATGGTCTTTTGAAAATCGCTAGTTTCCTGGCTTTAAAGTACCACCAGGTATTTAAGCACACTGTGCTTTATGACTTTCTGTTGGTCGACCTAAATTTCAAGAGTTTACTGCTGCATCTACCGGGGTCAATGAGTGTCAACGCGATAGATGACGAGCCGTCGTTGCCACGTCGACAATAATTTCGCGTTGGTGTCGAAATGACAATGAAACTGCTTCTGTTACCGAAAACATAACATACCCTTTCTCTTATTTTCAAATCATTACCACACGCATTTCTCTTTTCTCGTTTTCGGATAAACTCGTTTCAGTGATTCAATATTGTTACCGCGTTATATAACGTGTAGCGTAATTTTATTGAACGATACGAAACGTGGGGAATGTCTGAGAATTGATTGATTTTATTTTCAAGTTATCGTTGGTTCAGTTATATCTGTGGTTCAAGCAATAGCGATTATTCGACTTTTTTAATCCCCGTAATTGATATTTTCTGTTTATCATGTGCACTGTAATTTTATCGAATGGTTGAGAGCGTCTGAAAACCGATTATTTTTATTTTTAAATTATTATTTGAACACTTGTAATATTTATGGCTCGATTAATCGCCATTGCTCGGACTTTTTTAACCCTTGCAATATTAGTCACTAGGTGATTTGATAATTTTGTATAATGTGCAGTGTGATTTTACTGAATAATGGAACGTTGGGAATGAAGATTAATTATTTTTACTTTTAAATTATCATTCGTATAAAAGTGTTATTTTTAGTTTAAATAAGCACGGTATTTGTTTGACCGTTGAAATAATAAATTTGTATGTGATTTAATATCAGCAATTTAATATGTATGTTAATACAATTTTATTGAGTGATACGAAATATCGAGAATGTCCGAAAATTAATTATATTTACATTTAAATATTTTACAATTGCGCTATTTACAGTTCAAATATGCACGGTTATTTGTATTCGTTTAACCGTCGAAATAATAAATTTTTATGTGATTTAATATCAGCACTTTAATATGTAATACAATTTTATTGAGTGAAATATTAAAAATGTTTGAAGAATTGTTTTTATTCCTAAATTATCATTGCATCGCTTATAATATTTATAATTGATATAATCGTTGTTACTCATGTCTCTTTAATCCTCTTAGCGAGATTATTAGTAGATATAATTCCATCTGTATGTTACAGATGAACGAGAAGATGTACAGAAAAAAACGTTTGCAAAATGGATAAATTCGCAACTGCTCAAGGTAAGTTCATTAAGCAAATTAATTACGAATCTCTGACATCATTCTGTATATAATATTTGCGGCATAATGCAACAAACTATTAACTGAAAATTGACTTAAAAATAATTTATTTGAATTTCGCATAAAGTAATCTCCTCCGTATTACTTCTGAAAAGGGAGTAAGTTAAAATCTTTGATCTCAAACTGTTTTTTATTTTATTTCAAATAAATAGTGTTCAAGCCAGGTAAATATTTCATTATTACTATGTGGAGCTTTCTGTGATATAATAACCATTTCTTACTTTTACTAGCCATCTGAAATGTAGGTACACTTCATTATTACTTTCAGTAGATGCCTAGAATAGCAATTACACTTTTATTATACTTATTCAACATACAGTGTCTTATGTGCATTCTTCTTAATCAAGATTTCATTGCTCATTCGGATGTTACAAATTAAACGAATCGGTGTAGCAAAGTGCAGTGACTTTTAAGATGATCTAACACTTACATAATACCTAAGACCTAATATTTATACTATTTTCAAAATATAAATTTGAGCGTTTAGAGTCAACGTTAACTCCAGAAATATTTTACAGGAGAGAGTATTCTATGTCTAGTTAGCGTTCATTGACTCTCAGTAAATTGCACAAGACGTCATTTCCAAAAACTGAACCATTCATTTTTTCATAATAACATTTTAAATCTGCCATTAAAAAGTGAATTTGTGGAGTTAACGTTCACTCTAATCCCTCGAATTATACTATAAAAAAAAATACTATTAAATTAACATAAAGAAATCAAATTAAAGTAGAAGAATTTGTTTACCTAATTCCATAATTCTCAACTGCAAATCTATATAATGAACATCTTTAAAAAAAATATGTATCGTGCAAATTTCAATTGTGGTTCGGTAAATCTCAGACACGAATTAGAAAATAAAAGTTTGTTCCTTAATGAGTTAATTACCATTCTCATACAGAATCATCACGAACCGATTACCGATTTATTTGTCGACCTGAGAGATGGCAATCGACTCTTATCCCTTCTGGAGGTACTCACGTCGAAAGTTTACGTAAGTATAATGTTCTTTAGCAAAGTTGCACCGTTACATAATCAGAATGATTGGGTACGATAACTTATTGACAGACACAATCTTTTTCTTTCACATCTGATGTAATCCTTTAAGCATTTCGCTGACAGTCGTTCTTTTTTTAAGCACACTTTGGAGTAGTGCGTTTCGTGTTTACATTATGAGGCTCTGCTAATAGAATTCCAAGCAGGTGTGCGTATCGAGTACTACGAATATTTGCATAAGATTGTCGATTATCTGTGCACAGTAGGCGTAAGAGCATTCCACGGGAAAAACATGTTTTCTGCATATGTGTCTTCATTTGCTTCGAACATCTTTTTCTGTAATCTCGTTTTCACCTAGCAAAAAATTAATTACCGTGATTGTTATTTAAAACTTTATTGCATAGAACATTTTTGTGTACGAAGTATTGTAAATGTATTAGAACAACATTGCAAAGGGTCTAGCCGAATTTTCAAATTTTCACAGTTTTTAATTATCATATTTCTAAATTTCCACAATTTTAAGGTTCCAAGTTGCAAGCTTTACAAATTTTTAAATTTATACTAGATTTACAGAATAGCAATTTACAGTTTTTTTTAAATTTTTCACAATTTTTTACACGTATTCTTTATCTGTTTATGTTATTTTACATAATATTGAAATTGCACCCGATGAGAACAACGCGTGGATAAATTCGAGAAATCGAAATTGATCCAGTATATCAATAAAAATAATATTGCAACTTGAACATAAACTGATTTGGTTCGTTTTTCTAGAAAAGAGAACGCGGTCGAATGAGAGTTCATCACCTGAATAACGTTAACAAAGCCTTGCAAATTCTCGAACAGAATAACGTGAGTTGTTATTTACAATAAATCTCCGCGGGGAAGGCATGAAGATGTATGGAATAATGTTCGCTCGTATCGTTTCAGGTGAAACTCGTAAATATTAGCAGTAACGATATTGTTGACGGTAATCCTAAGCTAACACTCGGATTAGTATGGAGTATCATTCTACACTGGCAGGTCAGTTTTATGAAGGGTTTAGTTCTCTGAAGATTAATTCTCTCCCCTTTTTCTGTGAAACTGTAACTCGTTACATTGTATGTTTTCATTTAGGTTCATTATCACCTGAAGGATTTAATGACAGAATTACAGCAGACAAATTTGGAAAAAACACTTTTAGCATGGTGTCGTCAGAATTCGCAGGTAACTTCGCGATAAAATATGACATTTTAGTACATATTTGTTTTTGCGCGATGAAACTCGTTCTTCTTTCTTCCAGAATTACCCTGGAGTTGATATTAAAAATTTCACCACATCCTGGTCGGATGGTTTAGCATTTAACGCGATTCTTCATAAGTGGAAACCGCATTTATTCGATTTTAATAATATTGCGCGGAAACATCCGAATGCCAGACTAGATCATGCATTTCGTATCGCTCAGGAACAGTTGAGTATCGAACGACTGTTGGATCCAGAAGGTAAATCACAGTAAAAGGTTCAATTCTTTGCGGTCCATTTATTTTCGGTATCAGATCCAATTTGTTCGTGTAAGGATTTCAAAACGTGGGCAGACCTACTTTTGAATAGTAGACAGTTTCATAATTTCGTAGCTCCAAAGTTTTAGAATATTATAGACCTACAGTTTCAAAGTTCTGTATTCTAAAGTTCCAAATTTCCAGTTATTTAATTTTGCAATGATTTGCACTTTCAAAGTTTAAAGTTCTAAAGTCTAAAAATTCCAAAATTGTAAGTTGTGAAGTTCAAAACTATTAAAATCCTACAGTCCCAAGTTTCCAAAGTTCTCAACTCTTAAAAACCCAAAATTCCAAAATTAAATAGCCCCAGTGTACCAAAGTTAAAAAATTTGAACACCGTAAAGTTTAAAAATTCGAAAATCCTTAAGTTCACTGAGCAGTAATAACCATATAACGGAAGTCTACTATAAATCAAAGCCGAGAAGAATCTATGAGAACTTATCTGTATGTATGTAAATATTATATGTGTAAAAGAAACATACCTGGACCGCAAAGGAATAACGTTATGTTCATATTCATTTTACAAATTCACCACTTATGAATCGTTATGATAGATGTGAACACATCGGTGCCAGACAAGAAGTCAATAATGATGTACGTTATGTGTCTCTTCCAATCGTTACCTCATTCCGGAGATGACATAGGCGAGTTAGATCTTTCAGTAGCGAGCGATGGTAGCCCGGTTACAACACCAGGAGCGGAGGTATTCGAATTGATTTCGTATCCTTCGTGCAAGTCACGGTTGATATTAAACGCATGTTATGCATTGGTTCATAAGGAAAATATTGTTTTATAGAATCCATTATCGTTTACAAATTTCGGAACACCGACTTCGAGACCGATGAGTCTAGCAACGAACGTGTCCGTGGAACTTGGTGGTTATCAAGTTGCCCTGGAAGAGGTTTTGACCTGGCTTCTCGAGGCAGAAGATAAATTAAATCACGCTCCGGAACCTGGATCTAGTTTGGAAGTATTAAAGCAACAGTTTCATGAACACGAAACATTCCTGATGGAGTTATCCGGGCACCAGGACGGTGTCGGTGCTGTGCTGGAGGAAGGTGCGAGGTTATTAGCAGAAGGGGGTTTGCACAAGGATGAAGAGCACGAAGTTCGGGTTCAAATGTCGTTATTAAATTCTCGATGGGAAGGACTTCGGATGCGTGCGATGGAAAGACAAACTAAAATTCATGAGGTCTGTTTAATTGGTGTAAATACGTTGGTATAATTAATCTTATCTACTTTCTGTGGATGAAACGGATAAGTAGTGCTTATCGCAACTAAATGTTATTTACATTTGCTTATACCGTGGGGTCTTACCATGTGATCCTGGCGGAATAGACAAAATTGTACAAACTGTCATATAAATTCTTTCAACAGGGATTACATATGTGCTAGACTGAACTGTAAATCAATTATCAGTTATCAGAAGTTTATTAATTTAGATCAATGAAAATAGGTCAATAGATCAATATTGTTAATGGCAATATTTCAATGATTATAGGTTCTCATGCAAATGCAACAAGGCCAGTTGGACGCATTACGACAATGGTTAACCAGTACTGAAAATAGGATTTCACTAATGGCGGCTACTGAATTGACTCAGTCTGCTTTAGACGAACAATTGAAACAATTAAATGAACTAGAACAAGATATTGAGGCACAACAAGGAATTGTCGATGGTATGCGAAATATGGTTGTTGTCGTAGACGAAGAAAATTCCGAAGCGGTTTATGCACAAATGGAAGATCAGTTATCTGCTCTTGGAGAACGGTGGACGCACATTTGTCAGTGGAAAGAAGAACGAAGACAACGTTTACAGTCCCTCTCTTCTCTTTGGCAAAATATTAATGACGATTACAAAAGATTAGTGTCTTGGCTAAACGAGACTGAAATCACGTTAAAACAAATGGAGGCAAATCCAGCATCTGAGATCGGTGAGGTACTGGAACGGATTAAGAGGTTGCAAATTTTGAAGATGGAAATGGATGAGAATCAGAGAAAATTAACATCTTTGCAAGAATCTGTTCAAGAATTGGAGGGGCAAAGTACCTCGCCAGAGTGTGTTACCATATTGGAAAAGATAGAAAATCTGCAGGATCAATGGGAAGCCATAGGACAAATAATGGAAGTGCAAACTCAAAGGATCACCAGTTCAGGATTCGAATTTGACTTGAAGTCAGAAAGGGAAACAACAATGATCTCAGGAAATGAGTGGATGTCTGAAACAGTAACTAGTATCGCTTACAAAGAAGAGATTACCGCAACTTCGACACCGCATAGTGATTCAAAGAAACGTCGCGTAGATAGCACAATCAGGCATGAATTTGAGTCTGCCTTGCACAATCTCTATAAATGGATCGATTATGTTGATTTAGAAATTGGACGGTCTGAGGGAGTGTTCGATGAATTAAGCGTCGAAGAAAAGAAGGTAGTATATAATGACACAATAGCTGACATAGAATCGCACAAAGATGAGTACAATAGAGTCTTAGAATTGGGGAAACAACTTCTTGAGGAACTAAATAGTGCAAATGAATCGACCGAAGCGGAGGAATCAAAAATCAAGGACATACAAAATTGTTGGTCAGCAACTAGTAATCGACTTGAAGAGATAAAGAGTCGTATAGAACATCTTGAAGAAATAAGAAGATTCAAAACAGAATTGGCCAGTTTAAATTTGATGTTGGACAGTTACACCAAATGGTTCGATTTGAACAAAGGAAACAATCAGATTGAGCCATTCAGGGTGAAGATGAAGTCAATGAAGTCTCACGAGGAACGTATAAAGAAGTTGTTAGAGAAAGCCAAAGAGTTATCAGAAAATCAAACCGGTACCAATGAAAATGTTAATCTAAACGCAGACGTGCAAGCATTTGTTTCTAGCTGGGAAAAATTGTATAAAATGTTGTCTGAAAGGTTGGCTGAATTAAATGATGCCGTTGATAAAACACCGCCAAAGAAATACACAGATGCAGTTGCCAATCTTACTTCATTTATCAATAATGTAGAAAGTACATTACTGTCAGAACATATAGTTATGTCAGACGATAAGACAATGGCAGAGCAGCTGAAAAAGTTTAGTGATTTACAAGATTCACTGAAAGAACATCAGGAGGTTTTTAACTATGTAAATAGTGTTGGTCATGAGTTAATAATGAAAACTAATGGAGACTCTCAGGGACAAAGACTTAAAGAAACGCTGCAAGATCTCAATACCAAGTGGAGTGATATACCCATAATATTGGAAGAACGTCAACAGAATTTATTGAAAGATATGCAGTCCTTGAAAACATTTAACGATGAACTTTCTGATCTTGAAAGTTGGCTGGAAAAATCGTACCATTATTTAGAAGAATTGTCAAAAGATAATGTAACGAATGATGTTGAAACTACGGAGCTTAAATTAAAGCAAGTTCAATCGTTTTGTGAAGATATAAACCGAACAAAACCGAGGATAGAACAACTTCAAACGTGCACGAATAAGTTACTTGAAAATTCTGAGCCGAAATTTGCAAACGTGTTAAATAATAAATTGGAAGTTGTGTCGCATAAATGGAATGCTATTGTTGATGGTGCTAAAAGTTTAAATGATAAGTATGAGGATGCTTTAAAGAAAAATGATGAGGTACGTGAAAAGTATATCTACAAATTTTCTATGTATTTTGCGTTTTAATATACTATAATATGTAATGTGATTACAGATCATCAATGGAATAGAAGATTTCACAAAATGGTTATCATCTCTGGAAAAGGAAATACCAACTGAAACAAAAATAACATCTTCAGTCGAACTGTTTCAAGTTCGTGGACGATATCAGTCGTTAAAAGAAAAGATTGATAAACGAGTTGAAGAGTTCAGAAACCTTAATGAAATGGGTAACGACAAACTGTTAAGTTCAGAAGGATCCTCAGTGCAAGAACTTGGCAGACGTTTTACGTTCTTAAATGCTCGATGGACCGATGTTACCGATCGCATTTACGAAAGATGCAGACATCTACAAAATGCTAGTCATGAATATGGTGAATTTCGTGCGTTAGTTGCACAGGAAAGTGACTGGTTAGATAAGCTGGATAAAAGATTGAAAAGATCGACAGAAAGTGCTGCAGACGCTGAAGAAATATCAGAAGAACTAGATGTAAGTAGAAACTTTGTAACATTAAAAAAGTTTCACTATGTATTTATAACTATGTATATTCCTAAAAAGGATTTAGAAAACTATATACGAAATCATCCAGAATTAAGGCTTGAAAAAATTCAAGAAATTGGCAAGCAATTGATCGAAAGCAATATTATGACACAATCTATTCAAGCAGATGTAGAGAACTTAACAAGCCGATGGGAAACTTTAAATAATCAGGTGCGTGAATGTTGTGTGCATATTAATATTGACTGATGTGTGTATTCATTTTCATCTTCAAATATTGTGTATAACATACCGAAAATATGTGTTTATTTTTAACTGCATGTACCAACATCAAAGAAATTTTGAACACTTGTGTAGAGAAGACTACTGTTGCTTCTATGGCAAATTATGAAACTGTTTACCGCATTATTTGTGTCGTACTGAAGAAGAATAGTTCTTTTCCTTTTAAAGCTTTCATAGATTCTTAACTCAATAGTTTTTTTTTATATACAGTATCTTTTGTTAAGCTTTTCAACTATCATCATTTTTACTACTTAAGAAATATTTAAAGATCAAAGTGTATGCAACAATTATTGCTATAATGAAGTTACATAGAAAATTAGAACTATATTTTGAGTAGGCAGGGCAGCGAGCAAAGCTGCTGGAAGGATCAGTGAAGCAAGCACAACAATTAGAAGGATGCATTCTTGCTCTTCAGCACTCCTTAACACAAATAGATTCTGTACTAACAGCACGTCTTGACTGCGATCTTACTGCTGACGATTTGCCTCATGATTATCAGGTCTGTTAGCCATATTTATATTTTATTATTAAATATTTATGTGATAAAATGATAAAGTTCAAAGCGCAAATTCGTTGCTTTTATATTAATACGAGTTATGAAAGAGCATGGTGCAGAATGTTCTTATAATTAAAGATTGTTATTTGTACTTTTTGTGAATATATTAATTAAAGTGTATAACACTTATAATTTTTGTGACTGCAATTTATATGATACAATAGGAAATGAGCAAGTATATTATTGTGATAATGTTAACGAAACATTTCTAATTCAGAAATTAATGGAAGAAATGGAACATCAACGTTCTACTCTTCAAGAAATGGCATTACAAATTGAATCTTATAAAGCTTCTGGAAAACAAGAAGCTGCACTTAGGTTGCAGGAGCAACTAACTTTAATCGAACAAAAGTTTTCTGAAGTTCAAAAGAAATTCCAACGTTTTCGTTGTCCAACGAATTTAGAACCAAGATTGTCCAGAGCTTTAAGGGAACTTAGAGGAATAGAAGAAGCAACATGTTTGCTAGAATTGTCTTCAGAAGATCCAGAAGCCATTGAAGGGCAACTCAAGCATTGTCTGGTAATTTACTTTGTGTACTTTATATTTCATGAAGGTATTAGTTAACACAGAAATGTGTAATTTGTTAAACTTAATAGCGATTTTACCAAACACTGAGCGAGATCAAGGGTGAGATAGAAAATATTATAATAACTGGTAGAAAATTAGTCGAAGAGAAAAGTGTCGTTGAACCAGAGAAATTTTCAAAACGAATTGACATGCTAAAGGAGTTGTACAATAAGGTATGTGTAGTGTTAATGTACTTGTTGTATTAACTATGATGTGCCACTGTACATATATTTACTTCTTTATTGCAGCTGGGATTGCATATAACCGAATCAAAATCATCTTTGGAAACCGCTTTGGATTTGTCCCGTGATATGTACAAAAACATGTCTTATATTAATATGTCTATAGATAGTATTAATAAAGAATTAGATACACAAAAGAATATGCCTGATTTACCAGTTAATGCGATATATGTACGAGTAAGTATCTAAATGGACAAAAATGCAATAGGATATTCTGTAATACATAATTAGTAAATAATTCAACAAATGTTATGACTTTCTAAATAGGAAACTTTGACCGAAGTAATACCAAGGCTAAACGTTGTAAAAGACAAGTTGTTGAACTCTCAAGACGAATTTTCCAAACTTTGTGATCCTATGTACTTAGAGCAACTTAAAGAAAAACTGTCAGATGTAGTTACCAGATTAGCAAACACCGAAAAAAGATTAAGACTTTGTAGTTCTTCAGAGGTAAAACTATATACAATATTTGATAAATCGTTATGGTACTTAAAATATTTGTACTTTCAGGAGGAACCGAATGTCGATGAAATAAATGCATGGCTTCTACAAGTGGAAGAAAAACTTGATAAGTTAGATGGTGTACCAGTTGATCAACTAACAGAGCATCACTTTGAGCAATGCAAGGTAATTACCTCTTTGTGACTTATAAGTGTTAGTTAAGATGTATTTAATATACAAAATGTTTTGTGTTTGGTTTCAGGCTGTTCAGAGTGAAATGATTGAAGCAAAACCAAAGGTCAACCAATTGCAACGCTACACATACTACCCTAAGGTTGCAGCAGTCTGCAATAAGTGGGAAGTTGTATCCAGTAGAATACAAGTACGTACATTTGTGTAATAAATTTAAACATCATTCATTGCTTACCTTTTCATGGCTTGTATTGCTTGTTCTTTAACTTAACATCTGGTATATGTAATGCTTGTGCTTTATAGTACCATTACGTATATCTCATTAAAAGAATTGTTTGTAATATATTTTGTATTTTGAAATAATATAATTATTCGACTTTAAGAACTAATGTTTCAATTCTACTAAAAATTACGATTGTTCACGTATACTATATTTTTATATTCACATTTTCAAATGCCATAAAAACCAAGGGATGATTATACTAAACTAATTATACCTTAAATTAATTATTTTATATTCAATTTTGACTTGAATTGAATTGTATATTATATAAGTTATATATACATATTGCAAATTTTTGACTTAAAAGTTATGTATGAGTTGTATTTAATTGTTTAAGTTTGTTCATTATTATGTATATAGTTAACACTTCACTTATTTAATTTAAACATTTATATTAAGTATTAGTTACATTACATCATGTAACGCTACATGTGAGTGCATTTTATAAAACGTTTTTATTCTGTCCAAGAGGTGTCTCTAGCTATGTAAATAATACTGTCACTATTAATAAATCACGGATATCAACTTTGGTGGATGGAAAAAAAATATTATAGATCAATCGTTTATGATATTGTCTCTCCCCTTGTATAGATTTTCGGAGGTGTGAATCTGATTTGCAGAAACAAACCGAATGAGGAATGAATAAACAAAATGTGCTCCAAGTTTTTTGTACTGGTGATGGATACACGCAATGAAAAAGCTTTGTTTGCACAATGAAAATGCATCGTCACTTTCATTTTGGCCATGCTTGATATTGTCACACTATTAACAATGCTCTTTCAATTAACTGTTGCCTGTCCATGAATTTTCTGTTACCTATCATGTTTTCACAGGAATGGATCCACAAAATCACAGACAGTTTATTAATAAAAAGTAAGGTGGGTGAAACAAAGGGGAGAGACAATTATGGACGCGCTAAATTGTCTAAACAGCCGGAACAAACTTCGGTGCAACTAGTTAAGAAAGAGAATAAGTTGATAGACGAGAATGAGGAGATATATGGCATAGGATATCTTAATCCTGCATTTGATGAAAGTCAGTGTAATGTTACAAAAACACCAGAAAGTTCGCCAATCGATATTGTCCATCGAAGCCGGAAATCTTCCATAAAGTCTGAAAAAGTAAAAGCTAAAATCGTAGACGTTAATAAAACCGTTAGACGGAAATTAGACATGAGTTCTGTACCTGATGTTGTTCAAACTTCTCAACCACAAATCGTTCATATTGACGATGATCCACCTTCTTCGTCTCCTGATTCAGATGCATATGTGGCTGACGAAGAATTCTTTCTGTCAAAAAATAGCACTTTATTTTCTCAAGTTTCTTCAAACACGTTGGTTACAACAGATTCAAAGCCATTCAATATGTATCACACCCAAACAAATCCCTTCCGTATAGTAGAAGTGAAAGAAATGGAAATAGTAAAGTCAGTCGCATCCCCCGAGGATCATGTAATACTGCCAAGTGCCAATGTCAGTGTAGGATTAATGCCACAAGTTGTCGAGAGAGTAGAAATTGTTGAGGATACAGAAACGGAACCAGAATCAGTGGATACTGATACGGAAGATAAAGAAACTAGGGGAAAAATTTGTAGTACAAGTGGTAGTGGGAATCAGATTACCAAAAAGAGAGAACTTGTACCTATATTAAAGAAGAAAAGAGCAATAGAGCCGTATGCTGCGAAAAATATTAAGAAATTAACTCTTAAATTAGATGTTGAGAATGTGCAGCCAAATCGTAAAATTCCAATCAGTAAATCATTGAAAATAGAAGAAAAAGTTACACGAACTCCCGACACCGTATCAACGAATTCACAACAATTATGCAAAGTAAATAAAACTGAAGCAAATGAAAAAACTTGTGCATTGAAAGATAAAGACAGCATTGCCGAATATCTTATATTAGATGATAACGAAACACGTTCAAAATTAAATGCAAAAACTCATATTTCTCTTTCGCCATCAGTAACTGATGCGAAAAGAAGAAAAATGTATAGTAAAGATAAGGAGTTAACGCCTATGAAAAGTACTGATTTCTCTAAATCACATAACGAAAATCAAAATCTCGAATCGGAGAGAAGCATAAAATCTTTGATGTTCAGACGTGCCAGAAGTATATCGAAAGACGATACATTAGAAGATTGTGAAAGCTTTTACGGAAGCGACAAAGAAACCGACGATATTTTAATTTTTTCTGATGACACAGAAATTGATGTTGGAAGTTCCAGTTCAGAAGGCGAAGATCCAAATTTAGGAGAACATGTTGAGCACCTCTTGGGCAAGGTAATTTTAATAGCACTTATCTTGCCATGCTAAGTTGCAATTATCCACATAATGTGCTATTAATAATGTAATCTGTATCAGTCATTGTAACAGTAACAGTTATAATTTCAAAGTTTTATGGATACATAATAATAGGTGAAGGTTAACACATACATAAACTAGTTTAATGTTTTGTAAATTATTTCATGATTTTGTTATATATAGTTACAAGCAGAAAAATTAGCACAGGAAATGCAGCAACGTAAAGTAGATGCAAAGGTTTCTGGTGATAAGAGAAGTTTTAAGGGTTCAACAAGTTTGTCCAGGACAGGTTTAGAGAAAAATATTTTGGAATTTGAACAAGCTGCTCAACTGATGTTACACAGAATGGATGTTATGTTAATGAGCATCGGTAGCATTAGTAATGAGAAAGATCCGTCTAAGCGTTTGGAGGTTTGTATATTTATTCCGATTGTTGGAGATTAATGAGGTACTTTGTGCTAAATTATTAACATGTTTCTGTATACTATTTATTAATGTTACAATGTGTTTATACTTTAGGTACTAAAGAGTGAAGTTAGTACTCTTGCACCAGATGCAGCAGCGTTAATCAGTAAAGGCGATGGTCTAGTCATGACAGTGCACATAACTGATCCTATTAGAGCTGAAAAGATAAAAAATGAACACCAAGATAAATTAAGGAGTAAATGGCATCAAGTTATGTCTGAGATCGAAACAAGACGTATACAAGCACAGCGAGCGGAAGAAATATTGCGACAGTACAATAACATAATTGCGGAATTTGAGGATTGGTTTAGAGACGTACCACTGAAGCTTGAACAAGTGAACAATTATGAAGGACAGTTAGAATCGTTTACCGTGGAATTTGACGCTAAACAAGAACAAATTCACAAACTAAACGATATGGCTGTTGAATTGAAACGATTAAATGTTGGATATTCTGAAACTATACGTTACAGCATTAACAGCAGGTGGCAGGAAGTTAGTTCACAATTTAAAAGATTCAGCGGTAGTAAGGATAAGGATAAACACGTAACCGACAAAAAAGTTGAGGTGGTATGTAACTGTAATAAAATTACTGATATTTTCTTTTTGTCATAAATTATTTCTGTTATACTCTTTTTATTTTGCACGGTTCTTAGGACGTGGGAGGAGTTGATATGCAAGAATTCACCACGAAAGTTAATAAGATCAGAGAAGCTGTCGTGACTGTGACGAGATCTCTCAACTCAGTACCTTTAAATGGCGATGATTATGAAATGTTTTCCAGCCAAGAGGAGTGTCTCAAAAAAATCAGTAACGCATTGAACATTCTCAAACCGAGTATCGAAGAAATTAATTCTGTTTTTGAAAATGTTGCATCTCAGTTAAGAAGGGAACAAGCCGAACAAATTAGACGTTTGAGTGATAAATTACGGGATGAATGGATAAATGTCAATCAGAGTTACGTAGAAAGATATAATCGTTGGAATAAATGTCATGAGAAGTGGAAAGATGTTAGCAATACCTGTCGGACATTTTCTGATTGGCTTGATAAAACAGAAGAGTCACTGAAGAGATTAAACTCTTTTGGTCATTCCAAAGTATCAAAAACAAAAATATTTGAATTAGAACAAGAGATCTCCAGGATGCAAAGAACGATGAATAATATTAATGTTTCAAGTGCAAGCATTTTCACTCGCGCTAAGTCAGAAGATATGGTGGAATTGAAAGAAATGGTAGAAAGCATAAAACGTCGCTGGCAAAATATTATAACTGATTTAAATACACGTAAAGAGAGGTACGTAATTCTTTAGATTGATCATATATTATTTAATAAATTATTCGTTGTGGGAGCGATAGTTCAATGTTTTTGATAGACACGTAACATTGAAAGTTAAGCTCCTTCTCCTATAGAGCTATTTCAGTTGTGATTTGCCTTTGCTGCTGTAGTGATCAACGTAGAATAACCTACAATATAATAAAGAAGCATTCTTTGTAATTCAAATTATTTTACGTTTAAATTGTAATATTCCGTAAATACAGAAATTTATTAAAAGTTCACTTACCAAAACAAATTTTCTTAAATAAATAACATGTCTATATTAGTAAACTTTCAAATTTTTTGCTACTATGTTTAATAACTTTATGTTTTTTAAGGAGTTTTGCTATGGAGAAAAAAGTGAACAATGAAAGCAGAATTTTAGAAAGTGCTTACAACATTTTGGAACAAATAAATTCTTTACTGGTATCTGCAGCAAATCCCTCAGATGAGACCTCGTTGTCAATAAGACTGTCATTAATTAAAGTAAGTTG
Source organism: Megachile ligniseca (assembly GCA_945859555.1). Classification (NCBI taxonomy): domain Eukaryota; kingdom Metazoa; phylum Arthropoda; class Insecta; order Hymenoptera; family Megachilidae; genus Megachile; species Megachile ligniseca. The sequence continues at coordinate 2,663,408 of OX243785.1, forward strand.
ACAAAATTATGAAGTTTATACATACCTAAGATCATTATTGTATATTAATATTTAGACACTTAGTTGAAGTATTTTCGATTTGTTTTGTCACATGTTGTATTCACTGTTTCAATGTAGTATTATACATAAAATAAATTATTGATTCTTTTATCTTTCTTATTAAATAATGTTAGTATTTTCACGATAATTTAAATAGTATTTTTGCTGTTACATTTAAAAATCACTATTCACGTTTGAAAAATACAAGTACCAATTTGTTTAATTGTGTAATTTATAGTAAATTAACTTTGATATCACGTTTCCGCTATAATTTTCAGTTAAACATTGATTTCTTAGAGGTAGTGTTATCAAATTGAAACTGAACCTAATAATACCTTCCATGTCATGACTACCTAGGCTAAAGTGTGCCAAGACATAAATAGCATTGAACTCTTACTTTTTGCTTAGTTTATCATTAAATTAAAATTTTTTGTACATAAAATAAATTTTTATAAAATTTTATAAATTTGTAATATTTGTAGGCAAGACAGGAAGAACTCTCTTCTCGTAGAAGGGCTTTGCAAAATTTAATAAATCAAAATGGTATTCCACCGACAGAAGATGAATGCAACAAATTACTTGTTGACATGGATAAGGTAATCAAATTTGTAATTTATTAAGTGAAAATCAAGAATGATATATTTGTAAAATAATTTGAGTTTAATTAAACTGTTGATATTTATTTTCTAGTCTAATACAAGCCTTTCTAACCATCGAGAATACGTTGAAAATAAACTTACATCTCTTAAAAAATATATTTGCACGCTGGATACTGTTATGGTATGGGTCATGGAAACTCGAACAAGAATTAATATATCTCGTGACTTACCACAGCAAGAACGTGCCGAAATTATGCACAATGTTATGGTAAGCTTGAAAATATTAAAATAATAAATAAGAAGAAAGAATTAATTATGTTTTCTACAACAGACTAAAGTTGAGGATCGCGAAATGGAAGTAAAAGATGTTTTGGAAAATTACACGAACCTGGAAAAGGAGTGCGAGTCTGCGAAGCAACCTATCTCTGTAGAATTACAAGTAAGAATACAAAAACATAATTCTTAATTTCGTTAATTATTTTTATTTAAATGAAACCATATATTTATCACATCACAACAATCATCTATGTAAAAAACAATACAAATTACAATACAATTTTTTAAATATTTGAATTGCGTGATCTAAGAGTATTGATCAATCGTAATTGGAACGTGACTATCAGTGTCCAAAATTTTTATCCAAAATTTCGTGTTCAATTTTGTTTAAAGTTTGGTGTGTATTGTGTGTATTTAATAGGAGAAATTAAAGAAATTGAGGGAAGACTGGCAGTTTGTGAAAAACAGCGGAGAATCGTCAAGTTATGAAGCCAAATCTGCATCACCTGCGACACGGGGTGTTGGTAAGTACTTTTTCGTCATACATTCAATGAAATTTGAACATAACTATACGTATGTATCGGTTTTTTGTTAGTTAAATATACCAAATAAACTTATTTTCATATTTCGTGTGTTCCGATTGCAATTTCCTGCGCGCGAATCAAATTCAATTTGAAAGTTTAGTTGTTGCCGTTGCTGCAAGATGGCACTTCTCTCGTATTCGTGGCGTTTCGATTATTTCTTTATTGATTTATAAAAGGAATTAATTTCGTGCTACAATTTTAATTATACATTATTATTTAAATACTGTTGAAATAAAAGTATTAATATTTCTATACAATATTAATACACTTTACTTCGTACAAAAGTAACGTCCATAATTTTTATTGTAAGTGAAATTAACCGATAATTTCACTAATATTGTATTAATTTTACTAATTAATATTGTATCTGTAGAGTTTAATCATTTTACAATTAATTGTAAAAAATTAGCTCCGGAAGGTAGGATAAAAATAACAAACATTCCATGTGATATTATATTTCAAAATACATTGGAGATAATTCGAATTTTATTGAATGCATATCTTTGCAATCTAGGAAGAGATTTCTAAAGAAAGTTGGCAACCGAAGAATAAATAGTACGTTTAGCTGGGTCGGTAAGCGTGGCTACATATCACTTCCACTCCATCTTACGAAACGATATATATCCGCCACGTTAAGTGCAGTCTTTTCAGCGAGTGACGGTGGGCTCTTTTCTTTTACTTTTCCGCCTCCCGATCGATCTATGTATTCAGAATTGCCGATGGCGATAAATTTCGCTGAGTCGTCGTACTTTTAATCGGAAGTCTGTTTGGTGCCATTCGAAACGGATTGCTTTGATAAAAACCGATTCGGAACTGAGCCACAAAGACTGGCGAAACGTTCAGTTTACTGCTGTGATTGTCATGTTCTTATTTATACGTTTGAATTCAAGGATTTGGTGGAGAGAATAATTTAAAAAGGATCAAGCATACAGATGTTTTTGAGGCTGTATTTGTAAAAATACAAATTTTTAGACCTTTGGATCTTTGAAATTTTTAAATGTTAAGATTTTTTCATTTTAAAGCTTTGGGCACTAGAATTCTGGAATGTTAGGATTTTTAAACTTGGGAAACTCTCATGAAAAAGCTTCTAGATTTTTGGATTTTCTTATGGTCGTGTTCAAACTTTGGAATTTTCAAATTTGGGGATATTAATAAGTTTTGAATCTCGGGGCTTTCAGAATTTCAAATTTTTGTTGAGGTCTGCAGGAGAATTTTTTTAAATTTTAAATCAATGATAATCAACATAGTTGGTGAAATCCATAAAGTACACGTAGTGGAAGTTGAACGTGTTAATCGTCGGGTACCGGAAGGAAGAACGCGAGATCGTTGATTCGAAAGCGGAGAGCTTAACGGAAAGGTCGAGGGTCCGTAGTATAAGCGAGACCGTCGGGCCGCATAATGAGCGGATAAGCCGTCTAATGTAGTCGTGGTGGAACATGGAAGGACCTAAGATAGCCGAAGCTTCCTTGTTCCCCGGTCTTCTGCCTCTTCTGTTTCCGACGCTTCCTTCCTCCATTGTCTTCCACCTCCGGCGGATGGTGCTACATCAAGATGAAATCAGACTCGTTTGACGAAAGTTCGGTTACCTACAAACGGATTAAGCTCGCGTTCTAAACCATTCTCTTTTGATAATGTTACCTTTCTTATGTTTATATAGTAATATCTTATCATAGTCTTCCATTCTAGTAAGTTGAAATTGATCTAGATAATATACTATCACTATACTATGACTATATTATTGACTGTATTATCAATGTTCTATCCATGTACTATCACTATAATACTATTTATCATTAGATCAAGGAGTAGTTAATTAATGAATAAATTTAAATTTAATATTAAAATATGCATTCTTCGCTATTTGTCGTCACATACATGTCCTAGCCATATTCGGTATTAATTTTAATCACCTTAAAGGTTCAGTATCACATATCGAAATAAGCATACCAAAAACACTATCCAAGCTTGCTGACAAAATTTGTAGCTTCGTTTTCAATCAACGGACATTCAAAGGATTCATTAGTCCATGTATTAACCGATACATCCACGAAATACGTAGAAACAGTAGGACGTAAACACAGTACGCGGCGAAATAAAGCTGATTAGCCGAATGAACTCTCGTAGCTTTCGTGTAACACAATATTTCATCGTTTCGGTGCGAAAGCGGATTGGCGGCTGATTTGAGCTGACGCGATTAACGAACGCATATGCATTGTGAGTCACGATCGTGTTAACGGTGAATTACCTTAATCCCAGAAAAGCTGTTTCCAACGAGTCTAACGTACACACGTCGAGAACGAGGAACGTATGTTCAACTGAACAAACACGTTGCTCGTTAGCGAGAGAGCTCATTAAGACTTTCGTATTCCTGTGGTCACGTTTTTTTCTATTTCGCTCAGGTTTGTAGTCAGCAGAATGTTTTCTAACATTTACCATACACGCAAATAACGTTTATTGTACGCGAAGGATCAAGTCGTAATAGGTGATGAGTGTCTACATGATTTAAAAGTTTATCGCAACAAATAGCATGAACGTTCACATTGAAATGATTAGAGTTAATCATTTCCTAATGTTTTTAGGAAATCAATTTATCTTAAAATTCATAAATTTTGAAATTTATAAAATGTACAAACTTTCAGTTTCGCGGTTTAAAAATTATCCTTTTGCACTTGGAGGCATTTTTGCTGTCGCCAGATGGCAACTTAGAATTCTTTAACAATGTTGATGAATTCTGTTGAAGTTACTTTTCCTGTTATTGATTCTGCATGCCACCATAGATCATAAAATACTGATTGCAAATTGTATTAAACCGAATGGTCACCTTTCGAGTGCCATATAACGAGACTGCAGCGCGTTATATCAGACGTTGGATCGCATTCAAAGTACATTTAGAGTCGATGGCGCGTAAACTGTCGTTTGCAGACCATTTCGTGGTATTCGTCGAAAATCAGGTTGTTCGCGTGTTGCGATACGTCATGGTTGGAGTTGCGATAAAAATTCTCGAGTGGCCGATGGACAGGAACGAGGTGAAATATATTGGATGTTGTACCGTTGACACAGGGATCGCGTTGTATGACGCTGTGCTAATTGTAGCTCGGTGGTGTAGAGACAGCTTTTTATGCCGCGACTGGTAATGACATCCGCCCTGCACAGCTGACCCTCTATTATTTCTCGACGGTGAGCCTCTTCTATCGAACGAGATCTCGTTGCCAATGGTACCCGTGTACATTTACTCCGCTCCGAATTTCAAATTTCGCCATATCAAAGCTTGATTCAACCTCTTTGCTCGTAAACGTCGCACTTGGAGCCACTTGACTCGAACAATGAATCTCGAGACGGAAACCATTCCTCGGTGTACGAACAAGTATGAGGTTCTTTGTGCTGATCGATTGTGATTCACCGGCTTTTGCGTAAATTCAACGGTTGGAGTGTACTTCGGTGTTGGGGACAAGAGTAAGATGATTGTTAATTGTATTGCTTGGTCGGCGATTGAATTCTATTGCAAGGAAATTTAAAGGAATTTTGGGGAAACGCGGTGTTTCTCTGTTTGGATCGGTAAGGGAATTTAGTCCTTTACAGCGGGGACCACCAAGGTCCTCAGGACGAGAGTGTAAGGATTTAATGACGATGTACTTATATTGATGTTGATGGTTATAGAAGGTACAATATTTTGAGTTGATAAAACAACTTGAGTTGAGTTTGGCAGAGTGTAGTCGTTATTTTTTAATTTGAGAATTTAGGGATTTTGGAATTTGAAAATTGACGATTTGGATTTTTGGGAGTTTGGAAACTTGGGAAATTGGAGATTTGGAAATTTAGAGTTTAAAAAATTTAGGAATTTGAGGATTTGGAATTTGGGAGTTTGGGAGTTTGGGAATTTGGAAATTTGGAAATTTGGAAATTTGGAAATTTCTAATTTATAATTCAGAAATTTAATATCAAGAAAATCTCAAAATTTGACAATTTGAAACTGAGAAATTTAGATATATGTCCATTCTAAATCTAAAAACTATGAAATTTGAGCTCTTGAGTATTTGAAGATTAGGAACTTTGCAAATTTGAAAATTTATAAACTTAAGATCTTGATATCTATGTATGCTTAAACCGTGGAAATATAGATCGTATTACTCCAAGACGTGGTAATATAATAAGTTTCCTCCAATATCGTGAAATTACTGATATCATTTCCGTTAAGTAATACGAACTGAAACGTAGAACCTAGACGATTGAAAATGTACTGAAGATCGTCAACTAAATTATTGTTTTCAATCTGGATGTAATGCACATGGTACAAGTATTGATGTTCTCCGAAGAAGTGAAAAACGAAGAGGGTTGTCAGGGATTTACGTCGAAAATAAGACGAAGGGACACTTCTTCGGGATCTAATAAGAGCCAGCTTAGCCATGAAATTTTATTGTACCACGAGAAAGCTTCCCAGTGCTGATGGGGTGGTTTCGTCGTGCCATACGTTACTGCTACGCATGAATGCTCGTTGGACACACGTGTGGGTGTAATACACAACATTGGGGATACATACACTAACGTTCAAAAGTATTTACCCATCTATTCTTTTTTTCTATCTATGGGATTTCTGTTTTATATTTTTTTTTATGGAGTTTGTGTTTTCTCAACACTGAACAAATGCGAATTTTATTGTTCGAGTAGTTTTGTGAAAATTAATGAAATTCCTTTGGTATAATTTTGTAAATTTGAGAAAATATTAAAACTAGACTGTTTTGAACGGTGTTCATTTTAAATTATATTATTATATTGATAGTTTCGTAGGGTGATATTAATTTTGAGATGCACAAGAAATTTGGAATTGATCTTATGGACAATTACATAGGTTGTTATTTGTAACAGCTATAATAGTGTGACAATAGTAATACGATAAGACGAATAAAAATTGGAGATATTGAAGTTTTGGAAAATTGGGAATTTGAGGATTTGAGTTTTTGGGGATTTCAAAATTTGAAAATATTAAGATTTAGAAGTTTGAGTATTTGGAAAAATTTGAACTTAGGATTTTGGCGAGATATTTGGGAATTCTTAAATCTTTAAGATTTGGTCATTTTTGAATTTGGGAGTTTGTAGAGTTGGGGATTTGAACATTTGGAAATGTAGAAATTTCTGAACTTGGGAATTTGAGAATTTTGAAACTTGAAAAATTTACAAGTTCGTGTCTTTCGTAATTGGGGATTTCATGCACCTCTGAATTTATAAACTTCTAAATTTATAAATAAACTCTGTGCTTCACACACCCTTAATTAACTACTCTTTCTCACCATACATAGTACTAACATCAATAATCATAAGTACACATTACTTACAAACAATAAAATATCATCATTTCATAATTACTTCAACCGTTCCCTGCAGAAACATAAATAAAATTTCAGGGATTAATTTTGCAAGCCACCGATATTACAACGAATTAACGACCATTATTTATTCAATATTTCCAGAATATCGCATCTGCATAATGGTAAGCAAATACTTTTGAGCGATATTGTATGTAGCGGAGAGCGAATGACGAGGGGTGGACGGATGAGCAAAATAATGGTTTTTTGGTAGGGGTGCGTTGGACGCTGAAATATGTAACTTGGTTGTGGCCACGCATTAACTGGAATGAGATTTCACATTAACGGCTAATTGGAAATTATTATTTAAATTCTCGTCTCGAATATCAATTTTGATATTAACGTAAGATACATTATGCAAATTGTCTCTTTACGAGCAATTTTGTTAAATATATTCTCCATGCGGTTTTATTTCTGCATACAGTATTTTATCCCGTTCCGTTCTCAAAGGAACGATGATTCGACCGAACGTAGAAATACAATTTCTTGGCTAGAACGAGATGAAGCGTATAGATTCTTCCGACAACCGATTGGGATACATAGTTCTTTACATTCTTCTTATATCCTCTCCCATTTCCTTCCTTGCAAGTATATTCGTTTCCGTTCTCAAATAGGAAACGCATATATTTTCGAGATTTCTTGTGTACACGATAAACAATCGTATCAAATTTTCATATCATGTTTTTATATTTCATTATACAATTCCAAATACAAGAATACGGTACAAAATTCAAAGTACAAGGTTTATAAATGTTATTTGTAATGATAGTTGCGGAATTTAATCCACCATAAAAAATAATCGAATAGAAAAACAAGTAAATGCAATATACCGTAAATGACATAAAGCCACGCGATGAAATTAGCTGAATGCGATATCTGGCCCTCTTCGGGATCTTCCATTGTCTTGGGCCAAAACGTGTAAGAATCCCTGAAATTTTAACATTAACTTAATTATTATTTTAAATTTACTAATACTTTCATTATATTAAAGTCGTTATATAATCTTCTTATTATTTTACTATTAGTTTTATTTGTAAGAGTTCAAATTGCTTCCCAAAGTTGAAAACAATGATGCAGCAAATGGTCGGAGTACTTATTCGTAATAATAATTATTATAGATACACTAGCTTTTGCCCACGGTTTCGATCGCAAAAAATTAATTAATAAATAATTTATTAATAAATTAATTAATTAACTGTATCAACAAGCGTTAAGACCAAGTATGAAGTTAATCCGACCACGAACAAAATATGTCCCATACAAATATGTTCCATATAACCCCTTTTCATCCCTTCAGGGGTTTAATTTTTTAAAATGCCGAAACAGGTGTCTGATGAATTGTATCAATTAGCATTAACACCAAGTTGCAAGCAAATTCGACCACAAATAAATTATTCCTCATACAAAAATTGCAACCCCTTTTCACCCCTTAGGGATTTAATTTCGAAATATTCTTTCTTATTATCTGTACACATCATAAAGGAAAGTTCTGTGCAAAATTGGACATTCTAAATTGAATCTTCGTCAGGACTTTAATTTTATATACATATATAGATAAAAATATTATCTAATATGTGTTTTGAATTCATCTCGATATTCTCTTCAACATGGTAAAAAAATATGTCTTCCTGTTTTTAAAACACAAGGTAATCTCGATTTCGCCAGAAAGACGCTTACAAATTTTTATATACTGATATTTCTCAACAACCCTAAAACCTTTTTTTATCAGAAATCTTGAAGGGTGTGAAAAATCGTGCATCGTGTTAGAGATAATATCCTATGTAGTTTGTTGTGCTTGTAGTACTATTTCAGTTTCTCACCTGTACAGCTTGCTTAGCGTACTTAATTGCGCTAACGTGGCAAATAGTTTCGATCATGCGACCTCTGAGACCTTTAAGCGGAGATTTGACGATTGTTCGGCGTGTCATTACAGTTTTATTCGGATCGAAATAGCTGGGTATGTACTCGGTCGTTTCCGAGGCGATCACCAGCTTCTTGTGCTCGACGTTCCTCGTTAACGAGATCAAACGTTTCGCGTACAAGTCGACGATGGCCTCCTCAAGTATCAGCACCTGTTTTAATTCGATTTCAATCGAAGAACTTGGTCTTTCGAGAACAGTAGTACAGAGAATACCTGAGGTTTCTTCACCAGCTTCTCGACCCACTTGGGTAACGAAGTGCCAGCGATCTTGGAGAAGATTCTGCGGCTTAAAAACTTGCCATCTTTGATTTCTCGGTACACCGTGTCTTCCGATACAACGTGCGAAGCGTACGGATTTGGGTAGCGTTTGAAAAATGATTTGCAAACGGACAGCCAGCAGTATGGAAGGATTGTTACCTCTGCACTCTCCTTCATTTACTGGAACTTCAAATTTTTCTCGTCGTTTCTTTGATATATTTTTTTGGTGTTTGTGATAATTCATTTTTCTGATGTCAGGAAGAATGAGATATTGGCAAGTTTCTAAATATCTAAGCTTCTATATTTCCAAATTCTAACATTTCGATATTCCAAAATTTGAACAATACTAAATTTCCAAATTTTTTAATTTTTATACACCTGAATTTATAAATTGCTAGATTCAAATCTCCAAATCCTTAAGTACCTAAATATCCAAATCTCCAAATTTTCAAATCTCCAAGTTTGCAAATTTTCAATGTTCTAAGCCCTTAATTCTCAAGTCTCCAAATCCCCAAATACCCAAATTCCCAAAATCTTAAGTTCTTAAACTCCCAAATCTCCAAATCCCATGATTTCCAAATTTGGAAATTCCTAAATTTCCAAAACCCCTAAATCTCCAAATCCTTAAATTGTCAGATTCTAAAATTCTCAAATTACGAAATCCCCAGATCTCCTCAATTTTTAAAACACAAAAATTCTCAAACTTCAAAATCCTAAAATTCCTAAAATTTCAAGTTTCAAAATGTTCTACAACAATCGTAATTTTATTTCAGTCGAATGAATGAAACAGAATTAAATTGAATGCGTTATTTACGTACAACGCAACTGGGTTGAAATAAATTACATGAGTTTTGTCGCTTCGCAGTTTTATTTTCCGAGGTTAGATCTTTCTTGTTCGTGGCAAGAATCTTGAAACGAGGGACCGTTCACGCGAATCTGTTCAATTACTGATGCTTACTCGTTCATTCATGCCAGCTATAAATCCCCGCTCCCGGGCTTCTCTCTTTCACCCTCTCTTATTCTAGCAATTCATTAGTGAATCGTCAGGTACTTCGTAAATAATGGAGTGGTCTCCTCATTAACGTAACATCAATGATAATAACGCTTCCACGATTTTAAATACCTTATCGTTCTGTTTGCTGTGGACAATGATAGCCGGTATTATGAACGAGCTGAGGGTTAACTTCTATTTATAACGTGGAAACTTATTATTTCATGGGGTTGGATAACCGAGACCGATTTACGGTCTTTCAATTTTCTGATTAATTTTCAGAGGTTAAAAATCGTGATCTACCTTCACGTATATACGTACATACGGCGTGAAATATTAACGCGGTGTACCAAAATTCAACTATTCATGACTTACTTCATATGTTACAACATTGTTTTTAATGGCGCGACAATTTGAACGTGATCATCCAAATCATCATCTATATTGTTCATGTGATTTAGATTATATCATCGTCTATATCATGTAGATCGACATATGCAGTATCTACAATATTTACGTTACTGTCTGCGTTATCTCTATCGTGGTATACCTACATCATCATTTGTATCGTTTACATCTTCTATACTACCATTTACATATTTAGATCATCATCTCATCAGTTAGGTTGTCATCCACATCATTTAGGTCATCATCCACACCATTTAGATCATCATCTACAATCATCCTGATCATCATAGGCAACATCAACACAGTTCATCAACAACTTCGTAATTATTTAAATGCTTGCAGTAAAAGATTTAGAATTCGTTCGATTTAGTTCAGTATTCGTTTCATTAATCAAATGTCTTTTATCTCAGCAACACTTTGTAAATTATTTGCTGATATCGACCCATATATTGTAACTGTTACAATGTAATCCATGTGCTATTTTGCAAATAATTATCACATGGTAAACATTTTTTTATTACACATTTCAAGGTCATACACACATCTGATAAATAATTAAAAAATCTCTGTGCAAGACATAAATAATTATTTTATCTACTCCTTCCATTTCATCTTATTCCATTTTTGGAACTAGAGTTAGAAAGAATGAATTATTTTATTCCTACATTTTCACAAACAGGAAATATTCGTGAAAGCCACGTTAGGGGCGTGCCGTTCTAAAAGGTAACATACGCAGTAGTCACTACAGCGGCGTAGAAGCTAAAACGTTAAATGATTACCCCGGATGTCACCAACTCGCAAGTCCACAAACGCGTTGAAAGTCACATACTCGGATGTAGTACCCTCAGAGGTGGAGGATGTGCGAATGATGTTGCAACGGAGATTTCCCGGCGTTAATCCGAGTAGCTCTGCGTGGTCTCGGTGCAGCTAGATAACAGGAGCGATTGCATCCGTGAGAAAGCCGTAACAATTACCGGTGGCAGAGAGAATAAGAGAGCTTGTCTCCAGTTTCGTCGTCGGTGTCTAAGCCGCGTTCATTACTGTAAAGGCGATCAAGGCGGTGGATGGGTGAGAGGGCGGGAAAGGGCAGCTGATGGGCAGGCGGGAGTTAAGGGGGCGGTTTAAGCGAGTGTAGCCACGGTGGTCAGGCTTGTAATCTGACGGTGGTGGGTCGTTCGGTTGGTCAGGGTAAAACGGTCCATTAAGACCGGCTAGCAGTTAGTGGGCATGCTATAGGAAGCAGCCAGCTTACTAATGCCAGCCCTTGGGCATCCCCGTAAGGCCGTTACCGAGGTCAGCGAAAGGGTGGGTGGCTTCACCTTCGCGGAACTTGGATTTTGTTACGTACAGTCCGTCCTCCCTTCGTTTGTGTAAACAGACCAATGTACCGTGCCTGCCTTCAGCTGTTTGTGATCGATTGTAACGGACCCTGTATTTGTTTTGTGGATATCGTGTAACTGGAAGGTGCACGCTCTGTTTCCCCTGGGCGAGCCGGTGAAATGTTGTAATCGCTGCTGGGTTAAATGTAATATTATGCTAAATATATAACTACCTGTTTACGGACATTCACATATTTTCTCTGTCTATTATCATTCGAGAGAATGCTTAAACGTGTTGGTTTGCCTGTATTTTATCTCGAACGTTTATTATTGCCATGTTTAATCCACGTCGGTGACTTTCCGATACAATATTAATTTCCACGTTCTTATTCACGGTAGTACTATAGCTACTCACATTAATATATCTGCAGCACTCTTGTATTTCTTATTGTATACATATAAGAAGGGATTATATCATACTGCTTATTTACGGAAACATGAATCATTTATTGAAGATTGAAAGAGCAAATAAAACAACAAACGCAAGAATACTATTTCCGAATCTTAATGCGAATAACCTTGTATCAAGCTATAATGGTGGCGAATTTCGTTATCCCAAATCTACAGATTTAATGTTATAAATCAAGTCCACTTCCGGATTATGAAGTAGAAATAAATAAATATTTCTCTGAATAATTGTTAAAAATAAGTATTTACTGTTAAAAGATTTCGAAGAAATCTGCATTATAGATTGTTCTGACGTTTAGAAATTAGATCACTCCAGAAATACTTTAGCGAGAGATTAGCGTAACCCGCTGTTACACGAAATCCGTTCGCGCATTCGTAAAGTTGGTCCTCGATGTAATTTGAACACGCTGGACACGAGGAGTTGACGGTGTTATCGGTATGTAGATGCTGGAGCAAATTACCGTACGGCCACGTACCGGTTGCAGTCTCGTGTACGGATATCCGAGCCGCTCGACAAACGTGGTAGGGTAAGCAGAAGTTACTGATGCGAAGGGAAGAACCCCCTTAAACGCGCGGCCCCACCCTCCGCTCGGGGGTGGCTTTGCCTTCACGAACCAAAGTTTGATTACTGTTTTCACTGCGGGGCCACGATAGAAGTGCAATACCTACCGTTCTAACAAACCCGATACATCCTCGCGTCGTTACTTCGCCGACGTCAGGACTCGGTTGGCTCTTTGCGAACTTGCTCGTCTAGCTTGGATTGCTCGTGAAATAATTCCTGGTATGCTGCCTTTCGGTCCTTGTCATCTCGCTGTTTCCGTGTTTTGTCGGTTGTCGTGGCAGATAGTTCTGCTGGAAATCGTTCTTAGCAGAAATGTTATGTTTATCATTTGTACGATTTTTTCACGGAGTGAGGGTAAATATTTCAACTACACCTGGATACGATATAGCTGCATACAAGACTATTATAAGGTAATTCATAGGTACTCTATTTGAGGTAATTTTATTTAATCATTTTATTTTATTTTTGTTTAATCGAAAATCGTCTTAGTTCAGAACGTAACATTTCTTCTTTCATTAACTTTGAAACTACCAAACGAGTTATTTAATTTATTGAAAATTTTTTAAATTGTAAAATTTATTAAGAAGTTTGGAAATCTGTTCATTTTTAACGAAATAAAGATTTAAGGTGTACATCATTTTATATTTTATTTGTTTACTTTCCTATTTTATTTTTAATTTCGAATGTGTTCATTATACTCTGGTACGTTTGGTCTTAAATCTTATAATAGGTAATTCATCTGCAAGCAGTGCCATTGTCCCGACAATAGACATTTCAGAAATCGTCTATCAAATCCACAAATTCACATTTCTCATTTCGTGACTCGTTTCATAGTTCAGTCCTACCGTAACCATTGTTCAAAATTTATCAATGTTCGCCATAACGTCGTTTCATTTAGTATCCAAATCGAGGACGTAATTAATTCGTGACGCTAATGTCCGCCGAGGGAAGTTTCCTTTCCAAGTTTCTGGGGTAGAAAAGGATGTTTCCCGGAGAGCAACAGCAACATCGGGTTAGAGGGAAAGTTTGATTTGACTTGCACGCGACCGCTTTTGCACGAGAGTGCGGTTCACCGGTTGCACCATAGGACTATGTTCCGTCATTGAACGTGTAGGATTGGGTCGATGGAATTAGAATTCTTGTCTGTGGTCGAGATCAAGCTTCGCTTCGCCTTAGGAGCATGTAATTGTCGTGCACCGTTGTTGCAAACTGCATGTCTGTAATTTCGGGTTCGTCGGATTTCTCCAATTGCGATGCGATTCATTCCCGTTTCCGGTAGGAAACTTTTCATTCTTGTCTGCTTGAGATTGCAACCTTGTTACGTACACTCGTGGCAACGTACACTTTTAGTCAAGGATGAATAGGTAAACTTAAACATTTTAATTCTCGAATCTTCATATTTTCAAATTTAGACATTTAACTATTTTTGTATTAATAAATACATAAATCATTAAGTCTGTGAATGATCAAATTCTCTAATTCTCAATTCATATAAATTTCGAAATTCGCAAATCTCTAATTTACAAATTCATATATTCTTAAATTTTCAAATTCCTAAATTTCTAAATTTGCAAATTCTCAAAATTACAAATACCTAAGTACCCGAATTTCCAAATCTCTAAATGTTCAAATTCCCACGTCCCCAAAAACTTCAAATCCCTAAATATCGAAATATCCACCTCACCAGATCCGCACATCACTTTTCACAAAAAATAAACTTGTACTTCGTAGGGTGCAGAGTACTTTATTGTCTATATCAATATTCATAGTCTTCCTACACGAATGTAATTTCTCCGTTCCCACTTTCCATTTTCTTTTGATTTATGGCAGGGTTAATTCGTTGCACTAAATCCCCTGTAGAGGCTCGTATTTGCCCTTCGCACATTTCGAAACTTGTAATTTTTCGATGACGATTTCGCGTGGGATTTCGCGAGCCACCCCTGCATAAGTTGGCGCGATTGTGCCCGCGCAGAGGGCAAGAGAGGACGGGCACGAGGGAATAATACGCGAACGTTCAGAATCCGGAGTTTCGCACGAAGGGAACAATGGACAAGATTAATGGCAAATGGCGTGAGCGTAGAGCCGGTACCGTGAATCCCTAACACAAGCATAACGCGAGGTCGGTCTTGCATAATCTGTCTTGCGGTGTTGCTGTAAGCATCGCAAGGCCGGATTATTGGAACATTTATAGAGAGAATTTCGTATCATTCCACGGTCTTCGAAATCCCCACTGGCCTCCGTAAATCGAATACGTGTTCATAGTTTTGAACAGAAAAATCTTCGAACAATTTCAGCAACGTAACTGATATTACAGAGTATTTTTATCTCGCAAATTGGTGTCGCCATATTACATGGTAAGATATAAGAAAATAGTGTTATACAAATTTAGTGTGGTAAATGCTTTATTTCAAAGGTATTTTTATTACTCAAAATGGTGGTACACGTTATTCTAAAAATAATTTATTATACTTTAACGAAGGGACCTTAATAAATATATAAAGGAAGAGACGATAAACTTTTACAATAAATACAAGTACAAAATATTACAAGTATATTATAGTTATACATACCTATGTAAGATATTATACCTGCATAATATGTGAAGCATAGGAAGTAGGTGTTAAGCAGTGTATGAATTATTACCCCCATGTTAAGTGATGTCTGAGTTACTTAACCCTTTGCACTATTTTGTCGAGTCTGACTCGTGATGCACTCGTACTTCAGCTGTGATTAATTTTACTCGAATTTTTAATACGCTTCGATTTGGAGTTACATGACATAATTAAGTCCTTACATAAAATTAAACAAAGAGGGAAAAATTTTGATTTGCGAAGACCCACTTTTCAATTTTAAATAAGAAAAGGTAGGTTCAATGCATGGTGGTCTAATTATAATTTGCATAGTCAACGATTGTATAATACCAAATTAACATAACATTTCAACTTTCTTTGTCTGTTTTAATATTGTAACTCTGATTAGTTCTGACTGATGCACCTGAAATAAATCGTAGTGTAAGGTCACACGTTGACCGCCACAGTGGAAAGTGATGTTTATGGTCAGACACCCTATAATACACATTACTAAGAAGGGTACTTGATCTTTGAATTTCATATATTAATCTGTAGTGTATATCATTTTCTCAATGTTAAAAGTCCTTAGAAGCTCCTTTCATTTTCCTGAATAATTAATTTAATTATAATTTGCAATGCAGGTTGAAATTTGCACATATGATTCTAACGATCGATTTGTTAATATGTGAATAAAGACTATGATATTAATAGGACTACGATAATAATTCATATTGGGTTTCCCTTGCATTAAGAATTTTTGATATCCGATATTGCAGAGATACACGGAATGATTTATGAACTTTGGTGATATGATCGTGCTTTTAAAGCGTCGCCGATATAAAAGAGCGATTTAATTAAGCGTACAACGGCGCAGATTGTTGGAGCTGGATTGAACCGTTAATTAATTTAGGAATGCTTTTCACACAGGACACAAACAAATTCATTGGGTTATAGAATTTATCTCGAACGTAAAAAGGAATTGGGGATAATAAAGGAATTCTTGTTATTAATTATTGTCTGTAAAATACGTGGGAGAGACACTGAATTACCGTGTGTTCCTCGTACGTGTAATAATCTATGGGGCAATTTAGTATTGGAGCTACTCAGCGATCATGTTTCTCTTCGGATCATTATTCACATTTCGTGATTCTTTGGCATTTATCTTTCGATGTGAAACACTACTGGGGTGTATATGTATCACACACGCGATTTATAATTATTTAATTCGACGAAGACTACTGTAGTATTATTTTGATCAATTACCGAAATATAGACTCGGAGATTGAATTGTGTACTTTATTGTTCAAAATTTATATTTTTTAACGTTTAATAACAAAAGTAGAACAAGTTTATGATTGAAATTTATAGAATTATAAATTAATTTATAATTAACTTATAAATTAATTTAAACAATGCTTTATAAAATTTTACGTTCAACATTACGTAAAATAAAATAAAATTTTGACTCGATTTCGTTACACAAATGCAAATATCACATTATATTATTTTGCCTATATTTGTTATAGATTTGTAAATGTGCTCGAATGGCGAATGGAATGTATGATGAGTGCCACAGGATGTAAGAGAGAGAGAGAGAGAGAGTAAAAGTGTGTGAACTACTGGAAATCAAAGAATAAGTAGAAGAGCACGAGTGAGAGAGATTTTTAACAGTACTAATATAATGATATAAATATATCATAATTTTCTTTCCTACCATATTCGTTAATCTTATTGTACAAATTTATATTCTCCGTATAATTATTCTATTAGGAAGAAAAATAAAAATGTAGCTACATCAGCTTGTATATTTTATTACAAGGTTACACATATGGTTATACTGTTATACAGCTACATCTATACATTATAATAATATTTTATCTTTGAATGACAATTATTTCAACAAAACCGATATATCAGTATCTTTTGTATTCACTGCATTATCTATTTCGCAAAAACAATTATTTTTGCATCGATTAAAATGTGAAACAAAAGTC
Source organism: Megachile ligniseca (assembly GCA_945859555.1). Classification (NCBI taxonomy): domain Eukaryota; kingdom Metazoa; phylum Arthropoda; class Insecta; order Hymenoptera; family Megachilidae; genus Megachile; species Megachile ligniseca. The sequence continues at coordinate 2,680,757 of OX243785.1, forward strand.
ACAATAAAAGGAGAAACAGATTGAAACGATGCCTGTACAGAATTCATTGCATATCTTTCATTTTAGAACATATTTGATCTCGTTCTGCTCTACATACGATACATCTCCACGAATGGAACAGCATTGTTCTATAAAAATTCAATAGAAGTCTATATTAAAAAATACAGACAAAGAGGAAGAGGAAAATCGGACTGTAAAAAAGACGGCATTCGCAATTCACGTTCTGATGTTTTATTTTAGAATTCAGAACGTATTCGATCCCGTCCTGCTTCAGGCACAATTCGAATTGAAAATGGTAGCGCACTATAATTATTAGTCAATATTTCTTCGTGTATATTCTGTCTGTGTGCCACAGGCAAATTATAAAAACCATATACGCACATAAAACCGCAATATTAGAATAATAGCAAATACATATTGTCAAGTTTCATTACAGAAAATAAAATAATACTTCATATTTTATTTAAGCAAACAGATGTAATTGATTAAAATCATAGTACCGAAAACGTACAGTGCAGAGATTGTACTTATCTCTCTCTTACCCATAAATGCATGTATAGATCAAAAATTTAGAATAAAGTGGGAGCAAAGGGGAAGAAAATAGAGGACCCGAGACGTGCCATGGTTTATTTTCGAAGGTATTTGGCGGAAGACATGGTTCGTGCACTTACGACGAGCCAGAGAATAGGATATTGAAAAATCCCCGCCTTACATTGACACGCTATCCCCGTTTTATTCGTTCGTCTCTGCCGGTTTTTCCTGTTGGTTTCGCGGCCGTTGCTAGCCCAGGATAAATGCGTGCGAGGGTGCCACGAATGGTAGCAGGTGCGCCGCGTGAATTTATCGCGACGAAGGAGCTCGACTTATGAGCGCTGGTTGTGATTTGAATCGAGCCGAAAAAGTTCCGCTTCTGGATGATCGATATTCGTCCGTGGAGATGCTATGGAAATATTCTTTGTCGAGGGGTTATTCAGGATGCTTTGCTTCCTTTATGAATACTTTCCTCATGTATCTAGAATTTAATCGTGTTATGCTACATTTAATCTGATATAGATATGAAATGTACTATTAAATTTAACACATTTTAGTTTTGAAAATTCGTTATGGTCAGAGTAAATGTTCGCTGAATTGTTATTGACAAAATTAATAATGCACTCAAATAACTAATTCGATAATTAATTTAAGTAGACGAAATTATTTTAAATAAAGTCACTTTACAATAATATTTTCATTAATATACAAAGTTAACAAAGATTATTTCTTAATTTTGTGTATTATTGTTCTTACGTTATAAAAACAATTAGAGGTTTTTTGTATTTCTACTCCCATGACATTTTATGATACGCATAATGGAAAAGAAGAAAAGGTTGTAAAGCGTTTAAAAATGTTTAGAATTCGAAGATTAAAGTACTCTCGAGGTACTCCAGAAACAAAAATATGGGCAAAGCACTTGTTTTATGGTCATCGATAATTCTGCAAGGAATGGCCATAGTATTTCAAAGTTCGCTGTAAAAATCTACTATCCAATGGATAAAGAGGAAAGAAAGAAATAAAAGTGACAATAGTCGACGCTAGAAACGCTTCGCCCGAAGCGTTCTAAAGTCTCTGTCCTTTCCGTTACGGCTTCTGTTTCACGGGTTAGCGATAACGCGATTTTTCTCGGATTTCCCCGGATTTCGCGCGTACGGCGGAAAAAGGAAAAGAGACGCGAGACGCGGAGAAAACGAAAAGACGCAGAGGGAAAAAAGGAATGGGGGGTGAGCACGTGGAAAGGCGCCAACAACAGGGCGCACGATTTACGAGGTGTCCCTAGGGAACGCACTGATTTCAAATGTTTCCAACGTCTCACCTTTACTCCCTTCCACCACTTTGACCATGCCAATATCGAGAACGCTTCTTACGCCAAGAATATATCTGGTTAGCAGCAAGACGTTCGATGCACCTAGTGTAAATTTATTGCAAATGCGCTGAGTGCTTTCCCTCTCTATTAGAAGTGCCTTCAGTTTCGCTATATGGCCATGCTGAGGTTGTACGGCCGGAAAGGTTTGTGGAGAGTGTCGTATAAATGGAACTCTTGAAATGCAATGCTAGGTTACTAAAATTTTAATATTAACACAAATATTTTCAATTTATAAGTTTTAAATTTGCAAATTTGAAAACTCGAAATCCTAAATTCATAAATTCATAAATTACCAAATTCAAAAATTTTCGAATTTCTAAATTCTTATATTCCTAAATTTTTTAATTATTAAATCCCTTAATTTATAAATGACTGAATTATTGAATTTCTGAGTTTCTAGATACCTGAATTCCTAGATTCCTAGATCTCTAGATTTCTAGATTCCTAGATCTCTAGATTTCTAGATTTCTAGATTTCTAGATTTCTAGATTTCTAAATTCCTATATTCTTAAAATTCAAAATTCTTAAATTCTTCTATTCTTCAATTTTTTTAATTTTTTAATTTTTCAATTTTTTCATTCTTCAATTCATTAATTCTTCAATTGTTTGACTTTTCAATTCTTCCATTCACTTCTTCAATTCAAGTCTTCAATTCATTAATTCTTCAATTGTTTGACTTTTCAATTCTTCCATTCACTTCTTCAATTCAAGTCTTCAATTCAAGTCTTCAATTCAAGTCTTCAATTCAATTCTTCAATTCAATTCTTCAATTCAATTCTTCAATTCAATTCTTCAATTCAATTCTTCAATTCAATTCTTTAATTCAATTCTTCAATTCAATTCTCCAATTCAATTCTTCAATTCCCCAATGCTTAAACTCTTGCATTCCTCAATTCATAAATTCTCAAAACTGAAAATTCATAAATATGCAAGTTTGAAAATTAGAAAAGATCAGTATCGAAATATTAATAAATCAAAAATCGTGTAAATGTGTTGCTTGAAATTGCTCTCAGCGAAATTGCATATGCTTTGGACATTACGTTGATTATTTTCTGCATCTCTATTAAGAAAGAAAGTTCCCGTAGAACGGAGAGTCCAGAGTGTTTCCGTGTCGCGGATTATAATACTTGTTTCCCATTTTCATTCGTGGTGCTTTTGCTTTTTTCATCAGCTTGTCGTGCAGTTGATTTTTCGAAGAGAAGCGTCCCGCAATATTTAGAAAAGCGCGCCGAATAAAAAGTGCATCGTCCCCGTTGTGTGCGTCTTTTCTGGCAACACGTTCAACGAAACACGGATCATAGACGGCCGGTGTATGGGTGCGTGGTCGTGCGAGTGTGCGTGTAAGTGTGCGCAGTAATTTCGGTAGCTGTGGTGCGTCTGCTCTCTTTTACAAATATTGATCGTGAAAAAATAGTCCGTGTCTCCAATATGAAGACAGCTTGAACAGAACCGCGGAATCGAGTTTCTCATCGAGAATCGAGTAATCTAGGTCGCTTCGTGTATCGTTGCTTCTACTGCATTGGTTATTGTTCGATACAAATTCAAGCTATTTCTCGACGCGGTTGCTACAAAAAAGAAAGGGAAAAAGCGCATACAATGGTGCGGTTATTAAAAGGATGTTCGATATCTGCCGTCTTTGAATAGAAAATTGCATATCGCTATTGGGTTAATTGGTATACGTTTATAGTCTCGATAATGGATTAAGGTTTTATTGGTTTCAGATTATAGAATTAATAAAACCGTGTATTCTGGCACTTCTGAGATTTTGAAGTTGTAGTATTTTGGAAGTTTGGACTATTTGATATTCAGAATTACTGAGATTTTGTGGTTATTTCACGATTATTGGATCTACTAGGATTTTAAGGTACAGGAACGTTATTAGTGCAATTATCGGAGCTTGTGACTATTTTGGGTGTATTCAAGCTGGACTATTCCAAATAGGGACTATCGGAGCTTAGGATTATTCCGAGCCGAGTTTATTTCGACTTAAGCCTATCAGGACTTGTGAATATTTCGAGTGAAAAGTATGCCAGCATGAGACTATTCGGATTTGGGTCTATTCCAAGTTAGTATTATTTTGAGCTGCAATTAATGGGATTTGGGACTATTCAGACTTGGGAATATTCTTAGTTAGTACTCTTCTGACCTGGGACTATTTTTAGTTATAACTATTTTGAGTTGGGACTAATCAGAGTTTGGATTACTTCAGAGTTGGAACTATTCAGAGTTTGGACTATCTTCGAATTGACATTATTCCGAGTTAGGACTATTACAAGTTGGAATTATTTCGAGTAACTATTTCGAACTTGGACTACTTCGAGTTTGGACTACTTCCAGTTTGGATTATACCGAGTTTGGACTACTTCAAATTTGAACCACTTCGAGTTGGGACTATTTCGAGTTTGGACTACTTCTCTGTCAGAACTAGGTCTCTGATTAGACTATTTCAAGTTTGGATTATTCTAAGTCGCAATTATTCCGAATTTTGGAAAATTCCAAATCAAAACTACTCTGACTTAAATATACTCCAAGTTGAGACTGTTTCTAGTCGGGACTATTACAAGTTGGGATTAATCCGAGTCTTGGTGTATTCCAAGTTAAAATATTCCTGACCTGAATCTTTTTCAAGTTAGAACTATTTCGACTTTGGGACTATTCGACTAGGGACTGTTCCATTCTGTAATAGATCTATTACGACTTGGTAGGATTGCAATATGGTATATCGTGTTTTAGTACTATTTGGACTTGGAGATATCAGAATGTAAAACTGTTGGTATCTGCGTTTATTTAAGCTTGAGAATATTGCGACTTAAGATTATTTATTCTTGAGAATATTGAAATTTGATATTACTGGAACTATTGGTACTATTCCTACTTCGCTTGAATCACGAGTGAACGATAAGCTCATTCAAAGACACTTATCCAATTTATGAATTTCACTTTTATCTTAACCTACTTCAACTATCTAATTTCTTACTCCTTAAATATTCATCTATATCTCAATAGAGAAAGAATAATATTAAAGGTGGTTGCTTCGCATTTGTTTCTTTCTGGCCATCGTGTTTGTTTACATTACCATCTATCTTAAACTTGCGCCTTCTAAAATTCGACTTTATTAAACATACGTTATTTATTGCTGTTCAAAAATACCTGACTACTCTGTGGTGAAGTCTACTGGTGAGTGCTGTACTCGTAAAAACTTCATTTTTGCAATCATCGGACCTTATGGTCGAATTTACGAAATCGACTCGTCGAACGGGACCATGCACGTACTATATGTGATGTGCAAGAGAGAAGAGTCAATTTCGTAAATTCGACTGTGAGGTCCGATGATTGCAAAAATGAAATTTTTATGAGTACAGCACTCACCAGTAGACTTCACCATAGGGTAGTCAAGTATTTTTGGATAGTCATAAATAACGTATGTTTAATAAAGTCGAATTTTAGAAGGTGCAAGTTTGAGAAAGATGCTAATATAAACAAACACGATGTCCGGAAAGAAACAAACGCGAAGCACCCACCTTCAATAACGTCTAAAATATTTAAGTAGTCGATCACTAGAAAATGTTAATTCCAACTGCAAATGCAACGAATCCTATTTCTGTCTACCAGAGCACCTAGCAGCAGAAATTTGAATTGCATCGGGTGTGACATGATCGAGAGACGCGGATTATAATCCCTCCTATATGTTGCATGCATAAACGATGCTGTTGTCGGCGAAGTTAAAACGAATGAGAAATGGTAGGCGATGTCGATTCCGTTAATCGACTGCAAGCACTTCGCTCCGACTGGAATCATTTCCGCCAGAAACGTTTCGCAAATTGAGTTCTCCATGGTCCGACGAATTAATGTCTAATAGTCTGTCCCGAGGATGGAATTAATTACTTGGACTTGAAACTGCTGATATTAAATGCGCGAATTAACGTTCTGAAATAACGACTGAACGCAGTTACGTTAGTTTCACCTGTTCCACGTTAAAACGGTCCAGCACTCGATCATCTGTTCGTGTTACTTGTAATTTATGAGGGGATCGTATTTTCGGGGCTACCGTAGTTATGTATGTTAATCGAGTAATTGAATAACTAATGGGAGGCAGAAATTTCCTGCGTGATGTTCACGTTAAAATATTATGGAATCAAGTTCGTTTGGCAATTAAACTTGTTAATGAAAGTACGTTTACAGTTTTGTTCCGCAAACGTGTTACGTTTCGAACATTTCTGATTATAACATTTTTATTCAACGATTTATGATTTATCATTACAGCATGATTATGATTGCAGCAGCTTGAGTTTTGGCATTTACAATTGTAGTATCTGGAATTCTGACATTTCTCATTATAACATTTTTCATTTCAGCATTTATCTTGAGCACCCTGTTTTATTAAGGGGAATCTAACGTAAATATTAGACAACGCGAAATTATAGTAATACAAGAAGTAGCAGAGTTCCACAAGGATTAGAAAGTTATATTCAAGAAAGTTGTTACAATTCTGGAAAGGTAAAAAAGAAGTTGGAAGAATATTATTGATTCGCAAGGGGTGCTCGAAGATTCTTATTATACTTGTTGAAGGGTAGAAGAATAGTTTGGAACACTTGTGGAACACTGATTTCGGTTTCATATTTTGTAAGACGGCACGTTTCATGTGGGTACGGTAGTACAACTCAACTTTTCTATTTTCGTTTCATTATTGATCTATCCACTTTGGTATTGTTTTGAGAGGTTAAATAAAACCAATAGAGTACATTCTACTTCAAAAATATTGTTTTCAATTACGAGTTTTTATAATTGCAAAATCAATTTTGAAAATTGGTTTGATTTATCTGATTGGTAATTAAATAGATTCAGATTTAATTAATTCTTTTCTTTTTATTCTAGTCATATTTTTATATGTATATTATAAATTCGTGAAAATTTTTCTAAATTGCTAAGTTTGCAAATTTTATATTTGATAGATTTGGGAAATAGAAATTTGAAACTCTTGTACTTCTAAATTTGCAAATTTAGAAAAATTTGGAAAATACAAGTTTAAAATTCCTGTATTTCTAAATTTGCAAATTTGATATTCAACTAAATTGAAAAAGACGAATTTGCAATTCCTGTATTTCTAAATTTGCAAACTTGATATTTAACAAATTTGGAAAATAAAAATTTGAATGTCCTGTATTTCGAAATTTCCATTGCAAAATAAAGTATTTTCATATTTAAATAAATCGAACAATCAAATTATAGTAGTTAATTATACAAGATTGAGTTTGCATTTACTACCCTCTCGTTTCGTTTTCCCTCTGTTTTATTTCTCTGTTAAAATTGCAGAATGCCTACCTTTTATTCCAATTATCAATTCTTGCGCTACGCCAATATTTAATTAAAAAACGTTCACATTGTATCAATGTGTACTTGCAATAAAATTTTTTCATCGTATCGTATGCTGTTATTTCAGCATAAAATCTAGTTATTAAATTTATTGCGCTTTATTCATTTTGCTCTGTTTCATTCCATTGCCTTTTTTTTAGTCATTACTTTTTTATATAACCGTTACTCTGGCGTTTCGATAGTTTTTATATTAATTGAAACCCACTCTGCTGTAAATACAAAAAATTATTATTTATATCTTATTAAAGATAAGTGAATATCAAATTTTATAATTAGTATTTCTTATTTTACATAACTACAATTTTTTAAAATTGTAGAAATTATTTAATCGTTATTTTCTTACTATTACTTGTGAGAGTTCAGAAATTAGAATTTTTTTAGTTTTTCAAAATCCAGTTCTTAATTTTTATAGTTAAGAACTCGACGACGAGTTAGAAGAGAATGAAATTAAACTTCATAGTGATAATGATATTATAAACCAATAAACTATTCAAAAATCCTCAGAAAATAAATTAGAAAATATTTAGAATTTAGTTAAAAGAAAACGAGCTTGTATGTTTTCAAGTTCTGAAGATGTAGATGAAAGTGTACAAGATCATCAAAATTAATTTTTTGCAAACCAGTTGAGAAAAATAAAAGAAGTGTCTAATTATTATAACAGAATTTGCATTGTAGATTACTGAATACAAAATTGACATAACATTTCAACTGCTTTTCACTGTTTTAACATTGCAGTTAGTTAGTCCGACTGACGCACCTGACAAATAAATCCTAAGGTAGCATTTAGTCATTTCGACTGGTTCTGATGGAACCAAATGGATGTGGAGGAAATAGCTTCGTCTTAAATTGATAGTTCTAAATAGTTCTAGTTAAATTAATTGTTTTAATATTGTATTGATTAGTTAATGTCGACTGACGCGCTTGAAAAATAAATCCTAAGGCTAGTGGTTAGACACCAATCACTTTGACTGGTTCTGATGGAACCAAATGGATGTGGACGGAATAGCTTCGTCTTAAATTGATAGTTCTAGAGTTAAAGTAACTCGGTATAGATCATAGGATGAATTTCTGTGAATCGATCCCGAAAATGGGCCGGTTCGGGCCGTTTAGCTCTAAAGTGGCTATATCTCCGTGTCAGGAGCCGGAGTCAGGGATGTCGGGTGACATTGACCGCGGGAGCAACCCCCGTAGAGGGTCGACGAGGTTTTCGCTGGCGCGTGGAAACGGCGCATGCGCATCGGACGTTCTCGTGCAGCCGGGTTCGCGAATAAAGGGGCGACGGGGTAAAACAGTACAACCCCGGACGTCCAAGGGGTAACGACACATATCTCCACGTAAAGTCCGTCTTCCCGAATATTTTTTGAACGTGTTCCCGCGGATAGTTGATCACGGTTCTTGGTGCTATCTACAATACATATCGTTCGCGTGATACCGGTGCTCCTCGATCTCGTCGTACGCGCGTGATACATCGTGGTTACAGCATTGTCTGTATCGTGATACTTGGTCGTACACAAACACAGCTTATAGAGCTGTGTGCCGGTATCATCGGTTCTCTTCTTTGGTGAAGTGTTGTCACGAGTGTGTGGACTACGTGAAACGTGTGCTGCCGTGTCTGCTCGTGGAGTCGCATGGCATTGTTATGAAATATTCCATGTAAGTACCGACCACGTTTAACGTTGTAAAACATGCTTGTATAATTACGGATCGCGTTCGCTGGATCTTGATTATGGTGTCGTGTCACGAACCGATACCTCGTGGCAGTATAGTGTTCGAGGCAATTTCTGTGGATACAATTATCCCTCGTGTTGCGTTTAGGTCTGATTAATTAAACTAAGAGTGGACGTTTAGTAATTAATTCGAAAAACGCTTGTTTATGAACAATATTGTCTGTTAATTATTTGAAAACTGTACTTGTCGAGTTTACTGTATTTTTGTAATATTTTTAAATTGAATGATACTTGTAATAAATACAGGTTGTAACAAATAGCTCGGGAGTGTAATAAATAATTGAGCGGTGCACAAGGGCTAAGTTTCATAAATGGTTAAGGTATTCTTTCATATAATGTATTGCGGTGGTAATAAAATTCATGAGCTTTTCTCGTATTTCCCTTCAAAGTTATTCAAATCGTCAGATTCCAAAATTTATGGCAAGTATGGTGAAAGGTTATTGATTCCAACGGTGTTTATCTGGATTACAAAATTTTATTCGTTAAATTTTAATAAATAATATTGTAAGAAAAATATTGAACCAACGAATTTGCGCCGCGTAATACAAATAAATTTTAATTACACAAAATCTGAACCAATAATTTAAAACATGATATTTTCAGAAATATTGAAAATTGTAATAATTCGATTTATATTTAACACCAATTATAACATTTAAAATTACAGAGCTGATAGTAGATCATCAAAATTGCTGGGTACTTAATAATTTGATAAAGTAAAATTATATCTCCTATTTTAATATATTATATAACTATGAAAAATTTACGAAAATCTTCAAAAGTTCATAAAACGTAAAGTCAGTTGAACCCCCTTTAAAATCACAGTGTAACCTTTCAATTTTCGGAAACCTTAACAAATTCATTAGTTTCCTTTAAAAATTACGGATAATTAATGAAAATCTCTGGTGGAGAGAATTTTTTGCGAACACTCCATAAATATTGCGCGTTTATCAGGATATTAGAACTCGGAAGGAAACGCAGCAATAAAGATAGGAATTATGAAGTTGATAGGTTTTATCGAATAATCCGATCGCGTTGCGTACGTGCACGTTAATATCGCGTTTTGAGATAGAGGCTGATTCGCGACGGGTGAATCGACACACGATACGAGGATGCATACAAAAAAAAGGGAAGAAGAAAAATGGATACGTGACTTCAATAGAGCCAATCTTATCGGTTTAATTCGGTCCGCTAGGCGAGTTTGAATAAGACGTAGACTTCCCGTTCTCCTTTTTCCTACGTTTTCACGAAGCTTTCACCGACTCTCTGCATATCGAGGCGACTGAATAGAACGCGCGGCTCATATTCGACAATTCGTATGCACGGTTCACCATTCGGCCATTCAACCGGTCTCTGGCTCGAAGACAATGGTTAAGCTTCAGTAGCGATTTCGATGTGTTTCGTTTGACTTCTATTTTTCGATTTTTCATCCCGCCAATCGATATTCGAAAATATTGCGAGGAATGACTCGTATGTCTGATGCACATTGAAGTAGAAATAATATTAACGCAATGATCTGAATGCTGTTAAGGGTTACCGGTAACCCAACTCCTGGTTATTTTGACCCAACTACTTAAAATATACAAAATACAGAAAATTCTAGCTCACAAACATTGTATAATATTTATGTTTTATACTTTAAATTTTCTGTATAATTCAATTTTGAAACCTGTGTACGTGGTGTGTAAATAAATATTATCGAAAATAATTCGCTACCTGACTGTATCAATATTATAATTAATATTCATTTAAATAAGTTATTTTGAAAAGTTCCGCGAACAAATGCAATTTGATTTCACAAAGTGTGATTGTTTTTGCTAATCTTTCTTTTCGATGTTGTTTGTACTTTATGCCAACACAAAATAAAATAATAAAATGTGTTCGAATAATAAACTTCCAAATGAAAAAAAGTATTATGTACTTCGAACAAAAGCGTTAAAAGTGAGGCAATCTGTTGCCTGATTTCGAGATTCAAGGTCGAATGCAGTATCAAAAACTGTACTACAATTGCAGTTAACTCGATATCTCGAAAAATATAACATATAAAAAAATTATGTTGCATCCGTTCGAGTCTGTTCAAATGCTACATAATTTGAAACGTTCTCTGATGCGATAAGTAGCGAGTGATTTCAGATAATTTTATTGAAGTGATAACGTTTTAATTATGTATCAATAAATACATAATTCACTCTAATTTCGAGTCTGCTTCAGTACCGATTATGATCGATTGAATTAAACGTTATAGTTAATTTAAAACGTTTCTTCATGCAATCAACGGATAACCGTTCATTTTAGATAATAGCTTTTATCGAATCACTCTCTATAACGACGTTTTTATCAAACTGTCCTTTCTGCAATTTGCTACAATAAATGAAACAAAAACCTTTAATTTCTCCAAGTGAGAATTAGATGACACCACTATGATTTTCACTCCTCTATTTTATCTCGCGAAAGTGATTGCTGCACGTCGCTCAACATTTGCATAGGGTAATTGTTCGCGATTAATTGATTCAAATGAAGCTTCTAATTATCGAATAGCAGTTGGATAGAATGGTGTCACGGGATTTCAGCGGAATTTCGGTGTCCCTTGTTGTCGTTGCACCGGTTAAATAAAATATTTGCTTTCGATCGATGACTTTTACAAGTTTTTGGCGGGAACGTGCCAAATTGCGAATAAAACTCGTTCAATGTTATATTCACTGTTTGGTCAAGAGTTTCAATTAAATCAATATCATAAAAAAAATGTATGCTCATAATATTGAGTTAGATATGCACTAATAAATTAAGAGACAAAACGAAAATTGTCAATTGTATTCTTTTATATTTTATGAAAGAAGGTATCATAAGATTAATATACAATATATTCTTTTATGTATAAAGTCGTGAAAGAGTGAGTTTGGTATGTCTGACCACATACGGTAGCTTTCACTGTGAGTATTATGTCTGACTGTATACGCTCCTTTTCACTGTGACAGTGAATGTGTTAGCAATTGATAACAACGATAATGTTACTAAAATTGTTATATTTAATTTGTCTGTTCAATTATACATATATAATATAAAGAATATTATATGAAAGTTTTATTAAAAAATTTCAAATATCAAGGAAATAATAATTAAAATTTTAAAAGTATATCTAAACGCATGTCACGATATACATTCATACGATGTATAAACAATTGTTATTAAATAACTAAAATTCAAGAAAAATCCAAACAGGCACCATTCGAAACTATAATAATCTTCCAGTTCCTTCATTATTTTTGCGTAAAACATTTGAAAAGTTTTGAATTGCTTTACTAACAAAATGCTAGCCAGGAAGTAGTTTCCTGAATAAATTCCCGGGAAAATCCCTTTTTTTCGCGCCGGTGAAGGTACGTACCCTCTTAACAGGGATTCTAAGCTGATAGATTATTCAAGCAGGCCGCGCGTAATAACTTGAAATTAATTTATTCGACGAGTGACTAGAGATCGATTGTCGAGTAAGCCTGGCGTCGATTAAATTACCATCGAGGAAATTAGGACGTCGTTATTGACGTTTCATACGGGCCCGTGATCGACTCCTTTCCTCCGTTTGCTCCATTTTCGAACGGTTCCTATGCCCTCTCTCTTTCTCCGTCGCGTTGATATTCCGGCAAACAAAATTCCATCGTTCATTGCACAGACAGCCCCGTGTTCCACGCAATTAGTTTAACACTTAACGCGCTAAAGCGAATCACGTGCCACGTTAATTCGGATTCGCTGATGTTATCGCAGTGGATCAGCTAAGTAAGCGAGTTTCCGTCCGGGATGCATTGTCCTCGTTGCAGAAATTTCCAACGCCCTGTCTCTTGGGTGAAATTTGCGGGCTCGTTTTCTAGCTAACTGCGTTCCTACGATGGGTTCTGAAGGATTCACCGATCTTCGGGATTCTCGGGAACGATAACAAAACCGAGTTTCTTTTATCGTATATCATCGTAGTTTCTTAATTTTTTAATTATCGTTCAATTTTTTAATTCACCAAGGAAATTCACTTGATTGAATTGATCCTGCTAATTAAGATTTTGATTTGATTTCTTCAATCGATTAATTTGATTCTATTTATTCAATGTCTGATGACAAGTTGCGGCACGCTGAATATTGTACCTGTTTCATTTGTTGTTTTTATACTACTACATGTCTTGCAATGATTGTTTCTAAATAATTTAAATTTCTTCAATGACAAATACAATTTTCTTACAAATTGAAGAGGCTCAAAATAAGAACCTGAAGCTTTGTTATGAAAAAGTGCAACTGTCCATGTCACACCTTGATCTGGTTATTAATATTTATATATTGTAGAATAAATAAACTAACGAGTAAAATCGATAGGAATAATCAGAGTAAAAAGAACATGCATGTTTAGAATTAAAAAGGTATTATAAGGGTCTTTGTAATTGACAGGAATTGCTCTTTTGTCGCATACGTTGGAGGGTGACAGTGAAGGAATAATTTACCACGGAATCGATAGTTTTAATTAGACGAAGGCTCATTCAGATTTAATCAGCGGTTCGGTCACAGACAGTGCTCATCTTTATTTATACAGACTTCGAACCGATTCCATTTCGATCGTTCCCTCGTTTTAAATCCAGAAGTAAGGAGGAGAGTGGAGCGATATCGCTCTGTATCCAGCCACCTCTGATATTAATTTCGCGACAGCTCTTCCCCTTCGTTTCTTTCTTCCTAAATGGCCGGCATCCCTTTTCCGTTCCACCTCATTTGTGCAACGTGGCCGCGTTTGTTTCTGGCTCGTCGCTCGAAAATACCAGTCAAGGGCTTAAGTTTCTTCCCGCAAAAACATGCTTCCAGAGTTCGTTACGCTACTCTCGTTAATCAGAATACGTGTGCCCCGTAAATCTTTGTTGAAGAGCAACATTCTTGGAATATTAATTCGCGGAAGTACCAATTTTCTGATGTTGCATAATCGTACAGAACTCAAGAGGCAATTTTGAAGCAGCGAGCAATCGTTTCCAAAAAGATATTTGCGACAAATTTTCTTCAGTTATTTTCCGTTTGAACGTTTATCTTCTTCATGCTGTTTCGAAGGTGTACCACACAGTAACTTGGTTAGTTCAGTTACAAGTGACCTCCTAAAGTTTGTGGTCATGTACCACTGAATAGCTCACGTGTTGAACTCGTTGAATGTAGAATCTACTGTAAGCTAGTAGTATGCCAGTACCTGTGGATTATTAACGCATCAACACTTGGTTTGCATTAAATATTTTAGCATTAAGACATAGTGCATTTTGAATTTCATATAGTTCAATTTAAATTAGTTTGAATTTTCGGAAGAGCGTTTAAAGGTAATCGGATGCTATACATAGCGATAAGTCACTATTATTATATCTGACTACTATTATCATATTCGTGGCTATGATATCTGACTACTATCACGTCCAACCATTATCATATCTGATTACCATCATATTGTATTACTATCATACCTAACTACTATCATACGCAATTACTATTGTATCCGACCACTATCATACCTAGCTGCAATCATATACGACTATTATCATATTGAGACCACTCGAAACATATTATCACATAGATACCATATCCCATCTACTATTATATCCGGCTACTATCATACCGTGACTACTACCATACCTGATTACTATCATATCCAACTTCTACCATACTCAACTGCTATCATATCCTACCACTATCATACCTAACTATAATCATACTCGATTACTATCATACTGCATTACTATCATATCCAACTTCTATCATACTCAACTGCTATCATATCCTACTACTATCATACCTAACTACAGTCATAGTCGATTAGTATCATATAGAGACCAGTATCATATGCCATCTACCATCATACCACTACTACTAACATATCGTTGCTCCTATCTTATCCTTACTACTAATCATATTCGTCTATTATCATATCCGTTTACTATAATATCGGACCAGTATCATACTCGACTACTATTATGTCTATCTACTATCATATGTATTTACTATCATATCCAACTACTATTGTGTAACAAAATTGCGATCTCCATATCTCAGCGTGTTTTCCCCATCTTTTCCGCCTCTAATTTTCCGAAACACAGCGTGCACAGCGTAAACACGCCACAAGATGTACGCTTGCGGCTCTGTTTACGTATTCGCTTTGAAAGGACGAAAAACGCGGGTTTGCCAAAGCAAAATGTTCCGTGGGACGGGTGCACATGTCAGAATTCAAAGGAGCACGTTAGTCACAGGGGAGAAATTGTTAGCACGTGGCGAACACGCGCCGTCTTCCCTTGGAAACGAACGTTTAAATAGCTGCGTATCGCTCTACCGTTCGATCTTTTGATTTCGCGTGTTGTGTGCTTTGTAACACGTGTTTCGATAACTTTCTAGAGCTTCTTGGAATCTCATCGTGAGCCGATTACTTTCTACAATACAAACGTTTGCTGTTATAATATTAATCGTAGCACTGATGGAATCTTTTAATGGCCAGTCATCGATTCTTATTGTTTGCAATTTCTCTAATTTTTCAGGCTGTTATAGGATTTGCGCATTTCGATGTTAAAATATTATCAATTTTTGACATTTTTAAATTCTTATAATTCGCACACTTCTAAATCCTCAAATTTAAAAATTATCAATCTCCAAATTTCAAAATTTTCTTATTTTCAAAATTTCTGAATGTTGCAATTTCTAAATTCCTGAAATTCCCAACTATCTAAGTCACCATATTTCTAAATTTCTAAATCTTCTAATTTTCAACCCCTTAAATTTCTAAATGCCAAAGTTTCTAAATTTCCTATTTTCTAACCCCTCAAATTTCTAATCTCCTAAATTAAAAAATTCCCACTGTCTAAATTTTCGAATCTCTAAATCTCACAATTCCCAACTTACCAAATCATATCTCCTACCCCTAAATTTTTAATTATGAAACCCCAGTTTTTAACCGGAACTTGATATCTATTTTCATAACTTCTGTATCATAAATCATACCACCGACAGTAATGAATTGAAACGAATTCATTAAATCTTGTAGTGATTTATTAAAATTTTAATTAAATATGAACCACTTGTCCACTCTACATTTTTCAAGCAAATGAACATGTCAAATAAAATCATGTGAACTGTCACAAGTAATAACCGTCCATAGAAACCGAGCCAGTTGGAGGAGTCAAATCGATGCCATAATCTTTTCATATTTGTCACGTTCCATTCAAAAACGTTGAATCGATGTTTTTTAACTTCAGCGGTGAAATTAATTCAATACAAATCTCTTTATCTCCATTTCCGGAACACCTGCAATTTTTTCCAGAAATACGAGCGTTCTTTACCGCAGAGCAAACCGCTTAAGCACAGATTTATTTCGTGCCATTTTTTGTACGCAGAGACTCAAAGCATATTTTAAACCGCGTAATATCCAAGGCAATTCGCGGGGTATCGGATTTTTTTTCGACACCGTTCATTTCGAATATATGATAATCTATACAAAATACGTTCCGGGACTGTTAATTCGGATCGCTCGATCGCGACCATGTAAAAGGGATTACCCGATTTTTTATAGGGCGCGTCATTAAAGTTTCGCGAAATAAAGAAAAAAAAAAGGTGGAATCAGCTCGTAAAAAAGCCCGAGGCGTTCGTTTCAGTAAGCTCGCACGTGAATCAGGCCATGCTGCAGTTGGTACGCGACGAGAGTTGGCGATGGTTGAATTTTATGACGGGTTTTCCATTAATCATCTCATCATTTCGTAGCCGGCCTGGTCTTATTCAAAGTTCGCCCGATTCCAAACGCGGCATCGATTCGTTCTTACTGAATGCAACAACCACAGGGTCGACCCTGCCATTGTGTTGAATTAAACGTTCATCCAATGCGCGATGAAGCCTTTATATATCCTAGCACTCTGGATCGGGTTACACTTCGAGAGTAGCTTGATTGCTCGCGCAGATTTCAATGGGAGTTCTAATTATTCATATCGTTTTCGGTTCAAGCTGAATCCAGGCCACTGTTAACCCCTTTATTACATTATCAGTCCATTATCTTTACTCGTTTTATTTATTAATCTCTTCGGGGACTACATTTTAAGTTAGTAAGAGGTACTATCATTTTTGTATGTAATTACTTATTTTAAATCAACATTAAGTAAATACAAATAATTTTAAAGGAATTAATAATAAGTGCATAAAAGTATGAAATGCCCACACATGTGGATACTAGATATTTAATTAAGGAGGTATTAAATGTACATCTATGTGTAAGTATTTTTAAACAGGTTAAATTATATAATACTGAAGACGGTACATGTTAGAACCACCTACAAAATATATGAAATTTATGTACTTTAAAATATATAAACAGTTAATTGTATTTTACTTATTTTGAATCAACATTAAGTAAATACAAATAATTTTAAAGGCATTAATAATAAGTGCATAAAAGTATGAAATGCCCACACATGTGGATACTGATTATTTAATTAAGGAGGTATTAAATGTACATCTATGTGTAAGTATTTTTAAACAGGTTAAATTATATAATACTGCAGACGGTACATGTTAGAACCACCTACAAAATATATGAAATTTATGTACTTTAAAATATATAAACAGTTAATTGTATTTTACTTATTTTGAATCAACATTAAGTAAATACAAATAATTTTAAAGGCATTAATAATAAGTGCATAAAAGTATGAAATGCCCACACATGTGGATACTGATTATTTAATTAAGGAGGTATTAAATGTACATCTATGTGTAAGTATTTTTAAACAGGTTAAATTATATAATACTGCAGACGGTACATGTTAGAACCACCTACAAAATATATGAAATTTATGTACTTTAAAATATATAAACAGTTAATTGTATTTTACTTATTTTGAATCAACATTAAGTAAATACAAATAATTTTAAAGGCATTAATAATATAAATGTATAAAAATATGAAATGCTCACACATGTGGCATTTTGTTATTAAATTAAAGAGAAATTAAATAATTAAATATTTTGTTGGAACATTCTGTATAAAAAGCTCTCTCATTTTAAAGTACCAATTAAAAATTGGAATAGTTAATATAAAAAATTCGAGTTCAAATTATACGATGGTAAAAGTTCGACGATGCATCGACTGCAGTTACAAAATTCCGTTTGCACAGAGAAATGTGGAGGGCTTTCACATATTTATTAGAGACCCTGATACATAATTCGATACAAATGACAGAATGAAATGTTTCAGCAGCGAATTAGGAACGCTAATGGAAGTAAGCAGTTCGCTTTGAAAACAGGCACACCGAATAGACTAGTTTCGCGCTAGTTTGAGGACAATACCCGACAAATCCCCTTTTGCGACCTCCCCGCCTTTGGCTAAAACAATGCACGATTCTTCTCTGAAATCACCCAGCCGAGATACGGTATAAACAATGGCCCCACTATTGCAGGGGCGTGCTCCTAGAAAATCAATGAGGTATAGTTGGGATATTCTTTTTACCTAGCCAGAGGAAGCTTGACAATTTCATTCGAATCTGTCGGATTCTTAATTCAGCTAAAAATTTATCTTTCTATTAACCCGTTAGAGCACTCCAAATAGCCGTGTCGCATGGTTTTGAGCGACAGACAAGTTATATTGATTACATTATATGTTACTAATTTTATGCATGCACTGTGAGTCAGTTATAATCTAGGCTTTTTTTTATTGAATTTGGATCCGATTATTGGAAATGTATATTGGATTATCGAATATACAATGATCCTGTGTGAAGAAATAAATTCAAAACGTAGAATAAAGTATTATATCCGATTTCATTTTTGGACAAATTAAATTTTAGATACTTTTATACTAATGTATAAAATATGAACAAGCTATAATAAGAGATAAATATGAACATATTGTAATAAGATTTCTATGCATGAAAAGGGTATGTCACATATGCAGACAATTTATTGTTGATGTTAATATCGATGTTAAAGAAAATGTACATATGTGTGAGTATTTTTGGAAGATTAGATTATTGTTACCCTTCTATTATTTTGTTATACAAAATATGAGGTATTGATCATTCAAAGGTTGTTACAAAGTCAGTTCATGCTAAACATTCATACTTTTCAGTATTTCATGCTAACAAGATAAAATGTGTTATCAAAAGCTTACTAACTCGCACAAATAAAAAAGAAATATAATTCCTTTCTGAAAACAACGTGTATAAAATCCCTGTATAAAAAAGAACTGGTATAACGTAGAAATTTACAAACGACGATTACTTAATGGCTGACGCTGAGGCAACGAATAGCTGGTGCTTTCCCGAATGCAACATTAATCAAATATTTAGAGCAGGTGGTTCGAAAAAATCCTAAAAGCTTAAATCGTTAATTAGCAACCGCAACGAACGAAGCAGCCGCAATGTAGCCGAAACGAGATTACATAGTCGGGTGTTCCGCAAACGAAAACGAAAACGTGAACGCATCGAGCGTATTTTTCGGCGTAGAGTGTGCGCAGTGGACGAGTAAACTCGCTGTCAAGACGATTAAAATAGCAGCGACGTGTATCGTTGGAAATCGGTGTTCGGATCCCAGACGACAGGGCTCGTACTCGTTTAATTACCAAATGCAGTCGTCGTCTGTGATCCGCATACGGACGGCTTTGTGCTCTGTATGTATCCGTTTTTAGGGGGAGGATTTGCTCGGTAGCACACGGATTAATCGAGCGGAGGGGAACGGTGCAGGCGTTATCAGTACGTCCTGCAGATAATGCGTGTCGGGATGCGGCCGCAGATAGATACAAAGATAGACGGATAGAGGGGGATCCGAACGACAGACGAAGAGAGAATCGCGCGTGTCTGTCCATTCGACCCTATCGTGCGAAATAGCCGAGCGTGTTTGCTCCTCGTAAACCACCCTGACACGCGTGCCTTCCGACCACCCTTCCTCTATCTTACGAACTCTCCACCCGATGCACTGCTGTGACGTTGCCCCGCGACGACACCGCCGTCGCGACGCTTTGCATAACCCATTTTAAACGGATATACGATCCTCCCGATTTCGGAAAATCGAATTTTCCCTCGCTAACTTTTGTCCTACTGTGGAACAGAGATTCGTAGAGCGCGTTCAAAGCTGATTTCCGGTGCGTTGCGGTTATTAACGACAGATTTTCAAGTGGCGGATTATTTTCTATTTTATCGTTCAATTTAAAATGTACTGCGAGCGAAAAGGTCGTGAAAATTACTGCTTTTTAAAGTGGAAATTCGGGACTTTCCAAATTTGAGACTTTTCTAGTACTTCGAGACTAGGAAATTACGGACTATGTAACTTTAGAATTAGAAATGATTAAAACTGTGACAATTTAGAATTTTTGAAAATTTTTAATTCTCGAATTTTTGGATATTAGAATTCTGGAATGGAGAAATATTGAAACCTGGAATGTTCAATTTCTAGAATGTTGGAATGTTGGAAATTTTTAACGCCGGAACTCTGTGGAATGTCGGAATCTTGTAATGTTGGAATCCTGGAATCCTGGAATGTCGGAATGTAGGAATGTCCGAATGTCGGAATGTAGGAATGCCGTAATATGGGAATGTGGGAATGTCGAACTACGGGAATGTGGAAATGTCGGAATATAGGAATGTGGGGAAATCGGAATATGGGAATGTCGGAATGTGGGAATGTGGAAATGTCGGAATATGGGTAATGGAAATGTCAGAATGTAGGAATGTGGGGAAGTAGGAATATGAGAACGTGGGAATGTCGGAATGTGGGAAAATGGGGATATCGGACTATGGGAATGTGAAAATGTCGGAATATAGGAATGTGGGCATGTCGTACTATGGGAATGTGTAAATGTCGGATTGTAGGAATGTGAGGATATCGGAATATGGGAACGTGGGAATGTCGGAATGTGGGGACATGGGAAAATAGGAATGTGGAAATGTGGGAATATGGGAATGTCGAAATATAGGAAAAACAGAATGTAGGAATGTCGGATGGTTGAAATTTCTGAATGTTGGAATTTTGGGATATTGGAATTCTGAAATAATTGAGTTCTGAAACACTGAAATTTTTTAATTTTAAAATGTTATATCGCCAAAATCTTGACTTCCGAAATTTTCAAATTTTAGTATTTTACAAGTGAAGATTCACAAATAACTGAATTTCTAGACTGTAATTTAAAAAAATATCTTTTTTCGATATATCTCATTTTTGTTTCGGTGCGTAATAGAAATACGTAATCTTATTTTATAGAAATCTCCAATTGATCGTAAATGTGCGATCGTCAAACTGTCAATATACCATGAAATATTTCATTGCACGAAATAGAGGCACACTATTGAACCGTTCCGTAAAACAGTATTATACGTCCCCATAGAGAAAGAGTTAAGAACACGAAGAAGGATAGACGTCGCAATTAAATCGTCGACGATCGAATTCCAATCGAATGACATAGCCGTCCGACATACACTATCGAGGATTGTTTGTTCCGTGGGTTTTAGACGATCCTAGAACAATCGGGATCGGGTATTGTCACGCTTCGATCATTTGTTTACACTGGATATTGCACAGGGATTGGGTTTTAGGCTACATGCAGTCGAAGCTTGACAAAGTTTTGCGATGGGCCGTATATATGTGGCTGTGCGTGCGTGATCGGTTTTTGAACAGCGTCCTGTTGATACATGGCAGAGGGATGTTCTTTTAGGGTCTAGCTTAGTCGATATCCAGTTATGGACGAGTTTTTGATTGTAACCTTTAACTGGCCCGGGATAGAAAGGGATCAAAGGATGGTTTGCAGTTTGGTAACAGGTTAATCTGCTATTAATATGTGTATAGACGTATGCGTGCGGCTAGGCGAAGTGTACATATTGCTGTAAATCGACAAATTGACCGCATCCTGTCAGCCGTGTGCCAAGTATTTGATTTCACTCGAGGGTTTCAGCTAGCTGTTTGCCTACCATATTCGTCATTGATGAACACCGAAATGGGCACTTTGATTTTGATCGAATTTCTCCTGTAATACTGTTGCCAGATTGTAAAGCAAGTGATTTACGGAATATACCGATGTGCAATTAGCCAACATTTGTAATTAAACATTTATTTTAGATTTCGATGTAGCAGGATTAATTAGTACTTTAGTATTTTACAGTTTTCCTATTTTATTATTTTTCCATTTTACCAATTTTTTATTTTACTATTTTACTATTTTACTATTTTACTATTTTACTATTTTACTATTTTACTATTTTACTATTTTACTATTTTACTATTTTACTATTATACTGTTCTACTCTCTGCTGCTCTACCATTTTAATATTCTACTCTTCTATTTTCTACTGTACCAGTATTTTATTATTTCACTATTCCATTATTCCACTATTTTACGATGTTAACAATTTTTACCATTTTTTTTTAACCGTGTCATTTTTTACCATTTTATCATTTTATTAATTTGTAATAACATTATTCTATGATTTCAGTATTATATTTTATTACTCGTATATTATTCAATTATTCCACTACACTATTCTGTTATTTCACTATTTCGTTATTTTACTATTCGATTTGGCCAACCGAGTTTTTGAACTTTTCCAACGAAAAATTTTTTTTTCAATTTTTTTTAACTGCCGTTGACAGTAAAGGTTACCCTTTTACTCTACGCGTTTGTAACTTCAAAAGAAACATACGTTGTAGATATTTTTTGCAGTTCTGTATGATATGAAAACTGCATCAAAATTGACATATCTCAATTAAGCTACATTCCTTTATTTATCTAACGACATGATTGCCACTGCAAAAATAGTCACGATCAGTAACATATACTATAATATAAATTTTTCAAACTACATTTATAAATATAAAATTTGTAGTCAAGAGATGCAGTTAAATTAATATTACAGTAATTCTATTCAATGTCCATAACATACGTGGAGCCACGTTATCTAATCAAAAGGCAATTATTTCCAATTTGCTTAATCAAAATTCAATGAACTAAAATTGAATAACTTCTCGAATTACGAAAACTAACATGCAATAATAATCTGAGAAACAAGAATAGTATTAAATAAAATTTTGTTCAACAAGTATAATATTGAATAAAATTTTGATAAACAAGTGGAGTATTGAATAAAATTTTGATAAGCAAGTATAGTATCAAATAAAATTTTAATAAATAAAAAATTTGTATTCTATAAAATTTCATTTGGATATTTATAACGTTCCTTATTTCTACCATTCAATTGAGGAAACCTATGTAAACAGATCAACAGTTTGATATACAGCAATTAAAACCACAGGCAATATCTGTCCTTTGATTCAACATCCTGTCGCTAATTAAAAGCAATAAGGCCTGCTAATCTAACACATCAATTTACCTTTTCAAATAGTTACTGTAAAATTTCCGGTATTAATTACTTCGCAGACTTTCCCAGAAACTTCCGTCCAAAATTTTTGTTAGAAATAAATCGTGATCACTGTTCATTAACCGGCTGAAATTCTTGCGAGCTCCCCTGTTTCAAGCCGGTCCCCACTGAAAGGTATTTCATGCAGTCGCTCGAGAAATTCTACCCGCCAGAAGTTTAATTTCGAGACACGACTAATCGATGGTAGACGAGTGTTAACACGATTAAGCAACGCGTTCCATTCCGATTTCACCGACAGCATGCAACGTAGATATACCTTCATATAATCTCGGGCCAACCATCGATATTCCCTGTATTCCCCAGCGGATGTCGAGCGGAAATGGTAACTTCACGCTATTTTGACGCGGTATAATAATTTCTCTGGAGACCATATTCCGCCTAATCCGTGCATGCGTGTAAACATGCAGAAGGCGATGAAACGTGTGCTTTCACCGATTTCATAGTTATTGGGGATCCGTCGAATCACTATTACTGTCGTTAGATGGATCCATATCATACAGCATTTGTTATACAGATGTTCCATACGACATCTTGTTATATGGATCGTCTGACATGATTTGTTATCAAAGTACCATAAACACGTGTGAGAGATTTACTTGATATTTAAGATTTTAGGACATTTTGATGAAATATCAGGTCTGATATGATTTGATACAAAGTAAAGGTGTACAGTAATACGTGTAACTGCACAGTTTGAAATTTAAGGTTTGATGAAATTTGTTTTTAACGAAATACGATCAAGTGTCATACGAATTGACGATGAAAAGTGATGTCATACGTAACTGATTAGTTTCAAATTTCAGGTTTGATGAAATTTATTTTTAACGAAATACGATCAAGTATCGTACAATTTGATGATGAAAAGTGGTGTCACACGTAATTGATTAGTTCTAAATTTAAGGTTTGATGAAATTTGTCTTCAATGAAGTACCATCAAGTTTCATACGATAAAGTGCTGCATCGCACCACATATAATAGATTACTTTGAAATGCAAGGATTAGAACGATGTTTTTAATGAAACATAGCCAACCCTGATATTTGATGAAACTATTAAAAAGTATCATATATGAACAAAACAATCAAGTATGAATAACTTCACTATATTTTTCGATAATACTAAAATCTGTTAAATGTATAAAATTGCAGTGAATCGAAGGCTGCAGCAGAATCAGTTTCTTTGATATCATAGATTTAACTAAAATATTAATATCCTCATTTACAATGAGTTTAGTAGAAATAGATCAGGATTATTTTACTAAACACATCGTGTCTCACGAATGTGATGTTCCTATAACTTATAAATCCGTCATATTTTGTGAAATGTTTCATCTAGCTGTTATCACTGCTTTATTCTACTATTATGCATATACTATGCATGCAAAATGAAGAGCCTCATGAAAGCATATCTCGGTTAAGGGATACGTCTGGACGGTCTGACAAGCGTCGAATCTTTTAGGAATGTTTAACGATAAATTCGTTTTAAAACTACTTTCATACGCCGCTATAAAATTTATTGCTCATAAATTTAACGTGTCTGTGATACACGGTGATGCATCACCTCTGAAATTTCCGTCTACCGGAATCGCTACGGCTAATCGATAGAGGTATTCCTGCTCTATAGAACGTAGCGTTGGTTAAATCAATCTTTGATGAAAACTTAGTCGGTTTTATGTACCGTATCTTCTGTACTTCGATTGCGTGTTTAATACACTGTAATAGACGCAATTAAGTTGATTTGCTCTAAGTACTATTGTCTTTAATTTCAGTGTGAATTTATTCAAATATTCTGAATTTTGGGGTTTTTATACTTTTAGAGTTTTTTGGGGTTTGAGAATTTTTGGCACTTTTGTGATGTTTGATACTTTTGGCGTTTTGAGGATTTTTGGTTCTTTTGGTATTTTTAGCATTTTTGGTATTTTTGGAGTTTTGAGGATTTTTGGTTCTTTTGGTATTGTTGGCATTTTTGGTATTTTTGAGGATTTTTGATATTTTTGGTATTTTTGGCATTTTTGGCATTTTTGAGATCTCTGAAATTTGGGGACTTTTGGGATTTTGGAATTTTTAAACATTGGGACGTTGGTATTTCGGGATGTAACAATTTTTAAATTTATGAACTCTGGGTTTTTCGTAATTTCAGAACTTAGGAAGTTGGCAATTTGAAAGTTTGAGAATTTTATGTGTTGGCAGTTTGAGAGTAGAGATCTGAAGATTTATAATTTTTTAAATTTAGGAATTAACAATTTTGGAAATTTGGGATTTTGAAATTATGAGCCATTGAGAAAGTGGTAATTTAAGAATTTGATGAGTTGAAAATTTAGAATTTATGTAGAATTTTTTTGTTTTGTGATCATACAACTTTTGAACTTTGAAATTTCAGTACTTTGGGACTTAAGAAATTTGAGAGTTTGAGTTGGAAATTTGAAAATTTTGCAACTTCCAAATTTCAATATTTTCAAATTCACAAATCGCCATGTCCCCAAATCTTCAAATCCCGAAATTGCCAAATTTCTAAATCCCCAAATTTCCAAATTTTGAAATTTTGAAATACCTAAATTCCAATTTTGTATTTCTTTGATTTTCAAGTTTAACACTTCAGTTCTTCGACGTGACGAAAAATAATCATCATCCCCCGTAGCTTTAAAAAACCGTGGTCTTCGTTTCATTTAATTCAACAATTCCTTGTTTTGCTTTACTTTTCTCTCAAAATTTATATTGGAATATGAGTGGTTATTTAAATAAATCAGAAACTGAGTATCTTAAAAAAGAAATGAATTTATTGCAGCTACTCGGAAGGACGTCTGCACGATTCAAGGATCAAACTAAAAGTGAAAGACTTTTCTAAAATGCATAGTAAAACTGGCACCCACTTCCTGAGGAAAATAAAAATCTGGGTCTGCAACGTATTCTCCCAATTGGCCCTTAGGTATAAACACGGTCTGGGACCCATTGACTCTGAAGACAGAGTTAAAGTTTTTGTTTATTATAGACCCAGTGACACATAGATTCATTTTTGCTCATTAATTAAAATGAAAATTCCACAATTTATAACACGAGCATTAGCCGTACGCTCAATCTGAATCGCCATTGTTTTATTGCAATTACGCATCTCATGAGGGATCTCAAATTTAAATTCCGCAAGTGACCGATTAAAGACCTCTTAATTTAACATCTAAATGTCCTGTCACCTGCGAATCACATTTTAGGATTGCAAAGAGCTAAACAGTTTCCGTTTTTGTTTCCCTAAATCTTCCTTGAAGCATTGTTGTTCGTGTTCGCGTCTGTAGCATCCACCTGCTGGCACAGCTCTATTTACCAGCCGTAAATCTCTCGTTTAAAAGAGGCGCGTTGCTTAGAGGAAGGGTAGAGGAACGGAGGCAGAAGGTAGTAGGCTCGAGGATATCTTGATTGGGATATGGTAATGTGACTGGGTGGGTAGTTAAGGGGCAATTTCTATGGACGCTCGAATGCGTAGAGCGGGTTTCCAGGTGCGTTGAAGTAAACGATAGAGGCGGCGAGCCGAATGGAAAAGGAAATAAGAGAGCCGGGGGAAAAGGAGAGGAGGACCGTAAACGAGAGCAAGAAAGAGTCGGGGTGAATCGAAGAGGGAAGAAACACGAACTAGGCGGGTAGCCTGGCATGCTAATATCGGATTTTCCCGTACGCTTGGTCCATCTGCTCGGGAAACGTTTATTCGGCGTTTTATTTCCGTTATGCGCATGAATGCCGACGTTAGGCCGACGAAAAAACGTCCATTGCACTGCGAATCATTCCTTCCGAGACTTCGCGCGGAGATCGATAGGGAAACGACGGGAAAACTTGCCTATATCGAGATGTCGGAGATTTACTTCACGACCTTTGACACATCGATCTCGGTCAAACTTCGTGCAGTTATTGAACACATCGCGAGTAATAATTTTGCACATTCATAGAGTGCAACTTACTGAAATAAGGGAGAAATTAATGTTTAAAGTTTGTAGAGTGTAGTATGAGAAAAAAGCGCGGATTTATCAAAACTAGGGCTGTAAGTCTGAAACTTACGAAATTTATATAAATTTTTATTTTGACCGTCTATCTCCTTTAATATTTTGTACTAAAATTAGTTAAAAATAAATATTTTTGAAATCTAATAGATATGATTGAATGGAAAGAAATTTTTAGAATAAAAAGAAACTTATTTGTTTTAACTCATTTTTGAGATGTCATATTTATTCTAAAGAAAACATAATACAAAGTATAATAAAACCTTTACAGTAATTATTTTTACATTATCTACAAATAGTTTACCCTGCAAAAGTTATTTAAACAAACTATTCGAAAATAATTTAATTTTCTAGTCGTCGAAGTAGAAGAATCTCTTACCTTGTAATTTATCGAATTATTTAGTTTGAAATGTATAAAATCTGTCACAATTTAATAGGATCAAAATATTAAAAAATTAAGCAATTGCAAACTTGATATTTTCTGTTTGACAATTATTTAACTCTTCGTGCGATTATTTAAATATTCCGTGGTGGTAGTGCAGTCTTACTTCTCCAGAACTAATGTGTCACAAGTGAACTTCTGGAACTAATTAAAATAACCCTCCTAAATTGAGCGCAGTTCAGCCGGAAGCAATTTTACGACTAAAGTAATCGGTATGATGGTAAGAACTCTTCTTAATTTAACTTTTAATGACATTATTATTTCCGTAATAAGGTATGTGTACCCCTTATCGTTCACCTAACTCTGATTACTTGCACTTTGTCGTCTATATAAAAATATTTGTCAAAAAGTGATGGAATTATGAGTCAAAAACGTTTCGTTCTCAGTAAAATTTTATTGAAACTTCATAAAATCCCAAACGTTCCAAAGCAATTTTTCGCCAATTTCCATAGAAATTTTCGAAAACCCGATACGTGTGCCATATAGGGAGACGAATCACAGTGGAATCAGATCAAACAGATTGTATTTGCAACATCCAGTTATTATAACAGAGTTTTCTATCCAGGAATGTAACAAGTCTACCAATTGAATTATCCAGTAGATAACCGCAGTGGGCAACTAATTACGTTATTCATTAGCACCATCGGTTTGTATTGTTCGATACGTAAAATCGATATCACGGATGCATCCGTATCCTCAATTATGCGCGATTGCTTTCACCGTGGTGATATTCGAAATGTAACCAGGTAAATGTGTAATAAAGGTACTTTGCGGACTCAGTTGCTGGGTTATTCGTCAAAGGAACGAAGCAGTATTCGCGCAAATCCGAAAGCAACGAGAGGTACAGTCAAGAGCAAATCTGACTTTTCTAGGGAAAAAATATGGTAAACAAGAGGAAAGGGGAATTCCACTCGTTGATTTTTAGAGATTCACTAGACATTTAACAATTTTTGCTTAAATGGTGGGTTTCTGAGGGAATTCCAATTTGGAGAGTTTGAGATTTGAGAGTCTGTGAGAATATAGAGATTTAGAAATTTAGAGATGTAGGAATTTAGGAATCTAAAATTTCAGCACATTGTTTTTAAGGAATTTTTAAATCTGGAATATGTGGAATTCGAAGATTTAGGAATTGTGAATGAAATTTGGGGATTTAGAAATTTGAGAATTTAATAAATTTGAAAATATCAAAGTGGGAAAGTTTTCAAATTGTGGAACGTTGAAGCTTGAAAGTTAAACATGTGAAACATAGAAATTTGAAATATCGGAAAATTGAAAAATTAAGGAATTATAAAATTGAAAAATCGAAGAATCGAAGAATTTAAAATTCGATGAATTGAGGATTCGAAAAGGGAAGAATTGAAGAATTGGAAAATTGAAATATACAGTAATACAATAATTGAATAATTGAAAAATTGAAAAATTGAAAAATTGAAAAATTGAGGAATTGAAGAATTGAAGAATTAAAAAATTGAAAAATTGAAAAATTGAAAAATTGAAAAACGGAAAAATTGAAAAATTGAAAAATTGAAAAATTGAAGAATTGAAGAATTGAAGAATTGAAGAATTGAAGAATTGAAGAATTGAAGAATTGAAGAATTGAAGAATTGAAGAATTGAAGAATTGAAGAATTGATAAATTGAAAAATTGAAGAACTTAAAAATTGAAAAACTGCCATTTCGCCAATTCAGAAATTTGAACCTGAAGAAATTCGAAAATGTGCGAATAGTCAAGTTTACATACGTATCGTTACGCGAGGGAAGGTTACGTTGCAGCCGAGTGTACTTCCATTAATATTCCAGTTTTTTCGAGCAAAGGCGCCGGAGAATGATTACAGAGGGACGATGGCCTCCTCGGTTGGTCTCGTATGTGGGCCAGTGGAATACCGCCCTGTTGCTTTTAGTTGATGAACCGTCCCTATTTCCAACAGTTGGCTTCCGCCTGAGCCGCTTGTATCCCGCTGCATTCCGCCTCGCGAATGCTCGCGATTTCATCGGCCTTGTTTGTGCACGATGCTTTTCGACGTTCGTGGTGGAGGAAGTTTTCTGCGCTCGAAACTCTGCCGGTTCTATGCCTTTCTTTTCAATTGTCTGTACTAAATATTTCCGGTCTCGTGCAAGTGGCAACGTCTTCGTTCTTCAGGAAAAAGATTCTTGCGATATTACAAAATTCGTGAAATATTCATTCTTGATAGGTTTTTATGAAACTTTATTATGTTGCTAATCACGAATATCATTAAAACAAAATGTAATATCTGACAAAAATTGTTTATTAATCATCTATTCTAATCTATTGTCACTATCAATTTTTACGTAATTTTTTAGAAATTTTAATGTATTACAATTATATTTTCAACAATGATATTTTACTGATATAGTTTATTTCATCATCAATATTTCCTATTGCCATCCTAGAGATAATTTTATCCTTGCAAAAATGTTCGATTTTCGTCTAAAAATACACGTGAATTTGTATTGAACAAAAAATTGTTATTTTGAAATGTCAAATTAGCTAACTTAGATATATCTTAAATATTTTATAGAGTATCTTATTAAATTATTTCAATTTATGACTACATTTCTTTACTTGTATTCATTTTAAACGAGTGTATTCTCTGTGTTTACAAGAGAAACTGATTAGAAAAAGAAGCTTTTCAATATCCCCTTTTTATTTTAATTGCAAAGTTTCGAGACTTCTGTTCCGTTTTGCCGGCGAATTCTCTAAACTTTCAGCGTTATTCATTGTTAACAGTCAACTTCCCTATTTCGTTCGTAAATGTAGGGGTATAATGAAGATTGGTACCTGTACAGAATCCATCTAACATTACAGGTCTGAAACAGAAAGTTCTGCAAGAAACTTTCCGACAACCCTTTTAAGACATTAACCGACGCACTGAAAATGGTTATACGTAGTACGGCACATTATCATATCGTTTATCTGAGGTATAATTACTTAATTTTTCAATTTTACCTTTTAATTTGGTACTTTACATTATCAGTATTAATCCTCGAGTTGAACCTAAACTTCAACTTAATTAATTACTTTATTTTACAATTTAACCTTTCATTTTGTAGTTTACATTATCAGTATTAATCCTCGAGTTGAACCTAATTTTTGTTATAAGTATTAGTTTTTATTTTCATGCTTTAAATATTACAACGTATGAGGATGGCTGAAATACAACAGTATCTTATGAGATTAAAATATAACATAGGTTTTTATTAGGTTGAAATATATTATTTAAATCTTCTCTCATTTTAAGATTTAATTTTATCAAACCTTACTTGATAAATTTATTGTTAACATTTATTCTCTTTCGTTTAAAATTCGATTACATTAAAATTGTAATTCAAATACAGAAGAATAGATTTGAATGATTAAACTGTGTGTCAGAACAGGTTAGGTTACGTTTGGTCAAGTTTGAATATATGTGAGAATGAAAATAAATAAATTTACACAGTAAGATGGTTATGTTATGTGCAGTTAGGTTGTATTAGGTTTAATTTAAACCGTAACAAAAAAAAATACATCTTAATCATAGAACTATGCATCAGATTAGATTATCATCACGTATTTAATTCACGTACTGGTTTAGGTACAGTTAGGTTAAATGAGGTTGGGTTGAAATTGAATTATATGCCAGATTAGGTTCTCATCACACATTTAACACGCCTACTAATGTTTTAGGTGCAGTTGGATAAAATTACGTATAATTTAGAGTATAATATAAAACAAATAGATCTTAATGACGAAACCATGCAGCAAGTCAGGTTATTATGAATTATTCAACTCATTTAGCAATGATCCACGGTTCCAGCGATAAGTCCACGGCAAACGAGTTAAACAGAGGCGTAACAAATTAAGCCCTACTTAGCATGAAATAAATCGTATGCTGAAAATAAACAAATAGCATCGTAAGCTCTTTAAGTGAGCCGTTAAGTTAAGGTGTTCAGCCGGGCGCGAGCATTATTCAAGCGCGAACAAACGTTCCTGTATTCACGGCTCTGTCCGTTTCCTCTGTTTCGAGTAAGTTTTCGACAACGTTCGCGTTCAAAGTTAGCAGCGTTATCGTAAGTAATGTGCTCCATTATCAGTTACGAGACTCGCTCGAACGAAACTCATCGAAAGCATCCTGCAAGAACCGACGCGTTCGTGTTGTCGAGAAACTTTCCATACATGTTACGTTTTGTGCACGTGTACGCTGCTGTCGTTTTACTTTGAACAGTACTATTGAAAATTAGCCTCTGCTTTGCACTGGGGAGATTACAGTAATCCGCGTTTAAAGGGAAACAGTTTTTAAGGAAACATATGTAGGCAAAAGGTAGGAAATATTCATTTTTGTTTGGAACGAGATACAAAGAAAACGTCCAATCTGTTGGATGTTGGAAGAATTTCCAATTCTTTTTTATTTGTTTTTTTAATATTTTACAAGATATATTTTAAGAGTATTATTTCTTTGTATTTTTGAATATCTTTTTACAACATTGCAATTAATATTTTGTTGTGACATTGTACATCGACTTCTGGGCCAGCTTTGGCCCAGTGTCTTTTTATTTTAATAAAAAGAAAACTACAAAGACTATCATTCCTTACACCTAGAAGTGTGAAATCCTTTCACAAAATTAGTTTGATCTGGACTTGTGCATGATCTTTGACAAAATTTTGATCGATAATCACTTCTCGTCATTCTGTTAGAAGTTTATCCCCTTGCCTTACAATATCGTTTCCCATGCGTGACTCACAACTGTAATAGATCCTACTCGAATTTTTAATATGTTCAATTTGCAGTCTGTTCAGTTTGCAAGGATTGCTGAATACAAAATTGACATTTCAAGTGTTTTCTGTTTTAATATTGTAGCGATTAGTTAGTTCTGAAGTACCTGACAAATTATAAGGTGCATAAGAGTGCATTGAACTTCAAATATAAACTTTCATTAATTTTGATTAAAAATTTCAACATTTCAAAATTCTAACTCACTATATACAGACAATATATTAATTACTTTATTTTCCTATGAGAATGGTGACAATGATGGTACTGACGAATACAGTGGTGGAAATAATAATAATCACAAATGATCACAATAGCCATAATGTAAACAATCATAAGTTGAGTAATGAAGAGAGGAATCATATTTACAATAATAGTGACATGATAATAACCCTAAATATGAATGTCGACAGAAGTCACAATAATTGTCATGACAGAGTGAACCATGATCATTCTGGTAAAATGCATGACAGAATTGTTAATCATCAGTTTCCTATGAAAACAATCTAACAGTTTGAAATTAGAAAAACACGATGTGGAAAACGTATAATTACATTGCTCCGTTTTCCTTTTAGCGTAGTTCTTGGTCATTAAGCGAATCAGTTGATCAAATGATGCTTCGAACCGTGCAATAAGCATCCTTTATGCAACAGCCAAGTCCCCGGTGTAGTAAACACAATTAGAATCGCTTTTGTCCGGTTTACGGAACGGCAACGGCCGATCGAGTTACGTTTGTTACATCGTTGAACGAGCAAGAAACGGAACAGTTCAGGAATATACACACTCCTGATGCTTGTGTGCGAAATATTGTACCACTAGATATACCAAACATACTGTGTACCAAAACTTTGTTCCGTTCGAATGGACACGAGTTTCCCGAACTTTTTTTTCCCACAGAACACTTTACAATTGACTTTACTTTTTACCGTACACTTTTATTGTGAACATGTTGTTCCACAGAAATAAACAATAAAAATGATATTCTCTTTGTTGTAGGATATTTTGTTCAATTTTTTAAGAAAATGTTTGAAGTCAACTTTTGAAGAATGCTTGCTTGAAATGTGTTTAATGCAGTTGTGGATAAAGTGTATGAAATTGCAAATTTTACTTCTATTCTTGTAAAATACAGTTTTTGAAGCATGCAATTTTGAAACGTAATTTTAAGATGCAACTGGAGTACATTCTTGACGTGTTTTTTTGCAGAATACAACTTTGAAGTGCAATTTTAGAGTGTACTTGCAATGCATTTTTGAAGTGCATTTTTGACATGCATTCTTGTAAAATGCAGTTTTTGAAGAATGCAATTATGAAATGTAGTTTAAAAGTGCAATTGCAGTGCATTCTTGACGTGTTTTCTTGCAGAATGCAACTTTGAAGTGCAATTTTAGAGTATACTTGCAATGCATTTTTGAATTGCAATTTTGAGGTGCAACTATAAAATGCAATATCAAGGTGCATATTTGACGTATATTCTTACATTATGCAATTTTGAAATATACAATGTTAGAGTGCACTTGCATTGCATTTTTGAAGTTCACTTTTAGAATGAAATTTTGAAGTGCATTTGACATGCATTCTTGAAGAGTGCAATTTTTAAATGCAATTTTGACGTGCATTTTAAAAGTGTATTTTCCAAGCGCATTACGCGAAGTTCCAGTTTGAAATCTGCCAATGATATTGAGAACTACTTTTTTTCTCTCTATTAATTTTTCGATTGCTTTATATTTGTAATATAGGTTATGAGAGATTATCTAGCAGGCAGTTAGTGTATCAAAGTCTACCGCAGCGAATATTTAAATCCCTTGCCTTATAATTTGTCAGGTGCGTCAGTCGGAATTAACTAATCACAGCTACAATATTAAAACAGAGACGAAAAGTTGAAATGTTATGTTAATTTTGTATTCAACAATCCTTGAATACGTAAATTATAATTGTACTTAAACTTTAAATTGAAACGTATTTAGAATTTTAATCACATTTGTCACAATTGATGTGTGAATGCGTCACGCGTGGAAGATAATATTGTATAGCAAGGGGTTACAAAATATTAACTTTCAAGTACTAAAAATACAACTATATGTATTAAAAAATACATTGTTTATTTAAATTATGGAATTTCTCAACTCTCACCAGTAATATCAATAAAAACAATAAATTTTTGTACAGGGATGTAACTTCTCCCAAATGTTTGGGTCTTGAAAGATTTAGTACATGCCTGATGATCACAAGGGAACGAAGAAGATTTAAAAATGTCGATAAAAGCGAAGGGGAGGAGAAGAGTGTTAAGAATCGGGGCGTAAAAAACGCGAGACAGAATAAGCAGAGGGTTGATAAAAGTGAAGGTATTCGAGTCCGGTTGTTAACGACGTTAAACACCTTCTGAAGCTATAAGAAGGAACGGGAAATCAAACAGCGCGAGCAACAGCAAAGACCCTTGATACCCAATTAACGCGTTTGCCGAAGCTCGCGAGAATCTAGGAAATTCGAAACGGTTCGTTCGTTCGTCAACGAAAGAAACGAACGACGAGAAGTGGGAAGTAGAGTTATCAAAAGGTCGCCTCGAATGTTTCTTGACGACGCCTGGTTTGCCTAAGGTTTCATTAACGAAAATCTCTGCCAGCTTCACCTGTCGACCACCGCCGGTAATTAAAATGTCGTCGGCAGCAACGCAATTTGAGCTTTTAATTCGAAGTGCTTTCACTACGATTATATAGCTAACCATGACGTGTTTAATGTGCAAACACCATTCTGGGATAATCTTGTTAACAGTAGAACTACGGAGCCAGCCAAATACGAACACTTGCTTAACATTTCTTCAGTCTCTTTGATTTTCAATTAAATTAACTGCGCGCCGGGATTATGAATTTATTTTACTTTCATTACCCAGCAAGATTTTTATCACATTTATATTTCTCTGGGTTTTATATTACCTTTGGAGGCGTATGACAAAAGACTTTTCAGTAATAATATTTAAAAATTATCTGAATTTCTAATAACTAGAGAATTAGAAAACGTGAACATTTTTTGAAACTTTGGAATTTGGAAATATTGATAAAAATTCTATAATTTAAAGAATCAAAAAGTCTAGAAATCATCTAAATTATTTAAATTTCTGTCTTATCAACTTTTAGTTTATCAATATTTTCAAATTCTAAAGTTTCAAAAAATATTTATTTCCAAATTTTCAACTTTACTAATTTATTACTACTAATTTATAAGTTAATTAATATTTGTATCTATTTGCTAAATATACTATGTTAAAGTTGATTTACGTAGATTGATTCTCCATAATATTCTGCATAAAACAATATTGGCTACAGCGGTGAAAAAGATCGACAATTCGAAAAAATATTTTATATTCAAACATGAAATATTTCATAAAAAGTTTGATACACCTATCTCACGAATTGTTGATTTTTCCGATATTGTACTCCAATACTTTTTCATGCAGAATGTTCGGGAAATTGATGTACATAAAAAAAAAATATGCAGTTCTACTAAAAAGAAAAAACAGGATCGATTTCTATTTCAAAATAGAATTACTTATGTTCGAATTAATTGTTTACAAATAAGTAGTTAAGAAAATAATTGTTTGGATTAACTAAACATTGTTCCTGTCTCAAAGTAGTTATGAATTAATTCAAAAAACCTTTGAATTCATTTTAAAAAAAGACAAGGTAAGAAGATAATTGTTTTCAACATTCAAAAATTATTTTGACCTATCATTTAAAAATTGCTTCAAAACTCGTATTCGAATTAATTTTTAATAAATGAATAATTAAAAAAATACTAGTTCCATCAACCTAAAATTATTTTTCAAGACGGTCATTTTCATTTTAAATAATTTTTAAATACACGAGAAAATAAAAAGATATCTCCATAATTCAAAAATTGTATTGACCTATCATTTAAAAATTATCTCCTATTACTTTCATTTCACTAAAAATTGTCCATGTATCTGTGGGTATATTGTTACGTCACCAAAAGCAGCGAAATCGATTCTTTGGTGGGTTGATGGCGATTTGAAGGATTTAGGGGAGATTCAGGCCAACGACTTGCCGGCTACGTTATGCGTGCAACGATAATGGCTGATGTGGCTTGATCGAACTGGCCAGTGATTTACCCTTAATGGTTGTGCGCCATGTATCGGGATCTGAAGTTTATGTCCTGATGGATGGTGTCCCGTTAAATTTCTCCCCTTTGTTTTCCGAGTTTAATTTGTTTATCGATGTCCCGGAATTGTATCAAATTTCGTCGTTGATGGTCGAAATTAAATGCTTTATCGTTACATCGTAGCTGAGTGACGCTGAAAGCGTTCACGAAAATACCGCTGCATTCGCCTTTTATAGAACAATCGGAACATTTTCGCGGGAAATAACGTGCCGGAGGCTTTTACCGCCGCGGTTTCGTAAATGACGGACGAAATGAACGCTTAAGTCGTTTTACGGCGCATCAAGGAACATTTCTTTGCTCCTCACTTGCGAAAGAGGATTTTGGTTAATATAGAACAGTTCGCAACAAATTTTGGTGTTATTGTTTGTTATTTGAAATTTGCTCGTTATTTAGTGTTGGTTAAAGACAATTGCAGGTGAGATCGAATTTTGAAAAGAATTATACATTTTTTCGTGTGAGATGCACTTTTTTGTGTGCGAGTTTCATTTGTATTAGATTTTAATCATTCGAATGTTATGATATAAATTTTTAAACTTTTAAACATTTGAACTTGCAAGGTTTTGAATCTTCAAATTTTTAAGGTTTCAAACCTTTAAACTTTCAAATTTGTTAATTTTTAAATTTTCAGATTTTTAAATTTGTTAATTTTTAAATTTTCAGATTTTCAAATAAAACCATTCAAATTTTTAGACCTCCAAACTTACAAACTTTTAAACTTTTAAACTTTCAAATTTGTTAATGTATAAATTTTCAGATTTTTAAATTGAATAATTTAAAATTTCTCAACAGGAATACAGAATTTTTCGAATTTACAAATTCAAGGATTTATAAATTGTAAAATTTTAAAAGATTGAAAATTTTAAGTCTACAAATTTCCCACTTATACTTGAAGTGTTACATAGAAAGTGTAAATGTGCATTTAATTTTGAGGTTAGTTTTCATGCTCTTATATGACAATTGAGTACTATCGAAATATGCTATTCTTGACTTAAATCGCTCTGTAAACCTATGAAGCTTCATCGAAATCGCTGAGTGGGTTTCTTTGTCAACAGAAAATCAAGAGATCACGAAGTTTTCGTAGAAAAAGTATCGATCTTTGCACCATTATAACTTCGCGAAGAAAAATCTTGTAGTAATCCTCCTAAGGTCGTTTTGAAGAATGGAGTCTCTACTTTTGCCACGCTTAGTTAATTTTTCCTTAAGAGCTTTTAAACTAGAACGCAGAGCGGAAAAATGAAGATGGTTTTTCTTCTGGAAGATTTTTTAGTATGGCATCAGTTTACAAAATCTACTTTAAATATTTCTTATTTTTAACTATACAGAGAATATTAATAAAATGTGTGCACACTTTATTACTACATAATTGAACAGCTATAATAGAAGAAGATGAAAGAATAAAATAGAGATTAGGTTAACGTGTGACAATTTTAAAACTTATAATTTAATACAGATATTCATTACAGAATTATATAAATATAAATGATCGCCATCAACATTAAAATCACCTAACATTCCCCTATCATTTTTACGTTTGTTAACACTCATGTATGTATACATTTTATTGGTATATCATTCGGTAATAATTTAAAATGATATAATTATATTTGACTACGTAGTTTTGAAGTATAATGCTACTTTTTTTATAATTAACCGCTTGAAATATGTTTGATTTTTTGTATCGTGTGGTTTTCCTTTGTCGAGTAATAACAATAGAATAATTACAAAATTACCAATTTTCTCAGAATCTTGAGATTTTTCAATTTCGTAATGATATGTGGAATCAGAGAAGAATATTCGTATAAGGTCAGATGAATGTGTTTAACCGATTCTAAACAATAAATCGTAGACCCCTTTTTGTCGCGAACTGTAATCCTACAGTTAGCTCCACATATGTTACCCGCTTACACAAACATCCCAGCAGAGTTTAAAGTTTAAAGCCTGTTTGCGTTTCACCGAAACACGTGTAAAATTGCTTCGTTCCTACGCAATATTCGTCCGTATCTGATGCAAAACATCGTACTTTTTGTCCCAGCATTTCGTCTTATACAATTATAAGATAAAAAAATAATCATACATAAAATTGCGTATATAATTATGCATCAAGTATATAACATATTAATTAAGGGTAAAACTTTCAATTCATACTTCAAAATTCAGTTCACAAAACATTTAAAACTTATCCAAAATATCTGTGATACTTAAACGAATTCGTTGCAGATTTTGTATTAAATTTAGAGTTATTTAGATTAAAATTTAATCATCTAGATTAAAATTTAGAATTATTTATTTCACACTCGAAAAGTAGTTTTCCTTTTAATTTATTATATCGCTACCAAGTACTTGAATGCCCAAATAAGTTTTGTAGTAATTCGCTAAATACGAACATTGGACGATTTAATCAATCAATTTAATCGACCTAAACGACCCATTTAATCAACCTAATAAGACCGTGAATGTCCGAACGAAGCAAAACCGGTATTTGGATGATTGCCGAAGAAGTCAGTCGAACGCTATTGTCCGCTGTCTTTCGTTGTCAACCGGAATTTCTTGCGCGAGGGAACAATGGTCAGGGATAGTGACGGGGGGTAGCAAAGAGGGGTAGGTTAATTAACTGTAGGAGAGCTATTAACAGTAATTTATCGGAGTGGTATGCGAGAACACGGACGTGGAAAAGGAGAACAGGCTACTTGGTGTGCGCGGTCTGAAACGAAGCAATCCGCAATAGCCATGGTAGTCGGGATAAATTCGCGAACAATGGCTGAACTCGGGGAAAAAGGGCGATGGCCAGAGTAAAAGAGGCAGAGGGAGGTGTTGAAGGTGGTTACTCGCCGGATATCCGGGTTACATGTATAAAAATCAATGGTGGATCTCGCCTCCGGA
Organism: Megachile ligniseca; assembly: GCA_945859555.1. NCBI lineage: Eukaryota > Metazoa > Arthropoda > Insecta > Hymenoptera > Megachilidae > Megachile > Megachile ligniseca. Next base: position 2,720,388 of record OX243785.1, read on the forward strand.
ACTCGTTATTGCACCGCGAGTCTTACCTGAAGTATCATCGTCGGATACAAAAGGGGTGAGGGGGTTGCTCTTCGGCGCGTTTCTTGTATTTCGTAGAATTGGGGTAGAATGAAAGAAGGTTCAGGGTGTTCCGTGAATACAAAGGGGGCGGCAACTGGAAGATGGAAAACTATGGTTAGATGAACATTGCACTGATTGTTGGATGGTGTTATGAAGAAGGGTTGTGTACTTTTATTTTTAATATGCACGTCTTTTGTTCGCTTAACTAGAGTGGTGATGTATGCATAAGGTGAACGACCCTATTATTGGACATAGAATGTACTCGTTTAAAAATAGCCATTTTTTATCAACATATGCAGATTTTTTATTAGGTAACAATCAGTTAATGTCGGTCTTTAGGTTTCTAAGTAAATTTCTAAGTGTATTGAACATTTACCAAAAAGTTGACACTAAGTTTATGGATGAGCAAGGTTATGGTTGAAGCAGTTACTTTTAGATTAGAAATAAAGTGCAACGAGTAAAGAACGAATGAAATATGTGTAAATCAATTGATATTTGATATTGTTTAAATGATGGTAATACGTGTATGCATGGGGGAATCACTGCCCTTCAGTTGTTTCATGGCGTCCTTGTATAACGAACGTATTGATGAGGTAGCTCTCGTGTAACACGATTTATATATTATCATCGCTATTCTGCACATTTCTTGTGTTATTCTATAATTGTATTTTATCCACTAAGTGACCAGAATTTCGCTAATAATCATTTTTTATCTGGACAAAAGTTAAGATACATTTTAACAGAAGCATCTTAATAATTTGTTTCGCCTGATACTTATACCTACTCTGATGTTTCCTTTATTGATTACAACGATATTATAAAATTGTGTAAAATTGTGTTCCTATGTTTTTGTGTTTGATCAAATAAATACATTATAAAGACAGTTCCAGTGATCTGTTATATGAAAATAGCCACTTCGTCAGAATTAGCAAACACGTAGGGTCGCAAAGTGTAACTCCAAACTTCCGAAATAATGTTCCGAGGCGAAGCACAAGTTGCGAATTGCGGGAGAAGGTATAAAGGGCGATGTTCCTTAACATGATGGGAGACGAACAAGGGATGACTCGGTGTTCGTGTAGAGGCGCGATGAAGCTTCGGTGTCGAGCCACGAACCGCGTGTACGTGGCGAACATGAAAGACAAGAATGAGAGGGACTTTACAGCACGATTCGTACGATCCCCCTGCGGGCTGCCGGTAAAATAATCCCATGCGGCTCGTATCACATGCGTAACAACCCCCGAACAGATCGAAAAATCGAATCCTTGACTCGTAAAGTTACTTGGCTTCCGTGGCCCACGAAAACCGGAATATAGCCATCTCGCGTGACACGTGCACACGCCCCTGTGATTGCTTTCATCTTGCCATTTCAGGGGACTTCCTCTTCTTCGTATATTTTTCAATCTTCCGAAACGTTACGTATCGTACCAGATTTGCGATATAGCGAGTCTCTGTTTTTCCGATAAGTTGATACTTGATTCTGATTACGCCGCAGCAAGAAATAGGACTCTTGAAGTGATATACTCGTCACTTATTTATTTTAGATAGTTCACCACGTACAAAGGTTGAAGCGATTAAAAATTATTATATTTGTTTACGTTGACATTTGAAAACGACGAATGATAAGGTCAGTGGTTTCTACAGGCTTTTATAGACCATTCTATCGAATGTTCAATGTTGAAGTGGGAATTTATGGATAGTCCGAAGTTTACATTATTAAGGTGATTGTCGCTGGCAGAATGTTGTCAGACTTTTCCTCGAGGCTGCTGTTGAAAATGACTTGATTTCGACATTATAATTTATCGTCTAGTTCTTAACACTAACATGAGGCAGTATCTGATACCACGGTTTTTGGCAAAATGAAGCATACTTATTTTTTCTCCTAATTTTTTCTAAAGTTTTACTATTTTCTTTAGGGTTTTTAAGTTTCTTTTTCCTAGATGTGTTCGTTAAACCTCGTGCAGGAAATTAGAGAATCGGGAACTTGGGAAATAAGAAAGTCGAGAATTAATAAATTGTGAAATTAAGAGATTTGACGATTAAAAATTGAAAACTAGACAATTGGATAACTAGAAAACGATGCAATTCTAAGTACTTAATTTGAGAAATTGGGAAAGAATAGAATCAGTAACTGAGAGAATTAGAAAATTGGAAAGATAAAAAACTGCAAACTGGAAAATTACAAAAATTGAAAATTGAACATTGAAAAATTAGAAAATTTGGAAATTAGAAACTTATTTTTGAAATTTAGAGTAGGGAAAACAGAAAATTGGTGAATCGAGTAATTAGAAAAATAAGAAATTGGTAACTGTTGAAACGAACTGGGAAATTTTAGGAAATTACAAAATTGGGATATGAAAAATTGGACTACTAGAAAGTTGCAAAACTCGAAAATTAGAAAACTAAGAAATTTGAAAACTACGAAACAAAAAAATTAAAAAATTAGAAAACCTGAGAACAAGGAAACTGGATAACTAAAAAAATACACGTTGGGAAATGAATCACTCGATGCTACAGCCCCTGTAGCAGGAAAATACAGAAACTTTGTCGTAGTTTATAATGCTGACGTATAGATCTCCTGTCAAAAGTGTTTGATAATACGCAACGAAACTGGATAACTAAAAAATACACGTTGGAAAATTAATAACTCGATGCTGCAGCCCCTGTAGCAGGAAAATACAGAAACTTTGTCATAGTCTACAATGGTGAAGTACAGATCTCCTTTCAAAAGCGTTCGATAATACAAAATCAGAAAACTACCAAACGTTGGAAAATAAAAATTCGATACTACAGCCCCTATAGCAGGAAATTACCGAAACTTTGTTGTAATCTACAACGGTGAAGTACAGATCTGTCAAAGGCGTTCGATAAACAGTGATTGATCTTGCCACTGAATGATTAATCGTTTCACGCAAACATCAAAACCGATAACGTAAGCGTAGAACGCAATATAGCGATTTCTAGTAGCGTGAAAGTAGTGGATCAAGGTTCGCAGATTTGCGAGAACGATACTTTAATGTGGCAGTATGGCCGAAGCCGACATAGCAAAGAGGAGACGATAAAGAACGAGGGCAGTGCATCTGGTGCTATTTGTCTCTGACATCGTTCCAAGAGGAAAAGTCTTGTTCCGGTGCTCTAGTCGAAGCTACTTCGCTCCAGCTAGCTACTGGCGTACGACTAGAAGCCGTTTTATCTTCCGATGACAGAAAACGTCGAGTGACGACATCGTTCTCGACTGCCAGTTCCAAGGGTAAAAAACTCGAACGTGTCAACCCGCGAAAAAAGAGGCAGGAAACGCTCGAGTTTAAATCTTACATTCGCGACAAGAACGAGACGCGTGGCAAAATGTTCAATGAAATTCTGACAAGGTAGAAGCACTGTGCAACGTCACGTTGCCAGAGAATCGATTCTATAGAAATGCGAATCGAATAGAAAATACGTGTTATTTTTACTTGCTCTGTAAATAGATACAAAACCGAACATTTCGTGAAGCCATTTTGGTAGAGGTTTTGAGAGAATACGAATAGAGGAATTTGGGTTCGAATACTGCTGATTATTTCGTATTTTCATAACTATTGCGGTGAATGCTTGAAAAATTATTGTTTAGGAATTGAAATTTCTTCTGTGAATACATCGAGTCAGAAATTATTTTGGTTTTCATAGTTTTTCTAATTTCCCGACTTTTCCGTTTTCCAATTTTTTAATTTTCTAATTTTCGAGGTTTTCAATTTCCCGTCTTTCAGTTTTTCTCTGTTCCAACTTTTTATTTTTCTAGTTTTTCGAATTTCGAACTTTTCAATTTTCTTATTTCTCAATTTCTCAACTTCTTAACGTTCCAGGGTCCCAAATTCTCAATTTCCTAGTTACCCAATTTCCTAATTTCCCAATTTCCCAATTTCCCAATATCTCAATTGCCCAGTGTCCTAATTTTCCAATTATCCAGTATTCCATTATTCCAATTTTCCAATATCTCAATTTCATAATTTCTAATTTTTTAAATTTCGAAATTCCCATATTGCCAAATTTCCAAATTCCTATTTCTTCAAGTACAAACTTCATAACTCTAATATTCTGAAATTCTGAAATTCCCAAATTTTCAAATCTTCAAATACAAATTTCATAATTCTGAAATTGTTGTTCTGAAATTCTCAAATTTCCAAGTTCCCAAATTCTCAAATTCCTATTTCTTCAAATACTAACATCATAACTCCGAAATTTTTAAATGCTAAAATTCTGAAATTCCCAAATTTCCAAATTCCTATTTCTTCAAATACAAATGTCATAACTTTGAAATTCCAAAATTCCAAAATTTCTAAATTGTTATTTCTTCAAAATATAAATTTCATAATTCTGAAATTCGCAAATTTCCAATTTATTTTTTCAAATACAAATTTCATAACACTAAAGTTGCCCAATCCTGAAATTCTCAAGTTCTGATATTCCAAAATTCCTACTTCTTTGAATACAAACTTCACAACTCTAAAATTCTCAGATTCTGAAATTCCCAATTTTCCGAAACTCTCATAATCATCTTGTAACATAAACTCTTAATAACGCAAGAGAACGTGATGCATCTGAAAGAAAAATCCTTTTACATCAGTGCTCGTTTCCTATCATCCTCGTACAAGAAAAATTCTTAGTTCCCCTAAAAATTGTGCAGTAGCTTAAAGTCACTGCGTTCGAGCAACGACAGAGGATAGGCGTCTCATAAATAACGCAAGGCTGGTGATACTCGTGTCTTGTCTCGTCTCGTCTTACGGATTTCCTGAAATATGCATTTTAGGCTTTTGTACGTCTCCGCGGCAGCTGCTTTTACCTTGTGGAGATACTTCTCTTTATTCACGTGCCCGGTCTAATGGCGGTAGGTTCTCGGTGTGCATCGGCCCTTAGCAAAGAGCGAATGAAGGGGAAGAGAAAAAACACGGGCGGGCTCGTAAAAAACTCGCATAAATTTGTTCATCCGGCACATACTTTTACTGTCATTTTAAGATCTCGCTTGTATTCCTTCCGACGCTGTTTCTACAGATTTTTATCTTTTTTTAACTGCAACGTTGTTTGCTTATTCTTTAGCCGAATTGCTCTCTAAACGCGAGTGTACTCGAATGCTTTTATTTCCAGCTAAATCACGTGTTTGCTCTGTACATTCATGAAAAATAGGATCCTGTTTTATTCATTTTTGTTCAAGGAAAAAATTATTGTAACAGGGATTTTTATGTTTAATTACGTTTTCAATTTGACAGTTAATTGAGGTTTAATTCGTTATCAAATTTCGTTTAGATGAGAATATAAGTGGTAGAAGGATTTTAATTTAGTTCACCATTGACTCATCAATGTTGAACTCGTAATTAACTTTCCTTTGACTAGAAAGTAAATTGTAATTATTAATTGTATGGATTCTTGAAGCAGAGAATCATTTTTAATTTAAACTTGCCAAATTGGAGATTAAAAGTTACTTTCAGTCGAGGATTTTTCAGTAAATAGTTAATTTTCAGTCGTTACTTGAAAGTTGTTTTAATTGGGAATTAAAAATGTAATTTTTAGTTCAAGCTAATTAGAAATGAACATTTTTTTTCCTGATTGAGTCTGGTCTTAGTTAAAAATTGCAGCTTATTCAAATTGGTAATTGGAGATTTATTTCTAGTGAAATAATTCAATATTTCAATATTGAAAAATATTGATAATTCAATATTATTAATAGAAGTGGTCAATATTTATCTATAACCTCGTATATTGCACGTTATTTCAATGAAATAAATTTGATAACTAAAATTATATGTTAGTTTGTGTTCCATAAAAAGTGGATGAGCCGCATATGTATAAAACTTCATGAAAACCGTAGACCAACCAATATGTTTTTTCGCGTTTGATTTTTCACAATAAATGCATGATTGAAGTTGAAGAAAAGAGAAGATTGCAGGGATGTAATAAAAGGGCGATATGAAAGAGCGCCCGGTGAGGTTTTTCAAAGTCAAAAGGAATGTATTAACCAAGGTCTAATATTGATTTATCGAGAATTCATTGAAAGCTACCAGGTCAGCATAGCCGAATAGAATTCTGTGATAACGTAACATTTATATTAACTTCCAAGGGAATTATTTAACATATTGATCGTATTTCTATACCTCATAAATTTAATCATGACTTAATTTTGATTGAAGATAAAATAACCATTCTGCAGAATTTTGAACGAGATCAATGTGGATGCATCAGGTATTAAATATTCATTATTATATTAAATAAATGAATATTAAGTACTCGGTAGAAAATTAAAATTGGATTATACAATTATTCCAATTATAAAATATTATAGATCTTGCTCTTAATTTTTAACCTGTAACTTAAAACTCGCTGTTTATTTATATAATCAAATCACAATTTTCAATATATTAACGCGTGATTTTACCAGCAAATAGATTCTGGGAGTATCTAAAAATTCTCAGTAAAAAATCTGTGGAATTGTATTTATAATCGAGTAAATAAAAATTAGGCGAAAACATTAGTCCATTAAAGTATGGAACCACGTACCTAACGCACGTGTGGTCGCGTGAGGAAGTCGACCTGAGAAAAAGAAGCTACGTCTATCCCCACCGTGAACACTTTCAGTATTACATTTCGGCAAATAAGTATAATAATGACAATAACAACTGCATCACGAAATTTGAATTATCTCACTCACTCTCAAGAAGTTTATCGACGTCCATTTTTGTCTAGCCGTCCATTTTTCTATTCTGATCAATTGTAGCTGTAGTCTTTCGAAACTGGATCAGCCTTATCATACGCCAGCACATGGGTTGACATCAGTACGAACATACTATCACATGTCGTAAAAGTACAATTTATTATTCATAAATTGCGAACGACCCATAAACAAATATGGGGAAATATCTAGATACGCGATAATAACGTATGGTAGCGTTAGACTCACCTTGACCGAATAATGGTTAAATCCATAGAGGATCAATCGGGCGAGTATAAATTTCTTCGAACTGTTCGTTCGTCTTTGTTCATCGAGGTTGAAGAGCGTCCCCCTTACAAATCCCTGTCACTTTCACGAACAACAGCCGTCGGTCGAGTATGGGAGATACATGCAGTTCGAATGGGCGTCGAACGAACGAAAAAATGGATCGGTGACTCCCAAAGCCATTAACTCGTTTAACCACCAACATCAAACGGACCACGAAGACCGATCGTCCAGCTTCTGCGCGGATCGAATCGATTACCTGTCACTGGCAACACTTGAAACATCAAGCTCCGACAGTTGACTTATTCATCAACGACTAGAACCTATTAACGGCGCTTAGTTGTCGTCGAATCGATTCAACGATTCAGGGAAATTCACCGCGGCAAACAATTCGAATCGTCGATCTCTGTTCCGCATTTCTAAAACAGAAAATGACTAGCGAAACGAAAGGATATTCAGGGAGCAATAACAGATCCGATTTTAGAGATAGGACCTAGGTAAAATAGAAATAAAAATTGTAGAAATAAATTATTTTACAGATGACAAGTTATTGTATTTAAAAAATTAGATGACAAATTATTGTATTTAAAAAATTAGATGACAAATTATTGTATTAGAATAATATTTGAAATAAGATATTTCAGATATATTTCTTTGGTGATATTAGGATATGCACGAATTTATGGATACAAATATAGAATGATATGTAGGTCTGCAGATCATAGAATTTGGGGACACATATAATGATCCAGGAATTAGGCTTAAGAATATACTCAGTTTTAAGGACTCACATTCACATAAATACCATAAATACTAATCTCAAACATCGATCAAATTATTTGACGAATAAAATTTCCTAAAAAAAATTCCTAATTTTATCAGTAATGAATTTGTCAGTGCCTCCATATAAACTCAACTACGTAATCTACTTCAATAATATAATAGTATAGTAACATTAATAGTATAGTAATGGGTGCACATGTGTGTCAACATATGTATAACGCGTGTCTGTAGTGTTAGATAACAATACAGTAATTGCTGTATCACTTTCTGTAGATACACGTTGAAATCCTTTTGGTAGACGAGATACGTTGAAATCATCTCGATGATTGTTTTCGAAACTCGCTCGTTCGTAGGAGTTCGAGATGTTCTGAATGAAAGTAGCGATTCCTCGTATTTACATTGATAATATTGTGCGCGCACGTTCTACGTCGGATAGACGGGCGTCGCGATGCCAGCGAGATCTGAAATCGTCGAAGAGAAGAGAGAAATGCACAGGAATACGACGGAGCGGCCGTCAAGCAAACAGGTATGCTTCAGAATCAATATTTGCTCGATACACGACGGCACTCTGCTCTGAATGCATCCCTCGTCACACAACCGTACACACTGACACACACGTTACCTCTTACTCTGTGTCCGCATTTCGCTCCTCTTATGTGACACGACAGTCAGTGGTTACCACGTTTCGCCACCGCTCTAGTGGGACACAATCCTAAGAAATAGGACAAAACCATATTGCATTTCTCTACGAGAAACTTTGAGTTTTAGTAAGGGAAGGTTGTCTCTAGTGCAAATATAATAATAGTGCCGTAGATATTATGTTCAATAGGCGGACAACTTCAGGAATTAATGTTACAGAGATTGTTTGAATCTCCAAATTTTTTCATTCGGATATTTTGAAATTGTTAGATTTATAAATTTACGAATTTGGAAGTTTGGAAATTTTCGAGTGATTAGGTCTTGTAGACTGTTAAATTTGGAAGTCTTTAGATTAGCAAGTTTGCAAACATTGAAATCTTCAAATGGTCACCTCCTTAAATTTCTGATTTACAAATTTTGAAATTTTCTAATATTCTTGTTCATTTAATATTTTCTAATATATAATATTAAATTTTTACTTCACGATATTTTTAATTTTCAAATTTCCGAGTTCCTAGTATAAAAATAAACAAATTTCAAAATTTTAAGTTTCTCAAATTTCTAAGTTGCCAAATCAAGAAAATCCCTACATCTCTACCTTTCAGTTCACATTCCCAAACTTCCAAGTTTTCAAATTCGTAAATTCTCCTATTCTAAAATTCTAAAATTCTGCAATTTAAATAATTTTAATAAGTCCAACAGTTCTAATAATTCTAATCATTTTCAAATCTTGCGAATTCCCAAATTCCCAACTCTTGAAATTTATAAATTCCTGTAATAATTTGAAACCTTCATTTTCACATTCTCAAAGTAGAAACAGCGTTGGATTTTATTTACATTCATGCATCAATTTACATTGTCAATACTATAAATATTGTAGTAATTTGATGATTTCATCACTTATGCTACAGTAATTAACAGAAATTATATTTTATTTGTTTTTTCAAAGCGTTTTCACACAATTGAACCAATAACAGTCTTTTCTGAAACTTTAACATTGTCATCTCCGTATGAATCGTTCCGTTCTTGATGGACTAATGAAAATTAATTCGATTATTCTTCAAGTTTGACCTCCCTCTTTCCCTGTCCCGCGACTTTCTTCCCGATTCCTAGATTTTTCAATCCACTCCGATGTATTAAGCATTCAACGAGCAGAATATTGTTAAGGAGCTGTTCGAATAAATTGCGTTCACACCCTGAATTCGCAGATTCCTGCTTTCTTCGCAGTTTCTGAGTTCGCTAGCTATGGATGGAAGTCGTTAAAAGTTTTTTCGGACTTAAATTGGGCTCGAATTGACAATAATGTTTCCTTCGGATGTTTCCTACCCTAAACACCGTTACTTTTCGTTGCTACGAGATCGAAATAAGAGAAACAAGGGGTCCAATTGATTTTATCAGACAACATTGTTTCTACACGATCATTCTTTCTGTAATCAAGCTTCTCTGTTATTCGATGAGGTTATTGTCACTTGCATTAGTTTTGGAAAAACTAATGGAAAATGTGTTAGGTTATCAGCTGTTAGGTATTAGTTCTGGTGATTCTCTTTTTTCTGAAATTAAAGAATTACGATTGTATATTATTTGGTGATGTTACTGTCACTTAGATTATTTTTACAAAATATATTTGTCAGCTGACAGGTGCCAATTTTGAGAACTTCCTCTTTCCTGCAGACAAAGAATTGACTTTATCTATTATTTGATGAAGTTATTGCCACTTGAAATATTTTTATAAAGAAAATATGTTAGGTCATAAGTTGACACATATCAGTTTTGAGGATTTTCTTTTTCCCGAAGATAAAGAATTAAGTTTGTTTACTATTTGATAAAATTACTCACTCAGACTATTTTTATAAAGAAAAATGTGTTCGATCAGCTGACACATATCAGTTTTGAGGACCTCCTTTTTCCCGAAGACGAAGATATCTACAGGAATGCTATTGGATCTCGTCTAGGGGAATTAACGCGCTGCAGATCGGTTTAATTGCACACCTGGAGTTTCCAGGGTATGTACTGTACACGCGTGGTCGGAAATTGCTGTTGGCGGCTGGAAATGCCTAAATGTCGATAATCACTTGAATGACAATATTCCAGAGTCGATGCCATTGCATATTGTTTGCTCGCTTGTACTAAACGCGACCACTTTTCCATAGTGTGCGCTACAAAACATTAATATTCGAACACGTGCACGCATCGGCCGTTTATGCGTATTATTAGATTGAAAGCCTACCCAGTATTGCGAGGTTTCCTTATCTGGCACTCTTCCGGGCTGATTTTGCGAGCATGGTATACTGGGTATGCCATTTTAATCGGCCCGTGTGATTATTTTTTAAATTATTCATTTTTGCAAAATTATTACAAAAAAAATTTACTCTGTTTTCTTATTTTTGTCTCGTATTATAGTTTTTATTTTTCTAAGCGGAATATTCATGTTTGAGAAAAATTTACAGTAACTTGTAACAGAAATATGTTACATATGTGCTGTTATGTTTTTACATATTTATATTCTAAATAATCGTACATTCTAAATATGTATTCTAACATATGTATGTGTACAACATATGACACATATAACATACATATACATATAACATGTGCAACATATAATATGTAACATATATAACATATGCCGTATACATATAACAAATGTATAATATACAATATGATGTACATAACATAATAACATATAACATATATCTATATATTCTAAATAATATATGTTTACATGTATGTTTACATATCACATACTTGTATTTGGAATATTATATTTGCACATTTTATAGTTACTGTTACATTGAAAATACACCCACAGTAACATTACTAAATTTAAAACACATGAGGTAAATTTAAGAAACAGGAGAACGTGCACGTATTGTTCTATATACATAGAAACTAGTTAAGTTATATATAAGTGAAAGTGAAATTACCAGGAACTGATAGAGACTGTACAAGGTGCAAGTTAATCTAACAGCTACATTACAGGTCTCCCCCTTGTATATCTTGAATTTATATCGCATAAATTCCACCGTTATCTTTCTACATATAATCTGTACTACTGAATCCAATTTTTCATCGTCAACACAGCCTGGTATTTCTAACTTTACGCGAAGTAGGTACACCTGTACCCACATAATCTTGCGTTAATACCAAGAAGTATCACTTTAAGGAGATGAAACCGTAGATAGGCAGGCATAACTCGATCGGCTCGTAAGGAAGATCGCACAAATACAGAACGTTCGTATATTGGACGGCAAAGAGCTTGGCATTTCCTCGTGAAACGCCAAGGCGAACCAGGTGGTGCTTTTAGTTTACGGGGTCTCGTTACTACTTTATCGTGTGTGTCGAGATCGATAACGCCCTGGGTATAACGATATATTTTCCCTCGGTAGCTCCGATAAATCCCAACCTATGTACGAGGTCTTCTTTCGTGTTCCTCCCTTCTCCCTCGTTTCTTCTTTGTTTTTGCCGTATTTCATTTTCTCGCGCCGCAAAATGACTTATTACTCTCGGGTTTCCGTCGACGTCGTTCCCGTTTTGCATAAATTTAATCGAGCACGAAATAAGCGAAAAAAGAGAACGGCCGCTACCCTTTCCGTTACTCGGACAGAAATTCTTCTTGAGTTCCAGCGCCTCGAATAACTGTCGTAACAGCGAGGAAAAATGCGTTCAATGCGAAACTCGAAAGCTTTCGAGTCTGTGAAAATTCCTGTGATACTGCTAACCTTTGCAGCGCTGATTTTCGAGATCGTAAACGCGATAGTCCGCGGTAAAAAGACTCATTGGATTCTTGATACCTTGTGCATCGATGAACCTACTGGATCCACGTCCTTTGGGGACATCGGAAAATTCCAAGGATGTTACAGGTGAAGTGTTTGGAAAAAATTCGGGAGATATATTCTTTGATGTATTTCTCCATTTGAAGGGTCATAGTGAAGGGTCGAACACGAGGGTTGCATGAACTCGTAATATATTGTGATGATAAATGAAGGAATATTAAAGTTGAAATAATTTGGGCAAAATTCAGACTAGATATTCCTAGATGTATTTCTCCATTTGAAATATTCTAATAAAGGTTCGAACACGAGAGTTGCATTAACTTGTAATAAAATGTAATAATAAATGAATGAATGTTTAAGACAAAATAATTTTTAAGAAATTCAGAAGAGGTATTCTTTGATGTATTTCTTCATTTGAAGTGTCATCGTGTAGGGTCGAACACGAAAGTTGCATTAACTCGTAATAAAATGTGATGATAAATGAAGGAATGTTAAAGTCAAAATAATTTGAAAAAATTTGTAGGAAATATTCTTTGATATATTTCTTCGTTTGAAGTCTTGTAATGAAGATTCAAACACGAGGGTTGCATTAATCCGTAAAAAATGCTTTGATATATTTCTCTTTGAAGCATCACAGATTCAAACATGAGGGTTAATTTTGATGCCAGTAAATAATTTAATATACGTACCTCAATATTTGCGTATATTTAATTTTTTAGGACATACAATACGAATCACAAGGGACCTCACAATGCATACTTAGAAATTTGTCCGATTTGTAACGTCCCATATTTGCTGCGAGGAAATGAGACATTTCCAGTAATACAATATTCTCATACAAAGCGGCCATTTGTCGGGGGAAACGAGGACATACAATAATAATGCGAACAGACGGATAAGAATCCATGTTCTCTGTCGTAGCTGTGCGACCATTATTTCAATCAGGGAAAGAGTCGTATTTGAAATCGAAGAAAGAAGCATTTTCTCTTTGTCCCGGTGCCTGTTCCTTCGTTCGCGTTGTTCCGCTTGCCGGGATAAAATCACGCGGCCGAAGTCTGTCGTGCGTGCAACGAGAGAGAATTCAGAGACGGTATTTTTAATGAGAACCCCAGGAGAATGCACGCGTGTATCTTCGGCCAGGTAACGTCTGCTGACGAAAGATGGAGCGAAGGGGGAATCCTTCACTCGAGGAGTGAACACTCGAGCCCCGGCTATACGGTTAATTATTTACTGGAGTACCGAGGGTGAGTTCCCTTTCACGCTGTGTTTCAACTCGCGTGTCGTCTCTCCGCGTGTGCGTGCGCCCGGATCGCCTTCATGAGGACTTGCGATGTCTCGTGGTTCCCGAAAACTTTCGGAATAAAGGAGAACCTTGGGAAAAGGCAAATTTTCCCTTCCGGAACGAAAAATTACTTTACGCCATAATCCTGTATATTTGAATAGTCCTATCATAAACGCTGTTTATGGTACGATTTCTTTATAACTTTTAAGATTCTGTTGGGGATTTGTTGGCGATCTAGGAAATTGAGAATCTAGGGGGTCTAGGGATTTGGGAATATGGAAATTTGGATACATAGGCATTTGAAAATTTCAGAATTTGGGCATCTAGGGATATGGGAATGTAAAGACTTGACGGTGTAGAAATTTGGGGATTTGAGAATTCAGGGATGTAGGTGTTTTAGGATCGGGATAATCGGATATCTATTCAGAGATCTACGAATTTGGGGATTTTGAAGTTTGAGGAATTTGAGTAATTTGAGATTTTGAGAAATTCAACAAATTTAAGGTAGAGAAATTTCTAAGTACTGGGAAATTAGAGAAACTTGAGAAATTTTAAGAAATCTAGAAATTTGAGAAATTACGAACTTTGAAAAAGTAGAAAAATTTAAGAAAATTGGGAAATTGAAAATAGTTGAAGAATTTGAAGAAATTAAGAAATTTGGAAAATTAAAGGATTTTGAAGGATTTGAGGAATTTGATCAATTTGAGAAATTTGACGAGTTTGAGAAATTTAAGAGATTTGAGAAAGTTGGGAAATTTAAGAAATTTATTACATTGGAGAAACTTGGAAAATTTAAGACACTTAAGAAACTTGAAAAATTTGATAAATCTGAAAAGTTTGAGGAATTTGAGAAGTTTGAGGAAGTTAGGAAATTTAATTTTAGGATATTGGAAAAACGAGAAATTTAAGAAACTTGACAAACTTGAAAAACTTGAAATACCTGAGAAATTCGAAGAATTTGTGAATTTCGGAGTTTGCAAATTTAGTAACCTACAAATTTAGTAATCTTGATAATAACCTTGAAAATTTGGAAGAAGTAATTTAAACTGACATCGTAAAGTACGCCATTCGAAATTAAAGTTCCTCATTAAACATCCCGGGACTCGAGTACCAATATCTCCGAAAGTTTTCGAAGAATCTTCTTCCTGTTAGTTTCTTTTGCGTCCGACAAGATAACCTTCTAACAATAAGATTCGAACGTATTGTACGAAACGGTTGCCAGAGGCGTACAAACAAGTGAAACGAGAATGCAACTGGTCAGACGAATGAAAACGGAGATCTTATTGCTGGCGAAGTAGAACGGGACCGTGTATGGTCAGACGTGTAGAATTACGAAACACGAGTCAGTGAGTGCCCCTTGAGCTTCTAAAGTTGTTACGTTGTTTTAAAGCGCATTTCCTGAGTTGTTGGTAATTCTACAAAAAAGCTTTTTATTTGTTTCTTGTAACATTTCTGTAAGAAATAATTTATTATCTCGAATATACGAAGTAATTACATTTCGTGGTCAATTAAAATTAATTAGATTTTGAGAGGAATTTATTTAATTTGTAACAAAATTATAAAAGGATATAAATCCTCTATAAATATTAACATAATTTATAAAATAAATATGCGAAAGAGATAAAATTGTACGACTTATTATAATTTAAGCAAATTTTTTAGGTTTATTTCGAATTCACGACTGTAGCAGGCAAGATTAATGTTTTTGGATTATTGCAGCAATATCATGTATTACTTGACACAAAGTTTTCGCGACCCATAAAAATTCTGAAGACAGAGCACAAGTTCACTGCAACAAATTTTCTACAATACAGTGAACCTTTTGAATTATATCTAAAGTGTCACAAACTTTCCCGTATGTTACTGAAGCGTTCCAGCAATATTACAAAAGTGTGTTCCCAAAAGAGTAATATTTTCTAGTTATCTATTGCACTCTACAATATTTTATGCATTTTATGAACAATTTCTGGATTGTAGTTGTATATGCTTTTGTAGCAATTTTCTGTATGATCACGATATAGCCAGGACAGTTTACATTTTATATTTTGCATATACAGTGTGGTCCAACAGAAACCGAGTATCTGATTTTGTGAAAAATGGAACATTTGTATTATTTGTGGATGTTTTAAAGTATGTATTATTACGATTATGAGTACTAGTCATTTAATAGTGGAATTTGGGGATATTCGGAACTCTTGAAATTTGAAACTTTTTGGATTTATGAAATTTTGGTTATTGGGAGACTTAAAATTTTGGGATTTTATCATTTACGGAATTTTGGAACTGTCCGAATTCTCAAATTTTCAGGTTCATAAATTTCATAAATTTTCACACTCCCAAATTTCTAAATATTGCGAGTTTACAAATTTTTAAATTTTTAAATTTTTATACTACTTAAATTCTCAAAATCTAAAAATCTAAAAATCTCACAATCTCAAAATTTCAAAACTTTAAAACCTCAAAATTCCAAATCCACAAAATCTCAAATTCTATAATTTTCAAACTCTCTAATTCTCAATTTCTCAAACTTTCAAATTCTCAGTCTCAAAGTTTAAAAATTACCAAATTTCTAAATGTTGAATTTTCATTTGAATTAATGAGCAAAAACACTGGGTCTAAAATAAAGAAAAGACTAAATGTCTTGTTGTCCATATTTCCGAAAATGTAATCTTCGAAATTTCCAAATTCTCAAATGTCAGAACTCCTCAAGTATTCTAGTATTTCTCGACATTACAATTGTTCATTCCCGACATATCAAAGAATACTGTGTTAATCTTAGAGAACGTCTCGGAAGTCACTTTCCTGGCTATAAAACTTTTGGAAGTCCCGTTCTAAAGTGTTCAAAAGCGAAAGCCTGAAAGAAGTATCTCATTTTCTCAAGTGGCACTGATCGTTCTAATTTATACAAGCAACGTTTCAAAACACTCCGCGCATCTTCATTGAAGCATCCTCGTGGCGAATAAACTTTTTTTCACGGAACAGAGTAGAGGTCGAGATCCTCTGAAGCATCGAGCGGTCTCCATCGCAACACAACAGATTCTTGTGCGGTGTCGGCATTGGCCAGCGGCCAAAAAATCAGCGGAGTGCATTCGAACGAGATGTTGGAAAGCAGAAGGAGGCGGGTGGTATACGACGCGCAGCATCCCCACGGAACATATGCATAACTATCGTGCACCGTTTCCCGGCGTATCGGCGACACACGCATTCCTGAATTATGCATACGTCGTCAACCGAGCCTCGTGTTTGCACACCGTACACCGAAACGTAGCCGTTCGCGCGTGCGAGCATGTGTTATATACCGTGAGAGCCGAGTTGCGAGCAATCGTCGCGTCAGAACCACGATTCAGAGGTGTCACTATCGATTGTCGACATCTTATTGATATTTGACGGTATGTCGAATCGTGTTGATATCTTTGCGGTATTCTACGGTATGTTGGCATTTTATTGACGTTTTATCAATATTTTGCGATATATTTTGGTGTTATATGGATGTTATCGATAATTTGCGATTTATTGGTATCGTATCGATATTTATTTTCTGAGATATCGGTATCGTCTTATTGATATCTTATTGATATTTTGTCAACAATTGATAGGTTATTGATATTTTGTTTGTGATATCGATTGTCGATATCTTATTGATATTTTACGATATATCGATATCATATCGATATTATTGATATTTTGTGATATATTGGTAATCATATCGATTATTTACTGATATTTTACAGGATATCGGTATCATATCGATATCTTATTGATATTTTACAATGTATCGGTACTATATCGAAATTTGATTGATATTTTACAATATATTGATAATATTGTTGACATTTGGAAAGCTAGAAATTAGTAAATTTGGGAATTTGGAAATCTAGAAATCTGGAAATTTGAAAATCTGGCAATCCGTATATTTTAGAATATGGAAATATGGAAATTCGAAAATTTAGATATTCGTAAATTTTTGAATTATGAATTTGCAAATCTGAGCTATTAATAATTTCGGAATTGAGATTTTAGAAATTAGTAAATTTTGAAATTTGGGAATTTTGAAATCTGGAAATCTGGAAATATGAAAATTTGGCAATCCGTAAATTTTTCATTATGTAAATCTGGAAATTTATTCTGGCAATCAGTAAATATTGGAATGTGGAAATCTGGAAATTCGAAAATTTAGAAATCCGTAAATTTAGGAATCACGAATTTGAAAATCTGGAAATTTGGGATTTTGCGAATTTGAAACTCCGGAAATCTAGAAATTTGAAAATCTATAAATCCGTAAATTCAGGAATTTGGAAATTAGAATTTGAAATCTTGTGGATTTTGAAATTTCGAAATTCGCGATTTCGTATATTTAAAAAATACGATGAAACTAGGATATTCGTGGGTCAAAAACTTTATACAATTTGAAAACTTTGAAATTAGAAAATATGCATAGAACTTTTGCTTCCACGTATTTCAGTCACTATTACCTCTATTCGTTTTAGTCTATACCGGGATATGGAAATACCGGTAACATTTGAGTATTGACGATATTTATAGATAACTTTATCAGTAGTTTCGCTTATACAGAGTTCTATTACGGTAACTGCTTAAGATGATTGTGTGACCTGAGATATTTCAGGTTTCAGGTCACCGCCAGCATCGCGGAATTACGTACACGCCTTTGTGCTCAAGTAAAAGCTTCGCTGGTTGCATAGACGGTATTATCCTGTTTAAAACCTTGCGCCTTGCTGCGCGAATAAGCCCGTCGAGATCTGTTTTTCACCTGAATTTCCCTATTTTTTTCTCTTCATTTTTTCTTTTGGCTCGAGGAGTTTTGTCTTTTTTTTTTGAGTTAGAGAATTCGTAGCTGGCCGAAATGCGCGCGTACAGTAAGCCGCATGAATATTCATACACCTGCAATTAGTATCTGGGCTCTGTGATCCTTTTTTGGAAGAAATGCGAGCTGCTGATTAACAGCATGGGCAGCATTAACTAACATCTCGATTAATATAAGTTTTGCACGATTTCTTTCAAGTCCACGTAAACACGATTTTCAACTCTCATATATGATAATAAAAAAAGAAATGAAACGATTAATGTAATGAGAAAATTAATAAAACCATTAATAAACTCATCTCACTTTAGAAATTTATTATGAGCTCTTATAATATTGTAGGTTTGCAGCATTATAAAATAATAAAATATAAAATTGTTATTACAAGTGATAACAGTGTTTTTGATAATTTTACTAATGATACAGTGTTTGTTCAAATTTCTCAGCATATTATTTTATATAACATATGTAAAAGTTTTCACAATTAAAAGCTGAACAATTAAAAGAAATATCCCTATACTCGTGAATTTGTTTAGAACAGTCAGTTTTAATAAATATTGTAGTAAAAGAATTAGGAATAATGTTTAGTCAGTGGACAAAATAATTTTGTAAGATATAAAAAATATTAATTACATTCGTTCGGAAACTACATCAACACTTTTCGCATCCAGAAATATACATGATTAATTAATAACACTTTGCGTGCCACATCACTCATATGTGACGTTTAAATTTTCATACGAATCTATCACCTCTATCATTAAAAATTTGTGTATCTATTTCATTGGAATGTTCGTATTAACTATTTAGAACTATGCATAATAAATATCATAAAACATCGTGAGAATATTTGGTAAAATTTGTTTCATTATAGCAGTCAACGTGTTAATTAAGATTAAAACAAATATTTTTACGATTCACAGTATTTTTCCTGGCTCGTGAACGTACTATTCGTCTTGTTTCTTGTTTCGCGAGCGAAAAGCGTCGCGACGATTTCTCCTCGCGTGTAATTTATTCGTTTCATAAGCGGCACGTTCAAAAACTAAGTGTCAAAGGGATACCTTGATAAATATCTTATGAATATGTTAATTCTCGCGGTCGCTACGGAGAAAAATGAGGAAACTCCTTTGCACCCCGTAATCTTTCTTACAAAAGGAGCACCGTGCTGGCCGTACTACTTGCTTAAGCATATGATTTATATTCTTCTTCCACGAACGAGATGAAGCAGCTCCAGTTTGCACCTTTTAGTCGAAAACGCGGCTCGAACGGTTTTCATCTTCTTTTATTATTTATAGAACGTACTGAAAAATGCATCGACCTGCGACCATTTTTGACTGACGTTTCGGAGGTTAATTAGACCACGACGAAATGTGTCAAGCGTTTTGGAATATTTTCTTCGTCGCGTTTGCTGTAGTACTACACCATTTTATTATTGTAATCAGCAAAATGCATCGACCTCGTGAACCTGCGACCATTTTTGACTTTTCGGAGGTTAATTAGACCACGACGAAATGTGTCAAGCGTTTTGGAATATTTTCTTCGTCGCGTTTGCTGTAGTACTACACCATTTTATTACTGTAATAAGCAAAATGTAAAATATTAATTATAAGATATATTATATGGTTTCTAACAATTATTATAATAATCATTACACATGGAAAAATTACGTTTTCCTAAATTAAAAAGGTATATAACATAATAACTGTTATGCTGATCACCAGGTGTATCTTTAAATTGAATCGATTTTAATAGATTAAAACATGAACAATTTCTACGAAATGATGACCTATAGTTTTCGAATATATTGCATATTCAAATGGAAAGATACTTCACATTTCTTATTTGTATACACAGTTATATGAAAATGTTTAGGTGATTCAAAAATTGTCGATTTTCGATGTTACAATCAATCAAGAAGTTCGGGTGCCATTTTTAATATGGAATGCGATCATGAAATTCATTTAATACTTTTCATTTTAAATTGGAAGTCGAAACAAATGTGTACATTGAATAGTAATGAGTAAAGGAACGATTTAAAATTTATAAAATGAATATGATGTAAAGTATGTAATCAAATTTATATTGTCACAGGCAGTTCAGTTGTAAATATTGAATTTGATGTCCGACATATGTTATTTTTCACCACTTTTGGGTTATAAAATCATGTCAAACTTCATTTCATAATTCTTGGGTCCAATATTAGTCCGTTGTCTAAATGTCACACTCGTGACGCACCATCATGACTCACTATCATGACGCACTATTACGACGCACCATTGTGACGCATCATCGTGACGCAACATCATGACGACCATCCTGATGCACCATCACGACACATCATCGTGACGCACCATTCCGACGCATTCTCGTGACGCACCATCATGACGCACCATTCCGACGCATAATCGTGACGCACCATCAAAACGCATCATTGTGATACACTATCGTGACACACTATCGCGACCCACCATCGTGACGCACCATCACAACGCATACTTGTGACGCACAATCAAAACGCACCATCAAAACGCACCACCGTGACGCACCATCGCGACGCACATTCGTGATTCAATATAACAAACCTGCCCATATTTTCACTGCAATTGAATTTTGAATCGAATCCTAATTACAGTGGCAACTGTACAATGTCCCAAATATTTTAACCTCATTCAGTTGACCATTGTCAACTATTACTTAGCTCTAATTGACGTAACCGGCGAATATGTCGTAGCTTAAGGGTTGACGTTTTCAATTTTCGATTTCTTGGTTTTCATTTTTCAGCTTATCTCGATCTTTCCGCTCGCTTTTCCGTTCGTTCGTTAAACTTTTCACGCCGGTATGTTGGGCGGTCGGATTTATTAAGTCCCGATAATTTGGTCGTACAGGTGCCATCGTTCACGTTCAAAGTTGCGACCGCGTCGCCGTTGGAGACGAAGCCTTCGTCTCCGTCGTCGATAAACTTTCCCCGTCGGTGCTCGGTAATATTTAAATACGCCCTGTAATTTTGCAATCTTTGCCCCGGCATTTCCGTCACGTCCTGTCGTGAAAGTAATTTTTCTCCGACCCCTCGTTCTTTCGACTTTCGTCTACGTCCTCCACCGACTACCTCGCGAACAAAGTATCCAGAAGAATGCGATGGGAGTGTCTTGTGCTGATAAACAGAAATCCTTGTTCGGGGACATTGTAATAGAGGCAATCCTATTATCCTAATATGATAAGGTTTAATGGAGTTTTGTCGACTGGCTTCACTCATCCCTCCGCCTGTGTTTCGAAAAAAAGGAATCGTCGCTTCGTGGCTTTATCTGCTGTAGACTCTTTTGCGTTGAAATTCTGCTCGTGAAATTTTCAGCTTTAATCAACAGCTAGATTAGAGTAGCCTTCGGTTGTGGAAATTAAGTATGAGTTATGTTTTTTGGTGTTTGTAACATTGTCGAAATATTGGCTTGGGTGCAATGTGGGGTTCCTTTGGATCAATTAAAGATTTTCAAGCTCGAAATTTTTGAATACTCAAATTCCCAAATTCTCAAGTCTTCCAATTCCTAAATCTCCAATTTTCCAAATTTTCACTTCTCTAAATCCAAATTTTCAAATCATCAAAATCTTGCATTTCCACCCCCTAAATTCCCAAATTTCTAAACTATTAAATTCGATAAAATTTCTTACTATTTAATATTGAAAATTCTTTAATATCGTAAATTTTTAAATTTAATATCCAAGATATTATTTTAAATTTCTTTCTTTTTTTCTCATTAAAATTCCCTATGTCAATAATCGTGTCTTTGTAATTGGAATACAGCCGAAATATTTTCATGGTGTTTTTGTTTAATTCGTACTTTGGTTGCTTTGAAGCGAAAACTGGGCCAACTGTGACAATGGGACATTCTTTCGTTCAAATATTTCTAAAGGGACTATTCTTCTATACATTATTTTTCTCAACGTTGCCTGAAATTCACTATAGCACGCTAGAATTCTTCATTGATGCTAATTCACATTTATAGTATGCACGTACTGTTTTAACTTTTCTATCTCTAGCAAAGTAGAAATTTATTTCACTTATTTTATGCACTGTTTAATTATGTTAATTATGTTTTCTGAATATAGAATGCATGAAAATATGATAAAAAATTTGAGCTTTCTATTATAATTTTATCACTGCAATTTTATGTAAAAAATTTGTATGGCAATTTTCTTTTTTTTAATTTTAATTCGGCAATTTTATTTAAGAAGTTTGTTTAACAATTTTCATCTTTCTTCTGAATTTTATTTCTGTAAGTTGTTGTAAACACTTTGTATAAGAATTTGTAATTTATACATTTTTGAATCTTATAAAGTTTCAGATTTTCAAAGAAAGTTCTCCAATTATTGAACGCCCTAGATTCTCAAATTCACAAATTATAGATCCTCAAATTTCTTCTTTCCCGAATTTTCAAATATTTTAAATTTCACAGAATCAGAATATTATAAATTCCAGATTTCTAAATTATTAAATTTTACAGATGCTGAAATTTTCAAATCTAAGGTAGTGAAGCTTCGACACTCTCAAATTCTTAACTTCTCAAATTTTCAAATTCTTAAACTCTCACATTTCTATATCCTCGAATTCTCACATTCTCAAATTCCCAAATTTTCACATTCTCAATTTCTCACTTTCTGAAACTATCACATTCTCCATTTCCATACTTTCAAATTCTCACATTTCTAAATTCTCACATTCCCAAATTCTCATATTCTCAAATTCTCACATTTCCAAATTCTTATATTGTCAAATGCTCACATTCCTAAATTCTCAAATTCTTATATACTCACATACTCAAATTCTCATTCTCAAATTTACAAATTGTCACGTTCTCAAATTCTCAAATGTTCCAACTCTCAAATATTCAAATTCTCAAATTTTCACATATCCAATTCCACCAATTCTCAAACTTCAAATTTACAAATCCCCAAATTTTAATACTCGAAATTTTGCTACTCGAAAATTAATAACTTCGGACATTCCTACATCTCAAACATACAAATTCAAAAACATCAAAAATGACAAAATCTTTAATCTGACTCCTAGTTACATTAAACCTTACTTTCTTACATATACATACACTCACCCTGTCATAACAAAAATACAAATAATCAAACATCTGTACAATAAAATCCATAAATTAATCACACCAATGTGCAATAAAATGTGTGAATTAATTCATTTTCATTGTGGAACACGGTGAAAGATATTATATTACAATTTCATCACGTTGCCATTCGGATTGGTTTTTTTCCTACGAAACCAATGATCCTAGCGTCTATCGTAGCAGAGGCTTCGCCAGAGGCTCACGAAGGGAATTTATTTTCAATCGAGCCTGGGAAGAGTACGAATGGCGTGCAGCTCGATCGAAAACCGAACGGGGTTCTATTACTTTTATTTCCCTCCCCTCTTCTCCGGTTGGAATCGCTTCCGCGAAAGAGAAGATTAATTTCTCGCGGTAAGAGAGCAGCCCTGAATTCTCGGCCGGGGGTGAGAAGGGCGGAACAATTGCCTTGGCAAAGACGAGAGATTCAATTACATCGAAAACGTGGGGCAAAAGGGCGGGCCTCGCTCTGCGTGAAGCCAGATTAATTCGTCCTTTGGTGTGACGGTTCCACCGGGAGAAAAACCATCCAGTCTTTTACTTTTTCCGCTTTTTTTTTTTCTTTCTTTACCCGTACGGTTTGCTTTCGACGAGACAGTTAACGGGTTTCGTTCAACTGGAAATATATGCGTGTCGATTTCTTTCGTCTTATTAACCCTCGTCGATTGATATCGCGCGCTGTTTCCAGCTTTTCGCTTAGAAACCTGCTCCAGGTTTTACCTCTCTGTTAATTGGCCGGATGAGATCGATTTAAGCTGGATTAAAACACGGCTCTGTTCAACCGGGAACTTCGTGTGTTCGGTGTTGGGACTCTATCAGATGATCCTTAATAGCCGACGTTCGTTTAACATGTTCGACATTGTTTCAACGTTTTTATTCGTCGTTGTTTATTCAATGGTTCGTGTGACATTGTTCGTTCTACGTTTTTCATTCGATACTGTTCATTCAACACTTTTCGTTCAATATTGTTCATTCAGGACTTTTCATTCGATATTGTTCATTCAGCATTTTTTATTCGATATTACTTATTCGATATTCCTTATTTGATACTGTTTAATTAACGTTTTCATTCGACATTGTTTATTTAGGAATTGTCATGTGATATTGTTCATTCAACATTTTTCATTCGATTATTATTCAGCATTTTTCATTCGATTATTGCTTATTCATCATCCTTCATTCAACATTTCCCAA
Organism: Megachile ligniseca; assembly: GCA_945859555.1. NCBI lineage: Eukaryota > Metazoa > Arthropoda > Insecta > Hymenoptera > Megachilidae > Megachile > Megachile ligniseca. The sequence goes on from OX243785.1 coordinate 2,745,016, forward strand.
CATTGTCTTTTTCTTCATTCTGAGAAAATAATTCAATAAGTTATTAAATTAATAATAATTTTAGTTACTTTCAGTAATTTTAAATGATATGTGCATTTTTAATCTGCTGAAATTAAAAACACGGTGTGTATTTAATTTCATAGCATTATTATGGTATAAATACAAACGAATAATGTTACTTAAGGTTCTTAATATTAATTTGTAACTTAAGTATGAATAAATTGAAAGTAAAAAATATAGGCAATAATTTAGGCAAGTATTAGCAGTGTACAATGTTATAACATAAAATGTGAAACCTAAAATCAGCCATTTTCTTGGGAGTTAAATCTGAGAAACTCAAAATGCTGAAAAATAATAAATCTGAAAAAATTTGCAAAAGTTATTCCAAATGTAAAAAAACAAATCCTACAACTTGTTTATTAATCCAACTGCAAAATTTTTATTTTAATTTTACCGCATGCTTTGTAAATTTATATGTCAAGTTGAAACAAAAAAATAATTTTGAAAACTAGAATATAAGTGCTTATCGAATACGTATTTTATTTAATATAATCCTATTGCAAGTGATAAAAATGTCCAATTTCATAATCTTACATAAAATGTAAGAAATAAAATATGTGACTGTTGCCGTCAGTAGAATTCACTGTAAGATTTATGCGACGGTTCTAGATAGTTTCTCTGAAAATCAAGTAAAGCTAGGTCGAGCATTAACAGCGAGCACGAGTTTTAATCCACCACGAAGTTAGTATTCTTCATAGAAAGCGGACGCTTTATTTTAATTCACCGTCGCAACTTTCACGGTTTCGGTCGTTGAATCGCGGGCAGGAAAGCTTTTGCCCGGTTTATCCGTGGAAATCTTTTAATCCTCTGACCCCTGTCCCATTTGTCAAGATTTGATCGTTTCATTTACACTCGTATCGACGTCGAATATTTATTTGTTTTATCAATAACGATACGTCTAGTACAGTCAGGGGCAATTTTGCCCGCGACAGCTCGGAGCACTGATATCAAAAATTAATGGATCTGGGCAATAATGGATTGCTAGTTTTTCGCTTTCAAAATTGTTTAATATCCCAATTTCTGAATTTTTTACCTATAAAATTTATAATTTTTTAAATTTGCAAATTATGATTTTTTCAAATTATTAAATTTTTGTGTTTCGAAATTTGGAGGTTGTGAAGTTTCCAAATTTTTGGTAGGAAAACAAACTTTCAAATTTTTTAATTTGTAAATTACCAATTATTTTAATTTTTTAATTTTTTAATTGTCAAATTATGGAATTCGCATTACCTAAATATCTAAATTATCAAGTTCCTAAATTTCCAAATTATCAAGTTCCAAAATGACCAAAATTGACCATTTCTAAATTACTAAATTAAAAAATTTTATAATTATGAAATTTGGAAGTTTAATAATTAGAAATTTCTGAATTTCTAAATTCCTAAGTTGCTAAATTCAAAAATTTAAAAATCTCATAGGTCCAAAATTGGAAAAATTGCAAAATCTCTAATTTTCCTAACATTCCTAATAAAAGTATCCATCGTCTCCACATTTCTACATTTCTACATTTGCCATTTTATAAATTTCCAAAATAAACTTGAAATCTACCCATTTGATCTACTCATTAGTGGTGTAACCATTCATCAAGCATCGCATTTTTTGATGCGAGTCCATTTGCACTGCATTTTGCACCGAAGCGAACAAAACGAGTGCCTCTAATTACTTGGATTCGTTAATAGTCTATAATCGACACGAGTTTCGTTTTTCGATTCATCGCTGAAAACTCTTTCATTTTCTGGTCGCTTATCGTGGTATCGCTCGTCATTTATTCGTCGATGCTCGAAAATTTGAGTAAATATTTCAGCCGGTTTTATTGAACGATCGGTACCTGGTAGAATTACTTTTTGCCCGTGTTCGGGATATGTTTCTTGCTCGCCCGGTTTCACCGGGTCATGACGTTCCGTTTGAAATACAGACTTCTGTGACAGGTGTTCCTCGACATACGAAGGGAATTCATCGCGATCCGTCGGTGTAAAATATTTTTTTTAATCTCTCGGTTTTCGATCCCGTTCGATGTGAAATGTAGGCGACGAAGTGATCGTTATCGCTTCGGACGAAACGTGTTAGTTTTGTCGCGGAAGTTTCATTAGATCTTTTGTTCGATTCTGTTCGACTTTTTCCAGATAACGAAAACACCAAATTCAATATTTTATGTATTTTTACATATGGATGAAAGGACTGGAGTAACACGATTTTTGAAATATCGATTTGATTTCAATCTGACGCGAATATTGTAAACTCGAATGTTTCTTAATTTCTATTTAAATAATATATTTGGGAATTTGGATAGATATTGTAAAATATTTTAGATTTCCAAGATATCGGAATTGGAAACTAGATTGTTTGCTAATTTAATCATTTGGAAAATCAATATTTGAAAATTTGTCAAGAAAGCGTCATAATTGTAGAACTTGGAAATGAATAATTTAGTTGTTGATAATTTCGTTACTGGATACTTTGATACTTCGTTCCGTTAATATGATAGTATGATGGTGTAATAGTCCGATAATATGATATTATGATAATATGATAATTTTATTAGGAATCTAATAATTTAAGAATTATTAATTACAAAATCTACAAATTTGGTGTTCTATTAATGCGACAATTTAACAATTCGCCAATTGCTTAAAGATTCAAAAATTCGAAAATCTGAACATCTAACAAACGTACCAATTTAACAATTTCCAAATTCAACAAAAATTTTAAAGTAACAATTTCTATATTTGGAAGTTTTAAATAATTTCTATTCTTAGAAATATTCAATTTTCGTATGGATTCAAGAGAACCAATCTGTAACTCGAATGCAACTGTTCAAAAGGGATTGGTTGAAAGCATACTGCCCTAAAAATCCCAATAATAAACCCCAATCATGTCTGCCATTCAGTCGTAACCAAAATTGATAAAAGACCGTAATTCGTAGCGTGTACCGCCCAGCACGAGCACAAAGCCGAACATAACGACGTTATTCCCACGACGAAGGCGTTACCGCTTCATTTCGGTCGCGGAGTTCGAACACACAGGGCCCTTGTAAGGAAACAAACAGCGTAGGGGAATCAAGGGTGGCCGCGTTTAGCAGAACGGAAGTCTAGATTGTCCAACCGTTGGGTTCCGGCTGGTGGAGCACAATGGGCGGGCTGGCCTTTGGTGGAAGAGTGTCAGAGAATGGCGTGGCGCAATCTATCACTCTCATTCACCGAGCTATCCCTGCTTCCTCTAACAAGGGAAGAAGCTCTTTCGTCACAGGCTAGCGATGGCCATGATACGAGTCATTCTACCGAGTTCCATGTAATTCGGTATCTTACTACTCGTTTTCAAGAATTGATACGTACTTGCACTTTAACACGTTAATCGCCATACTGCAACTGTTGAAAATTACATTAGGTATTTTCATTTTTAACAAATTTTATCAAATATTTTCACAGTCTTGTTATATTTATTTTTTATTGTTATACGTAGTTAATACGAGTATTTTCAGTTAGGTAAGGGGATTTTGAATTGATGGTACTTCCGTATGGTAATTTATGTGTCACTCACATATGTGACACATATATGTGATACCGTATGTGACATGGTATCAAAGTGCTATCACGTTGACAGTATCTTTATTGTTCATAGTTACAAGCAGTTAATACGAGTATTTTCATTTAGGTAAGAGAACAAATATAAGTAGTAGACAATTTAAGTGTCACCCACATGTGACATAGCAGTCAAAGTATTATCACGCCACAGTGGAAATCGACGTTTGGAGTCAGATTATAATACAGATTATTAACACGAGTGCTTAACCTTTTAATTTTACTTGTTAGTCCGTTGTGTATCATTGTTAATATTAAGAGGTCTCTAAAGTTTACTTTTACTGTGAATAATTAATTTAACTGAAATTTTAACGTTAGTCATATATGACCATCACAGTGAAAGCTAATGTTTGTAGTTAGATATAGATTATTAAAAACAAGGGTAGTTAATCTTTCAATTTCATGCTTTTATCTAGTATACATATATTATCTCAATATTAAGAGCCCTCGATTTTTTCGTTTTTCGTAATTTAACTGAATTTGCAGTGGCGATCACACATAACTGTGGCAGCCAACATGTTAAGTTGACGCACATTCAGTATTTCAACAGCTTCAGATCAGTTTCAGTATATTCTTTTAATTATATTTTATAAAAAGCATCAATAGTCGCACATATGATACGAATGTATCGATATCGAGTATGTTTTAATGTTCTACTGTTAAGTGAATCGTGAACATCATAGTGAAGAATACGATCTTGCACAGGAATTGATCAATTAATAGCTTCCTTCGAAGACCATCTACATTTTTAAAGAAATTAATATTTTTAATATTTTAAATTTTGTAACGTTTTATTTTAAGAAGGCTTCTTACGAGCATTTTAACTCGTTCTTGCCAATTCAGCTTCTAGTAATACTTTATTACAAGGTATTGATACCGATTGAGCAACATTATAAGCCACCGCTATCTCGCAAAGCTGGTTCCACTTTAGTCGGAGGTGCTTCGTTCTCCCAGTTCGTATTGTCACATCACTTATCCCCCTGTTAGACAGGCGAACGGACGAACGGACGGTCGAGGTAAGCTCGCAGCTTTCCTATTTTTCACCAGGAAGTGGGCTTCAAGTACCTCGGTCGCTTTCTCTTGCCGGTTTCTTTCTCGCGGGGTCCGCCTTGCCGGAATAAAACTGCTGCCAACGAGAATTGATGTTTCTCACTGCAAATTCGTCCTATTTTTCACCGCGAACCAGCCCGCACCACTTGTCTCGACGGACCTACCTGCCGCTAACAAGGGATTTCTGCTTCTTTCTCTACCTTTCTGCTACGAACCTTCTGTCTTTCTGGCTGCGTTGTGTACCGGGCTGAATGAATCGCGTCGAGTTCGTTGCACGGACTCCTTTCTGTTTAATTTTTGTAAATAGCGCGTGAAGTTTGCTGTTGCTTGTCGTCGTGGGTTAGTCCCGTTTAGATTGATCACAAGTGAGAGAACACAGAAATGTTCATTGAAAGTTCGAAATAAAGTACTTTGAAATCGTTTGAACATTATGGATCTGTTATTGTTAGTTCATTAAATTAATATTTTCTATTAGTACATATGCTACTTTGTTAGTGTCGTAAGGAGTATTTAGCTTGTAGTACCTGTTACAAAATACGTTTTTGTAGTAGTCAGTTGTCATTTACCAGACAAATGAACAAATATTCCATTACTTTAAATGACATTCAGTTATATTATATTCACTAGTTTATCAATCTCAAGCTGCTTTTGTATCACACTACGATTGTAAGTGAAATTTACTAATTTTTCAAGGAGTAAATGAGATGTCTGCGTAGTCTGATTATAAAATATGTCTGTCCAAATAATTTTGTTCACATTGTGAGCACAAAAAATAGTGATTAATGTTTGTACTTGACTTTGAAACTTGGTAACCAAGTTTGTTAATGAGATTCGTTTGAAGCATCCTATTTGGGTTAAAACTTTGAAGGGGACTCGGATACTGAAACCTGAAAAGCCACGACAAGTAGCAGACAATTTACAGACGTCTCGATTTTACGATGAGGAGTTTCATTAAAATTTGAAATTACTCTCAAAGAATCTTCAAAGAAATTTCATACGTCCCATCTTGTCCTCGATGGTTTGTCCAGGGTTGAAAGTTTTACGCTTTTATTTGCGAGCAGGGAAGATGGATTTCTCGTGCGACAGCCACTCGGTTAGGAGCGACGATGATAGTCGACGCTTCTTGTTAGCTTTGATAAAGAGTTGACGCGTTTTCAAAGACCAACGTTGGCCAACCGTCTGATTCCCGTTGACGGTACACCGTTGGAAAACTTCCACCCCTGTTCCCGTTGTTACCGGAGAGCAATAACTCCCTTCCTCTTGGCAGCTGCTGCGGCGACAAGTGTTACGAATGTCCTCTTCAGAAAGCACCCTCGCTTTCGGTGGCGTTTCACGAACCACCCTTTACGTTACAGATTCCAAATTAAAGAAGAACGATGCAAATTTCTATATTTTCAAATTCTTCGGTTACTTTTTCGGACATTTACAAATTCTGACATTTTTAGAAGTTTCAATGTAAGACTTACAATCGATTATCTTATTACACTGCCCTAAATATGGTACACTTCGTCAAAAGTACCGACTGGAACCACTCATCAAGGACAACTTGGAAGATGAAAAAAAACACCTTCCAAAGTTTTTGGAAGAAACCAAATTGTATAACCAAATACTGTAACAAAACTCATAGGGAAACTATCACGCGTCGCTAATAACCCAGGAGTTGATGCGACGTTAAAGGCCTATATAAAAAAGAGTTTCTGAATTTTCATATTGGCGACTCCTGACATTTTCAAATTCTAAAAATTGAAAATGTTCTCAAGTTCTCTCAAGTTTTCATAGTTTCTAATTTCTCAACTACTATTCCTAAACGTCTAAATCCCTAAATTGTTAAATTAATATCTCAACTTCTGAATTTCTAAATTCCTGCATCTTCAAATTTTCAGATTTTTAAATAAAAAGAATAAAATTGTAGGGGGTGGTAAAACGTGACTTCAGCGATACCCCGCCTTTGTTTGCATTTCTCTAATAAAAACTGTGCACAATAAAAACGCGAACATAATTGTGTATAACAAAAATGTAAACATAATAAAAATTGTGTACAATAAAAATATAAACATAATAAAAATTGTATGTAACAAAAATAAAAACATAATAAAAATGTAAGGTAATAAAAATAGTTTGCAATAAAAATATAAACACGATAAAAATGCGAACGTAATAAAAATGTATTCGCATTTAAAATTGAAAGAAGTGGAGGGTGAAAGATCTTATCAATATCCCTTTTATGTTTGCATTTCTCTAACAGAAAATATGGAACTTCAGTGGAATTCGTCCAATATCGAAGTTTTCTCGCAGTGGCTGTATTCGACTTATCCCAACGAGCACGATATTTCACCGTACGTGCGAATTTGTACTTTTTATTCATTGCATGTAAAAACTCATTTCTCTATACGGGTCACGTATGAGTGTACGCGTCAGCCGCTAAAGCCCCTCAAAGAACAAAAGGCGAGGAGAATTTTAAACGGCGTACGCGGGTTAGGTAGGTTTCTTCCCGTTGGCGGGATTTCCTTCTCGATTAGCATAATCTAACGGGATACGCCGGGATGAACGGCTGCGAGCAGGCTTTATGCAAGACCATTGTTATTATGTATTTAGTGTGTACCTCGAGTTTACCTCCTACTAGTTCGTAGGAGACTATCCAACTCCGGAATGGTAGGACTTAGGTAGTTCGGCCAACTTATGATAGAACTTCGAGGTTTGCATCGGCAACTTCCCCTATGTTTTACCTGGTGGAAAGTTTCCCTTCACACGCGATACAGGTGTACCTACGTGGATGCTATATCGTCGAGTTTCCACTCACCCCGTTAATCGCGTGACATTGATCCATCCTTCTAAATTTATGAATTTACAATTTCCTAAACTTGGACATTCTTTCTTTTTCAAGTACCTGAATGTCTAAATTATGAGCCTTTTTTGAAAATTTCAGGACAGATAATTTTTTAATTAAAAAATATGAAAATTTAAAGCTCTATAACCTTAAAGTTTATTTGGTGAATTTGAAATTGCTATTAGGTAAATTGGAAGCTCCTATTCAGCAAATTTGAAGTACCTATCTGGTAAATTTGATATTTGATTTCCAAGTTTCAAGCTTCTCAACATGACCAACTTCTCATGCTACTAAATTTATAAATTTGTTCGATATCGAATTAATATGAAATTAATTTGAATTCTCGTTGCCCCATCTCATCGCTGCCCACTCTGATGCTGGAATTTCTTCAGCTGGCACTTAATCTGCACCAACTATTAGAAGTTGAACTCCAGCGTAAACTGAAATTGCAAACTACACAGTATGAATACTAAGGACCTAAACTACTAAATTTGCAGGAATGATGAATTGTAACTAATGATGAACTCAAATTATAAGATGAATAAAACTCAATATGGAATCAAATTTGTTAGTTGAACACAGTAGTCATAAAACAGCTCCAAAGTAGCCAAGTCATAAAACTACTTAGGAAAAATATGATAAAATGTCAAACGAAATACCAATGAGAGGATTATAATAATTACATATACATTCATATTTGACATTTAGTTGAAAAATATCTATAGTATATTGAATTTTATGATCAAAGAAAGAGAACAAAAGCATGTCATTCTTGAGCCAACGAGGGTATCCGTATAAAAGAATAAAAGACGAGAACGTAACAAGCGTCGAAAGTATTAAGAGAGCGGAAATAATAAATCTTTCAAGGAATTTAAAATTCGAGAAACAATTCCACGGTGTGAAAATCGTCGGCGAAAAACGTGTCTGACGTTCATCAACACCGTTCAGAATTTCTGCATGACACTCGGCGCATCGAAAGATTTAAAGACTCGGTGAAGAATGCTGCACGTGACAGGCTAGTAATTTATGCGCCAAGTCGACACGAATTCAAGTTTTACGGAAGCCATTATAATTTTATTTCCGGGCTTTCGCTATTCTCGACGGTACCAGGCCGCGACATTATCTTAACAACCGGGGCCGGTTCGTTTTATTGCTGAATTTCGTTACGGTCTGCCTACAAACGGACCGGGGAAGAAAAAGGAGACGGGACAGAAGCTCGTTTGCCCGTATAATTACTCATGAACCGTAGGAAGTTTCGCGAATCAAGAAATATTTCTCGACCGAGTGTATCTTAAAAGGATTCGTCCCGAGACGAGAGGTTGTCTGTTCGCGACGAGGCCGCCGGGTTAATCGAGAAAGAAAATAGTCCTACTAACCAGCCCGAACTTCTCGGAGAAATGAAGCCAGAATTTATCTTATCCCGTGGAATTTCGCCAGGGAAAGTTAAATATTTGCCGCGTGAAACGTGCGCGTAATTTATTTAAATTTACGGGAAACTTCGAGCCACGTCTTTCGGAGATACTTCCGTGAACTGTAAAGCGCGAGGAAAACTCGCGGACGCGGATGAAAGAACAGGGAGTGATAGCTGGAAGCAGGATGAAAAGACAATGACGGTATTAAGAATACGGGAATACGTCGTTCGATAAGTTTATGCAAAGATAAAGACAACATTACAGTTGAAATCATTTTCGCCGTTTATACAGGTGGAACGTTTATACAGCTTGCAAATGGCAATTATACTGTTTTAGAGTATATTCTCGTTTTTAGAGTGATTTTTGGGAATTAATAAACATAATAAAATGACGTTCTAAATATATACATTATATAGTATATTTATGTATAGTGTGCTTCAGAAATTGTGATACAATAGATTAGGTTATAAGTCTATATGCAAATATAAAGACATTATTTTCAAATCGATCGAACTTCTTAAAATTTGTTTTTGTCACTTTTTCTTGTTTACGTTAGGTTTTGACAATTTTTAAGTTTTTAATAATAATGATCTTTTAAATAAGGTATTATTAAGTTTGTGTCGAATAAAAATGTAATCCTTCTTCGTTTTACTTTGCTTTTTTCGTACAATTTATAATATTATAGTATTTGCCCTGCAATCGTCGTATGTGCACATTTTTGCTTAATATTAATTCTGTATAGTGCGAAAGATGTAGGTTTTGTTTTAAAATTAAGCTTTGCGGTTAATTGGTTAACCGTGGATCAATGTCAAGCGATTTGTGAGTTAAGTTGAAGCTCGGCGATATAGCGTAGGACGCATCCATGGTGGCACACCTGTATTCTAACTTATATTATGGTTTCTAACTATTTTATAAAACTTGCCGTCAGGTAAAACATAGGGGAAATTTGGAAGTTTAGATATTTGGATGCTTAGAAATTTAAAAATTCAGAAATTCAGGAATTTTGAAATTTAGAAATTTAAAAATTTGGAAGTGTAGGAATTTGGGAATTAGAGAATTTAGGAATTTAGGAACTTAGGAATTTATGGATTTCAGAATTTGTAAATTTAGAAATTCTCACCTTTAAGTATCTCCAATTTTGTTATTTGGAAATATGTAAATTTTAGGAATTTGAGAACTTCGAACTTTAGATATTTGTATTCCACCAATTTAGAACTTTAGAATTTAGCAACTTGCAAATTTAGAAATTTGAGTAATTACAAATTTAACAACTTACAAATCGCAAATTTTCTACCTTTGTAATTTTTTAATTCTTCAACTTTCTTATTTAGAAATTTTGTAAACTCGAACTGTAATAATTAGAAAATAAAAAATCTGTAGATTTGGATACTTCAAAATTTTTAAATTCGGTACTAGTTGATACTGAAATTCAAAAAAATTGCACTTCATAATTTGAAGACTTCATTTCTTCGCTCGTATAATTCTTTAATACCACTTTGTATGCATACAACGTGTACTTCAAGAAGACGTTAATCAGATTAATTTGTCGAAGCCCCATAAACACGCAAGACCGACTTCAGAATTTCTCCGACTGTTTCACAGCAGTAATAAAACGGCATCAGGGGACTGTTTTCCCTTCCGACTTTATTCTTGCCCTCACCTCGAGTTTAATACCATTTTCATCTCGACCGCAGCTTGCGAAATTGTTAAGAGGGAAGATTCCGGGGGAGACAATAAATCTAGCAACGGGACGAATTCGAAGATCGTTCTAATTGGACGGACGGATACGTCGTCCTTGAGGAAAGTGCAACGCAAACAGGAAAATATTTTCATCGTTTCAATCATCGGGACAGTAATTTATGAGAGTTTCACGGGCTCTCGAGTTTTCGAGAGGCATCGCAAATCGACCGGCGGGAAAGGCGGCCAAAGTTTTCAATTACATTAGAGTCGGCCATATTAAACGCATCTTCGAAGATTCTTCTCGGCGTGCTCGGGTTCTTCACTCTCCATCTTTATCTCTTCGGCTAACTCGATCCGAACAGAGTTTCGAGGGTAAACTTATAAACTATGAAAGTTACTTTTCTATTCAATGAATTGACCGTGCTTTCGTGCAGGTACGTGCCTCGAAACCGTTTCGTCTTCGACTTCTTCTGGGTACCCTACTTCCCTCTTTCGTTCCTATTATCCATCGCCGCGCGTGAGAAAGAACACAATGTTCTCGACCGACCGGAAAATTACAAGTTTACCCCCCATTCTCGCTTGGGTTTGCCCGCCTTTTTAAATCAGCCTCTTCTGCGTACTTTACATGCAGATTTGATACTTTTTACGCGGTATTCGATAATGTTGGGCGACTCGGGGTTGACACATTTTGGACAAAGCGGGCGTTAATGAAACTAAATAACGTTTTCATGATCACTTCGTATATTTACATTCGGTATTATGTTGTTGAACAAAGAGGGGTTCAGGATTTGAAATTCAAAGGGGATGTGTTAAAAGAATTTTATGGAACATGATAAATGTTTCACGTCCCTTTGGGAGGATTGGTAATTCTGTAATACAGGAATATTCAGCGTTGAATGTTTTAGATGTTTATGTTTTCAAATTTACAGGAGAAATCTGCGAAATGGGGAAATTGAAAATTTGTAAAATTTATGTTTTAGATTTTTCAGTTTTCGAGTGCTTCTACTTAAAAATTTAGGATCTTAGGAATTTGTAATTTGTGGACTGCAGAAATTTAAAATTTGTGGACTTCAGAAATTTTTAATTTATAGACTAGAAGTTTCAAATTTATGGACTCCGGGAATTTCAAAGTGATAAACTTCAGAAACTTTATCTTTTAAACCTTTTTTCCATCTTTTAAATCTTCTCTCAGACCGATCTTCATCTTTAAACTTCACAAATTTGAACATTTACCTATCCGATTTATAAATTTATAAATTTAGGAAATGTAAAAGTATCGAAAAGTATGTAATAAATTATCGAATTTTCACGTTTCCGAATTCCCAAGTCCCAAATTAGTAAATTTCCGAATTATAAATATGCTATGGATTTCTCAAGTTTGGTGACTATTGTGAAAATTTCTAAATTCCTAAATTCTTAAATTCCTAAATTTCTAAATTTCTAAATTTCTAAATTTCTAAATTTCTAAATTTCTAAATTTCTAAATTTCTAAATTTCTAAATTTCTAAATTTCTAAATTTCTAAATTTCTAAATTTCTAAATTTCTAAATTTCTAAATTTCTAAATTTCTAAATTTCTAAATTTCTGAATTCCTAATTTCCTAAATTCGCCACTTCCCAAATTTCGCAATTCCCAAATTCTCAAATATCTAAAATCGCAATGTTTCCAATACTCAAATATACAAAATTATTCCCAAATTAGAAAATTCCACAATTTCCACGCCTTCGATTTTGACCCGTCAAATCTTAATATTAACTGCAGATAAATAAACTAATATACACATTACTTTTCTACCCCAATAAAAATTGACCAAAAATTAATAATTAACAATAAAATTGTTATGGATTTCTCAAGTTTGGTGAATATTGTGAAAATTTAGAAATAATTTGATGATTACGTTTTTTGTTGCAGAGGTCGAAAAGAGTGCAGGAGCTGCACCGGGGGCATCGGGTGCAACTGCAGGGGGCCCTCGGGGGTTGACACCGTCCCCTGCCCCCTCAACACCCTCAACCCCCGCAACTACTACTAGCCCTTCAGTTTGCACATCTTCACCTTCATCTTCACCATCCCCTTCCTCGTCACCCTCAGCTCTCGTAGCTGGTTTTGACAAATCGGTGCTACAGGTATGTTATTTATTATTGTTTATCGATTAATATACTGTATTAATACGGTATAATGTATCACCTGTTGATTTATAATTTATTTGTCAGGTGCGTCAGAACTAATTGATTACGGCTATAATATTAAAACAGAAAACGAAATTGAAATGTTATGTGCATTTTGTATTCATTATATCTTGACTATGCACATTGGACTTAAATTTCATACTGAAGTGTATTAAAAATTCGAGTAAGATTTGTCAATGTTGTGAGTGCGCGTTGAAGACGATATTATAAGGGGTTGTATAATACTGTATTAATGCAGTGAAGTGTTAGATTGTTGTCTACAAAATGGTAGATTTTTAAACATACAACATTAACCAAAGTTTCAAATGATTTTATAACAGATGTATCCTAAAATAGCATTTATGGAGCCTCAGTTTGAATTTTTAACTTCGATGAACATATCGATGTTTTAATATTTTGCGGTACAGAGTTAGTAGTTTCAATGAATAATTAATTGGGGTGAAGTGCATTTGTGTGCTTTCAAGATTTTAGATCTGTAATGAAGATTATTAATACTTGCCATAATTCGTAGAAAGAGCACAGTTAATATTTGCATGACAAATTTCAAAGAAAAATTTTAATCAACTTTAAGTAACTAATTAATTAAGCATAAATCTTTAACATGAACTTAATAGCTCCACTAAATAGTTGCAATCAGTTAAACTTGTAGATTCGAATTCGATGCTGTAGAAGATCTATCTAATCACATTAATGGCGGTTGTGATTAATGAATGTTATTTTTAAAGAAGTTGCAGCTTAATCTTTCTGGAATAAATTAGCCATTTCGTTTGCAGCATCCTAATAAATCGTCGTTTAAACGAACTTCTCTTGTATATTACGTTTACAGACAGATTTATGCTGCAAGTAAAATTGTTAGGTGCAGAATAAAGGTAAAAGGAAATAATAGCAGGTACTCTGTTATCTTTCTCTGCGATAAATTTAAGTACTTAAGCGGATGGACATTCAGAACCGCAGAATATTTTAGAACACTTTGGAATTATCATTACTAGTAGATTTTTTAACAGTATTGAACTAATGTGTTCATTAAGAAAAATTTATTTAGGCATTTAAAATATTTTGAAGTACTTTTGAGCAATTATTTATTTAGACACTTAAGATATCTTTAAATATTCTTAAGGGTAAATGTATGATAACTTTTTCTTTACTATTCGTAAAAGAAAATTTTTAACTATTATAACTATAATAATATAATTATTTTAAAATCATTGGAATAATGTGTTTTCTGAAAAAAATATAAACTTGCAAAGTATATTATAGGATTTTTTAATTGTTCATTGTTTCATTAAATTCATATTATTACTCAATTTACACTCGCCTTTTAATGAAAGCAGGTCATACAATATTTTAACATTTATTTCTAACAATATTTTTCCATTTATTTCTCAAGTACTTTTAATAAAAAGTTTACTCATAAAATATTTAATACTTCAAATAAAAATATTGGATTTCCATCACAAGTTATTTTAAATGGCAGTCTGCAACATAATATGTATAATAAATTAATGTATTGTAGTAAAATAAGCAGAATATATAATAATATTTTAAAATACTTTTAATAAAAGTCTTTTGGCAAAACTGTTAATATGTATAACAATTTGAAATATATTATATCTTAATTTAACATACGTAACGATTTAAAATACTAGACTTTCAATTTGTTCAATTTTAACAGTGCACAGTGGGTAAATAATAACACAAAATTCCTTATCGTTATCCTTAAATTGCAAGGATACTAAAATTATTTATTATAATAACAATAATTTTCTCATGTCCAATATAATTCCAGTTTATTTTAAAAAACGTAAGAAATATGATTAAATACAATATAAAAAACAATTCAACACCAATAGCTCGCAATGTACAGACCTCTCACTCTCCATAGTCGACGTAATTCTGTCTCGCATTCTCAAAAAACAACCTAATTAACGTTCTTTCTATGCACTCATCACCCAAAGCTTATGCATCGTTCGCAAAAACACTTGCTGGCTCTCGAGTCTGGTTTTTATCAGTGCCTTTCCCTTTTACAACCTTCCTTTTGCATTTGGAAATAGATTTCACCCCGAGTTCTAAACTACGGTATTACATACTGTCGACAAACCAGGAGTTGGCACGACGTAAGAGGCTGACCCAGGGGTCTGACTGGACTATGGGAGGTCTATGACCCCAATTGGTCAGAATAGAAAAATGGACACCTAGATTCACAAGTATTTTCGGCGGTAAGAACTATTTGCTCGAGATAGTGCGAATTAAGTGATGCTATTGGAATATAGAGTGGTTATTTATTTGACTAAAATAGAAACTAAGTATATTTAAAAATAAATCAATTTATTGAAACGACTGGGAGGACGTCTGCACGGTTCAACGATCGAACAAAAGTGAAAGACTTTTCTAAAATGTATAGAAAAATTGGTGCTCACTTTCTTAAGAAAAATTACTGTCTGGGTCTGCAACGTATTCGTCCAATTGGCCTTTAGGTATAAACTGGACCTGGGGCCCATTGATCCTGGAGACAGAGTTAAGATTTTTCTTTATGTCCCAGTGACTCTCAACACAGATTTATTTTTGCTCATTAATTAAAATGAAAATTCAACGTTTTGAAATTTGGGAATATAACAATTTGGAGCTTTTTGAATTTGGTAATTTTGAAACCTGGTAGTTTGAAAATTTGAGACTTTGAGACTGAGAATTTGCAAGATTGAGAAATTGAGAATTAGAAAGTTTGAAAATGATAGAATTTGAGAATTTGAGATTTGGAGAATTTAAGTAATTCAAGAATTTGAGATTTGGAAATTTTAAGATTTTCAAATTTGGAGATTTTAAGAATTTAAGTAATCTGAGAATTTGAGGATTTGAGAATTTGAGAATTTGAGAATTTGAGATTTGCAGATTTAGAGATTTGGAGAATTTAAGTAATTCAAGAATTTGAGATTTTGAGATTTGGAAATTTTAAGTTTTTCAAATTTGGAGATTTTAAGAATTTAAGTAATCTGAGAATTTGAGGATTTGAGAATTTGAGAATTTGAGATATGAGATTTTGAGATTTTGAGATTTTGAGATTTTGAGATTTTGAGATTTTGAGATTTTGAGAATTTAAGTAATATAAGAATTTGAGAATTTGAGAATTTGAGATTTGAAAATTTGGAGATTTTGAAATTTGGAGATTTTGAAAATTTAAGTAATCTGAAAATTTGAGAATTTGAGAATTTAAGAATTTAAGAATTTAAGAATTTAAGAATTTAAGAATTTGAAAATTCGTGAACGCGCAATATTTAGAAATATGGGAACGTGAAAATTTGTGAAATTTATGAACTTGAAAATTTTAGAATTCGGGCAATTCCAAAATTCCGAGGTATCAAATTCTGTAAATGATAAAATCCAAATTTCAAGTCTTCCAACGACCAAAATTTCATAAATTCAAAAAATGTGTGCAACATGGGTATAGACGGAGCGACCTATTGACTTTTACTCTGGGTCGACCTCCACCGTGCCAAGTACACGTTTGTCGGCAATATATGTTATCCCAAAGAATGTCTACGTTGCATTGTACGCATTCGCCAGCATTCTCCTCCACTGTCTTTGAATCAAAGTAACTCTCCCTCAAAGCTCGCAGCTTTGATATTCATATCGTCGAAAGTATCCAAGATATTTAGTCCTCTTCGGTTAACCCCGTGGTTCCCGAGGGTTTAGCAAATTTTCAAGAATTTTCGACATGAAACGATAACGTAGTCCTAAATCGCATCGAGCAACAGGCTATATCGCGAAGCAAAGGAAACAACCGGCCGCGGCGATAACGTTCCTGAAGACTTATGGTCAGCCATTAATCGACCAATAAACCGCGACACCGGTGTTCGATACCGTTCGAGCTCGTTGAAAGAAACGGATAATCACCGTCGTTATAACGCTCCGATGGCAGAATACGCGTTTAAATCCAATACTGGTTGGTGGGAAGCAGCAGATAGAGGCTCGTCGCCTTCTGATAACAACGACGATAACGAGCAGCTGGTGGAGGCTAAGGGTGTATAACGGGGATGGCGTGGGGCGGCTGGGGTTGGTTAGTTACGATAATGCAGAAGCTAGTCTGGCCTCGGGCATCTTGGCTAATTAAAGCTCATAAATTACTGGCACGTGGAAAGAGAGTGACGAGAATATGGGCTAACGTAACGGGCCGGACGTGCCTCGGGCTACGCGAGCGAACGCGTGCACGAAAGTTGGACGTCGACGGGAAAAAATGCGTTAAACGCCGCTTCGCGTGTAAGGGTTGCTTTTAAATTTTCTACGCCGGACTTCTTTCCGTCTTCGTAATGCTATTCCTGGAATTTAATCCCTTTTCTTTCCGAGCTTCTCTGCCCTTCGTTTCCAGACACAGCGGCTCATGGGGGGCGCTGGATTCGCCCGCGAGTGATGAGCTCGGGGACACGTTAGTTAGAATTGGGACTTCTTACAACTGGTTTTCGGTGACCCACCGAGACAATATGACGTGTCGGTGACAAAAATCTATATTTTTTATTTGTTGTGTATTCTAATAAAATTACTGGGACGGTTGAAACAGAAAATATTACATCGAATACAACTTTTTAATTTAGAATTATAGAAATATTGAAAAGTGTGATTTGACTTGTATGAATTCACTTTGGTTGATTTAATTTTAAGCGGTATGTAATTTGATGTATCATACAATGGTATACAATTATTTTAGGGCGTATGCCCTTCATTTTATGTGGTACATAATTTTGGTTATTCTTTAATTAGAAATCTTTAAATCAAGCGGTAATTTCAAACCAATTATTGTTTTAAATTTAGGTTTTCCTTACCTTATATTTTTCTCAACGTTCGAATCTTTTATACGGTTCCTTATCTTTTTGTTAATTCTTTTTGTTATCTTGAAATTTATATTTTGTTATTAAACATTTTACAATGTTTAAAGTTCCTGAATCTGTATATTCCTAAATTCCCTTCTTCCCAAATTTCCCAGTTCCCACATTCCCAAATTCTCAAATACCTAAAATCCCAATATTCCCAATACTGAAATATAAAAAATTATTTCTCAAATTTAAAAATTCCTCAATTTCCATGACTTCGATTTCGACTCATCTTAATAGTAACTGCAGGTAAATAAACAAATAAACAGAAAAGTAATATACACATTAATTTTCTGTCCCAGTAAAAATTGTCAAAAATGTCAAGATAAGCTTACCAAATTTTGTTATTCAAAGTAAGGAATTTGCGAATCGATCATTTGACCAGTTTTGTACTTGTACCGTTAATATTGGAACAGCGTGCGAAGGGTGCACAGGGAAATTCGGGAACGGGAAACGCAAGTTCGTTCAGGAACATTTAAATTCACGCGCCGTGGCATCCAGCAATCTGCCCCTCAGAAATAAGGGCTAACGCATGAGCGGTTCGTGCTTCTCGAAGTCGAAGGGACGATGGTCTAACTGGATTAGCGTGGCGTGTCGCTGAAATTAATTCCCCTTCGATATTCGCCGCTTTCGGACCTCGATTGATTTCCACTCGGCTGGAAAACGCGTTTCGAGTAAACAAAAATCCTGTTGAAAAGCCTTTTCCGAATGGTTTCACAGTCGCTTCGAATAGATTCCCTCTTGACTCGATGTGCAGGGTGTATACCGGCTTTACTCTACTATTTAAACTCTTGTTTAACTTAAGTATTTCACCCTCTCGGGATCGATGTTGAGGTACTTTTGATCGGAATTTTGCTAGTTTGCGATATCTAGGTAATTCCGTTCTTTCTCAAACTTCATTTCACTTTTGGTAACTTTTGCGCTGAATTTTTCATTTACGATTAAATTGAGATTGATAGATGAACGATATTTTTATATATGCATGCATAGATGCGCACATACGTACATACATGCATACATACATGCATAAATACATACAAACATACATACATACATACATACATACATACATACATACATACATACATACATACATACATATATACATTTATACATACATACATACATATATACATTTATACATACATACAGACAGACACACGTGCATATATGCATACATACATGTGTACATATGTACACACATATTGTACATACATATACATATACATATTGTATAAAATTATATTTTTATACTAAGTTAAATATAATTATAAATATAATTATGTCTCTAAGTACTGTACATAGAATGCTCATTTCTCCATATTACAACTCCGTTTTATCTTAAAAGTTTGCTGCATAAAATTTAATTAGAACAAATAGTACAGAAATCTAATTTTATTTTCAATACAATTGCGTAGATTCTCTAAAATATCTCTAACGGTATAAAACCTAATTTTTCATTCGTCCTAATTTTGCCTGTAACTTTAAAATTACTCTTACTAGACCAACAAAATGTCCCATTTGTAAGAAGTCTGATTATTTCGTACATATATCAGGTGTAGATAATTAAGCATCCAACAAGAACAAAGTGGTAGGAAATAGCGGAAGACAGATTCGTTCGTCCGGAAAGTTCATTTCCGTGAAAATAAGTTTCCTCGATTGAGCCCTGTAGCGTCGTACGAGTAAGAAGCGAATGTAAGCGTCTTGAAGAGCAGTCGAAGCTTCATGGAAATTTGTCCGCATGGCGGATCTCGGTCTTGGGTAAATCCTGTTCGTTTTCGCAGCATCAGCTGCACCTATTTGTTGCGTCAAGGGTTTTCACCTACGAGCTACCTTCACGGTTTCCCTTCGTCTTATCTGCTGGACCGTGTGCACGTTCTGAAACACGTAGACGGCGGAAAATTCGAGGAAGAGCCGTGGCAGAATATTCTGCCGTGGTCGGCAACGGTTATCAAGAACAGGAATTAGATTTGTGTGACGTTGCTGGACAGCGGAACTCGTGCAGCCATGTAACTCGGTCAATTTTATCGAGTTAGTCCCAGTTTCTCCGCTTTCGCGGCCTCCCGATCTTCATTTGTCCCTTAGTCACACGAAATGCTTTTATTACGGTGGAAATTCCGATGGGATATGGATAAGTTCTTCAATTTGGACGCAATAAATTTATTCGCTCTGTTATCTGTTTAGGATTCTTATGAGGAAGCGGTGAATTTGGAAGTATGTTTGATAACATCAATATTCTTAACTTTTTACATTTTTCAGATATAGAATTCCTATATTGTGAACTTTTTTATTTTTTAATTTTCTCATTCGCAAGCGCACAGATTTAAAAAATTTCAGTCCTCAAAATTTCCAAATTTTCAAATTTTTTGATTCCTAATTTTTTTACATTTTAGTTTTACTTTCTTGAATTTGAAATTTATCAAATTACTTAACTCACGAATTTTCAAATTCTCAAATTTACAAATTTCTAAAATCTTAAGTATTCAAGTGTTCCAACAAATAAGTAAATATACAATAACGTATGAGTCGACATACAAATTAATTCTTTATCTCTATAAAAATCAACACAGATTTCAAGAATACCGTAAAACAATTTGTAACTTAAAATAAGAAACCTATAAAACGGTCAATTTGGTAGTTTTAGTGTTAAGTTAAGAAATTTATTACAAATGAATTACGAAAAGGAAAAGAATAAAATAATATGAATCTGTATTTGAAAGTACTTACACGAAATCAGCAGCACAAAATGAAGAGAGAAATATATTCAGTGCTGTATTATACATCAAAAAGAAATACATGAAATACTACAGAAATTAATAAAACAATTTAATAACTACAATCCCTTTTTCTGCATGCTTTGTGTTTGAAAAGCAGTACGTACTTCAATAAAACTCTCCCTTGTGCTGCATTTATGAAATTGTTGTTCATGTTGACGCTTGTTGCGCGACAGTATAGTTCTGTCGACTTTATTACGCGTTTGTACTACTTGCGCAGTGTCTGGACCATGTTTACTCGAAGCATATTCTTTCTACTGTTGCTTTTGGCTTGTCAACAATCGAGACACCTTTGACGACTTTGTAAATTATTATTTTCTTGTGTCGAGTCAGTTTTTTTAGCAATTGCTTTCGACCGAATAACAGCGCAGGTCTCACAATCTTTTATTAATGTCTTGATGATTGACTCGTTCAAACGACCCCTCTGTACAATTGCTTTTCCCTTTCTGTTTTCTGTTTCTGTCGTTCTTTCAGGTTTATTTACTGATTCAACAGAGTTTAATCTTTTTTAGGAGCTTTCTACAGACGTTCCTTATTTAACATTTAAGCTTTGATGGAGTTTTATACGTATAATTAAAAGTTACAGTTCGTGTATTTTTTATAATTGTGTCATATACTGAGTGTCGTCTGTGAGGTCTCAGTTTTAAAATGTTAACGTAAAGGTGGCAATATAATTACTATATTAATAGTAATCATTTTGTATCATTTATTGGGACGTGTTAGAGTATTTATTGATATTTTCTTTTTTTTTAAAGCAGAAATTATATCATTATTTTTGTAGAATTATAATTTATTTATTTTGAACTAATAGTGGATGCAAATAATTAATAAAATATTACTGTACAAATATTATACAAGAGAAAGAGGTCTTCATATATGTATAGGGCCACATGTTTACCCACATATGCAATGACATATACATATGACTATTGTATAAATCTACATACATATTTGATCACATACATGTCTACATGTATGTCTACATGTATGTTTACATACATGATCATATTTTATATGTTTACACATATGACCAGAAACATGTTTACATATGACCACATGCATGTTTATATGTATAATATATGTATGTCTACATACATGACCATATACATGTTTACAGATATGATCACATATATGACCTCCTACATGTTATCATATATGATCACATGTGCGATCACATACATGTCTACATATAGGACCACATATGTGACTACATATATAATCATTGTTTTTTGTTCTTTAAAAATTGAACATACACATATGTTTAGTATCATTAAAGTTAACGTTGAATAAAATAGACGGTAAAGTACAAAAGTTGTAACTGATAACAAGGATAAACGATTATCAAGGGAGGAAGTGTGTTAACCTACAAAGATACAAACATGTTTCCCGTTTATCTTATTTTGGATGTAATCTCTTCGGTATTATATCCTTCTCGGATGTTCCTTTACAATGTACCTTTGTGCAACCGGCCGTGTATCGTTTTATCAAGCCCTTTTAACCCCTTGCTCGAGGTATATTGTTCCTGCCTGTTAAGGGTACTTTAAGCACGAAATGTTGCTCTCTGTGTTTGCATGTTTGAGACCGGTTGTCCCTTTGCTTCTATGCCAGTTCGATGTTAATTTCTGCTGCCTTCATGCTTCTGTGTCTTCATATTTGTTTGTGTAATGAAGACGAAATAATTACTTTTGATGCGTTTATGACATCCAGCAAACTCCGTAGAACAATTCTCGCTGAATTACACTTTGATCTACGTGTCTTTAGTTTTATTTGCAATTGTACGCAAAAACTGTTGTGACGTAGTGTAGATTAATTTTGAAAAATTATGTAGAAGTTTTTAATTTTCTATATTCCAGGTACCTAAATTTTCAGATTTCCAAATTTCAAAATCCGCACTTTCCAAGTTTCCAAATACCCAAATGTTCAACTTTTCAATTACTGGAATTTCTAAATTTCCAGTTGTAAAATTTCCATAATTTCTAAATTCCCAATTCGGAATTTTCCAAATTTTCTGTTTGCAATTTTCTAAATTCCCAATTCGGAATTTTCCAAATTTTCTGTTCGTAAACTATTAAATTCTAAAAGTTCCAAATTTTCAAATTTCTATGTTCCTCAAATCACATATTTTCAAGGTCCTACATTCCCAGTTTTAAAGTTAAGAATTTTCCATTCTCAAATTTTCAAATGTCCACATTTTTCAATTCTCAAATACCCAAATCTCCGAGTTGCCATTTCTTCCAGTTTCCACGTACTCAAATTCTGTCAGTATTTCCAATTATCAAAACCATAAATTCCCAAATTCTCAACTCTCAATTTTCCAAATTTCTGAGCATTCAAATTTTGAAAGTACCAAATCCGTTCATTTTGCTTTAGTTATTTTTCTGTGGTGCAATAAGTGATTACAGTACGTATCAAATTATTAGTGACATTTCCACATCTATATTTGTCAATAGCGTCATCGATAGCAGCACTCCTAACGCACTATTCGCTGTCTAAGGATTAATCAATATGAAGTGTTCAATTCAGCTCGATTCTCAGGGTAGGTTCGCAATGGTATTAACACCTAACACCCCTGCAGCCTGCTAGCTTTTTAAACCGGTGAAACGTGGTCTAACATGAGGCAAAATAGAATTTCATCGGGAACTCTGTTCCTGCTCGAGTCTCGTTACCTCGAATCCTCTCGTTGCT
The DNA here is from genome assembly GCA_945859555.1 of Megachile ligniseca. Taxonomy (NCBI): domain Eukaryota; kingdom Metazoa; phylum Arthropoda; class Insecta; order Hymenoptera; family Megachilidae; genus Megachile; species Megachile ligniseca. The sequence continues at coordinate 2,768,127 of OX243785.1, forward strand.
TTAAGCAAACAGCACAATACTTGTCAGGGAGACAGCATAGCCGGAAATGGAAGAAGGGAGATAGCTGTTATGACGTCGGACAGGGCTGGAAGTCTGACTGTTGACTCGGCAAATAGGAAAAGCGTAGAATCGACACAATACAAGCGACAGGATGACAATAAAGACTATCCAAAAGAGATTATCGTGAATTTTTATCGAGCCAGGATATGAACAACCAATTAAATTTCCTGCTGGAACTAATGTCGACTTACGACAGACTTTGGAACAACGGTTTGGTCTGAGCAAATTACTTGCGAATATTGCGGAACAGAAATTTAATAATTTGATGATGCGAATGGCTGGAGAATCGAAAGCAGGAAATATTATGGATTTAGGGATATAGAAATCTGGGGGTGTAGGATTCTAGGAATCGAGGGATCTGGGGATATTGAGATCTGGGAATATTGGTATCTGGGAATATTGGGATCTAGGGATATCGGGATCTAGAGATATCGGGATCTAGAGATATCGGGATCTAGAGATATCGGGATCTAGGGATATCGGTATCTAGGGATATCGGTATCTAGGAATATCGGGATCTAGGGATATCGGGATCTAGAGATATCGGTATCTAGGAATATCGGGATCTAGGGATATCGGGATCTAGAGATATCGGGATCTAGGGATATCGGGATCTAGGGATATCGGGATCTAGGGATATCGGGATCTAGGGATATCGGGATCTAGGGATATCGGGATCTAGGGATATCGGGATCTAGGGATATCGGGATCTAGGGATATCGGGATCTAGGGATATCGGTATCTAGGGATATCGGGATCTAGGGATATCGGGAGCTAGGGATATCGGGATCTAGGGCTATCGGGATCTAGGAATATCGGGATCTAGGAATATCGGGATCTAGGGATATCGGGATCTAAGAATATCGGGATCTAGGAATATCGGGATCTAGGGCTATCGGGATCTAGGGCTATCGGGATCTAGGGCTATCGGGATCTAGGGCTATCGGGATCTAGGAATATCGGGATCTAGGTATCCTGAAATCTAGGGATACTGTGAGCAAGTGATATTGGTATCCAGGGATATAGGATATTCTAGAGATCTAGTGATATAGGTGTATTGGATTCCAGGGATCCATGGATTTAGAACCTTGGTAATTTAGGGATGTAGAAATTCAGCATTTAGTACTTTCGAAACTTGTGAATTTAGAAACATAGTATTAGAATATGGGGTGGTTGTTTATTTAAATAAAATAGAAACTGAGTATGTTTAAAAATAAATGAATTTATTCGAACAACTCGGAAGGATGTCTGCGCGGCTTAAGGATCGAACTAAAAGTGAATGACTTTTCTACAACTTTTTTGAGACTTTTTTGAGAGCCAGTGGCCCTTAACACATAGATTTATTTTTGCTCATTAATTAAAATGAAAACTCAACATATAGAAATTTCAGTTTTTCACAGTTCTAAGTTTAGAAGTTTGCTGATAGAAAACATTACAAATTTGAAAATTATCTAAAAGTTTAAAATACTTATCAATTTAGAAATTTCACATTTTAATAATTTAGAAATGCAATATTCGAGAATTGGGTTATTAAGAAATTTAAAACAATGTAACTAAAAATTGTTAACGTAAAATCGAAATCGAGGGATTATAAAATTTCAAATAGTCGGTGTTGTTCTGGTATTAGCTATACTAGGAAAGAGGGATACACAGGAGAGTATAGGAAAGTGAAACGCTAAATATTGAATACGATCCACTTTAAACCTTCGAATTTATTCCCGTTACCTATCCAAAGCGATGTTTTTAAGCCGTATTTCTCATTTATAGTAGAGAAGTTCGTGTCTTCTATATTTTTGCTCGAGAAACTCGGCCATTCGCTTTCTCTTTTTATCGAAGCCAGTATTTCGAGGCCGAGGCTTCTTCGTGTAACCTGCAGGGCCTCGTTCTCGTGTTTCCTGGATCACGAAACTATTTTGTACTCTATTTTCCTTTGAGGGGGACGTGGCATCCGGCTTATTAGATTCCCGTTCCCTGTTACGACATGTTTTCCTGTTGACACGCCAACTATGTTTTGGTGCTCGCTGAATTCCTACGTGGCGTCCATATTAAATTCGTTTTGAACGCGTTTTCACGCTTTGGAAAGTTATCCTTTCGACCAAAGTCAAACTATGCGAGTTACGAGGACTTTTTTATGGATGTGAACGATTGCGAGCAAAATAAAGCACGTGGAACGATGCGGACGAACGACCTTCAGTGTTGACTAACGGTCTTTGAAATTTTTACGCTGAGCGATTTTTTTATATTCATAGATCCTTAAAATTCGAAGTTCTCATATTCAGAACTTTAAAAGTTACTTAGGTCTTTATCTACAATGTTTCAAATTTCTCAATTTCCCATTTTCCAAATTTTCTAATTTTCAAGTTTTCAGGTTTCTAAATTTTCATATTTCCAAATTTTCAAATTTTCAAACTTCCAAATTAACAAATTACCAAATTTCTAAAGTTTGAAATATTTAAACTATCATATTTAAAAATCTCCACATTTCCTAATTTCCCAATTTCTTAGTTTCCCATTTTCCTACTTAAAATTTTTCAAATGCTCAAATTTTCAAATTTCCACATTTCCAAAATGTCAATTTTCCAATTTTCTAATTTTCCAAATTCGCAATTTTGTTAATTTCGAAATTACCAGATTTGCAAATTACCAATTTTCCAAATTTTCAAATTTTTAAATTTCGAATGTCCTAATTTTCAATATTATAAATTTCTAAACTTTCATAATTCCAAACTTCCAAATTTCCATTTCTGCAATTTTCTACATTTCATTATTTAATTTCCATTAATTTCGGTTAATACATAAAGCCACATACGAAACTATAATTATATACATATCTATGTGTGGAGCCATCAATGCTTCCTCTATAACTGGATTTTATCGAAGTTTTATTTTTATCCGCGATTTTTACAGTTATCATCAGTATTCGAGATCGGTTCCCCTAACCGATCCATATAGTATCTCGGAGTCGTAAAACGTGCAAATTCTTCGAATTATTCTTCAATTCTTTCTCCGTGGAAATTCGCCTCCATCGGTTGAAAGTGGTCCATTAAATTAAATTCTATCTATTCTTTTATCATCCGTCGATATTGATTTAGCCTGGTTTATGGTTCGAATTGAGTAACTCGTTTATTTAGGAATTATAGGACGAAGTAGAGGAGGCGCGATATAGGTCAGGCCGTAGCTCGTTGATTGTTTAGCCTGTGATATTTTTAATTAATCTGCCAAGATTCGATTACGAGGGGGACACTTGTAATCGACTTGTTGGCTCGTTCGCGTGAAACTTTCCTGAAAATGAATTTTCATCGTCTTACTCTCTGGCGAGAGACTCGAAGATGTCTCGTTAGATTGTGATTATTAACACTCCGAGTTCTGTGAGAATTATGGATCGATATCACTAATTTAATTCGAGAATATAATTAAATAACGTTTTGCGTATCAGTGAAATTGCATTAATAGCTTGGAACCAGGTAAGTGTTCCCATTATGACCCTATTCCCGATATAACCCAATTGTCGTACTTTGGCTGAAGATCGTTGGATAACGTCGTAAATTAGACTCTTGTGTCGATAATAAATGTAGATTGTGCAAAATTGTCGGTTCGTTAAGAAAAACAATATTACATATGCATATCATCTGTTGATAAATATTATTATTTGTTATTAGTTATTTTAATTCCTTTATTGATCAACACTACGAATTTCATTTAGACAGATGTATAGTTGTGTAAAAGTTTCGAATAATTATCAACAGTACAAGTACTGATAATTCAGAATACTTGATTCATTCTTCGGTTTAAAAAATTGCCACTTAATGTATTTAATATTCTAAATTGTCTTGTGTCTGACTACATATTGACATTTCTACTGTCAATGTGCTTAAGTTTGAATATGTCATCTATGATTCATTGTGTCTGACTACATATTGTTATCTTCTGTCTGACTACATATTGTGTTATCTTGTGCTTGACTACATATTGTGTTATCTTGTGCCTGACTACATAGTGGCGTTACTACTGTCATATAACGTGGTCAAGATTGAATATGCCATACATGATTTGCTCTGTTTGATATGTCTGTCTGTGTTTGATACGTGATCATATATCATTCATTGCATTGCAAACTAGGTATCTAAACGAGAGATATAAAAATATTGTGTATAGGGTTTTAGGGATGTATTGGTATTGTGATATTCTAACTAGATATCAATAAGTCTAGAGATATAGGAATTTAGAGATCTAGGTATCCAGAAACTAACCCATCTAAAATGAATTTATGATCCAATAAAAGATCTAATATTGTTTGGTCAATTTTTTTCAATAGGCAAAGTTGCCAATATGCTTACCGATATATTCTTACATATCTATTACACATTATAGTTAACACTAAGCATGTAAAATAATTTGTGATTATACATTTCATTGCAGTAACACTTGGCCCAATTTGTTCCACCCTCTTTAGACTTTATATTATATGATAGAGAACAATACGACAACATACAGAACAGGATAAATAATAAAAACAGCACAAGTAAAATAGTGAAACGTTAATAACTGCGATAACAAACGAGTCTTACGATGTCAACTGTATACCCGATTGATATCGATAATGAAATTATCCTGTGCAGAGTTAATTGAGTCGTAAACCACGCGTTCCTGGGACACATAGACAATAGTTTTTATTCGAGGAATTTCCCATCGGCGCATATAATTAAATATCAAGGGTACACTGTTTAATTACTGTTCCATTGAAACAAACAATCGGGAGCCAATAAACGCGTTTTATCAACAGCGACAACCGACAATTCCGACTGTCAGGAATGCTTGTTCGATGCAGAAATGTATTCGTACACTGTGCGCACATTTGCAAGCAGCTAATTACCTTCGCATACGAACGATAAAAAGGTTGGTAACATTTCGATATTTAGACTACATTATGGCCGGATACCGGAGAACGAACCTATCGTTTTTAATATCGCATTAAGAACGATGCCAGCAACCTCGATTATTGATACAGTACCAACAGACATTAATTATCCGAGTGTTTGTTATCTCTCGGGCGTAGTACTTCGACTCATTTATTATTCCCACGAATTTCAATCCGCCCCTTTAATTACGTAGCCCGTAACGAAAGTAACGAGACTGATTGTATTTCGGTATAATTGAAAGTTTTTCTGCGATAATACGTGGTTTAAAATGGGCGTGTTGTTTTAGTAGCGGGAAGTGATTTTTTGTGAACTGATTTTATTGATTGGATATGATGAAATTTAAGAATTTTGGGGATAGTGGATTTTAGACTTGTGGATTTAGGGGTTTAGAGACTTGAGATTTAGAAATTTGAGGAATTTTTAATTTTGAGATTTGAGGTTTGATATTTGGGATTTGAGAATTTAGGAAAATAGGAATTTAGGGAATTTTACAGTTTCGGATTTGGGATTTTGGGGTTTTACAGATTTAAAAACCTAGGAATTTAGGATTAGAACATTTGCCGATTTAGGACTTTAGGAATTTAGGAATTTAGGAATTTAGGAATTTACGAATTTGGCGATTTCGGGATTTAGGATTTTAGGAATTTAGGGAATTTTAGATTTTAGGATTTGGTATTTGGGGATTTAGGAATTTAGAAATTTAGAAATTTAGGAATTTAGGATTTTAGGAATGTAGGAATGTAGGAATATAGGAATGTAGAAATTTAGGAACGTAGAAGTATAGAAATTTAGTAATTTAGGAATTTGAGAATTTGGTAATTTGAGGATTTGGACGTTCTGAGAATTGTAGATTTGGAACTTTCGGAAATCGAAGATTTCGAAATTAAGAAATGTGTGCAGTTGGGAATTTTGAAACGAGGAGATTTAGGGATGTCATTTGAAAATTTGGAAATTAGGGGATATCAAAATCTCGACAAGACAGTCTGAAATTCAAAAATTCGAAGATTTCAAAATCTCCAAATAAGAGTATTAGTAAACTTGTATATTTGTGGCTTCAGAATTTACTTAATTCATAAATTTGAACATTGTAAATAATATTTTAATTTTTCATATTCGAATAGAAAATAACACCTCAATCTTTAATATTTGATTAAAGGTAATACTTCATTCTTCAATATTCGATTAGAAAAGAGTACTGCAATCTCCAATTAAAAGAGTATTCTTCAATATTCAATTAAGAAAAAAAATGTCAACCTTCGATATTCAATTAGAAAAAAATCCTCGAGAAAATAAAGAATCACTCAGCAATCTCGTTGAAAAGAGCTTGTTTCCCCAGATACAAACCGGAAGAACATTTGAAAGCTCGGTGAAAAGTGGTCAGGACAATTATAACCGAGGCGGAGTACGAAGAGGAGGTAGCCAGGAAACGGATGTTCCACTCGTAGGACCGATGTTTCTCGGGGTGGTGAGCGTGTAAGTTTCGGGGGTAGGTCGATAAATCGCGAAAGAGATAAGCCGGAATGCTACAGGAAATTAAGGTCTCGCTCGACTCGACATCCCCTAAGTCTCTCGAGCTTCGTGTCTGAGCCACTGTCCTTCCTCTCTGGCTTTCACTTTAGCCCTCCGTTCCACATAAAGCCGGCCTGATTAAGTGCATGTTGTCGAAGAACGATCATATCTCTCATGTGGTTTTCTTCGCGGTGGACGGTTTTTTTTCCTCCTCTCCGTTGAAAAGGCTCGACGAGAGAAGCCCGATGAAAATGAAAGGCCTAGACGTAGGTCACCACCCCCTGCTTCCCGAGGGACCATATAGCGAACGAGGGTGGAAAAATATTAGGTTGCTGAATTCGAGCCGTCACTTTGTTCCTACAGTGTATCATTCATGTATTATCGATTGCCTGCGTCCAAAGCGAATTTGTATAAATTAATTATCGTCGAAATTTGAATCGTGATCGTCGATATCTGGTTAAAGAATTATACTCGCGTATTAATCGATCGTATCTTGAATAATTAGTACCTTGAATAAGTATAGAAGTGTCTGGTTCTATTATGTTGAAAGTGTGTATCTTGAGAAAATATGTGGGTCATATTTGAAATAAAACGTGGCCAATGTGGCCCACTTCATTTCACATAATTTGACTTATTATGGTATTTATCGTTTAATTTTTCATTCTTGAAATATAAATATGACATATTTAAGATAGTATTATAAATATAATAAAATTAGCGCTAAATTATGTACAGACGTCCTTGAAAATCATAAATGTAAGGTAATATTATATTGGATTTTAAGAATATACTGAAATACATCTTTGTAATTCCTATATTTATAGATCTTATAAGATCCCAAAATCCCTATGTCTCATATAGCAGTATCCCAAAGTCGTTATATCTCATATATCATTATATCCTTATCTTATATATCTTAATAACTATAACCCCAAGTTTTTATGTCGGTTTATTCCATGACACTTAAGCCTTATATCTCCTATATAGGCTACTATATCATCAGATCATAATTCTTCCAGATCATTTTCCTGGTTACATAGATCTTCAGATAATCTGATCTTTATATTCTTGGATTCTCACATAATTTGATCTGAATAGTCCTAATTCTCTAGGTACCTAGATCTCTATACTCCTAGATCCTTAGATACTTAGATTTCTATACATATTTCTAGTTTCCTAGATATCAAATCTCTATATTCCTAGATCTCCACTTCGATCTTTAGATATCTACTTCTTGAAATACCTAGATTCACAGATACCTAGTTCTCCAAATACCTATGTACATTTCTAGGTACCTAGTCCGTTAAATACCCTAGATTTCCAGATATTTAGAACCGTAAATGTCTAAATCCCTATATACCTAGATCCGCAGATACCTAAATCCTCCATCTATAAACCCTTAAATCTCTTCATCCCTGGAGCTACTTCTAGATCGTTATAACTCTAATTTCTAGATCCTAGATTTCTATATCCGTAGATTCCTGTGTTTATAAATTCCTATATCCCCAGATTCCTAAACTCCTCTATCACTATATTCATAGAAGTCTATAAATTCTAGCAACGAAAGGAGTGGATGAAAAATTGTACCATCATGCAATATAACGTTTTTACTACAATAATGGTATATTTGTATAACATTTCTTTTGTATGTTGTTTAATATTAGGATACATAGTTGGCCACTTACGGTCAGACACTCCCAGCTAATTTCCGGCTGTAAATACTCGATTCGTTTCCATCCTGTTCACATCCCTCTACTCCTGATCGATGGCTCTGTTCCGTTTCCATTCCATCACTCTCGAACGATGGCTATTTTTATCCCAACTAGAGATTCCTTGATTTAACGTCAAATACAGGTTCAATTTCGTTCTACGAATGTCTGTTAAGTCTTTCATGAACCTAAATTAAAAATTAGAGCTTCCGGCACTCTGCTCTTTTAGGTTCATGTATTATTGAAATTTGATCTTTTTAGCTTTTTTTTTGGATTCGGAAATTATTCAGTGTTTTCATGTAGTTAGTAAGGATTTTTGCAGTGTCGCTGTGCTCTGCATTTAATTTTTACGTTTTCTATTTAAAGCATTGATCTGCGCAATTTTCACCACATTATTGGTCGCCGTTGAATAGAGGATTGAATAAAACTCGATATCAGTGACGTCAGTTAGCTGTAAACTCTCGAACTGCGAAACTGGGTTTTTACGAACCGAATCTGGTTTGAAAATTTCAAGTAGAGTTGTTGATTTGTTGTAATACGTAAAGTACTATTTTTATTGCTAATTTTCTGATTGCTACTATATAGAAATATTAGTTTCCCATCTTAGTATAGCACATTTTTAATTTTCTAATTCAGAAGTTCTGTTTTTGTACAAGAATAATTTGTTTATAACGTAGAACTTTAATTTTTAAATTCCGAACATTTAGTGTATTACAAGTATTGTTTTCGTAAGAAGTATATAATTTTGAATGTAATTTTATTCTTAACGCGTTTGCCCCAATTTTTGTTACAGATACGCGATTGGCTCACAGTCGAAGAAGAGATGCTGCGAAAACAAGCGGTGGTCGTCGGCGATGTCGGCGAAATCATGGAGGCGCTTGATAAACAAATGGTAAGCAGATTATCGGCTTTAGCACGGCCAAGTTATACATTTTAAAAGCGGTAAGCGTCTTCCGCTTTTGAATTTTGCATGATTCTGGTTAACTCTATGACTATTCAATCCGGCTATTCACCATTTCATCAAATTCTCCCTAAATATCTATAACCCCCGTTATATCTGTATCACATTTATTAATAATTTACAAGGAAGATTTATGAAGTTTCTCTAACTCTTCCATGATATATTTAGTACAATAAAAAATCAACACGTTCTATATTTCAACTTTATCACAAAATAAATATTAACATATATTATCACAGAAATTTGATTAATAAGTCAAAAATATTTGAAGATAGATTTATATTTACTTCCTTTTTACACTTTATATTTTTAAACATTTCATCAGATATTTCCTAAATATGAATAACCTTCCTCACATTCATATGAAATTCATTAATAATCTTTAAAAAAAATAAAACTTTTTTGTTTATGATACATTCAGTACGACAATAAAAAATCAATACGTACTATATTTAAACATTATCACCATACAGATATTAATAAATATTATCACAAAAATTTGATTAGTAGATAAAAAATATTCGAAGATATCAGATTTGTATTTACATCTATTCTCATTTTGTTTTTTAAACATTTCATCAGATACTTAAAACATAATCTTCCTCATATCCATATAAAATTTATTAACAATTCAGAAGAAAAATTTATAAAGTTTCTCCAACTTTCCCACCCATGATACATTCAGTATCAATACGTCAAATCAAAAAAATCAATACGTCCTATATTTTAACATCATCCAAAATAAATAGTAACAAATACTATCATTACTTAATTAATCGGTCAAACATATTTCAAAAATGTACATTGTTCGCATTTTATAATTTACAACTGTTTTATCAAGCGAATCAGTTGTTACAAATGCAGGGAATTAAAAGTCCTTTCGTCGATAATATCGCGTTCTGCATTATCCACGAGGGTAGGAAATGGCTCTCTTTCAAGTTTCATCCCTTATCTACCCAGGAGGGTAAAGTTTACACGCGGTGAACAGGGTGAAACTTTCTGTGTTATCAACGTGCAGTTCCCTGCAATTTGTCGACGGAGGGTTATTTCTGGGAAGTTTGAAAGCAACCCTGAATGCAATCGCGGGATGGCGTTTTCGTTTGACGTCGAGGGTGGGGATTTCTGGGTTACTGACCGGCAAAACCCTGACATTGGCATTGGCATTAAGGGTCCAATGAACGCTGCCACGCCTTCCTCTCTGTGCGTCGGCGATACGTTGTTGCTTCACGCGCAATAGTTATACTCGGACTATTGATTGCTTCAGCCCCGATTTTCTGCTTGCATGCCGCGTTTCGTTCTCACATCTGGCAATTTCTTTTCCCTTTTTTCCCCATTCACTTTTATTCTTGTACCTTGTAATTAGATAGCATTTTCATAACTTTTCTGTGACAAGTGTAGTCGTTACTTGACATTTTTATTTTTGCTCAGTGGGTGCGTAATAATCAAAATTTCTGTAAATTATACACATTGTGGATAATAAGTTTTTATTTTTCTCCATTCACATTTATTGTTATACCTTATAGTTAGATAGCATTTTCATAACTTTTCTTTGGCAAGTATAGTCCTTATTTGACTATTTTATTTTTGCTCAGTGGGTACATAACAATCAAAATTTGTGTAAATTGTACACATTGTAAAGTTTTCATTTTTCTCCAAACACTTTTATTGTTATACCTTACAATTAGATAGAATTTTCATAACGGCAAGTTTTGTTTGACAAGTATAATTCTCATTTGACATTTTTATTTCTCTTCACTGGGTGCATAATAATAAAAATTTCTATGAATTGTACACATTGCAGATAATAAGTTTTCATTTTTATTTGTCGACGTACGCTTTTGCCTTTATTTATAAATGTTCGTTTTTATTATTATACATGTATAATTAAATACCATTTTTATAACCATGGGTTTTCTTTAATGAGCGTTCTCAGTTGAAGTTTTTATTTTTGTTCACTGAATGCATACTAATTAATTTTTTACATCGTACACATTCTGTGTAGTACGTTTTTATTTTTATTTACAGGTGTATGTTTTTATTGTTACACCTGTATAATTACGTACCATCTTTTTAACCGCGAGCTTCCTTCAATAAGTATAAATAATATTTAAAATATTTTACAGACATAAATTAATACCCTGTCGATAAGTTTCTCAAGATACAAAATTAGGTAACAACAACAAAAAATCAAATATTCGATATTGTATTTCACTATTTCAGCTATTAGTTTCATAAACTGGAAGTGAATGAATTTTACGTGTCATATTGAAACTATTGAATGTAGTATATGAGTAATGCAGTAGATACACAGTGACATTCGATAACAATATCGATGTGACACGGCCGTCGTGATCTTTCAGCATCGAAATGAAACGGTGCATTGTTCGATAAAGCTTGAACGAACGAATTAATTAAGACTTATTGGCAGCCCTTTCGAGACCTCTTGAATAGAGGTTGGTACCTGAACGAGCACTTCTCTGTCTCTCTTTCTTTTCTCTCTTTGTTCGGTTCGAGTCTCGATTCCGGGCGAGGAAACCACCGTGGCCGATGATATTTCAAATTTTTTTCCCTCCGCGATCGAAAGTGGCCAGAAAGTTGTGCATAGACTGATGGCGGAAATTCAGCTACTTCGCCCGATGCTTTTTACTCGCGAAAAGAAAGAATGGCGTGTTCGGTTGATGAATGGAGGGCGATTCCACGAGATCACACGACGTTCTTTCTCCTTAAAGCGTCACTCGGAATCAAGAAACTACTCGAAATGCGATTTCTCGTAGATAGGCGAACATGAATTTCTCACTGCGAAGTTTTTGCTCTATCGTACCGAGATGATAGAGGATGTCGGAAATCAAGGTACATTGATATTTTTGAATTTTTTAATTTTGGTCTTTTATCTTGGAAATTTAAGAAGTTGACACTTTGGAATTTGGGGACACTGTGTGTTTGGAATTTTTCGAGTTTGGATCTTTTGGATTGTGGGATTTTGAGGTTTTTGGATTGTGGAAATTTTTGATTTTGGGATTTTAGAATTTGGGGCTATTGAACATAAAATTTTGGGAATTTCAAACTTTAGGATTTTGGGATTTTGGAATTGTTGAAATTTTGGAATTTTGAGAGTTTGGGATTTTATGATCTGGAATTTTGGAATTTTAGAATTTTTAGAGTTTGAGCTTTTGGGATCGTGAATTTTGGAATTTTGGGATTTCGGAATATTGAAATTTTGGAATTTTGAGAGTTTGGGATTTTAGGTTCTGGAATTTTAGAATGTCTAGAGTTTGAGCATTTGGGATCTGGAATTTTGGAATTTTGAGAGTTTGAGATTTTGGGATCTGGAATTTTGAAATTTTCTAATTTTCGGATCTTGGGATTTTGGGACTTTGGAACTGTAGGATGTTAAGACTTCAGAATTTTTTATCTAAAATCTTAACAAATCCCACGGTTACAAAATACGAAAGTTCCACATTCTCAAATTCTCAAAATCCTAAGAACATGAAATCTCCAAATTCCAAAATATAAAATTCCTGAAATGCAAAAATCACAAAATCTTCAAGTATTAAAATCCGAAATTGTGAAAACCCTAAAATCACAAAATTACCAACTTCGAAAACATCAAATTCTCGAAATCCGAAAATCACGAAATCTCCAAGTCCTAAAATCTCAAATTCCCAAAATCCTAAAATCAGAAAATCACCAACTTCGAAAGCATCAAACATTCAAAATCTTCAAATCACAAATGGTCCAAATTCTAAAGTCTGAAATTCCCTAAATCCTGAAATCACGAACCCTGCAAGCTACAAAATCTCAAATCCCCAAAATACAAAGTCCAAAAATCCACCATAAAATAGTACCAAAATCACAAAATCCTAAATGACTATATCCTCAAAAAATGTTCAAACAGAAAATTTCTTTAAATAAAATTGATATGCTAATGTTTAAATGATAAAATTAACGAGTAATAATTAATTTTCATAAACGGACATTTAAAGTGGCTTCGTAGTTACGTTTATTAGCCTCCAGAATCAAAGGCTGTAATATCATAGCCATCGTTGTACTTGTTCTGCATATTTCTTCCAATAATCCTCGTTTTACTTTCTTCGTCGTGATCGAGTTGTGAGAAACTTTGTTAAAGAGGTAGCACGGATCCGATATCTAATTACGCCGAGTTTTGACGAACTTTCCACGACCAACTTCCGATTTTCATAATTAGTGTCTCGCCAGTCAGCACCTAAATTGAAATTACTTTCGAATTATTTCGACTACAACCGGGAACAAATTATATTCGCTTTCGGAACGATCCAAGTGCATGTAAGTTTTGAAATTTTTGAATCGTTAATGCTCAACTGTTACAATTTTTAAATTTATAAACTTGAGAATTTAATATTTGTATTATAAATTCTCGAGCTACTAAATCACCAAATTTATATATTTAACATGTTCTTCTTTTGTAAATTTTGAAAAATTTAAAATTTAGTGCTTTGAAAACGTGTAAACTTACTGTATAACATGAAAAATTGATTCTTGCTATTAAAAACTTGAAAACTTGAAAACTTGAATACATGAATAATTGAATATTTGTATACTTGAATACTTGAATACTTGAATACTTGAATACTTGAATACTTGAATACTTGAATACTTGAATACTTGAATACTTGAATACTTGAATACTTGAATACTTGAATACTTGAATACTTGAATACTTGAATACTTGAATACTTGAATACTTGAATACTTGAATACTTGAATACTTGAATACTTGAATACTTGAATACTTGAATACTTTAATGCTTCAACAATTGAAACTACAATACTTGAATACTTGAATATTTGTGAATTTTCAATAATCCAAAACTTCGAACACGATGTGTAATTCTAGAAGCACCATGAAATCGTAAGTTATATTTAAAAAAATGCAGACATTGTAAAATTCTACAATGGTCTTACATAACACCGTGATAGATTATGATTTATTTGCATAAATATATAGGGGTTTATCTTGTGGAACTGCAATAAAATTTGCATCAGAGTTGAACGATAAAATCATTTCGAGAGAAACGTCGTTGGAACCATTTCGTGGATAAATCAAGTACATTTTAGTTATAAATCTTGTCACGTTTTTGCTGTTGTTTAACGTTAAAAATTGCGAGCTGTTCCAGAATGGATGTTCGATCCCTTGCATTATTCAACGAATTTAGACTGTTTGTATCTGCCGTTCGTTCTTTTATTTCACCGTTTATCTTCGAGCCATGGATCATCCTGAATTAAATTTTACTGCATAATTTATTCGTTCACTATTAATCGACGCGAAGACTGTGTAGAATACTACTGCACCTATCGTCGAAATCTATGACCTCTGCCGCTTTTATGATATTAAATTGAAAAGTACATTTTGTTTAAAATTCAATTTCTTTGAAAAGTAAATTAACACTTTGTAATAATGAGAATCTTCTCTATATCATTTTCTATATAATCTATATCATTTTGATGTATTTACGTATGTGCAATTTTTTCTCAGTTTAAACGATTGACAGGAATCATTAGCATTTTTTTAGCACTACTATAATTGTAAAATTACAAGAAATTTTTGTTATATAATAATTCTCTTAGTATGTTTAATATTCTTCCGTATTTTGTAATTTCCTTTATTCGTATAAGTACTAGTCTTATAATTTGAGTGGTTAATAATAATAATAATAATGCTTAATAATTAATAGTCTTAAAAAATGAGGATTATTATAAATTCTACGTTCTACATTCATTAATAATATTATTATTAATAATTCTACATATATTAAATAGAATGTGTCAGTGATTTTGATTGCACACATGATAGTATTACACATGTGATGCTTGGACATATGATGTTTGCACACGTGATGTTTGCATATGTGATAATGTTTGTTAATATTAATTCTGTATGTCTAATGTTCGAAAATTTGAGGCTAGGTAGTTAATGTTATTATTCGCGAATATACCAGCTCATCTACCGAGGTGGATTTCGTCTGAGAGACAGCTACGTAACAGTTGTAATTGTTAGACCGATTTCCTTAGGGTGAAAGTGCTCGTCAATCTTAGCATTTGGTAATTAGAGCAGAGGGGTTGATTGCGTGTGCGCAGTGCTCATCTTCTTTGTAGGTCCCTTTGCTGTCCGATTAGATATCGTATCAGTGACAGATTCGAACTTACGTTTGACGATTCGATCAAAGAAGTTTTATTAAAGATTTTCAATACCAGCAGATCTTTATTTATTATAACACTTTTGGTGTTAAAGTCTGTGTACTAGTAGTACGAATTTGACTCGGTGAAATAATTAAGAAACTAAAGCAATTGTATAATTTTAAGGTAACTGATTTCATTATCGAACAGAAGAGTGATCATTTAAAGATAATCAGTTTTTTCCCAATATATTTACATTATTATATAAAATATGAATCATACAGTATTAGTTTCTTTAAATTTCTAAGTGAGTCAATTTTTAATGCAACATTAAATATTCACTGAAAAATTATTAATAACAATTATGTTTGGTCGGATGTTCCCTTTATTGACTGTCGTAGTATTTTATAGTTTTATAAATGGAAATTTATGTTTTTCTGTTGTTATATGGTTGATTCCATGTTTTTTGTTAATTTCAATAATTATAGATTCATGCACTTTTCTATCACTTTAGTCATTACTTGTTGAAGAGCTTAATTAGCACTTGTGAAATTGATGAATATACTTGCTAGTAAATATATTAAGAAGTTCAAATTTCTAAAATTTTTAATTCTCAAAATTCTCAAAATAAAGTTCTAGAACTGCATATTTCTAAATTGCAGAATTTTCAAATATTTGCATTTCTAAATCCACACATTTAATCCTCCAATTTAATAATTTTCAATTTCTCTAATTTCCGAATTCTAAATATTTGAGACACCCAATTTCCCAAATTTCTAAATTCTCCATATTCTCATACTTCCAAATTTATAAATTATCAAATTCTCATACTCCTAAATTTCTAAATTAACAAACTCGTAAGGGAACAGGCTTCCTTCTCACATACCACCATTTTGTCCATTAAATGGCGGCTACAAGATTGCTCCTACATTCGACACATACGTGCATACATTCGCTGGTTCCTCATAATTCCCACCCAATACGGAATCGTATATCGATCGTCCAAATGAACGAAATTGCCATTGTGCTCGAAGGAGGGAAATCGTGTTAAGAGCTAAAGGAAATTCCGTTTAAAATCGTTCTCGGCAAGTCCGTTTGTGGACGGTTTAAATCGTCTACTAAACGGCACCCTCTGCTGCGCGAATTTTGTACCCCGTAGGCTTCATATCCCATAGGATACAGGAGAGAGATATATATCATACCGTTCCCTAACTACCACGATACCCATGAAGCTGTGAATTTCACTCAGTTCCTCGACGTGCTTCCGCGGAAATACGCCCGCTCGAAAATCACTCGACGATGTTTCATTAACCAGTCGAAGTTTAATTATTCGCTAACCGACCATACGTTACGCTCTCTTTTTATTTCGTTCGCTCGCTTTATCCGTGCTTCGACCGTGTGAATTATTTCGCGTAATTCCGTGCGTGGTTTACGTTTACCTGCTGCCGGCTTCTTCAAACGGTGCTGCTGCGTTACCAAAAATAAAAGCGTCGATTTTTTGACGAGCATCCAAGTTGATGCCGGTGAAACCTTTCACCGTGAAATTGCACCGCTGAAATTGTAACGTGCCAGAGATTCGAAGATTTTCGCGTTCGTTTCGAAATAAACGCTCGCCGTTGTAACGCGATACAATTTCAATTATACTTATTTCATTTATCCCACGTGAAAATGATATTTCTGTACGATGGACTCTCATTTTAGCGATGACGTTAATGTAATATTATTTCTCGGGATGTTTGAGTGCGATACTATTTCAATTATAATTATTTTCATTTCGTTCGCATGAAATATTTTTGTATGATGCACTGTAATTTAGGGGATGATGATGTAACATTAGTTTATGGGTGGTTTGAAATACAATTTTACGGGATGTTTGAGTGCGTCACAATTTCAATTATATTTATTTTATTTAATTTACAAGAAATCAACATTTCTCTTTGATAAATTTACTCTAATTTTGGTGATGATAGTGTAATATTTATTTGGGGGTTGAATTTATATAAATAAATGCGTGAGTTGTAACCTGGTAATCGATTAGCAGCAAACTAATTTATACGATGGAATTTTAATAGACTTATCGATCGATAGTGAACATATTTGTTATAGCCGTTTCAATTTTATTGATCATGTTGATTACGTATTTTTTAACAAAAGTCACCAATATTTTAAACTGTGATATTTTTTTAAATTACAACTTTGTGTTGCTAAAAGTGATGTGCGTCCCTCGGTTTAATAAAACTTGCTGGACGTAAATGTACGTCTGTCGTATATATTAATGTACGTACGAGAGCAACATATACACCCTTCGCAGTCAAAGGGTTAACATGTGCGCCGTGAGTGTCACAGGTGACCGGCATTGTGTACATTAGGGTGCAACATAGATTTCCTTGGGATAAGGGCAAGTGTAGAAGTGGAGTACTTTACTATTTGCATTTAATTTTAAGCGATGAAATATGCAAATTTGAAACTTCAGCATTTACATATCACTAAACTTCCAAATTATTAAATTCATGAATTTTTATGTTCATTAATTATTATATTTCCAAATTCTCAATTTCACAGATTACCAAAGTTCTAGACTTTCAACTTTGGGGATTACTAAATTTAATTTTCAATTTCACAGATTACCAAGTTCGTAAATTTTCAATTTCACAGATTACCATGTTCCTAAATTTTCAATTTCATAAATTACCATATATTTCTAAATCTCCTACTTCTTAAATTACCAAATTTTCAACGTCATAGATCATCAGTTTTAAATTTTTAATTTCACAGATCATCTAATTTGTACTTAACAAAATTTACTTAAATTTGTACTTAACAGAATATACAAACTACATTTTAATCTTAGACTAGATTATTGCATTTTATATACTTAAAATAACAAGTCTTAATTAATCCTGAATTAAATCTTAATAATAGTTTAAAGTAAATCGTTAATTGAAGAAGTCCTAAAATAAAACTGACTATTATTCCTTAAAGTTCACAGATGAAATCTGAAGACTGAACTTCAATTTATAATTAAAACCTCATTCAATTTTAATTCAGTTCTTATCCCAGAAGTAATCACTTATAGATTACAATTTCATTGATTGTTTAACGAAGTAGTTAGAAATTTCGAAAGCTAGTTATAATGGACGCAGGGTATGAAAGGATAACAGTATTCTTGCGAGAGGAAGAATGAGAAACAAGCACGGCCATTCTGTTTGGTTCGTTATGTCCGATTAACGAGAAGTTCGCGTGCTAATTTGTAAATCGCTAACGAATCTGTGCACCGTCGTCGTCCTGGTGTTACTGTGCTCACCGGGCCAACAACACTCAATGGTGTAACTTAGCTATCAACGCGTAAATTCGATAATGTGATTTTGACGAGAGGGCGCCAATGAAATTTCGCCGGCGAAATAGCAAACGAAAATCGATAACGCGCGCTGCCTGCTAGCCTTCTGTCCTCTTCGGCCTCTTCTCTCTTCCCCTCTTTTCTTCTTTTATTCTCAACACGCTGAAAAGATGAAGCAAACCTAGGCACGCGTACTTGAAAATCAAATGTCACAGATTTTCTGACATTGACAAATTTTTCAAATATTCAAATTTGAAAGTTACGAAATATCTGAGTTTCAGAATTCTTAAATTTTCAAAGTTTGTAGGTTTTAATTATTCAAGTTTATACATTTATACATTTATTTTATTTATTTTTCAATTTATACATTTTAACATTTTTTAAATTTCGTTGAAAATTTTATAGATATTCAGATTTTTTAATTTGTAAGTTTCCATTATGAATTTCCAAATTTTCAAGTTTTTAGTTGCAAATACCAAAATTTAGAAGTTTCTAATTTTTTTATTTCTTCGTTTATTTTGTCTCCAATTTATGAATTTTTTTAGATTCTCAAATTTTTTTATTTCCAAATTTTCAACCTTACTGATTTACCAATTCGCAAATTTTCCAAATTTCCTAAGTTCAAAATTTTCCCAAATATCTTCAAAAATTCTGAAATCTTCAAATTTCTATATTTTCAAATATCAATTCTTTTAATTACTCAAGTTTGTTAACAAATATCTAAATTTACTAATCCTCAAATATTCCAAATTCACAAATTTGACAAATTCTCTAACCTTCAGACTTCTATATTTTTAAATTATCAATCTTTGAATTTTGTAATTATTCAAGTTCATTGATTTGTATATTAACTTCCCAAATATCTGAATTTAAAAATTCTTGACTCCCCAAACTTTCAGATTATTATATTTCCAAATTTCCATTCTTTTAATCACAAAAGTTTATATATTTAAAGACAAATTTACTAATCTTCACATTTCCCAAATTTTGTAAATTCCACAATTTTACAAACTCTCAAACTTCCTTTCTTGCGAATTTTTTCGAATGACCAAATTTGATTACTTAAATTTCACAAGTACTTCAATTTGACAACATATCCGAATTCCTCAAATTTTCTAAATTCAGTTTTCCAAATTCCCAGATGTTTCTCAGTTTCCAAATCTGAAATTGAGAATCGATACCGTGTGCTGCAATGCCTCATCTGTCCTCTTCCTTTCTCTTCAGCACGCTCGAAAGATGGAGCAAAACAAGTTACGCATCGGTTTATTTGTACGAAATAAAAGGATCACAGACTTTGTTCGTGTTTGTCCGTGTGTGTAATTGCGTGGTCGGTGTATATACTGTTTCTTTTTTAATTGGACGGCCGAATTCGAAGATTAATCGGCTCGTATTCAAATGACAAAATGCAGGCTCGATTTTGGGCGTGTCGATATAATATATTGTTTATCGGTTACTGAAAAATCAGTCGATAATTTCGTACGGATTATTTGATCGTGTGAACCAAACGGTCGGTTAAATAATTGTTTAACGATTATATTTGAATTATTCATCGATGCATTTGCATCATTTATTTCTGTTGTCGAATAGAATGTATCTGATGAGCATATATTTCGGAAAATTAACGAATTTAGCATTCTAGATGACGTTTCTCTTTGGAAGGTCCGAAACAGAAATGCTTTTCGTTTCAATACCCTTTGGAAGGATTCGATAGAGCGTGAATCGATGAATTAATGGTTATGCGAATAATTATGCTGGAATAATTGATCGTCGGTAATGTTTAATCGTTATTTGATTAACGAATATTAGTCGGGCGATTAATTCTTGTTTCATACAACTGTAATTATAGGTATTTTTACGCGAATCATGTCTGGTCGTTAAATTGGAAAATATTTCAATTAATCCTTATATGGATAGTATCGACTTAACATCATTAGAGTAGATTTCTACATGTTGTTAAATATTCTCTTTCATTTATAATATTAACAGAATTTGTAATGAATATCATAGAATTAACAAATGTTACACAAGTTAAACTCACATTTTTAAATAATGCTAGAGAAGATACCTAATACATATTAATATCTAGTGATACGTGCAGAACATTGAGTGTGAACGTTCTTCATACAGTGAGAATATGAACATCATTCACATATGAGAATATGAACATTATTTAAATGTGAGTATGTAAATCATCATTTAAGTGTATGAACAGAACATCATTTACATATGAGGATATGAACGCAGTTTAAGTGTTAGAACATGAATCATCATAAGAATATGGGAACATGAACGTTGTTCACATATGAGAACCAGAACATTATTCAAATGGGAGAACATCTTTCACATATGAGAATATGAACATTATTCAAATGTGAGAATATGAACATTATTCAAATGTGAGAATATGAACATCTTTCACATATGGGAATATGAACATTATTCAAATGTGAGAACATCTTTCACATATGAGAATATGAACATTATTCAAATGTGAGAATATGAACGTTATTCACATATGAGAAGAAGAACATTGTTCAAATGTGAGAACGTGAACATCATTCACATATGAGAACATGAACACCATTCGCATATGAGAACATGAATCAGCATTCACACGTGAGAACGTAAACATCGCTCAAATGTGAAAAGGAACATAATTCAAATATGTGACAAGAACAGTAAAATTCAGGAATCTGAACATCATTCGTATATAAGAACATGGACGTCAAATGTAAGAACGATAATTCTTCACATGTGCGAACACGAACACCATTTAAACATGAATACAGTCGAAATGTCATTAAACGTCATTGAAACGGGAACTTCGTCCACGAAATTGATGGAATATTTTAACGAGAGACAATATATTTGATTTGTCCAATTGCACAGTCGAAAGTAGATATGTTGTTCCATAAACGTCGCAGTGATAAAGGGGTTGAAATGTCGCGATTATCGCTAATTTGTTCGTATTTATACCGTCACGGGGATCAAATTTCTCTTCAATATCCCATATTTTGCATCCCACCACGTTCGTCTTGTCACTGCTCATTTAGGAGTTTTGACATTGCGGCAGTCCGCATTATCCATCACCTCGACCTGTCCTGTAGAGGCCTACACAGTTTGACAGCCTGACAGTCAGCGGTTTGACATCTCGTCATTTCGAATCTCCCCTCGTTACGAGAGGGAATTTCTTTGTTTGCATATATTCGGTATTGATCCGTGTTTACCCATAATTTCATGGCGTATTAATATTTGCGAGCTTTATTCATGGTATTTTTTCTGCTGTTATTCATCAATATCAGGATAAAGGTATAATGGTCGTATTGTGATTTGTACAATGTCTACATTATAATAATAATTATGTAATGTCATTATATAATTTTAACAATTACTTCTTCTTTTTGCTAGGAAAAAATGTCTTAAGTAGATTACTTGTATATGTTCAAGAGAAATTATTGGAGAAATATTTACAAAATTATTGGAAGAAATATTTACTAACTTTATGTTAAATAAAGTTAAATATTATGTTAAATATTACGAAATATTTACTAACATGAAATGTTTATTCATTGAGAAATCTGGAAGATGTCACACGTCATATATGTATAACATAGTCATCACACGTAGATTGTTTGATTCATGAATTTTAAAACAGGAAAATTTTTCAACTTGTATATTTCAAAATTTCCAAACTTCTCAGTTCAAAAGTAAACAAAATTGATAAATTTTTCAACAAACATTTTTAGTCTACATTTCAAAATTTGTAAATTTATCGAAACTCGTTGAAATTCCCAAATTCCTAAATTCAATTAAAAAAACCGAAAGTTGAATTTCAAAATTTTACCCAGAACAAAGTATAAACGAAAGCACTTGTTACACAAAAAGGTCTTTACTACATAACCGCAAGTTTCAATATACGAGTTTGTATTTTTCATTCGCTATACGTCCTTTCTCCTTGTAAGTACACTTTACAAGTAGAACGTTTTCAAAGGCATTGCAATAAATTCCGTGTGCGAAATATTTTCATCCTCTCGTGCACATTTTAGTTTCCGCGTACATCCCGCGAATATACGCGAAACGATGAAACCGTGTTCCTCTCGTGTTATTCTCGTCGGATGTAGTGGAGCGAGCCCAAGCCTGAGTTACGAAGGAGCCGGCGCAAATATCGTTGCTCAAGCATGAACTTGAAGTGTTGTGTGCGCGAAGAAATAGTTGTGTTTTCTGGGACGAAGGAAAAACAGGCGGGACACATTTAAGTCGCAACACGAGGCACGGTTTTCCGTGCGCGATGGATCGAAAGGAGCCTCGAGCGAGCTCTTCGAGCACCTCCTCAGGGTACACCAGCACTCTGCAGCTTCGATTCAACGTAAGTACACTCGGGTGCAACGCAGGCTTCCTTCAAATCATGTGCATCTATACTGTAGACAATTTTTTAAATTCCTAACTTCTTATTTTTACCACGATTTTATGTATACCTATTTCGATCAAAGGTGTCTTTTGACACCTTTTTGTTTCAATGCAAATAATTGCCAAAACTGTTGGGATATCAAATTATCAATTAAATGTAAATAATTTGAGGAATTTTATCGATACATTGATGTATTTTTATTAGAGATTATTTAATCAGGTTGAAAATTCTAGCTTAATTTCTCAGTCTACAAAATATAAATATAGAAGTGTACACTAAAATGTAACATGGCGGGAAATAAGCGAATATTTTAAAATTGTTAAAAAGTATAAGAATTTTAAGATTTGGAAGTTTGACTGTTTGAAAATTTAGAAATTGGAAGTTTAAAAATTTGAAGATCTGGAAATTTAGATATTTAGAGATTTAAAATTTGAAACTCTAAATTTTTGAAAATTTGAAAATTGGGAAATGCAGGAATTAGAAAATTCAGAGATGTTGGAATTTTTAAATTTAGAAATGTAGGTATTTGCAAATGTAAAAAGGCAGGAATTTGAAAATTTGGAAGTTTCAGAGTTTGTAAATTTAGAAATTTAACAATATTTGAATTTGAAGATTTAAAAATGTAGAAATCTGAAGATCTGAAAATTTGAAGATTAGAGAGTTTGAAATCTTGAAAGTAGGGGAATTTAGAAATGAAGTAATTTGAAAATTTGGTAGTTTGAGAGTTTAAAAAGTTAGAATTCTAAAGATTTTTAAATTTTCAGGTTTGGAAATGTAGAAATGTTAAGATCTAAAAATTTGAAAACTTGAGAGTTTAAAATCTTGAAAATTTAGAAATTTACAAATTCGCTAAATTCATAGAATTGTCCTTACCTAAAAGATACCTACGTTGCACCCCTGTTATATCCCTCTATGCCCTCCTTGCACGTCTATGCATCCCCCTTACACTCCTCTGCACCCCCGTTGCACTCCTCTGCACACAGAGAGTTAAAATAATTTCCTTTGAACAACACACAGCTCAAGAATCTGAAAGCAAGAATCTCAAAGAAATCAAAAAGAGCTCTCCACCCGAAAACCCGCTTGGTCCCGCATTTCCGATATAAAACCACACTCGCCAACGATGCTCCGAATACCGTTTCGGAACAGGAAGTAGCAAGATGTATCGCAACATGTACGATTATTTAATTACATTCATTGGAGTAAACGCGCTGGTGGATCACGAGGGCAGGAGAAAAGCGTAGAAAACAGCAGGTTGCAGTTTACGAGTCGACGGTTAATATTAAGCCCCGTAATTCTCTCCTTTCTTTTTGCGCACTTGTCGCTGGAGCAGCGTCGCGCAAGCAATAAATTCCTGTTTCCGGCAGAGTCATTAAGCCCGTTAAATGCGAGCAAATATTACTGTACGAGGCGACGCGATTTCGTTCCGTTTAGTTTCGTACCGTTGCGACTCGAGCTTGGTCTTTTAGCGTTCACAAAGCGGTTCCGCCTCGATGTTCTTCTTTCATACGCGTGTACACCCAACAGCAAAGCTAACTTTCCTAGGAGAAATATAGCAAATACACGAAAAGACTGTCTAATTTGATTTATAAGGATGTTTCAGTATTTTGCAATTTGAGAGTGGGGTATTAATGTGGACATCTGGGAATTTGAGGACTTTGGGGTGTAAGGACTTTAGCATTTAAGGGGTAAAACCACTCTAGGATTTTCAAAACAATCAATTTTTTTTTTTTGGCTTAAACGATACTTTAGGGTCATACCAACAGAATGACGTTTGATTTATAGTGGAAAACAAATTTTAAAAGAGTCAATTATCAATTTTGCCGCAGCTTCTCAGAGCGCGCACTGAGTACTTACGCGGTGTGCTGCAATTCATGGCTTTTGTATTACTTTTACCATTTAAAATAATAAATACACCTGTTACCTACAAAACAGGCGGTTGTAGAGGAAGAAGCGAACATCGACCTGGATGGCCAAAAATATGGTGCAGGAATCGCAGATTAGAGGTAAACAAGAAATTCAAGGATTAAAATGTTCATAAAACTTTAAACGCGTTTTTCTCGAAACCACTTTTGTCATACTGGGAGGACGGATTTCTCGGTGACTATTGCATGGATCGAATTGAAATTTGTACAGTAGCTTCACAACAATATCCTCTATCGTAGTACGTAGGATTTTTTTGATTGAATGTAAACTTTTTTTTTTATAAACAATTCAATGCACATTTTTCACGCAAAAGTCGATTCATTTCTTAAAACATGCATAACTTCTACAAAAATTGATTAATCAAAAAAATCCTACGTACTACGGAAGCCAATTGTATATAGATTATAAATTGTTGTCATTTTCTATTCCAAGTCTCACACATGGCGAGAAATCCGTCCTCCCGTGGCGGTGTTTCTACAAAATCTGTTTCCACCGATGGGCTCTGTCGCCCCCATTTTGTACGAAAATGACAAAACAAAAATTATTTTTCGTACTTCAATATGTGTTAAATAAACCCTCTGAAAAGAAATTCTTTTCCGCTTGTCGTACTTCCAAAATAAATTGTGAAATTTAGGTCTTTTTTTCTGGTTCTAGAGTGGTTTTACCCCTTAAGGAACTTTGGGGTTTGGGTACTTTGGGATTTAGGTACTTTGGGATTTAAGGGCTGTGGAATTTAGGTACTTTGGGATTTAAGGAATTTGGGGGTTTAGGTACTAAAGGGTTTAGGACTGTAGAATTTAGGGAACTTTGGAGTGTAGGTATTCTGGAATTAAGAACTGTGGGATTCAGGGAGTTTTGGGATTTAAAGATATTGGATGTAGGGACTTTGGAATTTAGGAACTTCTGGATTAGGGACTGTGAGACTCAAGGACTTTTGGATTTAGCTAGTTTTGGGATTTAGAGATTTTAGGACGAAGGGACTGTGGAATTTAGGGACTTTGGGATATAGGAACTGTGGTATTTAGCGACTGTGAGATTTTTGATACTTTGAGATTTAGCTTTGGGGTTTGGAAACTTTGAGATTTATGGACTGTGGAATTCAAGGACTTTGGGATTTAGAGACCTTGAGATTTAAGGACCTTGAAATTTTCGATCTTTGGGATTTAGGGCCTTTGTGATTTAGAGAATGTGAGATTCAGAGATTATGAGATTTAGTAGCTGTGAGATTTAGAGATATTGGAATTTTGGGATTGTAGAATTTAGGGACTGTGAGATTCTGAGACTTAAAGATATGGGAAATTTGAGACTTAGAAATATTGGAATATATCACTTATAACATTTCAAATTCTCAAATCTCTGTATTTCTAAATTTTCGAATCTTGAAATATCTAAATTTCCTATGTGCTGAAATTTTCAAATTTCAAATCCTCAACTGTTTAGATTTATTACTGTTTCCCTAAATTTTCACATCCTCAGGTTCCCACATTTTATAAAATTACTAAATTTTGTAAAGAAGGATTGAATTATGACACATAACAAAATGTTACGATTATCCATCAACGTAAGAGTAGCTGAACAGTAATTTTTTTATCGATAATATAGCTCCACTTACATGAAAAAGAAGATATCCTATTTTCGCCATGATATTAAAGCGAAGAAACTAAAAGACGATACAAGCTGATACGCAATATTGCTGGGGGTACTTTTAGCCTCTCATACACGTCAAACGTGGAGAAGTCTTTCCCTTCAACCCCATAAAATGTTCCACGTGTCAGCTTCTTCTTTCTTTCCCTTATTCTTTCTTGGTAACTCGTTATGTCTGTTTCTTCCTAATTCTCCAGAGATGGGGGACGATTGATCCATTATAAGAATGATTACGATGAACTCTCGTTATATTGCCATAGATAGTAAGCTGAGGTTTATTGGAATTGACGATATAGTTGAAAGAGGTGACAGTTGAAAATTACTTGTGGTAGTTGAAAGTTTGCAAGTTTCTACAATTTGGCAATTTCTGAGTTCCCAATATTTTCAATTTGATAATTTGAAAATTTGTGAATTTGTGTATTTGTGAATTTCCAAGATGTTGGATTTATGAATTTGTGAATTTGTGAATTTATAAATTTGTGACTTTATGTATCTGTAAAATTATAAATTTGAAATCTTTTAGCTTTTCAACTATTTCAATCTTAAAGTTTAGTACTTTGCAATCTTGAAATATCAAAAAATTTAAGGTTAATTGAAAATTTCATAATCATACACTTTTGTAACACTAAAAGTTTATCTTCAAATGTAAGAAATTTGAAATTTGAAAATTTCCGAATGAATTTCAAAATTCGCAAATTTCTGAATTCTCCGTTTTGATATTTTCAAAACTTCTAAATTTCTAAACTTCCTCATTTTTCATTTTAAAAACTAAAAAATTTGAAATTGAAATTTTAACCATATTAATCACAAAATTTAACAATTACTAAGTACCTTCGTCATTTCTAAATCTCTTAATCTTCAAATTTGAAAATTAAAAATTTCCTACATTCAAAAGATAGCAAATGTCTAAATTTGAACTTGCTATTCGAGAAATTAAAAAAATTCAGTTCTTGATCATCAGCAAACAAGCTATGTTCTACATGATTTTCATCCCTGCTGCAAAACGTGCACTCCTATGCTCATTAAAGCTGGGGACATACTGTCGTCACGTCACGTCACATCATGACGTGGCACGTGACGAACTAAGATGTGAGTTACATACTTCCACTGAGAAGAATGGCGAGTGTTCACACTCTAGGCACGCCACGACACGTCACGGCACGTGACGAACAAAGATGTGATATACATATTTCTACCGAGAGGAATATCAAGCGTTCACAATACAGTCACAGCACGTCAAATTCTCTAAATGAGCTGACGTGCAGTTTAAACGCACGCCATGTTTCTCAGTAGAAATACGTAGCTCATATCCACCTCATATCTTAGTGCGTCATGTGCAGCGACGTGACGACAGTATATCCCCAGCCTAAGTTTCTGATCATGTGCACGATCTGTCCATCATTTCCCCAGAAATAACCTCCGGGCCTTGAAGGTGGTGTCATTTTAAGGCGAATCGAAGGCCATCAAGAACTTCCCCTTTGATGCCCGTAAAACTAATTTCGTGGGAACGATGTTCCAGCACGAACGCAAGGAACATGTTGCCGGTTTCCTTCGGACTTGCATTCCTGCGGGATAAATCCCTCGGTTACGGTCACGTTGTCCGATAATTTCGTTCTTTTCCGGGGTTCGTTCTTTTGCCTCGATGTAATAACACCGCCCTTCGACGCTCGTTGGCTGGGGTGGTCCCGGTAAAATAGAAAAGGAAATTAACGACGTCAGTAGGAAATCTTCTTACCAAAAAACCTGGGGTTGTACCGTCCAGTTTTTTTTTCTGTGCTCGAAAACGTTAGCTCTGGGTTAGCAGAATATCCTTTGTTGCACCCGTAATTCCTCTTTCTTTCTGCCCTTGCGCGTTCCTTTCTTGCACGCTCGTTCTTGTCGCTTAGGGTGAAAGCACGCTCCGGTTTTTCGCGTCCGTATATCGCGTGATGCAACTTTCTTATGCCAAGTCTCGACCGTGTCTCGTTACTCCTGCAACTTTACGATCGTTAGTTCCGCCACAGAGAGAACAGCAATAGAAACGGCCACACCAATTGTGCTACCATTTTCTTTGGGCGACGTTTATTCCCGACTGCCCCGCGTTCGCCTTTGATACAATCAGAATTTCCCTCTAGTTTCATCGATTTCAACTTACATTCGCTTCTACAGATCTTGTTATGGAGCTTTGTCGGTCACCTAGCAATCGACGGGGTAGTTTTATGGACAGAGAGCAACTTTCGGGAATGGTCACCTTTCGTGTGCACTCGTTTGCGATGTATTTTTCTTCAGTTCTGAGAACACGCAAAATCTTGGTGTTGCAAATTTGAAAATTTGAAGAGTGCGATATTTAAGCCCTTGCATTATGATTTATTTTGAACCTTTAAAGATTTCGTTGCTGTTCAAACTTGTAAGGATTTCAGGTGCTGTTTTAACCCTTGAAAATTTTAGTTACTGCTCAAATCTTTATAGAAATAAATTGTTGTTTAAATCTTTAACTCTTTGGGGTCAAGTGAGAAAACTAAGGAAAAGGTTCCATCTTTAGCTTATCTTACCTAAACAACTCGAAGTTGTTTTTTAAATAGTTAAAATGAACCTCTCATTATTTTATATAAAAAAAAAATTCTATGCATCTTATCTTTTACTTTCGTTAAAGTCTTGAGTCTGAAAGAGTTGAAGAATTCAAATTGCTGTTTAGGATTGAATTGCAGTTACCTTAAACTTGTTAATTATAAGTAGTACATTATTACTAAAGTAGACTTATTAATTATAATTCTATGTAATTTGGTTTCTGGCAGAAGCATAGGTATAGTAATATTAGTGTAAAAAGCAGAAATATATTTGATTTTTGTTTTTAACGATGATCTGGATTTCTACGGACTATCCAGCGTTACCACGTTCGAGTCATAAATTACGAGAAACGCAATGATCATTTATAGCTGGCCAAGACAGTCTTGTGAATTATATTGCCGCCCGCCGAAATTTGCGACGCGTCATTTTATTTAGTCGATTTTGTCGTGAGTTATGGCCCGGCAACCTCGGTGCTGTGTGTATCGAGTGCTTTACGTGATCGTTTCGCGAGCTGCTTCTGGAGCGTGCTTTTGTTCGAGGAATATCATAAAGTTATCAAGCTTTTTGCCGACTGTCGCTAACAAGATCTGATTCACTTCTTTTATACATTTTCGTTTAAATGAATAACTCGATGTAATAAGAGATAAAACAGTTTTATTAAATTCAATTCTCTTTTGTCGTCGGACAGATTCCACGTTGTTTTTATCTCAATTGAAACTCTGTTCTTTTAAAGATCGTAATAAATTCAATTTTTAACGAACGGGCCACGTAAGTTTAAGTTCTCTCTGACTTTTTAAAACGGGTAGATTTTTCTTCTTGAATTTTTATTTCCCTGAGTTTTTCACTTTTATGCGCATAGTTAACTTCTTGTATTTGTTCGGCAGATGCGTCGGAGATAACTATTTACTGTTGGAATCTTAAAACGAATGAAGAAAGTTTCAAGGCATATTTTGTATTCAATCTTTGAATACGCAAATTGTAATTTAACTTACTTTCAAAATTCAAGTGTACAAAGAATATGAAAAGTTTGTCACATTTGGATTGCAAATGCGTCAGGGTCGTTTATTATAGCGCACGGGATTAACGGCAGTTAATAGAAATTAACAGAAATAGTATATCATACTGTTCTATGTTATTTTATTCAATAAGTTGTAACTTCAATTTTGTCCAAATTTACTGTAGTTATCTCACGATTTTTATAGCTGTTCCAACACCAATTTGAAATATTTGCACGCACTAATCTTTTCGAGAAAATTTTTAATCTTATCAGCTCCGTTTAAATTAATATTTCTTATTATAGGATTTATATTTGACAATTTACATTTCTGTTACAAAACTACGATGCAGTCATGCACAGCATTGATTCACGAATAAAGCATGAGACACTCTACATAATTGATTACATTTCGTTGAACTCTGATCTAATCCGAACTGTGGTTATTATAAGGAGTTACTTTCAAGCAGTGTGGAATAAAGATAGTTACACATTATAGAAGAATATAATAGCAGAAGTTAAATTTGATCAGAAGACGAAATATTACGTCCATGACAGGAAATGTTAATGATGCTTTACGTTACTGTACCCCGTTTCGATTAATCGTTATTAAAAACGACAGTTCTACACGTTAGTTGATTGACGTTAGCTAAGTACGGTGCTCGTAGGACTCGCATAATTCGTAACAGGAAACATCCTGCGGACGTCTCTATTTCAATTTCCGGCGACAGAGTTACATGCAAGCTGCAGTAATGTCATTTGTCAGGCCTTGATTCTGGAAACACTGTTTCGTGGCGTTTGTCACGAAGATGCACGATGCACGTGATCGAATAAAAGTTTGTCCTCTGAAAACGCTAACAAACTTATAAAATGAGCTACCATGAATTTCATCCCATATGTATTTCATGTCGTTATGGTAACACGCCTTTTGTCGGTATGTTATGTGTGATGCAGAAATAAAAATTGCTGCTTGGGAGGAAGGTGGGAAAATATGGAATTGCATATTTAAAAATTTGAACATTTGAAAATTTACAAATTTCAGCATTTGAATATTTGAACATTTACAAATTTGAACATTAAACAATTTTTAAATTTGAACATTTTAAAAAATTGTTATTATTTTGAACATTTTAAACAATTTTTATTATTTTTTACATTTAAAAATTTACTACTTTGAACATTTAAAGCATGAAAGTTTGACATAAGTAATTTAGGATTTTAGGTCTCCTTTAAGTTCCCAATTTGAAGTACCTAAATTTTCAAATGTTAAAATTACAGAAATTTTTTAGCCTCCGTTTTAAAATTGTGTAGAAAGAAACAAGCAAGTATAACAAGAAAATTTGTTTGGAAAGAGACAGAATTGAAGAAAAATTCTTATATTAAATATCATATCAAGTGGAAATAGAGGGTGCTGTTCCACAGAGCCTATACACGAGCCACTGATTGACCGTGACAGAAAAATATTTTTAATATCGATATAATTCAATCGCATGATCGTTGATAAAATCTCTCATAAACAAACAACTCTACCATCCAAAGGGACAGCAAGAAAGTAAACGTTATTTGTCGGGTAAAAAAGATAAAGAAAACGAGCTGCAAGCAACGATGTACTAACAATCCTCTTGTCGTAAACTGAAGTTGCCGGCGAATAATCGTGTTGGCCAAAGCACGTTGAGAAGCTCGCATCTCCTCCTCGAATTCAATTAAAAGGTAATTGAAAAGAAGGGGCTACCGTGTTATCACGAGAGCGCTGTGTTCGTTGCTTGTTCGCGTAAAGAATGCGCCCCGAACGGACGGAAGATAAATTGCCGGTTAAAGTCACCGTCGTTGGACACGTCTCGAATAACTTTTCCAACTATGAAATATTCCCTCATAAGCGACACGACGTGTCTTTCCCGTCCGTTCATTACCGAGGAGTGGCAAAGGGTAATCGTTGCAAAGTATGGAAACTTACGCGATCAGCTCATGCATTATTCATCGCTAACCTCTTGAAAACGTACACACTGTTCCCCGATTTCTTACACCGGACTTGCTCAACGGGGCACGATGACGAGACACGGGTGAAAAATGTTCGTAGACAGTGTTTTGTGGAACAACATTTGTTCTGTGTCTGGAGATAGTCTTATCGAAGCGGAGGCGTTAAACGGCAGCGTCGATTTAATTGTACGGCTGTTCCACTGAATGAAGGATAACGCTGGACGGAAGCCAATTCCCGTGACAAATGTAAGATGGAAACTTGTTACGGCAGATTTGTTAAAGCGTTGAACGCTGACGTGCAAGTGGATGTGTGAATTAAACT
This sequence comes from Megachile ligniseca, assembly GCA_945859555.1. Lineage (NCBI taxonomy): Eukaryota > Metazoa > Arthropoda > Insecta > Hymenoptera > Megachilidae > Megachile > Megachile ligniseca. The sequence continues at coordinate 2,800,590 of OX243785.1, forward strand.
GTGATTATTAGAGTTTTGTATTACTTTGACCGTAGTGAAAATTAACGAATATGGTCAGACATAGGTCTGCAGTTGGCGTGAAGGATCAGGTGTTTGGACTATGGAAGGACTACTAGTTGGTTAGAATAGAAAAATGGACACCTAGACTAATTATTCTTATTTATTGACATGTCACGTTGGAAGTGTTCAAAATGGGTATAGACTGAGTGGCTCATTTTACTTTGGGTCAACCAACTCGTAGGATATCCATAGGAGGTTGGTAAGAACACAAATAGAGGATTCCTTCAAATTTCAAACTTCTCTACTTTCAAATTTTGGCACTTGCAAATTTCAATAATTCACAAATTTTTCTAACATCTACCAAATTCCTTAATCCCTAAATCCCTGAATCCTAAATTTATCAAATACTCAAAACCTTAAACCTCTGTATTACCAAATACCCAAATTTCCGAAAACCTTAAATCTTCGTATCATCGCACACCTAAATTCACCAACCCTTAAATCTCTGCCTTACAAAATACCCAAATTCCCCAAAACCTTAAATCTTATCACCATACCCCTAAATCCACCAACCCTTAAAAAATTGCCAAATTTGTGAATCCTATATAATAAAAAATTCTCACGTAACAAATGTTACGTTGCAAATCTTGATAAAAATTGTAAAAGAATCCGGTATTCTTCTGTTTTGCCAGGAAGAAATACGTAGATGGTGTCGAATCGAAAGGGTAACCATAGAGTGGAGCACGTTAACCGAACACTGCGCTCCAATTCGTTGAAAAGCCAGAAGCCAATAGGCTGTCGCATTCCCGTTTCCCGACGGTAACCAATGGAAAACCCGTAGGATCTGATCCAGTGAAACAGGAGCCACGGGAATTTCAATAGATACCCGGAACATTCTGAATGTTCACGCTGGAAAAGCGATATCCAGTGAGCGTTTCGTGTCGTGTCCATTTTAATCCGCTCAGTCAACGTATCCGTACAGTATATTCACCGTACTGTCTCATTTTTTTCTGTCTGCCTCTCTTACCGACCGATACACGCGCCAATATAATACAAGCATAATCTCGACTGACATTTTTATAATCCCCCTCTGAAAAGTACTACGATTATACCGGGATTCAGACTCGAAGAGTTGTCGTTTATCCTTGACACCATTTGCTCTTTCCGTGTCGTGTTATCGTGCCATTAGGCTAGATACTTTAGGCTGAAAACTCGGCAAAAGCTTGAACACACACACGTAATTGCGTTTCTACGGGATTCCGCTGCATCGTGGCTGCATGCTGTTTCAGATAAGTCGGGAATAATTAACGCGCGGCTACGTGCCGAGTAAATCATAGGGAATTCTGTCTTCGAGCGATAATTCGAATGCAGGGATAAAATAAAAAGAACGCGATTGCGTTTGACGAACTGCTGGTAACCATGATTTCAGTTTATCACGCTGTTCACCTATTTAAGATCGCGTTATGAAATCTACCTGTTCGAACGAGCTAACACTTGCTTTATGTTACCGTCGACTTAATTAAATTCCGTGCTACATTAGTACTTTCAGCCGCAGAATAAAGCTGTGTTTTGTTGGTAGAAGCGGTTAGTGGCTGGATAAGAGGTTAAGTTGTGTAGCCAATATTTTAATTAATTTATTGTTTATGTGGGTATTGGGAATTTCTTGAGATTAAAGAAATTATTGGAATTTTAGGTTTTGGATTCTTGAAAATTATGGGAATTTTTGGTTTGGAATGATTGGTAATTATCGGAATTTTAGGTTTGGGATGCTCAGAAATTTGGAATTTGGAAATTTGGATATTTGGATATTTGAAAATTGGGAAGTTGGGAAGTTGGGAAATTGGGAAATTGGGAAATTGGGAAATTTGGAAATTTGGAAGTTGGGAAATTTGGATATTTGAAAATTGGGAAATTTTGAAATGTGGAAATTGGGAAATTTGGATGTTTCGAATTTGGGGAATTAGGAAATTTGTGTGGTGCCTAAAATTACGACCACCCGTTAGCGATGCCAAGCATGTTCGGCTGCACGCTCTGCATGGGTTGTCATGCCGACCGCGATCGGCAATTGTTCGTTTCTTCCCGCGAAAAGAGAGACTTGCGTTACGAACGGCGTCGTGTAAAGACGTTTTCCGAGTTAATGTAAATTGCGACTCTGCGGACTCATTATTCTTTTTATTATTAAATATTTTACTTGTTTTTGTGTTACCTTGTGTTACCATTTAATTTCTTTTCCTACAAATTTTGGGGGCTCGTCCGGGATAGTGCCAGTAATAGACAGTGATAATAGTGATAATGAGTGCCCCAGGGTCCCAAGAAGATCTCTCGCAAACAATTGTGGAGTGTATTCAGATGGAAGACGTGTCCGTTATGAAGATGCAAGCTCTGAAGCAGGAACTTGCACGACGCAAGCTAAAGACGACAGGAAGAAAGAACGACTTGGTGGAACGCCTAAAAGCTGCTCTGGTGTTGGAAAAAGCAGAGGAAGACGAAGACGATGTCGAAGAAGACGAAGACGATGAAGAGAAAGAGGACAACACAGAACAGGGCGTAAAAGGGTTAAGACGTAAGCCACGCGAAGTTTTTTCTATAAGAGATGTTGAAGAATCGATGCAGACGTTTAGCGGTGACGATGCTTTAAATATTTCCGATTGGCTAGACGAATTTGAAGAAATGGCCACTCTTTGTGAATGGTCTGATATCCAGAAAGTTATCTATTGTAAGCGGTTACTACGCGGATCGGCGAAGATATTTGTGCGATTCGAAAAATGTGGTACATCATGGCGGCAACTGAAAGGTGCTCTCTGTAAAGAATTTGAAACAAACGAAGATGTCTACAACATCACAAAGAGACTGAGGCAACGGAAAAAACAGCTGAACGAAACGTATAACGAATACATCTACCGGATGTGTGAACTCGCCGGTAAAATGAACAAGAGCTCGATTATCAAATACATTATCGAGGGAATCGACGACAAGCCGGTAAACAAGGCTATCTTATATGGTGCCACCACGATTCCGGAATTAAAGCAGAAATGCCTACAGTACGAAAGCATGAAGGAGGAAATGCAGGAGAAAACGAAATCAGCGGACGACGTCCAGAAGAAAAGACAATCGGTACGCGTGTCGGAGACGAAGGGAGGAAGGTGCTACAACTGCGGATCACAGGCGCATCAATCGGCAGCCTGTCCTTCAAAATCAAAGGGTGCAAAGTGCTTCAAGTGTAATCAGTTTGGCCACATTGCTAATAAGTGTACTGTAAAAAGTGCAGTGAAAGAAATATGTACTATTACGCGAACAGTTGAAAAGAAACCCTGTAAGGAGGTAGAACTAGCGAACAATAAGATTGTTGCGTTAATTGACACAGGAAGTGACCTAAACCTAATTCGCGCGGATCACTATGTTCGGATAGGTGCTCCAAAATTAGGTAAGACTGTATGTTTTAATGGTATGGGGTCGGAACGAAACAATACGTTAGGCGAATTTGAAACTGTTGTAAGAGTGGATGGATGCGAGTATACTATTAGGCTTCACGTGGTGTCGGACACACTCATGAGACACGGTCTCTTAATAGGAGCCGATTTTTTGAGCGGTGTGGAAATGCATGCCAAGGGCGGAAATATTTCAATTAGTAAACTCGAGCGGCCAAGTAAGGTAGATAGTGATTTACCCGAAATATTTAAAATTGACGTCGTACAGAAAACGGATGAAATTAGCTTGACTCATATTGAAAGTTCGGAACAGCAGCAATTAGTTAAAGACGCGATAGAAAGTTATAAACCGCGAAAGACGCGTGAAACAGGTATCGAAATGAGTTTAATTCTGACTGACGAACAACCGGTATATCAGAGGCCCAGGCGACTATCGCCCCGCGATAAAGAAGAAGTAGACGATCAAATCAAAGAATGGCTGGACAAAGACATAATACAACCGTCCTATTCCGATTGCGACGGTGACATCTGAGGACAGATGTCCTTTGTCAGGATGGCCGAATGTGGTGCCTAAAATTACGACCACCCGTTAGCGATGCCAAGCATGTTCGGCTGCGCGCTCTGCATGGGTTGTCATGCCGACCGCGATCGGCAATTGTTCGTTTCTTCCCGCGAAAAGAGAGACTTGCGTTACGAACGGCGTCGTGTAAAGACGTTTTCCGAGTTAATGTAAATTGCGACTCTGCGGACTCATTATTCTTTTTATTATTAAATATTTTACTTGTTTTTGTGTTACCTTGTGTTACCATTTAATTTCTTTTCCTACATTTGGAAATTTGGATATTTTGAAATTTTGATATTTGGAAATTTGGAAATTTGGAAATTGGGAAATTAGGAAATCTGGAAACTTGGATATTTGGAAATTGGGTAATTGGGAAATTAGGAAATTTCGAAATTGGGAAATTGGGAAATTTGGAAGTTGGGAAATTGGGAAATTTCGAAATTGGGAAATTGGGAAATTTGGAAATTTGGAAGTTGGGAAATTTGGATATTTGAAAATTGGGAAATTTTGATATTCGGAAATTGGGAAATTTGGATATTTCGAATTTGGGGAATTAGGAAATTTTGATATTCGGAAATTGGGAAATTTGGATATTTCGAATTTGGGGAATTAGGAAATTTGGAAATTTGGAAATTTGGAAATTTGGAAATTGGGAAATTAGGAAATCTGGAAACTTGGATATTTGGAAATTGGGTAATTGGGAAATTAGGAAATTTCGAAATTGGGAAATTGGGAAATTTGGAAGTTGGGAAATTGGGAAATTTCGAAATTGGGAAATTGGGAAATTTGGAAATTTGGAAGTTGGGAAATTTGGATATTTGAAAATTGGGAAATTTTGATATTCGGAAATTGGGAAATTTGGATATTTCGAATTTGGGGAATTAGGAAATTTGGAAATTTTGATATTTGGAAATTTGGAAATTTGGAAATTGGGAAATTAGGAAATCTGGAAATTTGGATATTTGGAAATTGGGAAATTGGGAAATTTCGAAATTTGGAAATTTTTAGATGTCGAGACTGGGGGAAAATTTGGAAACCTGAAAGTTTGAAGCTTGAAAGAAATGACAAATTTGATTAGTTGAAAATTTAGAACTTTTCAAAATTTCAAAATTGATGCATTTCGTAATTTTGAAGTTTTTTCACTTTTAGAAATATGATAATTCGCCAATTTTGTAAATGGAGAATTCGAGAAATTGTAAGCTCTTTGTATGTTCTGAAATTCTCGAATAAACTTTAAAACTTGCGAATTTGAGAATTTAAAAACTATGATTTCGGCAATTGTGAATTTGGGACTTCGTGAACTCCGAAAAATCCACAAAATGATTTTAGACTCAAAAACTGTAAAACTGCATTACATTTGGATAAAATATGCAATTACAAGGCAGAGTGGACGCAGAATGATCGAATGTCCTCCATCAGTATCGAAGGTTGCTTGGCAACGAAAACGAGGTACTTTTGCATAAAATCGTGCTGTTGGCGTCCCTGGTTCCATAAATCGCGCGCCATTTTCACGTGGCATTAGCGAGGTTCGTTTCACGCGTGACGAAGCCTTCATTATCTCGCGTCCACGCGGAATGCTCGTCTTCAACTTCACGTTTGCACAACGACACGATGCATTAACGTACGTTACATTGAACGTCCTGGTCTTTTGGTATTTTCGTGCCTCACCACGTCGAGTTTTCCTGAGCTGGCATGCATATACTGTCAGTTTTCCAGGCTGCCGGTGACACGGAAGTAACGTTCGATCGATTACGAGAGAGGCTTATAAATAACTTCGTTTTTATCTATCAATGCGATACCAGATTAACGGTCGCACTTCAGCTTTCTTGAATGTGCTCGAAAAAAAAACAAGATGTTTTCGAGTGAAGTACATTTTCAGAACAAGGTGTTTTCTAGTGGAAAACATTCTCAAAACAGGGTGTTCTCTAGTGGAGAGAATTTTTAATACAAGGTGTTCTCGAGTGGAGCAAGTTGAGAATGTTCTTTTCGAAGGCTGGTATTTTTTTAATGTCAAGGTGATATTTATTAGCAAACTTCTAAATTCGTAAATTATAATGTTCGGAAATTTTCAAACTTCAAAGGTTCTCAAATTTGGAGAATTACTCAATTTACTATTTTAGCAATTTTTACAGCTGTAATCCCCTGAGTATATTAATTGTTAACTTTCCAAATTTTTTAATAGTTTAATTTCTTTATTTGAAAACTTTCAAGTTTCTAAATTTCTAAATTTGAAAACATGTAAATTTTTTAATTTCTCGGTTTACATATTTTTAATTTTTAAAATAGAAATAAAAAATTTACAAATATTTGTAATTTTGAACATTTATTTACCAGTAACCAAGTGTTGTGTCTCTACATTGCTATGTTTATTCTTCCTAATTTTGTAGTACACACAAATCGCTATTAATGTAATAATAAACGGTGCTAATAGTTACCAAATTACTGCGATATATACAATTTCCCGAACCGAAGGAGAAAAGTAGATTAAATAGATTAGCTGATGGTAATCTGGCCAGATAGAGTCTAGATCAGCCTAATTCTACTATATGTAACTACTAAAGGAGGAAGAAGAGTTCTCAGCATCGAACGAAATTGGATGAAGCTATTCGCTAATAAAAAGCTTTCTCCACCGAGCCCATTACGATGTTCGATGTATCGATCATGCCGTTTAAACAGTCCCTCCATTTCCTACTCGAATTAATTGAATTATAACGTGTATCTTGGCGACCCAATCAATGCCGTAAGATGGAAACGTGAATTTTCCCATTTAAATAATTTACTTTTGTTAGCAAGGTGAAAGGAAAAACAGCGATATAAGAGAATGAAGTTGAATCACTTACTGGTTTTGATTAGTTAGTGTGATTATTGAAATTTACGATGGTTGCAGTTTTTTAATTTTTGCAACTTCAGATTGATGGATTTTGCAATGTTTTAATTCTTACATTTCCAAATATGTGGGTTTTGTAGTTTTTTTATTTTTACATGTTCGAATTGAAGGATTTTGCGTTTTTTTAATTTGTACATTTTCAAATTTACAAATTTATTACATTGGAAGTTTTTCATTTTACAATTTTTCAAATTTAGACATTTGAAAATATGAAAAGTTGGCAAGTTTGAAAATTTGAGGAATTTGGAAATTTTAAATATTTAGAAGCTTGAGACCTCGGGGACTTGAAAACAGAAATTTTACAATTTGAAGGATTTAGAGAATTTAGAGAATTTTTAAATTTTAGAAATTTGAAAGTTTGAACTTTCAAAAAGTTCGTCTGAAAATTCAGAATCAGAAAATTTGCAAGTTTCTAAATTTGGAAATAGGGATGTTTATAAATTTCAAAATAAGAGAGTTTATAAATTTCAAAATAAGAGAGTTTATAAATTTCAAAATAAGAGAGTTTATAAATTTCAAAATAAGAGAGTTTATAAATTTCAAAATGACAAACTATGCAAATTTCAAATTCTCAAATTTTTTAATCCACTCATAAAGTCCTTATTTACCCCTGAAAATATTTGAAATAACAATTTATCTCAACAGAAAGAAGTTAAAACCTTGTGCAAGTATTACGTAATAACTCTTCATAAAATTATTAAAGCAAGTGTTCTCTTTCCTCCTCCATCGGCATATTCTCTGGGGAATCGTACTCAAGTACTCTAGTATACTCAATCCTGTAGTTTCAAATCGTTTCACAATTATTTGAAACGCACCCAAATGCAATAGTATTAAAGAACCCGTGGAAAATCAGCGAGAACGTTTCACGGTTAGTCGACTTTAAGAAAATGAATTTGATCGTTAGTCGAGAACCCGAGAATGGGATTAGGATTCGTCGAAGAAGAAACTCGGTCCTTCGGTGTCCTTTTTATCTCCATTTCTGGAGATTAACAAGACTTAACACGGTTATTGTTTTCGTAATCTTCTTCGGATCTTCGACAAACATTTTCTGAACTCTGCGATACGGAAAAATTCGTGCTTTACGATAGGACCGTAACTTTTTATGAGACTATGAAGAAGATCGTTTCGTTTGAAATTAGAAGAAGTGAAGTTGCAAGATCGTTGTTAACAGAATAAAATAATAGATTGAAAATTATGAGTGATTGGAAATTATGGGGACACATTTTGTTTGTTTGCATATGTTCTTAATATTGTTATTTTAATTTTAATTTTAATAATACTTTTTAATCATAATTTCTTTGAGCTTATATTTGAAACCATAATCACGATGTTAACAATTTCATAGACTTTCATGTATAATTATATCAAATTTTAATTTTTTTTATTTTAATATTTCGTACATTCATCATGTACCTAATTTAATTACTTCAAAAGTGTAATTTAATTTCAAACGTAACTCAATTTAGTTTTTAAATGAATATAATTTCTCATAACGATTAAAATGGCAAAATTTTCAGCTCCAAAAATGCTGCTGTTATTACAGTAATAATTATTTAGATCCTTTCTACAGAAAATGATACTATATAAAATGATTCTCCGTATATTTTTCCTGTGGGTACAAAAATAAAATAATTTTAAAAAGTGCAGGGAAATTTTTCAGTTCTATCATCCAGGCGAATGTGTATCTCTGGGTATATAACTTCGACGATGAAATTGATACGCGACGAATTTCCGTTAAAAACTATGAAATTCCTCCACTAAAATTGTCGGACGTTTATCGGGACGACCGTGTTAGCGAGCCATTTACATTTGTAGCTGCTGCGAATTATAAAGCAGTAACTTTTAATTAGTCGTCGTTTCGTGTGATTTTATTGCGTCGCATAATTGCGGGCGATGACAGTGACGAATTCGTGCAACCGTTCGCAATATGCTAATGAGGTTTTCAAAAAGCGAGCCCATACTTGTAACAATGGACTGCGAAAATGGTAGCTCGGTTTCTAGAATGCCTAGCACCGATCGATAGGCCTGTGTACCAGAAAGCAGCTACAACTGGAAGGCCAGAAACAGGTGATCGACCCGAGGCTTTCGTAGAACGTTTGACGGAAACGTTTACGCTACGCAGAAGCTGTTGAATGTCTCTTTTTGTCTTCGAATAAAAGCAAATTGTTTTGTGAAAAAAGAATCGGGGTATTGACGATGAAACTGGTCGTTAACCTTTTGACTGCGACGCTCTCGATAAGAGATGCCACGTTGCATTATGCACTGTGATCCTTCAACTTCAATCGAACTCAATGGAAAAATAGTTGTTTATTCTGATATTCTGAGCGAATATATTTGTTTGCGTACTCTTTTAAAAAGGCTGGTATTGTGGTACGTTTTACTGTTTTATTGTCGTACTGTTATTACGTAGTACTTTATTTATACTTATTCTCGTTTTATTATTTTACTTTAGCATTTTTGTGTTCTATTATCGTATTAGTTTTCTTATTTTACGGTTATACTGTTTTGTTCTTCTATTTCACTATTTTACTATTTAATCATTCTACTATTCTTGTATTCCACTTTTTCATTTTTTCACTTTTTCTATTATTTTACTATGTCACAACACTACTATTCTACTATTTCACAATATTATTGTTCCATTATGTTATTATGTTATTACTCTCCTATTTAGCTTTTCCATTTTTCCACTCTTTTACTATACAACTGTTTCACTATATCACAACTCTACTATTCTACTATTTAACAATTTTATTGTTCCATTATGTTATTATTTTATCATCTCCATTTTTTCACTTTTCCACTCTTTCACTATTTCATTTTAACATCACACTACTATTTCATTATGTACCATTTCACTGTTTCACCATATTGCTGTATTTTTATTCTATTATATCACAGTATTCTACTATTTCACTATATTTCTATAAAAATATTTTACCTTTTGGCTACTCTATTATGTACAATTTCACTATATTACTGTACTATTATTTTACTATATCATAACACTACTCTTCTACTATTTTATTCTATTACTATATCACTGTATTAATATTTCATTCCTTTACTACTCTATTATATACTATTTCACTGTTTCGCTATTGTATTATTTTACCATTTCCCAATTTTACCATCTTCATCATTTTATTATCAACATATCAACATAATCCCTTATAATAAAATAATAAATATGTTCAAAAAATGAAACGATTCCTACATAATTTAAAAAATCAAGTTTTTTAAACTTCTATCAGATATTTTATAATTAAATTCAAGATCATTATTCAGAAGTATTCTATTAAATATCTCTGAACTTTTTCATTAAAACTCGCACCTGCATATTCTGTTAATTATGAGTTTTAAATTCATTGAAAAACTGGAGATTCAGATTATAATTAGCGCTCACTGTGATCATGTTAGCTGCTAGTTTAGGTACAGCCGTATTTAGCAGAACTCCATCGTGCATTATTAATCCTGTGGAAATGATAAATGCATATACGTTTGAAAAGAGCCAGTACGGCTATTATAGTGATTTATAAGTACAGATTATGGTAATAATTCAACAGACGTCATCGGTATAAATAAAAATTGTAACACGATAAATTTTCAACCCAGCTTCGAAGAAAAAGACACGTTTGATCAAGAGTAGCTTTTTACCATCCTTCATCACATTTGCTCAAATTTTTAAATCTCTTTGCAAAAGAATTAGAGCAGTTTTAAAAGTAAATACTAGAGAAGACGGTAAATTTAGTTGGCAACCTAATATTTTTTAATTTCACTTAAGTGAAAAACATGTTACGCGTACAGGGTGCTAGGTTCAGAAGTGCTTTGGCCCCAAAGGGTTAAAGATATTAACTTTCACATGGCGACCCAAGTACGAATGTACCCACTCGCGTCTCCAGGTAAAAAAGCTTCCAGTTCCTACTAAAATCTCGGTGAATCCTTTTAAAATTTTAAACCTCCATTACCGAGCTTTTTCGACTCATCCTTGCTACATGCATGAAAACCCATCAGAAAATTGAAGGGCTTTGTGTAAAAGGTGCATACACTACATTTAAATCGATTGTTAGTATCTTGTACCATCAACCAATTCCTTCAACCCGACGAAGGAAGAAATTTCTATGTAAATTTATGTTGTCCTCTTTTTCAAGCACTCAATTTTCAAACGTATAAACTGGAATGGTGAACCAGTGAGTTTAAATGAAATAATACTTAAGCTAGTAAATTTAAATTAAAGTCGAGGATTTCTTATTTCGAATTAATAGATTATCTGTCTTTGCAGATATTTAGAATTTAAACTCGTGAAATTATGAAGTTGTAATACTGGTTGGTGATGTTACAGGTTCCAGTTCTAGTACCAGTTTGCGTGTTGTGTTATTATTGTCAACCATTTCTCTCTGTTCTATGATTTTATTTCTCTTTTCGACGTGTATTGATTTTTACTGTTGCTTTAATCCTCGAATGTCTGAATTGTGCAGGATGTCCTACGAGAGCTGGGACAGAAAAAGCCGCAGTTGGACGAGTTGGTCCACACAGCGGAAGCGCTTCGAGCGGATACGAACAGACAGCAGGTGCACGGCAAAGGTAAGTCCACCTTATTTTTTCCGGTATTAATATCCTTTCTGTTGTACAGCAGTGATGGACAAATCAAGTGTTCGACAAATCGTATTTTATAGTCTTTAAATTTTAAGTTTCCAGATTTATTTAAAATTTTAGACATTTTGGAACACAGATATTTCAAATTTTTAACCTTGAGATGGACATTCAGGAAAATTAGAAACAAATAGAAGTACATAATAAATACGCTATTTGAAGATTTTTTAAATTTGTCATCGTCCGAATTGTTAAATTTAGAAACTCAGAAATTTATTTTCGTAAGTTGGAAATATAGAAATTTTTAAATATAGAAATACGTTTCATTTTTATTTGTTAAGTTTTTAAATTTTTCGTTTTTTAAATTTTGCAGTTTAAGTGTTCAAAGATTTGGAAACCTAGTAACGTGATAATTTCGAAATGTAAAATTTAACAATTTCTTAGAAACTTTCTTGGAAATTTAAAAATTTAGAAATCTAGTAATTTGTAAATTTGAAAAACTAGTAAATCAAAAATTAAAAAATCTACTAATTTGAAAAATTAGAAATCTGGCAATTTAAAAATTTAGAAATCTGGTAATTTAAAAATTTAGGAATCTGGTAATTTAAAAATTTAAAAATATAGTAATTTAAAAATTAAAATATCTACTAATTTCAAAATTTAGAAATCTACTAATTTAACAATGTAAGAATCTAATAATTCGAAAATTTCGAAATCTGGTAATTCCAAAATTTACAAATTTAATATTTCGAGTATTTACAAATCCAGTAATCGAAGAGTTACTAACTGAAATTACTAACTTAGTAATTCGATAATTTTGAAATCCAGTAACTAAAAAATTCAGAAATCTAAAAATCTGTTAACAAATGTCGAAAATAAAAAATTGACTACTTGTCCATCATCGTTGTACAACACATTCTCTTCATTAATACATTTAATTCAGGCTGAATGTTCTGTCTCGAACGGACAAACGTTGCAGTAAACGTCATTAATGTCGTCATTTAATGAATCGTAGAATTAATGATCGAATTGTTAGTAATTATCAAGTAGTCGAGACAGGGGTATGAAATTCAACGGCGGAAACGGTAGAATTTGATTGTCGAACGGAATTTATAATGAGAAAATCGTCACCGCGTCAGATCGATATTCGCATCGATATTCGACGACCTTAATAACTTTTTGTCATCGTAACTGATAGCGGAGCACTGCTTCCGCTTGCCAAGCACTTTTCAGAGCTTCGGCAAATTTCAGAAGTTTAATTATCAGCCTTGATTGCTCAGCCAAAGTCTGTAATAAATTGAACCATCTGTTCTGCGAGACTTGATCTTGTTATACAAAGTATCTTGCTTCAATGTTTTTTATGATCGTTTTTTACATTAAACGAAATCGCGTGCAATTTCCGTGTTTATTTCCTGTCGGAAAAATTCTTATCATTTAGTAATTTATTCCTGTTGATATAAACTGAAGTTCATTTAAAACACGGTACGTAACACATACATGTTCTGAAACGTTAAAGATCCAAAGGAAAATAATGTCTCATTTTTAGCATTTGTTGTTCAGTTATTTAAATGTTTAGGAATATTATGCATGAACCTCTTTAGGCACAATTTTTATAGCGTTATAAAAGAAAACGACCTGAATTATAGAATTATATCAAATAAGTTCATAAACTTGTATATAAATAATTATATTTATTTTAAATTGATAGTAAACAAAAAATTCCAGAAACATTAGTAATATGTAACATATACCAAAAATGAGACAATGTTCACATTTGTAGTCCTTAATTGGACTAAAGAGAAACTAAACACATGGCAGTATTGACGATGAATAAATGAACCTTGAAGAATAAATAAATCTTGAAAAGTCTTAAATAAGTAACCACCATATATTAACAATTATATTAAATTCATATCGACACTTCATTGGAAGAAATAAACAACACTTCAATGACCAATCAGCAAAAACGAGGAAAATATTTCTCGAAAATTGTATCGAATACATGTCTCGAGAAGTAAGTTTGAATAGTTGTCAATATAATTTTCGTGGTAGAAAGGTAGACAAAATCAATAGCGAAGAAGAAGGCGGAAGAGAGCAAAGTTCATGTTTGATCCTGGGAATATTTTCCAATAGCGTTGACTAATTGGCGTATCAGTGGTTCATCCCGTGTTCGAAATTAGTTCTGCTAACGATCACGGTAATTCGATCGATTCGGGAACTTTTTAAATTCCCGCGAATCTGTCGGAGATCGAGGCAGTGGAAGAGGGTCGAGCAGAGAGATTAACGGCGGTGCCGTTAATTGTTTCAAGAGCCCTGGAAAACCCTCTCCCCCCTCGATGTCGCATTGTTCCTTCTATATTAACGTGCCGGTACTTGTCAGTCCCGTCTGGTACTAGGCTCGTGCATTATAGCCAGACGATTCTTTCGTCCATTGTTTTCAGCAGCCGCCCATTCTGCGTGAAATTGGAAGGAAAGGGTTCGCCTACCCAGCTTATCAACCAGTTCTGCGCATTTCTTTGCTTGATACGTGGTAACTTGAATTTATTTTGCGACCGACTATTAGATACCGCCCCCTTTTAATCGCTTCAGGATGTGGATACTCGGGAATTTGGAAATTGGACGATTTGGGGATTTTGGTATTTGGTGGTTTGAGAATTTTTGTGTTTTGGATCTTTGCTGATTTGAAAATTTCAAGCTTGGAAATAAAAATGGGAAATATGGAAATTGGGTTTTTGTGGTCTTAGGAAGTTAGGAATTTAAGGATTTAGAGATTTAGAAATTTAAGGACTTAGGTATTTAGGGATTGAGGAATTTGGTAATTTGCTGATTTGAGAACTTTCAATGTGGAATGTGTCACTTTGGATTTGAAAAGATAGAAATTTAGGAATTCAGGGAATTGGAAATTTGGGGATTTAGGAATTTGGAAATTGAGAATTTAGAATTTGAAGCTTTGGAAATATTGAAATTTGGGAAATTAGAAGTGGGGAATTTAGAAATTCGTAAATTTGGAATTTTTGAATTTTGGAGTTCAGTGAGTTGTAAATTTCGTATTCGAAAATTTAGAAATATGAGAATTCGGAGATTTAGAAATTGGAAATTTGGTAATTTGGGAACTTGCAATTTGGAATTCGAGATTTAGAATTTGAAGATTTAGGAATTTAGGAACTTGGTGATTTAGATATTCGGTAATTTGAAATTTCATTCTGAAAAATTCAGAAGTATAGGAACTTGGGAAATTAGGAGGAGGAAATTTAGAGATTTACAAATTTAGCAATGTTGCTATTTTGAAATTTGATGATTTAAGAATTTGTAATTTGATATTTGGAAATTTGGAAATTTGGAAATTTGGAAATTTGCAATTTAGAAATTTAAAATAGGGAATTTGGGGATTTCGGAATATGGAGACTTTCAACTTGGATTTTGGTATTTTGAACTTGATGATTCATGCACATGGAAATTTGAGAAAGCAAAGTATTCGGAAATAGTAAATATGATGATTTAGGAATTGTTGATTTAAAAATTTGAGATGGGGAACTTTAATAAAAACTTAATATCTTCAGAAAAATTGTATAATTCACATTTTAATATATTACTTACCTGAAACACAGAATGTGAAAATTATAAATAGAAATGAACCTCCCTTTCCCATACTCCCAACATAAATCCACTAACGATACCAATATCTGCATAAAATATTCAGTCTCTCTGTTACATTTCTTTCCTTTAACCATTAAATTACCTACACCGTTTGTATTGAAAAACGCGTAGATACTTTCGAGTTAATGCTCAAGGGCTGTCAGGGCATCGTTTCACCTCTGAACCCGTCGTCGTTCTTGCATCGGTATCAGTTTATTTCCCAAAGATGTATGTAGATAAATGCAACTAGCTGGCATACACGTTCGCATTGATTCCTTTCCGGCGGATTTCGTATTCGTCGCTGGTACTTCCGTGACTTCTGACGAATAGCTCGAAGGAAACACATGAAAAGGTGGAAAACTGTCTGGATAGGTTACGTGGCGGAGTACGGGCTGGAATTTTCTTTGAAGAAAATTCCACGCATTGTCTTTGAGTGTGGCATGGAACCTGCGTCGCTTAATCGAATACTTACTCTCTTTCGGCATTATTGCTCAAGTTACGTCTCGTCGGATGAAATTCTCCTCGGGTCGTTAATTAAATTTTGACCTTTCTTTAGAAAAGTGGAAATCAATGAATAGTCAGCGCAGGCGATGTGCCTTTCATGGGCGCACTTCCCCTTTCTAAGTGAAGTTTTCCGTGCCCTAAACATGATAATGTCACGACCAAGCAACTTTTGTAGCAACATGATTTTTTCCCGATTTCTAACCGTAGTGAGAAATAAAATAAACCACGAAATACTCTAGAATATATTATTTATAGGAAACTGACAGGGTAACGTTTATGGTTCTGACCCGGGACAGGAGGGCTTGGGGTCTTATCCTGATTAGACATTTGGAGAAAGGACCACGTATACGGGTCCTATTATTAGTATTTTACACATTTTATATTATTTTACACATTCATAGTCTATCTTCTATCTTCTACATATTCTTATTTGCTAAAATATAACGGTTTTAACTAACCGAGGTACTATATGTATACCTATCAGTCTGGAAATCGCAGACATAACCACGCATGCGCAGTCATCTGCATCGTTTCTGCCGCGCGATTCAAATGTGCGACAAATACCCATGAAAAAAAAAATAGAATTTAAATTATAACTGTAAGTATAATTTATCGTGTACATAATTATATAAATAAAATAAGAAATAGAATATATAAATGCAGTCGAAATAATGTTTTCTGTGATCGGTTAAATAAATAAAAAAATAACATTCCATAATACACGATAATAAAGAAGAAACAAAAATCGGTTAAACACATCTATTTACAAATCACCGAGTGGCAAACTAATATTTTATCTATTTATTTTACGATTTGTATGCTAAGATAGTAACTATCGATGAGGTTAATGAAACGGGGGGATCAATAACATTGCTCACGAATGTCTGGTGTAAGTAAGTTTGTTGTAGTGTGTTCAGCACCGGAATTCAAGCATTCGCGTACCAGATTTTACGTGACTGTGGTTCGTATACGGAACACGTACATCCACGAAGCAGATATATTAATAACAATTACGTGCACGTAACAGCTCGTCGTAGCCGGTTTACGATAATACGTACGGAACGAGGAGGCTGGTTCAGAAGCCTCCACCACATTCCTGTGTGGTGAGGCTTTTGGGACACGTCCGTTGCTGATAGGACGTTGTAGGTGTGGAAAGTGCAGTTCCGAGCTCAGAAGTTTGCTTCCGAGATCTGTAATGAGGCGGGAGACAATACTCCCAGCTACTGTTTCTGACATGTGCGTTTTAGATTACCGGAGTTCCGTTCGTGCTGGGAAAAGAAGCGCCGAAATGGCCTGCTGTTTCGGACAAGTTGATATTCACATGGTATATCTGGGAGATTTGAGAATTCATAGATTTGGGGATTTTAGTAATTTTGGGAATTTTGGGAATTTTGGGAATACTGCGCATTTTCGGAATTTTAGAAACTGTGAGAATTTGGAGAATTTTGGCAACGTTGGGAATTTTTGGAATGTTGGGAGGTTTGGGAATTTTTGGATTTTGAAAATTTTCGGAATTTTGTGCTTTTTAGAATTTTGGGAATTTTTGACAATTTCTGTATTTTGGGACTTTTTGAAATTTTTAGAATTTTGCGATATTGGGATTTTAGAATTTTGGGAATTTTGGGATATTGAGATTTGAGATTTTGAATTCTGGGAATTTGAGGATTTGGAAATGTGAGGATTTAGAAATATAGGGACTTGAGAATGTGAGAATTAAAAAATATGAAAATTTAGGGGTTTAGTAATTTGAAAATTTTTAGATTTGGTCATTTGACAAAAGGGTTCCCTCTTTTGTGGAGAATGTATAGATTTGAGAACATTGGAATTTGGGAATATGGAGATATGGGAATTTAGGTATAGGGGAATTTAGGAATATATGAATTGGAGAATTAGAATTTTAGAATTAAAAATTTGGAAATTTGAGGATTTAGGAATTTTAGAATTTAAAATTTGAGAATTTAAGAAGTTGGAAGTTTGAATAGTTGAAAATTTGAGCAGTTGGGAATTTAAGAATTTGAGAGTCTGGGAGTTTCAGAAGTAGAGTTGATATTTAGAGAATTTTAGATTTTGTGAATTTGATAATTTGAGAATTTGAGAATTTGAGTATTGAGAACTTGAGAACCTGAAATTTCCAGATTTCGAGGATTTAATAATTTCATAATATCAAAAAATCATGAATTTCAAAATTTCAGTATTTGAAAGCTTGTAATCATCACGAGAGGCTTAGACAAATCTAACCTCAAAATATTACAAAAATGTCAATATGTATATTGCAGTAACAAATTCATCAAAATATTCTAATATACAACAAATTAAAAATGAAAATGTATATCCATACAAATTATTTATTGTTATCCAAGTATTATAGTATGAAATCAATTATCATTGACAACTATACCCGCATTCCTTCGAAAAGTAATCTTCCCAGTCCCGAATTATGGTAACCGGCGTTGTATCCCAGGAATTATGGCAAAGGCCGCTTTAGAGCCGATATTATGACGTGTTTATGCGTGTTCGTTAAGCGTGTATACCACGGCAGAGTGAATACACGTGTACGAAGCCTCTAGGGATAAACCGTGCCAATAACGCGGCCTATTCTTGTCGCGTTATGCAGTGAACGCGAAGCTGCTGCAGTAGTTTCGAATTTTTAACTTCGGTACGTGAACGAGAATTCGAGATAAACCTTCTGGTACGTAAACGTCAGAGGGGATGATCAAAGGAAACTTTGAAATACGATTTTTTGAAATTCTCTTTCAACGGCCGGAGTTCAGATCGCTCCTCTATCCAACGTCCTTAACTTACACTGAATCTTTTCGTTCGCTTTCTGTTTGATCTTGTAGATAGGCAGTTGCTTTTTCTCGAATTCCAGTTTTTCTTTTTGAATATGGGAAGTCGGATATGTACTGTAATGACATTGTAGTTTGATTATTTGGAATTAGGATTATTTCGTTCTGGAGTTTTACGGATTTACTGCCACAGTGGTAGTGGACGTGTTTGGTCAGACATAGTTGTACTTCTAGGTTGTGAATGAAGAATTTTTTAGTTACTGTTTAATTTGTCGGTGTATGTTGTTTTCTTGTTCAATGGATGAAATTTTACAGGTCTTTTATCATGATTAGCAAAATTGGGAATTTGGAAATTTGTGGATTTTGTGGATTTTGGGATTTAGGACTTAGAAATTTAGGAGTGTACGAATTTATGAATGTAGGTGTTTAGGAATGTAGGAATTGAGAAATGTAGAAATTTAGGAATGCAGAAATGTGCAAATGTAGGAATGTAAGAATGTAGGGATGTGAGAATGTAGAAATGTGAAAAAGTAGGAATGTGAGAAGGTAGGAATATGAGAACGTAGGAATGTGAGAATGTGGGAATGTAGGAATTTACAAATTTTAAAATTTTGGAATTTGGTAATTTGGAAATTTGGCAACTTTTTAATTTGGGAGTTTAAAAATTTAACAACTTTATATTTTGAAAATTTAAGAATTTCGTTCTTTGTAAATTTAGGTAAATAAGAACTTGAGGGTTTGATAATATCGTAATTTAGAAATTTGTAAGTTTGTGAAAATCGAGAGTTTTGAAATTTAGAAATTTGAAAAATTGTGTAGTTTGGACATTTTTTAAAATTCGAGTAATTCGGGAATTTATGAATGTGACCAATTTACAAATTTGAGAACGTGAGAATTTGAATCTATGATTACTTATAAATTTAAGAAATTATAGATTTGGAAATTGTACAATTTGAAAATTTAGAAATTTTTTAATTAAAATCGTAGTTAAGTTACATATACTCTCATTATGACTTTGAAGTGTTAGTATTATATTTTCATAAAACGCCGAATAAGAAGTTTGAATTACAGCTTTAGGTTATAGTCTCACAGCATGCCGTAATGGTCTTTTTCGCTGCAGCATTTTATGCGTTAGTGCTTGAGGAACGTGACCTGTTGCAGTAATCTCAGAATTTGGCATTTTCCCATTGTAGATGATATTTCATAATAGAGTCGATGAACCAGGATGCCTTTTGGAAGGAATCCACCAACTTCGTGAGCCAAGAGATTCAATTTCGGAGAGTTGGAAGCGGAACGCTTCGATCATATCCAAATTCTTAGTACTTTCTGTATTTTATCAGATGTAATCATAAAAGAAACGTATGACATATCCGTTATTATATTAAATTCAAAAATTTCTGATCTTCAAAATATTCCATTATTTAAAGATTAGTGTACTTAGTTTATTTTTAGTGATTTACTTTTCAAATTGCTAATTATTTTGTTTTTATATGATAATATATGAAGTCGCACAAATATAAACATCATACTTTGCTAAAATGTATACACCATCACAATAGCAAACTGATTAACTAAATACAGAAACTATAATTGAATTACAAATTTCGAGTAAACATGTTCATTTATCTACATTCATGCATAATTATAATTTCTGTAGAACAAATGCATCATGTGCATTCGTATTTCTCATACAAATTAAGATGAGTACAATAAGTACTTAATATATGAGTACTACAATATATGAGTACTAAATGTAGGGAGAAAGTTGTCAGGAGAAAGTGCAATTGAGTGGAAATTATAAAAAGAATCTCCTATCACAGAAATTTGTCGAAAGCCTCGAACCTGTTTGGCAAAGTGTTTCCCTAACAAGTTCCAAGATCTCAGTTTGGTTCATCTGGACTTTTCCACGAGCTACTTACGGTTTATCTTTCCTCGGTGCGAATTCTGTTTTCCCCTGCTCATTTCCAGCAGAGCCGACTTACTTTTCCCCGGACAAAACTTACGCGATTCCTCGACCACCGCGATCTCGCCTCGCCACTTTGCAATTACTCTGAATCTATGGCGACTTAGGAGCGTTGCATATCACCCAAATTGTACATACTTCCGGTAAACTTATTGCGACTTGAGCGTCAGGGCGCGCCTTCCGCTCAAGTTCCCGCGTAATTGCTTAATTATGTCAATTAATGGGAGAGTTCGCAGCTGTGTTGCGCTCGCACCCTGGAGAGGAATTTATAGTCAAGGACAAATCTGCTTTCCCTCGGGAAATTATGATAGACGGAGGGCAACAGGACCTCCACTCGTTGATTTGTAGAAATTATTTAATATTTTCACATTTTTTATTTAGTGGGAAATTGGGAACTTTGGTACTTGGGGTCTTTGGGATTTTGGGACTTCAGGTTTGATGATCTACGTATACGCGAACTGATGGATTTGGAGATTTATAAATTTATGGATCTTCAAATATGAGGATATATGATAGATGAAGGGCAGCAGGTCCACTCAATGATTTTTAGGAATTATTTAGTATTTTCATTTTTGATATAATAGAAAAAGGGGGGTTTTAGCATTTGAGGACTTTGGAATTTTGGACGTGAGATTTGATGATATACGAATACGCGAACTGATGGATTTATAAATTTACGGATCTAGAATTAGGAGGATATGAGAATTTCAGGACCTAAATAATTCGAAACATAGGAATTTATTGACGAAGATATTTTGGAATCTACGTTTCTAGGAGTCTAGATATTTATCTAGGAATTTAGATATTTCGGAACTTAGGAACTTCTGGATCTAGATATTTCGCCACCTAGGAATCTCTGGATCTAGATATTTCAGTACTTGAGAATTTCTATATCTTGATATGTGGAAATCTAAGATAATCTCAATCTAAATTTCTCTAAATCTAACAACTTTTGAATCTATATTACGGAACCTGGGAGTTCATGAACCTACAAATTTATAGATTTAGGAATTTGAGAATAAAACTATTTGTGTTCTTCGAAATTATGTATTTGGAAAATTAGAATTATGAAATTTGGGATTTGGAAATTTAGGAATTTGAGAATTTGGGAATTAGGAAATTAAAAAATTAAAAATTTTGGAATTTTCAAATTTTGAGATATGTATATTTGAAAGTTGGAATTTGGAAATTTCAGAATTTAGAAATTTAGCTATTTTGGAATTTGTGTATGTGATATTTTGAAATTTAAGCACACCGTGTATCGTGCATAATACATGTATTTCTGTATCATATTTTCTAACATAATATTATGCCAATATCTCAGAAAGTTTCTGAATAAATATCGCCTCTTATTTCATAAAAGCAAGATAACAAGAGTTTTCTAGATGTTAAATGATTCTTATCAAAGTTCTCTTCGTTATCGAGCCGATCGATGCTCATGCATTCCTCAGGGCACAGGACACTCGACAGGGAATAAAAACACTTATCCCTCCTTGAAAGAACTGCATCCTTCCGCTTTTGTTCTACGAGATCAGCTAGATAGACGAGCAGAAAAGAAAAGAGGGTAGGAAAGGAAGCTGCCGCGACAAGCATAATGGGAAATCGTTGATGGAGACATTATGCTACCTCCATTACACACGACGAGAGCGAAGCTGCTTAAAGGACGTTAGTGTTTGGGGAAATTGCTTTTTTTCTAACTGGAAAACTTGCTTTCTCTAAGGTGTCGTTTCCTGCATGGGCGGACTTGTGTCACGGTATTAATAGGCTCATTGCATTTGGAGATGTTGCTTGCTATGAACAAAGTTTCACGTGTTTTCGTGGATTTCTGTTTTTGTTATTAAGGACTTTGAAATGTTATGATGGATCATATGAACAACAGAATGAGTATTTGGTTTTTAAATAGATGGGGTTTTTGGTAGATTTCGGGAGATTGGCAACTTGGGATTTAGAATTTTGGAGGTTTGAGATGTAGGAATATTTATTCTTGGGGATTTTAGAATTTTGAAATGCTGGAACTTAGGGACTAGAGAATTTGGGACTTTTCAAATTGGAATTACGAAATTTGGAATTTGGAAAATTGGAGTTTGGGAAATTGGAATTTGGGAGATTGGAACTTGGGAAACTGAAAATTGGGAGATTGGAACTTGGGAAACTGGAAGTTAGAAATTTGGAACTTGGGAAATTGGAACTTGAGAAATTGGAAGTAGCAAAATTGAAACTTTGGAAATTGGATTTTGGGAAATTTGGAACTTGGGAAATTTGGAATTTGGGAAATTTGGAATTTGAAAATTTGGAATTTGGGAGATTGGAACTTGGGAAACTGGAAATTAGAAATTTGGAACTTGGGAAATTGGAACTTGAGATATTGGAAGTAGCAAAATTGAAACTTTGGAAATTGGATTTTGGGAAATTTGGAATTTAGGAAATTTGGAACTTGGGAAATTTGGAATTTGGGTAATTTGGAATTTGAAAATTTGGAATTTGGGAGATTGGAACTTGGGAAACTGGAAATTAGAAATTTGGAATTTGGGAATTTAAAAATTTAGAAATATGGATATTTTAGAATTTGTGAATTTGAAAATTAAAAAATTTGGAATGTGAGAATGTGGAATGTGAAAATGTGAGAATGCTAGAATGTAATATGACTATTTTGGAAAGAGCATCTGTTGTCTCTAAATATTTGCAAAGCCACTTACCCTCGTACGAAACCCATATCGTACCTACATTTCCGTCATTACCTATGACCACCCGTAAATCATCCCGAACCATAGCACCGCTAAATAAAGTACTAAAAGGAACATGGAAAACTGAAATATGGGACGCTTACGTATCAACCGATACTTCTCTACTTTGTTGTGCATGCACATACCAAAACACCATTCACGTTATGTAAAAGAACAACCTTCGTGAATCTAAGCTACCTTTATTCCCGTCACGCGGTGGTTGCATCTGAAGCAATTTTACGGGCGCGTCATCCGGCCATTTTCATTTTCGGACCCCGGTATTCCGGCATAACCGTTTCGTTGGTTGGCCGTGTCATAAATCATGGCTGACGTTTACACATACCCGTTCTCCGTTCACACACGTCCAGTTCTATGGAGCCGGTATCCCCGTGGTCTTGCCTTTTCGGCTACATTGTTCGGGATATCTCCTTTTCGACGACGAGATAAAAGTCGCGTTTCAAGCTTGGAGACCGGTAGAAGAAATCTGTGGCTATTTCGCGAGATAAATACCGGTGCTGGAGGTCGCGATATTAATTACACGGAACGAGCTGGGTAGAGAGTTAACGGGTAGCTCGTGTTATTCAGTCGCATTGAAAGGTGAGAGAAATCAAGAACGTGTCTACAGTCATTTTTTTGACTGATGCATGCAATTTGCTACCGGCGTACAATAACACTTAAACATGTTGCGAGATACGAGTTTTTACTGCGCGGAGTTAAGTGTACGGGTTCAGACAGTGCTGATATTTTTATACATTCCTTTTTGTAGTCTGCTCAAAGGGGATGCGAACGTTTTCATTCTAACGGGTTTGTAACATGGTAGTATATACTGGAGTAAGCGGACAATGGTTCAGATTTCGTAGTATTTTTTTTAAAGAGATTTTGACAGTTTTAAAGGTTCCGGACGTTTGGGACTTTGAGATTTTAGGACTTCGTGAATTTTGCAAGTTTAGAAGTATACTTTTCAGTTGTGAGATGTTGGAAGATTTACATTTTCGGTCTTTAGGTTTTTAGGTTCTTGGATTTTTGGGATTTTGGGATATTGGGTTGTTGGGATTTTGAGATTTTGGGATTTTGGGTTCTTAGGTTCTTGGGTCCTTCTTGGGTTTTTGGAGTTTTTGGAATTTTGGGATTTTGGATTTTGGGTTTTGGGTTTTTGGCTCTTTGGGATTTTTGACTTTTGGGAATTTTAAGACAGGGATTTTGGATTTTTGGCATTTTGAGTTTTTAGGATTTTGTGACTGTGTTTTGAGTTGTTGGAATTTTGGGATTTTGGGTTCTTAGGTTCTTGGGTCCTTAGGTTTTAGAAATTTCGCATTTTTGGGATTTTGAGTCCATGGATTTTTGGGTTTTTGGAGTTTCTGGAATTTTGGGATTTTGGATTTTGGATTTTGGGTTTTGGGTTTTGGGTTTTGGGTTTTGGGTTTTGGGTTTTGGGTTTTGGGTTTTTGGCTCTTTGGGATTTTTGACTTTTGGGAGTTTTAAGACAGGGATTTTGGATTTTTGGCATTTTGAGTTTTTAGGATTTTGTGACTGTGTTTTGAGTTGTTGGAATTTTGGAATTTTGGATCCGTGAAATTTTACAAATTCGGACTTTGCAAGTTTAGGACTTCGAAATTTTCATACTTCTTGTCTTTGGTACTTTCGAATTTTGGTACTTTGAAATTTTCAGAATTTGAAAATAGATCTCTAAAGCTATCTTCCAGTTTCAAAATCATAAAACTATAAAATCTGTCTAAAGAGAAGCTATACCATTTCAACAATTGTCACAATTAATATCCAAAATTGCGTCACTCAGTAACTTAAGGATTGGCACATCTAACATTGGGACTATCGAAACTGCCTCTTAACGATTGTATCGTTTGATAATTTGTACACATGCTTCACACGACCGTAGTACCCTAAGTAACGAAAGAGTAAGAGATCCAGATCCGTCTGTTAGTAACCCCTCATATGAAGTTGAACCCTTAGTGTTGGAAGCTGTGGATGTTTGTCGAATACGTAGTCAAATATTTTCATATAAGTAGAATCAACAAAGTTCATTGTTCACGAGGACGCCTGCCGTGGTCGATTCAGGGGCGAGATTTTGTACATTCACCCGTCGATTCGTGTTTAATAATTCAAACCACGCAATCTTCGATACGCCAGTCGAGCAAACACTCCTGGGGAATTTGCTTTTCGGTACGCGGGAACGACCGCGTGTCGATATATTTTATTTACCGGCTTCTTTTTCCATCGATTCCTGCTCGCAGATGGATCTACGGATTTCCTTCTTGTATTCTTCGACATCTGCTCGGCTTTACTCCGTCCTGCTTAGCTGAGAGAACTAAATCATGTCACCTTAGTCGTCTTATACTGTTTCAGCTGACATTTACGTTGGTACTCGAAAATCGGTTTTAAGTAGCCTATTCTTTTCTATCTACGACGTTCTGGGAATTTTCAACTTTTTTTTAGACGTGATTGTAAGAAAAACTGAGGTAAAACAGAAATTTTATAAGAGTTTGAGAGTTTATGATGATAGTTTGAGTGATGCCGTTGATGTTATATTAGGATTATTTGGACATTTGATTAATAGATTGGAAAGTTTGAATCCTGGAGAATTTCAAACTTTCGTATTTTGTAAAATTTTTAAATTTTCAGTTTTTATTTATGAATTTAGAAGTTTGAAAGTTTTATACTTTAATACTCTTATATTGCAATTCACACATTTATGAATTTTTGAATTGTGATAATTTGTGAATGATCAAATTTTCAGATTTCAAAATTTATAGTTTCCTGGATTCCTAGATTCCTAGATTTAGCGATTCGCAAATTACTAGACTTTTGGATTCGCAGATTTTCAAACTTTTAAATTTTTCGATTTGTAGATTCGCAGATTTCTAGATTTCTAGTTTCATAGATTTTTAGATTCCTAGAATCGTAGATTTGCAGGTTCCTAGATTTCTAAATTCTTAGATTTCTAGATTCCTAAATTTCTAAATTTCTAAATTTCTAGATTCCTAGATACCTAGATACCTAGATTCCTAGATTCCTAGATTTTTAGATTCCTAAATTTCTAAATTTCTAAATTTCTAAATTTCTAAATTTCTAAATTTCTAAATTTCTAAATTTCTAAATTTCTAAATTTCTAAATTTCTAAATTTCTAAATTTCTAAATTCCTTGATTTCTAAATTCTTAAATTTCTAGATTCGTAAATTCGAAGTTTCCTGTATTTCTAGATCCCTTTACTTCTAGATTCCTGGATTCCTAGATTTTGTAGATTCTTAAATAACTAAATTATTAAGTTTCTAGATTTCTTGATTCTTAGATCCCTAGATTCCTAGATGCCAATGTTCCTACATTTCAAGCTTCATCGATTTTTAAATTCCTAACTTACGAAATTCCCAAAATATTCTAATACATGTACAACTGTAATGAAAAAGTAAGGTGAATTTGTTTACAAAATGAAAAATCTTTATTTATTCCCCTAAATCAATCTCATCACTGTCAAAGTATTCCCCATCCAACAAAATACACTTATGCCAACGTTTTTTCCAATCCTCGAAACACGTCACCTTAATTTTTTATCACAGTAGTGTGTGATCTTTTATTATCCTTCTGTACACAACACGCGCTCGCTTTCTAATCTCTTTCTTTTCTGTCGCCTCTTGTATGCTAATTAATGCCCCTTGTTAATTATTTCTACCCCTTTGAAATTAAATCCAACGACAGGTATCTCTCGGTACGTCACTACATATCTATATGTATAATCACCACATATACTGTTCCGCAGTTACACGTTTCATTTATTGAATTTCTATTGTAGTTTTTCGGTCATTATATTAATCGAACTGTTAACGTCTTTGTACTATTTATTCTCCATTGACCATGTCATTAAAGTTCCCGCAATGCATTTTGTGCCCCAAGGTATAACCTCTTATCAAGGCTCCTCTTTGTGGCAATTAGTTAATTGCTTCGATAAGAATCTCTCCTCGATAAACAGTGTCGGTGGCGGTTCAAAGACACCGGAGTATCTGATTGCAGAAGACCGCAAGGAAAGAAAGTCATTTTAGAAAGCTTCTTTGCTGTTTCCTCTCGTGAAATAAGACTAACGAGTAAAGTAGAGGAAATTCAAAGGCAGATAATTTCTCTTGTCGGAGACGACCTCGGAGTTTCTTCGTGGGGCTCGAAATGTCGCTGAAATAAACGCGTGTTGATTGGAAAAGACTGGACATGCTTGAATTGACGGTAATGAGTCCCCCGGTAAAATGGACACGATAAACATAATAGATATCTGATTCGGACGGAAATAACGTGTTTTGGAAAGCGTATTTCATCGAATTATATTGATTTTGTTCACCTTCGTATATGCAGCAATCTATTAAAATCGCGTTTATTTTATAGCTGACGGTTTGTTCATTTGTGGAACTGTGTGCAATGATGTGAAACTTGCTTTTTCGTCTCTTTAATGACACTAATGACTAATGAATTTGGAAAAGTGGAACTTGGGAATTTGGAACTCGGAAAACTGGAATTTGGGAAATTGGAAATTAGAAATTTGGAACTTGGGAAATTGGAATTTGGGAAATTGGAATTTGGGAAATTGGAATTTGGGAAATTGGAATTTGGGAAATTGGAACTTGGGAAATTTGTAATTTGGAAAATTTGTAATCTGGAAATTTAGAAATTCGTAATTTGGGAGATTGAAAATTGGGAAACTGGAAATTAGAATTTGAAAAATTGGGATTTGGGAAACTGAAAGTTAGAAATTTGGAAATTGGGAAATTGAAATTTGGGAGATTGGAACTTGGGAAACTGGAAATTAGAAATTTGGAACTTGAGAAATTGAAATTAGCAAAATTGAAACTTTGGAAATTGGATTTTGGGAAATTTGGAATTTGGGAAATTTGGAACTTGGAAAATTTGGAACTTGGAAAATTTGGAAATTTGGAAATTTGGAAAATTTGGAAAATTGGAAATTGGAAATTGGAAATTGGGAAACTGGAAATTAGAAATTTGGATCTTGGGAATTTGGAACTTGGAAAATTAAAAATTTGAAATTGGAATTTGTGAAATTAGAATTTGGAAAATTGGAAATTAAAAATTTGTTTTCTTGTTCGTCTCTTTAATGACTCATTAAGTTTCAACCTTGTTATAAAAATTATTTAATATAATATTATTATTATCTGTTTTATCGTCCGTCAATTTAAATAACAGCAGGATATGTATTCAATCTTTGATTTAGTTCTACTTTCTAAGCTGGAAATTCTTCTGCTTTTATTGTAATTTTATTAGTCGTAGGTTGATTTACAAATATAGAACGGAAATTTCAATCCAATTCTAATTTCTAATTTGGGAATAGATTTTCTATCGTAGATATCGTTCGTTGTCCCAATTAATTTCTGTAATTGATTTCTGTAATTTCTGTAATTGATGTGTAATTTAGGATTCAAAAATAAATTTTTAATTCATTTTCTATTTTTAATAGAGAAATCATTTTTTATTGGAACGCATATTTATGTCACACACTATTTACAAAACTTTTCAGAATAATTTTGTAATTACATCAGTTTTCTTACATTTCTGTTCTATTACTGTTTGAAATATTTATTACTTTCATAAATATAGTTACTTTTTTTAAAGCAATAAAAAACCACGAGTATGTACAAAAATATCTCCACGAATGCAGATGATCATAAAATAATAAAAATTTAAAATAACAAAAATCCCAAATAATTTGTCATAAACGTAATAAATAATATTGCATGAAATGTAACAAATAATACAAATAAAAAATAATGCAGGAAATAAAATGAGTAACAAATAGCACCAATAAAAAGTAATGCAGGAATGCAAATAAGTCAGAAATAATAAAAATAAAAAGCAATACACGAAAGCAAATGAATAAAAGAGAATAACAATGAATACTAATAGGAAAGCAAATAAATAACAGTAAACAATAATAAGAAAGCAAATAAAACAATAATAAATATTACTCAAATATGAGATCAGAAAATTTGTTTCAATAAGATTCAGTTTATAAAAATAGAACTCATGTTACCACTAAATAAAAATTTAATTGAAAAACCAGATAAGCTACATGTTATCAGTACTTTCAAGAGCTTTATCCCTTCTCCATAATTTTAATTTTCAGATGATCCCAGTTATCTTCACTGTTACACCATTATACTATTGATCTGAACATGTAGAAGGATAAGCGGGTTAGAGTAACTACCATTTATTTTTTGTTGGAATGATAGAGGTTCAGGTTTTGGATAAGTGGATTTCGGAATAAAATTTTACTATTCTTATTCAGGCCAGTGAGCTCAGTTAATTGGATGTCGAGTTAAATTTTCCTCGTATAAATGGAAGTCTGCTTTAGTTTACCTTGTAATTGCTTATCAAGCTTTGTATTTCTCGTTCACCGCAGAACTGTATTATTTATGTATGTATTTATATTATATCTGTGATTCTAGAGAGTAATAATACTATTCTGATTAAGACATTAACGTTCTCTGGTTTCTCTGACTAATTAAGATCGGAATTTTTTAATTCGCTAATGAACGGAATTTCGTTTTGAAAAGCTTTTATAGTGTTAATTAAATATTTGTATAGCTTTGTAATCATAACTGGTGCAGTAATTTTTCGTATTTTTAGTTGAGTTTTCATTGCTTATTCTGTTGTTTTGTCTGAAGAGGTCCCTTTATCAATTTTTTATTTTTTATTTAGTTCAGTAAATTCATTTTTCATAATCTTAATTGATTTTTCATCGCGTATTCTGTTATTTGCCTGATGAGCACCCTTTATCGATTATTAATTTTTAATTTAGTTCAATGAATTCATTTTTCATAATCTTAATTGACTTTTCATTGCACATTCTATTATTTTCTGTAAAGAGATTCCTTTATCAATTTTTAATTTTTAATTGCTTTCAGTAAATTAATTTGAAAAGAATATTCCAATAAAAATAATTCTGAGAATTAAAATTATTCTACATTTTGTTAATAAAGATTCCTTTTTAAATAAAATAGCATAACAATTTTTATGAGCAAAAATAATGTATTTCGAATTGAGCAAGGAACACTAGTTAGAACTGTTGAAAATGAGTAATAATCTAAATTTATTTAATCTATTAAAAATAAAATTTTATAATTACATCTTTAGAAAAATATACTGTTAAAAACAAAAATTCTGTTAAAGAAATTAATGATAAAGTTATCGTTATATACTGAATTTTTTCATTCTTTTTAACCCCATGCCGTACTTTTATGACTCTGACACGCGACTCACTCACAGTTCATATGTAATGAATTTTACTCGAATTTTTAACACGTTGCAATTTGAAGTTTGAGTCCACTTATAATTTGCAAAATCAAGGATCCTCAAATATAAAATTGACATAAAATTTAAACTTTCGTTATTTGTTGTAATATTGAGTGATATTACGAATAGTTGAGTGACGCACCAAATAAATAGTACAGCAAGGAGTTAATTAAAACTCTTTAGAAAATCTTCCAACCCGATCACGACAAAGGTCCACGAATGTAATAAACCTTCAGCAACCGTCAT
The DNA here is from genome assembly GCA_945859555.1 of Megachile ligniseca. Taxonomy (NCBI): domain Eukaryota; kingdom Metazoa; phylum Arthropoda; class Insecta; order Hymenoptera; family Megachilidae; genus Megachile; species Megachile ligniseca. The sequence goes on from OX243785.1 coordinate 2,831,218, forward strand.
CAAAAGTTGCCTGCGTCGATATCAAAAGAACCGGTGCACAAAGAACGCTCCATCAAGAACAATAGCAAAAGATATATCTGCAAAGGAGCGTCGTAAGAACAAGGACCTTGATGTTTTCCAGAGCGTTCATTTTCTTTCTTTATAAACGCTAAATGCGATTCCGCTTTGAGTCTTTGCTGGTCTCCGCGAGCGGAATTGAAACGCAAACGCGTTTATGCCGCTTGTTGGTCGAAAATCGCGTGAAAAACATTTCTCCTCGATTATTCGTTCGACTTGTACCCGCCATGTCGTCTCGAATGGCCTCGCGGAATCGTCGCGTTTTGTAATTGAAGCTCGCGATCGTTGCGCAGCCGGACGCGAACAATACCGTCATCACCGGGACATATCGCGATTCGCACTTCCGGTGAGCGGGAACGCAGCTGAAAACCATGGAAAATCCGATTATTCGTATCACTGCGACGCACGGGAGGCACGGCGAGGGGGATTTTCAAAGCCCGACACCACATTTGCGGCGAAATTACAATATAACGCGAGCGTCACGAGCAAAGCGGAATTTATTACCGCGCGTTTACACGCGTAAAACACCGGTAAACGATCGTTGCTGGGATCAACGAGGCGTGAAAAGTTGTCGCTTGTTCGACACTGTCTTGTTTCACGGATCATTATTAGATTTTGATTTTGGATAATTTCTACTTTCGGTGGACGATGAGTTCTTTTTATTCGTGGTTCGTCGAGTGAACTGGTATCCACGAGAGATCCGTATCAGGACTGCACGAGTTGCTCAAAAAGGAAGACTTGCAGACTTGTAGTTTGGTAAAAACACCGATAGGTGACACGACTGAGCGAATGGGATCACAAGACCTGTAGCCCTCAATGAGTGGTCGTAAGTGTTGATGATGGATGTAGGTGACTCAAGTACTTGAATGATTTGGGTCCTTTTATGGGTCTCGGCATTGGGGTACACTGCGAGGGTGCTGAATATCTGAACTCGAGTGCATTGGCCCACTGGGTAGACATGTGTTTATGAGCATTGTGTCATGAACCCTCACAATGGTCGATCAGGTAGACGAAGGTCGTAAATTTTCTTTCCACAAATATCCCAATGTGTCTCCACTACTCGTTAGAATGGTGGAGATTGTATGACACGTTGAAAGTTGTGTAAAACTGATTGTCTCTGAATTGGATGCCTTGAATGTGGTGTTGAGTTGATTGACTTTGGTGTTTGGTAGGAAACAAGACTATGAGCAGTTGGTTGTGATGAGACCTTCACGATGGCCGATCAGGCCAATGAAGGTTGTAAGGCTTCACCCACAAATAAAATGTTGGACTCATGTGAGTGTGATAGGTTCGATTGTGAGCGTATGGTGTCTCTGGGACCTTCACGGTGGACGATCAGGCCAACGAAGGCTGCATTGGCCCTCCAGGTTGACATGGATTTCGTAAATACTCTACACCGCAGGTTGCACAGTTTAGGATACAGGAAAGAAACTTCTTCAAGGAAAGATACATTGGCTTTCGATGAATGGCATGTGTTTTGATTTATTAGCAAGGCTGTTGACAATAGTTTAGAAGGTCGAGTTGTGGAGACGTGCTCGAAAAGTCATAAATATCTATCTAATGTTGCGCGAGTGATGCATAGACATGATGTAGGTTTTGACTGAATGCACGTAAACACTGAGTTATTATTCCGAGTTACGTAAATGGTGCAACTCGGAACTTTTCGTCTGCGGCTGATTTGTTCGTTGCGTATTTGTTGAGCGTTGAAGGATTTTGTTGGATACTGATCTTTATACATGTATAAATGTATATTTAGGTTTTAGGTTTCATATATGTATTTATACAATATGTATTCCGGTGGATAGTTGTGTGTATCTTTGAACAGATGTTATTCTTCTTTTACAGTTTTCTGATTTTCTCTTCCATTTTATAGTTCTGTTATACTCGTTTACTATTTTAATGTTTATTTTACAATTTTATTGTTTCGTTTTTTAATTTATTGTTTGCTTTACTATTTTACTGTTTCGTTCACTATTTTATTGTTCTTTCATTTTTTTTCTTATTGAACAAGAATGCAACTTTTTACTTCAGATAAATATTGATTTCCAAGAGTTGAAGTGAGTTATGTTAGTTCAATGAAACTCAAAAGTGTAATCGTTTCGTAATTAATGATTATTGAATTAATCGTTTAATTACATAAATTTTAACTGCAATACTTTCTGTAGGTCATAGGTAACAGATCTGTAACACCAACTTATTTTTTACCAAAATACATTTATTATTTTTAGTGTATTCATTTATCAATATTAATACAAATAATCTCGAAAATTAGCATTTTTTAATGCATCTCGATATAATTATTTAAAAATTCCATGCAATAATCTCACGAAACTTTTAAATACTGCAAAATAAATGATTCTAAAATGAAATAATAATGAAATAATCCGAGTTGAACATCCGTCCAACTATATTTACAGATTTGAAGAATGAAAATGAAACTGTGGTTACTGAACTTCTCTCCACAAAATTTGGTCATGTTCACGCATCAGTAACTTGTCAAAATTGCCAGTTTCAGTTATAAAACAAGCAGTCTCATTACTCGTGGAGCAAACCGCGTATGCTTTCGAGTCAGCGATTGCGAATTTCAGTATCCACGGAGCGAAGAAATAATTGGATGTTTGATTTGGTAGGCTTGTATAGTAGAGTTTCATTTATTAGGTAGACTCATAGGAAATGTTTGATTCCCGGTATGATTATTAGACTGCAATATTACTTCAGCCATTTTGTTTGTCTTCCGATAGGGAAGTAGCTTTTGATCAGATTTCGATTTCAGTGATTTTTATTATGTTTATTTGCTGTAGTTATAACGATGATTCACGAACCTTGATATCTTTATCCTTATTGTGGAATTTCAACTAACAATAAGCTTGAAAATCAAGTTTGATCACTTCGAATTTATTATTCGGTCGCTTGGAAATTGCAAACTTTTAGGTTCGAAAATTGGTATTTGGGAAATTGGAACTTGGAAAATCAGAACTTGGGATATTGGAATTTGAGAAATTGAAAATTAAAAATTTGGAATTTGTGGGTGTGAAACTGGTGGATTTCGAAAATTGTAGATTTAGAAATTTAGGTATTTATGAATTCAAGAATTAAAAAAATTATAATTTGAGTATTCAGAAACTTGGAAGTGGAGTTTGAGAATTTGGAACTTGGGAAATTGGAAGTAGCAAAATTAAAACTTTAGAAATTGGAGTTTGGGAATAATTGAAATTTTGGAAATTGGAATTTGGGAACTTGGGAAATTGGAATTTGAGAAATTTGGAATTTGGGAACTTGGGAAATTGGAATTTGAGAAATTTGGAATTTGGGAACTTGGGAAATTGGAATTTGAGAAATTTGGCATTTGGGAAATTTGGAATTTGGGAAATTTGGAACTTGGGAAATTGGAACTCGGGAGTTTGGAATTTGGGAAAATTCGAATTCAGGAAATTTGGAACTTGTGAGACTTGAACTTGGGAAATTTGAAATTTGGGAAATTTGGAATTTGAGAAATTTGGAATTTGCGAAACTTGGAATTTAGGAAATTGGAAATTTGATATTTAAAGGCGTGATTCTGGTAATGTTCGAAATTTGGAGACATGGAGCTTTAGATTGAAAAGTTGGAATATTTAAAATTGGTTATTAAAAATCTATAAATGTAAAAAATTTAAACTTAATATATTCGGAAATTTTCAACATTGAGCGCTAGCAAACTGAGATTTGAGATATTTAGCAATTTGAGACTGTTAAACTTAGGAATTTGGTACCTTGTTAACCAGAAAATTAGTAAATATACTCCTTAAAAATTCGAAAAATTGAAAACCTAAAAATACAGACTCTTAGTATACATATCATCATGTTCCTCGAGTTCATGATTTTCAAATCGGACAGCTTGTCGAATGTTCGAAATCGAATCTGGTTCGCACGAAGTGCTTCTTTGCAGGGACATTACAACGCCCAGGTGGAGCATTCATTAAAAGCGGAGAAAGAATTTTAGGGGAGAAAGTTATTAAAGTTTCTCCGCGCGTACAGTTAGAAGTGACCCCACGGGGGAGAGTTAAAGAATGAGAATGTTCTGGTTACGGGCTTTACGAGCGAATGGAAGATCGAACTAGGGGGTACACTCTCAAACCTCGTTGAAAATTCCAATAATGCTAACGATTTTCTTCTGGACAAATGAGCCACCGGTATGCATGCTCGGTATCCTCGTCAGGATATCTCGATCCAGAATTCTCCCGTATCAGACTCCTATCTGATATGCGAAAGTATACAGAGTGTTTAATTTAACCCTTTGCATTATTTTGACGAGTGATGTACTCGTGCTTCAGCTGTGTTCAATTTTACTCGAATTTTCAATACGCAATTTGGAGTTCAAGTCCAATAATTTGCATAGTCAACGATTGCATAAAACCAAATTGACATAACATTTCAACTTTCTTTGTCTTCTGTCTGTTTTAATATTGTAGCTGTGTTAGTTCCGACTAACGCATCTAACAAGTAAATATTGTAAGAAGTAAATAGTATAAGAGGTTAAGTGCGAATGGTCGAATATCTAGTAACGGGTTAAAGTTATCAAAAGAATGTTTGTACAAAACTTGTTTTATTTAAGTGGACACGTTATGTGTAAATAATGTTTCGATAGATGAAGTGATGGGGGAGATTTTTAAATGAAAACAATTTTTTAAAATGGTATTTTACATTTTTCTATGTATAATATTGTAGTAGGTATTGCTTGAGTGTGCACAGGGAACGTTGGCTGCAGAGTGACGCCCCAAAGGGGGTTGCTGCACATCACACGTTCCGTGTGCACACATACGCAACTTCAACCGCAAAAATGTATAGTTCTAATGCAATGATGTGATGTTGCAGGTCATTGAATTCGTCTTAACACCCACTACAATATTATGCATAGAAAAATATAGGGTATCATTTAAAAAAAGTTGTTCCAATTCCAAATCTTCCCCTAGCGAAACATCATTTGCACGTAACGTGTCCATTTAAATACAACTAGTTTTGTGCAAACGTTTTGATTTAGATATTTTCGCACTTAAATCAAGCACACTGTATGCTATGTCCGCGATTGTCGATACACCAGGACCCCGTTTTTCTAATCCTGGCATTCAAGTGTCAAAGAATTTGTGTCTTTACGGTATCTGACTTTTGAAAGTTCTTGTAACTGCTCCAACTTGTAATCTTTGTTTAATGCTCGGGGATAAGATTTTTTGTAACGGGAGTTTCGTCGTTTGAGAGATTTATCCCGATGTACTTGATACTGAAGTATTTTATATGGATTTCCTGACTTTATGCAGGTGTAGCTTTTAATTTTGGGACTTCAGAATTTTCGAGTTTTGAGACTTGCACTTTCTGACGTCGAAATTTTTGTATTTTCAGATTTTTTGCACATTGGAAAGTAATTTTCAAATTTTGTATATATTGGAAGATTAAGGAATTTTCGAATTTTTGTATTTTTCGGATTTTTTGTACATCGGAATATTAAGGAATTTTTTAATTATTGTGTTACTCAGATTAGGTGCACATTGAAACATTAAGGAATGTTCAAATTTTTGAACATTGAGATTTCCGATATTTGATCTTTCGAATTTTAGAAATTGTATATTCGGCAATTCCAAATTTATAAGTCTAGACATCGCATGTTTATACATTCATGATCTTTCGAAGTCTGCAATGCGTACATAAATTATGCCAATCTGTAGACTTTGAATCTCATTAATTACATAATTTATTTATATGTTCGAAACATCGATATAACATAAATATATAAAGGTCTTTAGATCAGTTACAGCACCCATATACCAGAGTTAACTTTTTATCACATGATTCTTTCAGTGTCGATGAAAAATGAATATTTTCAACTTTCACATGTAATACAAGTTTGATAATAACAGTGCTTCGCATGTGCTTCCAACAAAAATTATTTCATAAATAGATTTCGTCATATGAACATAAATAACTTCCTCTTATTTCAAAACAAATTTCATAAGAAAATATAAAATTATTATTCAACTGATAATTTAGATTTTGTTAGGTTGACACATTCACCCCTTATTGCAAAACGAAAATCAGTTTTTATTATTCGCTATACACGGGTTATGCATGTGTTATATTATGTTAATATACATTTTTAAATTTAAGATATAATAAATGTCATGTAAATATATTATAATGTGCGCGGGGGTTGAAATGGTTGAAAGAACGTATTTAATAGATACATTAAATTCTACGTATTTAACGGATATATTAAATTAAATCCTCCCAACTTTTTTAATCCATGTCTGAATGATACGCATTAACATTTTCATACAAAAATAATGATTTCATTCCAAACGAAGGCAGTTTTTAGCTTTTTTCGTAATTTTTATCCGAGTGTTTGCATTTTTACTTCTTTCTGGCTGCAGCGCTTTTCAAACTGATTTATAATATTTTCATGTTATGTCACCGAAACGCATATCTATTAATTTAAATCTTTATTGCATCCTTGAACCATGTTTGAAGGATACGTATTAATTTTTTCATACAATAATAGTGATTTCGCTTAAAATTACAGCACATTTTAGCTGTTATTCGTTATTTTTATCCGAGTATTTGCATTTTTACTTCTATCTGGCTGCAGCGTTTTTCATACTGATTTATATTATTTTGTGGTTGTGTCGCTGAAGCGCGTACGAATTTATTTAAATTTTTATTGCATTCGTAGTGCATGTTTGAAGCACATGTATTTCATTTTGTACAAAAATAATGATCTAACGATTCTAATGATTGATAAATTATAACTATTTTAATGTTCGAAATTTCATAAAATTCAAATTTTATCGATTTTAGCACTTGAAATTGAAACTTTTACGATTTAATTGATGTCTAAATTTGAACGATTTTAATGCTTGAAATTAAAATATTAACGATAGTTAATAATTAACTTAGTGTTTTAAATTTAAGTTTTGACGGTTTCCCAACTTGAAATTCAAGTTGTAACGAGTTCACTGCTTAAAATTTAAATTGTATTAACTTCGGTGCTTAAAATCTAAATTTTCACAATTGCATCGCTCGAAATTTATGTTCTAACGATTTTAGTGCTTAAAATGTAAATTTTAACGATTTCAATAATCCGAAATTATAGCGGTTCGCAACTAAAACAGTCGATAATAAATAACAGTAATTCGAGTCGAAGCAATGGAGATTTCGGTGGTGATATTAGGTATTTATCTCGGAGTGAGTTAGTATCGCAGATTGTAGTGGCCGGTCAGTATTATCCGCGTGTAACGAAACGATTCGTTGAACGATTTACAGGAAAGCCATTTTGCTTGGAATAAGGGTGTTCTCGAATCTGCTGGCGAAGATAAGGGTAGATTACGTATAGGCATGCCGCGCTTAACTTGCTCCGTATAACGTTCCACAGCGGCGTGGAACGATCCTCGTTCGTTGAATTTTTATGGTTGTTCGCCGTACCAGCTGTAACGTCCTAGAAAGTACGATAGTATTATTACGGCCGGAGATCTTAAAATATTGCCGGCCCGTATATTTCATGTAAGTGGGTGATTTCGTTGCTACGGACAAACGGAGAGAAACTGAATGAGATAGAAAGACCGTCGCGCTCGAACTTTACATTTATTCCATCGTTTAATTTCTCTTTTACCCTTTCGGTTTTAACGCGTATGTACCCTCACATGCGTTTCCATATACCACTTTACTCTTCAATTCACAATGTTCACAATTTCATTAGTTCAATGTACTGTCATATTGATTATTCCGCTGCAATGTTGTTTCAATGAAAATTTAATCATTTTCGAGATTATTAATTTCGTTATATTTTATTTTCGTTTTTTTATTTTTATTATGTTATAGTATAGGCACTGTGGAACTGCAGCACCCCCTATTTACACTTGATATGATGACATTTAATATAATTAGAATATCAACATTTAATTATGACTTTAGACTTGCAGCACCCCCTATACACACTTGATATGATGACATTTAATATAATTAGAATATCAACATTTAATTATGAGTTTAGACCTGAAGCACCCTCTATTTCCACTTGATATGATGACATTTAATATAATTAGTATATTAACATTTAATTATAATGAGTTTTGACTTTTTTCAATGATATGAGCGAAAATGACCTATACAATATATGAGAAAGTTATCTCCACTACTGAGACCCCTCGAGACGCCAGTTTCCCCGTTAATTTCATTTACGAGCCGCCATTGATTGTATTATATTTTTCGTTATATTTTCTATGTAAAACTATACAAACTCTTGAGAATTATAATTTCTATAGCTAAATAGAGTATATTTTGAAAGCACCGTGAAAATGACAAGTTGATAAAAGTTTGGACTTTAGAAACTAACGTTGATATCGACTTTTGTATTCGCATGTTACGCGATACTACAAATCAAGACAGACGTAGCAAGTTCAAAATCCGAAACTTCTCTATCACTTCGCTAAACTTCACCTTTGCTTCGGATCAACGAAAGGAGAGCTGAACTTTACATCAATCTATTTCGTCGGGCTTCGTTTCAATTTCACCGTACTTTACGTTCCTGTTAGTACCGGCTCGTTTCCGTCTCGAGTTTACAATATCCAATTTTCAGTTTCCCCACTTTTATCTTACGATTTGCAATCAACCTCCGACGCGAACGAAAATCTGACGAGTACCCGAAGCGTAAAACTTTTCGGTTCAACAACTTCTATCAAAGTGATGCATACGAAACGCCGAATTTCTACCATGATCATTAAATCACTACGTATATTTTTTCTTTTAAAATGTTATTTCTGATACTCGACACGCGGTATCGACATCAACGGATATTTTAGGCAAGCCACATTTAGCATTCTGCGTCGTTTCTACATTTATTTTTTTACTTTCGTTCCCGCATTTCTTTACTTCATCCCCACATTTATCTTTTTACTTTGGTTCTACATTTATTTTTCTACTTCGTGTCCACATTTAGTTTTTACGTCGCTTTAGCGAAAATGCGTATCACGTATTTAATGTTGGTAAAAAATATCGAGAAATCTTTCGTTTCTTCCAGTCTTTCGACATCGAACAAAGTATGTTCTTGCGGCTGTTTGAAAAGACATTCACGAAACGAACACTGCACCGTGTCGTTTTTCCTCTCATCTTGCCTTTACGACTGTCTGTCGAGCTCGATAGAAAACGCGAAATCGTCGATTGGATCGCGATGTTCCTTCTTCTGTCGGAAATCAGCTTCGACAGCCGCAAAATGGCGCTTTTTCAGTTCGCTATGTGCGTGTTTGAGTCAATCAATAGCCGCGCGTGCCACTTTATCTTTCTCGTTTTTTCTCCACCCTGGTAATCACTGCATCCACTGAGCAACAGTTATTTTTGTCACTTCGATCCACGCCGCGAATTTATTACCCGACCTGATTACTACCATTAAATTATTACTCGATTATTAAGATGAAATTAAATTTACTACGTATTCGTTAATTGCGTGTTTACGTACGGTGATATGGTGTTCGTGTAAATGTTTGTTAGTTTCATTCCTTTCGGATTAATTCGATCCGTGTGCGAGATTACATTTTGTCTGATTACCTCCTTAATTGGCTCCGATTTGAAACGCGGCAGTTCGTATCTTTCCTAGTTATATTTAAATTCCTTGTTTCTTTAAATTTCATTTGTACTTAATTTGTTCAACTGTGTTTATTGGGTGAGAGGAATTTCTTTTCACGGCGAGGAAGTTTTAATATCTTAATTGCCATCTTATTATGAATTTATTTAGAACCTTGGCGCTCGAGATTGAAGATTAAAGTCACCTATTTTAAAGCTTTGCACTCAAATGGTGACTCACTCACCGCTCATTTTAACAAACCAATTCGGAATAAATTTTTATTACATTCGAATCATATATTTTTTGTGTGAATCACTTCTCCAAAACAGTTCAAATTAAAAGGTATCGAATTAAAATGAATAGCGCATGAGATGATATTTAGAATTCGAAAATGAAATCAATTCAGATATTTACAAAATTTTACAAACTTCTTGATCTTTGCAATCATATTATAATACTAATAATTGTACAATATATTTTAATATATATCGTACTTGTTTAGTATATATGTATAATATTTTAATACTTTTTCAGAGTGATTTCATTTAAGATATAACAATTGAAATGTAGCTTGAAATAATGTAAATTTACCCTAGAAACGTTTTTCATATTTTTCATCAACGACAATGCAAAATGTTCATACAACATGCAACATTTGAGTGTTGTCTGATCACACGTTACGTCATATATTATGTATCATATATTCTACATATTTAATTATATAACGTATGTAACATATCCTATATCATATGTCGTATAGTATCAAAAATCACGTATAACATGCATCATATATCATATATTGTATTGTTGTATTATCATACTTTCATGCAATCATATCATCATATTATCACGTTATCATACTATCACACTATAACATTATCGGACTATCATAGTATCATAGCATCTTATCATCTTATCATCTTATCATCTTATCGTCTTATCGTCTTATCGTCTTATCGTCTTATCGTCTTATCGTCTTATCGTCATATCGTCATATCGTCAAATCACCCAATCATCGTATCATCATGTCATTATGTCATCATATCATCATATCATCACACTATAATATTATCATAGTGCCGTACCATCATTATCACCTTATCATTATATCATCGTATCATTATCTTATCAGCATATCATCACATTATCATACCATCATACTGTCATACTATCGTCCTATCATACATCATATATCATATCCACAGCACAGCGTACATCGTTCGGCATGTATCGAATATCGCATACTATACGTAATATAAGTAGGAAGATTTGAGCAACCATCAAAAAGGATAAGCGTTCACGCGTCAGTTTCGATTTCCCCAGGAATAATCGCGGAAGCATTCGGAATCAGGTCGGCGGGACGTGCCGATAATTAACGTTCGTCGGGAATTGAAATAAAACGGGTAGTTCGCAAATATCTCTTCCTCTCCGGCGATCCGGAGAACCGTGTAATCCTATCGCGGCGTTTCGTCAATCAACGGCGGGGTCGTTTTCGCTCTCGATGCTCGCAACGGTGCTCGCAACGGTTCGTCGCGAGCGGAGACATCGTAACTCGCTACGTCGGGGACTACTTTATAAAGTCCATCGACCCGTGGCAGAGCGAGAAACTAGCGTAGCCAGCCGTTCATTAACATACAACCGTCGCGGTGCGGCGTGCACCGAAGCCGACGAGTAATTACGCACGCCTAACGCGCTTGTGTATCGCGCGGCGCGACGCGAGTACGCTGGCCCAGAAACTCCTGCACGTATAGCCAGGTAGCTAAGCGAGCGGGTACACGCAAGTTTCGACGTACCACCAACAAATGCCGAAGGGAGCAGAATGAAATGAGACTGTGCCCGTATGCGTGAACGTGTGTGGAACGAGAGGTGGAAAGGTGAAAGAGGGCAGGGTCGGCGGAGCGAATTTTTCTTCGACATCGAGTTCCGACGTTTCGGAATTTCCCGATATGGTTGTTTGCAAATTTCGGAGTTTTGCAGAAAAACTCCGAATTTTGGAGCTTGGGGATTTTAATGGATGAGGATTTTGCAGCATGAGAGGATTTTGGGATATTATATTTGAGGAGCTGGAAATTGGGTGCTTGGGAATTAGGGATTTGGATACTTCATAATTTAAGAATTTTGGAATTTAAGAATTTTTTAGTTTTTTGAGTTATGGAATTTAGGGATTTGGATATTTGGAAATTTTCGGATTTTGGCATTTGGAATTTGGGAATTCCGATATTTGGATATTTAAGGATTTTGGGATGTAGAATTTAGGAATGTAGGAATTCAGGAAATTTAGAATTTGGAAATTTTTAACTTCTGAAATTTTTTAATTTAGGCAATGAATTTGGAAATTTTGCAGTTTTAGAATCTTCAAATTTTTGAATTCAGGAATCTTCGAATTTAGGAATTTCGAAATTTTTGAATTTACGAATTTAAAAATTTCGTAGTTTGGAAATTTAGAAATTGGAATATTCAGTAACTCGCAGTAACACAAATAAAAAGTTTACCATTACAAATCCCAAATTTGAAAATACAACACAATATTTCAAACTCCGGAATTCATATTCTGTAAACTCAAGTACTAAAATGTCCTCCAACTGTGTAATCCCACGCGTGTAACACTCCACACATTCCCCAGAATTTGCGCCGTCCCTGTTATACGGCAGACGCGATATCGTAGTAGAATGACAGAGTTCGAAGGTGGCAGGCGTACTAGAAGAAGAAGAGGCAGAAGAAGAAGAAGAAGAAGAAGGAGATGATGAGGAAGAGGGGTGGATAGTAGTAGCGTCGTCAGTATCTACCTGCTGCACCGGTAGTCGAGGGGATGGACGAGGGGTTATTCCACCTACAGAAGAGAAACGGGGTGCCACTGGCTGGCGTTGGCAATGGATAGTGGTTGAAGGGTAGAGAGAGAATCCGCTCTGGGTTGCCGATGGAGGCTGCTGATGGTGGTTGTAAGGATGGTGGTCGACGATAGTGGTAGTAACTAGAGGTCGATGGTGGTGGTAGGTAGTTGTAGGGTGGTGGTACGACGGCAACGGTGTTGGTGGCGGTGGTGGTGGTGGAGGCGGTGGAGGAGAGGGTGCGGCATCGTCGATGGTGGTTGTGTTGCCGGTGGTGGAGGAGGCATGGGTTGGTTCCAGTGTTCGCGCGGCCGCTCCCTGTCGCACACGGACGACTCACCCCGACGCTACCGGCGTCGCGACGCTCTCGCAACCGCCGCCAAAAACGTGCTCGCGGAAAATACGTATCGGTTGACCGTGGACGCGAATCTACCCTTACTCTCGCGATTTTTACAAATCAACCTTCTCCCGATCCGAGCCTCCCTCTTCGTCTCGTGAACGTGACGCTGTACGACGCACTCGGTCGTACGTGCAAAAACGCAGCGAGTGTCGCCGGCAGTGCCGCTTTTTGCCGAACACACGTGGACTTCGCTGACAAAGTGCGCTGCGTTGAAAGCGAGCCTTCAGTGTTTCCACCTGTGGATAAGCTTCTGGATCGTCTGTTCTTTTCACGGCGATATATCAAGTTCCCCTGTTTAGGTGCACCTTTAATCTTCATCGAGTGTTACTCGCCGCGCGTGGTGTCTACGTTTTTCCATCTCGGTGAATGTTATCGTTATCGTGTTAGGTGAGCCATCGATCCGAAGAGTACACGTCTCTGCAAGTACCTCGTTAAAACACATATCAATGGTGCAAACCAACAAGTGTCTTAAATCAACAAGTCGAAAGTAGCGTCTTGGTGGACAAAGCTCGTTCTCGCGTAGAATCGCCGTTCTCTAATTAATTGATCGTTTGATATCGAATCGCGCAAGGAACAATCTACCTCTGATCGGATCCAGCATTGTTCACCCGGATAATAAGGAATCATCTGCGGCTTCATTTCGAGCTGGAACAATCACGCTTTGTGGACCACTCAGACAGACACCGACACGTGCCGAGCCGTTTCTAAAACGCGTGCGCTGTTTTCGTTAATAATTGATGCCCCGAGCTACCTACGATCCCCCTGAAAAACGGCAGCAATTTATTTCTTCGTCGCCGCGGGATTAAAGGACAATTTCGCCTAACCGATACAGGGTGCGAGGCCTTTCTTTACCTTCGCGTCACGTGTTGCCCAGAGAAGTTCGGCAACTCGAAGACTCAGCGTTAAACGCTCGTTCTCGAGGAACACTGGCTTCGAGGAACTGCGTTGAAAGAAAGCTTAGCGCAGTTTCATGAGGTGATAGCGTCGAAACTTTTTTCTTGGGGTCGCCGCATGGAATATTGATAAGCTTGTGGCTAGCGAATCATGCCGTTCCCCGTTCGCTGAAAGTCTGCAAGAAAAAAAGAGCTACAATCGTGATTTATCGCGAACTTGTTCGTACAACGAACGCGATTACGTACGCGAGATGCAACGATAGAATACATATCAGAAATATCGATTTTTACCCGGCTTTTCTGTCACGGCCAATGCGAAACTTGACTCTTCCACAAGATAAACGCTTCCCGATAAATTTACGGAGCTCCCAAAGATTTGTACCGAGCTTGCCGATAAATTCCGACCGAGTGTCACAGGGACCATTCGAAGAATAATCATGATTCGCATTTTTGAATAAATTATCGAACCAAGAGAGAGCCTTGACCAAATCTCTCGAGCGAAGGACCATTTTCTACTATCTCTTCGGCGTAAAATACAGGCGTATCGAGGGTGGACGTTTCGAAGGACCAATTTATCGCTCGGATGCTGAAATATCTCGTCGTGCCTATTTCGGGTCGCGTTGTTGATATTGGCCAACGGGACGAGGAAGAAGCAGAGACGCGATCGGGCAATTGGATCGTACAGATGTTGTCCAGGGAACATTAAGGTCCCCTGAACCGTGCAGAGGCTGGTCGTTCTCGAAGCTCGTCCTCGTCGTCGTCGTCGTCACCGAATTCCAATTATGTCGCAGCACAGGAGAGGCTCCATACACACTGGCAGTCCCGTTCCCGGTCATCCAGCCACGAACGTGGCCATCTCCTCCTCTCACGAGGTACAAACAAGGGGGATACCTTTGCCCGGAATGGTACCATCGCGCTCTATTCACGGAAATCCTATGCACGGGAATCCGATCCATGGGTTCGTCAACCCCCTTGGCCCTGCTGGTATCGTTCATTCCCCGCCTACACATCAGTCGGTTCTCTCTGGAATTTCTCATCATTCGTCGGTCGTTCACCAAGGTACTAGGCAGTCTCTTCTGGTTCTGATCGAAAGAGGAACAGGAAGACCGTTGGCGAACTCGCGGGCTTAATTTCACCGGTGCGGAACTGGCTTTTAGAAAGTGATCTTCAAGGTTCACTTGGTTGTTTTTGAGTGATCCCTTTCGAGGAGATATATACTGTGTTGATTTTTGTGATTTCGATCAGTTCGAGTTAACGGGAGAGTGTTTGTACGAGGGATGTGGGAGAAACGCGAAGAGGGTAATTGTGTTTGACCATCCGGGTAAATGGAGATTTAAGGATTTGATTTACGTATGAAGTTTCCTGAGATTCTTGATGCGAAAATGAAGATGCAAGTTTTTCTAAAATTTTGTACGTGTCTTATTTTGTCCTCGTACTTTGTGCTAAGTGTACGGAGGAACTGAGGAGAGGAATAATTAATACGAAGGAATAAGTATTTTAGGGAATAACAAAGTCACAATTGCACAGAAACTTTTTATATGAAATTTGCTATTTGAAGTCATTGTTCTCAGAATTCAATTCTATTTTAATATTTTATACGAAGGATGTAACGAAGAAGCGAAATGATTGTGGAGAAATGGATACCTATTTCTGAAAATTAAATTAGAAGTTCAATGTAAATTAAGATCCATTCAGAGTTACTTATGTGAAATTTGAGATGGAACTATCTCTTAATTTTTATTTCTGAAATATTTGGTTTTATTTTAATACTTCGAAGGATATGACGAAAGCGAACAGAGACTAAACTTGAATGAGGATGGCTATTAAAGTTAGTTATTTAATATTTGTACTGTTCTGTGAATGTGAAATTGTTATGAAATTTTACTTCAAGAACATTCAATTTTTTATATAAAGACGGTCGACAGTTTTGTCTAGGAAGCAGAATAAATCCAATTTACGTAAAATTTGTTATTTCAAATCTTTGCTTTCCACATGGATGCATATTACAAGTAGTTTCCTAGTTCAGTTTTGTTCTAGGATTTTATTTATCACATAATTAATAGCATCGAACTTCATTTATGGGTACAAAGAGTACTTAATTCGATCGAACATGTTGATTTGATTTTAATTAAAACCAGAATATCCATGCACTAGGAATTTTGATACGTCACAAATTATTGGAAATTCTTTAAACTCTGCCCAATCAAATTTTGCTCTTTGTATTAAATTTCTGTGACCACTCTCCAGTGTATTCTGTTATTCTACTTTGTCAAGTACTAAAGCACTTCTTCGTTTAATACTTTTATTATCATAATTTCACCAGAATGTGCAATTAATTTGATATGATCGAAGTGCACATTTAATTAAGTTAAATGCACACGTTCGAGGCAGTCACGGGTTTAATCTCTTCAGGAATCTTTTAAAATTACAAAGAATAATTACATTTTTCATCTTTTTAATGAAATTAGTGAAGTTCAAAAAATTGAGAATATTAATATTGAAATTATAATGTCTACATGTGTGGTCACTGAGTATTAAATTTAAAAAGAAATTAAATGACTATATTCGTGTTAATGTCCTTGATTTTCCCAAAAATGAAGGTTATTTTTTATTTTTTATTTATTTTTTTTGCGTACAATTATTTTTTTAAGCTTATACCATCAGTTGTTAAACACTCGTATATTTGAAGAAACGCTCCTTAATAATTTGCATTACAATTTCTGAAAATAAGAAATTTGAAATATGTCATTTTGATAGATTTGATTGTCATGTTAACACGTTGGTTTCACAGGTATAATATAATAATTGGGGAATAAAAATTTGTAGATGTTAATTTAAAGCACTTTAATTCATACAGCAGTAACATCAGGTATCAAGAGTAAAGTGCTGAAATATTAAAAAAAGAGGCAGTGAAAACATCAAATGAAATTCAAATAACCATATTCTGAATAATTTCAATCATACGGTACATGAAACACTGCAATATTCAGCCGTGTTAATAAATTCTTTATTCGGAAAAAATTGTTCATCAAAAACATCAAAGATCTCTGAATTGCCAATCTGTGACCTACGGGCGAGAGTAACAATTTTCGTTATATAATTAATACAACAAATTATCAAAATTGATGGAAACAATTTTATCACGCAATCTGTTCAGTTTCACGATTGCGTTTTTCCTATTGGTTTCATGATTTTTGCCGTATGTCCGCGTGGAACGCTGTAGAAAAGCAATTCGATTTATTCCATTTTCCCGTCCGTCGTCCAACGTTCGCTCGTGCGAGAGTAATTTTCGAAACTAGGCGAAAAAAAAGTGTTCGGTCATTTTTACCATCATCGGATAGGTCAAATTTCTCATCGTACGAGATATCGATAAAATTCGTCATCGGACGTTCGTTGATCCCATGGTTTGATCAACGGGCTTGAATAATTGAACCATGTAGACAGATGAAACAAGACACGTTCATCGGGTTTCTGGTTAAAATATAATCAAGCAGATCATACGAGCCCAGTACTTTGTTCTTGCAATTACAATTCAGCGTGTTTCATCGTTCGTCTTATTCAGTGCTTTATCATGCATCTTTTAATCCAGCCTTCGAGAGAAAAGAAATAAAAATTTCAACGCAGTGATGAAATTCTAAGAAATATTACACGCCATTGTTTTCGCGACAAGTTATATTTCTAGTGGAAATACATTTGCGACGAAAAAAAAAGGGAGGAAAAGAGAGACACGGTCAGCCAATCTCGACCGAAAGAGATCACTTCAAAAGCTTACTCAGCGTTACACACGTTTCGGTTGTTTTCAATTATTCTAAAAGTCAATGTGCAATATGGCCGACGAGAAAATGAAATTGCAGTTGCTTTTGTTGGCACGAAAGACAGTTTTGCGGACTCATAGAGGTACAATAGTATTTGTAATCACGGGTCGATGTCTGCAGGGTTTCTATTTTATATCAGTTTCGATAAGTAACATTTTCCAGATTTCGATTTTAAATAATACCTTTTTTTGTGGAATCACTGTGGAAATGATAAATAATTTATCCGTTTAAATATTCATTGCGATTTGTCCATCTTCATTATACTTTATCACTTTAAATTTACGTTTGCACAGTATTATTTAACACTTTCTTTTTCCATTTTTTTCGCTTTTAATATTACAATAACCAGAAATGTGATGAGGTAATTAAAAATAGATATTCATTTATTAGGTTATTCCATAAGTAATGATCATTATCTCAGATAAAGTACATGAATGAAATATTAATTATTTTGAATTCTTTAGGTCATGTCACAAATGTTACTTCTCTCGGATAAATTAAATGATTTAATAAAATATAATCTATTTTGAATTCCTTGAACTAAAATCAGATTCGTGAATAGGTAATCGAAAATAAATTAATAAATTTTAGTATTGCATCTCGCAAGTAACGTCGACACTTGTCTCGAATAAAATGAATAAATGATTAAAACCTCAGCTATGTCGAATTCCTTCAATTAAAGTTACAATCGTGAACAGATAATTGAAAATAAATTTACGTATCCTTATTATATTGTCTCACCAGTAACTCCATCATTTACAAGGTGAATAAATGACTAAAATCTCAGCTATGTCGAGTTCCTTCAACTAAACTCAGAATCGTGGATAGATAATTGAAAATAAATTTACATATCCTTATTATATTGCCTCACAAGTAACTTCATCACTTATCTAGGATAAAATGAATAAATGACTAAAATCCTAGCTATGTCGAATTCCTTCAACTAAAATCAGAAACATAAATCGGAAATAAATTGATATTGCTAGGTCATCTCATAAGCAACGTTACATATCTCGAATAAAATAAACGATTGAATAAATAATTCTGACTTCCAACTAAAATCGGATGGTTCGCAAAGCGTTTGATCGCAAGAGGAAATATGGTGCGTATTTATTGCACAGGATATTTAGCAAAAATAAAAGAAAAACACACTTGCGGGAAAGATATCGCCGAAACCGTACGTAACGTAGCGTATCCCCGATACGTGTTTTTCATTAATATAAAAGCCAGCTCCGCACGCAAACTCGAGCAAAAGGTTTTCATATGGTTGGTTTCCTCTGTGGAAATCGATCGATATCGTAGAACACGAACGTTATCGATTCACCAACGGTCTTTCCCACCGTTGGCGAGCTAAGTCGTCAGCCGTACGGCCAATCCGTCACGCGGATGTTCGCTTGAAGGCACCGAGAAGATACAGCCGCCGGGCTCGCCGTATTCCTCTCACGGTTCTCCGCTGAGAACACCAATGAGTTCCGGTCACGGAACCCCCCAGGATTCGCCCCACGTGGCCAGACATCGCAGAGACTCCGAACACTCGTCTGCTGTTGGATCCAGGCGAGGCTCGTCGGACGTGGCCTCTCCGCTGCCGGAAGGTCCCTCAGGATCACCGGATGCTCGAGGTCGTCGACGCTCGGACTACAGCCCTCATCAGGGTAGGTGCCGGCACTTCCTTCACCATGGATAACAATTCCACGATGTTATGTATGCTTCTTCTTGATAAGGATGTGGAAACCATAAAAGTTTTTTTTTTCATTCAGAAATGTTCATATACACAAATTATGAAATTTTCAACTTTTCTCAATCTTAAAATTTCCAAATTCCTACATTCTCATAGTTTCAAATATTTCGAGTTTATACTTTCGAATTCTAAGATTGTAACTTTCGGTATTATCTGAGTATTTCCAAATTACCATAAGCTCAAGTTTTTAGATTCTAAATACTGATAAGTGAAAATTTCCAAATTCCCGAATCGTTACAAGATCAGACTTCTAGTATGTCAGAAGTTTAACCCTTTGTACTTCTTAGTTTCTTTTACCTACCAACTCGTTAATTTACGAAATAGATCAAGAAAGGGTTTCTCAATAAAATTGTATTGTGTGATGTGACAAATATATTTTGCATTTATTATAAGACGTAAATAAGTGAAAATATATACAACCAATCGATTTATTTGAATTATTTATAAGATCTAAGATAAATATGATATCGAGCCACACTTGACATAGGAGTGCAAAGGGTTAAAGTTTCAAATTTAGAAATATTTAAAATCGTAGAAGCCTTAGTTTCCAAATTTCCAAATCACTAAAAGAAT
This sequence comes from Megachile ligniseca, assembly GCA_945859555.1. Lineage (NCBI taxonomy): Eukaryota > Metazoa > Arthropoda > Insecta > Hymenoptera > Megachilidae > Megachile > Megachile ligniseca. The sequence goes on from OX243785.1 coordinate 2,851,102, forward strand.
TTCTAAGTGTTCAAATTCCCAAAGCTGTAATTTTCAAATATTCAAATATTCAAATTTTCAAACGTTTAAGTTCCTAAATTCTCAACAGCACAAATTTTCAAATTCTGATATTCCTAAAATCTTGAATTTTCAGAAGTTATAATTTCCCAATTACAAAATTTCTGAAAGCTTATATTTCCAAATCCTCAAAAGCACAAATTTTGTTATTCTCAAATCCCCAAAAACTCGAAAGCTCTAAAAAAACTCAGGTTTCCAAATAACCGAACTCCCAAAAGCTCAAATTTTCAAATATTAAAATTTCCAACATTCAAATATCCTGAAGTTAAATTTTCCAACAACACAAATTTTCAAATTCCCAAATCAGCAAAGCTCCAAACGCTCAAATTTCCATATATTCAAATCCCGAAAGTCTCAAATTTCCATATATTGATATTCCGAAAGATTCAAATTTCCATATATTCATGTATATCCATATTCAAATCCCGAAATTTTCAAATCTTCAAATTTCCAAGTTCTCAAATCTCCTAATTCTAAAATTTCCATCTTGCATATACCCACACTCCCAAGTCCTCATATGTCTACATACGAGAATAAAAGGCTCCATTTATCTAGAGCACCTCATCTCCGCACGCAGGAGACACACGTATGCCCTTGACATCTTTAACGGGCACTTGACCCGACCATCGCTATAACGTACGATAGAATTACACGCGTCGCACCCTTCATTATTTATTTGTCAATTTAACGAGCCCGATAATCCACGTTGGCCTGGATAATTGCAATACGGTTAATTGCGTCCGATTGAGTCGTTTTATTCGTTCGGATGATATGCGCGACTGAACTGACCGCAAACAACCGGTTGTCACGTATGAATTGTCTGCGTCGATTTGCTGCTCGTTTTGGCCACGCTTTGATCCCATGATATGTGAACATGGAACTAGTGGATACGAGACGAGGCTGTTGGAGTTTCCTCTTTTTTATTTTTATGGTGAGGTTTAATAGTTGCATTGTAATCCTTCAAGTTGCATATGGTCAAATAAGAATTTTGTATTATTAACAGAAACTTTAACATTATGATTCATTTACCAGGTCAGACAGAAGTAATTGATCACAGCTATAATATTAAAATTGATAAAGAATAAAGGAAATTCAAATTCTATATCAATTTCGTATTTAATCGACTATGCAAATATATCCGAATAAAGAGCGTTTATGTACTATATCGATTCTTTTATTAAAACTAAATATTAATTACTTACTAAAATTACCTCTCAGGTTGTTTTACTTCCTGTATCACTGTTCCGTTAACAGTTACATATTTTTAATGAAAAATTCGATTACCCCATTTGTTAAATTAATATGTGGAACCTTTGAACATGTCTATCGTGATACAAACATTTTAATGCAGTCAGTTCTTCGATCATTTCTTTGTGCAAGTTAACAGAGGTCGAATAATCTCGGTGTCAAAAATGAAAAAGTGATTTAACGGCACGATATTGTAACGTGGACCGGAAACATGTCAGTAAAGGCTGAACCCAAGAGGCGGCTGTCAAAGGAAATATTCGCGAGACTTTGAGCGAATCGCGTGTACAATTTAATAGCCCGGCATCTCGCTCGGAATATTCATCGCGTTTCGTGTTTCGGGACTGCCTTTGAATCTTTAAATAAGACCGCGGAAACGATTTTCTATCCTGTTTGAAATCTTTTTTTCGAGTAGACATCTTTTCATTATCGACCGCTCGGAAAATACTGGGTCAGACAGGTTTCAAATTTTTTGGACAACCGATCAAATGTTTCAAATTTAACTTATTACGATACTGGTTGTGATCAGTCAACTTTGACATATGTAATTATCGTGATTTTCTTTTAATTTCTACTGGTATGCAATTTGTGTTCGTTGAAAGAACATTCTGTTAATTTTTTAGAGGATTAACTTTTGCACTCCTTAACTTCTTTTACCAACTCCTTAATTTTGAATAATCTGAAGAGTTTTTGCAACAGTGCGGAGACAAATATAATCTATTTATCTGAATTATTTATAAGATCCAAGAGAAATGTGGAGGTATACTCCACATAATGTAAAGGATTAAACCGATCTTTCCATGTTAAACTATTTTTATGTAAAATTTCAAGAAAATTTTCTTTTAACGAAATCTGCATTTGCAAATCTTGCAAATCGTATCAACTTGCTGCGATTTCTCATATTATTATAACATTATTTATTTAATTCTCATTATTATCTGCTTAATTCATACTTAATAAAAAAATGACAAATATCCACCGAAGTTTTGAAACTGACGAATGTTAATTTGTCACGTAAGTTGCAGGACGAGTGAAATATAAAAATGAGATTAAATGAAACGTTAATGAATTCCCTGGACTCTGCGAGTTCGTCAAACATAAGGACCGAAAGTTTCGATTGGTTAGTGAATAATTAATCGCACTCTCCGCGTGGAAACTGTTCCAGAGCTTTTTCAGTATTTACATCGTCAGTCGACGATAAGTTGAAGAACTTTATCCGAAGATGCATTGAAAAAGAGAAGAACTTAACTGAAGTTAAGCGATCGGGATAAGTTTTCTTGAACGTGAAGCCAAAGATTTTCATCGATTCAGCTGTGAATAATTAATCGTGTTTATAGTTGTTCGGGAGTTCTGTAACTTGTCTTGTAAAGTTTGTAATTGAAATGCGTGTGCAGGATAAAAGTGTAGGAAAAGTTAGGACAATTACTTGTCCTAACAAATAAAATGCGAAAGAATCTTTTTTACAATTTAAAGAATATATTGCAACTTCCGGACGTTTTGCAATGTTGTATACAATTTTTTTGAAATATTGCATACAATTTTTTTGATATATTATCAGTTATAAAATTTACAATAAAATGTGTGATTATTGTGCAAAATCGGATATTAATGATATCAAAATATAGAGATTCTCTTACCAGTCATCAGAGTTTAACACACAAAATGAAAATGACTATATACTGATTATATTAACATTTTTAATTCTAAATGATGGTATTTAAAGATTATGGTATAACAAATAGTGTTTGAAAGTGAAATTCGTATACTGCTTTTTACAGATTGTGTTGTACTCAACGATTACATAAATATTAATATTAATTTGACGAACTAAATTAGTTACGTGGGTTACATTAAATCAATACTAATTTAATAAAACACGTAAGTAAAGTACAAATATTCAAATCTCCATATTTTCATATTCTCAATTTTCCACATTACCAAATTTTTAGATAAGAAATTTCTAAATCTTCAGATTTCCAAATTTAAAAATTCCCAAGTTTTCCAAATTTCCAGGTTCTCAGTTTTCTCAATTTTTTACTGTTCCATATTTCAAGATTTCCAAACTTGTAAATTTCTATATTTCAAGATTTCCAAACTTGTAAATTTCTATATTTCAAGATTTCCAAACTTGTAAATTTCTATATTTTCAAGATCCCTTTACGTCCGCAAATTCCCAGATTTCCAAATTTCAGATTTCAAACGCGGAAACCTTAAAAATTCCTGAAATTTATAATTCGAAAATTCCCCGGCCTCTTTTCCCAACAATTCAGAAAGAAAACTCCACGAAACGGAGTTTAACGTTTGTAAACCCATAAAAGCGTAAGACCGCGTTGTCTTCGGAGAAAGACAGAAAAGGCTAGCGATTCAAAGGCTTTCGCGGGGCAGCAGTCACGTTTGAGAACACCGTTTATTCCCGTGTCATTCATGGCATTGTTCGTTCCGCAAAAAAGTATCTGCGCGAACGCTTCAGAGGGTTGAATGAGGGCCAGAATGGTAGAGGGTAGTGGGTGTCCGTGCGTAGAATCGCGCACAACGGGGTGGCAACCCCCTGGTTACGATTGCGTGCAAAACCATCCCCCCCTCGGTTGCGTGGCCTTGCTTTCATGCTGGAGTGAGTTTATCACTGTCAGGCTTGGTAACGAGATAGTAAACAGTGTTGCGGAGAGTATATCGAACCGTCTACATGTTTTTCTTCCCTTATCGTGCTAATCCGATCGCGAGCAATTATTGCAATTTGCACCAAGACAAAATCGTCGTTGTTTGGACAACATTTCAACGACGAACTTGTTGATAATTCGCGACGGCTGATCAATCATTGACTCGTACTACTGATTTCTTTAGGATGCGAGGCTAATTAGTTATTGACTTATACTACTTCCTAGAAGTGTTTGGGTTTGCTGAGTATTTTTTGTAGACAACCGTCATGTGGATTGTTCGATGTTTTGATAGAAATTAATATATATTTAGTTTAGTGAATTAACAAATTTTTATTAATTAATTTTCACATTCAGAGATTTGGGAATTAGATTTCGGGGTGGAGAAGTTTGGGAAATTCAGCGATTGGTAATTTAAAAATTTGGAGATTTAGGGGTTTACGAACATAAAAATAGGAAAGTTAGAGAATTTGTGGATTTCGAATTTTTTGAGTACTTCGTTATTTTACTCTGCTATTTTATTATGCTACAATACCACGTACTACAATTTTAGTATTTTGTTATTTTACTATTCTGTTATTTCGTCATTTTATCACTTCTGAAGTTTTCTTATTTTACCATTTTATTCTGTTATTATTCCACTATTATATTGTACTACTATTTTATTATTATATTATTCTATCATTTAATTAACCCCTTGGTTGATAACATCAAGTGACACTCGTGACGCACACCACAGTTCAAATATAACAAACTAAATCGTACTTACTCTATGATCAAGTTTTGAATTCAATTCCGGTTACAGTTTGTACAGTTAAAGATCGTTAAATTCAAAATGCATCTAACATTTCAAGTTTTTTATTGTTGGCAAATAGCAACTTTCTAGTTGAAAAGGTTGCTGAATTTTTTAAAATCATATTTTTTTTATTACTAACCTCTTGTCATACTTTGACGAGTCTGACTCGTGACTTACTCGCAATGCAAACGTAATAAATCTTAGTCGTATTATTAATACGCTTCTGAAGTTTAAGTCCAATTATAATTTGTGTAGTCAAGGCTCGCTAAATACAGAATCGACGTAATATTTGAACTTTTCTTAATTGTTTTAATATTATAGCGGTAGACAGTCAGTGCTGACGCACCTGACAAATAAATCATGTATCAAAGAGTTAATTGCCAATTCTGTTTCACTATGTTTAAACATCACGTATATAATACTATAAATTTGTCAAAAATTATTTATTTAAAATTGTTGCATTAAATGCCGAATGTGAGTCACGTGGGCGAAGAGTTTTAAAATTCTACCGTTTTATTCTTCTACTCTTTTACTGTTTTACCGCTTTACTGTTTTACAGTTCTATCATTTTACGATACCTCTAATTTATCATTTTGCTTAAGAAAACGAACAGATTAAATCTTCTTGAACATAATTTCCTTTTCGCGTTTCCCGACGGAAAATGAAATTCCCTTCCACCGCAATTGCGAAGACTTGCAGCCTGCGCAAATTGGTCAGCAAAACGCGAATCGTCTTATCTCCTTAATTTTGGGGATTTCATCACAAAAGCTCGGATGGAGAAAGAAAGAATGGCACGACCTTCGTCGACGAGGGACGAGAGGTTGTTCACCGAGCGGAGGTTTTCTTTCGACGGACACACGTCGACACATGCCGTTTTCCTATCACGTTCGGGACGTCTGTCTAAGGGAACGAAAAAGGGGGTGAAAAGTTCGGATAAATTACAATGAAACGAATGAGAGAGTCCCCGTGTAGACAGAAGTCATCTGCAATGTTGGGATCAGTTACCTTGTTGGAAGAAAAGTTATTTTCTTGCTCTGCCTCCGCGATATTACAGGAAATGAAGGACTTGCGAAATCTTAATAAGACGGGGATAATAAATAATAGCATTAAATTGAATTAAGTCCGTGAGTGACACGTTCTTATTAAATCCCAACGTCAGCTGGAGGACCCGGTTCGCGGTGTTCAATTCGAGAAATCGAGAGGAATTTCGATTTTACGATCGGGTTCATCTGTGAATTCTACTTGTTCCAGCCTTAACAGTATTTCACTATAACGTGAGATTGCTTCCAAAAATGTAGCTTCGTTCGATGTAACTTTCTGTCGATGTTAGTTTTCGTAGCTCATGTTGTTAACTTTTCATTACTGCTTTTATAGATAATTATCGGTTTATTAAGAAAGACATTTGTAGACATCGGTATATTATTTGCTCATTTCTGGAATTATGAAATTGTCAAATTTAGAATGTCATCAATTTATAGACTTGGATATTTGGTACTCTGAAGATTTGGTGATTTTAATACATAGGGATTTTTGAACCAGAGATTTTAAAATGAGGGGATTTTGTTATCTAGGAATTTTTCGTTTGGGGGTTTGGGCTTAGAAATTTGTAAAATCAGCAATTTGAAATTTTAGGGATATGAGGATTTTTAAATTTAAGAAACTGTGTGTTTAGGAATTTGGAAGTTTACATATTCAGAACGTTGGAAATTTAAAAGTTTAGAAATTTCGTAATTTAGAACTTTCGAAATCTAATAGTTTAGGAATTCAGAAATACGGAAATTTAGAAATTCAGAAATTCGAAAATCCAGAAATTGGAAAATTACACAATTCTCAAATTTGAAAATTCCAAACAACATTCTTATATTTCAAGTAACATTCTAATATTCCAAAAACATTCCAATATTCCAACATTCCAACATTCCAACATTCCAACATTCCAACATTCCAACATTCCAACATTCCAACATTCCAACATTCCAACATTCTAACATTCTAGCCTTCTAAAATTCTAATATTCTAGCCTTTTAAAATTCTAAAATTTCAACATTCTAACATTCTAAAATTCTATAATTTAGAAAACTATAAATTTGAAGATTTGAGTAATTACGAAACAGAATAGCACAATTAGAAGGAACATTATTTAATCGGTCAGATAGTGAGATTTTCGAGCGAATCACAAGGTTGATCATGTAATATGTAGACTAGTGTCTTAGAAAATCTGTTTCTCGTGACAGCATCGCTTCGAGGGCTCGAGTTAAAGCCTCAGTTTATTGTATAACCTAGCGATAGATCTCGAGAAGTAGGGGACAGAGTGCAGGCTGAAGACTAAATAGATTTAAGGTTCTTAGTTTGTAAGCTTCAGACACTGTGTCTCTGGGCAGCATACGATATGTCTACCCGTGTGCCCTTAATACTTGCAAAGTAGGAGTACACTGTCTTTCAAAAGTTATGAAACATCTATTTGTTTTAATAGCATTTAAATTCATCTGCTTGTACTTTTGGAATTTTGAGAAATTTTAGACAAGGAATTTGTACGTTTGGAATTTTTAGAAATGTGAGACAAGGAATTTCTACGTCTAGAATTTTGAGGAATTTAAGACAAGGAATTTGTACCTCCAGAATTTTGAGGAATTTGAGAACAAGAAATTTGATGTTTGGAATATTTAGAAATTTAAAACAAAGAATTTGTATGTTTGGGATTTTGAGAAATTTGAGACAAGGAATTTTTACGTTTGTGAATTTGAAAACATGGTATACTTGAAATACGAGGATATGGAAAGCTGGAGATTTGGGGATTAACAATTTTTGAATTTTGGCCAGATATGAGAATTTGGGAATTTTTATAATTTGGTAATTAAGAAATTTTGGGATTTAATAATTTGAAAATCTGAGGATTAGGAAGCTCGAAGAATTTAAGAATTTAGGAATTTTTGTTATTTGAGATTCAAAAATTTCTATTACTGTGATTGTAGTAATTGAGAAATTTAAGACAGAAATGTTGAGAATTTGAGAGTTCAGAAATTTAGTATTTTAAATACATAGAACTCTGCTGATTTGAGGATTCGAGTGATCAAATCTCAATTATTTAGTTAAATTTATTTTCGTTTGAATATAGTATTTCACCGAGACCTACTTCAATAGCAAATGAAAGTAAAAGTAATCTTTTATAATGACGTAGACATTGCGACCTCTAAGGCTCTACATCAATCGTTACGGTACTAAAACTCCAACTCAGCAATTAAGAGTTAAAACCAATCGAAGCAGCAGCAACTATCGTACCAGTAAAATAAGACTAATTTTTCATAATGATCTCAACATTGTATCCTCTGAGGCTCCACATCGGTTGTTATGGTAAAAAAGCTCTAATTCAGTGTTTTTGTGTTGAAATCAATTGAAACAGCACCCAGTATCATACCAGTAAAATAAGTCTAATTTTTCATAACGACCTAAACATTATAGCCTCTGAGACTCCACATCAATCGTTACGGTACTAAAACACCAACTCGGCGATTACGAGTTAAAACCAATCGAAGCAGCACACAGTATCGTACCATTAAAAAAAATTCATTTTGTATAATGACCTAAACATTGTGGTCTCTGAGGTTCCACATCGGTCTTTGCGATAGAAAAGCCCCAATATATTTGAGTGTTATAAGAAAATTGAAACAGCACCCAATATCGTGCCTGTAAAATAAGACTAATTTTTCATAATGACCAAACATTGCGGTTTCTGAGGCTCCACATCGGTTGCGGTAGAAAAGCCCGGTCGTTAAGAGTTAAAACCAATCGAAAAAGCAGCAAGTATCGGACCAGTAAAATTACCTAAGCTTTCGAAGGTAAAAAAGGGAGACGGAAAAAAGCGTATAATTCAGGATGGCGTGATAATTCTCGCGTGTCGAGCGGCGATTCCGCAGCGGGCACTTCGATAGCGGTTGCGTCGCACCGATTGCACGGTTTGTCTTCTTTATAGTCCGCGTCGCTACTCGCGAATTTTCCCTGGAAAATTTCACGGTAACGAGGTCCCCGAGCTTTCCGACCGATTCTCTTCTGTTTCTCTGTTCGCTTCCGCGAACGAAGTAGGAGAGTTATGCTCTTTTGAGAGCGTGGCTCGTTAACCGCTTTTGAGAAACTCGAAATATTTGGTCGAGCACACTTGCTGATATAATCGGAATAACTGCGAGGACGAGAGGAAAGAAAAATTGCTTGATAAACTTTGGAACTGGTAGGAAATATGACAGTTCACGTTTATTAGAGTGTATTGTGTTTAGCTGGGTGGACGATGTTGACTATTCGGTATTAATTATTCAGTAATGAGAGGACAAAGGAGAGTGGACTAATTATTATGGTATGTCAGCGGTGGACAGATTAAGTACGTTGATGAACTCACGAACAACGAACAGATACAGTGATAAAGTGCTAGAGAGATATAGATAAAATTCAGAGAGATTTTGAAGTTTCAAGTTTTACAGTTTTTAATTTTGGATATTTGGAATATTTAGAATTTAAAGATTTGGAGGTTTTGAAGTTTGAGGATATTTGGAAATTAAAAAAATTTCTAAATTCTCACAATTTTCTCCAAATTTTTACGTTTTTAAATTTCTAAATTCCCAACTGTGCAAAATTTTATATTTGAGGACGTTTAGGAAATTGGAGATTTAGGAATTTGTACATTTTTTAAATTCTTGAAATTTCTTAGTCTACAAATTCACAAATTTTATTATAATATATTCGAATTTTTTAGTTTCTAATTGTTTAAATTTTAAATTTTCAAATTCCCAAATTCTTCAATCCTCAAATTCTCATTAGTCCTAAACTCTAGATTTAAAAATTCTCAAATCCATAAATATACAAATGTTCAAACTTCTAAATCCTTAAAATTTCAAATTTCCAGTTCACCAAATATCTAAATTCTCAAATTTCTCAATTTCTCAATTCTCAAATTATGAAATTTAAAAATTTCTCAATTTCTCAAACTTCCAATCTTCTAACTCTCCATATTTTCAAATACCCAAGATTCCAAATTTCCACATCCCCAAATTTGTCGATTCGCAAATTATCAAGCTTCCTGTTGCACCAGGTCTATCTTTTATCCTTGAAATATTATTGGTCAAACAACCTCTGCCTTTTGCAGCCGTTTATTACGTGCAATTTTTATTTCCAAAATTTTCTATTTAGCATATCTTTTGAGACCCAGCAAACGTTATGCCTTTAATACTATCGAACCATTAGGTGACAAGCATAGTTTTTATCTCAGATCAAACTTGACCTAACTACGAGCATTTTACAAGGGCGGTTCTAATGGCGGTTAATAAAAGGCGGTTCAATCCAATGGGTAATTTTAACCAAGTCGCTTGTCCAACCCCTGCAGCATCGACACTTTAATTTGACATAAATATTCTTCTTAGATTTTTTGGTAGATTCAAGTGCAAAATGGAGTCCATAGTCACGAAGTGTTTCTTTCAAAGTGCTACAACCAAACTTTCATTTGTAAATAAATTGAACATATTTATCTTGAAGTAGTTATTCGTTCATTTTGTATTTGAGTGGTGACACTGATCCACACATTAAACGAGGTCGCGTTTTCATAAACCCCTTATCCTACATCTACGTGTCAAACACGTGACTTACACTGCAATTGGAATGTGATAAACCAGACTCGTATTCGCACTGCAATTCAATTTTGGCTCCAATGCTAATTATAATCTGCATCATCAAGGATCGCTAAAGGCAAAACGTGCCTAACATTTTAATATTCTTTAGTTATCTTAACGTTGTAACAATAACTAGGTAGCTGTGAATGACGCAACTAGAAAATGATAGGTTAAGTGCTTAAATTGAAGCGCAAGCAATACAACATTTCCAAGTCTCCAAATGTTCAAGCTTCCAAATTTTCAAACATACTAAATGTTCTGCGGAATCCAGATTCGTTGACCGCATACCTGGAAAATTTTATAATCAATTTTCCCCGTGCGTTTATGACGGAGTCAGGATAGATGTCAGTTAGACGGGACAAAAACGGCTCGGGAAGACTAGACGGAATTGGATAGCCATTTTAATTGGCTGTGTTCGTCCCATGGCACAGTCACGTCCCTTCTGTAGTCGCGTTTCCGTCGGAGAACGGACACTTTCTATGCAAATCGATGCGAACCTAAGAAGCTTCCCAGCTCCGGGGTTTTCTTGTGTGCTCAGCCTGTTGTTCGACACGGGCATCTTAATGCGCGCCGCTGTTGGCGCAAATATTTCGCTGTTGTGCTTACGTTAACGAGGTGTCGGCATGGTTTAACATTTCAGACAGAGCGTCATGCAAATCGTGTGTAAATAAGGATCCTCACGAGCCGCTCCAACATGTTCGTTTTGTCGCGAAAATTCAACGCGCTTTTTTCGCTGGTTGCGATGATTTTTTTAGGCAAGGTTCATAGGGTGACCAGTCGATTAGATTTTTTTATACGGTTCTTTCGAATGTGACACAGCAATTCACATGTGAGCCAATCCGATTCGAATGTTCGTGCTACAGTCTATTCGTGTGAACCTGGCTTTAGACTGTTGCATATCGAATGAAACCCCAGTATCCACGATTCATAGAGCTAATGTACATATGACACATATGGTGTGTATATTCGGGAGTAACGTAAGCTTCCTGCGGATTTGGATTTTTCCAGTTCCCAAATTTTCCAATTTTCGATTTTAAATTCCTGAACGTGTAAGTTAAGTTTGTTAAATTTGCAGATATACAAATTTCTGTGATCTTAAATATTTACGTTACCAAATTTTTTTTTCGAATTTCTTCAATTTACCACATCTGTTACATACTCAAATTTCTGCATTTCTGAAAATTCTAAATTGCTAAATTATTAAATATACAATTTCCCAAATTTAGCTTCAAGTTTTCAGATTTTCTGTTGTTGCAAATTTTCAATAGTCATGCATATTATTATCTCTTGAAAATTTGTAAGTCTGACAGCAATGAAGGAAATTCAAAATACTGGATATATAAAATACTATTTTATCAGTGTTGCAATGTCACAAATTCGATTTAAAAAAAAAATGTTACTTATCATCTCTTGAAAATTTGAAAATATTGTACCAACATAGGAAAATGTAACAGATGTATAAAATATTAGATACATAAAAAACTTTATAACTGTCACAATAGAACTTAATTTCTAAAGAATGATAGATGACACATCCACTCTTGTCATTATTCCAATAACAAGAACAGTTCCTTATTAAATAACAGTATTTAATGCAACATTCTCTTCTTTTTCTCCAAATGCGAAAGAAACGTTATTTAATCTCGGAAGAAGGTTCTGAATAGAAATCGGCAAGGTTCACGAAGACTAAACTCATTCACGCTTCCAAAGGATTATTTATTTCGGTCTTTTGTCCGAACACCGAGGGAAGATAGGAGGGGTTGATTCATCTCGTTGCCATTTCGTGATCTAATCGCATTAAAACCAACTGAAAGTTCCCAGAGTCTCCTCTGTTCATCGTTGTGCTATGAATCGTTCCTGATTCTTGCAAAATCCGTCGACACACGTATACCGTTTCTACAAACGCGCTCATAGGTTAAATTCACACTCTGTAGACTGTACGCAGAGTTTAACCTCGTTTGAGTTTGCTTTAAATTCCTTCGCACTCAGGTTTGTACACTGCTGGTTTGGATATTTTGCACGCCCTTAGGACACAAGCCATCAGTGCTTTAATACATCCTTTGCAAGGGGAAAACAATTTTCGTTAACTTTTCTCGTGCTCGAAACGCTGTGCTGCAGTCAGATTTTATTCATGAATTTTTTAATCTTCAGTTTCTTAAATTTCAATAATATTGCTAATTTTACTATTGAAATTTTACAATTCAATAATGTCGCTAATATTCTCATTGCAATTTTACAATTCAATAATATTCGTAATATTCCTATTTAAATTTTGCAATTCAATAACATTCGTAATATTCCTATTTACATTTTAAAATTCAATAACATTGCCAATATTCCTATTCAAATTTCTCAGTTCAATAATATTCGTAATATTCCTATTTAAATTTTACAATTCAGTAGCACTGAATTGTAATTGGCAACTTAATAAAATTAAAATCCAGGATAAAATTTTTTATGTGTAGTAGATTACGTTAAAACATCAGTTTCAATGTTGTGAATAAAATTAAAAATTGAACTTGTATTCTTCATTAAGAAGTCTTAATTAATCAGTAAAAGTCAATCGTTAATTAAAAATATTTCGCGTAAATTGATTTTGTATTTTTCATTGGACAAGTTTGAATTAAGAACTAAACTTTAATTTTTAATTATGAAATCCCTTGATTAATGGTTACAATTTAATTTTCAATTATTTCTTTCAATTTGTGATTATAATTTAATTTTTGATTAGATGTTTCGATTAATAATTACAGTTTAATTTTCAACGTAAGAAAATTCAATTGTGAACTAAATTTGGTATTGGAATAATTCTATAATTGTTTCTATCAAGATAATTACATCATGTTTATTACTAAATAATTTGTTATCGAAATAAATTCATACATGAACTTGACAATAATAAATATTTAAAATATGCATAGAGCTGGCGATCAAATTCGTTTTTTTCTGTGTCAAATGTATTTTTTTCTCTCTTGATTGCCATTCGAATCGAGGTCTCCAAAATCGATCGTAATTTGCAAACAATTTGCACGAATCGCCGGGTAATTTCAGCGAGCTCCACGACGAAGTGGTTAGATCGATCAATCATGCTGTAGGGGAGGAGCAGGGGAAAAAGGAAGCGGCTGCCAATTTTAAACATAAAACAGGCGACATTGTATCTCGAATTGATACGATTAGTATCAATTAAAGCAATTATTGTACGCTTTTAAAAAAATTGCTCTTTTCCGTCCATAAAAATGTTCCTGTGAGCTCACTCGAATAATCAAGTCAATTTGCACGGCTACGCGTTATTGTATTGGAAAAATGATTTAGGTACGTGCAAAATGCACAAAACAAAAGATAAACTTGATAAATTGGTTTGAATGCAATTAATTTGCCTTGATGGTTAATTGTTCCTAACTCCGATCGATCTTAATTCATTTCGCTACTTAGTTCTGCATTCTGGCATCGAATTAAGAGTATAGTTATTCATTCTAATTAAGATTAATATTCTAGATATTTTCTGTAAATTCAGTTTTACTCCATGTAATAAATCCAGAAAGATTTATGACTATTCTTGCTTCAAATGCTACGAAAAATATTTAAAACTGTAATTTTGGAAGTTGAAATTATTGTTTCTAATATTTTATTAAAAAGTCGCCGTTTTAATTAATTAATTCAATTACCGTACTTTCAATGTACATATGCATTTAGATATACATATACATATACACATGTATATGCATATGCATTATACACATACGTATACGTATGTATATGCACATACATATAAATATGTGTATCATCTACATATACATATGCATTTACATATACATACATGCAGATACATATGCATATGCATATATATTTTTTATTATTAAGTAAAATAAATTTCCTAACATGCACTAGCTCTGGTTATATTATAGATAAAATAATGAAAAGTGTATTCAAATAATTGGTCCAGACATAAGTCGTATTACAAAATTCATCATAATCTTATAAATCGTAATCTGGTTAGTACTATTCTCTGTTAAACGAAAGTTCCGCCGAGAGTTACATGGCTGTCCAAAGTTGAGAGTTCAGGATTCTTCGTCGTAATTACGAACGGTATTACAAACACAGCTGTTTAAAGTAGAATCGTTCGACACGCGCAGTAAAACTTCGTCAACGAGCGATTTCCAGCAACACGAAAACTTTTAATTCCTCGACAAGCATTGTTGCGCCTCGTTCGAGCGCATCGTTCACCTCCGTTTCCTCGTTTTACTCGACGATCCTTTGCGGACCTCTCGTCCTTGTAACGCGCCGCGATAATAAGGTTCGCGTAACGAGTTTCGAAGCGTGCAAGCGTGTTTGCTTAATGAAATTCCGCCTCGAACGTGCGGAGGAATAGTTCGACGCGTGTGAAACCGCAGAGACTAGCGCGAGACTCGCGACCCTCCGATCGAACTTGCTCGTTTACACGATGTTTACACGACCGTTCGACCTATCGATTGTCCCTCGACGATCGGAGACACTTCCTGTTGCTTTGCACTTTCTATCAGTGAGATTCACTACTTCGTTCGGGGAGGCCACAAAATATATTTACATACTGAACGCCGGGTTTACGGACGTTTGATGAGCAATTACCTTTACATTAACACGTTCCGTACCGTGTGGGACGTGCACGATCCACGCTGAACTTTCCGTTCAGGCCGCTTGGAGTTCTCACTGAAAAAAGAATTGTTTTAAATTTATTGTGGGATCAAATATAGGTATTTCAGTATCCTGTATAGTACGTTTACTATAGCACTTTTCTTGCTAAGTATAATTTTATGATTACTACAAATAGTAATCGAAACAGAACGTGAAATAAAGCACGACGAAATAAAGCAGGAGTTATTTGTGTCAAAATGTCTATTTTGTCTATTTTGCCTATTTTGTCCATCATTATTAAAATGCTTCTGTCAAAATGTCTATTTTGTCAAATTTCTGCAGGTTAAAATAAGGAATGACGCATTTTAATTGCGGATGCTGTCGATCTCCGTCGTATTCTGTCAGTTATTATCGAATATTGTCTAGTTTCATCAAGTTCCGACAAATCCCATAAAATTCTGTAAA
The DNA here is from genome assembly GCA_945859555.1 of Megachile ligniseca. Taxonomy (NCBI): domain Eukaryota; kingdom Metazoa; phylum Arthropoda; class Insecta; order Hymenoptera; family Megachilidae; genus Megachile; species Megachile ligniseca. Next base: position 2,866,581 of record OX243785.1, read on the forward strand.
ATTTAGACAAATTATCCACGAATTCGTAGAATTCTGTAGACTTCATTACTTCTTGTTTTATATTTCATATTGCTGCCATGTGTAATCTGCATAGCATTCATGGGTAGTCACATATAATACACACGTGTAAGATACGGGTTAAAATGATCGACGCGATTGCTAACTCCGTTTTAAAATGCAATATATATTCTCGTAAAGGCTACGATTTCAAAGGCGAAGCTACGTCTTTCGCTGTTCTTCACAGAATGCCCTCTTCCTGTTCCGAGAGGTTTCCTTGTCCCTCGCGAAATTCAGGGGCCTTGGGGTTGTTTATGGCCCTGACGTCCCAGCGTCGGGCCTCGTCACCGTGATGGTCGTCGTTGGACGGCCATGTGCCCTTTGCCCTGATTTATTAGGGTGGGTCGTCGAGAATTTTCTAACACACGATTTAAAATAAATAAGATTGAAACAATCCGGTCTTCGTAAAATTTTATTTATTTCAGGTAAAATGAAAGTGTCATAGAATAAAAGTATCAGTATATAATTATATTATTATTTTTTTAATTAAATATATCTCGATTAATTCTTGTTCCCCGAATTACCGACCGTGCGTTTCCCAGTTTATCAGACATTTCTTTTAATCTCCATACCCAGATGGGCCCTCGAAGTACCGTTTTAAATCTGCTCAGAATTTAAGCTCGCGTCCGCACGTATATCGCGTTAAGTTTTCACGAGGAGAGGAGCGCAAACGGCCTTGCGAACGAGCATCCCATACTCTAGAGCGCTTTGCGGCCAGGCACACACGTGGGAGTCGTTAATCTCTTTATTATCCGCCTTCCAGAGGCACCTACGAAAGAGGAAAGACGAAGGGCGCGAGAGAGAAAGAGAGTGGACAGGTGACGTATGTACCTTTTTGAAACGGTTATGAAGAGGTCGGTGCACAGGCCGCGTCGAAAATGTCTGCCTTCTGCACGCGTATCACGTATCCTGCTTCATAACAACGTTTCCTTGTATATTTCGTCGCTCACCGGTGTTTCGTCGAAATACACAGCATGAAACTCGTGGTCCAGTAATGGAAGACGGAATCTCGCGAAACAGCCGTTGTCTTCGAGTCGTCTGGCTCGAAGTTTATCGGAAATTCCATTTCGTCAGGTGTAAAGTTTCGTTCCTTGAATTCTGCGGTATCATCTCGCCGGGCTCTCCTATTTGGACCCTAATGGTCAGAGTTTCCTTTCGCAGCTGGACTCTTTTTATCGCTTTGCGTGAATGCTCCGAGATTCCAGAACCAAATGCCCTTTGTTTCTTTTAGCTTTTTAACAGCTTTTGTTCACAGTTGGAATTGCACGTAGCTGATTCTGCTGGAGATTTTGGGTGGTTGATATGGTATATTATGATTTTTAATATTTATTGATAATACTGTATTGACAATACTAAGAATATCGCGTTGACAATGTGTATTGTTTGTGACTTTAGGAATTTGTTAATGTGGATATCTGAAATTCAGGTGACCCATTTTTTCCATAAACCACATCTTGGTCAATCATTTTGTTTTCCTCCATAAATATTGACAATATACATATACTTATCGATTGATTGATTTGGAGATTTGAAAAATTCGAATTTACAATCATACGAATCCAGCAATTCAGCATCCTACAAAATGGCGCCCAGTCCAGTGTGAGCCCTAGCTACATAATCGAGAAGATGCTTCGAAAGAAAATCAAGTGACCCATTTTTTCCACAGACCGTTCATATCTTGTCCAACCATTTTCTTTTCCTGCATAAAACCACTCGTACAGTCAATATTAAAACTGACTACTCGGGAATACGAATCTCTGGTATTATTTTTCCTCGTTAACGGAAAGTCGCATTTTCCTTCAAGTTTAATTGAAGTTTCTCCCGCGAGGCGTACAGTCTAAGTTTCCCAGCGAACGTTAGAATTTTAACCAGTGAACTTCTTCAATTTCTCGATTCCCACTGGCTCGAAAAACCACTCGAACACTCGGGCTGACTCTGTTTACCGACACTCGAGGTAGAGATATCCAGTGCACATAGTGGAAAAGAGAAATGACGTTGCCGGGTAAGCCAAGGATGCTCTGTGCCATTCTTGATTCGTTGGATGACTTTCTTTATTTGCTCGGACATCCGTATACCGGTATCTTTAAATTCGGGAACAACGGACCGTGCAACTTTCCTCTCGGACTTTCGTCCACGTTCGTAGCTAATCCACTTGGCGAACGGTTCCTGGAAATCTTTCAACGAGGCTGTTTAACGAGGTCGAGAACAACCTGAAACACGCCTGCCATTACGAACATAAAGTTTCGACAATTTGTTGTTCCTGTTTGTTTGGCCAAAAAGTTTCGTCGGTTTTGAAGATGTATTAGTACAAATCAGACGTAGCTAAAATTTTATTCTACAGCATATTGTTTTTTTCAATTAGAATCAAGTTTAATTCGGTGCAAGAGTTAATGATCAAGGTGTTCTTTTAATAGTCAGTAATCATTTGCAAGTAGGCTCTGTTGAAAAATGAATTATTACTCGTTCGAAACTTTTTCTTTCTTTTTGTACATGAAATGAAATGTAAAATAAATTTTCAACTTGTGATGTTAATTTAAATAGACAAAGGAATTGAACACAATTTTTTGTTAAATGACTTATATACTGAATATTTGTACATGTTACTATTTATTTTATAAAATATACATTTGAATGTTTATACATATTTATGTTTCTTTTACAAAATAGCCTATTTGTATGATATACTATTATTTAAATGGTCACATTACTGTGCCCAGCCTGACATAACGACATCAAAAGTCTTCCAATAAAGCCAGCAATATATTCCAACAAAACTGTTCAACTAATTCGGATAATTGTGACCACAATTGGACTTACCTCTTAGTGACAGCCTGGGAATAAGCTGGTGGTTAAGCAAAAGTGAACAGTTTCATCCGTGAAGCAAGCTTGCCCACCCTCCATTTTGGAATTACCTTTGTACAATTAAATATCGTGTGGAATAATTGGTTTAATAAATGCAGACAATTCTTGAGCTCGAACAAAGAATTTTTTTATTCAAACTGTAATAAGTTAAAATTCTCATACAGACGAAATATTTTAATTAAATATGTCATTATTTGTTGGGAGTATGTATAGATACTATAGCTTTTAGGATGTAAAATTGTAGATTTGTTACAACGTTACACAATTGCAAAATTAAAAAATTTCAAGGTTCCAAGGTTCTAAAATAACAGTTGTAAAACAATTATAACAATTATAGATTATAGATATTGTAACAATTATAGACTTTTAGAATCGCAACTTTTAAAAATCCAAAGGTTGATGCTCCAAAGTTTGAAATTTTTAAAATTCTAAGTCTAAAATTTTGAAATTTTGAAATAACAGAGTATCGAGGTTTTAGAATTCTGAAATACTAACATTTCGAAGGTCTGTAATTTTGAAATTGTAAAATTGTAAAATTCTGAGGTTCTAAGATTATAGAATTTCGAAATTTTATAATTCCAAAATTCTAAAATTCCAAACTTCTGTAATTCCAAAATTTCTAATTCCTAAAATTCCGGAGTCCATAATTCTGAAATTGCAGAATTCCGATATCCTAACATTCCGAACTTCTATAATTTCGAAATTCTAAAATTCCTAAGTTCTATAATTTCGAAATTCCGAAATTCCGGAATCCTAAAATTCTAAAATTCTAAAATTCTAAAATTCTAAAATTCTAAAATTCTAAAATTCTAAAATTCTAAAATTCTAAAATTCTAAAATTCTAAAATTCTAAAATTCTAAAATTCTAAAATTCTGTAGATAACAAATTCTAAAATTCCAAAATTCCGTACTTCTACAAATCAAAAATTCCATAGTAACAGTTTACTAAATTACCAAGTTCTAAATCCTCAAATTTCCAAGTCCCAAGCATCTCATTCCTCAATAGCGATATATGTAAGTGTCAAAATCCCCAAATCCTACTAAACGAAAACCCCCGGCCATGAACCCTTCCAGCGTAGAACCTTTCATACTTCATCAAGTTTCGTTATAAACAATGACTATTGCCAATTGACGCACAGTATAACATCCAGCAAATCGCCCAGGGCTACTATATAGTCATCGTATACGTACTATGTACATAGTCGAAACTGTTTCTTTGCCTTTATTTTCAATAAACGTGATATTGTTGAACGCGAAAGTTTCCCGCTCGACGCCCGAAGCAACAATTTCGTGGTCTGCATATCGATCTACCATGATCTCGGGGAATTTCGCAGGGAATTTTCGGTCGGTTGGAATTGCTCGTGTAAACATGCAAGTTCACACGTACACGTCGGTTCGTTAAATGTTCCGTTGTCCTGGAGGGAATATCGTGATCGTTAACTATGGTTACGCACGGCTCCAGAGAATATCAGGTGGTCAATAGTTCGATCGGCGCATTGTATTACTTGTATCTGTCCTTGATGATTTTGTATCTGCAATTTGGATTTTCCGGCCGATACGTCGGTTTAATGATCATCTTCGCTATTGACTCTTTGTGGACCATGATAACCTGTCGCGTTAATTAACCCTCTCGATCTGTTAGTTGCTCCAAACAGCTTATGGAAGTTATCTTCTGGGAATTAGTTCTGAAACCTTATTATTTTTATTAGAGCTTGCATTATTTTTAATGCAATTATATTGTTATTGTATATATTTATATTTATACACATGTAGATCTGTACCAAACGTTAAATATCATGATAAATATCGACATCTGTTTAACTAAGAATTCATTAAACTTTCACCTAGGAACTTTTAAAATTGCCACCTATGTGCACCAAAAATTCGAGTGCAGGCTTAAATATTTTCTATCACAGATCTTCGCCATTTTGTCTTCTCGTACTTCATTTTCATTTTCTTCCCAGCTAACGCTAGAATCTAACATCTTCCATTATATTATTCTGTATATCGAGCAAAAGGATCGAATTATCAGTTTCTTTTCATCAACAGCACCACTAATTTCCTCGTGGACAGGTAAGAAAGAATTATGATCGTAGTGCATTCGCACGTAATCGGAAGCATATGCTACAGTAACAGACTGATATAATCCGACTAGCCACGCATGGCAAACTAATGTCACGAAGTTAAGAGGGGCCGCGAGTCGTACGGGACGTAATACTACGTGAGCTTGAATCCCGGGACCGGAAGTAAAGTGGCTTGATCTATCACCCCGAGTCTGTAAAGGGGTACCAAGCGAAAGACGAGGACGTTGTCTCCCGTTGGGTGCACTCAATGACTTATTACAAGAGCAATTCGCTCTCATCGACCCCTACGCCAAGGGTGTGCCCCCTCTAAGCTCGTGTCAGAGGCGTGACAAGTGTTCGACGGGACATTAAAGATGGCACGTACACTCTTGAGCTAGGAAAGTTGAGGTTGCTTGTGAATTAATTTCAATACCGGTGTGATCAAAGTGTTTCGAGCAGGGGAGAGTGGATAGAGGCTGATCAGTTTTTAATTAATCTGTAAACGTGAGCTCAGTCGTGTTCAAAGTTACCGAGTGTTTAAATGTCCTTATGACATTGCATTTTTGATAGTCGTCAGTTTCCGAATACGGAAACTTGAGAAGCTGAATGTTTCGTGGTTAGTTTGAAGTTTTTAATTGTTATATTTGAATATTTTTCACTTTTATATTTCTGTTTTGTAGATTTGGGTTTTCGAAATTTGGGCGATGTATTTAAATTATTTTTCTGAATTTTTAAATATCAACACTTTCAGATTTCTATATTCCAAATTCCCAAATTATGAAATTACCAATTTCTATAAGTTTTGTAATGCGAAGTAAGAAACTTGTGAACTGGCTATTTTATCGATTAAATAGTTTTACGGTTAATTCTTCTAGTCTAGCTTGAACACAGCTTCAAGAAATTATCCTTTTCACTCACTGTCAGTAGTGCTAGTATACTTATGTTACGATATTTGTATATCCATCAAATTGCACACTCATCTACATACGCGTTTCATCTGCGCATGCGCCCGCCAACCTGCGTAGTTGCTACGACTAACGAATGCGCAGTAACATCTGAGTAAGTCCAATAACTCCTTCAGTTGTAAGTTCCATTTATTTACTGTCCCTCATAATCAAGTCTTTCAGAGAATGAAGTATTAATTGTTTTACACCATAATTTCACATAATGAAATTCATGTTACGAGAAATATGGTTGCACAGTGGGGAGTGTGGTGTATGACAAATGCAGTGGGAGAAAGCTCTCGATCCGGTTGTTTTCGTACCCTGTTGCGAAACATGGTGGGCATGCGTAGCATTATCAAAGGTACACGAAACGGAACATGTACACGCGTGGAAATTTGGTTGTTACACGGATCCGTTGAAACGTTGCCAGTGCTTTGCGCTTGCTTTTCCAGCTGTGGCCCTCGTCTCGCTAAGCTGCTCGAGCTTGGACACTTTCCAGCTGATTCCTCGCGCCTGCCGCGAATTTCAACATGGGCTTCCGCTTCCGGAGAAGTGGTTCTTGAAACGGTGAACACGTGCCGGTGGCCCGTTTCCTCATGTTCGATTAACGAGCTTTCGCAAGCCTCTGTGCTTGTGCTTGCAAAGCATGTCTGCCGTTTGTATCGATGAATCGGAACGTGCAGTCGTTTAATGGCATCGATTATGCGATTCTTTGCTTTATTTAAAACCTCTTCCGCTCTATTTATTCGTTGAAGGATCTCCAACAGCGCAATTCTTGTGGCTCGAGCGATCGATTAATTGGAATGATTCTTTAATAGCCTCGACATGTTTATTTATTCATGCGGATTCTGTTCTTAGTATTGGTGGGACGAAAGAGCAAGCTTCAATGGGCTTTCAAACGATTTCTTTTGCCTTTCTGGGCAGAGCATTGGGATGCGATCATTAGCCGTCATTTTATAAGAAGTTAAAGATTGATGTACTGTTGGGGTATATAGGGTCTTTCAACTGGGGGAATCTTTCCTGAGTGCAGTGAAATTTTGGAATTTGAAGATTTATAAATTTCGGAATTTGATAATTCGGAAGTTTGAGCATTTTGGAATTTAGGGATTGGGGAATTTAGGAATTTGGGAATTTAGAGATTTGGAAATTTAGGGATTTGGAAATTTAAGGATTTGGGAATGTAGGGATTTGGGAATTTAGAAATTTAGGAATTTAGGAATTTAGGAATTTAGGGATTTGGGTATTTAGGTATTCGAGAATTTAGAAATTTGGGAATTTAGGTATTTGGGAATTTAGAGATTTAGGAATTTAGGAATTTTTAAATTTTGGAATTTTGGAATTTTGGAATTTAGGAATTTAGGAATTTAGAAATTTAGAAATTTACAAATTTACAAATTTGGGAATTTGATAATTCGGAAGTTTGAATATTTCGGAATTTAGGGATTGGGGAATTTAGGAATTTGGGAATTTAAAGATTTGGAAATTTAGGGATTTGGAAATTTAGAGATTTGGAAATTTAGGGATTCGGGAATTTAGAAATTTAGGAATTTAGGAATTTAGGAATTTAGGAATTTAGGAATTTAGGAATTTAGGAATTTAGGAATTTAGGGATTTGGGTATTTAGGTATTCGAGAATTTAGAAATTTGGGAATTTAGGTATTTGGGAATTTAGAGATTTAGGAATTTAGGAATTTTGAAATTTTGGAATTTTGGAATTTAGGAATTTAGGAATTTAGGAATTTAGGAATTTAGGAATTTAGGAATTTAGGAATTTAGGAATTTGAAGATTATAGGACATAAGAAATTTAAAAATTTAAAAATTTTGTCATTTGAGAATTTATTAATTTGAGTATTAGGTGATTTGGTAATTTGGGTATTCGAATATTTGAAAATTTTATAATTTGATTGTTTGAGTATTCGATAATTTGATAATTTGAGAACTTTTAAATGGGGAATTTGGAAACTTCGACTTCGAAAATTGGAGGTTTCCGCAACTTAGCAATTTAGAAATTGACTCGTTACAAATTAATATAGAAAAATGTTAAAGACTTCGTGTTCATCGGTTTTGTAGTTTACAAAATGTAGAAATTTCCTTCAGTGATATGGAGAGCTCAGCTGCGATCCGCTTCGTGCTCCAAGGGTTAAAACAACCTAGGCAATATACCTAAAGTAGTTATCGCCCTAGGTGGTTCAACTACCTTTCAGAGGTTAGAAAGCATGTGGTGGAACACGGCGATAAAGGTAGCAAATATTATACGTATCACTTATAAAGGAGACCTACCTTTCAAATCCTAGAAACTGAAAGCTCAAAAATAGGTATTCTATATTTGCAGAATAAAATGTGAATTTTTGAAAACCAACTTTCCGTTTCTTGACACCAATATTAATTTTTTAAATTATCAAACCTTGAGATAGTTCTGAATACTTAAATATATTTTATAAATTATTACTTTCTGTATCTGCTATTCGTGTCTAACTATTATTCCATTTGTTCTCACGAGCATTTTTTTGGAAAAAGGAGCAATGACGCTTGTACAGATATTCAGTACAACTTTATTGAGCAAATAAAACCTTTTGTTATAATAAAAATAATAATACATCTCTTCATATTACAAACTTTAGTACTGTACGCATACGAGTACACTGGGAACACATGTGTACATTTCATGTTTTATGAAAGTCAATGAATGCAGTGTACTCATATGAGTACACTGGGGCAAAATGGGTTAATAATAGTTATACATAACATAATTCGGAAAGTAGTAGTCATCGTATATTCTCATCATATGACATGTCAGAGTAATAACTTGTGACAAATGTCAAATTCATCACTTTACAAATAGAACGTTGAGAATATGAATTAAATATGCAATCTTTTACATTCTCTTATCTATCTTTCATAGATAAAATAAATAGGTAATGACCATCGTTTAGGAGATATTAGCTGAAAATTAATAGGTGTAATCTGAATAACCATAGTCCTTTTAAATGTACCAGGCTCAATTACGAATGCATCATTAAAGATTAAAGGACTATTAATTGGTTTTCAGTCTATAACATCTGCCATCAAAAAGTCTGTTAATAGACTTCCGGTCGATAAGGTGTTAATGGCTATTGACGTCACTCCTGGGCAATCGAGGGCGTCGGATCGAAGGGCAAGAGTTGTCCAGACCTACATTAACGTTCTCACGACAGAATATCGCCGTACCTTTCTCAACTTTTCTACAAGTTTACCAGTTAACAATATCGGCTATTTCACCGCAATATCGGTTATTATATCACGGTGACAAATTAAAAGAGAAATCTTTCAAAAGATATAATAGATTTACGGTACACATCCTAAAATAAATAAAATCTTTTAAAATAAAATGTTTTATGTTCACTACTTTTTAAAAACATTTTTCTATCAAATTTTTATTTGTTATTATTTATGCTTTCATTACGTTCGTCATCGGTAATTATTCTTCAACCTCAGCAGTCAAATAATATCAAATAGAAATGTGCAGTTAAATAAAATAATTAAAGGGTAATTAATAAAATAATCTTCAGAATAATTAATAAAGTAATGAAGCAATTAATAAAATTTAGGAATTTGGGATTTGGGAATTTTGGGATTTGGGAATTTTGGGATTTGGGAATTTTGGGATTTGGGAATTTTGGGATTTGGGAATTTTGGGATTTGGGAATTTTGGGATTTGGGAATTTTGGGATTTGGGAATTTTGGGATTTGGGAATTTTGGGATTTGGGAATTTAGGGATTTGGGAATTTACGGATTTGGGAATTTAGGGATTTGGAAATTTAGAGATTTAGGGATTTAGAGATTTAGGGATTTAGGGATTTAGGGATTTAGGGATTTAGGGATTTAGGGATTTAGGGATTTAGGGATTTGGGAATTTAGGGATTTGGGAATTTAGAGATTTGAGAATTTAGGGATTTGGGAATTTAGGGATTTGGAAATGTAGGGATTTGGAAATGTAAGAATTTGGGAATTTAGGGATTTGGAAATGTAGGAATTTGGGAATTTAGGGATTTGGGAATTTAAGGTTTTGGGCATGTAGGAATTTGGGAATTTAGGGATTTGGAAATGTAGGGATTTGGGAATTTAGGGATTTAGGGATTTTTAAATTTAGTGAAATTATGAAATAATCAAGAAAGTAATCAGTAGAGTAATGAGTAAAATAACAAATCAAATAATTAATTAAATAATCGCTAAAATAATCTATAAAATAATCAATCAAATAAACAATATAATAATCAGTGAAATAATTAAACAAAGAAAAATGTCAGTTACGATGTACGTTATACCGAATCACAGTTGCGTGAAATGTTGGCAGACGATGAAAATCACCTTTAGGGTTCAAGAAACGCTATATAGTGGCTGGCTATAGTCACCTTTAGTATGCAGTGGGAACTTAAAGCTGGTGATATATAGTCTACCTGGGTAGCAAAAGAGTTAAAGAGTAGGAAGCGTTTTCTGCTTCTTTCCACCTTTTCTACGTTACGTTTCCAGAGGCGAAGACATTTGACGTTTAGCACGCAAACGTTTGACATTTTTGTCACGTCGTATCATCTGCTGAAAGCTGAACGCGGTAACTTCTCTTACTTGAATGTCTTTACACCATGACTGCTACACTTTGAAGAGTAAAATAGTAAAATAAGATTCATTTGAAAAACCACTTTTGGTTGTAATCATTTATTTTAGCACTTTTATTTCCTTCATTTATTTTTATGGCAATTCTCGTAATTTTGCTGTTTACTTTCAATTACAATACATTTTGTAATTATCCTTGCAGTTCATAATAATAAATGCACAGATAATATCTTGTGTAAAATTGTTCATATTATCAGATTACTTTAACGGTGCGAAATGACCTCGTATTTTTTTATCATGTTCGTAATACCCTGTTTATTGCATAGAGATAGAGTCAGTCGAATGAAAGATTAGAGGAGATAGCCTGTGCATAGAACTAAATTTTTTCCTTTCTGTAAACAGTTATTTCCCCATCAATTTCACAGTTTTTGATTTTTCAACAAGTCAATTTACCGTTACCCATCAAACCTGCACACTCTGCCAGCCTACATCGAAACAATAAACAACTGACTCCTCCGCGTTAGCCGAATAAATCATCGTCCATCACGAAAAACTCCAAACTGAAATTTCCAATTTTGAAACCTCCAAATTTTCATCTCCTTCAATTTTATAACTCCTCCAGTTATCCCAATACCTAATTATCCAATTTTCAAATATCTATGACAATGTGTAGAGATATACAGGTATAGTCGTATAGCTGTAAATAATTAATTTAACCAAATTTTCAGCGTCGGTCACATTTGACTACTGGATAGGTATAGGGATATGGAATATAAGAGTATAAGTATTGAAAGATATAGACATATACAGATACAGTCGTATAGCTGTAAATAATTAATTTAACCAAATTTTCAGCGTCGGTCACATCTGACCACCGGATAGCGTACAAAATTCTTTGCTAAATAATCGGACATTGTTCGTCGAAGCGACTCGTGCAAGATGAATGTATCCATATTATAAAACGCGTTGATTTTCTGTTGCAGTTACGAAGCTGAGGGAACACTGGGACGAGATGAACTCGAAAATGATGCAAAGGAAGACGGAGTTGGACGCGATGCTCGGCGACAGCCAGAGATACGAGGCGAAGAGGAACGAGGTGGAGGTATGGCTGGCGCGAATGGAAACCCGGCTGGAGAAAATGCGGGCCGTGGGCCACACAGCCGACGTTCTCGAGGCTCAGCTCCGGGAACAAAAGGTACGCTGCCATTTTTCTCCCTTTCTTCTTCCTGGAACTTTTGCATTAACCCGCGAACCAACCTTGCCACCGGCACCCCTCTTTATTCGTTTCTCACCCGTCAATGCTTGTATTAAGCGGAAAGTAGCGATTCTGGCGCGCTCGTCGAAACTTAACCTCCTCTTCAACCGGATTGAAAATTTGATAAATGATCGTTTGCTGTCTGGTAAATCCCTGTGCTGTGGTTGTACGCTTTTTCCGGTATGAATATCACGGTTAAATCCTACCAATTAGTCGAGAGCGAATATGATTTCTCCAGGGTTAAGGTGGCTCGTGCAGAGGACGATTTACAATTTATTTTAGTTCATTATAGTTGATTTTTACGGAGTTTTGAGCATAACAGTCATTTGGGGATTGAGAATTTGAGAAATTGGGGATGTTGGAATTTTGAGATTTTGGGATTTTGGGACTTTGGAATTTTGGAATTTTGGGATATCGGGATATAGGAGTATCGGAATGTGAAGACATCGGTATATAGGGATATTGGAATGTAGAGATATTGGATTGTGGAGATAAAGGAATGTAGGGATATCGGTATATAGGAGTATCGGAATATAGGTATATCGGGATGTAGGGTTATCGGAATGTAGGGATATCGGGATGTAGGAGTATTGGGATGTGGGGATATTGGAATGTAGAGATATAGGATTGTGGGTATATAAGATTGTAGGGATATCGGTATGTAAGGATATCGGAATATAGGAGTTTCGGAATGTGGAGACATCAGGATATAGGCATATCGGAATGTGGGGACATAGGGATATAGAGGTATCGAAATGTAGAGATACAGGATTGTAGAGATATCGGTATGTAAGGATATCGGGATGTAGGAGTATCGCAATATGGGGACATGTGGATATAGGGATATCGGAATGTAGAGATACAGGATTGTAGGGATATCGGTATGTAGGGATATCGGGATATACGAGTATCAAAATATGGGGACATCAGAATATAGGGATATCGGGACATAGGGATATCACAACGTCACAATATCGGGATGTGGGGATACGGGGATCTTAGGATATCGGGATATTAGAATCTAAGTATATTGGAATTCAGAATTTAAGAATGAGCAAGGAAATTTAAGAATAAGAAATGTTATCTAATCGAATACGTACACAGCTTTTATGTAGACAGCATATGGAGCAATAACTATTAGCACCTTATCGAATCTATAAGGGTCAGAGAAAAATTAGTGTAATCAAAATTGTATGGTACGAAAGAGTCTCTTATCTAGCGATAATAATTTTTGTCCAAGTGGAGGCGCTTTGGAAATATGAATGTCATCACCGTTTTTTTAAATGGAACAGTATGTTTTTTACTTTCATTCTCATAGAGTGTTTCAAGGTGAATATGATGATCTATTGAAAAGTTCATTCATGGTCTGCGTTAAGCCAGTTCTGATGGAGAATAATTTACTTTCAGGAAATGTTCGAACACTACCTCGCCGTCTCTGGTTGTTGATATTACTTCACCTCTGTCACGTACTCTCTTGTTATGGCTTCTTCAATAGAAATAATTTGAAAATGATTTGAAAATATTTAAGGTGCTAATAGTTATTGCCACACCCTGTATATCTTCATTTAAATTCATTTAGCTTCTGCTTTCAGAGTGCATTCACCACATTCGAGTCGTAACTTCTCGACTTTTGCTGTTTCACCCTTAAAAACATCCCCATAGTGTACACACGCGTGCAGGTGTTAGGCACTCTAGCGCACGCACTCATTTCCCCGAGTGCTGCTTTCCAGCCGCTTAAAAATGCTCTCTCCACGATATTAAATTTCATCCGCCATCAAGTAGGGACTCCGATAACCTTGTAATCTAATTGCACCCGTGGAAAATTACGAAAATGGGTAAATAAATTTTTTCCCGTGTGTTCCGGTGCAACATAGACTTTCCTTTTGGATAAATACGTGTGGGGAGGAAATTGCTTGCTTTTAATTTTGGATTAAATACGCGAATTTGAAAATTTACAAATCACTACACAAATTTAACTATTTTACATTGTCCAAATTTTATTATTATACTACATTGTAAAATTTTCCCAAGGTTTCTGAATTTCTAGACATGAAAGTCTTTAGATCCCTAAAATTCGATATCTTAAAATGGAGTCTCTTAATGTCTCTATACAATGATCCTAAATTCTTAGGCTCTCAAATCTCTACTTTCGCAAATTCTTATATTTATAAATTTTTGGATTTCTGAATTTGAATGTTCTGAAATATCTATATCCCCAAATTCCTAGGTTCCCAAATCCCTATATCTCCAAATCGCTATATCCCCAAATCCCTATATCTCCAAATTCCTACATCCCCAAATCCCTATATCCCAAAATCTCTATATCACCAAATCCCTACATCCCCAAATCCCTATATCCCAAAATCTCTATATCACCAAATCCCTACATACCCAAATCTCTATATACCCAAATCCCTATATCCTCAAATCCCTATATCCCCAAATCCCTATGTCCCCCAATCCCTATATCCCCAAATACCTACATGTCAAAATCCCTATATCTCCAAATACCTACATCCCCAAATCCCTATATCCCAAAATCTCTATATCTCCAAATACCTATATCCCCAAATCCCTATATCCCCAAATTTCTAAGCCCCCAAATCTCTAAATTCCCTAATTCGAAAGATTTGAAACACTTGTACCCAGAATATTCCAAGATTCTTAAATATCTTGGCATCTAAATCCATATATCTCCAAATACCAATATCTTCAAATTCTTAAGTTCTTGTGTATCTCGAAATTCCTATGTCCTTAAATTCCTAAATTCCCACATTCATAGATCCCCAAATCGCAAAGTCGCCAAATTGTCTACCCATCACAAACTTATCAAATTCCCAAAATTCTTGAGCATCAACGAAATTCGTACTTTTCCTTCTTGATTATCATATTTTCCCTAAGGAATGCAGATTCGCTCTCCACTGTACAGTCCACTTTGGCCCTCTGTGTAATTACAAGAAATTATGAAGTTTACTACTAAGATTCTTATTAGGTATATTCTCTGCAATAAGAGAAAATTGTTAGCTGCAGACGATAACTGTTACAAAAAAATATCCTTGACATATAATGTCCACAAGGGTTGCTGGATGTTTATTACAATGTACGGCGCGATTAAAGGGAAAGAACGTATCGGTATTCATCCAGTAGCTATTAACCTCTTTTTTTAGCGATGCTCCATCGTCGCTTTGTGTACGAGAATAACGCGGATCTTCGGAGGGAAAATATTGCCGACTAGAGAGGCAAAAGATTGAAAAAAGAAATTACCAGAGTCTCAATCAACGCTAGATCGTAGCCCGGCGCACTCTCTGTTTACATTCAAAAGAGACGAATGAGATATTCATGGAATAATTTATTTCGACGAGGTCGCTGTATCCACGAGATTCAGCCTTCTCTTGGCAGAATTTCGCTTCGATTCTCATGGTTACTCAATTGGATGTTGTTTTTCTTTTGCATCGTGTAATGAAGTAATATATTAGTACTGTGATGGGTAATAAAGCGAGATTGCGGTGGGATGAGTCAATTTGCCCAGATGTCTGCAGTCATTAGGATATTTTTGAGTAGTCAACTTTGCAAGATTTTATGTTTTTGTTATGGAATGCGTAGTATGGATTCGCTGGTGTGATTAGGAGGTTTGTGTTGCGTAGATTAAGGTTACTATACTTGGTAACATTGTTAGACCTACATATAGGTATAGCTAAGTGAGGTATGGGGTAACTGGGTTTTGGAAATCTTGAGATTTAGGAATTAGGGAAGTGGAATTTAAGAAATATGGAATTTGGGAATTTGAAATTGAGGAAATCTGTAAATTTACAAATTGCTAACTTGAAAATGTATAAATTTAGATTATCAGGATATTTTTAATTTTTAGTTGAAGATATACAAAAATATACAAATATGGAAATCTGGGAAATAAGAATATTGCAATTTAAAGATATGGGAATTTAGAAATTTTATAATTTGGAAATTGAAGATTCAGAAATTTGACTTTAAATTCATAAGATTAAGAAATTCAGGCTTTTGAAAATATAGAAATTTTGAATTTTTTGAATTTGAGAGTTTGAAAAATTTTTTTCCCAAATTGCAGCAATTAAAAATCTGTCTACTTGTTATAAATTTAATGAAAAACTTTAGTTGAAATTTAATGAACAAGTTTAGTACAAATTTTACTCCAATATTTTATCGGAATTGTTTTTAGTCGACTTTTGTCCTCTTTGTTCACGTGTTGTTCTCTTTGTGCTTGCAGTCATTCCACGCCGAGCTGCACCAGTACAAGCACCAAATTGAGCTGTTCAATCAACTCACGCAGAAATTGATCGCTGTTTACCAGGAGGATGACACAACGCGTGTGAAGAAAATGACCGAGACTATTAATCAGAGATACAACAATCTGAACACCAGGTATGTTAAATTTCAATCATTTTTATTCATGTACGTATTCGAGGATAACGAATAGACAATATTTCCTTTTACTGAAATAAAGAGATATAAAAATTTGTGGAGATTTGTGCATGTGACGGTGCGATGATATAAGAAACTTAAGACGTAAAGATCTAGGGATAATGTTATTTGCAGAATCAATTTGATTGTTTTGAAATATGGGGATTGGGGGATACAGAGATATAAGGATTTTGAAATAGGAATATAGGGATATAGGGATACAGGGATATGGAGATACAGGGATATGGGGATACAGGGATATGGGGATACAGGGATATGGGGATACAGGGATATGGGGATACAGGGATATGGGGATACAGGGATATGGGGATACAGGGATATGGGGATACAGGGATATGGGGATACAGGGATATGGGGATACAGGGATATGGGGATATAGGGATATAGGGATATAGTGATATAGGGATATGGGGTTATAGGTATATAAATATTGAAAGGTGTGAACATGTTGAGGTATAGGCGTATGGAGATGGTGAATTATGGGGATCTAGGGATTTAAAGATTATAGAGAATAAGGACCTACACTTATAGGAATATGGAGATATATAGATATAGAGATATAGGTACTTAAAAACATGGAAATATGGGCATATATGATTATAGGGATGTAGAGATGTAAGTAATAGAAATTTAGCTAACAGGGACGTTGAAATGTAAGGACTTAGCTAGCAGAGATGTAGAAATGTAGGGACCTAACTAACAGGGATGTTGGAATGTAGGAATCTCGCTCTTAGGGATGTAGAAATGTAGAAATATAGGAATTTAACTAACGAGGATGTAGGAATGTAGGTATCTAGCTGTTAGGGATGTAGAAATGTAGAAATGTAGGCCTCTAAGTATCTAGAGTTTTGACGTTCCTTATTTTGACAATTATTGATTATTCCATAATTATTGCATATTATTTAATATTTAACCGTTATTGTATTATTACTTAATTGTTGTATTATTGTAAATACGTATCGTAATCATTTATATTATATATGGTTAACTATTATTATTAATTATCGTCGTCGTCACAGTATTACGAGTTGTACACTTTCGATTTCGTTAATAATTAGTTTAATCATTCATCAATTTATTTAAAATATAAAAGTATTCGAACAAATTATATATTATCAAAGCTATACATTAATAGTGTAATTATTATCCAAAGCAATTTCCAATGAATTTAACATAGCAATCACAGTATTGAATGCTTTATACGCATATGAGTCAGCTTCGTTGATTTGTAAACAGTTTGAATTTTAATTAAATATAGCGTGTTCAATTAATACTGTCACGCCGTCTGTATAGTGGCTAATTATACAAACCTCTAAATATATTCATTGTGTACTTAAAAGTAGTTGCCAAAAATACAAAATTATTGTTTCAATTTAATCCAACGGTGGTCTAAGTGTTACGTGTTGGAGTATCATTAAATTCTAACGTGACATGTAATTCTTGTATGTCGACCCAGTTAAATTTTATTAGTCAGGAAAGTTTACATAAGTACATAATGCATGCTTATATTATAGAAGCAACTAGCAATAGTGTGGATTGCAAAATATTTCACTAGATCTTCACTGTCATTTTTGGTTAATACCGTTCTGGGGAATAACTGTATTTGTCTTGCAGACATTTTGATAAAAATTAAATAATTAAAATGTAAACATGAATGTTACTACGCGCTTCTACATACATAGTTAGTTTGTAACAGAAAACAATGTACTATAGACAACCCACAAATTGACAATAGGAGGACGACCTAGAGTATCAAAAAATTCCCAAATTCCGAAACTATCGAATCTCCGAATCACAAAATTTACGAATTCTCCAAATATCGTAATTTCAAAATCCCCACATTCTTAAATTCCGAAGTTTCAATTTTCCAAAAACTAAAAAACCTTGTATTTCCCTGTCCAACTTTTTTAACTTGCGATTGTAAAATTTCTTATCATCCTAACGCAAACAATCAACTCAATTTAGTCAAACACCACGTTGCAATATTTGTATTAGGGCCAAACACCTACTGTAGACAACTCAGGAGTTGTCGCGTAGGTCGTCCTAGAGTAAAAGAAGCCATTCTGTCGCTCCGCCTATCCCCACCGTGAATTCCAGCGTGACATATCGGCAAGTAAGAATAATAATAACAACTGCATCACGCAATTCGCATTATCTCACTCACTCTCGAAATGTTTACGACTGTCATTGTTTTTGGCCTAATTGCGTGTCCGCTCGAGTCAATACTACCGCCGAAAATACGTGTGAGGTGTCCATTTTTCTGTTCTGACCAATTAGGACCGTAGTCCTTACAAATACTTGGATCAGCCTCCTACGCGTCAACTCCTGGGTTGCCTACAGTAGACTTGTTCGAATGTCAGCTTATGAGACTCGTCCTTTGCTCGTGTTTGGCGATCGTGTGACATCGCGTATGTTCGATCGGTTTCAGTATCATCAATCGAGGAAAGCTGTTGCACTCTGCAATGAACTCCCTCCACAACTTCGACCGGTCCTTGGACAAGTTCTTGGCTTGGTTGAGCGAAGCTGAGTCCTCGATGGAGGGACTGGAAGCGGAAGCTGATCGACTAGGTGGACGACGGGACCAGGGTGCTCTCAGACGACCGCAACATCAGCTTAAGGTGAGTCCCATTTTTATTAATACGATTCGATCTTTCATTTCGTCTATTTAACATGTTCTGTCCCGGAACGGGTAAACTGGTTTTTGACGTGCGTCTTACAATTTGTCAATAACCACAAAATCGTAATTGGTAAGAAGAGAACTGTAATGAACGCAGTATACATGATATTAAGATGCATATATTTGTCTCTATAAATTCGTACAAATTTTTTTTCGATGAATATTCCAAGCGTCCTGAACGGAAAGTTCAGTATGGGTCCTATAATATCCTGTAATATGATCAACAAAGGTAATGTTATTTGTTACGAGACACGAGTGACAAATCTTTTGAAAATAAATAAAAAACTATATTGCGAGATTATCATGATAGGAAGGTTATAATTATTGGGATTATTTAGAAATTATTTGTTACTTAAATCTGAACGAACAAAGGGATAGATAAAAAACTGGACACTTTGAAAATTGTTATCGGTGTTATCGTTGACACACTTTGAGAGTGTAGTAGGCTTGGAAAATAGCGATGTTAGGAAAGATCACATTACCCGTTAATTTTCGCATATGTACAATTTTTCGAATATAGAAACTTTGAGATATAGGATTTCGAGTTTGTGAATTTAGAAATTTGAGAAGTTGGGCTATTAGGAGTGTAGAATTTTGGGAATTTGGGGATGTAGAATATTTGAAGATTTCAAGTTTTGGGAATATGGGGAATTAGAGTTTTAATAATTTAATATTTAGACATTTAGGGGCTTAGAGATTTAGATTTAGAGATTTAGAGATTTAGAGATTTAGAGATTTAGATATTAGGATATTAGGATATTTGGAAATCTAGAAATCTAAAAATGTAAAAATCTAGAAATGTAGAAACTTAAGAACTTAGAAATTTATAAATTTGAAAATTCAGAAATTTAGGAATCTAGAAATCTAGAAATCCAGAAATTTGCAAATTTCTAAATAATGAATCAAAAAATTGGTGGTCAAACATTGCATCAGCACAGAGAACTCTAAAATTTCGCAAGCTCCCTCTATATCACCAATTTTAATAACTGTCCGCTACAACATCACCTACGGCAATATAACGAGATTATTCTTTATGAAATCCGTCAATCTCACCCATTGTCATAAAAGATACAATAAAACAGGCTCGTAAAAGAAACAGCGATGGCCAGCCTTCAGTCTTGAGCATATTGAACCCTCTTCGATGAAAGCAGCAAATATAGCCAACGGTACAAAACTTAATAGAGACATAAAAAATATAGGTAGCGAATAATGTTCGTATATAGCCCGACAAACAGTATTATGAGCTAATTTTCCCAGAGTCGTGAACGCTTACAGAGGACACAGGAGAATCGTGGATTAATTTCATCGAAATGGCGCAATAGAGTGTTCCCGGTATACTGCAATATCAATTTGACCCCATCAGTTACACGGAACTGTAAACAAAACTCGCCCGTACGGATTCCAGTTCTGATCATCGTCATGAATTCGTTACTGTGAGCCGTTTAATCTGCTCATCATCGAGAGGATTATTTAAATAACCCGGTTCGTTCAGAATCGTCACACAATTATCGATATGCTGAATGGAAATTTTCCCATTATTCTCGCTAATTATCTTTTACCGTGAAAGACAGTTAAATAAAAAGTTGCGCTCCTATAATTAGGTGACTATAAAACCTGCTTAACGATATTAACGCTGATCCAGATCGAAGATAACGAGAATGTAACTTAATTAACGGTAATTCTGTTAATCAAATACACTTCTGTATCTACTCTTGTCTGGTAATAAAGGGGGTTGATTTTCTCGCTTTTTGAGAACGGTTCACAGTATTTAACATCGTTAAATTTTTTTCTTTTATTCATTAGAGACTTTTGCTCTGAATTGTGAGATCTATTGTTTTTTAATAATTTTGTTAAACATTTCCTTTTGTTATTGATGAATAATTTTTATTTTGAATTATGAAGTTTACAATTTTTTAATAATTTGATTGAATAATTATTTCCTTACATTGGTGAATTATTTTTATTCTGAACAATGAAGTTTATAATTTTTTAACATGCTTAAATAACCATTTTCTTTTGTTCTTAATAAATGATTTTGATTCTAAATTATAAACTTAATATTTGTTTTTAATAATTGTTTTTTTTACATTGTTACTAAATAATTTTTATTCTGAATTATAAACTTAATGTTTGACTTTAATAATTATTTCCTTTCATCGTTACTAAATGATTTTTATTCTGAATCGAGAAGTTAAATACTATTCTAATAAAGAGCTGCCCTCCCAGAACAAAAATTATTTTTATTTACAAAAACCTTAAATATAATTACATATTATTTCTATTTTCGTGTCTGAAATATCGTAAATATCTGCACAGGAAATACTCAGTATTAAAAAAATATTTTGCAAGAGAAAAAATTGCAAACATCTTTGCAAAGTTTCGACAAACAAAAGAGAAAGGATACAGAAATGATATTTAGGCGAGACTCGAAGTTCCTATGGGAAATAATACAGAACAGAAGCTGATGAACCACCACCGCACAACATCGATACTTGATATCGATGCCTGTACCTTTTAATGGATATACCGATACGAGAACAGCTTCAACACACTTTTATGGCGATCAATCGAAGCCGTAAAACCTTCTGTACTGAACACGTGACCCATACAGATCTGGTTTCCTGTCGTGACCACGACCGTTATAACATCTCAAGGTATCCTACGACCTCGTCTCTCTTCAATCGTGTCCATCTTGTTTACGGTAGAAACGTGTTGACTGGCAGGGATAGTTTTTACTCGTACACTGGGGTATAGTATATTTCATCTGAATAAGGGCGAGTACTGAGGGCCGAGTATTTTAATACTTGTAGGAGATTGAAGAATCATAATTGTAAATTTTAAATTTGTTTAATTTTTGAAGATTTCAATTTTCATATTCAGTAATTTGAAATTGGTAAATTTTCGAGTATTTGAATTCCTAAATCTCAGAAATTGTTATCCCCAAATCGTTAAATTTGCAAATTTCTAAATTTCCAAATTACTAAATCTTTAAATCCTTACATTCCCAAATCTCTCAACTCGCAAAGCTCTCAACTCTCAAATCCCTAAATTCTCAAATTCCCACATTCCCAAATCTCCAAATTCTCAAATCCCTAAAGTTCCAAATTCCTAAATCCCCAAATCTCTACATTCCCAAATTCCCATATTACCAAACTCTTAAGACTCCAAATCCCTAAATTCCCAAATTATCAAACCCCTAAGTCCCCAAATCCCAAAATCTCCAAATTCCTAAATTCTCAAATCCCTAAATTCCCAAATCCCCAAATTCTCAGATCTCTAAATTCTCAAATCCCTAAATTTTAAAACTCCTAAATCCCCAAATTCCGAAATTCGCAAATTATCAAATTACCAAATCTTACCAGATTTTCCAAATTCTCCAAATTTTAAAAAAGTTTTCAAATCTCCAAATTGCCAAATTACTACATCATCAAATATCCATATTTCTATATTTCGAATTCAGCTCCGCCCACGAAATACCGCAACGTATTTCTGTGTGTCCGCGCATAGAGTATGCATGCGAGTATGTAATTTTGATGTACCTCATTGGTGATCGAACCGATGACATTGATTATTCGATAAACAGTTAGATACCTGATTGAAATCAACCGCTCGACGAATCTAGGACGAAAGGAAAATTGCGACCACCGTTTCCACGATGTCGAATCACTTGTCCAATAATGTATACCATTGAAAATCAATGCTGTTTGCCATGTATCCTGATTACATTTATGTGCTGCAATGCGTAATAACAAGTACATAATGCCATTTCAATCGTACATATATCTTTTATTATACGACGCATCTACCTTTGCATTAACTATATTTTTCTTAACAATTTCATGTAATATTTAGTAACCCATTTCTAGTCACTTGAATTTATCTTCTACCTTTAATTACATTTTCAACGGAAAATCAATATTCAATTAAATTTAAATCTGAAATTAAATGAAAGTTTGATCGTTAATTAGTTATTTAAACATCTAACGAGATATTTAATATATTTTTTCGGAGTATTTAACTTTGATAAAATATTATTCAAACTGATATCATTGATAAAATTCTTGATGATTGGAGGTAATTAAAATACTTTATTTTTATTAATCTTGTATAATTTAACAAAAAAATATTTTGTGATATATGATTTATAGCATGACTTATGCATAGAAGTAGAAACACACTTGTAAATATAACCTCAAATCTTAAACAAATGTTGACCTAAATGCTAACTAAAATTCTAACCCAATTTATGAGATATATCCCCTATGTTAACAATGTTATTGTTCTACGTTTTCTTCAAACTGTGAAGAAGAATTAAATTTATTATTACTGCAAGAATTTATTCTGAAGCTATTACAGTAACTGTCCAGCGAAGAGCACCGAAACATAGTAGGAACATACTAATGCCAAGAATTATTGATTATATTGGTTCTCGAATAATTTGTGTTGTCGGAATTGAATGTTCAACACGCTCCCAAGCAGCAAAGTTAACTTTGTTCGTATAGAGTTCAAAATGTTGCGGTTGCAACTGTATTTGCCGTTATAGAGCAGTTCCCATTGCAACAGGAATTAATTCTGAACAATGTTCTAAGCTTCTCGAAATTCGCATCTAAATGTGGTGTTTAGCTGCGGTGGATTCAGATCCGGAGATACTATGAATCGTATATTTTGTGTTAATCGAACCAGAATTAATTACCTTTTCGATACACTTGGCGGAACATCAAAAGAGTCAGACGTTGTTTGAGACTAACTCTCGTAAAGCTGTTCAAAAATTGAAATGATGCAATGTTGCCACAAAACAGTGGCTTTTATGTCGAACGAGCTTTATTTAATACGTTGTAGAGTGGTATATTGGATTGCGAGGCAAATTTGTAATGTTTTAATATTTTAGTTCACGTGAATAAAAATATCAGATTTTCTGTTTTGTCGTTTTAAAATTTGACAAATTTCTGTTTTTAATTTATTGATGTAGGAATTTGGTAATCTAGAAATTTGGTAATTTAGAAATTCAGTAACTCAGAAATTTGATGATTTAAAAATTTGATAATTTGGGAATTCGATATTTTAGGAATTCGATAATTGAGAGATTCGATAATTTAATCGGCAATTTAGAAATTTGGTAACTTAGAAATTTGATAATTTGGGAATTCGATATTTTAGGAATTCGATAACTGAGACATTTGATAATTTAATCGGCAATTTAGAAATTTGGTAATTTAGAAATTCAACAATATAGAAATTCGATAATTCAGGAATTCGATAATTTAGAAATTCGGTCATTTAGAATCTTAGTAATTAAAAAAAAATAAAAATGTGAAACTTTCCACGAAAATTTGAGAGTCTAGAAATTTGATAATTTGTAAATTTAGGAAGCTAGAAATTTAGCACATTAAAAGTGTAGCCAATTTAAGAATTAATAAATATAGAAATTTACAAAACACCTAAAAATTTACTAATTCAGGAATTTCGTAATAAAAAAATTATGAAATTTTAAAACATCGCAGCACTAAAATCTAATGTTCAAATTTCCAAATTCCCTACCTTCGAGCAACCCACGCCTCCATACACGTGTAATCTTTTTCCGCATGTTACCCAAAGTGAATCTATGTACCTGATGAAACATGCAACATATCAAAACTGACTTTTACTCAATTTTCCCAAAAACGTCCGAAAAATGACGGCTGAACAGCGTGCACTATTGCGGAGGATGAAAGGATACCGAGAATAATACGTTCTACGTCGATTTAGCTTGAATTAATTATTTTTTCCATACATCATGTTTTCCAAAGTGAATTAGCACGCCTGACAGAGCATCGTGCGCGTTAAAAATTGCTTTTACCGAAGCTTCGCGAGGGTGTTCAAAAAATTATTCTGCTCGAAAGCGCACGATGCACGAAGCGCATCAACGTCCTCTCGTTTTCAGGCGCGCACACAGGTGAAACAGGGCGTAGGCCGCAAATTACGGTGACTAATGCCACCTGGACAGCTGCTTCCACTCATTAAATTTGGAGGTGGGAGCTGCGTTATCGATTGGCATTTGTAAAAACAACCGCTTCATCGTTTACCTGTTAACTGCCGATCGGATAGCAATATACACTCACATATATTTGAAACATCTCTGTATTTACTTCTACACAAGAGGGGGTGATTTATAGTACACTTATTTTGCAGTAACATCCTTTATCGTATATTGAAAATAGAGAAATAATTTCTGGTTATTATGCAGTATAACCGATTTTAATTTTTACATATGTGATCAAGAACATATCCCTAAGTCATATGAAGGTTTTGTCGTTTACTAAAATGTTATGTGAAAGTTTTTACTATCTCTTAAACTATTGATTTCAGGGAAAAAAGTTTTGAACAAAACATGAAGCTCTTAAAAAACTCTACAAAAAAGATTATATGCATTTTTTATGTAGACCCATTATTTTAGCTGTTATAACCTAATTTTAATCTAACCTAGCCTAATCCAAGTAACTAGGTACAGGTACAGATCTGTAATTTGTGTTTAAAATGTGGGTGAAACAATTTTAATATTTTTTTGTAAATCCTGTTGTTTCTTAACATGTATTCGTTTGGGTGCATTGAAAATAATTTCTTTTTTTATTTTTCAAATATTCTGAAGAAGCATAATTTCTTCTTTCAATTTCGTTTGTAATTCAACCTTTGAATTTATTAGTTTTTTAATTCTTTGGTCTAATTCCTCCCATAAATTCTGTAGGGCATTTAAGTCTAAGGGTTGTGGAGGTGCATGTGAAACTTTTGGACACTTATATAACAAATATTAACAAGAAGTTATATAATTTTGATGCACAATGGTTCATCTCTCCGTGAAATAAGTAACATAATATTTGAATTAACTGCTCTTCTGCAGAATAGTACAGGACTGTGTCGGAATATTAATGTGACTGTAGCTGTAAATTAACCAACTTGCATTCAATTTTTAAGTTGTGAGCAAGAGTAAGTTGCACTACCAAGAACACGTTCCCTCAGTACTGAAAGAGCGTGTGGTAAATATATATAAAATATTAATAAAGTTATTATCAATACATTCATTATTAATTTCCGAGCTTCTTCATCATATTAAAACAAATATTCTTAATTCACAGCATAATTATGTTATTTTCTGACAAAGAGAGTGATTCTCTCGCACGCGTTAAAATCTATCATATAGCTTAAACTCAATCGTGTTAATAGCTCAGTCCACCATGTTAATAGTTTAGAGACCATCATGTTAACACCATAAAGTCTATCGCGTTAATAGGTTAAAGTCCATCATACTAATGGCTTCAGGTTTATTACTAGGTTATTATTATTCTGCGGAGACAGCGGAGATTTTCTTGCTTAGACTTAAAATTCCGAGTAATATCAGTGGAATTTCGTCGGTCAGAAATTGAATTTCCGGCACGGGGTGTAGAATGGCGAGGTTCTGGCATGCCGCAAACACGTTCGCGCTCGAATTATCGAACTATCGGTATTCTTGAATGCATCGAACTGGTAATGCTAGCAACAACGCGTTTCTACTAATGACTCATGAACCCTGCCCGCTTGGTACGTAACTCCTGCACATATCGGCTACTCCACGTGGAAAGGTCAATATTTTGAGGGTTGATACCCTGCAGCCATTACGAAATGAGAAATTCATATGCACTCCAATTTAAAATTGATCGTGCTGATACCTCGAGGATTATTCGTGAATGGCGCTGTAAACTACCGCAAATAGCATAATTGAATATATTTTGAACCCGAAAAAACTTGCGGAAATTGTGCTGTTAGATTGCTCCAAAATTATTATCACAGGTCTATAATTTTACTTAATAACGTTAATTTTTTTCGACAGTTCTGACAAGTTGAAATTTGTTAAAAATAAATTTTATCGTATATATGATCTGGTTTGAGACTATATGCACCTACATAAATATTCAGTATTCTTACCAATTTTAAAATATCACTGAACGAAAACATATGAAAGGATTTTCGAACATCTTTTGAAACATTCACCTACATAAAAATCAACGTTCTTGTAAATTTTGTTAAAATATTTTGCTAATGTTACAACAGAGCATACATGAAACTGAAAAGACCAATCTTCCTAATTTTGTTCAAATATTTCCCAGTATGAAAACATACATGAATCTTCCTTTGAACATCTATACGAGGATAAATATTCTCGGTGATCTTGCTCAAATATTTCTCTAATACCCTAACACAATTGAATTCCTACGGTAGTTTTCAGCAGAATGTCAGATGTGGTATCAGAAAAATTTCAATCAAACAACTCAAATTTCAGTTCTCGTCCGGCAGAGCACTTCGATACGTAAATATTAATATCGTAAAAGAATCGCGTCGCAATCTCCGCGGGCGTATTTATTCTCAGCCCGTGGGGAACGCATCAAACGACCACAGTTCGTCCTATTTCGATTTCAAGTAATTCTAGCCACGATCCAATATCGGTGAGCCATAACTCGAGCCCGACAAATCGCAATTCATGCACACCGATTCTCCTACACCGTCACGGATGAAGGTATTACGAATTCCGTCGAAATGTACCCTCGAAAGACGTTGCCTGTTTCACGAGAGTAGGTTGACTCTTTAAAATATGATAATGTAGAGCAAAATAACCCATATTGACTTTGTTTTCTATGTTTGACAAGTTTGGCTCGAACGCCAGAAATATTCGTGTTGAGTCGTACCCTGGATGAATTCGAATACCTGTCTCGGTAATTGACAGTTTACCGATGACTGACTTTTGTATTTTCAGGTACTAGCTTGTAAAAGTCGTTTAAATAACATTCTGTTGAGTGTAACCGTAGAAATCATATTTAATAACAAATAACGAAAGAGATTAGATCACCTGTTTCGGTAATTGACACTTTTATCTTCACTTACTGAACCTTTTTACTAATAAAAATCGTTTCTATAGTATTCTGTTGGATGTCACAGTAAAAATATTCATATTTAGTAATACATACAAATGAAATAGATTGGAGCACCTGTCTTAGTAATTGACAGTGTACCAATAGCTGACATTTTTATTTCCAGATACTAAAACAAGCTTTCTACTATAAAGGTCGCTTAAATAATCTATTGACTGCTATAGTTAAAATCATTTTTAATAAGCAATTAAATAGATTAAAATACCTGTACTCAGTAACTGACACTGTCATATTAGTTGATATTTTCACTTTCACTGAAACAACAAGCTTCCTACTATTGAAGGTTCTTTAAATAGTGTTATTTGAACGATTACACACTTTTGTATGCAAATTCATAAAAGCAACTTATGAAAGCAAAATTTTATAGTACGAAGTCAAACACGTTATAATGGAATTTTTGCACGATAAGTTACACGCGTCTGAAATTAAATTTTAATGACATTTACACAAATTTCTATTTTCCCCAAAATTCTGACGTACATTATTTTTCCCGGTAGAAAATTCCATAAATTACACTTAAATTTCGAATAGTTATTACCGTGGCATTTTTTATGAAGCGTGAAATGGTTAATAAGAAATTCTGTATCACCTCTGTTACCCACACCTGCGTCCTAGATATACAGAAAAATGGGTCAGAAAATTTCCGTGAGAGGAAAATGTTGTCCAAGCTTTTTGTCGTTGCATCGTGGCCAAAGTTCGATGCCTTTACGAACCGTTTACACGGAAAGTAGAGTTCATCGATCGACAAAGCAAACGGGAGTTGCTTAGGTGACCTGAACTTTTGTTTCGCCCCTGGTTGGACGAAGAGAGTTCCCTAGGAGCTTGTCCCTTGTTCTCATATTCATGGTAAACATAGCGTAGGCCGCTTCGTTAAATCAAGCCTACCGTGGCTAATCCGCTTTAACGCAATTTCACTTGCGTTTTTTCAACGAACCCACGGGAACCTCTGTTCTCGGGGATGTGCCCGGATAGAACACCCTTCGTCACAAATGGGATGTACAAAATTGCACCGACCTGGCCAACGAGTTTCGCCTGGCGACATCGTGTAACAACGTAACGGGTCTTTTCGCACGGTCAATTTCTACTCTTCCCGCGTTCATGAAAACGGTCGATGAAAATTTTTGTTTAGAACGGAACGGAAATCGAAATTGAAACTCGGCCAAAAAATTTTGGTATGCTCGGGTGAATGAAATACTGTCAAACTCGTGTGTCTGGAAATTGTTGCTTGTATTTCATTTTTAATTTTGCACTCACATTTTGTTCATTTTGAACTACTTCTTTTTAATATGAAGTTTTTTATCGGGAAACTTGTCTAGTTTAGTCTATTATGTGTAACAAATTATTGTGGAACCGTTCACAAGATTTATTTGCTAATTTCAAGTTATGAAAAAGTGGGACAATTTTTGGAATTTGAGGATTTGACAGTTTACAGAGTTTTAGATTTTTTTACTTCAACATTTATAAATTTGTGAGCTTCGAATTCTGAGAATTTTTACGTTGAAAAATCCTTGAGTTTCTAGGTTTGAAGATTTGATAACTTGCAAATTTTCAAGTTTTTGAATTTTAAAATTTATTGAAATTAGGATTTATAAATTTGAATGCTTGCATATTATTAAATTTGAAAATTTGCAAACTAAATTTGCAAGTTTGTAAATCTGAAATGTTCTGAGTGCGAATTTTAAAATCTAATATATTTTATATTTATAAATTTCAGAATTTGACATGTTTTAAATTTGTTAATAATTTAGCAATCTCATAAATTTCAAAAATTTGAAAATTTATAAATTTCTAAATTTCTAAATTTGAAAATACAATATAGACTTAAAATTTTAAAAAGTAATTTGAGGTATTGCAATTTTAAATTTGAAAAATATTCATAATAAGACTTATTTTAAAACCACATACGTTAATATAGCAACAAATTTTCTCAGTACAATAATACAGCGTACTGTTTACATTCAGCGTACCGAACACGATAGAATTGTGTCAAGTTTTATTCATTAATTAAGCCATTATCGGAGATTTAATTACAGAAACAGTACAGGTATGTTTGCATTACAAGCTTATATGGAAATTAATTTGCAGACTATATTTGTTTATGCGCATCGTTGATAATTTTCGTGCATAACGTATAACATTTCCCGTAAAATACGATTTTAACATAATCAAATCAATGTTTCAAGTGGTCGTTGAATAAATTCTTGAAAAAATTATTCGTTTCATTTTGAACCTCGATCAAGGCTGGATGTTATTTAAACGAACTTCCGTTGGAATATAAATAACGAATAATTATTTGCTCGCTGTTCGTTAATTTGTTATTCAAATTCTTCTGTTATTTATTGGTCGCCGTTCGTTTATTGCTTTATGAAAGCGTTTATTTGTTTTTACGAGTCGGCGTTGAGTATCCATTATTGGTTATCTATTAAGAATTGATTGAAATAATATTTTTTATTCATGAGCAAGTGTCGCGAAAATTTATTGTTTAAACAGAGCGAAATGAACTTTACATGGTACTATTTGAACGGTGTTATCTCATACAACATATCGGTTTGCTTCAAACAATTATGTCAGAATAAGAATAAAATACCAACAGTTGAGGCTACGGTGCACACAATATTGATTCAATCAACGTAACGAGAACCTCTTCTGCACGCGAAGGAATATTAAATTCACAGATTAACACTTTTATCACACGATACCTGTAACTTCCAAGTATTCGTCGCAAAGTTCATTCGTTGCAAACTTCCACTTTTCAAATTCCAAAACTGCATTCAATCGACAAAGACCTTACAAATTCCTTACAAAATTCCAAACATCAGATCAAACCACTTTTTCGATTTCCCCTTTATTTCGAGTACCGAAATAGAGAGAGAATATCTGCCCTTTTATTAAAGGGGAAAACGAGAAACAAGTTTGTATAAATTCCGCCAGTATCGAACATGGCCTCCGGTTCAATAAATCCAGCGTTTTTCCGCCAGACTGCAATAAACTTTAAACTTAAATTTCTCCCTTATTTTCGCGAGTTGCGTGTTGTAGTTCCGCAGAATTGTTGCCATCGGTGTACTATATAATCGTAGAAAGTTTGAACGAAATCGGGGTTGCAAGTGTCGTGAGATCTTCCAGTTGGAAAAAAGAAAAAGCATGATTTAAGGACACGTTTTACGGGAGCATTTTTTCTGATAAATGTCCGTTATGTCTTTCGGGGAATTTGAAGGAATGCGCGTGAGAGCTTCCCGAGGGCAGAAATGCGCGTTGCCATAATGGAATAACGACTATTAGGAGCCGAGGAATAATATCGTCGGCGCGGTCGTCCGCGCGCGGAAACGCGCTCTATCGATCGTTCGACGGCATTTAAAGCGAGAAAGGGAGACGAAGAAGAAAAAGGGAAAGTGGCTAACTCGGTTCGACGATTCTTTCGCCTTTTCGTGACCGTGGCCCTCGAAAAAGTCCGACAACTTTTCCCATTCCACTTCGCGCCATCTGTACCACGGTTAAACAGAACTTTTTACGCGAGCTTACTCCGAGATGAATATACATGGACGTATTCATCACCGGTGACGTTGAACGATGATGACGAGTTGCAACTTTCTCCGACCGAAATGGAAAATTTCGATAACACTGGTGGATGTACACTCGAGTACAACGTAGCTTTCTTCTTGATAAAAATGATGTACATACTCATATATACACTTGATGTTTAAATCTCTACGCTTTCAAATTTGAAAGTTTGTTAATCTTTATGTCCTCTGATTTTTGGATTTCTTCATTTCGTAAATTTGGACATTTCCAAAGATTCTTAAATGTTTAATTCTCTATATTCTTAATTTTATTTATAAATTTTGGAATCTGTGCATTTCCAAATTCCCTAATTTTGAAATTACAAAATTCACAAATTTTGATATCACAAGTGCAACAATTTTTGAATTTTTGAATTTTCAAATTCACAAATTTTGGAAAACCCAAATTTTCTTATTTTCAAATTTCCTAATCCCTGAATTTCCGAATTTAAGAATTTTCAAATTTCCAGAAATTTAGGCTCACCAAATTTACAAATTCCCATAGTTCGAAATTTTCAAATCTCCAAATTTTCAAATTCAGAAATTTTCGATTCTCCAAATTTTCAAACTGCAAAATTTTTAAACCCCAAATGTTTAAATTCCGGAACTTTCAAATTCTCGAATTTTTTAATGGCAAAATTTCCCTAAATTCCCAAATTTCGTAAGTTTTAAATTTCTATGAAATTTTCAATTCCCAAATTTCCAAATTCCCACATTTCTTAATGGCGAAATTTCCTCAAAACCCCAAATTTCGAAATTTCCACGTTTTCAAGTCTTTAAACCCTAAATTCCCGTACTCTGATATTTTCAAATTCTGTTAATTTTTAAATTTCCAATTATGCAAATTCAAACACTTCCCCATCTCCAAATTTCCCCGTAATTTTATAATTAAAATCAATCTGCAATATGATATAAATATTTACTAAACGAATTTCAGTCGCTTAAGTGAAGTAATTAGTTAATTAATTCGCATTTGAATTTCATTTACCACTTCAATTTAATCATTCCACAAATTCGCATGTTTATACGAAATCAATGTAATTTTCTTACTGTATTATATCTCGTTCAAAATACTACAATCTGCAGTGGCTATATAATTGATTTCACGAAATTAATACATATCGTTGTAGTATTATTCAAATAAGCAGGTAGATTGTTTGAGGTATTAATGTATTTGAATAATGCATAGTATTTATGTTAACGAGCAAGCATTGCACCACTTTCACTCTAATCCACGAGATTTTCTCTGCCACGTTCGAAGCACTTTCAAGTTTTTCCAACTTCAAACTCGTATCTTGAGGACTTGTTCACTCTTATGTTTGGAGAAGTGCTTGCTATAAATTTGCACGATTTTATTAGTTTGTCTTGTTTGGTCGAAATAACAAGCTACATTCGCATATCTTCAGCTGAAACGTACACCCACGGATTAGTCTTGTAGAGTATACTTATTAATCCTTTGCGAAAATTTATTAGACAGTGTAATCAACTGTAATAGGGCTCTGTAAGTGCCCCATCTATTATTTATACGTACTGTATTGCATTATAGAGTATCTGATGTTTTATTCGTGAATCGACGCTGTGCGAGGCTGCACCGAAGCACTTTTGCAACGACTATCGTAATAGAAATGTAAATTGTCGAATATAAATCTCACTACAGCTTATAAATTTCTGTATGCGTAATACCGGAAACTACTGTTTATAACAGTGTTTGAATCGTACAGCAAAACAATGTTGTGAAACAGAGATTCTTCAAAATACTATAAAAGCATAGTCTGAGCACAGACTCACGTATACAAGTGTACCAGACCATGCATGACTTTTTGTCAGAGAATCAAACTTTCTTAAAATGGGCCAAAACACCCAGAAAAATGGTCAAAGGTGTCGAGAGGTGGCTAAGGGTCAGGGGGACAGAGCGACCCAGAAAGGGTCAGTAATCTTATGTAGACCTTTTGAACATTTTGTTGACTCCACTTCATAGTTAAATTTTTAGTACATACTGTTTAGTTATTCTAATAACTAGTTAAGTGACAACAAATATACAAAATCTTGATTATCTAAGATTTTTAATGAATGAGTTATTTGAATAAGAGCAAGCAGTTGGGGGATGTAAAGTCAATGTCAAAATTGTTTCGCAAACCCCCAGAGGGTTATATGTTGTAGAACTTGTGTCGTAGATCACTGACTGACAGTTTCTTAATTTGAAATTTCTATATTTTCGATTTTGTAAAGTTAAGTCTTGCAACTTTGAATCTTTGTAATTTCCAATATTTTATACTCTGTAATACTTCTAACCTTCCACGTGTCCAAATTTCCAAATCGAAAAATAAAAAACCTAATTTTTCACCTTTCAGCTCGCATTTCATACTCTCGCAAACGAACAATTTACCAGATAAACACTAGGGACTAATAGCGTGAACATCCTGCGATGGACCCTCTTTCTCCTCTCGTAATGGAGGAACCCCAGGCTATTTCTTTACAGTTGTTTAGCATAATCGCGCAATGTGTATACAGTTCTTCGTCACGGTTGCATTTTTTCTGTTTTCCTCTTCTCTGTTCCTTTGCTTCGCAGAGCCGGAGTTCCGCTCCGCTCGTTCCGACAAACTTTGTTAGCCACTCAACGAAAATGCATTTAAGAACTGTGCCGGTTGGCAATTTGAAAAATCGCCCGTGGCTAGACAAAGCGCGTCTAACGAGTGGCCGCGGACGGAGCGGAGCGAAGCGTGTCCGAGCGGATACGCGTTTTCAGCGCGCTCATCGGGCGACGCTCGCGTTTACGTGGTGAATTAATGTTTCGGATCCAGCTCCTCGTGTAATCGTCGAGCGGATAAATGCCGCTTTAGGGGACTTGTTCAACGACACGCACATTTTTCCCACCCTTC
The DNA here is from genome assembly GCA_945859555.1 of Megachile ligniseca. Classification (NCBI taxonomy): domain Eukaryota; kingdom Metazoa; phylum Arthropoda; class Insecta; order Hymenoptera; family Megachilidae; genus Megachile; species Megachile ligniseca. The sequence continues at coordinate 2,900,861 of OX243785.1, forward strand.
GAAGCCCGTCGTTTTAAGCCCGTGATTTCACGCCACGAGGATTCATCGCGGTTGTCTTGGTTTTTCTTCTTGGCACTTTCGCTGAAACTTGAAAATTTTTTTAGTTTTTTTTTCACTAAAAATTGAAAGCAAATAGGAGGCTGTTTTTTTTATACTCATTTTTATGGTGAGTCAAAGAAAATATACTTTTCGAGTATACTGTAGTTTCACATATTAGAGATATTCTGGTGATACTGTAGGGATCTTAAAATTATTCTAGTCATTCTAGAGAAATTATTAGGATCCTAGTGGCATTATAGGAATACTAAGATTATTGTAGGCATTCTGGGTATATTATAGCGTTTCTGGTGGTACTGTAGAAATCCTGTGATTATTATCGTCATTCTAGGGAAATTATTTGGATCCTAATGGTATTATAAAAATCCTAAAATTATTATAGTCATTCTAGGTATTGTATTGAGTTTCTAATGGTACTATATGAATCCCAAGATTATTATCGTCATTCTAGGGAAATTTTTAAAATCCTAGTGCTGTTATAGAAATCCTAAAATCATTATAGACACTGGATATTGTATTGAGTTTGTAATAGTACTGTATGAATCTCAAGATTATTATCGTCATTCTAGGGATATTTTTAAAATCCTAGTGGTATTATAGGAATCCTAAAATCATTATAGTTATTCTAGGAACTGTATTGAATATCAAATCATACTGTAGAAATCTTAAGATTATTATAGTCATTATGGGAAAATTATTAGGATCCTAGTGGTATTACAAGAATTCCAAGATCATTATAGTCATTCTAGGTACATTGTTGGAATCCTAGTGGTATTATAGGAATCCTGAGATTGTTATAGCCATTCTAGGAAAATTATTGGGGTTCTAGTGGTATTGCATCCTAGAGATACAGAAGTCCTAGAAATGTTATGGGAACCCTAGAAATATTGTAAGAATCCTAGAGATTCATAGAAATCTAATAATTCTAATTATTAGAATTTATTTAGAATTCTGATTATAATTATCCTAGTGATATTATAGAAATCTAGGAATATGAAGGTTTTATCGATTAAGGAATCGAGGTATGGCTGTAAAGATCCTAAATTATAACGATCGCAAGAATGTTATATGAATTTCAACCCCTATTTCGGCAAGTCTAACTCGTGACGCACTCAGAGTTCAAACGTGACAAATCTTACTCAAAGTTTTAATACGATTTGAAGTTTATATCCAATTATAATTAGCATTGTCAAGGTCCGTTGAATACAAAATTGACATAATATTTTAACTGTCTTTATTTACTTTAATATTGTAGTAGCGGATAGTTCTGACTGACGCACCTGACAGATAAATCTTATTGAGGTTAATTTCTGGGATTATATTTCCTGTAATCATAGCAATTATGATCGATATTTTAGAAATCCAAAGAATATAACGACACAGATATTATAAGAATCCTAGTCAACGTGTCACAATTACCAGTCAATATTAATACTTGCTGATATTAAAAAGAAGCAAATAATATTTCATCCACAATTGAAAACAATCTCCCACAATATTTGTAAAAAATAGCCGCTTCGAATATATTGATTTTTTCAAACGTGAGCCAAAGTGATACACTTAACCCTTCGCACTTGGTGAATCACATTCACCACTCGGTGTAACACAGTTTGAAATAAAAACTTGTTAACTATATCTATAGTTCTATGTACGATGTAAATACAGTGAAGCAGACAATATGGCTGGCAATAGAAAAACAACTTCAAACGAATTCGTCCATTTTTTCCAATTAAAAAGTTTTACAGCTTCAACCTACCATCAATAAACCTTCTACTGCAAAGGGTTAATTATCAATTGTTTTTATGCATGAGCACATTGTGCAATATTTCGTATTATTATTTTTGCGAGTCTTAGAGTAACTTCACATGATCGAATCGCGTCGGATTTTCGACGTCGAAAAATCGGCCATTTTAATATGCAGCGGTGAAATAGAGTATCGTGCGGATTGAGCAGGTATCGATAGAGGTTGTGCGTGGCGAAAATACAATACGGAAGTCGTAAACGTGATGGCGTGCAGTGAAGGGGCGGAAAAGAAAGAATGTCGTAAAAAGCGGATATAAAGGCGAGGCTCGCAACGGGGTGGCGGCTGCAGGCAAGTTTCTCCATTAAGGGGTGAAATTCGAGAGGCGGGAGTTCGACACGGGCACATCTTCTGCCCAACCCTTGAAACACCGACGATAAATGGGACGCGGGGAATCGATTCGAGTATCAAGCTGATTTTTCTCTCCTTATTTTTTCCCTCCCCCACTTTCGTTCGTTTTGCATATGGTACGCTCGTGCCTCTAATATTTCCAGAGTCTTAAGGCAATTCCGCTTGGGATGGGTTTCGAATCGATGGAGTATTTCGATTATTTGTGAAGCTTCTTGATATGCATTGTTGTACTAGGGTGTTCAGGGAAATAAATTGTTCGGAAACCTCCCCTGTGTATTACGGTGTATAGGGCGATGCGAAATAGGGGTTGCGGAGCTGCTGGTTGTTGAAGAGGTAGATAAGGTATGCGCATAAAGAGACATGAAAATGTTTCTTTACATAAATATCGTTTTTTGAAAATATTGCAGCTTCAAGATATTTGTCTCTGTTCTTGTGGTAGGGTAGGAATATTGCACGAAAAATTCTTCTAGATTTTTAGGTACGTGTTTATCTTTCATTAAAATATTGCATTTTCATCAAATATTTTTGCAAATGTCCAAATATTTCTACAACGTTTGTAAATAACCATTAAACGTTTGTAAACCATTTATATAAACTAGAATACGTTTTTAAATAATCGTAGATATACGTGTTTTATTATTTTTAAAATGCATGCAAACACGAACTAATTAAAATTTTCAGCAATTACCATTCTAAAATATTGAAATTTGCACAAATTACAGTAACAACTTTCAGGAACGTCACAATGCCAATTATTTAAAGAATATTTTTTCACGAAATATATAACAAATTTTTTAACTTGTTTCTGATTACTATAGACTGTTTTTAAATAAGGGGTTCAATTTTATTTCTACAACAAATTTTTTCTACTACATCTTGAATGCACCCTCTAGTTTTTTTTTGTTCAAAATTTTATTACCATAGGCCTTTTTTTTAAATAAGGGGTTTAATTTTATTTCTACACAAAATTTTGTCTACTATATCTTAATTGCACCCCCTAGTGTTTTTTGTTTAAAATTTCTGATTACCACAGGGGTTTAATTTTATTTCTACAAAAAATTTTTTCTACGCTATCTTCCATGCACCCCCTAGTGTTTTTTTTTTCGTTCAAAAGTTAGTAAATCCCTGTCGGAAAGTTCGTGCACCTGGATCTACGTGTCGACCACTATTTCATACAGTTTTCCCATCACCCTTAAAACTCAGATAGAACGTATAATATAACGAGGAAGGGGTCGTTTGCGATCGAAACAGTACGCGCATGCGCTCTCTGTTAGTTCAGAGGGCGGTAGTCTACGGTATTCTCGAAATTGTGAGGTCGGTAATGTAGGAGGGATGATTTCCCTCTGTGGAGGGTAGTTCTTGCAAGTACAAGTCCTGTTTTACCTACAGTGAACGTAGATGTTATCCACCACATCCCACCAGCAAAGTTACCCTTGTAAAATTTGAACCATCGGTTGATACCGGAAAGGGTGAGACAGTTTCCTGTTATACTCTGATAATCTATTCATTGACCATATGTTAATATTGTGAACTACTTCGTTATCTTTATAAAACTGAATTATTACTGCTTGATATATTCATTTGTACTTAAATCGGTTGCTGTTAATGAAACTTAATATAGTAGGAGGAACTTGATATTAAATCTCATGAAGCAAAATTGTAGAATTTGCGAATTTGATAGTTTCAGAGTTCTTAGATGTCTAAATTAAAAAGTTGGGGTTATTTAAGTTTTATGAATTCTCGAATCTCTAACTCTACGAATTTTCAAATTATTGAATTTTTAAATCTTCAGGTTTTCAAGTTATCAGATTTCTAAATTTTTACATGCTAAAATTCCGCAAATACCTAAGTGCTAAATTTCCGTATTTTGAGATTCTTACATTCCAAAGATTTGTAAATTGCTAAATTCTCAAATTCCTCAAATTTTAAATTCTTCAAATTTCAAAATTCTCAAATTCTTCAAATATCTAAATGTTAAATTCCTATATTTTGAGATCCTCAAATTTCCCAAATTCTCAAATTCTTCAAATTCCCCAAATCTCAAATTTCATAATACTCAAATTCTTCAAATGTCAAAATGTCAAATTTCTATATATTGAGATTCTCAAATTCCCCAAATTCTCAAATTCTTAAAATTCCCCAAATCTCAAATTTCAAAATTCTCAAATTCTTCAAATATCTAAATGTTAAATTACCATATTTTGAGATCCTCAAATTCCCCAAATTCTCCCTACTCCCAAAGTTCCAAATTCTCATATTCCCCAGTCTCAAATTCTGACATTCTCTCTATTTCCAAGGTTTCAAATTCTCAAATTCCCCAGGTTTCAAACTCTCAAACTTCAAATTCCCTAGGTTCCACTTCAAAAATATCCGAATTCCCAGATTTCAAAACTACAAATTCAGAAAATACTAGTTTCGTCCCTAAGAATCCACCAACTGAAAAATAACTAGGAACAACTCTCCAACTTCTTACTTGAAACATTTACAAATCGAATCAAAGAATAGGTTTTGGCAGTTTCGTAAAGATTGCCGAAGGAGTAAGAAATATGCAACGATTTATGGAAAATCGAGATTGCTTTGTTTCCCGTCAGTCTCAATATTGTCGCTGCTGCCACACCGGTACCACCTTCATTGTTTCGGAAAACCAATCTAGTAATAATTCCGGAATTCGAAGCGTGCAATAACTTCCCTTGTCAACGATAAATCCTCGATCGTGCGAACTGTTGTCTCGTTCGTTGGTATCGATAACCGTTCGATAAGTGACGGCTTCTTGTGGAATTTAATTTGTTCGAACCTTAAAATGATGTGGACCTCATTAAATCTTAACTGCTACTTGTTAAACTATTCGTTCGTTTTTTTTTCAATATATTAAACTTTATAGAAATTTTATAAAATCTTATCAGATAACCCAACGGAGGGCATAGAATAAAAACTCTGAATATTATTAATATTATTATATTAATTTCGTTGTGTTACGAGTAGGCAACAAAAATTGAAGAGAAATTGGAGTGAAACTGGAGTATTGTTATTGGAGTCACAACATAATTTCACGACTTTGAGTCTTTTTGCTTAATACGTTATTTTTTACAATTTTCAAATGATGTGTTATTTATTACAATTTACAAGTGATATGTAATTCATAAAAAGTTGCAATTAATTTGTCATTTATTAAAATTTTCAATTGATATATAATAGATAAGTATAATTTGAATTAATAAAAATTAATATAACAAACTGATATAAATACGTGAAAACAAGTGAAAAGATCGTGAATATAGTTGGCAACTAACAATTGCGAATATTTTACATATAGTAACTATTGTGAGAGTAACGGCATTGTAGACTCCATTTTTATCTTTTTCCATTTTAATGTAGACTCTATTTTTTTTTAAATATATATTGATTCTTTATCACTTGCACGATTACAATAAATAAAATATGTATTTGGTAAACACATTCCAGTTGCAAAAATTACTTTTCGTTTCAATCTTGTTTAACAAAGTATTTAATATACATAAAACCCATGCGGTTTAAAATAAAAATTTGGCAATTTATGGGTTAAAAAAAGTTACACGTCTTTGCAACCCAGTTTAAATGTTTAAGCTATAGAAAATGCACGATATCACATCAATTATTTAAAAATACGCAGCCATCGCTTTTTCCGTTGTACCAATAGAAACAAACATTGTTTCAATTCGTTGACAGGCAACCAGTAAAACGAAGTGTAATTCTCAGCACAAAATGGCCGGAACCCATAGAACGTTTGTTCTCCAGTTATCGGATACATTTCTATCGATCTGTGTACCGTTTGTTCCCTTCTGCACGCATCTCGATTGCAGAACCATTGTTTTCATTTGTAACGTTTGTCATTTTTTTATGCGATTCTTCTCTCGAAACGGGCAGCTTTAAAGTCCTTTTGCCTGGAACCGGTGGCTGCGGTAATATCGCGATTTTACTCGAAACTTAATTCGAAACTCGTTATGCTCGTAATCGAGCTTATTTTACGGTAACTTTAAAAGCGGATACATTGACGGAGTCAAATTGATTTGAATATTAAAGAGTTCCTTGATGAAGTAATAATTCACTCGGAAAGAAAGGGAGAAAAATGCAGTTTTTAAAGCGTTAACCTCTTTTTATTACGAAGCTTTACGAACTCTGAGACTAGTGTTCCTATGTGTGTGTATTTACTGAAATTATAAATGAGAAAATTAGTTTGGTCGAATTTACTAAGTGAGCTGACACGGTTTGTGCGGATAATGTTTATTTTCTCTAATTACTTATGTAATTACGTCGCGGAGGAACTGCTTTTAATCAGTACACTTTGTGGCCAGGACAAATTACACCGGTAATTAAACGGCCATTTGCTAATTATTTTCTATCTCTTTAAATTTCATTGATTTTGTTTTGAATAGTTTATTTCGTTTCTTGATCAAGAACATTCTTTTCTGCTGAATCAGTTTTAATATTTTTAAGTGGTCGAAGGGGTGAGCGGTTTTAGTTGCTTGTAGATTGTTTTGAATAGCATTTGTTGACGGAAATTCGATATTTAATCGAATTGAAGTAATTAATCGTAAGAACGGGGTCAATTGTAGTACAGTAGGGGTAGTTGCTTGATTTGGGAATTTTGGAAATATGAAATTTCTGTTTTCATATTTTTGAATTTTTAAGTTTTGGAAGTTAAGAAATTTAGAAATTCAGAAATTTAGAGATTTAGAAATTTGAAAATGTAAAAATGTAGAAATGTCGAAATTTAGAATTGTAGAAATTTAGAAATGTAGAAATTTAGAATTGTAGAAATTAAGAAATTCAGACATTTGAAGTAACTATATTTTATTAAATTCCTAATTTCCCCACACTCTCAAATCTCGAAATTTCAAAACCTCCATTTTTCGAATCTCCAAATTTCCAATTCGTGAAATTTCTAAACTTGTAATTTTCTAAATTTCCCAACTTTCAAATTATTATTTCCTAAATTCGGAAGTTTAAAAACGTTACAATTTAAAAATATGGAGCTTTAAAAGTTCCTAAATTTCTAAATTTCTAAATTTTCAAATTTCCGAATTTTAAAAATTTCATACAGAATCGTAGTTTAACAACATAACCCTGTATAATATGTGAAACAGCAAACAATGAACCTTCTATATTTACGTCGTTTAAATAAGTTTCACAGAATATCAAGATACATTAATTTCATTGAAAGCGCAAAAATTAGTTATTACATTTTCATAAGATGTACTTATCAGACTATTTATCGTTTGCGGATAAAATGAATAAATTCACACTGGTATTTAAACATGATCATTTACATAATGAAATTTAATTTAGTCTGACATAATTATACATTATTAATCTCATTTTACCTCCACGTAAAAATTAAATTATAATTAAGTTTGTATTGCACATTTTTAATAACTACATTTTTTACATTTAGAAAAAAAAGTAAAACAATTGTGAAATTATTGTTTCTTCTCTCTCCATCTTAGGAATTTACCGAGTCTGGCACTTTATAATTTCCCCATTGTCGCAAAGGGATGATGTTGAAATGAAACATTTAGAATCTAGGGTAGCTGAAAATGAGATAACGTTGCGAACAGATGTCGCCGCTCTCAGCTTCCGCAGCTACCTTTGAGCTTCACGAGTCTATGATATCTACATGTGAACATATGGGATCAGTCGTTCAAACGTATCATTAAATTACCCTTTGTATTGCCATAATTTCCTCTGTAATAGTTTTACGCGCCGTAAATTGCCATGGTTAAAAAAGAGTACGAATATGTATAATGTACATATATGTATAAATTTTAACACTTTTAATATTAACAACGTTACGCTCACGTCCTTTTTTGCAACCTTTTCCTGACATTTTTATTTTATACGACTGTCTCTACGGCAGAGAAAAATATCATACGTGGAATTATTAGCTATTATTAATTATTGACATGAACTACATGATTATGATGTTTATTATTAACTGTTATGAATTATTAACATGATCCAGAAGATCATACAAGTCATTATTAATTATTAAAACCACACGATAATGAGGGTTATTATTAGCTGTTATGAATTACTAATATGACGCACAAGATCATACGAGTCATTATTAATTAGTAAAATATACTAGTATGTGTATTTTAGTTTAAAACAAGGAATATAGGGATCTAGAAATCTGGGAATTTAAGAATTAAGAGGATTCATAAGTATCAGCAATCTCCGAATCCAGGGATATAGCGATTCAGAGATGTGGAGTTCAGAGGATTCATTGAAATCAGATTCTAGATCAGAGATTTGTGAATATAGATATACATGTACTATATGTATAACGGTCTGAAAAGATGAAAGTTTCGATGTACATTGAAATTTGGGATAATAGTTGTGTCGAGATATGGAGATCTGGGGATATATCGAGATTTAAGGTTACAGGTATTTCAGTATATAGAAATTTGGAAATGTAGAAATCTGAGGAGATCGAAATTTGTGAAATTTCGTATTGCAGATATAGTAATTTGGAAATATAGGAATATGAAGATGCAGAATTGGAAAATTTAGGGATTTGTAGCTATAGAAATTACGTAATCTAGAAATCTGAATATGTAGAAATTTGAGACAATAGAAATTTCGTGATATAGGAATTTGGGAAGATAGAGCTCCTGAAATCTACAAATTTGAAATACAGCACTGGGTATCTAAAAATCTCGGCGTTGTCTAGAAATAATAAGAATCTAGAAATTTTGAAAATATGGATATCAGAAAATCTAGGAATCTAGGGATGTAGGAACCTAGGGATTTAGAAGTCAAAATAAACAGAAATTTAAATCCATAGAGATCTGAGAAGATATAGCAATATGGATTTATACAAATCTAAGGATCTAGAGATATAAGAATGTAGATTGATAGAAAGATATAATAGCTTAGAAATATAAAAATGTAGAGGTCTAGTAATATACGTCTAAATCTACCTCACGCAAACATTTTTCGCTTTCATACCAACAATAGTTTATAAAAGTAACGATTTTCCAGCAGTTCGCCATTTCTAGAAATGGTGAAAACCCGTCGGCAGTTCCTATACGAAACCATCGCGGTGACCATAAGTGGCCGTGCGCCTGTTTATGCCCATTGTAAAATGGTAGTTTTCATTCTCAATACTCTGTGAAAATTCTACATTGTACGCTTTCTATAGACGCCTCAAGAGGCGGATACGTTTTGGCATTTGCCGGGGTCGCTTTTATATTTTCCTTCGATACGAAGTAATGCTTTCGGTATTCTCAATATTACATTTCTCCTCTCTGCTGATCCTTAACGGAAGATTTTTCGAATATTGCAGTGTCTGCTCTTCCAGAATAATTCAACGAGTTAAAGGTATACGAATGCTCTTGTATACATATCTTTCTCTATGCGTTTCTCCCTGTATGGCGGCTTGTTTCCATTCACGATATTATTCTTTAAATGCTACTTTTCCCCCCTCTTAAATATCCTAGGATTTTTCAGATTCCTCGAAAGATTGATGCGACTTATTCCTCTTCCGTTGTGTTTTCAAAGATATTGGATTCTTTCGTATTGTGCTGCTCTTTTGCTGGGTAGCTGAGTTAACTCGTCGTCTCAACGAGCCGAGTTAACTTCCGTATAGTGAACTGCTCTATATGATACATCTGTGTTTCTCAATTTATGACCTTCTTTTAATTCGCACTTTATTTAATTTAATTATTTAATTCGTACTTTGTTTGATTGAATTTTTTAATCTGCACTTCATTTAATTAAATTTCTTAATTCGCACATTGTTTCATTTAATTTCTTAATCCACACTTTGTTTGATTTAATGTTTTCATTCATACTGTATTTGATTTGATTTTTTAATTCGCACTTTGTTTGATTCAATTTTTTAATCCATACTTTGTTCGATTTAATTTTTTAATTTGCACTTTATTTAATTAAATTTTTTAATTCGTACTTTGTTTGATTTAATTTTTTAAACTGCACTTTGTTGAATTTAATTTTTTAATTTGTCAAAAAGATACATAATCGTAATTGTTACGGATAGTATTTGTGCACGTACAGAGGGAATTGAAATGCTTTTAATTTAATTTTATCGTACAATTGGAAATTAGTTTATGGAAATAATTAAAGTTATATACCTTATAAAATCAATTTTTTATTTTCAGCAATTCACTGAAATTTTAATAATTAACTGAATTATTGTACTGTATTCATTTTTCAATTATTTGGTCACACTGAATTCATTGCATTAATTACTAGCGACCGCAATTGATAGCAATGGACGTGTTAATTCTCGTTATAATGTGTCCTGACACATACGTCCATTTTCACTGCGGTAGTCCACATATTAAAATAAATGAAACGGAAATAGCATCGAATATTCAATGAATTAACTTTCTGGTTTGCAACTGAATAATTTATTTAGTACATTGCTTAATTCTGTCGTGAAGGGATAGTACAGTTATTAATTATTAACTTAGTTGTTGCACATTTTAAAATTGATTAATTTATTCAATTGTTGTTTACTTTAAAATTGACTAATTACTAGTTGAATTATTACTACTTTAAAATTGATTAATGGTTAATTCAATTATTGTTCACTTTAAAATTGATATTCGTTAAAATATGACAAAATTATTTGTACAAAAGTTTAAAAATTGAAAGATACGATTTTTATTATTTTCCTACTATAATTAACGAACAAATATAAAATACGTTCAACATTTTCTACTTTAATCAGTAAATCATTTTTCTAATTAAATATTAGAAATAGAATTAGTATATATTCTATTATATTTGAAAACAGTGTTACACACTGTTTCCCACATATCACATCGATCAATAATCTCTTACTATTATGTATTTAATCGTATTTAATCCACTATTTTCATACATCATTTCTGATAGCACACTATATTAACTGTTCGCCAAAATTTTGTCAGATGTCTGTTTTGCACGGAACATTATTAAAAGCAAAAATTCATCAGTTCGACACAAGCATCGTGTAGATCCTTTGAGTGTTTCGTGTGGAGCATATTTTTGGTCGCTCTCCAAATGTTCTGACCGGGTAAGAGCATCATCAGCGAGTCAGCATTTCGCTCAAAAAGAAATTTTTTTATCACTCGGTTGCCGCGAACCGGGTAAATGAAATTGTACGACAAAGGTGGAGTATCGCATGGGACTCTAACGCGAGGAACAGGTTAGTTGCGTTCTTTGAAACGTCAACATTTTCAATTCCTCCGGCGATTCTCGTCCCCGGGAAGATAAGAAATTCCGGGAGAATCGTGGAAAAAACTCGTCTGAATATGGACGCTGACGTATCCCGAAGGATCATCCCTCTTCCATCTCGACCGCCACTACTTTCACGTATTTCCAAACGTTGAATATAGATAGGTTTGTGTAATTTCCTTGGACGAATAAATATTGCTGCGTTCCCTTCCTTCGCTCTCGTCCGTTACTCGACGGGGAAAAACGAATTACACCGGCGACCAGCGGTTTATAGGGTGGAAAATATTATCATCCAGAATGGTGATTTCAGAATGCTGGGGGAATTATGCGCAAAACGGGGTGAACTTCGTAACGCGTTTTCGAAACTTCAACAGTTTAACCCGAGCCAGCTGGCGACGTGTTATTGCTTACAGCCCTTCATTAAATCACGGCTCACTTCGTTGTTTCCTAATTATTAAGTTTACATTTGATTCACGCTTGCACTACTTGCTATACCTCACTGGACTGCTGGAAATTTCCTGTGATTTTGGTAACTCTTCCAAACTTTCTGCATAATATCCATCATCATTTTTAACGTTGTTTTTAAATAGCTATTTAGCGGTTAAGTTGTATACATATGTATGCAAATAAAACTGTATGTATAAATCAAACATACATGTGTAAAAATCAGATGTACATATAATGTACAATATTCATATTCAAACGTACATATGTATGTATGTAAGAGTTTGAACTTGAATCTAAAATGTGAGATAAATCAGTACTTAGACAAACATATATGCATATGTAAAAATCAAATGTACTTATAATGTACAATATTTATATTCAAATGCACATATGTATGTATGCGTTTGAACTTGACTCTAACATGTGAGATAAATCAGTAGTTGAACAAACATATATACACAGGTAAAAATCAGAGGTACTTATAATGTACAATATTTATATTCAAATGCACATATGTATGTATGTGGTTGAACTTGAATCTAACATATGAGACAAATCAGTAGATAAAAAAGCAATTTTTTGTTACTTTAGAACAAAAATATCAGAAGGTTATATTCAATGAAATTGTATATGTATACATGCTGTGTAATTAATTTGGTCATGATATAACAAACTTACATGTGTAATCGAGTTGTACTACTACATTACATTATACTTTATGCAAAGCATATAAAAATTATAATTTCAATTCGTTACTCGTTTTTCATACTGTCCATTAATAATTTTAAATACATGTATCTGAAAGTAAATTAATAGAACCTGTCATTACACTAAATGTTTCTTTATCGACAGATATAACTACAATTTTGAGTTTCATCAAATTTAAAAATTGTTATAATTGACTCATTACATAAACCATTTTTTAAAAGGAGACATATTTTAAGAGAAGTTAATAAAACAGTAATAATGCGTAACAATTTGTACAGTACTGTAAATAAAGTCAGGATAAACGTGATGATTGCAGTACCTGAAAATTATACGAACAAAAGTTATCTGTTCGGGCAATCTGAAAAATTGAGTGGAATTTTAAAACATAATTCTATAGAAAAAAAGCATGCAAATATCGGGGATTTAGTTGCCAATCTAAATAGCATGGGATTGGTGTATGAAATTCCAGACTGTTTTGAATTTAAATGCAGATAACAAGAATCACGTATCCATTTTGTTTGCAGATCAATTTTGAACGAACTGGCAATCATTCTCTCTCGTCATTCCCATTTTCGTCAACTGTCATTTAAAAATTGCGCCTGCTATATATGCATGCACATAGGTGCAGTCCCATTTCTTGTTAAATTGTAAAATAATAAAATACGTTATTGTTCAATAATATTCAGTGTATTTTGCAGAACATTTATTTTCAAACAAATATTTCAGGAAATTAAAAGAGAGAAAAGCTGTTTGTTTAATATCCTCAAGTTCCGTTAAATTATCGACATCGACGTCATGTTTTATTTAACAAATATTTACACGATAAAAACATTTTCTCTGAAAATTGATGGTTCTTTAGCTTTATCCAATATTGAAAATGTGAATTCCTCTCTCGTATCAGACACTAGACACGTTCAAATATTTATAGACACAATACCACTGTTGTACAGAAGTTATTTTGCATACGAGAAAAAACAGTTCATTGTGGACGTTATAACGTAACCATGGGCATCAGTGAATTTATCAAATTTATTTGAAAGGGTAAAAGGTAGCATGGAAATGTACTGTATTAGTATACTAAATGTAGTATATTACATTACTATACAATGTAGTATATTAGTATATTACTGGTATACTAACAGTAAATTATATAAACATACTACACCAGTCTACATAATTTATTAAAAGTATTTCTATACCATCTTTCAAAATCCCACAAAATCCATAAAAAACCTATATCTCTCATCTAAATCCGATAAATTCAATTTAATCCAATTACAACAGAAATAAAATGACACAGAGGAAAAAGATACGGGAGAGAAAATTCTTTCTACGTAAATTCAAATCCTCGGAAAGTCTCTTTAAAGAAGACCGCTATAAGGAAAAGAGTGTAACGTCGGCTATCTATGCACCATATCCTGCGAAATAAGGAACCGTGTAAAGAATAAGTAAAAGGAAGCGGTCTTGTCGGGTATGTGTATTAGCATACTCGGTTTTGTCGCAGAGTGCTGCAGAAAAGTTCTTCCCGTCGACAACGTTCTCAGATACCGGAAACCGAATCACCCTGTTTCACGTTACTCTCAATTTCACATTGATTGAACATTACGTGGTCCAGATATATTTTCAGCGTTAAAAGAACAGTATACATGGAGAGGGTAATCAGAGTGCATGTTTTTGTTGTTCGCTATTTTACTTTCGTTACGAGTGCTCGTCATGGAGAATCGTAAAACTTGACGAAAGTGTACGGGTCTTCTAGGATGCTTCTACGACTTTGACTTTTTGTCCCAAACACTTTGGTGTACAAAAAGCATTCTCTTTGCTTCAGCGAACATTGAATATATCGCCGTTTTTATGCATTTTTGGTTGTTGGATTATGATGAGTTATTTACGGTACTTAGAGTTTGAATAAAAAATCTTTTATACGTGAAATACAAATATAAATGATTTAATATGCACATAATTAAATACATTGATAAGTGATTAAAACAAAAATTATATAAAAATAGCTGATAATTATGCAGGTGCATATTTTGACTGTAGTAAAAGATTTTTGTTAGGAATTTTAGAAGATGTTAATTAAGTGTGTTACATAAATATCGATACATAAATATATTATATAAAAATTCCGATTTATATATAACAGTTTCACATTAACTTTTCAACCTATTATATGATATAAAGGTGTTCTATACAACCACTACAAACGAATTATATGGTTTAGCCATAAAGTGGCATAACAAAAGCAGAAGTTCCATAACACAGTTTTACGATTATAGATTTATGCGCCATGAAAACCGCAGTCATTTAAGATAATTCAAAAGGGGATCGGTATCTAGAATCCCATTCAGCAATCGTAGGGGGTACGATTCGATCGGGAGTAAATCCAATTCAGAGAAAATCATGGTCGTAAGTTTTGCTATCATTGAAATCAAGAGTATGGGATATGATTCAGGAGGCGCCGGAGACACGATGCTATCAAGTCAACATAACTCTGAGCTCGTAAACATTCGCTGGAATGTCTCCATTCTCGAGCTAGTCTCGTCCCATGATTCTAGTCTCGAAGCTATTAGTCACGGGATTCCATTATCATGGTTATCCTGCCGCGTGACTTCGCAATCATATTAACTTTATCAGTAACGTTAAACAAATGTTTACTAACAAAATTTATGCCTTCCGCTTCTTCCTTTTCCTGCCATTAGAGCGTTCGAATTTATCATTTTCTACGCTGTTATTTCCATTGTGTCAACGTGTTAAATTTATGATCTGTAAACAATTACATGTGCAATTAGTATCTTGCAGGGTGCCGCACCTGAAGTGAATTAAATTTAAATTATTTTAGTACATTCTTTATATAATAAAAGTTTTATAGTAGAAATATTTTAATGAACTATTATTGAAGAATATTCGTGAAAGAATTATTACATAAAATGTCATTGAAAGAATTATTATTGAAGAGTACTACTGAAAGAATTATTATCAAAAAATATTACTAAAAGAATTATTATCGAAGAAAATTATTGAAGGAATTGTTATCGAAGAATATTATTCAAAGTATTATTATTGATGAATATTACTAAAAGAATTATTATTGCAGAATATTATTGAAAGCATTATTATTGATGAATATTACTAAAAGAATTATTGTTGAAAATATTACTGAAAGAATTATTATTGAAAAATAATAATACTTCGTATCAATCATCTTATTATGTACTGACGATTAAATATAAATTTCATCAGTAATAACACATCTTATCAATTTTGTCCATAATAATGCATTTGAAAGATTTTGTTCAATCATAATTTAAGAAATTGAAACATTTTAAATAAAACATCCTGTATATAAATTGTGCTCAGAATACTAAATCAGTTGATCAGTAACAGTTGATTAGTGGATAAAGAAATTAGTAAGTAGATGAAGTTAATGTGTTTTTAAGAAAAGAAAAATCAATTATATTTGGTATTTGTAAGGTACATTCATAAAAGAAAAGTCTGGTGTATCGATCGGTAATATTCGTAGAAGTTGCTGTTGCTGGCAGCGGAAACGGTGTTCCATTTTATCGGGGAGAAAAAGTTTAGCAAAGCTGGCACTGGTCTTTCTAGCCACACAGGCAAAAAGACCAAGGAGGTAGGGGTTTGTCCCACAGGAGAAACAGTCCCGTACACGTTCGTTCCATATTCCTGTATCAAACAAGCGTCCCGCTTCCTTTTTACGAATAAATTTCAGTCCACTTCTCTGTGTCGTAGCGTAAGCAATTATATGGCCGTCCTTTCAAAGGGGTAGTTTAGTAACGTTTAATGTTTTTCAATTTGTATGCTATGAAACGTTTATGTAAATGCAATAAAAGTGAAACATGGTGGGTTGAAGTGTTGGAAGGAAATTGTTGAAAATTAAACAAATTGGTGCTCATTGTTATTTGTGTGTCATATTAATGAGTTCAGTTTACTGAATTTTAATGAATAATATGGGAAACGTTCTGGGTTTTAGAAATGGTTAGAAATTTGTTTATTTATTTTGTTTATTTTCATAAATTTTCTGGTAATTGAAATACAAGTTTTTGTACACCTTGTTCATTAATTTTTCACGTATATCGTTTTAAAATCTGAAATTTGTAAACTGGGGATTTAGGAGTGGAATTTGGAAAAATTTGGGATTTTAGGGATTTTTTAGTTTGAAATAGTATTTTAATTCTTTTAATTTTTGTATTTTTAGTTGGTGGTAATTACATTGGATTTACATTAATATGTACAAATTTGTGTTGAGTACAAATATTGTACTCAATCATGTACTCAAATGGGTACACATTTGTACACAGTCCCCAAAGCTCTATATTTTCAGGTCTCTATTCCTACACATTGCTATATCCCTACATACTCATATGCTTAAATCTCTGCATACCCAAATCCCTATATTCCTAAATAATCATGTGAGCAAATCTCTATATATCCAAATTTCCATATTCCTAGATAACCATGTCAGCAAATTTCTACATATCCAAATACCTATATTTCTATATAACCATGTCTTCAAATTTATATGTGCCCAAATCCGTATATTCCTAGATAACCATGTCAGCAACTTTCTACATACCCAAATCTCTATACTTCTAGGTAACTATGCCAACAAATTTCTATATACCCAAATTCCTATATTCCTAGATAACCACGTGAACAAATTTCTATACATATATTCAAATCCCTATATCTCTCGATAACCTTGTCAACAAATCTCTATCCACCTAAATCCTTACATTCCTAGATAACCATATCTATACATCTCTATACAAATCCCTATATCCGCAAATTGCATTATTACAATTTCAGTTCCATAAAAATTAAAAAACTTTCATAATCACAATAACACAATCACAACCTTCCTAAATCAAATACATCAACTTGAAAATTAAAAAATCCCAGATACAAAATTCGAAAGGTAGTTCGAATGATAAAGGCAACAGACATTTTGTCCTCTCGGTACATGACCGTCCATTCGTAACCAGTTTATCGGTAGACCAATTAGTTCGTCAGTCGAAACACGTTCTCCATCATTAAATTCAACGACAGTGTTTTCAGTAACGCGAAGTACAAATGATGGACGCACGTTTCGCTCGTATATCTCGAGATTCGACGAATTCATGAAGTTCCAAGCGTTAGTTTCAAAGAGAGAATCGAATCGCTGACGGCCCTCTCGAACGAGCGTTTCAATTTCCGTTCTCTTTTATGCGCGTCGAACTGGAATCTTTGTCATCCATCATTTCTTCAACACTGTCGGAGCCTTAAGCATACGCCTTAAGGATTCTGCGGGTGAACTATGGGACTCCTCCATCTGGCAACTTACCGTCAGAATATTAATGTTTCTTTTAATATCCGTTTTCTACTGTAACGGTATGTTGCTGCAATCTTTCGAGTGCGTTATTTAAATCGTTGACTCACGAAATTGGTTCGAAACTTTCGTCAGGGTAGTTATTTATTAACGGCGCAGTGATTGTTTTTTGGGCTTCTGTGATTTGAACTGTTGTTTCAAATATTTAAGCTGACTTTGTCGCAGTGGCACTATTTTCGCAGAAATTTATTTGTATCAATGCAATTTAATAAGAAATGTAATTGATGTTTATGATTGTTTTAAATATGTAAATGCAGAAATATTTTATTTAGATGTTTAGACATTTTTTGCATAGGAATTTAGGAATTTTTTAATTTCTCATGTTTAGAATTTCAAAATTTTTAATTTCTGTAAATTTTGATTGAAGAATTTCGTTTTCTATCATTTAATCTTTTAATTGTTCCAAATCTGAAAATTGAAGAATTTGGTAATTTTTATTTGGAAGTTTGCAAAGTTTTTAATATAGAAATTTAGAAATTACATATTTTAAAGTTTCCAAATTTTTAAAGTTTAAATCTATATATTTGAGAATTTCATTTTTTACATTTCTAAAGTTAGAAATCTCAAATTTGAAAATTTACAAATGAGTGAACTTTTAAACTACAGTTATTCGAATACTCAAACTTCCAATATTTAACAATTTTAAAATCCGATATATAAAACTGTTCTTTACGATTGCGTCAATGCGCAAAAATGAACGCATAACAAAAACATAAAACGTCACGCCATTCAATCGTGTTATGACATTTTTCTATCTTTGGCCATTTTCAAAACGTAACCTCACCACGACCAGTACCGTGAAATACTCCGTAGAAATTTTGTCAGCTTGACTACCAAAAAAAAGACAACAAAACTGTCGAAATAGCTTCGTTGTTCGTCGAAGATTGACTCGTTGCGTGTTCGTCCATCATTTCGTGACACTTGAAATGAAACATTTTCTGACCCAACCACCATGGCCGCCATTGAAAAGTTTGTCGCGAATGAAGGATACGAGAAACGCGTGTCTTATTTTCGCCAGTTGAGAAGAGTAGATGAATTATTTTGACGGGGAGGCTGTAATTTTAAAAGTGTTTACTTTGCACACCGTTTTTACATGCTTTTGAAGCTTGGAGGGTGCTCCAGAATGTTTTGGGACTGTTTACGGCATTGTTGTAGCTCTGAAATCTCGTGGAACGTTACGTAACAGCGTGTAAACACTCAGAAACCTTGGACACTGTGATATTGCACAGTATATTGTTTGCCGTTTCATGCGACGTGATTTTAGCTTTGTTGTAATATTGTTGTCACAGCAACATTGTTTACTACAACTTTGAACTATTGGAAAACGATGCATGAAATTGTTCCTGTAAGTAACGTACTTTCTGCTGCAATATATTGGAAATTATTATACTGAAATGAAACGAGCTTGTTATAGTTTAGGAATATTTTGGGGTGATGTGAGTGTGCTTTTATACATTTTTTAAATTTAAGTAGATACTTGGAATACTTCAGAAATTATGGAACTTGACATTTTTGAATTCCCAGATTTTGGAACTTCTGTTTTTCGATTTTCCTGTTTAGAAATGTGGATGTTAAAGTTTACAAATTCTGATACTCTAAATTAAAAAATTTTTTAATTTCAGTGCTCAGAAATTTAGAAATTGTAATCTTACAAATTTTCAAAGTTTCATATTTTAGAATTGTGTAGTTCCCAACTTCACTAATTAGAAAATTTCAAATTTGTATGTATACCCAGAAATTTAGGATTCTAAATGTTTAAACTTACATTTTCAAATTCTAAAAATCTCAGATTTTTCTGTTTCCAGCGTTCAGTTTTTCAAATTAAAAAATTTCAGATATTTTTAAGTGAACAGAAATGTAGGAATCTGAATATTTAAAATTCTGAAAATCTCAAATTGTTCTTTCCTGCAGTTTCCAATGTCACAAACTAAAAAGCTTCAAACTTATAAATTGAAGTACTCAGAAATGTAGAAATATAAAGATATAACATCAAAAAATTGTTGAATCCTGAAATTTTCAGAATTGCGAGTTTCACGAATTAACAAATGTTCATGTTCTGAAGTTTTGAAACTGTAATGTTCTCGAAGGTAGAATATTCCACCTATTACCATCGGAGCTCTAAATTACTGGTAGCGTATAGACAAACGTGTTCGCGTTAAGCATAATGGAGGCGAGACAAAAAAGGGGAACGTCGAAGTTTCAAAGAAAATATTGAAAGCAGTCGGCTGTCGTCGGTTCTAAAGGCTTCGAAGCAGCGAGACGAATAACGAATCTCTGGGCACCATTAGTTTCGTATCGCAGACGATTGTCGATATCGAGGAGTCCGTTCGTTTTACGAGTCGAACGAGGAAGGAATCGAGGTATGAACAGGGGGTGTAAAGAGCGAGTGAAAATCACTCCGAAGAGATTGGTAGTCTGAAAGTGAAGGTTGGAAGAAAAGAGAAGCACGAGTATATATGTATAGTGACGAAGGACAAGGCTCGATGATAAACGGTCCAGAAATGGCAGCTTTGATGTCGAAATAATTGAGTTTATTCTTCTCGAACTGTACAACCAAGATGGACATCTCTTTCTTCTTATGCGATCAAGTTTTTAATGGTAGCCGATGCTTGGATTTGTTTCGCGAATCTTTCGGGTTGCAGGTGATTTGGTTGGTTTCGGAGAAATAATGGAGTTGTCGATTTTCATCGAGTGAGGAACATGTTAAATTGGGTAGAACTTAGGGACGTAAGCGATCGTATAAGTAATAAGTTCTTTACTATCTAACCGTTTTACTATCTTATTATTTTATTACTTTATTAATTTACTACTTTACTACTTTATTACCTTACTATTTTACTATTTTGCTATTTTATTACTTTACCACTTTGCTATTTTGTTATTTTGTAACTTTACCATTGTACTATTTTGCTATTTTGTATTACTAATATTCTACTATTCTACTATTCTACTATTTTGTTGTTTTGTTATACTACTATTCTACTATTATACTATTATACTATTTTGCTATTTTGTTATACTACTATTCTACTATTCTACTATTCTACTATTCTACTATTCTACTATTCTATTATTCCACTATTCCACTATTTCATTATTCCACTATACTACTATACTACTATTCTACTATTCCACCATTTTACCCTTCTACCATTCTGCTATTCTACCATTCCTCCATTCTACAATTATACTTTCCTACAATTTTACTATTACAATTCTACTATTCTACTATTCCACCATTTTACCCTTCTACCATTCTACTATTCTGCTATTCTACCATTCCTCCATTCTACAATTATACTTTCCTACAATTTTACTATTCTAGTATTGTATTATTTTCCTTACTACTTGACTATTGTATAATTTTACTTTTTGTTATTCCACTCTCTCACTACACAACTGTTCTACTATTTCACGCTTCCACTGTTTTACTATTTGGGTATCTTTACCAGGTTAGAATTTTATGAATTGAATATTTCACTGTGCTGCTATACAACTATTTCATTACTTCATTATTCCACTATATCATTATTATATTTTTAAGTAACTTAATTATTCTATTTGTGTAGTCTATTTATTTATTCTAATTATTCAGCTTACTTAAGTATCTGGAAATGTACAAGTTTTAAATTCTGCAAATATCTAAATCTTCAAATTCTCAAACGTTCAAACATTCCAAATTACCAGACTCAGCTTGTTCGCAAAGATCACTAGGAAACTCAGTTATTTCCGCTTATTCTTTCGTTAAGTCATTCCAGCTGCTCTACATCGATTCTACATTAAAAATGATATAACCTACAATAAAAATTCTCATCTAAAATCACTTTACCCGTCACATCTAGTAATATTTATAATTTGGAAACGTGACCGTTGCGATGCAACCACGTAAACACTGCTACTCGCTGCTATTTGTTTCAATTTTCTCCAAGAAGTAAACCGACAGTTTTTGAGATTGAAGTGAACGTTTCAAGCAGGTATGATCCGAAGGCGAAACGTTATAAAAACGTTCTCCACGTGCGGTATCGCCTTGTACCCGATGCCGGAAACGATCAATGGTCTACTGGCAGTCTTGATTCGTGAGCAGGAGTTTCCATCCGCAATTCCTGCCGGTGGGCAGCTTCTAAAAACCGAGGCCACCTGCCGGACAGACTAATTTATCTCTCGCACGAGGTTTAAAGCCTTTCCGTCGTTTATCTTGCCGACGACGACTGCCGTGGATCCACCACTCGCTTTTTCCCTCGTTTACCCGGTATCTCCGTCTCTCTTGCTCTCCCTGTCCTCTGCTTTTACTCTCTCGCTCTCCGTCTTGTTCCATTCTGTCGAGCTTTAAATTGAAAAACACTTCCTCTTCGTTGCGATCCCTCCCTCGCGAGGATGCGTCGTCCCCGGGACGAAATATATTCGTCTCGAAACTCTGTGTTTTCCGGATATTTTGAAACTTTCCTGCACTCACGGGACACCCATGGTCTCAGTTTTTGACGCGTACGGAGCAAATTTTCAAATGATGATTGGCACCTTACAAATTGCGACTGAATTCCGTGTTCGCGACCCAGAATTATAGAAGCAGTGTTTGTCTGTGATTAATAGATAGATCGGCAGATTGACAAAATTCTGCGGAATTATTTGGACAATATTGATTTATTTTGTGGAACGATAAATTATTCGGAATATTTTGGTATTCGACTTGATAAACTCTTTTCAGCTATTCTTTGCGGCAAACTGAATCTTCCCTTGTCAATTAGTGATAATTAAATTGAATTTGCGTTAAGTGCAATTAAAATTGAATTAATTATATGGGTCTATAAATTCACGGAATCCTATAGCTCTAATTTTCTGTATCACTAGATTTATATTTAGGGACACAGAGATACTTAGATTTCCAGGTCACTACATCCCTACATATCTTATTCTGTCAAATTTCTGTATCTCTAAATCTCTAAGTTTACACATTACAATATCACTAGATTTCAATAGGCATAAACCGAAATATCCCTAGATTTCAATATTTCTAGATCCCATTATTCTTGTACTGCTATATTCATTTTTATATTTCTACATCCCAAATACCTAGATCTCTAAATTTCCAGATCTCTATATCCATAAATTTCCATATTCCTAAATTTCAATATTGTTATATTCTCATACTCCTAGATCCTCACCTTTCTATGTGTCTAACTATCCTAGACCCCTAGATTTGCAGATCTTCTTACATTTACAATTCTAGATTTCTTAGATCTACATATCCTTAGAGTTACATATCCTTAGATCTACATATCTTTTGAGCTACATATCCTTAGAGCTACATATCCTTAAATCTACATATTCCTCCATCTCAATATCCTTATATTCCCACAACCCTTCTTCCCATATTTCTATACCCCCAAATCCCTAGACCATATAATCTTATGTCTGTCAAATCCTCATACTACTAGATCCCCATATCCCTAGAACTCCATATCCGTAGTTTCCCATATTCCTAAATCCTCAAGCTCTAGATCATCACATCTCTAGAACCCCATATCAATAGATACACACATTGCTAGATCTTCACATATTCTAATTTAAAAAAAAAAAAATGGAGATATGAAAAGTACTGAATAAATTTTGTTTTCCTCTTTCGCATAAAGTGTTTGAAAATTATGTTACTAGCTACGCGAGTCCATTGATTTCCCCTGACCGAATAAGTTTTAATAACCTACTTTCGGTCCCATAATTTCGCGCACGATTTTGCAACACCGTTCAACTAAATTATTCTATTAAATAATTTAATTGGCGAATATAAGCCGTAAATCAGAAAATAACGGCTGAAATTACCAGCAATCTCAATTACGTTGCCCTCCTCGCGTCCATGGCTGTGCCCGTAAAAAGTTGAGTTATCGTCGAATCGTACGAAAGCGTTGGGGTCGTTTTTGGTTTAATTCACAGGGCGACGAAATCGGGTCAGCGGTGATTTAATTGGCCGTTCACGACGGCTTCATTAAAATTCAGAAATACCGTGGATTCGAGTCGCGAACCGATGAATTCTATACCCGCTTCGAGAATTGATTACCTCCCGGTTGCTAGCGCACCGGTTACATTTTCATTTTCCAACTATCGACGTTCTCCCATTGGAACACACCGAATCGCGAGAGTTATTTCACGTTCCTACGTGCATTTTTAATTTACAGGGGTTGATTTGTGGTGTCTCGTAGACAGAGGTGTCGAACGGTTTCGGTATTTCTGCGGGTCTTCGTCAGATTTGAACATTTCCGATATATCACTTTTCAAATATTAGTTTGATTGGTCAGTAATTTTTTTTATTCTTGTATTCATAACGCACCGTAAATACTATATGAACAGTCTTGAAAATATAACAATTTATACAATTGTAGATGATAACCATTACAAGTAATCAAACCGTAGTAAGCAAAGTTAAGTTTCCCTCATTTAAGTTTATTTGTAATCAAAATTAATTTCCGAGCAGTAACAATTGTTAGTAATGACCGAAAAGATTAGGATCATTCACAACAATTATTAACGAGTGTAACACGTACTAATCATTTTTAATTACAGTAATTGTAAAATTATAATAATCGTTCCTTTTAAAATTTTATTGGGAGTTAATGACAAGTAACTCCCGTTTAAATATGCATAATTTTTTACACCGTTAAATAGAGTTTAAACTAAAGTTCTTGTTTCGGCTTTGCTGCAAAAATGACAGAATTTAAAAGAACCCCTCGTGACCCAGCAGTTGAGAAACACTGACCTCGAAAATAAATTTGCGTCTTTGATCTTTAATCTTCTTTTGCCGAGGACAAGCAGAAATGAAGAAATCTAAAGGCTTTCTTCGTCGTAATAGCATTAAAGTGAATTTACTAGAATGAACAATGAAGATCAGAATTTTTCATCGGTAGAAAATTGATTTAACAGAGGAAGAACTTAAAGGTCCCGTTGGGCACTTAGCAATTAGGTCTGTGGGAAGATTTCTACTGTAATGAAGCTTTATAAGATTTAGTTAGTCAATGAAGAATTAAAGAATTTTAATTTTTAAATGAATTTATTATGATTCAACATTGATATTATGAATGTATTTGAACTTCTCTACACATGTGTTATGACCACATTAAATATGTATACTACAATTTTGATATGTATGTTTATTTTCTTTCATATGTATCGACTTGCTTACATATGTGTACATATAACAACTCTTTTATGTATGTATATATCAACTTCCTTACATATGTGTGTATCAAATTGTTGACCTATGGATGTATTAACTTCCTCACATATGTGTATCAACTTATTTATATATGCATATGCCAGCTTCCTTATAGATGTATGTACGCATCAACTTCCTTACATACGTATGTATCAATTTTCCCACATATGTGTATATCAACTTCTTTATACATACATGTGTGTATCAATTTCCTTACCGTATGTGTATGAACTTCCTCACGTATGTATACTTCAACTTCCTTATGTATGTATCAATTTCTTTGCATACGTGTATATCAACTTTTTCGTACATCTATATTACAACTTCCTTACATATGACCATACGTATAAACTTTGATTGAAATCACTGAGCCGAAATTCTTTACTTCAGTGTCACATGAAGGTCATATTATAATAGGTCATGAATTAGTCTTGGTCATTTATAATCCTATCAAATCAAAAATATACAGTGCTATTAAGAATGTTTTCTATAAATAAAAAGTCACTTTTAACTTTTAATACGGAACCATCACGAAAAGTATGAGAGTGATCTTCAACTACTTCCCACGTGACAAATTATTATCGAGAAATTTCAAATTCATATTTATACAGTTTCATTGATATCGAGTATGGTGAAGCGCAGTAGCCATCAGTCAACAAAGAGTAAAAAGTTTTAACGAACTTTTGAAAGCATGTTTGGTAGATCCGTACAATATAGTTGGCACACAATGGTGATCAACGTGGCCCGACAAAGGCCTGTTGCCCTGAAAAAAAGAATCGGAACAACGAATCAAGAGGTCAGATGAGCTGTCAAATCAGCGATCCGACGTAACTGTCAGCCGTGAACGGAACAATCGCACGAATATCGATGAAACGGGCTTAGCTTTGTAACCGCGCCCGCGCAGATAACGCCACGTTCCTTTTTACCTGCCTCGTCTCTTGTTATTTCGCTTTTAGCCGGTGTCCGGTGCGTACCGTTCCCGTACCATGTGAAATTCCCGGATTTTTCAGCCTCGTTCCACCAACCATACGAAAATCTCTCTCTCTCTCTCGTTCGGTCTGTTCCCGTTTCGCGAAGCTGGTTCGACACGTGTCTTGCTCGTTACACGGTATTCAATTAAACGTACTCCAGGTATTCGGTAATACACGAAATTGGCGATATTTTCGTCTCGTTGTTTGTCAGGTTTTCGAGCATTTCGTTAATTGCTTGATACAGGACGCGCAAAAGGAAGTTTAAAACACTTGTGTGTGTAGCTGTAATTTTTGTAATGCACAGTTTATATCGTTTTGATAATATCGCTTTTATTTCGGGGCATTGTGTCCGTCCACGTACATTTGTAAAATTATGGTGATTTTTCATGTCGTTTACGTTTTATACTTTTGTATGTCACTGAAGTAAGATAATAATAATTTGAGAAGTTGAAATGGTAGACTGAAAGTTCAGACCTTGTATAATTATTACGCTTATAAATTTCCAACTGAGCTTTCAAATTTTCCAGTTTCCACATTTCCCTCCGTCAGAATTAAAAAAATTAATCTGTAGAAATTCAAAGTGCAGATATTCGAGACGTATGGAAGTTAAACAGTTGTCAAATATTAATATAAACGATATAGACATGGAAAATTAAAGGATTATAATAATAGCCAAGAAATTTTTAAAATAAAATAACGTAACTTTATAATCCCATCGATTCCGGACGGAAAGAATTATAAATTCGCTGAAATTCGATTACCATTTGTGTTTGCAAGTAACGTTGTAATTACAAATTCTCATTAGGTGAAATTTCATCCAAGATATCCTTCAAGGATTAATCAATATTGGAATGGTTTAATTATAACCAACCAATATTCCATTCCACGAAACGATCATTGCTCGAACATTGTAGTTTCGTGGCAACGACCAAAGAAAACGGTTCAGGTTACGTCTTGGAGAGTTCGAGGGATCAGGAGTTTTAACGACGGCAAAAAAAACAACCCAGCCACCAGCACTTCTTCCGTTTTACGCGTTTCCGTCCTCTCTCCTCGCATCGAAAAGTACTTCCAGGTTACGTAAAGTTTCTCCATCGCTCATCAGCCGTCCTTTTCCCGGGGAGGACCATTGAAACCCCAAGCTCGTGAAGCCGGAATGCGTGTAACAGCCTCAAAAATCGCGGGAAAAAGCAGTACAGAGAACCGTGCGATGGTTTGAGAAAAAGATTATGGGAACGTCGAGGATCGTTGGTTCCTTTGGATGAATTGTTCCGCATCTGAATATTTCTGATCTACCGGTGATGGTTTTTCTTTGTACGTTCGAATGAGCTCATTATAATGTATAACATGAGCGATTTTAGAAAATAATGTAGTACGATTTTCTGAAATACTGTGGGAATTCTTACGATATGAAGTTGTTAATTAAGGGTCGAGTCAAATATTCAGTAACGCATTTTATACGAGATATTTTAATAATTGGGAAAATACTATAATTTTAGCACGATTTTATTATTTATCAAAGGCAATTCCGCGCATTCTAATTTCACGTGTTCAATTCGCTGCACTACTACGCGTTGCAATTTCACGCATTTATATTTCACGCGTTGAATTACACCACGTGATATAATTCAATGTTTTGCAATTCCACGCGTTGCAAGTTCACGCATTTATATTTCACGCGTTGAATTACACCACGTGATATAATTCAATGTGTTGAAATTCCACGCGTTGCAATTTTACAAGTTAAAATATCGTGCGATATAATTCCAAGCACTGGAATTCCACGCACTGAAATTCCACGTGCCGCAATTCCACGCGTCGCAATTCCACTCGGCGTAATTCCATACGTATCAATTCTACGCGCTGCAATTCCACACATTGAAATTCCACGAATCGCAATTCCACGCGCCGTAATTCCATACGTAGCAATTCTACGCTCTGCAATTTCACGAACTGAAATTCCACGCGTAGCAATTCCACGCGTTGTACCTCGACGCTACGCAATTCTACAGGTTACAACTTTACGCATTCAAATTCCGCGCGGTGCAATTTCACGCGTTGCAATTCCATAAGTTTTAACTTCACACGCCATATTTCTTCGTGTTCTAATACCACGTGTATTATTTGGAAACTTCAGAATGTGGAAATTTGGAAATTGTTTAACAGACTTAATTTTCAATGTTCAAAATTTGCAGGTTTAAAAATTAGAATATTTGAAAAGTTGACAATTAGATATTTATATAAATTGTGGAATGTGTATATTTCCAAATCAAAAAGATGTATAATATTGTAATTTGTAAATTTCACGATTGTCGTGTTATTTTTGCAAAGTTATATGAAAAAGAAATTCGGTTCCGCAAGGAATCAATATTTGAACGGAAGATGTAAATCAAGGTATCAGTTGCACAAGTATCACCGTCAAACGTCCAAAACAGTTATCCAAATCGTAACATCCTGTAGAAATCGTAGTAAACGAATTTTTCTATCAGCTTTCTATGTCGGGATTCGGGTCCTGCATAAATTCCGGACGTAGATTCGCGTCGGATAAGGAGGACGCTGGTCGAGGCACAAATCTCGTTTGGAATTTTTCATTTCCTTCGTGGCGATCGGTTTCACACAAACATGTCATCCGTATCCGACATAAACTCTAGATATAAGATTTTCCACCGTACCTACTCTGGAGGAGTCTGCAATTCCGTCGTTGATCGGACTTCGTTTAATTTTATGCACAAATGTGTGATCGTAAAATTATCTCCGTTCAAATGCAGCCACTTAATGTTTCGCTGTACGAAGGTCAAGGTTCAAGTTTGCGATTAAAGAGGTTTAGGTGTCAGAGGTTTAGTTTAGTAATTTTATTGTTTAATGGTTATTACGGATTATAATACGGCGAAGATACCAAAATTTGTTTGTGTTAAATTAAAAATTTGAAACTATATGGTTTTATTTCTTTCGATAGTATGTTAGAATTGGATTAGTGATCGCACATAATTTTTCAGTTTGAGTATTTGGAAATCATATTTTTATATTGTTGCATTATTTCGTATTCTACCATTCTACTATTATATTATTTTACAATCTTGTTAGTTTACTATTTTATTAATTTATGATTTTATTATTTCATTATTTGACTGTTTTATCAATTTTAATATTTTACACAGTATAATTAAATAATAATTGTTAGTAAAAACGATAGCGACCTGTTTTTACCAAACTACACTGAAAAATGTTTAATGTGAACTTTTCCGTTATTTTGAAAGGCAGTATTTACAAACTTTAAAATTACGCAAAGTTTGAACTGAATCGGCGTTACGAAGTTCGTGACTTCCCTCGTAAATCCTTTTTATAATAACCTAGAAACTTTGCTCCTTAATTAGTGTTATTTACTAATTACCATAGTACCTGCCACATAAAGCATGTAAACAATTGCTACATTATTCATATTCGTACAATCGTCTCTCTGTATCCAATCACAAATTCATTTAAAAAAACTCAGTTCTCAAATTTATTTGTCACATGTATCCTTCACTTTATAATACTCGTAGTTCATCAACTTCGATACAAAAAATGTACCCAATTTAACGAAATAAATATGCAAAACATACACGATCCTAATTTCTGTGTGACAATTATTTTTCAATACCTGTCGCACAAAGCACCTCATCAACTTCGCTACGAGAAGGATACACAATTTAACAGAATAAATATGCAAAATATACGCGCCTCTCATTTCCGCGTACAAATTCTTTGTTGTTCGGTGGGAATACTTCCAACAATTTTTCCGTGCAGCTTGCATCGACTACCAATTATCCGGCGCATAAAAACCGTCGTAATGAAAAGAGCCGATACGTTTTCTGTTTAGCAGGCAACAAATGCCTGTCCGTTTTGTGGCAGCCATTGAAAGCAACGTGCCAGGAATCTATTAGCGACGTATGCAAATAACAATGTAATATCAGCGTTATCGCTGCTAGTAATACACGTCACGCGTCGCAGGATTAACCGAACCTGAATGCCTCCAGGCGATGCAATAATCTAATGACGTCCCTGATGCGACCGTGATTAAAGACCCTGGTATATAGGCTGTTCAAAAACTTCTTTTTTATGTGATATATAGGACATGCATATTTGTATGGCTGATAGGGCACATGTTTATGCAAATGGGTAGGATATACGACACATGTGATACGAACAAATACATTTATATGGAACACTATTTATATGGTATGTAGCACACACTGTGTAATTAGTACACGGGACATATAGTATACATATGGTATAAATGCAGCGATTTATACGATACGTAAGGTACAATGTGTATTTATGTGGTACATGGGATACACTGTATACTTATATGATATAGAGGTCACTGTCTATTGATACGATAGATGAGACATGTATATTTATATGTTACATAGGTACTCTGTGTATTTATACTGTATATGAGACAGAATGTATATTTATATAGTACATATGATACACTGCGTATTTATATCATACATAGGGCACATTGGATTATATATTTATACGATAGGGCACACTGTAAATTTATACGGTACATATGACACACTGTGTATTTACACAATGGAACACATTGTACATTTATATGATACATGGCACACACTGTACTCTTCTACGATACATACACGCTGCATATTTTTACCATAGATGAGACACTAAAAAATAGTATAGTTGAATGTTACTTTTTTTTCTCCATTGAGATACAAGATCTACATGTTCAATTAAGATACCTTATACAAAATACATACAAATTTGAGTTTTTATTTTTTCCTGATAGAAAACTGTACGAATATTGAATGGTTTCTTCGAACACCCCGTATATCCACCACGCCCATGGAAAACATTTTTTCTACGCAACTATTTTTCTCCTTGTGTCAGAATTGTTTTTTTCGCTCGCCAAAAACTGTACGTCGAGCCTCGAAGTTCATAAACGGGCGACAGTGGGTGAATTGCGCCGAAAGGAACCAAAAACCTGCTGGTGTTTCGACAGCGAGCGATTAACGCATTTTTTTCGACAGAACATAGCTGGCCGGTAATGAAACTGCCAGTAAAACACGCGATCGTGACTGGTTGGTCTAGGAAAAGCGTTTAGATCCATTGAAAATGGACGAATTTCTATGGAACTAGTTACAACACGAACCATTGGTAAACAGCTGTCGACGAAATAGAAAAATGAGGGAGGAAAAATTGTGGTCACTAGTCACTTAAATTTCTTTTGTCTTCTTCGACTTTCAGTTGGAAGATAAAAATGATTGAGATTCTCTATAAGAATGTTATGGTTCATTGAAAATTGTAAGGGAAATTTTTATGAAAATATATGATGGTTATAAAAAGCGTTATACTGCGTTGAAATCAATTTTGCGTGGAATGTGTAGTAACATTATTTACAATTCTGCAATCTACGTGAACGAGTTTGAAAATGTAATTATGTAAAAGTGGCATGGACATAAAATTACAATGCTTTTAATTTAACAACGGTTGCATTATTCTTTGATAATGAACGAAATAAATCAATATCACGATGTCAAGATATAAAATTAAAATTCAGCAATCACAAGATAACGACGTACAATAATTTTAAATTCCTGATTAAATTTTGATATTAAATCTTGTCGTCCTGAAATTAATTTCTTTAATTATTATACGAACTGACGACATGGTTATAATACAAATTAGTTGCAGATTGTATGTAAATGTGCCCAGAAGAATGTTCGTTTAAACAGAATTGTAAAATGATGGAACAGTAAAATTGTGGAATAGTGGAATAGTTAAAGAAGAGAACAGTAAATATTTTAGAGTAGCAGAATAAAATGATTAAATATTATAGTAGTAGAGTAAAATGATTAAGTAATATAGTAGTAGCGTAGTGAAATAATAAAGCAGTAAAACGGTAAAAATGGTAAAAATATAAAATTGTAAAACTGCAAAATTTGTGCAACGTTTCAAGTTTCTAAATTTCCAAATTTCTAAATTTTTAAATTATCACATTTCTTAATTCCGAAGTTCCCACATTACCAAATTCCACATTCCCACATTCCTAAGTGTCCAAATTCTCACATTCCCAAATTCCCACATTTCCAAAATTTCACCATCCGAAATGCCCACATTCCCAAATTTTCACATTCCTAAATTTCCACATTCCCAAATTTCTAAATTCTGACATTCCCACATTACCAAATTCCCACATTTCCACATTCTCAAATTTCCACATTTCCACAATCCCAAATTCTCATATTTCCAAGTCTTTAAATTTCCAAACTTCCAAATTTCAAATTATGCAGTTTCCAAATATTTTTAATTCTCTACTCTCCACTCTTCATTTTGTGAAATCTTCAAATACTGAAATTCCAAATTTTCTACATTTTACAATTCTCAAATTCCTAATTAAAAATTTGTCTATTTCAAATTTCTTACCTTTGCCTACCAATTTGAATAACCAGTAAATAATGAATTTTTCAAAAATAATACCTACTTCTTTTAAAAATAATTTAGAACCTTTTATCGAAAGCCTTTTATCATATGACCTCGTACAAAAATAATTGATATTAACCATATGATTTTTTTTCTGTTACAGGTAAGAGATTAACGATCTGTCACACGTTTCTTATAAATCGTCCACGAAATAGGTGAGTAGAATCCGCCGGATTAATAACTGCTTCATTTCCAATGCACTTTGGATAATGAGGCTATCCGAATAACGATCGGTGTTAATTCAACCGGGAACGTTGCTTTTGTCGGATAGACGTACTCTCCACGCTACTTCAATCGTGGTCCTTCACGATTTCGAACTTCAGACAGGAAGCGAAGTGTACCACGTCTTTTTTTTTCGTTCATAACGACTTCGTTTATCGATCTTCGCTAGACTACGATTTGAAGCGAACGGGAGATCGAGTCGCGAAATCTGGATTCGAGTCGTTAACTTTTACAAGGTAGTCCGTGAATTTTAATCTTGTTTTATCGGTAATTGAAAGGCACCTGCTACGTCGCTTTTGTCGGAAATATAGGAGACTCACGAATCCGCGGAAGATTGCAATTTGAATGACATCCCGCGGATACTGAAATCTACAAATAGTAAATCTTATTATGTGCATTTGCAGATAATAGGATATGTGCATACATAAATGAATAATCATGTTTTTTGCATTTTTATGCTGTATTTGTAATTTCCAGAGTTAAAAATTTGTAGTTCCTGAATTTCCGAATTTTTTAACTTTTCATTTTTTAGTTTTCAATTTCCAATTTTCAGTTTTACACATTTCTACATTACCAGCTTTCTGAGTCTCAAAATGTTCAAATCCTCAGATTCTCAAACACACATTTTCAAATTTCTAACTTCAGTTTTTAACATCTTAAGTTTCTAAATGTCTGAGTTTCCAAATTTCAAAAACCTCAAGTTTTCAAATTATCAAATATCTAGATTCTAGTTTTCCAATTTCCATGTTCCCAGAATAAGTAAAACCGCGGATAAGTAAAACTACTAGCTCAATGGCAAAACAAAACCGCGGATACTGCGTTCACAGATAAGCTAAGCTAGTGATTGAAGTCGGAATAAAGAATTCCAGAATATTGAATTAGTGGATAAGTGAAACCGCGGAAATTGAATCCGCGGTTACCGAATCCGCGGATAAGTGAAGCCACCTATATTGAACTCAGAATTAGTATAACCATAAGCATTATACCCGCGGATATAGAATCCGCGGATACAGAATCCGCGGATACAGAATCCGCGGTTACGGGGGTCTCGATTTATATTTATCAGTTTGCAAAAGTTGAGATAGGACATGCGTGTACTATTACAAAACGAGGCGTGGGGATAGGAGGGATTCGGATTCATCCGATCGAAAGAGAATTTCAATTAGCCGTTAATGGACGATATGAGATTTCCGGTGGATTAAACTGGAACGCCCTATCGCTGCCCATACAAATCACTCGGAACGAACGAACGAACAGGCTTGGCCATCGTTTTCGTTCTTTTCAAAAATGCATTCGAATATGTATCTTCCGGTAGTTCCCTTTCCTGTTCGTATCAAACATATCAAAGGAGCCTTGGAAATTTTTGCGTCAAAAGAGTGGTCGTATTTGGAGATACTTACTCTTTTTTTTAAACGATGACCGAGTAAAATTAATTCTATTCGAGTTGAGATGGTTTCAATGGTTTCGTTCAGTTCACTACTGGATGCATAGACAGAATTTATAATGGTATTATACTTTGTCGCTATCGTGTGCCGATGTTTTATTCCTTTTTCCGAACCGAGGATATATTTTACCATAAGAGCTTCAGTGAAGTTTCAGCATCATTGTTGTAGAGCTTAAATTACGGTAGATTCGTATTATGAGCAGCTTTGTCAAACAGAACATTTATTATAGTTCTACTGTTTCATTCCTTTTTGTTTAGTTGAAGATCTCGTTCGTTTTATTAAATCGTGCGATGTTTCCATTCTTGAATTAATGCAAAGCATTGTGTAGCATAAAGATTGTTTTATTTTCCAGTTTTCAGATTCTCATATTTCCCAATTTGTGAATTACAAGATTCTGTAATTTCTAAATTTTACATATTCCAAATTCCTTAATTTCCAAATTCCTGAATTCCCATGTTTTCAAATTTCTAAATTCTTAAATTATCAAATTTTCAATTTTTCAAATTTCGAAATGTCCAAATTTTTAAATCCGTAAATTTTCCGAATCCCTACATTTCCAAATTTTCAATAAGCAACTCTCTAAATTACTAAATTTCCAAATTTTCGAATTTCATGAATACGACAACTGTTCCACGATAAAATCAATAAATTTCACTAATATGTTCGAAACGTTATTCATCGTCGTTTAATTTGTCCTTGTTTTTGGAATACAAGAGGTATATTAATATAAACCACATATAATCAGGCCAGTTCGAACTATTTAACTATTGCTTAATCATCCGTTTGGAATTGGGTGAAATTGCATGTAACAGCAACATATTGTTCCGATACATACATATGTATATTGCTTCATATGACCACCCTGTGTCTCTATGAACGCTCGCAGGTGTGCTTTCATTGATCAGCCTAATATCGGCCATGTATCGATAAAATTATTGCTAACGTTATTAATAAATTTATCAATGGTTATTCAATAACAAATATCGCGTGTCGTAATACAATTTCATTGAAAAAGGAAGCAATTCTAATATACCGTTCTTAAATACACAACTCTTTTCACATGAATTAATTTTTCAGAACGTTCACATTAACAGTTGTCAAAACACGTTAATGAAAAAGGAGACAGTTCGTGAAATATTTGAAATTTCTCTACAAAATATCTGAATTTTACGTTTGAAATACTTATGAACTGTTGATTCTTTTTATATGTATTATATCTAATAGTTCTTTTGGAAGGTTCTGTGTACAGTGAATTGACATATTTTTAATGTAAAATAAATCGACGTATTTTTTTTATGTAAAGTATGTGTAGTTACATTAAAAGAACAGACATCATCTTAAAATGTATATGAATGACATCCAACCTCGTCAAAGTTACAGCTTACAGTACGCAATTCACCAAAAACAGAGACTACAGTTTCCACTTTCCAGTTCATAACAAGTTCGTGATTACCGAGGAGAAACAGTGTGAATGCAGTGTAATGAAATCGATACAATTTTCCTAAACAAGCTGCACTAAAAAGTTCGCGCGTAAGCAGTAACAAAAGAAAATGCACTCGAGTTAATTTCTTTCCCTAACAGTTTGTTCTCGCCTTCGGCGCGGGAAGTTAGTAACAAGTAAGAGAATTGCGTTCACGAGTAGGATCAACGGAAGTTGAGACAACTCTTTCGAAACGATTGACCGTTCTGTTCGACTGATCGATTACGGTATTCGATGTCTGTGCATCGGGTCAGGAGGGCGTCCCGTAGCCGAGGGCGCGATATTCTCGAAGTGTTTCCATCGGGAGCCCCGGGGCTTCGTCGCTCGGCTGCCATTCAATGGGAATCGGTACACAGAAGGCGTGATAAAGCTTTCAGGATTCTCATCGAATTGATATTTCGCCTGGTCGCGCTTTATCGGCTCTCGGTAGAGAGCAGAACGGTACGACGATAGAGACGGGAAGATCTTTTCTGGCGGGGTGAAATTTAATTGAGGGGGATTTCGCGAAAGAAGCGAGCCCGGATGTATCATTAAAGCGAGCGTCTACGAGCCCTGCTACCAACCCCCCTTCGCCCTTAACTTGCTAACCCATATTTCACGGGAGCACTTACTCTCCCGGCCATTCTTCCTTCACAAAGCCACTCGTTCCGCACAAAACTACTCGGCCGAGGTCGCCAGAGCCCAGGGCACTTCTAGCCTCGCGAAGAATCGCAGCGACGTAACCTCGTGCCTAGACTCCTCTTCTTTCTTCCTTCTTCGTGCTCGTCCGTGGTCTCCGAGATGCCGTTAAATATGGATACGCGCGATGCTGCTACTTACACGCGCAAACTTTTTACCTCCAGCTGCTGGATAGGTGTTTTTGTTCGGGGAAATTGCATCAATTGCATTCAACTCACACTCTTCTCTCGACGAGTCGTTTCTTGTGGAAATGAAAAATGAAACTCACATTTCTGCTTTTGGTGAATTACATATTGTAATTTGAGATGACTTTTATCATTAACTTTGTCCCAAAGGTAGAAAATGATTGTTCACGTCTTTGTTACTCTGCAAATTATTCAAACATGAACTTGTTACTTCACTTGTACGCACGAACTTTTTAGAGAAAGTTTGGTGAAATTGTATCGATTGCATTAAGTTGAATTCACAATGTTTCGCCTTGGGCCCTCCACAAGTCGCTCGTTGTGTACTTGAAAAATCAAACTGAAGTCTCTACTTTTGATGAAATGCAATTCGTAATTTGGGGTGAGTTTGACCAGGTTAGTAACTTTGTCCCAAAGGTAGAAAATGATTGTTTGCGACTTTGTTACTCTGCGAATTGCGTAAACATGAACTTGTAACTCCGTACTGTTTACATGTACGCACAAACTTTTTAGAGAAAGTTTGAGGGCATGTTTATCAAGTTCAAACAGCTTTATTTTGTATCCTGGAGTTCATTGTGGGCATGAAAAATGAAACTGAAGTCTCTGTTTTTGGTGAATTGCAATTCATAATTTGGAGTGTTTGCGACCCAGATAGCATAACTTTGGTCAGATTTGCGTAACTTTGTCTCTGAAATAAAAATTTATATCTTTTGATCTCGCTGCTCTGCAAATTATTAGAACGTGAATAGGTAAGTAGCAGCACCCATCAAATAGTAATAGTGAGGTAATGTAGCAATTTATAAAGCAGTGAAATGAAAAATGTTCTAGGTTTGAGGGAACGTTACGCTAACCTGGTTAAAGTTTTCCTAACTTATGATACAGTTTTCGTAGTAATTCATAGTAAAACTGACGCGTTAAAAATACTTCATAATATGCGTGCGTGTTGTTGAAAACGCATGTTTGTTTTCACAACATCCTGCTCTTCTGATTATTCTACGCGCCAGAGCACATAGATATAGTACATTATGTGTTAGAGTACATACACAACATAAATTGTGTTAGAACGCGGTATTAAAAAGATCAGTAATTCGTGAAATACTTAAATTTTTTTTTTAAATATTCAGTTTTTAAATTTCAATCTTTTTATGCAGAATCTTTTAAGAAATTGAACAAATTTAAATATGAAGATGCTAAACTGTGAACTGAATTTTTCCTCGATCTTCGAAGAATTGTGTAATTTTACATCTTACATCTTCGGCAAAAATAAATATACTTTGTCTACATATTTTGTCTTTTGACAAAAAACAAGTATATAAACATTAGGTTCATCATCTGCTATCTTAAATATTGTGTATCGATCCAATTTTTATTACATCTGCATTATTCAATTTTTATCTATCTACACGTACATGGATCAAAAAATAGTATTAATAAAAATATTTCATTCGATCATGTTCCTTGAGTATGTACCTTGAAGTTAGTGGATTTCATATAAATAATGTTTTAATCAAATATATTTATATATTGAGTTATGTCGAATCAATTCTTTGCCACTGGTTTTTCGCTAGCTACCATAAAGCCGGATTCGAAAACGTACATTAGTAACTGGATAAAGCGTAATTCTGTGTTGGAGTGGATTAGGAGGTGCGGAGGTGTGACACGGCCGTTTAGTAGTGCGGATCAACGGATTGTCGGGCGTCTGATTTGTTACCACCAAGATATCTAGTGAATCGTACACGTTTCTATAGATACATTTAAGGAACCATGTCAGAAACATGATCTTTCACATTAGTGGTCAATCAATAATTTAATTTTATTATTAAAATTGTGCTATATTCTACATCTTATTCTTCGTATACACTTGCGTACAAAAGCAGTATTGAATATACTGAATTTCAATATTATTTAAAATATTGAAATACTATTTATTCATCTTTATACATTAATATGTAATTAAAATGACCACCATTTTTGGCAGCATGAGACATTTTTCTAAAGCAAAATTATTCTGCGAAATCATAAATAATTGCAACATTTCGATATGAAGTCCAAGAGCTATCTATTAAGACTGGTATAAGTCAACCTCAAATAATAAATATGTATAGCTCATATACAGTAAACTTAAATATTTCTGATTTGTTTCTGTGTTACATCGTTGTAAACATTCTGTTGTTGCATGTTGCATATTGTAAACATGCTGGTACACTCTATTGTCATATCTTTCTAATATAGGTTCATTTCTTTCTTATTTCAACCCATAAAATATACTGTCAATAAATCCTTACACTCCTTCATAATACTTTTTAACTTTAACCATAAAATAACTTTAATTTACATCAGAGAATAAGCTGACTTTACTTTTAATCATAGTATAAGCTGACACCGTTTGACATAATAAAAATGACACACTCTGTATATTTAAAATACCTCTTCAAATAGAAGCAGGCTATCAGAAAATGTATAACAAAGTTCAACAAGTATAACAGGGTGAAAGCGCGTTTATAAATTTATAGTTGGACGCAAATATCCAGCGTTCTAATTGACATAATCTGATACATGAAGAGGGCATTTTGGTAGTAAGCTTAGACGATGAAAATTACTTGTATAATTCAAAGTCGAGCGAGAGTCCGTAGAAGAGGGAATATAAGGGGCTTCGATGGTTGCTTGTTGTTCGTTCTCCTCATTCGACGCTTCCTGTCTGCCACGGTTAGCGTGTACCTGCTAACGAACCCATTGTGGCAACTCGGCCAACGTTTGCTCGACTAATCCCGCGTGTTAGTTGCAGCTTTAATACTCGGCCACACAATGGAGCACATGCAAAATTTCGAAGTGCGTTCTGTCTTCGGGCTGTCCGTCGGGAGCCCGCCAATTTGTCCCTTTTTGTCGTCGTGGTTTCAATTAGTGCCCACCTGTCACAGGACAAAGGGGGACGTTCGCTTTTTCCTTCTAAATTTACTCACTGCGAAATTGATCTTATGGGATGGCTGAAAATACACTTTGGAAGGTGTTGCATCGATATTTCGAGATATTTTCGCTTGCTGAAGGGCTTTCACATCCTAGACCCCCGTTAGCTACTTTTCGGTAATTCCGATAATTTTTGTGGGAGTTTCGGTCCATTACAAATTCCTATATTACTACATTCCTCAACTTTCAGATCTCTAAACTCCCAAATTATTAAATTCCGCAAGTTTTAGATTTCTAAATTTTCAAATTGCTAAATCATTAAACTTTCTAATCCTCAAATTTAGTCAATTCCTAAGTTACCAGATTACTCAATTTTTAGATCCCTAAAACCTCAAATTTTCAAATTGATACATCCTTTAATTCTCAAATCCCGGAATTTTTCAAATTCGCAAATTCTCAAGTTTCAAAATATTCTAAATTCCCCAAATCCTAAGATTTAAAAATATTCTACATTCCTCAAATCCTCAGATTAAAAAATTTTCCAGATCTTCAAATTCAAAAATATCCTAAATCCTCGAGTTTTCAAATTGTTAAATTCCCAAATTGATCAAATATGGAGATTCCATAGTTTTCAAATTTCCATATTCCCAGAATAAGTAAAACCGCGGATAAGTAAAACTACTATCTCAGAGGAAGAACAAAACCGCGGATACCGAATCCGCGGTTACGAGGGTTTCAGTTTACATTTATTAGGTTGCAAAAGTCGAGATAGGACACGCGTGTACTATTACAAAACGAGGTGCGGGGATAGGAGGGATTCGGATTCGTCCGATCGAAAGAGAATTTCACTTAGCCGTTAATGGACAATAATCCCCATCTCTAAATCCCTAAATTCTTCAAATTCGCAAATTCCCAAGTTTCTAAATATTCTACATTTCCCAAATCCTCTAATTCGAAGATTTGCTAAATCCTCCAACTCACAAATCCGGAAATTCCCAAATATCTGAATTTAAATATCGAAAACCTTCAGAACTTCTATACGGGTGTTAATAAGTCATGACAAAAGGTCGTAACAGCTCGTAATAGGAATTATTAAGAGTCGCAGATTATTAAGACGTCAGTCATCCGTTTGAGACGCGTTGTTCGATTTCGCGCCAAAGTCCATTACACGCGCGAATTCGTGTCGCAAGACGCGAGTTTCGCGAACGCCTCGCGTTTCCCCGCAATTTCCGACGATTGAGAACAGGTTCGACGTTAGACGCAACTTCGGCAATAGACACAAACGATATAGGCGACGAAACTCATTCGATCCGACAGCTAGAGTCGAACGAAATTACCGGAAGTTCCGACGAGACAGCGGTGACGCGCGCTTGTTGCCGCCGGATAAATCATTTCACCGTAACTCGCGACACAAAAGAGAGACGACAAAAGCGCTCAGCTACCGAATTGCTCTTAGACAAAGGGGAAAACGACAAATTTCGAAGGGAATAAAGAAATCAACGACACGGTAGACCAAGCGATGATACACCTCCCGTCGTTTGCGAACGCACCGCGACACTTTGTCTTGCGGTTATTTCGGGAATGAAGAATTTCATCGAGTCGATGCTCGAAATAGAAGTCCCTACGGAAAAAGAAATCGGCGTACAGTTACGCGAAAAAGTCTTCGAAACATTTTTTATTTTACAATAGGTAGATAAGCGATATTTATAAACAGTTTAATTGTGAATGATTGTATTAATTATTTGGTATTTTATTTGGTATCTTCTTATTACTTACTTGACATCTGATTAAATATTTGGTACTGTATCTTCCTATCGAAATTGTAATTCTTTTTTGCAATGTATAAAGTAAATTGCTCCTTTGGATTATGTGAACATTTTGTTTGTCTGCAGTGCAAATAATTGAAATATCTTCATTGTAGTATTTTTTATTTCAGATCTTTTACATTTCTTAAATATCTTCTATAAACGTCGTAAGTCGCGGACGTTAATGATGACATATCTGTAATATATTATAAATTTTTGCGTTACATTGGATGAAAAAAAGATCTTGTAATGTAATAGTAATATCTGTATTCCATACTTCAGCTATTATTCTTCGGTTTTAGTACTATTACAAATATTTTTCTGCATTAATTTTTTATTCTTTTACAGTAGGCAACCTAGAATGCTAGCGAGATTGAAATTATAGCTGATTCTCAAATTCACAAATCTTCCAATTACAAATTCTTAAAATCTCACATTTTCAAATTCACAAATTCTCAAACTCTCAAATTCATAAATTCTCAAACCCTCAAACCCCCAAACTCTCAAACTCTCAAACTCTCAAAGTCTCAAACTCACAAACTCTCACACCCTCAAAGTCTCTAACTCTCAAACTCTCAAACTCTCAAACTTTCAAATTCTCAAATTCACAAGATCTTAAACCCTTAAACTTTCAAATTCTCAAACCCTCAACCTCTCAAACTCCCAAACCCTGACACTTTCAAATTTTCATATTCTCAAATTCTCAAATTCTCGAACTCTCAAATCACAAATTCTCAAACCCTCAAAATCCTGAAACGCTCAAACTTTCAAATCACACATTTTCAAGCTCTCAAATTCTCAAATCCCAACTCTTCAAATAACAGGATTTTTACAATTTCAAATACCCAAATAATACCTTGTCACAAATAAAGAGTCTCATAGTTTACTAAAATATTTTCACCTGTGCAATTTTCAAAGTTGAAAAAGTGATAGATACGTTTATAAAATTTTATATGAAAATTTCCTCGAATTTATCCTACGTTTCATTTTACTCTCGACACACAAATACCGTTATCTCCCACAATGTTTGATTACGAATAGTTTTCATGAAATCCATACCACGTACCTTTTTTCTTCCAGCAGACAATTTATGAAGGTAGCCTCCAGGGCGCAATATCATCAGGCGTTAATTTTACTTTTGAACGTATGTAATGCGAGGGAAGTATGTATGCAATGGTACTTCATAGTACTCGCGATAATGAATTCGTCGCTACGACGATGCCTTTGGATTTGAATGTACCGCACTGTTGCTGATTCTGCAGCGTAATAAAGTGGTAGTACATCATATTAGTCGACTACAGTCTCTAGTAACCGCAAACCGCAGCCTGCTGGAGGACTTGCTGCTACTTCGAATTGTCTCAATGCAGCACGCCATTATCGTAACTTGTGTCGTAGTTCTTGTTCACCCTTCCGTTTCTTTCCTCTTATTCTCATACATACATGTTGCCTACCTTCTTATTACTGTGGAAAACTCGGAAAGTGTCTTCGTTTACCGCGATTCAATGTTATTATTTGTCGATGGAACACTGTTACAATTTTTTTATCATAACAGAATATTGGGACGGGAAAGTTCTTACTTGAAATTGTATTATTAATGAGCAGATTACTGTTTTGTATTGTTAATAAGCAGATAATTGTGCTGCATTATTAATATGCAGATAATTATTTTGTATCATTAATAAGCAGCTTTCTGCTGGGATGTATATATGATCAATTTTTGTGGTATATAATTCTCGGTTTACAGGTATTTTAATTTACCAACTTAAATATTCGTAAGTTTTGTAATTTTCGAATTTATATCTTCGTGTTCAAATTGTACGGATTGGATAAACAGTTTTGAGTTTCAGAATTTAGAAATCTACAGATCTAAATTCCTGAATTTTTAAGTTTTCATATTTTCAAAACTCGTCTTTAATTCTTAATGTTTTAAACCTGTAGCTTTTTAAATTTATACATTCTCAAGTTCAACAAGTTTTAAATTCCCAATACAATTTAGTTAGTTTAACAACAATTAAAAAACCATAGTGATAAACTTCTAAATTTCTAACTCTTCAAATCCCCATATATATCTCAAACTTTAATGTTTTATACTTTCAAAATTCTGAAACTTCAAATTTGAAAGATTTGAATCTTAGGTGTTTGTATAACGGTAAATCTGCAAAGTCTCGAATTAAAGGATTTACACTACAATTGCCCCATAGAATAAATCAAGTTACGGAAAACACGCTGGGTGAAATAGAAATTAAACTCTGCCCAGAAGAAGTTGCACATGTTTCTTGTTGTTGTTGATGTAAAGTGGAGATCAGACCTGGTGTTGACGATCCCTTTATGCGAAAAGTTCTGTAGCAGGGAGTCTGCGAAACTTTTTCTGGATATCGTCCGCTACAGGAATGCATTTCCTGTTCGCCGGATACATTTTACATGGTGGTAGCGACAGAGGTCGAGCCGTGAGCGACGCGGTTATATTGAAAACGGAGAATGTTACAAGAGTTATGAAATATCGAGAGTTCCTCCGGGCGTCACGTTGAGTTCGTTTCGTTCGACTCCGCTCGTAAAAATCGTCGCGATTTATTCCTCGAATACGCACGGTTTCGAGTAGACCGAAAATCCGTGCGAATTATGTTCGCTGGT
Organism: Megachile ligniseca; assembly: GCA_945859555.1. Classification (NCBI taxonomy): domain Eukaryota; kingdom Metazoa; phylum Arthropoda; class Insecta; order Hymenoptera; family Megachilidae; genus Megachile; species Megachile ligniseca. Next base: position 2,944,832 of record OX243785.1, read on the forward strand.
AACGTCTCGAACGATTTAACGACGACGAATTTCGTTTCGCGGAGACAAATTACACCGTAGTAATTAAACAGCCAGAATGCTGTTAAAAAGGTCGTAAGGCAATTGGCCGGGTAACTTGTTTTCTCGTGCTGTGATTCAGTGTTGCACTGTAAACCGTAAATGTAAATTAAAATTACGGATCTGGTAAGAGGGAATCGCGGAACTATTAAGCAGGGATTTGCGAAATGGTGAATCAGTAATATTCGTATGGATCTTAATCCATTCCAAACTCATATTCACTGCGAAACGAAACGGAAGCAGGATTAAGAGTCTGTTCTAATTCACTGCAGTAACAGGTTCATTATTTTCGCAGAAATTAATTTTTTGATCTAAAAATTTTCAAACGTATCCATGTACGTAATATCTCCATTTTCTTTACATATATTAGTCCGTTTCCTTACCTCCCAATATGGTGAGTACCTTAGTTATCTTCTAACGTTGATTTGCCTTCGCTCGATATTTTAAAGAACAAGTACAGAATTAATACTACTCATAATATTTTTTAATTGCACAAAATTTCTGATCCGTGTAATTCAATGCGATAATCGAGATGTTCGAATCTGCGTTAAAAAATAAATCTCCATTAATTTTCCGATTCGATGCAGCCTTTCTCTCAGTTCGGGTACACAAACGAGCAACCATGTTATCAGCTGTAATCGTGTCGTTATCGTTCCCACGGTCGTTATCATTGATCCGCGAGCTTCTCTAGGCAACATGGTCAGAGCCCCACATACCCAAATCACGAAAAGGGGGTTGACGGTCGACGCATGCTGCTCCTATTACGGCGAACGCGGCTACGAGCGAGATAGAGGGGGTGGTGGATAGATAAATAGAGGGAGAGTATGACGAGACGACGAAAGGGTGAGCAACGAGAGCAGAGACGGGTCGGGGGGTCGAGAATGGATGGCAGAAGGGCAATGTGCCCTGCGTACGGCCTCCAACCGAGAGATAGTACCATCGGTTCTCTTTTTTTCGTCCGTTTCTCTCGTCTTTATACCCGCTTTTGCGTTGAAACGCGCTTGTCAGCGCCACGGGGACTCTTTCACCCTGACGTTCCGCTTTCCACTGTTTCTCCTATTTTTCACCTCTAGTCCGGGCCCAGGAATAATTATGCATAGTCGACGGTACAAACCGTGCCGCAAGAAACGCACCGAAAAAGTCTCGCACGCAACCAGCGGATCAATTCGACGAAATTAACGATCGACCCGTTAGCCACGAGGAAAAAAGAGGATGAACCGACTAGACCATCGGAGCTTTGTAAAACAAAAGAGAAACGAGAAACAGACGTTCACCAAGCTCGTGTCCCGAAAGAGAGACACGCTTAGACCCTTCTTCGTCTCGTTTTTTTGCGGCCCCCTTTTCAACAACGTTGATCCCTCAGCCCGGTTTCTCCGGACTCGGCGTCGCCGGCTTAGCGGTGAGAAGAAACAAGCGCGAGGATCGACGCGCGTTCTCGTCGTCGGTGGCTCCGAGAAACAGGGATGAATAGAGAAGAGTAGAGGGAAGCCGGACTGGACGAGGAGCCAAGGGATGGGAGGGAACGGCAGTGCTGTACCAATGTTCCTGAGGGAACAGCCAAGCGAGAGGACAGAAGTGGGAGGGACGAGGTGTGCCAGAGCGAGACGAACGGAAATGGCGAGCAGAAGAGGAGAGGAGGGCGGTGTGGATCGCGAGGCGCAGGCGTGCGGATGCTCGCGACTCGAATCCCGCCGTATTCCAAAGAGGAACACGCCACTCCGCCCCCGGCACGGCAGCCACGCGTCAGTCTCACCCGACTGACCTCCTGTCCCTAACTTCCCTCTTCGATTCCTGACCCGCGCACATTGAACTCACGCGGTTCGTACCGGCGAAGACATCGCGCCGAACGTTCAGTCGCTGTCCGACCGGAAGTGCTGCTGCAACGTCGCTGGGAACCATGCCGCCTTCGACGCCGGATCGGCCCGAGCTTCCTCGTTGCCATTTGAAACAGGACCAGCGATACGCGATCGCTGCTTCGAGACTCTGCTAAATCTTCGGCCTACGTCTGGACCAGGTGACGTCGAATCTGGACACAGAATCGTGACCAGTTCCCATCGACTATGGAAACGAACATCGAAACGATCAAACGATGCGACCGGTCCCAGATAGTGGAACGTTATTTGAACTGTACGCTGGTGCACTGAGACAGGAGGAAGCGTCGCGACGGAGTTTCGGGACTTGTTCGCGCGGATTTCGTCTCCGTGTCCGGGTGGTGGCTGGTGTTCAGTGCGCGCGTCAAACGGGAATACCTTGGTGAAACGGGTAATGTGGTAAAACGAGTAGTCTACGTTTGTTCGAAACGTGCGTTCGAAATGTGCGTCGATTGAAAACGGTGCCGTGTATCGGCACGATCGACCACGTGTTCGGGTCTAATCGGACGAGAACGTTGGCGAGGAAGAGTTGCATAGTTGTTGAGATATCATTACTATTCGAGGTAGCAATCATTGTAGATCGAGGTTCTATTAAAGTCATTATTAGAGGATTTAGTGATCGTTGTCGTTATAGTGAAAATTTATTAGACGAGAATCTTCGATATTACATAGTTATATATATATTATATATATTTGAGAGATTTATACCGTTGTTCACGGTCAGCGTAAAATCAGTTGATAGAGATATATCGAGAGAGAAACGGGAGGATTGGTAACTGAGAAAATTCAATTTTGGCCGAAATATCGTTCGACTAACGAGCCAGCACTCTAAATATAATAATGATCATGAGTTCGCACTTTAATTCGAGCAACAATCGACGAGCAATTAATAACGATCGATTCACGGTAGAATTTCGAGCGTTAAATTAACGTTCGTCGACATCCAATTAATCAAGTGTTATTTCGAAATATTGTACGATCGGCGCAGACACGATACAAAATCCCGGCCTATCAACTTATGCAACAAACGAACAAATATCCAACCTAAATTGCCTACGTCGAAAGGTACTTCTGTCCGACTATACCGGTAGAAGTTCGTCGACCTTGCAAACTCGTCATCGAGACACAAGGATTTCATCGTTACGCAAAATTTTAACGTTCAAACGTGCAAGATTTTTTCATCGAAACGAGCAAGATCTTTCATCGAAACGAACCAGATTTCTTCATCGAAGCAAGCAAGATTTCGTCAACAATGAAAACGAAAATCCGTCTACTCCGTATCAACGAAGAACAAGCGAACGCTTAAATTAGCCGAAGACGAAGGACAGTTTATCGATTCACTTACTCAAGATAACATGTCGCGCGCGAAACGTGCAGATGTTGTTTCGCAAATTGGTGCTGATTCGTGCAAATATCACCACGAGTGTTTCGTCTAAAATCGAAACGTTGTTTTAGTCGAATGAAAATTATGCGTCGTAAGTTGTAGCATTTGTGAGACAATAAAAGTGAAACGAAAGGATCGAGATTGTGCTCTAGTGGATAGTAGAAAAGCGACACGAGGATGATCGCGAGGCTGGGCACCTAGTCGGTCGTGTCCTGAGGTCGCTGAAACCCAAATGGGCGAACCGAAACCCGCTTCGTCTCCGCAGCCCAACGGCGGGGTGAAACAGAAGCCGACCAGCCTGAACCTCGCACCGGGTCCCGGTTTCTATCGCAATGTCAACGGACGCGCGAGCCTGAATGATCGTCATCTACAGCACGTCACCGCTGTCATCGGCGGTGAACGCGCCGCACGCGTCAACAAGTCCGCCGCATCGTCAAATAGTGCCGGCGCAGTCAACAATACAGAGTCCGCTGGCAATTCAGCAACCGCCGTCCAGCTACCAGCTCTATCAGCAGTATCATCATCACTATCAGCACTATCTTCAGCGTGGTCGTTGTCTGCAGAACTTGAAAATTTGTTGGAACCCCCGCCCCCACCGGCCCCAACACACCCCGCGACCACGCCTCGAGCAAACTCCATCGTCAACGACCAGCAGCACCAGCAACAGCAACAGCAGCAGCAGCAGCACAACAACGTACAGTCGTCCCCGATCAACCAGTTGTCCACCCGTAGCCCGAGTCACAATGGTCACGGATTCCCATTGTACACCCCACCAGCCCCGATACCAGCATCCGGGGCAAATAAAGTTCGCTCTACTCCCAACGGCCTACCCCAACCAACAGCACCGCGGCGTCCTCATAGTATTACCGCTCCACCATACCACCATGTCTCAAATGTCCACCACTCCCTTGGTCAACTCGGTGTTAGAACAAACGCAACGTCATCACTATCACCATCACCAGCATCAGCAGCATCAGCAACAACAGTATCAGCAGGCACATCAGGAGCAACAACACCGTCATCGTGGAGCACCAACGTTGCCGCACCAAACGCAGCCTCAGCAACCGTTGTTTCAGGGATGGTACAACGGCGGGCACATTCGGTCGCCGGTACTCCAGTATGTGTACCCACCTGCGGCGGCAACAACAATGTCAGCGTCAATGGTGTCAGCGGGCAACAGGAGCCACGGGGCAACGGTACACCCGTCAACGGTTCAATGGGACCCACGACTCGCAGCGTTATACCACCCCAGTCTCTATGGAACGGGCAACTACAGCAACCCGTACCTAGGCGGCCTCACAGCATCGCCTCGACACCCGTTACAGCTGCACCAGGCATGCCTGCAACAGCTCCAGCAACATCAGCAACCAGCCTACCATCGTCCGCTCGTACAACAACCGAGCCTATACAATGGGGTTCCTCTGGAATGGTGCTGCACCAACCCATACCTCGCAGGGCGTACGCTTCGACCTTGCCACATCCCCAGCCACCCACGCCTACGTCACAAGGGCCCGCTCTGAGCATCCTGACGAATCCTGGTAATTCGAACACGTGGACACCGGGTGCTGCTCTTCGATCCAGACCCCACAGTATCGCGACCACACCGCAAACAGCTCCGATGCCGCCGGCTTCGCCGTCCGATTCTGGTTATCGGTCTTTGCCATCGGCCGCCAGCGACTATCAGATCCTCAAGTCGCCGTCCAGGTCACAGCAGCAGACCCAGCAACAGCAACAACAGAATCATAGCGCTACTCGTCGACTGTCTTTACCGTCTGCCCAGACGCTTCTACGTGCCAATGCTCCTAGGCCTAGTCCCACGTTTCACGGCCTACCGTTTCGTCCGTTCAATTGTGGCGTTTCTCCTAATGGAAATCCTATCTTTCTCGGCTGCACGCATCTGCACAACAGCAGCTCGGGAACCGGAAGTTCCGGTACCAGAAGCTCCACACCGGCCACCAGCCCTGCTACGCCGTTAACCACGTCGCAGGCGATACAACAGCTTCTGGCCCAGCCACGAAACGGATTCAAGATAGTGGACGATAAGGTGTCGCTGTTCATTGAGATTCTCGACACGCAGGAGAGGTTCGCCAAGGTCAGTGGCAAAGCCGTGAACGACCCTCGTGTGCATGCTGATATATTTTTAGACAGAATACGGCTAAGCTGGTTTTTACGATCTGCTTTCAATTAAGACCCCGGACGGGTGTCGTTTTATTTTCAAGCCGCGATGAATAGAACCGTTTCAGAGATTTCGAGGTGGGAGTTAGTGAAGTGTATCGAGTGGGATGATATTTCGAGTTTGATTTTAATACTGGTGAATTGTTTTTGGATAAATGGTGGATTTACTTTTTATCTTAGCGGTTTATGCGGGATTCAGTTTTCCGGGATTTTGAAGGAATATTTAGGTACCATTTTCAGTTGTTTGTTTTCCTTTTTATATGAGAATAGGACGGTTGAGGAGTGGTTTGTTCAAAATTTCCGGTGATGTTTTTTCAAACAATCATAATTTTATCTTTGTTCGTTCTCGATTTTCGGGATTAATTCCTTTAGTGATTATTTAGAGTACCTGAATAAATATACGTAGGAAATATGATGCAGCTTGATTTAACTGCTAAAAATTTAGCATTTTATGTAGACCGTTTCTCGTAACTGGGACAAGCTGTACTCTTTAAAGCGGTTAGAATAGACGAAAGTGACATAGAAACGTTCATATTTTTACGATTTTAATTATTTTACTACATCTCGTTTTGTAAGCGCAATAATACATATTAAAATGCAAACGTATAACCATTTTTAGAATATAATGTTTTCTGTGGTTCAATTATGCATAACAAATTTTGTTTCATTGAAACAGATAACGAATTTGTCGCTTTTAATAATCATACTTGATATTTCATTTTAATAACTTTTCTGTTAATTTTTCATTTTGAAATGTATGCAATTTATTGCAGTAAAAGAGTTATGCCGAATGCAGAGAGTTACTGAAAATTATGCTGAATTTCAGTAACTCCGTTATTAATCAAATAAAAGGACATAAAACATTTTCCTATAATTCTATTCGAAAAAATTCCTTGTGAAAGTTCGTATATTATGCTTTTACAGTTCAATAGAACAAACCCTCGCACTTTGGAAAAGATTGCGCAGTAAAATAAAAGAGAACGAATTTCAAGCTACATTTGATCCACACGGTAATCTTTCGATATATTATTTTCGTTCTCAGTCGCTCATTTATTTTCCTTTGTCCGTGATTAATCATCGCACACACCAAACATCAGATCCATTTCCACTTTCAAGAGAGCTCTAATAAATCAAGCTCATCGAAAACGCCTCCATAATTGAGATTCCTCGATCCATGTTTATTGACCCTCGAATACCGCAAGTTCTTGTTCAGGTTATTCAAACAAGAGACGATTGTTCATTCCATGGATTTCCGTTGGTGGTAGTTTCCGGTTCCGTTATCCTCGGGTTCGTTGACGGAATCGACGTTCGATTGTCCGATCTCGAAAGCGTCTTCCATCGAATTTAGAAGCGGATTTCGTTTAAATCGATAACGCTCGACGATGAGCAGGGATCCCATCGTGGCATCCATCGTGGCGATGTCATACATAAATTTCGCCCTTGAAAAATAAATGCGTTGCCAACATTTCACTCTGTGTGTGTGGTGGTTCTTCTTGAACCCCCATCGATCGATCGGGGGTCAGGTGAGGCTGAGAAAACGAACAGGTGTAGCGGAGAGACCGCGATTTCGAGATGAGGGTTGCCATCTTGCGATATTATTTCTGTGCAACGGCTTACCGAGATACTTCGAACGTATCGCTGGTTTCGGGATCCGATTTACCGCCGCTTCCGAACGTGCATAATGCAGCAGGAAATTGCGATGTTAACGTGGAAAGTCCATTCGATGCGAAGGCGAGCGTAAAACTCCCGTTCGACATCGCACCCGTGGTTTCCGTCTCACCCGCCACGGAATACATTGTTACAGAATATTAGAAACCTCATAGTGATCGTCTCCAATTTTGCACACCGTACCAACCCTTGAATGGCGACAATCAAAGATGCATTGTATAGAAATTTTAAAACGTGCTTCGATCATATGCAATATACGCTGTGCATCATATCTGTGTGCATAGGCATTCGGTATATGAAGCATTAAAATATAATTTTAAACTTTGCAGATTTTTTTTAATTGGATGAATATATAAAACACATTGATTTAATAGATCTAATTTTTGACTAAAAAAGAATACATGTGAATAGAGAATAAAAATTTACAATTTATTGCTAAATACAGCGCACAAATTTGTAAAAGTTATTGAAAATCGAAATTGTTATCGATTAAATTCTATTGGAAGATTCAATCAGTTTTGGTTAATTGAGAGAATACGTTTTGGAGAATTTATGAAATATCACGAATAGTGAGATATAAATGATAAATATTGAGAGATAACAATTACTGTCATTTATTCTGATAACAAATTTTCAGCTGAACCTAAAGCGAAAATAAACTAATCCATATTCAGCAGTTTGTGTCAAACTCGTAATTTGGGGAAATATTCTATATTTAATTCTTTGATTTGCAGAGATAATGAATTAGTGAATTATAGCGTGATAGATGCGATAACGGATGTGATAGAATGATAAGTTGAATTATTATATCATGAGAACAAATCCCCTCATAATCAATACATTTTATTTTATTTTTATAGTATTCTTTTTTCGTGATTTGACATATTAATGTATTTGGTTTAAATTTGATCAATTTTAGCAGATTTTTCTTAATATTATTGCATGTTTCTTATTTTCAATATTATTCCTTATTTTTTATCAATTTTCTCTGACATTATTTTTTAAATGTACTGCAATTGTGTTACATTATTTGTAATATATAAAAATGATAAGTACACTTCCACATTGTTTCTATGATATCTATTACCATATACATTGTAAGTAATATAATTTTGTTAAAATTGCACTAAATTTTGAAAATAGTAAATTAAAAAATGTTTATAAAAAGATATAGAATAATATTAACGAGGACATATAAAATCATATAAATAATCCATAAAACACATAAGATGGAAAGAAAAAATTGTAATAATCAGTGATCGATTAACATAAAATTAACTAGCAATAGTTATTAAATGTATATGATTAGACAAGTGGTTCAAGAATGATTTCATAAATTCGTGACAGGTTATTAATTACATTGTTTATCGATTTACCATAACACTCATATTACGATAATATTTCAATCCTTGCAATGGTTTCGTTGAAATCGGATCGATTAATATCTCTTCATTTCACTGTACACTCGATAATTCTAGCGAATAATAAAAGAACTTTAAATATTATGAAAAGTAATTCACGTTACGTTAATTATTTCGTTTAACGTATAATAAATTAATAGCTTTCATGTGAGACGTGCCGTTAAAGCCTCGAAGCAATATTTCGTTCAATTAACATCTATGCTGAAGGCTCACGTAAGTAAAAGTAGTTCTCTTTGAACAGCAGTTATCAAATTTATCGTAAAAACGTAGCACATAAAGATATTGCAGAAAATATTAAAACATCCGACGAAAGATTGAGTTGAAGCAAGAAATACAGGATGATCGTGATGAGCAGCGTGTTTCACGTGCTTTTGAAATTTTCATATAAGCAAATGCGTTCATGCGCTATTATACTCGCACGGCGAATTGCAATTTCAGCTCTTGAATGTCGTTGAATCGCAAAAGCCACCTCTTTTCTTGATCGATCGTTTCAAACTTGAAACTTGTCCGTCTCTTTTCTATTCGTTTTGCTAGGGAAGAAATAAAATACTACTACACGGATGAAAGGGGGCTAAAGGGAGTATCATTAAAACTTCATCGCTCTCGCGATTCTTTTTCAATTGCTTTGCCATCTTACTGGCTGGGAATGTTATATTAAACGAACCGTTCTCACAATAGACGCGGAATAAAAAATGATGCCCCAATTCTGTACGTTCCTTTCATCCGTCTAAACGTTTTTAAACAGGTATTTCGTGAAACGATTGTTTCGGTACATCGTCCACTCTTCCTGCTCGTTTCTTATCTCGACTAAACACGATGTACTTCGTCACTTTCGGAAGAAACTAACGGTGTAGATATCTAGGGATTTAGATACATACGGATAAATGACTTCTAGGGATATGGAGATCCTAGTAGTGTTATAGGCATTCTAGGAATATTATATCAATCGTAACATTGATATTATAGGCATTTTAGGGACATTATTGGAATCCGAGTGATATAGGAATTTTAAGATTGTAGTAGTTTTATAGGAATTCTAAGATTATAATAGCTATTCTAGGTACATTATTGGAATTCTAATGGTACTGTAGAAATCTTATGATTATTATAGTTATTCTAGAGAAATTATTTGGATCATAGTTGTTTTGTAGGAATTCTAGGATTATTATAAGCATTCTAGGTACTTTATTGGGTTTCTAGTAGTATTATAGAAATCCGATTGTTATTATAGTTATTCTAGGGAAATTATTAGGACCCTAGTGGTATTATAGGAATTCTAAGTTCCACAAATCCAGTCTTAATTTCATAATATTTATGAAACTGTCAAATCCAGAATCCATGTTGATGAATGAAGTGATGATCAAATAAGGATTCGGGTAAACTTGACTCGATCGAAACGTAAAACAAGCTTGACATTCAAAGGAGGGACACGAACTCTTCAGTCGCAAGTACTAAAAATTTTAGCAACTGCATTTTGTATGCAGAAGGTTAAACGCTATTTCTGGCAGATCTCTGCATCAGCTGCTAGCTAATTTCCTACCTGACTGCAACTCTATTTATTCCAATAAGATCACCCTAAAAATTCTCATTCTACAACTCAATCTTTATTAATCATTTAAGAAAATGTGATATGAAATTGAAATTTAAACACGTTCATAAAGTTGTCTGTACAGTGTCAACATTGTGCATAGTTAACATTGTATCAACCGGGTAGAATATCAAGATTAACGTAAAACAAATCTGTCTGCAAATGATAAAATTTGCAAAATCGAGAAATTTCCAAATTTGCAACGAAATATCCTCATCTTTACATTTGAATCTAACTCCTCAGAGAAGTAATTTCCGATTTCTTCAATCATTTCTGTCTTTTCGAACCTAATGCAGCAATTTCAATGCATTCTGTATGTTTTATTTCTACGGGACTTCTTGTCTGCCGTGTAATACAAGAAATCACTGGAACGTTACGACATACTGTAGACAGCTCATGAACTGGTGCGTAGAAGACTCAGAGTAAAAGAAGGCACTCGGTCACTTCACTTTGAACATTTCCAGCGTACATATCGGTAAATAAGAATAATAATGACTGTCATTGTTTTTGACCTAATTAGTGTGTGACTATTCTACCAATAGTTGAACCAATAGCATGCGGCTCAGTAGAATCATACTTGTGGCTCTCAAGTAGTTTAATAGTACATATTGAAAAATTAACTGTACTATTGCAATTGCCAAAAAATATAATAATCCTGCGCACACATCAAAATGCGCGGCAGATCACATACATGTAAACCTAGCTTTAGCTAACCTTGCACTCCACACTCACCGACGCCACACTCAAAACCAAAAACTGTTTCCATTTTCTTTAACACGTTGACTTATATGTTCTGCTACTACGCAAAATAGAATGATTTGATTTCACAATCAATACATGTTTCACAGCAGATATATTATTTTTTCTAATACATACCGATGTATGTACTTATATTTGGCTCTTTAAAAAAATAATTTATCACATCGGGAAAAAAATGGTTCTTAACTCCAGAAAGGTTGCCGACCCCTGATCTAGGCGTCCTTTTTTCTATTCTAACCAATTGGGGCCACATCCTCCCAAACACCTGGGTCCTACGCGCCAATTCCTGGGTTGTTTACGGTACCTAAATAGACGTTTCAAAGGCGATACGTCATCACAGCGAGAGAAGTAATTTAGACGAACAGATTCAAGTCGCAGAAAAACGGTCCGAGCGTAACAGGTCAGAATAGTGAAGAAACAGTGTCTAGCAGGGTGCTCATTGTTATGCATTTCCGTTATTAAATATGTATGTCCTGGACTTTGTTGCCGGGCAGCAGGATGCGACTCGGTCGTGGTTGGATTAAAGGGGTGTATAAAAGAAGAATGGTTGGCCAGTGGCGGTGGAAGTTTATAAACGTCTGTCTTAGTTATTTTCGCCCAATGATGTTTCGTGAATGATCCTCTTCCTGCATCTGGATGATAGAAATTCTTTTCTTTTTGATTATTCGATGAATTTTCATAGATTGAAATTGTTTTAATATAACTGCACTCAAGCGGAAGTCTACCTTCTCTAGGAAAAATATGATAATTGAGGGAATAGGTGATTCTTACTAACTAGTTTATTTAGTTTATTTTTTTTTTTTTTATGAATTTTGGAAGTTTTGAAAAGTTGAGAATACATTAAGAATTTGAAGGTATGGAAAGCTAGAACGCTGGGATTTGGGAGTTTAGGGATATCGAGGTATAAGAATATTGGGTCTCTACAGACTGGGTGATTTGATTACTCGATGGTTCAGAAATTCGGGAATACAGAAATTTGAGAACATACGAATTTGACGATGGTTTAGAAATTTCTTGGTTTAGGAATTTTGGCACACAGAAATTGCGGAAACTAGGGATTTGGGGATTTATGAATTTGGAAATTTAGGTATTTGGAGATTTATGAATATGGAAGTTTAGGGATTCTGGAATTCAAGTATTTGGCGATCTTGGAATTGAGAATTTCGAAATTCGAGGATTTTAAAATTTTGGAATTTAAAAATGTGGGGATTTAAGTATTTAACTATCTACGAATTGAGATTGTAGAAATTTAAGGATTTTAGAATTTAGGAATCTAAAAATGTGGAAATTTAGGTATTTGGTGATCTACGAATTAAGAATCTAGAAATTCGAGGGTTTTAGAATTTGGGAATCTAAAAATGTGGGAATTTAAGTATTTGGCTATCTACGAATTGAGATTGTAGAAATTTGAGGATTTTAGAATTTGGGAATCTAAAACTGTAAGAATAAAATTTAGGAATCTACAAATTTCCAGTCCAAATATTTTAGAACTCAGTTATTTAGAAATCCAAAAATTTGAGAATTTGCAAACTTGAAAAATTTAGTACCTCCAATTTGTGGACTTTGTAAATTTACAAATTTGCTAATTTATATACATCCACTACAATAACTGTTCCGATCGAAAAATACCAGGAATGAAATCTTGTTAAATATTCGAAATAAAAATATTTAATAAAATAGTACTAATGGCATTCGTGTTAATAAAAGCCTCCAACTTAAAAATATAACACTTTGCTAACTTTTGCTGAAGAGAAAGCTTTGAAGTCCAACTACCCTTTACACTGCATCATTAAGTGGTAAGTTGAATGGATTTCGATCCTATGATCAACGATTCTGTGTGTTCTCTAATCGATGGGAAGTAAGCAGTGAATTTCAAATGAACGATTAACATCTTGGGATGGATGTCAAGACAAAGGAGGAGTCCTTCGTTAAATGTCTTTAGTCCTTTGGCTCATCCTGATCAGTTTAGATGATTGCAATGTGAACTTGAGGATCTATTTTCATTCTAGTGATCAGAGTATTTAAATTCAGTGATCTCTTAAAATTCTAGTGATATTCAGAGTATTCAAAAAGTTCAAATAATTAATTTTCATCTGATTAAAATGTGTATAATAGTTTCTATAGTCTTATTATAAATCTTTCTCAAATACTAAATTAATTCCATGCCTTACAATTTCTTGCCACAATGCCACATGTGATGCACTCATAACTGTAACAAATTTTACTCAAATTTTTAATACGCTTCAATTTGCAGTTTAAGTGCAATTATAATTTTTTTCCCTCTGTTTTAATGTTGTAGATTATTACACTTGTGTGATTAGTTCCGACGAACAAATCATAAGACAAGGGGTTAATAATAAAAATGTGTATTGTATTGTATAACATGCATCGTATAAATATAGCACAGCATATTAATATAGAATATTATAAATATCCTAATAAAAAAAACCACCGTCTGTTAATAACACAAATATTTCAAACTCCTTTTTACAAACTTCCAAATAATTTATTTCTTGTATCACTATCAAACCTTCTAAATAAACGAAAATTGATGGCGCGACATGCAAAGCATTACACGAACGTTGCATCTAACAATAAATTAAATTATGAAGTTTCAAGACACCATTACAGTTCTCCGTTTCTTTGCGCGACCGTGTATCTGTATTTTAAATTAACATCATTATTCAACGCTTATTTCTTTCTTATCTCCATCCATTTTCTCCCGTGTCCTACATTTCTGTGCCCTTCCATCTTATTCCTTACCAGAAGATCAAGATACGTAGAGGACGCAATTTGTGCTGATGCAAAATTTGTCTTCGTCACACATTCTTCCGTATATTGGATTATTAAACAGCACATCTGATAGATCATGCTATCTGTAATCTCTTTCGTAATCTATTCGGAGTTTGTGTTTAACTCGTGCGTACCGGCGTACTGAATTTTTAAAGTATGAAGCAAACGTTGATTTTGCCTCTCTGCTTTTTCATCGTTTATTTGTACTGTCTTCAGTGGCACAGGAATTCTATCTCAAACTGTCGTTTTTATCAGTATTTTGGCTGTAGGGGTTTGATGGTGAAGATATGGAAATAAGGTCGGCAAATGTCACTGTACAATGGTGGTTCAGGGGTTGCTTTGTCCTATACTGGACATGCCTTAGGGCGCGTCTACAATTTGCCAGTAACTGTTACTAGCAGCTTTGCTAGTAGTCAAATTTTTGCGCTTCTTGCTTTGTACTAGGTTGTGCTATTGGAAAAAAAAGGCAAGAGATGAAAGACATTTTCTTTTTGGGATTTTTGAGAATATCAGAATTTGGAGGTGTAGAAATCTAGATTTGAGGATTTAGGAATGCAGCGGTTTGGAGATTTAACGATATGGGGGTCTAAGTATTTGAGGATTTGGAGATTTTTGGATTTCAGGATTTAGGATTTTGGGAATCTGGAAAATTAGCTACTTTGGGGTCTATAGATTTGGGGATGTAGGGATTTGGGGATGTAGAGATTTGTGGATGTAGGGATTTGGGATGTAGGATTTTCAGGATTTAGAAATTTGGAAATTTAGCTATTTGGGGGTCTAGAAATTTGGGGATGTAGGAATTTCAAGATTTAGGAATTCGGGAATTTAGCTATTTGGGGATGTAGATATTTGTGGGTGTACGGATTTGGGGATGTAGGAATTTCAAGATTTAGGAATTTGAAAATTTAGCTATTTGTGATTCTAGAAATTTGGGGATGTAGGGATTTGGAAATGTAGTAATTTGGGAATTTTGATAAAAAAATGGCTTCGTTTCTTATTAGCCTTCTCTATCCAACGACAAACCCGGTACAGGCAAAGTAAGAAACGCAAAAATTCTACTACCTACTGACAATGCTACTAACACGGGTTATTCTCATAACTTAGACGGCACCTTATGGAAAAATTCCAAGTCTTGCCCAGGTAGTGTTTGCCGTTTAAATATTTTTGGGTAGCGTTTTATGACACATCTATCTAAATTGACTGGAAGACCTGTTCTAATTATAAAAATAAAATTATATGCTCTCAATAGTTTGTACTAAACTAATATTGCAAAACGGAAGACGAGGTGTTTTTGTTGTATCTATTTTAGTTGTCTCAGGACGTTCAAACTATAAAGACCAGACAGAAATTTGTGAGGAATTTCCATTATCGGGTGAACCTGATTTCGTGCTTGGCATAACATTCTTGGGGTGCGTTGTTTCGCGTCAACTCGCCATTACTGCTGAAAACTTTCTTCTGGTCAATAACAGGAATTCGAAAGTGAGTTTTGGAACGAACCAAAAGATTTTCAACACTAAGTGTAGGGTTTCTGTTAATATTGTAAGTTAATTTATTCTCGTGTGCGATTACGTAGGTATGTAGTCTTGATATATGGGTTTGATATAACTTGAAGTTCGGAGATTTAGACATTCTTAATTTAAATATTTAAGAATTTCGCAATTTTGGGTTCAGAAATTTTTGGAGTTACAGTTATGGAAATTCAGAAGTTTAGATATTCAGTCATTTTAAATCGACAAAGTTTAAAATTGTCGGTTGGAAGTTTATTCATTCCGTAATTTACTAATTTAATGATTTTATATTTAGAAATGTTCAATTTCATAAATTTTCACGATTAAAAACTGCACATTTCTAAATTTATGGATTTTCAAATTCATCGACTCAATAATCTACTAATTTTTGCAATTAGAAACTCCAAATTTCCAAATGTCTAATTTACCGCCAGAAATCAATATTACTACCAGAAAAAGTGTCTCACGTTATGTTTAAATAACTCCATCGCCTTATAAAATTTTTAACGAAACAATACTAAAAATAATACAAAATTGAATATTACTATAATCTTTGAGAAAATGTACTTGTATTTCACACAGCAATCACCTGCAAAAAAGTTTCTGAACCTGCTCACATTTAAACTACTGAAATTAGTATAGCCTCTAAATAATAATAATTTTCATTTTCCTAGTTATTTTTTCAAAAAAATTTCATACGTATCAGCGATACTTTCCTCGTTTCGTAAAAATCCCACGTGCGCATCTCAACACGGCTTTCCCAAGATTTTAAAGGCATCGACACTGCACTTTTCTATCGTACTGCTGACAGGACAATAATGTAACCATTTCGTTGTAAAAGTGTCGCGTGACACGGTGTTCCGCACTTTCAATAAATTTACATAAACCGTGCTATGTCGCGAGTTTCAACCGTTTCGTAAAGCGTGACCACGAATAAACTTTATCGCGTTGCAGAAAGCAGAAATCTCAGGATCTGGTGTTTGAAAAGTATTGATCTACCCGAGCACAACCTCCTGCTTGATAATCGGAGAGAGATTAAAGATTAGTTCATTACTCTTCATAAAACTTGAAGAGTTCTCACTGGAACTTAAATTACGAAGAAAATGATAAATTATAATCATTAGCCACAAACACTGTAGATTTTCCAGTATAGGTTTTAATCAAATACTTTCTGAAATGGATATTTTAACTGCAAATATCACATGTTCCAAGAACAGTAAAATAAAGTAATTAAAACACAAAAGAAACGCATAAGAACTATCATAAATTACTAATAATTTAAAATAGCAAAGTATTAAAATAAAGAAGAAACACTGATCTACATAATCATGTACCACAACAAGATTATGTAGATAACACCTCCGTCGGTAAATGTATCAAATCACCCTTAAACCTTTCCTCTGCTACGATTACGAGAACGAATACCATTACTCTCTCCAGCGATCTTCTTTCATTGAGATTAAATCAAATCGCTTCATCGAAGTTTCTCGCGATCCATTACACCCTCGTTAATTCGGTACAAGAGGTTTCAGCCCCGGTCTCGAACCAAAAACCTTCTCATCGGATTGCTACCCCGGGCCAAAACCTCGTTTACATTTATCACCGTTGTTGAATGAGTAACAAACATATACACACAATTACACGAGCACATAGTACAAACACAGAGGGGTTGGACACGCGTGCACGTAAAGCAGTGGCGCATCCCTCTATTCAAGCTTCTTGCGTGGTCTATCTACTTGCTCGACTATTTATGCTTTGAGACGCGATATTAAGACTTCAATTAAACGCGGCGGTGCCCGACTTGGAAACTAATATGCCATTGGGTAACTTTGAAGGATTCAAAGAGCCTTGCACACCGGCTGCAAACGCGAGGGAAACGCCACCGAGTTCCCTCTTTCCTGCACGATCAACAGCGTCTCATCAGATTGATATATAAGAGAGGAAACCAGCCATCGTGCGGCTTTGTGGCCACGCCATGTGATGTGTCCTTTGAGAGAACGTGGCTCGTAAACACCACGATGCGACTATTCGCCGAAAAATTGAGGGAATTCCGGGAAATTCGAACGGATTTAACGGGATACGTTTCAATTTGTCCTTTCTTTGGACAACCAATGAAATTTTAAGCCGAATTTTTTGTTCCTAGACGAACTTCAGTGTTACTCTGTCACTGATCATTCAGACTACATTAAAAGGATGTATAATAATAATGCTTATATCTCCTACACGTGATACACTTAATTGAAAGGCAACAAATGTGACTCATATTGAGTTTCGAGTTTAATTTTAATTAACCCGTCTACCAATGATCGCTATATCCAAAGTATCCTTAACTTTGAACATTCTTCGTCCGTCTTAACATTGCAACAATAATTAAATGGTTCTGTCTGACGCACTACCTACAAAAATCGTATGGGATCCATACAGTACCAGTAGGATCTTAAGAATATTCTTATAATGCCTATAATAATCTTAGGACTATAATTACAATTATTTGCATCATATTTATTATTAATCATTGCAACAAACCTCATATGTTTTCGATATCCTCAGATTTGGTTTTTGCGATAATTGCTTGAAAACGAGCGAAATAGTGGCGTAACAGTAGCAACGATCCAAAGAGCGTTCCTTTTGGGATATTCGATCCGGAAACAGATGATAACAAGTTTGGCGTTGTTAGTATCGTAGCCCGGAGGTGTTGTTGCCGAGACGAAGATGTCCGCGAATATATTTAACCCGTGTATCCAAGCACGTCCCTCGAAAACTAAGCCAATATACTCGGTGAACTCCTACCGGAAGGAAGTTGCCGACAAAAGCCTATACTCTGACCGTGGTTCTGGTGTCGACATCCGCTTCGACTTGATCCGACGGACCAGTTAGGTAGCCAGGCCGAGCTTCCTGATACAATGGATTCCATCCCAGTTGAAGCGTCGACCAGGAGACGACTTCTTAAAGACGCGACCCCCACGTCCAAACTTCGGACATATTTTACCCACACCCGTCCCATTAACGTGAACTTCTCCGCCGCGACACTATATCATTATGGTGTTAACGGGAGGCCAAGAGGGATAGTTCTCGAACGGTCCCCGTTCTCATAAATCTCGATGACGATGACGGGGCTTGTCTATCAAATTCCGTGACCCGACAGTCGGCTTTTTCCTCGATCGAAAGCCTGTAACGTGGTACGCGCGGCGTCATCCCTTAGATATAAAAAGGCGATAACGATGCACGTGGAAAAGATTTACACTTTCCGAGGAATGGAATTTATGTTCGTTCGATCATTGTCTTTGAGTTGTTTATTACTGGCGTTGCGTATCGCCGGAATTATCGCTGACTATCTACGAATGTAATACGGTGCTGTATGAAACATCGGATTTATGATAAACTGGAGATACGGAAAGAGATCTAGGGAGACGGAGATTTCATACGGGGGTTTATAGTTATAGCGATGTGGAGATATGGATATATGTAGAGATATGACGATGTAGAAATGTAGAAGGATGTTTAAGGGATATGGAGATATCAGCATGTGGGGATATAGAAATGTAGAGATCTGTAGATGTGGGGATCTAGGAGTATTGGGATTTAGGAGTATTGGGATCTAGAGATGTAGGGATCTAGGAGTATTAGAATATGGGAGTATTGGAATCTCGGGATGTGGGGATCTAGAAGTATTGGAATTTAGGAGTGTTGGGATCTAGGGATGTGGAGATCTTGGAATATTGGGATCTAGGAGTATTGGAATTTAGGAGTGTGGGGATCTAGGGATATGGGGATCTTGGAGTATTGGGATCTAGAGATGTAGGGATCTAGGAGTATTAGAATATAGGAGTATTGGGATCTCGGGATGTGGGGATCTAGGAGTATTGGAATTTAGGAGTGTTGGGATCTAGGGATGTGGAGATCTTGGAGTATTGGGATCTAGGAGTATTGGAATTTAGGAGTGTTGGGATCTAGGGATATGGGGATCTTGGAGTATTGGGATCTAGAAGTATTGGGATCTAGGAGTATTGAAATTTAGGAGTGTTGGGATCTAAGGATGTGGAGATCTTGGAGTATTGGAATTTAGGAGTGTTGGGATCTAAGGATGTGGAGATCTTGAAGCATTGAGATCTAGAGATGTGGGGATCTAGGAATATTGGGATCTAGGGATTTGGGGATCTAGGAGTATTGGGATCTAGAGATGTTAGGATCTAGGAGTATTGGGATCTAGGAATGAGGGCATCTTGGAGTATCGGTATCATCTAACAGTGTTGGGATCTAGAAGTATCAGAACTTAAAATTGCTTGAAGTTAGGGATATTGGGACTTAGAGATATAGGAACATAGAGGTATTGGGATCTACAAATATTAGAGTGTACGAATATTGGGATGTAGAAATACCAGAATTTCACGATATTACTAGTATTATCTAGTATCTAGATATCTAGTATTAGAACTTAGGTTTATTCAGTATTACAAACATGGAGACCTGAAGATACTGAAACAGCGATATTTAAACTTAAAAATATTAAGATCTAGGAATAATAGAATTTAGGAGTATGGCATCTAAGGTTATGCTAATTTAAGAATACATGTATTCAGAAATAAATAAAATGTAGAAATATGTGAACATTGAAATAGATATGGGTAGAGATATTGGAGTCTGGAGACACAAGTATGTAGTATGTATAGTGTTACGAGGATCCACAAATGTAGGAATCTAGGGGATCTGGAGATCAAGAATATGAGAATGTAGGTGTGATACTACTGGGTACAATGGTGGTAATTAAACGGTACTGTAATTTAATGATGTAGTTTAATTACGTTGTACTTCAGTGGCACAGTAATTCGAATTACGTTGTAATTACGTTGTAATTCGAATTACATAATTGAAACCATTCAGTTAATCCAGTCGCTTGTTATTGTAGTAACGCGTGTAACTAAATTACACCCCATTATTTCTGTACATTCGTCGCCGAGAATAATCTTTTTCTTTTTAAAACTTTTTTGTGTGTTTATTTTACTTGTTTACTCGATTTCATTAATTCTTAATTTCTAGTTTTAATTTAGTTTTATTGTACTTTGTAATTGAATTTTTGTTACAATTACTAACTGTAATCTTTGATGAATTGTAATTGATTACCATGTAATCGAATTATTTTGTCGGTCATTGTTTCTTTAAATTGTAATTTTAAGTTACTATCTAGATGGATTTGGCAATATAAGGTTATTTCGAAGACCAGATATATTTCATTCAAGATTTAGGGATATTGTGGAATTTTAAACTATTTGCAAATTCAAAATGTTTAGAAATCTAGGAATATTAGACGTCGTGGGTGGAAATCAAGAAATATAGATCTAGAACTATTTCGGATCTAGTGATTTTTTCGGAGTTTATTATGGTATATAAGGATATCTGGAGCTGTGTGGATATATAGTTATAAAAGTTAAAAAATTTAGTAATGTATCTCTCGATATAATGCATAAACACGTTTCTGTAGTATAGATGCTATGAAAATATAATTATATTAAGTGTTAATTAAATTATCGACTTGTCCATTTATGTTATTTCAAAATCGTCTATCTTCTTCCGAGAAATGAGGAAATTCCTGGAAATGTGACTGAAGATTATTAACTCTCGTAGTGCTTATATTGATTGAAATTTTCATTCAACGAATTCAACGAAGTTCGTTGCAAGAAACTTGAATGTTCAGAATTTAATTACCAATCTCCCACTTTTATTTCATGATGGATATCCTATTTCGTTTCCTTTCAAAATTAAATAAAAATTCCTGATTCTAATTAAAAATGTTTCATCTAAACTTTTTTGATTGTAATGAAAAATATGTAATCAAAACTCTCTTTTAATCGATACTGATAAAAACAACCCTTTCACAAACATTGATACAAAAATTATCAAATTTTTATTACAATTAAAGGATTTTGAGAATAAAATTTATTCGACATGATAATCAAAACAACCCTTTGACAAACATTGGCCAAAAAAATTGTCGAATTTTTATTACAATTAAACGATATTGAGAATAAAATTTATTCGACATGATAATCAAAACAACCCTTTCACAAACATTGGCCAAAAAATTGTCGAAATTTTATTAAAACGAACCGGGAATAAAATTTATTCGACACGACAATCGCAATAAATAATAAAAAGAGTGTACACCATCGTAAAACTCGGATCAATCCACAAGTTTCCTTTATCGAAACAAATTCAATTCGATTCACGCGAACACCCGTGGATAAACCATAAAGAAGCGTACACGGTGCTTTTTGTTTCCATAAAAGTACGGAATGGATTATCGTTCGCTTATAATCAACAAAGAAATTCGTTATTAACGTCGAAAACTGTCGATTGTCAAAGTTTTTCGCAAACCGGCGCCTCAAAAGGAAAATACACGCGCGCATACTCGCGGCACGGTCGTGCTCATGAATTTTATGCGCTCGTAAAACAATTACGCAAGCCTGGTGCCTCGCTTTAATTCCAGTCCATTGTCGTCGCGAGTCGAGTAAAGAAAAAAGGTGAAAAAAAAGGAGAAAAAAAAAGATGGAAGCTTTCCTGTTCGTTGCCTTTTATCTTTGTTAACTCGTTACCTGTTCGTTCTACGCTCCGCTCGTTCTACGTTGGGGGCATCACCGGGTTTAAAGGCCACGTCGGAAGTCTAAATAGAAATTCTTCCTCTTCGCTCGTTTGACTGGAAATATTTAAACACTGACACGGTTTCGCGCGTTAGTTCAGCGCGCGAATTACCTGCCACGTAATCGCGCGTAATGAAGTGTCGCTCGCGAGCTTTTAATTAAAATTAACTGAAACAATTGCGATTATAATCTGTAGGAACGACTCGCACCTCCGGCGAAATTAAAGGTACTGCATAATTTTTGGCTGTCTTGGTCCCGGTTATTGCTGTCACTGGGAAACGTTGATTAACGGACGTTGAATACATTGTATTGGAGAAATTTAATGCAATGTTGTTTAACCTTTTGAATTTCTATTTGTTCAAGAGTTGCTAGATACTAGTTTCGTCAGTTTAATTACAGATGGTATTATTTATTTATAATTCGGTTTATGATTTATAGGACCTATCGTTTTTATTCATCGTATGACTATTGTAATATTCATTATATGATTGTAATATTCATTTGATATAATTGTAATGTGCATCATATGATTATAATTGGAGTATTCATTATGGTTATAATCACATAATTTATTTTATTTTGAGTATAACTTATTTAATAGGTATTATAAAATTATTGAATATTCCTGAAAATTTATTGTAGAAACGAATTATTCTTCATTTTTCATAAAAAAATATTTTTAATAAAAATTATGTAATTATACTCACATATATTGCAATGAAGTAGTGTTCTATAATTTTCTGTCCACATATGAGTTTAATAGTCTTATAGATTATTGTGGATTCTATTTAATATTTGTTATATTCAGTACATTTATTCGTAAATTTAAATTAATAAGTATTTAATACATTTAATATTGTATATTTATTATATTTATCTAAATATAAATATTATCTATTTCTATTTGATATATTAATCCATGATTTTAAACTCTCTCAATAAACATTAATCAATATTAATGTTC
Source organism: Megachile ligniseca (assembly GCA_945859555.1). NCBI lineage: Eukaryota > Metazoa > Arthropoda > Insecta > Hymenoptera > Megachilidae > Megachile > Megachile ligniseca. The sequence goes on from OX243785.1 coordinate 2,967,655, forward strand.
GTTCAACAATGATCAACGAGATCGCGTCACAAGTAATCAGTACATCCAATTCTTCTTGATTCGAATCTTCAAAGCATTAAATTTCCTGGCGAAAGATTGATTGATAAATCATAAGAAGCATAGGATAATAGGAGAATTTATCGACAGTCAGATCAAGCATGAAATGGGATAAATGGTTCACATTTAGAGCCGTACGTTAATCATCGGAGTAAGTAAGGATTAGTGGTCCCGAATTCTCGGAATATGACCTGTTTCTCGCTATATAGCGCAAGGTTCGCAAGACATTGGATATCATATGTATCTTTTATTGACGAAAACAGATTCTAGGTTATAAATTTATAGATCTTCAAATTTTTCAATTCAACAACTTCTAATATTCAAATTTTTAATTTCTACGATTTTCTAATTTTGGAATTTTTAATTGACGAGTTTTCAAATTTCCTGATTTTCAAGTCTGCAAGTGTTTCAAAATCCCTTATTTCTATATTACAACTCATATTTTTCTAAATTTCTAAATCCCTAAATTCCCCAATTTGCTAATTTTTCAAATATTTGAATGCGAACTACATTAATCTTGAAATTTCTAAATTTCTAATTTTCAAAATTCTCAAATCTGTGAATCCCCAAATTACTAAATCCTAAGATTCTTACATGTTCAGATTCTCACATTTTCAATTTGCTAACTATTCAGATAACTAAATCCCTAAATTCTCATACTTCCAACTTGCTAATATTTCAACTATCTAAATCCCCTACTGTCTTAATCAAACTTCTAAATTCCGAAACCCCAAATCTCCAAATCCTTCAATCCCCACATTCTCAAATTTCCAGCTTACTAAATTCTCAACTTCAAAAATCCCCAAATTCTCAAATTTGCAAATCTCTGAAATCCCCTTAACCTCTCAACGTCCCCGTGCACCAGTCTTCCCAGTGTACTTGGGTTACCAATCTCGCCCTCAAAAATAAATCCCAGTTACGCGAATGTCATTTCTTCTCTCCCGGCCGTTTCTACACGAAAGTCCCGCAGATACGCGAGGCTGAGCCTCAGAAAAATCAGCCGGCATTCCCGCGGATTTCGTCGGCTCGTAAAATGATTATGCAAAGCGGACGTCGTCGCCGGCTGTAGGTACGCTCGGTCGGTGAGGAGGCTGCTTTAATTTGGAGGCATTGTCGGGCCCAGGGAAAATTAAAAGCTTATCTCGCCCGGTCGTTCGTTGCACGCGCAGCCTGAGCCTGGCATTGTCTCGCCGCGGAATTATTATCAACACACCGGCGACGATGTTGCCAGATAGTAATTGTTTCAACGTTGATTCCGCGCCATTGTTTGCTCGTCAGTCGGCTTCTTCAAGCCTGGCGTTGCGCGTCTTTCGTTCGCGTTTCGCCTGCCAGCGAGAAAACGCTCTCCTCCTCGGGATGTGGCCGTTAATCTCGAAATCGATACGCAACCGAGAAACTGTCTGACAGTGTCGAATCACGAGTTGCTTTCAAATATTTTATTTGTTCAAACTTTCAAGTTTTGAGTAGCAACCTACAGCGTCTATTGTACACAACTCAAGAGTTGGCGCGTGGGAACCAGGTGTTCGGAAGGACTACGGCTCCAATTGGTCAGAGTAGCAAAATGGATGATTAGACTCACACGAGTTTTCAGCGGTAGAAACTATTGGAGCGGTGACGCATACCAATTAGACCAAAAACAATAACAGTCGACAAATGTCTCGAGGATGAGTGAGATATGTCACGCATTATTTGCCGATATGTCACGCTGGAAGTGTTCAAGGTGGAGATAGGCGCAGTGGCTTCTTTTACTCTAAGTTTTCTACGCAACAATTCTTGAGTTGTCTACGGTTACTGTTACGAACGGATATAAGCAGAGTGCTTACTGACATGTGGATTACGGATCCCAGATCCTCGGAGAGTCCCAGTTTTATACGGTGGCTTTGACTGTAAAAATGGGAGTATGTTACTCTTGAGAACGGAATTTTAGAGAAGTGAACCTAGTACATAAGCGTCCGGAAAATAGGGTTAGAGGTGCTTCATTTTGGCCTGTTCATATGTGCGTATACATCAATATTGGAATATCAACATTCAGGAATTTGGATGCGAAGGCAAAGTGATCTTTTGGGGTTGATAAGGATAAGTGTAAGCAGCTGGTGGAATGGTCGATAACAGGCTGCAACTTCTTGTCGGCACAATGGGGATATCACCGTTATTGTGTATCTTTTCTGCGATGAAAGGCACCGAAGGTATTACGGATTGTTGGATCACAGTTTGCTTCGCCGCCGTTGGCCTTGATTGGCTGGCATCCACCAATTCGGTTCGAGATCAAGTGACTGTTGCGTGGGATTCTGGGGAATTGGAACGGATAGAGTGGATTAAGTGGGATGTATCGATAATTGAATACTGAGTGGACATTGACGGAATTTTTTGAAAATTTTCTTTGTTTTTGGCGATTCGTTGGTGATTTGAAGGTGAAAGTTGACGGTTTGAAGGATTGGGGATTTTGGAACTCGGAGAAAATATGAAATTTTTGAGAAATTGGAAACTATGCAATTTTGAGATTTTGGGAAATAAGATTATGGTTTGGGGTGTTTCTCTGCGTAGGAATTGAAAATCCTAGGAATTAAAATAAGGTAAGTGCATAAAAAGGTATTTTTGATCAAATAAATTTATTGATTTTGATATAATAAAGGATTTCGTGTAATTTAACTACTTATCTTAACTTTGACGAGTCTGACTCATGCATTCACACTGAATGTTATAAGCCTTACTCAAATTTTTATCAATCGTATTTAAACTTTTAACACACCTCGATACATAAATTTGAAGTCCAATTATAATTTGCATAATCAATGATCGCTGAATACAAAGATGACACAACATTGTAACTTTCTTTATTTATTACAGTATTATAACAGCGATCAGTAAATCCTGCCGTGTGTATCTAAAAAATAAATTATACAACATGCGGTTAATGTGTCATAAGATTCGAGGAATGCTTCCTTATGAATGTTGAAAGCCTTCGTTCAATTTCATCATTAGAAAATCTTTAAAACAGCGTTTGAAAGTGGACACTTCCTTAAGTGGACTTTTTCTATGGAACTTTCACTGCGTTTTCTTCTCTTCGTTCCTTATGTGACTCTTGAATAGAATATCCTTCCAAATCACAATAACATGAAGAATCTTTCAGAATCAGAACGAAGTTTAATATCAACCCATTTTCAATACAATTTCTGTTAGATGACCAACTCGTGAATCACAGAGTTGCAAACATCATACTCACATCGTACCAAACATCCTAATCTTGGTTCCAAGTAATTCTGAACTACATTTCGTAGCTATCACTCTGTCTTGACCGTTATTCTGTCCATATTACCCATTCCCATTACTAATATATAAAGCCACAAAACATTGAGAGCGGACAAAAGAAATTATGAAACATTTACCGTATTAATAAATGTAAACTGGTGTTGTTCACTTCCTGCTCGGAACGCCCACACACATTGTCCACATTGCGAACGCTTCCTTATCAACGAATTTAATATTAAAGTGACGGGGGTCCGTAATGGAGGGTAATTTCACGGTCCCAAGACGGCGATACAACTCGATCCATCAGCCATCGATTAATTACAAGACGTTAACTACGAGATGGCGATGGTGGTAAGCTGGCAGCGACAGACGCCGGCGTATTTGACGAGGAAGCGTAAAGCCAGGGACGTACCCGACGCACGCGTCGTTACGTCCGGGCAAAGGGCTCGTTTAATATGAATTGCGTATTAATAACGAACTAACTAGGCGCGAGAACGCAGCGACTTATTATTATTTATCAGAGTGATTAATTAAAGCCGTTGTCGCGGCTCGCCGCAGCTGCGTCGCCCCGGAAAATTGCTTTGCTCGCTTTCGAGTGCACTCGAATTCCAATGGACCTTAGCGACCGCAGGTGCGTTTCTTTCTCCAGCTTTTAAAAACTGTTGCACACTGGTTGTTCGCTATTGGTAGCCGGGTCAGAATCGTGACGATCGATTTATACAGTAACAAATTTCGGATGTTTCGGGGGTATAAAACTCCGGATAAAACTTATGGAAACAAATATTAGACCGCCATGCAAAAGGATCGAAAGAATTCTCTGCCACCTGCTGCAGATTTTAGTTCTTATATACTTGTTAGGTCTTAGAATACAATACCGTAGCGAGGGGATTCCATTCAAGTTTCTATTGTATATCGTTTTTTGTTTCTACGGACTCTTTATAGAGGTTCAAATCAATAGGTAACAAGAATAACATATAAAGAGGCGTTACATTCTATCGAGTATTTTTAGTTTATTCACATCTGGTTGCCAGAACCCTTAATCTTAGTAGCAGGTCCTTTACTTGCAGTTTCCTATTCGTGTCGAGGTATTGCTTGGTTTTACTACTTGCTACGGTCACTTTTTGGGGAATAGACCCACCGCATACGTCACTCGGATTTCCATTTCCACCCGAATTTCTATCCAATAGAAATCAGGAACTGTCCCTCAGGCTGTTCGTCAAAATTCAACGCCCACACCGAGCATTCATCTTGTGAAATAAACAATTGAACAGATACACACGAAAGAAACACAAGGTTGTTCACTTCGGATCATTGGATACATAGACACGTTGTTCGCTTTGGATCATCGGATACATATAGACACAGTCGTTCAGTTTGGGACATCATTAAAAATAAGTAGAAAGCACATGGTGTTATACAATTATTCAACCTACAGTTCACTTATAAGTATTAGGGCTTGATATAAAATTGTTCGCGTCGTTTAACCTCTTAGCCTGCAAGTTTCTCGACAGGTCAGTCAGAGCTGCCTAATTATTACTGCAAGGTTAAGATAAATAAAGAATGTTGAAATGTTAGGTATCTTTTCGATTTAGCGATCTTTAATTATACAAACTGGTTTCATACTCAAAACTCGATCTTTATGCAAACACAATTTAGTTTTGTCACATTTGCACTGTAACGTGCGTCACGAGTCTGGCTCGATGTTATATTGATTAATCATTGTTAAATATTTCCGGCAATGTAATATACGAACAATATTAGATCTTCTAGATGAGGAAGAGGTATCAGTAACCCTTGGTATTTGACGACCAACTCGATGTGGGGTTAGTGTCTCTGCAAACTTTTTCTATGATTTTGGAACTTAGATACGAGATATGAAAATAGAGCTGATACGTTTTGATACAGTTTGGATACATTAGCTTTGATATGCTTATCGGTGTCGAATCACTAGGTTGGTCATCCAACATCGCGTGTTGATTTGAACATTTGCGAGGCGCGGAATCGGAAACCGAAATGGAAATGAAAGCTTGTTATGTTCGGCGTTTTTTTCTGCACGCTGGTGGAACGCAAATGGCGCGGAAAGATGAGCTTGAAAAGCCATGCTTGATTAATGTTGAATCGTAGAGACTGGTGGTGTTAGGTCTGCGTGATTGAACCTTTCACTATGAATTTGTAGCAATGGCGGATGTATTTTTAAAATCGATAGTGGATGGTTTTCTGTTCGGTTTGTGGCTTTTGATTGAAGAATTTTCATGTTTACGAAATTATCAATTTTGGGATTTTGGGAAATTTGAGAATTTGATCAATTTTTCAATTTTGTTGAATAAATCACGATTTGGAAAGATAAGAATTTGATGTGGAAATTTAAGGATTTGAAGATTCAGAATTTTTTGAATTTCAAGATTTTAAAGTTGAAGAATTTGAAAACTTTTAAACTTGTTCTAAAAATTTGTGAATCTTCAGATTGAAAAATTTTGAATTTTGAAAAATTGAAAATTTGAAAGAAAAAACTCGAGAACTGGAAACTTGAAAATTTCCAAACTTCGTATTTATGAAAACTGAGAAATTAAAGAATTGATGAGTTGGAATTTTTTAAACTTAAAAAGTGGATAACTTAGAAATTTGTTAATTTAAAAATTCTCAAGTTTTCCTATTTAACCTACAAAAATCGAAGACAAGGAAAATTCCTCTTCGTGCTTAAATTTAGCTCGGCATTCCTTAACCAAAGGAAGTTTGCGCTGCACTTCAGTTTACATTCGATCTTATCTAGCGATGCACTTCCGTTCTTGCAAGATGAATTAGCGGCCAAGTTGTTGTGCAGTTTCTTGTCAACGACTCTGTTGCATAGAAAGCACCGGTTTTCGTTTAATCATCCAAGTTTACGTTGGTCAGTTGTTTGTTGCAGGGTTAAACTATTCAGAAAGTCCATGTGTTGTACCAGTACATAGAACTTAATACTTAAAACCAATAAGTAATACAACAGTATCAAGGGTTACATAAACAGAAGCAAACTGATAATCGTTATTTTGAATCAATCAAAAAGTTATCATATTCTTTTTGTTTGAGAACGTTTATTTAATATGTCAAGATTTGAACGCTTTCAACACTTTATGTCAACTCTTTGTCTCTTTTAAGCAAATACATATGTAGCCTTGAAACTCGTACTTTAGTGTTCAGTATATACTTTAAAACGCTTTCGTAAAACTTTTTGAAAAACAAGAATCACTTGTTTATTGTTAACAAGTAAAAAATACTTGTTTTTTTATAATCGTTATAATCAGTTGAAAATGGAAGATATAAAGACTGACAATTGGTAAATTGATAAATTCATAAATTTATAAGCAAATCCACAAAAATTTGAACAATAGATCATTCATGAATTTATAAATTTGTAAATGTGAACGTTCAAAAGTTCGAAAACAAGATTTACACATCCATAAATCCGGAAATTTGTAAACGAAGCTTCAAACATCAAAAACTGCCCATTAATCAAACACAGATTTATAACCTCAAAAGTTTAAATTCAAAAATTTACAGCTTCACAAATACAAAAATTTGTAACCAAGCTTAAAAATTTACAAATGAACAATTCCTTACCAATCAATTCAATCGCCATATTTGATCCGCCATTTAGAATTTTGTGATCTTGCCATCAGATTCTGAATTAGCTGTAATCTCTAGAAGAATTTTTTCTTCCCCTAACGTTCAAAGGGTTTCTTAACCATTGCCAAAATAAGAAGTACGTGTTGATTATTTCTCGTTTTACAAGTTTGCAAAGTTTCATAAAAATCGGCGTTACATTTCCGTAAGTCACATTCTAACCTAAATACTTTGAAAACTGAATATTTCCGCCATTTTCCAACAAAATCGTGCGAAGGAGATCGCGTGTGCGCAAATGGCGCGTAACATCGTTTGAAAAAATGCAATTCGCGTAATATTTCCGAGCGATTTGAAGAATTTCCTTTTAATATCGTTGAAAATCGGATTATCGAGCGTGTCCAGATTGCCGTCAAACAACGCAACGATACCGCGACACAAATTCCTTTCTGCCGAAAGCCACCGCGGGGGGTGGGGGTTAGGCAGGGGTGGTTAGCTTTATCCCCCGTAACTCATAAGTGTCGAACTATATCGGTCGACTGGATGTATCGATAATTTCGGCACGGTGCGGTCTCGAACGGCGCGTACAGCTTTCCTCCGCCATTATCGGACCGCCGGAAAAACGATAGCGCTCTGGCGCCATTAACGCCACTGATAACGGTTATTTAAGAGAGTTGCCCGGCGAAGGCTGGTTTTTATTTAACGGAAGAAAAAGTTTGTAATAAAAATCAATTGAAAACAGCAGGGGGTGACCCGTGTGCGCCAGCTGACTCCGACTAACGAATGAAATATGGCTTTCGATGTTTTACACCGATACGCTAGGGGATTATATCGCAGTAGAATAAATGAAAATGCATTTTTTTTTTATTCCGCTTTTTTTGTTACAGAAAAACGAGATAGTTGATTACTGTTTTATTTTATTATGTAATAGTTCTTAACGTAAATTTACGTTTTTCTAGTATGACTTGAGATGAGGGTACTTTTGATGGATTTTAGCTCGGCTCTTCATTTTTGTGGGCATCACTGTTTCTTTTTACCTTAAATTGTAGTGCTAAGTATATGATACTGCGCAAGTTTGCTTTTTAGGTACTATTTCTTTTTAATGTTAATTATATCAAAATTCGAGTAGCAAAGAGAGGTCTAAAAATTGATACAACAGGTAGTTTGTCGAGAAACTTGCATATCCTTAACATGTTCCGTGCAACGTGAGGGGAATACGACCCTCACTGAACTTTCTGTTCAGACCGCTCCTCATTGAAAACAAGAGCAATTTAATAAAATTGCAACGCTTCGAAACCATGCATGTATGTTTATTTAATTCTCTTAAAAAATATCCGGAAACGAAAGAGAGAGAAAAAAATAAACCCTCTGTTAAATGTTAAAGTGATTAACCCCGAATTATTATTTAATAACCAAGGAATGTTTAATGTCATATTTTATTTAAACTACAGAAATTTAATAGTTGTTAATGTTTTATACGTTTTAATTTGTTCAATTCAGCCTGCTGTTTGAAATGTCATGTTTTAATCGTATAGCTGAAATTCATTTGTATAATAAATAAATAAATGTGTGAATGTAGCGATGAACATTCATGCGAAGGACATTATTTAGCAGACGTTTATTTTGACAAAGTGATTTAGTATTTATTCGATGAAATATTTGATGTATATTTGATGGGCAATCATCCACTCTGAACAATCAACAACTCTTGAAACTGGAGTTGTAAACCGTGTTTTGTCGAATATTGTGCGTACTAGTTGTTGCGTGAAGTAGCTTTTACCACTACTCTGGAGGAAAAACTTGGTTTTAGCCACTCGATAAATTACAAATAACAAATCATTAATAATTCATGAATAATGTTCTGTAATTGTGATGTAAATTCATTTTCCCAAATTTGACGAAATATCAGATTACATACATTTCATACATTATATACATACATTTTTACGTACATTTTCAAACTGATAAGTTATCAAATTTAAAAAATTCACAAATTCCTAAGTTCCTAAATTTCAAAGTTTAGGAGTACCCGTTATTAATTTTCCAAATTCCTAAATTCTCAAATTCTCATACTTCCCGAATTTTTTAAATTCCCCGAATTTAGACTTCTCAAACTTCTAAAATTTCTAAAATTTTCTCAAATTCCGTAATCCAAAAATTCCCACATATCAAAATACTTGGATTCTCAAAATTCCCCCAGTCTCAAATACTGAAATTTCCAAGTTCTCAAATACCAAATCTTCACGTTCCCAAATTCCTAAAGACCATAAATCTTCAAATTCCTCAGGTCCCTAACTCTCAAATCCCCAAGTTCTCCGAAATCCCAAATTGTCTCCAAATTCACAGGTTTCCCTAATTTCTAAATTTCCAAATCTCCAAATTCTCCAGATCCCCGAGTTCTCCGACCCCTTAGATTCCCCAAATTTCTAGCTGTCCAAATGCCTAAATTCCCATATACCAATCTTCCCAAATCCTAAATCCCGTATTCCAGAAATCCGTAAATTTCCCAGATCAGCACGTCTGAAATCGATTAGTTTCCAAGCAGGAGCGCAAAACCACTCGTAAGAAATCGTGGAAGCAACGAGCAAACGAAAAATGTTGTTTCTCGTCCGGAAAACGTTCCCTGGCGTGCGTAAGTGAAATAAAAGGAAAGTAGGAATAAGAGGGAGACGAAAAAAAGAAGAAAACGGGGCAGAAATGCATCAGACGCTTGAACGAGTCGGTGTTTGTCAACGCGTTCAAAACACGCGTGCAGTCTCGGTAGTGCAATTGCCCCTAATTTCCCTAGGGTGTGATTCGTCAGCCGATTTTACAGTTGCACCCTAAACTCCGAATTACTTCTGAAGGGGTAGCATAATTTAGTCTTAATCGAGAGAGTGGAGTGGGCAAAAAGTGGGATGCATAGGTGGCTCGCGGATTCCGTTGAAATTGTTTAATTAAATTGTTCTCGCGTCTCCCTCGAGAAGACCAACGAACCGTCTAAAATTTTCGCACACGCGAAATTCAATCCGCCAAGTTTCGCGGCGTTCACGACGCGATGAAACGAAATCAATTCGAAACGGTTCACCGACGTTGAAACAAGACCATGAATTTTGATAGGGTGAAAAAGAGAAACGAAGAACGAGCGGATTGACAGACAGAGGGAGAGAAAGAGTCGCGTGTATTATTGAATTTGGTGTTTCAAACAATTCTTCGTTTCTAGAATGAGCTCTGATACTATGAAATTATATATTTTTTAGTTTAAATCCTGGAATTTAAGATTTTCGCGAAGACATTAGTGTTATTGAGGTAAAGAATTGAATCGTGTATTAAATTATTCTTAATTTCTTGTAGGTTATATTTAATATCTGTGTGTGTTAAGTTGTGATTTTTTATTTGTTCCGGAGATTATGGTAGACAACTTGTCAAGCTTTTAACTAGAAAATTTGATATTTAGTTTATTCTGCGGTTCGTAAATTGGAAAATTTGATAGTGGGATTCTTAAGAATTGATTGATAGGTATTGCATTCAGACAAATTATAACATATATTTCAATTAGTCTAACAGCATTACTTACAGGATTAACAGTATGTTGCAATAATCGTTCAATAAGTGACATTTTTACTCATTCTTATTTTACATTAAAATTATAGTATCGTACTGCATTTTGAATTTATTAAAATTGCTTCGTATTAAAAATAACAAAAATTATAAAAATTAATCCATATTAAAAATTAGGGAAGTTATAAAAATTATAAAAATCATTAAAATTATTAAAATTATTGAAATTATTGAAATTATAAAAATTATTAAGATTATTAAGATTATTAAAATTATTAAAGTTATTCAAATTATTCAAATGATCAAAATGATCAAAATGATAAGAATGATAAAAATGATAAAAATGATCAAAATGATCAAAATAACTCTACCTATAAAATTACAATAATTGTTCCATATAAAAAATTATCAAAATTATCAAAATTATTGTAACTATCAAAACCACCCCATAAACTTACAAAAATTATCAAATACATCATAATTATAATTATGATAATTATCAAAATGCATCCATATTAATTCACCTCACAAATGAATTAAAATTACCTTCTTTAATCTTGGGACGTTTAAATCGAAATTAAAACCATCATAGGATAGAATGAAAAATAGAATAAAAATGATCAGATTGAAAGAAGTTCCGTATCGAACGGATCGAAAAAACGAAACGGATTTTCATAAATGAAAAATAGCGCGAGCGAATTCTTCTCTGGAACTAGGGGAAAAAAAAACGAAATTCCAGCGAATTGGCGATTAATTAAACAGGGAGGAATGCGGTGGTTAGGTGTGCTCGTTGGCAGCGGATATTTGTGGCTGCGAACCGGAAGACTTCACGTAGCCCCCCGTACATGCGGTCGACCAATTAGTACGTTATTTTCGGCGAGATTATCTCGAACCGATATATCATAATTATCTCTTCGTTCGTATGTATTTTTACGACGATAATTGCAACGCACCTTTCCTGTCAAAATATACGCGACACGAGTATTCAGGGTTCAATTTCATTTTAATCACCTTCATTTCGCGCAGCTAACGTGTTACGTGTTGTTTATGTTAATTTGTAATTCATTGATATCTATACAAAATTTAAGCTAATTATCTTAATTAGTTCGATGTTCGTTATTTTTCTTGCTTTTTTGAATATACATATACCTATGAATTTAAAATTTGCAAATTTTGAAACTTGACAAAGTTTCAAATTTAAAAAATCATCAACTTGTACATACTAATTATAAAATTTTTAAAATAATAAATTTGATACTTTGAAAATTAATAAATTGGGAATTCAAATAGGCAACTTAAAAAATCTGATAATTTGAAAGCTGCTAAATTTGATTTAGGTCGATTTTTAAATTTGCAGTTATTATATTTCACAATTCCTTATTTTTCAAATATCAAACTTCAAAATTTTTGAATCACTCAATTCTTCATATATCTCAAAATCCTTCAATTCTCCATCCCACAAATATACAAATTTACAATTTCCTCAATTTTCCAGATTTTAAATTCTTAAATTTCTAAACATCAACATCTCTAACTCTCTAAATCCCCCGTTTATCAAATCCAATAATTTTCGAGTTCCACGCTTGAGAAAAATTGTCTCCTATCCTCGCCACTTTCGTTCCGATATCTAGCACCCCATACATCAAACAGAAATTCATAAAAGAAATTCTCCATATTATTTCTAGTGGCTATGCACGCAGACATAATTTAGTCATCCATCAGATAGCCATCAAACTTTTCCCGTTAGCTTACATCGCATGTCTTTTTTTTACCGTTCGTTTTTTTTTTCGGCGAACGCGTAACGTGGCACGTTATACGAGTCGCGTCGATATATCCTCGATATATCGCAGACGTTTCGCTGACACGTACGCGAAAATGTTGCATCCCGGTAATGTCACGAGCAACTGGGACGAAGAGCAGTCGCGTTACGTTCTCGCCGTATTTGCACGAGTTCTCGATGTCTCCTCGACGTGTTATCCCGTGACATTCAGCGGAGAAGACGCGCGGAACACCCGTTGAAACGTTTCTACAACGGCTGATATTGTTTCCTAGTTAAATTGGAAATAACGTTAAGTAGTTGACCGTACCCGTGGACGTTGCGGTAGCGTTCCTCGCGACGGAAACGAGCTTTTCCACGCGTTACCGTCAAACTTTCGTCGCTTCCGCTACCGGCTGCCGAAAACTTCGCCTCTGTGTAACCGCGCGATATTTCGCCTTTAACGCGATCTAAACGGAACGGTTTATTCACGTATCAACTCGTTTACACCGATTTTCCACAATTTTCGGACGATTCTTTATACGTTTGATTTAAAGCGCGGGAATTTTGAATTCATTAGAGAGTGATTTGCACGATATTTAATATAAAATATGATCAGAGGGGATTTATTTATATTTTTTGCATATAAAAATTTCGTAATGTCGTCGGACGATCCTTTAGCAAAGATTCAAAGCACGGAAATATTTGACTCCGTTAAGTTCATTCATCCCGTCATTGCATATATGTTTGAACATATGTATCATGTTTGGTGCTTTGTATTTCATGTTTTAGTATGATATGTAAAGTATCAAATATGTTTTAATTACGTGTATTCAGTACGTATGTATATGAAATATGATACGTAAAATAATGTGTCATGAAATTCTTCATCTTTTACTTTGACACTCATGTCCATATGTGATGTAGAGCTACATGACCCTGTCTTATCTAACTTGCTACAGTTAAGTATATGTGCACATATATGTAAGTATATGTAATATACGTAATAATGTATATGTAAGTACATTAAGTACAGTTACTAATTTAAGTAACCAGCATTCGTTACCTTTTTAAATTAGTCCATCCGCACAGAAACAGCTACGTACAAATTCCTTTTAATCTTGCAAAGGTAATCCATGGAAAGCTTTATGGAACCGCCGAAGTTACCGAAGTAGCTGTTAGAAGTCGTAACTCGTATTAATTCCCGTTAACAGCGAAGTAGAACCATTGGCTCCTTCTTTCTCACTTGCAAACACGTGTGCAAACATTGCACGTACACTTGCAAGTTTAAGGCTAACTATTTGCGCTCTGGCCATAAGATAATCATTAGCGCCTATATACGAAGTGGTCTAATGTCTGAAAATAGTTACTTATATGTATACCTTCTTCAGTTATAATGACACGCATATGTTGTTGCAGCTTGCAATACATTGCGAATAATACCTTTGAGGCATAGTCATTTCTTTCGAAGTTTCCACTAATATTGTTTACTATATAAATTTTTTTGCGTATTAGGGATCACATTAAAATGTATTAAAGGAAGTAAAATGATATGATCTTGACTTGAGTATAGCCCTTGACTTGAATAAAACTGACATTAAAATGCATTCAGAAATGGAACCTTGAAGTGATCTTTCATTTGAACAAAGTTGACATTGAAATCCATCTACGATGTATTATAACCTAACCTTAAAACGATCTTTAACTTAGAAAATGCTAAAGTTAAAATATAAATATGTAACAAAACATTTAGATAACATATTTAGATACATATTCAGATCTATAATTTAAATAGATATATGTACAATAATACATTTCATAGACCTAGTTGAATCTAGCGATCTTTGAAACAATCTCGTAACGAAAACTAAATATGAATTTTACATCCACTGCAATGAACTTGCGTGTAAAAATACATCATAACTTTGAAAACCCTGTTGAAATGATGATAAGAAAATAATATCCTCTACAACTTGTTCCATCCTTGATGTCATTTAATTCTAATGTAAACTGTTTTTGTATCATCATCATTGTGGATGATATTTAGGTGATTACCTTCGGTTTGGCCACCCTGTGCGTTTCGTTCATTTATTCTCCTTAGCCGGTTTTCTCGCGAAAATAACGAACCCGTTTCTTTAACAATTTTTTTTTCACTTCGTTTGCTGGAAGAATGAAAGTGTCGGTTGTTTTTTCTCGTGTTGTTTTTTGGCCCCGTTCGCTGTTAACCGCAACCGGTGTAGTAAAAGAGCGCCGACAATGAAGATAGTTACCATTACACGTACACGTTAAGCTCTTTCCTCGTGTTTTATTTTCTCGACACAGATATAACGGGGTAAAGGGAGCGGAGATTTTTGTTAATTGCGGGATTCATAAATTGCTCGTTATTTCGCGTACCGTCCCTCGTAACGTCGCGTGAGTGTGCAGTGCTTTCATTTTTTTGTTCTTACGGGCTTTAGTCAAGGGAAGTCGTGTATTATTACATATAACTTAGAAAGGGATAAAAATGATGTGAATTTCATGAAGATTGATTTCTTTAATGATAGAAAAAGAAATGATTTAACTGTGCCATGTGATTGTTATATACTTGATTTTAAATCTGTAACAGATACAGTAATTAGTTCTGAAAACACTTGTAACATGAGAAAAATGATAATAATATGATAATATGAAATACAATGATAATAGAACAATGATAATACGACAAAGATAACACAAAAATAAGCCGCCCACATATGTGCACATAGGCTTCCCGGGTTTATTAATGATTTACAAGAGTACTCTCAAGAAATACTTTTCATTTCACTAAAATACTAAAAACTTAATAATTCTTCATCCTCCAAAGATCTGTCACTTGTCAACATTTTGTTGATGAATATAAAAACAAGTAGTCCACATATGTACATATATGTACCCTTCAAAAAGTTAATAATAATTTACAACAATACTCTTAGGAAGTACTTCAGGATAACGTGAAATGTGGAGAATAATCACGACAGCTAACGAACAATAAAAATATATTTTCAATAAACAATAACAATAACGGATAATAAATAACAAAACCAAATAACTCTATCGTGAACTTGAAATTCTGAATGCGCATTGTGTCGTACGAGTGCTAATATGTGATTTTTCCAAACTTTCTCTGGTTAGAAAAAACCAAATGGGTAAAAAGGATCAATCTTTTCAAGCAAGGACCCATGTCAAATGCTCAACCAGGCTTCTCAAGGACCTCGAACCTTTCGGTATTATCGTAACTGCTACTTTCCATTTGACTATAATTCCAGTTGTACGAAATTAATAATTCTTTATATATCTTCGAAAGTTCTGTAACTAATTATATCAATCTTCACATACCAGAATACCCGTGTACGAAGCAGATTGATCTACCATCATAGCTATATCATAGCGAATGGTAGCCATTCACCATTGAGCTGCTACCCTTATCAAAGGGTTTAAGAGACGACACGCGTCTTGGGTTTCTCTTCAATTGCACCTGTCCCCATACAGTGGTATATCGGCATAGAGTAACGGGGGCAAGTTAATTCCCGGTCATAGCCCAATCAAGCCTGATAAAGGAGATAAAGGACGAGTCGAGGGAGTTAACTAGGGTGGAACCGCTGCCAGTTACGGACGACGAGCCACGTAGCAAGAGAGTGGCAATGCCGAACTCTAAGTACTTCTGATAGGATTTACCTCCCTCGAAGCACGTTGGTGGCATCTGCTTCAGGTCTGGCTGCCTTCTCGAGCCGGGATCGGCTTCTCCCAGGACCTAGAACCTCGTAAATCAGTAATCAGAATTCCCGTGGGACCGTGGAGCCGCGGCCACCGCACCACCACCTTTTCGAGCAGAATCGTTCAATCGCGACGCGTCCCGTCGCGGTTCTAACGAAAATACGAACCTTTCCAACAGCGTCTGTGGTCTTCCGGATTTGTCTTCGGGATTTTCTTCTTCCTACGAGAACTCGCTGTTTGCGGAAACCTGCGAATTTTTTATTAATCTGTTAACTGCGGTGTTTGCTTACTTCCTTCGAGGGATGCGTAAACTCTTATATTATTTATTTTACGAGGAATGAAAAAGAAGGAAGAATTATATTATTATTCGATAAACAATTATTCAGTTAATGTCAGTCGCATTGAGATGAAGTTCTGACGTGTATAAGTTGTATATAAGGTACATGCTTCTATCTAACTGACGATTTCTAACTTGACGAGATCAAGAAAGAGGAAGTAACATAATAATGAAAAAATAACGAAGAAAATTCTTATACCATAAAAAAAAAACTTGTTAAATTCGTATTGAGGTAATTTTGGATTAACGTGTATACACTTCGAAGGCACTTAAATGGTTAAAATTCAGCAGACAGGTATATAAACATTCACTTACGATTCACAACTTTCGTAAATGGCTCCATCTTGAATACTGTGTACTTTCTAATATTTCAGCTTGATATCAGATTTTTCAAGTTAATCGCGTTATTAGAAACTCTACTTGAAAAAAAATGACTTAAACTTGAACTCCATTTCTCATGCCCCTTAATTTTCCATATATTCATTACAACTCAAAAGCAGCGTCAAAAATGGTGCCAAGTATTGTCATAAATTAATACAAAAAATCGTTCCAATAAATTGAAGAGACAAATCAGAAGGAAGTAGAGACAAAAGGTTGAACGCGCAAAAAATAAAAAATTTGAACAGTAGCAGTCGAATTAATTCGCGAAAGTCTCTGGCTAGAGGCAGCAGGTCGTACAGTTGGAACATCTCGAAAAGTAGGAAGTTCGATTGCGAGATTCGCGACACGCTCTTCAAGTTGCAGCCCTTTGGGAATCTCGAATCTACCCACTGTAGGAAATGGGTGGCGAACTCGTTAAGTACTGGCAATATTTGTAACACTCTCTCGCGGAAGATTTACCGTGAAACGATGCACCTGTAACCGAACCAACCTCTCCCGCGGTGTCTCGGGTTTAATCTATGGAAATGGCTTCCAAGTTGGCCAACGTTAGTCGATCGATCGCGATTAAGCACCCGCCAAAGTTACGAAGCTGCGAATCAACCGAGGAACGCCTGCCTCCGGTGCTTACTTTACTGACGATTTCGACAGTGTTGTTTGATTTCTTCAGGTTGCGGCTGATCGAATTATGAAGAACTTTGACAAATTTCATTTAATTTTGCCTGAAGATTTTAGGTACTTTCGTGTGTAGATAGGTTTGGGATTTGGAACTTGGTTGTACACGAGGGCTTTAACCTTGGATTTTCAAGAGCATTTCAGAAGATTTCAAATCAGACTGTGTTTCTAAACCTCTACATTTTATATGAGTAAATTGGCTGTTGTGAAATTTCGAAACTTTCGTAATTTCTAAATTCAAAAATTTTCAGGTCTAAATTCTAAATTATTAAATTTGTAAAAGCACTAATTTATAAGGTATTTGGTTCCCCTAATTTGTAAATTTCTCAATATATACATTTTGGAATTTCTTAATCCCCAAATTTTCAAGATTCTTAAATTCTTAAATTACCAAATTCCTATATCCCCAAATCCTTACATCCTCATCCAAATCCCCACATCCTCATTCAAATCCATACATCCTCATCCAAATCCCTACATCCCCAAATTCCTACATCCCCAAGTACCTACTTCCTCAAATACTTACATCCCCAAATCCCTACATCCCAAAATCCTTACATCCTTATCCAAATCCCTACATCCCCAGATCCCAGCATCTCCAAATTCTTAAATCTGAAAAATATTCGAATACCCAAACTTGCAAATTTCCAGATTCTATATTTCCAAGTTCCCATATCCATAAATTTCTAAATGCCCAAATTTTTAAACGCCCAAATCTTCAACTTCTCCACCTTCCCAAATCCCCAACTCAGCAAACTCCGAAGTTCCACTCCAAATTTGTAATAACAAAATACGTAAAATATGTAATTACAAAACATGATAAAAATATTATAAATACTAATATATTATATTCTTCGTTAATGTAATTTGCGATAAGTACTTAAAAACATGGAGATTTAACACAGAATTCGGTATCACAACAGAGAAGACAAGTTTCCTCAGAAATAAAGCAGACGGACGATAATTATCACAGCTGGTGTTTGAACGTTACATTTCACTTCACTCTTCCAGACCAACGACTTCATAATCGACGATGTTCTTTACGTTCTCCTCGATAAAAATTGCTTTCCTTTAACGACCGCCACCGTGGACATACAGCATATTTTTGAATCGCGACTCGGCGTTAATGGCACATTATTAGCGGTGAAGATGGTCGAACGAGGAAACGAATGGTTATGAAGTGAGCTCGTGTTTAAAGGGGGAGCCGGTGCATTTCGGTGGAAATAATAGCTGCATAAATCTCGAGCGATTTCCATGAGTTACCTTACTCGGAGAGCAACTGGATGCCTGCCAGAACAACGTAGACAAGAACGAATATTGGCTTGGTAACGGTTCCTTGAATAAAGAATGCCACCTAAGTGCGCACGTAAACCTTGAACGCGCTTTTTTTTCTTTACTTAGCTATTTGCTGCTTTGGCGATCTCGAACTTATCCTTATAATCAGTCACACATTATTTAAAATAATTATGTAACAGGAATTTTAAATAAAATTACAACGCTCGAAAGGCAGGAATAATTTATTTGGAATTTTATGAATAAACATGGAAATAAAAATATTATTAATATTATTAACAAAAATATAATGTGGACTAATTTATCACTATTTTCGTTTTGAGATTTTAGAGAATTTCAGAATTTGGAAGTGTAGATATTTAGGGATTTGGAAACTTAGGAATTTTGCAATACAGCGATTTGGGGATTTAGGAATTTGGGAATACAGCGATTTGGGGGTTTAATGATTTGAGAGTCTGGAGATTTTAGAATTTAGGAATTTGGGAATCTAGGTATCTGCGGGTGTAGGGATTTAAGGATGTGAAGATATTCGAGATTTAGGCATTTGGGAACCTTGGGATTTGGGAATTTAGCAATTTGGGGATATAGATTTGGAGGTGTAGGGATTTAGGGACATAGTGATTTGGAGATGTAGAGATTTGGGGATGTAGGGATTTGGAGATGTAAAGATTTGGGGATATAGCGATTTGGAAATGTAGTAATTAGGGGATGTAGAAATTTCAAGATTTAGGAATTTGGGAATTTAGGGATTTGGGGATGTAGAGATTTCAGGATTTAGGAATTTGGAAACCTGGGGATTTGGGAATTTAGCGATTTGGGGGTATAGCGATTTTGAGATGTAGGGATTAGTTAATTTAGAAATTTTCGAATGTAGGAATTTGGGGATATAGAGATTTGGAGTCGTAGGGATTTGAAGATGTTGGGATTTGGAGATGTAGGATTTTGGGGATGTAGTAATTTGTGGCTTTTGGAAAGAAAAATTTTCTTTTTCCTTTCATGTCTTCTATTTCCAACAAGAGACAAGCAAAGCAAGAAACGCAAAAATTCGACTACCTACTAACAGCACTAACAGCACCAGTTACAGGCATAATATAGACGTGCCCTTAGTCGACTATTTTGATTATTATTTTTAGTATTTTTATTAGTATTTTTATTATTTTTATTATACAATAAAATTGTACTAGTAGTTTAGTCTAGTTTTCTAGTTTTCTGGTTTTCTATTTTTTTAAATTTCTAAATTTCTAAATTTTTAGATTTTTATTGTTACAGTACAATAAAAATAGTACAGCACATCAAACTAACACTCCTTCATTTTCGAACCATTCTATAATAACAACAAGTTCAAGTAACAACATTAAGTAATAATAACAAGTCTCTATCAAAATATTTGAAAATAGCTAATATTTCATAATTCAGAAATGTATTTATTTGAAGTACAATGCATCATCACTATCAAGTAACAATACTCACTACCGAATCGAAAAAGCCAGTAAAATTTGTATCTCGCGTGCGCAGAATAGACACAGATAAATATAAATCTGTATCCTCTCTGCTCTCCACTAATCCGATAATCTCGTTGAAAGTGAAATGGTCTCTCTCTCAGCCGAGAATACCGCGGTTCCTTCTCGATCAATCTCTAATCAACACTCCGCTACAGAATCCGGCAAGAACAGCGTTTAGCGGTTTCCCGTCAGTCTGTTCTCCAAACGATAATCCCGCTTCGTAGCATCGGGATTGCGTAACAGTAAAGAGGACGAGGAAGAGAGACAGGACGAGACACAGTCAGGCGTCGTAGCGGAGTGCATTAAGAGGGTCCTTAAAGTGTCCTCGGCAGTTAGGGAAGCGTAGTGCGAGGCCACTAAATCGTCGAGTTCTCTTCTAATTACGATCGTCAGCCGGCGAATGTATTGTCGGAGGATCGTTGCTTTTCTTGCCCGACGATTCTCCCATCCGTCTGACGAGACCGTTCACTGCACGACAGATACTTTCTCGGTCCATGCTTGATTTCGTCGGCTCATTGGCCTCGCAGCGGGCGGACAAAGCGGAAGGAGCGGTTCCAGGGCGCAGTTGGGAAACCGCGCGGTTCATTTAATTAACGGGAGATTAGCCTGGACCCTCCGCAGACGTTCTATGTACCTTCCACGGCAACTTGGACATCGCCGGTTAAATCTGCATTTCCGTCTTCCAAGTTTCCGAGGGAAACCAGACACGGGCGCACCCGGGAAGGGTCGGACAGGACTAACGCGACAGAAGAGGATCAGGATCGTTAATGCAATAGGGAGACGATGAATAATTATTGTCGAATCGATTGCGATGAGTTGCTTCGCTATTTCGTTTGTAATTGTAAAAGCTGGTCTAAACAGTTCCTGGTCATTGGGACCACGTGCCAAAATTTCATTTTTATGCCTGTAGCATTATGTCATATATGGAAAATTGTATTAGGTTATGAAAATTGTTATTAGATACGTTGATAACGATATATCCTAATTCCTTAGCTTACTAGTTCTCCAGATTACTGAATTACTACATTCATAGTTTCCTAAATTGTGAAATTACTGCATTCCTAGGTCCCTGGATTTCTAGATTTCTAGATTTCCAGGTTTCTCGTTTTCTAGTTTTTTAATTTTCTAATTCTCCAGTTTTCTAGTTTTCTAGTTTTCTGGTTTTCTAGTTTTCTAGTTTTCTAGTTTCCTTGTTTTCTAGTTTTCTAGTTTTCTAGTTTTCTAGTTTTCTAGTTTTCTAGTTTTCTAGTTTTCTAGTTTACTAGTTTTCCAGTTTTCTAGTTTTCTAGTTTTCCAATTTTCTAGTTTACTGGTTTTCTTGTCTTTTAGTTTTCTAGTTTTCTAGTTTTCTAGTTTTCCAGTTTTCTAGTTTTCTAGTTTTCTAGTTTTCTAGTTTTCTAGTTTTCTAGTTTTATTAGTTTTTTAAATTTCTAAATTTCTCAATTTTTAGATTTTTGGATTTCTAAGTCTATAGATTTCTGGATTTCTGAATTTCAATATTTCTGAACTCCTAGATTTCTACATTTCTAGGTTCCTAGATTTCTAGACTTCTAGATCCACGTATCCCTAGACGTATATATCCCTAAATATAATATAATGTATATAATGTTATGTCTCTAGATGCAATGTTCCTATATCGTTCGTTCCCTATATTCTTACTTCTCTCTTTTTCTATTTACCTGGTTCACTATATCACTAGTACCCTATATCCTTAATTTCTGATATATCTAGCTTTCGATATCCCTATATCCCTATATACGAAAATCACAAAATTGCAAAATTCATAAATCTCTATATTCCTAGATCCAAATTGACTAGATCTCTACATCCCTAAAGGATGTATTTCCTGAATTATCATAAAATTATAATATTCTACATGAAGGTCTATAACAATTTGCATAATAATATAATAACATAATTTGTATTATAATGAAAATTCCGTTCCTGTGCTTTTGCCAAAACATTGTCATATTTTATCAAGAATCGTTGCATCTTAATTGATTCTTCAACATTTATTTATTTCTTCACCATATTTTCCATTGAAAAATAACTGTGCAACACCGATAAATCTAGTGCCAAGAATAATTCGTATATAGACAACACGCAATTATGTTATCGCAGTAAAATTGATTATTCTCATGTCTAATTATTACTTGAATATCATCATATTTTCTTGTACCTAGTATTCTTTAAAAATACACTAAGTCATTAAAGTACTGCATGCACTAAATATCGGTTGAAACCGTGTTTAGTTAAAGTGTTAACAGCGTTATCGCGAAACGATATATTAAGAGCATCTGGCGAGATTAATTTAATCGTTACTTCATAACCAGCAACTTCCACCAGACGCGATAATTGTGCTGGAAATTGAGTAAGTACAGGGAAGACTCTTAATAGGATACAGAGGATGATATTAATTGTGCGTGGAATTCAATTTAAATAGCAGGATGTGAGGAGTACTTTAGTACGTGATTGATGATTGTGGGTGACTTTCTGTTTGTATTGCGAGGGAGACTAATGGTCCACGTTAGGTGGTTCGTTTTATTAGGTGTTAAAAAGGCCTTGCGAATTCATTGTAATTGAATTTCCTATCTGTTATCTTATCTATATAAAATTATATACCCGTTAAACACAAATTTTGTTTAGTTTTGTTTTTCGGTTTCTTAAATTATCGAACATTCTTCGTTTCTTAAATTATTAAAATTAGGTCATAGGACATTTCTGTGGTTTATTCATTTTATTTAATGGAAATTGAAGTTGAACTTGTCAGATACGAAAATAGGTTAAATGATTCTGTTAATTAACCACACTGGGGTAGGAAACAACCCTGATCAATTTAAGTTTCAATTTTAGCCACTTCTTGAAAGTCTAAATATTTGGTTGGCGAGGATGAAATTTGTAGTTAATAATATTGTTAACTTTAACATCTTATTATGTCACATTAATTTAATATTTTAATATTTTAATATGCCTTGAAATACCTTTTTTGAAATCCCGGTATTTTTACTATTTTTTCCTCCGATTATTATATTTTAAGAGTGCTCAGCTAAAATTTTAGCTCTCTATATTAAAATCCAAAAAAAATTTGAATTTTTCTGTGAAACCCTCGTTTTTTCAATTTCTTCACGTTTCTGAATTGTTTTTTATATTCAACGTTTAGAACTGAAATGAGTTGTGAAATACGTTAAAACAGCTTTCAAAGATTATTTGTAATTTTTGTCAAGTTATAATAATGAGTGGTTTTTTTATAAAAAAAACTTTTTAATGGCTTGGGTCTTAAATCTCCCAGTGTGTTAGGTATATTATACTGATGACGTCTGACCGTTAAAGGTTAAAAATCTTTCCTGTAATAATTTAGAACTACCAGCTGGTAATTTAATGTTACTAGCCCGTTAAATAACAGAATTGTAATTTAATTAGTTTTAAAAATCACCACTAGGATAATTAATTTCGTTATGAGTGCTATTAATAGTATTAGTACTAATACACTATTAAATAAATAATAACAATAGCACTAGTAATACTGATTGTAATTAATTTCATTTCGAAATATTGTGTGTCTCTGTGCCAGTCTAATTAAACGTTTTTTCTCCCTGTACAAAAACTTTATTTCATTATTAACACCTTCCCAACGGGAAGCCAATTAAGAAGCCTTACTGTTATCGCCGTCGAAGAATGAGACCTTTTGCAATTTTATTTTTAATACAAAGTAATAAACACATGGATTAAAACTTTATAGTATCATAGAACAATATCTGAAGAACAATACGTATCAAGCAATATATATATCTGACAATTTTTACATATAAGAATATTTTTTATTAATGTTCCAGTGATACTGTCACGGCACTGCAAAACAGTTTGTACATCTATTAACTAAACTCTAATAGTACAATTTTAATTATTAATGTACATTTATGATAGCACAGTTGATTTGTTATGTCAACAAAATAATTGTCGATACAAATGTTGATACAATTTAAAGATATAATTGGGAGAATATTCATAACATTGATTGCTACTTTCATTTTTTGATTCACTTCGGATCAATATTGATCGTATCTACTTACCTATTTTTTAATCAAAAATAAATAATCCAGAAGTAATGTACAAATTACTATGTATAATAGTTTTCTTTCATAACAGAAAAATAAAAAATCATTGTTTCATCTTAACAAAATACATAATGATATTTTTGTAGTATAAATATATACACAAAATAAACAATGTAAATCTGCAAACACATAACATGTATTATTTTTGTTTCAGAAGAATGTTAATTTTCGTAATTCAAAGCACTTGAAAATTTCTTATTTCCATAAATTTAAATATTCAATATCTGAATTAATTTACCTATACAAATATTTACAATCTGTCATCGTAAAATATGTTCTCAATCAACCAGACTTAAAAATAAATAAAATATCATGGAAGATTATTTTCTGCTTACTCGAATCCCGGAAGTCTATGCCGAAAGTGAAATAATAATTAATTCACGGTTCGATTTCCGATAACCTCCGTCGGTTACCATTCAGGTTATCGTATCAGGCGATCGATACATTCGACGACGAGTATTTACATCGAAATTAGGGTCAATATTGTGCCACGAGGTTGGAAAAAGAGAAAACTTGCAGAAGGGTGCTTGATCGTCGCTCGTTCGAAACTTTTCATCCCGTGTGTTTCCACCGATCGCTAGGCAAAAGCCACGGAATTCTAATTAACGCGACACTCGTAACGATTTACGCTCGTGACATAAATAATCGAATCGATACTCTGCGCCGCGTGGCTCGTTTAAATTCTAGCAAATTTTCCGAACAGCTACCATCAACGCCGTTGTTCTCATTTGCGTAACTATGCTTTCTGTCTCGGGTAGGTTGGGTTCTCCAATTTTATTGGTAACATCAAACTCTCGCATTTGGCAAGTGGCTTTTGGAAATTTATAAATATGGGAATTTTTCGATTCTTTAATTTAGAAATTTAAGAATTTTAAAATTCCTGTGTTATGAATTTGAAAAAATTAGAATTTCTGGATTGTGGATTTTGAGAATTCCTAAATTTAGTGATTTTGATATTGGAAATTGGATATTTAGGAATTGAGGATTTGGAAACATCAAATTTTTAAATCTGGGAAATTTGAAATTGGAGATTTGAGAATTTTTAAATGTGAGAATTTCGGAATTGGGGATTTAGAAATAAAAGATTTGAAAATTTGAGAGTCCTCAAATTTGTGAATTTTAGAATTGATTATTTGGGAATCTGAAAAGTTTTGAATTCGGGGATTTTTAAATTAGAGATTTGAAAATTTGTAACTGTATGGATTTTTAAATGTGAGAATTTGAAAATTAAATAATTTCAAAATTACCAAATTGCTAACTGGTTAGGAAATTAGGAAATTAGGGAATTAGGGAATTAGGGAATTAGGGAATTAGGAAATTAGGAAACTAGTAAAAATTTTCAAATTTGAAGATTTGGAGATTCAAAAATATAGAAATTAAAAAATTTGAAAATAAAAAAAATTACGAATATCTAACCTAGAGAATTTAGAAACTTTCAAGTCCAAATATGAAATTTTCCAAAATCGAGGGCAAATAAAATTTCAAAATTCGATAATTTCCAAATTTGAAACATAAAATTTCCAACTTTAAAAGAGAAGGCATACGATGGTATTCTGCAAGATAATGACTGACCAGTGTGCATTTCATGTGGGTCAGATTCACCCACGTCCCTATCAGTTACATCAATGATCACGCTAGCTAATTGGCGCACGCAATCAAACTCGCTAACCAGTTGTAATTTATCCACGTAACAATTACGTCGTGTCGAAGGAGAAAGGAGCATAACATGGGGCGAAGAGGATCAGAGAAGGACACGCGTGTTTCAGTTTCAACGCGGCAGAAATCGGCCGATAGACGTGGCCAGGAGTGGACCTAACCGCAATTGATATACCACCAAGCCACGTGCATTATTATGACGATAATGATGACGTTAGTACGTTCGTTACAAGCTAACTGTCTGCGAGTGCATACTAATAAGCTGTCAGGGAATATTCAGCACCGATGCCAAACTCTACAGACCCTGGCCATCGAAGTAGGACCACTACAAATTTTCAGCACTTTTCACGTTTTCCGTAAAATTAAATGGTCTGTTCAAATTGTAATGATATAATTTATTAGCTACTAACATGATACATTGTTACTGTACATAGTATTATTAACACAAGTTAATATCTTGTATTTCTGCCCTTTGATTTGGTCACAGCTTCCGGCATGCTCTGTATACATCATATACTTTATATCTTCATTAGTTTCCCAAATATCTGTAATTCTTTTCAACTCAGATAATATGCTTGGAGAGTTGTAAAGTAGTCTTTTGAGTAGGCTACAGACATTTTCTATGGCATTCACCAAATTTCACCTCACGCGCTATCGATACTCGAACCTAACGTAAACGCTCGAACGGCCCTTAATCGCTCATCACCCACACAATTTATTATCACGATAGTAACAAATTGCTATGTATATATCGTTGTCAACGTATTTAGTAATAATCTGCATGACCTAAGACAATTTTCCATATATGACATAATGCTATAGCCATATAAGTGAAATTTTCGTATGTGGTCGTAATTTGATGGCTAGGGACTGTAGAACAAATTGGAGTATTGACAATACCTTTACAATATTTATGATGGATATATACGTATATTTACGATATATTCACAATATTTATTCAGATATGTACAATATATATTTATAATATATCTACAATGAATAATCACATATGTGTAATGCATATTTACGATATATTAACAATATGTGCTCACATATGTACAATGTATATTTAGGATATATTAAGAATATATACTCTACATATTACAATATAATAACAATATTTCTTTATTCCTCCATTTCACGTACAAAAGCACTATTTGACACAGATATTAAAATGTACTCTGAAATTACAAATTTTTATCTTCACTAAAAAATTTACATACATGGGTTAAATTTATATAATTGGTTTTTAAAATCATTATTTATAACATTGATATTAAAATAAAATCTGAAGTTACTAAATTAGAGCATCAATAGAAAATTTACATGAATAAATGATCTGTTCATCCATTATAAACGAAATATATCAATATTTTTAACATATTACAAATTGGGTATTGTACATATATAAATATACACACATTGTAAATATATTATTAATATATCTATTCACTAATACTATAATACAACGTATATGTGTAATTACATATTAATACTATAATGTATATGTATAATTACATATGTATACAATTACATACAATATGTTCAACGTGTATGAACACGTTCATATATCATACAGTCATATGTTGAAATAAACATAAATTAAAATGAATTAATAATTTATTCCCAACGCAGTCATTACTTTAATACACTTTAAAATAAGCTAAGTGTGGACAAAATTTGTTGCATACGAAATCTGTGAAATACGCGCAACATAGTGCCTTTCACCTCAGAAAGAGGAAGTCGTTTAAACTAGTTCGGTTTCGTAGCTACGAATAGATTCAATGTTGGTTCTAAAATCCGACGGGCAGCAAGCTAGAAACGAGACCAGTCTCCCGAAAGCTTTACTTTACTGGCTAAAACATCGCCCCCTCGTTGTACGTTGTCACGAAACTGGCGATCCGACGCAAACTCAATTTTCGGGACATATCCAGAAGCTTGGGAGATGAAAGTTCGAGGACCAGCCTTCGGTTGCCACGTAACTGTCTTTTGGGAATTTTGGAATTTCGGCCTGTGGGAATTTTGAAACCTGAGGATTCATGAAATGTGGAGGATTGGAATTTCAGGATTTGTGGAGTGTTGGGATTTGAGAATTTGTAGAATCTGGAGAGTTAGGATTTGAGGACTTGAGGGATTTGGAAAATTGGAATTTCAGGACATGATTTGAGGGATTTGAAGAGTTGAGATTTGAGGACTTGTAGTATCTGGAGAGTTAGGATTTGAGGGTTTGTTGAATTTAGAGAGTTACAATTTGAGGACCTGTGGGATCTGCAGAGTTGGGATTTGAGGGTTTGTGGAATTTAGAGTGTTGGGATTTGATGACTTGTAGTATCTGAAGAGTTATTAAGATTTAAGGGTTTGTGGAATTTGGAGTGTTAAGATTTGAGGACTTGTGGGATCTGAAGTCAAATAGTGTAGTAGTACATAGGTAACTAGAATATGTGGAAACGAGAAGAATTACTGACACTGAAATTTGAAAATTCAAAGATTTAAGAATGCGTAAAGAGAAATTTGTAATTCTCTAATTCTATAAATCTGTGTATCTGTAATTCTATAAATGCATATATCCATAAACCTCTAAATCTATAAATCCACCAATTTGGTAACTCAAAAACTCAAAAATTACAATTGCACTGCAAAAACGCACAAACGCGATTTCCACCGAAAAAGTTCAATCTCCTCCATACATTTCCAAACAAAAATATCAAATCTCCGATTGCAAAACTCCCCAACCGAGTCCCATTCGTGAAACGCTCCAGCCGTCCAATTCGCTGCAGTCTCTCGAACCATAAAATAATAACCTGAACCAGTTTCTCGCCGCAACACCCTTATCAAAAGGTCACAAAAGGGAAGTGGGTAAAATTGAGCAATTCCGTTCGATCGATATCGCAGTTCTCGAAACAGAAAAGATCCAAAGAACTTCTTTTCGCCGGTGGTTGTAGTTTCTGTGGAGCACGCTTCCTCGGGGGAGGGTGAGATTGAAAAGAAACCGGGGGTCCACGCGATGCGTCGGGGCAAAGTAGCTTTTACCAGCGCGTCCGACCATATCCGGGCCTATTCTACTTGAGTCAAGGAAGAGAAAAAAGGAAGAGGGTGGAAAAAAGGCAGCACGCGACGCTTCGACAGGGAAAAGAGAGATGTAGGTCAGTTTTCTTGGGGCAGGCCGTATAGGTAGGCTGCTCGAAATAATTTAGTGGCGATCGATGCCACCTTGCTGAAAATAGAGCCGCCTAGTCGCGGGGGATGTAATACCACGTGACAATCCACCCCTTCTACTCTTACTTGACGTGTGCACACGTTACTAATGGCAATCTCCCTTTCTCTCGCACCGTCGCTCAACCCTCCGTGTCCAATTATGTTGACATCTAGCGCCCGCATTCTCTTCTATCTGACTCCACACGCAAACATACACACGCTGACATAAACTTGTCTTCTCTTGTGTTGTGTGCGTGTACGAGTTTTATACACATTCCTCGACAAAAAGATAGCTTCGCTTTTTTCTAGTCTCACGCTTTTTAACGCTGCAACTGTCGTTGTTAAATGCACCGTTATTTTTAAATTGAAAATAAGGTAAGGGTAGCTGATCAGTTTTTAGAGAACATCAAAGATAAGGCTTTTGTAAGGTGTGCAGTTTTGATGAAAGGGACAGGTGCAACATCTGTCAGTTAAATTTTATAATTACATGCGAAGTGTTGCTTACTAATAACGAACATTCATGAATGTAATGTTTCAGGTAAAAGTAATGGTTCATGTAATGGTTGAGGTAAAAGTAGGACAAATGTAAACAATAAAACGGTAAAAAAAAACACAGTTTTTGTAAACAGTAAAACTAGGAACGTACGAACCTAGGAATATGTATAAGAATCTAGAAATTCAGAAATCTAAAAATCAAGACATCTAAATATCAAAAAATCTGAAAATCAAGAAATACAAAAATCCAAAAATCTAAATACCTGAAAATCTAAAAATTTATAAATCCAGAAATCTTCAAATGCAAAAATCTAGAAATCTAGAAATCTAGAAATCCAGAAATCCGGAAATCTACAAATCCAGAAATCTGCAAATCGAGATATCCAGAAATCTACAAATCTACTAACCTACTAATCTACAAATCTACAAATCTACAAATCTACAAATCCAAAAATCCAAAAATCTAAACATCTAAAAATCTAAAAATCTAAAAATCCAAAAGTCCAAAAATCTGATAATCTGAAATCCGAGGAATGCAGAGATCCAGATATCTGAAACTGCATCAACCTATAAATCCAATAATTCGAAACTATCAACAGTAGAAGTAGACTGTCGCAACCTAAATTGTCTCTAAACACAGAATTTATTGAAATCCGTATTTGTGTATTATTTAAGCAAAAGTAACAACGCGTAAGCAACGAATATATAAACAGAGAATCAACGATAAAGGTAACGGCAACAACATCGACTTACTTTCAGCAAATACCGTTAAATTCGCGTACACGGATATTACCCAGATATCAAAACGTTTGCTGGCAACTCGGCAAACACGGAGGGAACGCAAGTAAATAAGCGTCAAATAACGTTGATGTAGCATCGTAATGTAGATTGCATTTTAAGCTGGTCGCGTACCATGTCACGTGTCTCTGTGTGTTCAACGTTGATAAAACAACCGCAGATACACGGAGGGATGTGACCTTAGGCGTTTATCGATCCCTGTAAACCTATCAATGGCCGAATACATAGTGTCAGTCGTCGTGAGACAGCTGAAATCCATCGTGATTCCGTCTGATCGGTGACGATCGATTTCTACTTGAAATGTGACCGACAAATTCCAGGTGTTCCACCTTCATCGGTTTCCCAATCTATTTTCTTCTCATCGTAACACCGCTGACATGACACTGTGAAATTGCTCTTATAATTTCATACGACATCTTTTATATCGTAATAGAGATTATCAAGTAATCAATTCTAGATATTATTGAGAATTTCGCCGATGTTTTTATAGAATTATAGATTTTTAAGTTATAGTTAGAATGTCTCGGTTAAATTATTTTCTAAATTGCACTACTGTTGAAAATAGAATAAAATAAATGATGGGGGTTTGTGTGGGTTTAAAATTTGTTGTTGATAGATAGCATCAGTTGTAATTTTATATGATGTTTACGAATTAATAGTAATAATTTGGACTTATTGTTCGACTTGACCGAAGCATACTGTGCAATACATTGAATATAGATAAAACAAGATTTATGTGATAACTATGTTTAATGTTATTACAATATACAATAATAATAATGTATATTATTCTCTCAACTTATATGCTCTAATAGACTTTTCCACAACAAAATAAATAAATAAATTATTTACCTGGCTGTTGGCTATTGTACAAGATATTAATTATATTGTAAACATTATTTTGCTAAGACATGTGCATGTTAAATAATACTATACACATGGTACGAGGGAATTACGTATTATTGATGCTGTCCTTGCGTACAACTTCCAAGTGAGCAACGACCAACGCTTAAAACCTTCACAAGATTATTTAAGAAGATGTTCTTGACATGATCGATCATGAACATACATGAAAAATCGAAGAGTAGTTCGTTATATCTACCCTTCGTTATAATTACCCTTTTCAGAAAGAGTGTTGTGGTACAATAAATGCCATATTATCATTAAATCATGTGAAACAGTATGTTTTGAAATCCGTCGTGTGGTACTATAATCTGCAGAGAAACTCTGGAAGTATCAATTTCTATGCATCAAACAATGGGTCTAAATAGCCCCAGCCACAGTGCACACAGAGAGCAATTGTGCCATTCAAACATCCAAACGTCGTCAGCTGAGGTCTCACTGTATGTATATCTTACACCCCTTAGTCATACAAGATTAACTTGCGAAGCGCATAGGTTACCTGAAACAACACGAACACATGGTGCAGCAACTCGCATAATTCCATCGCGGTGCTGTAAGTATCGTTAAACCGCGAAACGCGAGCATCCAACCTTGTTACCATTACATAGCGTCTTGAGAACGTGTTACAAATGAATAATTAATCACTTCATAAATACTGCCAGCTGGATTAAGGTAATTAGGCTGAAATATTAATTTAACGTCCACGTGCTGATTATTCCTTTTCAAATTTTCAGATTTATTCCTCTGGGTGGGTACAAAAGATGAGGAAGTGGGTTTGTGTGTTGGAAATGCAGAGAGTACGGATTTTTTGAATATGGTGATTTTGAATTTGGAAATTTTGTATCTATGGAATTAGGAATTTGGAAATTTTGTGTTTACAGGTTTAGGAATTTGCGAACTGCGAATTGGGAAATTTTAGATTTGCAAATTTGAGAAGAGTGAATTTAGAAATTTTTCATTTATTAATTTAGAAATTTGGGGATTTGAAAAATTTGGAAATATGAATATTTGGACAATTCTCTTTTTTCGATACTTGGTAAATTTAGATAATTGGAAAATTGGAAAATTCGAAGTTTAATAATTTGAATATTTGGAAAATTCCAAACTGTGAAATTTAGTATTTCAGAAATTTGAAAATTTCATGACTTTTGTTAGCTTAGAAATTTAGAAATGTAACAGTTTGGTAATTTACAGAATTTTACATTTTTAAATTTAAAAATTATACAATTCGGAAATATACAAATTTTGCTTATTTAATTTACAAATTTGGTAGGTTAGAAATTTATAAATTTTTAAATGTAAAATTTAACAATTTTTCAAATTTATTAATTCACATATTTATAAATTAAAAAGTTTTAAATTTGAATATTTAAAAATCAAAAAATTTGAAATTTTACAATTAAAAATTTTTATTAATTTATAAATTAAAATATTAAAAAATTTGATAGTGTGAAAAATTTGTAAAATTGAAAACTCCCTACAATATACACTTTCCGTGACATCTTTTACAAAATAACGAAAGAGTGGTTATAAAAGATGTAAGGATGTAACGTTTTACGTAGACGTAAAAAATGCATAATTTGTTAAATGTTTGAAGAAAGACGGAAAAGATTTAGGAAACGATAAGGAAGTATAAAAGAATGTGACGGTAAAGGAACACTTGACTTCGACTGGTCCAGTTCCGGCGATGGAATTAAGTGGCACGATTTTTCAATTCTGAGAGTCTTTTCGTGTATTATTAAAATGCAACGTTGCGGAAGAGTTATGGAAGCAATGAATATTCCCCTTATATAATGACTCTGAAAAATACTTCTCCCTGGACGCGTACACATTTTTTATGACCGCAATCTTTCGCCGTGGGTAACTAAATAATGCACCCTGGTAGAGCCTCACCCTTCATCCCTTCGCCCCCTCTGCACGCCATTCTCTCATCTCTTATCGTATTATCCTTGTCTAGATAATTTTCACCAACTTTCAATTTTCTTCCCCTCGCTACATTTTCGTGGGTTTTTCAATTAACCGGTTCATTAAGGGAATTATTAAAATTCTTTATTTCTGCCTGTTTTAATACCAGAAATATTACTTGTTATTCGGATCGATTTTATTCATAGATGGACTTTATTCATTGCAATATTTATTACATGTTCATTGTATATTCATTGCACATTTATGTACGCAATTATAATAAACAAAAAATATACAATAATAATACTTAATAATCGTTTTTATAATTATCAATAAGGAATCTTCAAACTTCAAAAATAAGTGGATGCTGAAAGTCGGTAAATTTAATGTTGATTTGTGCAGATATTTTATGTTATATTTGCAACGAATTCTGTAATTGTTTACAAAATTCGAAACTAGTCGTAAAGTTTTTACGACTCTTCTTATAAAAGTTCGAAAACTGGAATTCGGAAGTTGTTTTTCTTCAACGTCAACTTTCGTATAAGTCTATCAACAGATTAATCGAATCTAGGACGTAGAATTTCCGGAAGCGAATTTACGTTGTCCGATGAGCGTGTTGCTTCGTCGTAACTTCCTGTTCCCCTCGGTGTTCCACAATGTCGGATAACGAACAGCAGTATCGGGACCGGAAGCGGCACGTGTCTGCACGAAAGCTCGTAGTCGTTGAAAAGAGCCATCCCTTTGACCGGACGTCAAAAGATTCGAGGGGATTCGAAAGTTTCGCGTCGCTCGAATAGAGAATCGATTCCCTTCGATTCTCCCCTTTTCCCTTGTGTACGTGATTTAATATCGAAAAATTATCCCGAGCCGCGTTGACCTACGTCGGGGTGGCAGCTATCGGAGAAGTCCCGGTTGCAGCAATGGACGGGGTCTCGTTCGTTGAAGGGGTGGTTCAGGAGGAGGGGGTGGTTGCTGAACTTTCGTACGAGGTCGCAGTTTCATCCGATATTAAGAAACTTTCCATCGGTTCTCGTACTTTCGTAACCGGTCGAAATGAAGTCCAGATACCGCGCAACAAAGATAGAATCGGGTTCTGAGAGGCTCGCAGAAAAGGGTGAAAAGGGTGGGAGAGGGTGAAACGTGGTTTGTCGAACCGGGACGAGAACGAATGAGGATCGCCGACGGTCCATCATTAGCGTCTAGGTTCTGGATAGATGAGCACAAAACAGGAAACCCTCCATATCTAGCCAGACTCATATTATTCAGGGATACACTTCGAGATGCGGAGATAAAACCGGTCGTAACGTGTCCCAAAAAATCAGTAATATTTCGTTCATTTGTTACGTGTACGCCCTTTCACAAATAGGAGTAATTAACTATAATTAACATTTTGTGTACGATATGTCCCATTTTTGAAAGGTATACCTGTTACGTCTTTTACGTATACACTTACTCATTCATATTTAAACACATTACTATTCATGTGTTTATTTTGCGAATAATTACTTATTTCATAGAAAGATGAAACATTCATTGTGGATTAAAAATACAACTTTCTGCTATAATATCTAGTGGAACATTTTAAACAAAATGTATTTTCGCCTCATTAATTGAAACTATTTTATAAGTCATTTCTAAGGATTCCTTTATGATCTCTCGGAAGTAATAATTAAAATAAAATCATAGGTTATAACATATTCCCCACTCGGTTGAATACAATTCAAAATAAAAACTTTTTAACTAAATCTATAGTTTTATGTGTGATAAACATACTGAAGAAGACAATATGGCGACTAGAAAAATAACTTAAAAAAAATTTGTTGAATTTTTCCACATAGAAAGTTCTACATCTGCCATCAGTAAAAAATACCTTCGAATGCAAAAGGTTAACGTTGTTATTGATATTGTCGTTGTTTCTTTGATCAGCTAGAAATATGAATGAGTTTCTTATCTGGTTCAGTGATTTCCCGTTTTACGCTTTATTAACAATTTACATATCAAAAGTGGTATCAACTGAGATTGAAATGCAAGATCGTGGAACAATTTCAGAACGATCGCTATTGATTCGTCTAACTGATGCAGGATTAGCCAATAAGCCTAATGGAAGACGCTCGTTTCCTTCTATGTCCGTTCAAACGGCCTTCCTGATGTATTCATGATCGTGGAATATCAGCTGACGCACGTAATATACCTTGGCATCGCGGACGAGCGATCATTTTCGAACAGAATTTCTGCCAAGTGAATGTTGTTTACGTTTCCTGGACCCAGTTACGTCACTGTTGCACAGCTTCAGCATCCCCATGTAACTTTCTGCTTGTGTTTTTGACGTTGATGAAAGCAGAGAAACGGCGCACCGATGCAGATTGCTAATTAGAAAATTTCCCTAACCATCTGCGTTTCAGCGATATAACGCTGTTCGAAGTAGAATGATGTCTAAAGATAGAACCTGTCGCCTACAGGTCGTTTTGCAGTATCGTAAGATACTTCAGTTTATGGTAAATGGTGTAAAAATAGATAAAAACGCTTTCTTGATATACTTAAATACAGAAAAATGTTCATCTTTTTTATTACTGTTCAATTACTATTATTGGTGGCTGAGAAAAGAATTTTTAGCTCAAAATTTTGACCTCTTAAATTTAAATTTTCTGGCTTAAGGGAGGATTTGTTTTACACAAGACTTTTTAGAGAAATATTTCTTGAGTCGTAATTTTCATATCGATTTTTTGCTAATTTTGATTTATAATTATACAAGTAAGATTTCTGGAATCGAAGGTTCGGATTAAGTTTTACGAGAAATACGGACGTCGAATAATCGCGGAGAATGAACGAGGAGGAAAATTAAAAGCATAATTATGCAAGATTCTTATTCATGACCGGAGGTATCCGCCGTCTGATATCTTATTATCCGTAATTCGAGGGGCTTAAGGTAATCCTCTTTCCTTTCAATAAGTTTCGCGAAATTTTCCGATTTCTTTTCGTGCGCCTCGCAACCTAACGAGGCCGGTGAATTCGCGTAACTGGAATTATAGCTTGCACAGCCCGAGGAAAGTTATCCGTTGTTCGTGAGGCCGATTTAAAATGTATCCACCAAGCGTGAGTTACGAAGTTAACTGGGACGGGCTTACGTATAAATTATACCAGCGAATCGAATCCTTCGGTTTCGAAAACGCGAACTGAATACAACTAATTCTACGTCGAACGCTTCTGCTAAACTTTTTCTTCCTCCTCCTCGATACAAGATTCTTACGGACTGCCGATTTGTTTCGAATTTTTATCTCATAACCCCGTATCTTTTCTATTTTTCTTTCACGATTTATTTTCTTTTATATTCTGGACGAAGAGGGAGGGTCAATTTCAACGTCTGTATTCAATAGATTAATTATTCTTATTTTATTTGTTATTTTTGGAAGAGTAAAATTTCTGTATTTACAATTTTGTTTAATTTTGTAAGTATTTTGTAACTAAATCGATAGTGGTATACGTGTATTAGGTGTACAGTTAATAATTCTTCATTTCTGCGCTGAATTGCACAAGATGCAAGAGCGTATTCACAGTCTAAACTTTTATGCTATTTTGTTGCTGTACAATACCTTTCAAAGCGCTGTCAATGTTCAGACGATTTCGAGTTAGCGTCATATTTTATTTTTGTAGTAAATATGTCTAATTTCAAACCAAATAGCAGTTGCGGCGCGTTCTTTTCGTGCTCAGTCAAAAAACGCAAGTATAAGTTTTTGAGTTCTACACTGAAAGAAAAATTAAGAATTATTAACCGGTACACCGGGTATTGTGAAATCGACAATAGTAGCAATTATTAACTTCAAGGGAATTTGTTAAACTTTTAAGCTAGAAAATTTTCGAGTTGCCAACAGCAAAAATATCATCGAGAGCAAGGAGTTAAACGCTAAGAAGTTGACGATGAAAGAAGGAAATTTTTGTATCCCTTAGAAAATGAAACACAGCTTAAGGGGAAGTTATTCGCGCCCCTTTATACAGAGGATATAGAGGCAGGAAGTCTGCAGAATTGCTACGCCCCTGGGCAACGAAGCGCGAGCAACTACTTCGGGTGCAAGTTTCTCTTCGTCGATTCACGGGCCACGTGTTGCGGATATACGACATCGATCCGACTGGCAGTCCTCAGACAAGACAAACGTAACTCGAATTCCGTTTTCTCTGTGATCAGAAGTATGATTCGAACTTCCATTCGGCGCCAACAACGCGATGGAATTCTGTTTTTCGCACACGGAGCCACTACTTCGGGGCGTTTCGTTGTTGGAACTAACTTTGATTGGAGGAGGAAAGTTACGTACCGAGTTCGTAGCTTCTCGCGAGAGATATCAATGTATAATGATTCAATCTTCGTAATTACATTTATTAACTCGCTCACTAGTCTGGTGGTTATGTATACTCTACGCGTACAATGTGGCTTTAACTTTCAAGTGAAAATAAAATTAAGAAATGTATAAATATATTCGTTATCATGTATAAATCTGAAGTTTGTCGTGTCATCACATGGGTACAGAATATTTTTTCATGAAATATTTCAGAGATAGATCTGATATTATACATGGTTTTAGGGCAAGCTTTGTGGTGATCAAAATTGAGTACCACAAAAGGCACTTCAACCAGTAATTGGTTATGAAATTTCGCTGCTAATATTCTAATTTAGTTAACAGTTTTTTTTTTTATATTCCAATCATTACAAAGTAAGTCTATCTTCTTTAAAAATAAAACTTATTCTAATTCTTTTATCATTTAAATTCAGTGTAATTAAAACTCAAATGTTATACAAGTTCAGCTCAAAAGTCAAATTTACGTCAAGTTGAATTTAATTGAAAGTCAAATTCAATTTAATTGAAAAGCAAATACAATACAAACTTAGCTTAATTAAAACACTTTGATTTAAATTTGTATAAATTTTTGAAATTTCTGAACTTGCTAATTACTATACAGGAAACTTTGCAGGTCATAAAATTTCAGTATATCTAAATATAAAAATGTGAAACTTAAAAACTTTCTAACTTGCAAACACTTATTAATGCCTCTAATTTAAGAATTTGATAAGTTTATAATTCATAAATGTACAAATTGAAAGATTTAAACCCGAGGTGCAGGAATATCCTTATTTGTACAAAATAATTCATATTCAAGTACCATTTTACCTTTTCATCCAAATTTCTATTTAGTAAAAGAAAATAGTCGTATTCTTATAAATATTTAAAAATATCGCATAAAATAGATCTCTAGAACAATAATTGAAGTATCAAAAATTCATGTATCAATTCATTACAGCGAAGAATTCAATAGAGCAAAAATCGTAACTATCCCCAATTTGGTGGCAATAAATTATGCATACCACAGTAATTCAAAAGTTTCTCGGCACTTTACATAATACAAGTACGATTTTATATCGTGGATCCCTCGAATTCATTGTTCCACGGCAGTTAGATCATCTCGGTTCTCGCGAATGCTAATTCAATCCGCGAGCGAGCAACGTTATTCCGTAATATATTCGCGGAGATTCTTGGGCATAAATCCCACGACACGGAACGAGCTTCCTTCCCGTCGCTGACAAATGTTTTTTTCATTCTTCTGTCGGCTGGTTATCGGCGAACGTGCCGGAAATTTGGCGAATATACGACACGGAACGTTTCCCAGTAACGAGACGAACGCGCGCGGGGAAAAAAGCTCGCGCGAGAGAAGAAAAAAAGAAAACAAAATCCTGTTACCCTCATATTGTGCCTTCGGGCTGTCGCGAATATAATAGAGTTTTCTAGGACAGACGGGATGCTGATAGTTCGCGGCATTGTGCACTTTTGCGCGTTACCCTGAACGGAACGCTGCACGCTGTTCGAAAATCCTCGCGCTACTCGAAGCGGATTCTCGGGAGAGTTCTAAATCAGACGCGGGCAATTATGCCCGCGAGGGCGAATACATGGCTGGACACATGTGCAAACTGCTGGTTAAATATTTAGTAATTTGAACGTCTAGCAATTTTCAAATTACCAAATTGCTAGATTCAGAAATCCTTTAATTATGAAGTTATTCATTTTCCAAATTTTCGGATTCGAGAATTCCGACATGTTTACCTGTATAAAATTGAAAATATCTAAATTTAAATATTTCTTAAAATTTTTCGATTCCAAATTTTTTAATTCCGAAATTTCTTTGTTTTATAATTAGTAACTTTTCAAAGTTTTAGATTTGTAAATTTCAATATTTTTAAATTGTTTAAATGTCAACTTTCTACATTTGAAAATGTCTTTAAATTTTTCGACTACAAATTTTGGAATTTATAAATTTTTTAATTACCTAATTTCTTCGTTATAAAATTCGTAATTTTTCAAGTTTTTAGATTCATGAATTGCTATATTTAAAAGTTTTTCAATTTCAATTTTCTGAATTCAAAAATGTCAACTTACGAAATTTTAAGCAGTTTCAGTGTATTTATTCAATTATCAGATTTCATAGATATAATGCAATATAACATGAAATTTCAGGAATTCGAAAGTTTCACACTTTTATTAATCATATAAATTTGGAATGTAGGTCACTGCAGCTAGGTAGCTGCATTTATGATGAAATTATGACTTCTCGGATTGAATATTAATTTTCTTGCATTTTGATCACCTCACTGACTTCTACGATCAAATTTTTATTTCATTGATGTCTGATCGCCACGGTGAATTCTTTCATTAAATATTTACTGTATTAAATTTTCACTTTAATTATTCTTCACATTGTCTAAACGATGGTTATTTCTATTTCAACTTTCAGATTAAAATTTAAATTAACGTTAGGTATAAATGAAGCCCAGTTACAAATTTAATTTACATTCAAATTCAAATGGAATTAAAATTAAATTCAATTTAGCTTTTTTATAATTTCCATTAAAATTCGGTTCAAATTCAATACAGCTTAAATTCAAGTTCGGTTTAATTTTAGTTCACATTCGATTCGATTTCGGCTCAAGTTTAATTCATATTCAATTCATATTCAATTCATATTCAATTCATATTCAATTCATATTCAATTCATATTCAATTCATATTCAATTCTTCTTCAATTCTTCTTCAATTCTTCTTTAATTCTTCTTTAATTCTTCTTCAATTCTTCTTCAATTCTTCTTCAATTCTTCTTCAATTCTCGTTCAATTCTTATTAAATTCCTGTTTAATGACAGTCCAGTTCAAGTTTAATTCGCCTTGAATTTAAATTCGGTTCAAGTACAATTCAAATTCAATTCAGTTTTAATTCAAACAATGTAACAAATTCAATGAAACCTAATCCAGAATCAATTACAGTTGAAATATAAGTGCATCCCAAGTTGAATTCAAACTCATTCCTAATTCAATTCAAATTTAATCTCATAGCACTAACCACTACAAAGTACAGTATACTTTACTTTCGCTCCAACGAACAAGATCTATAAAATTTCGAACATTTCAAGTCCCATTCATCTATAAATCACCGTTCGGAACTGAAACTTTTATTGTTTCCGTCGTTACAAGACCTTTCCCCTCGTGTTCGATAAAACTAACAAAATGCTCCGATCCCCGGCGCTATCGTATTCAATTTCTTACGTGCGATGTCCTTCCAAAAAAAAAAAAAAAACGGAAGAGAGGAAACAAAATCCACCAAACGATCAATTGTCGCGCAACGTATCTACGTCTCTTCTCTCTACGATTTTCCTCCATAAATCACGTCCGTCCGGCAGACGTGAGAGGGTTCTCCAGAAATCGACGAAATTCCCGGGGAAAAAGTGCATCGCGCGAACTGGAGACGAAGGGGGACTCCGGAAGAATTCTCTCACGGAGAGCAAGCAAGTGCATACGATTCTCTTCTGCCGTTGCTTTTCACACCTTCATTTTTCACCGGCACCCGGTCTCGAATGGTTGATCAATAATACAGAAGGCGGCGGCGGCTTCTTCGGAGGACACGTTCGCGAGGCGAAATATCTCGCCGGATCTTCGTGTCTCGGCTGCTTGCACGCTGTTTCAAGAACCCGGTTGTGGGACGAGATAGCTTCGGGAGACGGAGGAAAAGCACCGTTGGGCACGTGCAAATTGATTCCTTGTGTTCGCACTTAAGTGCCTCCTTATCGCCCGGATTTGGAGACCAGCCAACGGCTATGACGAACAACTCGCGAGAGGATTCGCGAGGATACCGATCGAGTGTGTTCAATTTTTAAGAACCACCTATTCGCCTCCTAACATATTCGCTTCGGGTTATCCTCGATATACACCGAGTAGTTTTTTTTCACCGTCGTTCGATGATAGACGATCAAACTATATTGCTACGGATTTTTATGTCTTAATTATGTGGGTAAGGAAATGTGTTGGAGAATATTGGAGATAAAAATGTACAACTTTGACAATTCGAAGATCTGGAAAGTCGAAATGTTTCAGGTTTCGAATTTGAAAATTTCGCGGATTTTGGGACTTTTTGGAATTTTTAGAATATTGGCAATATTGGGAATTTTGGAATTTGAATATATAAACCTAAATTTAATAATCAAAAATTCCATTTGTATAATTTAACCTATATTAAGTTTAATCAAGCATTCAATATCTATTTTCTGACGTTGTTCTCTATACTTTGCCAGTATACTATAAAAGTATCAATTAATACAAGTAATAAATAACAATAAATAATATATCTCAGTACTAATATATCAATATTAAATTGTTAACTACAATATATATTTAAACTTAACTAATGTTCAGTTTTATTTATTTTGAACATATTCTTCTTGCACATCGCTGACTTTTCCCATTAACAGATTACCAACAATAACAACAACATTCTTTACGTAAAGTGTATACATAATAGTTGCATACATGTTCTTAATTGTAAAACACTTTACGTATGCATAGAGATTCCGTTGGAGCACGCGGTGGAAAGATGCTTGAAAAGTCCTCCATGAATTCGTCGGCATATTAATGGTAACAAGCACCCCATAACAGGGTAGCACTCGACCGGCTTATCTGGGGTTAGTTTGCCTCGCGAAGTAGGAAAGTTAGGGGCGAAATTCACCTTATATTGTTTTGGAGAGACGAACCACTCCGAAGAGTGGCTTCGATTGTCTCATGCATTCTGCAGCGTTGAGGCATCGAGAATGCCACGATCGAGGAAATTGATATTGGCTCCTTCGCCCCGTCTGACTAACTTCTATCTCGTCGAATCGGGACAATTCTATTATCCGCCGACCACCATGTTTCGAGTATCGCCAGCTAGGTCGACGTGTTTATTTAATGATCGAGATCGGCCGTGTCAATCTTCCACCTACCTCTTAATTAACCCTTTCACGTTTGATGCTTTTACGCAAGTCGAGAAACAGTTTCGATAGGAAACACGCGATAATATTTCATTTTGGACCGGGCAGGTTACAATGATATGGTAATTTCCTGATTCTATAAATGCTGTGGCATGTAAAGTTTTAAAGCAAATTTGAGATGTGATTCTCAAAACCCAGTCGTTAACAATAAAGTTTAAATTGTATCCAAATCTTCATCCAATACAATAATAATATAAGAAGTTTAGCCACATCTGGACATAAATAACTAATAAATAACTGCAGACTCCCTGGTGCGATTACAAATGAATACCACTTAAAGGATACAAATTTGGAATTTGTCCAGAATCACCATTAGGTCACAACCGAACAAGACACAGAAAATACCGATTAAGACGTCATCCAAAAATTTCGGAAAATTTAAAAATATGCTTGAACTTGTGCATAAAGAGTCCTTTTTTGCAGAGGACTACCTCTGCATAGAAAGTTATTTATTGCAGAGGGTTCTGCACAGAGTTATTTTCTGCAAAGTACCTGTGCATAAAGTTATTTTTTCGTCGTATAAAAATTGTGCCAATTTAAAAAAATGTCCAGTCCCCGGTTTTCGTAGTTAGCGTCATCAGGGTGTTTGAAAACGGTGCTGGGACAAGAAGCAAGGTCTCTCGACATGTACACTCCTTTTTCCCCGCGTGCACAACGTTCCCTCGTCACGGTTTCAGTAAACATACCGATCCTACGTATTCTCGTGGCCACTTGGTGCGAGCCACGCGTGAAGTCTGGAGGATCTCTTCGGGGTGGAAGGACGTGGATGAGAAGAGGTAACGTGAGGGGGACGAGAAGTGGGAAAACCGAGGCATAAAATTGCATTTGCACGCGGTTGAAGGCAGCCGTTTGCATCGTGGCGAACCGCTTCACCCTATCAACCCCTTTTCCAGCCCCCGGTGGCCACCGCGAGACCTGTCCACCCTTCTGTTTGCTCGTTTAAAGGACTGTCTGCACGGTAGCCGGTTTAATCAAGTTCAACCGTGGAAAAATATTACCCGGCTGAGTTTCAATCCGAAGGACGATGAATAGGTCGATGGTGGCAGCCAGTACCGATTCATTGCGCATTCAGGACGCGTATTTCAACGGCCAGAGGGTGCGACACGTGCTGCAGCTGCAGGAAAAAAGGAAGACAACACGTAACAATTGAAATCCGACGGAATTCGTCGCGTTCGTATTCACGGTACGACACGTGTAACGTTTCCGTAAATATTTGCTGAATTGTCCGGGGATGATACCTGGTCCGATTGAATTGTCTTGGTTATACCGTAATTGCGATAGA
This sequence comes from Megachile ligniseca, assembly GCA_945859555.1. Lineage (NCBI taxonomy): Eukaryota > Metazoa > Arthropoda > Insecta > Hymenoptera > Megachilidae > Megachile > Megachile ligniseca. The sequence goes on from OX243785.1 coordinate 3,011,453, forward strand.
TTGAGGCTTTATTGCGAACGCTGCGAGCTTACAATGGACTCATAAAGGCAGCGCATGTGTATTTATTGTTGTTTTGACATTTTTGTTTCGTTGGTATTTTTGGAGTTATCGTACGCATGATACTGTATTTGTTTTTCAAGATCGAAAGAATCATTTTTATATTTACCTGTATTTTTGTTGAATATTTTGATCAAAATATCTTTGTCATTTAAAAAGAAGTTTCAACAAATTAAATATGTTTTTGATCAAGGAAGTATAATCGCTAATATTTTAGTATATGTAATAGTGTATCAATTTTAATTCACAGAAGTTGATGAATGCAAATTTTGATCAAATTAATTCCGTAAAATGTAAGGGTTGTATAATATATTGATTTTATGTATATTTGAAAGCTTCTGTTATTAATAATTGCTGCAACAAATATACATTCCCAAAACTGAAATATTTACTTTTTTAAATTAGCAAATTTTCAAATTTCCGACTTCCAAAGCTTCTATAATAAGCTTCAAAATTATAAAAAATTACCTCGACTAACCCCGATTCAACAAAATAAATAAAAAAACGTGTTCATTCCATCAACCTCAATGTTCAAAGCAGAAAATCAAGTGCTACGCCCCGCTGTACTTTAAAAACTGTGAAACTTCGTTGATTAAATTCCTCAATTTAGGGAGAACGACGATCAGCCCGATAACAGGCGATCACGTCGAACGTTTTAATCCGTAATCTCGTAGTCCTGTTTCCAGCTCGTTGGCTGGAATTTCGTCGCGGTGACGGTTCTCCAGGCGTGTACGTTCTTCTATCAGCGTAGTACATCCGGGATTTTTAGCATCTCGAGAGGGCAGGAAAACCGGTGGAGCCTTTGAAATGACGGTTTTCTCATCTTAAGTGCCGGTGCACCTATCTGCTGTCGGCTGACGGCAGGGTAGCTTACGTTTAAAGCATCCCCGTCTTCTCTTCTACCCTTCTTCTCCTGTTCCGTTTACTCTGCCTCCCTGTTCGTTCCCGGTGCCATTAGACGATTCCAGCTCTTCCGGAATGTTCGCAATAATGTTACAAGCGTCACTGTGGCTGGAACAAAAGGTAGTACTGCCCTTGCAAATGTGCTCGATCTTATTAGCCGGATAGTTCTTTTCGAGGAAAGGATTTTTATCGCATTACTGGGCCATCGTGGCGCGAAGCGAACGCGAGCGTATCAAAGCGACTGCAACTAATCGAATTAAAGGGGAACTCGATATAATTTTAATGGGGGTCGAGGGGGAAGGCCCGTTAACGAAATGGACTGAGTTTCTTTCTCCATTACGCCTCTTTTCCGCGCGAACCTTTCTTTCCGCCTGTACTTTTTGCACTTGGAACCGTTCCGCTTTTTTCTTCTTCCTCCTCGTTTCTTTTCGCGAGAGACGCGTCACGCTCGCTGGAATGCCGCAATTAAGATCTTCTTGTGTATTCGAACGCGAGTTTAGAGGCGCAAATCCTCGCTGAAACGAGAGATTCTTGGAGTTTTCTTCCCTCGCCTTGCAGGATCGCGTTTCAACCGGCAACTTAGAATTCTTTCAACCGTGCCAGCTCAAACGCGACCATCCAGCGAAAACTGCGAGTATATTTCCTAGGTAATCATCTTCGTTACCAGAACGAAATTACAATTCCCATTTTACCTGGATTTCTAACCTTGGAACATAATTTAGTTCATTCATTTTTATGGACTGCTTTTATATGTCGTGATTTTTGCGGAAAAAGTGGTTAAATTCATTATGTAAATATTACTTATTAGTTGGAGTATAATTTAAGTTCATACATTTTTATGGCCAGCTTTTATATGTTGTGACTTCTGTAGCAAAAATGGATAAATTCAATATTGAAATATGGGTTACTTATTAATTGACAATCTTGTACAGTTGACATGCTTCAGGAATTCACAGTTTTCACATAGTAAAAGCTCGTAAAACTTTAAAAATACAGGAAATCAAATTTTCCTAAAAAATGTATTTGTTCATTTTCACTTTAACTGATTCATATAAATAATTCTATGATAATTTCAAAATAATCGTTGAAAAGTAATCAACAATTTTAGAGAAACAATTGTAGAAAACAATGAACAACAACAATTGTATTTTTTAAACAAATTGTAGAGAACAATGAACAACTCCGTAATTAACATGCAAGTTTACAATAAAAGTGGAGTAACTGCAGTTTTCAAGAAAACTTGATTTCCCATGTGTTTACTCGTAAATGCAAAAATTCAGTAAATACGTCAATTTTTTTTGTAACACTTGTCCCAATTTCATAATAAATTTGTGACCACCAATTTTACATAACCATTCAAACTGACTATTGAATAGACTCGGATAAATAACAAAATGACAGTGAAATTTGATCTTGTCTATTTGATATTAAACGACCAAGGGTACGTGTGCAAATATCCAAATATGTTCTCATGTTTAATTGGTTTAAAGGCATCCATATATCTCTGAGATCGCTTTGATTTCGTATCAGCTGTAACTTCCTGTCAACGATTTATCAATCATTGATGGTAATTTGTCGCTGGTATGGGGAAATTCGTTGTGCAAAATGGGCGTGCTGGGCCAGTTGTCGATGACCATGAGATTAACTTCCGTCCCCCTAAACATTGCGTCGGTAGCCACCCGACGACGAATCGATGCCGAAATTAATGTTATCGGGAAGCTTTGATAGGGATATTGCAGTGTACCGCTGCACGTGAACACACGTGAACAGACACGCGTGATGTTGGACGCATTCCAAACGTGCACAATGTCGATGATACCTACCGATGTTTCTGACTCGTTCGCATGTAATTTCGGATTAACCCTTTGCTCTCCAGGCGTTTTTCGATCATACAAACCAGCAAGTCGAGACAATTTTACGTTTGGAAATTCAAATTTCATGTGTTTATGAATATCTTTGCGTATTAACCTGATATGTGAATACATTGATTAGCAACTGTGTGCATTTAGGAGTTCAAATTTCCTGTGTTTATGTATATATTTACATATTAACTTGATACGTGAATGCATTGATGCGTAGGTATGTATCTTTGCATATCATGATATGTGTAAATTGATACGTGGATACATTTAATAGCAACTATATGCATTTAGAAGTTCAAATTTCATATGCGTATGTATATCTTTACGTATGAACCTAATATGCGAATGCATTGATTCGCAGCTACATACACTTTAAAGTTCAAATTTCACATGTTTACGAATATCTTTGCTTATGAATTTAACGTGCGAATACATTGATTAGCAAGTATATGTGAATTTATCATATGAGTATATAAAATTATTTAGAACATTAACCTTCACAGTATAAAAGTACTAAAAATCATTCACTTTTACTTTCACTTTCACATGTAAAGTATCTATCAAATTAGCTGATGTATCATTAATCATGCACTTTTGGTAGCAAGCTTAGTCCGATAAGATCTTAATCGAAGTAAAAGAAATATATATTTGATTACAATTGTATATCAAGTATATCTTAATAACAGATCAGTTTGTTAATTTAACAAAATAGTATACCTGAAGACCCTCTTGTTTCGATGCCTCAATAAAGCTAATACCCTTAACTTTTGTAAAACGAAGCCAAGAAAAGATTACAAGAGTACACAATTCGTATGTAAACTGGTCTTCAACTAAACGGTAAGTAATGATATGTTATCTGAAATCTTGCAAATTGGGGTGCTTAAACTTACCTAGTCCTCTGGAGAGTGTAGCCGGAAACGAATCTATTTTATCATACACTCCTGGGACCTGCTACCGCGAAACTTGAACTCCTCTTCAGGTCTTTAGCGTCCCACTGAAGAGAAACAGATTTTCCAGTCTGGATAATACGTCTAATTTTCTAAATTGAATGGGCTATTGTTACTAATTGTCACTGATTCGGATGAAGAGATACTAACTGGGTATAGAAGTCGCTTATGTTACAACATCGATACATAATGCAAATGTGTTTTACGTAAATTTTGAACAACTTTAGTGATTATTAACTTGCGAAATTATGTACACAGGACAAGCTATATTGATGACGATATATGTAGTGTTATACGATGTATGGTATATGACATGTAATCATATATGCTGTATGGTAACATACATGGCGATATACGGCATGTAATATTTGTCGTGTGGTGTTACATGACGTGATATTGGATGCGTGTTTATACCACGCATGATAATACGCGTGTAATAATATTTGATGCGTAGTGATATGACGCGTGGTAATACAACATATGACGATACTACGCATGGCGATATACAGCGCGCAGTAATATAACGCGTGGCTATATACGGTACGTAGTAATATACGACACGTCCCAATATACGGTGTGTAGTAATATTTGTCACGTGGTGATATAACGCGTGGTTATAGCGCGTACTAATATTTGTCATGATGATATATGGAGCGTAGTAATATTTGATGCTCGGTAATACAACGCGTGATGGTACGCATGGTGATATACGCTGCATGTTAATACACCATGCATAGCAATACACAACCTACATATAGTGATATCCATCGTGATATACCAAACATAGCGATCTAAATAACACATGATGACTCCCCACATACTACATTCCAATATAACACCAATATAGCTATAATATAGGTATTGTGTAGATTTCACAGAAACAGAAACAAATTTCACAAAAATAATTTCACAGAAAATTCTATATACAAATCGTCCAATTGCCAAAATGATCAAGTCCAAAATACTCAAAATAAGTGTCCCATATTTTCTTTCCTCTGCATTTTACTCGGAATGAAATTTACACGAAAATTACAAAAAAGGAGATTAAAAAATGGCTTTGTTGCGGTCTCATATTGCAACCGTCAAACGGCAGTATCTCGACCACTTGAATCTAACATCATCTTCTATCCAAGAATGGTTCACTTTTTTCCCGTCCATTGTACGACGCATCCTAAGCGCAACTGCACTATCCCCACGTGACGGGGGATATAGTCGAGGACATAGAGAAAGGGTTTGATATAGTCGAGAGAGTAGAGAGAAAGAGGATGATGGCGGATGGTTCGAAGGTACCAAGGATAAAAGGAGAGTCACGGGATTTGAGCTTGGAAGTGGTATATGAGTATGATAGTCCGTTGCATATTTCAGGATCCACTTGGCGAACTGGCGTGTTCGTGAGAGAGGCCACGACAATTTCTCCCACACACGTGCACACATGAATATACACGTATACGAGCGATCGACCACCATCGTGATTGTACTCTCGGTTTCTGTAAAAGCTCTCGAAACCACCGTCCGTGACTTAACTCGTCTCTAAACGGTGCCATTGTCAGCGTAACCGAGGTGTCACCGTGGCTAGCTGATAACGCTTCCTTGGCCAACCATTTTGGTTGATTTCTGTGTCTTGTGGCGGGCAAACTATGGTAACTGGTTTAGGGTGGCGGTCGATGATGGTACTTTGCTCTTTTTTCTCTTCTTCTTTCATTATCCCGTGGCTTTGGTGAGGGAAGCTCTTTCAGGGTGCTTGCATGAAAGGCTCATTTTGTTATCGCGTTTATTTAACGTTAAACTGATTGTAAATATTAATGATAGGGAAATTTCATAATGATTAACTGTACCAAAATGGGGATTTTCATTTTCGGTGTAAATAGCTCATATTTAATGATAATGTGTAAGACAATCATTTGATGGAGATACATTTTTTTAATTATAATCTGAGAACACTATTTTCAATTTTTCTAAAACGATCCTTTCTGAATGTTAATAATATGAGTTATTGTAAAAATAATGTAAATTAATTTATATTATACTAACAGAAATCAAGTCTTTTTCAATTTATTGATTAAATAACTTATTTAGAAAAACAGTAAGTGAATTCATTCATACTTCATATTCAGCCATTAACAGGAAACATTTAATAATTTATTTTTAATAATTTTATTTATTTTATTTGAATCTATTTTAATCATTTTAATCAATTTTACCTGTTATTTATTTTTATTCAATTTATGTTTTTTTTTCGTATCAGTGGGGTATTTATATCTTTCATCAGTATCACATTACGCTTCCTGTATGTTTAATCAATTTATTGATTAAATATTTCGTTTGTCATATTCGCCAATACCCGAAGTTTTCGATTTGAGTGATGCGACAGAACCACCGTAAATAAGAGTACTAGAGGCGTTCGAAAGAGATTGGTAGCACGTTTATCTGAGTTATTACGGATTTCAGTGTTTATAGGATGTCGAGAAAATATTGATTTGAGTTATAAATAAGTTTAACTGCAGATGGAGAATATTTATGTATTTGGTAAAACCGGCGCAGTGCTTTTAAGGCAATATCTTTTATGTTTAGGTAGTAACTGCATATCAAGTATGAAAATGTTGATCGTAAAGTGCAGTGGTTCGTAAACATCCACAAGATAAACCAAATACTTTTTAAGATCTACTGTTATGTATTACCTAATTCTCTTTGAGAAATTACTGCTCGAATTTAATCGTAAAGATTATTTAAATCATCCAGCAGTAATGATGTGTAGAGCAATGTGTGATAAAATTAAAAATGATGAATTGAATTTTGACGAAATTAAGTACATTGGAATTGAATATTTCTATTGTTTAAATTAATCAATCTTGAATACTATAATACACTCATATAGCAATTATAATGAAAAATAATCCAAAAGTTTTGCTTATTAAATTTTGATAAATAATTCCATAGAAGAAATTTGTGAGGGTAACGAATTTAGTTATTAATTTAATATTGCAAACGTTTTATCAGTAGAATTAGATTCATCATCTTCTACTACACCTAAAAACCTTAGTCAATATTAGCTATAGTAATCTAAATATCCAGAGACTAAAAATTCTTAATTTTATCGCTGTTTTAATTTATTACTGTTGCTGTTAAATTTCTCTCAAGGCAAATATCATTCAAATTATATTATAATTAATATAGCAAATCAAGATAAATTTGCAGCATCAAATACTTCAAGCATCATGATGTACATTTACAAAATGACACTTGTACATTTACTGTTATTAAACATTATAAAATGTTTCACTATAGATACAGATTTCTAGGGTATGAACTTACAATTAATCATAAATAAAAAAATTCAATCAAAGTAATTATTCCAGCAACGATTTATATTTTTATTTGCAAACTTATTGCTCCTTTGTATGTGTACAAAATGAATGTGAGATAATTTAGAATACTGATAGTAATCGCAAGATTTGTAAGGGAAATGTGATGATGCTGTGGACGCAAATGTTTTTGGGCAAACGTTGTTCAGCGTCGAGTCTGAGACTCGTGTTAGTTCGCCTTTAATCCGTCTACCTGGCCGGGTTAGGAGACGAATCGTTAGGTTAGTGAACCCGTAGGCATTATTATTGCAACCGGATCCAACGACCATTAAACAACGAGGCAATGACGTGTTGTGTGCACCGGAACTGTTCACTGTGGATCACGTCCACTTAGCGAAACAGCGATCAACGGTTCTCATTTGTAGTTCGGATTAGGGACTTTGATTAATTCGATGGACGATTGTGAAAAAGTTACACCTCTCAATGTAATCCCGGCGATTACACAATTTTGATAAAACTTAGCACGATTGTTCACTAGAATATAATCGTAATTGCTCGTTATTTACCTTTTGGGAAAAATCAACCCCTTTATTTGAGTTGATCCGCCTGCAACTGCTTATAAATCGCAAACAATGGAAGATATTAAAAAATGTTTGCAACAAACGTTACACTGTTTTTTTACACCTACAAATCTATGTAAAAGGTTTTTGGAAGAAATAACTTCTTTTCAATTTTTTTAATTTCTTTAAAATCGATGCGTATTAGACACCTTCACATTTTTATATCTGAGTTCGAGTTGTTTCATGATGTTCGAAATTAATTCACTATGAATAAAATCGTTAGTGATAAAGTTATCCATAACGCTGTCAAATGAACGACTTAGTTCTTTTGTTTTAATTTCCTGTTTCTATGCAATATAAGTAGCTATTCGATTAAGCAGCATATAATTTAAAAAGGAATATAAAAATAGTATGCAATTTGAAACAAATATAAAAACAGTATGTTACTCAAAAAGAATATAAAAAAGTTAATTCAGAGAGTTAGAGAAACAAGATTTATCCTTGAAACGAGATGTTGATTAAATTTTCATTGTTTTGGAATTCATAGTTTGAATTTTCCGTTTCATACCTCTCCATTGTCTGTATAAACGAAATTTTACTTTATAAAATGTATGAAATTCCAGTCTTTAAAATCCTGAAGCTAGTATTTTCAACGTTACGTACAAATATTTGAGGAATTTCGGTTGTTTTATGAATATTTCCACGGTATCTTGGAAGCACCGATATTTTCAATGAATACTTATACCGTAATCAATTTCTAGCATATTCTGGTCGTATTAAATGTTTACGGAGGTTTCATTGCTAATTTCCTTTTATTTTTGTTACAGGTACGTAGACCAGGATTCATCCCCCTTTTACCAGCTAAGATACCGGTAAGTCCATTTTTACAATGATGCAGCGTAGTTAATCTAACGAGCCTCTGCCCATTCTGACCCTTTCAAGCGAAGAGAAGTTCTTAAAGCGTGAGCAACACTCGAATCAAATTGAATGGAACTTTAACGTTTCTATCGTTGATCCAACATTTTAGTCCTCTATTTTTACGCTCTACCATTCGCAGCTCTTTTTCATCACAACTGTCACGTGCCGTGTTTCTCTCTAATTTACAAATGTGTCTGCACCTGTAAAATTACATGTGTGCTTTAATTCATCATTGTAGAACGTTACTGAAACTTGGTAACTATAAAGTGGTTTTGATGTACAGTCGCAAGTTTTGTTTACTCTGATTAAATTTCTAAATAAGACGTCTACCATACATCATATTTAAAGCTGATCATTATGAAACACGATTAAACGTTGACAGATAAACACTGACAGATATAAAATAGTTTTGATGTACAGTTATAAGTTTTGTTTGTGATTAAATTTCTAAATAGGACAGGTACCATACATCATATTTTAAGATGATCATTATAGAACACGATTAAAAGTTGACAGATAAATGTCGATAAATATAAAATAGTTTTGATGTACAGATGATATATTTCACTTTAACTTGATCATTATAGAAAATGACTTAGGTCATCGTTATTTTAACAAACACATAGAATCAGACAGATAGCAGGATCTGAATTTGTATGCATTTGGCACAAAATAGAATTAATATGTTCATATATGCTCAAATTTAAATTAGAATCTAAATGCATTTGTAAATAATTAAATTCAAATTAGTATCCGAATGAATTCGTAAATGATCAGGTTTACATCAGAATTTGAATGAATTTGTAAATGATCATATTCAGCTTAGATTTCGAACACATTCATAAATGATCAGGTTCAAACCATAATTTGAACGTATTCATAAGTGATCAGGTTCATATCAACGAATAAGACTTCCTATGAAAGTTAGAATTTATTCCGAAATGATCAGATTTTCAGTGATCCAATTGATAATCGAAGGTTGAAGGAAAGGGTATAAAGTAATCTTGCCTGGAGTTACACGGCGATGAGGGTTGATTGTTAAATGCAGCCTAGCCGGCGTGTCATATCACCTTTTGGCGAAGGGTCGATGGTACTCGAACATCCGACGAGATATCGCACCTTTCAAACACCTCTGCCTTCCCTTCATTCCCTTTTCGTTCCTTTTTGCTGTGCGGCCCTTGCGATTCACCCTTGCTATCCACCCACACCGTCTACCTTGCCACTTCATGACGACAATGCACGTCCCATCCCACTTAGTGTTTTCTACCCTGGAATCCGGAATGTCGTCGATAAAATATTAAGGGCGAACGATATGTAGGCCAGTCGCGTGAGAAGCGTCTTATAAATCGCGAGAAATCCCTTGATCGATCTGATGTTCAATTTGAATTCTTCTTGTTCGCACTATGTGATCGTTGTTATTTTTTGTACCTTGGTTGTTGCTGCAGAGAGGTTTATTGTTAAACCTAGTATTGTTGAGCAAAATTATCGTTACAATTATTATTTGATATGTAATAATGTGAGGGTAAGATAAGAATGGCGAAGGTTTTGACAGATGCCTATTCGAGAGTTTGATTATTAATTTAAATTATTATACTGGGTTATGAACTCTTAATAGTATAATATAAGCATATGAGTAACTTTTAATATTGTGTTTATATATGTACATACTTTTTTGTCTTTAGATTATATATCTGAATTTAAACACTATTTTATCTTTAAATTTACACACTTTTTTATTTCTACATTTGTGGACTACGAAATTGAAAAATCTCTAAATTACGAAATTCTCAAATTCTACTAAACTATGAAATTCTTAAATTCCGACATACCTAAATCCTCAAATTTTTAAATTCCCAAATTTTTCAGTTTGTTCTTTACTATACTCATTCTTAAATTTTTGAACTATTAAACCACTATGCCAGTGACGCACTTGCAGTTTAAATATGGTAAATTTTCCACATATTTTCAACACATGTGAATTTTCAGTATAGGTATAATTATAATTCGCGTAGTTAAGAATCGCTGAATAGAATACCGATGTGGGAAATTCTCTTTATCGGTTTTGACATTGTAACAAATAATAGTACGATATGTCCGACGCACATGAATAAATCATAGTACAAGAGGTTAACCTAGAAATTATCTTACCGCGCGTTAAATTACCACGTGCAAAATTGCCATACTTCACCTCCACGCGTTTGAATACCGTGATAAATAAAAAATTCGTATGTTCATGTACTTAAAAAAAAAGTACGATAATAGCCTTGAGGCACACCTTTAACGAAAAGCGTCGAAGCGTACGGTGAAAATAATACGAAAATATTAAATCGCCTTTGGTCTGCTTACAAATGGGAAGCGTTTAAACGATTGAAAATAATTTTTCAGAGAACGAACCGGCTCTTTCACGAACGAACCGACGAAATACTTGAAATAATTCCAGGAACAAGCAGTTTGAATACCTGAGTCAGAGTCCAGTTGTGCGCGGTCTGCTTTGACCAGAAAAAAATTATAACATAGTTAGCGAATGGATGGACGATTATTTTTTTTGGTATAGTGTACTCGCTTCCTGCGATACCTCGACGAGGCTAATTTAACGAACGAAAAGGGAATAGCAGAGGAAGGAATTTCTTCCATCGTAAGCGAAATTTGTCCATTAAATCGCGAAACATTTTAAAGGAATGCTCATTTCGTTGGAATTTGTTGAATGAAACTGAATACCGCCTCTTGCATGTAATATCTTTCTTATCAGGGTGTCTGACAACATTTATGGTCTCAGTCATGTTACAAATTTCTTAACTTGTGTTTTCGCTGGAGAGTTTTTGTTTATGAGGTGGGAATTTGGAAAGTTGAGGATTTGGACAATTGGAAATTAGAAAATATTGGAGTTTAGAAGTTTGGGGGTTTTAGAATTTGGGATTTTTTAAGTTTGGATATTATGGAATTTCGAGATTTAAAGATCAGAGGATTTAGAAATTATGGAATTTCGAAATTTACAAACTTGTGAATTTGAGAATTTGGGAATTTGTGAACCTAGAGATTTAGGAGTTCGGAAATTTCAGAATTTGGCCATTAGGAAATCTAGGAATTTAGTAATTTTGCAATTTGGAAATCTAGGGATTTAGGATTGGTTAATTACAGAATTTCGGAATTCAGAAACTTGTGAGTTTGAGAATTTGGGAATTTGTGAACCTAGGGATTTAGGAATTTGGAAATTTCAGAATTTCGGATTTTAGAATTTGGCCATTAGGAAATCTAGGAATTTAGGAATTTTGCAATTTGGAAATCTAGGGATTTAGGATTTGTCAATTATAGAATTTGGGAATTTGTGAATCTAGGGATTTAGACGTTCGGAAAATTCATAATTTCTGATTTTAGAATTCGGAAATTAAGAAATGTAAGAATTTAGGGATATCGGAATTAGGAAATCTGAAAATTAAAAAATTTGAAAATTATAGTATTTCAGATTTCCGAAATTAGCTATTAGGAAATTTAGAGATTGTAGAAATTGGAAACTTGGAAATCTAGGGATTGTAGAAATTGGAATTTTGAAAATCTACGGATTTCAGAGCTCGGTAATGAGGAGATCTGGGGATTTATGAATTCTTCGATTAGAAAATCTAAAATTGTCGGAATTTGAAAACTTGACAATTATCCGATTTAATAATCTGAAAATTTAAAAATTACTTTAATTAGAAATTAACGATACACCTACTTACCCCCTTCTTTATTAACATTGATAACATGAAATCACTAATAATCAATAAAATGAAAGGAATTTCTAATAAGTACCCGTTAACAAAATGAAAACAATCCGCAATTGCCGATAATTATCAAAATAACAATAAAAATCTATAATCAGTAATGTCTATTATAATTGAAAGGATTAAAAAAGTAATTGCGGTGTAGATGGTTAGAAGCGTGATATCGTTGCGTTAAAAAAATGTTTGATCGTTGATACCATGTCCGTAGCAGATTAGCCCGTAAATGGCTTGGAACGATTAAATCTAGGAGAGCGTTTTAATTGCGAACGCTTGTTCGACCGCTGGAATTGCTCGGTTTACGTCTATTCGAAATTATTTCTCGTCGTAACTACGACGATAACTTTCATCCATTGCGGCCGTGGAACAGATAAAACTCCTAATAAAGTATTTTGACGACCGTCTCAAGTACCTGTGCCGGAATCCGTTTGTTGAACGGCCATTTTCTTTCCCGTTATTGCTGCGTCAACATTCGCTGCAAGTTAACCAAATCTAATATCTTATAAAAGATATTGAAGCTCTGCCTGTTTGAATAATTTTATTTAGATCTGATGAATTGATTTTGTGAGATACTTAGAAGATTAGCTTTATATTTTTTTGTGAGAAAAGATTTAAGTTTAGGGATGAATTTATTTATTTCAATTAAATATTAGCGCATTTGTGAAAGTGGAAATTTAGACTTGTGCAAACAATAATCTATTTTACTAGAAATTTTTAAGAAGGCTTTTATTGTGTATTGAAGAGTTAAATAATTTGTGTAAAACATAGAAACGAGCTGTTTATGTTTCGAACGATGAATTGTTTTATTTCAAATGTTGTAAATCAATCTTGATATGTTAAAATTGTGATAAGGAAATTTAATTTGTAAAATTTAATCTTAATCTTGAAGATCCATGATTTTAAAAGAGAATTTAATGTTTACTTCAACAAAGAAATAACTAATATATACAACAAATATTTTAAAACGTTTAAATATTTATGTAGTCATAAAGGACATTTATATAGTGATTTTCAACGCATCTTAAGCTACAAATCGATACTATAATAATCATACTAACTGATATACTATTACTGCCATTTTATAATTTTTATGTCTGTCATCATAGAATGTTAAATTGTTTCGTGTCTTCAAATCTGTTATTGCTACAATTGAAACATCGAGATTATTTTATAATGTTATGCTTTGATATAATAGAGAAAATTGATCGTTGTTGCTAAATGCTATTCTTGGTATTTTGTATCGTACCAAGATAATGGGTCAAATCAATATTAGGCAGTCCTGGTTTCCTTTGCGATTGGATCAAGGGGTTGGAACTTCGTAACCTGGAAACTGGACAACAGCATTTTCGATCTCATTTTATCGACAGACATAAAATTAACTTTCTATCTTTGTGCAGTTTTCACTGAGGAATTGTAAATAGATTTTATTAGTTTAATTGTCTTCAATTTTGTAGAAGGGAAGTATGTTACTTTTATTTCCTATTTATTTTTAAAATACATAAATATAAGTTGATTTATAGAAAGATAATTAGGTTTTTAATTGAAATTTATCAAGTTTTTTAATTTTTTAATTTTTTATTTGCAAGTTTGTCAAGTTTTATAATTTTCGGATTTTTTATTTGCAAGTTTGTCAAGCTCTTTGTTTTCAAATTTTAGGAGATTCACGACATCAAATTTTCTATTTTTAAATTGCTTAACTTCCAAAATTTTAAGTTTTAAAATTTCTTAACTTGTAAGTTTTCAAATGTTTTAACTTTCTGATTTTATACTTATTGTGACGAATTTTTCTTTATTTTTCAATTCTTTTTATTTTTATCTTTTCCAACTTCATAGTTTTTCAGTTTCTATATTTTGAAATTCGTAAATTTTTTAAGTATTGATCTAATAAATTGTACTGTTATTCATCTTCTCTTCAGTTCAATAATATGTTAACAAACTTGCTTAATGGCTGAAGAATTGTTAATCAAAATCATTATTTTCATGATCCATAATAATTGTCCTAACTTTCAAATCAGTATTCCAAATACAATACATACTTCCCTGAAATAAAAATTCTGCACAAAACCCGAAAACAGCGAAAATCGTACAATTAAAAAATTCAATTAAAAGTGTCAGTAAAACTCAATTACATATAACTACCCCTGATTCTCTCAAAATTACCTCTCGTAAGAGAATAATATTTTACCAGAAATTATGCAAATAACCTGAATGAGTAAATCAAAGAAATGATGCGTAATTTTCATAATGAATCACCGAGGCCCGGGAATCCGCGTGGAAAAGTAACACAGAGCATAATTGGCTGATTCAGTGACTTCAATCTCGATGAGAATCGAGATGTCGATGAAGTAGAGATCGATCGTGTAGGACCACTCGAACAATATAATTCGTCGTTCTCAGCGTCGACGGTGGTCATTAATTCGCAAAATTAGACGGATAAATCGAAGATGAAGCGGCAGAGATCCTACGGTGTTGGATAATGGCGGAATCCAGCAAACAGGGCGAACTATTATTGGTTTGCCTCGGATGAAATGCTGGATCATCGAGCTTTTTGCGAGTCTGCTTGAAACGTGAGAAGCTTATTTTTCTTTCATTTTCTTGATGAAAGAAGCTTGAAGTAATTGAGCAATCAAGGAAACGCGTTCTTCTACATCTTCCGATGTGGTGATAGCTTATCAAACCTGCTAATTCATTTTAGTCGTTCATATATAGTCTAGGGTGCTATGTACAGTTCCTTTGGATAGTGTACATATATGTGAATATGATTGGTTTTTTAATTTTTGTATTTTTATATTCGCAAGTTTTCAATTTTTCAAATTTTTGATTTTTCGAAATCTTGAATTGTCAGTTCTTGACATTTTGAATTTTCGAATCCGTAGATTTATACATTTTTGAGTATCCAAGTTTTCTCAAGTTTAAATTTTTGAGCTTTCGAAGTGTTCATACTTCTATGTTTTCGAATTGGTGTAGTCGTGGATTTCCTAAATTCGCAAATTTCTAAATCCCCAGATTCTCATATTTCTAATTCCCTAAATCCCCCAATTCTCTTTAAATCCCTAACTTTTTATATCAAATTTTGAAAAACTCAAAACATTTTCAAATGTTTATATCCCAAAATTTCTTGTCTTTGAAATCCCTACATTCCCGTACCCCAAGATCCCGAAATCCCTAGATCCCCAAAATCCTCATACGTACTCATTCCTACGTATCATAAATTCTTGTATAATTTACTTACCTACTTATTACATACATAAAACCAGTAAAATCACTTCAACCATAAAAAAAAACACCCCCCACAGGTAAAAAAATATCAACACTTCCAATCAGAATATCCTTATTTATAATTGCATAACTATCCCATTCTCAAACATGGACAACTCGGTAAACTCTCACAGTACAGAGCTACAATTATCCTCAATTAAAATTTCCAACTTCTTTTCTCTCAATCTATCCCGAATGAAACAACGTGCATTTCCACGCAGAAAAGTTAGCTCTCGAAAAAAAACTCGTGTCGGAGCAGAACGAGCCAACATTCCGCGATGAATTCCCATCGGCGAGTGATGCTTTATTGAAATTACAGAATTTTAATTGGGCACTTCTGACCGTGGCTTCTCGAGGGCCGCAATCTTTCTGGTAATCGACGTGCAGTTAACAAACCACTCGTGTCCCGAGTGGAGCCAGCACGTTTGCTCGGACACAATGATCGGTATGATTTTTCACGGGCAACACCGTATCATCGGAACGAAGCGTGTGCACGTCGGTTGACGATAAAACTGGCCGCGGATCGTCGTTTTCCACGCGAGTCTGGAATTAATGTTTGTTACAGGGGCAGGAATTACGAGATTCTAATTGGTCTCGCTCTTGCGAACTTCCGCAGTCCCGCAACGTTTGCCCCGCAAAGCGAAGCTGCTCGTAATTTCGGGTTTATGCGGCTGCGAACAGAGTTACACGGGATATCATCCTTTAATGCGCTCCGCGGGAAACCGGATAACTCTGTAACGCGCCGCGATCATTCGTTTACTCCGCTTCTTTGATTTCCCTATTTTTAACGCTTCTATCTTGCACGTGTAATGCGCTTTCCCATTTATTCGACCTATTATTACCCCGGCCATCGAAATCGGACCACGTATGAAAATTTCACTTTTATGGCTATAACATTACTGTAAGAGGCAAACGAAAAATAACAGGATTTAACTATTTAAATAATGTCAGGATTTAATCATTTTCAAAATACATGGGTGAGTGACGAATTATTTCTCTCGTCCCAAAACAACCGCATCGATGCCCAATCGACGTACAAAATCGATATACAATCATGCTCACACGTTAAATTCATACGGTGTCCAAAATAAAAGATACACAATCATGTTCATACAAAAAAATGTTTACATTATGTTATATATAGGATGATCTAAAACCTTGAAAGTTTAATAATTTAGGAATCCATTTCCAAATTCAGATATTTGTGTTATGAGAATTTAAAAATTTTTTAAAACAGTTAAATTAATGTTCCTCATTACTAGCCAAATTCTATAATTACCTTTCTCTCGACGTATCGGACCATGAGCTACACTCCAAATAATAACCGGCCGATTAACAAAGATATTTCATTAAAACTTGATCAATCTAATTGCATAACATAAATAACGACGTTTATTGCATACAAAACTGCAGAGCTATAAAAATGATCAGTTACCAACGATGGAATGAGCGTGACACCTTCGCACGGTGTTTCGTTACAAAATTGGAAAACAACCACGAGTAGCTTCGAGACTGCTTTCGCATGAAATTTAATGAAACCTACCCTTCGCGTCACAGTTTTCTGCAATTCCACACATTAAATATCGTTCGCAACGGACAAGTGTCTCGCTTTAGTCATAAATTTCAGTGTCTGTGGGCGGCTACCGAACGAACCGATACACGTGTGCGTAGATCAATCGTCGCTGCCGATGGCCATCTCCGTTCCTCGGTTTTCCTCTATCGAAATTAATTTACTTGCATTTTATAATGCAATCGCGGTACGGTCGAACGATCGGTGATTTACAGCGCACGATATTTCAGAACGCGAACTCGTTGTGGCGCGCTGTGTGCCGTCACGCCACCGAAATCGTTCGACCGAAGTCTCGTTGTTCGCCGGAAACGCGGGAAAAAGTTTGGAAAATCGACGCTAGTGACGCCTCTTTCTTTTCACGCTGCGATTTCATTCAATTCTTTCGGACGTTCAATCGCTTTCTCTCGATGGACCAGTGATCTGCGTTTTTTTATGCCTTATTTGATGCAACGGAACCGAAGCGGATTTAAGATGTTATTGGGAAATTTGGCCGATCGTATATTTTACCTAAAACTTTTTCAATTTATTTTATTGTTTTAACTATGGGAACATATGAGGGAACTGTATTGTTTATTTTACTTTTTTGCAATTATACTGTTTTATTGTTTTAGTGTTATAGTAATAGTATATACAACATACTATTCTTATGTTGTGTATTTTACTACGTTACTTTACTACTGTTGTACTATTGTCTTATACCACTATGCTGTCATTCTACTGCTCCACTATGTCATTGCTCAAGTAATTTCAATATACTGTTATTCTACTATACTATCGTCCTACAATTCTACAATTTACGGTGTACCTCTGACACCAATTAAAAAATTTCCAAATAAATCGAGTTTAAATTCCACTGTAATTCTTCTTCACATATCCGGTGATATATGGAACAGTTAGCAATTATTCGGACTGAATTATTGTTATAAATTTAGACCATTAGATAAAATTGATGGTCCTGTGAATGGTCGTTAAACTGATACTCTACGGAGATAAAGCATTCGTGCATAAACAATTTGAAATATTTTCTCTGGAAATTCGTTTTATATACACGCACGTTTTTGTCTATATAGTTATAATTACTCGCAACGAAAGACGTAAATGAGTTTTTTCTGATTATTCTGCTGTACGAGTTTTAAAATGAATGTTTATGAATTCACTGGTAATTTAAGTACATGTTCAAAAGCGAAGAATATGTTACAGTGTAGAATTTCCTTCTTTCTTTACAGTATTAGGAATACGATTTATGGTTATTTAATTTATGTACATCAAACAATTATTAAGTAATGAGAGTATCATGATTAATTCTAATGATTAGATAACACGAAATTTTTAGCGATTACTTCAAATTAATTTCAATAATTATTATGCAATATTTATTTAAAAGAATATTGTCCTTTCATTATAAATTTGTTCACATTCTTTATATTATTTCTGAATTGAATCAAATTTCTATTAAATATTTTACATCACAGCAGCAGAAAATGCTTTTACTTTGTGTTAAAAATCATACTGAAATATTTATCTTGAAATAAATTTTCCTTATTTACATTGGAAGTTTATTTTCGTTACAAGCGTGGGACTATGAAAATAAAATTTCACTGTAAGTACAGGTCGTATCAAAAAAATTACACTGCAATAGAAAATTTATACACTGAAATAAAATTTAAACCTTTTTACCATTTTACAATCTACTAATTTTCAACATATCATTGATTAAAAATTCGTACATGTACAACTTCTGTAGAGTTCTAGTTAAGATATCAAGTTTAAACATAGCGCCGTAAAACTAGTGAACCCCATTTAATTATTCATAAAAATAAAATTTCAAGACCAATAGTACAAAATTTTTCCAGTCATTTGTTTTCGCAATGTACACCACTTTTGACACAACCTGTATATTTGTTTCAATGTAGAATGCACATAATTCAGTGCACGCATTTTCTACCCAACATTTTCAGGACATATTCTTTCTGATTAGCGTCGACGGCTCGTTGGTCGCGCTTTCTGCCCACCTTTCACGTCTGCTGCATCTCCTCTCGCCCCAAAAATATAATATTACCAATTTTCGGGCATTCAGAGTGCCCATTGTCCGGCGTGAAAATATTGAATCGAGAGTAACGATCCACTTTTCCGACGGTCCTCGCATTTTCACGAATTCGCGTCGTTTCGAATCCCCGCGACGAAATTGCCGCTGATCGTGTATGTTTTTTTTTTTTTTTTTTTTTTTTTTTTTTTTTTTTTTTTTTTAATTATACCATCGGGCACCCGTCGATGGGGAAAAAGGACAACGTTCGATGGATCGATGACGACGGATGGGGTGCTTCTTTGCTCATAAAATCAGCAAATTAGTGGCACTCGTTACTGGTTAAATTTGCAGAAGGCCTTTGACGGGAAACGTTAAGGTCCTCTTACGCTGTTGCAACAAGCTACGTGACATGTATCTTGTACGCAAACGAGCGTTTTGGCCTTTCATCTGCGACCGGGTATTTTGGGAATTCATAATGGTGGATTTCTATGGTGTAAGCTCGGTCGTCAGGCTTCTTCAGGGACCTTTAAGGTGAATGGAAATGTTATGGACTCGTGATGCTTCGAGAGGTACTTTAACTCTTCGAGATTTTTAGCATCCTTTGAACTCCACAGGGTTTTTCATTTTTACTGGTTTGGTACTCGTTATTATATATATTCCTAATTCCCGAAAAAGATGTAAAATTTTTATGACAATTCTTTAGTAGTTCGTGAAATACTTTACTTCTAAGAATTTTTTTTTTAATAATTATTTACCTTTAAATTATTTCGTTGGTTCAAATTATTTTGATAACAGCAGAAACATATATGAATGTACAATTTTTATATATTCATATCATTTTGGTGTATGAACACCTACAACTTTTATTGAATCTTATTTGCAAAATTATGATATGCCATAGCATGTGAACCATATGATTTTATGTTAGAAAATCAAGTATATGAACTTGAAAATTTCTAAATTCTCTAATTTCTAAATTCTACGTTTGAAAATAAATTTCTGTTCAATAATAGTAAATATCTATTTTATAGTAATTTGTATAGTGATATAAATTATTATATAATCATTTATATAGTAATTTATAATAGTAATTATCTATTGCAGATGGCAATAACTATAGTAATATAATAATGTAACATTAGAGTAATAATAACTATATTAATTATAATCTGAAATTATTGTTTAATACATCAACCATTTCGTTTAAACAAAAATAGAAAAAGTCCTATAGTATAATTCTTGTCGTAAAACAAGTTGTATAAAATAATATATAAATCTTCTTATAAAAATAAAATTCTATATATAATATTTTTCGTAATTTAATAATGCTATTTTCGTATGTTATTATCGTGGAAAATATATCTCACTTTATTAAAGTGGTTACAAAGTTCATTTTACAAACTAGTTTTTTGATATTATTTGGCGAAACAGGATAAAGTAGTTTGATCGTCGAAAACGCGTGTAATAAGATCGACTTTGCCGAACATCACCAGTATTACGTTACCCCGTCTCGATTACAGAGTTACGTAATTGATTGATTAAATCACGGCTACGGTGTCCGTAATTAATGCACCCCCGATCGAGCAGTAATAAGTCCCATTAACGCGCACGATAAAGCTGGAACCGCAATTTTTCTCCGTCCTCTCGAGGCGCCTCGTGCAGCGTCTGACAAATTATTCGAGCTATTAATTAGAAAAATTATCGTGTCGCGAGAAATAATAATCTCGTCGGAAAAGTTCAGTAGTCCGTTCAATATTCGTTACGTTAATACGTCTTGAATGATGAAGAGTGGAAAAATTATTTTATTTATTTACAGTATTGATGTACAAGCTATATAGGTACAATGTAAAGCACAATGTACATAAAGTACATTTTATGGATATGGGGTACTTTTATAAAGCACAGTCTGACGATTTTTTTCTATGCTTACAATATGTAATCTTGTATTCTCATATAATATACAATATTGCAATAATATTGTATTATACATTGATGTAATATACAATTATGTGGTATACATTCATTTAACGTATAATCTTGCAATATATGGTGACGTAATATATAACCTTGCAATATAATGTAATATGGAACTTTGCAATATTCAATCATACAAGATACAATTTTACAATATTTAGTCATGTAATATACAATTTTGCATTATTGTACAATATACAGTGTTGCAATTCATAATCTGATATTACACGATTTTAAAATATGCAATGTGTAATCTTGCAATGTTCCAGCATACAGTATACAATCTTGAGTTGATTTTCAGTCATACCTTATATAATTTTGGTACATTCAATCATACAGTACATAATCTTACATATCATTATCTTGTGTTACACAATCTTGCAGATCATATATTCCACAATTTTAATGTATAACCTTGTGATACACAATTGTACAATCCTGAATATACAATCATCCACTATACAATATACAGTACAATAAAAGCTGTTATACTCCATGAAATTTGTCGATATTTAATGATTAATCTGATAATTAAGATTGATCCACCAGCACCAAATACTTGATCATGCTAACAGCCTTCACATAAAAATACCCTAATTAAAATTTGAAATAGAAATCTCATACTATTCCATTTACTACTAAATGTCCAGCTACTTTATACGAAGAACATTAGTGCCTTTACACAATCTTTCACAGCACTTAAGTCTTCAAATTGGTATAAAATAAGTGTCATTTAGATGCACTTACTCTTTTCACATTTCAAATTCATCTCTTTCATTCGTAAGTTACTAACGAAACAGCTGTATGTGTTTCAACGTATTTGAAATGGTTTACCTGTACGTGTATTCAGTGGAACAACGAGTTTTCTGACAGTGTCACAATAACATAGTAGAAAGACGTGTTGGCGATCTCGGTTAGGATTTTCAGCGAGTTCGTTGGCTGCCACAGACGGCCACTTCTGCCTCGGTGAAACAGTTAACTGTAATAAGCATCCTCGCCAACAGGCTCGTTCTAATTGAATTACAACGTCGTTAAAACATTACGCATTATTGATTATTCAAGGACCGTGCTGTTACAATTAAAAATCGGATAGCCGTCATTATGGAGCTCATCGGGAAAACTGGGTGATACACCAGAAGCGAGAGAAAAAAATTTCAACTCATAAGGGAAACTATCGACTATCGTTGCCTTTACTTGTACGTGTTCCAGTCGAATTGAAACTTTCCTGCTGTCGAGAGTATCGTTCGGATTTATGTTTCAAGGATTTTCAGAGTTTGGTTTGTTTGAATGTTGTTTCAGTTTATTCACCTACTATTCGGATTCACTTCGCTGAAAATTAATTTACGTTCATACAATGTAAGAATGGAGATGAAGAAAAATACAAGTATGTCAGAAGATGGTAGAGTTTGTTTTAATATAATGGGTGGAGAGATTTATTTAAAATAATTGATTATTATTTTACTGAATATTTAAATTTTAACTAAAGAAGAAACATAAATAAATTAGGGATGATATGTGAAGACATTGATTTTAGCTTGACGAAAATTAACATACATTTTTGCAAAAGTTTCTTAATAAGTTTTGTCATTTAAAATAAAATATCTATGATCCGTCATTTTGACGGGTTCCGTAAATCTACTGTTGAAGTACTAAATTGAAAAAATTAGGTTCAAAAAGAATTGACAGTAAAAATATAACTTAAATATAATAGCAAAATTTACAATTCGGTTAAAAAAGAATAGAAGAGTTCTATTTCGGAACACAAAATCAATGTTTAAAACGATCCATCAAGTTTAGCCATTTCACAACCGAGATGGATGGACCTGGATCTTGATTTATTTGGCTCCTTGAACAGTATACTCGAACGGATTTCCTTCTTGTTTCAACTAACGGCAAAAGGAAACCCTTTCTATACTGTCTCTCCGTCAACGACCTTTCCTTTTCACTCCCTTTTCGAGGGTGTATCGTTACGTCGTGAATTGTTCGCCGACTCTTTTGTTGACCGTTCTCTTTCCTCTCGAATCTCGGTACCTTGTACCTTTGTTCGCTTTTATTTCGCCGTTTGTGTTTCACCTATCGACTCTGCTTGTCAACTGTCTCGAGTTAATTGTGATTTCTTGTCAACTGTTTGGTGACTTTGTTTTCTGACGTAGAATCCACGATTAACTTGTTCAGTTACAATTGGTGATCAAATTATTAGTTCCACATTATCGCTTACTTGAAATTTGTACCAAAATGATGATGGTACATTCAAAAATAACGACGATTTTTAATTGTACAAAAGAAATGACAGGATCTATTTATTACAAAAAATAAATTTTATTTTTCTGATAGCATTTGATAAGGAGTTTGAAAATTGTTCAAATTATTAAAAATTTTTAAATATATACACGTATAAATACATAGTTTTAATATAATTGAAGAATTCACTTCGGATGGAATAACTGGTCCAACATTGATAAACAATTCCCAATTCAATTCCAATTCAGTTCCAATTCAATTCAAATTCAATTCAAATTCAATTCAAATTCAGTTCCAATTCAGTTTCAATTCAGTTTCAATTTGTTTTCAATTCAATTTTGATTCTGTTTCGATTTAGTTGTAATTCAATTTCAGTTCTATTTCAATTCGGTGTCAGTTCAACTTCAGGTCGTTTTCAATGTAGTTTCAATTCAATTTCAGTTCAGTTTTAATTCTATTCTAACTCAAATCCAATTCAGTAATAGGAGTGAACAATTTCAGTTTTTGTGTGGCATTTAATGAATTACGTCCTGTATAAAATACAGTAACACATAAAAAACCACAAAAGATTAATTCCGATTTTTCCGAATCAGTAAACGAAAATGTGTTCGTAACAAAGCTTCTTCCCCACAATCTCGAGCAAAATCGACCATCAGTACTTCGCAGCAAAAAGCACAACCTTATTGTATTCCGCCTTTTATTTTCCTGTTTCTTGTATTCCACGAACGGGATGGGTTTCTTGTTCTTGCACACGTTCAGTTTTCTTTCAACTAGTTCCCTCTTGAAGCACCGTCGGGTGCGCTAAACGGAACAGCAGTTTCTCGTCGTAAAAACGGAAGTTCGATCCTTCTGTCGTCTCGTCCTTCCGGAAAGCTTTTCGTTGACCATCCAGCATGCACCAGCCCGCTTGCGAACCACTTTTTGCCAAGCGTGCACGTTTTACGTGCTGCTCAAAGCGTTTTTTCGTCGCCGTTTTACGCGTCCGCCGTTCGAGTCTCTCTCTTTTTATCTCTTTGCCATCCTGCTCCTCTTCCGTTACGCTTCCGTGTTTGTCCGCGCGTCGAAAGTGATTCGTAAAAACGACGCTTTGGTCGTCGATTTTCTTGTTCCCGCAATTAGCCGCAGACTTCAGTCGAGGTGGATCGCTCTTTTTAGGATTTTCCGAGTGTATCGTTTCCCGCAGAGGACCATGCACAAAATGGGGCCTCTCTATTGACCGTGCAACACGCGTACAGTGAACTGTGAATATGCTTTTTCTGAGGTAGATGAGACTTTTAGTTATTTCATTTTTATGAATTATTGCGGTTTGGTGATTTGGGAATGGATTAATAATGTACAGAAATTGGGTATTATAGCATATATGAATTTGGGTATTATAGCAAATTGGGAAAATAGGTATTATAGTAATATAGTGAGTTAACAGTCTAGGGATTAAAGGACATTGGAACTTGAAGATCTTGTGAATTGGGAGTTTAGCATTTTGAGGATCTATAAATTTGAAGATATAGACATTTGGAAATTTTGGAATTTAGAGAAGTGTTATTGAATCTCAGGATT
This sequence comes from Megachile ligniseca, assembly GCA_945859555.1. Lineage (NCBI taxonomy): Eukaryota > Metazoa > Arthropoda > Insecta > Hymenoptera > Megachilidae > Megachile > Megachile ligniseca. Next base: position 3,036,386 of record OX243785.1, read on the forward strand.
TGAACACGTTGCGATTAGGGAATCTGGGGATATGAGAAAATAGGAAATTCGGATCTAGGGATTTGAATAATAGAAATTTGGGCATATAGAGATTCAACAGCTTAGGATTTCAGGAAGTTAGAAATTTCAGGACATAGAAGTTTGGGAAAATAAGTATGGTGGAGTCCTGGGATTTGAGGACATTTCAGTTAGGAAATCTAGGGAGACTGGAATATAGGAAATTTGCAGATAAGGGATTTAAGAACATAGGAACTTGTATATCGTGAGATTTGAATCTTTCTGATTTTGGAATCATCGAAATTAGGGGACAGTTAAAAATCTTTATGAGCGATTTTAGAAATCTAGGAATTTAGGAAAATAGTGATTCGAGGTGTTTCTGATTGAAGAACCTAGGGAATTTTCAGTCAAAAATTTGAGAATATTAGTATTCGAAAATTTAGGATTTTGTGGATCTAGAAATTTTTGTATATAGAAATTTACGAAAATTGCGATTTAAGGAGTCTAATTAAAGAACCTAGGGAATTTTCAGTCAAAAATTTTGAAGACAAAAGTTAGAGAATCTTAGTATTCGAGAATTTAAGATTTTGTGGATCTAGAAATTTTTGTATATAGAAATTTGCGAAAATTAGGATTATATCTTGGTATTCGAGGACCTTGAAATTGATGGTTCTAGGGATATTTATGTCTATGTTACAAAGATAATTTGCGATATTGTTAAGGTTTTAATACTTTATCATTTAGAGAGTAATATTGATGACAGACATTGAACTTTCGATTCTAATAGTGATAAGTTCTCAGAGGCAAGTTCAACTCTGAACTTCAGAGACTTGATATTGGCAATTCTGAGATTGTGGAGACAATATCTTTCCTGGAATCGTGACACGCAATACTAACTACCCTCCAGTCGTTGAACCTAATATTTGCAGCTACAAAGTCGTGGCATTTGATATAAGCAAATACACATAGCTTCAAAGAGACCTCAACTGTACTTGCACTGTATTGATTTATTTGTTTTTATGTCATTACATTTTGCATTCAGTGTTGGCAGTTTTTGGATAATATTATATCGATCACAAATTAAAAATGGTCAAAATGTGATTAATATTAAATAACATCTGAATATTTATCTCTTAATAGCCATAATTTAAAAAGGCATATAAATACGAAATATTTTATATTGCTTTTTATTGTACAATTTAAACGTTACTTTATGTGTAGAAAAATAAATATTTTTAATATTTATTTGAACTTTAATTAAAATTTGATGAAGGAGTTTTAATTACATAGTTTCAATCACTTTCATTTTAAAAATAAAAATGTTTATCAAAATCTTACGTTAAAGAGTAACAAATAGATTCTTAAATAACGTATATCATCGTCTAATTTTCAATAGAGAAAATACTTAAGTATAACAGAGTTAAAACTGCCTCTTCCATTTTTCAAGATTAACCAAATTTTTCACAGGCGTGCCTTTGAATACTTTAATCCTCGAACACCCACGAAAGAATTGAAAAGAATTGAAGCAGTAAAAATAAAATATTCCTAAAAGTACATACGCAGAATACAGAAATATCGATGTATAATTGATAGCCAATAAATTATTAAGAATATAGGCCACGGGTGTCGGGATTAATTATCGGTTCACAATGTATCGCACACGTGATAAATACAGACGTCGCTAACGTTTGGGAAAAATCGACGACCGGGAAAATGTACATTGGAAATGCGGCGGAAAATTCGGAAAAAATACAGAGTAAAGACGTAATGAAAACGCACCCCATTAAATTATCTCTGTGAAAATTCATTCTCTGTTTGCTTTTCTACTCAATCGCGATGCTTACATTCACCGTTCGAAATGATATTTGAACAGAATAAATTTTCCAAACGGACGACCGTGTATTTGTTAATAACGTATCGGTACCGTGTAGTGTTTGTTGTTAACTTATCGATGTAACGTTTGTTCGAAATTGTGGGGGTAGGTTGTCTCCACGCGTTGTTGTGTCGAAATATTTGATCGATTTCGATAATCGTCATGAAATTAGGAATAAAAATTGAATGATATGTTCAAATTTGTTATTAAATGTGCAGTTGTAATTTTAGATTACTTGTATAATCGAATCACACCTTTAAAGTAGCATAAGTATAATTTCATATTTGAATTTATCTTAATAATTTACAAATTTTTTTAATTTGTGGAATAGTTAAATTATAATTTTTAGTTGTAAATAATTGCGGTTTCTGTAACTGCAGATTGATAGAGATAAAGTGCATTTATGGTTTTGAGTTTATTTATTTTGGAGGATTTAGGGAAATAGGCTTTGTGACTTAATTTGCAAAATGTGTGGTGTTTAATAATGTGGCTACAGTTTTGATGTTCAATTTGTTCTAAAATCCCAAATTAACATATTTCCGAATATCTAAATTCTATCATTCCAAATTTCCAATTCGTCAAATGTCTAAATTCTAAAATTCAAAACTTGCAAATCCTCAGCACCCCAAAGTCTCAAGTTTCCACCAGAAAAGTATCTACATGTCCAACTAATCAAATCCTTAAATTCTAAAATCTTAAATTTCCAACTTTTCAATCCTCTATCTTCTAAAATTTCAAACGTCCAAATACCTAAATTCCAAATTCCCAAACTTCCAATTCCTCAAATCCCTGAAGTCTAAAATTCCAAACTTCCAAATCATCAGCACCCCAAAGTCTCAAATGCTCACCAGATCAAATATCCAAATTTCCAACTTATGAAATCCTTGCGTTCTAAAATCCCCAAATTTTGAATCCCGAAATAAAGAATCCCTATACTCCCAAATCTTCTAATCTTAAATTACCCAAAACTCCCAAATCAAATCCTGAATTACCAAAAATTCCGAAATCCTCAAATTTTCAATCCCAAGGTAAAGAATCCCTATACTCCCAAATCTTCTAATCTTAAATTACCCAAAACTCCCAAATCAAATCCTGAATTACCCAAAATTCTCAAATCGTCAAATCGTAAATCACCGAAACTTCCCAAAGTTTCAAATCCTAAATCACCGAAAATTTCCAAACTCCAATTCCCCAATCTCCTACCACATCCATTTTCCATCCGTCGATGCTCATTGAATCCTAATCTCTGAAAGGTTGCCTAATCATCCGCCAACTGATCCAGAAACGCTTGTATGTTTTCGCGCCTATTATTTTCCAGCCACATGGCACACCAGATTAAAGCGGCCGATTGTTTGAAAGGCGTAGCAGGACGGGGGCATGGATAGCGCAATAAAACAGCCCTGGGGGCGATCAGCGCGTAGCCAGCAGACGGACAGTGATTTCCAATAACGAACTCTGAAATATCCAGGCTCCGGGCCGATCCTGGAATGCAATCAATCGTTCCAACACCGGATCCTCGGCCTTTGATTACCTTTATATCCGCCGCGTTCCCTGTAACCTGGCCGCCGCTGCGTTTCCGATAAACGCTTCGAGAATGTTAAATCCGTTCGCGCAATAACCTATTCCGAAGCAAAGCGGAGCCGAGCTGAGCCGAACGGAGCTGATCCTGACAGGCTAATGCGCATCGACGCGAACGGAAGTCTGTCTTTAGGTTGGAAAACGAACGAGACCTATGCAAATGAGCACACACGGATGACGGAGCTGAAGCCAGGGCAATCAAAGGCCCGCGAGAATCTCGTTGGACCCAGGATACAACAAGTACGATCGTGGTTCTGCCACCATCAGAAACTGGATAGTTTCTCTGGACCTAGTCCGGTCACGAACTTCGAATTATGATTTCGTTCGTCGAGCTTTTAACCCAGTTGGTGCGAGCCTCGCTTTTCAGACGAAAAGGGTTGAATGGGAAACTGGCGGATGTAAGGAGTCGAGAGATCCAACGGGCGTGTACTTTTCGTCGTTCGAATGTGGGCCACTTCTGAGTTGTTAGAATTATTTGAAGGGTGCTAATCTGGGGTGAACAGACGGGTACGCTGAAAGGGGATTTGTACCAGCGTTGTGGTAATTTATATGGAGACTTTTGGAATTCGACGAACTTAGCTGGAGGATTTTGATTTTGGAGGTGAAAAGGTTGGGGCGGTTGAAGTTGTGAGTTGTTCATAGGTAATAGAGTTGATAGTTAATTAATTGTTAATAATAGACCGAATAGGTAAAATTTGATATAATTTATTATTACACATGGGAATTTGCTGCTGATTATCTTTAATCCGTAGATTGCTATGTTACAATGTGATATGTACTTATGTATGGTGCTTATGGTGGAATTTACGTAGAATTACATAATCCATATAATTAGAGTTCTTTTTGGATTCTGCAACTAATAGCGAAATAAACAGTTAATTCTTGTGTGAGAAACCTAATTGTGATAACTCTGTTGACGTTGATGACTATGATCACCTAGTTCATGACTACGAGCATGATGAAGACTGTGACGATTGATTATGATGTCATTAGTGATGACTATCATAACCTCGTCTATAATGTTGTTACTGATGGCATCATAATTTTGACGATTTTGATGATGGCCCTTATGAACTAAATTGTCTTGATGCTCACAGTGACCTGGGTAATGACTGTGATAATTTGGATGATGTCTAGAATGATTCTAATGATACCTACAGTGATCATGATGGCGATTATGATATCCTTGATGCCATGATGACCATAATGCCCTTGGCAACCTTGATAATAAGTATAATACACTTGATAGCTTTGGTAATGAAATTTATGGTCTTGGTAAGGTCTAGATTAACTCTAATAGCGAATAGAATAGCTTCGATGATGAGTGAAATGATCTTGATGAGTAATCTTGTGATATCCTTGGTGATCTTGATTATCACTATAATGATCTTGATATTTTTAAAGAACGTTCTCATCACCTTGTTGATAACTATGACAACCCTGATAATAATACAATAACCATAATTATAATTATGATGAACTTCGTGGCATAACAAGTTGTACGACCTTGTTGATAAATTTCATGAACTTGATAATGAGTGTATTTTTGATGGCGTTGCCTCTGGGTACAACAATCTTGTTCTTGATGAAGAACCTAACTTAAATTTGGTGGTGATACAAAGAACAAAGTTATAACTATAATAATGCTAATGTTCAAAACAAATTTTACAATCTTTTTGATAAATCATGACCTTGATGACCTTGATCACAACAATAATAATCCTGGTCTCCTTTATAATAATTCTATTGACCTTGATAATGCCTATGATTTTATTGCTCTCCTTGGTAATAATTTTATTAAACTTGAAAATACCTGTATTGATCTTGGTTTTCTTTACAATAATTTTTTTGGCCTTGACAATGCTCACAATGATTTTGGTCTCCTTCATAACGATGTTTTTACCTCGCTAATGCCTGCAACGACCGACGATGTCATAAATCGTCTGTTCACGTATACTTTGCAAACTCAGATGTATCATAGCCATCCATTAATAACCGTATCTAACAGACTTTACGATCATTTTACATCGTCAAAAGTTACGACGAACAAAAGAACAACTTCATCTTATGTACGTGTATAAACAACCATAAATACCATGCGGTTTATTGTCCGGCGGCAACAATGGAGATCACACGTATCGATAGAAAGTTGACGAGAGATGCGATGTAACAAAAGACGTATCATCGTATCAAAAGCTTCCGTGCTACGATGTCGTGTACCACGTAAACAGTATTCAAATTTCGGAAAGGAAGAGGGACACGATACCGGTGTCACCGATCCCATAAATCTCTCTTAACCGTAAACTCCTCGCGGTCCCGCGAGAAACACAGGACCGTGACGATGAAAATAAACCCAGGCGACGAGATTTATTCGCGTCGGTGAGAATGATAACCGTGTTGATCGTCCGGCTCTAAAGGTTTTTATCGGAATCATATTTTCGAACGGAGTTGTCAACATGCATTATCAGCCGGGCACAAAGCGGTCCCGTGCAAATTTAACAAGTGCAATTCAACGAATCGTCGTGCCAACAGCGGCAACAGACGATTACATCGACGAGGGCCGTGTATTTTTAACACCGGCTCGAAAACGAGCTTGATTACATTGTGACAATTAACGTGCCGGATCTAAAAGTGAATTATCGAAAATCGGGCCTGGGGCCGTAGCTTTTAAAAATTCCCGCCGCTCGCTCTCTAATCGATTTGATTTCCGTTAAATTGATTCCACGAGATGAGAGGGAAAACCACGCTTCGATGATGCTCCATTCACGTCGATACATATCGAAAATCGTTGGGCTTTTAATAGATTGTCGAATCGATTCTTAAACAGGTCTACCGGTCTCGCTACTTTGGATATTTGATGATTGTTATGCAAGAGAAAATTTGGTGCTTCTGCTTTTGAATTTTAAATTAGCGAATTAATATTATTATTAATTAAATGGTTGCGTAGTTGTAGAATTCACGAAAAGTGCAAAGGGGTAATAAACAGGGATGTAAATGCGAGAACGGAGGAATACATTGTTGTTTGTTTAATAATTGCGTACCGTAATTGATATGCAAAATTATGTACTGTGAAGTTGTGCTTTGTTAAATATTAATAAATTGCAAATTTTATAATGAACGAGTAATTATGAAATTACAGCTTATTTGATTAATTAATTATAAGTTTATGATTGTACATGAACACAATGATGAATTTATATAACTTATAATTTCTTGATTACACTGATAATTTATGCCTTTTGCTGTAACTATATTTTAACTCCATTTGCAGATATTCCTATTTTCTATTCCTCAGTCTCTATTATAATACCGCAGCTATAAAATTCATAGAAAAACAAATTTTTTTAAACAAAAATTTATTAAAATTCAGGTGTTAATATTAACAAAATTGATAACCCTTTCGTCTAAAATATCAAGTCATACTCGTGAAATTACACTTCAGATGCAGCAAATAAAAATCATATTTATAGTACGATTGAGTCTGAAACTTAAAACTTATATTTGTATAATCCAGAATCTGAAATATACTTAACATATTAACATTACGGCAATAATTAATTAGTTCTGACCAACGAAAGGTGTTAATCATTGAAATTCAAACAATTGCAATAACAAAAGCTTCAAATTCTACCACTCGAGAGAAATTTCTAAGTCCAAAAGGATCCAGTCGGTCTTTCATTATCATAGAAGCTTCTGAGTTTCATGGAGACGCCATCTTTGCTCGTAAGTTCATCTACGCCATTAACAAGCAACATTCAGCGAATGCAGCGACTGAAAAAGCTCACCGGGTCAGCTTTGACAGGCGATAATAAAATACACGAGCCACGGAAAACTAAATTGCGAGCATCATTGGCTTAACGAGAAGTTTCTCAGCTAGTAGCTGGTCTCTTACGAACTTGGTGCACGGTGCTATAGACGCAGTTAGGTTAAGTTCCGCTCGACATCTCAATCAGTGTCGTTTCTTCCCGAATTCGCTTACGTTTTTCTCGTGCCGTGTCCAGGAAACAGAGTTACCAACTGGAACATGTATCCAGTCCCGTTTCCCATGAATTTACCATTCGAGAATCGTTTACGAGGCTGCGTGCATCCAGGGCCGGTTACGTAAACCGGCCGGTCAAAGGTTCGCCAAACGTGGCCACCGTCAAAGGTTGATTGAATTCCGAACTTCCGTTTGTTGGTCGGCATACTTCCGTGTTTGACGTGTTTGCCAGATCGTATCGTTACGAACACGCACTGATCTATTGGCGTAAAGTAGAAAACGTTTGATTCCTGTTGTCCAGAAATTGTTTCGGGAATTTCTGTGTGGAACATGTATTCACCTACATTCCGCGATCGCTTTCGTGTATCTTTTTTCGATAAACGTGTAATATAAAATATTTGTCTAACTAAAATTGGATATGTTACGTTAAAATTTGTTGAAAATTTAGATTAACTAAATTATATGAACTTTCAAATTTTTATATTCGGAAAATTTTTAATGTGGACATTTTTGGGTTCTCAAATTTTATTATGTTAATTCGCAAATTTCATAATGTACTGAATTCGTAAAATTGTGACCGAAATATTTATCTGAAGTTAGATGATTTTTAATTGGGGATTTGAGAATTTGAAGGTTTAGTGTTTTGGGAATGTGAAGATTTGGAAGTTTGATTTTGTAACTTTTGTGAATAGAGAAATTGAAAATTCAGATATTGTGGAATTTGGGAATATAGAGATTTGGAAGGTATGTGGATTTTTGATAATTTCTTAATTTGGCAATTTAAGAAGTTGCGATTTTGGAGTTTGGAATATTGAGAATATGCATTTTTGGAAATTTGGTAATTTGGAATTTGGAATTTGGAATTTGGAATTTTGGTAATTTGGGAATTTGGGAATTTGGGAATTTGGAATTTGGAATTTGGAATTTTGGAAATTCGGTAATTTGAGAATTTGGATAATTTAGAATATAGAATGTTGGTAATTTGGGAATTTGGGAATTTGGCTAATTTAGAATATGGAATTTAAATTTTGGAATTTGGGAAATTTGGTAATTTGAGAATTTGGATAATTTAGAATGTGGAATTTAAATTTTGGAATTTGGGAAATTTGGTAATTTGAGAATTTGGATAATTTAGAATGTGGAATTTAAATTTTGGAATTTGGGAAATTTGGGAATTTGGATAATTTAGAAATTTGGAAGTTGATAACTTGGAAATTCTGAAACTTGAGAATTTGAAAATTTGTAAATTTAAGAATTTGGAAGTTTAAGAATTTGTAAAAATTTGGGAATTTAGGACTCGGTTTTTTGAATTTTTAAGTTTAGGAATTCGAAGATATATAAATTTAAAACTTGTAAATGTTAAAATTTGAAAATATAGCTGCTCAATATTCTGAATACTAATAAACTAGAACATATAGCAATTTGAAAATGTACAATTAGTAAACTTAAAAATGTCAAAACTAAATTTTCTAAATTTCTGTCACTTTCACAATCTGTCCAAATAATTTGTACCTTAGTTCTCCCACAAATGCGAGCTAAAAAACCGTAATAACTTTATAAACATAAAAAATGTATTCCACTGCAATTTAGCCGCGCAAAAACGTACATATGTTATCTCAACGTAGCTCTCGAATCAGCACGTGTTCATCCGTACCATATATCAAACCACAATCATAGTTCACCCCAATTCAGGTATGACAAACCCGACTCATATTTTCCGTCCAAGAGTTATTTGACATTTAAACAAATGTGCCCCATATATCTTTCCCCCGAAGAATCGAGAAGAGTGTTCTCTATTTAATACATTATCGAAATGGTCTCATTCGTACAACAAACATCCCATTTCTGCGTCGGACGTTCGATTTCACGAATCGATATATCCGAGACGAGTGTCCATTTCCTATCTATTGTTAGGTTCTTGTAGCACGCGAACGGCCGATGCGGTTACACCATGAGTGCAGAAGTCGATACGATTATTATCGGCTCGATAGCGTGCGGAAAACGTCTGGTTCGTTCAAGTAGAAACGAGAAGTCTCGTCCTAATTGGCCGTGCTCGAGACAAAAATAATCACCGGCTGGTTCTTGCGATGGAAACGCGGGACACGTGCTCTTCACGCTGTTCCTTAATTCATCCTAATCAGCGGAAGCCAGCGTTAACGAAGATTTTACGTCTACGAGAATTAATTAAGCCGGTTTCTTAAGTTCGCCGGCCGGCGTAGTTAGGGCAAGCTTGCAGATTTTGTCGCGAGACGCTCGGGGGAAAAAAACATGAAGGAACGAGAAACACCGAGGGTGGACTTGCCACTGAATATTCATATATTGTAATCAACCCCTTTAGTCTAGGGGTTGGACGCATACAGCAGAGCGGCAGCATACCTGTTTGGATAGCTGGCCACACTGGACCGAGAAACTTATTAGCGACGAATATCGATGCGAGCTTGCTACAACACAGAATTTGTTTGGATAGGACGAACAAACGTTCTACTCGGTGTCTTTGCGGGTTTTCGCTGATTTTTAACTCGTTTCCGGAGTTTATGGTTGCTGGACTAGGGGGTGGACTGTAGATAATGTTTGAACAGGGAGTTTAAGCTGATTGAGAGATTGGGGATGGTTATTATTTAGAGATTTGGGCATTTTGTGATATACAGATTTTTTTAAATATAAATATTTAGGAGATACATTTTCAAGCTTTTGATGCTTCAGATTATTAAATTTTTTAATTTTGTGACTTTTGAATTCAGAGATTTATTAATTTCAAGGGGTTAGTGGCTGTAGGAGTCGTCATCCATAAATTCAAACAATAATAATTCTAATAATGAATGTCAAGGTTTGGAAATTGAGACATGTTTGTATTTACGAATTTGGAAAGGTGAAAATTTGAAAACTTGAACATTCGACGATCTAGGGTTTTGACTTGAGAGAATTTGAGGATTTATGGATTTGTGGACTTGAAAAATTTAGAGATTTACAAGTGTGGCAGTTTTGGGGTTTCGAAAGTTTTGAATTGATTACTTTAGAGATTTGGAAACTTAGAAATTAATTGATTCAGAGATTTGAAAACTTGGAACTTTAGACATTTAGAAATTTCAAGTTTTAAAATAAAGAAATTTGTATTCAAATGTTGAATCAATTCAAATATTCAAATTTTCAGATGTTCAAATTCTCAGTGTCAGATTTTCAGATTTAGAATGTCAACAATTTTGGAAGTTTGATATTTGTGAGTTTGGACTTTTCATATCTTAGAAATTTGAGAATTGCAAAATCTAAAAATTTAAAAATTATCTACTTTTATGATTTGGCATTTTGGAATAACAAAATGTACAAATTTCCAACTTTCATAAAATTTTAATTTTTAACAAAATTTGTAAATTAAAAAATTGTAATTTTAAATAACAAAATGTACAAATTTCTAACTTTCATAAAATTACAATAACGAAATTATTGATTCCAATAATTTCAGTAATTTCAATAATAAAGTAGTAATGAAATAATAATGTAATACTAATGAAACAATAATTTCAATAATGAAATTAGTGAACGGTTAAAAATATTAGTTGTTTCACAAAATAATAATCGAAAATCTTCAAAAATTTTATCAAACCACGCCAAACAAACAATAACAAAAAAGAATATCGACTATACTACTAACAAACTCTTTCTCATTATGTCTAAAATTAATTGCAACATTAAATATCATTTTAATGACCCAGAATCATTTACAGCAGCTCAGCACTTATTCCTAAAAAAAACTATATCAAAGTTCCTGAATTAATTGCAGCATATATATATTTTAATGACCTGCAATTATCTCCGACGCCACATATTTTTATAAAACTAAATAAGATTCGCGTGAAAAATTTCTTCAAATTAAATCGGTCGTAAGGTCTTTAAATTCCAGCCGTCGACTCTTCAGATAACAGTTCTCATTTTCTTACCACAGCTGACTTCTGCGATTAATAACTTCTTCTCACTTTTTGCTCGTTACAAAGATTTCTTAAGGTTTTAATTTTCCCGCGGATGCATGTCCGCCACTTTAAGATACAAGTAACCTGTTTTGTGTGCCGAGAATTGGTATGCAAAGTGCTTTCCGCGGCTTAAATTGCTTCAAACCAGCTGTTACATATTAATGCAACTCAGTGTGTGTGTGTTTGTGTGTGTGGTGTGTATCCTCAAAGAAGATGCTATTCCCGGATCAATTTCCTTCGTTCGGGGAACTTTAGATTCTCGATTTATTGATTCTCCATTAAACACTCGGCTCACCATTTTGTTTCTCTAGCCGCGAAATTTATGAATATTTCGTCTCTATTTCGCTCGTACTAACTTCTAATAACGAAACAATGTTATCCCCTTTAACGGTAACAAAATATGCTTTCGCATGAATATTCATCTGTAAAATTAATTAATGGGTAAAGGATAATCCACGAAAATGAACGTTGACGTAATTAGTGCTTGGAGTAGCGGTATTTCAGGAATAATGAAACGTATTTCTTGAAACCGTATCTTCCTAGTTAATATTACCTCTTCTTTTATAATTACATTGCTGTAACTTTAATCTAGTTAATTTTACATCAGTTATTTTCACGCCATAACATTGAAATTTTATTGGATATTTCAAGAATTAAATTCACGTGCTCCCATCGCTAGCTATATCTTGCGACATAGAAATCTGGGGTTATCCAAGTGTTTTAATATCTGGGGACATTGGGATGCGATAATGGAATCTAGGGATATTAGGATCTAGGGACACATTTACGTGTACTGATATTAAACGATATTTGTATTCAAGCATATCCGGATCTAGGAATCTACTAATCTAAGCATATGAATATATAAACATATAGAGATATGTGGAGAATTTAGCAATCTCTATATGTAGGTATATAGTAGTCTAGAAACATACAAATATATCGAACAATGCAAGAATCGAAATATACAAATTTTGGGAAATAGAGATATTAGAGACATGGACATTGAAATCTGATATCAAATAATAAAAAAATCGCTATGTAGAAATAATGAGACATAACGATATAAACATAGAAAACTTTGATATATAGGATTATTGGGACGTGAAGATATAAAAAAATTGTGATGTGAACATCTATGGAAATTTGTAGGTAAAAATATCGAGGCATTGGAATATTTGAGCAGAGATATATTGAAAATATGAACATATCGAAATGCAAATATAACGGAATACAGAAATATCTGGATATAGGGATTTTGGGATATACCAACGTTCTTTGAACAAAAGTCTCACTGAACGAATATACTTACGTTCGCGTCCATACATTTACAAACACTCGAAAGAGCAAACGGTTTCATGTTTTGCGCGAGCTTCGCAAATAAGCGTTCCACATTCCAGCCGTTGTAAGCGCGCGTATATCTGTATCTAAATTGAAAATGACCATTCATCGCAGAAGAGTTAAAGCTCTTTACGGAAGCTCGAGAACGTAAAGCTTGCGCCGGTGCCGTGAATGAGACCGTTCGAAGAGAGAAACGATCGTTTCCCCGACGGTTTTATACGTCGCGAGAAATCGATACAATCCGTTCGCTGTTCAGAGCCCGCGAGTGATTCGCGTGCCATCGAAAACGACGGATGGCACTCCACGTGTATCTGTACGTCGCATCTCGACCCAATTGGAAACTCAATCAGTCATTCACCTACCCACCGACTGGATCATTATTTCATTCCTAATTAATTACCATCGCGGCAGCTAGGCGATACGCTGGCCCGGCAATTTGTTAAGACTATAGGTAGAAGACACAGAGTTGGTCCGTCGCTCCTCGACACTCTTGCGGATTAATTAATGCCTCGAGGTCTCCGGAGATACTCGCCGAATCTACGAGATGGAAAATTGCATAAAACAGAAGCAGAAACGACGGACTACGATGGGATAGACGTAAAAGAGAAAATGACGGGGGCGGACGACTACTACCACTCTCTCCTCGTATTCTGTGTGCCCGGGAAAGAATAATGAGTGGAAAGGCGAATCGATATTTGTACCGGTGCTTACCTGCGGACAAATTACGCCCGATTCGGAGTAACTACGACCTGGCCTCCCCTTTTGTTGGCTGCCTTTTGTGCGCAACGTAGTCGCGGTATTCATGAAAAATTTCATCGTCAAATTTGCTGTATCCCTGCCGTTTGTCGTTTTCAGAACAACTCTATCGGAAGCTTTCCTATCTCTTATTCCTTTCTTCCGCAGACATTCTGCTGTCGGGCTTCTTTGTGGAAATGCTACCATATTTTAGCACGCTTTTCATTCTTATAATATTTATCAAGATTTTTCTTGCTTGACTTGAGGTGACAGGTAACTTACAGTTTCGGTACATAGTAACAGATTTCTGTATTTTTTAAGCACTATATTCACTAATATCAAATTGCTGTCTTATAGATCCCTGTATTTTTTAATCGTTCTTAAATTCTTGTATTCCCAAATCTCTGTGTCCCTACATTCTTATATTTTCAAATCACTCTATCCCGTAATTGATATAACTCTAAATCTCTAATTCTCAAATTCTTAAATTATCAAATTATTGGGTACATGTACCAGACTTCTGTATTCTCGAAGTGTTTCACTAATATCAAAATTCGTCTCTATATCCTGTATTCTCAAATCGTTCATAAATTCCTATATTCCCAAATCACTGTATCTCGTAATTTATACAACTACAAATCTCTAATTGTCAAATTCGTAAATTATCAAATTATCAAACACTCAAATACCCAAATCTCTATATCACAGAATTTCTATATCACCAAACACCTATGAGCTTGAAGCACTATGATCCCAAATCTGTATGTCCAAAATCCACATATCTTCAAATCACTATTCCTCACACTCTGAAATTTCAAACTACCCAAGTATTTAAATTTCTATGTCTCCAGCAAATCTTTATGTTTCTAAATCTCTATATCTCCAGATACCTCTGTCCCTATGTCCCTATATTTCCAAATCAACATATTCCTCAACTCTTGCATTTCCAAATCTCTAATTTTCAAATTCAAAATTCTCAACTACCCAAATGTCTCTATCTCCAACAAATCTCTACATCTCAAAATCCCTTTATCCCCAAATACTAAATTCCTATATTTCCAAATTAACATATCTCTAACTTCTACATCCTCAAATCTCCAATCTTCAAATTCCCACCTACCGCTATCTTCAAGAAATCTCTATGTCTCAAAATCCCTATATTCCTAATTATTATGTCCCTAAACCCCTATATTTCCAAATCAGCATATTCCCTACCTCCTACATCCCCAAATCTTTAATCTTCAAATTCCCACCTACCGCTATCTCCAACAAATCTCTACAACTCCAAATTCCTATATTCACAAATATGTCCCTAAATCCCTATATCTCCAAATTCCTATATCCGGAGTATTTTAAAATTCATTCCGCATTTTCCGAGTAACTCTATATTTTAGCGCGTTACGGTGCCACTATAAAAATCGCGTGTGGTGACTGACTCGCGAATGAGACGAGATATTGAATAAACGCAAAGAAAACCGTGGTCGGGCTCGCGGGCAAGGAATCGAGGATCGTTACCTTTCGTTACTGGGTCAAGTGGAATCCCGAGTAACGAAGGAGTTCTTTGCAATTCAAGTCAAGTGGTAATGGCTGGGGCTTTTCCTTTTTCCCCGCCGGTTCTCTTTATGTTTTTTCCCCGTCCCCTCTTTCGCCTCCACCTTCTTCTGCTTCTTCTTCTTCCACATCATCCTCCCCTCCTTTTCGCTCTTTTCTTTCTCTTCGCGTGGTTTCCCGAGGAAAAAGAGGGAAGTTCGTTGTACAGCGGCACGAATTCGAGAAACGCGACGTAACGAGGCAACGCCGGCTCGAAAAATCGTCGCCATTGCGAACTAAGTTGCGACCGCTATTCTTCAAAAGCGCTAAACAAACGATGGCTCGTTGTACGAAAAAATAATCGCGTTGCTCGAGCGGTAAATTGTTCGGAAAAAATTGCACGAATTTGTCTTAGACTGTTCTCTACGGAGACGCTTAGCGATTTTACGGTTGGATTTCTTTAAGGCACTCGTTTGTAAATTTGTATAACATGTTTTCTTTTTATACATGAGGCAGAAGACATTAAATTTGAAATTTTAAAGTGGCATTTATTTGTTTTTGGAGTGGTTTTTTATGGTAATTTCAAAGTTGAGTAATTGAGGATGTATGAAATTTGAAATTTGTAAATTTGTAATTTTTAATATTTGAAGTTGTCGTTCTTTGGAATTTTGGAATTTGTAAATTTGTGGGTTTGGAAGTTTGAAATATTAAAAATTTGGAAATTCAGACATTTAATATTTAGGAATCTAGTAATAAAGGAATCAAGAAATGTAAAAATTTGTATATTTTGAAATCTGAGGAACTATTAAACTAGAAAACTAGAAATCTATAAATTTGAAAATCTGCTAATGTACAAATGTACAAATGTACAAGTTTACAAATATACAAATCTACGAATCTAAAACTCTAAAACTCTAAAACTCTAAAACTCGGCAAATCGGAAAATTTCTAAACAGAAATCCAGAAATCCAGATATCCAAAAATTCATAAATCCAAAAGTCTAAAAACCTGAAAATTCATAATTCTAAATATCTAAAAATCTAAAACATTAAAGCCCAAAATTTTTAAAATCTCTAAATCTAATAATCTGGAACTGTAAAAGATCTAGAAATTGAGAAATCTAATAATTCAGAAATCTAGAAGTATAGAAATCATAAGCTCTAAAACTCTAAAACTCTAAAACTCTAAAACTCCAAAACTCTAAAAATCAGAAGACAAGAAGTGTAGAAATCTAGAAAACTATAAACTTAAAAATCTAGATCTCTAGAAATCTGAAACTGTATAATCCAAAAATCCTACAAATCTAGAAATCTGAAAATGTATAATCCTAAACTTCTACAAATCTGAGAATCTAAAACAGTATAAATGAAAAGACCTAAGATGAAGTAACTCAACATGGCTCTACGAGTAAAACGATATTTAAATAATTCTCCTCTACATGAAGCAACAAATCAATTATTCAGCCCTAGTTTCAGCCAAGCGAAAATGAAAGAAAAGAATCTTTAAGAACCGGCCTATTTTTCTATCCACGAGCATCTTACCCAGCCACGCTTTTAATCAGGGACTTTACCTGACCCAGTCTCGTTTTCACAGCTTTCTTCGCGGCGCTCATTCCTGTTCGCCGTTGGTGGCATCGCGATTCTTTGTTATATTCGTGAAAATAGCGCGCAAGACGCGCGGAAAAAAAAGCTCGGAAGAAGAAAAAGCTGGGTGGCATTGTCCTGCGTCCTGGTCGCCGACTCCGGCGTCCTTAATAAGGTCGAAGTGAATACTTCTTCGGGAACTCGTAGTTCGAGGTCGGGTCTTCAATTATGTCCGCGACTTTTCAAATTGTAGGCACTCTGGGATCCGGTAATCAACATATTTCCCGAATAAAATGAGAATTCAACAATGATAATACTCGCGATATAAATGGATTTAAGAAGAAATTTGAAAAACTTACAAAATTCGTTTATCTAATTATGATTTATGTTTGTCTGGTTTATAGGAGTTTACAAATAAGGGCTGTAGTGTATTTAGTGACAACGTTTTAATTTTATTTATTGGTGTTATACAAACGTTTATGACTTTTGGATAGAGTAACTTTTTCTGTTATTTACAATAGTTCTGTATATTATCTTTAATTTTCTTTATGTTATCAAGATTGTATTATTTTAGTAAATGTTGAAAGTGATTTAATTCCGGGACAAAATGATAATAGACTCGAAACTTAACATAAAATATTATGTTATTGATATGTCCAAATATTGATATAATATGCTAGTGCTATGTCTAAGTATTAGTGTGAATTATATGCTCAAATTGTACTGTGATATGCTAATGATAAATCCAAATATTTTTGATGTATTAATGACATGCTAACATATCATCAAGACATGCTAGTGTTAAAACTAAATATTACCTTGATATACTAATAATATGCTCGAATATCATTGTGATATGCTAATGATAAACCCACATATGACTGTGATGTACTAATTGTAACATATCATCATGACATGCTAGTGTTAAAACGAAATATTACTTTGATATACTAATGATATTGTCGGATTTCATTGTAATATGCTAATGAAAAATCCACATATCACTGTGATATAGTAATGATATACCAACATGACATGTTAGAGTTAAAACTAAATATCACTTTAATATTTTAAAATATCACTACCATGCATTTTCAATGTGCTTAAATATCACTATTATGTATTTTCAATAAACCTCAATTTCTATGTCATACCACTCATATGTCAAAATATCAGTGATCTGCCTGACGAAAGCACTATCATATTCTCCAATATCACTGTGATATGCTAATACTCTGAATATGACTGTGTAATATCACCCTCATATACTGGTGATATGTCATAAAATTCCTATGTCATATCAATGACAAACCCTACATCTATTTTGTGTAAATAGTAAGTCGAAATATCACTATGATATGTTAGCACTGTGACCAAATCCAACTGTAATCTGCTGAAATGTCACTCTAACATGTTATTATTCCACTGGAATATCATTGAAATTTGCTCGAAAGTCATTGAGATATGCAAGTGACATGTCCAAATACCACGAAATAATTATTCCTCAACATTCGTAACAGTCCACCTGAAGCGATTAATTTTGGTCACTTTATTTCGTTAATTTTCAGTCATTAATTTTGACGTCGTCAGCGACACTCTGGCTCCTTTCGAAAGCAATCTTTCTAGTTGCCTGAAGTGTAAAAACGCTTCAATCATAAGTCGAGAATTTAATCGCGCCTGGAGAGACTGGTCGCGAGTCGGACAATTACGCTTCAGGCGGAGAAACAGTTCCCAAAGATGAAGAAGAAGAAGAAGAAGAAGAAGGGGAAGAGTAATCGGGCAAAAGAGCCACGAGTAAAACAACAATCGAGCTGGAGTTGACGTTGTAACGTGGATCGATCCGCGTTTCAACCGGACCACCGAGTCTTTTCCTCTCGAAGAAAGTTGTCGTAACCTGTTAAGTGGATTACGTCTCGGTCGAAAGCAGTCCTTGTGTAATTGAAAGGCTGTGTCAGTGATCGCTGCTACGTGGGTGCAAAACGAACGATGCTTCTGCCAACCTAATATGATTGCTAGTACTCTTTCTGACAGTGATGATGACTTTTTTATTTTAACCCTTAATAGCCCCTAACTTAGGTTATATAATTTCAGGAATTATTTATTCCTGGATACAATCATGGCTCTGCTAAGCAGTTTTTTGAATTAAATTATGTTTTTACTGTTGCTTAAAATATCTCCGAGATATTACATAGAAATAGAATCTATAGTTATGAAATAATAAAATTTTCCGAATTTAGATACACCGGGCATTTATAAAATTATAAAATTCTTGAAGTTTAACTTTATTTAATTAATATTTGACAAGGTAACAATTATGACGAATTAAACGTTTTCTTAATTAAGTACGGTTTCATTGAAATAACCGTAGTTTCAGTTATAAAATTTAATAACAATAGCAACTTAATTATTAAGTTAAATCATATATAGATATAATATTAATGAAGGTTTATCAATAAATATTTATTGATATTAATTATGAGTAATTAATTATCAGCTATTTTAATATTGATTTTAACTTATAATTAAATATTAATTTTAATTATTAATTATTATAATGACTGTAATTATTAATTTGATATACCGATATAACTAGTTAATTTAATATTTACATATTGATATAATTATTTCATTTAATAATCAGACATTGATATAATTATTCAGTTTAATATTTGAAAAACTATCTACACATATTGATCAACTATAAAATAATATTTTTTGAACGAGTAAATTTCTTTTCACTGATTCTAATAATTTCTGGTATCGCAGCATTAATCAGTAATTAAAAAAAAAATAAAAAAAGGGGAGTAGCTCGGTTTTACCGCGACAAGATACTAGCAAGAATTTTATTTGAATCGAAGGTATACCGGAAGGAGATTCAGTTAAACGATTCACAATTTACGTGGGAATAAGATAAGGGAACTTTTTAAAGAGATCTTCCTTTATTATGCCGTTTACACCCCTCGCTTCTCATTTTTTGTTCTCTTCAGGGAAACGATCCTATTCTACTTTGTTTCTTCTCCTTTTTCTTGAATTCTTGCTTTGGACTCACCAGAGGATAGAAAATGAACTTTTTCCTTCCAAGAATGGAAATCTTTTCTTGCTTTCAGTGATTATTTGTCGAAGGGGGAATTTATTGCTTGCTTAATGTGTACATTAATTTGCAATAGTTAATTATACGACAGAATTTAAATAGCTTTGTTCTTTTAGAATTTGTGAGTCTGAGTGTCATTATGAAACTGATGAAAATAAATGATTTTAGATATAAAGTAAAAATCATAAATAAGTAAAAATCATGGTAATACATAGTCTCAAACAATATCCTTTATTTCTATCAAAATATTTACAATTTATGAGTTAAAATTAAACATCGCACAAATGTTTATTCAAAATTAATTAAAACTAAATAAATTATAGAACTAATTTAACTGGAATGAATTTAATTCGTTAATTTAGAAATTAATTTAATTTGTTCAATTAATTGAACAATTATTTTAATTGAAATTAATTTAATTTAGCTTGTTCATTTGGAAATGTAATTCGTGTTATCTTTAATTAAAACTCCTGTTACCTAAATTTAAGATTTTAAATACTGTATCTGTTAAAATCACTTTTTTTGATCACACTGCAAATTCTTTTGTATTTAATTATTTCCTCGAGCCAGCGAAGTCAGGAAAGTTTCTTCTTATTGCAAAGAATTAAGTTTGAGAACTGTTCACTTCAAACTTTTTTCTATCAACTTTTATTCATCGAATTATGAAAGAGTAGTCCTTCATTTTATAGAGTTATTTTCACTGGAGTGTTCAGAAATTTCCATTTCACGTCCTCATCTGTCGCTGAAGGTTCAGATCAATCGGTGGTAACATTTCAAATTATGAAAACGTCTTCTGGTTTTAAATCGACGACAAAAATATTTTAAATTTTCAACTCGTGGGTTGACATCTGTAGGTAGCTCTGACTGACTGTTATAGTTATGGTGAAAGTTATGGTTTTAATATATATATAATATAATAACAATTTCACGTCTCATTGTTTAGCTTCTTCATCAACTTACGTTAATGTAGATTTCGTTAGTCAATTTCACTCAGGAATGACAACGATGATCGCCGGTGAAATTAATGGACAGAAAAACGATTAAGGATAAAAGAGATGAAGTGAAAACGTTGAAGAATGAAAAAGTGTCTGAGATCGTTGCCAAAGGCTATGAAAGCTCGCGAACTTGCTACGAAACCCGGTAATTTGCAAACAGCGAAAAGGAGTTCGCAGTTTTAAACTCCAATTTGAACTGTAGCTGCTCATCTTGGCCATCTGAAATTCACATCAGTCGGATACCTTTGACTTTTTCCTCTTTTCATCGTTCTTTTAGCGTTGCATTTATTAAATTATGTTCGGCATATTTATGACAGCATCGTTTATTACGGGATTCTGGAGGAAATTTAACAGGATTCGAAAATAAGGAAATTATGTTACTTATTAATTAGCAGGTTAATTGCCATCATTGATTAATACAAAAATAAATTTAACTCTGATAAAAGGGTATATGTACTTCTGATAGATTATTTAAGAAAAATTATAATGTTTTAAAGGAAATTTTATTTATTACATTTATGAATGATTTATTCATTATATCATGATATAATAAATATTATTATATACTTCTATTAATTAACTGTTGATTATCGAACAATTTTATTAGTCAAAAATTCAAGGAGTCTGCGAATGGTAAGGTAGTGTGTAGAAATTGTTGGATCACGATATACTTACGCAAATAATTGAATAATAATTGAATGAAAATGAAAGATATGTATTGTACCCCGCATGATTAAATATTTCGCTTGAAAGTTTTAAAAAGGGAGAAAAGGTTTCGAATATTATAAATTATAACTATAATAGTATAAATTATAATTTATTGCAAATTTGTTATTGTACATAAATTATGATTTATACTAACAATTTGAAGCATGAAAATTAGATAATTAATTCCAAACTTGATAAGATGGTCCTACTATACATTTGAATATTATTTTATTCAGTTTTATTATATTATATCTGAATTAGATGCAAAAATTAAAATAATACAAAAATGATTGAGTAAAATAAATAATATTTATCAGGACATTTTTTTAGAGATATTAACATTGATATTAGTTGAAAATTAATATAATTTTGAATTATTAAATATTATGAAATTTACTATACAACTAGGCATTTTTTATGATAAACATTATATAAAATTTCCTCGTTTGTAACGGGGCTGCTGATTTCCCTACGTCGCCATTTTCCCTAGGGAAACCACCGTGCTCCGTATTGTATATGAAGCACACTAGGGAAAATTTTATTTAATGCTTGTTTTACTAACATCTTTTAATCACATATTAAATTTTAATAATTATTTAATTTATTAGCATAAATTAATTTTAAAATCAATATTTTTGAAATTGAGTTCTGAATGTTTTCATTTATTGCATACATTTCTAATATTTATATGTATTGTGAATAGTAGGACCTCTTTCCCCTAGATCATCATTTTCCCTAGGAACACTTATTACACTCGTCGAATAGTAATTCTAAAGAAAATTTTATTTAATATTTATCTCATTGGCATTTTTCTTTAATATTAATTTAAAATTAGTATTTCGAATATATATCAGATTATAATTATTAAATATTTGATATGTAATAATTGAAAATTCTACTAGCTTTTTACTAAATTAATTTTAACACATTAACATTTGTAATTAATAACTTTCAAATTTGTTATTTACAAAATAAATTTTAAATTTTATGTAATATTAGTGCTAATTTTACATTAATTTAATATTTCATATTAATAACTTCAAAATTTGAATTTTGAAAAATACTGTATACTGTACATTATACATATTTCACATGTACCAGGTTATCTTTCTCCTAGATCACTATTTTCCCTAAAGCAATTAATCACACTCGCCAAACACTTTAACTATGAAAAATAATTGATTTAACATCAACTTTTTATTCATTTAATTCTATTTAATATCAATAAAACATTCTTGAATTTCAATCAAATATTTAGTGTAATTGAAAATATTTTTCGTTAAAAATCATGTTAACTTGTTTCAAATTAATAATAATATTAATATCTCCAAACTGTCAATTTTGAAAAATTATTTTTGTGTACAGCGAGTTGCAATTTCCCTATATCGTCATTTTCCCGAAAGAAACCTGTGCCCAATATTCCCAAGAAATTGTGATACAAATAAATACAGAACGATTTCAGTAATGTCATCCTTCGCATCTGATCCACATAAGTTATCAAGATAAATGGACATGCTCATCCATAATCATATCTCGAGTCGAATTCTTCGCATTCTTAACAGTGTTAAAACTCGTTCTGCACCAGTTCGTATCATAAATTCTTCAAGTTCTATGTCCCTATAAATTGCGGTTAACGTTCGAGGTACACGCATGAATTATAATTAACGACGCTTTGAGGATCACAACGTTCACATCTGACATACGATATTTTACTGTTTCAGGTACGTAAACTGTGAAACATTTTCCCATGCACGGCATTAAGTAAGTAATTTATGTGATCATTTTTATTGGCGTTACGGTGTGTTCCGTAACGAAATAACATTATCATATTTGCTGGACGGTCATATACCCACCTTTTTGTCACCGGCCGTCGTAAATTGGATTATTTAATGCGCCCCGTTAGCCGGTGTCCGGTTGTGTACAAACTTCCTGATTCCAGCCCTTCGTCTAATTGTTTTTACGATTAAAGGACAATCGCTAGCTTCCTGGACCGTCCAGGAAACTCTCCCAGAGACCCATCCACAATTGTAGGTCTTTGTGTAACGACCACCTTGATTGCGGCCGTTTAACACACCGAAAGAATGGGTGCCATCTAAACGAGCAAAACTTCCTTGTTTAACCGGCAATTATTTATTGTTCCCTTTCGTGGGATACTTTAACTTGTGATTGGTTGCTTTCTCAAATTTACAACACGGGCTCCGTTGTCCCGGACCTGGATACAAGTATCCATTGTTAGATACATTCAACTCGGTTTATCTCACGCGATTATTGTTCGGCTACAGGTGATTTACTTTTTTGATATTCGACAATTTGTTTTTAGCTGATTTATCATTTTATGGTTGTACAATTTGTGCAATTTGTACAATTTCTGGAAGTCATATATTTTTATACAATTGTGCAATTTGATCTGAAGGTCTTTTGTTTCTGTATAATTGTGCAATTTGTTCGAAAGTGTTTTTATTAGTTTACTGTACTTATTTATTTTTATTTTATTTTATTATCACGATGAAAATACTTGCTTATATCAGAAGTGATTAATTTTATTAATTTATGAATTATCACAGCTATTTGCACATTATATTGAAATTTAATGTTGCACATTTCTCAAAAACGTGTCCAAATATGGAATAATGTTATTCATTTTTCTTAGATAGTTCTTATAAAACAATGCCATGCTTCACTTTTCTTTTATCAAAAATTATGTTCTTTCTGAAAAAATGTTCTTTTTTCTCACTTATCATTAAACATATTATATTGAAATGTACATACATGTATTTGAATTAAACATTAGTATCTACGTCAATAATGTTACAAAAACTGACTTTAGTAGTATTAATGGTCAGATTTGTTTGTCTAATAACATTCATTAATTCTCAAAGTAATGAAAATTTGTTACATTTATCATTTTATGTATTGCAAATGCATTTTTTGATATTTCAAAATTGTTCAAATTCAATTTTGTCGAAAATGAAGTGACATAAAAAGATTGTACTGCATACTTTTGCCTTATTTTTTCATGCAAATTCACCCCCTTTCGTACCGCCCTGTATATCCGAATTTCTGGAGTGCAAAATGTTCAGTTGACGATCGAACACGGATGAAAAGCGGACGTTTACGATATTTCGCGTGCACGTGATGACTTAAGTGGGCAGCGAAATCCAATATTTGTTCGACCGCAGTTTTCAAGCACCCTCGACGAATTCGCGCGGCGTTTTGACACTGGCTGTAATTTTATTTTCATTACCGGCAGTTCCGCACCCGTTTACGGAAGTTCCCCGTTGCTCTCCGTTGCAGTTTCATCGTCACGAAGCGAAGCGTTCCAAGTTACGGCCGTCCTCGCCCACATACACAGAAATCTCTGGCCCCATAAATGCCGTTCGTCGTTTACGACGCTGTTCCACCAGATATTCCAGCGAACTTTTGGGCCTTAAACTGGTTACGATGTTTCGAGTTGACGTAGCTACTCGAAATCGCGACGGTTCTGTTCGTATTACTTCTTCCTGGCTGCCTTTCCTCGTTTTCTGCCGTCGTGTTGGTTCGTGAATTAGAACTATTCCGTTGCGAATAGCTTTCAGCGACTTTGCACCATGGAAATGGAGTAGAAAGCTTCGAAATTGACTCGTTTTACCGTGTTTCCGTTTTAGTCCTTTTTAAATGATTCGTCTCGTTACTAATTCCCGCGCTTAATGGGTTGTATGCAGATACAGATGTCAATCCACGAGTTGGCGATCGACTGAAAGTAAAAGAAGCTCTATCCCCGCTGTGAACACTTCCGTTACATTTCGGCAAATAAGAATAATAATGACAATAACAATTGCATCACGCAATTCGCACTATTTCGCTCACTCTCGAGATGTTTGCCGACTGTCACTGTTTTTGACCTAATTGGTGTGCGTGACCGCTGGAACCAATAGTATTAACCGCTGGTAAAAGTGTTAATAATACACGAATGAAATAACACTTTAATCTATAATATATTTAATATATTTCACACGGCTCACTGTAATTCTGTTTCATATAGAACACCTGTCAATCGGTTTCGCTTCACTCACTCGTCTTTTTTAATATTTCAAGACATACGTCCAATTTTGAACCTCATTCACGATTAAAAACAATCTTTCAGAGACATATGCACAGGTTTTAGTTTTTTGAAAGTCTTCAAATATAGATGTTGCGTTATTTTACATGTTAGGTTACTATCTTCTTATGTTCAGAATAGAAATATCTTGTTTATACGGTAAATGTATGTAAATTACATGTGCCTTTGGAAGAGAACTGTTTTCGTTATTCGAATTCATATTCCAAGCATTTAGATTTGCTAATCAAATTTCTGAGTTTTTTTATATACTTTTTATTCAACTTTTTAGATAAATATTTATTATTCAATTTTTTGCGTAAATACTTGTTATTCGACTTCTTATATAGGTACTTACTATTCAATTCTTTATGTACATTCGTATTATTCAATTTTTTTGTATAGATACTTAACAGTTCAATTTTTCATATGGATATTTATTATTTAATTTTTTAAATAAATTATTATATTTTTCATTTTTTCATTTCGATACTTATTTAATTTCTTATATAGGTGACTTTTATTCAATTTTTTATATAGATTCATATTCATTTGTTTGAATACTTTACTTATCAAAGTTTTAAATATAAATTCTTAAATTCTGGAATTCACACATTCTTCAATCGTGTAAAACCTAAATTCTTAAATCCTGGAATTTACACATTTTTAAATTGTGGAATTTACAAATTTTCGACTGTACAGACATACAAATTCTTCGAATTCCAGTATATTACCAATTCCTAGAATTCTCTGCCTTCTCCGTCAACGGCGATATAATCAGACTCTGCCACAAGTCCTCCGTCCGAAGAGATGAACTTGACTATCAAATTCTTAAACTATTCGTCCAACTGCTCCGCGACAAATAAAAACGGAACCGTGTAGTCCGTTTTTCCGTCGCTTATCTTCGTTTCCTATATCGCTGCTACGATTTTCCGGTACCACAGAAAAATCGTTTGGCTGAGAACGGTTGTTTCAACGATGCTCGTTTCGACGCAAGATCAGCAGGAAATCTAAACTGTAACGACGACGTTCGGCGTTAGGATCACGAACAACGATAAGATTCTGTACGTTCCCTGGCATTTTCATGAAGCCCTTTAACCAAAGACCAAAAAGGAAAACAACAATCGAGATAATAAAGCAATTACCTCCAACTGCTTCTCCTTCAGGAATTAATCTGCTCTCGGACAGTTTCCCTTCAGCGATCGATTCTTCATAAAACTTCTATCTTATAATCTCGGTGTTTAATTCATTTCTTATTTGATCGCCTTTCGTGTAGTAATGTTTAACGAGTTCTATATTTTATTACGTGTAGATATAATTTGTGGGTCGATGAAAACGTTCTCCTTGAATAATGATATGATATGAAAGATAACGATCCTGATATAGATTCTATTTGCATATTTTACTGCTAACAAGTTCCCTTCAAATTATTCCCTGGTTACTGTTATTACCATTTTAACGGTGTTAGACTCTATAAATTTTGCTCTGGATCATACGAAAACCATATGCGTGATTTCCACCTGATACATGTATATGTACGTTTTAATAAATTTTACGTATCATGTTTATCTTCATACTTTCGGTTCATTATTGGACGGAAAGTAAAACATTAGCATTTGTAAAATTGTGTTGTAACAGAGAAATTTAAATTTATCTTGCTGCTGCAATTAATCTTCTGTTGATACGGAATCTTTTTACAGAAATTGCAATTTTTTATTTAGTAAAAGTACAATTTGTTATTTAGTAAAATACAATTTTTTCTTTATTAAAACTACAGTTTCTTTTTTAGTAAAATGTTATTCACTAAATAAAATTTATTGTACATATTCACTATTGAAAATGTTATTATATATATTCACTATCACAAATAATTACTGTATTCACTGTTATAAATTTATTTAGTATAATATATCATACATTTTTTACTATCATTTTTTTTTTTATTGCACAAAATTATTTAACACGGAAACACACAAAAGCTAACATAACAATTGGCTATGAAATAATTACAATAATTATGTAATATAATAAACCATTGAATTTGTAAGGATTAGTCAATAACACAACATAATTAAAATTTCAAAGGTGGTAACGAATTTTTGTTTGAACAATATTTTCTCCAAAAATAATGTACGATTTATAAGCGGTTAATAAATTGATTGTCTCGAATAAAGGATTAATTTTTCCCTTAATGTAAAAAATCAACAAATTCTTAAGCAAATAAAATGTTATTTATAATCGCCAAAAAACATACAATTATCGTATAATTAATAATTCCACCCCTATTTATACTGTAAACAAACCCAGTTTTTACTAAGAAAATGCAGTTTTTAAAAAAATCACTGGCAGTCTTTAATTTCGGCTCTTCGACCGTGGTTACATAAGAAAATCTGAGAAAGTGGAAGGAACAAATACATGAGAGGGTTAACAAAGACAGTAGAGTTGTGTCTTTTTTTATCCAACGTGAGACGGCATGGAAAGAATACATTTTCGCGCGGAGGGTAGTTTATTATTTCGGTGGGATCCTGTTCAAGCCCCAAGCAGTGAATCCTTCTTTTGTCTCTATTCCTTTTGCGAGCAACTCGCTTCCACTTTTCGGACAAAGTCTCCTCTCATCCCTTGAAGGAGAAAACCTGCGGAAGCGAAATTGCCGCTTCTTTGCGTCGATCTTCTTTCGCCTCGTTATTATCGCGCCTTCATTTGCATTTGTGTAAGACATGGCGAAACCTCTCGCTCATACATCGTACGTGTTCTCCAATGCTTTTGCATTATGATCGTTGAACTGCTTTATTTTTTTTTTTTTTTCTAGACTTTGCCTGTTTCTGATCCTGATTTTTCAAGCTTTGCTAAATTTTTGAAACATCTGGTTGGTCTTTGAATATTGCTGGATGTGGGAGTGTTATAAATTGGAATCTTCGTTATTTGAATTTTATTCTCAGCTATTTTCTTCTTGCGTTATTTATTGATTGCAGAAAGGAATAATTGTTTTCAGTTTTTTTTTTCATTTATTTATTTATAGTTTCATCAACCGTCCATATCTTCAGGCATGTGATTGATTTACAGATATTTTAATATTTTCAAATTAAGGAATTAGATCAGGGGTGAATCTTGAAATTTACTTTTTTGAAGAATAAATTTTTATTTTTTCTTAATTCTTTCTGAATTTTCAGGTTCACAGAGTTAAATAATTTGGAGGTTAATTTGAAAGAATATTCGAATTCCGAATTTTACGAATTAGATTTTCAAAAATAGAAATTTACACATTCTGGAATTTTGAAATCAATGAAAACAGAAATTCAGAAATGTTGAAATGTTCATACCTACAAATTTGCAAACTTAAAAATTTGGAATTTCAGACATCTTAAAATTAAAAAATTAAGAAATTTGGCATGTTCAAATTTGATAATTAAGAAATTGTCAAGTTTTTAAGTTGAAAACATTAGATACTTTACTTCAGAAATTAAATCATTTTAAAATTTGAAATTTGAACTTTTAGATATTATGAAATTTGCAAGGTTAGAAGTTTTTAATTCAAAAATACAAAAGTGAATCAAAATATTAAATGAGATTAAAATAAGAGTGCATATAGCCATTATGTCATGATTCAATTAGTAGCTAATAAATATGTCCTAACATTACACCATTGTGCCCTGTTTTTACCGAACGTACACATTCGTCCTCCGTACGTTGAAACGGCAAAGATTAACGTGTACTGAACATGTTCGTACAAATATTTGATTACTGGCGTTAATACAAAGTGGCTGACTACCAGTGAGGGGAAACAATAGATTCCAGTGAAATTACCGAATTGTTCCATTAGAGGTTTCAATCAAGATATCCTAAGTGAAGGCTATTGATAATTTACAGCTAATCAGCACACAATACAGTGTTGGTTTGACAGATTTCGATCGAAAGGTATAAACCTTCAAAGCGAATAGCACGATGAACTCAAATGAGCAACTGTCATTAACTAGTTCCTGTAATTTGAACTGTGTTGATATTCGTTGAGTTAATTAACGTTAAACGTTCAGCAATTACATTAGTATTTTGCTTTACAATAATTTTTCGATATTGCAATCTTTATTTTTTAATCATTTTGTAATATCGTAATCTTTATTTTTCAGTAATTTTGTAATACTGTAATTTTTATTTCTGAATCCGTTATACTTTATTGTTGATATAAATTTTGTCTTGATATTATAATATGCTTACAAGTGATCTATTATAAACATGTAAGTATATCAAGTTACATGTGAAATGATAGATTTTGAAATGTTAAATATCTAATCAAATTCGATAACATAAATATATCAATATCAATATATCAATATCAATATATCAATATCAATATATCAATATCAATATATCAATATCAATATATCAATATCAATATATCAATATCAATATATCAATATCAATATATCAATATCAATATATCAATATCAATATATCAATATCAATATATCAATATCAATATATCAATATCAATATATCAATATCAATATATCAATATCAATATATCAATATCAATATATCAATATCAATATATCAATATCAATATATCAATATCAATATATCAATATCAATATATCAATATCAATATATCAATATCAATATATCAATATCAATATATCAATATCAATATATCAATATCAATATATCAATATCAATATATCAATATCAATATATCAATATATCAATATCAATATATCAATATCAATATATCAATATCAATATATCAATATCAATATATCAATATCAATATATCAATATCAATATATCAATATCAATATATCAATATCAATATATCAATATCAATATATCAATATTAATATATCAGTTTCATTCAAAATAACTAAGTAAAGTTTTCATAAATATTTTTAATATAAACTGACCGATTGTCATAAAATCGTCTTACTGATTACTGTGTACCGTACACTGCAAGATTTCCTAACAGTCGACAATTTTGTATCAAAATAATTTGTTATTAATAAAAAATTATACGGTAATTTTCTACAAATATTAAGCTTCAAATTGATCTAATACAAGTGTCATTTTATGATAATTTTGTGATCAATTTGTGTTAGTTTGTGGACGTTCAAAGATTGGTCACTATTTGCTACAACTGGTGATCAGCCATTTTGTGTTCACAGTATTTGTAAAGTGCTTACGGAGTTATTTTCACTAAACTTTAAGCTTCAAATTGATATAACATGAGAGCTCTTTTGAAACACTTTTATGTCATCAATTTGTGTAAGATCCGCTTTTGTTATTTGTGTAAAATTCCTCTCTGAAATTGATGTTCTGCAATTATCAATCAGTTTTTATTAGAAATGTTAACAAACTTATGCAGACATCTTCATCGAACTTCAATCTTGCAAATGGTGTACCATAAGTGCTACTTTGTGATACTTTTATGAAATAGTGTCTGTCATTAATCATATCATACACATCATTTTTGTCTTAAAAACGAAAGTTTTAAATAAAGAAGTAAATCTTAAATGAAGATGTACGAAATCTCAAATGCAGAAGTACGAAATTTCAAATGAAGAAAATCTTAGATGAGAAAATTTGAATAAAGTAGAGTCACACAAGTGTCTTCCGAGTTTCGAATGTTTCAAATATTTTCATTGTGCATGGAAACGGAGACGCCGAACAGCTTCGTTTGAGCGTCGATGGTGGTAGGCCCAGATTTAATGGGCTTTAATTCAACGTTACATAATACCTCGATGATCTTCTAATTCCCTGTGTCAGTTAATGCGGGCACGTAATTCGATCAGCGAGTCATTGATCTCGTAAACCGCTTATTGCGTACACGTTAATTGCAGAAGAACCGTATCGCCACAATTCGCGTTGTAATTGAAAACTGTTCGCCAGAATTACAACCTGAAATTGCGATTCTCTGCTGTTTGTTCTCCTCGATTTAATTAGCGATCCTTGCTCCTGTCATTTCTCTGTCATTTCCAGCTCCTTTGTACAGTTTACAGGTATTTTTTAATCATTGTTCACTTCTTTGACGTATAATTATCTCTAATCTATGTATCTAATCTACGTATAATTCTCTGACGTATTATCTGCAAAACATTTGTTATACGTTCAAGAGATTTTTAATATTTGATATATTTAGTACACAAGTATTAAGATCAAAAATTAAAATCTTAAATCCCCGAGTAACAAAATTTATTTTCAAAATCCTTAAAAAATGTATAATGTAAATTAAAAAATTTACAAACGTCATCTTCAAGTTTCTGAATTGAAATATGTACAACTTTCAAATATTAAATTTGAATATATATGAATTAAAAATTTCTGACATTCTAATTTAAAAAATTGGAACATCTATAAACCTTCTAAATTATCAAATCTGAAAATCAAAAACCTTGAAAGTTTATAAATTTCAAATTCCTAATCATATAAAAATCCGACGTCTCCAATTCTCTTTAATTTGCAACAATCTCTTAAAACAAGAGGGCACACAAAATTATTGACTCCTTTTTTTACTATTTTCTGATGCTTAGAAGAACCGGAAGTTTTAATGTTAGATATCCAGTTAACAAGTTATGCGTATGTCAATGTAAGCGTTTTTGGCGTATTTGACTGGTTATTAGGACGCCATATTGGTTTTTATCCATGTTGCGTTGGTTGGTTAAGTAGATAATGCCATGAAAATGGTCAAACATGTTTTTCCGATCACCAGTTGTAAACAGATGTTAGTTGTTCTTTTTTATAAAAATAAACCCATAATAAATCAAACTTACAAACGTTCAAAATAAACTCATAAACGTTGCTTAATGAAATTATATATAGAAGTCAATATGTCATCACACTCACATATCACATGAGCTGTAAATATGCAACTTTACTCACAACCTTTTAACATCACATTAAAATATTTGTATAAAAAATTATTAAATGGTAAAAAAGAAATGAAGAAGTGCGCCCCAAAATAAAGTTTAACCCATAAGAGTACTAGAATGACCTCTGTTGCCACTTGTGGCACCGGGAAGAAATACGCCTATCCAAGTATCGCGTGCTACATTCCAACAAATTTATCAGGGATAAATTCAGTTGCTTTCCTCGTGCACTTCGAGAGCCATAAAGGAAGGTTCGAATTAAAATCAGCCGTTTGAAAGGTTAGCGTTCGAAGAGGAGAATCCAGTCTTGATTTGCAAGATCGCTCGAAGCACGCGAGCCGAGCGTTACTCGTAAGCGTATGCTGCCACACTGTTCGACCGTTTCTCTTCCTTCCTCTCGCATTTCTCTTTTCTCTCCGCCGATCCTTCTGTATTCTGCCTGCTGTTATTATTCTCTTATCCCTCTCTGTTCTCCAACGGAGAAAGATTCTCGTTCGCCTCGTTCACTTTGCCTCCTCGTACATACGTTCAGCTTATCGCGAATTATCTTAAATATCGTCGACAGAACAATGGCGTTTCAATCGCGCCAAACGCGAACTGACGTTGCCTTGCGTTTATTTATCGCGTCACGCCGTTTGACGCAACACAATCGGAAATTCTTTCCACACGAATCTGTGCAGGATAGCTGTTCCGCTTCTTCATTTTTGTAAGCGTTTTGTACACTTCATTAATCATGCAATGACTCTTCAGGTCAATTAACCTGCAACTGTTTAATAATCGAAAGCTAATTTTATTTGATGGGTTTAAGCTTTTTTGGTAATAATTTGATATTCTTTACTCAATGTATGGGTGTAGGAAGGGGGACATCACGGTTTAATTTAATTAAATTGTTCAATTAATTTAACTTGATTACAATGTGTAGGTGTTGAGATTTGGGCTAGTCCATAATGTGTAGACTTGATAATAATTCAATTTGATTAAATTCTTAGACTAATTTAACTTGACCACAGTGTGTAAATGTAGAGAATAGGGAGACTTGATGAGAATTTAATTTGAATAAAATTGTTAAATTAATTTAACTTGGTCACTGTATAGATGTAAAAACTTGGAAGACTTGGTCACAATGTGTAAATGTAAAGAATCAGAAGACTTTGTCACCATTTAATTTGATTGAATTGTTAAATTAATTTAATTTGATCGCATTTCATCGTAATTTAAAAAATGTAGATACGACGAGCAACTTTAACCTTTTAGTCTTTCAACCTTTTGATTTATGACTTTCTGAGTGATGGTTTGTCACATATGTGACATACAATCAACCTCATTCAAACACTTGAATTGCAAACTGTTAACACATTGATCAAAATCACACTGTCACACAATCTACAATTTTCATATATAATTTTATACAGCATACATCAATCATTATTAATGTAATCATAATTAAGACGCTCGCATAATTAACAAGAGTATCGTTGATTATTTCGAACACTAATAAAGGTTATATATTAATTATAAATTTAAACATTTACACACTGTGACGACTACTTAAACCAACATGTCCGGTGGTTTTGTTCATTTTTATTTTTTGCTAAAATGTGATACATTATTCTTCCCGTTTTGCAACTGAATCGATGAATAATAATGAATCTCTGTGTCGGTTTGTTGGACTTTTAGAATGATGAATTTTTCAAGGGGAAAAATAAACAACCATTCAATTATATATTCTCTTCTATTGTTTGCCATTTTTAAATTCAAGCAATTTTTTGATTTTATGTTGAAGAAGATTTTTTCATTGTTATGCGACGCATTCATGAAACTCTCTACTGTTTTTAATCGTGTGTATAATAAAGCAATAAATAAACATGACTAGAATTATGTTGTTTGTAACAAATTCAAATATGATGTAATTTCTTTTTGATATTGCAACAATCAATGTCATGTATTTGTGATTATGATCTTTAAATTTTCATGCTAGTATTCTGGACATTACTCTGATTTACTGCATCGAATACTAATTACTGCTAAGAAAATTAGTAACACTGTAGCATATAGTAAGTGGAACATTCAAGCATGATTTTTGTACTAATTTTCTACCAATCCCAATTTTATACCAATTTTAATTATTAACATTTATGATTAATTCTTAGCATTATTTTTGTATATTTTACTGAAATCTAGAATGTTCAAAATGTGAAGATTTATGAATCTGTAAATTAGTAAATTTATAAATGTGAAGATGTGAAAATTTAAGGGTCCATAAATTAATAAATTAAAAAATTTGAAGATGTAAAGATTCAAGGGTCAGTAACCTCATAAATTTAAATTTTCTAAATCTCAGTCTGCGAAAATTTGAAAGTTTATAAATTCCTGTGTATCTAAATTACAAATTTCAGTCTGAAATGTTAATTTTCACCTTGCAAGTAAAGGACTATAATTAAAATTATTCTATGCTATTAATTATAAAAAAATAATTAGTACAATTATCTTGCAAAAGGAAACTTTATACAATATCTCTAATATATTATCTCTTGAAGGTTAATTAATGGAATGACTAATTAATTCATCATATCTAATTAGCAAATTACTGGAATTTTATGAACAATTGAAAAGAGTGTGAGAAAGATAAACCTCAGACTAAAAAACACAGAAAACATGAAAAATTTCAAAATTCCTTTTCTGTTAAAGTTGTTATAAGAAAGTTTAGTTTACAATTTTTTGTTAAATTTATTCTTAATAATTTTGTGTTAATTTCGAACTTAATAATTTAGCCAATTATACTGATTTCATTTTTAATGTTTTTGCTATGTTAATTTCGAACTTAATTCTTGTTCATACAATTTCAAAAATACACATAAACTTGATATTCTACAGAAGTTACTATAAACATCAATTTTTCGATGTATTAATTCTTCCAGTTCCGCAATTATTTATTATTATTTCAAAATATTATTAGCTCCTCGCTTTTCTCGTATTGAGCCATTATTTATACGTATCAGACGTATACACCTTTTAACTCGCACAATAAATAAAATAAAATAATGAGGGAAACCAATATTCCGAGTTGTCAGAAAATACTGCAATCATGGCATTCCGAGTGCGATATAAGTAACAGACTATTATTATTAATAACAAATTTCTGATTCGCTCATCGCGCTAATATAATCTACTCTCCGTAATTAAACTTCCTGCTTCAAAACCTCGCCGAACATAAAACCGTTCAGGTATCATTCACTTCTTTCGATTCAACGGAGCGCCATTCAACCGTGATCTGAAATCGTTTATGTTCTCCATACCCTTTGCTCACTCTTTCCTCATCATTTATTCACCTCCCGTTGTCTCTGTCCCTCCGATTTTCTTCCGCGCGTTCTTTCTCTGTCCGAGCACAATCTCGCCGGTATTTTCTTTCACTCTCGTTTACCTGTCTTCCCCGGATCTCTCCATCTCTCATCCTCCAGTTTCCCGTGTCCTTCCAGCTCCCCTACTCTGTCTTCTTCTCTCGCGTGCACGAACACAGGAACACGCCTACGTGGCACGTGGGTGTTCAGTCCGTACACGTACCACGTGTGCACACACACACATACGCGATAACCAGGGAACAACCGACACACGGTGGCTGTCGAGTGTGGAACCCACGAAGCCGAGGGTACGGACGACAGTGCCGTGTACACACCACAACGTTCCGCACTCATGCCTTGCGTTCTCCCGCGATAGATCGGCATCTCCGTTCCTCGATAGAGCGTCCCGACGCCTGTCGTCGCCGAGGAACGAGCCTGGATACGACCTCCAACAGAATTCGCTTAACCAGCCGAAAAGATCCCTGCAAATTTCTACCCTTTCATCTTCATACGCCTGGTACATCCGAAACCAGTACGAGTCTGCCTCAAAATGGATCAGCTGATCGGATGATCAAACTGACACGTGGTGAAACGGTGTGTGGAGGTCCTCGTGTGGTCGAGACGAGGGTGCATCGGCAGACGCGAGTAGCTTTGGGGAGGATTATGAGTGGCGACGAGTAGCTTTCTCGTCTACGAGGACTGATTAGGAACGTGGAAGAGTTAATTGTTTGTTTCATGCTGCTGAGAACCTTGTGACTGAGTGCGGAACGTGGAAAACGAGTGCTAGGAAGGTGATAGAAGAGAAGGGAATTGTGATGTTTGATGTGGTGTTGCCAGTGAAGATGATGTTGATTGTTTCTCACATTTGTGAAATAGATAGATAGGTGCACTACTGGATCTGTGTGTGATGTGGTGCTTGGTTGACGCTTTGAATGTTGTACTAGAATGGTGAGAGATTTCTGTAGGTGACAATTTTGATTTTGTTAAATTTGATTTATCTTAATGGTTTTCGTATATGGAACCTCCAATCCTCAAATTCCGAAATCTTCCAGTTCTAAAACTCCAAAGTTCTCAAATCTTTATCATAGCATTCAAAGTGTTAGGAAAGGCACTATCTGCATAGACGGAAACTGACATTTTAAACTGACGAACATCACTTTTGTTTGACACATAATTGAACTTTCAAATAAAAAACGATGAAGGTGTCCTATCAGTGTTCCTAAGAAAAACGTGGGGCAAATGACAAACAGACCAATTACCTTGCTACAAATAATCTTATACTTTGTTTCGAAACAAATGTTTACTGGAAGATCGTCCTAAAATTAAGCTTTTAAATGAAGATGAACCAAAGTGTCCATTAATATTCGTAAGAAACACGTGGTCAAGTTTTAAGCAAGCCAATAATTATCTTCCTACAGAAACTGATATTTGAATTCCGGAAATATCAATATTTACTATCAATAATCCATGGAGCTTCGAAATGAGAGATAGAAAGATGTCCATCAGTATTCATAAGGATCAAACAAGCTGATTATCTTCCTGTGCAGAAAATCATACTTTAACTTGAGAAACGTCATTGTTCACTGACAGCTGATGTAAAAATGAAGCTTCCAAATGAGAAAGGCACAAGGTGTCCATCAGTATATGTGAAGAAAACGTGGGACAAGTGTTAAACAAGTCAATTGTCTTCCTACAAGGAATCTGATACTTTGATTCTAAAAAATTAGTGTTCTCTGTCAGATGGTTCAAAAATAGTGCTTTGAACTGAAAGCTAAAAAGGTGCCCATCAGTATACGTAAAGATAATGTGGGTCTAGTGTTAAACAAGTCAATTGTCTTCCTACAAGGAATCTGATACTTTGATTCTAAAAAATTAGTGTTCTCTGTCAGATGGTTCAAAAATAGTGCTTTGAACTGAAAGTTAAAAAGGTGTCCATATTCGTAACGAGAACGTGGGGCAATTATCAAATAATTATCTTGCTACAAAGAATGTGATACTTCGATACGCGAAATATCAGTGTTCACAGTCAGCTGGTCCAAAAATGGTGGCTTCAGCTGAAAGCTAACAAGGTGTCCATTAGTATTCGTAAAAGAACGCGAGGCGAGTACGTGGATGATACAAGGGCTGGCGTACTCGCTCACGCTTCCTACAATGTCGAGTGCCGGAAGACGCGGGCAAAGAAGAGGGGGTCATGGGCTAGGTAGACGAGTTCCTCTTGGCTGAACTGTTAGTCGAAATATTCGAGTCGTGGCGAAAAAGCTTGGCGCGCGCGAGTTGCACGAGCGTCGTAAAAGGGCGAGGCGCACGCGCGACCGCTCGCTAATTACCGCCTAACGAACGTGAACAGTGTGCTCAGTGTCTTCGTGTATCCTTGGTTAATCACCGTTCTGTGCCCGGAGGATTGCTTCTCTCGAAAATGAAATCCACCGGGATCCACACAACGGCGAGCTTGTCTCGCGCGGTTCCGCGCGGAAACCGCCAACATTCGAACGAAGCCGAACGCGCCTGCGTCCTCGATCGTGCTTCTTCATCGATGTTCGTCGTGTTTGTTCATCGAGCTGTGACTCGGTAATCTTGAAGAAACTCGAAGAATAGTGTCCGTGGATCTTATGGTGGTTTCAAGTTGCATACAAGTGTTTAATGGTGCATAGTGGTGTATGGTTTTGGTCCTTCTTGCATTGGTAAGGTTGTTGTAGGATGAGATTTATTCGTTTGAGAAGTCCCTTTTTTAGGTTTATTATAATATTAGACTGCTGTTTATCTGTTTTCAAATTTGTTATTTGGCTTTTAACTTTCATACAATCCTCTTTTTAGTATTACTTTAATATTTTGTGAATTTATTTATCAGCTCAGTGCTATGGATAGTAGATTAATACTGTTTAATTTATGTAGAAAGTTCTTTTCATGTCACACGCCACGACTACCAATGATAACATTAGAGTATTGAGATTTGACTTTAACTTTCTAGACAATGTTACTTTTAACACTTGTACAAGTTTTATTTATTACTTCAATATTATATACTTTTCTACCCAGAAATTTTTAAATGATTTCTTCCTAAAACGCACGCGGTGCGTCATTGATTAAACAAGATAGTTCGTGGGTTTATAGTGTTTTAATAATTTAAGATGGAATTTGTTCCCTACAATTGTGGTGATTATATGTGCCCTCACCTGCCCATATTTTTCTACATATTGATCTCTTCCTAAGACACACCTGGTGCGTCACTGATTACGTAAGATTGATGCGTTAATAATTTTTTAATAATTTGAGATGGAGTTGTTCTCCTTCAATTATATGATAATTATGTGCTCCTATCTGCCCAGAAGCTCTTGAGCACTGATTAATAGTATCTATTTCTGCATCCGACGCACGTGGTGCGTCATCTGTTATAATAGGTAATCGGTTAACACTGTTGATTCTATTTGAAACACTCTTCTGCTTCAATTATAGCGTGACCGATAATTAAACTACTACTTTGTTACTCATATCGATATTAATTTTTTGTATTATATATATTTTCGCCTATATACATAAATAACGAAGTGTAATTTTTTTTTATATTAAAATAATATGTCTTGCAATAAATAAATAAGGGATTAATAATATCAAGTAACGCAAAAAATTAATTCGTTTAATTACCTTATGGCTACTAATTATAGCACTAGAATACTAATTTTGTACTTTAAACAAATTTCAAATTTTTAATAACCTTATTCGCCTATCACGTTACAACATTATTTACAATCTTACGTTCTTATCATTACAACCGTATATACAATCTTATTTGCTTAATAACATTTCAAAGATTATTGATCATAGTTTGCTTAAGAAGACGCACGTGTTGCGTCATTAGTCACAGTACATAGATACCGAAGGATAAATGGTTTTGTCAGAATGAAATATAATTGTTCCGTACATTGTTACCTCCGAAGATCAATTGTTTCAGCTTGTAAATCGCTTTAGCGATGCAGATACGTTCCACGTTCCATGGATCATACCTTATGATTAAGTTAGAGTGACATAGTATAGCAATTCTGATGTGTAATGTCTCGTTTCGGAGTAACATCTAGGAGTAACTTTAGATTAAGGAGTTTCGAAACGAAGTTCTTAGGCTTTGAGGATGTTCGGTTCACGAGTATTGAATTAATCTTGAGACTCAACTTTGCTGCAACATAGGATACTATCATCATCAACCTGTATATCCATTATCATACCGGGCGTTGTTGTTTAATTAATCTTTGTTTATTAGTCACCATAATTCAATTTTCACTTTCCTTTTTACTATCATTAGCGGTTGGTGTAGAATTTATGAAGTATTTGTTGGGAACTATAATCTACTTTATAATTATTATTACATTATTAAATACTCAAATTAAAAAATTTGCAAATATCCAAATTTCCAAATTTCCAAATCTCTAAATTAAATCCGGAAAGTACTCAATTTTCAAAATCCCAAATTTCCAAAATTTCTAAATCTGATACTACTTGTTTAGATACTAATCTGCCAACAAATCTCGCGTTTTCATCAAGAAGTTCTCGTGTCTGGCAGTGAACCCACTAAAAGTCTCAATTCCGATTCAGCCATCGCCATTCGAGAGTTCACAAGAGAAAATTACACATGCACAGTGCACACATCATCACCACATAGACACAATGGACCTTCCGATTCCTACGAACATTTGAATTACCTCAGCCCTATATTGTCTTTCAACATGGAGGAACCAACACACTCCAAGTCTCTTAATTAAATTTCGCAATTAGATCGACGAAGTTCCTCGAGAATCTTTTCTTGAACGACCCGAAAGAGTAAACGGGAAGTCGTATTATATGATATTAATGGTAACCTAAATTAGATTTACGTCATCGATAACGCTTATTCAGAACCAAAGTTAATCTTTGATAATGGACATTGCTAATCGAAATTAATTTCTATCACTAATAGTATTCGACAAAAGTACTAGTTAATATTATTCAACAGAAGTTTCAAAACCAAACTATGTCTCATATCAAGAACGCATCTTTATCAAACTTATTGTATTTTTCACTCCTTAACAAAAGAATGCATATCTAATTTTCAAATAATATAAAAAATCAGTAAAAGTATCCTTAATACTAGATTTACGGACGTTGAATAAACAATTAATTCTATATTAGAAATTAAGTACGGATGAAGCATAAATTAATTTATACAATTATTTATTTATTATTTTTATTTCTATTGCATTCCATTCCCAATTGGGGACTTAAATTTCAAATGTTTTATATGGGTTCTTGAACCTATGTAGTCCAAGGACCTCTTGAAGATCATTCTTCTGCAAATCCCATCCCATAATTAAATTTTTACTAATTATTATTTGTTATATTAATAACTAGTTAAATACAAATACAAAACGTCTTGACCATGTAGGGCTTTTGTTAAATTATTTGAATAAAAGCGAAAAGTTAGGGGATGTAAAGTTAATATCAAAATTGGTTCGCAGAACCCAGGTCCTAATTCGATAGCCAGGGACTGTGCTCACGCAGCAATAGAATACGAAATTTAAAATTTTGCCACAATTTGTAAACCGAAATCGAGAGTTAGGATTTTCGCGAGCAATGGGTCCCCGAATGTACCCTAATCAAGGAGAGTCCCGGACACTTCAGTTTCGATTAATCCGAGAAAATGGCGAACATAGGCGGAATTAGAGATGGCTCGCTAGCTATTTAATCGGCAGGCAGGTACCTGCATTCAAGAATCTTCCAGATACCGGGAAAGCCATTCGTCTTGGCAGACATCGCGGTCATTAAGTTAACACGGCGTATCGGTCGATCTAAGGGCTGCCATGATTCTCATGAGCGGATTTATATCATTCCAAAGCATCTCTTCTACTTAACCGATCCACTGGATCCGCAACGATCGCGCGATTTCCTCTCCAAATTCTCGCGTAATTCCAGTTCGTGCCTTTTACCTTGGAATTCGGTAACGTTGCTTTAACGCTCGCAATCTGCTTCTGTGAAACATCATAACTTTAATGGAAGATGAAAGATGCTTGCTCTTATGCTTGCTGTGGTTCAACACGTTTCCTACCGCACCAGAAATGGCCATATATAGAATGTCCTTTAATACCTTTCGGTTGCTTCACGCTTTCGCTTTGTGTAAATTCTCGTAATTTGCAAGATATTAGAAAGGTTTGATATCTTACATATTGTTGTAATAGCTATGTTTATTCTTGTAAGGTGTTAGCTATATTTATTATCTTATATAATTATCATAATTTATGAGATTATATTGCAATTTTCTTTCAATTATTTTCCATATATTCCATCGATTTCATATATTACATATGTTACAAAATATATTTTGTATATTACACATTATACAATATTACATGTGTTACAAAATATGTTTTAATTTATTATAAAATGGTAGGTTCACAAAATTTCGGGAGTCATATATTTTATGAAATGCATTTTCAAAACATTAAAAGAATATTCTATTTAAAAATCGTTCTATTATTAAATATAAAGGGTGAGACACTGAGGCTTGAGACGGAAAAAATTATTGTTTAAACTAATGATTTATAGACTGCGGTGGAATAAGGTCTAAAGAATCATGGGAATATTGCTGGTTTTGTTTGTGTATATTTCTATTCGTACCAACACACGTGCATTCAGGATCAGCACGATGACCGTATGGGGGTTTATTAACCCCGTATCTCCACTATTGGAATCCGTTTCGATCGATACTCTTCGACGGCTCATATCGTTTCCCCCTTTTGTTCGACGACGTCTAATTTCTCTTAAACCATATGCTCCTTTATATTCTTCATTCCTTCAGTAAAAATGAACATTCATTTTCCTTTCTTGTGCATTCTTTAAAAGGCATACCAAATTGGCACCGATACATGCACCAATGGTAAAAGTATTATTGTTACAAATCTTTTTATTAATTTGAACAGAATTTTTATTAACCTCGTCCATTGAATCGCATTAGCAAATAACTAATAATTAAGCAAGTCTAAGTAATTTCAATTTTCAGTTCAGTAATTTCAATTTTAAGTTTAGTCATTTCAGTTTTGAGTTTAAATATCAGTTTCATATTCAATAATTTCAATTTTTAATTAAATATACAA
Source organism: Megachile ligniseca (assembly GCA_945859555.1). Classification (NCBI taxonomy): domain Eukaryota; kingdom Metazoa; phylum Arthropoda; class Insecta; order Hymenoptera; family Megachilidae; genus Megachile; species Megachile ligniseca. The sequence continues at coordinate 3,079,143 of OX243785.1, forward strand.
TGACACAGTTTTTCAGATTAATTGAAATTGAAATTTTTCATCTTCTCTATAATTGTAATTATTCAAATGTGCGTAAATAAATAATAACATCTTCGTAAGGCAGATGCATTTAATTAAAATGAAATTTATAATTACGAGATGAGAATAATTAATATAATCTTTATATCGAATTAAGAATTTTTCATTCTCGATTAATAGAAATCTCAATCGACGATTAAATTCGACAATTAAATTCCATTAATTAGCGAAATTATCAGCAAATTAAATCATAAAATGATGTAATTAGCTAATTAAAATTAATCTCAGATTAAACTACAAAAATCTTTGATTATAGTTACCTTTAAAATTCGATTAAAAATTACTGTTTAATTAATCAGTCAGGTAGTATTTAATTATCCATTCAATACAATTGTAATATATAAATACAGGTTTAATTTTTAAAGGTACAATGAAAAATATCATAATGCTGAGGTAACAGAAATATTATTAAAAATGTCCTACCTCTTTTTCAAATCATGTAACACACAACTAATTATCAACGAATCCTCTGTCATTAATATTAGAACAAAACATGATTAATACCAGAAAAGTAAACGTGCAGCAGACTTCAGAATTTCCTCACATTCACATATACCTAATCATCGTGCGTTTCATAGTGTAAACAAAAAGTAAGATCCATGATCGACAGCACGTGAAATCGCGAACGACGTCGTACAAACTCGTGTTTTGTCGAGGCTATAAATCGCGCAGTATTTTTTTTCTCACAAGAGAATATCGATGGTAGGTGATTCGCATTTTTCGCAAGGTTAATCGTACCGCAGGTGCTCGCCTATTCGATTACAAGCTTGAAGTTCGAGCTCGTAATCTTACTAGAAGCGATTAAAGGCAGCCATGCTATCGTCTCTTAAATTACGTAAGAAGTTGACACCGCCGCTACCTGTTTTTGCCCGAGAAAAATACCTTGAACGCATTCGCAGCCATCGTTGATTTTATCGTTCTGCGTTCAGAAAAATCCGTTTAACACGCGGTTCTGCGGTTTCGAACCGTGGTTAATGTTCCGTATTCCCCTCTTCGAGTTTCCTTCGTTGTTCGATACCTACGAGTCGTATTTTAGGTATCAAAATCCTTGTCGAACAACAATCTGTTTGAGCTGAAAACGATCCTCGCGACTGCTTTTCAGACAATTTCTTAGTCCGGTGATTTTGATTACAGGAATGATAGCAAAATTTATTAACACGAGCCAAAAAGTTACTAATGTTGGTCAAATTAGTAATCTCGACAAACAGTTTAATTAATAGAAAATTTGTTACCCAAAGTAATTTGCGGATGTCCTATTTGAATTAAGAAATGGACCAATTAATATGAATGTACGATAAATAAAATTTAGAGTTAATATTTTCAAACGTGTTCGAATTTATTGTGTTATATTGGGGCAAGTTTGGAAATGGAGAAAAATATTGAATTTTATGGAGATGAAAATATAAAATTTTATAAAGATAAACTTTGACAATACAGAATTTTATAAAGATGAAGTTTATACATAAATAATGATGCAACATGTGTTATACAATTGGTATAAAAAGAATGTGTCAATTTTAACAACAAATATTTCTTAAAGAATAAATATCTCTTATAAAATAAATACAATTGAATTGTAATTTTAAATAGAATTTACAAAAATTAGAATGGGTTGATAAAGTGAAAAGCTGAAGATCAAGGAATGAAAGTAAAAACAGTGAAAAGTTCTCAGGTTCGTGGAAACTGATATTGATCGGGTTTGCATTGAAAAGTTGGTAAAAACATGGTAGTAGGAGAATGAATACTTAAAAGAACTGAAAAAGAGAAACTTGATTTAAATGGCAAAACTTCTTGAACCGAGATATCTTTGAGAAAACAATTTATTTTAAAACCAAAGTTGGATGTATAATTTTATTCGATGAAGAAATAGCAGTGCTTATAATAAATATTACCTTGCCATTTACACAATTTAATTATGATAATTGTTCTACATAATTGCATTGTATTATTAATTTATATTAACTCTTGTTACAGTAACTTATATTAATTATCGTTGTACTACTAATTCATATTAATTATTACTAACTATTAATTTATACAATAAATAATAAATGGGAGTTAATATAAATTAATTATTTAATGATAATTATGTAGAATAATTGTCACAGTTGTTAACACCCTGTATATTAATTAATAATTCATATGTTATTAGTTATATTATTAATTTCACTGCTCGTTCATTACCTAAATAAACAGAATACATAACTGTTTAATTAGATGTCATTCATTTTTATTTGTAATAATTTAACTCCTCTAATCTCACGTATTTGTTCTTTAGATGCATAATCTTTTACTCCAATATTTTGTCGATACTTTTTCAATCAAACACTTGATACAGTAATTACAATTTGAATGTTAATAATTATTAATTGCACATTATAAAAACTCTCCAATAGTATGAGCTTTCCAAGTTCCTTAATGATCTTTTTTTTGTAGTAAAGAGAATAAAAATTTACGCTTGCAGTTTGCATTTGTAGTAGTTTGTTTCGAAGTTAAACTAAAAAGTAACTTTTCTCGTTTAACTGAAACTATGCTCTCGATAAACGTTGTGGGCTACCAGTGGCCCACGTGGCGCTGAACGTGTTAATGGTTTTCATTCATAGTTCCGCACATTTTACTTGCACATTTATACGCTTCATTTCTCATGAATATATAGCTAGGCAAGTCGCGATTGCTGTCATGATTGCTTTCATTCAACTACCTATAGTTTCAAAAGAAATTATATCGTAGAGCATAGTTTCCCTCTATCTGAAGTTTGCTAGTTTGATGGCTTTTCATTTGTAGATTTGAGAATTTGCAAATTTGGGAATTTAAGAATTTCTAAATTTGTAAATTTAGTTTTGAAATTTGCTAATCGATGAATTTTCATTTGTGGATTTGAGATCTTGGAAATTTGAGAATTTAAGTTTCCAGTTTTTCAAATTTCCAGATTTCCAAATTCTCAAGTTTCTATTCTAATCTTACAAAATTCATAACCCCTTACATTTGCGTACCTCACAATTCCCATAATCCCAAATTTATAAATTTGAAAAGTATACAAATTTATATATTTTCAAATTTCATAAATTTCTAAGTTTCAAGTTTATACCATCCATTATTTAAAAAACATAAAACTTGAAAAGTACACAAACTCAAACTTTCCACTTCGACATCACTATTTCCAATCACATAAAACAATTAAACTACCCTGATCCACCTCGTCAAAAATAACGTACCACTTTATCGAATCGCCCCAATTAAGAATAGTTTACCTGTTCACAAAGTACCTGCATGTTTAATAATATCAGCAGTTAATTTCCGGCACATTTTGAAGAAAGCCCACGTTCTCTCCGCTTTAAACGATCCTCGTAATACAGAACAGGAGGGTCGAGTTACTGAAAGCTCGGTGAAAATTATTACGTTTAAACGGGCCGCCATGTATCCACGCAATTGTGAGACGAAAGAAAACGGACAATGGAGAAGGCGTATAATAAATTGCGGCTCGCATTAAAATACGATTCGCAACACGACGAAAAGATATAATAAAATAACGCAAAAAAAAAGAAAAAGAAACGCAGGTAGGAAGCGAGTAAACGTGCACAGCAACGTGGGATCCCACGAATTAATCATCGAGATTTCGTTTTAGCCGCAAATTCCATTTGCACGCGAAGTAAAGTGGAATGCACACTGTTGGCTCCCTTTCTTTCTCTATCTCTCTGTTGGTTCAGACGAGCAGATAGCAAGTTTCACCGAAAACTTTCTGGCTGAAAGTTTCATCGGCTTCTTAGCTATCCCTCTCGTCCTCTTTACTATTAACTAGCCCGCCGGACGTAAACTTTAATAGGTGATTAGTAATAATGAAGACAAATCCCCCGGTAGAAACTAAGCGGTTACGCCAACTTTTACGTCGATGAACGAAAACTTTCACTGTTCTTTCCACGTCTTGGATTTTCAGCGAGATACGACTTTCGCCATACTGTTAATGAAATTTTCGCTTGTCACCGTTTTGTTGTTATTAATTTTATAATGTTTGGTACATTTTGGACGCTTTTCGTGGAGCTGGTTTTCGTTGGGTGGATTTTTAGACTTGGGATAGGGATATTGTGGAGGGTTCATATTTGGAATATTTTCATATTGGAGAATTGGTAGGAGTTGGAAATTTGGGAATTTAAGTATTGAGCAATTGTTCATTTGGAATATTAGAAATGTGAAAATTGAGTGACTTGAAGATTTGGAAATTTAAGAATTTTGAAATTCGAGAATTTAGGAATATTGGATAATTTTGGAAATTTAGGAATTTTAATATTTAACAATTGATCGGTCAGAAAATTTGAAACTTAAGAATTCGGTTACTTGAGATTTGCAAATTTAGGGATTTAAGTATTAGAGAATTTAGAAATTTGGAAGATTTTGGAATTTATAAATTTATAAATCTTTGTATTTGGGAATTTGGGAGATTAAGTATTTAGGAATATTCGAATTAAGAAATTTAAGAATATAGGTATTTATGAATTTAGGAAATTGAGTAATTGTGGAAATATTGAAATTTAGATACTTTAGGACTTGAGTAATTTTAGAAATACAAAAATTCAATAATTGATAATTTTGGGAATTTATGAATTCGAAAATTTTGAAGTCAAGAAGTTTGGATGTTTAGAAATGTAGAAATTTAGAAATGACGTAGTTTAGAAATTTAGTACTAGAGAAGTTTATACATATACTTAACAATTTGAAAATTTGAAAACTTTTTAACTACATTTACGAATGCATAAATTTCATAGTATAAATTAAATAAATTTCATAGTATAAAATAAATAAATTTCATAGTTGAACATCAATCAAAAAACTGATTTCGAAAATTTCCAGCTCCAAAGTTTTGAGAGTGCACCTGATACAAAATGGAACGAAATCCTGTCACGCGCTAATACATAATAAATTACGTGCAGTTTAATAAAATCTAATAGTAATTGTTCGAAAATCACCCGTGAAATTGGATTTTCCTTCATTTTACAATTCTCAGTCGCTAAAAACATACTGGAACAATTTGCACTTAAATGGGTCGAATTACTCTAAACAATAACTCGATTTAATTTTCAAAATTCGAATGCAACATTCATATTAAATTTATCAACAGCGTAACATTGAAGTATTGAATAAAGTATTCATATAAGAAATTATTAAATCGAACCGATGCATTCGTAATAAAAGCGATATCGATTTACTTCTCGTAACGAACAATTTCCAGCCAACGTCCTCGGTTCAGTGAAAATACAATTACGCGCCGACCAATTCAAACTTATCCAGTTGCTCGCGAAGTGAACAGATTAACTTCGTTAGCGAGCTGTTTAAAAAAAAAAAGAAACGGAGACGTTGATTGTAAAACGGTAACGCCTTTTATATACACGGTAATTTGAAAATGGAAATTTCGTTGAAACGTTAGTTAGCTTCTGAGTGACACAATTTGCATTCAATTTGAAATCATTCCGAGCTTCTGCTACAATAAACAGCTCGTTTTACATTTCGCGTGAAAAGCCGCCGTAATTACGCGAGGTACATTCACGCCGCCATTTTCGACACGCGCGAGCCACCATACAAAATGGCGGCCTACATAACCTCGAAAAATCGTCAGAATTTTATAACCCGTAGGTTACGTACCTTTGTACCGTGCCTCAACGAGAAGTTAATTAAAAAAAAAGAGGCAAAGAAGAATAGGAAAAACGAAGGAGCATTCATCGTTAAAAGAGAGAGTGGGTTCATTGAATTGTACGGTGAATGGAAATGGCGGGAAGTTGTTAACAATATGTATTCAGACACGTTACGGTTGATATAATTTACATTCAAATGAAATTACTCCGAATTTCTGCGGCGATAAAGAACCTTCGCCCGACATTCCACGGTGAAAATTATAATTAATATGGCCGCGTTTACGGTGTACGTAGTACGTTGTACGCGAAACAAAAGCGGAATACTTGAACGTGATTGCTGACGGTAACTGAATTCTCGCGCCATTTTTGTTCGACTTGGAACGCGGGAAAATTTGTGCCAGAATCGGCTAGTTTTAATCATCCCTAATTTCGTTGCATTCGGGTTAGGCTTCAGTTACGCGTTTTCCGATCGATAAATTGAAGAGATTCCAGAAGTGCTGGCGTTTTCAAACGAATTCATCGGAAATCAGCGAGTTATGGCAATTGGAGATAGTATGCCTACTGAACTGGAAATAGAATTGGGAAAATTGCGAGAAATTGTTTTATTCGAATGATATTTACGTCGTGGGATTCGGGTGAATGGAAAATATTCTATAATGAGGAATTATTTGATTTTGATTAAAAATATGTTTAACTCTTTGCACTCCTATGTCGAGTTCATCACATTTCTCTTGGATCTTATAAATAATTCAGATAAATATATTGCTTGTATGTACTTTCATTTATTTACTACTTGTAATCAATTTTATTGAGAACCTCTTTCTTGATCTATCTAAATTCAGGAATTTGTACGTAACAGAAATTAAGGGGTGCATTAAAATTTAAAGATAAATTTGTTCAGTTTAATTCTATTGCTTTAAAAAATGTAAATCAACGTGTTTTTATTATTGTACTATTTTCCGTTAATTTAAAAATAACTGTCTTTAAGAACGATTTTAAATAAATAAATATATATATATGTGTTCGATACATTTCATCGACTATTTCTTCATTCTTCTCGTATTTCCCGTTCATCAATGAAGTGTGTCCCACATGTTATGAAATCTCACGCGTATGTCTATGTGTGTACATAAGGAAGGAGTCGCGTTATCGTCGGGCTTTCGTCGTTTCGGTCACGGTACAGGCTTTAATTAAAGTTTTGCAATCGATTGCGCGGGGAGAGCGCGACGAGAGTAATCAACAGTCGGCCACGCAATCAGCGATCGTCGAAGCCAAACTTCGTCTCCTGGTGGTTACGGCTCGGTACACCGTAATCGAACGGTCTTCGTATCGCCGATACACCAGCTGGACCAACTTTCCTTCTGGGAACGGATTCCTTCACGTTCGTATTTTCTGAATCTTCGTCCAACCGAATCGACGTTTACCTCCGATTTCATACCTCGTTTCTTTCCATCGGCGAATCTTGAGATCTATTGCGTGCGAAAACTACTGGAGGTTCTCTTTAAATGTCGTCCTTCAAACGTATTAGGTTCTTACATGTCGAATAACTAATTTCAAGTTTGATTAGACTGTATGCCACAAGATGAATCTTGACTGCATACTGAAATAAATGCAGTTGCTTGATTGATACATGTTTGTATTTTCCAAATTTCAAGTTTGATGACTGGACTGTTAGATGAGTCTTGAAATATATTAAATTCCTACGTACGGAATAACAGATTTTAGTATCTAGTGAGAGTAATCAGTTTAATGTTTAGACTTTTTGCTTGCCACAAGATGAGTTCTGAGATGATTGATTAACACGTTGACTAAGACGTTAAAATTTGATAGGTAGGTAGAAAATTTTGCCCAATATTTTCACAATATTTTGTCTTATTTATTGCTTGTAGTTCGTTAAGATTACCTAAGAAATTAGGTAAGAAAACGAACTTTTAATACAAAGTTTGTCTTTTAGTTTTGCGCTTGAATTAAAACGTACAACACTTTGTAACTACCGTAACTATTTAATACAATTTTCCATTATTCTTAAATTTGAAGATAATGTGAACACGAATATTTAATTTGTATGAAATAAAATGTTGAAATAAAATATTCAATCATTTGATAAGTGAACATTTTAATTTTTAATATTCATACTGCATGTCTGATTCTTTGCTACAACATATTATAGGTCAAGGAGTTTCAAATTGCTTTATCATGAAGGTATAATCTTTTATAAAATTATAGGTCTGTCTTCTTAATGACTCGAAGACTTCCACTTTCGAAGTAGCAACTTCTGACCAATTATCTTTTCTTCCATCCTAAACTTCAGAATCGCGTGGAAGGCATTATTTTGTAATTACAGTTTCCAACCCAAATTCGTCAAATAGCCGTGCATTAAGTGTATTATTATATTGTTACATAGTACTATAAACTTCAGTGAAAAAGAAGAATTAATTTTCAAGGTTGATGTTGTTAGTTATCAAGAGAAAACATAATTTCAAAGTGAACTTTGCAATCCTGAATGTTCAGATAATTCTGTACACTAAATAGCATTATCACCTGTTTGCTATATTGCATCAGAGATTTTGGAAGAAACAAGTTTCAAACTTAAAGTTAAAATTAAACTTGAAATTTCCTTTTCGAATCTAAAATTGTCAAATAACTGTGTTTAATATAGTTCTTATCAATTAAATTATAGATATAGAATGTAGGTATTCAGAGATATGAAGATAAAGGTGTATGAATATTTAAAGACACATGGATCTTTGAATAGAAGTTAGGGATTTAAGAATCTAGGTCTAAGTATCTATGATAGGTATCTAGATATCTGGGGATCTAGGTATCTGGAGATAGGTGTATCTAGGGTTCTACCTACATATTTGATAATATAAAAATTTAGCTACATATAGATCTAGGGATCCAGGCATCTGTTATGCTCGAAGCAGCCTTGTTAGAAACGGCTTAAAAACTCTTCAGAATGGCCGATCGATAATCCAGAATGCGCTTGAAATCTGGTTTTCAGAGACGTCGGGACCAGCCAGGGGAAACTTTATGACCGAGTCTGGCTGCCTCTTTAATCGATAATCAGTTTCGATGGGCAAGATTGAACGCGATCTTGGGCTACGGGGCTAATTCCATTTTTGTTAACAATAGAAATAGAATTTGTACCTTTGTCAAAAGTTTTCTTTTGTTAAAAATTGTCAAGTTGAATTTTGTAAGAACTCAAAATGTTCTTAAGATTGTCGCCATTTCTCGAGTGATGTCGAGTACACTTTATAATTAAATTTTTTTTAAGTTTAGCAGATAATGTAATAAATAAAACACACGAAACACTATTACTCTTTATTAATACATTTCTTGTTTATTAATAAATTTGTGACATAAATAAACTGTATCAAGATTTAGAAATTGTAAATGTTTGATTTATTCAATTTTATCATTGCATTGTTTGTGATTATTTAACATCGTTATTGCATTTATTATTGCAGTATTTTGTCATTGTTACTTTATTTATCTTTGTTGACTTCAAATTGATGACAAAGAATTGCTTCGTGAGAAAAATTAATTTTAAGCACATATAATTGAATTTTTATGAAATATTAATTTGCATCGTTATCGTTCATCACATGTTCTAATGAATAATAATAAGTAACAGATTTATTAATTTCCAATTAATAATCCACGGTATAAAAATGCACATTAAATAAATTTTACATACATAAAATGTTGAAAGATGTTGTCAAGTTTTGCATATTGTATATATTTAATATATTTAATTGCTACATCATTTAACATCATTATTAGGTTATTTTATTTCGTAAATGAAAAATCGACAACAAAGTATATTTTCACGCGAAAAATGATTATTTTCATTCACAGAAAGTGAAATTGAATTTGTATGGAATATCAATTTGCATCGTTATCATTCACCACACGTTCTGATACTGTATCTCATGTATCTTCATGAGAAAAACAGTGAAAATTGGAAAAGTACAATTGCATTCATATACCATTACACTTTACAGTGTTGTTTTAAAAACATCGGTAAGCCATTGTTTCAAAACCTGCCACGTTTTAATATTTGCATACATTTATTCATGTGTTTCCAGTGTTAACACAATGTCAAAAATGTTGTAAAATGCGCAATTTTTTCCCTCTGTTTTTTAGACAAATATTTTTCGCTGAAAATGTTTGTACTTTCATTGATTTTTCTGACCAGTATTTTTCATTGGGTTATCAGTACAAATTATCAGATATTTCATGGTAATTTATATAAAAATTGACGTGCAAGTGTTAGAAGTATGAAGCTGAATTTTATTATTCTTTGTAGTTATTTACTTTTGAAGATTTTAAACCTATTTATTGTAATTTACAGTTATCAACAGTAAATTATTGTTATTTTGAGTTTTTAATTTTCTGGATGACAACTTATTCTAATTTTTGTTATTTTTATTGCAGTTTGGCAATTATTCTTTGTTCTTTGGTTGCAGTCGCACATTTCCGTTATGTACTTAATTTATTGTGTACATTTATTATGCCCATAATTTTAGTAAATATAGTTCAATAAACATGATACATTTGTATAAACATAATTACAATTTAATAAACATAAACATAAATAATAAAATAATAAACATAATTACAGATACGAATCAATGTTATTCAGTATGATCAATGTTTATAGAAGCAGCAACGCTGTTCTCTTGTTTCTAATATTTCATCAAAAGTCATGGTTAAAAATTCGTTTTCAAGTTTTATTACTTTCACACTGTTTTTATATCCCATAAAGAATTAACTTAAAATACAGTCATAAAAGTATTAACCTAGAAAGAACAAACTGACTTTCAATTGCTGAATAACGAAAATATAATGAAATAATAAATGCATTTTATAAAGGTCATTTCGATAATTCCGATAAAAGATATTTCGCGTTAATAACTCATATAATTCACGTATATAATTCAATTAGCGACGTGGACGTTAAATGTCTGTTTGTATTTATTGGAAATTTCATTGTTCTTTTTATTAGTTTCTTTTAATTGGCACACTGCGTGTTCAATTGTTCGATAGAACGCTTTACGGCCGATTCGATTCGATCACCTTTTTCGACGGAACGAATGGAATTAAACGGTCGAAATCGAAGGCCAATTACCTATATTATGTTCTGTTCGGCGAGAACGAATGTTAAAGCCGATTGAGCAAATTAACTCGATCGAAATATGGCCGGCCGATCGAAAATTCGCCTCTTTCGTGTCCGTTCGCTTTTCAAAATTTTCCCTCGTTCAACCGGGGCTGCCGTGGTACTCTTCGCCTGCAACAATATTCCCGCAACATTTTTGCGCTCCGCCGACATGGAGAATTAAACAGCAATCCAGCTTCGTGTAAAATTTAAATAAATCCCCGCTATGCACATACTGAACTCACGGAATCACGCGATGAGACTGAAAAATTTCTGCTACGTGTACCTTATCTCTCCCTCCCTGTTTAAAATTGGGTAATTTTGCTTCTCGTAATTTGTATTTATCATTTTTTAATTGAAATTTGCATAGTAATACCTACGCTTCCGGGTGAGGTGCGTAACAATATTTGTGGAAGTAATAGGATTTCTGTTATTTCTACACGTTTTAGGAACAATTGGGAAACGACAAGAAGTGATGATACAAGTTGAGGCAGATTTTTTATGGTGGTTTGTGGAGATCAGTTAGCGCGGAAATTGATTGGTAGGTGATTCTTCAGTTTGAAAAATCTTGTTATTAAGCTTTTAAATTTTGTATTCTTCTAATTCTTCAATTCTTCAATGTTTCAATTTCTCAGTTTGTCAATTTTTCGATTTTTCAATTTTTCAATTTTTCAGTTTGTCAATTTTCCAAATTTTCAATTCGATTCTTCAATTCTTCAATGTTTCAATTTCTCAGTTTGTCAATTTTTCGATTTTTCAATTTTTCAATTTTTCAGTTTGTCAATTTTCCAAATTTTCAATTCGATTCTTCAATTCTTCAATTCCTCCATTTTTCAGTTCTTCAATTGATTCAATTTTCTCATTTTTCTCATTTTTCCATATTTTCAAATTTCCTATATACACATTCTCTCTATTTCTGAATTTTGTCAATTTTTACCTTCCAGTTTTCTAATTCTTCAAATTTTCAAATACCCATCTTCTTAAATTTCCGAATTACAAAATTCTTGTATTCCTTCTACAAGTTTTCAATTTTCCAAGAATAACCAATATTTAACAAATACTATATTAAGTATAATTCACTCCTAAGTACATACACCTCTAAAATAACTTTATTGGTTTCACTCATATCAGTAATTAAAAGCACAGCTCATAAAACACCTTGATATAAAGCATATCGAAAGCATGCGTCTGTCCAAAGTGAAAGTTGAAGATAAGTTAAAACTTCAAGCAGCAACGTTCTTAGAAGTTTCAAAAATAAAGATCTTTTAAAGTAACGTTTCCCTGAAGTATTTTTGTACGAACAAGAAGCCAAGTTCATTGATCCCATAAAGATTTCCTGATTTTTCCAGACACATTTCATATTCAACTTGCGTCTAACATCACCCAGACTTCTACTAATTTTTTAGTCTACATATTATGAACTTGAATTTTAAAACTTTAATATTTCTCCGCTCGTAAATTTCTGAATATCCAAACTTCCCGGTTCACAAATTTTTAAATCTCTTAATTTTACATTTCTATATTTCTTCGCTTCCAAATTTCCATAAAACATGTCAGAAGAAGAACTCTATCATTATTCACAATTCATGCACAAAATATTAACGAATGCAAGCTGAACTCTCTCTACAACGCTTTGTAAAGTGTAAATACGAAGTGATAGTCGAATGATAATGTATTCGTTCAAAAACAAAAATTCCTGTGAAACTGAATATCTAAAACTTGATACCGTTTGAAATGCGAATGAGTTCTTCAGATTTCAGTTTCCATCAGACATCGAGTTCGAATTTCGTAGAACACTTGTTCGTGGTGGAAATGGTTTTTCTGTGGAAAAGCGTTCCCCAGACGCAAGGATATTCTCGGGTCTGTCTGTACGTCATTCGTGATTAATGATACTCCGTCGAAGGACCCTCTTTAACGAAATTAACTCATCCTCGATAATTAATTAGCGACTCGGTGGAGATCTCAGTTGCTCCCACGCGACCCCTTCACGTGGCGTAAATTAGTTTCTTCGAGTGTTAGAACCCTGAAATGGCTGCTCTTTAAATGGAAATTATTCTTCGCCATCTGGTGAATGTGTGTAGAGATGCTGCGTTTAAAGCATCTAAATCGATTTAAATAAAAATAAAATATCTACTTTGTATCGATTAAATTAGCAAGTTAGATATTTATTGCAAGGTACATTTACATATAATTCTAACCTTTTTTTATTTTGACAAAGTTGTGATCTTTTATTAAGAATGAAATTTTGACAGTAAGTTATTCCTGTTGAAAGTAAAATTGTATGAATTAGACTTAACATTTGTTGTAACGAAATATGTCAGAAATGGCAGTAGAAATTTAAGTTCATCTTCAAATTATTTCACCATCGCCAGAAAATATACTTGTTCAATATTAGATTTGAAATGGTACAATATTTATCAAGTGTTAATATCAGAAGCAGACGTTTCCACTCCGAGATGTTTAAAAACGTTACCTACATGTTTGTTCGTGTCCGCATCAAAAATCTCTGTTTATGTCATATCTGGTAGCTATCTGGTTTCCGTCCAAGTATTTCCAAGGAGAATAATAGCGTGGAATCGAGGAAAGAGACGGCGAATAGAAGGTAGCCAAGGAATCTTGATTCTCGCCAGGAGATACCGGACCCCGGCGACAAGTTTTGCTGCTCTACTTCGTTTCTTCGGTATCAAACGATACTATACCTAAGACCACGATAACCGCGGTATATTCTGACAATAACACACCGAGTGTCTCGTAAAATCGAAATGGAAGAAATTTCCATCGTCTAGGTAATTAACGTATCAGATAGGTAGGTAGTTACGGGATTCTGCGACCTAACCGATTGTTATACTTGATTTATGGTTTCAATTGATCAACTATTGCCTCGTATATCTTTTATGGCGTGTTTAGCTGCCATTTATGGCTATAGATCGATGTGTGCGATTGTTCGAGGTATTGAAATTTAAACTGGTTTTGATCGGGATACAAGTGGATTAGAACTATTATCGTGTTATAACATTGTTCGTGATCGAACCGGCCACTAAAACGCTCTGTATCGAAAAGAATTGAGTTATTTCATGTTGTATTTGGGGACAAAGGGATTTCGATCGATGATTCCGGTTTATTTTAACAAGTTGGATATCATAGCATATACAATTACATTAATATTCGCACGCTGTACTGTATTTGTTGTATACGTGTATCATTTATTGTGGATTGAAAATATATAAATATTTTAATTATAACATGACGTGTTATAATTTATATATAAAATGTGGGAAAAGCGATATTAATATTTTGTTACAAACACCTGTTATTTAACAACTGTTCGATCATATTAATCTGTTATTACACCAATTTCATACTGAAAATGACACTTACAATTAATAATAGCATACAGCTAATACTAAATGTCATTTCAAAATCATACCACGAAGTTTACCATCAAACCTAGTCAAAACTTTGATACTACGTCATATAAAAAATTCCTAAAGACTATGTATAAAGACTTCGTATAAAAAATTACTGAAGAGTACGATTACATTATATAAGAAGTTGCTGCCATTCGAAAAAGTGCGTCTTTGACGAAATTGTTCGAAGATAGCAAATTTTCATCGGTCAAGTCTCTGTGTCGAGGATTAGTGACAGTCTAAGATTCAAACCACCGTCCGTGGTTATTTTTATTTCGATCGATCGATCGACATCGGACTAACTGCTGAAATCCATCGTTTCGGATTAAGCCGGTAATCTTCCGTTGGTCCGATGGTTTTAAAGCTTTTCCTTGATGCACACCGATCACATCGTAATTCCGCGATAATAGCAACTTTATAAGCCAATTACGCGTCCGCGATATCCCGCGTTATTTCGATATTTTCGCGACAAGCTAGGCGGACTTCATGAGCGCGTTGGCCGTCCGGTTATTACCGGTAATCCGACGTGTCAATTAAAGTCGCTGATATAATGTACAAATCCGTTCGATTGAATAGGCCGTTTGCACACACAATAACTACACGTGACTGACGTTGTATCGATCGTGTTACATAAAAGGGGTTTTGCACGTCGTACACGGCCAGCCGATTAAAAGCGATTTACAACGGACCGCGCAGAGATCGAGGCGATGATAAAATCGCGTCGCGTTATTTTGCCGGCTTATCGATCGCGTTGTCATAAACGGTAATATCTTAATCTTCCAATCGAGCCCGCTCATCCTTTTCCCGGCCGTTTATTTATCGGACCGGTACGCCGTTGATAAAACGCATATTGCAGCCGAGGCTGGCGAGCAATCAGAGAGCAGCCAGGCATAGTATTCGCGGCAATGATGTATTAATACTATTATCGCCCGATGATCACCTGCGGCCGAAACCAACATGACGTTCCCGTTATTATATAACGCAAAGCGATTCCCTTCCATCGGATAACTCGACCCTGACATCCTCTATTCTAATCGTTTTACTTCCTATTTTCTTCTCTCCCAGCGAGTCGAACATTCTGTTAATAAGGAAAATAAAATTATTCGGTTGGCTTGTAACGCTTTTGAGAGGTTGCTTTTATTGATCACGTAGGATTAAGGGTAGATAAATTTTATTGATCATGCAGAACATATAATCATATGCCATTGAGAATTATAATACGTACTATGTATGATTCTGTACCATAAACTGTTACACAAATATTGTTCATAAATCTTATGAATGCTTATATATTTCTAATAAGTCTTTTTGGATGTAAATTTATATGAACTTTTTTATCTATTTGACATTATTAATACATAGTATAAGTTTGGACAACTTTTGTGAATACCAGATACACGTAGTCACAATAAAAGGGACTGACAGTTATCGGGCGGAAATTAATGGAACTGTCAGTTATCGGGCAGCAACTAATGGGACTATCAGTTGTACAGTTACTGTTAAATGAACTGACAGTTATGTAGTTATAATTAACGGAACTGACCGTTGTATAGTCACAGTTAGGAGATCAGGCTAGTAGATATGAGGCGGTAATTAATGATACTGGCAGTTAACAGGACTGACAGTTATCGAGCAACAATTAATGGGACTAGCAGTTATATCCACAGTTAAAGGGACTGATAGTTATGTAACTACAATTAAAGGACCTGACAATTGCATAGTTACAGTTTAGAGATCAGGCTGATAGATTAATAATAATGATACTGACAGTTATCAGGCGGCAGTCAACTGACAGTTATATAACCACAATTAAAGAGACCCACATTAATCGGACAGCAGTCTAGATCAACATATCAAGTTTAAATATGACAGTTCCGAGGATATTATATACTTCTTTATAATTTTATATTTAAATCTGTGTTCATGAAATAATCTCGCTGATCAAAAGGTGTCATAAATGAAAAAATTTTAAGATGCGCTGTTCTAAGTAGATAAAGTACTCGTGTCAACTCTCTAGAGGTTTCTTTCGAACTGTATTTTGGTGTGTTTTTTTTTGGATCCTCTTTCGGAGGGAAAATATCATAAACTTTCCACAAGTATAGTTCATTTGTATGAACTCCCTATACGTACACTATGTATATCGATGTATTCGAACAGTTTTCAATTGTGTAATTCTAATTTCTCAAATTTCCAATTGAAACAAAAGAAAGACTATTTCCTCGGACTACAGTCTTTCAGCTGAGTGACCCCATGGCCACCTTTAACAACAAAGTTACGCAAATCCGTGTATCCATCTACTTACTTTGGAGTGTTAATCTCAGACAAAGTCTGCATTCTAAGTGAACCCAAAGTAACCCCATTGTCACCTTTAGCCATAAAAAAAAAAACACCAGAATTACACAAATCCGCGTATCCATCTACTTACTGTGGAATCTTAATGACATACTAAATCTACATTCTAAGTGAACCCAAAGTGATCCCATCGACACTTTTAACCATAAAAAACAGCAGAATTACGCAAATCCACGTATCCATCTACTTTGGAATCTTAATGACAGAGCAAGTCTACATCTCTTCATGGTGTAGCTTGTCTGGGTGTGCAACGCGTGTCTGGTCGTCGGATGCGTTCTTTTCTCGCGCGTTCTCTCTTAAAAAAATAAAAGAGAAAAAAAAACAAAAAGCTTTGTCGCGAGCCTGCCAGTTCGTTCGCTCGCGGAGGGTTGCGCCTGCATTCTGCCACGGTGCACGAAATATCGATCGAGTTCTTTTTTAGACCGCAACGTCGACACTCTACCTTTCCCTCATCCTTTGTCTTCCTCCAACCCCGTAGTTCTCTCTCTTGCACTTCGTCCACAAGCACCGCGACGACGTCCTTTTTCCCTCTTCGTTTATATCCCCGACTTCCTGTTCGCCCCTCCGCCGAATGGCTCTCTCACCCCCCGACCGGTGAACCCTCCCCGTGTAACGAGCACGTGGTTGCTTTCCACATCAAAGAAAGCTATTTGTTAATGAGCCGTAATTATCCGCCGTTCACAATGACAGACACCCCTCGAGAGGGGCGAACGAAAACACCCCGGCAAGGGTGAAAGATTCGGACGGGGTTGGTACCCGCGGTCGCTGAAGGGAACCAGACGATTTCTTAACGATCGTCCGACGTCTCGTCCTACCTTTTCAGGCTAACTACGCGGATGAACTTGAATCTGCTGGCATTGTGCGTTTCCGTGGAACGAAAGTTCAGACGAGGGGCGAGAAGCCCCGAAGAAAAGTGAAAACTGTCTTCCTTTCACGAGTCAGGGTTGAGGGTTTCGCGAGGGTGCCCGCGGTTTTTTAAACGGGGAAACTCGGGATACTACCAAGACGGTCTGTTTGTAATTTAATTCTTTCGAAGTTGAAGCACTCTGAAGGGGTTGGAAGTTCCTGAATAGGTATCGTGGAGACTGTTGAAAGTTTCTCGTCGTTTTAGTGCTACTAGAAGCGTTGAATGCGTAGATGTTTTAGTTTAATAAATGGAGTGGGAAATAAATTATTTGGCTGACGTGCTATTTATTCTTTTACTTTTCTAGCTGATTTTACGTTAATCAAATAGGTCTATTTTTCAACTAATTTTTATCTGTGTGGCTGTAAGCTAATCAGGTTTGGTTATTCTGTAATTGCTTTCTATGTGTTATTGTACATTTATCAGGTACAATTATTTTTTAACTGATTTTTATTTATGTGGTCATAAGTTAAGGTACGCTTATTTTTCGAAATTTCTAAATCTAAAAATCTGGCATGTCTAACTTCTAGACCTAAAACTAAATATTAATCAAATACTATTTCTAAATTTCTAAACCTGAAAGTTTCAAGTTTCTGTATTTTTAAACATCAAAATTACCAAATCTGCATAATTTCAAAGTTCTACATATTTAACTAAATTTGGATTATTTACAAATTAAATATTTTTGAATTTTTACATTTTCAAGTATCTGGTATATACAAAAATATTGCGATATTAAATGACATTGGATGTTATTGATATTATTTAATGATATTCTTCAACATCTTAGGTATACCTTTATATACATATAAAGTTTCTTTTCTCAATCAACACAACATCGAATACAGAGCTTATCATCACATTTAAAAGACTGCTTCTTGCAACACCTATCGAAAATAAAATTATCTAAAATGTAGCGTAATTGGATGTTCAACTTCAAAGTGCTTCAAACCACTTCACGTTGACAACAGCACTGTGCACTTTTACATAATCACTCGCAAACATGTTTCGTAAGCAAAAAATAGCAGCAATCCCATGTGATGTTCACGGGGATAATCACATTATTCTCACGGTCGTTCGACAGGGAACTTTTATGCATGTTCATAAATCGTCATGGCATCTTGTATCACGCACGATAATTTGCAATCGTGATTATTATTCTTCTCGAAGGCTGCAATGCTCCTATAATTAGGTACTTTGTCGAAGTTAACGTAGCTGCATATTATTCTGATATCTTTTTCGAAGTACGGTTCGACACTAATGACTCGAAGTCGCGTTCGTAAATTTTTCATTTTTACGTACGTGCAGCCGTACACGGTGTAACGCCCCATATAACGTATGGTGGCCATAAATTATTCATCGGTTGTTACAACCGGCTGTCAATTGCGATGCGTCTAGACATCGTGCATTTAAGAGTAATAACTCGAATGCCCTTCAAACCGAATGTTAACGCATTTGTTTTGACGTATGAATGGACGTCACACACGATTCGAAGTTAAGGATTTAAGGAGGTTCGTTGGCGTGCATTAATAGCCAGCTCGTTAAATTTAGTACGCTCTTCGACTAATAATTTACTCGTTCTTTATTTTTGAACAGTTATCCGCTTTACAAATTGAGGTATTTGTTAGGGGAGCTTCGTTATGATGAAATAATAGTTAAGTTTGAAGAATGAGAGTTCTTTTAGGATTAATAGGTATGTTTAAATAGATTAATTTAGGATTAATAGGTCTCATTCTAAAATATCATGTACACGAAAAAATGTTTTTGGTATTTCTATTATTTCTTTCATTTTGCTATTTGTAAAAATACTGAGAAATGTTTTAGGAGTTATTGCATTTGAAGGCAGAATGACACATTTTCCAAGATTGCATAGTGACTTGCTGTTCTAAATGAAATTGTGTATTTTTGTTTAGATGTATTCTTCGAAATTTTCGCAATACAATTTTTAAATATTTCATGTTCACCACATTTCATCCACCATAGTCCATCAATTTCATGGTCATCACAGTTCTAAGATTTTAACACTTTTCCATATCATACATATCCCGTAGAATCAATCTGTTCAAAAGCAAACAGAGTTTCATTAAACAGAAAGTAAATACACCTCCAAATTTTACAATTTCCAAATTTCTCAATTTATGAAATACTAAATGACAGATATACAAGGATATACAAGGATATATAAGAAAAAATTACCCAGAACGTCCTTGATAATATATTTCAAGGTCACCAAAATCTGTGAACCCTTCTGTTGCATCAGTTATGCCTTTGTGAATAATTGGCACATTATACATACTTTTGAAAATATCTCTGAAACTAACACCAAATTGTAGATATACATACAGGAAGAAGTTGTTCAAAATGATGTCTTTGATGACATATTTCAAGGTTATGGAAATTTGTACTCTTCTCAATATAATTACCGCATTGAAAACACTTGTGCAAATATCTCTGAAATTAAAACCAAACGACATATATAAAGAAAAGTCAGTCAGAATAATGTCCTTGATAACACACGCAAGATCATCGAAATAAAGAGCACCCTCTCCTATAAAATTACAGAGACATCACCGTTTCTACCCCTCTTTCAAAAACATCGCCCAATCTACTCCGCACAAAACAGCTCATAACGACCAATCAACTTCGTACAAAACGCACTCACATTTGCACGAAGATGAAGACACGCATACACAGAGCAGTTATCTTCGTCGCGAACAGACATCGCCGTGTCGTTTTTCACCTTTCCGGGAAACGAGTCCTGCGCCATTGTCGCTGAGACAAACGATCGTCTTCCATCGCGCGCGCCGCTTCAACGTTTCGCGAAGTAGACTCCTTTTTATTTATCCGGGAACAAACGGACGGCAGACAGCTGACGTAGGCGGACAAAGACGCCGGACAACTTTGCCCGTTCCGCATAAAAGGGATACACGGATCGCCGGAGCGCGACTCGTTTTGCCCTTCGCCCTTGCGGAGCCCTCCTGCTGCGACGCTGAACAACGCGCCGCGATAAGAACCGGGAACGGCATAAAGGAAGCGTAGCGCGTAAACGACGATGAAATCGTCTCCGTTTCTGCCGAGAATAAAGAATCGATTTACTATTCTGCCGGTCTCAACGACCTTTCAACTCTGACTACCTGTTTCCTGTTGCTCCCGTAGCCTCGCTCGCAGAACTGTATCGATTCATTCGTTTGAGGATACTTGATGACTGTCCGATTTTTTTGATCCGTTGTTCGGTCGCGAAGGAGTTTACTTAACGTTGAATATCACTGTTCAATGGTAGCTTCTGGGAAAATTTGGAATGGGGTTGTTTGAAAATGTTTGATGTTGGGGTTTGGGAACCGGGATGTTTGGAAAGTTTGGGGTATTGGAATATTGGGATCTCGGAAGTTTAGAAGTTCACGGATGTTGGGAGGTTCGGAGTTTCGAATTTGGGAATTTCGAGACTTTGAGATTTAAGTTCTTTGTAGGTTTGGTGCTTTTATGTTTTTCAGCTTTTGGACTATGGGGTTATGCAGTTTTGGAACTTTGAAATTATGGAGATTTGGGAGTTTTGAATTTTAGATTCTTGGAACTTTAGAATTATAAAATTTTGGAATTTTGGAATTTTCGACATTTGGATTTGAGGACCTTCGAACTTTTGGACTTTTGGTATTTTGGAATATTGAAATCTTGGAATTTTTTAATCTTGGAATTTTGGAATCTTGGAATCTTGGAATCTAAGAAATTTTGCAATCTTGGAATGTTGAAATGTTGGAATCCTGTAATTTTAGAATTTTAGAATTTTAGAATTTCGTAATAAATTTTAAAGCTTGATATACTGAACATCGGTAGTTTTTGTGATTTCGAGGCATTCGAACATGGATATCTCCAAATTTTGTAATTTGGACATTCAAAATTGTAATAAATAAATTTATAATTGTAATTTAAAAATATCGAGACCGAACTGTTCAAATTTTTGAATATTTGAACTCTTCGTTAATTTAATCCCCCATATATAAAATTTTAGAAAAATGTGTATATTGAACTATGAATTTCATTAGGTTAATGTATCATAATTGTTATAATAATATATTCCCGATATGTTTCTCTCGTGACACAATTTTGAATCAACTTATATTAAATATATCAACGAAACATAAAAAGACTACTTTCAAAAATCTCACTCCGAGCGTTGCAACACAATTTACCCTAAAGAAACCAGTAATCCCAAGGCACGCGATTCGAAGCTTAACCCTGAGGGTCATAATGGCTAGTCGATTTTCTAGTATTGTGTTTATACGTTATCTTCAAAATTATATCGTTATTACTTTATATTGCTTTAACGAGGTTTGCATTAGTACTTCTTCCTATTTCTTCTAATTTCTGCCTTCTCTTACTTCTTGTACGATCTACTAAAAATACGCTTATACACTATTCTATTACTATTGTTGACTATATCACAAAATAAAATATGCTTTAATTTATGCGGTAGTATTGTACATATCAAGTATAGTCATTTTTGTTCCTTTTATTTTAATATTTTACTTCTTTCAAGTTTTATTTTTCTCACATTTTTATATATTTTCGGTTTTATTGACATTTCATTATTTTTGATTGACTTATTTAATCATTATGATAATCAGCCACAAACAAATCAGTGTCATTTTTACAGTTTCAGTAAATTCTACAATAACATTGATATTTGGACTGATCATCCTTCTGTAAAATCTAGTAATTTTTTTCTGATACCAATGAAATAAAAGATTTCTAACGAAAGTTTGAAAACTTAACGATTGGTAAAATTTGGAAATTTAAGAAGGATAAGCATTTGCAAATTTTAAAAACATAGAAGTTTGCAAAATTGGAAAATTTGAGTGTTCAGGTAAACGTGAGAATTTTTCAATTTCTTGTATTCAAGGCAGTGTTTTTACTTCCCTATACTCATATTCTTTCACATATTTTATACAAATTTCTTATACGTACTCATTTATTTTATACAAATTCTCTATGTTTATTCCTTCGTTTATTTCATACTTCTCTACACTTCTTCGCTTATTTTGTACGAATCCTCTCCCATTTCTTTGAATATTTTATACAAACTCCATTACCATCAATCAGATAATTCCGAAAAGCTCATGTCCAATTTCCAGACAACACAGATTCCATGAAATCGAGATAGCCAACACCACCGTAGCACACAGACACTCGATACTGTGCTACCCGCAGACACTCGAGACCGGTTGCAAGCCGAAGGTTGGAAAAAAGGAAGAGAAAAAGAAGAAGAGTAGTGAACTCCTCTTCCCATTTTACGGTTTTTCGCGTTCGCACGGATATTAATTGCGACCGCGATCGAAGGAAACACCGCGTCCTTAACCCCCAAGGATTTTTCTCAATCAGTGCGTGGAAGGGTTGCGATAATCGGCTAGCTTTCAGTTGCTCTTTCGCTCCCGGTATTAATTCGACAAGCAAAGCAGCGAAATTCCCGCGTGTACCGGCATACAGTGGCTTGAACTTGATTCGTAGCCAGGTCCCCGTAGAGGAAGAGAATCATGTCGGATGGACAGAGAACGGGAGAGGTAGGATACTTGGTCGTCGGGGTTCGTCTCCCATGAGAAATCATTGCTGGCTGCTTGTTCGAGGAGCTCGTCAACTCGTTGCTCTGCGATCCCTCGATGAATGGCCGTGACAAAACCGTAAACGACCGTAATTGCGTTACGGTGTCCCTTCCTGTCCTGATTCTGGATCATCTGGAATGAGGGTGACGAGATCCCGATGGAGACGCTGATACCTTGTAATCGTCGCGCGATAATTCGCTTTGAATGATCAGACTCGAACGATTGTGCTGCTATAAGTGACTAGATGTGCAATTTTTGCTGAATAATTGTACGAACCTTCGTTCGAAAGGATACGTATCGGGTCGGGTCAGTATTCGAGATAATCGATATTAAAGTTTTACTGGTGTGTACAGGACGTTCAAAAAACTTGGGACCAAACTTATTCTACGTATGACTCGGGTGAAGTGGATGAAAAAGGTTTACGTAGTTCATTATGTCTGAAAATGCTTTATTGCAAAAGATGTGCTTTGTGATATTTATGTGGCAGTTGAATATTTTTGAAATGTGTAAGCTTGAGTTTATCCCTTTCCAAAGAAAAAATTATATTATTGTTCTGTCTATGAACTACGATATGACAGTCACGGGTAATGATAAGTCTATCATGATATTAATAAGCAGATATGTCTATTGTGGTACGTACAAGCAATGATATGTCCATTATGATGCGTACAAGCAATGATATGTCTTTTATGACACATATGAACAGTAGTATCTGTATTATATTTATGAGAAGTGATACATGTGATTATGTCAGCCATTATAATTTTACGTGAATTATGATATTCATGAACAATGATATGGTTATTGTGATATTTATGATTGTATACTGATGATGGTGCGAAACATATTCGATAAATTGATAATCGAACATATTTGACATGCTGTTAATATAACATATTCAACATATGTGCCAATGATTTAACATGTTTAATATGTTTACTGAAAATTTAGATATTTAGCACACTCATAATTTAACGTATTTAACATGCTAATAATGTAACATATTTAACATGCTAATAGTGTAACATATTTAACATGTTAATAATATAACATATGTAACAAACTGATATTCAACGTACTTAAATATTTAAATATAATTTCGCATATTTAACGTATGTATAATTTACCATATTTACAAAAGTGATAATCCAACATTTTTAACATATGTATTGGTAATGTAGCATATTTAAAAAACTGATAATTTTACACATTTGACATATGTACTGATAAAATAATATTTTTAACATACTGGTAGTTAAATATGCTCGATAAACTCAGAATTTAACATATCTAACATACAGTTAATTTAAGAAATTTAACAACTTGTAAATTTAAGAAATTTAACATATCAATAATTTAACATATGTAACAAAGTGATGATCGTAGTCTGTCTTTCATTAACAGCAAACGATTTACTGTCGCAAAATAAAAAATGGTCGCAAATAAAATCTAGTAGTTAAATACATTGCAATCATGCAACTATATTCGTCCCAATCATACTTCTATTCATCGATTGGCAGTAATATCTCTGCGGGCACATCGAACGACACGATGACGAACCATCGGCCGATTCCCACAGGACTGTAATCGACAAAAGTGTGAAACACGCCCATCGAGCAGTGATTTCGAACAGCATAATGCATCGCTGACTGGACGACAGGAAAAAGAACCGAGCCAATAATCGTATCACGCGTTCTTCCGATAAATCTTCCGCGATTACGAGTATTACAATTAGGCGAATTATTCAGTCGCAAAATGAATTTACGACTGTCGCAGTTTTTCTTCATAATATATTGTTTATTGCTACGTAAGTGAGTAGAATTTTCGCAGTTAAAATTCTAAATGTGCAAGTTCTCAATTTATCGATTTTTTTAAATATTCAGGTACGTGTTACAAATTTCCAAATTTGCAAGTTTTCAAAATTTCAAATTTGAGGATTTGAGAATGTACTACTTTCTGAATTTCTAAATTTGCAAATCCTCAATTCCCTAAATTTCTAAATTCGCAAATCTTGCATTTTCCAAATTTCCAATTGGCAAATTTTCACTTCTCCAAATTTTCAATTCTGCAAATTTCCTAATTCTCAAAATCCTAAATTTTCAAATTTCCGAATTCCAAGTTTCCGAATTACCATATTTCCAAGTCTTCAAATCCCCAAATTCCAAAAATTTCAATTTCTCAAATCTCCAAATCTCCATATCCCCATATTTCCAAATCTCCAACTCTCCACTTCTCCGAATTTCTAAACTCGCAAATTCCCAATAGTTAAACATTTCAAAAATAATTCAGCGATTAAAAACATAAAAAAGGTGGATTTAGACCGAAGTTTCCAAGCGGAGCGTAGAAATAACAGCATATGTAGCTTTATCCATATATCGTGCCGTTATTCAATCGCTAAAACAATGTACCTAGCTGAAATATTTCCAGCGATTTTATACACTGGCAGAAATTCCACATTTCATATGCACCAACCTAATATTATTCCATTCGCAAAGTTCCATTGAAATCGGTGGATTTTTTAAACGTATGAATGGGCTTTTGTTAATCCTCTGAACGCAGAGTTCTGCATACACGAACAGCTGTACCAATTACTGTAAATTTTCGCTGTTAATTTTTAGTCAAACACCAATAGAAATTTCTTTTCCACAACCAAATGTAAATCTTTTAAAGTAACTAACGTAGTATGATTCTTCAACACATTTGCACTGCTAGTTTGTACAATTTTTGATATTTAAAAAAAGCTTCTTTATCAAACATTTTCTAGAACTCATCTTTTTTTAATAGAAATTGTACTTTGTTAGACACATATGAAAATTTTAACATTTTTCCAGTATTCAACTTTTACATGTTACTCTTTTTTATACATATGTATTGTCACTAAATTGTCACATAAACATATAGTAGATTGTAACATAATTTCAATTTTATATTAGAAAATCGAGAAGGATTAATTTCAATAATTTCTTTTTGGAAAGACTTTCTGATTTCTATAAATCGTTTTTATAAATTAAATTAAACAATGTTGAAAATTTTAATTTCAATGCATTTTAATACGAACGAATATTTTTTCATATGTACAATCTATAATTGCATAGTGTTGGTACAAATTGATTAAATGTAGACTGCCACTGCTAAAATAAAAGAGCAGGTGTGAAATAAAACTATCGATGTCTACAATACAAATATCGGAAAATGAGTGTTTCTTGTTTACATTGAAACGATAGAACGTGTATCGAAATCTGAAAGGTTCACGGGTCTAACTTGAATGTTCGTGCATGATGTAAACTGAAACACTTGATGCGAGATTCAACACCGCAAGTTCAAGATCTTGGTTCTTTTGTGATAGTTTTGTGACCGCAAACGCGACAGGTTCTTGTAGCCTGAATCCGGCCATGGAAACAGCTTGTTGCGAGCCTCTTGGAGAGTTTCCAACCGGAGATCCATTTCTCCGTTGATAAAGACCACTGGGATTGTACAGTATTTTGATCTGTTTGAAACCTGAAATTGTCGGACTTGAAGTACCGTGAGAAATCGCTTTGAAATACGTATACCGCTATCATACTGAATAAACACTATTAATTACGTCACATCTTTCTGGAACGTACAAATCGAGTTAATTTTATGATGAAACGGTAAAACAATTATTTCGGAATATTCAATTTGAGGACACTGATCAACGATGTTCCTCTTAAAAATTTCAGATGTTTACACATTGTTTCATTTGAAACATTTGTTTCATTTTAAATCAAATTTGAATAATGTAAATAAAATTTTTATGCAATACAAATCGACAGAAACCACTAAATGAATTTTGTGAATAACAGTGAAGCAAGTTTAGAATATTCAGTTCAGGGTGTAATCAGTCTGATCAGTGAATTCTTTTTCTCCTTAAAAATTTTAAGCGCCACTATTTTTTTAAATATACTAGATACAATATATTGTTACATAATATTTGTAAAATTGATCAAAGTAATCAACTGAATTTTGGGAACAGTGGAGTAATTTGATGGACAGTGGGGATATTTTAGAATATACAGTTTAGGGTGCATTGTCTGATCAACTATCTATTCCTAATAGATATATTTATATATTCTTATATAATAATTTCTATAATTAATTTTATCCTTTACTTTAAATTTACTACTGCATATTATTTGCAATATAACCTGCTATACAAAAAAATCAATACATATTCATACATGTGTTTCATTTCACCACACTTTATTATCTGAATTCGTACGAGATATCCCTATAAAAAATTGTTCCATAAACGTATCTTAATTTACATGAAGCGAAAACTATAACAGTTCATTGAAAAAGGGTTGATTGTAAAAGGGTTAACCACTCGAAAAAGGGTTGAATAGAAGACAGGATTAACGCATCATCGTTTGAAAACGCGACGTAACGCGAGCTTTTTCTTCAAGGCAAGCCTGTCTATGGACGTTTCCAACGTGGTCGCTTATTGGAACAAGAATATATTGCCAGTTTGGACAAGCAACCAGGGTACACTGACCGGCGCTCTATCGTAAAACGATTACTATAGCTCGTACGGTGGCCCCGGTACAATGGCTTTTGTTATAATGGAACGTTTGTTTCGCGCATTCGAGCGAGCCAGGGAGAAACTTGGATTTTTCGCCTGCCATAATTCATAGCGACCCACGCGGGATTCTTTTAAAGGAGAGATCTACGAGCGGCAAGCGAACCAACGTTTCCGAGCGTAACAATTTGTTGCGGATCGCTTTTTCGCCATACACCGCCTCGAACTCCACCATAACAGTAGCTACTTAATTTATGGCTACGTTCGACTGGTTTTCTAATGAATACCAGGATTCTGCATCCATTTTGGAGAAATAGGAGTTACGATAACGAGCGGGGACAAAAACATTTTTTACACTTGACCCATTTGTCAATCATCTTTTAGAGGAAGAAACGGGAATTATGCTATGAGAAAAATAGGTTTATTTGACCCAAGTTTAACTTCTTACAAATAGTAAAGAAGCTATGACAAATAGTAAGAAGCATTTTTCTGCAGTTACTTGTTTAACACATCAAAACGAAAGTGACGTTAAACATTTTATAGAGAATCAAGTAAAATCACTTTTTCTAACGTAAAATAGGATTTTCGTTCCATGAAACGATAAAGAGAAATATTTTACATTTTAAGATTTTACATTACATTTTAAGTAAGGAGGATCAAATAATGTAAAATAGAACGCATAACTAGCTTCGAGCATTTCTTTGATATTGTGTATGTCCTTTATTTATCTATTCGCAATTACAGTTATATATAATGCATCATGCTTGGTACAGTTTTGTATAGTTTTTCTGTTCACATAGTGGTCTGTTACTTTCGTCCTGAAATACCGTCCTATAAATATGAGTTCCTATAATTGAGGCTGTATAACTGCCAGTTCCATTAATTGCCGCTCAATAACTGCCAGTCCCATTAATTGCCGCCCGATAACTGCCAATCCCTTTAATTCTGACTACACAATTACCAGTCTTTTTAATTGCGACTGTGTAACTGCCAGTCCCATAAATTGTCGCTCGATAACTGTTAGTCCGTTTAATTGTGACTACATAACTTCCAGTTCCCTTAACTGTGATTATGTGACTGCAAGTCCAACTCATTACCGCTGGATTACTGCCAGTCCGTTTAGTTGTAACTACGCAACTGTCAGTCCCTTTAATTGTGATCACATAACTGCCTGCCCCTTTAATAATGGCTACATATTTGTCAGTCCGATTGATTGCCGCCCGATAATTGCCAGTTCCTTTAATTGTGACTACATGTGATGTACATGGTGTTAAAAAAAATTGTCCAAACTTATACTGTGTATCGAATATATGAAAAAAGTTAATATTTTATGTCTAAAAAGGATTTGTTGGAAAGATATAAGTATTCATAGTTTGCTGTATAGCTTCGTATACGTATAATTCTACATGAACTTTAGAACAGTGTTCAAAATGCATTTACTATTACTTCCAATACAATTGGAATATTTGAAAGAGTTCGGCAATCACTGCAATATATCATCATTCACATCTATTATAATAACGTACTATTATTTCCAATTATCACAGTATATTATCACAATTAGAACAATATATCATTGTTCATAGCAATTATATTGCACATATATCACTGTTCATAAATACTACATATATCATTATTCGCAACTATCGTAATAACTGTTTGTAGCTATCATACTGAAAATATCATTTCTCATAACAGTCGCAGAATATACAACCTTGTTAATAAATGCCGTAATACTATCATGATAACACACTACTGTTTTCAACTATCACACTAAAGATATTACCCGCAGCTATCGTGTATCACCGTTCCTAAATATCGCAATAGACATACCATTATTCGCAACAATCGTAATGAATATATCATTATTCATAAATACCATAACGGCCATAAATTATGACAAAACTTTCGACCGCTCGCAGTTACTCAAACTTCCCAGCTGAATATGATCGTCGAAACAGCGAATTCTGCCCGAAGGAATTTATCAGTTTAAAACCGGGGATTAATTTCCGCGGGAATGGTTTTACGTAGTACCGGTTACAAAGGCATACGTTTCTAACACATCCGCAAATTTACAATTTACAAGCATAATGAGCGTCCGAAAAGAGGAGAGCGGCAAAGCGAAGCGGGCGTAACGGTATTGGTTCGTCGTCGTTGAAAGTAAAGGCGCCACCGTATTTGTCGAAATTAAATCAATATCCTCGTCCCGCAAGTTTAACGATACGTATGCGGGTAACGGGCGGATTCCCGCGCGAATTTCGCGGTGAAAAATCAACGGGCGTAGCTTTAAGCGTGTGTAAACGGGTGTAAATCAATGGACGAAAAATCCTCGAGCTCTCGAGCTCTGAACAGCCCTTATTTGCATGAAAAATTGATTTAGCCTCGGTCTATATAGAATCGACGAGGGAAAAAAAAACACGCTCGTCGAAAGAGAGACAAAATACTGGCCCCCACGGTGTATTCCAGAATTCGTTACTCGAATTTCTCGTACGATACCACGGACCAGATCGATATTCACTTTCGTTTAACAATGGTGTTGTGTGTGCAAACAAATCGCGTGAAAGTCTGTAATATATCGGTACGGCATATCAGGAACTGTTGTGTTCCGCGTGTATTCTTTGATAAAAAAATCTGCCCGATTATTTTCGTTCATTTTTTACTCTTTAACTTGATCGTGAGTAATTTTATTTTCATCGTGAGAAATATTTTGATTATTGAAATAAATTACATTTTCGATAATGATGTTACTGAACGAAATTGAGGATTTTGATATGTGGGAACCTGAGGATATGGAGCATCAGCGATATGGGGATTTAGGGATATAGGATTCAGTGAATTAATTGATCATCCACCAGAATCTATGGATATAGAGCTCTAGTGACATGTGGACTTAGCGACATTTAGGAATGTAAACAATCGAGGGATATTAGGATATTGGGATATTGAGATATTAGGGTATTGTGATATTAGGATATAGGGATATAGAGCACTAAAGATATGGGGATTTAGGAATATTGGGAGATTGACATCTAGTAATCTAATTAATCACCACAATCTAGGGATATTGAGCACTACAAATATAGAGATTTAGGCATATTGGTAAATTGAGATCTAGTGTACTAATTAATAGTTCACCAGAATCTAGGGATATAGAACATCAGGAACATGAGAATTTAGGGACATAACTATTTATAAACGTATGAAATCTAGGGATATTGGGATACTTTAACCAAGTAAATTAATCATTCGCCAGAATATAGGGATATCAAGTATCAGGAATATGGAATATAAGTGCCTAGAAACGTAAGTAATCTAGGAATTTTGGGATTTAGTGAATTAATTAATCGTTCACCAAATCAAATGTTTAAATTGTTCGCGATAGAGCGGTCAAATACACTTTGTGACGTCCCGAGTGTTGCATAAACGTCGTTGGTGTGCATCGTTGTTTACTTCAGGAAACGATCGACCACATGCATACAGGTTCGTATAGCTTGCAAATAGCTGCCAGGTGTAAATTCAACACGTGCATAATTTTGATCGAATGTATATCGATGTAATTACGCGGTTAATTATCGTTTGTGAGTTTCGCTCTATGCTTTGACCAACACTATTCTTTGGATTAATACATACGAAATTACTTTGTGCAATACTTTGACAATTTACGTGTGAAATTGTAAGCTCACGAAAGCTGGGGGATGTTTTACTACTTCTATTTTAACATTACCAAATATTCTAATTTTCTAATTTTCCAGTTTCTCAATTATCAAATCTACAAATTTTTGTGTTAACAAATTAAGAAATCGCCATATTTCAAATCTCCAAACTTTTAATTCACGAACTTTCAGGTACGCAACCTTCCAAAATCAAATTTCGAATTTTCATATTCACTGATCAACAAATTTTAAGTCTCCAAATCTCGAAGTCACCAAGTTTTCAAATCATCAAATTTCCAGATCACCAACTTTTAAATCCCTTCATTTCCGAATCACTAAATTTTAAATTCTCAAATGTCACATCTCCAAATTCCAAATTCCCAAATGTCACATCCCCAAATTCCAAATTCCCAAATGTCACATCTCCAAAATCCAAATCCCTAAATGTCACATGCCCAAATTCCAAATCCCGAAATACTTGAATGACCAAATTTCAAATCTCCAAATTTCCAAATCTCTAAACTTCTAAATCCCCAAATCACCAAATTCCCAAATTCCAAATTCTAAAATCCCCAAATCTCAAATCCAAAATTCCTCCTCAATTTCCTTCCAAATCCGAAATTTCCACCTGTCAAAATCCCCAAACTCAAAATATCCAGAACTCCTCATTAAGAAGAAATTCCAACTATAAGAAGAACACGTTGCATTTGAAGTACGTTTTCCGTCGAAAAACGTTCGAGGGACCAGCGGTAGCAATAGTTCTCCGTATTCGGCTGTAATTACATTTTATTGTGCCAGAAATAGGAAAGAAATGAACTGAATCGTAGAATAACACCGACGCAGCTCGGTAAATAATTTGTGAAACAGTGTCTGAATCATTGTTTGCTGGAAAGTCTGGCCTCAACATTTTCCAACGTTTCTGAATCTCCCGGGAACGAAATTTCTTTCAGCCTCGGAGATGACTAAACACATTCTTCTCTGGTATCTCGCCGACAGAACTCGTTCGTTTTCCGCGGATCTTCTCCTCTTCTCTTTTGCCGGGCACGTTCCTCAGTGAATCCAGGGACAGCAGCCTCGCAATGCCATCACGGTGAATAGCTCGTGGGACCCGTGTAACAATTTTTCAAAAGGATCGACTTCACGCTTTAGTTCTGTAATCTTCAAATACAGCCTGTGTGTTTACCGCCTTCTAAGCTGAAAGCTTCGGCGAAGATGTCACCAGCAGGATATTCTGTTGGGAGATTTCATTGTTTACGTTGTTCTGTTTAATCTCTTCGAGAATACACATATGTGGACGTTTTGTTCTTAAAATTTTAAATCAAGTGTTAAAATTCTTAAATCAAAGGTCACATTGTGAATTTTACCGTTATTTTCGTATATCGTTGATGTTTATAGAACTTTGTTACAGATTTTACGTGAATAAAGTGTGTACAAGTTTCACAGTTTTAAGATATGATGATTTTACAAACAACTCAGGATTTAATAAGAATGTAGAATCTAGGCTTATAATAAGAATATATAATCTAAATTTATGACCTAGGTGGAATTTGTAATCTAGGGATACTTATACCTAAAATTAAATGAATATAGAACCTAGCGAAATGTATGACTCGTGTAGGGTTCATAGTGTAGAGAGAATATATGTTCTGAGATGCTCCTTATATTGAAAAAGAAATTGGAACCTTAAGGAGTATTTAGTCTTGAGGAGTGTAAATCCTGACATGTTCCTTATATATGAAAAGAACCTAGAACCTAGGGAAACTAATGACTGACCTGAGGAATTTAAAGAAAATTTATAGAGAAATTAAAGAGATTCCAAAAGGTATCAATGAAGAGCCCTAACTCAGACACATGCTTCCCTTCATCTTAACTAAATCCTAGGTTGCACCGAAGTGCCTGATATTTGCATAACAGCACTTTCAACAGGAAAAAGTTAACTTCATTTAAAGACCTTCCCTCCGCATCCGCGTAGATGGTTTAAAAGGAGGAACATTAGCGTTCACGTTGAAAAAGCCACCAGGAAGCCCATAAAACGTAGCAGAACGAAGCGGTGCACATCTCTGAAGTGCCGTTAACAGCACCGGGAACAATGTTACGCATCGACGGGGGATTCCGGGCGGTAGACGTTGAACAGCATCGCCACGCTCCATTTGGCCGGTTAGATAAACTCGTACACGTAACAGAGGATCGGGCGAGGCTCATAGCCGGCAGCTGCCGCGGCGAAAACTCGCCTGGCTCCCTTCAAAATACATAAATTCGAGGCACAAAGGAAGATACACGAGCGACGCGTAACTTGTTACCCGCTGCGAGAGACGGAGAAGGTGCGAGGAAGAACCGGGTGCCTTGATGGAAATGCAAAGAGGACGAGGCAGCTCGCCAAAGAGTGTTTTCAGACCAAATAAAACCCAGAAAATCGTAGCTGCTCTTCAAGGAGGAGGTCCGGGTCTCGAGACAACTCCTCGAGACACCCCGTTTCGAACCTTTTCGACTCGAGACGCAACTTCAAGGATTATCAAAGCAGAATTAGATCCTGCTTCGACAACGGGGGATGTATTTTGAATGGACCCGGCGTTCGACCCTGTAACAACTGTTTTGTGACCACGTGGGTCTCTCAGGAGGGTCGGAGGTGTCCCTCCTGGTAAAACTCTTCACGCGACCTTTAAAACTTTCCTTTTGCGCGCATTAAAACTTGCCAGCCGGAGTTTGATGTATGGGCATGTTGGGTATACAGGATGATTCATATATAGATGTAACCTACGCATATAAATATTTATTTCAATGGTGATAGACGAGATATTTTTTATGTGAATAGTATTATATCATTTTGAATATACTACAAAGGGGACCTGTTTGTATCAAATTCATCAGGGTTTTTGAAGTTCGTCAGTGATGAACTTAAGTTCATTATTAACTTTGGGAGTGGAAAGTAGATTTAAGTTTACGTTGTTTGGGTTACTTAAAGTTCGTTGAAAGTAACTTCAAGGTTGCTGAAGGTCACTTCTAGGTTTTTGAAGGATACTTCAAGGTTGTTGAAGGACATTTTAAGATCCTGCTACTGCTGGTCATTTCTGAAAATCGATATATTTCTAACATATGTGACATTTCTGAACAAATTTTTATGTCAGATGCAATATGTAAGAGACAAAATATAACGAAATATAATAAGGTACAATATAAAAATTATTCACCTTGAAAACCATAGAAAAGATGACTCTATTATGCAAATATTCTTGGCACACGATTTAAATTGCATATATATTTTCTGCACACTATACTGCATTCAGAATATTTCTATGATCACAAGTGGAGGAGATAGGTGACTATTTTTAGGTAGACCATTCTGTACATCGCCGGTGCTGCTCTTTAATACCTTCGAGCATTTTATATACCTTCGATTATTTTACCTAACCTAGCCTATATATGGTTGACGCTTAAATTCTGATAAATATTAAAATTCGATGTATACTATTGTATATGTTACTATATATCAATAATAACATTATGATATACAATAAACCTATCGGTGTATATTGCACACTTTATATAAATGTAATAACCAGGTAAAACAAAAACAATTATGAATCATAAATTAATACATACATTAAATCTTTATCTCCAAAAATCAACATTTCAAGAAAAGTATCTTAACAAGTTTCATAATTTAAATGATTAGAAATACTTGTATTAACTACTCTGCTCTACAAACAATAAATACAAGAAAATATTGAAAAAGCATTAATTAAAACTTGTCAAAAATAAGAATGCAAAATGTCCAACTGCACCCAACGTTGAAATCACCGAATAATTAAAAACGTTCCCCGTATGACGAATAATAATCTCAATGACAAAATGGCTGGTCCCGCAAACACAGCGATCAGCGTAAACCCAACAACCCCTGCACGATATCTAGACTGCCGCAGGAAAATCTCATTTATGCCAAACTATCGAGCTCGTCCCGTCGCTATCCGCGGCACGCAATTTTACTTACAATTTTTCCATGCTGCAGATTAAACTTGAAAAAAAAAAATAAAAAGCGTGCAACGGTAACGTATCACCGCGTCCTCCCATGGAGCCGGGTGGTTGTAGTTCCGATCCACCCTTGCCTCGTGCATTTTAACGTCATCCCCCAGGGTGGTGGATGTGGCGCGCGTCCTGCGGCATAACAAATACGCGGCGTCGTCCCCGCGTCCCGACGCTGTCCATTAGCCACGGTAACACGAGCGTGCCGCCTCCAACTTGCTCCGATGGAGAGAGCTACGTGACGTAATGAGGTAATACTTAAATTGCGTCCACGTGCTACTGTGGCAGTATCGACAGACACGCAGCAGGGCCTTTGGCATAGAAAGCCGTCGCCGGATAGGCAGAACTAGGCCGCAAACAATGGACCTACCTCTTGTTAACGACGCCACTATGGCGTCGGCTGCAGCATCATCCGGCACAGTCCGGCCTCAACTGCAGCTCCCCGTGTGCGTGCCACGACTATCGAGTGTCCTAGTGATATCGAAAACGAACGAGCTGGAAGCTCGTGCTGTGAATCCGACGGTTGTCCATCTTCCAGCGACGTCGTGACGCTGCACGGACCGGCTCCGGACGGGTTTAATTAGCTCGCGCGAGGACAACTGCGCGGTAATTGTGCACCCGTGAAGTTTATTGTGGTCTCGCAGTGAGATAAGGGTGCAATCTATGGGGTCGCTCGGGGTTTCGTCCGTCGTGGTTTTTGGTGAGGTGTGATTCGATGAATTTGAACTGTATGAGGTTTTTTGTTTTGGGGAATTTTCATTTGTCTGATATCTTTGTATTTGGTGGGTGTAGTTTGTACTGATACGATTTTCGTAATATTCATGATACAAGTTTGATAGCTGTTGGTAGAAGTGATGAATGATACAGTTTTGATAATTGTTAGCAGATTATTGAATTAATAATATAATTATAATTATTAGTAGAGTAATTGAATTAATGATATTCTGTATAATTGCTAGTAGAAGTGATGATTGAATTAATGATAAAGTTTTGATAATTGTTGTAGGAGTGATAATTCAATTAATGTTACAATTTCGATAATTGTGAATAGAAGTGATAATTGAATTAATGATACAGTTTTGATACCTTTTGGTAGAAGTGATAATTTAATTAATCGTACAATTTTGATAAGTGTTGGAGTGATAATTTAATTAACGATTTTTGATAGTTATTAATAGAAGTCATGATTAAATTAATGATACAATTTCGATTAATTTTAGTAGAAGTAATCATTGAATTAATTAGTTTCGATTCTTTATCGTGAAATGCATTGTAAATTGATGTGAACAGTGAATGATCTGTTATAACACTTGTAACTTAACGTAATGATATTTGTTGAGTTATGGTATATCGTGATGTGGTATTTTTTGTAGAGGTTGAATTATTCCTACTAATTTTTCGAAATATCTTTGTGAAACGAAAGTCCGACTTATCTTTTATGGCCGAGACACTCGAAACAGAAGTATAGAATTATGCACTCAATATTTCATCGGTATTTCTGTAACTCGCAATTGACTTCACTGATTTGCTCAAAAAGGAGGTCATAATGCAATGCACCGAGTGTTATTAATTGTTCGAGAAGCTGTGCTATTATTTTATGGTGAAATCACACATTCGTAGCCGCTGACGTAATAGTACGTCAGCTTTATATAAACTTTGGTTTGTTATCCTTACTAATATCAGTACATTAATGTATTATATTATTTCGAAATGAATTTGTAATTATTTGTGCGGTGATGGAGTAGATTTTTGTTCTATAATTTATGTTGAAATTAAATATCAATTTAAAGATCCTATAGTTTATTGATCTGTTGTACATAAATTATAAATATTTAGAAATTTGAGAACTTCGAAATGTGTATTTTTTAATTTGGGGAATACATTGATTTAGATATGTAAGAATTTGGAAAATGTAGGATTTTGAGAATTTGAAAATTGACGCTTTTCGAAATTCCAAACTTCCAAATCCTTAACTTTTCAAATTCCCAAATTTCCAAAAATCCAAACTTCCAGTGTTCAGATCCTTCGATTTTCAAATTCTTAAACTATCAGTTTCTCAAATTCCTAAATTCTTGAATTCCTACATTTGCAAATTTGCAAATTTTTTAATTTTCAATTTCTAAGTTCCCAAATTATCGAAAATCCATATTAAATATTCAAATCCTCAAAAATTCCTAATTCTAAATTGCCAAATTATCAAAAATCCATACTTCCCATCTTCAAACTCTCCATATTTCTAAATCTCCAAATCCCTAAATTCGACTCATCCAAAAATCCAACTGAAATAATTTTAAGTTAAAAAAATTGAAAAATTCATAAATGTATCTCCCACAAATAATGCAACGATTCCAATTCCCTTTCTCCCGAATTGCAGTTTTCCCCCCGGGAAGTCCATATTTACAAAATGTAGGTACATTCCATCAAATAAATTGCAAACGACGCAAATCACTGAGGCACACAGTCGGTCGGCGTCTTTCCGGTCCGACTGTCACCGCGAGTGTTAATTACGTTTCCCGTTTCTCGTTGACGTTCCGATGGAACCGAAAAATTGTACACCCGTGACAAAAATCGGCGGTGAAAGAGTGCGAGAGAAATAGAAAAGAAAGAAGTTAAGCCGTAGGGCTTGAAAAAATTCCGGGCATTAAAGTATCGCGTATCGGACGGCGCACGTTAATCCGCAGGATTTGCGGAGATGAACTCGATGACGGTTCCCCGTGGAAAATGTCCCGCAGCCAGCCAAGCGTTTTGAACGTTCCACGGAATACTCGAAATGCTTCCAGAGAACGAAGCGTGCATTTCGACGTCGTCATTTTCGCGTTTAATATGCGATGACGAGCCAGCCTGTAACTCGTGCCAAGTAGAGACGCGGTTCATAACGCGTCACACCGACGGAACGTTATTATTCCGGGACGTTCGTCTTCCATCGACGCGCAGTTTCAATTGTTCCCTCAACACGAGCGCGTTTCCACGATTAAAACAATACCGTCCCTTGTAATTGTTAAATTTCACAATTACCATTGTAATATTGAAGTCGTTATGGCACCGAGAAGGTCTACGATTCGCCCTGCCATTTTGGCTACTCTAATGAATACACTTTTATGGCCCGTATCGAAAGGAACGATATCATCCCTTGTAATTGTTAAATTTTACAATTACCATTTTAATGTCGAAGTTGCACCGAGAAAGTCGATTCACCCCGGCCTTATGGTCATTGTGATGAATGCTCCTTTATGGTCCGCATCGAAAGGAACGATTAGGAGTTATTATGATCACAGAATTCGACGGTGACTGTTATTTCTGCTGCTCGTTAAGCCGATTTTGAACTACAATTGCTGAATTCTGTTTTATGAAAGCGTTTTGTCAGGGGGGTTTATCGTCGGAGTCACTCGTTTGAGGGTGGAGTATTTCGGAGAGGGTTGCTTGCGAATAGGTCAAGCGTTTTAGGGGATTTTCTTATGGGGTCTTTGAGTTGAGGAGTGGTGGATTTGAATGTTCATGAAAGGTGGCTTTTTAGGGAACTGGAGGAAGAATGGGTCTGGAGAAAAACTTTTTTTTTCAAATGATTGGTATAATATATTCTTTTTATTTTGCTTATTTTGTATGATATTGTGGATTAGGCGAATAAGTTAATGAAAACAATTGACGGATAAGTTATTAAAAATTTGCATATTTGTTCTTTATTATTCAAGCTATACATATTGTATACATATATTGTATATTGTATATCAAGCTGTATATATTTTTGCATGGAATGTTTTACGATAAAAATATAAGATTAAAAATTTTTAAAGATCCAAAGATTTAAATTTTCTAATGTATATATTTTAAAAAACCCAGTTCGTAAATTTATTTCCTAAATCCTCAGTTTATCAGTCTTTAATTTTCAAATCTTCTGAGTTCTAAATTTTTCAATTCCTGTAGGTACTAAATCTCTAAGTATGACAAATTATTCAGTTTTCATATATTTTCTAAAATATTGAGATTTCCCAGACTGCTAAATCCCTAAATCCCAAAACGTCAAATTTTCCAATTCCAAAATTGTCTGCACTCTGAATCATAAAATTCCCGAGTGTGCAAATTGATATCCTCCAAAACTAAATTTTCAATTGCATCATGTTCCCAAATATTCAATTTCCCACATTGCTAAATCCCTAAATCCCAAAACGTCAAAACATCAAATTTTCAAATTCCAAAATTGTCTGTACTCTAAATCATAAAATTCCCGAGTGTGCAAATTGATATCTCCCAAAACGAAATTTCCAAATCCCCAATCCCCACAAAATCGTCCGAAGGAACCACATTCGACCTACAAATAAAACCGAGCCCGACAAGTGGTGTCCGCCAGTTCTTCCCCACACAATCGTGGGCGTTTGTTCAAGGTGTCCGGTTGATTCCCACGAATATGGAATTCTGATGAAGTCCCGTATATTCCCGATTGCATCTATCGATCCCGCGACCAGAAACGGCATCGAACAGAAAAGGAGAAGAGGAAACGTCGAGAATCATCCCGGCAGCCGGGAAAAATATATCCGCCGATGTGTCGGCCAAAGAAACCGGGCGGACTTTTTAACTCGGTGAAAACCGATTAGACCGGGACGGTAATTAAACCGCTTGGCGACGGATATCGCGGTGGCGAGTCGATACGAAACCGATTACAGGCTGACGGGAAATTTTCCACGGCGGATCAGCCTCTAATTATTCCCGCTAATTAGTCGCGAGCAGAGCTGGCTGGACCGGCTCCTCGTGTCACACGCGTCCTCTTCCTCCTCTTCGTGGTTCGCTCGATACACGCTTCTTATCTTGAATCGCCGATTATTCTCTCTCTCTCTCTCTCTTTCTTTCTCTCTGTTTCTGTTTCTCTTTATCTTGGCTTCTGCGCCGTTGCACGCGTCGCGACGTCTAAGGATCGCGGCGCGTAATTACACGGCCACGGGGCGAATGAAAGGGCCTGGGTGGGGGACAACTTAAACTTAATCGACTATCGATGTTGCCTGTAATCCGGAGACTTGGTCTAAAAGCGGACGAAATTATACGCGGACCGTTGCCGTGTATGGACCCGTCGTTAATTAAAACACGCCGCGCACTTGCCTGGAATACCTTGATAGTTCGCCGTATTATACGGACAGTCCTTCGGCAAGATGTATTGCCCTAGCCAGCTCTATTATGCGACTCCGAGTTCTGCTTGGGAAACCACCAACCACTACCTTGTACTGAGTTTTGCTTTTCTTTATGCGACAGACCCTTCACACTGCTGAAATTTAAGATTCGAGGATCGAGGATAGATTGAAATAGAGATTGAGGCAGATTTAATATGTTGTGGCAATTTCAGAACTATGATTCGTTTATTGTGTGGATTGATTCGGATGAAGTGACGGGAGGTGTGTTCTGATTCAATTTGGATTCCGGGAGCTGTATTCTGATTGAATTTGGATTCCGGGAGCTGTGTTCTGATTGAATTTGGATTCTGGGAGGTGCGATAGGTGGTCTTTTGACGGCAGGTCAATTAGGTCAAAGTGGTTGAATTTGGACAATGGCAAGTTCATGTTTTTTAGCGAGAGAACCATCAAGAAATGATTTTGTTATGTCGAAGATCTGATTATTTCATGATGAGTGAATCAGTCATTTGACAGTTAGTCGGCCAATCACTTGAGAATGAAGTAATTTGTTATTTGACAATGAGTTATTTTATTATGAATTTCATTTGATATGCAATTTTGTATCTGATCAGGGGTTTTATTTGTAGTATAAGCTTTAAGAATTTGATCAGGTTTTTAATTTGTAGTTTCATGTCCGGTTTCAAAATGTTCATCTGGTTCCAAGTAGGTGGATTGGTTCAAATGAAGGTTTAATTTGGATAATGTTACGTTTACGTCATTGTTTGTTGAGAGAACCACGAATAAATGATTGTGTGAATATGTGTTTTGACATTCATTTAGCAATTACTCATATTGTTATCACTGCATGAAATTGATATCGTATGAAAATTTATAGATACATTTTCTGACTAATTATCTGTATTTCATTTGAAGCGAGAAGCCTACGATTTGATTAATTACTTATGTGATTTGGTCATCAATTTGGTATTAGGTTCTAGATAGATGAATTTGATTTATGTACATTTGAGACTCTGTGTGCCTTCTGATTAATTATGATGCTTCATTTCAGTGGACATGTTTGTATCTACATTCAGTAATTAAATTACAAGGATTCGTAAAGTAGAAGTTTTTTATATTGCAAATGAATTAAGTACTTGATTCAGTATACTGCCATTAGGTAAATTTGATTTGTGTGAGATTCTACATCTTCTGATAAATATTATTTTATATTTTTTTAACAAATACGATAATTTAGAACACAATTTTAATGACTAAATGTCTACAAAATACTAAATTAAATTTTTAGTTTGAATCTCATGTTGAAGATATGAAATATTTAACTAATTATTTTAAATAATTGAACAAACGAATTCATTTTATTTATATGAAATTTGATACATTTTTTGGTCAATTATTATTTCGTTTAAAATAAAAGATTCATAAACGATTCTCCATTTACAAGAGTGTCAGCTGCATATTTCATGATTTTGTTACAAATTCGATTTATATTACTTTTTATGTATTAAAACTTTACAAAAATTATTGTCCAAATAGGAAAAGCAAATAAAATGTCGACAGATTTATATCAAGTACGTGTTCACTTGACCCAAATTAAGGGTAGTTTGAATTCTCACTGCACACGGCTACGTACCCAGTTAATATTTGTTAATTATATCGAATTAATACAACAAGTTCCAATAACGCGTTTATTTCGTTACGATACAAATTGTTACAAATACTTCCCCTCTTATCGTACATCACACCATGTTTGCATATTCACGGCTACTGTGTCGTGGCGTGGCAATAATTTTAGGTACTAATTATCCGAGCAGCTAATTAGGCAAGGTGAAACGATAATTATAATTTTG
Source organism: Megachile ligniseca (assembly GCA_945859555.1). Classification (NCBI taxonomy): domain Eukaryota; kingdom Metazoa; phylum Arthropoda; class Insecta; order Hymenoptera; family Megachilidae; genus Megachile; species Megachile ligniseca. The sequence continues at coordinate 3,121,437 of OX243785.1, forward strand.
CTCAAAAATACGGACATTATAGCTCTCAAGTGACTGCATTTCTGTATTGGGAATTCGGGAGTTCGGGAACTTGGAAATTTGGAGAATATACAGATTTGAAATGGTGAAAATTTTGAAATTTGAGAATTTTTAAAGTTGCAATTCTAGAAATTTAGAAAATTTATAATTTAAAACCTGCAGTTTGAAATTTGAGATTTAAAAATATGTGATTTAGAAATTTGATTTTTTGTTGGAAAATTCGGAAATTTGTAAATATAAAAATTGATTACTTGTAACAATAGAAACATCCCAAAATTTCTATGACTTAAAAATTCACGAATCTCCAAATTTTGCATACAATAACGTCTCCAAAATTTCCCGATTATCCAAACATCGTTATTATATGTCCATTTGAATTCCAAATCGATTTGGTAATAAATCGTATTTGTGCCACAACCACTTGAGCGTACGTCAAATGTTTTCCCCTCCAATTTACACAAATCAAAGTAACCCGAATCGTTTCCGAGGTAGCGAACGCTGACAAACTTGGAGAACAAAGAAGCTCCACAAGTAACTTCAGTTTATAAAGAAAATCGTTTGTTTTCTTAAACTCGCCCAAACTGAATGACGGTTAGCTGGATCCACTTGGCCGTTTAGGCAATACGAAATCAAGAAAGGGGGTCGTTCGCCAAGAAAGACGTCGCCAAATATTCACGTAATCGCTTCTTTGTTTCTGCACGAAGGAGAGCTCGACGTTTCTGTTTAATGTCCCTAAAACGCTAACCTTAATTCCTTCTGGCAGTGTATTAAGACTCGAAGCAGCCAGCGACATTTCTTCTGGCCCGTTCTTTTTTGCGGTCATTGTGCACCGATTTAGAAGGGGTTGAATGCTCGCTGAGCTGACTTTTGTTTTTCCGCTTCCTTTCACGTTCGTTTCAACGACAACGTGGACGAAGGTCGGTTTCAACTTAATTAACCGAATATTTCGTCGTTCCGGTTCTCGTGCTATTTCGCCTCCGGAGTCGTTGCACTTTTCAGCTACGGTACTTCCATCGCCGATTAAATTGACAAACAGATTTTTATAGACTTTAATATATTTCATATGACGTAGCTCAATTTTGTACTGAATATAGATCGCAAAATTCCTTGGTTCAATTTTATATGGGATATATTTAATAAAATTATTACGTTAAATTTTGTAGTGGATACAATTTGTAAAATTACTTGGTTCAATTTCGCACTGGAGATGGTTCGTAAAATTACTTGGTTCAGTTTTGTACTGGTCACAGTTTGTAAAATTACTAGGTTAAATTTTTATTGGTTATACTTCGTAAAATTACTTGGTTAAATTTTAGAATGAATATAGTTTGTAAAATTGCTTGGTCAAATTTTATACTAAATATAGTTCGTAAAATTACTTAGTTACATTTGGGTCGAAACAAAATAATATAATTCAATATATTCAAGATGGAGTCTTGTGCGACATCACATTTCATTGCTTCATTTCTGTATTTCAAAGTATTTAACGATTAGTTTCGGTTGGAAATTTTTGTAGCGTTGAACAAATATGTAATGAAAATTTATGACACTTCAAATTTGTCATTGGATGCTTGCAATCGTGGGAATAAATTAATAAAGATTCAATATTTTTCGCGAGTCGCCATTGTAATATCACAGCACGTGACGTAGCGTACGTAATTTAAAATATGTTAAACTGATTGGTAAATCGTTTACAAATTTTCCATCGTTTGCAACGTATAAATTAGTAATATTAGTTTATTTATCTATTTATTTACTTTACTATTTATGTACTGTCTAATATTACAATAGTCATATGACATAATATGTGCAGCAATAACATACGTAATTTGAAATTTGTAACGTGAACAACAAATATTCAAATTTGATAATTTAAGAATTTGAGAATATGTACATTGACACACTTCGTAAAATTAAAAAAGTGTGTCATCTATCAAAAAATATTATAGATATCTAAACTCTCCGGTTTTTACTTCATATCACTTATCTTGAAACATATTTCACTGCGAAGTTAATTCAATGAAATGTGCAAATGACGTAGAAATATCTCACTTCTGTAAGTTTGCATCTTCCTTGAAACTATCGACGAAGATACAAACAGATCAGCATAATGGCTAGTATAACCAGGTTCTCTGAAAACGTTCAGGAAGCTGGTGGCACGAGAGTAAGGGACGCCTTGTGCTCGCGAGCAGAATATCAAATAGTCCTCCGATAGCGGAGACAGTCGAGCATGTAAGATAAACGAGCCAATATGGGCCGTGACACTCGCTAACTGCTGGATTTAGTGAGCTCGATAACCGATAACTTTCTTATTAAGTCTCGTCTCGGGCCAAGTTATCGCGGCTACGTTTCGGGAGGGACTATTGCTCTTCCTGGATTTATGCACTGTTCACATTTCACGCGTGAGTTGAACAGATTCCGCGAACAAATTCTTCTCCGTTGAATCGAATATTTGCGAACTTCCAATTTCATTAATTCTACAACTCTTCGTGTTACAAATTTTTGCTTTCAAACAGATGTTCAACAAATTTGAGATTTTCAAGTTTTTAGACTTAAGCTTACGAAGTTGGAAATTTTACAGAATTTCAAGTTTAACTTTCATATTTTCAAATTTAATATTTGATAGAAATTTGACAGAATTTTATAGAAATTTTATAGAATAGCCCTTTCTGTAGGTTTCTGTACCTGTAACCTCGGGAAGGGCCATATAGCAAGACTGTAACTGAAATAACACTAGAAGCCTGAAGATACTTATGTGATATCAAATCCAATATCAAATAAAAAGAGTGTTATGTTAGTACGAAGATAATTTCGATTAAATGATTTTAAATATTTATTCGTCATGAATACATCATGCATATTGAATTTATTAGAAATGTGTATCACAAAGAACATGTATTTACCACATCGATTCTTACAGTTTTCGTTTCCACATTGATTCAACCTGTATCACTCTAAATTATCAATTATAAAATTAATATCATAACAGTTCAAATAGTATCAAATTAATTGATCAAGAAAGAAAACTTTTTGGGACAATAGTAGCGACCTATTTCAAATCTTGACAGTCATCAAATTAAAGGGACGTTTACCCGACGGATGAGGAAAATGGTGCGAAAATCCTATGAAACTCATCTTTAAATCGTATCGACGTCATTACATATGCATGGAATTTCATTCCACGTAATACAGAATCCCCGTATGAACGAGGGTTATTCCGTAATCGCGGTTGTAATTTCGATCGTTTCGCATGAACGGGACGGTATGAAACAATTTTTTTCCACGTGAAAATGACGAAGGGATCGGAAAACTGTAGCCGGTAAACAGCGTCTCCGTAACTTTCGTTCCCCAGCAAAAAGCTTGAGTGGATCGAAAATAAGTTTCGCCGGAGGTAGGGGTAGGAACCAGGCACCTTCGTAAATGTTTCACGAGGAACTTTCTTTTCCGTGGTATTTAGTCACGGCCCTCTAACTTTGCCCCGAGGAAGGAAGTTATTAATCTGCGAGCAGTCAATCCTTCCCTCGTCCCTCGTGGCTCACGGTCGGTCCATTGTGTTCGTGCAATTACGACGGCCCGTTGAATTCGTCCGTGACTTTCTGGTCCTCTCTGGTCCCTGTCCGTGGAAATAGCCATCTGCTGGCCACTTGATTGCGTAATTTGACCCTTCGCGGCTTTTCCACGACGCTGTCTCGCGAACCATCCCGTTTTTCCACCACGGGATTCCGTAGTGTGCTTCTTTGCAACATTTGGATAAACCTAACCTAACAGACTTGAAAGATGAAATCTAACCTGAAATAATAACCTAACTTGGTACAACGTTTCATTATTCAAACTCATTCATTATTCATGCTCCACATTTGATAATGAATACATTACAACATTATCTACAAGTTGAAATCATTAATCGTTATCAGTTAATCCTTGAAAATGTTCAGACCACAATTTTTTAAATATTTAAATTCTTTCGTAGTGTGATATATTAAATAAATTAATTTTCTTCAACTTGAAATTTATGTCCACCTATAATTTGTATAATCAAGGTTTACTGAATATAAAATACTCACATTTTAATTTTCTTTGTTTGTTTTAATATTCTAGCTATGAATGAGTTCTGGCTGACGCATCTGACAAATAAATTATACGGCAAGGAGTGAACTAAAAAAATATTTGTTTTATGAAACTGGGGTTAATCCAATTAGTCCAAAGGGTTAATATTACATATTCGATCTCCTTATGATTATCTCTCACCGGTTATTTATCAGATCGGCAAGATTCGGCAATCCATCTCAAGAATAACGCTTTCAAAAACATCTCCTCAAAAATAACACTTTCGGAACACAAGAGCGCTTCCGAAATGCGCTGACGCTGGCGTGTTTGTCCGCTAACATCACAGAATAGTTGGAGAAGCACCTGAAGAAGGAAGGAAGGAAGGAGTTCGGAGAGGAAATATCGGTCTGACCCGAACACGGCGGGGGTGGTTGTTTCTATTTTCGATCGAGATCAAGCTGTCACGTAATCTCAAAGAGTTTTCCAAGCACCCCCGGCTCGGAAACTGGCCGGGGTTGAGTCTTCTTCCCTTCGATAGAATGATCGATTGCTCGAAGGAAACGACTGTGTTGTTTCCACGTTGTGATTGGCGTTTTCGGAGCAAATAGGATGCCTCGTTGCAGTTCTCGCGCCCCTTTTCGCGCTGGATATCTATCGAGCCCCTTGGCCCATTTTTCCATTTACCCGACCAGACGTAGCATTTGTTTCGATACAACGGCAGCCACTCGTAGAAATCGTCCCGTGGCAAACGAAAACCGATAGCTACACTGGTTCGCTGCTGATTAAACTTATCGGTGGCGTGTTCCAGGCGACGTTCATTGTTCGATGCTTTTTATTTGTTCGATTCGTTGAATTGTAACTGGGCTATATTACACCGATACTGTATTGTTCTGTGTCTGGATAGATGTACGCGTGTTATGTAAATGTCATGAAATTGTTTTTTCACATGTTTATGATCACGGTAAAACTGACCGTGCAGAACTGCGATACATTTGTGGAAGTCAAAATTCGACAAAAATTATTTTGTTTTATATTCAGTTATTATTTTTATTATGTTCATTTATTATATTTATTACATTCTTTTATTATTTTGCATTATCTCGTATTACAACTGTGATTTGGTGATTTCACTTGAGTTCTAAAGAAATCTTTATTTATTTTATGTTTATTTTAAATTTATCGTATTGATTTTTACTGCACTTGAATTTTTGAAAAATATCTTTAAATTGAATTAATACAAAAATTGAGTCATGTGATTTAATAAAATTCAGGTTTTATTTAGTTTGATAATTGTGTAAGTCTGTTGTTTTCTAATGATGTGTCGTCTGCAAAGATAATTAATTAAAATTGAGTACCTTACAATAAATATTACATACTATCACAATAAATTGTATATTATAACATACATTATAAAGGAATTAATTACAAATAATATAGTTTCTGAACTCTTGCTGCGATTTATGCCGCCATCTTGGAGATAAGATCTTTTGTCCTCAAAATGAAGTTCCATTGTCCACAAGAATTTCGAATTCTGTTTGTTTGATGGCTTCGCAGACGCATCCGGAAGATCGAGTGAAGTTTCAGTGTTGTATTACGTCGCAGAAGAGAAAACTTCCAATTTCATCTCTTGCATTTGACGCTTGACAATATCAATTTTCGACGTTTCTATCTAAACGCGTTTCATCTTCAGCTTTCAAGAAGCAGTGGAAAATAAAGGTGTCAGATAATAAGTATACGATTTACAACAATAACACCACTTTTTATATATTTTCTATCTTTTTAAGATAATTGCAATCTTTCGTTTGATTCAATTAGTAGCAAATTCGGAATATTGTATATTAAATTTCTATATCATGTGTTGAAAAATGTAATATGTGGACAATATAAGAAGTAAATCCATAACTCCACTTTTTAAATATTTATGCTATCACTATAATGATTTCTAATAACGTTGTTCACATTTTCATGAACACTTACAACAGATTTACACTTTATTAAACACAATTTGTACTTCCTTTGAGAAGGAGACAGTTCCAATATTCAAAATTTGAGTGCATTAAAAATTAAACAATCATTTTAATATTTAATGAACAAAATTATATTATATATTAAAATTAATATAATGTATTTACAATATACGTTCATCTATTGAAAACGATCATATCAATATTGACAACAAGTTTAATAATTCTAATGAAACTATAATATCCAATTTGAATTACTAAAAGCTATTTACATCAATATATCGATTTTATTTTCAAGTAGTTCTTGCTGAAATTAATGAAAATGAAAAGTGGAGGTATTTCATTGTAGCATCTTCAATTATCGTTGATGGACGTGTAAGTATAGTTTAACCCCTTGACCTATGATTCTTTCAGCACGTGTGTCAGAACTGATTGTTGCAATAAATAAAATTGAAATGTTATGTATATTTTGGATTGAGGAATTCTTGCTTATGTAAATTTACACCTTTAAATTCCAAACTCAACCGCAAATAAAATGTTTGTTTGTTGTAACTGAACTGTAATGTGTGTCACTCACGTGACACGGTATTATAAGCAAAAGGGTTAATATTTTTCGCTCCATTTTCGTGCAGAGTCTCGTATCCGCGCCTTTTAAGTACCATTGTTGCGCACGATGTCCCTGTAACGACGAACTTAAACCAATTACTACCAATTTCCACCAAGCTAGCGCTCGTATTTCGAGCGTCCATTAACCAGCCGCTAAGTAGCCTTTGCCGGCAACGTAAAATAAATATACCTGTAAGCTCTGTCCTCTGGAGAAGCAATAATTCGAGGATCCAATATCCGGAAACGCTACGATTTATTCCCCGGCTTCTACCCTTATAATAAATTGAGAAATGTCGCGCAGATTACTCCTTTGAGACGTTCTGTTCATTCAAGATAAAGCATCTTTCGCGAAAAAGGCTGTAAGAAACAGTTCGTGAAACACAATTAACACTGAAACGGCGTTAAATGCACTCTTACTTTAATGGCTAGCAAAATGAAGTTCTTTTTATTAAAATGTCAATAGTTGAATTTACTGTATTAACACGTTAACTGCCTAGTGAAGCAGTTGGAAATTTTATTAGGTAGTCATTTCAGAATATTTTGTTATATTTATTATCCATAGTCTCCAGTAATTAATATGAGTATTTTCAACTATATAAATGAACGAATTCATAATAATATATGTGACAGATTCGTATGAAAATTTTACTGTATATGTAGGTGACGAAACAGCTGAATTGAAAATAAAATGGATCAATAAATAAGTAAATAATGAAGACGTATTATCCGAATAAATTTGACAAAATCACAAAATAAAATTTTGAAATACAAATTGTGAAATGGGTCATTTTGACTAGTTCGTTCTAGTGTTAAGTAAGTGTTAACACCTTGCCTTATTTAACGAGTCAGACTCGTGATGCACTCACATTTGAAATGTGACAAATCTTACTCAAACATTTAACATGTTTCAGTTTGAAGTTCAAATATAATTTACATAGTCAAAGATCGCTGAATAAAAAATAGACATAACATTTTAACTTTCTTTATTGATGTTAATATTATAGCGATTAATAAGTACTTTCGGTTGACACACCAGACAAAGAAATGATATGGCAAAGAGTTAACCCCTAAACAGGTTAGGAAAATAATTTGGATCTTCAGAAAATGTTACTTTCATTAAGATGACATTTGAAATAATAAAGCTTTAGGGTTCATTTCTTGGTTTTTACAAAAATAACTGAGTTGCTAAAATGAATTTTGAATTATAACATCAACCTCTTGTTTCTGCTTTAACCCCTTATGAGATTTAGCCAGGCTCGTGACGCACGTTACAGTTCAAATATGACAAACCTAAATTGTATTTGCAAAAAGATCGTGTTTTGAGTTCGATACCAATCGCAATTTATATAATTGAAAATCACTAATTCCAAAATATACCCAACATTTCAACGTTCTTCATTTTCCTTAACACTGCAGTAATAATTAGGTAGCTCTGACTGACGCAACTACCGAGAACTTATAGGTTAAGTGGTTAAAATATTCCCAAATTCAAAATTTATTTTCGAGTGAATTTATAATACGAATGATTCTATTAAGTGCATAATTTGTATTTGTGGAATATAGTATTGATCGTAATAATTCTGAAATAATTTGAATTATTAAAAGTATTCCTTCCCTCGTTAATTTTCCTTCGTTTACCAAACTAAGCGTGTCAGTGTTTCCCGTAAACTGTACGTGTGTATTTCCCACGGTTCTTCAGCACATATTTCTGCAAGCCTCAAGTTTCTTCCTCGATTCCCGTAAACCGTGTATCATTGCTAGTACACGGGTTCTCCAGCTACCAGGAAGAACGTCATCCCGAATGGCGTCGGTTTTTCGCAAGCAATTGGACGAGCAACAGCCGACGGTGATCGAGCAGCGTTATCCGTCTTAATCGAACGTCTCTTGTTGCACAAAGCGAATTCTTGGCGAACGTGGACGCCTTTTACAATCTCGCGGAAGGCTATCCTTTACCGGTACAGTCAACGGCAAATCTGGTTTCTTTAGGGAAAACGATTCGAGTGGTGCATACATTGATGTTTGGATATTTTTACGAATATCAACATTTTGAAATGGCTTGCGAAATTGGAGATTTCTTGGATTTGGAGAACGAGTATGAGAATCTGGGGATATGGGAGTAGAGGAATTTCAAGATGTAGAATTTTTAGATTTAGAGATTTGGACATGTAAGAATTTGTTGATTTAGGGATATGAGAGTTAAGTAATTTGGGAATATAGGAATAGAGGATGTACAGATCTGAGGATGTAGGATTTGGATGTCTAGGGATTTGTGGTTGTAGGAATTTAAAGATCTAGAGATATGGAAATTTAAATATTTGGAAGTCTAGGATTATGGAGGCTTAGCAATTTGAGAATTTAGGGATGTGGAGACATAGGAATTTGAAGATTTAGGCATTTGCAGATTTGGATATTTAAACATCTAGGAATTTGGAGATTGTATTTGTCATTATAGCAAATTTAGGAATTTGAGATTTGACAATTTGAATACTGACAACTTGTAAACTTGGTAATTAGGTAATTACATATTTGGGTAACTAGGTAATTTAGTACCTCGGCAACATAGTAACTTTGTAACTTGGTGATTTGGTAATTCGGTACCTTGGTAATTTGGTACCTTAGTAACTTGGTAACCTAGTAGCTTGGTAATTTAGTATCTTGGTAACCTAGTAACTTGGTGACTTGGTAATTTGGTATCTTGTGAACTTGGTAACTTATTAACTTAGTAACTTAGTAATTTGGTGACTTGGTGATTTGGTAACTTGGTAACTTTGTACCTTGGTAACTTGGTAAATTAGTAATTCAGAAGCTTGGTAACTTGAAAACTTGAAAACTTGAAAACTTGAATACTTGTAAACTTGTAAACTTGTAAACTTGAAATCTTGAAATCTTGAGAACCTAAAAACTTGAAAACTTTAAAACTTTAAAGATTAAATGCTCAGCAACAGCCTACACTCTCGAAAATTCGAAATATCAAGAGCCTAAGTGCTCGAAAGCTCAAAAGCCCTCAGATTAAAAGCTCTCGAAAGCTTGAAAACTTGTAAAAGGAAAATTTTGAAACCTCGAAATTACACAAGTCAAAGATATGAAAATTTTCAATGGAAGTCCACGTTGCAGGCGAGTGTACAAACGAGGAAGTCAGGAAAGTTCGAATAGCAGAGCAACGAAAGACTTTATCGCAATACGCCGCTGGCCGTATCGATGATTTCAGGTTCTCCAATGGTCCGTGTCTTCCGTACTCGTTCATTGCGTACCCTTCCGTTCGAGAAAAGAGCGAGATATCGATCCTGAGGAAACCTTCGTTCGAACCAGCCTCGGCTGCTGTGTCCTCGTCCGTGCTTCGTTCATCTTCTTCGTCCTTGGCTAAACGCTATTCCGACGGGAAAATATTAAATAATATTTTTCTTTCGAATGGGAGCAGACGAATCGACGACAAATATTTGCCCAACGTTTTCTTCGTTAACCGACGGTGAATCGATCGGCGGGTTCGGGTACCTGGAAATCGACGGTGACTGTTTGATTTTGATAATAAATTGCGGTTGATAAAAGGATTTACTCAAGGTTTTTAACTTTCGATGAGTTGTATAGTGGATTTTTTAAGCGGAGGTTCATCGTTTGACTTGACCCTTTACTTTACTGTATCATTATTTTTTCTTGTTGATTGAAAACGTAATCTGACTATGTAAATGTAGCCAAGTACTAATTATAGGGAAGAATGTTGAATTATATGTTATCAAAAGTTTTAAAAGAATTTGACGTGTCAAATACACATAGGTGATGATAAGTAATTTGGAAATCTAGGAAGTTAGTGAAATACAAACTCTTGATGACATACAGTTACAGCAAGTGGATTTTATAAGGGGATGTTTATGTTTCGAGTTGATTCTTTACTTTACTGTATTGTTCTTCTGTAATAATTCAAGTATTAATTTTGTTAAGTCTTATGTCAAGTATTAATTTTAGAAAAAAAATGTTCAGTTGAATTTTTAACGTTATCAAAAGTTTATTGAAACAAAATTTGCATCTTTCTATCGAACTAAACAAAACTATTGATTCAAACATTTTTGTCAAACATCCGCGAACGTCGAGTCAAATTCTCATGCGAATTTCGTGCATCTCTCCGGTCCATCGAATCATCTGTTTAAATCGAGCAATGCAGGCTGAGCAAAAGGGGTAAGCATCGAAACTGGCTGAGATCGTAAATCGGTCCGATCGGCTAGATTCCAGGAAACGTTTACCAGCCAGTGAACTTTCATTTCGTACGTAACACAAACGAGATCAGCCGGTAGCATCGCGTTTGCATGACTAAACAACCGGTTCGATTTCCTTTCAATAGCTCGGCGCAACAAGGAGCTCCTGTCCAGAAACTTTTTTTTCCACTAGTCCCGACAAAAGATTTCAAAGCTCCCTCCGTACAATTCCACTGTAGCTTTCAATTCTGTTGCCCTTCTCCTCCTGAACCCTTCAACATTCCGATCTTTTTCCCCCGTTCTGCCTAATATCTTCTTTTTCCCTTCGCGCGCAATGTACCGTTCGCTCTCGCGAACGCAAACAGCGCGGACCGGGATTAAATTGTTTGATCGAAACGCGTTACATCCGTATAGAATCGTCCGTCCTCCATGGAAAAGCAATTCTCGATGCTCGAAGAGATTCCACGTTTGTTTGCGTCGAAATGAAAGGTGCATATGATGGAGGATTGGTGTATACGTCATAGCGACGGCAATATTTAGAAACGATTCAACGACGCGAGGAATTTCATATCGTTTGAAGTACAAATATTTATAAGGGGACTGTAGGTGGAATAATTGTATAACACCGATATGTGCATCCTACTTATCTTTAACGATGTCGTAAACTGAACGACTGTGTCTATCCGATGTTCCGAAGCGAACAACCTCGTATGTATTTCGTGTCTATCTGTTCTATTGCTTATTTCACAAGATGAAGGTTCGCTGTGGGTGTAGAATTTTGACGAACAAGACTGAGGGACAGTTCCTGATTTCTATTGGATAGAAATTCGGGTGGAAATGGAAATCCGAGTGACGTATGCGGTGGGTCTATTCCCCAAAAAGTGACCGTAGCAAGTAGTAAAACCAAGCAATACTCCGACGCGAATAGGAAACGGCAAGTAAAGGACTCTACTACTTAGATTAAGGGTTCTAACAACCAGATGTGATAATAATAAACTAAAAATACTCGATGGGATGTAACCACTCCTCGGGTGTTACTACTGCTACGTGTAAAGAATCTATTGGAAGAACCTTATTCATTTTGGAATTTAAAAAATTTGAAGTTAGAAATTTTGAAACTTTGAAATCTTATAATTTGGAAATTTGGAAATCTTGTAATTTAGAAATTTGGATGTTTAGCTAGTTGAAATTTGAGAATTTGACAGTTTGAGATTTGGAAAATTTGGAAGTTTGGATATTTGTAAATCTTGCAATGTGAGAACTTGTAATTTGAAAATTTAAAAGTTCGAAAATTTTATAATTTGAAAATTTTAAAATTTATAAATTCCAAATTTGGTACTTTACACATTTGAAAATTGGTTAATTTGGGAATTTAAAAATCCACAAATTGAAAGTTCGGAGATATGAGAATTTGAAAGTTTGAGAACTCGGAAATTCGAGAATTAAAAAATTTGAGAATTTGTTTCCACTTTTCATGACAATTAAATCTGACCATAACTCATTAGTTATTAGTAATTAACACTTAATCAATAACTCATTCTTTATCCAAACAAAATACTTACATTTCAGTCTGCTAAAAATGAATTTAAAATAATATAAATTTCTCTTGTCAGTCTCTATCAATATTAATTATAATAAAATATTAACAATTTTATCTGTGAGCAACTAATACATTACATAACTTTAATCGTATATCCCCTACTTCTCTCACTGAATGCTGAATCACTTTTAAACTTCTAATTAATTCGTGATCGAGTTCAAAGCCTACTAAAGTGCATGTTGTAATGAACATATTTACGAGTACATCAACATGTACAAATACAATCATTAATGACGAGATTATCCAATTGCAAGTTCGACTGATTATTCATGTAACGTACATTTACTGTGCTCTAGCGAATTTCATTGCAAATTTCATTTGTATCATTTTAATCTGAACAATTTGCTGGAAATCTTGATTTATGTCGTTCATTTGCTACAATAATTATATAACTCAGAAATTACTAATATACATATATAATATTAAAAGCTATTGCAGGTACACGCAATATTAAATCATGTTTATTAAAATAATATTTGGTAACTTTTTTACTTCGGTCCAGTTTAAATATTTAAACATTTGCTGTTGGTAATAAGTTAATTTTGATAACTCATGTCGATAATGCTAATAACTGAATTATAATTACTCAAAGATTTTTAAGTTAATTTAAAGTTAATAATTTTTTGAGTTAATGTTAATAATTCACAATAATAATGGTTATAGTGAATATTAATAACTCACATTAATAACCTCACATAATGCTAATTAAATATTAATAGCCCATATTAATTCAAACATCTTCACTTTTAGATAAACCTCAATAACTCACATTGACAATGCTAACAATTCATATTAATAACTAAAAAATTTTCAATTTTGATCAAATACTAATAACTTACGCTATGTAATAATGCTAATAACTCACGTTGATAATAAAATTCCTAATTCCCAGTTAAACCCTAAAATGGTTGTAATTTTGAGTGACGTAACTGTCCGAATAAAAGAACGCTATGCACATTTGTCAGGAACAAAACCAGAGATCAAACAGATCAGTAACAACGCAAATCGATCGAGCAAACAATATCGAAGATCTCGGTGACACGCGAATTAACGTTTCGTGTATTCGTTTCGAATTTGTCAGGACGCGCGTGCAAATGGGACGGCAAACAGATTTTCCAGCTGCGACACGTGGAAACGCACGAAATATTTGCCGTACAGTTTCGCACTTGACGGTCGCGCATATATTTGGCGAAAAACGTGAAAGCCGAGCGCGTTTGCGGTTCAACGCCGCGGAGCAAATCGCGCGCGACGACAGCGAAAAAGTGCATCGGTCCGCTTGAAAAATTCATCTACCGATCCATTGCTCCGCCTCGCTTCATTTCGCCGCGAATTAAGACAAACGCCTCGATAAATGCTGCATTGGTGGTTTTTTTACGTGTACGTTTTTTTTTATTGGTTAAATGCGCTGTACATTCGTCATCGAATAATCTGTGAAACATGAATTTAGGAGGGTGATTTGTGTTGTGAAAGGTACTTGCACTTTTAATACTTCTGTTTAATCTTTCGATTTTTTCAGTTTTAAATTTTTAGTTTTTAAATTTTCATGTTTTCCAAATTTCTAAAGTTCCAATTTTCTAATTCTTCATTTTCCAAATTCCTAATTCTCTAATTTTACACATTTTCAAATTTCTAAATTTCGAGATTTCCACATTTCTAAATTTCTACATTTATAAAAATTCAGATTTCCAAATTTTCAGATTTCTAAATTTTCAAATTTCCAATTTTCCAACTCCATATTTCCAATTTTCCAACTCCATATTTCCAAATCTCCAATTTCCAATTTTCAAACTTTCCAATTTTCCAAATCTCCAAATCTCCAAATTTCTAAATTTCCCAGTTTTCCACTTTCGAAATATACAAATCTCAAAATCCCTATTTTCAAAATTTATCATTTCTTTAAATTCCTAAATTCCCAAAGTCTCTGTTTCCCAAAATATCAAAATCTGCAAATTTTCACGTTTCCAAATTTCCAAGTTTCCATATTTTTAAATATTCAAATTTCCAATTTTCCAGAATCTCAAAATTCCATTTTCCAATTTCCCAAAATCCCAGAATCCTCAAATTCTGAAGTCCTTAAATCCCTTCTTATCTAAATCTCTAAATCTTCAAATTTAAAAAATTTTTAAACTGTCAATTCCTTAAATAGAAGCTCCTCTTATAATTATTTGCAATTACTTATATAAAAATAAAAATATTAAAACTATTTACAAATAATTCTGCTATTAATCATTTACTATCCTTAAAAATAACTAATTTCTAAAATCCTATAACAAAATACAGATATAAAGATAAAACTGATCAAAATCTGCATTACAAATATTTAATCAAATAATCATACAAAAATCCTATTTTATCATATCTTGATGTACAACCCTAGAACATATTTTTATCGTCTGTTAAAAAACTGTATTAAAACTGATAAACCTTTGGTGAAATACTTGCTCGAAACTATTTGAAAACTATCTACGTTCATTTAATTAATTCACGCCTGAAGTTCCTCCATCGGCTTGCATTTCGCTTCCATGTTTCGGTCGACGTTTCCGCAGCTTTTTTGAGCTGCTCGTTTCTTCTTTTTTTAATTTATTTATTCAGATTGCAACGAAAGAAAATGTTGCAAATTAACGTTTAATTATGCAAACGTGATACTATCGCGCGTTATATTACCAGATGAAAGTAATAGCGGCCGTTTGCGAAATGCGAACTCGATAACACCAATACCAGCACTCTGATTTATGGTTTCACAAATTAAAATCGTATCAGGATTACGGGCGCAACATCGCGCCGGCTCGGCGTGGGAATAAAATTTTTCGAAATACGAGCTACACTTTCGTGACTTCCATTTAATCGACGCAGAAATTGGTAATCGATTCGGACACTCTTTTTTCGGGAATGATGCATCGCTGCGTCGTTCTGTTTATTGCAGTTTATTTTTTATTTTTTCCTTTTCAAATTTTTGTGCTCATTTCTCTGCTTTGTTGAAGCCTAGTTCAAAAGTTTTTACGGTAACTGCAATATAAATTTTATAATAATTTTATTATATTAATTAATTATATTTATTAAATTTATTGTATGTTGACCGTGTTAATATTTAATCACATTTATTTTTATCAGCCCTTTGTTGTTAAATTATAAAGAAACTTATTAAGAAATTGTAATTTACATTTTCTCGTTGTAAATTTTTTTCTAAATATTTTGAAAAATTTTTGTATTCAAGTTTTATTTGACAGAAAAATTATATTTTATATTTTTGAACTACTTTTTCTTGTAGAATCACTGTCTTCTCGGTTATGCCGCCATATTGGAAAGTTCTGCATCAATTATAGACTGCAGAAGTACCCCGTATAAATTGTAGACTAAATTGTATTAAAATTGATAAATCAAGGTTTATTTGTAGAATGGTAAATTCAATTTTAATATACCGAATGAACTAAATTTAAATTTACACAGTGAAGAATTATATTTTATATTTAGCAACTACTTTATCATATGGAATCACTGTCTCCTCGATTGTGCCGCCATTTTGGAAACCCTCTGCATGAATTATGAACTACAGAAATACAAATTGCAGTTCAATATATCATTATCAATTATAGATCGCAGTTTAATACAGTGTTCGAATTAAATTATATTAAAATTGATAAATTAACAAAACGAATTTATGTAAAGCATAACCTCAAACTTCAGGGTTGCTCACAGCAACTGCAACACGCGAAATTATACATATTACATATTTACGAGCTGTTAGATCCCTGAATTGAAATTGACAAACACGCGGAAGAAGGATGTAGTGTTCAATAAAGAGTTACAATCGAGAACAAAGCAAATTCAATTATGGCGGATATCCGCTCGAGTCTCTGGTATTCGCAAGAATTTCCCTATCTCGAAAATGTTATTACCTCGCAAGTCAATTCTCGCGCGTTCTATCTCTTACTGTTCTCGGCTGACTTCTCCAGAAATTTCTTCCACACAAGCAAATGTGCGTTTCCTCGGTGTGTTTGACTGAACAGACGTAACTTAAAGCTAACTCGCGAACATTTCAAACGTTTCAACGAAAGCCTCCGTTTCGTAAGGAACCGTTCGGTTCGTTAAATGTGTTCCTTGCAAATTTCTCCCGTTGCTTCTGAATCGATCAAAATTTCAAGTGAAGCCAAATTTGAATTAATTGTACAATTATTGTTAAATGACACGATGGTGGATGAATTTTGTTTGATCAGTTAATTGTGGGTGAATTTAGATTACTCATATAGGTTTGCTACGTTCATAATCAGTTACAAATTTGTTCTTTTTTACACAATAATGTTGCATAGAATACAGGTCATTTATTAATAAATGAAATTGAAGTTTGTTATGCTGTAATTTAAAATACCATTTTTTCTATTTTTATATTTATTCTAATTTTTATAAATTGTCGATGTGTGAATTTCATTGTAAACTGAAATGAAAGGTGGTTCAACTTTTGAAACCTAGTGTTATAATACTTATTTAATATATTTGAAAACATTATCAAATTGTTACGCTGTCAAGAAACGTGTTAAACATGCCTCTCGTTAGGCGTCCAAATAAATTCACAGGTTAGGGTTTAATATGCAATTGAGATGAGTTGTCGTAAAAATTCGTTCAAACGAAATGGAAAATTTCGTATTCCGTGAATGGTCTCCTCTCAATATCTTTGCGATCGATTAATTCAGCAAATTAGCTCCGACTATATAGGATGCGGCCGATTAAAAGCCATGCTGCTGGATCTCGTTATTCGTCGACGAATATTCGTTTCGAAATTTCTTCCGTCGGAAATACAGCGTGGTTACGTTATTTATTCCCCGGGAATATAGGACGTATACAGGGAATCCATTAACGTGACTGGCACGATCATGCGATCGCGTTAATCCGGATCGGACCACCCTCTGGTAATCCTTAACCCTCGATATCGTCTCCGTCGACTCTCTGCACGGAAGAAAATGTGGATTTCTTAGCGAAAGCGGAACGTATGAGTGGCTGATTTTTCCCGACGACAGAGAAAACGTATTTTGTTGCCGAGTTTCTGGTGGATATACGAGGCAATAGTGACGGGGGAAAAGCGGGTCGACGAGAACCCAACCGAGACGTTAGGCTACCTATATTTTTGCGCTAACGCGTAAACGTCACGGAAATTATGGCGAATAGAACGTGGTATCTTTTATTTATTGTTATTTCGGAGGATATTCTAGCGTTTCTTTATTTAGCTGCCTAAGGTTCGTTTATTTAGAGAAAAATTGACGAAATGCGACAGTTAGGGGATTCGAAACGGCGGTTTCTTCGAAATTGTTTCATTTTGGAAATTATTTGGAATTGACTGAGTATTGATAGTGGATATTGCATTGATCGATTTTATAAGTTGAAGTGATTTTTGTTAATCGTGTAGTTCGCTGATCGATAAATTAATTAACGATTTAATGGATTTGGAAATTAATTTAATTGGTCGATTAAAAGGATACATTTAATTTAATTAACCAATTGAACGATTAATATACAATATTATTCAATTAACCAATTGACTGATTGCAAATGTAATTTAATTACATGATTGAACTTAAATTGAAAACCTAATCAACCGATTGTCTGGTTGGAAAATTAATTTAATTGACCGATTGACTAATTGGAAAATTAATTTAATTGACCAATTGAGTAATCGGAAAATTAATTTCATTGCACGATTAAGTGAATGGAAAATTAGAAGATTAGAAAATTAATGATCCAATTAGTGATTAGAATATTAACTTTATTAACTGTTACGCAGCAAATTGATTTAATTAATTAATTTACTTCATAATTACAATGATACATAGCATTGCTATTGCATGAAAAATAAATGTTGTTCAATTAAGTGTACATTTTATTGTACAGTGTTTATCACACAATTAATCTGTAGCATAATAGCAATGATGCCTAGCCTTGACATCACATGGGAAATAAAAAATTGTCCAGTCTAATGTACATTTTACTGTATAGTGTTTATCACACGATTAATCTGTAGCATAATAATAATGGTACATAACCTCCACATCATATAGGAAATAAAAAATTGTCCAGTCTAATATACAATTGTAGTGTACAACAATTATTCTACAATTTTGTGATACAAATCATTCTACAATTTACTTCATAACAACGATGTACAGTCTTTATATCACATAAAAGACAGAAGAATAAACAAAAAAATTGTTCCTTCTAATATAAATATGACTGTACAGTGTTACACAATGCAAATACCTAACAATATTAAATTAGTTAGCATAATCAATATATTGCATAATAATGCTATGCAACATAATACAATAGATGCACAATCATCACGAATACTTAATTCCTAAATTATAAATTAGATAAATTCTTATCAAAATTAAAATTATCATCTATTTCCCCATTGTTCATTTTTTTGAACTAGTTAAAAGAAAACGAGGTTATCATAAGGTAAATGAAAATACCTAATGAAAATAACGGTTGCGCTTTGTTCTCGCGAATACGTTTGTCGCCAGGGCAAACATTTAACGCCCTCGCCCATAAACTGAGAACTGTTCTGCCCCAGCGTCGGAACTTTTAACTGTTCACGATTAATCGTTTCGCGCGTAAACGTGCCAGCATTAACGTGATCGTAAAAACGTCGATGCGATGAGCCAGGTGGTAGCGTTCAAAAAGAACACCTGGACCGTTCCAGCCGAGGTCGTATCAATAATTTATCCCGAACCGTTAACGAGTTCAGGAGCTAATAAAATTAACACAAGAGTCCGTAGCCGTGCTTTTCGACGCATGTACTTCCTGCAAATTTCGTAAATTAGACTCTCGTGACTACGATCGGGTTCAAGACCACTTGATGTTGTGAACACGATACTCGTGATACTTTTTGTGCATTCGAAATATTGATACTCTAATTTTGTTATAATTATAGGTACGAATAGTTGAATTGTTTTGATCGAAATATTGATAGAACTCTAATTTTGTTATAATTATAGGTACGAATAGGTTTTGAAATTAATAGCTGAACTTATGATAATAGTTTTGGTATTCAATAGCTGAACTGATAATAACTTGAATTTTTACTTGAATTGATAGTTAAATTATTTCAATTCTGTAGTTGAACTAATAATAATAATATTATATTTCAATTATTATTTGTAAGTTTGATCAGTGTGATTTTTATGTGTTAATAGTAGTTGACTGTATTATTGAGTTAATGAAAAAATAATATTGTTTCTAATGTAAAATATTTTTGATATTTTCGTGCGTAAATCTTCGAGTTGGAGAATTTGAAAAATTTCAAGTTTCTAAATTTTTATACACAAGGGTTTTAGTTTCAGAATCTTTAAATTAAAAAATTTCCAAATATTCAAATTTTCTGAACTTCTCTAAATTTTCGAATTTTGAATTTTTCTAAATTCCAGTTTCCCAAAATTAAAAATTTCTACCTTTCAGATTTTTAAATTTCCAAATTCTGTAACCTGAAACTCTTAAATTTGTAAGTTTGCAAATTCTAACGCCTCAAATTCTCAAATACCCAACATCCAAAATAACAAAATTAACAAAATTTTAAATACTCAAGTTTTTATATTTTTTAAAGTTCCAAATTTAGCAAATTTTCCCATTTCTACAAACTTACAATTTTCAAATTCCCAACTTCTCAATCTTCCAAACTCCCAAATTTTCAACTGATTTTTCTCAAACTTCTCAAATTCCTATTTCTCTTTTTCCAAATTCTCAAACTTCCCAAGTTCCCAAATACTTTCTAATTCTTAAATTTGTAAATTTCCAAAATTTGCTAAAGAAAATCGGATTTGATCTGTGCTATACTTGGTAGCGAAAGGGGCAACAGTCAGCACAAGTCCCGACGTTATCGCACGGCAGGACGCGCGTACGCAAACATTTTCGTTTAATGCAAATGTAAAACAGGCAAGCAGATATAATGAAGAAGATTACGCGGCATGTGGTCAGCATAGATAACGAAGGCACGAGCCGACTCTCTAGCGCACCTGTACGCGTATGTGTGCACGTGTGTATGGGAAAACGGTGGATCTATGCTAATGCCACCATAACTTTCTATACCGTCATAATCGATGCGTTCCGGCGAGCGCATTAAGGCCGTTCTCGCATCGCGAATCGATAAAAACCACGCTCGAAGATCGTGCGTTTCGCACACGATTATAAAAGTTACGTCTTTCGCGTTTAACTTTCACTGTTCACTTCATAATTATTTTACTCGTTTAAACTTTTTCCGATTTGACTAATTAAATGTCTTCAATTAAAAGTTTTATTAGTTTTATCGATATTGAAGTGACATTTATCGGGTAACGTTTTTGATTTATAATCATTTGGAATAGATTTACAATATCTGGAAATTTGGAATTTTCTATGTGGGAATTTTTGAACTCGGAAATTTTGAGATTGAGGAATTAGAAATTATAAGAATGTAAAAATTCGAAAAATTTTTGAAAAATTAACTTGATTTATTTAATTTGAAAATTTCGAATGAAAATTCGAAACCATAAAGTTGGAATTTTTTAATTTTGAAGTTGGAAATTTTAAAATTTGAGAATTGGGAATCTGAAAATTTAGAAGTCTGTAGATTTCGACATTTAGAAACTTTAGAATTAGTAAATTTAGAATTTCGAAAATTTGCAAATTGTAGTTTTGTAAAATATACAAATATTTTATTTTCAAATTAGATTTAGAAATTTGAAAAATGGGAAACTACAATCGTTAAACATTAATATAATATAAAAAATAAAGTGAAACAGAGTTATTGTTACTAATTGTCATAGGTTTTCTTCCTCATTGAGTGCATATTTGTGATGGTACAACATGAAAATAATTTTGTAATTTTTAATAAGTTTGTTTCGTTTGAAATCTGAACTAAATGTGAATTGAATTACAGTTTGAAACAAAATAATTAAACTTGTTCATCCAGCAGAATTGAGATTGTAATTTTATTTTGTAGTCGTTAAAGTAATAATAGTGTTTCTGTAGGATTGTTATTGGAATTAAAAGTGAGTTGTATATACCAATTTCTTTTTCGTTATTTGATTATTGGCTTGTTCAATCTGTTTTCAATTTAAAACTAGATTATACACTCAACGCAGATCGTTCCCGTGTAGAAGGATTGTAATCATTTCATTTCGATAGAATTGTATTCAATCATAGTGTGTTCAGTTGATTTTTGACGTTAAACGAAGTATGGAATAATACAATTTTCAATTAATATATAACGTGTGTTTTTCATCGAACTGACCTATAAATTTTAAAACGTCGATTAATAGTACAAATTAAGTACCATTAAATGATTAGATGGATTCAAAGGATGCTTTAAATTATTTAATTTTATAATTTATTTTAAATAAATTGCACTTTTAATGTATTAAGAGTTACTATAAAATTAATAGTTCAGTTACACTAACAATTAATAATATTAATTATCCACCTATTTATTACCCAAGTAGCCATCATAAATGATAGTAGGTTGTTTTTATAAAAATAAAAATTAATTAACATTGTTCATTCTATTCTATTTGTATATTTGTACATGTATTATTTATATTTATTCTTGAGAGAACATTGATTTGTTTACCATTGATGTTGATTAATTAAATTATGAATTTCAAATGTTACATAATTAATTTTTAATTGGACCAATTATTACCGAGTACGTGCAAAATAATTATAGATACACATTAGTAATGTCAATTATAAATTGTACAATTAAATTGAGCAATTGAACCAATATAGTTTTAATAACTGTTATTATGAAGTACACGTGTCTGATATATGCGGAATATACTACTTTTCTGCTACCACATGGTCCACATTCGCTATTGTGAGAACAATTACATATTCTAATCTTATTCTTCCTATTAATTTAAATCTTATTACTTTAATATTTTTAGATTTTAGAAATTTCGGAATTTCGGAATTTTGAGACTTCAGATATATGAATTTTTGGGACTCTGTGGCTTCAAGATATAGAGATTTTTGGAACTTTGGAGTTTCGGAACGTAGAGATTTTGAAACTCTAGAACTTTGGATCTTCAAAATTATATAATTCTAGAAATTTCGATAATTTTAAATTTTAGTACTTTGAAATTTCAAAAGATTAGAACTTAGGAGTGCAATTCTGTAAGACTTCAGAAGTTTAGAACTTTAAGATTTCGAAAGCTGTCGAACTTCGAAATGTTCAAACTTTGAAACTCTGCCACTTTGTAACTTTATAAATTTTCAATCTTAATATCTTTAAACTTTTAAGTAAGTGAAAGTTTGACCTTTGAAACTAAATAATTGTTAAATATCTGAACTTTCGAACATCAGAAATTAATCCATGATTCATTCATCAAATTAACAGAGATCGAAATGCATGTACTTAACGAGCAATATTTTTATACTTAATATTTAGAGGTTTAAACCAAAAGTGATAAAAAGTTTCTAAAACCTCTGAAGCTTATTCTTACTTTACCCAATACTTACTTAAACAAAATATCAAGTATAAAAATAAATTACTCAAAACACAACACATCTCAAACAAGCGACCCAAAAGATTTCCCACCTTCAAAGCTACATTATGGTATTCATGAAAATCTATTTATAAATTTCTCCATAATTGAATAAAATAAATCCCTCGAATACAATATAAAACAATGAGAAATGAATGACAAACGTTTCGTTCATAAGTCTTCAGCTTCAGAGATTTCTCAGAGCTCTTCTGAAGCTGAGGCATCTTTATCACCTTCTTTGTCTGGATCCCCGAAGAAGCCGGTGTGGTCGGAAGCCGGAAAGGCTTGTGCAATCGAGGAATTTTCGACGGGTTGCCGCGATCCAGGAAATTCCAGCAACGGCAATTAACGGGAAGCACTTTGGTGTGTAGCTGGTGGTCGGATCCAGACAAAGGGAAGGATTCGTTGATGGAAGGCACGCGAAAGCTCGTCTGGCAAACATTGTTGCATCCGGCCGACGAATTTCCAAAAGGTCTTGTTCGCGGAAATCTCTACCGAATGATAAGCCGCGGGACTTCTTTTCGCTCGTTACTTATCCTCCCGGTTCTCGATCGAGCGTATTTTTACATCATCAATCTCCGTCTTGCGTCCTATCTCGCCAGGTTCTGGCCGAGAACGATTGATGGACGTTTCAATTTTCCACTAGAGTTTATTCAAGCGATCGGGCGAGAGCTGGCTGCCGAGGATTTGTTCGGATACATCAACCTGATCCTTTATCTCGTTCGCGTCTAACTAACGATGATTTTGAGGAAAGCAGAAGCGTTGCCAGAAGGAAATATCGAATCGTATCAGCTAAAAGCAAGCATCTCTTGCAGTCTTTTAATTTACCTGCTATATTTTACCAACGAACCGCGTCAGCGTGCCGCCCTTCCAGACGTTTTTCCATCTCCCTAAGTATGAAACGATCCCTGAAAGGGAAACGTGACGGCACTCGCGAATATACAGTCCGCGACAAAATATGTTCGTTTCTTTTTTATGCTAAAACACCAAAGCTGTCATATAATTCCTTCTTTTTATTTACAATATTTTAATGTGGTTTGCTATGTTAATGTGGTGTTTCTGAATCCCCGTTGATTTTCCTCTGGATAAATTAATCTGTGTATTAATTTATCACTTGTTTACTTATTTAACCTCATTTTTAATCTCGTTGTAAGTGTACGAAATTACACTGATAGGTTTCATTGTTTACTAGTAGGTTTAGTGTTACATACTTTTTGGCCATAGTGTTTAACATACATCATGTTTCAGGGTGAACATACCAATTATCATTTAAACTCAACCTATTATTTTTTCAGTCAGAGCTAATTATTGCTGCAGTGTTAAAACACATAAGAAATAAATGTTCAGTCTAGTTTGAATTTATTTCCTTGATTATGCGAATTTAACTATTAAACTCCAAACTCAATCGCAGTGCAAATATGATTTCAATTATTGTATCTGAACTGTAACGTGCGTCACGTGTGTGATGCAATACTATAAGTCAAAGGGTTAACGTTCGGTACGTGATAACAACAAGAAAAAAAGAATGAAATAAAATTACATATGAAGGAATATACCAATCACTCGTATCCGCAAGCTTCCCCTAAATAACGTTCATAATAGTTAATCTCAAAAGAAAGTCTGCAAAAGGGTACACACTGCAGCATCGGCTGCACGCAAATAGCAAATTAAGCCCGCGTTTGAGGGGCCAGAACTTTTCTGTAATCGCCAAGCACATTTCAAACTCGTCGACACGAGTCAGGGGACAAGTAACGGATCTTGAAGAAGTACGAGCGACATGATTCATGATGTTACGCAAGCACGACACGGTGCTTTGAAGGACACTCGCGAGTTGCGCACGATATTGTAAGTATCGCGAGCGTTTTTAGCGATCGCGCTCAGAAGTTGAAGAGGCCGAAGTAAAAAGCTGGAAAATGGCTGGATAAAGAACGAAGAGAAATTGCCTGCTGTTGTTTCGCGTTTGTCTACAAGGCAAGAATCGTTACATAAGCACGGCCATTATCGTACCGTGGTTATTTTTCACGGTTATTATCGTCGAGGATGATGGCTCGAGGAGACCAACTGGTTCTTGCTACTTTGACAAATCAACCGAACACTCCGTCATTAAACGTCCAGCCCGCAAGCAGATCCGTCGCGGACGATTGTCTGCGATTACAAATGTCATGGCGGTTACGTCGACGAAGGGAGATTAAAACGGGCCGCATGGTCCGGTTATAAATCAAGGGTACGCAGGTGCGTTGCATCGATCAACGGAAATAACGCTGATGTTTGTTCGCCGCTGGCTGATCTGTCGCTTGCCTTTGGAACTGCGATCCAGAGTGTTCTCTGGGAGGGTATAAGCTGCTCAAATGTACCCTTGAGCCAAATGATACCTGCAATACGTCATTCTGTAGCAAATCTAAGAATAAATATCTCATACCAAGTCTCTATGTCAACCGAAGAGATTGTAATAGGAAAAAAGTCGAAAGGGGTATAGTCGAATAAGGTGATTTTGGTAGCAAATCCAAAAAGAACATGTTACACTACATTTCAAACACCTATCACAATAAGGTGGCGAGGGATAGTAATAGGGAAAAATCGAAAGGGTATAGTCGAATAAGGTGATCAAATGATACTTGCAATACGTCTTTCGATGACAAATCCAGAAAAACACATCCTACACCAGATTTCAACCCCCTCTCTCAACAGAGGAACTAGTAGCAAGAAAAAATCGAAACTCCAGTTTTCACCCTGCTTTACGTCGTACAAAAATTCTGATACATTTTACACACAGCAGCTAATATTTCAGAATTTTTCAGATTTTTTGATCGCAAACTATAGTTGTGAAAAATGAGAACCCACAAAAAAATCGAGAAAAATATTATTGAAAATATAGAAGCACTGCTTTTATTTTATTATTAGTGTACTTATTATTCTCGAATTTTTTCAGTAACTATTCTTGAAGGTACACTATAGCCAAAGGAATCAAACCCCTTTTCTTATACTACTCGAGTTCTCCACTTCTCTGGTCATTTTTCACGCGATATTCGTTCTTTTTGGAATTTCACGGTAGAACTTCAGTTATAGGGTGGACCACAATAAGCGACTGTTTATGAATCACACTCAGTCGCCTTGGTAATCCATCATTTCACAGCGTTTCCAAGTTACGTTTCCAGGTAACGTTGCTTGACGATCCATCAGCCAACAACGGCAGTTCTTCTATCGGTCTTTCCGAACACCGATCTGCTTTTAGACGTGTCCGCTCTTTGCGTTCACCGTGGTTATTAATAATTTACGCGTCGATTCAAGTGCACGGACCGTGTTCGAACTTACGATGCAGTTCCCGTAGGCGGACGTCGCTGCAAAGATTCATTGAACGATATCGAATAATGCTTAATGATTGAGGTGTATAATGGCGCTGCGTTGTGGATCGACCATAATACTAGTACAATTCTGGATCGGTTATTTTTGCAATTTTTTCACTTCTAGGTACAATTATGTTGGAAGTGTATTAAAATTCTTTGAATTATAATTTTTTCAAAATTACGTACAAATTCTTTTAGTTGTAATTTTAATTGTAATTGTATAAAAATTCAGATAAAATCGTATCAAATTTCTTTCCACTTGAATCTCGCTGGGAACGAAATATTTTTGAAAAGCATTTAAGAGTACTTAAATAACAAGAAATGTTACTAGTATTTATTTAAAAGCTACTAAGTAACTAATCTTGAAAAAGTGACGAAATTTACCCTTAACATAATCTTCATTTTCTTTAACAAAATTTTTGAAGAATTATTTTACAAATATACAATAATAATTTATGAATAATAATGGTTCTACACATGGAAACTACGAAGATGTAGATTAAATACAATACATAAATAATTTTAATAATTGCCATCTTTAATGTACATTGTTTTTAAAACTTTTCCATCACATTTTGGACAATTGATAACATTTTTTGCTTCTTAAACCCTAAATACTAAATATCCCTTACATTAAATATACCTACATATACCAAACAATACATACACCTTGCAAGAACTTTTCATCAATCAGCAAGGTTTAAACATGACTATCTTTAAACGTGTTCCGTTTTTATTTTCGCGTATTAATCGTTTACGTTCTGTGACTGTGAATTTGACATTATCAAGTTACTTAATTATCTCGCGTCTCTAATAGCTATGCTGCGTGAATGGTTACATCTGATACATGTTAAACCGTACGAACAAGTAGCACAATGGTGTACAGTACGTCGGACTGTAATTACACGCAGGCTATTTCAAAGCCGAAAGATGAACATAATGTGGTACAGAAAGAGCATGAAATAATGGAATACTTTGATAAGGGAGTATCGCGATAGAATAGCAGTTGTATAATAGGGGTTGTGTATAGTGGAAGCTCTATTGTGATGCGAAAATCCGATTCTGGTTTTGAAGGTTCAGAAAATGCGCACAGAAATTAGCAAAATGAATATTTAAAACGAAGCTAAGCAAAATAATGAGAAGTGAAGGAAAAATAATTTATTTGTTTCGAAAATCGCTTAAACTCTATAACCTAGCTATTTATCGTCGTTTATCGATACCGTGGCGTAATTAAAATGAAATCGAACGCAATAAATAGACTACGACAATGAAACTGTTTAACGAAATTATAAAATTTATCAAGTTCAGTACTGCAGTTATTATCAAGATTATAAATGGCTCTGTGAAATTGGATCACGGTTTCCATAAATTCAGAAGTATGTTTATATAAGGTACATGAATGCATTTATAAATAACTGGTTTAATAAAAGCACGTTTCCAACGGCTGTTGCTGGAATATTAAAATAAATCGTATTTAAAATTAACGACCGGTCAATGGAACCATTGACAACGTTAAAAAGGATTTTTCTGCGTACATGTTCGGAACGCGGACAAATTTAATACTGTATAATATTCAAAGGGATGCTAATTTCGATAGCTGCGGAGCGTGGAAATTTGGCCGAACGTTTTCATCCAAAGCGATTATATTTTTTCAGTAAAGTGTCCATTTCTGCAAAGCGGTCTGTAATTGTGACCTAATTACAGAATGAGAGAATTATGTAATTTAATATTGTTGTATTAATGTGTTCATAGTGATTGAGTAATGGTATTAATGTTCTATTATTACAATTTAATTATTCGCATTTCAACGTGGTGATATTACTGCTCAATTATTCTTATTTTACTGTATTAATATTTATGTTAATAAATATTATTATTTTAACAGAATATTTCATTTATTATTAGATTGCTACACTGATATTTATAGTTCAGTTATTTTATTATATATTAATATTACTTTATTAATATGTTAACATTACTGTTCAACTATTAGTATTTCATTATAGCAATACCATTGTTTATAACTGTTGAATTATTATATTAATACTGTTGTTCAATTATTATTATATTAATACATTGATCTCATTAGGGACTTGATTGCTATGATTATAGACCCTTATTTTATCATATAATCATATTCAATTATTATTATATCAACATAATATCACTATGACAGTACAGTTACTCTTAGACAAATTTAATTATTACCTAATTGTTCTTAAACTATTTAATCAAATAATGAAATTGACAAGACCTTGTTAATTGTTTTCGACTTTAAAATCCTATTTAAACATTTGAATAAAATACGTATTCACATTGTACGTATCGAGTAATCGAATTCTCCCGACCGATAGATTGAAATTCAGGTGTCAAAGTTTTATGAAGGAATTATTGAATATGAACACTCAACAGAATTATCGAAAGGACAACAAAGAGATCCACTCGTTTTAATTTGAAAATGTAACCCTTCCGGAAAGCGGGTAGCTTTCGACGGAGAATGAGTTTGACGTTCACGAAAATTGAATTATGTCATCGTTACCAATAGAGGCAGTCATTCGCCACGATTTAATACGGAATTATGGAGCGGTAAAACCCGATCGTGCCGTGTCTCCACACTACGGATTATGGCCGCTAACAATCCACCGTGTGATGCGCAACATTTACTCGTTGTAAATCGCGTTAATCATAACGCGGTTAGCCGTGTTAAAATTCCAAATCAGGGACGCGTGTTGTAACCGGTTGAAATTGGCGTCGCGACGCGTCCTCTCGTTCACCAATTTTCACCTTCGAGCAAAGTTCGCAAACCTTATTTAAAAGTTCACGATTCCAGCCGTGTGCTGCAACTTTCACCGACTACGACAGTACTTGGTTTTTCCATCAAACTTCTCGCGTCTTGTACATAATTTTTAATAAACACAAAATACGTTCTGATTTCTGTCACAACGAGAACTTCGAGACTTCGTAGACCGACGTTAAATGGTTCTACAATTTTAATCGTTCAATGTCCTGTAAGAAATTAGATACTTAAAAATGTATATAGAAGTTTGATGTTGGTTGAAGATATGATACTGCTTGTTTTGGAACTTTCAAATTTTGCTGGTTTAATGTAAAATGAGGAGATTGAAGTATTGTTTTATTTATTACGGCGATTTGGGGGATTGTAAATCGGCGAATATTGGTGATTTGGATGTTTAGGCAATTAAAATTTTTGGAATTTTGGAATTTTGGAATCTTGAAATTTAGGAATTTTTAAACCTTGGAATTTTGGAATTTTGAAAATATGGGATTTTGGAGTTTTGGAATCTTGGAATTTCGGAATTTTGGAATTTTGGAATCTTCGAATTTTGGAATTCTGGAATTCTGGAATTTTGGAATTTTGAAAATTTGGAATTTTGGAATTTTGGAAATATGGGATTTTGGAGTTTAGGAGTTTTGGAATCTTGGAATTTCTGAATTATTGAATTTTGGAATTTTTGAGTTTTAGAGTTTTGGAATCTTGGAATCTTCGAATTTTGGAATTCTGGAATTCAGGAATTTTAGAATTTTGGAATTTTTGAGTTTTGGAACCTTGGTGTTTTGGAATTTACAAATTTTTGAATTTCCATACTTAGAAATCGCCATAATTGAGATTTCTAAATATCTAAATTTTCAAATTTCGCTATCTTTAAATCTCTAGATCATCAAATTTGTAAGTCCACAACTGTTCAGATCCCTAATCCCTAAATCTACAAATCCCCAAATCCTCGTATCACCAAATCCCTACATTCCCAAATCTTGGAATCCACTAATCTCTAAATCCCTAAATCACTAAATTTCTATATCCCAAAACTTTATATCCTGAAATCGCTATATCCCGAAACTTCCAAATCCCAAGGTCCCCAAATCTCAAAATTTTTCAACCTTCAAATCCCTAGATTCTCAAACACCAAGATCCCCAAATCCCTAGATAATAAACCTTATAATTAAAACCCATAGCTTCCAATATCCCTAGATCGCTCTTAAAGAGACACTTTGTCCCAATATCAGTATACGAAAAAAAAAAAAATCGGCGGATAGAGAGGGTTTCCCCAACAATTGAAGTCCCCAGACAATTGAACACAGTCGAGCACGTTTGCGGTGTAAAAGTCAAACGGTCGTCACCGTTCGTGACCATAGAAGTGACAGGGTTGACTAACTGGAACCGCGGACATCAACACCTCTCCCTGTATCCCCCTGTTGATCGACAGATACGTCGAGCGCGGAGGGTCGCTGGCCAGTTAGTGGACGGCCGCAATGTAATCATTTGCGGTGTCGGAATGGACGCACCCTCTGTTTCTCTCTCACCCTTTCGATAGAGGGTGGCCACCGCTTCTTGACGCTGCCAAATCCTCCCTCCTACTCCCTCCGGATCGACTATCCGTACCGGCTGTTAATAGGGGTTGAGGATCCTCTCCGAGTGGCCGCCTGAAGCGCGTGCGGTCGTCTACGCTTCGATATAGTGCCGTGTCTACGATGCAATTGCAATTATGCGTCCAGAAATTGTAGGAGGATCATGAATCTTCGACCATTGATGGATTGTGGACGTTGGATAGGAATTTACTTGTTAACTTGGTGAAAGAGGTATACGTATTCGGTTAATCAGATTTTGTGAGATTATTCGCGGACCCGTTATGCGGTTGAACCTCACGTGTTCTGATTAGCACGTGTTTAATTACCATGTGGTAATTTTTGACACGTTAAATTGCTTACGTATTGGATTATTTACGTGGTTGTTCGATACGTATGTGACTATCTGTACGTTAGATCGCCACGCGTTATATTACCATATGTTAGATTGCCACGCGTTATGTTACCATATGTATGTTAGATCATTGTGCTGGAGATCACGCGTTTTATTTCCACGCATAAATTATCTATGCATTAAATTGCGTACACATTAGTTCACTATGCATGCTATTGAGATTAACTCACGTTATATCACCACGCGTTAAATTGCCACGCGTTGGATTACCATACGTTGGTTGTATTTCCACGCAATAGAACACGACGCATTTCTCGCGTTACATTACCTACGCATTAAATTTCTTACACATTAATTCGCCATGTATGCAACTGTCTACATGCTGGATCGCGTTAGATTACCACACATTAGATGGCCACCTGTTAAACTGCCACGCGTTGTATTTTCCACGTGCTTGATCTGGAGATTTCGGAATTTAAGAACGTGAGAATTCAGAAATTTGAACTTTGTGTTAGTTGGAAGTTTGAAAATTTGAAGTTTTGAGATTTAAAAAGTTTAGAAATTTGAGAATATTTGAGTTTGAGTAGTTAAATATTGTAGTATATGAGAATTTGAAAATTTGGAAATTTGAGAATTAGACATACTGAGAATTTGGGAATTTTGTGAAGGTTGCGAGATTTGGAAATTTTGAGAACTTTAAGAATTTTTAGTTGTTTGAAAATTTTGTAAATTTCGTGAATTTTTTGAAGTTCAGAATTTTTGAAGATTTTGAAGACTGAAAATTTTGAAAATTACTAGAAGTTTAAAGATTTTTGAGAACTTTGAGAACTTTGACAATCTTTAGAATTTTATGAATTTTGAGAAGTTTGAGAATTTTGAGAACTAAGAATTTTTAGTTGTTTGAAAATTTTGTAAATGTCGAGAATTTTTTGAATTTTAGAATTTTTGAGGATTTTGAAGACTGAAAATTTTGAGAATTACTAGAACTTTGACAGTCTTTAGAATTTTATAAATTTCGAGAAACGAGAATTTTATGAACTCTGAGGATTTTAAGAACTTTAAGCATTCTGGCAGTTTTAGGAATTTGTAAATCTTGAGTTTAAAAACCTGAAAACTTCAGAAACCTTAGAATGCAGAAGTATGAACTTAAAAAAATTTCAGGGCTTGGAAATTAAAAAAATTAAGGTATATGAAGATTTCAGAATTTTAAAACATAGAAGTTTGAAATTTTTCGAATATAAAGATTTGATAATTAAAAAATTTAGAAGATTAGAAATCAATGAATTCTACAACTACTAATTCAAATACAATTAAAATTCCAAGATATTTACAAACATCCGAACGTTTCACCAAATTCTCCAGACCTTCCTCGAATTCTAAAACATTGTATAGCATGAACAACTACAAAACATCCCAGCTCCCAACAATAAATTATTCAAACTTGTCCCAAAGTTTCAACCAACTCGAAAATCTCTACTTCCATGAAAACCAGCAACGCCCCTAAAAAGAAGCTTGTACTCTTCCTCCCGCAAAAAATCTCTCTTACAGATCTGAAACAAATTACATTCCCCGTATCCACGGTTCTAGATATCACCAATGATTGATGCTTGGTGCACGGACGTTTCAGAGCCGGGCTGTGTTTGCCCGAAGCTCGTGCGATCGTTTGCACCGCGAACCGATAGGGCCGGATCGGATCCGTCGGTGCAGTTGCAATTATGCACCGAGGAATTGCACTTGGCCCGAGGCGATGCATCATCGAGATCGGTCCGACGGAAACTACAGCCGGAGAAATGTTGAGATAATAGTATTGATAAATCGAGGATCGATCGAAGGGTGCTTTATATCGGCTGTAGGAGGACGGTGTTCATTATCCGGAACGGAGGTTGTCGCAATTGATCGCGAGCCACGATTAACGACGCCCGAAGAACGATATCGTGGCTCTGCATGAATTTCGCGTCCACTTAACATGGCAATGAATTTCCCGCGACATTGACGACCGTTCGTTTTTCACACTTTTGCACCTTTACACGCGCACACGGTGTTACCCCTATGAAATTTATCGAAACGCATCCACTCGTCAAGTACGCCGCTCGCAATTTCGTTAGCGATTTTAACTGCATCGTTTAACTGGCCAACGCTGATGCTATTATCGTGCCGTGTTGTTGCGAACGATATCGCACACGATTAATCGACCGTTCTACCCTCGGACTATTTCGCCAGGTTATTTGCGCGTGACGTGTTACCGTGTAGTTTTTTCGCTGTAAGATTTCGGGGAAATGTATCGATGTGTCGCTAATAGCGCGCTGAAGGGTGCTATAGCATGCAGTGATTTGGTATGCTGACACGTGCTGATTTGGCGTACATGTGTTGCTTGATTTTGTGAATTTGTAATGTATTATTTATTATTTACGGATTAATTTTATATATATATATCATTTACAGGTTAAGCCTGTAAATTTGTTATTTATCATATACAGGTTAATTTTGTAATTTTATAATTTGTAATTTATAATTTGCAGGTTAATTCTATAAATTTGTAATTTATAATTTATAATTTATACGAGTGAGGTTATTTCTATACATGATCAAATTGTAAAATTTCTTCATTTCGAACACATATTTAATAATATGGGAAATTGACAACTAAGGAATTTATAAGTCTGTAATGTTTAAATTGGTAAATTTTTTAATTTAGATATTTATAAATCTACATTTCTAGATCTCTGAATTCATAGATCTGGGTATTTGTGTAATTCTTAATTTTTTAATTTTTATTAATGGAATTTTGCTAATTTTCAGTTTCTTAATTTTCGAACTTACCTTAACTCAATTTTAATTTAGTTTCATTTGACCAAATTTTTTATTATTGTATTAAATTTCTAAGATTAAAGTCTAAGAATTTTTAAATTGTTTATTTAAATTTTTCATATGTCTGTTCTTTTACCTCCAAATGTTTATCTCCAAATTTCTAGCTTTTCAATTCTGTAGTCCTCCCTTTTTTCAAGTTTCCAATTTTCCACATTTCTAGATTTTCATATTATCAAGTTTCTTAATCATTAAAAAATTTGAAGGTTTAAAAATTGAAGAATTTTTAAACTTTTAATTTTTTAATTTAAATTAGCAAATCTCCAAATATTCAACTTCACAAAATATACAAATTCCTGAATCTGCAACTAACCACATTTCTTCAAGAGAGCTTATATATGTGATATTTCCAAATCTATAGAAAATAGAAAAGTAGAAAATTCCTAGTTGTCTAATTCTATATAAAATTCAGAATTTTCAATTTTGCTCACATTTTTTTTATCAAGTTTCTCACATTTCACTTCGGAGTTTTAAATCAACTATAAACCTCGCGATAGCAAGTACTTAAAATCAGTGATACTACATAAACGTGAATGCAAGCATAGCACAAAAATTGCGGAATTGCAAAATCTCTCGCTCTAATCGTACAGTCGAATCGTACACGAAATTCAGAAGATTTCTGATATCGACAGAATGCAACGAATGAAAACTACTATTCAATATCCTATACGATTGCGATCGTTTCGAGGATCAGAATAGGCATCGTTTATATCATGGCGGTATTAAAACGGCGAGCATTAAAAACGTGAATATTTCGCAAAAAATCTGACCAAATGGATGCCATTTATACCTCACCCTCTTTGAAAACGGACAGCAAAGAAAGAGGATATTAGATGTAGAATTTATTGATTGGGAAATTGCAAACTCACAGTCTGCCGAGTTTAATCGACGCTTTTAAACCGGTCGTGATTTGCTACGGCATTCGTACGATCAAATATTTTTTGTTTATACAATTGCACGCGTGTAATGAGGTCTCGTAAACAATGGCTTAATTACGAATTTTATGGGACAAATAATTACCACTTCTTTACAATCTATTGATCGACACAGTTGCAACGGTTTGGACGTACATATACATATAATATACATACATATACGTATACATGTATGTATGTAATGTGTTTCGTTCAACTTGTGATGCAATCTGGGTAATTAAGGTTTTCTGCATCAAATTGTTTCGTATAGTTAGGCGTTGTTATCGATTGCAGTAGATTTTTATTTGGTTAACAAATTTTATTGGCAGGTTATTCTAACAAAGTTTGGAGTATACGTTATTAATAATAATGATCAATTAATAATTATTATTTCCAAAAGGATTATAGTTAAATAACAATTTTCCACTTTTTAATATAGCATACATTTGACATGTGAGTGTATTTAGATATTTAATTTGATTTGTTAATATTCGCTTTAAAAAGAATGATTTAAATATTTAGATTATTAGAAGATAATTAATTTAGTTCTGGAGTTCTTATATTTAAATTCGGTAGCTGTTTGAATTTCACAATTTTTAATTTGATTTTGAGTTTTTAAGATTAGTGAGCGTATCGCTGTATTACCGTTGCAGGTTAGTTTAACACGAGTTGTATTGCCACGCGTTATATTGCCACATATTATCGCATGTTGTATTGTCACACGTTATGTTGCCACATGTTATATCGCCACGCGTTATATCACCACGCGTTGTATTGGCACGCGTTATAATTCCACGTGTTAGATCGCCACGCGTTATATTGTCACATGTTATATTGCCACGCGTTATATTGCCACGCGTTGTATTACCACGTGCTGTATTGCGACGTGTTATATCGCCGCACGTTAGATTACTACGTCTTATGCATTGTATTGTCACGCGTTAAATTAGCACTTGTTATATTGCCTCGCGTTAAATCATCACTCGTTGCATCGTCACACAGAATATTTCACTGCGTATCATCAGCAATTATTGTATCTCATGCATATATAACTGACAAATCCAATCAATATCCTTTTTCACTTTAATCCTGCAATATAACAAGATTCCACTACACATAACTATAAATTTAAATAATTATGAATTTTGCACAAAGTTCTAGCTCCATAAAGTCCCATCAAAGATCAGTAATGAAATGTTGAGCTTCTTGTAGCACTCTTGATTAAGATTGCTCTGTAAAATTTGACTTCTTTCACTTCCGTTTTTGAACCTCGAAATGCATGACAGTAATCCAGAGTCTTTGAACGTGCACGAACCTAATTCAAACTTCGTAGAAGTTTTCATCAAAGATTTTTCGATGACGAGGTTCTACCTTTCATCCTTTAGTACGTCACTTATAAATTTGAAGTCTCCAGGTCTTTCAGCCATCAAATTTTCTACTTTCACAGATTTTTCCATGGTATTTCACTGAAGTCCGCAAGTCCTTCATCTCCGAATGACAATATTTCGATATCCGTTACCGAGTTTGGGCTTTTATATCTAGTTTCCTTCATTTATTTGAGGTTTTACGGTTTTCTGAATCCGTAGAAATCAATGTAGTAGAACTTTATGTTATCTTCAAGGTAGAACTTGTCCAATGTTCATGAAAAGAACGGTCTTCGTTTTGGCGGGAAGCCAGAGATGATCTCTCTGGTTGGTCATCTTCGCTAATAGCAAAGAGGACGATCTTTTGGACCATTCAAACATCTGTGCAAGCTTTTTCTGCTGTTTTTGACAATTTTTATGGCATACGATAATGTTATAATATTACGGAGTTATTTGCTTAGTTGCAAATTTATTACGATTTTTATGTTCGAAAGTTTGTTGAATTATGGGAATTTTTGTACTTTTGAGGATATTTGGAATTTTGGAAATACTGAGAATTTCAGATCTCGAGGTTTGGGAATTTGGGAAAATTAGTAGTTTAGATTTTGGGGAATTTGGGAGTTGAAAATTGTTATATTTGGATATTTGATAATTTGGGAACTTATTCTGGAACTTGAGGCTTTGGACATTTGAGAATTTGGCGATTTCAGAAATGGAGAAATTTGAGAATCTAGAAATTTAGGAAGTCTGGAATTTGAGGGCTGTTAGAAATTTTATAGAGTTTCGGAATTCTAGAAATTTTAGGAATTTTAGGAATTTCAAGGATTTTAGGAATTTTAGGAATTTTAGGAATTTTACAAGTTTTCTGAATTTTATAAATGTTTGGAATTATAGAGATTTTATAAATGTTGGTAATTTTGAAGTTTGGTATTTAGGAATTTTCGAAATCTTAAAAATGTGGGAATTAGAGAATTTGGAATTTATGAATTTAGAAATTTGAAGCGTAAAAAATCGAAAGTTAGTGCATTATATAATTTAAAAATTTACCTGCAATTAATAAAATTCAATAAAACCCCATCAGTTTACTAAATCTACTTATCACTATATAAAAAATAGAATTCATCCTAAAACATCTCAAAAGTAATATCACATGTAACCCGATTATTTCAAAACCAAGGTTATGTCCTAATTTCTAAATTACGTTAAATTACGGCCTAACTACACCGTGTCAAAGACAAGTATACTGATTTATTCGTTCCACTCGCGTCCGCCAGAAATTTCCGGCCGAAATTATAATGAATCCCGTTTTGATTTACAGTTCTACCCAGAACATAATCTCCGTCAGCGCATCCGTACAGCACTCGGAACGATAACGCTTTTTCGATAACTCATTTACAAACGAAACGACAGGAACGAACGCTTCCAATACTTCCGGATCATTATTCGGGACAATAATGAGCTTCCGCGGTTCTCGAAAATGCAAAATAAAACGCGACACTCGAATAGATATTGAATAAACCGCAGCATCGCCGAGGACGGGTATCGTTTTTTAATCCCCGTTCGATGGAAGCTCCTTAACATTTTCCAGTATCAACATAATTCCTGTCGGATCGTGTCCCAAATTCTCGTTGGCGAGTATCGGTCCACACTGGTATCGATTTTTTTCCACCGTTGTGGAAATTTCGCAACGACCGGTAAGCTGCTCTCGAGCTTTATCTCGAGCCTGCTGCGTCCAACCCCTGCGATTGTTTCATCGAATTTCCGGCGAAGCTTGGCGCGTGAAATTCGGCCCACGGCGGCCGACCAACTGCGAAATTCTTCATATTTCCTAGGTGCAAAATGGGCGATAATTGAAACGTCTGGGTAGACGAGGAAAATGTCCTTGAAGAAGGACGAAAACGGGGGTCGCCGGATTTAGCCGTAGGAGGTGGACCGGAAGAGTACAGTCAGGAACAAAAATAACTTACCTAATCAGGAACAAGAATTACTTACCTAAAATGTGATAGTCAAGAAACGGCTATTGTTCACGGTATGTTTATTTCGAGATGCAAAATAGACGTTAATTGAAATTTTTGAGAATTCGTGACGAGAGAAATATCCTCGAAGAAAGATGACATTGGAGACCGCCGGATTTGAACGTGTGGAAATGGAACGAAAGAGCATAGGAAAATTTGACTTACCTAGGGAAATTCCTAGGGAAATTACTTATGTAATAGTCGAGATATAATAAGGCTATTAGTTGCTGATTTTTAATTGCAAGGTTCGCAAAAGAAGTGTAGAAATTTGGAAAATTAGGAATTTGGGATTGTTGGAAATGTAAAAATATGAAGAACTTGGGGTAGTTAAGAGAGCTTCAGAATTTGACTATTTAAAAATTTGTAATTTGAAAATTTCAGCAGTGGGATTTAAACTGGGATTTAAAAAATGAGACATTTAGACATTTGGAATAAAAGTTCAGAACCGAGGAGACTTGAAGTTTCGAAAATTTGAATATCTAGCTATATAGGGATTTCGTGATGTAGAAATTCAGGAATATGATATATTTAGAAGTATACGAATTTGGATATATGAAAATTTAAAAACATGAGATATGGAAATTTAGAAACTTGAAAATATACAAACTATGAAATTTAGAAATCTGGAGATTTTGGGATTGAGAAATGTGAGTAATCTAGAAATCTGGGAATGTGATTTGAAAATTTGGAGATTATGGAAATTTGAGGATTCAGAAATTTGCAAATGTGACGATATAGAAGCTTATAAACTTGAAAAAGTGACAAAGAAATTTGGAAATTTGAAAAAATTATATATGTAGAAATGTGAGTATTTGGAAGAGTAAGAACTTAAAAAATTTCAAAGTTTGGGAATTTACAAAATTTACAAATCTAGCAATATATGGAGTTGAAAGGAATAAGGGAAATTCGAGGATTTGAATATTACAAAATTTGTGAATCTGAAAATTTAGAAACTTGAAGACTTTAAAATGTAAAAATTTAGAGACCTAGAAATTTTGAAACTTCGAAATTGGAGAATTGGAAAATTTAAAAATATATAAATGTAAAAATTTCAAAATCTGAAGAAAGAACTTGCACCCGAGTGTACGTTACAGAAGGGTGCTGTGTAAAGGAATTACAGCGACTGGCTGGCAATTATACCGTAATAATATAACGCAATTAAACGCGACGCCTCGACAGGATAAAATTAGAAAATTGTAATCTAATACAACCGCATCTTCAGAATTAATGAATCAACTTTAGTCTGAACGTTTGTCTGGGTACTAAAATTGCAGACAAATTCAATAGAAAGTGTATTATATTTACTTTTCATAATTATTTAGAGTACATTTTAGAAGACATATCGATTACTTTGAAATATAATTATTCGTAACATTATTCTGTGCAAATTTTCTGTATGTATAATTAACCGTTGATTTTTAGAGATATTCACTGAAATTTTTTGAAGAGATATTTTACTGAGATATTCGCTGAAATTTGTGTAAATACATATAATAATAAATAACTGAAATAAATATAGAAATCCTAAATAGCTAAATGTAACAATCTCAAATGGATAAATATAACAATCTCAAGTAAATAAATGAAAAAAAACACAGTACAGTCGATACGAGTAAAAGAGGGAATAAAAAGATGAATCCAAGTGCAGCGAAAATAGAGATAATAAAAATGAAAGAGGAACGTTTGAAGAATCTCTTCGATACCGATCGCCATCCATCATATCGTCGCTCCCTCTCCACCGATCCATTTTGTGGCGCAATAACGTCAAGCTTTGAGCTCGATGTAACATTTTCAAGCACAAGGCTCTCGTACACTTAATTAATTACCGTTCCAGACCCTCTTTTCTCGTCTAGTCGTGTGACGAAGACGGTCCTCTTCACGATCTCCGCTTGAAGAATGAACGTACACAATCATTCATCGCGATAACGGGGCGATCCATTTCTGAAAAAGGGTTTTAATTAACGCCCGAGCGGCTCGGAAATTCATTAAAGTTTCCGCAAAAGAAAACGCCAACGAAACCGCGTTCCTTGTCCCGGGAACTTTAAAGAAAAGCGTATCGTGTCTTGGATACTCGTTGTTTAATATATGCCACGAACATTTCGCCAAGTTTCGCGGTTTAAAGGAATTGTTTCGCTTCGTCGTCTATAGTTACCCGAAATCGATATCTACAGCTTTTTCATCATAGGAAGATCGAATGTTGTTCGAGAAGAATAATTATGCGTTGCAGTGTCCACAATATTTAATTACGATTAAACGACCGAGGTACTCTGAAGTACCTGAATATTAGGACTTCAAAATCCTAATTTGAAGTCCTGATATTTATAAGTGGACAGTAGGTTGAATAATTGTATAACCATGTGCTTTCCACTTATTTTTAATGAACGACTGTGTCTATCCGATGTTCCGAAACGAATAACGTATGTATCCGATGATCCAAAGTGAACAACCTCGTGTTTATTTCGTGTCTATCTGTTCGATTGCTTATTTCACAAGATGAAGGCTCGGTGTGGGCGTAGAATTTTGACGAATAAGACTGAGGGACAGTTCCTGATTTCTTTTGGATAGAAATTCGGGTGGAAATGGAAATCCGAGTGACGTATGCGGTGGGTCTATTCCCCAAAAAGTGACCGTAGCAAGTAGTAAAACCAAGCAATACTCCGACACGAATAGGAAACTGCAGGTAAAGGACTCTACTACTTAGATTAAGGGTTCTAACAACCAGGTGTGATGATAATAAACTAAAAATACTCGATGGGATGTAACCACTCCTTGGGTGTTACTACTGCTACGGGTAAAGAATCTATTGGAAGAACCTATATTCATTTTGGAATTTTCCAAGTTTGAAGTTAAAAATTTTGAGACTCTGAAATCTCATAATTTGGAAATTTAGTAATATTGTAATCTAGCAGTTTCGAAGTTTGGCTATTTGAAAATAAGAGAATTTGAAAGTTTGAGAGTTGAAAAATTTGGAAAGTTGGATATTTGGAAGTCTTGCAATATGAGAAACTTGTAATTTGAAAATTTAAAAAATGAGAAGTTCTAAAATTTGATAATTTGAACATTTGGAAATATATATATTCAAAATTTAGGAATTTAGAAATTTGAAAATTAGTTAATTCGGGAATTTTAAAATCTACCAACTGAAAATTCAGTTATATGAGAATTTGAAAGTTTGAGAGTTGGAAAATTTGGAAATTTGGATATTTGGGAGTCCTGCAATGTGAGAAACTTGTAATTTGAAAATTTGAAAAATTGAAAGCTCAAAAATTTAATAATTTGAAAATTTGGAAATTTATATATTCAAAATTTGGGAATTTGGAAATTTGAAAATTAGTTAATTTGGGAATTTTTAAATCTACCAACTGAAAATTCAGTTATATGAGAATTTGAAAGTTTGAGAGTTGGAAAATTTGGAAATTTGGATATTTGGGAGTCTTGCAATGTGAGAAACTTGTAATTTGAAAATTTGAAAAATTGAAAGCTCTAAAATTTGGAAATTTATATATTAAAAATTTGGAAATTTGAAAATCAGTTAATTTAGGAATTTGAAAATCTACCAACTGAAAATTCAGAGATATAAGAATTTGAAAGTTTGAGAACTCTTGTGTTGTTGCCGCTACGAGAACCTATTAATTTGAGCATAGTGTCCGGAGAAAAACGACCTATTATTGTATCGATAGAAACTTGGATCGAGGTTTAATCCTCTTGCTATGCTATTGCATTCTAAGATACTATAATTAAAATGCCGTTTAGCTGCAATCACTTTGCAAAGGTTCGCGTCGATGTTCGCGAGCGACAAGTTTGCGGATTAAGGTTGAAAAGGTGGAGAAAGCTCGAAGATCGAGGACAATCCTGGCCGGCTGAAAGCTTTAGAGTTCAAGGTACAAGATCGATACTTGCAATGTACAAAAGGCTGAAAGGTTAAAAGCACGAAACTCGCGTGTTAAACTTTTCTACTGTACTCTTCCGTGAAGAGTTCTTTTTTTTTAACGCCGAGTTCGAGTGCCTTTTTCACCCTCGCTTGGGTAGCAAGACACACATATTTTCCTTGGAATATTGTGTATTCTTGGTACGTGATTTATTTGTGTTTGATTGTGTATCGATTTGATCATGTTCGAGTTTGAATTATTTTGTACATATTTGTATGACACAGATCAACATATTTACTGAGTCATGTAAATTTTGTACTGCGGAAATTTTTTAAGTTGTAATTTCTGGAATCTGAATGGTTTGAATTTGAAAGTTTAGGAAGCTGAGAATTTTGTACCATGAAGATGTAGAAGTATTTAATTTACATATTTAGTTTTTTGATAATTTAGAAGTTTGAGTATTTATAAATTTAAAAACATAACTGACTGATAATTTATATATTTGGAAATTTTTTTAAAAGCTTATAAAATTAGAAATTTGAAAGTTTGAGAGTCTGAAAATTTAGAGATTCAGGAATTTAAAAATTTAAAAGTTTTGAAATTTAATAATTCGCAAACTTGGAAATTTGAGACTTCAGAAGTTTACAAAATTAAAAGTTTGGAAGTTTGAAAATTTGATAATTTACAACCTCAAATATTTCAAAATTTATAAATTTTATGATTAGCTATTTCTGTATTTTAAAATTTTAATATTTATATTACTACGTGAGCTCAATCGATCTTAACGCTAAACGTAAGACACACAATACACATTTTGAAATTAAAAACGATTCTTAAAAATACATAAACAAACGATAGAACATAAATTATTATACACTCTAATTTTTTATCTCGACAAAAATCAACACCGATTTCTGGGGAAGGACAACAAACTTTATATCATAAAATAAAAACCTTCCGATAATATCGGCAAAGATCAACACCGATTTCGAGAAAACCACAATAAACATTTTTTTTTAACTCGAAATAGAAAACTTTGAAAAATATCATTGCACCTCTGACAATTTTAATCCCAAAGGGACCCTTGATTGCATCTTGCAAATTTCTGAAATTTATTTATGCGTAAGAAGAGATTATTGTTGAGGATTAATAAGAGCAGTTTACGAGCACGAGAATGATTAACGGAATAAAACGTTGCTGGCTGTTTATGGGGTCTGTGGTGGTTGAACGAATAAAAAGCTTGCACGAAGGGATTACGTAAACTCGGTCGCGTTTCTCTAACGCGAGGATCAGAGATTCAATCTTGTCTGCAACTCCAGCACGAGCTCTCCTAGTTATTCTATTTTAGTCTCCAAGGATCGGAACACGAAACACCGCTGCAGCTAATTACGAGCGTAATGAAGAGTATGAATACAAATTAAAATTTGCACGAGTGTTTCCCCTTTATTTTATAAACCGCCTGCCTCCGGCACGAGTACGTGCAGGATTATACAAATGTTTCAGAGGTGGCTGGATCGATACTGGCCACTAACGCAGCCTCGTACGACGAAAAACGCGATAAAATTCTATCATGTCTTTCTTTTTGAAGTGTATCAACGTTTAGTAACAATAATATAGTCATTGGTTTATTCGGTATGTTTGCAACGAAACAGTTGATACTCTTTTGACTGTATTTTTTTAGATTCGTTGTTTTCTTGTTGGTGCAACAGAAATTTAAGTGTGGAAAGTTATGAGAGTTCGAGGTGTTACGAGTTCGTTAATTTTAGGATTTGGAAATTTGGATAGTTGGATGCTTGAATATTTGGATATTTCAGAATTTGGAGATTTTAGGGTTTAAGAGTATGACAATTTTTACATTTGGAAATTTGGGAGTTCAAGAATTTGGAAATTTCAGGATTTTTAAATTTACGAATTTACACGGGTAGGAATTTCAGAATTGGAGAATTCAGAAATTTTTATATTTGGGTATTTGAAAATTTGGTGTTTTGGTAATTGGATAATTTGATAATCTGAGAATTTGAGAATTTGAGAATTTGGAAATTTCTGGACTTGGAAATTTGGAAACTTGAATACTTGGATATTTAAAAATTTGATAATTCGAGGATTTCAGAATTTGGAAAATTTAGTATTTGAAAATTTGAGAATTCTGGAACTTGAGGACCTCATAATTTGGAAATTTTAAAGTTTCATTTTATTGATACGATTTTGTAACGTATGTGCATAGGTATTTTATAATTTAGATACTGAAAAACAAATATTTGATAATTTTCAAAATTTACCCATTCCTCTACTTTTTCACAGGAAAATACATAATACAAAATCTCATATAATTTCCTATCTTTGCAATAATCTATACAGTGAAGCACAGTATAGTAGTGAAACTATTTACCCCTTTCGCTACCAAGGACGAGATATCTCATCAACATGACGTTAATGTAGTTCCACAGACGTGATATCAATCATCACAATGTTGCTTATGCGACACCGTGAAGAGATATATCGCATGTCTGTTTTAGAATGCATCCATTCTCATTATTGATCGGAACTAAACAAATCTAATAATACATCTTGTATAAAGTATAAAACACATTATTCTCATAAATAAATTTTCTTTCTTCTAAAAAATATTTCTACATACTTTCGTCTGTAATGAAGTTTTGAAAAGGTTTTAAATTACAAAATCCTATACAACTTTTAGGTATAGTCTGAAGAATATTTCTGAAAAAAAGTATAACAAAATATTGCGGTTTGGAATCCTAGAATTACAAACTCATTTTGAACATTTTTGGAAACCAAACATCCACTAGTCCTTCTCTCCTGACCAAAGTGACATAAGATAAACAAG
This sequence comes from Megachile ligniseca, assembly GCA_945859555.1. Lineage (NCBI taxonomy): Eukaryota > Metazoa > Arthropoda > Insecta > Hymenoptera > Megachilidae > Megachile > Megachile ligniseca. The sequence goes on from OX243785.1 coordinate 3,166,303, forward strand.
TACCGTCGGAGCATATTAATTTTCCGCCAGTGTTAGGTCTTAAAATGCATATTACAGCGAGAGATTTAGACCTTGGTACAAGTTCTTAGCGATACGATAGTTTAATGGTCTTTCGTTCCATCAGACACATTTGTAGTTTCAAATCAATAGTTCTTTACCCGTAGTACTTGTTGGGAATCCTAATGATACATACGTTGTTTAATCGTCACTACTTGACGCTGCGACACATACAGCCAGAGATCCCAAAAATCTTATTCGGTCACCAGGCTTGACCCTTAAATCGTACGATTGTTTTGATAATTTGATCGATCTGTCAATCTGTTTCTGTAACGTCGACGTATCCCAGGCAAATCGCGTGCACAAACACCGGTCGCATCTGTCATGATGGTTGCCGAATCAGCATCGAGTTGGTGGCAAGACGGTGCATCAGCAGCATGGCCACCATAACTGCAAATGTGTCGGCTCCTCGTCACGTATTCAACCACCTTGTCTCTGTTCGTAGCCGCCTCCAGTAAGTAAACTGGGATATAGCTCAACGGCACGGAGAAAGATAGCGGTGAAGCATGACTGGTGTCCATGAATATTTATCGCCGCCACTCAGTGGCACGGCACACTTCTCGTCAGTCTGGGCACACCGTTGCTGGATGTACAGTCGATGACAAATCTGCCCTCCCTAGGGATCTATAGAAATTTGGAAATTTTGGGAGTTGCAAATTCAATGTTATGGGAATTTGGAAATTGGAGAATTTTTAGTTTTGTAAATTTGGAGGATTAACACGTTAGCTGCCACGCGAATTTATGAGGAAATCGTGGTCAGGCCACGCAATAAAATAAAATCCATTAATATTTTATGCGAAATAGTAAACGCCAAACTACGTTATTTATGAAAAGAAATATTTAAATACATTAATGATACAATCTTGTAATAAATAATAATTAAGCAAATTTTAAGTAAATTTTAGATCATTATTTAAAACAATGTAAATTTTTTAGTTTTATATATTTTATACTGTCAGTCACCGGTGACTGACCTGACAGCTAACCTGTTAAACATTTGGGAATACCTTAAATTTAAAAATTTTAGGATTTGAACATTTTAAAATGGCAGTATTTGCAAATTTCAAAGGTTGAAGACGTGAAAATTTGAAAACTTAGAGACTTGAAATCTTGAAAACTTGGAAAATTAAAAAATTTGAAACTTCGAAGCTTGACAACTTGAAAAAATTGGATCTTGAAACTTGAAAACGTGATAAATGAGCAACTGGAACACTGAAAATATTGGAAACTTGAAGTCTTGATATTTGAAGCTTGAATTTCACACTCTGGAAATTTTAATAGTTTGATAGTTTGATAGCTTGATAGCTTAATAGTTTAATAATTTAATAACATAATAATTGGGAGCATTTGATACCTTGACTATTTGATACCTTGTTAGCTTTATAGTTTGGTAACTTGAACGATTTATAATGTAATAACTTAATAATTTGTGACCTTAGTAACTTAGTAACTTGGTAACTGATAGCTTGATCATGAAAACCTGAATACTTGTATACTTGAATACAGGAATACTTAAATACTTGTATACTTGAATACAGGAATACTTAAATACTTGAAAACTTGAAAACTTGAAAACTTGAAAACTTGAAAACTTGAAAACTTGAAAACTTGAATACTGGAATACTTGAAAACTTGAAAACTTGAAAACTTGAATACTTGAATACTCGAATGCTTGCAAACTTGAAAACTTGAAAACTTGAAAACTTGAAAACTTGAAAACTTGAAAACTTGAAAACTTGAAAACTTGTAAACTTGAAAACTTGAAAACTTGAAAACTTGAAAACTTGAAAACTTGAAAACTTGAAAACTTGAAAACTTGAAAACTTGAAAACTTGAAAACTTGAAAACTTGAAAACTTGAAAACTTGAAAACTTGAAAACTTGAAAACTTGAAAACTTGAAAACTTGATAAACTCGAAATCTTGTAATCTTGAAAATTGATAAACTCGAAAACTTCACAGTCCGAAAAACTGGAAACCTGAAACCTGAACTCAGAAACTTGAAAATTGAAACTCGAGAACTTGCCAAATGAATAACTGGAAACACTTGAAAATGAACAAATCCCAAATTTCCGTGTTTTGAATGTTAAAAATCAATAAATTTGAAAATGTGAAAGTTTCTGAATTAAAAGGAAGTCTACGTTGCAGCCGAGTGTACACGGTGCTCGAATGGTATCGTTCATCCCTACCAAGATGGGGTGAATGAACGCGGGACCTATTCGCGAACGTTTGCAAAATCGTCGGGAATCGAGCGATCAAACGCGGATTATGGGGAATTATAATTAGCCGTAATAGCTCTGGCCACGGTTAATTGAATCGTTACGTAGCTTTGCGGCGTGATTTGATGCATATGCTATGTGGAAATAGACGCGACGGGTGTGCTGTTTGACTTGTTATATTTTTAATTACTATTCTCTTCCACTTCCCGTACTAAAACAGTTAATGTCAACAAATCACAAGTCATAACAATATTTTATGTTCCACGCCTGTCACAATAACATTTTACGAATGGTATAACACTCTCCAAATGCAGATTATCAATTACTTTCTTTAAGATAATATTTTCTATGTCGATTAAATTCTTAGCAACAGTCTTAGCACGTTTAGAAATTGAATAAATACATAACATAAAATGAATAAATATACCAAAAGTAAATAAAAATATAACATGAAGTAAATGAGTCAACATAAAAATAAATAGAAGTATGACATAAAATAAATAAAGAAAAATAAATATAAATATAACATACAGTAAATAGATGTGAACATAAAGTGTTTTCAGAATTAATTACATGTCTAGATATTGAAAATATAAACACTTGATTGTTAAACCTCTTTGCATTCAACTGAGACAAACTGTTCTTATTTTTTCATACACTTTAAATTTCAAACTAAATCTAATTATAATTTTCGTATTCAAAGATTGTTGAACAAAAATGCGCACGACCATTTTAACTTACTTCATTCGTTTTAAGATTATGGCAGTAAATATTTAGTTATGTCTGACGCATCTGCCGAACAAATCGCAGTGCAAGGGGTTAAAAATACATTTAATACAGACAAAGAGAAAGAAAGGAAAACGGTGCCACGAAAATAAGCCACGTTTCTCCTGTTAAACCTACGTGGCCGATGCCAAGGTGGCAGTGAACTAACGTGACGGCACTGTCGTTACGGCAGAAAGTTCCATTTACGTATAGCGTGGCGAGCGAAATGAAATTCGCGCGAACTTCTCGTTCCTTTAACCCCCTCTCCGACTGTGTCTTGCTAGAAAATGAAAACGTTCCGGAAAAGTGATAAATTGTAACGCGAAGTAAGTGGCGTTAAATCCAGCTTGACCAAAAATCTGGGCGAACTTCTACCGCTTCTTTTTCCGTTCCACGAGAACATCATCGCGATATTGGACCGGCGAGAGGCAAAAATTACGCCGTGAAACTGCAAGGATTTCGCGGGATCAGCTCGGTGAAATTTTGTTCTAGTCCAGGGAGAGATAACCGAACGGATGCAAATGTTATTTCTTCTCCTGAAGCGATCGTGAAAAATTGATAAATCCTTCGCATGAGTGGTTGTATTTGTTTTAGTTGAAACTTTTGAAGCGGAGAGATGGGAGTTTTGCGGATTTGTGAATTTCGGGTATTTGCAAAGTTTGAGGAATTTGGGGAATTTGGAAATTTTGGAAATTTCGGGAATTTTGGGGATTTTAGGAATTTCAAGAATTTTGGTAATTTTGGGAATTTGAGAGAATGAGAATGTGAAAATTTGGGAATATAGGAATTTGGGAATTTAGGAATTTAGGGGTTTGGGAATTTGGGAATTTGGGAATTTGGGAGATTGAGAATTTCGGAATTTGGGAATATGAAAATTAGGGAATGTGGGAATTTGGGAATATAGGAATATTGAAATTTGGAAACTGAGAAATTTAGGAATATGAGAATTTGGAAATTGAGGAATTTAGGAATTTGGGAAATTGGGAATTTGTGAGTTTGGGAATTTAGGAATTTGAGTATTTGGAGACATAAGAGATTGGGAATGTGGTAATTTGGGAATATGGAAATTTGTTATTTTTGAATGTGGGATTTGAGAATTTGCGAATATGCAAATTTGGAAACTTAAGAAATTTTGGAACTTGAGAACTTAAGTATTTGAGAGACTGGGAACTTAGAAAATTGGGAATTTTGGGATATCTGCGATGGAGAATTCGGGGATTTGGGAAGTAAGAAATTTAGAAATGTAGAAATTTGGGAATTTAAGTGATTGGCAATATGGGAAATGGGGAATATGGAAGGTTAAAAATTTGGGAATTTCGATATTAGTAAATATAGAAATTTAGGAATTTAGATATTTTGTAATTTCAAGATTTCAAAATTTAATAATTTGTCAATTTGAGAATCTGGAAATTTGAAAATGTCAGTATTTGAAAACTTGAGATGATTTAAACATATATTAAATTCAAAATTTTATAATTTGGAATCCTATACAAATCATCCCTACAACAAATCTAGCTTCCCAAAAATGTCCATGAAGAACATTCCCCCAACTCCTTATCATACAGTAAATATAAAATTAATAAAATCAATAAATACTAATGAAATGATTGGAATATGGGGTGGTTATTTATAAGGTTGGTTACAGAAATAACCAACAACTGTCATCCACAAAAGTACCATACGATCCCTATGGTTAAGCCAAAGTGCAACGATCGTTCGAAGCAGCTGAAAACGTATCGACCATGAAGCAATGATCCTCGATCCGTTTTTCAGTTGGATAGTTTGCAAATAAATGAAAATCCGCGGCGATAATAGGCCTCGATCGCATTACCGTGTACTCGAACAGAATAAATAGTGGCTAAAATGGCCGGGCATCAGGGCAGCGGGAAATTCAATTGAAGCTGCGAGCGACGTAAAAGCCGACGATACGGTGGCCAGCATGCGAGAGTGTTTGTGCGTTCTTCGCGTATGTGATCTCTGTAAATGCACATCAAATATGCCTCTTTCGTTCGATCACCTCTTTCCCTTTCTTTCATCGATGCACCAACAAAAGTTCCTTTTTCACTCGTGCGGCGATCGATCAACTGTTATGTAACCTGTGATCAGGATCGTATACCTTCGACGAAATTTATTCGAGGCTTTAATATACAGTCTCTGGCCATTCAATTAGGACCTCTACAAACTTTCAGCATTTTTTACGTTGTCTGTAAAATTAAAGGCCTGTTCAAATTGTAATGATATAACTTATCATTACCAAATTATCAAATTTATTTGCAAATTGGAGAACAAACTCTCTGCGACCAAACTCAGATTCCTGATATTTCCAGACTTTTAAATTTCTTACTTTCCAAATTTCCAAATTTTCAAATTTCTAGGTCTTGAAATTAGTAACTTTTTAAGTACATATATTCTCAAATATCTAAATTACCAAATTCTGGAATTTCATATTTTTTAAAGGTTCAAATTCCTAAATCTCCAAACCTTTAAATCTGCAAGTTCCTACATCTCCAAATTCCTAAATTCCTAAGTCTCTAAATTTCCAAATCTGTCTTCAAATCCTTGAATTTTTGAATTCTTCAGTCTCCAAGTCCCTAAGTCCCAAAATCCTTAAATCTCCAAATTTCCAAATCTCTAAATCTCTAAATCTCCCGATCTCTACATGTCAGAATTTCTAAATCTCTAAATTTCTAAGTCCCTAAATCTTAAACCCTTAAATCCCCAAATTCCTAAGTCGCCAAATCCTTAAATCTCCAAATCTCTAAATCCCCAGATTTCTATTCCCTCAAATCCCAAAATTCCCTTATCCCTAAGTCCTCTCAAATACGTACATCACGAAATTCCTATATCCTCAAATCCTTAAATTCTCATATCTACAAATTCTCAAATCCTAAACTCCCAACCACCTAATACTTTCAAATTTCCATATTCCCAATTGTTTAAATCCTCAAAACTCCCTAAGAAATCAGCAACTTAGACGTCTCTTCTTATTCCGTTGCCATATTTCTCCTATGGAAATCCAAATTTGCTCTAGATTCGTCGAACAAACAGCGTCAGATCGTTGATTCGAGTTAGGTCGTTTCTCCGGAACATCAATGGGGCGTTAATTCGTTGGCTGCTCCGTCGTGTACCGGTGTGACGTCGTTAACGTCGACGTACCGTGACGATTGTGCACGCTACAAGAACACCATCGGATCACCGACCCGTTAATCGCTGTCAAATTTCAAAATTCCACTAGTGGAAATTCTCTCGTGAACCTTGACGAGCACAGCTTGCAACTACTATTGGTGAATGGCAACGCCTCTCTCTTGCATCGCTTATTTGACAAGCTTCCCAATATTTTATACTTTATCGTCCACGATGATGTCTTTTAATCTACCTTTACCTTTGTTAACCCTACATTTACGGTTGTTTAATGACCATTCACATTTAAGTTGAAACTAAATTATAAAAGTAAATAAATAGCTTATACCATGATTCTTTATCTTGGTGAAGGTTAATATACGTTTTGACAAAGCTTTTTAACAATTTTCGTAATTGAAAATACGAAATCTAAAATCCGTCAGTATAATGGGTTTCTTAAATCTATTGTTATTTTAGTCTCCATTTTGAAAGATTATTGCGTTTGGTCAGATATTTTATCATTGTAGCAATTTTTGTTGTTCCATTGTTTTAGTATACTAGTATTTTCGACTTTTATGTTCTTCATGTTACTGAGACCTTCGTTAATTTTCTACTGTAATTGTTAATGTGTTTTTAATTGCATAATATCGAAATTGATGCTAAAATAAATTAAAGGATTTACTATACTGTGACCTTCAAATGTCTTCAAATTTATGAGTAAAAAGCCTTTTTAAAGAATTGAAAATGTTTAAATTTATAGGTATGAATTTGTGACACTGCACAAGTTATGTTTATTTTTACATGCCATGCATGTTTTTAATATACGATGGGTGAACTACATATGTAAAGGTAGTATCCCTAAATATTAAAATCCTTGAAAATTTGATCGAATTGATTTGTGCTTCGCTCTTGTAACATCGGTATCAATGCTTTCGTACAAATATCGAAGCAATATCGATGCAATATCGATTCCGTCTGATACATACGGCTTTGATACTACCCAATATCGGATTGGAATTCGTAGACTAACATCGATATGATTGATTCAGTATCAATTGCAACACTATTGTTTATCAGTCGTATGAAGCATCCTCCATACTACGATATTGATTGATTTTTTAAATTAAAATCTTTCAAGTTTTTCTCTGAATACATGCTGTAATAAAAACTGAAACTACGAGAGGCATTTTTTGAATTTCACTTTCGAGTGTCGGAATTGGGTCAATCGTGACCCACACATGTGAAACATATCCAATAGTATTTCAACTAAGCTGAATTTGTGTACAAAACGATTTTATACACTCAATAATCAATGGACTGAGATAATATTTAAATGTTAAAAAAACGGTGCAAATATTGTTCGAAATATTTGTGATGGAAAAATATTCATTTAAATTATTGAATATGTACAAAATTGATACGTTTGAATAATATAAAGTGCACGTTTAATTGTTAGTTCTCGTTACCCTAGCTGTTTATTCTGCAAGCAATAATTTAATTGGTATGGCAGCCATTTTGTTACGCGGAAAATAGCGAAAAATACACCACCTCACAAGAATATTAAAAAGTTATTAATTGAATTAATTAAATAAGAGGTAATATCGTGAGACACACCTACTTCTCACTTCATATAAAAATGATTAAAATTACATTTTTTATTTGAAAATTAGAAAATTAGGTTAGGTCTGACATCTCATTTATTATCATTTAAAATTAATATCTCTTACGATCAATATCGTTTCTCATTTATTACTTAAGCTGTAAAACATTTCTAACTTACTAAAAAATGAATAAATTATTCATGGAGCATGTAAGTATTTAAAGTGCACCTGATAATTTTACCGCTTTCAGTGAAAAAGAAGTAAAACAAAATTGTTATCCGTATTTGCGTGAACATCAGAATTTAACACCAACGCTGTTATTAAATCCAGTCAAGTTTACGTAGCATACTAAGTTCCGTATTTTAGCTTAAGCACGGTGGAATTTGAAGCAAATTTAGACAAATCTGAAATAGGATAACATCCTACGAAATAGAGATGGAAGATAACATTCTATCCAGAAACATCAGCCGGTCTACAATTTATATTTCTATTCTATTCATAACGGAATAACAAACCGTACCGAATGAAAGCAAAACCGCGCACTTGTATTTTTTAATATACCACGTACATAAACTTGCAAAATGAACTTGTAAAAACCCGAGAATGTCTTCTCTGCCACAGTACGGTATATTACGTTCGAAGTAATTCAATTATTCTGGAAAACATAAAAAACGAAACAGCGAACGAAGTCCGCCAACGGAATGCGTAAAAGGGCAGCAGAAGAAAGAGAGACAATATGAAGTTGGTTATGAAGTATCGTGTCCCTAGAAGTTAAAATATTGAACTGGCTGCTGGTCCTTCATATTTTACAATTCTTCCCTCGAATGTTTTCATTAAAACGCTCCGCGTATCCTGGCTTCCTGCATATTCAACAGCTTGAATTCCTCGCGGAACTGAAAACTGTGTAGGTATCGCGCATCGCGTTAACACCCTGCTCGCAATAAATCCTCGAATTAACGTTTACGACGGGTTGAAAGCTCCAGCAATGATATGCCCCGTCGGCAACCGGTAAAATCGACCACGTACGTAACGCTGCGCATTCGAAATGATCGTAATCCGGAAGTTGAAGATCGTAACTGCTTCCTGAATGTTTGATTTTCGATTACGGTAATCCATTGTTTTTTGTGCAGCTTGTATTCGGGGTTTTAATTATTTGCTGGTGGAAACTAGGTGAAATGAATTCGGAAAATTAGGATGCGTCGCGTTATATTGCTGCGTGTGGTATTGTCTACGCGTTATATTGCCACGCATTATATTGCCATGCGTTATATTGCCACGTGTGGAATTGTTTACGCGTCATATTCTCACATGTGGTATTTTCCACGCATTATATTGCCTCGCGTTATATTGCCATGAATTATATTGCCATACGTTATATTGCCACGCGCGGAATTGTCTACGCATTCAATCGCCGCGCGTTAAATTGCCACGCGTTATATTGCCACGCGCGGAATTGTATACACGTTATATTGTCACATGTGGTATTTTCCACGCGTTAGATCGCCGTGTGTTATATTGCCACGCGTTATATTGCCACGCGCGGAATTGTATACACGTTATATTGTCACATGTGGTATTTTCCACGCGTTAGATCGCCGTGTGTTATATTGCCACGCGTTATATTGCCACGCGCGGAATTGTATACACGTTATATTGTCACATGTGGTATTTTCCACGCGTTAGATCGCCGTGTGTTATATTATCACGCATGGAATTGTCTGCGTGTTAAATCGCCGCGTGATATTGTTTACGTATTAGATTACAACACGTTATATTGCCACGCGTGAAATTGTCTACACGTTATATTGCCTACACCTTATATTGCTTACGCCTTATATTGACACACATGATATTGTCTGCGCTTTAGATTACTACGCGTTATATTGCCATTCTTTAGATTGCCACGCGTTAATTTATTTATGCATTGTATAGTCGTATGTTAAATTACCTACGAATTCAATATCCTGTTGATTAGATTACCACCCTTTAGATCGCCTATGCATTATACATGTCATGTCTGAGAGTTTCTAATACATCAGATCATCACGTGTTAAATTAACCTAGGTGTCAAATCGTGACATGGATTAAATTTCCTACAGGCATAATTACGTATTTCGAATTGTAAGTATTTGCTATTATGTAATATATTTCTATTGATGACAATATAACGAAAGGTAATATAATACTCCTGCAACATAAAATAATTTGATATCAATATAGTGTGGATATAAAATGATATGGATGTGATATAGTCAATATGGATATAATCTAATATAATAATAGTGAGATAATATTACACACATTAATTTTGTATATTATTTCAAATTTTTAGAAGTATAATAATATTATGCTGCCTCCTAGTTTTATTATCTGCGTAATATTGAAAAAATTAATCTAGCCTTCCGCGTATAACGACGGATTACTTTGTTATTAATTACTACTAGTATTGTTACTAATTTGTTATATACATCTACTGTTTACTAACGCTCTATCTAGTTTCAGCTTCTCCCGGTCTATTAACCCGAGAACCTTTTCATTTCTTCCGGAGGTTCAAGTTTCATCGAGCTTTTAATCTGTTGTCTTTTCTTAAGCGTTACTAATTCCTTCTTTGTCGCTTATACAACAGCTAGACTGCCACAGGGTTTCCAATTTCTTTTCCTCTTCTAATTTCGCTAATGACTTTCAACGCCTACTAATTGTTCTCTTTCTCTTTTCTGACGATGCTTATTCTTATCCTGAAAAGCAGGGAATTATCAAGCAGCAATTGTAATGACGCATTTCGAAATTCTTCAGAAGGATAAAACATTTAAATTTGTCGTAGTTTTCAAAAGACGTTCTATTACACTGTTCTAACAACAACAAAACAAAGTCAAAAAATGATGGGGTTTATTAGATTTCGATATCGGCAAGGGAAATACAACGATGGAATATTTTTTCTTCCAATATCAACGGAGAAAATTGACCTCGATTTTTGTCAACTCCATAATAATTTGGTTTCCTTCATGGTAAAACAGAAAAAAACATGAACCAAAAGAAAACTAAAATACTTGCATTAAGAATACTAAATATTCTGAACAATCCATATCACTGTATGCAACAAAATTTTCTATTAACCACGTTAATCAACCATAATCACCTGTTTCTTGCGGTCCGTCTCCAGAGCCCCGAACGCAGGGAATTAACAAGCAGCAAATGTAATAACTACTACAATGAGAGGATAAAACACTTGAACTGTTCTCAAAATATGTTCCATAATACTAATCTAACACTAACAAAGTACGGAGCAAGAATTAGTGAAAAAATGAGCAGGTTTATCAGGTTTCAGCGATAACGAGGCAACTACATCGGTGGAATATTTTTTCTCCGGAAGTCGGAGGAGGAAATTGAGTCGGATTTTCGTCGACTCGTCGGTTTCCTCCAGATTCTCCAATAACATTTGCATAGTTTGCCGAGGACCACCTACGTGGCAGGAGTTTGTTAAGCTCGGAGAAGGCTCGTATTTTCGAGCCGCGACATTATTAGACCACCCCATGCGAGCAACTCGGAGACTTGGCTATCGAGCGGAATCCTTTCTCGAGGCGTGTCGTACGCAGCCGCGATTTTTACGAGTGCCTGGATGAGATGGACGTGAGACGTTCGGGAAATTGACGAAATCGTAAAACGAGCTACTCCGCTGCTCGTAAAACCGAAATCCCGTCGGAGATCGTTCGGTTGTCGGCGAAGAAAGTGTTGTGAGTCGATCGTCGTCGTGAGAGCGATCTAATGGCTCTCTCGAATCGCGACGAACAGAAAAAAACACTTTCGAGCTTTACTGGAAAATGCTTCGGCTCCTACTGGTCACCGATACATAATCCTCGGTGCTTCTGACACCTCTCGTTCTTCTTTATTGCCCGTCAAAATCGTGTTACCCCTGCGTCGATTACGTACCAACTGATATTGCGCAATTCGCATGATGATTTTATTCGCTCTCGCGTTTTATGTGTAAATGAATACTCGAGTACTTGTAGTTCTCGGAACGTGAATCGAAAATAAGAGCTGAAAGCACTTGCATTATTTTGTATTAAAAAATGTGTATTATTATGTCATTAACTATATTATTATATGGTATACATGTGTTATTATGTAGTAAATCAAACATATATTATCAGGTGTTAAAGTGATCATATATTATTATGTTGCACGACAAACATTTATTATTATGTGGTAGAGTAAACACATGTTATCATGTAGTAAACCTGTATTATTATGTAATAGACATGTATTATCATATGATACAGTAAACACATATGTGATAAAATAAAAATACATCGCCTAATGTAACAACAATTGTATGTAGGTTATAAAGATTAGTAACACGCTAGTATTATACTTGCTCAACAACTTCCACAGTTTTACTTACTTTTCTTCTTAAGACTTCGATTAAAATTCCAGATAATCGTATAAGATATCCCAGGAATTTTCAAAAATTATCCACCGCCACTCTGGAGATATTGCATGAGATTTGGTAAATTCTGAATTTTCGTAAAATTTTCGCCAGATCTCTTTTTAGATCTTTTATAAAACTTGGTGGATATCGTATCGGAGAATCGAGCGGTATGGGATTTCATATTGATCAATGGAGACTGAAAATTGCAGAAAGTCGCGAAAATCCTGCATATCCTTTGATACTATATACCAGCTGCTGTGTAAGGACGTCGATTTCGGAGCAGGCAAAAGGTGGATCTGCGAAAGGCGTTAGCACGAAACATGTCTATATATCGGATATGAAACTTCCTTCAGGAGATGGAACGCAGGATACCGTCTACTACCGACCGCATGCTCGAGATATCTCCGGAATCGTAGCCAAGGTCCTTGGAAAAGTTTCACGAAGGAAAGTCGACAAAGCTCGAGGAAATGTCGACTAAAGCCCGATCAAGTGACTCGGGAAACTCGGGGTCGTACCTTCAAAATCAAATTTCCTGTTTCCAACCGAAAAAGTACACCGAACATGTTTACTTCTACGATGACACCTATAAACTTTCTCGCAAAAAAATGCTGCGGAAAAACACCCGTTCAAACGCAAATTTCCGATATCATTAATTTTTCTAGTATATTCTTGAGTACCTTCACATCTGTATTAATTTTTCATTTTTTTGTACATCTTGAACTTTCTGTTTGTTTTAACCCTCCTGGTCACGAATTTATTTCTGACAAAAAATTATGGCTTTGCTAAGCAGTTCTTTGAATTAAATTATAATTGTTCAGTTGTACAAAATATCAGAGATATTAGAAATAAAATCTTTGACAATATGAGGACAACGTTTACAAATAATAAAATTTACCGAATTTATATGCAGTAAGCATTTAGTATGTCCTCAGGTCGCCCATGACCGAAAGGGTTGAAAACATTAATTTCATGCCAGTAATAAAACGTAATAAGTGTATAACTCCAAAAATCCGCCATGAATTAAAAAATACCAATTTTCATTCCTGAGTTTTGAAAGAACAAAGTTACTACATTCCGGTAAATTTCGTTCGTAATCCCGACGGTATAAAAAATTGAACGAGGAACAAAGGAAGCAGGAGGCTGGTTTTCGGGATTCTGAATTTAACCGAACCACGAGGTAGTTGGGTTTTGATCACCAATGGGGATGAAGTTAGAACGCGGCGATGACTGCTGCGGCATTCTCTAATCGTCCGCAAGCCGCTTAACCCAACCCTCGTTTCGGATCGGCCTCTGTCGGCAACATTACGCTGCTGGTTGCTACACCAATTTCTCCATCAGAGCCTGAACCACCGGTATTAACGTCTGCCTTGATTTTCTTACACATTAACCAACAATTTCATCGGCAATTCGTGAAACGCGAATAAGAAACCCCTGCGCTCGAGAGGTGACCCAAATTCGCTTTAATGCAAGAATTTAAAGGAGGTACTGAAAGATAACTGAACTACCGAAATTATTTGAATATGTAGTTACACATATTACATACGGTGAAACAAACAATAGTAGCAATTGACACTTTGCACTTGATGTGACAATCGATCAGAAAGGCCCCAACACCAGCGTACATGTAATATAAAACACTTCATTTAAATGTCATTCCACATAAAAACACTTTGTTCAGATTTGATTCCACATAAAGATACTTCATGCAAACTTGATTCCATATAAAAGCACTTCGTCCAAAGTTAAAACCTGATTTCATTGCATTCTCCATAAAATACCGAGTGAAATTGAAAAATTCCATAACAAACATTCTGAAATTGCCTAACGTAACTTAACCTTGAAATTACGCAATAAACCAGGGAGAAACATTCGGCAGGGTAAGAATGTTCGCAATAAAGAAATCTTTGTCGTTGAAAAAAAGGTTCGTGGCGATAGTTTCGCGAGCGTTTCTGGCACTTGTCGGGAAAGTTCAGCCACGTGTTTTCGACAGAAGACAAACGACAGCGCTTCTTCCGGGCACCGGTGCCGCGTCGACGTACATTTCAAGCGGCGCCATGACATTTAGATGATATTAAAATGAAATTTTCTCCGGCGCTGTCCCTGCTTACCGAGAGACTCGCTTCAGTTTTTGACGCAGCCTGGCTCTTGGCTGGTTTGCTCGCTGGCTCGAAAGGGGTTTGAGACGAGGGGAAAATTGTGCCGAACCGTGGACGCCGTTAATGGGTTCCGTCGACGACCCGTAGCTTTTCGTTGCCGTCGACGAGGAAAAACGAACGGCGCGTGTTTGACAGTCCTCGGCAAACAACGCGGTGACGAAGTGAACGAGAATCGAAAGATGAAATATTAGCGATCTTGATCGAAATTTTATTAGCAGTTTGAGTGACGTTGACGACTCACGTTTATACGATACTGCTGTGTAGTCGAAATATTAAACGATTAATACTTTACACTACCATTTCGACAGGTGCGTCAGACGTACCTAATCAAACGAATTAAGAAAGTTCAAATGCTATGTCATTTTTGTGTTTAGCGGCACTTGCTCTAAATATTTATCTTATTATAATTAGATCTAAAAATTCAAGTGTACTAAAGTATATGAGAAGGTTTACCATACTTGTGATGACAAGTTCTAAAAAGAAAATTTTTAAGTACCAACTTGAAGAACTTAATCGTTAAATTATTTTGAACTAACTTGAAAAACGAAATGTCCGTAAGAAACTTCATGACTATGAATTTAACGAATATTCAGCCCTGCAATGCTGCTACAAATTTAGTATAATTAGAAAATAAAGAATAATGCAAGGAAAGAAAATTCTGAATTTGCAGTACGGATTCTGAAAGGATAATTCTTTATAATTTAGCGTTAACGCGATTAAAGGGAGCGCTTAAACGAAGAGTTTAATGAATATTTAATTTAATGCAGGATCTCATCTGGAAAATTTCTTAGTTAACCATGAGAAGCTTCTCAATTGACGAGGTTCCTTTAGAAAAATATGCAGTTCACATGATTGTAACAACGCAAACATAGAAGAAATCCACATCGTTGAAAATTGAACTTAAGTCTCTCCACAACTTTTCTCGCCTCGAGAGAAAACTTTCCCCTCGTTGAATTCGTATGGAGCCAAAAAAAAGGAACAGATTCTCTTCAAACTCGTTTGAAAGTACGACATTCACTTTGCATTTCATTTCGGAAATTGTTATCAATCTAAAAAGGACGTTGTGCCTTATGCTTCTCTCGAATTGGCTGCAAGTTCGTTCGCGGAAATATTCGATTTACCGGAGAAACGAGGCGCTAATTTTGAATTTAGCGATTGTCGCGCATTTTCTCGCGGGACAAATACAATTTCAGAAGATGTTATCAAATTTTATGGCAGAGTCGCTGTGAAAGGCAGATGTTCCACTCGGAAAGAATCGATATTCTTCAAGTTCCACAGTATAATTCATTCAATTTCATGCAAGATTATTAGATTATAAATACTGCTTCCTTTTATTCTTTGGTCTTCTCGTTTTACTGCTTCCCGTGATCTCGTAGTACTTGGTTTAGCAACACGATAAGCAGGTGGAATTTCAAATTCACGAGAAATGCAAGAACTGCCTGGATACCGTTCATTCTTCGAGTCTCCGATGTTTTATTCAGATTTCATCTCGCCTTTTACTGCCAATAAAACTGTTCCTTTTAACAGTTAACCAAATCCCCTTGCTTCTGATTCATAACTGGAATTTACAACAATACTTGCGCATACGTACTGAAATAGGAGTGCAACAAATACTGCATCGCTGTTTTATGGGAGAAATGCTCTGATTAAATTTCAAGAAGTTTTTCATTCAAATTTCAGTTATATACGTTACAGGATAATATAGCATACTATATTTAATAAAAATTAATCCTATATATGTATACCGTACATTTTCAAACAAACTTCTCTGCAACATATTATACATATTATGATATAGTACATATATTAATATACAATAATTATATGTATATTTATAGTATATGTATTACGTACATTACTAAAAAGATTTTTCTGCAATCTTATCGCTGTATAATATAATACGTACATATTGTGGTGTATACTATAATGGCGGCCCTAAACTAAAATTAGTGAGGGAGCTCCAGAAAATGTTCAGCCCTTATTTTAAATTTGTATAAAAGCAAACAAGCATGTACAAAAAAAGAATTTATTCAGAAACTTGATAAAATCCTAAGAGAAGAAAATGAAACATTTTTTACTTACTACGTTATCGACATCAAATGGAAATAGGGGGTCCAGCAGTTCCACAGTGCCTCCAGCGTACCGCCATTGCTACACAATACAGTATATTATACTAAAACCTAACCTTACCAGTAACATTTGCAAAGAAATTTCCGTAGAAAATTCGCATTCACCCAATACCAATATCGAGTGGTTCATTATACAGGCCCCGATAGAATAAGAAAATCAGAGGTCCGTTTTATATCCTGGCGAAGCCATGAGGATCTAAATTATTTGCGGTTGATCGAGACACCGTGACGGAGTCAGGTCGGTGTTTTACAAATCCGCCTCGTTACTTACCACAAGCTGTTGGTAGCATGCATTATTCATCCCCGTGGCCCGTTTCCGCGCCTCGTATATTTTATTTCGATCGGACCACCTTGGCCCACCCGCTGCCTCCTCGTTTCAATCAGGTCCAGGTCGATGGTTCGGTTTCTAATCCGACAGAATGCGCCGCCATTCTATCCCGGAGTCACATTTTACCCTTAGGAAGCCCGGAGCAAGGAGGGGGTGGACACGCGTCATTGATTTCGTAACAAGATAGAGGACGACCACCCTTCTGGCTGCCGTTTGTCCAACCCCTTTGAGGATAAAGGGGATAAATTTTCTTGAAGGTACCAGGAGCACGCGGTAACAATGGGCACCCGACGTGCTTCTGACATGATGTATTCGACGGAATTTGTACGGAACTAATCGTTTTTCGTTACTTCCGGGCTGCTTTCGTTTTTTGATCAGCAGTCCCAGCTAATGGACATTATTTGTTAGTTTCTGATGATCTGGGGGGGAATCGAATCGCCCCGGATGGTATTTGTTGATGCTTTCACGGGGTAAACCTTTCTGCGGCAGAACAAATGGAATTCCAAGTCGCTGGCTCGTTCAATCCTTTCGAGGATAAGGGGGTAATTTTTCTTGGAAGAATTGGATCTTCTCTAACAATGAAATCGACGTGGTTTTGACATCGTGCTGCCGTCGATAAAACTTGTACAAACTGATCGTACGTCTTTGGAGCCGAACTTATCGGTGAATTTTTTTTTAATAGAACATTTACCGCCGATACGATTCTATTATGGGTAACCATTGTAGTTTGTTCCCGAGAACTTCTGATGTGACAGTATTAATCTACTATTAGCAATTTTATTGCTCCTTTGGGTACAAATGGATAATCTATTTTAGTGATGTTTGACTTTCACTGCTTTCTTTTTATTGTATGTTACTGAAGTTTAATTTATACTATTATTTTTTTAAGTATTGCTACAGGTATTTTATTCTTCTTATCATTTTTCTTTTACGTTACTGAAATTTAATTTGTATTATTTTGTTGTTGTTTGTTACTGAAGTTTAATTTGTACTATTATTTTTAATTGTATAGTATGCAAAATGTAATCTTTAAGATTGACCAATAGCCATTATTATTAACAATTAAGCAACATTTTTCTGGTATTTCGGATAATTTCAAAGAAGTCTTTTGAATAGGAGTTAGTTATCCTTTAGTCATCAATTGCATCAAAATATTAAATTAATTTTTAAGTAGTAAAGAAATTTTTTAGTAAATTTTCAGTAAATATTAATATATTTAATAAGTAAATATTAATATAACTTAATATTTTTGAATGGCATCAAACATTTTGGCCTTCATACGATTATATCTGACCACAAAAGAAATTGACCTTCTGTGACCTTGGGATGACCTTGAATTGTCAAATATAGATTTGCTCAAAAAACGTCAATATGAACAATTATTGTATTGCAATCAATTTAACTGAGTATAAAACGGTCAGTAAGAAAAGAAAACATGTTTTTATCGAATTAAAGTCACTTTCTAATTTTTTAATAAAATTTTCTGGATTAATCGTTTTTGGTTGATTGAAGTGAAATTTATATCAAGACGTATAGTTGACCTAACTCTTATTCAAAATACTTTGTCACTTTATCGCAAATGCCCGAAGAATATTCAATCAATCATTTCCTCGTTTACTTTCCGCAGAGAATCAAGCTCGTTTATAATAAAATTGCCCGAAGTACAAGAGACTGTAACCTGCGCAAACAGAAGTAGCCGTAAAATTAGAAGCTTGGTCTGCATAAAATTACGCGGGAAAGTGACGATCGCGTGTAAATTCGGACGCGAGGGCCGGCTTTCATTAAACGTGTAAATTTACAGAGGCAAGGCTGCTCGCATTATCTCGAGTTCCCTTTCGCGTAACACCGTGATTACACTGACTCGAAATGACCGAAACGCGCACACCCTTCTCGGATTCTTGTGTCCGGTTGGTCGAACGGAGATTTCTCGGTTGAATATTTAAACAAAAGCCTCGGCTGATTCGACGGAGCTGCAGACATTCTATTTCGAGGATCCTCATTAGCGGCACCGTTTAAAATGCCGTTTGCTGGTTAATCGCGACACGTGTCCCCGCATTTTTCTGCTGGCATTCGTGTCGAACAGTTGCACGGGATCCGTGTTGCACGTGTCAGCCGTACAAACACGCTCGTGTACACGGTCGTTAACGTTGATCGATAATTCACGCGGATGCACAGGAATTTGCATGCAGCCTGTGCGGTGATCGCGTTAAAAACACGGTTAATCGGTGTGCGGTTGTGGTAAGGGTGAACGACGACCACGAAGGACAAAAATGTGCGGTACTGTGATGAGAAGCAACGGAGAACGGAAAATGAGCGAAGAAAGCGGCGGAAGTGCGTGTGTGTGCTCGTCGAGTGCCGATACGTCGAAGGTGAACAGGTAAAATTTCACAAACAAGGACAGAACTTCGAATCGTGCATTGAACGGTGGGGTGATGAGGGAACTTTCGGGTACGTAATTACGGTGGATTATCGTGAAAGTGTGCGGAAAGGGGGCACTTGGCCCGGGGGGCGTGCCACCCTTCAGGGGAACCCCCCTCGGGGGGTTAGAAACAGACCGGACGATGCACGGTACATCTACATTTCCTACATGCTGCTAGCTGAGCTTCATCTGTTCGAACAGGTAAACTTATGCCTGATAATCCTTTTTTTTCGATGGTTTATCATATAAAGATACATATGAGTTAATTATACAAGTATTAACTGTACGAAAGTTATTCATGCAAATGTTATTCACATCAAACTTAATCATACCAAAAGTAATCAGACGAAAGTGAATCATACAAATGTTAATTATACGAGTCAGACATAAAATGTAAATGATATGAACAATTTTTCAGACAAAAAATGTAAATGATGTGAACAAATTTTTCAGACGAAAAATGTAAATGATATGAACAAATTTTTCAGACAAAAAATGTAAATGATGTGAACAAATTTTTCAGACAAAAAATGTAAATGATATGAACAATTTTTTCAGACAAAAATTGTATGATATGATAGAAGACCTACTATACTCTTGTCTAATTAACCTTGGAATTACTCTGCTTCAAAATGTATTAATGAATAGTATCAAAAGAATCAATAACCTAAAAATTATTTCAAATTTTTGCATGAAATATTTTTTTCCACTTAAAATATCTCATGAACAACTCTTAATTTATTCTTTACATTTAATCTATGAAATCTAAAATCTTATAAAATTTAACCTATTAATCTATGCAATTTTTAGCGAAAGACTGAATAAAAGTTAAGTTGATAATATATTGTGAATATGTTCCTAAGACGATTTTTCGATTAAATGCTTAAAACTTGTACTGTGGCCACAAAATGGCAGTAATTGGTACAACCCTATGAAAAGTTGGAGTACAAAAAATGTTTGCTAAAACCAATATAAATGCAACGGTAATTTTTCAAGAGTTTCAAGACTGTCTGACAAACTGTCAACACATTTGCATCGGGAAATGAGAATTCTTATTTTTGAAATATGAACATTGCTGTGAAGAATTCTCATTTCGTACAATTGTTGAAAATTTCAAGAAAATATATTGATTACAAAAATAATTATTTCAGTTTAAGCAAACATATGTTAAAATATCTTTAGATCTCGAAAATGGCGTAATTTATATGAAAAGTTTGTGAAAATTACCCGGATACGAACGTGTTAAGAAGCTCATCGTTCTAAGTGAATCTCTTTTGTCACGTATTTTCCATAGATCACGTAAATTCGCTGGCTTTGTTCCCGCGAGAGGGAATTCGACGGAAGCAGCGACGAATGGAATCATCCTGAAATCTTGGTATACCGAAGGGTAATCGGTAATTCCTCATTAGAAATCCTCATGGTATCCACGTCACCGTCTACGACCGCGCAAGTGTCAGACATTGATTAAGCTTGACATCGTCGATTAAACGTGTCACACGGAACAGCCGAGCTCGTCTGAAAGACGAAGCCCTTTGAATTATATTGATCCTTTCGGATGAATAAGATCGTGTCTGTCCCTTGAAATTCTCATTGTTTCAAATTGAATCAATTGGAGAAATGAACGTCTGAACTGAAATCGGAGGAGCAAAGAAATTTCCGTGTAACGTAAGGCACATAATGTTCGACGCTTGTCGTATGATTTCTAAGGAAATTAGCAATTAAAAGTTCGATTTACGATGGATGTTTTAATCGAATTTTAATTTGGAATATTTGGGAATATTTACTTTAGAATATTTGGCAAATTTTAATTTGGAGTATTTGGGAAATTTTAATATAGAATATTTGGTACATTTTTATTTGGAGTATTTGGTAAATTTTAGCTTGGAATAATTAGTCAATTTTAATATGGAATATTTGGTCAATTTTAATTTGAAGTATTTGGTAAATTTTAGTTTGAAATATTTGATAAATTTTAATTTGGAATGTGAGGATGTAGAAATATTTGGGATTTAAGGATCTAGGAACATAGGAATATGGGGATATGGAGAAACCAGAAAGTAGAGATCTCGGGATCTAGGGATTTGAAGATAATCTAGAAATATAGGAATTTGGAGTATAGGAATAAGAATTTGACAATGTGGGGATATGGCAATCTAGGGAAATAAGAATCTAGAAATATAAAACTTTGGAAATGTAAGAATACAAAAATTTGAAAATTTGTAAATACAAGAATTTGGGGATATAGATATTTGGAGATATAGAAATCTGGAGATACAGCAATCTATACATATAGAAATCTGTAAAAATACTAATCTACAGGTACAACAATAAGAACATATAAAAGTTATAGTAAATGTGAATTAAAAATAAAATCTGAAATAATATTTTAATAAAATTATACTTCACTGAAATATAATAAAAGATAGTTATATAATTTGCTATAGTTCAATTTTATGTCACAGTAAATATAACAAGATATAAATCTGTGGTTATCTACATTTTCAGTTTGAAATAAAAAAATATTACTAGCAAGAATACCACAAGTGTAATATGAGCCCATAAATAGCATAATTAACTAACGAAGTTAGGCGTTCGTTGCGTTTGGGAATAACGCAACTGGTTACGTGTACGCAATGATAAATGAGGCAACATAATTCGCCAGGCGCTCGTAACCGCATTTTCCTTTGGCAATTGCGTATACCATATGTTCGGAATATTGTCAGGAGGTACGGCAGCAGGCAATAAAGCAGTCTACACCTCGAAGACGTAATATTACGTCGTTGGTGAGCGTAGCTGTGCCAAAACGCGCAATATGCCTCTGAGCGAAGCTGAACTTCGATTTGAATCGAAACGTTGCACGAACGCCTGGAGAATTGATTTAATTAGAACTGTTTGCAACTATCGAGAGTAAGCGTGTGTGACGTCGAAAATACTTGGATTTCTTTTTACTGCTGCTTAATGAAGTTCGAACACGTTTAAATTTGTTGCTTCGATGGATGTTTTATTCGTTGTTTTACTACAACAAAATTGTACAAAATGGTACATCTATATGTATAGCACTTATGTAGCAAGTGTAACACATACGTATAAATATATTCAAATATTTAAATGATACAACGTATTTTAATATTAAAGCCAAATAATGGCGGAATCCTGCAAACAGGAGGAACTATTATTATAATAGTTATAATAATATAATATATAATTTTACTTGAAATTTTATTTGTTAGTATTGAAATAATACTATATGTTATTATGATATAGTACGTGAAAAATTGTGCACACTTTGGTTGAACAACCCTGTACATCGTCAATTTTACCAACTGTCTGAAACACCGTGTACATTTCCGAATGAAATCGTCCGTCGAGGTTCAGCGACGATGCTCCTGTATTTCTGTACAAAATGAAATTAAAAAGGAAAGTAAGATAAAATGGAAAAAGCAACGAGTATCCGATTCAGGACGCAGCATCGATAACGTGCAATTTGCCTAATTGCGCCACGGTCACCGCGATAAGAAGCACGAGCATCGGGGACTAGATAAAAACACTTCACTTTTTTTTTATCTTTTTCAGTTCCTATCCCACCGTCGAATTTCCCCCAGAACGGTTCTTTTTCCGTTGCTTTGGCTCACTTGGATCACTTCACGGTTACCCATTACCTGGAAAAATTTAATCTGCATTGAAAGTGCGCCGTTAAGTCTCTGTATAGATATCTTTGCCATCGTCTCTCAAATTGATCGGTGTTCGATAATTTAAGCTAAATTAGTTGACAATAATTTAAATACAGTTATTCGGCGGTAATTTCATTTTTATTGACAGATATGAATTCTTTTCTGTAATTATGTATTATATTTTATATTATTTTACGTTTGTTTCCTTTTTCCATTGTGCACTCTTTCGTTCAAATCAAATTTAATACAATTTAAACCAAACCGAATATAATATTAATTATATAATTTTATATAATTGTAGATTTTTATCGAGATAAAAAATTAAGTTACACACAAAATCTTATCCTTTACCATTATACTATTTATGTATTTATTTTTAATTTCAAAATAATTATGCATTAGACGTTAGTGGATTTAGTATTGATCGTTTAAAAATGTTAGAAAAAGAATAAAATGTGGTAAAATGCGAAGTTGTTGAATAATGTCGCGTGATATTTTGGTATTTTTTAAAATTTGTCGAGATATCTAGTTGGAAAAAAGAGGTCGTACAACATTTCTGCAACCGCAGAGATTTGCTTTTTAAATTGTCGCGCTATACTGTTCCAATTAAACGCCACCGATTCGGATTTTCAACGAGAATTCTGACGGAAAGCATTTTGATGGATGTACTGAAGCTTTTGAGACAGGTGTTTTGCATCGTTGCACACCATGCGCCACAATATTTACCCTCTCTATTTACTTCTGTTTCATTCTTCTACAGATTAATCCACAAAATGCGGACATAATTCAAATGAGTCTATTGCAAGTTTTGACAGAATTTTTTTTTTTATTGCGTATTTACACTATTTTATATTATATACATTATTTTATACATAATTTGATCTTCATGATATAGCTGCTTAATGTACAATACATATACAGCTGGAGAGAAGTCATTTGGGACGATACAAGAAAAATTTTGGTTTATACAAATTTATTGATACGAATTACCTGTTTGTAAATTCCTGTACATCTAAAATTCTAAATTTTTATATCTCGGAACTTCTGATTTTGTGAATATTTCAAACGGTAAATTTGACTGTTTTAAAGTAAGATCAAAAAGTAAAAGTCGAGATTTGTAAGATTAAAAGATTGTAATTATTATATATTTTAATTTTATAAGTTTCTGACTGTCTGAAGTCGACAGTATGTACATTTGTAACTTTCTAACGTCTAAGTTATATAAATTTGAAAATTCTTATAATGTTGAGGTTTGTGAACTCTCTGCTCCCCAAATTTATAAATTTCTGAATTTGTTCTGTTTACGATTTATAAATTTGCAACATCTAAATTTTCCAATTTCCTATTTTCCCATTTCACTAATTTCTCAGTTTTCTATTTTCCTAATTTCTCCAATTCCCAATTCTTCTAATTTCCCAATTTCCCAATTTCCCAATTTCCCAATTTCCCAATTTCCCAATTTCTCAATCTCCCAATTTCCAAATTTTTCAGTATTTCAGTTACTCAATCTCCTAGTTTTCCAATTTCCCAATTATCCAATCACCTTATCTCCAAATTTTCCAATTTCCCAATTTCCAAACTTCCCAATTTTCCAATCTCCAAATTTTCCATTTTCCCAATTTCTCAATTTCTCAATTTCTCAATTTCTCAATTTCTCAATTTCTCAATTTCTCAATTTCTCAATTTCTCAATTTCTCAATTTCTCAATTTCTCAATTTCTCAATTTCTCAATTTCTCAATTTCTCAATTTCTCAATTTCCCAATTTTCCAATTATCCAATCACCCAATCTCCAAATTTCCCAATTTCCCAATCTCCCAATTTCTCAATTACTCAAACTCCCAATTTCCAACTCTATAAATTTGCACCCAACTTTACAAACCTTTAACTTGTAACATATAAAAACTTGCCAATACCAAATAAAATTTCTATAAATTTCAAAAATCCTTCCTATTTCGAACCTGAAATGCAGCAAAATTAATATTACCATCCACAAAATTTTCCTGGGAGTTATGATGATGTTCCGATGATTGGTCCCCGAGTTATGACACAAGCAGTAGACATCACGCGTATCGGCTGTCAGCAACGTCGATTCACAGGAAAAGCTACGGGCGGGAAAATATCATCGTGTCCCAATCCACGCGAATCCAGATGGGAATCGAATCGTTGCCGGAATTGCGGCTGGGTCTCGCGTGTCTCGAAAATCG
Organism: Megachile ligniseca; assembly: GCA_945859555.1. Taxonomy (NCBI): domain Eukaryota; kingdom Metazoa; phylum Arthropoda; class Insecta; order Hymenoptera; family Megachilidae; genus Megachile; species Megachile ligniseca. The sequence continues at coordinate 3,191,397 of OX243785.1, forward strand.
AACAACTAGAAAACGGACATAGGTGGTGAGAAACTGGCAGCCGCCAGCGGATTAAGGATGGCGGCTGTTGCAACGAGAAATATGAGGTACATTGCTGAATCTTGTGTATTCAATTCTCAAACTACTTTCAATCCGTGCTTCCGTGAATTATAGAAGTTAACATCCACGCACCGGCAAGAAAATCTCTTAAATTATTATCTGTAAGTTTTTATCTAAAAAACCTTGGGTCTGAAAATCTTGAAATACTAAAAGGCAAGAATTGTTAAAACAGTGATCGATCTAATGAAACCACCTGTACAGCCGAACGATTTATTGTCGCGATGTAATAAGTTTATGTTCTTCCACGCGAATTCAATTTTCGAGACGAAAACCGGCAGGAAACACGAAAGGCTGTTACGAAGACGGCGGACAAATATTTCTTAATTCAGTTGCATCGACCTCGATTTATTTTCATTGTTGGCCGACGGCGGTGCACGTCAACGACCCGGCACCGTCGATGTACATGGGAACCAGGCATAAATCACTTCTGCCCAAGCGTTCTCCGCAATTCACGTCATCACGATGACAGAATACTGCGAATGTCTTCTCCGTCGAGCGAATACTTTTCAACGTTCACGAGAAAATTCGCGGAAAATATTGCGCGAATTTTTGAAATCCCTTACGGTGGATTGCTCTGAGGGACAAGAATCTTTCTCTGCTCGATCTCGTCGTCCATTGTTCGAAACATTCTAAAGTCTTCTATGAAGTTTTTACGTATCGAGTTTGCGAACTTCAAAATGTTTCGATAAAGGTTTCTTATTCGATTCTCACGTGTTGAATCACAAATTTTCAAGTATGAGGAATCCAAGTAATTTGTTGAAATAGAAATACTGAAATATGATACTTTAGGAATATTGATCAGTTTATTTTATGAAAAAACTAAACTATTATGACTATACACTTTTAATATTAATTTGTTCAGTAATTTGATGCTGAAAGTTTGTTTAAAGAGCTTATAAAGTATAATTAAAATGTTATATATATTATATAAAATATTGAAGATGTAATTGCTACAATTTTTATATATAATGTTATAAATGTTATAACGATTATCTGAAATATCTGTTACATAATCGCGTTTGTTTGCAACGTCAAATTACGTTCACACGCCATTTCGATTAGATCACACGTTGACCACCGGTGTCGTATGTTAAATTTATATTTGAAATATCAAAGAACACTGGTAATTTATTTACAAATTATCTATATGGAGTTCAGAATGATTTCATAATATGTAGTACAAGTTTCAAACGATACATTACAAATGTACAGGTTATTCAATATATTACAAATTTACACGGTCTGCTCATTTTCTCTGTAATATATTCATCAATTTTCACGAAAATTTATGCATGCACTACTATGCTTCATAAATCTTATTTTCTCTCAAAGGTTATACACTATACGGAAATTAATAATTTCTTCTATCCTTAAAACTGCATAAAATTCCTCATCAAACTGTCTAAAATATTTACGTACATACATTAAACTTTAATATGCCAAAATTAGATTAATTATAATCTCAATATATTTAGAGAAATATTATTTATTTATCAGAAAAATTTATATGAAAAAAGATTTGTACTTTATCGATCAATAAATTTTATGTTAAAAAGCATTATATTTAAGTAACATTAAATAACCTAGTACTACTTTTTTTGTTACAGGATCTCCAATCAGAGATCGAAACGCATCGAGACGTTTATGCGTCCCTGAATGGTACAGGCCGAAAGCTGTTAAGCTCTTTAGCCAGTCAGGATGACGCTGTTATGCTACAACGACGACTGGACGAGATGAACCAGAGATGGCATCACTTGAAAGCGAAGAGTATGGCGATAAGGTAAGCACCACCATTTTTCCTACAAACGCTCGAGAACCTGACACTTGTCCCATTGTCCTAAATATCAAACTACGTATGAAGTTATCTTTTATCAGAAAAAAATTTCCTTTTACAAGGAAAATTCAAAAATGAAGTAGCATTTTAATTATGCACCTTGAATTAGTACATAAATTATATCTCGAGGTCATATGTATATCTTGAGATAGCATTTCACATATATTGAAGTAGCATATAAATTACATACTTTGAAATACATTACAAATTTCATACCTTGATGTAGCACATAAACGATATGCATTGAAGTAGCTTTTGAATTACATGCCCTCAAGTAACATATAAATTGTAAACCTTGAGGTGTCATATAAATTATATACCTTGAAGTAGCATATAAACTTTATACCTTGAAGTAGCTTATAAACTAACCTTAAAGTAGCACCTGAATTACGTACCCCGAAATAACATTTGAACTACATGCTTCGAAGACACCCCACGTGTGTAAATTTATTACACCAACTTCATTATCACATGAAGCAATGAAGTTCAGAACTTCAGAATAATCTTTAACAGTATTTAACCAAACTATAACAGAAGTTGTACTTTCAAGTGCTCAGAATCTTTAAATTGGGCTGAAGGCACAGAAAGTTCAGGAAACAAATAAAAGGAACAATTAAACTGTTACTTTCGACAAACCTCAGTTATTATAAAACTTCACCAAACTCGTCAAATGTAACTCAATTAAGATTCCACAAACTTCATCAAATTGTTAAAACTTTATCAAACGCGGTCAAGCTTCAAACTTTTATAAACGTGGACAAATTTTTAAAAGCGTCAACCTTGATGAAGCTTCATTCCTAATGGAGGACCTTCATTCCTCCAGGTCCTGAAAAAGATGACAAGTGTTGCATTGTGGTCCTGAAAATTTCTGACCCATCCAGATCCGACGTCATCAGGTTCTCGCACGTCTCCGCGCTTTTCTTTCCGTTTTTCTTCGGCGCCTCTCCTTTGCTCCTCGGGTTTCTTTTTTGAAAACCCAATTAGCGATCGCGGTGAGAACGACGACAGGTGGAACAGCGAAGTTTTTCAGCTCCTGTAAGCGGTAACAGGTGCGCCAGTCTCGAGGCAGACATTTCATTTTGCGTGCACGCCGGCGAAAAGTGGTTGCCGAGAATTCGGAAGAATGAATTACGCGAGATAAGTTGAAACGGTGGGGCAGGAGAATGGAGGATGAAAACGGGATAAAAATTGGAAACGACGGGATTTCGGCGAAATATAATCTTGGAGGAACGAGGAAAAAATGAGGGAACCCGCGTTAAAAGAGAAAAGAACAGAGATCGGGACGGGGTGTGTGTAGCTGGCTAGGAAATAAAGTGTGGAGATAAAAAGAAAGGGTGGAATCTGACGTTGGAAACGGTAGGAGGGGAAAGATGAAATGTGGATGGGAAGAAAACAGAAGGAAAAAGCCACGAACGACTTTGATTTTGAAATATTACCGGGATTTACCGATCGCCTGCAGCTATGGAGATTTCTCTGTTGTATCGGGTTCGTTGAACTGTTCGTTTTTGTTGTTTCATTTTCATATTTTGCACCTTTTTCTTCATCCGATGCTATTTTAATCCTTTATGCTCGGATAGTGTTATTTAATATGTCGATGGCAGAAATTGAGTTTATTATAGCAACGAATTTTAGGTTTCTTATTTCATTGTGGCACATTGGCTACGTATTTTGAATCTATTATTCGTACATTTTGTTGATTTTATTATTCTTAAATCTTCTTTTTATACAAAATATTTGTTATATCTTTTCACAGTTTTTTTATATAAAAAGTAAATTCACATCTAGCACAATAATATCGATATGTACCATTTTTTTTCACAGTCAATAGACAATTATTTATTTACTTATCATTATTTATTGTGCATAAATTTATCACTTTATATAAAATTTTAATTATACATTTTTATATCATTTTTATGCAAAAAGTAATTTCATCTTTTATATCTAACACAGCAATGTAGACATATATAATTTTTTCATAGTCAGTACAAAATTGTTAAACTAGTTTTGTAAATTTTATTTGTATTTTAGAACGTGAGTTAGACTTAATTGCTCTAGTTAATATCCATCAGAAGTAATTAAATGATATTAAATTGTAATTAATATCTGATGGGGTAAATAAATGGTTGCATGGACATAAATAGTATATTTGAAAAATTGTTACTGAAAGAATATATGACTATTTGAAAGGTGTTACTTGAAAAATAAATTGTGTATCCATTTATTTAAACATGAAAATGATTTTTTTAATTATAATATTTCTTCAATTATTTCCAAGATGATAATTTTCGATTTTTTATCCGACAGACTATTTTTGTATACGAATTTCTATTAAAAGAATACAAAAAGTTAACATTTTTACTAAAAAAAATTTAACATCCATAAATAAAATTTTAATTTTCAATTTTTAATGCAAAGTTCGTTGCTACTTTCCTTCAACGAAGAAACCCTTTTAGTGTAAAAGGAATAAACGCAGCGTTGATGGTTTTCACCTATTTCTCCGTCGTTGCACTCAGAGAATTTTGTCACGAAACTTTTGAATGCGTTTCTGTTATCAAAAAAACTGCGAATCGGAAAGTAGATTTCAAAAAGCGTATTTCTCGTTAGAGCGAGAACGATTTACCAAAAGTAGCGAAAGCGAAACCCGGTGATTTTTTCTTCCTCGTTTCATACAGCTACAGATTTCCACGTAGAAAAGAATGCAAACCGCGTTTTATATTCCGTTTTTTTTGTGCCCCGTAGCTGTTTTATTGGACGCCTGAATTTCCGAAAACTTGATTTTAAATTCTATCCCACGCGTTCGGATCGATTTATTAAGCCGTAGCATATTTGAAAAATGCATTAAACCGGCGTCAAGTGGAATGGCGGTGGACGGTCGATTTACGAAAATCAAGGGGCAAAAAAATGAGAAAAAGTGCAGGCGTGTTACAACGACTTTTTAACGCGGATGGAATTCTAAATGAAACTCGTCAACGCATTTTATGCTACCTGTGTAAAACACCGAGTTAAAATGATTAAAAACAGCGTGCAAACAAAACGTTGACGTCGATGAAGTTTTTGTGTTCTTCTATTTTTAATTCTTGTTCAGACACGCCGTTACGAATTTTTCTCAAATTTGATAATTCGGTAAAAATTTTTCAATCGAGAAATTCCTGTCAAACATTTTTGTCGAATAACTTTCGATATCAATTTCGATACATCAGATAGTAGAAAGAATTTGTTAAAAGTTAGCATGCAAAAATAAATAAAAATTAATTGGTGACTGAAATCCTGAAAGTGAAATTGAGAAATGAAAACTAATGAATGATTGAATAAATATCGAGATAAAATTATAATAAATACAAACATGGTTAGTGTTGCTATTTAACAGGGGTGGTTTTTTATTAACTTAATTGATGCTATTAATGAAATTAAATTGGATTATCCGATAAAGTTACATACAATATACCGTTTACTACTGCCATCAAATAATTCTTCTAAAAATAGTATTTGATTTAAAAAAAGTGTGGCAGGTAAACAGGGTTGAAATACAAGAATGTGGTTCCTGTTTAAAATGCAAGAAGGTGAAGGAAAATAGTTTACTTCAGAAAATATTTGAAAGGGCCGTTAGAAAATTTGTGGAACAAAATGGAGGATTATTCTACGTACAACATTGACGGAACAATGGCTTTTGACGCGCGAACAATTCCAAAGATTTGCAAGGTGGGTGGAGGGTCAAGGGGTGTGCACACGCAGTAGGTTAACTATGAAGCCGGAAATTCTCAACGTGCCATTCTCCTTTGATAACATAGCAGTTATGTGTCGTGGTAATACCCTTCCTAAGCAGAAATTGTCGCCACGAAAGAGCGCCACAAAATCTGTTAGTGTATCACGGTGGTTTAGCGATCTTCCCGTAGACATCTTGCGATCAATCCACGCGGGATTCCCCTATGAAACTTTCACTAACGAACCGAGGGGTTGCTTTGATATCGGTGCATCGAGAATCTTGCCTTCCGTCGACTGGATTCGGTGGTTGAACCCTTAACGAATTTATTAATCTCAGAATTTGATTTGTTTATATATTTTAATTCATACATAGATCGTAATTAATAGAATGTTTGATATTCTGGTATTTAACTTAATGGGTTATGTCATGCTTTAATTGAGTAGTAAAATGACATGAATTAATATTCATGATGTTGTTTCGTTTATATTGATTTGCCATTCAGTTGCATATTAATGTTGATATTAATCAGTTGAATTCTATTGAATTTATAATTCTTTCATCTAATAAAATAAAACTAGTGTCATTATAAATACACGTTGTTTTTCTATTTTGATTATGTCTCGACTATTATTTTGCTCCTCAGGTATTTAATTGTACATCTTTACATTTATTTTTATTATTTATTTATATGTATCTTTGATATACATAATTGAATGCGGCATAAATTTTTAATATGAGAACATTGTCGTTGTGTATGAAAATAAGATGAATTAGTACGTAGTAAAATATCTAGGACAAAAATCTAGTAAAATTGTAGTAAAATATCTAGTACAATATCTGGTAAAATTGTAGTAAACTACTAGCAAAAAATCTAATAAAATATTTAGTAAAATACCTAGTAAAATATTTAGTAAAAAATCTAGTAAAAAAACTAGTAAAATACCTAGTAAAACACCTAGAAATATACCTAGTAAAATACCTAGTAAAATATCTAGTAAAATCCCTAGTAAAATCCCTAGTAAAATATCTAGTAAAATACTTAGTTAAATACTTAGTAAAATACCTAATATAATATATGTAATCAAATATTTAATGAAACGCCCAGTAAAATAGAATTTATTTATATCCCAATTTTTAGCATAATTTTCGTAGAGGAGACATCAAGGTGATTAATGTTTTTCTAAATGAGTCGACATATTTCTGTTGCTATAGAATTAATACCTATAAAAACAGAGGTTCTTCTATTTCTTTGTGTGCTACTCGTTTTTTACTTCCCATTTCCAGAAAAAGGGGACGTTCGTTAGTTTGTGAAATTCGCCGGTGAAAAATTACCGCGTTGTTCTTTTTTCCGGCGTTCAACGTTGAAGAACTCCATTCATCTTTCAATTCTCGAAAGATGGAAAAAGAAGGTTACGCGTTCCTTGAAATCCGTCGATGAAAAATGACTACGGTAAACTGTAACGCAAAAAGAAAACAATAGAAAACGCGTTCAACAAATTTCAAACTCAGTGCTCGTATATTGTCTTGGTTTTCCTACTTTCTTACTTTTATACGATATTTAGGAACGAAACTTAATCATTAGAAACTTATTAATCATTATTAATATTACCATTATTTAAATTATGTTAGTAGTCGGGTATTAACATAATTGTTGAAACTCATACCACATAAATTTACAACCCATAAAATTAAAATTAAAATTTATCGGATAATCCTTTGCCTTGCAATATTTCCTCTCACACGCACTCAAGCTTCAACCGTGACAAATCTTACTTGAATTTTTAATACGCTTGGAGATTAAGTCCAATTATAATTTGCATATTTAAGGATTGTTGGATACAAAATTGACATAATATCAGAACTTCCTTTCACTGTTTTAATATTCTAGCTATGATTAGTTATGTCCGACTGACTGAAATAACCCTCAACCCATTAACCCTTGCTTATAAATTAATTTACATTCGTCACCCCATTCGAAAGCGTTAACGATTATAACATGTGTATTCGCATGTAACTTCATTATCTCCGTGTACTCGAATATGCATTTTATATCGCGCGACTTATGTTTTCGAAAGGATATCCTCTCGCTATGAAGTTTCACCGGTGTTCTCCGCGAGCGTACATAATCGGATTCATCCGCCGCAACTTGAAAGTAAACTTCTGCCTGAACAACTGTGCGAATTGTACGCGAAACTCCGTTGGAAATTTTCGACGGAAGTTAAACGGTGACCAGTCGAAGGGAAATCTCGATGTACCGCGCCATAGACATCATACGTTTTCATAGCCAGGTTATTTCCATCTCGGCTTCGCGTTTCAATCTCATCGCGAGCTTTAATAAAGATGCCCGTTTTCTGTTTGGACAGAGATAACACAGGAACTTCTCTTTCGGAGAACTGTTGCTTCGTCATAATGTTTCCTGAGTTTACAAACGTTTGTATTTTATTAGAAAGCACTCCGCAATTTCCTATTGACATCGTCCAGACGGTATACTCTGGAGAAATATTAGACAACTAGGAAGGGGACACACGGTTAAATAATGTTTCTCCAATCAAAGTTTCAGTAAAGGATCCCGTTCTCAAGGAATTTGTCTCCTGGGTAAATGCCAGTTTTGTTTAATCCTACAACTGAAAAGGTGACATAAACTTGAAACGGAGAAAAGGAAGTTTGAACGGTAGTAAATAGTGCTGTTCCATAAATAAAATAGCAGATAACTATCAATTTATCAATCTATCAGTCTATCAGTCCATTAGTCTATCACCCTATTAGTTTAACATCCTATTAGTCTATCAGTCTATCAGTGTATCAGTGTATCAATGTATCAGCGTATCAGTTTAGCAATCTATCAGTCCATCAATCTATCAATCTATCAGTCTATCGATCTATAGACTCATCAGTCCATCAGTCTATCGATCTATAGATTCATCAATCCATCAGTCTATCGATCTATAGATTCATCAATCCATCAATACATCAGTGCATTAATCCATCAAGCCATCAATCCATCAATCTACCAATCTACAAAATTACGAAACTGCCAATCTACCAAATTACAAAACTACCAATCTACCAAACATCAAAACTACAAAACTACCAATCTAACAAACATCAAAACTACAAAACTACCAATCTACCAATCTACCAATCTACCAAACTATCAATTTATCAATTTATCAATCTATCAATCTATCAATCTATCAATCCATCAATCCATCAATCCATCAATTCATCGATCCATCGATCCATCGATCTATCGATCCATCAATTCATCAATCCATCAATCCATCAATCCATCAATCCAACAATCCATCAATCTACCAATATACCATATTACGAAACTACCAATCTACCAAATTACAAAACTACCAATCTACCAATGTATCAATCTATCAATCTGTCAATTTATCAATCCATCAGTCTATCAATCTATCAAGGTACCAAGTTATGAAATTATCAAGCTAACAAATTATGTAACTTTCAGCTTATCAGTAAAGTTATACAGTTTGAAAACAATTATATTCTATTACCATTTTTTGATACAGTCAATCAACATCCGAATATCTATTAACGTTATCATGTTCCCAACATTAATCTCGTTGAGAAGCAAACATGTCCGTATATTTAGCAAGTTCACAAAATCAGGTGGATCCATATTAGGTGCAATTACCGTATCCACGTACAAAAATGAAAGAAGAAAAGTTCGTTTGCCAACCGAACGACTACTTTTTATTTGGCGAACGAGCCCGCTGGTATAAAAGTCTGAGCCGTGATCCCGATAACGGGACATCTCTCTCCCGGAGCATTAATTTCAATCCCCGGATTTCAAAGTGTTCGCTGAAAGGGTTGGAATCGTTCTGTGGTTCGCGGAACGACTCGAAAATTTAAGTAGCGCCGATAAAGCGGAGTCAGCAACGGGTTAACCCGGATAGAGTCGAGCAATCAGTCTCCATTAATTAGTCCAAGCGCTGTCTCAAGCTCGTGGAGCTTGATTACCGGAAGAGAGATGAAGGGGAACACGAAGTGACGGAAACGTTACCCCACCTTTTGCTCTTGTTCCCTTCATTTCGACTCTTTTTGCCCTTCGCGAGTGCCATCCTCCCTCTTCGAACGACGGCCATATTTATCGGCGACCTTCTTCCGCCCGCCAATTATGGACATCTTCTGGCCGAGTTTTTTTCACTATGCCCTTTGTGCCGATCCCGATAATTTGACCGACGATCGTTTCTGGCACAGGTCTCAACCGGGTCGACCAATACATTATATCGCCAAAACTTTGAAATGACCAGCCGGAAATCGCTGGCATATATTTTAGCCGATTGCTATCTCGGCTGAGTTTTGTTCGGTCTCGTCGATACGCCATTGGCTTTTTGACGCGATGTCACGACGGGTTCGATGACCTAACTCAAAAATACCTATCGATTTGCCACTTTCGTTATCCCTCATTAGCGACTCGCTAATTAAACGATGCGCTGTTGACTCCTGGCTGATGAATCGATGTGATTTCTAAAGGACACTCCTTTTTCGTTTAATTTGTTATTGTAATTGAGACGAAGTGCGAAAATCTGATAATTCTTGTGAAGACAAATGAGAGTTTTATTGAATTTGTAGGACATCTTTTATGTTTTTTTTCTGGGTCTGGTTCTTGTTGAAGTAGAAGTGGAATAACCTTTGTGCATCGCTTTCTGGTTTTTAAACTATGAAATTTATGAAGTTTTTAGATGAGAAATGTGGAACTTCTGGGAATTTGGTTAAATCTTTTGAAATATGGAAGTTTTGGGACTTTGATTGAATCTTTTGAAATATGGACTTGTGAATTTGTAAATTTGAAGATTTATGAATTTCAGTTCTAAGAATTTGGTCTTTTGAATATTTACAAATTCGGAAAAATATGAAATTTATGATATCTGAAAATGTGGAAAAATCAGAACATTAACAGAGCAAAATTTACAAATTTAAAAATTAAGCAATTTGTGAATTTGTAAATTTTCAAATTTGAAGATTTGGAGATTTAGAAATTGTTAGCTATTAAAATTTGAAAATTTTAGTACTTGAATATTTTCAACTATGCATATTGATTCTTAAAAATCAATCACTTTTCAATCACTCTTCCTAACAATTAATAATAACGACACTTTTTTCTCCAAAATCTTTCAATCAACCCCGAGTGTTTTCTTAAATCATTTCCCATCAGAAAATCATCAGTAGTATATTAACTTCGGGTCCGCCCAAAGATTTATCGATAAAGAACGATACTCTGATTTCCATTTAAAGAATAATTCCGTTTAATTTCCTCGGTAGTCGGGCAACAGCTTTCGTTCGCAGATGCCGTAACCTTTTTGCCGGTGCAACAGCTGTCTGCCAGTGTTGTTTGCTGTACGAATTACACAATCCTTTTCCTCTCTTATAGCGAAACTCTGTTGTTTCTACAGTTTCGAACAAAGCACATTGTTACGAACAAACAAAGAATTGCTAACCTGCTTCTCTCCTTGCCCCGACTTCAAATCGTACACACCAACTTGTCGACTAACTGTATTACTTCATCTTGATTATTGTTCAAGAAAATTTTATTCGAATCGCAGACTACGGGTACAAAATGAATACAGTCAAAAGAGTTCATCTAACAATAAGTAAAGATTTATTCGTTCAAACATTTAATTATTATTTTTATTTTTATTATTCTTTTAATGAGTGGATATTGGGATGTATGGACTTTGAGGATATAGGGTCAGGGATATATAGGGATATAGGGATATAGGGACGGATTGACATAGGGAGATAGGGACAGAGGGATATAGGGGAGAGGGAGATAGGGATAGAGGGATATAGGGAGACAAGAAGATAGGGATATAGGGATATAGGGATGATTAATATAGGGAAATAGAGATATATGGACAGAGGGATATAGGGGAAATGGAGATAGGGATAGAGGTATTTAGGGAAACAGAAAGATAGGGATAGAAGGAGATAGGGATAGAAGGAGATAGGGATAGAAGGAGATATGGATAGAAGAAGATAGGGATAGAGGTATATAGGGAAACAGGAAGATAGGGGTAGAAGGAGATAGGGATAGAAGGAGTAGGGATAGAGGGAGATAGGGATAGAGGGAGATAGGGACAGAGAGATATAGGGACAAACTGATATAGGAAAATAGGAAGATAGAGGCAAAGGATATAAGGATAGAGGAATATAGTTTTAGAGAGATATAGAAACAGAAGGACATAGCGAAATAGGAATAGAGGGATAAAGAGTTATGAGGACATAAAAATAAAGAGATATAAGAGTGTACGAATATAGAGATACAAGAATACACGGATATAAGGATATTGAGATATAGGAATAAAGCTGTATTGGGGTACAAGAATATATGGATATAGAGATAGGGGCTTTAGACATATAAAGACTTCAGGATTATGGAGAATATAGGAATACAGAAATCTACGTATTAATGAAATAAATCTATCTATTGATGATAATCTAGAGATAGGTACACATAGAAATGTAGTACTATAGGAATATATGTATGTATCTAGGAATGTGAGGATAAACATTTCCTAATATATCCTTAAACTATAAAGAAGAATATCTATAAAGAAGAATACTGTTACCGTCTAATGTCATTTATATTTTGAAAATAACTAAGTATCAACTTAATCTCTGTTCCTTTCACCTACCGAATTGTACAATGATAATAGTGTACTTTATTGAGACTTTCAATTAGAGCACCGACTCGATATCACGATACGAAACTACGCTAAATTCAGGTTCGAGTATATAGCGCGGTTCTCCTTTTTTTACAATAGAATCTAAGCCGAGGTGAAAACAGAGAGGCTTTTTGTCGTCGTTAAAATATATGGCAGGCGCCTATCAACGTTCGTTGTCGAATGTATAAAGTTCAACGTCGCGCGAACAGCGCAATAAAAATCACAGAAACTTTATTCTTCGCTAGCACGAACAGAGATTTATAACGAGAGCAGACAGAGAAATAGAGAAAGAGAGACATGACCGAGATAAAAATCGGCACGACGACTTTCATTGCGACGGATTTCGCGCAAACAGGATACCGGCAGCAGGTAAAATCAATAGCTGGAGCAATTAGTTACCGTGGCACGCACGCGAAAAGGGCAGTAGCTGCATCCGGTAGTCGGATACGCCGACCTTTCGGACTTGTTCAACATCCGGTCGGCCGTTTTTTTTTTTTTTTTTTTTCGACCCCCCGTGCACCGGCCATTCGAAACGGAGTGAAAAAACGCCGGCGAACTCTACGAGAATTTGTACTGGCGAATTGGAAAATGGGGTCGGGAATGATTCAAGGGAGAAAATTTTGTATCGCGGTGCTCCCGTTGAATTCGGTTCATTAGTTGTTACACGCGTGCTTTTCATTGTTATACGGGAGTTACTGTTTAAATTAGGCCGATGAAATAATATCGTAATATCGTTAAATTTTATTGGTTACCGACGGAACTGTGTTTGTGGTGATATAACGAGAGCGGGGTGAAGGTCTTGCATTTAAATCTTGGTTACATTCTTTATATTCTTCTTTTTTATTTATTTAGTGTATATTGCAGTACATTTTTCAGTTCAAGGGCATTTCAAGGTCATAGTACGCTAAGTTGTTAATTTTTAAATCGGTTCAGTCTTCAGTTTGAAATTTTATCGCAATATTTTTCCAGTCAGATCGAAAGTTTTTTAAAAATTGTGAAGCTGGTTTATAGATCATCTTGTATATATTACATCAGTATGCATGACTCTTATGTAATATATGTACATATATGTTATTGTATTCTTCTTTAACGTCATGTTATTGAAGGTAATTTTCATTCGTTGTTATAAATGCAAATTTATTAGCGATCTTAATTGTGACCTTGATCATTAAACACGTGTGCAATTGATAATGGAAAGTAGTAAATATACGCAGTAATTTGCATACAATGAATATGTGAAAATAAAAGTATTGTAGCTTCACTGCGCATAATTATTGCGTACGGTTTACGACTGCACATGCATTTCATATTCAAGATCGCTTAAAAAATTTCCTTATGATTGTCTTTGTTTAAAAAATATGTAATACTAATTGTAATCAAAGTTTAAGGATTAAAACTAAAATAACTATCTCCTAAAAATCTGTTTAAAAATTAATATTATTTTCAATAAATGATGGAATAAATGGATATTTTATCGTTTTGGTTTGAAGTCGATATTACTGAATAAATACTTTATCATTTTGGTTTAAAATCGACATAAATAAATAAACACGTTATCATGTTTGATTAAAATCAATGTAAATGAACACTTTGTCGTTTCGATTTAAAATCGATTAAAATGAATACGCACCTTATCATGTTGGTTCAAGATCGATAGAAATGTGTGAATACTGATTTTTGTGTAAAATCGATGTACATAAAATACTGAATCATTTTGCTTTAAAATGGAAATAAATGAAGGAATACTCAATAATTTTGGTTTCAAATGAATCTTACTGAATGAACACTATCATTATGAACACTACATAAAAAATGAAGATAAATCTCCTTTCTGTTTAAATTTATTAAGAATCACATTATTAATTATAATAATAAATTTAATGTGACGTCATTTTCAATGTAGTCAGGTCAAGTTAGATTAATTATTTCAGCTACGTCTAATTGTGCAAAGATTTATGAAAATCGGCGTGTATCAGCTGGGGCTCTTTAACCAGATAATTTCTGAATGTGAATATCTAAAAGAATTACATTATTAATTATAATAAATGTATTGTGATTTCATTTTCAATATAGTCAGATCAAGTTAGATTACCTTAGTTAATTTAATTGCGTATTTTTATCGAAATCAGTGTGTATCAGGGGTTCCCTTGTCAGACGATCATAACCTCGAACGATCATTTCCGGAACGAAGAGTCTTTCCGGAAAAGTCGCGACGCTTCCACGCGAAAACAATCTCCACGAGGAGGAGACGTTAAAGGAAACGCAGTGTGCGCGGAATAACCTTTGAAGTCTTTTACTGGAGAACTACGACGTAAATGCGACCCTCTGCCAACCTACAACTCGTGTGTTTTATAGTTTCGATGATTCGTCCGCTTCGACGTGTCCAAGTTTGCGACACGTGAACGCGCGAGTGCGCTAATCGCGACGCGAGTAATGGCTCCGTCTGCGAGCACACGAGACCCGCGGCATCTTTAATTATTCCTCCCGATTCATGCTGTCGACTAACAACCATGCTCCCTGCCTTTGCATCGTGTCTCCGTATTTACGGAAGAAAACCTGCCTCTTTGCTCGACGAACGCTTCGACTTTCTGCTTGCTTTTGATTCCCGACTGATCATCGCTTCTTTCATTTCGCGATACGCTTGCGAATAAGCGTGTGTCATTTTAAGAGAGTGGAGAGTGTAGCGATGATGGATAAAGATTGTTATTCATTTTTGATATTAGAAAAAGTTCGAGGGAATTTCTTTCATTGTGTGATGTTGAGGTTGGAGAGGAATTTTGTCACATTAAAGTATGTTAGGGATGCAGATTTAATAAATGTTAGAGAATAATGGGTATTTTTAAAGTATTATTTTTAATTTACGAGTTATTGAATTTGAGAATTATTTAATCATTGTACGTTTGTAAAATTTCGAAATTTCCTAACTCTTTAATTTCAAGTTACAAAATTTTCAAATTATGAAATTCGCAAATTACAAAATTATGAAATTCTCAAGTTACTAGAGTCCCAAATTAACAAATTCTTGAATTCCTAAATTTTCATATTCTCAAATTCTAAAATTCCTTAAATCGCAAATTCTGAAATTCTCCAAGTTCCCAATGTCAAAATGGAAAATTGCAAAATTCTAAAATTTCCATAAATCTAATTACGAAATTCCTAAATTCTCACATTTTAACATGGCCAAGTTCATAAATTTCCAAATTTCCAAATTATCAAATCTCCAAGTTCCCAAATTTTTACGTTACCAATCTCTCATATTTCCAAATTCCCAAATTCCTAAATTCCTAAGTTCCCAAATTTGCAAACTCCCAAATTCTAAAATTTCAAAAATTTCCAAATGTCCAAATTTCCAAATACCCAATTTCCCAAATTCCCAAATCTCCAAATCTCCAAATTCCCAAATCCCCAAATTCCTAAATTTTGAAATTGTCACATCCCAAATTTCCAAATATCCGAAGTCAAAAATTCCCATATTCCCAAATCTCTAAACACCCACATTTTCAAGTTCCCAAATTCCCAAGTATCAATATTCTAAAATTCCAAACTTTTCAAATCTTATAATTTGAATGTCCCAAAATTCTCAAATATGAAATCCTTACATTAAAAATTCTTAAAACTCCCCATTTGACTTTTCATATTTATCCCACTAGCAATCCTATAGGAAATTAAAACTACAAAAAACACCTAATCATCCTTGACCTTAATTTTACCTTAAATTATTTTTTAAAGAAACATAATTTTTCATTACTTATATTATTCTGTTACCACAAAACTAAACTAACCCCTAACTATACAAAGTAAACACAAGCTAAAACAAAACCCAAATGAAAAATCACATAACCAAAAATTTGAAATATCACTAAACAATTATTCATAAAAATTAATAATTTTATTCGATCCCCGGTTTCTTCCAGTTTTTAATAAAATTAATATTCCACAAGTATACAATATTACACAATATCTAAAAATTAATATTGTTCCTTGATTAATCAACAATGGCCTTCAAGTATAACTGGCGATATGAAAAGAAAGATAATGAATGACAGAATCGTTGGTTCACCAGGAAATCTCAGCAGCTGGATGCGTTATAACTGCTTGCATCGAAGACGATGCAACAATGAAACGACGTACGAAATGAGATTCTGCAGCTGACAGATACACAGACGCGAATGAAAAATTGCAGCGTGTAAAGCGTGCGAGAAGAAATATAGCTTCTCTGCTTGAAGCTCTGCTTTGTCGGGGAATAGATTTGAGGGTTAACACGCGCGATAGAACTGTGTAACAGGATCAAACTAAATCTTTTGAGAAGTTGCTTCTCGTTGCTACGAAATCTTTTACCACGATTCCATTCTTTGTATCCAGCATGGGTACAGAGATTTATGCACTATTTATTCACTACCATTTTAAATTAAAATGGTTTAGTACCTTTTTGTTTACAACGGTTTTAAACCAAAATTATGAAGCGTTCATTTATTTACATCTATTTTAAAGGAAAATTACAGTGTTCATTTATTTACATTGATTTCAAAGCAAAATTATAAGATGTTCATTCATTTGATTGATTTCGATATTAATATTAAAAATAGTTAAAATTAAAATGAATGGAATTTTATTCCTGAATTTTTTCTTATTAATGATGAATGGATAAAAGAGTTACTGATTATTATAAACCTAGTAAAAAATAAACTATTTTAAATTTATTTAATATATAACGAATTTAAAATTGAAAACAGTTATTGCTTTTAAAAAATAATTATTACAGTTATTAATAGTATTCAGTTATTCTGTATAATACAAAATGAAGAAGTACACACAGTCAGGACTTGTTCACCCTCTGAACAATCACACATACCGAAATAACGACGATAAATAAAAAGGTGTCACATATCACGTAGACACTGCTTGACAAAGCATTATTGTTTCGAGAAGTCGACGTCGGTCATCACAGTTTCAAAGACAGTCAGACAGTAACTTCTGAACACTCCGTGCATGAATCTCGTCCGAGTAAAATGAAACAATCGTTGTAACGGTGAATGAATGTTGAAGATCGGTTGAAAAAAAAATAGGGACAGAGGTTCGACGATAGTTGATTCGTTGCGTACCAGTCGAACCGGAAGTGACAGGTAGATAATCGCGGATCGTGATGAATCACCGTGGACTCTTATCAGTCGGTTCTGTACATGGTCGTTCTTTTCCCGTCGTTTCGCGAACACACCGAAATCTGTCACGTACAGCGCTTTTCCGTCCTCGAACGATCCGTGTTCTCTCTTTCCAACGAGCCGAGTAAATCGAAGTTATTTTTACGTGACGTCGACACCGTGCTACGCGAAGACACAGAAACGTGGTTGGATACGAGGGGACCAGGATGACCATCGTTCTAGCAGAAAATTCGTTGCGACCGTTCGATGGCTTCGATACGTACCGTAGAACAGACGCAAAATGTCGCTGGAATTTTCTGCTCCACGGATGATGGATTAGAGTTTCTTGTTTCATCATTGGTGGTTAGAGAAATAGCGTCTTTTACGCTTCGTTGAATTTCACGGTGTATCGTTTGCTGCAATTCTTAACTCGCTTAATGGCGAGTTGATGATACAGCGATGGCTGCTATCATTCAGGTGTAACGTAGATGTGGAGTGAGTGTTGCATGTGTGAATGTAACCTGTGATAATTACATATGTGAGTGTAGTGCGTAAGAATTGCACGTGTGAATGTAGAGTGTGAGAGTTAGATGGTCAGTATAGAGTATAAGAGTTGCATATGTGACTGCAGTGTGTGACAATTACATATGTAAATGTAGTGTTCAAGAGAGTTGCATCTGTGAATACAGCGTGTGAGAGCTGCGTGTGTGAATACATTGTAAGAGAGTTTATGTATGAATATAGTGTGTGATATTTCATTTATGAATACTACATGTGTGAATGTAGTGTGCGAGAGTTTCATATGTGAATACATCATGTCAGAGTTGTACATACAAATGTAGTATGTGAGAGTTGCATGTGTAAATGTAGTATGCGAGAGTTTCATGTATGACTATAGTGTGTGATATTTCATGTGTGAATACTGCATGTGACAATTGCATGTGTGAATGTAGTGTGCGAGAGTTTCATATGTGAATACATCATGTGAGAGTTGCATATGTGAATGTAGCATATAAAAGTTTCCTATGTGAATGTAACATGTGATGTTGCCGCTAGTATTTATAGATTTCTAAATTTCACCAGGGTCTTGAAATTTCAATTGTGAACGAGTTAGGACAAAATTAATAGCCAGAGAATATTTAACGTCAGAAACTATAGCAATATCAGTACCATAAACGCTTGGTGGAATAAAAATATTCCCATTCTTGCATTTCGTTCTCGTTTTGTGTGACGTCAGAAAGTGTAATACCAATACAATGAAATCAGCATTCGGTGAAACAAAAATGAACTACCCTGTATATTTCCATTCTTGCAATTTGTCCCTCTTGTGTGACGTCAGATGTAGCAATACCCAGTACCACGAAATCAACAGTTGGTGAAATAAAAATGAACTACCCTGTATATTTCCATTCTTGCAATTTTCCCTTTTGTGTCACGTCTGATGTAGCAATACCCAGTACCATAAAATCAGCACTTGATGAAGTAAAAATAAACTACCCTTTATATTTCCATTCTTGAATTTCGTTGTATTGTATGATGTCAGATGTAGCAATATACCATGAAATCAACACTCGAATAAGAATGAACTACCCTGTATCTTTCCATTCTTGAGTTACGTTGTTTATGTGACGCCAAAAGGTGCAGCAATACCAATACAGCGAAATCAACCTGTCGCTCAAGCGAAGGCTTCCTTCCTTCCTTCCTTCCGGTCTCCGAGCAGTCGTAACTCATTACGTGGGCTCCGCTGCTACGTGTTTCCAACGGTGTATCGGATGCACGAGCTTAAAGTATGATAAGGTGTGGCTTAACGTTAATCTCCGGAAGAGCTGTCGGTTTTCCAACGTCGGATGGCTGGTTCGTGGCCGCCTAAATGCACCATCTCCTTGCCTAACCGTATCCGCGTGCTCGCGACGTCTATATTTCGGGGCTTTACGTCTCGTTCAAGCCAGATGCGACCCGACCGGTTTACTTAGCCATTCTGTATCCTCGGGAAACACTTCAACCTGGGATATACATACTCTCTTATACACGTCTATCTGTCTGAAATCGATATACGTTTATACGACGTCGTAAACGAACTTAGTAACCGATGCGCTGCAAGTGTTTCAACCTGTTAACCTTTAACTACCGTGCCTTCGATATGTTACATACTGGAAACGTAACGCGTCTCGACGTAACGTACGATAGTGTGCTCTATTGCAACTATAATGAACTGTCGGATAGTTAATATTGTAGCGTATTTTGCATTTTTAACGATATTGTGCAATGCACTTAATTGAGAGAGTAACATATGGAGAGTTGATTGTGACGTATTTTTAATAATAATACTATAACAATTTTTTAGAAATAATACTGTAATATTTTAAGAATAGTAAGTAACTATAATAACTGTATGATACTGTAATAGGGATAAGCAGAGGACATTTTTTTTTAGCAGAGTTCAAGAATTTTTAAATTAGTAATTCGAAAATTTGTAGATTTTGAACATTTGGGAATTTGAGAACTTGGGTGTTTTTGGAAATTTTGGTACTTGGATTTTTAGAATTTATAGATTTAAAAATTGGATAATTTTGTATTTTGAATTTTTTCATTCGGAGATATAGAGATGTGGAAATTTAGAAATTTGAGAATTTGAAAATTTGAGGCTTTGGAGATTTGGAAATGTCAAAGTTTCAGGGATTTGGGAATTTGTAAATTTATGGCCTTAAAAATTTAATGATTCAGAAATTTGAAAATTTGATGATTTAAAAATTTTGTAATTTTGCAATGTGGAGATTTAGGCATTCAGACATTTGGAAATTTGATGATTTAGAAATTTGGTAACTTGGAGATTTAGTAATTTAGGAAATCGGAAATTTGGGAATTTGAAAACATGAAAGTATAGAAATACAAAAATCTAACGGTTTGTTTAATTGTTTGAGATGTAGATACAAATATAGGCAGCACGAGATCTAATAACCTGAAGACATACAGATTTGTGCGAATTCAGAAGTATTTTTCCTATACCTCCAAACCAATTCTCCAATAGTGTTAAAACATCACGAAACATTTTTTCTCACATATCACGTGATACGCACGGATTTCCAGAGATTACACCCTCAGACATTATATTCTCTTAGAATTATGTAGGAGTCTCAGTTTACTTAGCCAGTCTAAATCCCGGCGCGTGTACACGGCGAGTAAACGAGGGATTCTGTGGACCTGGTGTCGCGGCGATTTATCGTGCACGTTCGAATGGCTGTTTCCTTAATAAATCTCGTGTATTAATTCCGATTTAAAGCACTCGTTATTGCAAACAGAAACGTAACTCATCGCGGTAAGCGTTTAATCGAACTGCCGGCTCGAGTCATTCGGGGGAAAAGCGTTTCACAGTTACCAACGGTGGTAAGCGTTTAATCTGCATAGATTAATTCGATCTGTAATCAAATCTGACCGTCGATGAATTGGCCGACCTCTTCTGCAACGACGCCGATTTCAAATTATCGTTAGATCGGTTATCTATGAATATTTGTTAGTTTGGTAACAATTGTGAGTTAGTTGCGTGCTATTTTTCAAGCTTTTTTTCTGTTAATCTCTTAAGTTACAATTTGTAGGTAGTTTCGTAATTTAGCTAATTATGGTAATTATTTAGGATAATTAAAAAATAATTATTATTAAGTCAGTGGTAGTAAATGACGATTAAACGGCGCATGGAATCATTGAAATTTCCAACAAGTGAATATAAGTGTCTAAGAAATGAATTTGACTTCAAATGACTAGAGTTTATTTTGCCGTGTACTTGATGACTTCGAGAGTGTCTCTGCGAAGAATTTTTACGTTGCACAAAGGCTCGAAGTGGGTACAATTTTTGTGACATTGGTGAAGGAAAACAGTTTCCATTTTTCTATCGGGTTAGCTAAAATTCGGGTGGAGATGGAATGAAAGTGATGTGTGAAGTGGATAGCTTTCCTCAAAATGACTGTAGCAAGTAATAAAACCAAACAGTACTTTGACACGAATAAAAGACTGCAAACAAAAGACTACTGCTAAGGTTAAGAGTTCTGACAACCATATGTAATTATCTATAAACCAAAAAATACTCGCTAGAATGTAATGACTCCTTGGGTCTTATTGGTACTACGGAGAACTATTGATTGAAAACTACAAATGTGTTTGAAGGAACGAAAAACCATTAAACTATTGTATCGTTGAAAGCTTGTACCGAGATATAATCCTCTCGCTGTACTCTACGACTTAACAGAGTAGTTCAAACTGCTGGTATTTTACTGTAATGATTCAACTGTAAAAATTACTGTTATTAAATTGTACCATAAAAAAGATAAAACAAGAAATATATGTAACATATGTCCAACGAGCAACAGAGTCGAACGATCAGAGGGAATTCGTGCTCGCTGACGAGAACTCGCGCGTTTATGAACAACATTTCAGACTGCGGTTCTACGAAGCACGAAAAATCGATTGCGATCCCGTCGATATGCGAACGAACAAAAGGTTACTAGCGAAGCGTGAAGCCGGTCCAGGTGACCCGGTGACACGCCTCGAAATTTCTAATTTCCGGTCGGATAGAGACGACGACACCGTCTGAAAATTCAGACGCCTTCGACAAGGGACGAAAGTCAACGAACGAAGACGTCAGAAACGAGACGAGGTGTTCCTTTGCAACCCTCTACACCTCACCCCAGCCCGTGGAAAACCAGAGGGCACGGTATGTTTTCCTTCAGGCTGAAATATCTGACGTTCAAAGTAAAATCCGAGGAATGAAGTTTCCGCGAGAACAAAAGAAGCCATCTGGAGAGGACTATTCATAGGGGAGGAAATAGTGATTCGAGAGATCGTGTCTTTCGGGTGTATCAGCTCTGTGCGCCGATGAAAATGTGATGAAAGATCGCCGGGATACTGAGATCCACGTGAAAGCTTGAATCCTTTGCTACTTCTTCAGAAATATAGTTTGAATATTTATGTTTTATGTTTTTTATTTATGGAATTTGGGAATTGTAAATTTCTTTATTTGTGAGTTGTATTTCAAGTTTATAAATTTTAAGTTTGTATCTGTATTTATATTTTCATTTTTATTCGTCTTTTATTTATATTTTCATCTATATTTTAATAGCAGAAAAGTTCAGAGCCCTATGTTTCTGAATTCATAAACTTTTTAATTTTTAAATTAGGCAAGGTTCCCAAAATTTTAAATTTAAGAATTTCCTTTATTTAAATTTAGAAATTTAGACATTCGTAAATCCCGAAATTTCCAAATTTTAAATTAAATTCTCAATTTCCTAAATTCCTAAATTCCTAAATTCCTAAATTCCTAAATTCCTAAATTCGCGTTATATCTAAATATTTCTCTCACTCTCGTTGGCTTTGAAAAGAATCTGATATCGACATGTAAAATGTCCGCGGAAATGGTGTGTCCGTCGCGCACTTCAACCCTTAAGAAGTGACGGCTTCAAAAGGGGAGCACGAGGCGTTGATAAAAAATGAAAGAATGGTTTTCTGCCCGGAGGCGAGGTCTCGATGCTTCAAAGGGAGATCTGAAAATGAGTTTCTGCTGGAACAAAAGATCCGTTCACACCACCAGGGGTAGAGCAACGGTCGGTCACTGGGTCGTCGCGATCTTGCCATTTTAATTCAATATTCAAAACGCTCGTTGAATACAGGCTTAAGAAAGCTGTCGTTTTTCTTCTCTCGTTGGTCATTCTCGTGTAACTTGCTGGAGGGAGGAAACTGCCTGTTAGGTGTTAGAATGTAGTAGCGAGAGAATTAGACCTTGATTCATGTTTCTGTCGACACAATGATATACCGTTTGTATTCTCTTCGGGTACTTTGTACAGGTTCAAAACAATAGGTAGCAGCAGTAACACATAAAGAGTTGTTACATTCTATCGAGTATTTTTAGTTTATTATTATCACATCTGATTGTTAGAACCCTTAATCTAAGTAGTAGAGTCCTTTACCTGTAGTTTCCTATTCGTGTCGGGGTATTGCTTGGTTTTACTACTTGCTACGGTCACTTTTTGGGGGAAAGACCCACCGCATACTTCACTTGGATTTCCATTTCCATCCGAATTTATATCCAATAGAAATCAGGAACTGTACCTCAGCTTTGTTCGTCAAAATTCTACGCCCACACCGAGCCTTCATCTTGTGAAATAAGCAATAGAACAAATAGACACGAGGTTACTCATGTAGACACACAGTCATTCAGTTAGGCACATAATTAAAAGTAAGTAGAAAGCACATACCGGTGTTATGCAATTATTCAACCCGCAGTGCACTTACAAATGTTAGAACTTATGAAGTTCCCCGCGTCGTTCATTCGTCCCTAAATATTGCCGACGCGCATACACTTCGCAGATCGAATATTCGCGAAAGCTCCGGTCGTATGTCATAATACATTATGAGGGAGGATTTCTCAGCTGTCTGTGCGACGTGTACGAATCGCTGTAAGAAAGCAATTAACCATCTGCGACAGTTAGTTCGCACGGTTAATGCATGTACAGTTGATGTACCTAGCCTAAGTTCCTGGTTCTTGAGTTCCACCGTTCGATTACGCGCACCATACTAGTTCTAGCTAACGTTTTTCTACTAACGAAGAAACACCATTCTGCCTGAGGCAAACTTTCAGGGCTTATACAGCATAATCTTTCATCGTTTGTACTTTAGGTAATGTAATTTTGAAGTAAGTAGGCGTTCTTAATTTTATAGAACTTGGTTTTTTTAATTCTATAGAAATTTCTTTGTCATTTTTAATTTTATAAACCTCTTTTTGTTTTTTAAATTACGTTCATCGATTTGTATGAAACTTAACAGGTTTATGAAATGATTATTATGAAACTGACAGTTATGTATCTAACTGTAGTTCAACTGGTTTAAGACTATGTCAAAATTATATCACATTGCTTCATATGACGATGTTGATTTAAGTCCAAAGCAAAATTAAGTCAAAATATCACTTGTCAAAATATATGTTTTGTATTATGATGTTTATTCGAGTCCAAGTCAGAATGAACTAAAAATTATGTCATATTGCTTCAGACTATAATCTTGGTAACCTCTTGAAGACCATTTTTTTAAGGTCACCAAAGATTTCTTTTTAAAGAGTTTAAAACCTATCCTTTCTTAAGACTAGTGATAATTCTAGTAATTTTCTACTGCATTTCGAATATGAAATGTTTTAACGAATTCATTGCTAGAAGTTATGAAGTAATTTGAATCGTGAATTTGTGCAGAATTTTAGCAACAATGCTCCGGTTAGCAGGGAGATTTGGATTTTCATTGGTAGTACAGAGTTTCTGGATACGATCGGAATGAACTGAAAGCTTATTGAATTACACTGAACCCAGAACAAAGTCTGACCAAACGTACACTGTGCTAATTCCATTGGCTTGTCCGGTGGTGTATGCACAACCGGAGAAACTGGTGTGCGCTGTTTGATGTGCGGTAACAATGGTATTGTTTTTCGTGGTTGAAATAACTTAACCCACCGGTTGGTACTGAAACGTTCTCAGCACTGCTTTTAGCCTGCTTTAAGATTGTTATTCACATTGTTTTCAACAAAAACACGTATACTCCCACAAATATGTCGATCTGTTTGAACAATGAGAATTATAAGTTTGAAACTTTAATCAGTTTTCAAATAACAAATTTTAATAACAACAGTTACTTTTAACAACTCTTTTTAAATACCTGTATATTACAATTTAAACATTTTTTTTTTTTAATAAATACGTGTATTATGTTCTTTATGAATATCAGTAAAATTTATTGATTAAATCAGGAAGATTAAAGTTTGATTTCTAATCGCTTAAACTTCATTTTTTAATTAGTTAATAGTTATATTTCACAAACCTTTTAACGTATTTCAATGTCGTAATTCACATTTTTTTTAATTAAACACATTTCTTGCTCTCTATAAACACATTAGATCACGAAACAAAGAAGGCTGAAGTTTAATTTTTTAATTAGCTATAATTGTTCTTAACAATTTTAATGTACCTTGATATTGTAATCTGCAATTTTTTTTTAAGAAACAAACCTCTCTACAAATGTCAAACGTTGAATAATAAAAGTAAAAATATGGAAATTTGATTCTGTATAATTTTACACGCATCAGAGATATAATAATTAATTACTTCTTTTGCAGTAGTTACTCTTGTGTTTATAATCTCATATCTTTTCAAGTTGGAAGCTAAAGGAGCGTGAAAATTCATAAAGAAACGAACGGAAGAAGTTACACGTATCATATATTTCTCTCAATAACGTATAAATTTCTATACAACACAATTTTTCATGTAGTGGGTGGTTGAAATCTGGATGTACGCGCTCAGTTTATTTGTACAAAGTGGAACAATTTAACAACAAACACGTCGAGATAAACTGTATCGATAACTCTGTTACATGTTCAGCTTAGTTTGTTCAATTTTTTGACATGATTTGACAGTTTTTCAATATTGAATTTTTTTTTGTCCAATGCAGTTAAAAAGGTTCAGAAAATAATATAAAAGTTGGTTACTGAAATGAGACTGTTTCTCTTGCGTCAATTTAAGTCAGTTACAAAGCGAATCAAATAATTTCCATAAATTTTGTGCATAAAGTAATTTAATAAGCTAGTGGTGGATTTAAGTACACCATTTATTTAGAAATTCTGTCGTGAGATATTCGATGATTTTGACAAATATTTTCTTTCATCGAAATTGTTTATGAGCTAAATAACATTAATTATGGTAAGATATACTAATTTTGTCAGTGCACTAATTTGACATATTCATAAGGTAATTATGCAGATATTTGCTATCTCAAAGTTTTTATTAAGCACATATAAAATATGTACAGTAAATCACATTTTAGAGCGTTACAATATATGCAACCTCTTAAAATATTTATAATCAAACAATACAACTTTGACGATAAATTATACAGATATCGTTTCTCAAAGTTTTTATTAAGTACATAAAATCTGTTAGTGGAAAATATTTTAGAACGTTGCAATGCAACCCCTTGATATACTTATTCATAATCAAACAAAACAACTTCTGCGATAAATTATACAGGTATCTGATCGTTTCTCAAAGTTTTGGATAAGTACATAAGAAATCAGTGCAGCGATAACTCTACCATTTGAATTTTATACTAGCATAATCGATTCCATCCACGTCCACGAACCTCCAGCAGCAAAGGGGTGGCGTTAAGCACTTTCGAAATGCCATTTATCGGGGCGGCTTAATCCGTTTAATTTGCTGCGCGGCCGTAATCGTAAAGGAGGCCAGTTATTAAATTAGAGGGTCGTATAAAGCTAGCCGGGATTTCGGAATTTACGAAAGTTTATCGGTCGTATATAACGTCATACACCGTAAAACTTCTCGATTCCGTGGCTAGCTATTATTAGAACCAGAGTAATCGACTAAGTAGCGAATGGTTAATTTCGTTCAAAGTTCCCACTCGATCCGTTAAAGCTGCACCGCGATCGTTTCACACCCCTTTGTCAAACAACCGTTAAATAGAACTAGAAAATTAAATCTGATCGATACAACATATGTGTAATATGTTTCTTGTAATTAATACAAGAATTATTAAAATCAGTAAAGTTGGATAGGTAAGTTACATATAGTTAATAGTTTAATGTAGTTAAATGAAATGAAGTAGTATAAATAAAAATTTCGAATCCGTTTCATAATAAAATTGTGTCAGCTATTCAATACGATATTGGACATGTTCGTGACAGTTCATCAAAACTGTTTATAATTGTTTTCAACGTTTTACAATTTGTGAAGTTTTTTTAGGAAAATGGAAGCAGCGAATAATTTAACCCTTGTGTACTATTTTAATTTTCACGTTCATGTCGTTCGATTTTATTTATTACAAAAAATAATTATTCTATAAATATAATATGTACAATATGTAGTTAGTAGATTTTACATAAACCTACAATCTATGGTTAATAGATTTTGCACATAACAGAAAAACATAATAGTTAATAAATTTTATATGAACATAAAGTTAGTAGATTTAACATAATAAACAGTGTGATTAAATTGGATTTGCATTGTGTATAAATTAAATGTGAACAGTGCATACTGTGAAGGTTAAATTAGTTGCTGGTAAGTAGGAAGCCTGTAGACGAGAATAACTTAAAATAAACGAAAAAAATAGAAAATATTTCTTGAGAGAAGAGGTTCGTTAGATGTTAAGCGTGACGGACAGAAACTGAGAATGAGGAGAGTGAGCCTCTTGAAGAGGGGTTGTTCTTAGGGGTACGTGACGATGTCCAGAATAACCGATTCTTCACGTTCCACCTAGATGTGCAAGGTGTTAAAGAGAAAGTAACAAAACATGTATTCTAAAATAATATTCAATCAATAAATTTCTACAGGATGACCTATTTTAACTTGTAAATGCAATTTATATCCGCGAATTGCGGATTTTTATATTGCTCGATAAATAACTCAGACGCAATTTGTTCTGTTTCCAAGGAAAAATAATTTAACACAGTCTGTTTGAAAATTTATTAGCGAAGGTCATATGAAGGTTAACGATTTTTAAGTAATAAATATTCGACGAGGTAATTTATAGATCAGAGTTGGACATTTTGTATATGTAGAATATCTCGCAGTATTGTCACCAAATTTTAAAACTGGACCACCACCAAATTTTTAAACTGAATTGTTAAAACTAAAATCTTTTAGTTTTATGATTAATCGTTTCATACTATTGAAGTTCCCACATGATCCAATCCACATTGCACAATTTTCATATCCAGGTGAAACTCAAGTTTCTACCTCATCCAATCCACATTTCACATTTCTCACATATTACCTTAAGTGAGACTTATAACATTTCTACATGAGCCAATCCACATTCTACAGTTTTCTCATTTAACTAGCGTGGCACTTGCAAAGGTTCTACATGATCCAATCCACATTTCACATTTCTCACATATCCCCTAGGTGAGACTTAACAAATTACTACATGATCGAATCCACATTGCACAATTTTCACGTCCGACCAATGTGAAACTTACGAAGTTTTCACCTTATCCAATCCACATTTCAGATTTCTCACATATTCCCTTAAGTGAGTTTTACAAAATTTCCACATGATCTAATCCACATTTTACAATTTTTACATTTAACTAGCGTGAAACTTGTGAAGTTTCTATATGATTCAATCCACATTTCACATCTATTACATTACACTTGTTGAGAATTGCGAAATGACTACATGATCCAATCCACATTTCACGTCTTTCACATATTGCTTTAGGTGAAACATGAAATTTCCACATGATCTAATCCACATTCTACAATGTTCATATCCAACCAATATAAAACTTATATCTTCTATTCAATCCAATCCACCTTTCACAATTCTCACATTCTGCGAAGAGGAAGCTGCTGAGACGCACCGTTTAGAGTAGCTCACGATCCCAGGAGGTAACGGAAGTAGCATAGTCCAAGCAGTGTCGAGTATAAATGTTAACGTTGTGCCGCGTTATTGTTGTTTATCGGCGAAGTTTGAATCGGTTTTGCCCGGCGACGAGGATTCGACCTTGCTCGGATTGGAATCGCGCCGGTAAATTGTTCCCCGGAGTTGAATTATAACGCTCCGCCCGTTCGCGGCAATTCCATTTGCCGACTTTATTGCGTTAACCGGTAGAACGAGTACGAAACCACGAGGACGAGTAGTCTCGATGGAAAACGCCCGGCAAGAAGCGGCGACGAGGTGATAGATCAAAAGGCTTTGTCGAGCAGATCTCTCCTTTTCTCTCTCTCTCTCTCTCTCTCTCTCTCTCTCTTTCTCTCTCTCTCTTATTCGCTGTGTGCTTCTTCCGCTTTTCCGCGAGAAGAGTCGATTACTGGGGCGTCTGCACTGCGGTCTGTCAATGGATTCGAGAGATCGAGCTGGCAAACTCGACACGGGACACGAGCCGATTCGCGCGTTGTAAAGCTCGGTTGAAAATCGAACGGATCACTGCGATTTCGGTGAAGAGCGTGTGGTTAAAGGTTAAAGGTTCAACGAAACCTTGAATCCTCGAGGATCAAACAGGGGAGAGGTTCTAAGGCACAAAGAAGTCGAAAATGTTTTCAGTAACTTCAATTGTTTGAATTGTTCTCGGGTATTTTATTTATTTGAACTGTTTTCGATAATTTCATTTATTTGAATTGTTTTTAATTCTTTTAATGATTTAAACTATTTTTTATGATTTCGTTATGAAAATTGCTTTCATTTGTGGTATAATATGGAAATTTGGTCATATGGTATTTTATGAAATATACTTGTAACGAGATGCAATGAAGGGAGTAATAATAATTTATGAAAATTAAGTGGATTTTCACTTATTTTTGTAAAATAATATTGATTGTCGTTAGCATAATAATATTGTAGATAGATAGGATAAAATTAGGATACCTATCGTGGGACAAAATTTTTAAATGTGAAGACAAACTCGAAAAGGAAAATTTTTCTATTAAATAGTTTCTATTAATGGTGTAAGTGAGAATATATTCGATGTTATATAAATAGATTTCAAAATAGTGAGAGTCTATTATACATTCAAATCCTTTTCATTCAGGAATTATGCATACAAATTTGGGAATTGGTGGAAATTTAGAAATTTGAGTTTTGAAATATTTGAAAAATTTGAGAATTTTGATAGTTGAGAATTTGAAATATTTGATAATTGGAAATTAAAAAATTTTGAGAGTCTGAAATTCCAGAATTTTGAGAGTTGGGAACTGGAAAACTTTGAGTGCAATAAATTTGAGAATTTCGAGAGCAGGAAATTAAAAAATTTATTAATTCAGACATCTGTGCTTTTAAAAATCTTATAATATGATAATTTTCAGATTTAAAAGTTTATAATTGTTAAAAACTTGATGATTTAAGTATTTCGAAATTTCGTAATATTTAATAGTTAATCTTAAAATGAAATTACCCTTCAAAAGTAAATATCGAGGAAATGAATTTAGAAAGGAAGAAAAGCTGTGATTGAAACGGAAATTGGTCTGATCGGAAATGGAATGCAAAACAAAATCTATGAATAAATCAAA
The DNA here is from genome assembly GCA_945859555.1 of Megachile ligniseca. Lineage (NCBI taxonomy): Eukaryota > Metazoa > Arthropoda > Insecta > Hymenoptera > Megachilidae > Megachile > Megachile ligniseca. The sequence goes on from OX243785.1 coordinate 3,221,918, forward strand.
AAACGAAATTGCATTTTAAACGAAAACTGAAATTCGAAATATTGGTCCAAAATTAATCTACCGAAATAGTACTCACAATATTTCATGTAGCTTGAAAAATTTCAGACAGCATAAATATTTGAACCAGAATTATACAATGAATATCGATGAGAAAATTATATTAATCCTTTGTTACTTTCTGTTGCAAATATGGTACAAAAAATAATAACGTAATGATAAACATACATATATATATATAAAAACTATATTAATATTATAAAATTATTCAAACTATTCTTATCTTTCATTATACTTTTCTAAAATATTGCAAGTTCACAATATTAAATAATTCCTCTACACACAAATAGAAAAAAAAAATGTATTGTTATTCTTTTATCAGAGAGAGTTCATAGATCTTTGTTTCAAAGTTAAAAATCTATTGAAGAGTTAAATTATATAAAAATAACAAAATAAAACCTGATACAATAATGCACCCTTCAAGCTCGATAAACAGTCACAAGAAGACTTATAATCCCATTATTAAGAGAAGTGAAATGTTATTTCCATTTTAAACAAATAAATTACACGAGTGCTTGCTCAAAGGAAAACGGTAACATGATGGTTTCGTTTAAATGTTTCGTAGCGAAACAAAGCGACTTTAAAGCTCACTGCTGTCAGTGTATCCTGTTTACTGCTTTAGTCTTTTTGTGAAATCCAATTCTTTTTTTTTTTATTTTTAAATTCATTACCGCTGTTATCTGAGTGCTCAACTGGCATTGAAAGCATGTTTTAATCTGTGGAAGCGATATAGCGGATAGGAAGCTGCGAAAGAGACCCTTTGTGCGATTATTTCCGTTAAAATCCGCGCTAATTTTTAAGCCGCGGTGTAAATTTTTGTGAAATTTTATTAATTTTCACAGGTGGTTAACGTTACGAATTATTCTATTGTTCTTTTTTTATGACACTTTAATTCGCTTATTCCAGTCTGTGAAAATTGCTTAATCGTTTTATTGGGTTGATCAAAATTAATGTGTTGATTTATGTATTTTTTATTTAATTGTTTAACTGGTAAAAGTATATTTTCTTATGAATTTGATGAAGATTATAAATATAAATGCAATTCAGACATTTGATATAAGAGATACAAAATATAAAGTGAAAGACATAAAATAAGTAATAATTAGGTAGTGAATGTTTATGCAAATATTCATTTTTATAAAACATAGAAACTAATAGTTTAAACTTCGAGTCAATTGAAGAATCGAATTGAATCATGAAATGAGACTTTTGATTACTTTTGACATTTTATGCTGGAAACGAGACGGGATTCGAAATAATTAAAATGGGGTTGTTAAATTTTTATTTTTCCTGTTCTTTGTTCTTTCGAATCGTCTGAACACTGGTCATTATTTCAATACGTGTTCAGAAAAGTTTTCGATAAAACGAAAATATCTAAAAATCAAGAATAATTCATTTATTCAAAAAGTTGTTTCTAAAAAATGCGATACAAATTTTGAACGATATCAAAATATTCAAAAATATGAAATAATTTGTAATCGTAATAGTTTGTAACATTCAAGATAAGATTTTATTCGAAATAAAATTGGAAATTAGAATTCCATATTTGAATGAAATTTTGCTAAATGTTATTAAATTTTGTTTCATTGATTCTTGTAATTATTTCAAATCAAGATTTATTGGAATAAATAATTTATTCCTTATTCGCAAGCATTCTCCTTTCACTCGAAACTTTGATTAAAAGTTTTAAAATAGTTGAAAAACAAGTTTGTGGAAACACAAAGGAAAATGGAACGAAAATTGATGAAACATCGAAAAAGCTTTTCAGTTTTCAATACATAGTTTGTTTCTTCAACATAGCTTTGATTGGATAGCGAGATTTTAGAAACTGCGATGAGCTTTTTTTTCTAACGAATGTGGGTAAAACTGATACCGAATAGAAAAATAGTGAACTGTATGGGAAAATTGATCTTTCTTTGATCGTGCTTCTCTTAAAAATAGTGATTTAGTTAACAACTTCCTATTATCTTAGCAAATAAGATATCTTTTCTGTTATGTTACCTAAATATTTATAATCTCACAATCAGTTTCAATATGTGTAGAAAATTATACAAGTATAAAAAAGTAAAATTAATTTTTCAAAATGTGCAAAATACGCAAAATATGTAAATTAAAATAATATATTATTTCATCTGGATCAAGATAATATTTTATAAAAATCGTCGCTTGAAATATGAAGATTAACCCACTTTATTTATTATCGATTAAATTCAAATGATTATCGATTAAATAAAACTAAGATTCTGGAATTCACTTCAAGTTTTCATAATTTTAGAATCTATCAACTTTGTACTTAAAAGTACTTTTGCATTTTATAAATTTTGTACTAGTGAATTTTATAAATAACTTTATTACTAGAAACTTATACTGAGGTCTAATCCTCTTGCTGTAATATGCATTCTAAAATGTAACATGGATAGAAATTTGAGAAGCAGCGTTACAATCATTCATTGCTACATGAAAGTTCACTAAAGTCCAAGGAAAGAGTACTTGGAAAAAGTAGGAACAACTTGTTGAAAAGTAGGTACAAAGCGATCGATCGTTTCTACGTGAACGCCATAGAAACGATTTTTCAACAGCCCCATTAGAGTACGAACTCTATACCGATGTGTTGTCGATACGTTCGCCAGGGATCAAGCGGAAACTGAATTATCGCGCACGTACAATAGCTTTTAAAAGAATTTTGTTCTTTCCAACGTAGTTCAGAACGTTTCTGGTCAATTCTCTGGGGAATTTCTTAGCGATTTATATTGCGTTAGTGCGGTGAGAGAAATATATTCAACGTTTCTGAGAAACAGGTTGAAGCTGCATGTACACTCGTGCAACGTAAACTTCTATTGCACGGGCACGTATGTACATTTGACAGTTTTGTAATTTTGAATTTTTATATTCACATACTTCTACATTCTCAAGTTTGCAAAATGTAAATTGTGTTTTTAGGTTGTTTGATGAATTTTCAAATTTTTATATGACAACTTAACGAAATCGTAAATTCTGATAATACACCAAATTCTCCAGGTTCCCAAAATAATCTCCCAAATTACAAATTTTCTAAATTTCAAATTCCTCAAATTGTCAAATTTCCCAAGTATTAAATTTTTCAAATTCTTAACGAAATCGAATTCCATAATATCCAAATTCCAAATTTTTCAAATACCATATTTTCCAGACACTAAATTTCCCAAATGCCAAATTGCAGAAATCTCGAAACTCTGAAATTCTAAATTCTTCAGATTCCAATTTCCAAGTCCCTTAAATCTCAAATCCTAAATATCGAAATTCCAATGTCCCAATTCCCCAAATTCCCCAAATCCCAAATTGCCAAAATTTCAAATTCTCCAAATCCATAAATACCGATTCCCAAATTCCTCATATCCTAAATATCCCAAACAGCCCAAATGTACAAAATTCGTCAAATCCCAAGAAATCCCTGCAAATCTAGAAGTACCTCTTCCCCTCTTGTTCGCTATATTTTCTCCAAGAAAGCGAGATTTACTGTTGACTGTACGTAGAAGCACATCCAATTGAAATGCGATCGCACGAACGCGAAAGTATATCTTCGCCCGTCGTCTCTGTTAAAAGTCCCACCTCTGTTCGTGGCAGTCGCAAGACGAACTAGTGGAAATGGATGTTTTCACGGAAAACTATTTTTAGTGGACCGCGATGTTCCAACGCAAACACGGATTACGTTGATGTTCCATTAACCCGTAAGGTACGTTCGTTACTCGGCCCTCTGGTAATCAGGCTGCACCGAACTTGGTGCAATTAATCGTTCGACGACCGCATCGATTAAACAGCCGACATCGTCGCTATCGATCCAGGTCCCAGCTATTTGTTTCCGCCGGAAGGATACTTCCGCTAGAAAATCAACACCCTCGTTTTTGCGGATACCCTGATTTCCTGCTCCTTCTGCTAACTATTCCATCAATTAACCCTTTTACTCACCGATTACAAATTAAGGGACAAGATTTTTTTCATTACTATCTTTTTACTCAATATTGTCATCCCTGACTATCATATTAGGAAATTTAAATTTGGGAAATTTAAAATTAAATTTGGGGATATGGAAATTTTAGGTTTCGCATATTTGGACATTTGAAAATTTGAGTATTTCGAGATTTGAATAGTTGCATATTTAAAAACTTCAGAATTTGCTAATTTGGCATATTATACATGTACGATTTTGGAGGTTAAGCAAATTTGCAAATATAAAAATTTACAAATTCAAAAATGAACAAATTTAATTAAGAATTATAAACTCCATTTATTATGAATGTCATAATTCACAAATTTAAGCATCTGTCAATTGAAAAATTTATAAATTCGTGGTTTCGAAAATTTGTAAATTTTGCGAAATTAAAGAACTGAATGTCCACACTGTATTAGAGATAACAAAACGAATTTCAGCGTTATTTCAGCAGAGACTTGATATTTGATTTATCTACATTGCACATAGTTGGCAGCATATAGTTTCGTACATCAGGTAGACACGTTAGTTACGTTTATTATCCAGGAACCTACAGGTTTAGATACCATCAGCACACAAAGCTTCTAAACGGTCAGCTTTCGAAGCTTCAGTAGTAGTTGGTGCGGTTTACCTCTTTGTGCTCTCGGCCGAGATATCTCGCGAAATAATTTTGTTCGTTTATTAGTTTGGAACAGATTGTAACATCTGAATTCCTAAAATTGAACATTGCGAATTCCATGAATACTTAAGTAATTAACATGGCTTAAAACGAAGTTAAAAACGTGGAAGACCATTTCAACCACGTTAGTCCACAGAGAGAATACATCATAATCACATGTCGCATCGTTGAAAATTCAGCTGACAATTGAATTTATTGCCTTACGAAAAAGAGCAACGAAGGAAAGGAAATGCACAGTCGAATACTCAACGATTTTTAGCAAATACAGGGTTAGCATAAATGATTCATTCGTTTTGAAGAGGCTGTATCTTCAAAAGTGTTACACGTACACACATGAAAGAACCACAAACTCACCAAGTTTATGCACCCTCTACAAATGTTTAATATGTGCCTCTTGGGTGGCACGACACACGTCCAGACGATAATCGAGCACTGATGCGTTCTTTAAACTCACTTTTAGCACCCTGTATGCATTATTCCCTTAAGGGTTAAAATTCCGTCACCTTCATTTTTCAATAAATGCAAGTACAAAAAATTGATACATGTCCTCGTGTTACCGATAGAATATACTAAAACTTTGTCTTTTTCCATTTCTCTTAATTTCTGACCGTTATAAAAGTGAGTAGTGAATGAGCACCCTATATGCATTGTTCCCTTAGAGATTAAAATTCCTACCGCCTTCATTTTTCAATAAGTAATGCAATTACAAAAAATTGATACATGTCCTCGTGTTACCGGTAGAATATACCAAAACTTTGTCTTCTTGCATTTTTTTAATTCCTAACCGTTTTAAAAGTGAGTAGTGAATGAGCACCCTATAGCGAATCGAAGAAACGAGCCTCGCGGAATTTCGCAGGACTTCTATCGACGTTACAATAACTGCAATATATCCGAGCGCGGGGCTGTTCTTTCGCGATACCAGGCGACGCGTCCGCGGCTTTCGACGATGAAAAGCAGGGTTGTAAGCGACGGGGATGAGAAGACAGGAGTTTGATGCTAGGGGTGTGAGGGACTGCTCCGTCGACGATGGTACAACAATGGCGGAATATAAATCTAAATCCCGTCCGCCATCCTTCCTGCCCTTCTTACCAGCCATCTCTTACGCCTCGATCTTCAACTCCTTTCAATCCTTTCAATTTCTTTCTCTTCTTATTCATTCCGTTCGCCTATTTTACTTTATCCTGTCGTTGCACCCTCTGTCACCCTCCTCAAGTATTTATGTTGACGTTCATTTTCTTGCCTTCTCTTTCACAACTTTTCCAATTTGATAAGTTCCTTCATATCACTCGTTTCTCTTGTTAAATCCTTCGGTGGGGTGTTCTTATTCTCTGCGATTTATTTTGCACCCCCTTTATTATCGTGAGGCGGGAGGTTAAGTGGAGATTAGCATGCAGAAGCTTGTATCTGCGATATATTTAATTGAAGATTGTAGGAGTTGGTATATTCATTGCCCTTGTATTGCTGAAGAGATCATTGTATGAAAGATATTTATAGTTTTTGTAAGCTTTAATATATTTTGTCAAGTAATATTTCGGTAAACAATTAAAATTTCGGTAATATTTCGTAATTACTGTTTTTATGTTATGGTATATGTTGTGATATTTAGACTATGTTACCATAATCTAATGTAACTGTTATTAAAAATTCCGTCAAATGATTTTCATCGCAAATAATTTCAGTAAATAATTAAAATGTCTTTCTAACATTAATAACTGGTACATTTTTGATGACCATATTATTTGTAACCAAACTGACATCGATAATAATTACTAGTCCTCAGAATATTTTAATTATTTGTAATAATTAAAAATTAATGTTTTCTAACTATATCATTTTTGAAAAATTTCTTTAATATTTAATAAAGTTGATTTTCATCTAAATGAGCACATTGCACTGAATGATTTCCTTCAATGAAATTTAAAAAATGACTGTTACTCTGAATGCTTGTTTATTTTCAGTAATTAGCACAGCTGTGTTGTACCAATTGGAATGTACTGTAATTACATCGTAATTTAATTACGTAATTTAATCAGTTTTGATTTCAATCATGTATTAATTACGTAATTTAATTATTTTGTATTTCAATTGCATAACATTTGCGTAATTTCATTAATTTCCATTTCAATTGCGTAGTATTTTGTATACATAGTACAAATTTTTCATTTCATTTAATTGCTCATTACTGTAATTGCGAGTGTAATTTAATTAAACTTAGTTCTCTTAATAACATCAATAATTATTTACAATTATAGACATAATCAATATCAATAATTACCTATTTTTAATGACCTAATTTTCAGTCATTCGATTCGATTTTTTATTCATTTGCTTATTTATAATCCAACACGTAATATTTCAAATAGTATTGCGAATTTATTTTACAAATTAAATGTGTCCAACTTCTTTAGAAGTTAGTTATCTATATTGAAACAAATAAAACTGACCATTTTACATTTAAAAAATTGTTCGAATGAAGGTAACAAAATCCGCATATTCCAAATTCCCCAAATTCCAAGCTCCGTGAATTCGAAATTCCCAAAATTGCAAATTCCCCAAATTCCCCAAATTCCAAATTCTCCAAATTCCAAATTCTCTAAATTCCAAATTCACCAAACTTTAAATTCCCTAAATTCCAAATTTTCCAAATTTCCAATTCCCCGAATTCCAAATACTCAAAATTCCAAATTCCCCAAATTCTAAATTTCATAAATTCCAAATTCCCCAAATTTCAGGTTCCCCCAATTCCAAATACCTCAAATTCCAAATTCTCCAAATTCTAAATGCTCCAAATTCCAAATTCCCCAAATTCTAAATTCGACAAATTCCAAATTCTCCAAATTCCAAATTCCCTGAATTCCATACTCCCCAAATTCCAAATTCCACAAATTACGTAATGCAATACGTAATATTTCAAACAATACAACAAACTTCTTATCAAATTTATCCCACAAATTAAGTATATCCTCCATTTCCGAGAATCACGAGTTCATAATCATACATTACAACAAATAAAAATCTGACCATGTTCCATTAAAAAAGTCGCTCGGATGAAAGTTAGTCTTCTTCCGAACGAGTTTACGAGGTAGTTTCTATTGTACCATTTATTATTGTCTACCTTTTTGAGCCTTTGTGAAATTCCTTCCTTCATCAACCTTCAACCCCGTATCTTTTCCCCTATTCGTCCATGCGGATGTTTCTCTTTACTCCATTCATCACCGACCTCTTTCATTTCTTCGCTCTCTTTCAATTTCTTTGGAAAATAAATATTTCTTTGCTCCGACACACGCTCACTAGTTCCCTTATCAGTATTTACGGCTAGAGATACGCATTTCTTGCCATGTTCACGGCTGGTATGCAAGCAGTGTATGGTCTACTTTTTTTATTTTCCTCTTGGTACATTCATTGTCTAATGCATGATAATTACTGAATATTCTCGAGTCGAGAATATTTTTCAAGTAATTTTATCTTTGTACGATTACAGTGTTAAAATCTGAAATGTCTGCCTCGAATTTTGACAGAACGCAGAGTAATACTGTTCTATTACCTAATATTCATAGTAGTATTGTTCAAAAAATGCAAATTATAAAACAGAGTGTTTCTAAAATGTAAATTATAAGATAAAGGCTTTTTATAAAGTAAATTTTGTAACAGGTATCATTTAAAGTCTATATTTTTTATAATAGAAGCTTCCTGATTAGTATCATTATTAAATATTGTAATTATATTATAACTTAAATATTACATTACCAGAATTGTTATGTGTAATTATCAATTAATTATAAAATTACTGTTATACGTACATAAAAATAGGAAAATGTAAACTCGTATGCAATAAAAAGAAATACGAAGTCGTTTGAATAGCGCAACTATTAGAGTCGATATATTCTATTGATGCTTCCGATATTTTAAAGCAGAATAATAAATTCGTGTTTATTTTAATCATTACAGAAATCGACTGGAGAGCAATACGGAACATTGGAATGCCCTGTTACTATCATTGAGAGAACTTATCGAATGGGTGATAAGAAAAGACACCGAGCTCACTGGTTTGGGGCCTGTCTGCGGGGATGTGGCTGCGCTGCAGAAACAACAGGTGAGTTTCAGCGAATATTTAAAAATATGAACGTGACCTTGAAAATTATCGCACAAAATTTTCCGAATTTATATTGCAATATAACCAATCAAAAACCAATGAACTTTTATGGAAAATACTTTTTTGACAAATTATCACGAGTACTGCAAAAATAGTGAAACATGGATATCTGAGTAGGATTACCATTGGACGTACAACTCGTAAAAACTACTCCTTAACGATAGAGAACAAACTTCCAGTTACATATGTATACATCTCCCAAAATTTGTTTTCAACATAATTTATGTCATAATGTGTCAACATAGTTGACACACGTACAAGACGGGAGACTGTAACTGGGATAAGTAGTTTTCTCGACGTGAAACTCTTCTTTTAATAATGTCTCATCATAAGCTATCATTAGCTGAATAATGTCTCATCATAAGCTATCATTAGCGTAATAATGTCTCATAAGCTAACATAAGATTGCAAAAGCGAGAACCGGAAAAAGGGTAAAAGAATCCATTTAAACGCTGTTTTCCACAAGCGAAATACAAAATAACCCTAAACGAGACCGGTGAACTATTAGAAGATGATCTGACGTCACCTTAGAATCCAGTAATCCAGTATCTATGCAATCTTGTCCCCGGCGAATGGCCTCGTGTACCTTGAAGCATCCGGCCGTAACCTACTGGAATGGACTGGATTACGCGAAAATGAGGCAATTAGGGGTTCTGTGTGTGCGTGGACACATACGAGAGTGGGGGACGAAGGGAGAGCAACCCACGTCGGCCCAGTTTCCACGCACAAAGACGGACTAGCTCGAACTAATCCAGATTAGAACGTGCATGTTACTAGGCGCACCACGCGTTCCCGAACCTACACTATGCGAGTGTACTGGGATGATAAGGCACATGTAGCACCAAACTGATCACGCATGTCATCGACAGCCGACACCTGTGCCACGACTTATCGCTAACTGGCTCATAATCGATGTATACCTGGTCGTTGAGCAAATTTTAATAGGCTCGTGTGGTGCTTGCGATTTTTTCCACGACGTTTTCAGATGTGCTTCGTGCGCGATGTCACTTTTTGTTAGTCCTTTAATTGCATTTATGTTAGTTGGAGTTGTGAATATGTTAAGTTATAGTTCGTTACTTATTAGACGTACACAAAGTTTAAGAGTTTCGAATTTGTATGTTGTTTAGTTTTTAGGATCGTGATAGTTTGTTTTGTTATTTTTGTAAGTGTTAATTTTTGATGTTATGAATTCTCAAATTCTTAGATTCTCTGATTCTAAAATCCTTTAATTTACAAATTCTTAGATTCTTAAATTTTCAAATTCTCAAATGCACAAATTTCCAAATTGTCATATTCACAAATTCTGAAATTTTCAAATTTTCAAATTCTCAGATTCTCAGATTCTCAAATTCTGAAATTTACAAAATTACTAAATTTTAATTTCCCAAATTCTCAGAATCTCGAAATTTTCAAATTCTTCAATTTTCAAAATTCTCAAATTTCTAAATTTTCTCAAATTTCTAAAATTTCTAAAATTCCTAAAATTTCTAAAATTTCTAAAATTCCTAAAATTCCTAAAATTCCTAATATTCTTAAAATTCTTATAAGTTCTGAAATTTCTGAAATTCCTCAAATTTCTCTATTCCTTAAAACTCCTATAATTCTTTAAATTTCTAAAATTCCAAAAATTCCTACGAAACTTCCTAAAATTTCAAAAATTCCTCAAATTCCCACAATCACCAAGACTCCCAAAATTCTCAAATCTTCAAATTCGCAAGATTTGTAAAAGTCTCAAAAATTCTAAAATCTCCAAATGCTCAATTCCTCCAATCCCATAATCTCTCCAACCAATTTTCCTGCCTGCAAAATCCTTAACAACATATTTTTATTATTTTTATTTAGTTCAAACAATATAAAGAACAAACATTTTTCGAGTAACCCCGTCTTGATATTCACAAGATTAACGGTAGCAGGCAATTACGAGGACGAATAAATAATCTTTTAGCGAGGCAGTATCGATTTCCCATAAACGAGAAACCACTAATCACCATGGACTCTGAAGTAATACACGGTGGATTATTTCAGTGGCGAGAAGGGAATTTGAAGTGGTTGATTCGGACGAGGAGGATATTGATTGATGGACGCGATATTTTGAGATTGATAGAACTACTGAAGATGAACTAGGATTGATTGCCCACGGATTGGAAGTAGTTCTCTTCGCTTGACGAATGGAATCGGTGTATCAAGGCTATCTTTTGAAATAGCATGATGAATGTGATCCATAAATACATAGGTGGTATGTTTGTTTATATGCTTATATGACTCCTGTCATGTCGAATGGCTTGTTTAAGCATCGCAAACAATAATTGGACAAAATGCATCACATTGACCTAACAGGGTTCTCATACTCGTTTTACTGTAAACAGATTTAATTGTTTGTGATTTTTGGTAATTATGTTTTCAATATTTTCAAAGAGGAGGATTAATTTGCAGTTTGACACGGTGTTAGGTTATGAAGTAGAACTGGTCAAATATAGTACAACTTTTTCGTGTTTCATTTTTTAAAATACTTACAAATTGTTACTGTATTGTACATCGCGAACACCCTATATAACAATTATTTAATTTAACAAATATTTATAAAACGAATATTGCAATTTCTGAATAATTCAATAAAAATCACCGTAACCCTCTGCATCTTTACACCTTTCAAAATATAAAATGTCAACTCAAAGTCGAGTGCAATGAGTAAATCACCGATTAATAATTAATCGTTCAGTATCATAAAAAGCACAAAAACCAGAACTGTTCCTTGCAATCTGAACATCGACCAAAACGTTGCTAGTCGAATCGCAGTTAATTCAGTGTTACATTCACGTAGAGCAAATAAAATGGAGTATACAGGTGGTGCGAACAACGAGGCAGTTTCGGGTATACGCGATGTGCCAATGTCGCATCTGCGATGCATGAAATTCAAATATCGTCATTTAAAGCTCACTGTCCTTTTCCTGGGGTTCTTTTGCCTTTCGAGCGAGCCTCCGTTTGGTCGACAACGTTTGCGACGTGACAACATGTAGCTGCAACACGTGTACCTTCTGTGCACAACGTCGCGAAAACGCTGTTGAAGCAGTTCGAGCACAAGGAAACTGAGAGATCTCGTTCCCGGATACTTTGAATATAATTGTTTACCGGGACTCGTCTGTTCGACCCATCGAAGTCTCTGCGTTCCTTTCCGATACGGATGTACGTGATCTCGTTTCAGATGCTCATCGAATTAGGGTTGCGCTGTGAACGGCGGAACAGCTGAGTGAGACGGTGTTGAAATTCAGCAGTTTGGGAATTTGCTGATGTAGAAATTTGGAATTTGGGAATTTAGGGAATTTCGGAATTTGGGAGTTTAAGAATTTTGGAGATTATAGATTTAGGTACTTGGAAATTTGGGATATGGAGATTTGAAATTTGGGAAATTTGGGAATTCGAGAATCGAGGAATTGGGGAATTGGGGAATTGGGGAATTGGGGAATTGGGGAATTGGGGAATTGGGGAATTGGGGAATTGGGGAATTGGGGAATTGGGGAATTGGGGAATTGGGGAATTGGGGAATTGGGGAATTGGGGAATTGGGGAATTTAGGAATTTGAGAAGTTGGGATTAGAAATTTAGGTACTTGGAAATTTGGGATATGGAGAATTGAAATTTGTGAATCGAGGAATTGGGGAATTGGGGAATTGGGGAATTGGGGAATTGGGGAATTGGGGAATTGGGGAATTGGGGAATTGGGGAATTTAGGAATTTGAGAAGTTGGGATTAGAAATTTAGGTACTTGGAAATTTGGGATATGGAGAATTGAAATTTGTGAAATTTGGGAATTCGAGAATCGAGGAATTGGGGAATTGGGGAATTTGGGGATTGGGGAATTCGCAACGTCGGAAATTTCGAAGCGTATATACTTGCAAATTCTGGATGTAGGGAATGTTTGCCTTACATAGATCAGAACGTGTTCATTTTCCTTGTAATCTAATTAAATGAATTATTAATTGTTGCGTTATTAAATGTTCTTTTAAATTAAAGTTTCTACACATAAGATTTTATTAAAAATAAAAATACTACTTAATTCAATTTTCAACTGTTTCAATATCCTCTTGTCAATATTCACATAAATTAATGATACAAATATCGATCTGATGCCCTGATCAATAATTTTCTATTGTGTATCTTCCACGTTTTCCTCGAACAAAAGAATATCTGCCCGATCCGCCGGAAAATCGTCGAGTTTTCTAACGGTTACGAATATTTATTGTACAACCGGCAGAGACACATAATTTTAAGTTGCGAACTAATGGCACCGCGAGAGACCCCATGGGGGGTCGCGAATGCAGCCGACTAATGACCTCGCCAGAAGTAAATCCAACAGAACTCCGCGGCAGGATAGTAGTTTAACAATATACTGGCCGCGACGTAATGCCGGAATTTCCGGGAATGGTTCCGTGAACGTTGTTCTAATTCGCACGCAAATAATTGTGCATAAGCGAGCGATGCAGCGTAATAATTTATGCAAATTATGAACCGCGAATTCGCTTAAGACTCGGCCGCTGAATGCACGGATTTTTGCCCAGGCGGACGCGCCATTTTGTTGCGTTAATGGAAACACGATTTAATAAACGGACCTGCAAATTCAATCCCAGAAACTGCATTCTTCGAAATTGTTGTTGAACGTTACGTCGTTTCGTGAATTGCTTTTAGAAATTAATTCACGTGTTTTCTCCTGCAAAGCGTATGTTTAAAGTATTTTCTTTTTTTAGTCATTTTGTTGATTTTTTGTGGGGCTTGATAATTATAGAATTTTGGAGATATCGGTACTGGTATTTTGACTGATATGTTTAAAGTACTTTTGAGAATTATTCAATATAGAAATTTCCAATTCTTAAATTCCCAAATTCAGAATCTTCCAAATCTCTACATTTCTTGGTATTCAAATTTCTAAATGTTACAAATGATTCTCAAATATCAAAAATTTCAACTAATTAAATCTTCAAAAACCCAAATTTTGAAGTTCTTAATTCCTCAAATTGAAAAATTTTTGAAAACCCAAATTCTTGTATTCCTAAATTCTCAAAGTCCTAAATTCTCATATGCCTATATTTTCAAATCCCTAAATCCCTCAAACCCTAAATTACCAAATTATCAAATTCCCCAATTCCCCAATTCCCCAATTCCCCAATTCCCCAATTCCCCAATTCCCCAATTTCCCAATTCCCCAATTTCCGAATTCCCAAATTCCCGAATTTCCCAAATATCATTTCCTGAATTTTCAAATTTTCAAATTTCAAAATTCCCAAATTCCCAAATCCTCAAGTCCCAAAATCCCCTTAAGCCTAAATCCCCAAATCCCCAAATCCCGGAATCCCTAAATTCCCAAATTCGGAAATTTTCAAGTTCTTAAGCTTCAAAACTTCTAAACTCTCAAATTTTCAAATTCCCAAATTTTCATGTCCCTAAACTTCAAAATTTCGGAAGTCCCAAATTGCATAATTTGCGAACTCCCCTAATACCCCCATCTGTAAACCTTCAAATTTCCTCAAATTCCCTAAGCCGCAAATCCCTAAATCCTCAAATTTCCCAATTCTGAATTTCTCAAAATTAATAAATTTTCCAAGTATCTAAATCTCCGAACCCTCAAACACCCAAATTCCCCAAGTTCAAAATCCTCGAATCTCCAAATTTCAAAATTGTTAAAAGTCCCAAACCTCGCAGGTATCTGCAGTTCTCAAACTTCTGAGGTTCTGAAACTTGTATTTGGAACTTGATCAACTAAAAACCTATAAGACCGTTCGGGTCACTCTTCGATGTACCTTACAGCTTACATATTGTATCATGCACCATACACCGTGTCCCATACTCCGTACACCATACACGCGTTATAATACTGCGATGCACCTTGCATCTAGCACTCTGCAACTTGTACTCTGGTACTTGCATCATGCTTTATGAATTATGCATTACGCGTTACGCTTTATCTACTATACATTGTGTTCGGCGCTCTATTCTCTGTGCACCGTATAGCGTACTATAAATAATACGGTACACTCTAAGCATCATATGACATAATACGTTGTTTGACATTCACCAAACCATCAACGGTCACATCAAACCATCAGATTATGAGATTGTTACCTAGAGGACATTCATAAATGTTTCATTAAGTAACATATTTAGCTGTAGTATTTATTATTTATAAAAATAGTTCAGTATTTATTGTTGCACGGAGTTTGAAGAATTTTAATATTTCAATATTTACTTTTATTAAAAATTTATAGTATTTTAATATTTATTATTATTGGAAATTTATAGTATTTCTATATTTATTTTCATTTGAAATTAAACCTCTTAACAAATTTTGTAATTTAAAATAAAAATTTTATGAACCGATCTATAACGAATATATTTACGTTATCTATAACGAATTGTAGCACTGAAAGGGTTGAACTTGAAAACCCGCCGTCGAACATCCGACATAGCGAATCGATTCCGCGATCGAAAAACAACAAATCGATGTCGTGTTCGAAAAACAGCGAATCGATATCTTGGAGGACGCATCGGATCGAGGGTTCGTTTTATCGCGCCATATTCCTGCGTGAAATTGAAACGGCTTCCAGCAACGTTGCATACGCGAAGTGCGCTCTCATCGTAAACGGACGATGTGCAACGTAACGACGCGACGAGGCTGCTTCCGAACGCGGCTTAACGCGAAATCGATCGCGTTCACGAACGGCCGGCAAAAAGGAATTGCCAGGACGAGAAATTGCCAACGATCGACAATGATTATCGCGTACAGCAATTGATTTCAACGAGCGTCTCGTTCGTGCGCAACTGCGATTCCGTGCTCCACGACCGTTCCCGGAAATTGCACTTCCTTTAATTGCCGATATTTCCCAAATCGTTGAGAATGCACGGCGAGTGCGTTCCAAGACCCTTTGTGTATTTATAATATCGGGAACAATGAATCCGTTGCTTGTTTCTTCTTCGTATTGTGCATACGAATTGCCTCAATAAGTCAGACTCATTGTTTTATTGGTTAAATTAGTGAAACGGATTGTGTTCATACGTTAGATAAATATTCTTCACTTTTTATTTTTAATTTCTCTTTTATTTTAATATTTCATTTTTCTACTTCCGGTTTTTATTTACTATTTTATTTGCTATTTTATTTGCTATTTTATCTATTATTTTATTTATTATTTATTTATTTTTTTATTTTTTTATTTTTTTATTTTTTTATTTATTTATTATTCTGTGGTGCCTAAAATTACGACCACCCGTTAGCGATGCCAAGCATGTTCGGCTGCGCGCTCTGCATGGGTTGTCATGCCGACCGCGATCGGCAATTGTTCGTTTCTTCCCGCGTAAAGAGAGACTTGCGTTACGAACGGCGTCGTGTAAAGACGTTTTCCGAGTTAATGTAAATTGCGACTTTGCGGACTCATTATTCTTTTTGTTATTAAATATTTTACTTGTTTTTGTGTTACCTTGTGTTACCATTTAATTTCTTTTCCTACAAATTTTGGGGGCTCGTCCGTGATAGTGCCAGTAATAGACAGTGATAATAGTGATAATGAGTGCCCCAGGGTCCCAAGAAGATCTCTCGCAAACAATTGTGGAGTGTATTCAGATGGAAGACGTGTCCGTTATGAAGATGCAAGCTCTGAAGCAGGAACTTGCACGACGCAAGCTAAAGACGACAGGAAGAAAGAACGACTTGGTGGAACGCCTAAAAGCTGCTCTGGTGTTGGAAAAAGCAGAGGAAGACGAAGACGATGTCGAAGAAGACGAAGACGATGAAGAGAAAGAGGACAACACAGAACAGGGCGTAAAAGGGTTAAGACGTAAGCCACGCGAAGTTTTTTCTATAAGAGATGTTGAAGAATCGATGCAGACGTTTAGCGGTGACGACGCTTTAAATATTTCCGATTGGCTAGACGAATTTGAAGAAATGGCCACTCTTTGTGAATGGTCTGATATCCAGAAAGTTATCTATTGTAAGCGGTTACTACGCGGATCGGCGAAGATATTTGTGCGATTCGAAAAATGTGGTACATCATGGCGGCAACTGAAAGGTGCTCTCTGTAAAGAATTTGAAACAAACGAAGATGTCTACAACATCACAAAGAGACTGAGGCAACGGAAAAAACAGCTGAACGAAACGTATAACGAATACATCTACCGGATGTGTGAACTCGCCGGTAAAATGAACAAGAGCTCGATTATCAAATACATTATCGAGGGAATCGACGACAAGCCGGTAAACAAGGCTATCTTATATGGTGCCACCACGATTCCGGAATTAAAGCAGAAATGCCTACAGTACGAAAGCATGAAGGAGGAAATGCAGGAGAAAACGAAATCAGCGGACGACGTCCAGAAGAAAAGACAATCGGTACGCGTGTCGGAGACGAAGGGAGGAAGGTGCTACAACTGCGGATCACAGGCGCATCAATCGGCAGCCTGTCCTTCAAAATCAAAGGGTGCAAAGTGCTTCAAGTGTAATCAGTTTGGCCACATTGCTAATAAGTGTACTGTAAAAAGTGCAGTGAAAGAAATATGTACTATTACGCGAACAGTTGAAAAGAAACCCTGTAAGGAGGTAGAACTAGCGAACAATAAGATTGTTGCGTTAATTGACACAGGAAGTGACCTAAACCTAATTCGCGCGGATCACTATGTTCGGATAGGTGCTCCAAAATTAGGTAAGACTGTATGTTTTAATGGTATGGGGTCGGAACGAAACAATACGTTAGGCGAATTTGAAACTGTGGTAAGAGTGGATGGATGCGAGTATACTATTAGGCTTCACGTGGTGTCGGACACACTCATGAGACACGGTCTCTTAATAGGAGCCGATTTTTTGAGCGGTGTGGAAATGCATGCCAAGGGCGGAAATATTTCAATTAGTAAACTCGAGCGGCCAAGTAAGGTAGATAGTGATTTACCCGAAATATTTGAAATTGACGTCGTACAGAAAACGGATGAAATTAGCTTGACTCATATTGAAAGTTCGGAACAGCAGCAATTAGTTAAAGACGCGATAGAAAGTTATAAACCGCGAAAGACGCGGGAAACAGGTATCGAAATGAGTTTAATTCTGACTGACGAACAACCGGTATATCAGAGGCCCAGGCGACTATCGCCCCGCGATAAAGAAGAAGTAGACGATCAAATCAAAGAATGGCTGGACAAAGACATCATACAACCGTCCTATTCCGATTACGCTAGTCCCGTAGTATTAGTGAGAAAAAAGGATGGTAGTGGCAGATTATGCGTAGACTACAGACAGTTGAATAAGAAAATTTTAAAAATACGTTTCCCACTACCGCTTATAGAGGATCAAATAGATGCATTACAAGGCGCAAAAATTTTTAGCAAATTGGATTTAAAAAATGGATTCTTCCACGTTAAGGTCAATCAAGCCAGTAGAAAGTTTACAGCGTTTATAGTGCCGAATGGCCATTACGAGTTCTGTCGGATGCCCTTTGGATTATGCAACTCGCCAGCAGTTTTTCAAAAGTATATCAATGCGGTGTTCAAAGATTTAATTGCAGCTAAAATTCTTCTGATATATATAGATGATCTAATTTTACCAGCAGATAACGTAGAAGTCGCCTTAAAAAATATTTGTTTGGTTCTGGATACGGCAAGTCAGTATGGCTTACGAATTAATTGGAAAAAATGTAGATTTTTAGAAACTAGAATCGAGTATTTAGGGTATGTTATCGATAACGGACAAGTTCAGCCATCCAGTGATAAGATAGTTGCGGTAACAAAATTTCCGAGGCCTACCAATTTTAAAGCGGTACAAAGTTTCTTAGGTCTCACGGGTTATTTCCGAAAATTTATAAACGGGTATTCTATTATTGCACGCCCAATGTATAATTTATTAAAGAAGGATGCCATTTTTAAATTCGATCGCGAAGAGCGGAACGCGTTTGAACAATTAAAATCTATTTTAAGTGACAACCCCGTATTACGCTTGTACAGGACGAATGCCGAGACTGAACTGCACACGGACGCGTGTAGCATAGGATACGGTGCGATCTTAATGCAGCGTGACAGCGTAGACGGTGCGATGCACCCGGTATATTACTCCAGCGGCGTGACGTCACCGGCCGAACAAAAGTACTGCAGTTACGAATTGGAAGTTCTCGCGATTATCAAAGCGTTGCGCAAATTTAGAGTATATCTCCTCGGAGTTCCTTTTAAGATTGTAACCGATTGTAAAGCGTTTACAATGACTGTAAATAAAAAGGATCTGTGCGTGCGTGTCGCCAGATGGGCGCTTCTTCTCGAAGAGTTTTCGTATACAATAGAGCACCGACCAGGGAAAAGCATGGCTCACGTTGATGCATTAAGTAGAAGTCCGTTACCGCAGGTCATGCTGATTGAAGAAGACGAGAACGGGCTGTTAGCAAAATTAAAAAAGGCTCAACGAGAGGATCCGCACGTATTGGCAATCATAAATAGAATTAAGGAAAAAGGAGTTGATAATTTTGTATTAAAACACGATTTATTGTATAGAGAACTGAATGACGACGTATTCATAGTAGTTCCAAAGGCGTTACAATTCCAAATAATTCGTCGAGCGCATGAACATGGTCATTTTGCTGTGCGTAAAACCGAACAATTAGTGAAAAGAGACTTTTGGTTTGAGGGAATGACAGCGAAGGTTGAAAAAGTTGTGCGTAATTGTGTAAATTGTATACTAGCAGAGCGCAAACAGGGTAGACAAGAAGGATTCTTATATCCAATTGAAAAAGGGGAATTACCCTTAGATACTTACCACATAGACCATTTAGGCCCTGTTCCTAGCACTAAGAAAAGTTATCGGCATATGTTCGTAGTTATTGATTCGTTTACGAAATTTACGTGGCTATACACCACTAAATCTACAGATACAGCAGAAGTATTGAATCACCTTAGGAAGCAAGCAGTAATCTTCGGCAACCCACGACGAATCATCTCGGATCGAGGAACTGCGTTTACTTCGCATGCATTTGCGGAGTATTGCAAGGAAGAAAACATAACACACGTGACAACGACGACCGGAATGCCTAGGGCAAATGGGCAGGTTGAGCGTGTTAATAGAACGCTCATTCCACTCCTTACCAAGTTGGCCGCCCCGCACCCAGAAGAGTGGCATAAGTATGTACACGTGGCTCAAAAATTTTTAAACGCTACTCCGCATCGAAGTATTGGTACTACGCCGTTTCATTTATTATTTGGTACCCATATGAAGTTAAAAGAAGACCCTTCAGTAAGGAAAATAATCGAAGAGGAATGGATTCGCATGTTCCAGGAAGATCGCAACGACGCCAGAGAGCGTGCTAAAGAAGTAATTTTGAAACTACAAGAGGAAAATCGGAAAAGTTTCAACAAGCGCCGCATCGAAGCCAAGCAATATAACGTTGACGATTTTGTTGCCATAAAACGTACGCAATTTGCGCCTGGCTCGAAATTCTTGCGCCGATTTTTGGGTCCATATCGGATAAAAAAGGTACTACGAAATAATCGGTACATAGTAGAGAAAATAGGAGAACACGAAGGACCGATGGTGACTTCCACCGCTGCCGATTATATGAAGCCCTGGAACAACACTTTGGAGGACTTCGATTCCGATTGCGACGGTGACATCTGAGGACAGATGTCCTTTGTCAGGATGGCCGAATGTGGTGCCTAAAATTACGACCACCCGTTAGCGATGCCAAGCATGTTCGGCTGCGCGCTCTGCATGGGTTGTCATGCCGACCGCGATCGGCAATTGTTCGTTTCTTCCCGCGTAAAGAGAGACTTGCGTTACGAACGGCGTCGTGTAAAGACGTTTTCCGAGTTAATGTAAATTGCGACTTTGCGGACTCATTATTCTTTTTGTTATTAAATATTTTACTTGTTTTTGTGTTACCTTGTGTTACCATTTAATTTCTTTTCCTACAATTCTTTACTACTAACTATTATATTATTTACTTATATCACTTAGGGGAATACGAAAAGATAATTCTTTATAATTCTATAATTACAAAGATAATTTTATATAAATGGCTAACCTATTTCCGTCTATTACTGATTTCGCAGATGAGACATCAGGAATATGTATTATGTTTATTAACTATAATCTAAGCACTTAGATGTTACGAAGGAGACACAGTTTGACTGGTAGCAACATGCTGAATACGTTAGGGTGAAGCACGCTCCTTAGTTAATCAACCCGTCATTCCAATAACCAATTTGATAAAGCGATTATCTCAACGTGACCAATTAGAACATGTCTAGAACTTCAATTGAATAAATGACACTTTAGTTGTTCTCATTTCCTTTATTAACAAATCAGCTTTATTACTCTTAATACAATGTAATGTTATGTTTTATCGTGCGTAACTGATGAGGTATAACTAAATGGGATCGTGGAACAGAGATGTTTTGTTTATTAATTAGAAAATGGTAAATATGTATTTCAAGATTTTTAGTTTTTAAATACCTAGATCCCTTAATTGTCAAATTTCTAAATTATAAAATATTTCAATTTTTTTATTTGACATCTATAAAATTCTGAAATTTTTAATTTTCAAATGTATAAACTCCTAAATTTCAAACTTAAAAAATTTCAGTGTGTGCATATTCAAATATTTCTAAGTTTCTGAGTTTTAAGGTTTCCCAAATTCTCCATTCGTCAAATTTTTTAATTCCCAGATCTTAAATTTTCAAATTCTCAAATTCTCAAATTCTCAGATTCTCAAATTCTGAAATTTTCAAATCCTCAAATCCTCAAATCCTCAATCTCTCAAATTCTCAAATTCCAAAATTTCTAAATTCGCGTGTTCTCAAATTCCAACATTTCAAAATTTCTATTCTCAAATTTCTAAATCCTCAAATTTAAAATTTTCAATTTTCTAACACCCTCAGTCCTAAATTCCGAAATTCCTACATTTTTAAATTCCTAAATTCCTAATTTCCTAATTTCCTTATTTTCTAAATTTCTAGTTACCTAACACACTAAATGTCTAATTTTCTAAATTCCTAAATTCCTCAATTCCTAATTCTATAGACTCCTAACTTTCTAAATCCCCAAATTCTGGAACTCCAAAGTCCCCATTCAAAACCCATCTCAAACGCGTGTCACCAAAATATTAAATAAGCTACATCCCCATCCGATGAAGTCCGTCAATCTGCCAAAGTCTCAAAAATGTGAAATGTCACCAGACTTGAACGTAACATCGGTGAAAATCCTTGCATTTGAAACGAACCAAGAACATCTTCTCATAATCTAGCCGAGGTAAGACGAGGTCTTTCATCTGCGGACGAGATCCTTCATCGTTGAAGGACCTTCCGGTCGTCGCAGCCGGAAACTAGGTGAATTATTCCAACTCGTTTGCAAGAATTTCACGCGGCTGGAAAGATACTCAGGTCCGACGAAAGTCACATGAACATGTTACAAAAGCAGAAACAGGAAATACCGCACGAAGAAGATGACGGCAAAAACTTATCTCGCGCTTCCGGTGTCTAAATTCTCGACGACCAAAGAGATAATCTCATTAACCGGAAACCTGCGTTAGCACGGAAGCTGTTTTTTCAACCACATTCCGTGTCAAACGATATTATGGATGCACGTGTCGAGATGAAGACGACGTCGATGGTTCTGCTCGTCGTCGACGTTGTCGTTTGAAAACCCGACGAATTACCCTACTTATCCTGTTGGCTGTACACGAGCCTCAAAAGTTGCTTATGAAATTCTCCTGGCTTGACTGCACTTTTAAATCGAGGGTTTAGAGATAATGTTAACTCCAGAAACAATAAGTCAGACCACTGTCTAGCGTTCTTTAATTCTTGATAAATTTCATAGAATTAGAATTTTATTTTCAAAGATTTTTAAACTATTCATTTTTCATAATAATACTTTTGGGATATACGAGTTTTGTGATCGTACATCTGTCATTGACACAAACAGTGAATTTTTGGAGTAGACGCTGTCTGACTCTAAACCCTAAATGTAGCTACAGTTATATTTTGATAACAATTCTAACCTAACAAGTTGAATACGTAATATGGATATGAACAATTGTAATATGGTAGCAATTTTAGTGTACTAGCAATTCTGAAAGTAGGGTATAATTTTAAATAAATATTTTTCTTGTATGTTACAGGATGATCATCGTGGATTCAGAAGACAGCTCGAAGATAAAAGACCGATCGTTGAAAACAATTTACTGAGTGGTCGCCAATATATCGCCAACGAGCCGCCATTGTCTGATACGTCGGATTCTGAAGGTGAGTTTTTGATGTTTTAAATAGGAATTAATTAATTTTAGAAGTAAGTTGATATTTGAAGGTACAAAATCAAAATTTCCACAAGAATTTGGATTTTTATGCAAATAATAAAAATCAGTTTTAAAAATGTGAATACATCAGTACATTGATACGCCAACAATGAAATTACTATAAAAATTCACGTTTTTATTGAATAAATATTGATAAAAATTAATACATTAATACATGAATCAATAACATATTATTAATAAAGAAAATATATTAATATCATACAAAAACAGGTACGAAACATCGAATAAAAATTTAATCTTTTCTGTGACAAATAAAAAACAACTCTGAACCTATAAATTACTCGATTGATATTTAATTACTGGAAAGTGTACACGTATTTTTTGCATCAAACAGTTTATGAAATTTATGAAGGCTAAATGACTGATCAAAACGTTGAAACGCGTAATTCGAGTTGTAATTAAAAACAAAAAGGAATTATAAAAGTAATACGCCTCCAAGAATAATCAAGCGTTCCGAAATGAAATTGTATCTCAAAGAAATACATTTGCCCGTTTCACGAGTACTTTGAGAATTAACCGTGTTCGAAAATTTCAAAGCTATTTAAAAGCACCGTAAAGCTCCATAAAGTCTGGCAAAGCTTCGTGAAGCAGGATTTAACGAGCTCGGGTACCGATTTAAGTGGAGCAAATGAAGTTTTAATCATTAAATTAAAACAGTCTTTCCTTTTTACTGTTAGGAATACTTTGAACGAACCGACACAACACGCAGTAACAAGTGTCACAAATTTACCTTTAGATCAAAGGAAATATTCATATTTTATTTAGAATGAAAATCTTAAATGTGGTTAAATAAATTTCTGTTTAAACTTGCACGACTGGCATGTTTCACTTTTTCCCGCATTACTTAATTTATGTTTTCTTCAAATTGGATACAATAAATCGAGAATTAAGTAAAAATTTGTGATCTGAATAATTTTCTTCGAGAAGTTGTAAATATTGTAGGTACATAATTGAATGATTCATATGTGGTGAAATTTTTAATTAAATATAAGGTAAATAAACGAAACTAAATTCTTCAAATTATAAAAAATAGAAAAATGATACAACTTTCAATCTAAAAAAAATTATGAACTTTGAAGCTAAAACAAAAGATAGAACTTGTAATGTTATTTCCATTTGTTCCGACATTTTTCTACTATTAACCATTTTAAGAATGTAGTTATATTTTTTGTAGCTACATAAAACATGTGCTTTTTTCTCATATATTTGTTAAATTAGCATAAATAGTATTGAAATGAAAAAAATAAGTCTTGACCTAGTCTTGATAACACAAGAAAAGAACTCGTGCTTAAAAATTTAGATTTTAATAAAATTTTGTAGAACCGTGCATGAAATTATACAGCACATTTTCATTTCAAAATTTCTTCTAAAGGGGTAGAGCTCTCTCTTAAACTTCGTCAAATTTCTCGTACCTTTTTCTCTTTTGCAGTTTGTTGGATTCTGTAACGTAATTCGTTTCTCCCATTAAAAGTTCTCTTTTATCAAGAAACGGCATTAAGGGATCGTTTCACCCTCTTGGAGTAAATTTTGACCGCAGAAAGTGTTTCTTGCACAATTTAACATCTACCACAGTTGCTAAATATTAAGCATTAGAAAAAAAACTTAATCATTAGAAACTTATTAATCATTATTAATATTAGAATTATTTAAATTATGTTCGTACTTGGATATTAACAGAATTGTTCATACCACATAAATTTACAACCCATGCGGTAAAATAAAAATTGGCAGTTAACCCCTTGCCATACAATGTCGCCTTCCACATGTGACGCACTCACTCTTCAACTGTTCATCTTACTCGAATTTTTAACACATTGACTGCCACATTGAAGAAATTGAAAATTGCATCCAGTAGTGTTTTAATTTTTAATCTATTTTACCAAATATTTTCACAATATCTTGTTACATTTTCCATAGATCCATGTAATTAATGCGAGGATTTTCGATTAGGAAAGTGAGCAAGTTTTTAATACACATGTTAGATCAGTATAGAAACTTAAGTGTCACACATATGGTTGACGTGGCTGTCCACGTGTTAATACGCTTCAATTTAGAGTTTAAGTTCAATTATAATTTGCATAGTGGATTACTGAATACAAAATTGACATAACATTTCAACTTTCTTTTCTGTTTTAATTGTAAGCATTTTATTTTGGACACTGTATGAACAATATCGATTAGGTGCCCTTGCTTTAGGTGAACGTCGATCCAGCAACCGAGTGCGTTGTTAACAGAAACTCTTGTTATAAATAAATCGTCATTCATCATCGGAAAAAGCTCGTCCATGTATTAAAAATATTATTAAATAAATTACATAATATTGTAGTCATTATTTAATTCAAATCATAAGGGGTTACGAATTTGTTTTCGATGCAGGTTGTTCAAAATACGCAATCAATCGCTTGTATCGTAAAATCGCGTAACAGTGAGGTGAAAAACAGACTAAAATAACAGAGAAAATTCATCGGTCTGAGGTACACGACGAAAGTTTCCGCGAAACGGTAAAGAAAGTCGGCCAAGTACATTCGTTAGTTTCCGCAGAGCTGGTTCGCAACGCGCGACTGAATTCGCCAATAGCACAGGCCTAGTAATTAAGAGGCGCGGTAGAGCTTTCAATTCCAGTAATTCGCGCTATTCTTCTTTCCGCGAATTTTCATACCAATTAGACGCGAAAGTGAGATAGAAAAGGAGACCGATCGTCGCGAAGAATTCAAACTTTTCTTCGTAAGTTCGCGCACGAATCCGTATAACGGGGGAGGACAAACTACTTTCGAAATGTTTAGAAATTATTAGTTTTCGGATGCTTTCCGATAAATCACTATTGATTTTTTATCATTTTTCGATTAAGAGTTTTTTGTTGATGGTCCTCAATGTGTAATGCGAAAATGATGGGCGTTGTACTGAGGTACTTTTGAGATTTTGGATATATAGCTCTGTTACTAGATATTTATATTTTTAGTTGTTTTTATTAACATATATCCATATTTCTAGATCTACATATATTTATGTCTGTATTCCTAGAGACTTACAGCCTTAGATATTTATTTCGTTATTTCCCTAGATTTCGAGATTTCTATATTTCCAACTCTCTATATCGACAAATCTTTATGTATGAAACAACTTATATCACCAAATATGTATACCTATAAATCCTGAAATCTCCAAATTCCTATATTTGCTAACTCCAATTTCTCTGAATCTTTATTTCCTCAAATTTTTATATTTCAAAATCCCTACATCTTCAAATTCCAATTTCCCCAAATCTCTATATCCTCAAATTCTCTCATCTCCAAATTTCTATATCCCCAAATTCCTATAACTCCAAATTTCTATATCCCCAAATGCCTATCACTCCAAATTTCTATATCCCCAAATTCCTATATTTCCAAATTTCCATATCTCCAAACTTCTATATCCCCAAATTCCTATATTTCCAAACTTCTATATCCCCAAATTCTTATGTCTCAAAATCTCTATATCTCCAATTTCCTATATTTCCAAACTACTACATCCCCAAATTCTTATGACTCCAAACTTCTATATCCCTATATTCCTATATTTCCCAATTTCTACACCCCCAAATTCCTATATTTCAAATTTGAATTTCCCCAAATGCCTATATCTCCAAGTTCCTAAATTTCGAATCAGAATTTCCGCAAATCTCTATATTTCGAATACCAGTTCCCTCAAATCCCTCTATCTTGATATGCCTAATTCCCTACATTTCTACATTACGATATTCCTATCTACCTACGTATTCCTTTATTCCTTTATTTCCTTTATTTCCCCTATCCCTATCCAATTTTCATCAAACCCTGTATCCACAATTTCTATATTTCCATACCCCTACATATCTATATCTTCCCATCTAAAAAAATCAGCAATTAAAAAAATTTTCATTGATTCTTTCTCAATATTTTTCTCGATTACTCAAAACCTTAACGGAAGTCAATTTTTTGTCCCATTTCTGTCAAATCATAAAATCGCTCAACCCCTTGTCTTATAAATTATTCGTCAGGTCTGTCAGTCGGAGCTAAGTAAGCACAAGTACAATATTAAAACAGAGAAAAAAAATTGAAATGTTATGTCAATTTTCTATTCAGCAATTCTTGACTGTGCAATTTATAGTTGAACTAGTACTGCAAATCGAAACGTATTAATAGTTCAAGAATTGTCACAGTTGAAGCGTGAGTGCGTCACGTGTGGAAGACTATATTGTAAGACAATTTAATCTACGCAATGCTCGTGTGTCAAAAATTAAACCATATTGCACACACGTCTGTGCGCAGAAGAGTAACGAAAAATAACGAATATCACTTAGCTCTGAGATCGGTGGAAAGCCATCGTCCCGTTCGCTCGGTTCTGATTTTGAGGTCAACGGTCAGAATTGAAAGCGGGGTAAAATTGATTAAAGTTGTAGTTTCAAAGAGCGACTCCTCGGGCCAGAGTTTGTCACGCGGAATGAAGGGGATTGTTAAGTGGACTGATAAAATACGAGAAGTTTTCCCTCTTCGTTTCTTCGCCGCTTTCTGTTTCCTTTTTTTTCCTCCCTCTCTCTCTCTCCCTTCGCCTTCCTTTTACTTAAGCAACGGAACAAGAGACGGGCCCTTGGAAACGAGCTTCATTCGTTCTTGTCACCGCCTTTCACGTACAATAACCACGGCGAACGTGTAACCGTGGATCTCTTGAATATTTCATTTAGATAATTCCACCCTCTCGAAAGCGGGATTATTAAGAAACGTGGAACGCGGAATTTATGATTATTTGACCAAGGAAAGATCCGGCGGGTTCTTCTTGCCAGAAAATGGGCTCGTCTATTAAGCCACGAAACAAATACTGCTCGAGACGTTTCGGGAGACAAGGGAAATTGTTGTTTTCCCTCGTGTTATGGCGGTAATTATTACTCCTTTCGGTTGTTCACTGTTTAAATTCATTTTAGGTTTTAAAACAGTGATATTCGTGGATGTAGCTGACTGCCGTAATAGAACTGCTTGTGAGGTCTAATCTCGCTGTAATATTTCTAAAACGTAACAAAGGCTTTCAAATTTGACTACTAGAATTTCGAACTGTTACCGAGTTAAAAAGTTCCTTGCTCGATGCACTTGTCATAAAATTGTTCAAACGAAACATTGATACAGAATGTATCGTTCGAGAGTTATCAAAACGAAGGAAGGAAGTAGTATCGAACGTTACAATGAATAGCATTCGTGGTGAAAGTTTGACGGAGTTTTTGAGCTTCCGACGACGTCCTGCGGGACGTCTAAAGCTTGCAAGTTCTGCCAGTTTCGGTGTACTTCGATACTTGTAACTCGATTGATAACGTCTCGTGGTTCCCCCGAGGGGCTTTCGTTAGCATTGACCGCAAAACTTTTTGTTTCGACATCCAAATACATTGAAACTGTATTATTAATCGTTTAACGATTTATTACAAATGAAGGATTTTTACGCGACACGATTTGTCTCGATAGATTTTTGTGAGAAACGTTTCGAATGTCTTCTTTGTGGATTATTTTTTCGCGACTGTGCTGAACTTGAGTAAGTTATTGTGGAAGAAAAAAATTTGTGACGATAGTTTGCTGTTTAAAAGGTTGGGTAGAAAATTTGAGTGGAGTGAAATAGAGAATAGTAGATCTATGCTTGATAGTTTTATATTTTCAGATTTCTTAATTCTTTAGTTTACGAATATTTGATGGTTGCAATTTCTTGATTTTCAAGTTTTTAAATCTACAGTTTCATAAATTTGTAGTTTTTCAAATTTTTAAGCTTTTTAATTTCTAAGATTCACAAATTTCTAAATTCTCAAATTTTTAAGTTTTCTAATTTCCTTAACCTCTATTTTTTCAAGACTCAAATTTCTCAATTTTCTAATTTCTTCAATTCATAAATTTCCAAATTCTCAAATTTCTAAATTTCCCAAATTTCTTAAACTTCTTGAATTTCTTCAATTTCTTCAATTTCTTTAATTTCTTCAATTTTTAAAACGTCTGAAATTTTTCAGGTTTCTCAAATTTCCCAAACTTCTCAAACTTCTCATGTTTCTCGAATTTTTTAAATTGCCCAAATTTAGACTTCTCAAACTTCTAAAATCTCTCAAATTTTCTCGAATTCCGTAGTCCAAAAATGTGCTCATATCAAAGTACCTGGATTCTCAAATTTCTCTAGCCCCACATCTCTGAGTTCACAAACCCCCATCCCCTATTGCGCATTAACTGCGCGTGCATTAAACAAGCGTACACTGTATCGCGAGGCATCCCGCATACCGACACGATACCGTTGGTTAAAACAAAATAACCGGTCATAGAACTCGATCCCCAGAACCCGTTGCATGATCTGTACGAATCCGCGATGGCCTCGTGTTATATAGGTTGAAATTTATTGACGTTACGACAACGCCCGGGACTGTTCGATGCCGCGCACGTTTCATCGAACGTGACTCCCTGTCGAGTGACTGAAATCGTGCACCGCACGAACGCCTGGTTGTCTTCGTGCAGGAGGTCCCTGATGTTCGGATGTAGAATCTCTGTCTCGTCATTGTCTCCCCTTCTTGTTAATTGTCTTCAATTGAACTTCGCCTCAGGTATTCAACCTTGAACAACGCGTCCATTAACCGATTAGTCGCGAAATTCGACTTTAAAAATCTTTCGTTAAATTCATAATTTACCTTTTAAGTTTGAATTTACAATCTAGTACGGCTGGACGAAATTAAAATAGGATGATCTGCTTTAAATTTGCTCGGTTAAGTTTGTCATTTGACGTCATTATTTTAATGAATCC
The DNA here is from genome assembly GCA_945859555.1 of Megachile ligniseca. Lineage (NCBI taxonomy): Eukaryota > Metazoa > Arthropoda > Insecta > Hymenoptera > Megachilidae > Megachile > Megachile ligniseca. The sequence continues at coordinate 3,251,868 of OX243785.1, forward strand.
ACACGATTCTTAATAAAATTTTACAGAGTTATTTATTTAAGTTTCTAGTGTTTAAGAGTGTACTTAAAACATTCACCCTTGTGAAGCTTAACATTAAAATTATCAGAGCGGTCAAACTTTTACAAGTTTTTTATTTTAATTTATAAAATTGATTAAGAGATGTTTCCTTTTAAATTTGTGTAAATTTAAATCCTGTTTCCTGTTAAATTTTGATAAAGACAAGAATTGATATATTAATTTATGTTTTACCATTTGTATATTTATTTTTCATGTTCATTTTTAATTTCGAAGTGTGGATTATACGCTGGTATGAATAATAAATGAATTAAAATTCACTTATAGTAAACTACACGAGTAAATGAAAAAAAAACTTATTTCTAATCAATTAATAAACGAGTAAAATTTCAAGGAAAACGTATATTTGATTATTTTCACTAAGGAAAAATCGAATTTAAACTGTAACCCGTATTAAAACCACATTCTCTTATATGTGCAATACACGTAACCCAATAATAAGAGTTAATAGTGAAAAATAGATAGTATCAATGGACTATATATTATCCTGTTAATTACTGTACGAGTGGTAAAAAGTTTTCCCGGAAGGGATAATTGAAATTGCATAATTTACGTAGCGAGTATCTGAAGCAGCAACCGCGAGAAGGGGTGAAATGAAAGAATTGGGGGATGAAAGACGAAAGAGGGAAACGAGTTCGTAGTAGGAGATAAAAAAGAAAAGAAGAGGGAGATGAGGAGAGGGTGTACGTGACTGGAAATCGAACACGGGCAACTGTTGAATGGATGGCTTACCGATGAAGAACACGACCGCCTAATTCGATTCGGTGAAAATAGTTTTTCGATGTTTCCCTCGTGCAACCGTGATGTCTCTTTAGCGAGCCACGATCGGTCTGATTTATACGAGCTACTACCTGTTTCGACTTCGGGAATCGAGTTTCTCTTACTCGATTTTCTATCGAACCATTCACGTACGTCGTAGACTGTCTTTAACATGCTCGACGAAGGTTTCTAAGCGGAGTGTTTGGAGTAATTCCAAACAACTGTAGCGATGGAATCCACCTATGAATGTAAACTGACGAATTACGCAGATTAGGGTTTTTGATCGTACTGTATTCTTCCGCTAATTGCTTTTAAATTGATTTCGTGTATTTAGGTTTCTTCGTTACAAATTTTTTAGGGTCCGAATTAAAAAATTATTGTTGTTGTGAATGTTTTAAATTTCTTAAATATCTCCTATTCTCTCAGGTTCTAAATTCCTAAATTTGAAATGTTGTAAACTTATACCTTTCTGCATTTGTATATTTCTACATTTCTACATTCCGAAATTTCTACATTTCTAAATTCTGAAATTTAAAAATTTTGTAATTTTTAAATTCCCAAATTCTCAAATTCTCAAATTCCCAAATTTCTAAATTCCCAAATCCAAATGTCCAAATTTCTACATTTTTTAATTTCTAATTTCTTAAATTTTCAAATTCCCAAATTTCCAAATTTTTAATTTAGAGTATTTAGAAAGCTGAAAATTTGATAATTTGAAATTTTTAATTTACTAGATTTCTATATCCGAAAACTTGTGAACTGCATATTCCTAAATTCCTAAGTTCCCCAATTACAAAATTTATAAATCGTAAATTCTCAATCTCCAAATCCCTCTTTCTCAAATCTGCAATTTGAAATTTTTCCAATTTTTAAATTTCTGAATTCCTAAATTCCTAAATTCCTAAATTCCTAAATTCCTAAATTCCTAAATTCCTAAATTCCTTAATTCAGCAATTCAGAAATTCCCAAAATCCTGTTTTTAATTTCCAAATTCTCATTTCAACTAACACTTCCATTAATTATTTCGTATTTGTTATAAATAATTTTACATAATTCTATTGAAGTATGGAAATTACGAATTAAATTGCCATTTCAATATATTACAATATCACAACAATCATTACTACAATAATAATATTTGTGATTTCAGAGTACATTACACGGAACGTTTTACGTAATTACTCCCATGAAATTTCAAAATTTTGTAATAATTTTTAAATGGTCTATCTCACAAAAATTCATGTACGTACATTTTCAAGCTTGCTTCCATAAATCGGATTTTTCTGCACATTTTCAGACATATAAATGTTAACTTCACTTTTTAAATAAAAGTATAACATGTTTTAAGTTTTTAATATTTTTTGTCACTGCGAATCATGATAAATGTGACGACCACATTCATGGTTCAAAAAAGCTTATACCACAAAAAGTGTCACGGTTCTCTGCGGGATTCAATATATTTAATAAAAGGAGTCTCGCTATACAAAAACTGCAATTGTTTTTTATTAATTTGCAATTCTATTTATTTAACAATTCTTAATTCGCAAGTCTTAGCTAATAATTCTGTTTATGTTATGATCTTCCATTTTTTAATGTATTAACAGATATTAATAGATATTGATATATTAACAAATAATAAAATTACGCATCTCTTTTATCTTTTTATGCCATATACAATACGCTGATATTATCTATCTCTGAACACATCGCAATACAACACAATTTATTTAATACGTCACACATCACTCCTATTTTTCGTAAAATTATAAATTTCTCATATATTCATTCTGCACATATTTACGTCTTCAAATTAGTCACGATTCTAGCGAAAAATATTTAAAACCTGATATACCTTCATTTCAAGTACCAAATGTAATATCCACATCCGCTCAAAACCTGCAGATAACAAATTCTGATTTGCATACGTTATACGGACTCGAACATAATTCAGCATTTTCCTGACACGATTTTTTACAAGTTTTACGGAAATTAAAAAAATTTCGAGGTAAAATTGACGTTGAATAACTGGAATATCACCAGGGATGTTATATTCAGAAAGTAATGAGATGCGCGAACAGGAAAGTGCAGGTACGGAATTTTATCGTTTTTTTATGCAATATATCGATCGATGAATTGGGGATAGAGCTAGTAGTTACAGAACCGAGTGACGGAATAATGGGCAACTGGCACCATAAACATAAATCATCATAACACGCGGCAGATAGGAGGGCAACGAGCAGGTGGGGTTGGTAGGCGTTATCAATGCTAAACATGCGCGTAAAAACTGTCCCGTATGATACGATTCGTGATTCATACGACAATTAATTCCCTGCGATGGAATACCGTGGATATCGTGACCGTAATATCATGCATTTCTATAATTCCTCAGATTTCCGACCAGTTACACGAATTACTTCAAATTAGAAATTTTTATTTTCATGGTGTCAGTCTTGTTTGATCAGAATAACAGTGATTACTAAAAGTCTTTATTTTCAAGGTGTTAGTTTTATTTTATCAGAGTAACAGAAAATAGTTTATATTGGAAATCTTTATTTTCACGGTGTCACAGTTTTATTTGATCAGAGTAACAGAAACTACTGCAAACTAGAAATCTTTATTTTCATGGTGTCACAGTTTTATTTGCCCAGAGTGATGGTATTGTTTTACTTGTATTGCACCCGTGCAATTTAGTAAATATTGCAAATTCAAAATATTTTTATACGATACAATGATGTTATTTGATTATAACAGCGTTCTGTAGGAAAGAGCATAGCTTAACGATTTTACTATTCAAATCAGTCATTAGCGAGATTTAGCAAGATTTTGTGGAACTTAAGAAGATTTGGCTGGATTCCGTAAGGTTTAACAAGATTTCGAAAGATGTAACAAGATTCAGCGAGATTTGGCAAGGTTTAGCAAAATTGAACAAGATTTGGCAAGATTTAATAGGAATTAATAAGATTTAGCAAAACTGAATGCATTCAGCGAGATATTGCGAGATGTGGCAAGATTTAATAAGAATTAATAAGATTTATCAAGTTAAGACATAGTAAGATACAGCAGATTTAACAGAATTCAACAAGATTTAGTAATATCTAGTAAGGTTTAGCAAAACCTAGTAGAATTTAACATAGTTTACCACGATTTCGCAATACCCAGAAAAATCTAGCAAAGTATAGCAAGATTAAGCTTTTAGAAACATTTAGCAGAGTTTAGTCAAATTGAACACCATTTATAGGTTTAGCAAGATTTGGCAAAATTTGACAAAAATTAATAAGATCTGTTAAGATGAAGTAAGACAACCCTTATCACTCCTATGTCGAGTGTGGCTCACATTTTTCTTGGATCTTATAAATAATTCAGATAAATAGATTGGATGATTATGTATAATATTATTTATTTACTACTTGTAATAATAGAAAAATGTATTTGTCACATACTTCACCCAGTTGCAATACATTTTATTGAGAATTCCGCCCTTCATCTATTTTGTAAATCAAGGTAGGTCAAAGAAATTAAGGAGTGCAAAGGGTTAATAAGATTTAGCAAGATTTAACAGCATTTAACAATGTGAACTGACTGAATCTAGCAGAATTTAGCAAGACTTAGTAAGATTTAGAAAGATTTATCAAAATTGAATAAGATTTAGCAAGGTTTTAGCATACGTACACAAACAGAACATGAAAACTGAACACTTTGTGCAATAATAGTGAAAATAAACTACACGATTTCGAAACTAGTAGAATGTAAAGTTGATACTTCAGTCCCATAGCCTAGCATGGTAAAGTCAGGAGGACTAATACATAGCTTCGCAAGGACCATTGATATGGCATCCTACGACTCCAACCAGTCATTAGTAATGGTATCCTATAACTTCAAAGCTACCGGTATTGAACCCAGTATCTCCGTCGCAATTGATATTAGAATTCAGTGTTTAGCAGTTACCGAGTTTCAGTACTGCAACCACCAAAAGGGTTTAACAAGGACTTCATGAGATTTCGAGGTCGTTAGTACTGTAAGCGTATTGTTTTATTGGAAACTCGTTTGAAGATCCTGTCCTTTGTGCGGAATACATTTCGAAACATGAAATTACGTGTAAACTTGATTTAAATTAAACCCTTAATTTATGATTTTTTCGGTGTGGCAGACAGATTCAATTATTGTAATGTTAAGACAAGGAATATTCAAATGTTAGGGATATTTTTGATATGGTGATCATTGGTGGATGGGTTGTAATTTAAATTAAGCTCAAAATTCAATCGCGGTGAAAATATGTGCCTATGTTGCATCTAAACAATTATGTGCCTCACGTGTGTCATTCACTGATACCTAATTATTCCTACAACGTGAAGACAACAGAAGAAAGTTAAAATGTTAGGTACATTATACATTCAGCGATCCTTGACTATGCAGATCACAATCAAAATTGAACGCAAAATTCACTTGCAGTGAAAATACGAGTCTAGTTTATCACATCCGAAATGTAACGTGCGTCACGAGTGTGAAACGATAGGACAAGGTTTAATATAAAATGTGGTGAAGCTTGAATTTTAGTGTTTAACAGAGCTTAAAAAAGAACAAGACTCTATAACTTGAAGTTCGATGAATTCTTTTGAAGTTATTATTTGTTATTAATTGTTACTATTGTGTTACTGCATTTGTAACATTCTATAGATACCTGTATCCAATTTGTTGAATTGAACCAAGTCACCCTTCGACCGCAAAGGGTTCGAAGTTGAATAATTTTCCAATTTGTTTTGTGTCCCCGGAAAGGTCCCTTTCATGTCCCCTATATTCGGAATCGAAGGATATCATATTCACGTTTAACATTAATCTTTAGCAGGGAGAGAGTTGGACGGCGATTCGAGAGGGTACAGAAGCGCAGAGGAGCAAGCACGCGAGTTAACGCGCAGCATTCGCCGGGAAGTGAACAAACTTTCGGAGCAGTGGAACGCCCTAATCGAACGTAGCGATGCGTGGAAGCGGAAACTCGACGACACCGCTAACGTGAGTACTTTACCCTCCTTTTACTTACATAGAAAGCCACTTTACCCTCGAACCGCGCTACCCGATATGAATACAAATATTTTGATTGCGTCAAAAGCGATAAGCGGCCTGAATCATCGATAAACGCTTCGATTCGCTCTCGTGCCGATAAAATTGTCTCGCTATTTCGCCGTCGAGTACTCTTCGATGAGTGTTCTCTAGCCTCGAACACTCTGAAACTAATCATACGTTCGCGTTTTAATTAAAAGTTCGGCTTTTTCGAAACGCCGTGTCAATTTTCAACGTTTCACTGATACAGAGTGCTTCAGAAATTGTGGCACTAATGGATAGATACTAGTTTTACATGTAAATATCAATTGATACAAAAGAATATATTTTCGTATTCGATTTTTGATGTTGATGTTGGAAATTTTATATGTTTGTTGGGACATTTGTTTATAAGAATACTGATGATTTGAATAATTGTTTTGTTGATTTAGTAATGTAAATTCATTTTATTAATTCATCCCAAAATTGTGGAGTACAAAAATTTTATACATGATTACAAATTAAAGTTCTATATTAATTTTTGAAGTCCTCTCAATAAAATTTTGCTACAATTAATTTTGTGATGGGTTTGAATCTATCTGACGTTATCGATATTAATGATCAGTAAATATAACTCGATATGAATATTATGAATAAGCATATATACGTCAATATCAATATTATTGATAAATATATATACGTCAATATCAATATTATTGATAAATGTGTATATGACTCAGTACCAATATTATTGATAAATACATATAACTCGATATCAATATTATTGATAAGTATATATCACTCGTTCCTATATTGCACACAAAAAAAGTTTGCAACGGTACTTAAATGATTTACATTTAACTTGAACAGTAAGTTTTGGTAAACTGTAAGTAATTGTATAATAGGGAGAATGCAATAGTTATATCATCTTCAGAGTGTCGTCAAACGGTCGAAAAGACGAAGTTCTGTTTCTGATTCTCTGTACGTGTTAATTGGCCTGTCTCCGCTTACAGACAATGTGAGAGATATCAGCTCTTACGAGAACTTCCGCTAGAATAATTCACGGTTTTGTCGTTGTACTTAACGCGCTACAAAGTTGAACTACTCCCTGCATCTTGAATTTTCATTTAATAGCACCCGGGAGTGGAAAGTTTGAATTGCTCATTTTACCAAGCCGCGAATTTATCAACAGCCTAGAATACGCAATTCTACGGAAAATTCTGAATATTCTACTTCGTACGTTTTAAATATTGATATATATTAATAATTAAATACTCTTACTGAATTTTAGTATTAGACAAAATCATTCAAATCGAAAGATATCTACATTTTTTATTAACCAATACTAATTTTATCTGATTATAAACTTGATTTATTTATTATTTCTAGTCTACGTTTATTTAATATTCGATAAACTTTATTTAGTATTGATTAAGACTAATTAGCTGTGCAATTCGGTTACCAATTTCAGACCCACTGTATTTTAAAACATATTCTACAGGAATAATCTTTGAGAGATCGTGCAATTTCTCAGACATAAAATACATAAGAAACGTGTAAATATGATTCTTAAATACATTGCTTATGAATTACAATACTTTAAAGTTTCTTAGAAACAGAATGATATAAATAATTTTGACTAATTACCATGCAATGATAGGAATAGTAATAAGTATTAACAAAATAATAAATTAGGAAACTTGATTCCTTATTAAGATTGCTCATTTTTAAATTTTATTTTGATAATGAATATATGAAAAATTATGAACGTATGAAAAATTAATTTGATACGTAATTTGAAAACGTAGAATTTTATAAAAGTAGTAAAATTTTGTACATATAAAAAATATTATGAATATTATTGTTTTCATTCTAATAATGTTTGTCTTTAAGTTTGTCTCGCACTTTTCTCCGCCCCCAACGAAGAAATCAATTCACTAATTACAATCTTCAGAAAGGAGCCTTTTAAAACAACATTTACCGCGAAGTCTCAGAATTTCGTCAAACGATAAAATTCGAAAGAAATGAGTCCTCCGTGGAAGAAAAATATTTTTCAGCAGTCACCGATCAAGGGTGAAACAAAACGACGGCGACTGATAATTCTCGAGTGTCCACATAAAAATGCGATCAGATTAAACGGTACATCTCGAAGGATAAACAAGTGGATGTAATATTCGAAGTTATCGGTGGTATCAAGAGAAAGAGAGAGAGGCAAGTGGCTTGTGTGGTTCATTCATCCCCCGAACCACCCCGTGTACACCGAGTCTGTGTCGTATCGCTTTATTATTGCCGGTACAATTTTCTGTATCGCGCGGACGTTCCATTTGTCGAAACGACTTTGTACCCTGCGGGGGTGAAACTAGCCAAAGCCTCGGTTGAACGGCGGAAAAGACGCCGGTGAAAAAGCGTGTACCACGGTAAAGGCGATTTTTCGTTTCCCAACGAAGGAACTTTTCCTCCCTCTATATACCTAACGACGTCGAAATACCATGTCTCGGTCCCGTTCTCCTTTCATGGTACACCGAATTACCTTCGTTCCCGCGATCCGCCTGTAATAACGGCTTGAAAATACGTTATTAGCTTCGTCAGCGCTACAAGTCGGGTGATTATCGACACCTCCGGGGTTGTTTCGGGATTTTCATGGTTATATCGTGGGTACGGTATGTGCTTCGGCATGGAAAACCAGGGATACTCGTGTGAAACCGTGATTAATTGTTTGGCGAAACAAAGGACCGCGTTATGGTGGTATTCGTGCTCTCGTATTTATTAGCTCGTTACATAAATTAATATCGTTTATAAAGCAAATTTATTGTTGCTTTCCACGTACATGTATTTGGAATTAAAGAAATTACAGAGAACTTTTGCAACTCTTTCTGCTGGAAATATTCTTGTACATATTTTCATGTTATATGTCTATGAGGAAAGTGAACATTGTACTATGTATATGAATCATATGAAAAAGTGTACTAGTGTTTTAAACAAGTTCAGGGTAATGAAAATATTTTTTTTTTATTATTAATTATCTGCCTTTGTATAATAAATTAATTGTCTAATTTAAGAAACACCCCATTTAAAAACCTTGTCATACCAAAACTAAACCAGCCAAATGATCGATTCACAAGTTTCTTATTTTAAATACAAAAATTATCATACTTGTTGATTTCTACCCAGAGTAATGCATAAATTAATTTAAGTTTTATCATGTGTTCATTTACTATTAATTTGAAATTGAGTGTGAATTTATCATAAATTTAAAATTAAATGTGAATTTATTATTAACTTGAATTTATATGTCCCAGTAAATTTTGAAGAATTCACGTCATTAAAAAATTAACAGAAAAATTCGAAGACATTATGATCATCTTGATAGAGCATCAAAGTGAATAAAACCACGTTTGAAAGGTCAGATGAACGCTTAACCCGAAAGTTAACGAGTTCGACGAAGAAGGTAATAACTTCTTTTCAACGATGCTTAAAATAACATCGAGCTTGTCGACCGGTGGAATCCATCTTAATATAATTCGAGTGGCTCTGCAAGTCTCTGTGCCACTAGCTAACGAAATCCACGAAACCTCGTTCTTTGTTGAAAAGGTTTCACGTCGAAACGAGGATCACTCGAAATCGTGATCCTTCCTTAACTCGACCTGACGCGGCCACTCGCTTTTCCTCCGTCAAAGTTCATGCAAATTTTCCATAGTCGATGAATATGTCTCGGAGTTTTCATCTTAATTGAAACGAAAATCATGATGAAAAAACGATGTTCTTGTTTGAGGCTCTGTAATTTAAAGTGCAAAAACTCTTTCGTCCCCGATGTGTTTAACGAACTGTGATTTCGAGAATTAATTCACTTAAAGTGATTAATCCCTGAAGAAGAGACTTGTGATATTGGGTTATGTTTGATCCGTTGATAAATTTTATATTTCATATCACAATCGAATATACATATAACCAAAATAACATCAAGATAAGAATTTGTTAAAAATTCCATTTTATATTTTTGAAGCACCGTTTACGTCATAAAACTGACAGAAGTCGAGAGGAATGGATCTGGTCCGTTGGATTAATTCAAGCGGGATAAAGCGCTATTCGAGGAACAAGGAAAGCATGATTGAAAGTTAAACCCGCGGAACGTGCAAACGAGCGAGAAGCTCGTATAGGAAAAAACAAGACTCGAGCAATTAAAAGTGCATCGAATTAACGATCTTTTTACGATCATCTGACCGATACGGTACACCCCGAAGATCAAAGTTCGTCCGCAATCAGACTTCGACCGCGAATGCATGATTCATGAACGAAACACAATTTCACTTTTAAATTTTGCGTTCCTCGTTGTCCTGTTCCTTAATTATCGGCTCCGATAATTACGCGCGACACCTATAACGTTATACTAATCCGATTCATTGCGACGGAAATTTGTTCGCGCAGTTTCATTAAAATAATTTTGTCATACGTTTAATGTAATCTGATAAGGGTACATGGGAGCTGACAAATGTTGACTCAGGCTGAAACAAGTCAAACTGTGTGTAAATAGATATTCGAGATTGAAAAACGGGGTGGAGTGCTGGAATATGTTACACAAGTGTGTGACTCTCACTGTGGAATTTATGATTTTATGAGCTCAGATATAAGGGCGTAATTTATGTAAGGGGTGTAAACGAAATGAACAGCAAATATTTGGAAATTTGAACGAGAAAATGGTATTATGCAACACCGACGAATAATTATGAGATTAAATGGTAGAAATGTGCAGTGCGTCGCCGTGCCAGTAGACTGCAAGCTCAGTATTTTAAACGTATTTGCATTTTATTTGCTGAAATGGTGAGAATATGATAAAATCTTCAAATGAGAGCTTTTGCAAACTATTTATCGACAAACCACGGTTCTTTATTATGTAGAGTAACTCGTATTTGAGAAGTAGAAATTGTTGAAGTCCCTTATTTTTTTGTTCTCAAAATACAGATATTCAGATCTCCAACTTCTCAAGTTTTCAGGTCCCAATCTTCTCAAAAACTAAATCTTCACTTTCGAAATTCCAAGACTTCTTTTGTAAATTCTCATAATTCTAAATTCTTCAGTTCCTATATTTCAGCAGCAACGAATGATGAAATAAAAGCTTACCAATAGAAGAATGTCAGAACTTTCTTTTGTTGTCGGTTACTGTATTTCTCATCATTGGTCGTTTTAAATCGAACATCGAATAAAGAACGACTTTTTCGTTAAACACAGAATTAAAGCCGTAGAAAGATGCGTCTAATGGTGTTGCTGTTTGCCCAACGCTCGACCAGTCAGAGTTTGCTTTAAAAACAAACCTGTATTTTTACGAAGAATCAAGCTCGCGGATTCCCTTTGGCGAGGTCAGTGCCTCCACTTTCAGCGAGGTTAAAATATCATCGAAAGAGCTCTCTCTGCTTCTGTGAAACAACGCCACGTTCCAAAGATGGACGGCGGTACAATCGAGAGACACGTAAAATGCTTCTTTAGCTAGCTTTTGAATCAAAGCTTTCCTTTCAATGGCTAGTGTGGAATGTTTCGAAGGAACGAAGAGAAATGCAAGCTATGCTAAATGTACGAAATATACCTGACCTCCTTATCTGACGTAACTTGATCGAGTCTAACCTCATCTAAACTCTAACGCTTTTAGCAGAGTCATTGTACTCTTACACGATTGAATGATGTAAGCATATGTTAGTGAAAACTCATTTAATTTAACCTATTCTAATGTAATCAACCAACCTAACCTACCTGTCCTCGTATAAGTTAACCTAATTGAACACGATTTGTTTGACTAAATTAATAACCTGACTAATCTGACTAAATTAATTATCTGACCTATGTAAGACCAATCTAATTTAACCTAATTAACCAAACCAAATTTAACTAATGCAAGTAACCAAACCTAATCATTCTAAGCTAATATAAACTTGTTTAATTAATCTAACCTAACATAATCAAACCTATCATAATTAAGCTAGCTATTGAACGTAAATGAACAAGTCAAATCTGACATAGTCTACCAAAACTGAACAGCCTAAAGTAATATAACTTTGCTTAAATACGTAATTTAATCTGTCTTATCTGACTGAATTAATAACCTGCCTAATGTAACTAAATTAATTATTTAACATATGTAAACTCAACCTAATTATCCAAATCTGATTCCACCTAACCTAACTAAGCTTAATCATCATAACTTAATATAACTCTACTTAATTAGCGTAATCTACCTTAACTATACTAATTTATTGAATTAACTTGATCTATCTAATATAATAACAAATTAATATAAGTATTCTAACATAAACTGATTTTAATTTAACTGTCCCCTTCGTAATGTTAGCTAACCCAACCACCCTATCTTGACCGAATGCGAGGCTCCACGTTTTATACCATGATAAAATAAATTCTGGGATGATTTTTAAAACCGTTATCAGGCTTTCGCGCTAGTCAGAGAAATCGGTGGTTCCAAAAGTGCTAAAAATCCACGAACGGTAGAATTGCAAGTTAACCCGGTTTAAGCTGGAAATTAAGCTGAACCAAGCGATCACAGTTGTCTCGGCTGTGGAATTCGCCTCCGTAGTTAGCTATGTAAAGCAGGGAGGAAGCTTGGTCGGCCCCAATCAGGGAATATAGCCGACAGCAATTCTATCCAAATACGTACACGCGGCACACATCGTGGCACACGTGCTCCGTGGCTAGGTGTGCTCACGTGTAGGAACGTATTCACATTCGAGAGGAAATGAATGAATGCATAGGCGTATCCGGGCCAGCTGGGAAACTCAAACACCATCTTTCAAATTATAACCGGCCCCCCGTCGGATTATCTTTTGAATTATTCCGGATTGTGCGCGCCTTTGCGAATTCGTGACACCCAGGCACCAATGCGGCTATTCGGTGTTCGGGTTTAGGCCAGGAATTTGCTCGATGAAAATCGATTTTTATTGCACGGATCACCGGTGCCGATCGGAACCGTGCGAAATGAGACTGGTCGCGAAAATGATAGGAAAATAGCTGGGCCATGATCGATTTACCATTTTTATTCGGGCACCTTTTATATTGGAAATAGCGCACCGTCCCCTGTTACGATTCTGCTCGAGATTAGGTTGAAATGTCACGTTCCGGTTCGATTGACCACGATCCCCGTCATTTCCGCGTGTTTAAAAGGAACGTAGAAATTTGTTAGCAGAATTTTGATTTAGTTATACGCTTTTGTGTAGATTATTTTGGGAAAATTTCGGAGGAGTATAATCACTTCAAATGATTTTTGAAACGAGCACTAGTAGAATTTCAGCGTGGAAAGCATCGGGTAACGACAAGTTTCCGGCGATGTTAATGTACGTGGGCAGCAACCGCATCAGTATCAATCTAGTTCCCGACGAGTGGGTACTTAATCAGTCAATTAGCAATGTTCCGCTAATTGGTTAATTACCAAGCAAATTTGTAGCCAGCATAGTACTGCGCTATTGGGAATGCACGGTTATGCGTGTATATCATGGGGGAGGTGAAAGGTACGCGACGGCCTCGCTTGTCCAGGCATTAAGACACAAATGTATTTATCCGTGTGATCTATGGCTACCGTGGCATAATGAACCAGTCCCTGTGTACGCTAGATACCACTCTCTAACGAATCGTTTTATCACCTGATCTAATCGTTACACACTTCGATCGAGAGGAAAATATCGACTAACTTTATTTCTCATATAAACGTTTTTTGCACCCTCGTATAGAATAACGTAATTCTTACTGATAGATTTCTATCAGTGATTCTCAACATTTACTGTAGGACGCTTCGACTGTGAGACTTCGAACTTTTGAGACAGAAAACATGACCTCGTAACAAATGTTTAGGAACACTCTTATGGAAATGTATTACAGATTTTATAATTTGAGTTTTACTTTAATCCACATTATGAAATAGCTGTTTCATCAGTTGCCATTACTGATAATAAACAGCTAACTGGTTAATCTATGAACATATGTCATAGTTCGAACATGAAATTTTATTAATAGAAACTGTATTGTTTCGTTACACATATTTCTCAGAAAATGTTTATTGAAGAAAAGAAATTTCTTGATAAAAATTGTATCGTTTCTATGCGTCTGTTTGGTCGATATACGAATATTTATGAGCCACTGTATCGCTGCATCCATTCTTTTGCAAAGCTAACTGGACCTTGTTTTCTTCGTTGGGTGATTTATTAAATAAGACCGCCTTGAAGATATGTTATTAGCATTCCGTTTTATGTAAAAGTATTCTCTGAGCTACTTTAGCGCTTTGTTACGATACACGACGAGACAGCTCGGATGAATTTGCTTGAGCATAGTCTGTGTACATTATTCATAAGCATGTATCATCTGTTACGTACTTCTGTACAAACCGGAGAAATAGTATTTCAGCGATTTTTATGAAAGTATTGTGTACTTTCGAACACGGAATAACACATGATCGTATTGGATCCAATTTTTCATACTCTGATATCCTACAATTTAAATTAAAGCGTCCATGCTATAAAAGCGGAACACGTGTTTATGTGTTGCGCTAATGTGAATGTATATTTTGAAATTCCTAGGTACGAATATCGTAATATCTAACATCCTTACGTCTGCAGAACTCTAGATTCTCAGACATCTAGACCCATAAATCTCTAAATCCTCAGATATCGACACTATATTGTGCAGGTGCAACGTAAGCTTTGAATAAATACTAATATAACAATCTTCTGAATTTTTACATTCTCCAAGTTTTATATTTTTAGATTTTTTAGTTTTCTAAAAAGTTTTAGTTCTAGTTCTAGTTCTAGTTTTCGAACTTTTAAGTTTTCAAGTTGTCAGATTCGTAAATTTTCCATATTCCCAAACTTTCAGTTCTTCAAATTCTGAAATTTTTAGATTAATGAACATTTCTATTTCCAAATCTTTTACTTGCCAAATTTCGGAATATCCAAATTCTTGGATCTCCAGATCTCTAGATTCACAAATCCCTAAATTCCTAGATACCCATATCCCTAAATCTACAAATCACCAGGTCCTTAAATCTTTAGATTTCCCAATCCCTAGATTTCAATAACTGTAGATCTCCAAATTTTTAAACTTCTAATCCCTAGATTTCCAAATCCATAGATCGCCAAATCCCTAGATCCCTAAATCCCTAGATCCCCAAATCCCAAGACGCTCAAACGTTTAGATCTCCAAATCTTCAGATACCCAAATCCCTCGATCCCTATATCCTCAGGTACCCAAATTCCTAGATCCCCATGTCCTCAAATCCCCAAACAACAATTCACTCTTAGTAAAAGTCTGTATGAACATTTCTATCAATCCTACCACACGTCTTGTCGTGGGCGAGTACCTTTGTATTATACAATTTTTATACACAACCCACATCTCATATCTGTTTAAAAGATAATAAATTAGTCGGCTATATGAAACTATCATTTTCGGTTTCGTTCCACAAAAAAGACCGCCTTAAGCTTGCTTGGAGTTGCGCGCCTTAAAAAAGTGAAAGCTGTTTCGTGTACTCACATCAGCAAACACGCGGCTTATCTAGTATCGAAAGCGTGAAATCATCGTGACTCGATGACAGCCGTCTCGAGGAATAGTTAGTACGATTGAGATAAGCAGCTCGCAGCTAATAATCAACCCCTAATTGCAGCGTTTAAACGTCAGTCCTTTCACGCCTTTCGCTAATTCGAATCGTATAGCTCGGAGCCGCTTCCTAGCACGACGTAGTCGTATCGGAATGCCACTTATCTGGTTATCAACGACGCGGATCGGAACAGAGTTTATTACACCCTGGAAGTATTTGCCCGGGAACGTGAGAAGGCATTGACGTCGCGACGCGCAACACGAGAGGGTGCGTTGAACTTGAAAGACGGAGCCGCCAGGTATATTTGGACGCCGGCATGAGGGGAATTTCACGCGTGGCTGCACTTGGGGGAGGATAATAGGCCATAAGTGTTCACTTCCGGTCGTATTTTTAACTCACTTGCCAGGAAACGTTAGGGAGGAGCTCTCTTCCTGTCGTCAATTCGGTGAATATCAAATCATTGCTGCTTTTCGGGACGAACACTTTCGTATCTTCCATTGAAAACCAAACACAAAATTTACAATTCGGAGGAACACTGAGCTCTCCAGGGAAAATGTGGCAGACAATTGGTACATAAATTTTCAAGTTTACGTTCTGATCTTTGTTTCAAACATTTGGAGAATTCAGATTCTGTAGGAATATAGGAATATACAGAACTGTGAATATGAGGGTTCAAGGACTTGAGGAAGTACAGATGTAGGGATCTAAAAGTATAAAGATACAGAAGTCTAAGAAGAAAGTCGAACTAAGGACATAACGATCTAGAGATATAGGTAATATCTGAGGATCATGGGATCCATGGATGTAACAATCTAGAAATGTAGAAACATAGGGATCTAGGAATGTATGAATATGGAAATCTGAAGATGTAGGGATGTATGGATCTAGAGATGTGAAGATCTGAGGATGTGGTGGTCTAGAGCTGTAGAGATCTAGGGATGTACGGATCTACGGATGCAGAGATATAGGAATGTGGAGATTTCACGATGTAGAAATCTAAGAATGTAGGAATCCAGAGATTTAGTTATCTAGGGATGTAGGAATCTTGGAATATAGGGATCTAGGGATGCAGAAATCTGGAGATGTACAAATATAGGGATGTGAAAATCTAAGAATGTAGGAATCAGGGGATGTGAAAATATAAGGATGTGAAAATCTAGGAATATCAATCTAGGAATATGGAGATCTTGGGATCTAGGGATTTGGAGATATAGCGAACTATATCTATAACTATATGCTAGTGATCTAACAGTAAAGCGATCTAACAATTTTAACAATCCCAAAATGCAAAATTTTCGAATTACGAACTGTCCAAATCGATGATCATATCCCAAGATCTCGAAATTTTCAGATTTCCAAATCCCCAAATTCAGAACGAATGTGTTTTATCAACACAATTCTAGAAGCTCATTGTAATTGCAAATAAATGACATTTATCATCTGTCCAAAATGATCCAGTCACCTTCATAGATTTTCATTATAAATAAATGACATTCGCCATTGGTCCAAAAATAGCCATGCATCAGCAACGCATTAATCAATCTACCTAATTGGATTTGAAACCTATTCTGACAGCTACTCATCGAAAATCAGTTCGATTCCGATCCCTCGATGAAAGATGAAACTTCGATGTTACCTACGTCACTATCGACGTTGAGATTGATTATTCGCGAAAGAATTGGTAATCGCTTTTTTTTCATGTCCCGTTGCTACAGTTCTCATCAAAAGCGAGTTTTCGATAGAACAGAAGATTAAGCGTTGCACCGACAATATCAGAGGAGATCCCGATGAAATTGTTATCGACGATTCAGGTTTATCCGACGATGTTTCAGCACTCAGCGAGATTCGATTTAGAGACAGGATGTGACGGCGTTGAACGATCGTTCCAAAACAACGTCGGAAATCACGGAATCGGCCTCGACCGGTATTGTAATATCGCACGCTGACGCCTCTGACTCTTGCATTAAACATGAGTTATATGTCGGCATTGTACTCTATACAGAGCCGTGCCGCTGTTAAATTTACATTATGTTCATGTGACCAATTATTGAACAGGAGACGCGTCGGTGTTGAAGCGCAAAGCCTTGACAAAGTTTCCCTTGTTATGCCGTTAACCCTTTGCACTCGTACCGATTTGGACACCCTGTACAGGGATTAACTCGTACATGAATTATTTAACTCAATTTCCATGTCTTACGATCTCTTAGAAACTTTCTGTGCCTCCAATTACACGATTTTTTAGAAGCGAATCGTAATGCATTTACTTCTTCGTTGACAGTAATACAATAACTTATCTATTGAAATAAATTGTAATGTATTCATTTATTTGTTGAAAATTTGTTACACCGTGTCGATCATTATATCGACTATCAGTCAAATCCAGTAGATGAATACATCGCATAGAAAAGTTTACAACTTCAAACAAATCCTTCTCCAAACATATGTTTAGCGTCACTCTAAGCTATGATCCACAACAAGAGCGTAACTAGACATAACAGCGGAATGGCTAGCCGAATAAGTGAATAAATATAAAGCAGCAAAATAAACGAATAAAAATGTACCAGCAAAATGAACGAATAAAAATGACTCAGTCGTGTATGAATTTCACGCGTATAAAGTTACGTTTGGGTGAGTTCGGCTGGACTGAAGCTTATTCGCTGGGTCTGTTGAAACCAGTTTCTCAAGCAGCCAGGAAAAATCGTGAAAAGCATTGGAACGTTGGTAGCCGTGTTCGAGATGGAGCGGAAAAGAAGGTGAAACGGGGTATATTCATCTTTTATCGAGGACAACGTGGCGCTTATCTCGGTGCCTCGATTACCTTCAGCCTGGTTGAATAAATAGATCAGCGAGTGCTCTTCGGTCGCGCGAATCGACCGAATACTCGTATCCGGTCGCCGCGCCCGGTTTAGGGGATTCGAATCGCAATAATTCTGGACGATGTCACGATGCGGTACTCCCATAAATCTGTAAACTGGATCCATCTCACGTTTCGGTTTCTCTGGCCTGCCTGAAAATGCGGGAACGCGACCGTTTCCTGTGGAACGGACACCGGATGCCACGATGATAATGATTCACTTTAGTCAGACGTGTCAATGAGCTAAAAACTCCGGTTGAAGAAAGCGAATGTCGCGTGAATGTTTTGGCAATCTCTGATTAGAGAATTTGCTGTTGTGTATATAGGGTGACCCAGAATAAATGTAATTATCATCAAACGCACAATCATCATCATGGTCATGATAGTATTCGTCGAGATAGTTATAGTCAACGTAGAAATTGTGATAGTCAAGGTCGTGACAGTTATCTTCAATGTAAGTGTAGTCATCATTAACGATATTGTCGTCGTCATCAAGGTTAATACAATCATTGTAAAGAACTCTATAATCATCATAATCACCGTCAACGGCATACAAATCATCATCAAGGTCGAGAAGATGATCATAATCATAATAGGCACCATCAATGTTTCTTTACTCATAAGATCATCAGGACCAATACATTATCATAGTCATCATACTCACCAGCAAAATTATCACAATCATTACAATCGTCGTAATTGTCATAATTATCATAACCATTGGAATTATAATGACCACCATAACTATCATAGCTACCATAATTATCATAACCATCATTACCATAATAATCATCATAGTCATTATAATGAATATCGAAATTTTCATAACTTGTAATTATAACTTCGTTTTGCAGTGTGATTCTTACTTATAAATTAGTTGGTCTGTCACATAATCGTGAAGTAAAAGAAATTCCTTACTACTTTATTTAAGAAATATTGATTCAACGTTTAAGACCTTAATATTCACGAACTTCAGCTGATACTGTTGTAACTGCAGTTTAGCAATAAATCTACATGACTAAATCATATAAGACTTTTTCTGCGTCCACCGTTTCATACTTTCTACGTATTCATCATTTCGTATGCAGCAACCTAATGTTATGACACCAGGAAAACTTTACAACATCTGTAACTGCATAAGCAAGACATGTAGAACCTATGTCCAGATCGTATTTCCGTAGTAGAATTCAAGAGTCAGCATACACCAGATGTAGAGCCTGAGTACCATAGACTACCTAACAAAGACGTTAGTATAAATTACAAATAAGATTTACATTCATGGCCCAGGATCTTCTGCCAAGAGATCTCTTCATGTAGGAAAGTTGGTCTTCTTGAAACTAGCATAACGAGCGACTCAAGAGAATAAATATTGATTTCTGTATCTTGTATTTCGGAGTTATTCTTCGACCAAACTTCAACCGATCTTGAAATACAAATTTTATATAATACAAAGATATTCAACAATAACGAATATCTTCTCTTTATTAATGATAGGGATTACAGAAAATATAGTATAGTTATTTTTGCAAAAATATTTGTTCCGTACATTGACCAAATTCATTGAGAAATGAACCGTCACTACTTTGATAAAACTTAGAGTCAAGTGTCGGTTAACGAATGAAGTTCAATGAACCTAAGAGGATATATTATTTGCAAGATATGCAAGAAGGTATTCTTGATTATCCCCGGCACAGTTTACGTCACTGTTAGAAAGCAACGAAGGCGTATCCATCGGAACGTCTCTTGCCACGCACGCAACGCAGACAATCCTTTCCCTAATTTATTCAAAGTTCGCGTGACACGCAAGAAGAAAAGCACGGTTTCGCCATAAAGGAGTTAATAATAGCGCGTGCGAGCGAACCGACGGGAAACAGTGAAAGGCATCCCTGTGTAATCGAATTCAATCAGAATGGTGTATAATCGTAGGATCGTGCAGGAGCCGCGATAAGCAGTCGCGAATAATAAACGGCGGATTAATTTCAACGATAGATTAACGGTGCCGATGCATCACGTCGGTCTTCTGTGTATAAAATAAACCGGCGAAGATAAATGTGTACGGCGCTGTTAATACTAAACTTTGCTACGCGGCTAGCTGGCAATCGTATTTATAATTGACGAATGAACCATTACTCATCGCCAGCTCCTGTCGAGGCTGCCTCCTATATATCCACGTCCTGCCGTTGTTCGTTGCAGACTGCAGATTAATAACACTGTGTTCTCTTTGGAAGAAAAAGATGGAGGAGAAACATTGAAAAATTCGTCGTGAACCGATATCAGGATATTGGTAAATTTATAGTCGATGATAGGAGCCAACAGAGCTATCTCGTACTCCGATAAAACACCGCTAATTGATTCACCCATGGTCGGTCAATTAATAGTTAATTAAATCCTTATTACTTTGGTAACCAGTTTACCGTTCGATCGGCTTTTAATTAATTATCGATTGCTCCCGGACCACTCGCCCTCGTCCGCTTTCTCTTGGGTATCGTATCGATGATACGTGATCTCGAGAGGGCCAGCATGAGGGATAAGAACCACTTAACTTTCATGCAAAATCGAACGTTTCTGTTTTGCAATAGAAACTTGCAGACCCACTTTCTGTATTTGACTTTCTTGGTATACTCGATGCAGCGTTAGATCCCTTTGTATAAACACTCGTATACGAGCTTCACAATTTGTTCGTTCTTTTGCAATTTTTGAATATATAAGTTTGCAGATTCGCAAGTTCTTAACAACCTTCTTTCAAGTTCTTCTAATTTCCAAATTCCCAAATGCTCAAACTCTGAAGTTTCAAACTTCTAAATTCAAACATCCCTAAATCTCCAAATCCACAAATCTTCAAATTGCTAAATTCCCAAATTTTCAACCTTCTAAGCTTCTAAACTTGAAAACGTACAAACATTCTAATAAAAACTCAACGAGTAGTATAATTCCTTTCCTCTACATCTCCAATCTCCCTAAAGAAACTTACCATGCTCTACCTATATATTCATTAAACAATGTTCTCAAATTACAGTGTTATTTTCCCCTCCTCCACTTCCTATCGAACGAAGTTAGCCAAAAATCGAGAAAAGGCCATTTCAAATTCGAAATTTAAATAAATCGTGCTTACCAACGCAAGATAAAGGAAATTTCTACATTATCAACCGTGCAGTAAAGACGGAAAGGACCCGAACAAAGCCGAATAGATCCGAGATCGGCCGAAAGGCCGGCGACAGTACACGAGGGGACTCCAGCGAGCTCCATAAGCCGGCTTCTGCTTCGTCCGGCGCGAACGGCGGAGCTCGTTCGTGTCTCGTTTTCTCTTAATTTTCATTCTTCGCCGTACTTTCGATTTATTTCAAGAAAAAAGTATCACTGTTATCGTCCGTTGCACGCGATCGTTCGTTTCGATTCCAAAGAAAAAGTGGCAAAAAGTGAGTGAGAGGTGTACACACGTGAGAGAGTAGAGTCGACTCGAAAAATGTGACAGCACAAAACGCTTCGACGGCCGTAGGGGGAGAAACGCGGCGATTTTAGTCGCGAGCGATCGCGCCTGCGCGTTTTCTTTCTCTTTCCTTCCGCCGTGTCATTAATGCGTATGTTTGTGTGCGTGTGGCAGGTCATGCGTGAAAAAAAGATTCCCATAAAAGTGCGGGGATTAGTGTCTCACGATACCGTGAATGTACTTGCTGATTGAGTGCCGTTTGTTCGGGATTTCACGAAGATACACGAAGAACGCCGACTCCGAAAGGACTGCACGTTCAATCATGTAAACAGCTGCTCCTAATTTTTCATTTCTTCATTTCGTTCTTTCTCGTTCAATTTAATTCTACACGCTCGCCGACACGGTAGATACAATCGTTTCTGCTAAGACAGAAAGTAATACAATTTTCATAATCAACTCTTTAATGATTCAATTTTAGATCTTGAGAATGCTTTAATATATACAAATGATACTTACTATTACACATTACTTAATGTAATTTCAATGACAGTTAAAGCTACCCATTGTTTTTGTTTCTCAATTATTAAGGGGGAATGGATAATCCAAAATTAATGTAACTTGAAATTTATTTGAAAATATAACAAAATGTGTAGTCAAGAAACTGTTAGTTTCCGTAATGTCACCTGATCCTTTGTACGATTTTTGGAACGCCCTATATAACGGTAAAAGGGCGGGAAAATCAACAGATTCAAAAACTAGCTTTTATTATTCCTTAAGTAGTTCTGCAACTATTTACTGTCAATGTTTGTATTATCCGTCTCTTAACGTAAATTTGACCAAATTAAATTATAACATCAATTACTAAAGCGTATATCAATTATGAAACTTGCGGCGAAAGTGATTCGACGATAATGAGGAAATAATTGAGCCGAGAAGATGACGAAAGAGCACGATTCAATTAATCGATGATTATACCATCGAACGTAAACGATGACAGTTAATTTCTTTGGGTAATTATGTATCTACATTGTAGATATACTGATTAATGTCCGTTGAAAGGTTCGAGTTTCAACAGCTTGTCGTGGGTCAAACTCGTGATCTCCCTTTCGATGCGGGAGATCGATCTTTAGCATTGGGACGTGCATAAATCGATAATTTTATAGTGCTACGAATGCGTCGTTAAAATAGGAGGCAGTTACAAATAGCCATTTGACGAGCTTCGTCGTAAATCCGTAGATGAAGAGTACAGGTTAATAAAAATCGCTTGTCACAGCAGGGATTTAATGCTGATTGCGATGGCAGCCAAGTTATGTCGCAATAAATCATAAGATTTCTGTTATTTCGATGTGTTATTATACTTTTACTTTTATCGATTGGGGTTTACGTGAACAGATTGTTGTTTTAATACTATTAACTCGTACTTGAAATATTATCAAATAATAAATGTAGTATGCAGAAATTTAATTCTTTAATACATAAATAATTAATTATTAAATTTATTATCCAAGTAAAAAATTTGTCTATAAATATGTAAATAATTTATGAATTAGCGTTTATTTTCCATTTTTAAAAATAAACGATTATTAATTATTAATTATTTAATGATTAGGAATATGTAATGATATAATTATTATTATAATATATATATTTATTAGTTCAATATTAAATAATGATTTTATAACGAGAAATAAAACTGATCTCTTTACGTATCCTCAATTTAAAAAAAGAGGTGGTTAAGTCTAGTTTCGAATGACCAAAGAAACGTCGAATTTTCGAAATTGCCATGCGAAGATAATTTCATGAAATTTGCACGATGTGTTCTGAATAAAGGGACAATTTGGCTGGCAAACGATGGATTAAATAAACCCCTCGAAACGTAACGCGGTATAGCACTCGACGCGTCGCATAGCCGCTAATTAGAGTGACGAGCGGAGAACTCTACACTGGACGTGCGAGAGATACCTACGTATGCGAAATTGCATGACGAAAACGACCGGTTCCGATACGAAACTGGACTTCCCTTGGTTATACATACTTGATCTCCCTTCCTACTCTAACCCTTCACATCCGCTCGCCCTTTTCCGTTCTGCACGATTTACATACTGCGCGGATGATCAAAAGCCGCTTTGTTTGTGCTTCGTTTTTAGTACTCGGAGATAGTAATTCAATTATGAATAATCATGCTTCTCTTGTTTGCTTTCGATTTCTTCGTTTGCGCATAATTTTACCAATTTAATATTGTAAACAGAATATAAGTTGTTGAAATCGTTTTCACGTTTATTACTTATTATTTACTAGGTAAATGTACTCGGGTATTTATATTGTTTAAGAGTGACTAAAGATAGATGTGTGAAATTTAGTTAAACTAGATATGATAATAGGAAATATTTGGTGTATTGTAATTTTTACTTGTAATGAGAGATACGATTAATTACCAGTCGTAAAATGTTATTCTAGACCTCTATATCCCTAGATTTATAGATTTCTGAATTTCTCAGTTTTTATGCCAGAAAATTCTTAGATTCGCAAAAGTTAAGGTTCATAATTGTTGCATCTTCAAATTCTTGTATTCTTAAATTTCTAGATCTACAAATTTTTGGACAAACCCCTAGATTCACAAATTTCAGTTTGTAAATTCCTACAGTACCCAATTTTTAAATTTCGAAATCATATGATCTCCAAATTCCAATATCCCCAAATTCCTAGATCTCAGAATTTCTAGACACTTCAATCCACAAATCCACAAACTCCCACGTTATTAAATTCCTAGACCATCCCTAGATTCCCAAATATCTAGATTCTTAGATTCATAGATTCTCAGACACCAAGATTCTCAAATTTCTACATTTTGTAACTTCTGTATTTACAAATTTCTAGATTTCCTTTCTGCACATTCAAATCCCTAGATCCATAAATTCCTAAGTTACTAAATTCCTGGTCCACCAAGTCCTTTGATCGTCAAATCCCCTAGGTTCCGTCATTTTTATATCCCTAAATTCCTAAACCCCCAAATCCATAGATTCACAAATTCTCAGGTCCTCAAATCCCTAGCTCCATATCTCTAGATGCTCAAATACCAAAATCTCTAAATCCACCCCAAAATGTTCAGATGCCAAATATCCCAGAAATATCCCCTAATTGTCATATTTTCTCCAAAGAAACCTTGCCTATACCGAAATATGTAAATCACGATCACATTTATGAAAGAGTAAACTTTTATTAACACAGGTATAAAATTTAGGATCCCATAATTATCGTGAATTTCGTTAAGAGAAAATTTTTGCATCATAAGAAGAAAAATGAAATATACAAGCATCAGAAGTGTTTTAAAAATCCATGAAAGCACGGGGTTCCCATAGCATCAAACGATTATTCATCAGAGTTGTTCAGGATACAAGATTATCTGTGGATGACAGTAATTTAGTTAGACATGTTGCCTAGTCAAAGTCTACCCGTCGAGCATCACCGAACGGAGGTAAAAAACGAGAAGTAGAAGTTTTCAAGGCTTCCAGCCTTCCAGGCTTCGAGTGCTTAAGAGTTTACTCCTCCTTGAGGTTCCTTCTCCTCCTTCAAGGTATTTGTCGACGTTCGAATGCACTCCACGAAATGGATCTCTTTACAGCTCGTAAACGTCCTGGTTGATCCTCGTTTTTTCCTCAAGTTTGCCCGTAATACTTGAATTCCGCCTTAATGGCCGACACTTCGGAAATGTGGAGTGCCGATATCGATGTGGATCAATTGTAGAATGGCCTGGAACAGAGGTGTTAGATTACGATTGTGTCGCGTGGTTAGCGGAGAAGTGGAAGTTTTGTGGAGCAAATTGTTCTGAAATATAGGAATCTGAGGATTTATGCGATGAATGATGTTAGTAGCAAATAATTATTGTAAATGGTCAGTGATATGTGGAATTCAGTTATGAATTTGTTGATTATGGAATACTTTCTTGGAGATAGTGTAGCAAAATTGGTGAATATGAGCTTGAAGGTTCAGTGTACTTTTTACACTGTAAATGTAGGACAGAGATTGGGTTTTGTTTACTTCAAAGCTTGTGAGATATAAGAATATGATACTGTCTAAGAAAATCGATGGCGTTATGTATATGTGTATACTAGTGGTATTTCTGTATAGATTGCGGACTTTAGATTTTCGAGTTACATTTGTAAATTCTTAAATTTCACATTTTTTTAAATTCAGATATTCTGAAGTTTACTATTCCCAAATTTCCAAATTTTCAAATTCCCCAAATTGAAAATTCCCCAAATCCCAAATTCCTCAAATCTCAAATTCCACAAATCACAAATTCCCGAAATTTCAAATTCCTCATATTCCAAATTCTCCAAATTCTAAATTTCCCAAATCTCAAATTCCCCAAATCCCAAATTCCCCAAATCTCTAATACCCCAAATCCCAAATTCCCCAAATCTCAAATTCCAAATACCCCAAATCCCCCAAATTTCAAATTCTCCAAATCTCTAATACCCCAAATCCCAAATTCCCCAAATTTCAAATTCCTCATATTCCAAATTCTCCAAATTCTAAATTTCCCAAATCTCAAATTCCCCAAATCCCAAATTCCCCAAATCTCTAATACCCCAAATCCCAAATTCCCCAAATCTCAAATTCCAAATACCCCAAATCCCCCAAATTTCAAATTCTCCAAATCTCTAATACCCCAAATCCCAAATTCCCCAAATTTCAAATTCCTCATATTCCAAATTCTCCAAATTCTAAATTTCCCAAATCTCAAATTCCCCAAATCCCAAATTCCCCAAATCTCTAATACCCCAAATCCCAAATTCCCCAAATCTCAAATTCCCCAAATTCCAAATTCTCCAAATCTCAAATTCCCCAAATTCTAAATTCCCCAAATTCCAAATTCCTCAAATCCCAAATTCCCCAAATCCTCAGCTATCAATATTCTAAATCTCAAAACTTCCAGATTCTCAGACTTTCAAGTTTCCCAAATTCCTAAGTTTATAAATCTCCAATTTTCAATTCACCAAAACCTCGAAACTAATTCCAAAATTTTTCAAAATTCCTCAATTATCCAAATTTCCAAATTCTCAAAATTTCAAGTCCCTAAATTATACAACTTCAATGCCATTAATAAAGTTAAAGAGTCTAATCTATCTCGAATAAAAAATCCCTACTTACGCCGACGTTATCCTCTGCATACAATGCATAAAATTTTCCCTTGAATTATTACATAATTATTACAGCTCCTCTAAAGAGAGTAAAGTGTTACATTCTCAACTTCATACACGACAGATTTATGGTTGGATGTTAAATGACTACATCCGCCGTCGGTGTTAATTATAATTCATGATTCAAGTACATCTACGGCTGAAATAGAGTAGAAACATTGCATTTACCTCGATCGAACAATTTTTGTATCAATGACATCTAGATTTTTACAATGAATGTTTCTCTTTTCTTGTTTCCTGCTTTCATTTTGCTCTTCTTGCATTTGACCTTGATTTCTCTTCCGTTATTTTGTTCCGTGACACGTTTGACATGAACCTGATTTAAAAAAGTATTTCAAAAAAAATCTTTTCTTATTTTGTCTTTGTAACTGTTTGTATCACCCTTTCAGAGTAATAATACTGTAATTTGATATCTGCAAATTTTTTGATAAACGCGTTACTAGTGTTTGAGGTAAAGATATATTTTCTACTTTATAGAAATTTTCTATTTTATAGAAAATATTCTATTCTAGTATAATTTAATTAACAATTCTATTCTATTTTATATAGAAATTAAAAACTGTTAGAAATTCTGCAGTAATTGATTTCCTAAATTCACGTGTTATTACTAATAAAAGTTCTCATCTTATGAAGAATAAAAAATATTATATAAATTTTCCTCATCTCTTCTGAAAATTCCCCTTATTTGTATCATTGTTTCACAAAGACAGCGATATAGCTAGCGATTGTCTGTTAAAAAATGATTATCATCATTATTAAACTTGTTATACCTAGACTACGTAGAACCAAACTCGTCTTTGGTTCTGACGATCTCTCGGTTCCAATTAGACCAGATTAACGAAGTTGCCTCGTCTAAGGCTAAGGTAACGAAGGACCTTGTTATACAGTACCTAAATATCCCTAGCGGTATTTCCAAGGAATTTATAGTCGAAGAGAAACCACCGCCATTGCGAATTACTAGCTTGATACTCGTAGAACATTCACTATTTCTTATCTATATAAGATAAGACAATTATCTAGATGATTGCTTTTTAATCGATAATCACATATTGAATGTCAGAATATATACTTTTTATAGCAAAAACATTTGACAAATTGTTTGGTTTAATTAAATTGTGCTTTTGTTACTGTTAGTGCTTGATGTATCATATTTGATACATCTGGTTTTTACATTTTTCATATAGAGATTTTTTTTATATTTTTGGAATACGAATTTTTTTTACATTTTTGGAATATAGATTTTCTTTACATTTTTGGGATACAGATTTTTTTTACAATTTATGTACCCATAGTAGAAGATAAAAATTCAAATTTATGTTGATGATTGCACTTTTAAAATGCTATAGTAACTCGAGGTTCGATGATGAAATATTTGTTTATTTGTTAGTAAATATTTTATAAAAATCACATCGACAATGAAAATTCGTGTCCAATAAAGAATAACAATTTACGTCTCATGAAAACTGAAAATTGATGTCTCTTTGAGAAATTGAAAAACTAGTCATTAATAAAAATTAAGAACTAATCACTAATAAAAATTAAAATGTAGTTGTTAATAAAAATTGAGAATTAATCACTAATAAAAACTATCCATTAAATACTTCCAATCATTAATAAAAATTTTAAGAAAATTAGACTACAATTCTGTTAAATAATAAATTCTCTTCGTTAATGAACACAAAGCAGAAATAAGGTATTGTTAGGTTGGTATTTCCTAATTACTGCTTCAGACATTTTCCTCTGTGATCTTCGAGCACGGTAAAATATTTTTAGAAAAGATATTCTTAGACAAATAACATATGGCTAGGAATGCCGATCAGTTTGCAGTGTCATGGTAAAAGTACAGAAGGATGAGTCTGGTGTCATTTTACATGCTCTAAGAGAAAGCTTCCGAAACTTGTTATTCCTCGTTAAAAGCTTGCTAACATTATATAATCTTATTTGTAATCGATCTTGCACTCGAAAATACACCTTTTTCTAGACCATGTTTAAAGAGCACTTTGCTATTGACGTCTTTCGGTAACAGCTTCCGTCTAATTTCAGCTTCTGCTTTTGAAACACGACTTACACATGCTCTTTGGTCTTAACATGGTGAATGTCTATACTGAACATGTTTTTGAATGCAAAGTTACTTCTTTACTATTCGTACTTTTCTTGATTAATTTAGTTCTAGGTTAGTTTAGATAATTTAGTTCCTAGGTTAATTTAGTGAAAATATGGAAATTTGAAAATTTGAGGTTTGTAAGTTTGAAAGTAGCAAATTTAAAAATGTGTACATTTGAAAATTTAAAGCCATCAACATTTGTAAATTTGTAAATTTGTCATCTGATGCATTACAATTTTTTTTTTTTTAATATGGAGGTGTTGGAATCTATAAATTTATAAATTTGTAAATTTGAAAGTCTCGCACTTTTGAAGATTTCTATATTGAACATCTAAACTTGAAAATTTATACATTTAATAATTTAGTATATTACAAATTTTTATATACGTAAATTTGTAATTCTGTTAATTCGTCAATTTTGAAAATTTCTAAACCTTAAAAATTTAACAATTTCTAAACCTATCATATTTGGAAAATTTATAAGCCTATAAAATTTAAAAGATTTATAAACCTATGATATTTGAAAAATTTATGAACCAAATTAATACACACGAATATTTATTTCGTCGTAAACCATTTTAAGTATTCGAGTTTACAAACCGTAAATTATAAACATAAAAGGTGAAAGAGCCGAAGGGTGCTTTCGCACATTGTTTCTTCCCCTCGAAGAGAGAAAAAGGCAGAGGATTGAAAGCAAACGCACTGCACAGGATATTGCACCTTGGTTTCGGCTCGATCAGGTATCCAGCGTGGTGAAAACGAGAAGGCAGATGCATTGAATAGGTTTACTCACTCTCTCTTGTCCCATACAGTAGCTAGCGGACTGACAGTTGAATCGTTTGACCCATTTCTTCGTTACGTCGTTTCGCAATGATCCGCCAGCATAACGGTCTTTTGTACCTTGTTGTTACTCCATCGTGTTCCACTTGCCATAAAGCTGAAATCGCTTGGACACGTTCACGGTTCCTTCCGCTTTGAGCTACGGATTTTTCCTTTCTGCTCGAAATAACGAGAGAAACTCGGTACCCGGTGATTTCGTTCAAAACGTTCCTTACTTTAACACTAAAAGTACCGTTACCGGTCTGTAAATTCTTTGCTTTAAATTAGAAAATTTGTTCAGTTATTTTTGTTAAAATCTGGACGAATCTTTTTCCTTTCTGCTTGAAATAATAAGAAACTCGTTAGACGGTAATTTCGTTCAAAACGTTTCTTACTTTAAAGCTAAAAGTACCATTACCGGTCAAAATTAGAGATCCATAAATTCTTTGCTTGAAATTACAAAATTTGTTCAGTTATTTTTGTTAAAATCTCCACGAACCTTTTTCCTTTCTGCTCGAAATAATAAGAGAAATTCGGTATTGTGTGATTTCATTCGAAACAGTTCTTGCTTTTACACTGAAAGTACCATTACTGGTCAAAATTATCAGACCATAAATTCTTTGTTTTAAATTACAGAATTTACTAAAGTACTTTTTTTGAAATTTGTATCAATCTTTTTCCTTCCTGCTCGAAGTAATAAAAGAAATTCGGTACTCGGTGAATTCGTTCAAAACGTTCCTTACTTTAATACTAAAAGTACCATTACTGGTCAAAATAATCGTTTTATAAATTTTTTATTTTAAATTACAAAATCAGTTTTTAAATCTGTATCAACCTTGATCTGAATAAAGAATTGATGTTTACATTACATCAAATTTCATCGTTTGTTTATTTATATTTCTACTTTATTTCTAATTTCGAATTAAGTGTGTATTATACACAGGTACGTTTAGTGTTAAACGTTAACACTCGAGACAATAGGGATTTAATTTAATTAACGTTGATTCAATACTCTAAAGTGTCAATATTGAAAATTTTACCGCGCTCTAAACGATAAAATTAACGAAACACTTTGTTCACCATTTAACGTGTCGATAAATATTAATAATAATGCAAAATGAGCCACGATGATCCATTTAATGCTCAAACACGTGAATGGAGACGCAATGATATGAAAATTCTCTGTTATGTATAATTTAATGAATCTGTAATTCATTAAATTCGCAATGTTTCGTTAATAAGGGATTAGGCGATCGAAGCACGTTCTGTTCGTATTAAATGCATCTGGTTTATCATTTAAATCCTCAGAATTGTCAGTTTTATGTCTCATTTGATTGTCAATCATCAGTCATTTATGATGTGTAAAATTTTCTTTGATTGTATTTAGTATTCAGAATTTGTATAGTATAGGACACACCAGGTGCGTCAAATACATACAATGTGAAACGCATCAGGTGCGTCAGTTATGTACATTGTGAAATGCACAGGGTGCGTCACTTATTACATTCTGTGGCTAATGTAGAAGGCACACAGTGCATTAGAGATTGTATACGATAAATACAGAACACTCAAAGTGCGATCTTAATTGCATTTAGCAATTAATCGACGACGCACGTGGTGCGTCCCTCTATGAGCATGTGTATACAGAACGTATGCAGAACGTCTCTGTGTCATCTATTATGAGTTATCTATTACATTTAGTAGTAGATGTAAAATATGGTCTACATATCAATTTGAAAATTGGTGTATTTCTACATTTTTTAATTTTAAAATTGGTAATGTTGAAAACTTATAGAGAAAATATAAAATAGAATTTTATAAAGTTGCAATATTTCAATTTTCCGAATTGACTAGAAAATTTTGTATTTGCATATGTATATATTTCTGAACTAAATTGCCAGATTACTACATTTTTGAATCTATAGAAGTTTTGAAATTCAAAGTTTCGAGATTTCAAAATATAATACAGTATAATATATTGACTCCACACAGTACATTCACTGGTTACATTCCACAAATGCCATAAGACGCGCATGGTGTGTCGTCAGTCACATCCAATAATATACGACACACTTGGTGCGTCA
The DNA here is from genome assembly GCA_945859555.1 of Megachile ligniseca. Lineage (NCBI taxonomy): Eukaryota > Metazoa > Arthropoda > Insecta > Hymenoptera > Megachilidae > Megachile > Megachile ligniseca. Next base: position 3,283,811 of record OX243785.1, read on the forward strand.
ACGATTGCCTTCAATTGTATACAACATTCTTGCGTATTATCATTAGACATTATATACCCAATTCTACATTAAAAACACATTGTATACTTAACTACGTTAAATTAACTTAACGTAGGTATTTAATTATATGAAAAATTTTCAACGTAACTACATTTGACGCACCTGGTGTGTCAACTTCGTCAGGCAATAAAAAACATACGCAATTTTTTTTGCAAGTTTTTTTCTTTTAAACGTTTCCCGCGCTTAAACGACTATTTTACCAAAAGATCTTCCGGTATCGCGGTTAGTTCCTGTTTGATCTCGCAAACGAGGCGTGTCCGTCTCGGTGTTGGATGAGCGCGGGTGCTCCTCGTTCAAACACATCGTGTGCGTTGTTTTGACCCGTGCCATTACGAGTACATCCTCTCGGACACTTTTGCCGGCACTCGGTGCACATTCTGGTCGGTTGAAAGGACTATGGAAAAGGGGACAGGGGGCACACCGCGTGCTCAGACGAGAAACTCGCTATGGCGGTAAAGCGGAGAAAAGAGGAGAACGCGAAAGTGGTGGACGTCGAAGAAGGGAGAAGTCGACGGGATTTCGTCGATTTTCTTTTTTTATTTTCACGTTGTAAGTCTTGGTTATTTCTGGCTTTCCTCGCTCCGCAACGTCGCTACCCATTCGCGTTTATGCGAACCGAATGATTCTCGCGAAGTCAGGATTCCCCTCTTCAGTTATTGGTTACATTATTGCCTGTGCTCTGTCCGAATGATAAAGATGTTTTGATGTCTTCATTGAAGTTTCAAGAATTTTTAACGTTTTTTAGCATCCACGATTTTTGTGACATTTTTAATAGATGTTAATAACATTTTCAGTCAGTTGAAACAAAGATGTTTGGAATGGTGACCATTTAACTTCTATTGCTCTATGTAGAAAGATTTAGACCTAACTTCATCAGCCACTATTTAAACCTAACTTCATTAACCACTATATGATCCTATCTTCATCAGTCACTATTTGGACCTAACTTTATCAGCCATTACATAACCCTAACTTGATCAGCCACTGTTTGGGCCTAATTAAACTATTATTTATTCTAATGATTTGTGTCAAACTCCACATTTTGTTTACTAAGGTCTTTGGATCTAATTAAGCTACTACTCATTCCAATGTTTTTCAAGCTCTACATATTATTTGATAAGTTCTTTATACTGAAATCAAACATTTTTAAATTGTTCAAATTGTACTGTTGTCTAAATGTCGTAAGAAAACTGTAAATATTTAAGTCTGTACAAAATGAATAATTCAGCAATAACTACACGATAGAGACTTATGTTTCGACCTAGTATTTAAATAAGTAGAAACCTATTGGTACATTCCATGTTTGATGGGTACCTACCAACTATGAGGAAGCAGTTCCCATTGTGATTGGACTTGTTTTATTTTTATGAACATGTGACCACACCTAATCTGTTACTGCATCGTCTAACAATGTAGAATATGACTCTCAAGGCGTACTATAAATGATTCGTTTCGTGTCTTCTCCTTAAACAATAAAATTCAATTTTATTTCATTTATTTTATTGTTTAATTGAATTTTATTTATTTTGTTGTTTGATTGAGTTTTATTTATTTAGTTGTTTGATTGAATTTATTTGTTTCGTTGTTTGATTGGATTTTATTTATTTAGTTGTTTGATTGAATTTATTTATTTCGTTGTTTGATTGAATTTTATTTATTTCGTTATTTCATTGAATTTTATTTATTTCGTTATTCAATATGTAGTAACATTTTAGCCATCATAGAATGAGCACAACTTGTTCTGTAATCTAATATTTGAATCAAAAATGAGAGAACAAAATTTCCCTAAATAATTAAATCAGTGCTCATCGCAGTACCATATTAAACAAGTTGACAGCAGAGTAGCATATAATTATCACTCGAATGGAATGTTGAACGATCGAGAATAGTTTGTGTTCGATATAACTGTTGGTGTAGAAATGAAGTACATGAGAATCACGGTAGGAGTCTTGGAAGTAACCGAGGTTCTTGCAGACCTGTTTGTCACATGTGCTCTGAAATCTCACCAAGGGTTCTTAATATCTCACTCGTCTCGTGCTGACTTGCAGGAATTTCTTAGCAGACGATTAAAACTCTCTTCTTCTCACTATACTGACTGCATGTGAAATTTGATGAACTCTATAATCTCCACTTTTAATTACACTGTTGGAATCGTTTACGCTTAACTCTGGTTAGAATCTGCAGTATTAATTACGTGACTGAAAAATTGTAATAGAGTTCGAACTACGAGGTTGTAATTGCTATATTATATTACGTAATTGTATGTGTTATGATTGCTCGATAAGTTGTATAAGTGTGAATGGTAGAGTTTATGTAGTTATAATTGGTTTTACAAGTCGTGTAAAGATAAATGAAATAGTTTACGCAATTATCATTATTTGTAGCTGTACTAGTATAAGTGTAATTGTTTAGACAATTATTATTATTTATATAAGTTGTACAAGTGTAAAGGACATAATTTTTTTCGCAATTTCAATTGTTTGTAATATGTTGCAAAGTATCAATTTTTTAATTATTTATGCAATTATAACGTATCAAAATATACGAACAGATAGATTATGTTAAAGTTATTCTTCATATGACATTAGGTCATTACAGGCTGAGTCCGTAGTAAATATTATCTAAAGTAATTTGACATTGAGTCCATTAGAAAACGCTTCAAATCAAATTAGGAATTTAGAAATTTGAAAATATGAAAATACGAAAACTTAAAAATCTGGAATTTCGAAAACTCAGAAACTTGGTACTTTTTTAAGTATGACGTATGAAAACAAGTGCAAGAAAGTGTATTGACATATTCCTAAAAAAATTAAAACCTTAAGCGCAATTAACATCAGTTTTATTTTCTCGCTGTCAGCAACAAATCAAAATTTCGCACTGTGAATCGCAAACTCCAATCAAACACAGCGTTCAATCGCAATTCGCTGCGAAAAGAATCAAAGACACTTCGACCGTTCAATCGGTTCATTGTTCTTCGATCAACCACGCGAGGATCCTGCACAATGAATACATTAAACACGGCCCAATTCTTGCGGTTTAATCGACGGCTCCATAATCCCTGGCAGCGGTAGCCGTTCTTGTTGCATGGAGAAACAAAGGACACGGCTGTGCGCTTTGACAAGACTACCCTGTTCAGTGCGGACATTATCGATATGAATTCCCTGATCCACAGTAGATTCTCTTACTTCATTGATAGAAAAATGTTACATAGATTTTAATTATTTTTAATACTTCCAGAAACAGTTTCTATGAAAGTGGGATTATTGTAACATGTAGAAGGATTACAAATTGTAGGTCTTTTAGTTCTTGAAGCTTCAAATTCGTGAGTTTTCGAACTATTAAGTTTATAGGCTTTCAAGTTTTTAATTTGTCAGGTTTTTGAGTTTTCAGGTTTGCAAGTATTCAAGTTTTCAGGTTTTCAAGTTTCCAAGTTTTCAAGTTTTCAGGTTTTCAAGTCTTCAAGTTTTCAAGTAGTCAAATCTTCAGGTTTTTGGGTTTTCAGGTTTTCAAGTTTTCAAATTTTCAAGTTTGCAAGTATTCCAGTTTTCAGGTTTTCAAGTCTTCAAGTTTTCAAGTAGTCAAGTTTTTAAGAATTCAAGTATATCAAGTATATCAAGTATATCAAGTATATCAAGTATATCAAGTATATCAAGTATATCAAGTATATCAAGTATATCAAGTATTCAAATATTCTAGCGTTCAAGTAGTCATGTATTCAAGTTTTCACGTACAGATTTTCAGTTTTTCAAGTTCTCGAGCTTCCACATTTTCAAATTTTCAAATATCCAAGTATTTTCCCATTCCTTCATTAGCATTGTCCATCTATCAATTAGTACCCTATAAAAAGTAGTATTGACGGCCCTGAACTTGTTTTTCTCTTCGCCATCTATTTGTCGACAACGAGACGCGTTTCTTGTCGCCATTGGAATCTTAATTACGTTATACTCCATTCATGGCAACCGATGCGTCCTCGCAATCGTCATTGTCGCCGTAGTATATCCGATTAAGAAGAGTTTGAAAATGTTCCCTGGAACGACGTGGATACTCGGATACTGATGGCAACCAGGTTCGCCCAGTTTCCCATTGGAAAGCACGTGTTTACCTAACCCGGCTAGAAAACGCGTAATACACGAGCAAAAAGAACCCGCTTTTCATTAGAAAACTCACCCCGAGGCGGATGAAAGAGGAAACGGCTTAGGCGCGGCGCGTTTGTTCGCGAAACTCACAGAATTCTGTGATCAAAGTTTTAGTATACCTGATAGCTGGATATATTTCTGTGTTGGCACTTTCTGGATTTTTTTTGGACTTTTTTTATTTTGATTTATTGGAATTAAGCGATATTTAGTTGGATACGTTATATTAAGTTGGATACTTGGTTAGATGTTTACTTGAATACTTGGATATTTAGTTGGATATACGTGATTTCGAACTTTAGTTAGAGATGGGTGAATTTGAAGATACAGTCTCGTTATATGGCCTCTACAAATTTGGAAGTTTATAGATTTGAAATTTCCAGATTATGAAAGTTGAAAATTTGGAATTTCTAAATTTTTGAATTTGAAAAATTTGAATTTCTTGATTCTGAAATCTCTAAGTCTGAAATTTCTAAATTTAAAAATTTGATATTTTGAAATTTCTAAATTCCTTCAGTTGAAAAGTAAAAATTTCGATATGCTAAATTTTCAAATTCCGATACCTAAAATTTTTTAATTCCCATACCTGAAATTTTCAAATTTCTAAATTTGATATTTGTAAATCCTTAAATTTGGTATTTCTAAATTCCTACATCTGATATTTCTAAATTCCCAAACTGAATTTTTCTAAATCCCTGACATCCTAATTCCGTATAATTAAAATTTCTAATTTGAAAATGACAAACTACCACTCCTCCAAATATCCAAACATTCTAACCTTACAAATTTTTAAATCATCGGCACACTACACTAGTGAAACTACACCCATGCTGCTCGAAAGTTCGTACGAAGGTGACAATATACAGAAAATCTGCATAACTAAAATGAAATCTGAGTTCTTGCAAAACTTTCATTTTGCATTAAGTGACAAGAGGTAATCTCCCACGCGAGTGTTGTAATAACTAGGACTGAGATATCTTAAAGGAAGAGAACCAAGCTTCGTCTGTGTTTCATAATTTCCGTTGATACTTTATCTAGGCTCCAGGTCGAAAATGACCCTTAAAACGCTTACGGAACACGTCTAAGCCTCAGTGTCACGTTTCTGTCTCGGTGATCTTTTTACGCCGGTGTATTCATTCTTCCAGATACGTTCTTACACGCTTTCTAGCTCAGCTCTACGTTCATAGCAAGCTCCTTCGAAACGACTTCCTGTTGAGTTTTGCATATTTATCACTCATGCGGGCCCCCTATAAGATAAGTGACGCTTGGAAACCTGATCGAAACTTTGTTTCTTTTCCATTACAGTGCATTATGTGTTGCATTCCTTTTTTTAATCATTTTCTCGTTACCTTTTAGAACTCTGCATCTACGTGGTCGTTGCATTCGTTACTTGAACTGTGACAACTTCACTTTACAGTTATAGATAGAAATGTTGAATTAGTATTGAGTCACGGTATACCGTTATAGATTGTTAGGTTATGTTAATTTGTTGCTAAAATTGTGTCAGCTTAACTTTACAGTTATAGATAAATTTTTAATTAATTGTTGATTGTAATTCATGTGTTCAAGCTAAATCGTGTTTTGCTGCTAAATAGCTCTGACAGACACAGAGAAACTAACAAATAATATCTCTGAAAAATCATAAAGTTGGAGAAAATATCAGACAGTATACGAGTTCGATATTAAAAAAATCAGTAATTTGTAAAATATTTTAAATAGAAATATGTGTAAGATATTTTACATAGAAATATTTGTAAGATATTTTAAATTTAAACGTCTGTAAAATATTCTAATATATTTCAATATATTTAACAAAATTAAAACGTAGTTCAAATTTCCCACCGTTTTTCGATAAGAATGGCGTCAGATGTAGCAGGACAAAGTTTCATATAAGATTAAGTAGGAATTTGATTTCGTTGAAAATAAGCCTTTATGTGCAGAAGAAAGTGCAACGAATACAGTTTAGGAAAAAATCTGAAATACCTCTAAAATTATCAATTTTTCATCGTATAACAGATAATATGATAAGTACATTGTTCGCAAAGAAGATAAACAGGCATAAAACATACGAAAGAATGTTTCCACTTTATTGTTTCTTCGAGGAACAGCCATAATACTTCGATGTTCCGATACGAAGAGGATCACGATCTTCAAGGACTATTTCCTTCGGTTCGCAAACGTTCGATATCCGATTAAACGTCACTACTTGTTAAAAGGCAGCGGATATTCCTATCGTTCGGGGCTCTTCCGCGTATCTGCATGCCCGCGTATCGCGTAACGAGTATCGCGTGATGTGCACGTTGAAAACGGGCCGCGTGTACACTCGAGTGCCACGCAGATTACACTTGGATAAGAACACATGTAAAATGTTGAAAATTTGTAAGTTTTCAATTTTTCAAGTTTTTCGATTTGTACATTTTCATATCTTCGTATTTACATGTTTACAAATTTTCAAATACTCAAACTCTCAAATTTTCAAGATTTGAAATTTTTTAATTTTCAAATTTTCATATTTACAAATTTTCAAATCTCTGAATTTATAAATTTCACAATTTCAAGTTTTCGAATTTTCGAGTCTTCAAATTTTTAAGTTTTCTCATTTGTTAATTCCTATATTTCTATCTTTAACTTCCTTAGCTTCAATAATGGAATCTTATATTCCTGGATTTCCAAATTCCAAAGTTCCCATATCCCAACATCCGTAACTAGCTATATCCTCAAATTCCTATATTTCCACATCGATAGATATTTCAGTCCAAGAATCCCCAAATCCTAAGTTCTCCAAATTGTCAAATCTCCAGTTCGCAATAATCGCTAGAAATCGACGAATCAAAAACTTTTCCGCTGCCACATATTCCCTAGGGAAGCTAAATTTGCTCTCGACTGTACATGAAGGTAATCGCATAGAGAGAGTAAAATGGCGAAAGAGAGAAAGAGTAAAATGGAGAAAGAGAGAGGGAGTAAAATTGCGAAAGAAAAAGAGGGAGTCGCGCGAACGGAAACACGTGTACGCGAGATTTCAGCAAATCCCGGATAACGGCTCGCGAAATGTCGGGGCTTCGAATGGAATTGGCCGAGGAGTCAAATGGTTTTCTACGTGGCTGTTACCGCGACCATAATCGCGCCGTGTGCATCCGCGTGTGGGCCTGCTAAGGTGGAACATCGTGTAACCCGGCGAATTGCCTTTTTATTGTTTCCGTTTCGCTTGGCATTGAACTGCGTTTAGGTGCTACATGCAGATTTTACCGGGGCTTTAGAGTTGTCTTTTATGTTTGTAGCCGGTGCACCGGTGAAATGGAAGTTGCAAATTAATGTACTGGAAGTTGATGGAAATGATACCGTAGTGATTGATGAGGATTACTGGGCGCGTTGGGATTTTCAAATCTGCGAAATTTGAAGAGTTTACGAGCTTTTCGATTTAAAAGCTTTTTTAGGTGCAAATGTACATAGTTGAATATTCTGAACTTTGGGAAATTTTAAGAGGTCATGAATTTTTAGAGTTAGGAGCCTTTTATGTGGGAATGTGGATAGTTAAGTATTTGGGAATTTGGAAAATTTTTAGACTTTGGAGATTTTTTAGGTGGGGATGTGGATATTTGAATGTTTAAGAATTAGGGATTTAAGGTTTTGAGCCGTTGGAGATTCGAAAATTTGGAAATGTGCACATTTGAATTTTGAATTATATAATTTAGGGAGTTAATGTCAAAATTTGGATGTAGGAAATTTTACAATTTAAGAATGTGGATATTTTGCTAATTTGACAATGGGAGAACTAGGGAATCTGAACAACTTAACACATTATACACAGAAATATTAAGAAATAAATACAAATAAGTATTGTACTATAATAAAATCTACAATCTACAAACATTCGCATCACGTTAAAATCAGCCTTACCTACATAGTTAACACTTTATGTATTATCCATATATGGAGACGCTTAAATGTCCATATGAATCTATCACCCATACTATCTAAGAATTTGTTTACTTACCTGAAAATGCTAGTATAAATTACTCAACTATGAATAATAAATATAATAAATATCGTGAAAATATTTTGTAACATAAAAATATTACTTAACAAAATTTCCAACCGCACCTTCGTGGCAGACAACACGTTAACTGAGCACCTCTCAGCCATAACGAATCCACATACAATTCCGTACCGAATTCCTAACTGTACATACTGTTCCTACGCTAATCTCCTAATTACCTACAATTCTTTCGTCGTAACATAAAAAGGTACACATGTTTTCATTCATCAACGATATCCCAGCCAATAGGAATTAATCATCCCGTAACTCGTTCCACTCATTCACCGAAAATGATTTTCCAGCTGCTGGCACGTAATTTCTCTGTTAGAACGACACGTGCTTCGTTCCAGGCTAATTAAAAGCAGCCGGACAATCGCGGCCCATTCATCTTATTAGCACGATTCATAACCTAATTGCAGAAGTTGGCGTAGTCGGCTGGCAGCCACGTTCTGGTTGAATGTAACAAAGCTAACAGGGCTCTGGTGGCTGGTTTTCCCTCTGCTGTTCCCGTCGGAACGAGACCATTTCATTTTCGAAATTAGTTACACTCTACTAATCGGTCACGAGTCAACTTGGATCATTGAATCGTGTTCGTTCCGGATGATATCGATGCATCGTTTCGTGTCTGATTCCTGTCGCGTCCTCCCATTGACCGGTGACCCTAATTCATGCTCGGTCACTCTTCAATTCCGTGGATTGTTTCGAATTGATCGAATTAAGCCCAACACGGTTAAAGATCATATCGTTTCAGGCTCGTTAGTGGCCGTAAATGGCTCCTTCGTTGAGCTCGATCTTAACGAGCCACGTTATCCGAGTATTCGGAACTAATCTTTCTCTTTTTTCTTGCGTTTGGGATTGGTCGTTAACCCTCCGGACCCCGTGTACACTTGGATGCATCATACATATCTTTTCATGAGGCGTGAGATTATATGGGGTATGTGCACGTATAAGATTATGTTTGTGTATATGGGATGAGCGTGGGTGCAGTACACTTTTATTCGCATCGTTTCGTACGATCGATTCTCGAATTTTTTAATTTTGAAATTTGCAGACTTGGAGACTTGGATATTTAAAAAATTTTGGGATTTAGAAATATGTAGTAAAAACTTACAATTGAAATTGCAATTAATGTAATACATATATGGAAATATGTGGATTTGGGAATTTAGGAAATTGAAACTGAAAATTTCAAGTATGGAATGTTGGAAATTTGCAAACCTCATTAAGTGTTCAATGATTTAAAAATTTTGAAAATTTCGTTATTTGAGAATTGTAAATCATGTAAATCTAAAAACTGTCTAAAAAAAATTAGTAATCGTGTGAATATAAAAATCTGAAAAATTTGAAATTTACAAAATTACCAAAATTTTATTAAATTCTATCTACATTTAACCTTCTCTCTAAACTTTCTCTGCATTCTTAAAAACTCAAACAGTAAATATATACCACCGTCATACGTTATCTACGCTCACGTATGATTCAGCGTGGCCGTGCGATCATATGTTGTGCACTTAACACCGCAATAAAATTAATATTACATGACCACGATATTTAAATAATTGAGCCATTAATTTTGAAAGTGGCCAAAGTCAATTTATGACTTTGAAGTTTCAATGAAATTAAAAATATACATATAGGATACCAATGTATGACATTCCTTAAGTATATCTACTAGAGCTAAATTAACAATTCCTATTAAAATAACATCAATTATTAAGTGTGTAATATATGCGTTCTTACCAAGAATGGACTCAAGCCACTTTCAAATCGTACTTTCTGGTACAAGTGTACATCGCTTATTTCTCAGTGACGAGCGAGTGCCTCCTCGAAAACACTTTATCGCGATGTAAGGTGCAACGAGCGGTTGTTTTATCGGTACTCTTTCCTTTTTTTTTCTTACGTATCTCTCTTTTTTCCTGCCGCCAGTGAATTTTCTGCGAAACAGGCCCACTTAACGATACGGTTTTACGACGTCGACGAGATATGCTTCCTGTGGCCATGTCGATTTATACTTTTCCATTTTCCTTCTTCTTCCACGCCATAAATGAAAAGCGCAATTCCGAGCGTTTCAGTTTCACTGCTTCTCCGTGACGACTTGATGCTTTTACAGTACGTCGTTATTTTCCTAAGAAAAAAGTCATTCGTCCTTAGTCCGCAAGTGACATTTACATTGTCATAATTAATCTTCGGTATTGTTATATATTTATATTCGGTATAAATTATTTGGTATTATTATTTATTAATATTGTTTAATATTTTATTCGATTTTTTCTTTTCGGTTGTTCGACTAGAAATGTAGAAATTTGGTGATTTGGGAATTTAGAAATCTAGGGATTTTGGACTCTAAGGTTCTGGAGATCTAGGGATCTAGAAATCTAGGGATTTAGGGATTTATCGATTTGGAATTGTAGGTATTTGGGGATGTAACGATTTGGAATCATAGGTATTTAGGGATTTATCGATTTGGAATTATAGGTATTTAGGGATTGGTCGATTTGAAATTATAGGTATTTGGGGATTTATCGATTTGGAATTATAGGTATTTGGGGATTTATCGATTTGGAATTATAGGTATTTGTAAATATAGAGATCTGGGGATGTGGAAGTTTAGTAATATACAGATAAAAGAATATAGAGAGTTAGAAACATAATAAAGATCTAGGAGTCCAGAGATCTAGGAACACAGTGATCTGAAATTATAAAAATCTGAAAACCTAGAATCCAAAGATGAAAAAGTCTAGAAAAACAAAATACCAGATCACATACATTCTTATATGTGTTATATGTTCTTATACATACATCACATATGAACAAACGCAAGTATTTACCTCTGTCTTAGGAATCTAAGAATTAAAGAACATATCCACATGACAAACACATTTCTCTTTTACATACACTCTAACTGATCTATTAATAGATGGATAAATCTATTCACGTAAATGTGCACCCATGATCCTGAATTTTGATGTCGTACGTCAGTCGGTTCCGAAGTTGCTTTACCAAAGATAAAGTAACGCAACGTCCTACGATCGAAGACTTTTACGAAGGAAGCTCGCGATAAAAGTCACATCGGCGTGTTATCGGCAGGGAAAGTGTTAACGAGAGTTCGGAATCGGTCATTTCATTAACCGCACGCCAACTTTCTATCGGCACGATTTTTCTAAGCCGTCAGCGTCTATCTTTAACGGCGCTTCTTGCGATCCCCTTCGTTTTATCAGTCGGGCAATTAACATCGAAGCGTAGGACGTTTTTAAACGAAAACGACCGCGATATCGTCGATGGAAATTAGTAGGCGTCCCGGCGAATGTAAAAAGACGAGAGAACGGCGCAGACAACGAAGGGGTCAAATAAGAGGCTTCCTATGGTAGGGTCTTCTAAGCCCTTTAACAGGGATATTATAGCACACCGTGAAAAAAAATCACGAGAGTTCGGTAAGTCGAAAGAGTGCGGTAAAATCTTTAATGAGGTGTACAGAAATTCGCTTGTCTTACAGCATTGTACATTTTTTTCCAGTTAGTATTTAGTGCCAGTTTCAAATGTGAATTGAAGTTTTTCTCTTTTCTGTAACGCTTTAAATTAGTAGTTTAAAATGTGATTTTGTTTATCATATAATTTGAATTTTCTAATTGTAACATAATTTACCATTTTTCTTTATAATGTCTAATTTATAATTTGCGATTACAATGTATTTAATTTATAATTTATAATAAATTCTTGTAACGTATCTAATTTATAGTTTATGATAGTTCATGATTTATAATTTACAATTTATGTCATGTCGGTAATAAAAATAACTGGTACATTCATGTATAAACCATACATCATCCACATATGTGTACTATAGTACTCAATGTGTTCATTTATATTGTTTCTTCAGTTGAATGCTCTTTTAAAGCAATTATATTTTTACTATACATGTGTATGATGCGTCTGTAATTAATCTTAATTACATGACGCACCTGGTGCGTCGGTATACATGGTGTACAGAAATGTATAGACTTTGTAATTTATAATTGGCAATTAATAATCCGTTACTAGTACAGGAAAGTATGTAGTAGATTCCTGTGTGAACCCATATATCATCCACATGTGGGTAACATAGCACTCATAGTGTTCCACTGTCTCTAATTAGTCCTAATTTCCATACAATTGCGATTTTCTATCTCTAATTAATCTTAATTTCCATACAAGTGCGGTTTTCTATCTGTAATTAATCTTAATTTGTACGTGAGACGTACAGGGTGCGTCAGTACTCATATTAGGTGTAAATAGTATAAGACACACAAGGTGCGTCGTCAGTTTTGGAGGTGTTAATAATGACTACATTTTCTACTAATTTAATATAAACTTATGTCATTGAAAGAATATTATTTGTAAAAAATTTCATTTATTTTTTTGTATATAATATACATATATTTTTTGTATATACAATTGTATATATATTAAAATTATTTGCACATTCTATACTGATACATGATAATTATGTACATTATAAATGTTGCAATTATAATTATAATTATATACTAGTATAGAAAATTTGAAAACAATTTTCTGTTTACGTGACTCGAAAGAAATTGGTACAAGACTCGAATGAATTTAAATTAATGACGGCCTGTAGGCATAAATTTTGTCAGTGCATAATTAGTAACGTGAAAGGTTAATAAATTAGTGTCCTTTTGGTAATTTCGAAGCGAGTTGCAGGTTGGTCTCTTTAAATATGTCAAAGGTACGGCGTGTCACAGTAGTTGCGTGAAGCACGGTACATTTTCACTTTTCTTGTTAAAAACCAGTTCCTGGCGCGGTTGCAATCAATGGCGAACACCGTCTGCCATATCCCGCTGCGCTCATTCGCTCATTACTCACATCCTTCGTATACTTATCTTCTGTTCTCAGTGGCGTAACTAACACTCTTGCACCAGTTGGACCAAGTCTTTTAATTTCACTGATAACTGTAACACCTTACGCTATGTGCATTTGGTCTTGCACTTTTTGGAAATTTGGAAATTTTGGAATTTGAGAATTTGAGAATTTGGGGAGTATTTGGGGAGTCGTTGGGAAGCAATTGGGGAATTCAGGAATTTCCTAGTTGTATTTCAGAAATAGGAAATTCAGTTATTTGAACATTTAGAAATTAGGGAATTGAAGGTGGTAATGTTCAAAATTTCAGTAGGAAAATTCAAAATTTTGTAATTTGAAATTTTGCAATGCTGCACATTTCAGAATTAAGGAATTTCTCTGTGTGGAATTTGGAAAATTTACAAATTTGGATATGCAAGGAATTAAAAACGTAGAAATTCGGAAATTCGATAATTCAGAAATTCGATAATTCGGAAATTCGATCATTCGAAAATTCGATAACTCGGAAATTCGATAATTCGGAGATTCGACAATTCGGAAATTCCAAAATTTGAGAATTCGGAAATTCGGTAATTGGGGGACTCGAGAATTCGATAATTCGTAAATTCGATAAATCGTAAATTCGATATTTCGTAAATTCGATAACTCGGAAATTCGATCATTCGGAGATTCTAAAATTTGAGAATTCGGAAATTCGGTAATTGGGGGACTCGAGAATTCGATAATTCGGAAATTCGATAATTTGAGAATTCGGAAATTCGATAATTCGATAATTCGAAAATTCGAAAATTCGTAAATCTAGAAAACTAGAAATCTGGAAAGTTCGAAAATCTCGAAAAAATTCGAAATTCAACAATTTATAAATCAGGAAAGTCTAAAAATCTGAAATTTCTTTGATTTAAAAATTGATAACTTCGCAAATTATTAAATTCCCTATACAAAATATCCTTAGTAAAGTGAAGCAATCCATATTTTGAGGGACCATGATCACACTGATCCCTATCTAGTTACGCCAATGCCTATTCTTCGAGCTTTTTCTTTTTCTCAACCCGCACACCGCTCGATTCGCGCTCTGTCCGCTCGTTTCATCGCGTTTTTAGCTACGCTTTGTGTCTGGACCTTTTCACGCTCGTTTCCTGTTATCGTTCTCGGAATATCGTTCCTAAAAATTCTTCTGAATCTGTAGCACCTTTACCGTCTGTTTCCCCGTTTTCCTAAGTAATTATCGTCCGTTTTGTTATCTTTTAAACAGGACAGTTCCGTATCTGCGGTTGATAACCCTGCAATTTTATGAATCGTCTGCCTGAAATGATTCATAAGATCGTTACATTCTATGAGGTCAGTTTTAATGTTAGAGAGAGATTCTGAGAAATTTTGTTTGATTAGCTGAACTGTAATCTTTTCATCGACGAATTTGTGGAAGAGTAACTGCGCGTATATTTGGAGGGTTACATACAAGATAAAGTAAATATGTATATTCCGCCTTTTAACATTTCACGCTGGAAACAATAATAAACTTGAACATTCTTAGGATAATTTTGAACTCTTTTCATGTTTCGTTGATGGGCTGCCTCTGGAGCATAATATTATAATGACTATATGTGTCAATATTCGTATTCAATTTCATTATTTTTACTCTAATTTCATTATACGAATATTGAAGATACAGTTAATGCGTAATATAAAAAGATTTTAGTCAGATAATGTGAACAAATATCTTTAGAAATTAACAAAATTTTTTTACTCAAATGATTAAGTCGTTAAATGGTGTATTATTCTGACTAGTTTAATTAAATCTTAAGTAAACAGAATTTATTTATCGTTATTCTGGATTTAGCTTAATTAAATCATAAATAAATTATGTATTTATTTAACTGGATTAGTTAATTTATTTGAATGATTTAATAATTTAATTATTTACTTGAATAATTGATTGAATGGTGGATTTGCCTATCTAGTTAATTTATTCTTGAATAATAGATTTGTTCATCTAGCTCAATTTATCGTTAAATGATGGATCTGCATATCTAGTTTAAATATATTTTAAATTACGGATCTGTTTGACTAGTCTAATTAAATTATTACTAAATAAATTACTATTACCACGTTTGAAAATTAAAAACAGAACACAGTGTTAATATTTTTATATGTAGATGAACTATGATATGGAGGTTGGGAAATTTCATAAAATTTGATATTTTAATAAATATTTATTAATAAATAATTAATAATAAATAACTATATAATAAATAATTGTAAAGATGGTACGGACACGATTGCATACAAATATAAATAATCATTAATGCTAATGAATTTAGCAGAACAATATTGAAATTGCACATTCATATGAACCAGTTAATTTATTTATTTATATGAATGTAATATTTGCCCGTGCTAATATATGTTATTGATTCAGTGATACACGATGTGAACAATGACTTAAACCAGACATTCACCTGCTATAATCTATAACATATTATAGTTTTAAACAATTATATCCACAGTTAAACCCCATAACCTAAAATAATTTAATTAACTTTCAACTGTTTTCAAAACAGTGCCTCCATTAAAATTTTATAATTAATAGACTAATTTTAATCAATTATGAAATGATTAATTCTAATAATGTGTCACATATGTAACAGTACATACAATATGGTTTATGACATGCATATGTGCCTGATATAAGACTGCACCTTTAAGGTAAACATAAGGTCACACAAAGGTCATAGAGTAATATGTCGTTGAATTGGTCCTGAACTCATCTATTTAGTCGTGATGATAATCCCCCTTTAAAAATATCGAAATCTCGAAAAATATGATCTCAAGATCGATTCTTCTTCATGATAATAATTGTTCCTATGAACCAAACGATTTATCCTGCTAATGTTTTTGGACTTTAATGAAAATAGTGAAGAGGTTGCTTTGTAACGGACACCCTGTATAGCTGATCTCTTTTTCACCGAGGAAACGTAGCGGCTGGTAGGGCTTATCTAGTGTCGGTGTTGGTTGACACTACGAAACCGACACAAGCTGCATTATACGTGCTCTTTCGTCGCTTCGGCTCAGTTCACTCGCGAGCGTGCGGGCTTCACGCGTAGCTCGCCACCGCGCTTTTCTTCTACAGTGGCTGATCAAAATATTGTAGAACCATCTGCATTAAGTGCCAGTGAAATCTGCAAAATTGTAAACATTTTACTATGTAGACGTGACAAGTTTACACCGCGTATTGCAAAGTTTGCGTCATGTAATGACAAGGTTTGCATCACATAATTACAAAATTTGTACCGCATGTTATAAGATTTGCGTCTCATATTACAAGGTTTATACCATGCATACAGTATAAAGTTTGCACTGTGTGTAACAAAGTTTTCATCACATATCACCAGGTTTGCAACACATGGGTCTGCACCATATAATTACAAAATTCAAATTACATATTGTAAAACTTGCAGCACATATAAGAATTGCACTACAGAGTACAAGGTTCGCGCCATAATTGCAAGATTTATATCACATATTGTACGATTTGCATCATATATTACAAGGTTTGTGCGACATATAAGCCTCGCACTATGTATGAGATTTACGTCACATATAAGATGCATTACACATAAGATGCACTACACATTATGGAATGAATGATCCCATTATCGAACATATGAGAAATCAAAAACTACATATGTCATTTTCTTCGTATAAGTTTTTAATTATTTATACATTTAATACATGTAACTTATGCACACGTTTAACTACAGTAAAATGAGTGTACAAATGAGAGTACAATTATACTCCGCTCAGCGTTTAATATCAAATTTCAGCCCGAATATTATGTAAATTAAATAATAATTTTCACTGGCACTTGCTGTAAGTGGCTCCAATAATTTCTTCATCAATCAAATAATATTCTCTTCCTACATCACTTAACAAGTAAAATTATTTCTTCGAAACAGATAAATCTCAAGACAAGTTTTCACCAAGAGATTACAAACTATGGTGTTAAAAAATAAAATTCAATCAGAAAGTCCTTAAAGATGACTACTTGAATCTAATTCTACAATGCAACTGCGAAGTCTATAAATCAAAGATTTACAATTATAACTCCATAAAAAAAACTCCATCGTCACACGTAAGTTACGCCCAATTAATAATGTAACGCGCTAACTAATCAAAACTGAACCACGATAGTGAAAATTAACCAAAAGTGAAAATCATCTGTGATAAATTGTTAACATTAAAGTGCACTATATTAAAATAAAGTTAAATAATAAATAAACAAACTCAAACTAGTAAGTAAAAAAACATAAATTTTTACCTCGATGGAAATCAACGCCGATTTCAAGAAAATTGTAAATTAAAATAAGGAATTTATAAAACATTTGACTATGACAGTTTTAGTGTTAAGTGTCCTATCGAGTGCACTTTGAATTGTTAAAGAAGATGAGTTAAAAGACAAGTGTGGTGTAAAAATGGAGCTGGTAAAGAACAACGCGATCGAGATTCTGTCTCGAAGGAGTATAGTTATAAAGGACTATGAAAATGGCGAGGAAGAAGAAGAGGAGGAGGAGGATCAAAGGGACGAGAGTGATCGAGGTTCTCTGAAGATCGATCTCTCGATGGCCGAGCAGTTCTACTACGAAGTGATCTCGTCGTTCGAGAAGGAGGAGGTATATATGTATATGCAATATATGTTGACACGCCTTTTAATAAACCATTCCATTCCGATTGCTAATCTGACGAGCACGTCCACGCGTGTCATTGTGTCGCGAGCGGAGAGAGCGCGTTCAAGACACGTTTTCTCCGCGAGATTGCTATTCAAGCTGTCTTGGCTCTGTCGTTCAATTTAATCTTCTTCTTCTGCCGGATTCTAAGGCTGAATGAACGGTACGAGAGGTAGATTTATAATGAGTGTTTCACAGAAAATACGGTAATCAATCGGTGTCAAGGGAAAGAGGGAAGTTGGAAAGGTTAAAGTGTCACGCATAACGCTTTCGATTTCCCATATAAGAACACGAATTTTTGTTTTAGGGTGTTTAAAGCGTGTCCAGATTGAATTTGTCATATCTCTAGCTGACAGCCAATTGAAATACATTTTTGTAACTTTGTGGATTAGTCGGAGCACATTTTTTTAATTTTGTAGATCAATTGAAATCTTCTAAAAATGTACAGAATGCTTGTACGCCTGTAATGTAAAAATTAAGTAAATAGGTAAAAGAGAAAATCTTCCGTTAATTTAGTTTTCAGGCAGAGAATGTGATATAAAAATAAAATATTATTTACTTATTTAGCAATTTTGCAGCATTTTCAGTAAATAACTAGTATTAATAAATTAAGTAGATGGTGTTTATTTATATCTATATTATTGTTAATTAATAATTATCATGTAAAGTACAAAATTAAAAATGCTGATAAAAATATTTATAGACATAATTTGCAATATTTTGCTGATATGTTAAATAGACAACCAGTTATATTGCATATACTATACTTAGAAATGTTATAAAAGAGAAAGATTCCCATAGTCTTCTTAATTAGTCTTCTCCAATTAAGTGGTATTAATTAATTGATTTTCGGCCATAGATACACTTAATTAACTTTCTAATTCTAATCTTTCTATGAGAAAAAGAAAGTGTCTGGAACAATACAATTCTATGCTAATATATCGTATTTTAAATTGAATCTTTTCAAATTTTTATGAGCTGAAAAAATTTCAAAAACTAAAGGTTCTAAAAGTATTAAAATTTACCAAAATTCGCAAAAATTTCCTAAATTCAAAAATTCTAAAGTCTGAAGCCCTGAAGTGTCTAAAAATTCCCTAGATTGAAAAGCACTGAACTCCCAAATATCCGAAAATTCCCTAAATTAAAAAAGTCAAAAATCCTCAAATATTTAAGAATTCTAAATTAAAAAATTCCAATATTGATATTCCTTGATCTTTTCTCCCATAACAAGTATTTCAAAAACCAGAAAAAAAATCGAATAAAAATATCCGTAAACTAAAGCCTACATTTAAACAATCCAACTCACTAGAAATCGTCAATCCAGATTTTCGCGACAAGCCCTGTCCTAAATCATCGACGTACAGTTAATGAATTCAGTGATTAATTTTGCCGCGATACAGCCATCCATAGTTACACGAGACAACCGGATCGATTGTTCCAGTTTCGATACAAGTTCACCGTTTCGAGTAGTTTTACTAGCAATTAGCAATTGGTTGCCGTTAGGTTAGTTAGCAAATCGTCGATGCATTCGGTATCGTTCGCGAACGAAAGCCCCCTCATCGAATGAGCAGCTAGATTTCAAGGCGAACCAGTTGGCTGATAAAAGGACGTAATAAATAATGTTAGCAGCGAATGCGACTGCTGTAAGGATTATCGCTTTAAATACAAGTACACGAACGCCCACGAGATTCAGTCCAACCGCGAAATGTTAGCCACGCTCGTCTGTAGTACTAACTGTAAAGCATGATTCTAATTTGACTCGTTGAATTATTTATTGTCGTTTCGGTGCACCGAACGACAAAGGGAGCCCCTTGTTCCCTCGTTTTCTGTAACGGACACTGATTTAATGACGCCAGCTCAGTTTTTGCGACGCTGAAGAGCCATGAAAACCTTCAGCCTGGCGTTTGAATCGCTCTAATGAGTCTCAAACGTTAACAACTACGTCCCTGCTTATGTTAATAAGCGACGAACATGTTGGATTCGAGAATTATTCACTCCTGTAGAACTGGACACTGATTAATTAACATGTCTTCCATCTGATCGATGGTCAATGAGATAGAAACTAATTATTACGGATTGATTTGCCTCATGAACAGATTGTGCGACCAGAAGTTTTCATGGATATTGACCTATAATTTTTGAACTTTGCACTTATAACAATGTGTGCAATGTAAGACGCAATTTAAGAAGACAAAAATTATTTGCACACAATGCATACACTGTTATGTTCAATGGAACGTGAAGAATGGCAAAGATATTTTGATGCGAGTCTCGAGCGAGCATCGTGATCTGAAATAGTCTTAATTAGCCAGAACGGATGAAAAGCTTGAAACGCGCTATGGCATTTGACAGTGGGACGTTTTGGTATGCACGGAATGTGCAAGGCGATGCAAACGGACAAGCTATTCCCTCGTTCGTTGCATTATCATGCGTCTTTCATCGTATGAGTCGACAGGTTGTGTGTCAATGATTTGTGTGTCACGATGAGCACATCGAACTCGTACACGTGTCGATACAGCCACCTTCCATTGATCTTAACTACTATTTTCAACTTACCTCTGTGTCAAACTTAACCTTAGAGTCAAACTTTCTAGCTTTCGAGATCGATCAAGATTATTTGCGTACATATATTTATATTAAGTCAAATGATATTATTTTTTATAACGCTACAGATGTTATTAACTCTACGGATGTTCAATCACCAGTTTTAGATTAAAAATACTCGTTTAAATTGCGCGCCATGCGTCGCCGTAGTAAAATGGCGGAAACTCCTGGAAAACTCGGGTGAACTAATGCAAGACATTAAATCGCAAGTTTCGAGTTTCGTATGTAGAATCTGGTCTTCGTGTATGCAGAGGTCGAAATCACCAACAGTGTGCAATGGCGGCCTTTCCACCGGGTACAACTGCAGCTGCACGGACAACAGATTCTGCTCGGGGCATTCCCCAGGGCGAGCGTTACCACCGGGAATGCAATTTAACGTCGTAATTGTCCGCGGATAATTGTAATAATTAGTACCCTTGTCGTTCTCGTCGACTCGGCCCCGCAAGTGTAATGCGGCTGTTAATCACGTTGCTGATCCTTTTATCGCTCGTTCTCTTTTGTTTGCCGCGTTTTAATGGTAGCCACGATGAACCACGTTGTTTCGCGCTTTCTTATTTCTGTCCCTCGGAAATCCTGCAAATTTTTGTGTGCATGTTTTTTTGATGCTTCCTTCGAGAGTTCAGAAAAACATTTTATGAGACGCAGGATGTTATTATGAAGGGTACGAAACTCGATACTTGACGCTTATCCGGTTGTTGACACTTTCGCTTCTAGCTTATTTTTTATTTACTACTATTATTATTATTGTAGTAATTTAGAAATTTACCGATATAGGATTTTTGGATTTTTTCATTTTTTCATTTTTGGTTTCTTGGATTTTTTAAAAACCTGAACCTAAAATTCTAAAATCCTAATTCAGCATCAGTATACATATAAAGACAAATGAATCATAGATCTCCATCTCCCTTCATAACGCCCCAAGCTGTATACATAAAATCACTGTTAGCAAAAAAGGAATACAACTCCTGATAGCTTTATTAGCACAGTAATCTTTCTTACGCGGTTCTAGAAATAAACGCCCGTCGATGTTATCCTCATCACTTATCTTAGCGCAAGAAATTGCATCTTCTCTCTCGATAATGCACACCCGACATTATCGTCTTGCTCGAAATTACGTCGATATTTCACCGGGCCGGATAAACTTAGTAAGAGTGTATCGTATAGGTAAAAGTTGGTTGCTTTACATAATGCAGCGTTAATAATTCACGCGATGTGTTAACGTACGAATTTCGCACCCCGGGATATCGAGGGTCCTCGAAAACGACAGTTTCCTGACGAGTCCTTATAAATTATCGGTGGATAATTATCGAGTGGACGCCGAGAACAGACCATCATATTCCTCGAGCGTCGATTAGTCTTTCACGGATGAAGTACTCGATAGATCATGTATGTATATGTATACTCGGGTGCAATGTAAATATCCTGTCGATAGGAGCACATATGCAGTCTTGAACGCTTTTCAGTTTACTGATTTTTGAAGTTTCAAATTTTAAGATTATCAAGTTTTCGAGTCTCCGGGTTTTCAAATTCTTAGATTTTTTAGTTTTCGAGTCATCAAATCTTGAAATTTTTCAAGTTTTCTGATTTTCAGGTTTACGAATTTTCTATTTTTCAATTTACCAATTTTTCAATTTTTTAATTTTTAATTTTTCAATTTTTCAATTTTTCAACTCTTCCATTTTTCAATTTTTCAATTCTTCAATTTTTCCATTTTTCAATTTTTCAATTCTTCAATTTTTCCATTTTTCAATTTTTCAATTCTTTGAATTTTCAAGTCCTCAAGTTTTTATTTTAAAAATTTTCAAGCTTATGAGTTCTCGAGTGTTTAAGTTTTCTAGTTTCCTTGATTTCCAGTTTTCAAATTTTTGAAGTTTTTAAGATTTCAATTCTCCAACATGTGTAAATTCGAAAATCCCTATACATGCATATCTGTAAATTTGAAAATCCTTCGACTTGCATATCTGTAAACTCGAAAATCCCTAGATTTCCACCCCTACACATCCGAAAATCCCTATATCTCCCAATTCCAATGTTCCTAAAGCCCTTAATTCCTCTGCAATTGTCACACTTATTAAAAATTCCTAAAAATCAACGAGTTAATGACCTTTTTCTCTACTTGCCATATTTTTCGTGAGAAATGCAGATTTACTCTTGACTGTACTTTGTAAGCGAAATCGGTTTTGCTCGATCATGTTCCGAAATACCTAAAGTTCGAAACATGTTAGAAACATAGTAGAATTTTCAACATTAGTGGTTGTATATATGTACATACATGCCTTGCGTTTGATGGAATTAATGGCCAGTTTCAGGTGCAAGTCGACTGAGATCGAGTCACGTTTAACCGTGTGAAATTTCTGCTTAGGGAAATGGAGAAGAAATCCAAGGATTGATAAATGGCCATGACTTTGTATGTTTGTTATTTAGAAACCAGCGTTTTTAAGAAATATTAGTAAATAATCTTTTATATACGCCCTTCCAAGAATACTTGTGTTGTTGTCAGAGGTGTTATTATCGATTGTCGATACAATATATCATATTCATATCTAGTATCTATAAAGTTGTTAAGATATCGTTAGTGATACTGGGAGCGACTAAAGTAGAATTTAATCGATTTCTTATTTTAATCTTAGGTAGAAGTATTTAACGTTAACCTTGCTAAGTAAGCTTAAAAATTTAATGTCTTTCTATTTTATCGGTGTTTAATACTGAATCAGGAAATTCCCAAGGTTAGACTTGTAAGACTTCCAGTTTTCAAGTTTTCTAATTTTTAAATTTTCATGATTGTAAATTCGTAAATTCATAAATTTACCATTTCCCAAATTTCTCAATTATCAAGTTTCCCAATTCTCAAATTTCCCAATTTCCTAAATTTTCCAATTCTTAGATTTTCTAATTCAGAAATTTCTCAATTCCCAAATTTCCCAATTCCCAAATTTCCCAATTCCCAAATTTCCCAATTCCCAAATTTCCCAATTCCCATATTTCCCAATTCCCATATTTCCCAATTTCCATATTTCCCAATTTCCATATTTCCCAATTCCCATATTTCTCAATTCCCATATTTCCCAATTCCCATATTTCCCAATTCCCAAATTTCCCCAATTCTCAAATTTCCCTATTCCCAAATTCCCCAATTCTCAAATTTCCCAATTCCCAAATTTCCCCAATTCTCAAATTTCCCTATTCCCAAATTCCCCAATTCTCAAATTTCCCAATTCCCAAATTTCCCAATTCCCATATTTCCCAATTTTCAAATTTCCCAATTCCCAAATTTCCCAATTCCCAAATTTCCCAGTTCCCAAATTTCCCAAATTTCCCAAATTTCCCAATTCCCAAATTTCTCAATTCCTAAATTTTCCCACTCCCAAATTTCCTAATTCATAATTTACCCAATTTCCCAATTCTCAAATTTCCAAACTACCCAATTTCACAAATTTTCAAATTCCATACTTTTCTCCATACAACAGTAACGTGTTACCTAACACTGAATTATACAACGATATACAAATCATTCACACATATTACTTTGTTTACAACATGAAATAACGCAGAGTTTGGTTTTCATTCATTTTGAAGCATATAAACCCTGATTTATGATCTCGAACGGGAAATCGGAGAAGTCTTACACCGGCAACACTGGTAGGAAGCTTGTAAAAAGGCGCAGTAAAGATCGTTACCCTGATTTTTACTTCGTATTATATCGTGTAGCACGCATTCACGGTGTCGCGAGCATAAAGTCACCGAAAGTCTACGAATTCCCTTTTTGAAATAATAAGAACATACAAGCTCCCTATTGAGAGTGGTCGCCCTAAATCATCCTCCGACATAAGAGGGAGCCGATGTTCGATCTTCGATAGCCATAATTCATCCGTATCGAAAGGGAAGCGTAAATTATCGCACGTGGTCGCTGTACCTTTTTGCGAGCCGGTTGCTAAGAACGTCTTGTCGATGTAGCGTTCAAAGGACACGGTTTACTAGGCGTAAAGCGACTGGACGTACAAGAACATGATCGCTCAAAATAGATGTTTTTTATTAACATGTGAAGATTTTTGTTTGACATGTTGATTATTGGCTGTTGGTCTCACTAAATATCTAAATAAATCAATTTTCCAGTGCAATATTAAATAAATACCAAATAATTGTTGATTAATTGAGAAATTGCGCAAGTTTAACTTAATAATCAACGTAAATTGACCTGACAGAAACATCCTAAATTGATCTAACCTAAATTAACTTATCCTAAATTGACCTAACCTAAAATAGCACTATGTAAACTAACCTAACTCTGAATTTACTTATCCTAAACTGACCTAACCTTAATTAGCTTATCTTAAATTAATCCTAACCTAAAGTAGCATAGTCTAAAGTAACCTAACTTTGAACTCACCTATCCTAAATTGATCTAACCTAAATTAACTTATCTTCAATTAATCCTAACTTGAAGTCGCATAGTCTAAACTAACCTAATTTTGAACTCACTTATCCTAAACTGACCTAACCTAAATTAACTTATCTTAAATTAATCCTAACCTAAAGTAGCACAGTCTAAACTAACCTAACTTTGAATTCACCTATCCTAAACTGACCTAACCGAAACTAACCTAATCCTCAATTGCCCTGTGCGAAACTGACCTAACATAAACTAACCTGGTTCTAAACTGATCAGACTTAAACTTATCCTAAACTGATCTAAACTAAACTAAAGTGATCTAAACTGTAATTATTCATATTGATTATTTGTAATAAAAATCGTTCTATCAAAAGTATTAACTATGACACCATAACTCCTAAAATTTTTCTGGTAAAGAATATCTGGAATAAACAGAAAACAAAATAGAGTAAAGAGAAATGTTAAGATAGTAGGAGGTTTTACTTAACATGGACGCAGTTAGGTAGATCCTAATTGAAATTCTTAGACATGCTGGGTTAAAAACGATTGATGTATCGTAACCTTTGGGATCAAGTTGCTTATATTCTATGATATTAGTATGTAGTAGCCTCTTCCAGTGGATAGGAATTGACGCATAACAACCTCTGGGTCATACTAATGAAAGGTATTCCTTCGTTCTAATTGACTACCATTTAGTTTTGGTTTTTTGCTCAGAACCGTGCAGCTGAGTTTCATGTCTGCATTCAGGAAGTAAAATTATAGTATTTATGTTACGTTGACTGAAAAAAATTATAACTGAAACACCGTGAGGCATGGCAACTGATGTCTGACAGGTTCTTGCTAACGGATTCTGTTCTAATCTCGCTATATGACATTCGACGTTGTTATTAAACTTTGAAAATTATCAAATATCTATACTTAAAAATTTAGAAACTCGGAAATGTAGTAATGTGAAACCTTGAAAATTTCAAATACAGTAATTTAAAAATTCAAAAATCCATTTCTATCCCCTAATATCTAAATTTAAAGAATCGCACCGCACATTCCTAATAACCACTTCGTAGAACCTCACCACAAATGCCATCTAACTATCAACACTAAAAAAATTGTGACACATATCCAACTCAGTTTGTTAGATTTCTCAAGGCAACAGCCGTACAACAGAAGAGAGACAGAATTAAAAAAGAAGAACGAACGGTCGATGTGTTCGGAACGATTTAAGGCGTCTGTCGCTAGGGTGCTCGGCCCGGTCGTTAAACATCAGAATTAATTACGATACGGTAATAAGGCCGATGCACACTTTTACGCGATACAACGACGATCTCGCTGGCCCCTTAAGGTTTATAAGGTCATCGACTTCTCCCTTCTTCATGATGCTTTTTATCCTTGATACGATGTTACACGATGTTACGCGGTGAGCAGACGATCTCGTCTTGTAATCAGAATAATGAGCAAAGCTTGCTACGTACCGTGTCTCGTGGTAATTAGACGATGGATTTTCTTGGTTCTCGTGTTCGTGCCCCGTGGCTCTTCAACAAATCGATTCGTCAAAGACTTTAATATCAGAGTGTCGTGAAATTTTCTTCCACGGACGGGGTTAAGTGTGTTATGCGATAGAAATGGAACTTTCGGTTCGAGTACCGTCGAGATAAGTGTTCTTCAACTTTACGCTTTCGGGATAATGTTTTATATATACGGGGTGCGATCGTGAAGACATGTGTGCTTCCTCTTTAACACTATTTCTACCAAGAGATATCAAGACACCTTTCAAAATTCTCGAAGTTATTTCTCCACAATTAATTTTTTGACTTGTCATACAATCCCCAAATTGCTAAATTTTTAAATTCGAAATGTTTCAAATTTCCAAATTCCCAAGATAATAAATTATCAGATTTTCACATTCACAAATTCTCAAATTCTATAACTCTAAAATTTTCAAATTCTCTAATTTTTTAATTTTGCTTTGCCATATTTTCAAATCTCTCAATATCTAAATCTATAAATTCTCAAATTCCAAAGTTGTGAGATTTCTACATATTACGTTGCCAAATTTTCAAATCTCTAAATACCTAAAATGTCCCAAAGTTCAAGTGTTTCAAACCTCAAATTCCCAGTTCCTCAAAAGTCTCCAAATCCCCAAATCTCGAAATCTCCAAATCTCCAAATCCCTAACTAAAGAAAATCCCAAATTTCGAAATTTGTCCCCAGGAAAGCATAAATCCGGTGCCGAGCAAGCATTCGCGAGACAACTCGAGCGAACGCGGAGAAGAGTGGCTCGCGTCGAAACTGGTCGGATGTAATTGTTCCCTTCGCGATTTTAATGATCCGAAGCGAGAGCAGTCGCGATTCCTGTCGATGCATTTACCTTTCGAGCGTTCGCTCGTAAACAATGAATAATTTATTCCGTTCGCAATGGACCCAGCCTGCCCCTTTCCCGTTTCGACCCTCGCTTTTTGCCGGCAGCCCAGCCCGGTTTCGTCTCGCTCGAGCAATTTCGCGTTGAAACACACGGAAGCGAGAACGAGCCCTCGAAGTCTCGCAATTGACGGGATTAAATACTCCTCTCGGCCATTGTCACGGCAACGAACGTCGTCGATGTTAATATAATTCCTACTGGACGGCTAAATGGCGTGGCGTTTTCGTCCAGGGGGAAAAATCGAGTGTTTGGCGAACGAGTGGCTTTCAAAGCTCGACAATTTGTTCGGATACGATTAAATTTGCCTTGAAATTACACTGAAAGAATCATGCGAAAGGGACTGCTCAAATAGTTTTCACCTCGACGATTATTTTGTAAATTTTTTGTAATATTCGTATAACTTTAACCATTTTAACAGGAAAACTAATCTTGGACATGTTTCGTCAGATTTTGTTAATAATATACGTAGGATAGGACACATACCTCTAACCCTGAAATATTTCGTCAGGGATGTAATTCTGAATTTCTAACTCCGTTTACTTTTCGTTAAGAGATATCGCAAGAATATTTCCAGTGTGTTAATTATTTATAAAAGAACAAACACTCCACCGATTTCGATGACCTTCAAATATGACATCAAGGACATCTTTCTGAACTACTTTACTTTACACATGTACTCACCATTTGGCTTTAATTTCTGAGGTATTTGCTAAAGTGCAGTAACTCTTCACAAAAAAACATGTCTCAATCCTATTGATTGTCTGTTATTATTTTTAACCAATCATTTCATATTAACAATATCAGTAAAAATTTATGTGGTCATTTTCGACAAACCTTATACTTTAAATTGATATGCCATAAGTGCTGTTTTATAATACTTTTATGTAACAAAATTTTGTCAAAGTGTGTATATGATTTCGATGTGACCATTGTTTGGTCTAATTCGCAAGCCGCTATTATGTTAATAGCATGATAACATATGTGTATAATTATAATTTCTTCCCCTGTTTTTATATCATTCTCATTTTTTATTTCATGTTTATGACCATATATACATACGTTTAAAATTATTCTGCATTTTGCTTACGAAATCATGTATAATAATATTATTCTTCTATTATTTATGAATATGTATACAATAATATTATTCTTCGTTTAGTATTATTACATACATATTCATAAATATTCTTCTTTTTATTTATGAATATATATATAATAATATTATTCTTCATTATATTTATGAATATATGTAACAATATTATCCTACATTTTGTTTATTAATTTCTTCTTATGTGCAGTTCTTTCTGGCACATTTTTCTGAGAATCGTCGAAATAAAGTGCAGCGAAATGTACACGCATGATCGCGATACATTTTCAGCAGGATTTTCTCGAGAATCTCGAGACGTCGATTCGTGATCCAGTAACGTAACATGTTTAGCATAAACCGAGCGGGAACGCACGGATCGCGATCGTTTCGCTCGCATTTTGAAGCGGATCCAGCGTTTGTTATTACTCCCTTAGAAAGTACTCGCACGGAAGTAAAACGGAGAACGTTTCAATATCTCCGTGGAATGTTACGCGTTTTATTGCCATCGTGGATTCTCGGAGGCTCCGTTTAAGTGCTAAAATATTGCGAGTACAGTCAACAGCAAAGCTGCCTTCTCCATGGTAGATAGAGAAAAGATGGATCAAGTATAGTAACCAAGGGTGGATATCTATCAATAGTCGACTTTTACAAATATATTAAAAATCGATATAGAGATGAGTGCAAAATTTTATGAAAAAATATGACATAGAAATTTGGAAACTTAGTGATTTAGAAATTTATGAATGTGAGAACATCTGAAATTAGGAGTTTCTATATCTGAGGTTCTAGGGATATTGACATTTAGGAACTTAGGTATTTGAGATTGTAGAAATTTCGAAGCTTCAAAATTAGGAATTTGGAATATCTGGAATATTAAAATTTAGAAAATGGAAAATTCGGAAATATAGAAATTTAGAAATCCAAATATTTGGGAAGTTGGAGAGTTTAGAAAATTTGGAAATTTGGAAAGTTAGAAATTTAGAAGATTAAAGGAATAGAGAAATTGAAGAATTAATGAATTTCAAAGTTAAAAAGAATTGAAGAATTGAAGAATGGAAGGATTGAATAATTGTATAATTGAAGAATTGAAGAATGGAGTAATTGAAAAATTGAAGAATTGAAGAATTAAAGAATTGAAGAATGGAGTAATTGAAAAATTGAAGAATTGAAAATTTGAAGAATTGAAGAATTGAAGAATTGAAGAATTGAAGAATTGAAGAATTGAAGAATTGAAGAATTGAAGAATTGAAGAATTGAAGAATTGAAGAATTGAAGAATTGAAGAATTGAAAAATTGAAGAATTGAAAATTTGAAGAATTGAAGAATTGAAAATTTGAAAAATTAGGAATTTAGGAATTCACAAATTTGGAAATACATATAAGCAATTTTAAACGCAATAATTGAGAGATTCGAAAATTTGAACATTCATAAATCATGAAATATGAAAATTTAGAAATATTGAATCTTTCAAATTTACATATACAGATATACTTATTGCAAAGAGAACTATGTTGCACCCGAGTGTACTTTCTCCCATCTGCGTTCTCAGCGAAATATCAGCATTGTCGTGGCTCGTACCGGCAAGTGCAACGACCTGCCATTGCGTATCGCAGCTTTGAAACCTGCCAGGACACTTTTGGCCCGCTTACAACTCGGATATCGACGGTGTGAGTTGTCGCTCGTAAACAGCCCTGTTATTTCGTTCGATTCCGTGCTGCTTCTATCGTTCATCGGAAGGAAGAGAAACGTGTTGGCATCCGGTCGGTTCGTGTTCAAAATGACGTGGCGGGAAACGTTTAACTGAAAAACATCGTTGTTTCGCAATTTCTGGGGAACTGTAATAAATTGCTGCGACAGGATATTAAATTTGTTTCGTGTATGCGAAGGCTTTCACAACTGTTCTGATTATTGTTCCCACGATTTATTACTTGAATTTTCGCGTGTGATTCAAATTTTAATTCGACAAATACTTTTTCGCTCTTCAAGGTTGACTGTCAAAATTTCTAAATTTTTGAATTTGCGGTTTTTAAATTTCCCCATTTGTCAAACTTGTAACTTTTAAAATTTATTTTTGTATCTGTAAGTTTATAATTTTCATGTACTTGTAATTAAAAACTTTTAATTTTTAAATTATCAATAAAACTGCACTAACGAATGACGCCACAGTGGCGCCAGTAATTACTAATAACCCTTGACACCATATTTATCGAAAGAAAACTGGAACAACCGGTATATTTATATATTTATCAGCACGTTGCACAATCTTATCTTAAACATCGAGAAACAATTCATGTCACTTTTTGAAAAACAGAACTGGCTGCTGGTGAAAGTAACCTGGTCAGTAAAATGTTAATCGGCTATCTTATAAACTTCAGATAAAATATATATCTATTTACGGTTAGGTAAACTTGATTCGAAATTGGTTGTCGATGATTATTGGACTGCCATTAGTTTTGTATCTAGCAGCAACTTTCGAACGGTAGAAAATCCGATGACTAAGTAGTTTCACAACTAGGTAAAAATAAAAAAGATGCAATGCAAGAACCAGGAAGAAAAGGACACGTGGTGTATCGATTCGAAGCTGAATGTTCGATCAAAATGGCTGCGCCAACTTCCTATTATGTTCTTAGCACAAAATGGCCGATTGTTAGGACAAGTTATCGATCACTACGAAATTCGTGCCTTACTTCGCGAAATTCAATTAGAACATTCCATAGCGAAAACTATTTGTAATTTAATGTAACGCTTAATTGAAAGGTGCGACTAATGAACGTTCAGTACAATATTAGTTTAACAAATTTCAATTAATGTACGCTTTCAAAATGAACTAGCGAATAAAACGGATTACAGTCCGAGCACAAAATTTTTAAATATTCACTATGAAACTGTGGACTGCATTAAAAACTAAACCATATTATATCCATTATATTAAAAATTAAACTTTGAAGATTAACATATATTTTGACGAAAACTTCTTAATAATTTTTAATGATTTTTTAATATAAAAAATATGTGATCCGCAATTTTAGCGGGTTCCGTAAATCTAGTGAATATGTAATTTTGTATATAAAATTTCGTATCAGAATTTATTTTGTGTTCCATGGATGAAAGCGTATTAGATAAATATCGAATAATCCTTGGAGCAATTAATTGCTGCATTCACAGTTACAAACCGGCTAAGCGGCCAGTAGTTAACACACAGAATCATGTTAAGAGTGTCCGATTTCAAAAGTCCTTCCAACTTGTATTACAACAAGAGAGGCAAACGGTTCGTTCCAGATTTACACCGCAAAAATGCTCACGAGCACATTTTTACCAACGAAGTAGAGCACAAGTGTTGTTGCGCTGCGTTCTAAATATTTATTCTTGGTACTCTTCCAATTTCTCTTTCGTCACTTTTAAAATCCTACATTTTTTAATTATATTCATTGACCTAATAAGGTTTTATTTCGCTAAAATTGCATAAAAAAACCTCTTTTTAGAAATGAACGTGTACCACCTTGAAATTCACGATGTTGATTTTTTGACAATTTTTTTCATCTGAAGTCAGTAAACTAAAATTTTATGTACTATTGATATAGTACAGATATAGTATAGATATAGATATAGGCGACATTAATTATGATTATATTTTTAACGCTGTTAAATATTCAATTTTTATATAGAAGTAGAAACACAGCAAGTATATGTTGTTTTTTCAATCATTAGGAATTTCGTCGTAATGTTCAGATTTACAAATTATTTAATTCTCAAACGCACAATTTCTCAAATTTGTGAAAATTTGTAAAATCTTATGATTCTCAATTTTTCATGTTTGCAAATTTCCAAACTTCTTAATTTCGAAACCCCAATATTTTTAATGTTCCAAATTCGAAGATTCCAAATACCTAAATTCTCAAAACTGTAAATCCCCAAAACTCAAAATTCTGAAATTCTTAAATTCTGAAATCCCTAATTTGCCAAATCTTTAAATTTCCAAATCCCTAAATTTCCAAATCCCAAAATCCCCAAAACTCAAAATTCTAAAATCCCTAATTTGCCAAATCTTTAAATTCCCAAATCCCAAAATCCCCAAAACTCAAAATCCTGAAATCCCTAATTTGCCAAATGTTTAAATCCCCAAATCCCTGAATTCCTAACCACTCAAATCCCCTTTCAATATTTCCAATTTGCAGATTTCCAAATTTTGTACCCCTACTCCCCAAGTCCTAAAATAAAAAATTCTCAACTTCACAAATCTCACATTCCACACCCTAAAATTAAAAACTTCCCAAAATCTCAAATTTCAAATTTCTCAAATCGCCAAATCCACAATCTCAAAATTTCATATTTCTCAACTACCACAATCCCTCCCCCCACACTCATATACATGTGTCTAAAATTTTCTCTATCCACTCTGTCATAATAAAAGTAACCATAACAGTTACCGACAACGATAAATCCCGTCAACGCTTTGAACAAATTTGCAACTCAGAAACGAAGAAACGGTATCAGATCCCGGATTGAAAGTGTATTCCGACGAGCCTGGCAATGCATTCATCCCGCTTATCCGAGAGGAAACCTCGGCGTAACGAGAAAACAAGAGGCAAAGTCGGAACTGGCGACGAGCAGAAGGCACCTGGTCTGTATGGCAGCGGTGTCGCGGGGTTGAGGGGATGGGGGAGAATTTTAATGGGGCAGCAGGGCTGCTCTTTTCAATGGGAAAATTGTACCGGAAGTCTCCGGCAGCGGTGGAGCGAACGCAGGGGTTAAAGGCCCATTAAGTACGCCGCAATCTCGTCCTGCGTCGCGCTCTGCCATCTAACGCGAGGGAGAAGGACGGCAAAAACGAGGGTCGGGGTGAAAAGGGCACAGGGTTCAAGTGTAAAATGCGCTCGGGTCAGCAAAAATTGCCCGCCTGAACTTGTGCACGTCACGAAAGTAGGTTCGACGAGTGCGGATCGGTATTCTTTTTCCATTAGTCGTTCGTTCGCATGGTTTCTTCTCTGCATACTGTGTATTGGACCTCCTTTCTTTCACCGTATTTGGCCGCTCCGTACTTTCTGCCAGTTCTACTCCATTGTTTTTGCTTTTAAATGAACTCCAAGTTTGGTACTTTTGGTAGCGCGAGTTTAATTAGTGTACGTACATGGGTCGACCCGATTGACGCGAGGGAAAATGAATTTAAGAATGATGTACACTGCACGTGAATATTCAGATTTGTGAATTTCAGAGAAATTGTAGAATTAAAGAATTTTAGAACCAAGGAATTGAAGAATTGAAGGATTGTAAAATTGAATAATTGAAGAATTCAGTAATTGAAGAATTGAGTGATTAAAAAATTGAGTATTTGAATATTTGAAAAATTGAAGAATTGAAGAATTGAAAAATTGAAAAATTGAAAAATTGAAGAATTGAAGAATTGAAGAATTGAAAAATTGAAAAATTGAAAAATTGAAAAATTGAAAGATTGAAAAATTGAAAAATTGAAAAATGGAACAATTGAAAAATTGAAGAATTGAAAAATTGAAATATTGAAGAATTGAAAAATTGAAAAATTGAAAAATTTTATAATTAAGAAATTTACGAGGGAAAATGAATTTAAGAATGCTGTGACACTTATACATAATAATATGGTATGTATAACATGTAACATGCAAACTAAGCACTTACATACTAGTAATAAATTGAGTAATTTATTGTATATAAATATAAGAAAATATAGATGAACTATCCTTCGTCTTGTCCTTCGTTATATTTTATTCAAGTTAATACATATTAATATGATAAACTCACCCCATGTATCTCCCATTTTTAACCATTTATAACACTGGAAAAACTCTATTACATTTGATACTGCTTTTTGTTTTAATAAAATATCCTGAAACGTTAGCTTCAAGATTATATATACATACGTCAAAAGAAGAAAAAGCGTTGACACATAAATGAAATAAATGTCATCTACTGACAAAAAGAACAGAACTTTTTGGTCAACTCAATTCGATACGAGTCGTCTAAAATTTTCATTAAAAAAAGAAAGCATACGAAGTACATACATCGCAAAGCTGAACCGCGAAAGTTTGACGGAGCTGTGCCGCTTTGTCGAAATCACATGCACGATGCCCTTTTCAGAAACCTGGAGCAAAGTTAGACTCTCAGGAAGTTCTCCCCACGCTCTCGTGTAAAACACACATTTCAGGAAACTGAATTTCTCGACGAGAGGTAAATAGTCGACGGTCCCTTGCGACCATCTACTGCACTGTTCAGTAAAAAGTTTACAGCACCAACATGCATTTGCTACGCAATTTAATATAATAACGAGGTTGTATACTCTGAGCAACCAATTGAATACCGGATAGAGTACAGATTCTACGTAGTTATACCGATATAAGTGTTTATTCTAGTAACTTTACATATGCACACCAATTACAGCTATTAAATACGGATGACAGGTAACTATTTCAATAACTGGTTTTATCACCTATTTTTTTATTTTTGAAGGATTTTAAAACATTGGGAGTTTTATATCTTTTACGTTTCTTACGATCACTTGTGTATATATCGCCACGTGTTGTATTGCCACATGCTGGAGTTGATACGTGTTATCATTGCTATGTGTTAGATACGTTACATATTTAAATTATTATGTACTAAAATCAGATGTAAGAATTGTCGCGCGTTATATTGCCACGCATTATATCGCCATACGTTGAATTCGTTGTATATTGTAATTTCTATACGTTAGAATTATCGCGTGTTAAAACAGTCACATGTAAGAATTACCACGTATTAGAATTGCCGTGCGTTATATCACCACCTGTTATATTGCAATATGTTAAAGTCAATACATATTAGAATTGTCACAGGTTAAAAATACCGCGTGTTACACTTATCACATGTTAGAATCGCTACTCATTAAAATTGTATCGCGTTATATCGCCATCCCTTATATTGCTATAAGATAAAGTCGTTATGTATTATAATTTCTATGGGTTAAAATCGTTGCGTGTTAGAATCACCACGTATTAAAATTCTCACACGTTATATCGCCACGCGTTATAATAGTTATGCATTAAATCGCTAAGTATTAGAATTGTCACACGTTATATCGCCACGCGTTATAATAGTTATGCATTAGAACCGTCTCTCGTTATATGACCAAATATTGTATCACCACATTTCATATCATCACACGTTGTATTACGACATATTAATATTATCCCGCGTGATATCTTCACGTATTATATTGCCAGATTTACAAATTCTCAAAACAGTGATGAAATTCTCAAATGATAACATTTTCGTTTTGATTTGCTCTATTTATCCTCATTTCATACAATCATCACCCCTATATGTATAAACATTCTTCTCTCCGCAGTAAAATTATCAGTAGCGTGTGAAACTCATTTGTGTCGAATCTTTAATTGAATACGACATATAACATCGCCAACTGTCACGCAACATCCACTAGAAAATAATTTCTAATTCCCTTTCTGTAGCTACCAGTTATACGCGGTTAATTTGTTCGTGAAATTTGTCTACTCTTTCTCGTTTTTCTTTTTTTTTCGTTGTTACATCGTGAACCGTGAAACGTCGATATAACTCGTTACGGTTTGCTCAATTATTTGTAACAATGTGTGACTCAGCTTGTTGGCGAGAAAATGAAAGGGACAAATTGGATACATGGTATGTGTACATTGATGTTATATCATAGTGAATCGTAATTATAGTTCGTACACTTTATTTTCTTTAGTTGTTGCTTTCTTCGGATTACGATCTGCGATATACGTATGGGTGCATTGATGACTGTGTACTACGTTTTATTGATGTCTAATAAAGCAGCGCTGGATAATTAGCTTCCTGTTGAACGTTAATCGATATTCGTATTTATAATAATGTCTGACTAGCATCATTCTGGCATGTTGATGTTCGAAACAAAATATCAGATCGTTTTAATTTATAAAAATCACGCAGGTAAAAGGCAGATGAAGTTATTTAAGGATTACTTGCTTCGTCAGTTGTCACTAATAATTAACTGTTATTGGATGACGTTAATGAAGATTGGCTGTGCTTTTCAGTGAAGCCATTATTAATTAGATGAAAGCGGATATTGAGTTTCCTGTCATGTATTCTAATAAAAAATGGAAATTATATCGCTACAAATTTTTAATTATATAGGAATGTGGGAGTTTGAGAATTTATAATTTTGATAATTTGGATATTCTGGAATTTAGAAATTTGGGGATTTGGGGATTTGGGAATTTGAGGATTTGAGAATTTATGGATTTTTAGGTATTCAGAAGTTTAGGAATTTATGAATTTTAGAATTAGGGAATTTTTTTTTGTATTTTAGAATTTGGAAATTTTTATTTTAGGGATTTAGGAATTTGGGGATTTTAGAATTAGAAAATTTGGATTTGAGGGATTTAGGAATTTGGAAAATTTTATTTAAGGTATTTTAGAAGTAGGGAATTTTGATTTTAGGGATTTAGGAATTTGGGGATTTTAGAATTAGGAAATTTGGATTTGAAGGATTTAGGCATTTCGGGATTTTAGAATTAGGAAATTTTGATTATAGGGATTTTAGAATTAGGGAATTTTTATTTTAGATATTTAGGAATTTGAGGAGTGTAGAATTAGAGACTTAGAAAATTTGGAGGATTAGGTATTTAGTATTTGAAAATTTTTTAATTTGAAAATTTAAGAGTGTATATTTGGGAATTTGAGAATTCGAAGATTTGAGAGAAAATTTGATAACAAAATTTCATAATTTCAGATTCTGCAAACTTTCAGAATTTAAGAACTTAGAATTTTGAAATTTAATAATTTGATAAATGAAAAATTATATAAACTAAATCTATAAATTCATAAATCATCTGTTTTAAAGCCGGTGAAGTTTACATATTTGTCCGTACGCGAAAGAATCCTATTTCATTCGAGAGTGCACGCGCTAGCTTTCTTTCCTTTTGAAGAGAACGGGAACCGTACATCCGTTGATACGCGAAAAGGGTCAAGATGGATGTATGTAGAACAGGCCACAGCGCGAAAAAAAAAAGAACGAAGAAGAAGAAGAAAAGAAAGACTCAGAGGAGGGAAAGACTGTCGGCACGGTTGTAAAACGGTTCCGGAATTATAAAGAAATCTCGCGAGCGGAGGCGCGTCTTTCACGAGCGTAGAGTGGGCGGAACTTAATTACTTCGACGTTTCTGCGGTTACGGGGCGAGGAGCGAGTGTGATCATTACCAAACGTAATTAAAATCTCGCGTCGTCCGGCAAATTAATTTCACGGTTAACGGGTTCCACGTCGAACGGCCTCCGCTCGGCCGGAAAGTTCCGCAGCTGTGCGACATCGATTAATCGTTAATATATTTTTGCAGAATTGTGAAATAACGCGGAAAATCGGTAACGAGCTTCAGCGTCTCCGACGAGGGACCCGATTGATCAACACGCGATAATTAAACCTTCCCTCGCTTCGACTCCGATTCAATGGAATAAAATAACTTCCAACGGAATCTCTTCTTTATGATTATTTCTTGTTAGATAAACGGACGTAGGATGAAATCACTTTCGATTGGGATACGAGTTGTAATTTACGTTTCTTATTGATAAAAATTATAATTGGGAAATATGTTACTCATTGGATTTATGACATGAAGAATTTCAGTCGAATTCACACAATTCTCGGAGTCGTACAATCATACACACAGATTCGAGGATTTAAGTGTTTCACCAGTTTCTAGTATGTGGATTTAACTCATTATTCTATGAGGAAACAGCTTTTAGGATAATTAGATCCGAGTTACTACCATTTATATAATTTTAATAATTTACTAATGAATTTTATTGTTATTTTATTAATTTGAACATCTTCTTTGGTCACCTTTTATTTACGTGTGCATCTTCATTTTACTATTTGACCATCTTTATCTTACTGTTTGACAATCACACAGGATACTAGAAAAAAAAAGAAAAATAAATAAGTGCCCATAGTATTTTGCAAATATCGTTTACCGAAGAGGTTTAAGCCAATAATCGTTCCTTGGATCCATAGAACGTCTGCGAGTTGCCCTAATTAACCCCATAGATTTTCGCAAGATCCGGGCGTATGGGGGCGCGTATCGCGGTTAACCACGGTCATCTCGATTGTAAAGCAGCCCGAAGGGTGAGCAACAGCGATCCGGCTTGTCCCGTAATCACGGCGTTGCGTTAACACAGGCGTGATAATTATTGTTACTGTATGCCGGCAGCCTTGTTATAAGCTTCGTCGAGTGTCGGATGCAAGGAACAAGAAGGGGGTTGGAGCTGTGCTGATCTCGTAGACAATTGCGCGTAATTAACAGCGGGGGCCAAAACCCGTCGTCGTTGCGGGACGAACGCGGGCCATATCGCTAGCTGACTCTCTACCGCAACGTCTCCCGTCCCCAGATACTATCGCGGAAATTGCACTTACTGTTTCTCCGTCTGCTAATCCGATTTCCACGCGGTGCATTCGCGAACAGAGACAACTCCGCGCCTTCGATTCTAACGCCGCTGCCTTGCATGTTATCGAGAGCAGCGGAGGGAAACGCGTCGGGATCATTTTGATGATCCATCAATTCGACATCCAATTGCACTTTATGGAACGCTTGTATACACGTATGTATACGTGTATCCATTGTTGAGGGTGGAGATACAGGTATGGGGCGAACGAGGGGTTGTAATGGATTGGGATACTTATGGTTAAGGGGATCGTATCAGAGATGTAAACGATACCTTAGAGATAAAAGGAGTTTAGTGATCTAGGAGATTACAAGTTGGGAAATTTGAAGTCTTTTAGGTGTTTAGAGTTTGGTATGTTTGAAGATTTGGGAATTTGGCGATTTGTAAATTGGAGGATCAGGTGATTCGAGAATTTGGACATTTGTCCAAATTTGGATATTGTTATAGATTCCTGTAACCTTTAGAGAAATCCTGAGATCTTCAGATCTCTTACTCTTTAAATTCCTGGAGTCCCAAATCCCTAACCTCAAAATCTCTAAATCTTCAAATTCCCATCCTCAAATCCTAAAACCTTGTATCCACAACTTCTTGTATATTCATATATTCTTAAAGCCTTAGATCCTCAAGTACCCAAATGTCTACATCCACAAATTCCTATATCTCTAAACCTCTATATTTACATATTCTTAGATCTCCAAATCCTTAAATCCTCAAATACCCAGATACCTATATCCACAAATTCCTAGATCTCAAAACCTGTATATTCTCCGTTTTTTCAAATCCTTAGATCCTCAAATACCCAAGTGCCTACATCCACAAATCCTTATATTCCTAAACTTCTACATTCACACATCTCTAGATCTCCAAAGATCCACATATACCCAGATATGTATATCCACAAATTCCTACATCTCAAAACCTCTATATCTACACATCCCCAGACCCGAAATGCTCAGATTCCCGAAATCCCTAGATCTCTAGCACCCGACAGTTGAAGCATGTCGAAACGAAAGAAATACAATCATAGCCAAGGATTTTGAGCAAGTAAATTCGATTCGAGAGCAGAGTATTGTCCCCAAGTGTCCCCGTGTTATACCAGGCTCGTATCTTGTTCACTTATCTCGAACCGGTCATCTACTTCTTATCTGAAATCAGTCATCTGGACTTAGTCGCGGCCACGAGCAGGGAGAACGCTACACGGGAATCGGATTAACAGTCGGCGAGACGGTAAGAGCAATTTCCGTGATTGTATCTCTCGAACATGAGGGAGGCCACCGAGGGATACTGATACGCCTCGCGTAGTGGCTTGTTTCCCAACGACGTCGTGGTGTTAATTACGCCCGATTGTCTGTTAAACTGACTCGTCCGCGTCCGATTAAGTGCGGCAAACTTAACGTTCCGCGGCTTTCAGTTAATTAATTTATCGCGCGCCATCCACTTTGTGAGCCCCCTTATCATTTTGAATGATGGCTGAGACCGAACCAACCCAGACTACAGAACGTGCAATTATCTTGATGGAAATCTAATGGCTAGACATCGAAAATTTTCTATGTCACTGTCTTTCAATCCGTTTATTGATCTTACATATTCATTTCAAGCATTAACGAAGCCTGGAGAACTTCTTCGACTTGTGTGGACCATTACTTTGGGAGTCTATGAGTTTGATCGGTGGTGATGATATAGTACGGTTTATTTGGTTATTTGGGATGTTATTAAAGAAAGCTTTATAGACTTTAATGATGGAGTTTGTTTTCACGTTTTTGTGGACAAATTTTCCTTTTATTTGTATAAGGAGATATATTCTTGGATGCTGTAAGTTACTACCAGCTAGTATATGTTATTAATGTAATAAATTATGTTAATATAATAACTTAATATTAATAACATATTAACATTAGTAATGTTAGTATTTGTATGTAGTCGACTTTCTTAAACTGTATACTTCAAATTACCGTAGATGCCATTTTGTACTACTCTCCTGTCATCAAATTAACTATTTTACTTCAACATCCTAATATTTCCATACCGAATTCTATTTCCACACTGAAATAACTACATTTGCCAATTTGTACTATTTTTCTATAGTCAGCCATCTTAGCCATACTGTTTTAGAACAAACTGCGATTTAAGTTCTGAAACCATCAAACTTCACATTTACTATAATTAAAATTCACAATACACTTTCTTTTCCTATTTTAACAACATAAAATATAGCTAATTTTATAATTTATTTCGTCTCTATTTCATGAACCACAAAAGGACACAAAATTGCGTGCGAATGCTGCCACGTCGAAATAATACGATTCCATTAACGACAGGGTATTAAAATCTAATTAAAAGCGGGAAAATAATTTTCGGGGCTAAAGTGTATCGGAGTGTGATGTAATAAATGTTAATACGCATTTATTACGTCCGAGAGGCGATATTAACGTCGTCAGCTTGGCGTCTTCGAGATGGCGTCTTCGTTCGACATT
This sequence comes from Megachile ligniseca, assembly GCA_945859555.1. Lineage (NCBI taxonomy): Eukaryota > Metazoa > Arthropoda > Insecta > Hymenoptera > Megachilidae > Megachile > Megachile ligniseca. Next base: position 3,325,047 of record OX243785.1, read on the forward strand.
AAACGAGAAAACGATCCTCGTAACGTCGATATTGCGGCGGGTCTCCCCACGATATCACCAGGGATTCGTGTTTATCACCAGGGTGTCACGTCTTTTAGCTTCTTTCGCCTTTGAACATGACCGTCTCCTGACGATTAATTCGATTATTATCCATTATTCTCGGTAATACTTTCACGCTCCATTTCTGAAGCCATTGTGCTACAAATTTGATAACCTTTATGTGGATATTCGAGTATTGTGCGGACTTTCTTTCGACGAAAGTGTAGGGAGTCTACCATGATTTATAGGAAAACAGATATACATTTCACATTTTTAAATTATATTACAAGCTTTTAAATTTTGAATTTATTGAGTTTCCAAATTTCATGGTTTGTAAGTGCTAATTTCTAAATTCTTAGATTTTCCTGTTTTCAAATTATCAAGTTTCTAAATTTTCAGATAGTGACATTCTCAAATTCTCAAATTCTTAAATTCTCAAATTTCTCTATACCTAACAAAACCCAGCTTAATTTATAAAAAATACCTTAAAAAATTACCAACTTTCGAATACCTGCATTAGCAACTACTCAGAAAGCAAATTATCATATCAAAACGGAGAACTGCTTTAAAACGTTTGCTCCGAAATTCGGCCATAATTTGAATATACTCAGTATTCCACTCCGAATTATCGCATAACGAACATTTTCCATATTCCGCATATTTCAATCAACACCGATACGCATAATATCCCTATTCAAATTAGTAAACTCATTTCACAGTAAACACCGCACAGTTATCCACCAAAATTATAACGAATAAACACGTTGATCAATTTGATCGAATACCTTTCAATATTCAATACAATACGCGAAACTTCGCCAAGCCGTTTGAAAGGGTAAACTTGACCCGTTTTACACACGAGGGCATGTCTTCTAACATTTCCCGTGAAATACGTGGAAATTATACGCAGTGTGCATCAGGACGAACATGGTAGCATCACACTCTAAGTTTCTAGACATATCGCATTTTTCATGGAGGGAAACGAGCATATTTTTCGCGAAGAAATATCAAGGACTGGGGATATCAAGTGGCGATGCTCCACGATCGAATTCTATTCATGGAAACATATCCCAAACGGATCCAGCTTTAAGAGCATCTGTCGGTACAATGGAATTTCGCGCGAGAACGGACAAGAATACTCTCTGCTCGTCTGCTCCCGTAAAAAGCGTTTCCGCTAGAAATGCATTTGCGAGCCGCGAAATATTTTTATCAATCTCGAGGATGTCTGCGTTATTCGACACTGTCACGAATGGGTTAAGTTCGTACAATTGGATGTACAGTAGACTCGCGTTATATTACCGTGAGTGGGTGACGTTGCACAAGATAATTAAGTGGGATGAAATAGATCACGTGTGTAATAGTATGAGTGATCGTCAGTGTCTACTTTGAACCATTATTGAAATATTAGAATTTTTACATTTTCGGATTTTAAAATCAGGATTTTGGAATTTTAGAATTTTTGTATTTTAGGAACTTGTCATCTTGAAATTCTTAAATTCCAAAACTTTGATGATGTGAAATTTTGGATTAAAAATCTTGAGATACTACTGCTTTGGAATTTTGAAAGTATAATATAATTTACCAACAGTTCACTACATTTACATCAAAATTTTTCTAATAATTTTGTATCTCTAAACACATAATTTACCAACAGTTCACTATAATACATGCACAACATCCAAATCTTGTCAGACAGATCTACCTAATTATCCCAGTAAAATTACTATAAGTAAAGAACAATAGAATGTTAAGCATATTTTGAACTTAGCAATCTTCAATTATACAAAAGACAATCGGTATCGAACTGAAAACTCAATCTTCATGGAAATGCGATTTAAGTTTGTCACGTCTGAACCGTAACGTGCGTCACGACTCTATATTATAATCCAAGGGGATAATTCGTATCACAAAATTCACCGCGCATACTCGATTATTCCGAGATTGTTCAAATCGAGATATTTTCACGACAGAGGTTATTTATATCGTGAGACGATTTTCACGGGCAGTGACTCTTCCTTCGGGACGCAAAGGAAAGGCTGTTGGCGGTGAATTTTAAAATTCCCCACACGCTCGAGTCAGTGACGGCCGTGTCTCGAGAGCTTTGTTCATTCAACTTCCTCGAACCGGTCGGCTTCGAGGTATTTGTTAATGGCGGAAATGACAAATGGACCCCCGTGTCGACGAGTGTTCCAGTGATTCGTTTTAAACACGCGACCCATTACGATAATGTATGCAAATAATCGCGATAATTCGCGGAACGATTACGCGGACAAATTATTCGTTCGTTTGTTGCTGCGTTCGCTAATTATACAGGACAAATTTATCTACGTGAGCAGGTTTAATGAATTTATCCTACGACGTCCTTGTTATCCCACTAAAATATCCCCTTCGTTAATTCTGTTCGGGCTTTACAAAACCGGAGGATGTTCCCGGGAACCTCCGCATAAAACACCCGGTAAATTCGCTCGATTAACCTTAGATCCACCCGTCAAAATGGCGGATCTTATTTTAACCCTTAACGGTCACACTTCGTCAGAATACCTGACACGCTGGCACGTTTAAGACCCCAGTCACTAAAAATGTTACAAAGTAGCTACTTACTTTTACTTGAAAAAATTAGTAATCTCTTAAAGTTGGAACATATTTCACAGCTGATTTCAGTAAAATCAAATTTTGAATGCACAAAACTTAAAAAGTGTGAAAGAATTGAAAAATGACGATTTTCGCAGAAAAATTCAAAATTTTAATATAAAGGGTTAACAGTTTAGCTGAAGTCTTGAGTAAAACCGGTATTTCAAAAAAGGTATTTATTCAGATTTTTACCACATAAAGCAGCTAAAATTGAAACTAAACTCATACCCCAGTGTTAAATTACGAAAATTACTGAGAATCTTTCGTCAAAATTACTTCATCAAGATAATGTTCATCTTCACTAAAGTAGAATCATTGTATAAGACAGTTGACGTATCATGCATTATTCAGTTAGCTTTATAGTTTTAATTTAAATGTAAGTGGTCATTAAATGTCCGTAAATCTAAGGTTAATTTGAATGGTAGACTCTGTAACTGGCAGGAATAACACTTTTTCTAGTCCCTCATGCACTGTTGCTTTCGCTCCTTCGACTCGTTAATGGCGTGTTAAAGAGCGTCGATTATTATGCATCGCTTGTTGCGAGGTATTATTACTCATGCTCGCTGACGAGTGCATTAGCTGTTGAGGTTAGGACTCTTTGATGAATATCGTTTAAGTTCCTTCTTTCTTATTGCTGTGTTCGTGTTTTATAAAATTCACTTTTAATCATTTCATATTTCGTATTTAGTTCTTTGTAATCGTACGTATTTTTAAATATTATAGTTTGGGTTTATAACTGTATCTTCAAATATTGTGACTTGAGTATTTATGTATTTTTAAATGTTATGAACTGTACTTAAAACTCCTGTATTTTTAAATATTACGATTGCGAAGAAATAATATTATTTTTAAGAGAAGGAATTATGTAAAGGTATATGTATGAGGAAATTATGATAGATAAAATGGCAATATAACGAGGACTCAATACTAGTTGGATTCTTATTATTGCCTTTTTCAGTGCCGAAAATTACAGACTTTCAAGTTTATACATTTCTAAATTTTTAAGTTTGAAAATTTAAGTATTTGAGTACTTGGAAATTTTGGAATTTTTTGAGTTTGAGAAACTTGGAAGCTAAGAGGTTTGAAAATTTTACAGTTCTAATACTTAAAAATTTGTGAATTTAAGAATTTGCAAGTGGAACTTATAAATTACAAAAATTGAATAATTTTAATACTAGAAAATTTGTGCATTTATAAACTTGTAAACTTGTTAACATGAAAATTAAAAAATTTAAGAATTTGTAATCAAAGAAAGTGACTTTCAAATTCTATTTCATGAAGGTTTGAGAGCCACTGGACCTCACTATTTCACGAAGTCGAATATCATCACAGGTTAACAATTTACCGTTGGTCAATTTGTGCATGCAATTACTGTTAATTACAAATGGTGATTAACTCTATGGAAAAGTAATTTATTCGTTGTGGTTTCATCGCTTTTCACGAAGCTTTGTTTCATGTCTATTTAATAACGCTAGTAGAATAAATTACTAGGTCGTTAACTGACTCGTGTAAATCGCTCATAAATTCAGGCATACTAAATTTGCATTCATAATTTTTCTTCGTTCTTCAAGAATTACCTGTAAGAATGAACAAAACTACTTCAAAAGGGCTATTTAAATACATGTAAACCAAAAAAAGAAAATCTACACTTTTTGTCTCGAATTACAATTTATACTCATCTGCTATACTATCCCAAACTTATTAAAAAATTTTACAATTATTGAATCGCAAAGATTTTCAACCTTTCCATCACTTCTGATGACCTTAGATTTTATAAATTACAATTTTCTACAATTCCAAACCATACGAAAATTATTAATATCCGTTTGCAAATGTTCGACGAATACATTTGAAACTATATTTTATTTCACCGCAAAAATAACAGAAAAGGTAACTGCTGGAGTTATGAGAGTAGCCGCCATCAGTAAAGCAAATATGTACAGTGATCAAACGGACGGTTCTATATCAACGAAGTGGAGCAAAAAGAAACGGCGAAATAAAAGAAGGAGCGTATAACGGAGACGGGCCACCGAATTCCTTCATAAATATTCAGTTTTCTCGTGGTCTTTTCTGTTATTTATTACGTCGCCGAACAGCAGGACAAAGAGGAGGCTTGACCGAGGTGACTAAGCGGCAATATTGTGGCGCCTCGCCGTTGGCAGCACGCCATCTGCATCTATTATAAATCTGGCCTCGTAGCATCACCGAACTACCCTAGACCTTCACCTTAACGTTTTTGCTGTGATTCTGATTCCCGTACACTTGAATGCGGTAAATATTTAGAATAAAGTAGCCATCTCTGATTTCGATCACCTTGAAATATGTTGTCAATGGCTATTAGGGAATTGGAGAATTTAAGGATTTGGGAGATTAGAAATTTAGGTACCTGAAAATTTGGGATGTGGAGAGTTGAAATTTGGGAAATTTGGAAATTCGGGAATAGAGGAATTGGGGAATTTGAGAATTTGGGAGATTAGAAATTTAGGTACTCGAAAATTTGGGATGTGGAGAATTGAAATTCAGGAATTCGGGAATCGGGGTATTGGGGAATTAGGGAATTTAAGAATTTGAGAATTTGGGAATTTGGGAATTGGGCAATTTGAGAATTTGGGAGATTAGAAATTTAAGTACTTGAAAATTTGGGATGTGGAGATCTGAAATTTGGAAAGTTTGGGGATTCAGGAATTGGGGAATCGGTGAATTGGAGAATTTGGGAATTTGGGACTTCGGGAGCTTAGAAATTTAGAAACTTAGGCACCTGAAAATTTGAAAATAGGAGAATTGAAATTTTCAAAATTTGTCAAGAAATTGTCAATTCCCAAATGTCCTCCTCTTAAATTGTACAATTTCTCGAATTCTCAAATTTCCAAATCCCTCTGAATTCTACCAACCAGCCGTATTTAACTCCTCGTCCCATATTATTCGCATAGTATACGTATTATTGCGATTTTTCAGTAGAATCCAGCGTAGGGAAAATGGCGGTAATTATCGAACGAGTGATGCAACGACAAACCGAGTATCGGACGGCGCCAGACAATTAGCTTGGTAAATTCCTCGAAGAAGTTCGCCAGGAGGTGGCTAGGGACATACGAAGAGAGGAAAGGGAGAGGAGAGAGAAAGCACGGCCGAGTTAACTTTAATTGCCCGGTTGGCTACATAATAAATGACATTGCAGACGGCCAAGACTGCAGGAAAAATTGTTTCGTTCTCCGCCTTCTACAGCTCTTTACCTCTTTCTCTTTCTCCTTTTTCGTCCGTCTGTTTGCTCGAACGATTTCGCAGCGAAGCTTCGGGGAAACCGAGACTTATCGATGGATTTGTAATCTTATTTTCACCTGTACATTCATCTTGATCGCGTTACTTTCGACGTTTCTGTCTGGATTTATCGCTGGAATTAAATCTTTCCTGATATCGCTTTACGCGCAATCATTCGTCCTGCCTTGCTGCGGATTAACCCCTTAATTCTCGCAAATGTTTGCACACATATTTTGCGAATGAATGTGGACAGTTTTTTATAATTGGCTTTCTGATGTTGGAAATGTTCAATCATTTTTACTTAATTATTTATAGGTTAGGTGTCTTTATACAGAACGAATTATATTGTGAGGGTAGGAGATTGAATTGATAGATTTACGAATATTAGAAATGAGATACAAATTAAAGCTTTCATTAAAACTTTACTGAGTTTAACTTTACTAGGTTTAAGTTTATTTTAATTTCAAGTATTTAAATTTCAGATAACCTTCATTTCAGTTCATTTTTAAAGATTGAAAAATAAGGGTGCTCACATGTTTCTTGATTAAAAATTTATTATATAAAAAGGGGAAGTAAATCAATTTCTGTTGACCTTTGAGGAATATGTTCTCTGTATCTATTTCATAATTAATAAATTATTCATACTATTATTCATACGATTAATTTGTTTATTTCAATGTTGCTAGCGCTGTTCACATGCTTTCTATACAGAGCAAAACAGAGTTTTCAAAGTAACAGAATTATCTCCCCGAGGAGTGTTTACTCTACTCGTTTGCTCTAATTTTCTTCTCAAGTTCGTCCATAAAGCATTTGAAACAACAGTGTACGAGTACTGTCAAAAAGAAAATTTACTCAAGATTTCTGTAGTTACTTTTCTGTTCTGATTGTTTACTCCCATTCTCCGAGTACCGTTCCACCAGTCTTTTGCTCTTCTCTGACACTGTTACAACCGCAAGTGTCAATAAACTTAATTAGTAGTGCACTTAGCAGCCTCATGAAGTCGACCACTAACCACAATGGAGTGTGCAAATATCTGGTCCAGAGTGGTATTCGCGTTCCGTTTCGTGAATTTGATTTATACAGAAGTAGGTTATATACAATAGAGGAACAAAGAACTATTATGTGGATAATGATGGTGGGAAGGATTTTGTTTTAGTTTATTTTAAACTGACGTTACAGTTAGTTCATACAATTCTGTGCTGTTTTATCAAGTAAAAGTAAAAATTATGTGGAAAATTTGTTTTATTGCTTAATAAGGTCCAGTTGATAGTATATGTACATGGACAAATTTGGGTATTTGTACATTTCTCTTTGGAAAATTTCGCACATTTCTGTATTTTTTTATTTTCAAAAATTTTGATTCTTCTATTTCCCCAAATTTTTCAAATTTCACAGATATCTCAAGTTGCACAGATTTCTTAAATTTCTCAAATGTCTCGAAATCCACTTTCTGAAATTTCTGAAATTTCTCAAATATCTCAGATTTCTCCAATTTCTTAGATTTCTCAGATTTTTAGGATTTCACAAATTTCAAATTCTCCAATTTTAATATCCCCAAATTTCTAAATTTTTAATTTTTAGTATTCCCAATTTCCAAATCTCTTATCTTCTCAAATTCCCACATTCCCAAATTACCAAATTCCCAAATTCGTAAATCATCAAATACCCAAATTTCCAAAAATCTCTAATTCAAAATTTATTAATTCCCAAATTTCTACGTTTCCCCCCAAATCTTCAAATTTCTATACTCTGAAGCTACATTCACAATTGCTAATTCGTTAAGTATTCAATTTTTTAAAATCCCCAAATCCCTAAATCCTTAAATCCCCAAATCCTCCGCATCTCCAGCAATCAGCAACATTTAAAAAATCCTTTCCTCTCCCAAGCTTCGCGCATACTTCTTATCCAAAATTCCTCATCAAGCGAGAAATCTTCATTAACACGTAAATCTACGTTTTAGGATTAAGAACACACCCACAGTCCACGGTGTTAGAAATATTCGCGAATAATTGGTTCAAATAAAAAAAAAGGATGGGGCTAGAAAACGGAACACAGGAGAAGAATAGTAGAACAGGGAATAGAATGAACAGTAGAGAACCTAGAATCGTGAAACAATAGGCAGGACGAATGGCAGGAGAGGGCAAAGCAAAGAGCACAGAGAAGGGAGCAAGGATAGGGGTAGCTGTAGAGAAAAAAGGGGTGGTGTGGAAGGAGAAAAGATGGAAGGAAAAAGGTGAACAGCAGGGAAAAGGGGTTGGTAGAAGTCTGCATTTGCATTCCAAATAAACGTCGACGATGGACGTTAAATCGCTCTAATTAGTCGTCCCGCTATGAAAGTACTTTAAGCGGTGCTTGTTCGGCATCCGGCGCGCGTTCTTAAAGCGGAAAAGCGAAGAAAAAGCTGCGGAAGAAAAGTCGATCCCGGAAGTTCGCTCAAATCGTCCATGACGCGTAAAGAGAAGTCGTCAGAGGGTCGATCGTAGAAATTCAATGGCCGAAACTGTGTACACAGCGTTCCCGGATTGGTACAAATGAGAGGAGGGTGGATATACAGTCCCTGGCCATCGAATTAGGACCACGTACGAAAATTTGACTTTTATGACTATAACATTATGTCATTATATGGAAAATTGTCTTAGGTCATGCAAAATTATTACTAAATACGTTGATGACGATATATACATAACAATTTGTTGCTATCGTGATAATAAATTGTGGGGGTGATGAGCGATTAAGGGTCGTGCGAGCGTTTACGTTAGGCTCGAGTATCGCGTGAGATGAAATTTGAATGCCATAGAAAATGTCTGCCTACTCAAAAGACTAGTTTACAACTCTCCAATCACATTATCTGAGTTGAAAAGAATTACAGATATTTGGGAAAATAATGAAGATATAAAACATATGATCAATGTATGGCATGGCGGGTACAAGCTGTGACCAAAACAAAGGGTGGATATACAAGGTACTTGAAGAAACGAATCAAATATAATAATCATTCGATATCAGCAAATCGGGACTGAATTATATTGACATTTTTGCTTATGGACATTTAGAAGTATCTAAATGTGGAGAATTTGGAAATTTGGGAACAAAGCAATTTGAGATTTTGGAAATAGTGGAAAACAAGAATGTCAAGATTTGGAAATTTAGAAATGTGAGAATTTTTGAATTTGGAAATATTTTAATTTGGGAAATTGATTATTTGGGAATTTAAATATTTGAAAAATTTGAGAATACAAAAATTAAAAAATTTGAATATTGGGAAATTTAGGAATTTGGGAATTTGGGAATTTCAATATTTCGAAATTTGAATATTTGAGAATTTGGGAATTTGGAAATTTGGGAGTTTGGGCATATGGGAATTTGGGAGTTTGGGAATTTGGGAATTTGGGAATGTGAATATTTGGAAATTTGAATATTTGGGAATTTGGGAATTTGGGAGTTTGGGAGTTTGGGAATTTGGGAATTTGGGAATGTGAATATTTTGAAATTTGGAAATTTGTATATTTGGGAATTTTGGAGTTTGAGAATTTGCATATTTGGAAAATCGGAAATTTGAACATTCGAAAATTTGAAAATTTGAGAATTCCCTACTCTCATCTCTCTAACGAGTAAAAATAAAAATTATTTCATAAATACCCACCATGTATCTACCCAGATACATAATCTGTATAAAGAAAAAAGTGCAAATGCGTGCAAATGCTTGACTATCCTGTTCTCCCAATACATTTCATCTCGTTCCAAGTTGCAATCCCTATTTTCTGTGTCGAGGTTCCACGGCGAAGAGGCAGCGACTTAACCAGAAAAGCGAAGAACGCTCAACGAAGAGGGGTTGCGACGCTTGAATGGGGGGTAATCGAATGAATGAAAAGCTCGTCTGAATGCTTTTGGGTCGTCGGAACGGTTTGAAAGGGATGTTAGGTGTTGTTTAAGGGTTATTGTTGCGCCCCTTTTGTCCTGCCAGTTCACGATGCAGTCTGTACATCGCAGTTCTCCTGTTAAATATAATTTATCGGAGCGGAAAAAAGGGCATCGCGTTATCTTGACAACCATTTCTTACCCGCCCTTTTATCCTGATTCGTTGAGAAGAGTCTAAAAACAACGTTCTTTTACATAGACCTTTTTTTTATCAAACAACATGTAATACTTAATAGAACTTATTCAAGATATTTAATTTAACCCTTCGTTGTATGAAATAATGATACACTTTTTGTTTTTTAAATATGAATGAATCGCATAATGAAACTGAAAATATTTGTTAATCTTATAAAATATTGTACGTTTTTTGGGGTTTTGTAATTATGGTTTTGTTGTGCTTTTTTGATATATTACAAATTTGCGATATTATTTAATTTTTTAAATAGAAAATATTTGTTTACTGTTATTATTACTTCCAAGAATCTGGAAGTATATATTTTCTGAATTAAACAGATGTAATAGAGGTTTAAGTAGTCATTATAATAAATAATAATTAATTATAATAGATTTCGTAATTAACTGTAGTAAATTATGAGAGGAGGAAGAGATAAAGTTAAAATTAAAATGCACTTGATAGAATTGAACTTGTGAGGTAAATTATAGTGTAATACAGTACGTTTTAATATCAAAAATAATATCGGAGATATTTATGTACTTATTTGCATATTCTTACTATTAATTTGATACAGCGGTAAAGTAGTCAAAAATAATGACTCATATATTTAATCACATACTATTAAATCGTAATTTATACGGTGATCATTATAAATAGCAAGTATAATGAGGAAGTAAGTATATATTTTCGTATTCAAAAATTTATAAGAAAATTAAATAGAAAATATTAGTTGATATTATTGTATATTATATGCATTACACTTTTTATAGAAATAAATTTGCTAAATTACGATAGATCCAATCTTACCAACTAAAGGTTAATTACAGAAATTTATACGAGAGACTATGCCACAATTTATAACGAATTTTAATGGCAATAATTATTCACAACCGACCCGTATAGTGTGAAACTTGGTAAACCGTAAATGTGGTTTCCATGATCATAAACATCTGGCTTGACAATTATGTCCGCTATTTTCTTTTCGACCCCGAGTGCACTGACAAATGGTGTTCGCTCATTTGAAAATCATTGTAACTAACAGTTGGTTAACACTAAATATGTATTTTGTAATTATTAGTATCACTAAGTTTATTTTTTAATAAATAAATATTTCGTCATAATAAATATTAAACTAAATTATAGATAAATATTAGCTCATTTATATGAACAGCTGCTTTGATGAAGAAGATGAAAATATTAAGTGACTGATTTATTTAATCATTGATAAATAATAATTGGTTTAATTCTATCTGTAGATCAGCTGATCAATTGATCAGCTATTATGTAGATCAATTGATCAGTTGTATATGTGGATCACAAATTCTTCTATTAAAATTATGTGTAGGTAATTTTTTATTTAGTTTAAATCTAGTATTTACATTTATATTTGCAATTATACTCATTGTTAATCCTACGACAATTTAATAGTACAATATTATAAATAATAGAAAGTTGCGTCTTTACTAGTTGGTGTTATTTTCCAAAAGTTCCAATGCAAAGAGAAGAAACTTCCGTGACAAGTTATCCAGTAACGAGTATGTTAAAATAAATCAAACACAAAAGGCAAGCGTCAAAGTATATTTCGTCCAATTTTCCTCGACAAACAGTTACTAATAACCTAGCTTGAAACAACCTCGAAAACAAAAGAAAAATAAATGAAAAGTAGAGAACAATAAAAGGAAACAAATTCAACACTTTTAACGAGGTGCAACATTTTTGTTCCCACCAGAAACAGGGTACGATTGTATCTTCATTTTGAAACCACCGCAGACTTCCCCCTTCGATAAATTAATTCTGCCTGTTTCGCTTAGCGGCGACCGCGATGTAAAGATTAAAAGAAAAATTTTCTCATAGTAGCAACGAAAAGGGAAAGAAACAAAGGGAGAAAAGAAGAAGTTATCGCGCGTATTGTGTGCTTAAGGCGTTTAACGTCCTCGTAAAATCGCTTAATGGGCGAAAGTTTCGCGAGAAGAAACCGCGTAAAGTTTCGACTTAAAGTTTTGCGTTAGCAGTCCGTCCCCCCCCCCCTCCGCCACGAGTTTATTATAGAGGATAAAACAAGATAATACGAAGAATTCAAAGGATTTTCGTTTGCATTGCAGAAAATATGTGTCTTCCAAAAGTCGCTGGAGGATTTGTCGTCGCGAATGGCCGCCGCCGAGGCAATCCAAAGCGGCTGGCAGAATCCGAACGACGCCAACGAGGCGACGGAATTGCTGGAGCAATTGCAGAAATTTGGCGAACGACTGGTGCCCATACAGAGGAACATCGAGGACGCAAACGATCAGGCGAGCGTCTTCGCCTCGAGCAGCGTCATCGTTTCTCATGCTTTGCTGGCGAAACTCGAAGATCTCAACACCAGGTATCCCATCAAACTTTTTAAATTCCTGTTCAAATTTATTGTTTTACCTTATGGTCGCTGATCGTTACTCACATTCTGACCCTGCTAGTTTTCTTGTTACTGAGGATTATTATTTTTAACCCCTTAACTTATGATTTTCTCAACGAGTGCGTCAGAGTTAATTATTGTTGTAACATTAAGACAGACAAAGAATGTTCAAATGTTAGGGACATTTTGTATATGGCGATTATTGGTGTAGGGGTAGAAATTAAAATTAAACGCGAAATTTAATCGTGGTGAAAATGTGAACAAGATTCGTCACATTTCAACAGTTACGTGCGTCACGTGTGGGAGATGATATTGTGAGGCAAGGGGTTAAGTTAGTATAGCCATCCATTATATCCAACGATAGTAGCACCGTGTGTTGAGGGTTGGTTACTGTTATTTATGATTAACACTCTAACTATAATTATAATTGCCAAAACTTTGCTGCTGAAGCTCAAAGATCTCAACACCAGATATCCGATCAAACTTTTCGGATTCCTCTTGAAATTTATTGCATTTATGAACACTGATGTGTTATTATTCATATTCCATGAAATACCCTCTACATATTAGTTCTCTTGTTACCGAGGATTATTATTACCCTATATTTAACTTAATATAGATATGAATATAATCATCCGCTATTGTACTCAATAGCTACTGATGTGAATCCATGAGTTGGCACGTGAGGTCGACCTAAAGTAAAAGAAGCCTATTCCCACCGTTCCAGCGTTACATTTCGACAAATAAGAATAATAATGTGAATAACAACTACATCACATAATTCGCACTGTCTCACCCACTCTCGAGACGTTTACCGACTGTCATTGTTTTTGGCCTAATTGGTGTGCGACCGCTCGAGACAATTGTTCCTACCGCCGAAAATACGCGTGAAGACGTCCATTTTTCTATTCTGACCAATTGGACCCGTAGTTCTTCGAAACACCTGGTCTTCATGTGCTAACTCGTAGGTTGACATCGGTACATAGTGTGCGTGGTATTATACTTACGGTTATTTATGATTAAATAATCATTATGTTGTAAATATAAACGTAGCTGTTAAAGCTTTACTAATGAAGTGTGAAGGTCTCAACCAAGCATCACATTCGAAAAAAAGTTTTTAAGGATTCGTCTTAAAATTTGTTGAATTAATGGTCACCGATGTGGATCATTACTCAAAACTTTGCATATCATTTCTCTTGCTACCGAATGCTATTATTTTTAATTTAGTGTAGATATAAATATAATCGTACTATGCTTAACGATGAGTAGTACTGTGCATCAAGGGTTGGTTATGGTTATTTACGATTAAGTGGTTATTACGCTGCAAATATAACCGTAATCGTTAAAGCTTTGCTGGTAAAACTCGAAGATCTCAACAGCAGGTATCCCATCAAAAGTTCTGAGAGATTCGTTTTAAAATTTATTGCATTAACTTCTTTGATACCGATGTGGACTACTACGACTTTTTGCTAGTGTAGCGAATTTTTTGATTAACCGAATATAAATGTAGATGTAATCGTCCAGTATTCTTAGAAATTTGGAAATTTAAGGATTTAACAATTCAGAAATTTAGAAATTTAAATAGTTGGAAATTTAGAAATTTAGTAATTTGCAAATTCAGAAGTTCGGAAATTTGATGATTGAAAAATTTAGAAAATTGGGAAATGTAAAAATTTAGAAATTCAAGACACTGAAACCTAAGCTTTTAGAATTTTGAAGATATTGAAATGTATGAAATTAAAAATTTAGAGATTTAAAAAATTAAAAATTTTCATGTTTACATATTTTATCTCCCAAAAGCAAAACAAAGACATTTTTAAACATCGAACGTTCCGTACATTCCTCATAAAGTGCAATTGTATTTTTTCACATAAATCTCCTTTTTTTTCACACAACAAAGATATTACTATTAGTAGAACGTCATGGAAAACTAAATATTAAACGAGATATCTTTTGCTTGAAGATGATAATAAAACATGATACGATCGAGAGTTCTTGCAACCTATAACGAACAATTTAGTTCATACTCTTTAGTTACAGTGAATTGGTTTATATAATACAAAACATCTCGCAGAATCTTCAAAAGTGTGATACACATAATGAAAAAAGTTTACCGAATAATTAGTACATTTATAGTTACATTAAAACAAAAAGTGTAAGTTTATACATATATGACAATGACCATACAAATTCATAAAAATTATACTTACATGTTTAATATCATCTTTCAACCTAGATATTTATTTTTTAATATGGTGTACGCATAAATTGCTTGATTAATTTTGTTCAACTTGAAGAGATTAAAATATGAACAAATAAATAGCCCTATTACAAACACAGAAATTAGACAATTTTTCTCGAAAGTCTACAATTTAACAAATTTGAATGATAGTATACAGTGTGATAGAAATAATTTAACTGCAATATACAATCTCATAGGAGAATTTCAATTGTAATATATAATATGATAAAAAAATTTCAATTGTAGTATACAATATAGTAAAAAAGTTTCACTTACAATATACAATATGATCAAACAATTTCAATTGCAATATACAATACAGGAATTTCAATTACAACATAATAGAAGAATTTCAATTAAAACATAATAGAAGAATTTCAATTACAATATCTAATATGATAGAAAAATTTGAAATGCAAAAAACAATTTCAATTGTAGTATACAATATGTTAAAAAAGTTTCAGTTAAAATATACAATATAACAATAAATTTCAACGACAGTATCCAACACGATCAAAGTACTTAATTTGCAATAAAAAAAGTAGTTAAAAATAGAAGTGATTAGAGTCAGACAATATATTCGTATTAACCGAACATTCGTTTACCTTCCATTTACGGTCCCAAGCATAGTGCTGGTCCCAGAGGGACCAGTTAAGAGTCCATCCGGCTTCTTCGTCACAATTTACGGTTCGCCAAACAAGGTGTCTCCTCGGAGATACTTTATTTAACCGGACGTGCGAGGTCGATTATTTCTCGGTTTTCCGACGGGGTACACTAACTTTTTCACGTGTTTTCGCAGGTGGAAGGTGCTGCAAGTGGCGGTTGACGAGCGTTACAAGTTGCTAAGCGGATTTGGAAAGGATGGCAGCACTCCGGGTAGCCAGGCTTTCCTCGCGAGCAGCGTGGAACCACCATGGGAAAGAGCCCTCACACCCGCCAAAGTGCCTTACTATATCAAGTAATCGATCTTCCTTACTCTCTAATATCCCCTCCTCTCGTAGATTTACGGTACCATGGATCTCCCGTTCGAACGCAAACAAACGAATAATTGATGAGACAATTGTGATTCCGGGCAACAAGAAGTTGGCGGGAATTCGCCGGTGGTGTCTGGGATTTCGCGTACAGTCGCAAACATTTAGTTGGACGTTGCTTGCAAATGAATGAAACGGTAGAAATTCCGATTGGGATCGAACAGGGAACGGATTTTATTCTCGACAGGGTGAAATATTGATCGCGTGTACCGCTGCTCACAGATTCGTGGTTTCCAAAATGTATACTACGAATTCGATTTGCACCTATACTACGAATCTGACTGAATGTTTCATTGCATTTAATTAGCGGGTACAGTGGGAGTATTTATTTATTTATTTGCGGACTGAGCTCTGTACAAAGAAATGTAGGGGAGAAGATTGAACTTGTCTTACAGTTTTATGGTCATTTAGAGCAAATGAGATGTAAAGTTTATATAAAGGGAACGATGAAGAGGGAAATTGTAATTTAATATGAAATATGATGTATGTAAGCATGTGTAGTTTTTGAATATATCAGTATTAAGATTAATAGAGTTAACGCAAGTTCTGATTCGATTTAAAAGTTCGTATACATTGGAGATGTGATGATGGAAGTATTTGGTTAAAGAGTTTGATGGTCGATAAATAATAGAATATTTAATATTTGCTTATTGTATGTATATTTTAGATAGAGAAAGTGGGATAACTAAACTGTTAGAAGATAGTAAAAGATAGGAGAGATTTGTGAAAGTGTAATTGCAATTTATTTTTAAATCAGTCTGTAATTTACAAGAATTATGGCATTCAGGGATTTTAATTTTGAGATATTTAAGGATTTGAATATTTTAGAACTTGGAGGTCTCAGAACTTGGAAATTCGGAAATTCAGGAATTAACAAATTTCAGATTAGACACCTTAGTGATGTAAAATTTAGGAATTTAGAAACATAGACATATAATAATTTCAATTGTGTTTGGTAATAACGATCTGATCTTTTGAACTTGAAATATTTTCAGCCATCAATCGGAGACCACCCATTGGGATCATCCGAAAATGATAGAGCTGATGTCTTCTCTGGCGGACCTGAACGAAGTACGATTTTCGGCGTATAGAACTGCGATGAAGCTGCGCACAGTTCAAAAGCGTTTATGCTGTGAGTATTCATTCGTTTCTGTCAGTTCTATAGGACTTTGATCTAGTTTTCTACTTAATTCTCGAATCATCAAATCACCAAATCCTCTATTCCCCAAATCCATAAATCCTCAAATATTAAAAATTTATTATTTCTGCAACTTATATCTTTTGAGGTATAGCGTTCTTCACAAATTTAGTTTGAAAACCCATGTTATGGACTTCGCCGCAAAATGGCGTTATTGATTTATTATTATTGACATTATTCTCAGACCCTCAAATTTTGAAATCCCATCATTCTCAAACCCATAATTCTCAAATTTTCAAATTTCATAATTCTCAAATCCTTAAATTCTCAAATCACTAAATCCTCAAATCCCCACATCCCCCATTCCACAAACCCTCAAATCCCCAAATCCCCAAATTCTTAAATCCTCTAATTCTCAAATCCTCAAAACACCAAATTACCAAATTCCCATATCCACAAATTCACAAATTCACAAATCCACAAATCCACAAATCCATAAATCCTCAAATCCCATTATTCTCAAACCCCCAATTCATCAAATCACCAAATCCACAAATCCACAAACTCCCAAATTCTGAAATTCCATAATTCTCAAATCACCTAATCCTTAAATCCCTAGTTCCACAATTCCAATAATCCCCAAATTCTCAAATCCCATCATTCCCAATCCCCAAAATTCTCAAATTCCATAATTCTCAAATTACCAAATCCTCAAATCCCTAATTTCACAAATCCACAAATCCACAAATCCACAAATCCACAAATCCACAAATCCTCAAATCCCCAAATCTCCATATCCACAAAATCTGAAATCCTTCAATCCTCAAATCCTAAAATCCCCAAATTCCCAAATCCTAAAAATTTATTATTTCAGCAACCTATATCTTTTGAGGTATAGCGTTCTTCACAAATTCAATTTGAAACGCCACGATATGAATTTCGCCGCAAAATATCGTTATTGACCATTCCGGAATTCTGATCGAAGAACCTCGCGATAAAACGATATCATCGATTGCACGACGTTTTCAAAATCACACGACTGCCGCATGACGATACAGAATCGCAACGAATCAGACATTGCTATATTCGATGTCGCATGCAGTTTGCACGCATTGCAATGAATATTTATTACCATCGATGGACGTTGAATTGTTTATGGAAGGAATTTGGAAATATCCCGAAATATGTATCAGAAATACGATCAGGAACGATGCTGCATCGCTCCTCTGCATTGAGTTTAATTCCGCTTGTATCGTTGATTAGCCAGTCTCGTACGCGTTCATTAATTGTCATAATTTCCTCGATTAATCACGTGCTCGATTGTGATGACGCATAGATCATTGTTGATAGATTTGATCGTTTCTGTTTTGCCTTCGTGCGTCAGTATCACTCATTCTTCTTATTTTATAGTACTTTCTTAACACAACAGCTTTCTGTTGATAATATATCGATTCAGTTACTAAATTTTTGGTAACTTTTACTGAAGAACTGTTTATTTTCTTGTGAAATAGAATATGGGCCCATGTATGCATTTATCAAGTATAATATGATTGTTAATATCGATTACAATAAAATTTTTAATATGTATTGTAATATGATTGTAATATCAGTTATAATAAAATTATTGATATCAATAATAATATAATTGTTAACATCAACCTACAATACAATTATTACTATGTATGAATCTTTACGCAAGGGTGTTTTTTCTCACAGCACACAATTTAACAAATTATTATCGATACAAAATTCTTTTATTAAAAATAAAAGTGTCAGTTACTGTAAACTGTCAATATAAATATCCTACATGGTAAACATTTCAAAAGTGCAAAATGCTATACAAATTTAGAACAATATTTTTTAAAAATGCTTTTAAAACCAACAGCGCGAGTAAATCAATCAATTGTCTGTCATAATTAGTATGCACATATTGAACGGTACAAGAGAGAAATATTCAGCTAGATTCATCAACCTGTTTCATGTATAGTCGTTAAAATATGCACTTTTTTTATTTAACGTTTAAATTTACGGATGTCTGTTTGCAGTGGATCTGTTGAGTCTTTCCACCGCATTGGAGCAGTTCGATTCGCACGGGTTACGAGCGCAAAACGACAAGCTGATCGACATTCCCGACATGGTGACAGTGCTGACGTCTCTGTACGAAGTGATAACGGCTGACAATCCAACACAGGTGTCTGTGCCGTTGTGCATCGATTTGGCCATCAATTGGCTCCTCAATGTATACGATAGGTGAGTGGGCGATCAACGATCCCGACGATCGAAATAATTCACGCTTTTTACCGTACTTTGTATTTAGGGTCATTGGCGTAACTAGGTGGGAACTAGGGAGGGACAAGACACCTCTAAAATTTAGGTTAGATACATACTTTCAAATTCCAACTCCTACGTTTTCAAGCTCCCGATTATCCAAACACGATGTTGTCTAATTTTCAAGTACCATGATACCTAAATTTTCAAGCCCACAAATTTTGAAATGTTCAAATCATTAAACTCATCAAGTGTTTAGAGTTTTTCAAGTTTCTTCTGAGTTCACAAATTTCCAAATCTATAAATCCCTACATCTCTAAATCTCTAAATCTCTAAATCCCTAAATCTCTAAATCTCTACATCACACTACATTCCTACATCCCTAAACCCCTGACTTCCCACATCCCCAACTTTACAAATTCTCAAATTTCCCAATTTCTAGATTCAAGAATCCCCAAATTCGCAGAATCCCACACTCCCAAATAAGCAAATCAACAAATTACCAAATTTCCAGATCTCTAAGTCCCCAAATTCTTAAATTTCTAAATTCCTAAATTCCTAAATTCCCAAATTTCCATATTTCAAATTACCTAAGTTCAAAAATTCTCAAACCCTCAAATATCTAAATTCCCACAGCTCAAAATATCCAAAGTCCCAAATGTTTAAGTCCTCAGATTCCTAATTTCGCAATCAATAGTATTGTCAATTAACAACAAAAGCCATGAAACAGTAAACCTACATTAATCATGTAAAATCTTGACAAGCATTACAATTTAATGCGTGGCGATAACGAGTGTAATAACGCAAGACCGTGTATCAATTTAAGGTTTACCTTCCTCAAAAAAGTCCTAGTTACGCCAATGTTCCACGTCCATAAAATCATCCATCCTTAAAAAAAAGTTCTCTTTGAAACCGCAATAAACTTAATATTTCGTCCACAGTCAACGAACCGGCCAGATTCGAGTGCTTTCATTCAAAGTCGGTTTGGTCCTGTTGTGTAAGGGTCACTTGGAAGAAAAATATCGATGTGAGTACAGATTGATATTCTTTCATTTCGTAGCTCGAGTCGAGAGTGAACGACCCCGTACGTAACGAGAACTCGATTATTTGCAGATCTTTTCCGGCTGATTGCTGATCCGAACAGACTGGTAGATCAACGGAAACTGGGTTTGTTATTGCACGACTGTATCCAAGTGCCGAGACAGCTGGGTGAAGTGGCGGCTTTCGGTGGATCGAACATCGAGCCAAGCGTTCGCAGCTGCTTCGAAAAGGCTGGAAAGGACAAGAATGAGATAGAGGCGGTACACTTTTTGAGTTGGTTACAACAAGAGCCTCAAAGCATGGTCTGGCTGCCTGTGCTTCATCGACTCTCCGCCGCGGAGAGCGCCAAGCATCAAGCGAAGTGTAACATATGCAAGGAATATCCTATCACTGGATTCAGGTAATCTTCATTTTCTACATTCGTTATGTTCACTTAGATATCCTACAAAAGAACACCCTATAACAAGTATAACAGGTAGAACAGGTATCCTACAAAAAAGCAAAGCTCTATAAGAATATATAATAGTTATAGCAGGTATCCTACAAAAGAAGAAAACAATGTTAACAATGTAGAACAATATGATTATTTTCAAAAATAATTTTAGTGCCAGTAGTGCAAGTAAATCAAACAATTGCCTATCATAATTAATATGTCTATACTGAACAATGTAAACAAGAAATATTCAACTAGATCAGTGTGATTTATCATTCTATTTCTTGAATATCACACTTGATTTAGACATTCTATTTTCGTACACTACATTTGTACTGCATTATCGACTGTCGGTAAAAGTATCCTACCTAACAACAAATATTTTAAATCAAAAGAGAAAATTGCTATAACAGTCTAGAACAATATGAGTATCTTCAAACATTTAAATATATTTAATTAACACCCAATTTTCTTGAATTTTAGGTACCGTTGCCTGAAATGCTTCAATTTCGACATGTGTCAGAACTGCTTCTTCTCTGGACGTAAGGCGAAGAATCATAAGTTGACACATCCCATGCAAGAATACTGCACAGCGGTAAGTTAATATCAATCAATATAAGTATCCTCGTACATAAGTATGTCAGTACATAATGATATGGGGATGTTAATAAATACCCAGGATTTCTCATCCAAAATTGATCAGATCATCAAATTAAAAATTTAAGAACTGGAGATTTAAAAATCTGATTATTTACAAATTTGTAAGTTTGTAGAGTTCAAAGTTTCGAAATTAGGCAACTGAATATTGAAAATTTTTGAATTTGAAGACTTGAAATTTGAAATTTGAAAATTTAAGAATCTTCAGTTTAAAAAATTTCTAACATGAAATATACAAGGTATCCTACGTTCTATGTCCCTTATAGTTAATATCCAGTACATATTTTATCTTAGCGAATCCACGTCCACATTTTTCACTACTTAATCATTCCAATAGACCTCTCATTCATGTTCTCGCATACTAATCTTCACCCAAAGTGTATACACAATATATATCACTCAACTAAAACTCCAATGTTCGTTGATTCCTTAGACCACATCTGGAGAGGACGTGCGCGACTTCACCCGAGCGCTCCGGAACAAATTCAAGTCCAAAAGATACTTCAAGAAGCATCCAAGAGTCGGTTATCTGCCCGTGCAAACCGTTTTGGAAGGGGATGCCCTGGAGTCCCCTGCCCCGTCTCCTCAGCACAGTTCTCTCAGCCAGGATATGCACTCCCGATTGGAAATGTACGCTTCCCGTTTAGCGGAAGTCGAGTTGTCTCGCACGAGAAGCAACTCAACGCCGGACAGCGACGACGAGCATCAGCTGATAGCGCATTATTGTCAAAGTTTGAATGGGGGCGACAACATGAACGTGCCCAGAAGCCCCGTGCAGGTGATGGCTGCGATCGACGCGGAGCAAAGAGAAGAACTCGAGGCTATGATACGCGAACTCGAAGAGGAGAACGCGACGCTGCAAGCGGAATACGAACGATTGCGCTCGAAACAGACGCCTGGTTCGACGCCGGAAGATGGCCATGGGAACAGACAACCCGACTGCGACATGATTGCCGAAGCGAAGTTGTTGAGACAACATAAGGGCAGACTCGAGGCACGCATGCAGATATTGGAGGACCATAATCGCCAGCTGGAAGCGCAGCTGCAGAGACTCAGACAACTTCTGGACGAGGTGCGTTTACATCGCTTGATGGTTGCTGATTTTTTAACCATATTCCTACAAATAATGTACCTTGTTAACTTACTCTGAATAATGTATCTCTGTTAACATACTTTGAATGAAGTAGTGTTGATTACTTGTTTGAATAAAGTTTTAGTTAACCTCTTAACTATGGATGACTAGTTAACTTATCACTAGAGTAAAATACATAACACGTTTATTCAATGACATTTAATTTCAGTTATACTGCTTCCCCTTGTATTTAAAGAAAAATGCAGTGTATTATCTTTTCTAGTATACAGAAACAAGTCACTTGTTCTCTTTTTATCACATATGTGAAAGAAAATGATTAGGTTCTGATTGAACAGCAACAGAGTTAAGAGGTTACTTTGTTCTCCACTTTCTTTTGCTTATCTCACACTTCACACTGTTATACTTCGTACTGTTCATTGTTACATTGTACTGCATTCAACAGTACTGAAGGCTTTATCAATACTATACACCGCTATCTAACTTCATCAGAAGTCAAATGATACATCTAGGAACTACTTGTAGTAGTATTCAATGTAGCGATATAAAATATGATAGTGCAAAGTGTGATAAATCAAATCGTATAGTCTAAAGATGTTCTGCATTATTTAAATGTCTTATTGCAGCCAAACGCTTCGTCACCATCGAAAACCGGAACGCTGCAAACTCGAAGCGTGACAGCATCTCAATTAGCGACGGACTCTCCTGCGAAGATGAACGGACATTATCATGATTCTCCGGGTATGTTAGATCTTCAAACTTTGAGTTCACAATCTTAGTTACTTAACAAGGGTTTTAACTGAATATTCAAATTATCGTTATTTTCATAAGCATTATCCTTTAGGATTCAATTCTTTGTTACTTCTATGTTTCATCCTTCTTCAGATATGGAGACTGCAGCATATTACAAGCAAATTTCCAAAATATTTTAACTTAACAATAGTCAGTAAATTTAAGAGTTCGAAGACGTAGAAATTTGGTAACTTGGGAATTTGAAGTTTAGCAAATTTATACATTAATTTACCGCGCGTTATATAGACACATTAGATCGCCACATATTATACAACTACTCACGCATCACCACACGTTATATATGTATAAAACCACAACGCACAATATCCCCACATTTAAATCATATTACTTACACTCTAGTTGGTACTAGACGCACCCTAACCCTTATCAATGAACCCATAAAAAATTACTTCACATCAATCACCAACTTGCCAAATTGGCACTTGAAACAAATGGCCCCAGGAAGCCAGCTACATCAAAATTAAAAATCTGAAGAAGGGTTGAACAGCCATCAAGGGTACTTAAAACATCCTTCCCACATGCTTGTCCTACAAGGGATTTGAATAATAATTTGATACGGGCATACTTGATCAGATGAAATTCATTATTCAGAAATAAGCGGGTAATGGAGGTATTACTATTGGCGCTATACTAACTGCATATTAATGAACGTTTCACAAAGTACCAAAGACATCAGCATAAGCTTATTGGTATGGGTGTATGAGCGTAGGTGGTGGAGGTTCGAACGAGGGAAGAGTGAGCAGTTTAGAGAGGCCACCACCGCCACCGCACTCTCACAGCGTTGCCCACAACGTGGGTAATCTCTTGCACATGGCAGGTTCGTTTCATTCTTCGTGTACTCGATTCGTACGATCATCTTGTGTAGCGTAATTAATTGCTGTGTCGAACGTTCTTATGCACGACTCGTTTCTGCTTAACAATAACAAATGCTTTCCTGTTTTTTCACGCCACAGGATGGATGTAAGGTGAGACTATCAACGCTTCTTTTCCTGCTGGATTGTTTTCCTTCTGTACCACATTTTCGTTTGTCACATGTTCACGATCTTGTCGGACAGAAAATCGTTTATCGAGTCAAAGAAATTTAATATTTTTAATAATACTCGAGTAAATGCAGCTAGACATTTAATGTGGACATATGAATACCCCAGAGTCAGTCTCTATTTGCAAAGTTATGCAAGAGAACTCATGTATTGAATTAGACTTTAGTGTTGTTTGTGATAGATCACACAATTTATGTGTACTTTGCAGACCTTGATGTAACATAAATTCATAAGCACATGTCGTCTGCTTACGAAAATCAAAGAGGATATTTGATTAACCCTTACGCTAAATTTAATTTAAGAGAGTTATTCCCGGGGGATGGAATTATTGAGCTAATGTTAGCTGAACATCCCAGATAGCTAACATAATTTGTCACCTGGCATGTTCAAATAAATAGAGTTTCACTCTAATCATGTTGTAATAACCTCTGCTGATTGCTTCTTGCCTCTGCATATTTAACAACCATAAATTCTCAAACTGAAATATTTGCCTGCCAGGCACTCTTTGTCGTTCGCGTATGCGTGCATGTGGTCGATTGGAAGCAGAAGCATAAACCTGAATGTGATTAAAAAAATGTTCACCGACAGGTGATCGATCGTGTGAATAGATTAATGGAGAAATAAATGTGGTCACTTCGAGCAAGGATTATAATTGAAATTTGTATTTTAGGAGACTTAGGAAAAGCTGTCGGTGAACTGGTGACGGTGATGACCAGCGAGGACTCGTCTAAGAGCAACGGACAGAGGGCGCCACCGCCGGCTTTCAAATAACCATCATCATTATCAAAACTGGAGGACAGGTTTCTTTATTCCAACGATACCAACGACCGAAGAGAAATCGATTGGGAATTTTAATCTACGAACATTAATCTTTATAATCAATGACCAATAAGAAGTCTGGCTCTAACGCATATCAGGAGAGATGGTATATCGCGCAAATGCAGGGTCAGGGGTGTCGTCACAGTGGTTTTGGGTATTTTATAAGTTTTGATATACACCGTTGTATAGCTAAATTATTATTGAATAAGACGATTATGGTTTTGGCTTTGGCGGCCCCCTGAGAGTAACTTTACTACATATTGACACGTCATATCATTTCGGTAACCTAATCGTACATGAAGATGAGGATGAGACATTATGCGGAAAGAATCGGTTGTTATGCGCTTGCTAGTTGAAAACTTATACGAAAAACGGGGGGTGAACGATGAAGAGGGATATAATAAGAAAATTACGCGAAAGGAAATATCATTAACAATGCATGCAAAAGCAATGTATCAAATCACGTACTCTATTATAGATCGTAGGTTATATTTACATACCCATTCTGTTCACTGCCACGGGCTCTTCCTCAACATTATAACATACACGATGTACATGTTATGTGATTCTAGAAGACACGTGAAAGGGAAACGAAGGTGATTAAATGGGGAGAGATTGAACGAATAAAACGGAATGTACGAAAGGAAGATATTCATGAATAACAAAAAAAAATGATAGATGATATCCTTTTCGGTATATGTCCGAAATTATCGCGTCGTACACCGAACACAATCGTACACACGTACATACATGCATATCATTATACGTTATTATACATACACACGGTTACGTGAGAATACACACACGTACACATACGTACACAAGAGACGTCACACATTATCCACGAACACGCGCTGACGACATTTTTGTAATCGATAATAAAAGCAAAGCAAAGCAATGTGCATTATTGACTTTCAAATTTATTTTTTAATCCGGTTACGATCGTTTTTTCATATTTTTTAATGGATTTTAGATGGCAATGTCTATTATTTAAGCCTGCCGGATGTTACTTATATTTAAGAGTATATCGATAAGTATCTAATTTACAAGCTGTAGGCTGTATTCTGATATGTAATAAAGTTGTCTAGAAAATAATCATCTTACCTTTATGTGTATCCTTCCTTTCTTCTCGTTTATGCGATGGTAATTGCGTTTTCTTTTTGTGGGACGATCATCGTGATTAGAGACAATGTTTTTAATTAAAATTCTGTGATCATTGAGAAGAATGGCTATTTGTAACGGGAAACAGGCATTGTTCTACGATATTATGAACTATGAAAGAACATTGAAATGCGTGATTAGTATATTCTAGCCAGTGCCAGCGCTAGAGTTTGGAGAACCCGAGGTCGCATAATCAAATTTTATTTTTCGAAATGAGACTAGAATTGTGGAAGTTTGGAACTTTAGAATTTTAGAATTTTAAGATTATGGGAATTTGGGAGTTGGATTTTAGAGCTTTGGAATTTTTACAATTTTAGAACTTTGGGATTATAGAATTTTTAAATTTTGGAGTTTTGGAATTTTTAAACTTTGAGACTTCCGAATTATAAAATGGTATAATTTTTAAAGCTTTGGAACTTCGATATTTTTTAATTATTAAAATTTAAGTCTAAAATTTTGAAATTTTGGGATTTTTAAGTTTTAAAATTGTTGGCATTCTAGAATTTTGCAACATTAAAATTAAACATTCTTTGGAAAAAATGTGAAAACTTTCAAACTGCAGTGTTAACTTAATTAAAAGATAAAAAATTTGTAACTAATACACTTATAAGTAAAACTTGTTTAACACCCCTAATAAATATATATAAAAAACCACAAATAGTTTGAGATTTTTAACTAATCGATACATCTACTGTATCTAATAGTGAAGTAATTAATTATTGGATATTTGATCGATGAACTCTACAAGCCAAATTTCTCGATCAGAAAGACCATTGGGATGGCAAGGACGTTACCTTGACTGGTTTTCGTTGGATCCGGTTTTAATCATCCTACGATGGAAACCGTAAGTGAACCGGCAAGAAAAAAGGGACCATATTGTTCTTAGTATATGTGACACAATCATGTAAAACAATGCAACAGTCCTCATATCTTATCGTTGTTATTTAAAGAAACAAAAAGAAAATTTATCTGTGTACACTGAATATACATATCTGTTAAATCGCGATTTGAAGAATTAATCTAAACACAAGATAGTCATTGGGGGGTCTTATCGAATTCCGCAAATGATATTCTTTCAACTCAAATTCCACTGACAGTGACATTTTTTTAACGTCGGACTACATGATATTATTCCAAAGCTACTGCTTATTCGGCAAATACTAAAACTGAGATAAAGTACTAGGTTCGTGAAAATTATGTGCATGATCAGTTTTAAATTTGAAACGATGTAGTAGAAGCAAAGAATTTTTTTTTAATTATATTCAAGTTTTTAGTTGAATTTTGGATTCTCGAATTTTTAGGGTATTTGAAAGTGGAATTTTTGGAGTTTGAGGTTTTGGAATTTTAGGAATTTGAGGTTTTGGAATTTCAAGTTTAGAATTTTGGGATTTTCAAATTTTTGAATGTTGGAATGTTGGTATTTTAGAGTTTTGGGAATTTAAGAATTTTGGAATTTGGAAAATTAGAAATTTAAAAGTTGGGAAATTTGGAAATTTCGGAATTTTGGAATTTTAGAATTTTTGAATTTGAGCGTTTGAAAATTTGGTAATTTAGACTTTTGAATGTTGGGAATTAAAAATTTAGAAACTAGGATTATTCAATTTTGGAATCTTGGAATTTTGTAATATGGAAATTTTTAAATTCTGGAATTCTGGAGTTTTGAAATTCTGGAATTTTGGAATTTTAGAATTTTAAAATTTCAAAGCTTTTAAATTTTGAACGTAGAATTTTTTAATTTTGGGATCTCTGATTTTGAATTATGAATTTTCAAAACTTTAGAATTCTAGAAATAAAAAATAACCAGATATTTCTTTATAAATTATAAATGTATGTAAGTTATAAATGTACAATATAAATTAATTATTATAACAATTTATTTTCGCAATATAAATTAATTATTACTGCAATTCATTTTTACAACAAAAATTGATCATTATAACAATTCATTTTCACAATGTAAAATAATAATTATAGCAATAGATTTTTACCATCCGATTTCCATAAAAATATCAAGAATTTCAATAAGCAACTACTCGCTTATATACACATAACGTTTTTCTAAATATGAAAATGAAGCGATAATTGATGTGAAAATTGTACAGCAATGGCGGGTAAAATC
Source organism: Megachile ligniseca (assembly GCA_945859555.1). Lineage (NCBI taxonomy): Eukaryota > Metazoa > Arthropoda > Insecta > Hymenoptera > Megachilidae > Megachile > Megachile ligniseca. The sequence continues at coordinate 3,353,306 of OX243785.1, forward strand.
GCACTGTCGTCAAATTGCTAGATGTATTTGTGAAACACGCGAGAGGAGGTCCTTGCACTTAACACTGGTTTGCGTGCAACCGTCGCGAGTAACGTGAACGCACGTTGCGTGTTGCTTGCACACGCGTGCACCCAACTCAAAGATGCATTCTCAGGTACATATGTACAATACATATGTATAGCTGCACATGTGGCCTCGACCTTGGTGCATCGTCCCACGCAGTGGCGTAACGTTCAGGTGAGATTCTAATTTCTTACTATGGCAACAAGGAAATGTACACATTAATGTTTCAGAGTTTCAATTCGTTCTATAAATAATTCAGCTTCGTGTGCACATAACTTTAACACTGATGTCACGTATTCGTGATTTTAATGTTTAATTTTTTATACTAATGTTTCTTTTATTTTCTTTTTATCTGGTGTTATATTCACGCTTTGGCGTGCAAACATTGCGTGGGTGTGATCTTTTACGGTTTCTGGAAAAATAGGATTAAAGATTTATTAAGACTGTATTATATTGACACTTTGTTTCATTCTGTTGTAAATATTCGACGATGATGTGTGATATTTGTTAAGTATAAATGAATAATTAATTTTATAGTTGACGAAATTATTCATTATTATAAATTATTATAAATTAAATTAAATTAATAATTATACATCGAATAAATAAATATAAATTAAATTAAATAGAAATTAATTTAACTATTTAAATGAAATAAATAATGTTTGATAGGAAACATTATTTTTGATATCTTATCAAATTGTTGCTACTTTGCAACATTACACAATTTTTCTTTACAGAAATTTCTTTCAGAAAAATATTTCTTTATTGTTTCCTTTTTGTTATTATTTGCTGATGTTCAAAATTAAATTTTTTTCAGAACTGAAAAAATACACATGTCAAACAAATAATTGTTTCAGTATTAATTCTTGGATATAATATAAACTTCTTCACCATATACGAAGTAGCACGTTCTTTTCAAATTTTCTATAATAAATACATCTACGCAAATAATTTTGTCAGATTTTATTTTTTTAAATAATTTTTTAAATTGAGTCAATTGCAAAATGATTTACACAATTTTGATCAGAAAAACAAAATAAGAAAAAATATCCTATATGCACCAATCTACGAGAAAATTACTATTAAACTGCTTTTTGAAATTACAAGAAAATTAATATTAAATTGTCCTTTAAAGCTACAAGAAAATTAATATAAAATAATCTTTTAAATTACCATTAAATTTAACGAAGCTTTCAAACAATTTTCTGCAAATTCTATTTTTAGCTTCATACCCGCATAAATTGAAATAAACAAATCAAATAGAATCAACTGAAATATCGTTTCAGTTCAATCTTTGTGTTATCATGCCACATATTTGAATAGTATTACATACCAAATGCTTTCACGTAAAATTATCCAACGTTTTAATGGATCTCGGTTTATCATTCTTGTTTCGTGGTTTTCTAAATATTGAATAGCGGTTGCTATTCCCGAAGGAACAGTTTACCGCTGGCGAATTCCGTTGGCGAATCGCAATTTTGCAAATCATATACACGTTCGTAGAACTTGAAGTATGGTCGATTGAGTCATCGATACGTGACACGTATACGAAAATACGTAAGCAGAAATTTTGGTGTACGGTAAAATCAACGAAGGTCGACCGTAATCGTTCCCTGTTATGGTACGCTTCGTCATTCAAACATGGTTCTTTGATTTAACACTAGCGAAATAATTGAAACTAGAAGCATGTCTATTATTAAATTAAATGTAAAAGTGAAACATCATGTAGTATAAACATTCGTGTAATTCGTAATACAATGACATAATTGAGACATGTTCAAAGTCCGAAGTTTACAAATTTTTAAATTCGGAAATTTCCGCAACCACAAATTATAACTCGGAAATTTTCACTATTATAAATATTTAAATTCGTAAACTCAGAAAACTCAGTTATAAAATTTCAAATTTAGACAGTCAATAGTTTACGAATTTTCACTATTACAAACTTAGAAAAAGAAATTTTTAAATTAAAGGTACACGTTCTGTATTTCATTACAAGAGATTTTCTTCGGCTTTATGATTTTTCTTCGTTAACGAAATACAATTTGAGATAATTATAAAAAAATGTTATATGCTTAATGAAGTTATCTTAATTTTTGTGATTCAAAATATGAAATGTATCTGTGACTTCGATGAGTATAGTTATCGTAATATTAATTCACTGTAACTAATTTTCACATTATATTATTGATATTAACTGAAGTATTGAGAAGAAACGATGAGTTGAGCAAACGCTTCATACAGATTCTCTGAAAGCTGTGCGGTGCAGGGAGAACTCGTTATTAAAGTGAGTTCCATGCATTCCTTCTGTTACGGCAATGCTTTTCTCACGGGGCATTGAACGTCCTTAGAAATATAGTGCACACTTTACCAATAAACCAACACAGACAGTTTATATATATAATTATCAATATTTCCAAACTTAAGAGTTCTCCAAATATTCAAATCCTTGAATCTGTAAGTTCTAAAATTTCCAAATTATCAAATTTCTAAACACCCAAATTTCGAAATTTCTACAAATTCGTACATTTGTAAATTTCTAAATTTGTTAATTCCAAAATTCCGAAATTTCTAAATTCCAAAATTCTTAATTTCCTAACTTTCTAAATTCTTACATTACTGAGTACCCATATTCCTATATTTTCAAATTTACACATTCCTAAATTTCTAAATTCTGAAGTTCTTACTTTTTCCAAATCTCCAAATCTGTCATTTCTAAAATCCATAAATCTCCATATTCTCAAGTCCTCGCATTACCAAATCCCCATTTTCAAATCCACTAACTCTCAAATCTCCAAATTCCCAAATTCCTAAATCTCGATATTCTCAAATCCTAACATTACCAAATTCTCAAATCTTAAATTCCCAAATCTACAAATCTCCAAATCTCCATATTCTCAAGTTCTCACATTACCAAATCCCCAATCTCCAAATTCTCAAATCTCTAAATCCCCAAATCTCCAAATCTCCAAATCCCCAAATCCCTTAATCTCCAAATCTCCAAATCCCCAAATCCTAAATTCCCAAATCCCAAATTCCAAATTCTAAATCCCCAAATTCCAAATCTTAAATCCCCAAATCTCCAAATCCCCAAATCCCTCAATCCTCAAATCCCCAAATCCCCAAATCCCCAAATCCCCAAATCCCCAAATCCCCAAATCCCCAAATCCCCAAATCCCCAAATCCCCAAATCCCCAAATCCCCAAATCCCCAAATCCCCAAATCCCCAAATCCCCAAATCCCTAAATCTCTAAATCTACAAAACTTCCAAATTCCCAAATCCCAAAATCCCCAAACCATCAATTTCCCCAACTTACAAATTTCCACATTCAGAAAATCGAATCTAGAAAGTAAAACAATGGTACATTAAATAACTAATAACACGTAAATCCGCATATATAGCCGTCTTCACGATACCTTAACAATGTCAACAATTTAGTATGTAAGCATCTTGAATATTTTCATGAAAGACTGTACGTCAATTTCGTACGATTGCTTCTTTTTCTACGGAACTTTTTTTTAGAGAAACGTACGTACTGATGGTAAATGAATAAGAAAAATAGTGGTTGAGAATTTTATGCGGTTTATTCGGAGGAGATACTGTGGAGGAAAATGTACACTTAAAAAATTCCTTGTCGTTCCATTGGTAGTTCCGTTTCCAGAACGAGTTCTCGTCCTAAAGTAACGGAGGGGCTCGAGAAAGTGGTCAGGATAAAGGTACTGGAAAGATCCTATGGTTTGCATTCATCGTAGGTTTCAAGACAACTGATATTCTTTTCTGATCAAAGTATGGGCTTATATTCTATCGTAGAAAACTATTTTTTAACTTTTTATTAATACATCTTTTACGATAATTTATATGATTCAGCTATTGTTTCTCATATATAAACAGGTGCATGTACTTATATGTATAAGTTTTCATATATGTTATAATACATGTATAAGTTTTTAAATATATGATCAAATTTTTAAATGTATGAGTAAGATTTATAAATGTGTGATCAAGGTTTCAAATGTATGAGCAAGATTTATGAATGTGTGATCAAGTTTTCAAATGTTTGAATAAGATTTATAAATGTATGATCAAGTTTATAAACGTATAATGAATTTTCCAAATGTATAAACATGTTTTATACATTTTTTTTATTTTCATTTTTATTGAAATAGTCAGTATGTTAAAATAATTTTGTCGATCTCTAGGATAGCATAATTTTATAAAAAAAAATCGTCGATAAGTTAATAAGTATAATTATTGTTATAATGAAATCGTTTGTAAAATTTGCATAATTACAATAGCAATATTAGTTATAATTTTATATAAATTTTGTATCTAGATGTTTCATATCATTTCAGTCAATTATTTCATGCCGATTAAACAAGGAAAATATGCAACGACAAATGTGTCTTATCAATTTCCGTTTTCATATACAATGAAAATGTAGACATTGTATCAATGTAATCATATTATTTGCACCATGTAATTATTTACGGAGGTTGATCAAGATTAACTTAGCACAACAAAACGCTTAAAAAATTATACTAAAATATCTCATAGATAAATTAATAGGACAGACAAATAGATTAATCTGATTTATAAGAAAATTATACCACACCTTAATAGGAAAGGTCAAAACTTAATGTACTTATATAGAACAATTTATATACAAAAATAAATTAACAAATTACTTATGTATGATAAATTAACAAATTTTCAGCGAAAAAGTAAATTCGATAGAATCTACGGTGCAGGTGTAGAATACAAAATAAAACGCATTTTTTATGATTAATGCGACAATACTGATAAGATTATGATATCACAAATTTTTCAGTTTTTCGAAACGTAGCGAATGCCATTCACAGAGCTCGTCAGTCTACATCTGGTGTTGACGTCATCGGTATACATAAATCAAACGAACGTTGGTCACATGGTGAAAAATTAACAAAGCAGCGATTATAAAAAAACGGTATATTCAAATGACTGCCTTATCGTTGACCGTATATGGTTACGAGAATTTTACGCTTGACTTTTTGGAGTAAGAATTTTCTTTCATATCTTAATTACCTATTTCTTTGAACACTCGTTTTATCATTTCCGTCGATTACCGTTTCCAATGGATTTCGCTTAGTAATATTACAACGTATATGGTGTAATCAACCACAAGTAGATATAGATTATATTTACAGTATAAGTAGATGTAGATGATATAATTCAAAAATGTATAGGTACATATGTTCAGGCAGATGTTAGGGTGCATTAGTTTGAGTTGGAACATGAATTTGCGAACCGTTTCTGGATTTTATTTCTTAATTACACAAATTTCTAAATTTCTAAATTTTCTAATTTTCAAAACATCAAACTTTAAATTACAAATTTTAAAATACCAAATTCCGAAATTCCCAAATTTTTACACATCGCAATTCTCAAATTTCTACACTTCAAATCCCCCAGCGCTTCAATTCCAAAATCCCTAAATTTTCAATTAACTAAACTTTAAATTCTCAAATTCCTAAATTTTCAAACTTTCAAACTTTTTAACTTTTAAACCCTGGAACTCCCAATTTCTCAAACCTCCAACTCTCGAAATCCCCAAATTGTCAAATTTCTAAATTCCCAAGTTTCCAAATATACCAATTGTCAACTTTCCAAGATTTTGAATCCCTAAATTCTCAATTTGTCAACCCCCCCATCTCGAAAGCCCCAAATTCTCAAACTCCTCACATTCCTAAATTTCCAAATTCCCAAATTATCGGACTTCTGAATCCCTAAATTTCCAATTTCTTAAATCTCACAAAAATCACAAATTCCTGAATTCTCAAATTCCCAAATTTCTTTGTTCTCAACTTTCAAAACCCTCTAATTTCCAATGTCCAAATGTTCAAATATTTCCCCAGTTTCGAACCTTTCAAACTTCCCGATCCCCACATCCCAAATTCTCCAAATTGCCCAATATCAAAATTCTCAAAAGCTACTAAAGTAATTCCCGGATTACTAAATCCCCCAATTTCCAAATACGATCTCGATCCAGCACAGTGCCTGAAGGCTCACCAGGTACGTACGTAAAGGAACGTTTGTTCATGAAAGTGGCTCCAGGAATTCGTCAGAGACGGCGCCTGACGTCATCCTCGTGCCAGACTGGAGAACGGAGGTCACGTGTCGTGGCTTCGGACGAAAACTCAATACTCGGCCAGTTTCGTGCCGGCCAATAAGCGCCCGAAGGACTCTCGCCGATCCCGAGCGCGTCAGTCGAGCCGCGACCGTTGAACAGTGTAGTACACATACGATCGTGCGCGTTATTTATCGTCGCATTTCGTACGAGTGATTTTTTGTCACCGTAAGTTTTGTTTGGGACGTGTTCTGCCGGTGAAACGAGTCAGGGATCACCAACATGGCCAGTAACAGGGCAGCCAAGTCAGGATTCGCTGCGGAAGCGCAAAGAAAGGTAACATCCGTTGAATATATGTATATCTTTTTTTCTTTTGTTCGACGTTAACACCGTGACCCAGTGAGCAACCTACCCCTCGAGGAATTCGACCTAGTCAGGGTGCCGCGCATGCGCGGTGCGTACGATTCATTACTTTTTCATGCGTTCGACGTACATAGTACTGTTTTTTGATGAATTGTCAAAATTCAGTGTTCGATAAATTGCTTTTTTAACGCCAATTGTTTTAGTTTTAATATTTTAGTTTTTATATCAATTATTTTAGTATTAATATCAACTGTTTTAGTATTAATATAAATTGTTTTGATCAGCTTCAATATCAGTTTGATTCGAATGAAGTTTAATTTGTTGAAACGTAGATGCATTTCAATTTTGACTCGCCCAATATTATAATCCTTGGTATTATTTTTAATTGAAACTACTTTTGTAAATTTTTGGAAGAATTAAATAACTTTCTCCATATAATTCGTGACATGTGGAATTTTGATAACAGTTTTCGTTTCCGTTTCATTTTTACGCAGAGATTTAAAGAAGGAATGTACAGTTAGTAAATGTTGTGACATTCTACTATAGCTCGAACACTGGGACAATTCATATGTTTATCTTGAATACGTGTGTACGTGCCAGTAAAACGCATCTGTAGATTACGATACTCGTGTCAGATATATTCCACGACGCTTATCGTCGAGTAATCCCGTAAGTAATTAGAATGCAGACTGTACGGGAACGTTGCTGGACAGAGGAAGCTCGTGACGTTACTTCGATCTACCAAATTATTGCACATCCCTAAATATAGAATGTAATTAAATTTGATTTATCAGAGGTACATGTTGAACATCGGAAATCATTATGTGTGTAATTATTTCGATAATTGGAAGTATGGTTAAAATATTATTGAAGATCGTAATATAGGTACGTGACATAGCTTGTTATTCCACTGGAATACACTGTGTGTTTTCATTTACTTATTGGATTCCTCTGCGATAAGCAAGTCACTGAAATCAGTCAACCGAGAGAACAAACTTTCAAAATTGTCCACAGAAATTCCATAGTAATGATAGTTCGAGGATTCTTGGAAATATCTTGTTGAAACTTCTGATGGATCAAGATTATTCTACCATCTGAATTTCTGTTTGTATTTTGATATTAAAGGAATATTTTTCTAGTTGAAGTTTCAGAATTTATTGTATCGTGGTTTGAAATTTATTTTTGTGCACAATTGAATTACTTAATTGTTTATTTAGTAATTAAATTACTTTATTTCCTACGATAATTTTAATAAATAATCGAACAATTCGTGTATTATTATTTATTAAAATAATAAATTGTGTCATAGTGAACATTTACTCCAAACTATATCAATGAAGTTTCTTTATAGCTACATGCTTATGTAAACTTCTAATGAAGATAATTTTTTTTATAGAAATTTTATTATCAAATCAGTATTTTTTAACTTGATATTGCAACTGTACTGTAATCAATAACTTTAATTCATAAAAATCAACTTTTTTAATATTATTCCACAATCCTCTAAACTCTTATTGAATAAACATAATCGTTCCACTTAAATTTCATCATAAAAATTTTTCAATTTTGCGTTGCATTCACAACTGTACCGTAATGAATTATTTACTAATTCACAGCAATCAAATTCTTCCACAGTTCTCCTTCTGATTTTTTCTGAATAAAAGGATTTCTATTCAAATTGTATTTATTGAATGAATATTTTATAACTTAACGTTCTATTTTTATTACAATCATAATTTATTATGTTTATATATAATTTCTTATTACAATCATAAAACCTAATCTGCCCACTCCGATTGATACCACAAATTTTCCAAAAATGACATAACTTCGTTCTAGAAACTGACTCAAATCCCGCAAGGGTTTCACGAAATAAATGATAGTACGATAAATGGTGGTTTCGAAGAAACGTTTGTCCGTGTGAATCCGTTCGGATAACAATCGCAAACATAGATAAGCCAAGTGCAAGCAGTGGATACACCGGAAGATTATCAGAGTTATGATACGCTCGAGGTGTGTCTTCGTTTAAAACACCTGAGATAGAAGCGCATTTCCGTCGAATACATTTGTGCTCGGAAGTTGAACGAGCCATGTTTTGCTCGCAACAGCTGCCAGCCGAACCTTTCTTTCGAGGAGGGAATTAAAATGAGACCCAGTTGCCAAAGAAGGGAGCGTCCCTCACGAAACCCGATGGCCATGGTACACTTCTTCCTTACATCACCTCACCTTTACCTGCCCAATATTTTTACGTTGCCACGCGATAAAATCATGGATTCACGGTTTATTCTGGGACTAACTATTTCGAAAATACAAATGGTACTGTTGAGTGCAATGTGGCTTCTTTTGAATAGGGATAAATGTTTAAACTTAAAAATTTATTGATTTTATAGATTATAAAGTTTTTTTTTAGTTTTTAGCTTTTTTGTTTTCAAATTTTTATTTGATCAAAAATTAATAGTTAGAAATTCTCGTATTCTTGTATTTTCAAATTTTCCAATTGCAAATTTCGAAATGTTTACATTCTGAATTACGATACTCTAAATTTCTATAATTTTAAAATAGCTTAATTCAAAAATGTCTTATTTTCTAAATTCCCATATTCTCAAATGCTCATGTGCTCATATGATCAAATTTTCAAATTCTCAAATACTCAAATGTGAATATTTTCATGTGTCGAATTTCTCAAATTTACAAAATTCCAATTTCGCAAAATCTCAAATACTCAAATTTTTCAATAGTCAAATACTCGTATGCTCAAATTCACAAATTCACAAACACTCCACTTATGAAATGCTCAAATACTCAGAAACTCAAATCCTCAAATTTTCAAATTTCCAAATTCCTAAATTATTAAATTCTGAAATGTTTATATGCTCAAATACTCAAATTCTGAAATGCTCATATATTCAAATTTTCAAATACTTAAATTCCCAAATTCTTAAATTCTCAAATGCTTATATTCTCATATACTTACATGTCCAAATGTTCAAACGCCCAAATACTCAAACACCCAAATTCTCAAATTCCTAAATTCCCCAATTCTCAAATTTGAGAACTTGAAACTTGAAAAGTTGCAACTGTAAAAATTTGTTAACTTGAAAATTTCTATCTCCCCAAATATTAAAATTTACAATAAACCAATAATGTCTACTGCCACTTACCTCTTACTGCTACGTAGCCATATTGCTTAAAAGATCCTTTAATGCCCGCCGCTGTACAAAACTCCATCTTTCTGAAGTTGAGAAAGTCACGTAACTGTCGAGTCATAAAAAAGCGAAGTACATAACCGTAATTAACCGACGAGGGAAAAATGGGTTAATACTTATCGAAGTTATAATGCAAAGTACTCGCGTCAGATAATGATGAATAATACCGTGAATGATTGAAGAGAATTACAAAGGAAAGAAAACAGTGGCGGTACATATCAGTGTATGAAACAAGGGGAAAAAATGGGGCAAAACACAAGAGACCCGTTGTCCAGTTGGCTACCAGATAGTCGTTTTCTTCTTCTTGCTCGTAAAACAATCGACGAGTAACTATCCTCGAAGGACGCTCATTACGGCACCGGTGGAGAAACGTATGCTCATTATAAAGATACGCTTATCGTCAACGGAATGCAACGGTTCGTTCGTCGCCTTTTACTGTTGCGCTGTCGACAAGGATTTCATGAGTTGCGTGAAATATGTGGAGTACATCTTGTACACAGTGTCTTCAAAATGCTGGTACAACCGAAAGCGGGGCGAATCTACGTGAAAAAATAAGACAAAAATATACAATAAAATTTGTTCAGTATTTGAGTAATGAAGTATTTTCATTACTATATCATTAATGAAGTAATGATTCAATAATGAAGTATTTGTAAAAAAAATTTATTGACACATCAAATGATGAATACAACAATTTTTCGTTGATTTGAGAATTAACGAATGTTGTTAAATAAATATAACAGTTGATTTTTAATATTTGTTTACTGTAGAATTAAGAAATAATTTTTTGATTTTGTCATTTTCTATGTTGTAAACAAACAGTTTTACAAGTACTTGAAAGATGTTCAAATTCAATTTTCTTGAAAATAAAGTCACGTACAAAAAAATTGTATTCTATATTTGTTACTTATTTTTCCATGTATGGTAGATTCATCCATTTTCCGGTTGTACGAGTTCTAGAACACCCGATATAGAGTTCAATTTTATGTCATGTTATCACGTAACTACTGAATATTTTTCCATGAAATTTTGCACAGAGATTTGATAGTGTAGATGGTTAGGTTTTGTATAAAAATTGAAGAAGTACCACAGAAATCATGCATTTCTAAATGATTAATGTTCTAACTTTCCCAGTTACCAAATTTTCACATTATCAGGTACTTAATTTCTCTTTTCAAGTTCACAATTTCCTGTGTTTTCAAATTTCTAAATTTCCAAATTCAATATTCCTTAAATTTCTACATTTGTAAATGATCAAATCTACAAATTTTTCAATTTGCAAGTTACGAAATCCCCAAATTTTCAAATTCGAAATTTTCTATTTGTGAATATCTCAAATTTCCAAATTCCCAAATCACTATATCCTCAAATTAAAAAGCGACTGAACAAAATTACTACTCTTTAGAAAAAATCACTGCTACAACATTGTATCGAACAAGTTTAAATTGTGTGCAACGTTCTCCAACAAAAAGTTTAAAAAAGCAGATGTGCTTAAAGTTTTATGCACAAAAACTGCCTGACCCACATATTTCTTGAGTGATGGTGCAATTAATTAGCAATTCTACATATAATGGACACACGCGACGAAAGGTCAGTTGATAACATTATTATCGGTATGTTGAAGACAACTTGTTTTTTTATGTCTACTGGGTCAGTGAGTGCAATGATCCTCTTCAGAGGATGGGATATCTTTATTATTACATGAAAACCAAATGAAAATTACACACTTTCTACTTTTAAAATATATAAATTCCAAAATCTTTAGATTTGTACGTTTCCATACTCGTAAATTTGAAATTTGTAAATTTGAATATTTATAAATTTCTAAGTTTCTAAATTTCCAGATTCCTAAGTCTCCAAATTTTTTAATTTCCGAACTCTTAAATTTCCAAACTCCTAAATTTCCAAATTCCTATATTTCCAAAATTCAAAACTTCCAAATCCCTAACCTACAAAATTCCTATATTTCCGAACTACTAAATTTCCAGTTTCCTAGATTTCCAAATTCCTACATTTCTAATTACTAAATTTCCAAATTCCTAAACTTCCAAATTCTTATATTTCCAAATTCCTAAATTTCTAAATTCCAAAACGTCCAAATTCCTAAATTATCAAATTCTTAAATTTTCGAACTCCTATATTTCTAAATTTCTAAACTCTTAAATTTACAAATTCTACACTAAAAAATGTGCTTGAACATCACTATCTCCATGCCCATACAATGTACACAGCCATACTGACAAGTCCTCCATGACGTACCGTATCTACCACCCATACATGGCCATAAACCTCAAGAGCACGATAAAAACAATGTCAAGTTTTTTCTACGTCAACACGTTCCATGTGTACACTTTCATACATTTTTTTTTTATTTATCACAGTCCTAGTCACTCATAAAACCACAACTGCTCTTCCACCACTCGTTTGCCTGTATTTTCGTTCAGAACACCCTCTGGTACGCGTATGGCGCTGTTTTCAAAAACTGTTATTTCAATTCGATTTTGTGTATCTTTCTCGTTCGGTACATCATATGGGAACGATGCTTCCGTACAAACTAGAAATAACAATTATAGCCACGTGTTTCCGTGAACGTCGTACGATGAATGCGCCGTATTATGCTCCTCGTCTAAAAATAGACGTGCTTCATCCCTATGGAGAGGATATCTGTATTAGCCACCGGAAACACTATAAAGTGGTTTCCGTTTTAGGAACGAATAGCTGAAGAAACGGTTCCGAGGAATGCTCGCTTCTTACTATTTTTGTTCCTTAACCCTTTGCTATACTTTGACGCGTCCGACACGTGACGCACTCGTACTTGAACTGTGATCGATTTTACTCGAATTTTTGAGACACTTCAATTTTGTATACCGTGTGAAGGCTACGATCTTTTAAAATATTTGTAATTCGTAAGCGTTGAAAACTGACAGAGTTTTAAGTGCAGTGGATTGAATTAAATACATACTTGTTTTATGCATACTTAATTATATACATATGTATATACAGTGTGACAGCGCGATATTTCATGAGCTATTCATGACACGAAAAAGTGTTTATATGGAAATTGCAGGGTAAAAAAGGCTCTATGTTTTGGCGTAAACGAACATTTTTTAATGTTATTAATGTAAAAGATATGATGGTGAAGTTTCGTTTTTTAAATGGAACTATATATTTTTTTTTCGATCACGCGATAGTGCTTCTCAAGACGAATTTATTAAGGTTTAATGTAGTTACTCGATTTTTATTAGTTTTCGAGATATAACGCTTAGAAATTTACTGATTTTCAGCAGAGACGTCTCGATTTGAGTAGTAAGTCATAAAAACAGCAGGTCCGAAAAGTAAGAAACGTGGAAAGAATTGTCCATTACGGTCTAAGTTTTCCGCATCAAGAATGATGTTGTTACTGTTGTTGATTGATGTTGACCTTGAAATGTCATCCAAGGTCATTTCAATGGCTCGAAGTTTTCTTTTTCACTGCACGTCCAGAAAATGTTTCTTATAACATTTCGAATATCCAAAACTAAAACACAAATGCATTACAATTCTCAAAACTTCAGTCCTTAAATTCTACAAAAATCTCAAAATTAGAACATAACCTAAAACGGAATCAAAGTAAATACTCCTATAAATACTAATTATTCTCAAACTCCCCAAATAAAAAAAAAAGAATCTAAACATCATCGAAGTAAAACCTTGTTATTCCACATGATTCCCGTGCAGTTTCAATTTCGTGTACGTGAAATTTCACACAGTTAAACGATTTAGCAACATACAAATTCATACACAAATCATTAGTTGACGCGCTAGGCCAAGCATGGCAATAGAAGCGAAGGACAGTTAAGTAAATCGAGATCCAAGTCCACGGCACAATGGAATAATCTACGTCCACATTTTGCTCACATTTCGTTGCATGGAAACGCGCAGAGACAAGACTCTCCGAGGAAATTCCGATTCATTATAGCAAAACTAACAATTTCTATAATAAAACAGATGAGAGATCTTGATAATTTGATGTACTATTAATTGGAAGCATCATTGATGCATGATTAATCATGAACTTCCTTGTGAAACGCTTTTATCGCTGTTCCTGTATTTAACGAGACGCATTTATTTCATGTGATGAATCTTTTCGAAAATTTATAGTTCTTTAGTAATTAAATAAAAGATTTTCATCCGCATGCAAATTTTTGTCATTTAAGAAATACATAACAATTTTTGTTATTTGAGAAAGAAATGAAAATAAAAATTTATTGTTTAGTTTCTCGTTTTTATCTCGATATTTATCGTTGTTACAATTTTGATTATACTGGAGATTTATACGAAACACAAATTACATCATTTTTAATATAATAAAAGTAAATATTCGTTGTTACTAAATATTAGTAAATAATAGTCAATTGTTTATAATCAAAATTTATTTACATGTCGACCTTCAATATATTCTTCTGTTATTTTTTAGAATATATTATAGGGACACAATTTTTATTTTTATTTTTTGAACAAGTTAGTAATTATACCACAGATGTTTGTGCACTTATACATCGAGGTCTACAAAATGAACATAAATTATAAACCACGTAATCCGTGTATCTCGTATGGAATACATGATTGATTTATACTTCGCAGGACTCGATATATCATAAACGCATAAACATCCGCAGGCTGGTAATCACAACACTCTTCTATGATTTACAACGTGAATGTATTTAAAATTATAGCAGGTTATTAAAGCTGGAGACAACGAATGAATTAGAGAATATTGAACTTGTATCTGGGACTCACTTCCTCTTGAAGTTTTAATAGATTTTACTTCGATCAGATCAAAACTAATTTTTTACTAGCAAGAAATTGGTCACTAGGGGTACTTCACCCTTTCATACCAGAAAGATACTTTCATACCAAAAATCATCAAAATTCACTGGTTTCAAAGATATTGCAATTTTTCCATTTTACCCCTCCATTTTGTGGGTCCATGTCCTAAATACGTTTTTCCGCAGATAAAAAAATGCTCTTTGTTTTTCATATATTATAACATAACCAAATTTCAGAAAAATCGAAGAGTGACACTAACGTAGTCAGAATGATTTCGATGAGTAGCCATTTTGAGAATTGCCGAAGTGAAGTTTAGTACGAATTACTTTGGGAACCTTAATCGTAAAATCTGAAGATCCTTGAGACGAAGTAACACGATAAAGTTAAGTGCAAGGCTTTGAGGTAACTTTCTCTTAACTGTGAGTCACTCAAGCATAGCTTCTTCCTTATGTCATATCGCCGTCAGCTACCGACGTAAGTCGACTTTAATTACCGATCGTTCGCGTCAATGATTTATTACTTAATCAAACGCCAAGACGCGTTATGAACTTGTTAGTTAATTACGTGTGCAAACAGATTCTCTCTCAGAATGAAGTGAAAAATTAAATGGAACGTTGGCGCAAATTTTTTCTCGGTGTGCAGTTTGAGGATTTTTGTGATCTGATAATTTAAGGATTTGTGGAGTTGGCAAGTTGGTTTATGATGAAATGAAAAATTGTGCGAAATGATAGAGGACATTTTTCTTTGGACATTTCATAATTTGGTCATTTGCAAATGTGGGATGTTGTTGATTTGCAAATTTAGAAATTTGGAAATTTGACAATTTTAGAACTTGAGAGTTTGAGAAATTTGAGAATTTAAGAACTTGGGAAATATGAGAATTTGAGGATTTGAGACCTTGGAAATTTGTGATTTTAGAATGTGATAAATTAGGACATTTGAAGATTTGAGAATTTGAGGATTTTGCAATTTGAGATTTTGAGGATTTCAGAAGTTGGAAACTTGAAGATTTGAAAATTTAGCAAATTTGAGAGTTTGAGGATTTGAGAATTTAAAAAATTTGAGGACTTGAGAATTTGAAAATTAAGGAAATATAAGACCTTGAGAAATTAGCAAATTTGTGTATTCGAAAATTTAATAATTTTCAAGTCCAAAAATAGAGCAATTCGATAATTGCAAAATGTATCTCCAGAATGTACGTATTTAAACCTACTTCTTCAACAAACACATTGACATACTTAAAACCGTATCACGGGACGTTACCTCCGCAGTAGTTAAAAGCTTCAAGCAACGAAAAGCGTAATCCATATTTCACGAGTGTCGAACACGTACAATATCAGAAAAATCGTTGACCCATTTCGCGAGGTCTCGCAATTGCATAATTCTCGGATGGTTTGTTCGCACGTACATGCATAATACACGAATAAGCGAGGTTTTGAAACGAGAGTTACCTCGAAGGTTGTTGGTTGTCGGCCATATAAGGACCTCTAAACGAGATGTAGCCCGAACAGGTAAAAACCAGCGTATTATACGTGCAACTTCGTAAATTGAATGAAGTCGTCCGTAATAAACGTCGCACTGTTATGTATACAATCGGCACGGAACATTGGTTTCATCCGCTTTGCCACTTAGTTCGATCGCGTCAAGTATAAACCAGTTGATACGACTGTTAGCTCGTGTTGCTTCTGCTTAACGAACCGTGTTACTTCAAGTACTTGTTCCTTGCTATACTATTAACTGAACACTAAAAAATTTGATCGTTTTCTTTTTGGAATCGATAAATTCGATCACAAATTCTTGTTACATTGTACATTGATTTTATTACTTAATTTTTTCAATGCACAGAGTATCGAAAAATATAATTAAATAATAATTTTCAATATTGAATGAAAATTGATATTGAAAAAAATTTTCAATATTGTATATTGAAAAAGTAATTGATATTATGTAGAATAAAAATGTTAAAATTATATATCACATTAATTGTTTTTTCAATGTACAAAGATATGTGCATTGTAAAAGATTAATTAGTAAAATTAATGAAGTAATGAAAATTAGTGTACTTGCGATGTACGATGTAACTAGGATTGTTTATGAAGATTTTTAAGTAGTCATCACTGATCGTATATTACTATGCTTGCTATGAATTAAAGGATATAGAAATTTGTAAATATAGGGATGTGAAACTGTAGATACTTAGAAATATGGGGATTTAGAAGTGTGGGGATGAAGGAGTATAGGAAAATATAGGGATCTAGCAGTGTAGAGATCTGTGAATATTCTTAGAAATTCTTAGGAATATGACTTAGGAGTACAGGAATATAGAGATCTAGGGATGTAGAGATCTACAAATGTGGGAATAGAAATCTAGGAATCTAGAAACTTAGGAATCTAGAAATCTACGGGAGAGAAACTTAGGGATCTAGAAATCTAGGGATTTAAAAATGTAGAAATCTAGAAATGTAGTAATTTGGGAATCTAGGAATGCAATAATCTAGGGATCTACAAATCGAGGGATCTATTAAACTAACAATCCAAATATCAGAAACTTACGAATTTAGAAATTTAAAAATAAATTTAGAAATATCCCTCCATATAACACATCCACATACAATATCTCTTTTGCAATATTGTATTACTTTCACACAAAAATTATTTTATCCTCTCTTTTCTTGTCAATATTCTTTATTTAATTTCCTTACTTTACTTCTCTATCATTGACCTACAAATTAATCGACTTCTCTAAAATTTTAATTATCAAAATCTATATTGGCCCCGTTTTCTGTATTTCCTAATTATTTCCTAATTATTTTAATTACTTCCTAAGGAAAGTCTTTATACTCTTTCATTGTAAATAATTCGAGGACCGATTAACGCATGCACGATAATACGAACGTATAATTAAAAATCAGTAAATACAGACATTTTTTCTATCTCGTTAACCAGACAGAGTTATTATCTGCTCATTAATATTCATGTATCTTTTAACGAGCACGCAAGATTTCGTTCGATAGAAATGAATATCGCGGAACACAATCAGAGAAGTTCATGGGTGATCCTCGACCGTGAAATTCGCTCTCGTGGGAATTCGAGAATGTTAATTTGAAAGAATGCAAGGACACTGAAGGGAGAACATGTCGAGGTTGCTGTTGAGGTCTCCGCAATTTAATCATCTTTTAAGAACGAGACATTCATTTTTAATTACTGAACCTTTCGTAATTGATACTTGTTAGTACAGTATTTTGGGTATTTAGACGAAATATTTCGTCAACAATAAAAGAGGCATGGAGGATGAAGGATGGAGGATATAGTATGTGGATAAAGTTTTTCTTTCATATTTGTTTTAGGGATTTGAGAAATGTCACGGAGCAATGTTTGTTAAAATGTAATTTTTTGTCGCATTTCATTTCTTGAAATTTGGATGACATTTATGAATATCTAAATTTTCATGTTTTTCAAATTTTCCAATTTCCAAATTTCTCAAAAACTGAAATATCTAAATTCCCAAATTTCTCATTTCCCAAATATCTAAATTCCCAAATTCCTAATTTTCCAATTTCCAAATTTCTCATTTTCCAAATATTTAAATTTCCAATTTCTCAAATTTCCAAATTTCTAATTTTCCAATTTCCCAATGTCTCAAATTTCTCAAATTCCCAAGTTTCTATATTCCCAATTCCTCAAATTCCCAAATTCCCAAATGTTTAATTTCACAAGTTTCCATATTTCTAAATCCCTAAATAAGTAAATTTTTAAATCCCGAAGCAATTAAACTTCGAAATCCCGAAATTCCTAAATTCCCCAATTCCAAAATTGAGAAATTATCATGTATTCTACATTCTCAAATCTCTGTATCTCTCACTTACCAAATTTATAATTTTCCAAAAATCCTAGGTTCTCAAATTTCTGCATTTTTCTAAATTTATAATGTCAAATCACCGCTAATGAGTCAATTGTCCATCATGAAATCATTTCTACATACACTGTCAATACCTACTATATCATTTTATATTCCTTTTTTCATCATTCCATCACATTACATTTAATGAAATAATCTTGTTAATTAAACCTACAATAATAAATTTAATCTATGATGATTAAGTTGACCTATAACGATTATCTTAATCTATGATGTAATTAAATTTACACGATGTAATAATTAATATAATGATCTACCTATTAATTATAATGATCTACCTACCTCGACGTAATAAAATAAAGCAGTAACATTTTTGCTGTAACCATTTCCTCGACACATTTCCTTCACCTTAATCTCATTTACGTGTCTAGTATACCAGACGCCGTCCACATGGGACAAAATGTCGTCTTATCGCAGTCTCGCGACATATTGGATCTCTGCCGTAATTGGATTAACAATCGAAGAAGACAATAGGACTTCTAACGCTAATATTACACAATGCTAGAATGTAGGTCGATCGATTCAATCGAGTTGATCCGCGATAAGGTCTACTTTTTCTTTTTCTTTTGAGAGTCTTACGTACTTAGCTGTTTAAGGAGGATCGTTAAAATCGTTTCAGGAGCAAATCTGTCATCGAGGTTTCGCACCGATATGGAAACTGGTCGAACGAGGGACGATCTTTTAAATGCAGTTATCCTTGCACTCGTGATCAAGGTGAATCGATGTACATAATCGATTTCACCGTCTTTATTTTTCTTTTGCCATTCCATCCAACAGGACGGTGGATTCGCCAATGTATCGGTTCGAGAATTACTATGTCAACTCTATATTTAATCCTCAACAATTGACATCTTACTAATAATTTAATATTTATTCTGTAAGGTTATTATAGTAATTTTCGTCTATTTTACTGTAACAATTTGGTACAATTTGATGTAGAATATTGTCTCAAAATGTGGGGTGTAATTGTATTATAGGTCCCTTTATATGGTTAGGTTAGGTTTTCTATTTTATTATCTATTATTATCTATTTTCTATTTAGGTTATCTATTTTTTTCTATTTTACTGTAACAAATTTGGTACAATTTGATGTAGAATATTATCTCAAAATGTGGGGTATAGTTTTATAAGTCCCTTTATATGGCTCCTTACAAATTCCTTTATGTAACCTCTTTATAAATCACATTATATAATCTCTTATTTATGTTGCGAATTCTCAATCACGTAGAATTTCATATATTCAGAAAAATCTCTTTAAATTTTAATTTATTTGATTCTTTATGAAATTCAATATATATCTCAAAATTTTGAGTTCTATATGTATATCTAAATGTATATCAAATATTTGATATATTTTATATAATTTATATTTTTTATATATTTTATATATTAAATATTTCATACATATGAAATATTCTCTCTCTGTATATATAAATTGGGAAATTTATAATTATCAAATTAAAAAATGTTTTTTGCGGATTTAGAAATCTTGTATTTTGATATTTCAGATATAGAAATTGCTTTTTAGAAAATGTTCCATTCAATGTTTACATATGATTCCGATGGGAAATCGTTACACTATTGGCTGATATTCGATACCAATTGATAATAGTTCTGTAGGAATTTTTGTTTCATTATGTTCTAGTACTACTTATCGTTTAATCACGATAAGAACACATATGCATTATTTGACGTGTGCACTTGCTACCGTATCATTTTATCCCTGATATAAAATTATCGCTACACGGTAAAAGATCAGTTATTTCAATTAACAGTTTTTTTGATCACCTCAAGCTATTATTCAATTTCTTCACTTCTATCAACTTTAATTCCTTCTTTACTAAAAGTGACTGGTGTATACTTATCCGTGATTAAATCACTGTGTATTTACTGTGGTTAATTATACTCATTTGATGTGTGATTTTAGTTGCTAATTGCTTGTTATGTATAAAAAATAAATAAATAAAATTGTACAGTCATTAATTAAAAGTAAATAAATGAAATTGTACAATTATTGATTATAAATAAATAGATGAAATTGTACGGTTGTTAATTAAAAATTAATAAGTGAAAATATATTATATAATTACAAGTAATTACTAAAAGTGAGTGTATGAAAATATACATGTAACTATACATATTAGCTAAAAATAAATATATGGAAAATGACAATAAAAGCGAATAAACTGTGTAAAGTGTAATAAATCTAGTAAACTAAAATCTCTATTAAATTAATCCTATATCGAAAATTAAAAAAACTTCATTGCGTTCATACGTGCATATAGTCTGAGAACCTTGTAATCAAATATGTCAATATTTCGTTATGGCAATAACGATCATGAAATTAAAATCGAACGTGAAATAATTTTCCACTCTTCTAATTACAAATTAAAAACCTTCCTTTATAAAAACCAAAAGCCTAAATTATATTTATTTGCCTCAGCAAAAGATATTTCCTCGAAATGTTCCTCCTGAAACAGACTTAAAAAAGTCTCTAAATAAAATTTGCAAGTAATTTTGATCAATCACTTATGAAGCAATAATTGACCATCACATTTCTATCTATTTGACAACGTATCAGTTTCAAGATCGACAAATTCACGAAACTACACTTCGTTTTAATCATTTCTAAATAAATTGAAAAACAATTCGCAGTAGCCATATCGCTAAATCAAATCGGTATCGGTCGTATCTGCAATCGTAAGTTGGTTAACAACGTTAATTCAACGGCCAATAAATTAATCTAACTTGACTGGGTGTAACGAGGAGTACGATTTCACTAGTAGCAGACCAGCAACAGGCAATTCCTTCAATTTGTCCGCCGGTTCATTGATGGTCAGCCCTCTGACCCAGTTTTCATGACCGTGAACGAGCGAACACGCCATTAAAAGCATCGCTGTCGCAAGTCGCTAGCGAGACACGAGGCGATCCTTTAATTGCAAACACTTGCTCTCGATAACTGACACGATCTCCTCTTGCGGAGATCCGCGAAAATGGCGCGTGTGCTGCTTCGAGGTTCGATGATTCACAAAACGGAGACAAATAAGGTTTCTTTTTTCCTTCGGTGACGAACGAAATAACGGAGATTGCGGTTAACCATTGCTTCGTCTTTCAAAATCTGAAACTTGGAAAAATTGTCGTACTTAGCAAAAGTGGGAATTCAATGATCGTACTAAGAAGAATAAACGTAACTTTATTATTTTTTGAGAAACTGGTGTGAAACGTTGGCAACATGACAAACAGGTTGTAAATGTTATTGAAGAGGAATGTGAATTTTAATCATAATTCATAACTGTTGGTTGATAAGTTATTGATTTTTGTCTGGAGGAAACCGAATCCCTAGGTTCGATAATAGTGTCAGTGTACATTGTGGATGACCAAACGATTTTTTGAAATTTTAAATTTGAGAATTTGGAAATTGGGAGATTTGGAAATTTGAGTATTTAAAACTTTGGAAATTTGGTCATTTAAAAAGTTGATATTTATGGAATTTGATGAGTGAACGATTTGACGATTGGAAATTTGAAGGGTTTAGGAGTTAGGGATATTTAGAAATTTTAGAATTTGGATATTTAGAGATTTGAAAATTGAGGATTTGGAAATTTAGAAAATTGGGATTTGGAAATTTGGGTATTCAGAAATTTTGAAATATAGAAATTTGGAAATTTGGAAATTTAAAAATTTAGAAATTTGAAAATCTAGAAATTTGATAATGTTGAAATTTGGAAACTAGGAAATTCAGAAATTTAGAAATTTAGAAATTTGAAAATCTAGAAATTTGGAAATTTGAAAATTTAGAATTCTAGAAATTTAGATAATAGAAATTTAGAATTCTAGAAATTTGGATATATAGAAATTTAGAAAAAAGAAATTTGTAAATGTAAAATTTTGTAAATATAAAAATTTAGAAATTATTGGATGTAGAATTTAAAAATATGAAAACATAAAACTTCAGAAATTTGAAATCTCAGATTTCTAAATAGCAATGTTGTTTAAATGTATAAAAATTACCAAGCATGTTATGTGATTTGTACACATGATACACTAAGAGATTAGTAAGTATAGTGCAATTAGAGCACCGCTAATGAAAGGTTAACGAGGTCTGGATTAGTACTAACTTGTTTTTGTCTCACTATTGTCATTCTAAGTTTTTACGACGGTTTAAGTTACTCCAAACAACTTCTTTATTAACTTTCCAATTAACCTTTACTCTTCAGTCGTAAGCGTTTAGTTGCTTTTCACGATTATCAAGTTTTATTTCTGAGGACATATACTTAAAAAATGATTAAGTTATCTGGAATCTAGAATGTTCGTCAAATGTAATAAATATCAGTAACGTTATCTCAAAATGATTACTGCATTTCGATATCTAATCATGTAACATTACCTAGCGAAAACATAATTCCTATTTTGCAAAAAGGGATTACTATGTTTGATAATTTATATTACAATCTCGATGAAAAAGGTCACATTCTTTGCTATATTTATCACTACATTTTCTATTTCTTTTCTAATGCAACATTTTCTATTTCTTTTCATAAAACTTTAAATTAAATGAACTTTAAATATATTATTTTTAATAACATCAATATTATTTATTTCATAAAATGAAGATCTTGAAACCAAACTTCTGTCAGTATAAAACTACTACAAACTTGCGTATATGCACAACCTCGGAATGAGCAAGAAAAATAATACGGGAAAGGGTTCAACCATAACCCTGCATAATTTTCAATACAATAGACTCCACCACACCCTTCGAACTTCAGAATCCTGCTTGAGAAGAGCTGGATCCAAGATCGTTTGGTATGCAGTGGAATTTATATAGGTAGACGTCACACCCTTACCTCCCTAAACTTCTCGTTTTACCTTTACCTCTACCATAAAACCTTTATTATGGCGTTCTTAAGATTCCACGTCACCGTAAGCCTTATTCCTATACATCAAACTCTGCACAATTATCATTTGTTTGTACTTTTATACCATAATTGCTTGTTTCTATACTGCTTTAATATTTTTTTATCTAATTTTATATTATGTCTAATATAATATTATTTTACATTTATATTTTATTTATATTATTATTATATTGTTTTTTACATTGTTTTATATTATTTATATTGTTTTTCCTAGTATAATGTAATTTTATATTTATATTTGATATTTTGCTTAACATTAGAACAGAATTAGTTAGGTCTAATTTTACTGCAATTTTAATTTTACTTTAACTTTCATTTTATTATAATCATTGTTTAATGACTGCCATTTCATATTTTGCCCTATATTTAGTTATTTTTAATTCAGTTTATCTATACTCATTTGACACATTCTAAATATTTTCATTTTGCATATAAATTTCCATTCTAGACATAAAGTAAAATATAAATGCACGAAAGAATTAATTCATTTTTTTCTGAAATTATAAAAATCATCTCTATGAACGTTAATTAGAAAACATACTTCTGCAATATAATGTTACATAATTATGATTGCAAAATACTTTTACAAATCAGATTAATGAAAAGTAAGAAAAATGCGACGATATAAAAGACCGTGGAATATGCATTATAAAAATCAGTAGAATATGCGGTAACACGTTTATGCAAATGATCTTGGGGATCTACGAACTTGAAGAAATGAACCAGTATCACTGTTAGGTCACATTGAGTAATTTGAAGGCTACTTTCATAAGTGTTATCGGAGTCTTATAATTTCTACGCTTCGTTCCACATGGCCGGCCAAAACAGCGAATATTGTTCGCGAACAACGTACACCTCGTTAACGCGAGTCATTCTTTTTGTCGTTAATGAAATTATCGGCCGCTTACTTAATATCTAAATATAGAATTCGCATCATGCTCCACATTGGAAGTTTATATCACGAAGATAGTAGACGTTGTTATCGTTGTGGATGTAAAAAATGAACTTTCGCTATGAAACACTTGCGGCAATATTAACCCGAAGTGTTCGATGCAATTATATTGAAGATGCTGTCAAAATGTTGCTGTTTA
This sequence comes from Megachile ligniseca, assembly GCA_945859555.1. Classification (NCBI taxonomy): domain Eukaryota; kingdom Metazoa; phylum Arthropoda; class Insecta; order Hymenoptera; family Megachilidae; genus Megachile; species Megachile ligniseca. Next base: position 3,377,783 of record OX243785.1, read on the forward strand.
AAAAATGTTCAACACTAAATCTACCGGCATATAATATGTACTTAAATTGAAATTAAAAATGAAGATGAAAAATAAATAAACAAACGACGAAACATAAAATAGTACACACATTGATTTTGATGAAAATCTTGATGAAAATCAATGCTGATTTCAAGGAATGCACTTTAACAAAATATGTATCCTATAATAAGAAACTTGTGGTAGCAAATTAAATTTAAGAAAGAAATGACATTATCTCGCTTTCATTGTAAACGGGTTATACGTCCAACATGCTTGAAGAAAGTACATTACTGACCTGTTTTAGACCCACATAAAGGTGTAACTTACATTATCTGACAATTTCCATGCACAGTTTTGCAAACACAATTGGCAGATTGTGCATTGGAAATAAAAACATAATGACACTTTAACATACTAAATTTGAATTATATAATTTAACATATGCGTTATGCATTTGTCTAAATTTGAATATTCATTACGTTCTGTTGTAAATATGCAACATATTCTTCATGTATTTAAGAATAGAGACTTGAATAATTTATTTATCAGTATTTTGTCAAACTTCTTATTGCACCTTTCCGAAATCTTGTAAATTTGGACTATTATATCATTTTTGTTTGAATAGACTTTTTAATAAAAAATGTTTATTTATGATTATTGTTTTACTAGTATTATTTGTGTACGACGTACATTTTTCAATGTAGGGACAATCACGCAACAGAGTTAACGTACAAAATTCAGGTTATAGAAAATGAATAGTATTATTTATTGTAGAAGTAAATTGAAATTGTACATGTACATAGTAGCTTAGCGAAGGAGGCGTAATTTCAACAGACGTAACACGCGTTTGGTGAAAGTGAATACCTTTAGCGTGAAACTTCTTTGCTTACTGTCCGCCATTGTTCCTGCACTTCCTTATTTACGTATAACAAATATAAATATAACTTTCTAAATATCTACCTACATACAATTACCTAAATACAAATATTCCTCAAACAAGCTAAATATAAAAATACTCGAAGCAACTTCGTTAGGAACATACTTGAAACAACCTAAATATAAATATACTTAAAGCAAGCTAAATAAAAAAAATATTTGAAGCAACTTAATTATGAACATCTTTGAAACAACCTAATTATAAATATACTTAAAGCAACTTAAATTAAAAAAATATCTGAAGCAATTTAATTATGAACATCTTTGAAACAACCTAATTATAAATATACTTAAAGCAACTTAAATTAAAAAAATATCTGAAGCAATTTAATTATGAACATCCTTCAAACAACCTAAATATAAATATATTTAAAGTAATCTAAATACAAAAAATACTTGAAGCAAATTAATTACGAACATCTTTGAAACAACCTAATTATAAATATACTTAAAGCAACTTAATTAAAAGAAATATTTGAAGCAATTTAGTTATGAACATCTTTGAAGCAACCTAGAATATACATATATGTATATAATGTAACCTAAGTACAAAAAATACTTGGAACAACTTGATTAAAATCATCTCTGAAACAACTTAAATATAAATATCCTTAAAAGAACCTAAATATAAATATTCTTAAAACAACCTAAATATAAATATCCTTAAAACAGCCTAACTATAAATATCCTTAAAACAACCTAAATACAAACATCCTTAAAACAACCTAAATATAAATATCCTTAAAACGGCCTAACTATAAATATCTTTAAAAGAACCTAAAAAGGATTAAACCGTATAAAGATCGATACGATGCAATATTTATCGCGAGAAAGGTTAATTGGTACCACGTGTATCTTGATCCGTGCTAAAAGAAATCCAAGATTCCTGGACGCTGAGTTACCAGACGGCTGCCAGATCGCTAGTATATTATTCTAATTGCATGCACACGATCAAGACGCTGCACATTTTACGAGGGGACACGTGAAGTACATCACGATCAAGACACCGTATGGCTAACGGAATATGCATATATTGCACCGGGATGAACGCGACGGTCCACGCTTACGAACCTCTCCTTTTTAGGTAGCCTTTACGCGAATAACTGTGCGTCCATTACGCGTTCTTCTTGGATTTGCACGGATTTTTTATTACAGAAACATTATCGAATTACTGTTACTACTACTGTTACTACTACTGTTACTGTGAACGGTTTTTTGTGATACGTTTTAAGAGATTCAATGAGTTTTAATGGGACAGGGTGGGACTAGTCTTTAAGTAGTTAGGGATGTAAGGGAAGAAATTTTTAAGTTTTAAATTTCACAATTTCTAATAGTTCAAATTTCTAAATTCTTAAATTCATTAATTTCCTTTTCAAATTCCTGAATTCCCAAATCCCCTAATTTCCAGTTTACAATTTCTCATTTCTAAATTCGTAAATTTCTGAATTTTCAAATCTTCAAAACACAGAATTTATAAATCGTCGACTCCCCAAATTCCCTGATTCCAAAATTTGAAAATTTGAAAATTTTTAAATCCCAAATTTCCAAATCCCCAACTTTCCAAATTTTCAGACACCCAAGTTCCTATATTCTTAAAACCCTAAATTTCCAAATCTCTAAGTTTCCAAACCCCTAATTCTCAGTCCCTAAATTTTCAAATCCCTAATTCCCAAATCTCTAAATTTTCAAATCTCTAAATTTACAAATCCTTAGTTTCCAAATTACTAAATTTTCAGATCCTTAATTTCCAAATACCCAATTCTCAAGTCCCTAAATTGTCAAACACTCAGTTCTCAAATCCCTAAATTTCCAACTCCCCAATTCTCAAATTCCTAAATTTCCACACTCCTTAATATCCTTAATATCCTTAATTTCCAAGTCCCCAATTCTCAAATTCCTAAATTTTCCAATCCTCAATTTCCAAACCTTAAATTTCCAAATTCCCAAATTCTCGACCAATAGTTCCCACCGAAACAACGCAAATAATTCTTCCAAATATAAATAAATCAACGTTCCCATGGTATGTCCATTGTGATCGGAAACAAAGGGGAACTGGTACATCATTGAAGACTTTCTCAACGATAAAACAGTAGATGGAAAGGCGATTCGTGGTCTCCTCGAATTGTTGAGAAACTTTCTCCGAAACGATGCCCGCGTTCACGGGGAAGATTTCTGAGGCACCTCGAAGGAACAACGAACGAAGTGTGTTCAAACAAGTTGGGTCAGTGACTCCGACGATGCTCGTGTCACAGACCCTACAGGATGTGTTACTTGAATCACTGGCACATCGTATAATTAATAACAACCAGTCGCTGGTGGCTGATGCCCCTTCGTGTTTAAAAGATTGACGAGAATCTCGTTAAACATTTAACAAAGTACATTACACAAAAAACGTCTTGCAATCGAACACGTTTTAATGCTTCCCCTAACTTAATCTTCAAGGATTGAATTAATTGAAATACGAAATAGGTACAAAAACATTCTTCGATCAAGTTAACATTTGATTTGAAATTTTAAGATTGAACGAATTCATTGATACTATTGGATCTGTATTTTATTTTGAAGAAATCTACAGAGTTATATTGTGTATAACTTGTTTCAAGAATTGATTCAGTAATTTCGTCATTTTTTATATAAACATCTATCGATACAGTATATTCAGCAAGACCATAGATAAAGTATGAGCCATTTCATTTAAATAACTCTTCATTATAGTGTATTATCTCTCTGAACATAACGTAATACTGAAAACTGATGCGTAATACTCTTATTCACAGAAGGAACTAAGCTGATTCGTAGAACTTTATGATGTCATTATGTGTCTAATAATATGTAACATTGTCATATGAGACATACCAAATTATATTATTACACTAAATTTTACTACATTTCGTAACAGTAGAACTACCGGCATTAAATGCACACTTTTAAATTGAAAATAAATACTGGAATCGCACAATTACAACCATTCTATCTGAATAAAATATGATTTTGAAAAAAGTACGATAACAAAATTTTGTAATATAAAACGTGAAAATGAATTCAGTCGTTTTGACTGATTGGTTGTTCTAGTGTTAAGCAAGTAGAACATGTACAAGCCATAATTTATATTTACCACTTTGCTATCAACCATATTTAAATTACATAAAAATTCCATTACAAATAATTTCGCTAAATATCAGTGAACATGGCAACAATGTTAAATAAACAATAAATACGTTTTTTTATTGATTCCAACTGGTGAATCGATTTCTGAAGTGGGTACCACATATTTCAGGACATTCTGTATATGTGTACAGCTCTTTTTAGCGTTGTTTAATAACTTCTCGAAGCAGTAACGTTATTTTAACAACGTCATCGAGCAAAGTTTCAAGAAAAAAGCCGACTGACCGATCGTAAATGGATTTCTGTTACAGATTAACAGTAAATACAGCGAGGAACTGGCACAGGAATGTTTGGAATGGATCAAAACGATCACCGGCGAAAATATAAACACCAACGGGGACATGGACAACTTCTATGAGACGCTGAAGGACGGAGTCCTTCTTTGCAAGTAGCTAGACACCTCTTGAAAGAACATTCGAGCCAACGAGATATTTGTCGCACGATGATTAATCGATGCCATTTTCCTTTCAGGCTGGTGAACGATATCAAGGATGGATCGGTGAAGAAAATTAACAAGACCACTTTAGCATTCAAGTGCATGGAAAATATCAACGCCTTTCTAGAAGCTGCGAGAGCGTTAGGTGTACCGGCACAGGAAACTTTCCAGACTGTTGATCTGTGGGAGAGACAAAATCTGAATTCGGTTGTAACTTGTTTACAATCCCTCGGTAGAAAGGTACTTGCATTTATATAAATTCATTTTTATAGAAAATTTGAGGAATTATTTCTGAAACTTGATTATTTGATATACTATGTTCAAAATTCACTTTTCAGGCGGGCAATTATGGTAAACCAAGTATCGGACCAAAAGAAGCGGACAAAAATGTGCGCAACTTCACCGAGGAACAGTTGAGGGCTGGCCAGGGTGTGATTAGCTTACAATACGGTAGCAATAAGGGTGCTAATCAGAGTGGTATTAATTTCGGGAACACTAGACATATGTAAACTTGTTCATCAGAAATAATTCAGTTTCACTCATTGCTCGTATTTACTTTAATCTTAACGATGAACTAGACTTATGGAGAAAATTTTGTTGTACAACAATTCTTCTCGTTGTGGTCCAACTTGATTCTAAACGGTGCACAAAACGCATCCTCCGAAATGTTAGAGGATAAACCAAGATGACTTTATATTGCATTTAAGGTAGAGATAGTACTGTACGTTGTCAAATTTTTATACCTTTTTCGGATAATTGAGCAGTTTGTGCTCAGACAAATGAAATTCAAACGTACACCTTAGACAACAATACACACGTCGTTGATGTATTGTGAAATTGTTGAAAATACTGATTCATACTTTAACGAGAGAACAATTTATTTACAAGTATATAAAAACAAAGGTATATTGTTGTGCCACTGGTATCGCATCTGGTAACGTGGCTACGTATTTGTTAAATATTACAAATAGATTATAAAGCAGAGTTACTCGACTTGCTACTCTGTTACTGTTACTATGAAATCCGTTACGAGTTACAGTGTAACCAAATTATACTTTAAAAGAAAATTCATGTTGCACGTGAGACGATAATTATTATAATTATTGTATAATGATAAATGATATATAATTACATTAAGTATTTTGTACAAATATTTTTTGATGATTATAAAGATAATTTTTCATAATGTATTGATAATATGAGTTAATAAACAACCAACAAGTAAATAAATAAACAATTCTCTCCTGTAACTAATTATCTTTATTTATGTTTCTGTTTGTGCTCTATTTATATAGTAAGATAAATGAAGAACATGTTTGCACGCATTTTATTATTACAAACTGTACATACATATTGCATTATATAATAAATAACAGTTATCAATTTACTTATGGAAAGGTTAATATTTACTTAACGAAAGGGTAATAATCAAGTCCAGAATTATACTTAAATGGTTTTCTCTCCCTGTTCCTGTGTTTTTCAGCTAGTTCAAGCATTGCTTTAACATGAGGTCTGTAAAACAAAAGAAAATATAAAACTTGAATGAAGATGTAGCTATGTAACTTTGCATAAGAGAACGTGCACAATTACCTATAAGGTGGAGGCAACATGTCGTCGCCAATTGTACACTTTATTTCTTTAGGCGGTTCATTACGTAAATATATTTTTACCCTGACAATACTCAAGTTCCTGTGGCACTCATCAAGAATTTTAAAGGTTGATGACGGTGGGACATCGAAGCACATTAAAAAATGACTAAAACATCACAAATGATAAATATTATTATAATAATAATAATATCACTTTATTAATAAACTTAAAATGGACTAATAATAGAAGCTTACCCAGCTTTTCTATGAACTTCACCATGTTTTGATGCCTTACATGGAAGCTCCTTCTCACCCCAATTTTCTATTGTCCTAATAAATCCTCCTGTACTGAATATTATTTCTGATATAGTCTTTAACATGTTTGCATAATCAGCCTACAAACATAATTTAGTAATCATTTAAACAACTTAATGTATATTACTTTAGTATTATTGATGAAATATCTATATTCTTATTAAAGCAGAAGTTAGATATTTTTCACACAAAACGTGTGAAACGTAACATTTTGAAAAACATAGAATTACCTTTTTTCCAAGTCGTAATAATATTGGCATTTCATAGGTCGGCATGTTTCTGAATTTTTAATTTGGTTAACCAAATCAAACACTCTAAAATCGCTTCTCTTACGTTGAGTACAAAAAGAAATCAGCTTATACCATAAACAAAGAGTCTAGTATATGATGCCCACTGACATATAGTGATGTCACACAATCAGAAACGTAGTACATAATAGACTCGTCATCTTACAGAACTTCATGTTCCATGTCGATCGATATAATAGTTCTGGAGTTCCCCTTCGAGCGCTACTTTCTCTAGAAAAAACAAGTGTACTACCTTTAATATTATCTACGTACGATGTAGGAATATCATCTCATCTAAACAGTCACAAGAATTGAAAAAGAAACAAATATTTATTCTTCTGACTGCGATAAATTACGATGTATCGAAAATTTATGACATGCATATCAGTGATACACGTGCGTGTGCAATGCTCTTTGCATGATTATTGAATTGAACGTGATCACATTTTATGATCACTTTATAAATCTTCATATAATTTAATATAAACTTTTAATAAATATATTAATAATGTCTTCATATGATAACAAATATGAAAAGGTATTATGTTGAAAGTGGTTACTCTAATTTTACCTTTCTATAAAGATAAAGATATTTTAGTCAAATATTTTTGTATAGTTCACATTTATTATAATACATGCAATTATTTATATTAAAATTACACATAGTTATACTTATCTTATTTTATAGGAACATCCACGAAATTTAATTCCTGAATTATGTAGACAATTTTATAATCTAGGTTGGGTTACTGGAACTGGTGGTGGTATATCTATTAAACATGAGTGAGTAAAACTTTTTGGATTCTATGAAATTCCTTGTATTATGATATTACTATTTTATTGTATATATAGAAACAAAATTTATATTGCCCCATCGGGTGTCCAAAAAGAACGAATCCTACCAAATGAAATGTTTGTACAGACTATTGATGGAAAAGATTTAGAACTACCTCCAGCAGAAAAAAAATTAAAGAAATCACAATGTACTCCATTATTTATGTGTGCATATATAAGAAGAAATGCTGGTGCTGTAATTCATACTCATTCTAAATTTGCTGTGATGGTTACATTACATTGGCCTGGAAAAGAATTTCGTGTTACTCATCTTGAAATGATAAAGGGTACGAACTAGAACAATTATTGGTATAGAATACATAATTGTTGTTGCATTTATTTATTGAAACATTATACAGGCATTAGAAATCAGAAATTAGGGAGGGCTTATCGATATGATGAAGAACTTGTAGTGCCAATAATAGAAAATACTCCATTTGAAGAAGACTTAAGAGATGAATTAGATAAAACTATTGTTGCTTATCCAGAAACTTGTGCTGTCTTGGTAAGAAGACATGGTGTTTATGTTTGGGGTGATTCATGGCAGCAAGCTAAAACTATGTATGTAAATTAAAATTGTGTGGTATTCTTTACAATATAATATATACCACTGATACATTCAATATATTTTTTTTTTCAGGACGGAATGTTTTGATTACTTATTCGATATAGCGTTACAAATGAAACAAAGTGGATTAGATCCACTTGCAACTCCAGATGATTACGAGTTAAAATACCAAAAAACTGGATCAGTGAACTAGAGTATAATCCTTATTCTATATTTTTATAAGCTGTAATAAGTTACTATAATCGTGTATTTTACAAAAAAAATTGATGTATAAATGTATATACATATTTTACAATATTGATATGTTAATATTAATTTCTTTTACATTTTTAAGTATCTACATCAAATGGTTGAAAGTTTCTCCTAATTTTCGAGGCTAATTCAGTTTCCTCTTCTTTATCTAGTTGACAATCTTTCCAGTCAATTTTATCATTAATATCTAATATTCTATCAGATGCCAAGACTTCTCTTCCAAATTGAAGTGGAAAATCTTTTTTAATTCTATGGTATAACTTTGTTCCATCTGGTAATTCTACATAAAAATACAGAACACCTGGTTTTGCAATTTGCTGCAAATCTGCATGGGGAGGTAATTCACTCATTTCAAAATTATTACACTCTGCCATTTCCTAAAACAAAATTGTAATTAAAGTAAATGTTTAATATGTAATAGCCTAATCCTAATTGAAAAACTTACTTCAAATGTTTCTTTTAGGGCAGGTGCTTGATTTTTATGAACAGGTACAGCTTGCAATTGACAGTGAGATGTTTTATAATTACGTTCGAAAAATACAGGTACACAGTCCATAGTAGCATAATATTTTGTTATGGCATCTTTATATTGAGCCATTTCTTCTTTCACTTCTTTTGGCAAGATAGATAGGCTTTGATGATGTGTTACTGGTAGAATTAAAAAGTGGTTTTCAACTAGTCCACCACGAGCAAGTGCAACATAAATCTCTGTTCCAACTGATATCACTAAATGTTTAGAAACTTCAGGGCTCGATAAACAGAACCAACATTTTGCTGGATCAAATTCAGGTTTTGGTCTTTTGTGAAACCCTTCTGAATGCTTGGACCTCTTGGTAGGTTCCTTAGATTCCATGTCATAAAAGAACTGTGTACGTTTAGGCTCTGACTTCTTTGAAGATGGCTCATTTGATAACAGTGATTTTGGATAGGGACTATCCGTCTCATCTGTAGTTTTCATAACTAAATCAGACAAGCGTGTCCTATCAACAGGAGTTAAGTTTAATGCATATAACCACTTCTTCTTCTGAGAGTTTATTACAGGTGCAAGTGCTATAAATCTAGTTGCAATTTCAATATTACCATCTTGTTGACTTTGATTTCTGAAAGATAAAACAACAAACTTATATAAAATTTACTACTAAGTTATAAAGTTTTCTAGTATCTGTGACATTTTTGTATACCTATATGGTGGTCTCTCATAATGATATCCTTCCAAGGCTGATACATGATACCTTGGTTTTACTTGAGCAGCTAACCAAGCAATTAATTTAGAACCTTGGTATTTAAAATTTGGTTTATTGGGATCTAAGTTTGTGATACCGTCGGGCCAAGGAGAACTTAGTAACACATCAATTCCACGAAAACTAGGTTGCCCTTTTAAACAAGCTTGTTTAACTGATATGACATCGCTTTCATTGAAACAAGTAGATTTTGTTTCTGAAGAATTGCTTTCTGTACCACTGATATAAGCTATTTTAAGTCCTGAACTAGCAGTATATAGTCCACGTTTTCCCAGATAAGTAAGATTTTGACACATTTCGCATCCATCAACATCTGGATAATTATCTACATCAGATTCTCTATTAGGGCCAATAATATATGTTGGAACTGGAATATTTTTCATGCCATTTTTATATGCTTCCAGTTCATCGTTATCTTTGCCAAAAAAATTTCCAACACATAACAAGAAGTCAAACGGACCACTTTTTTTATTGATAGCTTCAATTTTATTGAATAAAAATTTAAAATGACCTTCTACATCCCCACAAATTAAAACTTTTTGCTTTTCAGTCATTTTTTATAATATAACCTGTTTCGACTGATAAAAATTTATTGATATATACACAATTTATTAAACATTTAAATTATAATGAAAATTTATACATCATATGCTTGGAACAATTTGCTGTTTTAACTATTAGTTTCAATTATACAAAGTTGCAACTTGACATTATTGATGTTTACAGCGTTTATAGTACAACAGGTATTGTTTGGATTCAGTGACCAGTCGCTAACTAGTAATTTATTATGTAGTGAACTAATACCGAATGAGTACACTCGAGTGCAAATTCGGTTTTCCTGGGGAAAATGGCATCCAAGGGGAACAAGATCTTACTAAGAATATTGTATGCCAATCAATGGATGTTATTGCGGGTGATAGGGACCTTTTTCTCTTGGTTGCCATGTTCCCCAGGCTAGTTAGATTTATTCTCGAGTGCACACTCATAAAAATGCACATTTTATGATGTAAACACTAAACGTTAAATGTTAATTAATGTTTTTAATAAATTTTGTGATGAATAACCTATAATCACACCGAATAATATGACTACTTGGATCACAGTAACACCGCGGTAGTATTTAAATTTTTTATACGTTACTAATCGAAGACTTAAAAAAGCAGTCTTTTTATGCAATAATTGCTGTTTTAAATTGCTTTAAAGTATGAGATAAATAAAATATTGTAATACAGTTTATTGATTATTTCAGACTTGAGCAAGGTCTGAAGATAGCAAATCAAATAGACAGCAGCAAATTTCGATTGCTCATTAATCGTATTTGTCAAACTCTGCAATCTGATGTTAATTCCAAAATATTTAGCGAAGAAGAGGAAGAAAAGTTATTGGTTTCTCTGGATTTAAATAAAGATGACTTAGTTTGTCTCTTAGATGCATTAATTCTGTTTTATAAACAAGCTGCATGTAATATAATAAAAGTGCAATCTTTGGAAAATACTTTAAAAGATACTTTTAAAATAGACGATGATAAAGTTCAAATATTTTTAAATGCCTGGGTTACATATGGTAAACGCATCATCGATAATTTTAGGCAGATTTCCATATTTCCTACACAGGTACATTACAATGAGAAACATATACTTGCAAAATTGTAAAATATGAGTATGTTGTTTAATATTAATTTCTTTTATTTTAGGTAAAAGACATTGATTGGTGTTTAAATATTCAAGCTGCATCCTCTACTATCAAAAAAGATGTACGTCCAATGGCATTGATGCAATTAAACTTGACAGGAGAGGATCAATCCAAATTAACAGTTGAATTTGATAAAAAGCAGCTGATAAATCTGTATGAAAATTTAGAAAAGATACAATCACAATTGGATGCTCTTAAATGATTCTTAATTAACTGTTAGATTTAACTTGAGATATATATTTTATAATATACATTTCTTAAGTATAACAAAATAAATATTGGTTATTTCAATAATTTAAGCATTTCAAATCTCATTTTCATATTCTGAATGTGACAATAAGAGCAATGTTTATAAACATCATTTAAAGAACCTATTCTACAAAATTCAAATGCGATAAATTTATTCAAAGTTGAATTTCAATGCAACAATTTTCAGAATTCACTGTACCTGTCCAATTACAGTTGGTGTGGAAAGTATTCGTACAGCGACCAATTTTAAATAAAATGTTGTGCGGAAATGTCAGTTACAAATTTTAAGGGGAAAAAATGATGAATAAATATTCGTGGGTGTTTGTAGAAAAGATTTCGTGAAAACTAAATTTTATTTTCTTCAGGGTTAACAAAAATATACAATAAGAACAGTTGAATGTAAAAAATAGACGCACAGAAAGTATTCGTACAGTTGTGAATAATGAAAAATAAACTATAAAAGAACAATGTATTTTTTATATTTTAATAATTTGTAGGATTTCCTTTGGATTTTACAATAGTATCGATTCTTCTTGGCATGGAATTTACTAAGTTGGATGTTACAGCCGGTTCTATTTTGTTCCACTCCTTTAACAAAGCGATTTTTAAATTTTCTTTTGAAGAAATATCATGATTTCGTATCTTTTTTTCGAGATGATCCCATAGATGTTCTATGGGATTGATATCTGGTGATTGAGGCAGCGTTTGTAAATATTTTGGTGTATTGTATAATACCCATTGCCTTGTATTATATGCAGAATGCTTCGGATCATTGTCGTGGGTGAATATAAAATTGTTTTCAAGACCCATTTTATTTGCACTAGCATGCAGATGTTCTTTTAAAATATCAATGTAAACTGCATGGTTCATAATACCTTCAATAAAATGTAAAGATCCCACTCCATTTGCACTCATACAACCCCAGACTAATACAGATCCTCCTCCGTGTTTTACTGTCGGTTGCAAATTTTCTTTTCTGAATTGTGTATTTTTCTTCCTCCACACTGTAAATCTTTTTTTAGAGCCAAATATTTCGAATTTGCTTTCGTCAGTAAAAATTACTTTATTCCAATATTCGATTGGTGTATTATGTGTTGCTTCGCGAATTCTAATCTTTTCTTACGGTTAGTTTCGTTTACAAAATACTTTTTTCGTGCTATTCGACCATGATATTCGTTTACTTCTTAAATAGTCACGCACAGTACTAGCTGACACATCAATGCCAGTGTTGTTTTTAAGTTCCGTTGCAATTTGTTGGGCAGTTATATGTGGATTTTGTTTCACTTTACGAATAATTAGTCGTCGATTATACTCGTTTATCTTATGCGGACGCCCACTTCTTCTTTTATTTGAAACAGTTTTTCGTTCTCCGAATCTATCAATTATACCTTGAATGGTAGATCTTGCTCTATTCACTATGGAAGAAATTTCACTAAGTGATTTACATTGATTGTGTAATCGAATAATAATTTTTCGCTCTTCTTCCGTCGTTTCGCAACTTTTACGACCCATATTGTAGTTTATTCAAAGTATTACATGGAATAGAACAGAAATAGTTTTTAGAAGTTATCGATACAAAGGTTTGACTGCGACTGTTGCCGGCACGCGCTCAGCCAACGTCGCCACGGAAAGTTCATTTGTTTTAACGGTCCGAATCATACACCCCGACCGTTATATAAAAACATAGGTCCCGTATCGCAAAAGTTTCCTACCACAACACATATTGAAGTATATTATAAATTTCCAACTTGTTTCTATTAGTACTCTGTACAAACTAATAACTTTTGTTTTTATTCGCCACATTCCGAAGGTCATGTTATGTTTACATCTCAAATAAGCGAAGAAGTGGAGGTGTACGAATACTTTCTGTGCGTCTATTTTTTACATTCAACTGTTCTTATTGTATATTTTTGTTAATCCTGAAGAAAATAAAATTTAGTTTTCACGAAATCTTTTCTACAAACACCCAAGAATATTTATTCATCATTTTTTCCCCTTAAAAATTGTAACTGACATTTCCGCACAACATTTTATTTAAAATTGGTCGCTGTACGAATACTTTCCACACCGACTGTAGATTAGATTAAATTAGATTGGATTAAATTATAATTAATATTAAGGGTCGGTTATAATAACGGTTAAGATTAGGATAGAGTTGTATTACATCAGAGTTTGGATCAAATTAGAATAAAGATTAGGATTAGGTTAAAATTACATCAGATTAGGGTTTGGTTTAGGTTAGGATTAAGACTAAGGTTAGGTTAAGTTCAGTTAAATTACATAAGGTTAGGGTAATTTAAGTTCCTTCATTTTAATATATTTATTCTTGTTTAATTAAATGTAAACTAATTTAATTTCAAACAAAAATAATTCGAATTGAATGATAAAACTACACATATAAAAATATACATTTTATATCACTGATTTGTCCGAACTATCGACAACATTTCGATACTATCGATATTTATCGATGACATTATCGATAGTAGCAACTCTATTGTCAGTGTCGTCAATGAATCAAACAGCAGGTGGAAGACAAAACGGGTTGTGAATCATTCGAATGGATAAATAAACAATTTTAAGAGATTTTTCCGTATAAGTTGTGATTCTGAACTGCCTATTTGTTATCAAGTAACAGTCGTACATATTTTATGTTCTCCCGGTGAATGCGAGAACAGTTTCGTGCGGGTTTCTCCTAGAGATCGATAAGTTCGGGTCAAACGTCGAACCTTGCGCGCAGGTTTGTCTGTAGTGTGTATTATTTCTCCCGTTGAGGATCTCCGACGTCAAAAGATGTCTACGTCGGTGACAGCGAAACTTCAAGATGACATGAACAGTATACCATTGGCAGATGATGATCCTCAAGGTAAGCAAATTTATAGATTATGTTTCTGACCCAGTTCTCTTGATTTCATTAGCGCATCTTACTTCGGTATAACCTGCTCTTCTATCTCGCGTCAAAATATTTAAAGTTACGAAGAAGCTAATGAAACCTTGATAAATTTGTAATATTTGGAGAGCGTTGGTTAATTTAGATTTGATTACGATAATTTTTTATTTAAAATAAGACGATTATTCGCTGCATTTTGTTAATTGATAAGCGTGAAAAATAATGTCTCTCATAATAGTGTATAATGAATCTTATACACTTGTGGAACTTTAAATTAGTATTGGTATAAATTTTGTGTATGAAGAATTGGTAACATTTAAATAATTAATGTAGTTGGTATAGTAATATTTTTGTAGAAATTGTTTAATAATATCAAAATTATTACAATATTTTATTTAGCAATGTTACTATGCTAAAATCATTGTAAGTCTTTTTAGATGGTATTTTCATTTTTAACAGATTTTATCTGTTATTTTCATAATACCTTACTGTGATTTTAAACAGTCGATACAACCATTTTTAATTAAGTAACTAACAGAACTCTTTTTAATATGAATGTCTTGTTTAATTATCTTCATTCATATGTTTATGGCATTCCCTTTTTATTTATTAAGAATGATACAAGTTAATTAAATTAAATGTTTTTATGCATAGTGATTATTCCTGAAGAAGAAGTTTTGGATAACAGTTGTCACATATCTGATGCATTAGGCAGAGGACGCAGCATGGATTCCATTCCATCTACATTCACAAATGGCAGCTGTAGCCCTAACAGTAAGTTCCAAACTAATAGTTTATATAATAATAAAATCATTGTTGCTTATTTAACATAATTTAATTGCAGGTTTAGATCCTGATATCAGTCCTGATGAACAAGAAGAGAAGGCAAGATTAATTGCTCAAGTGCTTGAACTTCAAAATACATTGGATGGTAAGCAACCTTAGTCTTGTTAACATTTAGTTATATAAAATACCTATAACTATATATTCTTGTCCTGCAGATCTATCGCAGAGAGTGGACAGTGTAAAGGAGGAAAATTTAAAACTGAGAAGCGAAAATCAAGTGTTGAGCCAATACATTGAAAACCTGATGTCAGCATCCAGTGTTTTTCAATCTGCAAGCCCCAATACCAAGAAAAAGTGAATTCGTGTTGTTGAAGTAGATAAAGAAAAATGTTCGAGAAACAGGGATCTTAAACTAATGTGATCTTTAATCTTCCATGAAAAGTATGTATGCATATTTGCAATTGTAACTGCCTTATTTAAGTCGAGAAATATAAAATTATTGTTAATACCAGAATTTCCAAGATATCGTTCGATATATCGTGTTTATTTCATATTCACATGTTCTATCGATGCGTACATACTTTTCATGGGAATAAAGTTTATCAATGAAAATTTCTTTCAAACGTTCGTTTGAATTTATCATTCGAATTTCTGCATCGTGATTTTCATCGTTTTCTTCAATCACTGCATACGCTTCTTGCTTGCAGAATAACGCGCTTAATAATTATTACTTATTAACTATCACCAAAGAATTCCATTTTGCATTTGTGTAAAAGCATTTCACGTAACCATGACATTTCGTTTATAAAAAAAAATAAAAATATTACTTGTTAATACGTGTGATTGAATATTATAATCGACTATTATTTTTTTTAGCATTATTTGTTGATATGTCCTATTTTTTTTCTTACAAAAAATTATATTTTTTACGTTAACCGTTGGAGTTGTATTTGATATTTACGAATAAGAAGCGAGGGTAATAAATGTTTGTAGTTACCTACCGTATTTAATCAAACACCAGCGTTTTTTAATTGAAGCTTTCGCTTAAGGGTTTCGATATATGCAATGTATGTAGGTGTACAAAAGAGATAAGAAATAGTTATATATATACAATTATCTACAAATATAAATATATGATTATAATATATTACGATATAAAATTGGCGTTCATACGAATGCTGCGAGCACAGTGTGATTTTTCAAGCATTTCTCGTAACGACTGATTTAAAAACTCGATCGACACTCTGCCTGCAGCATAATCGATTAACGATTAATATGATTAAAAAAAAAAAACAAAGAAGAGAGAGAAAAAAGAAAGAAATATGTACTGCAATATAAAACTGCAACTTGCGAGAAAGTTTCAGTTGATGGGCACAAGCAGAATGCACAATCTCAAATTATTCCATTGTTGAGTAACACAGTGTTATAATAAACATTATATTCTATTGGAAGGAAAAAGGTTATTTATTTCTCGTAGAAAGGTGGTTCATTTTGATTCTCTCCTACTGTATTTATTTGAAATTTGATTTTCATTGTTATCAAATGCATTACATAAATTTCTTATAAAATCTTCAATGTTTTATGTTTTTATTTTTATAAAATTTTTAACCCGTTGTATGAATTGTTTAAAAAAATTTTGTAATTTGTTGATTCGATCGAATGATTAATTTGATGGAAGCGTGTAGATATAAAATATAATTCACAGAAATTATTCTTGTCGTATTGCTAAAAATTGTATCGCTTTCTGACCCCAACGTGTTCTTGGTCCCGGTTTTGTTCGTCCATTTTTCTTTATTCCTATCCACCATCCATAATTTGCGTACTTTTTCGAGCGAAAAGCATCGTAAGAACCTACGTTCCATTGTTCCCATTCTGTGGTCTCCTTATTTGCATTTGGCTGAAAATTAAGTAAATATATTTAGAAACAATTTAATGTAAGAAATTTTAGATTTTTTACATTTTACTTCCAAATTTATTTTTATTCATCATTAAGGAGCATTCGTAATTTTTTTTTAACGACGATTATTTTATAGAAAATTCAGCCTAAATGTTGATTCATTTTTGACTTAAAAAAATTTTCAATTTTTTAAAAAGAAAATTGTAAAAATTTGTTCTATTTAGTACAGTTTATAAAAATCGTATTCCCAATTGAAAATGTTGACACGTAAGTAATTAGAAATATTAGATATGATTTAATAAGTTCACAATACTCATTAAACTTGTGAAGATGAAAGTTTTGAAATTTGTTCACTTATTAATAACTTCAACAATTTTTAATAATAAAAGTTTGTGGTCTTACTTCCCCATATAATCGTCCTTTCTTGTTGAAAGCTAAATACAGACTAGTCTTGATACTTTGTATTCGAATCACGCCGAAAGAAACCGGTATGATATGAAGTAAACCTAGAAAATCGGTTAAAAGATGCATGAAACTATTTTCCATGAAAACTTCATTAATTTTTCATGATCCAGAATTTGTGACAAGTCATTTCATGCCAAATTCTTTGAATTCAATACTGGAATATTCCAAATATAAAATGATGAACTTAGCAGTGTAAGTCATCAGTTTGTTACTTTTGAATTTGTTTAAAATATAAAATTCTAAATTTCAAGTGAATATGTATCTCAAACATTCTTAAATTGAGCTTAATTTTTTTGCAATAACTTAAACATTTTCCAATTTTACAGACTTTACTAATATTTCATTGGAAAGAAGATGAAATCAAAACGTGATTTGGCGTGAAATAATCCTATTACTTTTATTAAATATAATTACTGTGAGGTTCATTTGTAGCACTCAAGCCCCTAACACGACCTGATTCCGAAACAGCAAGGTGATAACCAGTTCGGCAAAACAATTTAATCACCAGACAATTGTACACTGGATTCTGGGCCGGTTTTCTGGGGTCCCATATTACGCAAGGTGGTTGTTTAACCGATTCGTTGGTGATGTAACGCGATGTTCTGTAAAGAAAAAATTCAATGTTTAGACTGTGCAAACACGTACTTCAGCTCTTTGGTAATACGAATTCAAAGTCTGTAAATATATATCCAACTTCGACATAAATTTCAGATGGACAAGCGTTTGAGAACGTTTCACGGAAATGTGTTCCAAGTTTCTAGCTTTCTCTTAATCCTTTCAGCATCGAGAAACGCGATTACACTTCTATACTTTGAGAATATATTTGAACTAGCTTTCCCTTCTAGTACATTACATTTTTTATGATACGCCAGTTTATTATTCTAATTGCATGTTATGTAATAGATGAGACATTGGAGATAATTTAATAATTGGGTTTCACTTGCAATGACCTGATTTGATGACTTTCCTTTTCATTATTTTTTTCTTCTTAGATTTCGAGAATACAAAATTACCAAAATCCTGTATTGCAAACTTTTTAATTTCTCTTTCTACATTCTTTAAGTTTAACATTTTTTAATTTTTAGGTTTTAAATTTTATAAACTTACAAATTTCTAATTTCTGTTCCTCGAAATTCCTAAATCGTTAAATATCAAATTCTCAAATCTCCAAATTCTCAAAATTCCAAATTTCCAAATCTCCAAATTTTCAAATTTTCAATTTCCAAGATTACAAATTCTCAAATCCCCAAATTTCCAAATTCTCAAATCCCCAAATTTCCAAATTCTCAAATTTCCAAATATCCAGTCTCAAGTCCCCAAATTTTCAAATTTCCAAATTCTTAAATCCCCAAATTTCCAAATACCCCCATTTTCAAATCTTCAAATCCCCCAATTACCTAATCCCCAAATTAATACTTAAATCTCCAATTCCTCAAATTTTAAAATCTCTAAATCTGCAGTTCCCAGTTTCCAAATCCCCATTTGTCAAACTTCTGAATTTTTAAACAAATTCCCAAATTAAAAAATTTTCAAATTTCCAACTTCCCTAATTCTAAAACTTTGAAATCTTGAAATTCTCATCTCCCCAAATTTCCAAACCTCCAAATTCTATTTCTAACTACTCAAATTTTTAACTACATAAACTAAAAAATTGAGATACTTAAATCTCGGTTAATTCTGTATAAAAATCCTAATAACATGAGTGCAATATACGACGCTTCACGAGTAGCTTGTGATCACTGAAAGAAATAGGACGAAGGAAGGGTGCAGCATATTGTTAAACCTAACACGAGGTGACACATAGGGGTTGTACTATTTATAACATATCATTACGTTTGGAAAAATAGGCCGATCGACTTTTCAGGTCAGCTAGCTTCGTGAATGAAGCTTGCTTCATTGCATCGTACACGTTTTCCAACCCCATTAATTTTAAACGTACGCTCGAGGGGAAGAAACGTAATGTCGATACACATTTCATCCGAGAAGCGTAACATCAACTGATAACAATCAAGCTAATGGTACCGATAGCGGGACAGGAAGACATTAATATTTTCTATATTTCAAGGTGTTCGAGTTGAAATAATTTACTGTATATGTTACTTCAATATTAGTGAGAGGCATGCTAAAATATTACGTGCTTAACACTAAAACTACCAAAAATGACCCCTTTACAAGTTTTTCATTTTAACTTACAAAATTTATTAAGACAATTTCTTTAGAATCTCTGCTAATCTTCATGAAGGTAAAGAATTAATATGCATATTCATTTATGTTTTATAATTTGCTTATTTATTTTCCAACTTCATTTTTAATTTCATAGTAACTGTGTATTGCTCTTCGGTAAGTTTAGTGTTAAATTTCTTTTATACAGAGTTATTTTAATCCATGTAGTTATTTCATGGACTATTCTAGTTTTAGCAAAAGTATAAATAATTTTGAGACACGATATATGTTTACAGTATTTATGCAACTGCAGCTGATAAAACGTTGCAATATTCTTGCACAGAATGTTGCAATATTTGCACAGAATGTTTAAGAAATGGTGTAATAAATTTTGAGAAATTTGTTGAATTAATAACAGGTAAACAGAGAATGCAATATAAATAAAAAATGTTTTTAATATTTATGCAAGCATATATTAAAATGTTACTATTGCAATATTCTTATACGTGTTTAAGAAAAAGTATAAACAGTTCTGGTAAATGTAACATAACCAATACGTACAGTTACTAAAACTTCATTACTGTGTAATAAAATTGCAAATAGTACGAATAACAGCAACACCAGTTCTCAAGCTCAGTAGCTATAATAAAATACACAGTAATCTCGTCGAAATAGAATCTATAATTGCGTAACATTTCCGATGGAATGCAACGCAATAAATCCTCAAACAGGCTCTATATTTGAAACCAATTGTATAATAATTAACATTGCAAGCACATCGTGAAACAGCTATAAATCAAGAGTAATTTAGAGAGAAGGCTACTCTGATCAGGGCTGGTGCAAGTTGTGTGAAGCGTGTCGAGAATTAACATTCTTACACTTATTGTGTTTACATTTCGTAAGTCTAAGCTATATTGTGTCCACTTAAGAATTTCGAAAGCATTTTAGTAGTTTCTATTCGAAAGTTTAAAAATTTGCAGATTTCTGGAGTAATGCATTTTTAAGTTTAAACAATTTCAAATTTTTCAGTTTCAGATTTTCAAAATTTAAAAATTTCAAATATTCGAATATTTATATTAAAAATTTATAAATCTCTAAATTCAAAAATTCCCCAATTCCAATGATTAAATCCTAAAATTTCTAAATTTCCAAAAATCTAAATTCTTCAATTTCCAAATTATAAAAAATATGAAATTTTCAAAATTGTAAGTCCCTAAACTCAGATATTTTCAAGTTTCAAAATGACGAAATTTCCAAATTATCAAATTTGGGACTACTAAGTCTGTAACCTTTCGAATTTCTAAATCTCTCAATCATGAAGTTCCAAAAGTCGATATTTCTACGTTCTTAAGTCTTGAAATTTGAAATTCTTTAATTCTGAAATTTCTAAGTTTTCAAATTGTCAAATTGTTCAATTCTCAAATTTTCAAATTCCCAAACTCCAAAATTCCAATATTCTAATATTCAAAAATCTGAAAATCCAAAAAATCAAATATCCCAAAATTCATACATGAAAAAATCACAAAATTAAAATATCCCAAACTCCAGAAATCAAAAAACGCAAATATCCCAAAATTCCAAAACTCCAGTACCCAAAAAATATCCCAAAATTGAAACATCCAAAAATCCTAAAATTCCATAATTCAAAAATGCAGAAATGCAAGTATCCAAAAATTCGGAGATCCAAAAGTGCCAAAATCCAAAAACCCAAAATGACAAAATGTCCAAATACGATCCATCATCTTCACACTCGAAAAAAATGTGCTGCGTCGACCCTGACTCTGATAGCAAAAGCTATTTCTCTCGTTTAAAATTCATCATCGGTAAAATTGCTGGTCTTAACGTTGCGTAAAGACGCCTCCGTTAATTACACGTGGAACGTGCTCGCGATCTATTTGTTGAAACTCGAGCGCACGATCGTGAACGTCGATCCTAATTTTGCGTTACGTGTCGCGCGTGCACTTTAATGCAATTCTCGCGGAATTGCAGGTCTGGTCGGTTTCCACGGTGCTCGAATGCCGGTAATAATATAACACGCGCCATACCTACTACTACACACGCCTACTGACCCTGCAACAATATAGAGCAGAAAGTTAATCGAGTCAAGTGATCAATGAATGCACATCGCATATCGGAGGGTAGCTACGCGTTCGTCAAGAGCATTCTGATCAAGGTATATCTGAATTACAGATGTGATACAAGTAGTACAGTCCCTGACCATCGAGTTAGGACCACGTACGAAAATTTCACTTTAATGGCTATAACAATATGTGATATATAGAAAATTGTTTTAGGTCATGCAAAATTATTATTAAATACGTTCATAACGATATATACATAGTAATTTGTTACTACAAATAAATTGTGTGGGTAATGAGCGATTAAGGGCCGTGAGAGTGTTTACGTTAGGTTCGAGTATCGATAGCGCGTGAGGTGAAATTTGAATGCCATAGAAAATGGAGCCTCTTCAAAGACTAGTTTACAACTCTCCAACCACATTATCTGAGTTGAAAAGAATTATAGATATTTGGGAAAATAATGCAGATATAAAGAATATGATCAAAGTATACAGAGCATGCCGGATACAAGATGTCACCAAAGCAAAGAGATATAAGATATTAACATGTGTTAATAATGTTATGTACAGTAGTAGTGTATCATGTTAATAGTTAATAAATTATATCATTTGTACAGGTCTTTTAATTTTAAAAACGTGAAAAATACTGAAAAGTAGTAGTCCTAATTCGATGGTCAGGGACTGTACATGTTGCTAATGTATTCCGTTGCATATTCCGAACTGGACGTAACAGTTTTGAACCAGTTTAGAAATACAAGGAAGTGAAGAAATAAATAGCAATACGTATAAGTAGAGTTGAAGCGAAACGAGGTAGGTTCGAACTTTTTGTAAATATTCTAAAGAATACTATTATATTTATGAGTAAAAGATTTATTTTTTGTTATAATGTATTAATTGTCTGTGGTTCTTTGCATAAGACGATGATGATCGATAGGTGATAACAGAGAAAGTCTTTGTTCGATTTCAAATTTTTTAATTTAGGAATTTGGTAATTTGGACTTATTGAAATTTAGAAAATTGGAATTACATGTGGAAATTTAAACTTCTGAAACTTAATAATTTAATTGGAGATGTCCACTATTGAGATTTTTTAATTTTCAATGTTAGTTTTAATATTCCGAATTTGTAAATTTAAATATTGAGAAATTCAAGTTTAGAAATTTTTAATATCAATAGCATTAATAATATTTTCAAAGTAAATATAAAACGTTAAAAATGGAGATATATGAAATGTTACAAATTTTTAAATTTGTAAGTTTGAAATGGTAAAAATTAAACAATTTGTAAAGTATGAAACGTTAAATATTAAAAAATTTGTAAATATGAAATGTTAAAGATGATAGAAATTTATAAATTTGAGGTACTAAAAATGAAAAAATGTTACGTTTGAAAATACTAAATTTTCGAAATTTTGAAATTAACTCATCAAAGCCTGTGGACACTATATCGAACCATGCTCTAATTATGGAAGTTCCCGGTCACCATCATAAACTTTTCCTCGGCAAATTACCATAAATGACAAAGAAATCGTGCCGCACCTTTCACAAACTCACTTTTGTTCTTAATTCACCAACATTTAAACCCGGCAAGAAGAGTACGTACTCGAAACGAGCAACTGCAGAGTTTTCTCTTTCTTATCTATAATCCAGCAACAGAAAATATTTTGGCCGAAAGTCACGTTCAGTGAAATCGAGGACGAGGATGTAGCATTATTAAATATCAACTTTTCCCCCGAATCGACGCAGCAAAGTGTTAATATTTTGCAACGAGTTTGAAAGTATCTCAGCTATATCGAGCTCGCGGTTAGAAACGCGTCGTTTAATTAACAATCCGGTTAATTCGCTTCGGCGAGTGTTTAAAGTGGAACGTCGGTAAGATTGATATATTTAAGCCGACATTATGGCGCGGTAAATAAATTTGGTTCGTTTGATCGATGAACTCGTTACGGTTAGCAAAAGCTACTGCTCAGCTGCTTTTGTTTACCAATAATAATCGTCTTCTCTCTTCGCTTCAATCGTTCGTTTTGCCTCGCTGTTCACTGACCTCTTTCGCGTCGGAATAATCAATTAATTTCGCCTCGCGATTCCATGGAATAAAAAGCGTTCGAAAGATGGCGAAGAAGAACCCCGGGAAATAATGGGAAATTTAAAACTGTTAACTTTGCTGCGTACAAGGTGGGAGGGTTAATCGATTCAAGTGATTAATGAACGCTCGTTGTACAGCACGTTAGAGGGAAATTACGTACACGGGCTTATTGTTAGACGGTTCGAGGGAAATTCGCTTTAAACTATGCATCAGCCTTTCATCAGTGTCACAAACTTATGCATCATTGCATAAATCATTGCGTTAATGCCAATCAGACGTGATCTCTTTGGATTTGATCGATCGATAGTCCTGTTATTAGGTTGCCAACTTGATACGTGACCTTGTCGTGTTTGCTCTAGGCTTTAAGGAAAAAGTACATTTCTTACTGGATGTAGAAATGTACTGAAATGTTTTTATGAAACTATTATACTTTAAATTGTTTAACTTTTTTTAGGTGTTTTATTTTCTTTGTATGTTCTTTATTTTATTATTAAATGATAACAGTTTATGATACTTGGAGTCCGAAACAATTATATTTTAAAAAGGGTGCAGAAACCGAAGTTGTTTGAAATACAAAGTTGTTTATTCTTTTCATTTCGAATGAATTCTATAGAAAAAGAAATATTTGTATATAAAATTTGATAATGTATTGCAATAATTTGTGTGCGTAATTATGAAAAATAATGAACTGTGAAGTATCATAATTATTAATATACTAATTTGTAAATGTTGACTATCCTCAATAAATAATTAAATAACTGTGAATATAAGAATTCTGTAGCAATCGTCAAAACTTATAGTAGCTAATATAATTCTGAATAATAGTTATTAATTATTAGTAGTCGATTAATTATTAATTACTAATAATCACTAATCTATAGCTAGTACCAACAGGTATAACAACATAATAATACCTAATAATATTTCATACTTTTTCAGTAATCATTCAACAAATTATAAACAAATTATCGACAAAGGCGTCTTAAACAATACCGTGATAAACGATTAAATTTTATATACAAATATCCTTTCCATTCTACAGAACACGATTCTATGATCCATGTGAGCCCCGATGTTTTGTAACTTCGTTCGATCAATTGATCAAGAAGATTAATCAGTAACCGTCCACCGGATCTACTCACGATCAATCGATCAAAGTTTACGAACGAGCTCTATCTCGATTAACAGTTCAAACGACGTCACAAAGATTCGATCCTGCCGTTTGTTATCGGTAGTTTCTAATTACTGGCAAATACCCATTCTCGTCGAACTTCATTGTGGCTGTCGGATGCCGTCTGGTTTCCTTTTTCCTTCTGCGATCTCCATTGATCTCCTTCTCGTTTCCTGTTACTTTCTCCTCGCCGATCGATAGATCGGAATCATAGCTGTCGTCGCTACAACTATCATCGATGTCACTGCATTCCTCGTCGCATGTCGGTGCTTCTAAGTTTTCGTGAATCCAACGAAGACTCATCCTCTTATGATAATTCTCCTCCGATACCTTCATTGACAAACAAGAATTCTATCAACAAACGCTTCGATCGAGTTCTTGTCAAATTATTGAATTTATGGTTGTTGATCTGTTTTATGGGCGTACGAGTGTCAGTGGCAGATTACGAGCTAAAGGTAACGGAGAATACGGTTCAGGATTAGCGGTATTTTCGGTCTGTTAAAACAAAAGATTGACTCGAAATGCTGCTGCGAAGTATTCGTAGAAATTTATGTTTCATGGAGACCTTAGGCGATCAATATTGCTCGCCAATATTCCAGGTTCTCAGTGTTTAGTGACGGTAATGAGATGTTGACAGTGTTATGTTGGCAATGTAATATCGACCGCGAAATTGGAAATTTGGAGATTGGCAATTTGGAAATTTGGTAGTTTGAGAATTTGGATGACTTCAGTCATGGAAATGTGGAAAATTCGGTACGTAGAAATTTTGGAATTTTTAAACTTGTAAACTTGGGAATTTGGAACTTTGCATATTTGGAAATTTGAAACTGAAAATTTGGAACTTTGGAATATTAGAAGTATTAGAAAAATTGAGAATCTGGTCTTTTGAAAATCTGAAAACAAAGATTTGAAAAGCTGAGATTTTGGAAATTTAGAAAGTAGAGAATTTCGGGATTTCAAAATTTGCAAAATTTGTAATTTGAGAATTTAACGATTTAGAAATTTCTAAATTTGCTAATTTGGTAATTTGTGAACTTGTGAATTTGGAAATTTAGAAATTTGAGAATTTGAGAATTTGAGAATTTAGGAATTTAGGAATTTGAAAATTTAGGAATTTGAAGATTTAAGAATTTGAGAATTTGAGATTGAGAATTAGAGAATTTAGAAATTTGGAAATTTAAGAATGAGAAGTTGGAAAATTGGGAATTTTATAATTTGAGTTTCTCAAAATTTGAGAATTTATAGATTCGGAAATTGAGAGTCAATTAATAATATTAAAATATTAACACTATTATACTAATCATGTATAGTGATCGTGAGAATCCTGAAATGTTGACAGTACAGTATATTGATCGTTTCATAAAAGAGTGTATTAGACCCCATTTTTCTGTTTATATTTATTATGAACACTCCGATGATTGATATTATCTATTAGTAATTTAAATATTTAACTTTCTACTGTTTTATTTTTCACCTTATTTTCGTTATATATTATTTGTTTATATATGTATATCATATAATCAATATAGTTTCATATATCAGTATAGTTTATAGTTGTATATATCAGTTGCTTGTTATTTGTTTATTTAGTTAGATATTAATCATACTTTTAAAATTATTAATTCTGCGATGTACGTTAAACGAATCTTACAAAGACTAAAGATAATAAATATGCATGTATTGTCTATTATTCACGGTTTTCAATATTTATTAATATTTCTCAATTTCTTAATTATTTATTGATAATTTATTAAACTTCTTAATTTATTAATTAAGTTTTAATATTTATTGATAACGGAGTCATTGTTAGCACTATAATATTGAAAACATTAAACACTGACAATATTGTATTAACAATACGTACTAATCGCATACAACTGTTTTGTTATCAATATATGTGCATATATGTATTAATTACGAGAACTCTGAAATATTGATAATCGCCTGAGGTTTCCGTTATTAAAAAGAAAGTTATTAAATTACTACATGTACCACCGTTAAAATATCAAGCCTCAATGAACGGATGCGCTTGATACAATCTATGTATATTAGAATTCGCTGAAATTCATATAAAAAGATATGAGAAACACCTGTCGACTTTATATCGAATTTTTTATGGGTCTGTGTTAAAAATGGTTTCTCTGTCGATTGGATAATAATCGAAGAATAAAAGACTAACGGTGGTTCCGGTCTGTTAATGGTCAATCATAATAATAATGAAATATTGGAACAAAAAGTAGCATATCTCTACACGAGAATCAATTTATTCGTTCATAATTTATCTTTCGACACTGTCAATCTTTTTAATGCACAAAATTTAAACAGAGTAAATTAATTTTGTATATTAGTTGTAAATTAATTGTAATTTTATAACTAATTTTAACTCACTTAAAACTGAAGTAAATTAAATTACTTTAAAATTTATGCAAATTAAATTACATTAATTTTAATCAGCTATAATTAATTTCGATTTAATTTAATTTGAAGTAAACTAATTTTAAGTACATTAATTAATTTCATACAATAACTGTTTATAGAATATATTTTAATAATTATTTATTCGATACGTTGAATACATTTCATCCAACAAGTTTTTATTTAATTCACCTTGTTCACGATTCTTCTATTACGTTTTTCAATATCGAGCAACAAGCACATATCACTTTAACTGCGACCCTTTAATTTTCGAAACATTTATATCACTACCTGAAATTGATAACAGTACAAATTAAAAAAATTCAAATTCGTTCTTACTGAATAAATATATTATGTACTTGCATTACGTACAATAGTATATTTATATTTAATTAATAATTATATCTATGGCTTGGTGCAAAAAATGTCTGTCACATTTTTTTAAAAATGTTCAATATATAAATAGTTGTATTAAATAATAACAATTTGTATCTAGAAATTACTATAACGATAATTGCATACACAAATGCGAAAATTTTTTAAACCAAACTTTCTATGTTCCTAAAATAATTCTTTTTATCTCAGAAAAGGAAAATGTCAAGTAGTTGACTTTTATGTCATAAATTTCTAAACACATTTTTAAGTACCAATATCTCAAAGTCATCGATATTCACACTGGTACTTGCACCAATTCACAGAATTAGGATAATTAATAAGATCTGTATACGATATCCCGAAAAATTGTGTTAGATAAAACATTGACTACACCATTTTAAAAAACCGTGTTGTATAAAATATTGCATATAATATTTTGAAAAATTGTATCACATAAAACATTGCATATGATATTTTAAAAACTTGTTATATATAAAACATTGCATATATTATATTAAAAAACTGTGTCACATAAAATATCATATACAGTCTTTTCAGAAAACTGTATTACACACAGTTACTGCACACAGTATTTCAAAAAATTGTCATACAAAATATTGTACACACTATTTCCAAAAATTGCACTGTGTCAAATATCGAATACAGTACTCCTAAGAACTGTGTCGTATAAAACACTGCACTTCAAAAAATTCTGTTCTAAAAACATAGTACACAACAAAAAAATTGTGTCATCCAAAATACTGCAGAGAGTATTCAGAAAAATCACATAAAATATCGTACAGAATACATCGAAGAACTACGTTATTACTATATTCAATATTTTGAATTGTTATAAGAAATACTGTATAACATATTAAAAAATGTCATGAATCTTAAAAGGCAATGTGACAAAAATTTGCATTATTAGTGGTGTCCTCAAACAGCGATATTATGAGATAAATGTCAGTTTGAATCGGTAGCTCACCTGAAAAAGATCTGGTACCAAGCACTGTCAGATTGTCGGATGCGACTTCCAGTTGGTCGATTTCGCACGAATTCGAACAAAAACACGGTAGTGAAACGACACTAGGCGGTTTCGCAACACTTCGAGCGTTTATTGAGCTGGTCGTGTTCCGTTTCGCGGGGTCCACGGGCACATTGTTCGTAGCCCACGATTCACCAGCGTGTCGGATGGATGTGTGGACGCACCTACCTAGGTGCTCCACGTTTATCACACGACTGAGCCGGCTCCGCGGAGCTACGTTGGATAATACTGGATATGACGCCGGTCTGTTGGTAGACGGCGGCGTACTCAGCAGTGGTCAGCAATTCGAGGTAGACTAAATTAAAAATGGGACACGCGGCGAAATGTGAACCAAGTGAAAGATTCGTTGCGATGATTCTCTATGGGATTTAGAAAAATGTCATCCGATACAGAAGCGCTGGAGCACGTCTCTGTTCAGTGGGGATGCAGAGAACTGAGGACTTTTACGCATTAGACATTTTTGGACCTTGGGATTTTTGAACGAATATCGAAATTTTGGAAAATGGGAATTGATGGACTTTGAAGGCTTGAAACTTGGGAACTTAGGAGTTTTTAAAATTTGAAATTTGGTGATTTAGGTATTTGGGAATTTATGGGTTTTGAAGTTTTGAAAGTTGGAGATTTAGGTATTTGGGAATTTATGAGTTTTGAAGCTTTGGAATTTGATGATTTAGGTATTTGGGAATTTATGAGTTTTGAAGCTTTGGAATTTGATGATTTATAAGTTTGGTAATTTATGAATGCAAATGTTTTGAAATTTAAAGATTTAGGTATTTAGAAATTTATGAGTTTTGAGGTTTTCAAACTTGAAGATTTAAATGTTTGAAAATATTTCAAGTTTGAAGTTTTGAAATTTAGAGATTTATAAATTTATGAATTTATAAAGTTAAAAATTTTGGAATTTGAAGATTTAGATATTGAAAATTTTAGAATTTGAGAATATAGTAATTTAAAAATTTAGAGATTTGAAAATGTGGGAACTTGGAAATTTGAATCCCAAATTGAAAATGTGGGAATTTGGGGATTTGCATATTCGTAAATTTAGGGATTTGAAAATTTAATAATTTGGAACTGATAATTTTGTGATTTTCGAATTTGGAGAAACAAAAACTTATTTATTATAGAATTTGAGGATCTAAGAATTTTGAAATCTAGAAATTTTTGAATTTGGAAATTTGGAAATTTTGAAACTTAAAGATATCGAAATTCATGAGTTATGAATCTAAAAATTTTCGAATTAAAAAATTTAGAGATTTCGAAAATTAAGTTTACAAGGAAAGATAAATCCTTCTATCAACAACATTTATAATTATATTAATTTACAGTTATTCAATTTTACAGATTTTTATTATTCTCAGTACAAAAGTATTCATTAGCTTATAGCTTTAATCCATTCCTACAAGAATTGAAATTCTGATTAATAATACATCAGCTACTCAAATTGTTGTTTTTATATTTGAAGATTTATGATATCTTAACAATAAGTAATATGTAAATATATATCTAATATGTGTATATCATATGCATAACACCTTATGCTTAGTCAACGTGTTACCTTTACAATGTAACCGAGTCTGGCTTCCAGAGTCTCGTTAACCGCTCTGAGATATGTGGTGCCTTGACAAGCAACAACGGTTGTGGTTAGATCAACGCATGCACACAGCGCATCAAACAGCCACTACTCTTCACTGTGAAACTTCAAACAGGATTATCAATATCCGAACTTTACAAGTTCCATTCTGTAACTTCGTTAAAAGCGTTGAAATTTTATTCGTTACAATGGTCGTCTACTTTTAATTCATTATTCAAGCGTTATTCGGCTTTTGATTTGTTAAATCTATATATTTATCTGCAATATTTATACAGGATATTTATACTTTATACGTTACATAATATTTGTACCTTGTACATTATATTATTTAATATATTTGTATGGAAGATTCATATTTTGATTATATCACTTAATATATTATACCATTTAATATTTATATTATTTTATACCCTATATTATGTTATTAAATATATTTATACTGAATACGTTATATTATTTATTATATTTACACAATATATTTATATCTAATATATTATACCACGTAATACATTTATACTTTTACAATTATGATAAAATATTTACTGTCGATACTTTATGTAATCACAATGGAATATTCACTAATACAAATCATAATAAATAAGAACAACAAACCAATGACACAAAATAATTCACGATATTGTATATTTTAATAATTTTTGTAATGGAAGAAAGAGTATAAAACTGTAAGGATAAATAACACCACAAAATGGCGGAAAAGAAGTTCCAATAGAGTTAGAATTCGCTGAATAATTTTTCGTTTTAGTTAAACTAATAGCTTGTTCACTTTAGGTGCACAATACCTCACGAAAACAATGGATTATCTTATCATTTCCACTTTTCGTGACTACAAAGGATTTTCAACACGTCCTTTCATTTCCGCGAACGCTTGGCAGCTTTAAATCTCTTTCAGAAATTCCTGACCACATTTTAATCATTTCACCAGCATTCTTGACATAATTGTTTTTCTTGACGCAATTTGCATATGCTGTAAATTATTAAAGATATAATTTTCTTGACCCTTTATTGCAATCGTGAGATTTGTTGGATGTTTCTATGAAATCGACAATGTGAAGAGAAAAACTAATAAGTGAAAAAATAGAATAATAATTCAAAAGCAGTAATAATTCAAAAACTAGAGAAAAACTTTAAAAAGAGTGTCGTATGTATCATATTATTTTCTAACTCTAAAATTAAAGTATCTCCTACATTAGTGATCAATTTTTCATACACAATTAAATATCTAATTCATTAAAAAATATGCATCGAAAACAAATTTAGAACTTTTCTCTCATAAAAAAATATATTTTGAAATTATTAATCATTATTATTAATGTAATTACATTATCAATTTATGTACCAATCTTCTCTAAATTATTTAAAATGATTAAAAAGCAATTGGGTACTGCTACATCCCCTAAAAACTGAAGAATTTTTAAAAAAGACTTTTAGTATCAAATTAAATGAAATATTTGTTCATAAAAAGCCAATGTAACAATATCGAATATCGATTAAGCGTTGAATAAACATGTTAGTGACCCTTTAAACGCTTTTCCAGCGTATTAATTCGTCGACGGTCGAAGTGTTTTGATATTCACTTAAAAAAATAAGCTTGCTACTCGTCGTTCGATCATACAGTTCGACGTGTAGCACACTAGGCCAGGTGTGTTCGTGTCTATTAATGGAAAGTACCAAAATTAACGATGCCGATAAAACGATTCGATAGGTCGTGTAATTTTATGGTGTACGAGTTTGATATTACGTCAGTGCAAATGGATTTGAATCCAAGTTGTGTTAAGAAATACATTCGAATCGATAAATCTCTATTTACTCATTGTGGATGACGTTCATTTCAGCTGTGCAGAAAAATGAATATTAACTCTACGATCGAACCTGTCAAAATGATGGATAGGGGATTTTTTATTTCAAATTATAGAAATTACCGAGGTGCTTTCGTAGAAATATTGGTCTTTGTCGGGATAAAAATTATTATATTGCTTGACTCGGAATATGTATTTCTATGGGGTGCTTCTGCGTTCAATTTTCTTTTAGAGAACATTTATATTCATCAAAATATTTGTAACAAAATTTGTTTACAGTTAGCTATATTCTTTTCTTAATTTTATATTAAAACTATTACAATTCTTAATTTCAATAAATAAGATTTTTTATAATTATTCATTTTAATAATTAAAGAGATTTTTTACAATTCTTATTTTGAATAATTTAATCGAAAATTCAGTAATTGATTTAATTATGAATACTGTAATAAATTAATGAGCCAATCTAACTGTAATTAATGTAATTCGAATTCACAAATGTCATAATTAGTACTGCGATATTATCAATCAATATCGTTTAGAATGTCCTCACACGTGTACCTATTACATTTTCTATTAAATCCATTATGCTATGTGTCAATGTTTGTACGGTGTCATAACGGATAATTCTACAAATTACTAAATTAATTATTAAGATTGTTATTCTAGTAGAAATCCGATTAAAATTGATAAAATTGCTATTTTATTTTATAAACAAACTTTGAAGATGAAAAATTCTAGAATCTTAAAAGTTTAAAAATTTCTAAATCGGTCATTATTTCATAAATAAATATTTTGTTGAATTTTCAAACTCAATTATTTTGGAAACAAGGTTTCACATAATAAGCTTTTATTCAATTTGTTTTTTCAACATATTTTTGAATATTTTATAAGATCCAGGTCTAGTTTATAGCATCCATTATTATGTATTAAACAGGACACTGTGTATATCAATATATTTTTCATTATTTGATACAAATAATCCACCTTTGCCTACTAATAAACAACTATAAGTATAAAGAAACTCACACGATTAAGAAATCATGATCGGTGAAATTATTTCAAAATTCTTACAGCACTACAAAACTCTTCGTACTAACGTAATAAAAACAACGTGGCATTTCGAGCGTTGATTTAAAAATCATTACGAAATTGCAGAATGATTTCTTTCGCAATTATTCTTCGTTCTATAATTTGAAGCTCGCGTGTACTTATTCGTTGCGAAAGAAAGAACGAAGTATATTACAAATGGTACTTTTGAGGGAATTAAGAACAGCGGGTTCCTCGTTACGGAACGTCGGTTTCTGAAATGTGACTCGAAAAGACCCGAAGGAATCACGATCGCGTGCAAGTATTCTATCGAATCGATTACTTATTCGACAGGTAAATGATTTTATGCTCGACAACTATCTAGGTGGTTGGAACGGCTACGCTCCAGTTCGATGTTCGTGTTCTTTGTGTTTAGCGAAGTGAGGATACGCGTGTGTTCCACGTGTGACCACACTGTGTAACGGTTTCAAGGGATTGCGAGAACCTATTTCCTTTTTATTTACCGACAGGAGCAAGGAAAAACGTAGGTCAGTAAAGGTTTCTGAACTCTGCTGTTTATCTACACCGCGGATTATAATTATCGCTTTTAACCCTTAACTACCGTGCTTCGTATGTATGCAATATAACATATGTATTACATATGGATTTTCATGGGAAATGGATAAATATAATGTATGTAATAAATATGATGAATGTATATTATTATATTATTGTAATATATATATTATAATATTAATCATATATGTATATATAATAGATATTAATAATAATTTGAATGTGCTTATATGTGTAATTTATATATACATATAATATATATATGTATAATATATTTTATATTGGTCTTTAAGGTGTAAATATCTAGAATTGCTTTATCGTCTTTATTTTTATATTTAAGAATGAAAAACAATAATTTTCAAGTTTGATCATTTCAAAATTTAGGTATTAAAAAATATAGCAACTGTCCATAAATTCAAGTATTTGGAAATTGAGAATTTTCCAGAAATAGACCTCAAAAATTGAAAAATTAAGAATTTCTAAAAATCTAAAATATTTACTAACCTTCATAGTTCCAAGGAAGCTGTAACCTTCACAGTACAGCTTTCTCTTCCTTGACATTGAAACCACAACGTTGCACAAAGCTCTGTCACCAATATCAAAAATGTCCTTCCGCAGCTCCATGCGTGGCGATATAACGAGAGTCTACTGTACGAAGATCAGGAAGCGACACGCGATCCTCCAAATACCTACGCACGTGTACCACATATCGAAGAGGGGGACTATCCTATTAATAGAGGAACCGCTGGTCAAATTACTGAAACTGATAAAGCGTATCGAGAGGTGACTGAGTAATTCAATTTCGCGTGACGAGCTGCGTCGCAGTCACAGTCACCGATTTGTATCCCTTCGGTTTTCCACGGTGTTATGCAATTCGACCTAGAATTAATTGTTTCCAAGGAAGGTAGGAGGGTATATAGCCGCTCGGATACTTGCTCTCAGTGGCCGAGCATTACGCTCTATTTGCTCAGCATATTGTATTTACGAATTTATCGACGCGTCGGACCCTTTTAATCGTGCGTTAATGCTCGTGATAGAACTTGCAGACTTTAAGTGTATCTAAAAATTTTATTCACTTTGAAGCTCTTCTTTTTTACGCATTTAATTATCCGGATGAAAGGATTTATAAAAATGTAATATTTTATAATATTAAATGTATAGTGATATTTTCTTAGATCTTTTATGGTGTGTTAGGTGATTATAATAGGAAGTATTGTGATGTTTTTAGAAATTCTTTCTTTTTTATCATTTTTATTCTTTTATGAATTTTTAAATATTTTAGGTGAGAAAATTCATCGATTTTCCAATTTTCAGATTTAGAATTTCATGCCTTTTTCTGTCAGCACTAACAAATGAATTAAAGAAGCAGAAATAAAAATATGTAGTTTGATGGCTCTACCGCAATTTATGGGTAAGGCGAGCCGCAACAAGTGATATAAATAAAATTTATTTTTATAATGAAATCTTGCGATACAAAGATGAAATGTTAACGCTAAAAATACAAGGGCGTGTAAGATAAAATGAACCCATAACTCATCAACATCGACGTTCGACGACCTTTGGCATCCATGCTTGACGTCATCAGATTTATTTTACCCAGATAAAAAGATACCCTGAGTGTTCATTTACACTCATCAAAGGCCTCTAAATATATCTTACCTGCGTATCAGCAGAGATGTCCTCCCCGCAGCAAGATTCATCTATTTATTTGTATCCTGTTTCGCGTACCATGATCAACTGCTCAAACTACCGTGTAATTAATTCCGCGTGCATCACGCGCGTACCACTATGTAATTATTTCGATCGATGAAAAAGGACGTTCGCATGAGAGGAAAACCAAAACGGGCTCTGAGCAGGTTTACGCTCGTTATAATAAACATTTATTCTCGATAATATGTAAAATTACATGTTGCAGTAACACGAGACACGTATCATACAATATTTCACAATAGCAAGTTATCTCCGATCGATCACGAGGAAACGTTTGACCATCGTCGTCGTCGAAGAAATAAAAGAAACAAAGAAAGAAAAAACAGATACTCGTATTCGAAATCGCATCTCGCTGTGCAGCTACAATTCATCGTTCTATTTCACAATAACAATTAAGGATCTGAACAATCTCCGTGGAAGAGACGTCATTGGCGTAACTAGGACTTCTTTGGGACTTCAGCTTCAGATTGCATATTGCCATGTTATATAACCACGCGTTACATTACTACACGCTGGATTACTACGTGTTAGATATTTACCACGTGTTTGGTTACTACGCGGTGGATTACCATGCGTTACAGTGCTACGCGTTGAATGATCACACGTTAGGTTACTACGTGATAGATAACCACTCGTTAGATAACCACACGTTGAATTGCTACGCATTAGATTACTACGCGATAGATTATTACCTATTGAGTTACTACGTGATAGATTACCACCCGTTAGATAACCACACGTTGAATTGCTACGCATTAGATTACTACGCGATAGATTATTACCCATTGAGTTACTACGCCTTACATTACCATCCGTTAAATGGCCACGTCTTGAATTACTACACGTTAGATTACTACGCGTTGGTTAGCTACGCATTGCAGTACCACGCGTTGTATCACCACGCATTGCAGTACCACGCGTTGTATCACCACGCATACAATTACCACGTGTAGCATCATCACGCATTCCATTACCACGCGCAGTACGACCACGTGTTAGACTACTACGCATAGCACCACCACGCTTTAAATCGTCACCCGTTGCATCGCCACGCCTAAAATTGTCACGTGTTCCATTATCACGCATGGTCCGAAAAACGCTACATCGTCACACGTCATATAGCCCCTACCTGGTTACGCCAACGGGAGACGTTGATCGAATTAACTCAAAGAATCGTCTACTGATTGAATGCGCTGAAAAAAATAAAATAAAAGAGAGAGAAAGAGGGTGTAGCAAGGAATAAAAGTAGAGGGTTTTTTGTTATTATAGCCTTCATATATCAGGGATCTTTCATAAATACCACGGGGTAACTATATTACAAAAATATACAGTGAATGATTGCCGATATCGAGGCTAAATTCTTGGGTTCTCAATGGCGGACAGCAGCTCCTTCCTGAATATCTCATCTCATTTGGATATCCCTATCTTTACGCTAATTACATAAATACACGTTTATTTACACGATCTAACGGTTAGTCGATCGAAAAGAAATCGGCGTTATTTAAAATCTTATTAAAAGTTTTAAAGTGATGTGTAACAAAACGAAGACATAGTATGACCATCGATCTTGTTTGTTTTTGTCTGTCACAGTGTTATGTACAGAATTTTAACTGAGAATCTGTCGGCGTCACTTTCGCGTGTAACGGGTAGCTATATGGTCAACTATAACTTATAAAATATAGCCGGGTGATGCTATATTCAAGTTAGTGTGCTTCCATTAGCCGTTGTTCCGTTTCGTTTTACACGCAGCTGAACTTGACACCTGTAACATAATGGAAGAAGAAACACGTTAGCCATCGTAGAAAATTTTATGAAACTGTGTTTGAACTATTGTTGATATATTTATAAAATTATAATTAAGAATTGGGAATATTAAGGTTAATTGATTTATAAAGATCTTATGTGAGTTTATCAAAAAAGAAGCAAATAGATTTTTCAATTCTTACATTTCCATATTTCTAAATTTTCAAATTTCAAATCTTACATTCCTAGTTTGAAAATAACTATTGCACATCGACCTTATTCGGGTATCATTTTTAAGCATCATCTCCATACAGAGTAAACTTCCGATATATTACCATAAATGTACACAGCTGTTTGAGCAGAAAATTCTTGAAACTGACATTACAGTACGAGGTATTTTCATGGAAGGAATTTCATGAATACAATGGCGGTAGAGTGAAAGGGAGGGGGATTATTATCATATCCAAAAGTTTGAAGGAAAACTTGTTCAATTGACAATGACGGCGATATAACAGGAGTCTACTGTACTTTAACAAAGCTCGAAAATTCTGTGAAATAGATATTAATAGAATAAGACAAATGTGGATACCGTCGTCACTGGAGTAGCAGTTATGGCAGTGAAGCTTGTGATTCCGAACACGCACGTCTGTTCCCATTAGTCCGTCACCGAGCCGCACATGACACACGCAGCACTTGAAACATTCCATGTGATAGAACAGTCGGAGGCTTTCGATGATCATCGCAGCACCTCGACCTGACGATCCAAAATTAGTTAAATCATCGATTCTTTGAGTCATCTTATCATAAATCATCTTATCTTATCAACTTTAATAATTTGCTTTAAATTTTGAAACTAAATTCGATTCGAAAAATAAATATTTGATCAATTTTGAATAACATCTACAGATATAACTATACCTGAGAAACTACGAATTCGAAACTTAATGATTAAGAAATTATTTTCATCGTCATTCGAAGTCACTACTACGTGACATCCACGTCATTTTTTATCGTAGTTTTTAATTATTCACTGAGTATATCTGTTTATTTTTCACTTTCTTCGTACCTAATTCATCTCCACAATGCGAACACTTCTTTTTACCACTGACGCTCAACATTTTCTCTTGATTTTCCGTGTTCATCGGAGGTGGTTGCTTTTGTTGCTGCATAACATGTGGCTGGTGTTGCAACGTGGAGAGATGTTCCTGACTGGTGCTGTGCTCCAATCTGAAAATTATAATTATTAATAAATGCGAATACAGTACAGATGTATGAAAATCCACAAAATGTGCGGTTACCAAATAAATAAATTTCGTACCTTCTTCTCGGTGGAAGGGGCTTCTCTTGCGCTCTGTTTTGCACTCTTTGTGTAAGAGTTTGTATAATTGAATCAGGTAATGGTTTACTGTCCGTTCTCGTTGGAGCAGTAGCATAAGGAACTGACGTTCCAGTTACGTGCATCTGAGATTTCCGGGCTGGTGATCGCTGATTCTTTTCGCTAATTCTTCTCTGCTCCGCTTCCTGCACATATTATACAGTGAGTATTATTAATATTCAGGAAGATCTACATGAATAATTGTACCATTGCACAGAAGATATTCTTGCTCCATACTGATTTGAGCAACACTAATTCGTTCTCATAAATCCCTTAATTATGAACTATTTTGGTATAAATTCTCTTCTCACTTTTAGTAAACTTCAAAAGACATTAAATGACATTGAAAGACAACAAAGAGACCACTTCATATATTTTAGTAAAATACAGAAGTGCATCATCAAGTGACAATCAATGAAAATAGACCATTTATTCCCTTGTTATGAATTATGTTCCTCTAAATTTTGGTAAAATGAAAAATTGTTACATCAAGTGATTTTCTTGAAACTAAATTAAAAGTCAGATGATTCAACTCGTCAGAGTTAGGTATTAATCAATAATGAATAATAGAATTCTTTATTGAAATAAAATTTTGTTATAAAAATACCAAACTCTGCACCCTCTTCATTTTATGATTTAAATAAAACTTTCCCTTTTCTATATTTAGTTTTCCTTTTTTTACCCCGCTCATACTTATGAAAAATTCATTATCTTTAAATATAGTTCAATTTTGTAAAATTATGTAAACTTTTCATATCTAAATTTGAAACCTTCATTTGCTCCATATCAAGAATAGTGTACTAAGCTTCATATAGCGATGTTTGGTTGAAAGTATTCACCTGAATGAGCCAGTGCTGATAATTCAAATCGTGAGCACCCCGTGGTACGTCGCTTTTCCTTCGTTGTACCCACTGATCACTTTGAACAATTCGTGGTCGAGGAACTGCACTAAGGGCTTGCAACGTTTGTCTGGTCATCTGTTGGCCAGCATGACTCGAAAGTGTCGTAACGGATGCACTATGTCTCAAGGATGCGTCCACTTGTTGAGGAATCGAGTCCGCAGACGGAATTCTGCTGTTCCTGTTCATTTTATAAAAGCATCACTTAATCAACGTTTTGTGTGTTCCTCCTTGTCATCAATTAATTTAACATATAAACTAATCATTTAACTTCAATCGTTTGAATAGGTCTTCAAATTTTATAAATAAGTCAGAAGTAGGTGAGATATTAGAAGTAAGAGTCCATTTAGAAGTAAGAAAATTATTGTGTAAAATTATTTATTTATTTTTGTGAAGTTTGGTATAGACTGTATACAGTATAAGATATAACATAAAATAAATAGAGATGAGAAGTAAGAATGATAGGAAGATTAAGAATGTTCGAAATGCAATTGAAGACTGACAGAACATGTCGTCCAGATAGAAAACGTTACATCAGACGCAACAAACCGGAAAGTTTCAGCAGGAAATTAAACGACTCGATTAATGACACTGTATTCTAACTCTAATTTGCATTTCCTGCTGGCTACTGTCCGTCTAAAACGCTGACATAACAATGTCCTGTTGCAGTTTAGCAGAGTGTAAAGGATTACGTCTTTCTACGTCAAGTTTATGCTCTAACGAAATGTAATTGTTGTTATTTACGACTCAAGTCAATGTTTTGAAAATCTTTAGAATTATATACAGTTCCTTTTATAAAATATGAAGGAATTTAGAATTGGGATTATATTAGAATAAAAGAGGTTATTGTATAGAAGAGAGTCTCGCTTTATGGCCTTGTATGGGAGTGTACAAATGAAAATGATGAAAAAGGACATATAAGTGATATTCTCTTATTGTGTGGATTAATTGCTAGATTAAATTCGTAAGCTCCTAAATTATCAAATCTTTAAATTCCCAAATTTCCAAAGTCCTCAAATTTCTCAATTCCAAAATTTCTACTTTTTTAAATTATTTAATTTTTTAATTCGGAATTTGTAAAATCCTAAATTCCTAATCGTTCAAATTTCCAATTCGATAATTCCAAAGTCAAATATTAAAAATCCAAATTTGCGAATCTGAAAAATGGAACAATTTCTAAATTTCTAATATTGATATTTAAAAATTACAAATTTCTCTGAGTACTCCGATGAATATACACCATAATTATGTTATAAAGCCCGTGTGAAAATACACTCCCTCTACAAATCATGAAAAGAAGCCATATAGCGAAACTTGCCTATATTTTGAATTTCTCCGCTTCATACGACAGAACCTAATGAAATAAAACGAACAACATAGTATATTTACCTGATAGTGACGTCCCTTTGTCTTTGATCAATCAAACGCAATG
Source organism: Megachile ligniseca (assembly GCA_945859555.1). Taxonomy (NCBI): domain Eukaryota; kingdom Metazoa; phylum Arthropoda; class Insecta; order Hymenoptera; family Megachilidae; genus Megachile; species Megachile ligniseca. The sequence continues at coordinate 3,418,888 of OX243785.1, forward strand.
GTTTAGCAGGAGGTATTGGAGGAGGTGGAGGTCTTCTTCTTTGCACGTCCTGAAGCTGAAGATTCGGCATCGATGACCTATAATTCACTGGTGGCTGGGTTTTGAACGGTTGAATATTGTTCGCGGAGCTATGTGCAACGTCTTGCAAAGATTTCCATTGTTCCTGTAATTGTTCTGCCAGTTTGAGCTGCTTTTGTTCGCGGTATGCTAGATTGCTTCGTTGACGTTTCAATTCTTCCTGTTCCAACTGAAGCAACTCTCTTTCCACTCTGAGCACTTCCTGCTCAAACGAAATGAAAAATCATATAATTCAATTATTTACACTTCAAACCCACTTAGCAAATTAAAAATTTTGTTCGTTAAATATAGTTTTGCTTATTAAATGTGATCTTTTTTATTAAATATAAGGTGGTTTTGTTCATTAAAAATAATGTGGTCTTTTTCATAAAATATAATGTAACTTTTTATTTAAATATGAAATGGTTTTGTTTATTAAATATAACATGATTTTAATTTAAATTTCGAACGAAGTTTCAGAAATGGATTGTGCCGTATATTTTTGTAAACAAAGATTCTCAAAATTATTTACAACATGAATTCTGTGATTTCTGGTATGGTACAAAACTTGATCTTATTTGCTAATTGCCTCGTTTCTGTTAGAAGCAAGCAGTGAAACAAAGTAGTGTTTGCCCTTACCCCAGAAGCAAATTCGTCTTCTTCGTCGTTCAAACCAGCACCACTCAATGTTGTGTTCTGCGAATAATTATCAACGATATTCCCGTTAGCGATTGCAGTGCGATGTACTTAATTTACAGCATGCAGTTACCTCGAAACGGTTGTTAGAATGCTTATTTTCTTAAAACAAAATACGCTTAAACGTAATATTCTAATAAATGAACAAGATTGTCACTAATTCAATTTATAATACCTTGTTCAGCGCAGAAACCATAAGGGTATTTTCATTCTAAAAACGCATTTTATTTTTTATTCTTGTTCATACTAAAATTACATTTGAATTCTTGAAGTTCAAATATAAATTCATTTATAAAAGATTTCTAACTATTTTGTAACTAAACAGTCAACAAAAACAATATATTCTGAAAGCAATTTGAGAGTAACTTCATTTCGTGACGCAGACATTTTTTGTAATTCATGGATTTTGTGGACATTTAACCCTTTCAGTCCCAACGAATGGATATAGTTCTCTGAACCATCCATCTTTTTTCACATTTTTCTGTATAAGTTCTGGTACCAGAGTTATAGTCTCATATTGTGAGCTCTGTATATTAATTTTGAACGAGAAAGATGGTCGTACTATTGCAAAATTATACCATGTACCGTACATGCATCTAGTCGAATTTTACTTAATTTTAAATATAATTTTGTTTTGCATTTTTAAAATTAAAAATAAAATATTTGATAATGAACTTGTTTGCTTATTGCAAACTCAACTGTTACTTGAAGGTTCAATTCTGTTCAATCTATCGATGAATCGGGTCTACATATTTGTGAAAGGTGCTTGTACTCCACATCTGACTTACTATAATCTTCTACTACCTTCAAACCTTCTACTAGCTAAATAAACCTAAATAACCTTAGAAGTCCTAAATAACTCAGTCACATAAATAATAAATCCGTTATAATTGCTCTTAAAAAAGTCGGTTCTGAAAGGGTTAAAAAGCCGAACGAGCGGAAAGCATCACACCGCTTCAAATCGAGTGTCACATTTCGCATAAACGCTTCCAAAGCAACCGCACCCACACAACGAAAATGACGATAAATCTTACCTCTTGTTCGCGAATTTGATTCTCCATAGCTCTGATGCGTTTCTCCTCGATTCGACGAGCATCTGCGATCCTCCTCTCCTCCTCGATTTCATTCTGAATCCTCAATTGTTCCGCTTGCATCCTGAGCTCCTCCTCCTTCTGCCTCATCTCTTCAGCTCGTTTCGCTTCGGCTTCGGCGCGTGCTGCTTCTTGTTGCCTCGCCGTTTCCTCTTGCTGTTTGCGCAACGTCTCCTCCTGTTTACGCATGTTGTCCTCGTTTTTGCGAAGTGTCTCTTCCTGTCGACGAAGGGCCGTTTCCTGGGCCCGTTCCCGCTCCAGCTGCATCTTCTCCTCTTCGAGCTCGCGCAGCTTGTGCGCCAATTTCTCGCCCAAGTCACTGTTTCGTCAGGAATTTTTGTGCTTTCGATTACTTGATTTATGGGGTTGGCAAATTTATTTGTACCATTCTTTGTTTTGGGTGGATATTGTATAGTGCGATTGTGTTCGATTGTTGCATGTTAAATGGACATTACATGTACATTAATTTTAACGTATACATTATACGTTAATAACGTATATTTATAATCAAAAATAAATAAAGACTGATTTTATATCTTGAGAACAATATGGACTTCGAGAGAAGTATTTTAACAAATTTTGTAGTTTAATATAACAGATGTGTGACGTTTATTTGATTTGGTAGTTTTAAGTTGAAAATTTCATGCGAATAGATTCAGAAATATTTCATCTATATTCTTGATATAAAATGGGTGGTCTTTATTTGAGACAATTGATTCAATAATTTCAAGGCAAATATTGGATAGGCGGATGTATCAATAAGGAATTTGTAATTTTTTAAAAGTGTTAGAAACGAGATAACAATTTTTTTTAAATTTAAAAAAAATGTCACTGAAAATGGTGTCAAATATTATAGTAAGAATATGTGAATTTTATTGGGATAAACAAAACAATTTGTAATTAAGTTTATTTGAAATAATAAAATCTGAAAATTACAAAACTTAAAAATCTGCTTCTTTCAACAAAGAATTAATCAATTACTATTAAGAATAATTATAAATATTTATATATTCATTTTGATCAAACTTTGAATTTAAACGAACACAACAATCACTTCACATAATGTTCACGTTATCAAATAATATAACTATGTTTTTGAACAGTCATTTAAGATGCAACAACCTATAAAGAGAAAATAGGAATATAATATACAGCGAGAGAGTAGCGGTAGGAAAGGACCACCAGTTTAAGGTAAAAGTGTTTATTTTATTCATAACCGTTTGTACATCGATCCCGGTATACAAGTATATTATAATTTTGTATAATATTTACATATAAGACACAGCTTAGAGAAAATATCAGGTCAATCTACAGATTCGTGCGTATTTTATTTATAGTTGCATATAAATCGAATTTTTTACAAGACAGAAATTGAGAAATTAGAGAGAGATAACAAATTTTATACAAAATCTGAACGAATTTATTGATTGAGCTAATAGATCTGCTAGAGCTATCGTCGAAGGTGACGATTCCAATGGAAAACAAATAAGAAACTTAAAGAAATAGAGTTTTATTCTAACAATAAATTATAGATTATTCTTGTATTTCTAACAAGAACAAACGTGTAATTAAGAAACAGCAGTGCAACCCAGAATATGTACTAACAAGATTATAGATACTAATAGCTTGAAACAGTGAATGAAAGTAGCATATTAGAAGATTAAGTTTTAATATCTTTAATAACCCATAATTATAGTGCACCGTACTATGATAAATACGGCTGTTTCTAGTCTGGCAGTTAATGTGTCAAGTTTGAGACTAACAATCTCGACAAGCAATAAATAAAGAAGCTTGAAAATATTAGAGCAGGCATGACCAAAGGGTGGTTTGATAGTGACTACTTAAGATATTTCATATATATTATAATACATTACATATTAGGAAATTTAAAAATTTTCGAGATTATGAATTTCGAAATTTTAGATATTACAATTTGTAAGAAATCAAATTTACAAATTTACAATTTCTGATGCTCAATATTTACAAATTTTCAATTCCTGATACCAAAAATTTATTAATTTCTATATTTCTAAATTTAATCCCTAAATTTTCAAATTAGTAAAAACATAAATTTTCAAATATAGCATGCAAAATTTGTGAATTTTCAAATTTCTAAATTTGAAATTTTATAGTACGCTCTATACTCTAAAATTAGTTTCAAACTTTGAATTCTCAAAATTTTAAAATTAAAAAATTTCCCAAATCCTTATATTTACAAATTCCCAATCGTCTAAATACTCAAATTCAAAAATGCTCCAATTCTAAAATTTCTAAATTCCCAAATTCTCAAACTTTAAACTATGTAAACTCTGAAATTTCCAAATTGCCAATTTCTAATTTCCAATTTCACAAATTCCAAAATCCTTTTTTCTAATTTGCATTAGCCCCAATCTAATTCAAAAACTCCTCAACTGTAAATTTGATCATTTCTAAATTTCCAAATCTCAACTCATCCAAACTTTGACCTTCCCAATTTCTTAAACTCTCAAATTTCTAAATTTCCAAATTACCTAATCTCGAAATTTTCAAATTCCTAATTCCTAATTGAAATTCTAGTTCCAATTTCTAAATTGAAAAATGATATTGACCAGCAATAACCATCATTATCCAAAACTCAACATATATCACTAGGTTCACAAACAACCTGCCAACAGGTCACGCCATTATCGTAGAATCTTCACCTTCGATTTCATATGCATGCATTCGAACCAAACAATACAAGAAATGTTCATCCGCTTAGCAGAGCAAGTTAAAGAAACCTCAAGCGTGTTGAAAAGAAAACATCTACATAAATAAGAACCAAGAAGCCGACGAAATTCATAGACGAAGATCGCGTTGCGTGAAACCCCGAACATCCGAAGAGAATCCACTATCCGTCGAAACCGAAGCACCATCGATCCTAGTCGATGGACCTTACGTTTAACCCTCTCCATCTAGGAAATTGCCTCGAAGAATTCCTACCTGTTCAGCTCACGATTGTTCCCGTACCGCCATTGTTCCTCCTTCTCGAGCACCTCGATGATTTCCCTTTCTTTCTTCGTGATTTCATCTTCTTCGGAGGAAGTGACGCTTGCACCGAACGGCTCGCTGCTTTGTCTGCTGTGTTGGGACATGTCAGGGCTGACCGGTTGTTTCGTCCAGTCTTCAGCGTGGCCCAATTCGACCCCGGAATCTCGTTCGTGACTGGAGTCTTGCTCGTAGTTGCTGTCAGTGTCGTACGAACGACGATGAAGTTGTTCGATGCGTCTCTCCTCGGCGAGGATTGCCGCCATGTCGGGTGGCTTCGTCAGGGTGAGCTCTCGTTCCAGTTCGTCGTCGTTTACCTGTAAAATTAAAATCATTTTTTGGTATATCTTTGGTGGGAGGGTACTGTCGAGGTGATCATGGAGGAAGTTTAGTGGAGACTTTTTGGGGTAGTATCATCCCTTAATGATGAATAGGCATGTACTTTTAAGCGTTTTGTATATTAGTTAGTATATTATACTATTTTATATATTATTTAAGTGTTCTATGTATTATTTAATATATTACATTATCTTACATATTATTTAAGTGTTTTATATATTTTTTGACCTTTCAACTGCGTACATGATTTATAAACTACATGCTAAAATTTTAGCTAGAGGCGGGTGTGATATATGTACAACAAGTTAATTTCTGTTAAAATCAAATAGCAGCTCCGGTTTATATACCACTAAAAATAAAATAAATGCAAAATTCTTTTAATATAGAAAAGTACAAAAGGTGCCCGCAGTTGAAAGGTTAAGTGTCAACAACACTTGCGAAAAGTGTAATTTTTAATATAGTTAGTATAAATATTGAAATACAATTGGCATTCATTTATTCTACTTTTATTTCATAATATGATCTATATTGAATTTTGTAAATATCCTGTTATTTTTATTATGAATAATAATTAAAAGTAAAAATAATTTAAATATATGCAAAAATTGTACACTTGAGGTGTCCTACTTGACAAACCGCATAACGAGCATTCGTCAAGTTGGACAAATCTACATAATTGCGTTCGTACGTTACGTAAATCTGTTCACGTGCTTCAATTAATACCATTAAACGATGTTACGCCAATGATACGATCTTTCGCAACTCTAAACGCGACTATGCCAGCAGCCACGGAACACATTAACTTCCGGAAACAAGTGAAAGCCAATGGAGGAGGTGGAAAATCGTGAGAAGAAACGAAAGCAACAGTGCAAAAGTGTCTAAGTAGGTTTTACGGTTCTAAGAAAAAACTAGGACATTGAATCAATTTACATTAAAAATCAAACGGAGATCGTTTCTCTGATAATTCTTTTATTTTCCATTAGTTCCAATAATTTTGTATCATTTGTTATTACTTTCTACTTTTTTTTAGTGCTTTTTATTATGTTCGGATATTTTCTATTATATTTTATTATTTTCAATTATTTTCTATTCTGCTTCTATTTTGTACTATTTTCCACTATTTTCTATTATTCCCTACCATTCTCATTATGCACGAGACAATATTAATAAACCATAAGTTTTAACAAAATTACAGACTCCTTCAAAATGTTAAGCTTGTACAAATTTGCAGTGGTAAAAAAATTCAATTTTTCTAATTCGTCAATTTGGTCAAATGCATTAACATAAGGCTGTCAGCAAATATGATCGGTCCCAGGAGAAATTAATTTACATGGGCACCATAAAAAGGTAAGAAGGATAATGGGGCCAACATCTCTCCTTTTTCGTTGACCTTGCATTAAGGGGTGAAATCGAGAAAATAATTGATGATCATACCCCCTCGATTCCAAGAAAATCAGAGCGTCTGGTGCGTAGTTCCTTTTTTATTCTACGGGTGGAATTCAATCTCTTCAAGGGTTCTATCGGAAGATTTTCTTCGTCGCTGACATCAACCGGGGGCGGGGGTGGTTTTTCTTTTGGCGGCTCCACGCTGGTTGGGGGTCCCAGAGGAAATGATAGCCCTGTGACTATTTCCTCGTCACTGGACAAATTCAGCGGTAAAATCTGTTGACAGAAAAAACTGGTTAGTATATAAACAAGTTTTTATTTTAAACAACATACCCTAATAAAAAACACTAATCGGAAATCACTATAAATATCATGTTTACAAATTTAAGCGCTGTTTTCTTTTATTGAGTATGCAATTGGTAAGCAAGAATTATCTTTGTCATTTAGATAACAAAATTTAAAAAAGAATTTCAAACAATTTTTAAAGAAATTAAATATCTGTGAATTTCAATATAAGAGATATTCAAGTTTCTTTTACGTAAGAAGGTTCTCTAAACTTCTCTCAATGTATCTATGTTAATTTTTAATATAATGCAAATTTTGTATTATAGTTTTTGTAAATGTGATGCAGGTATACAGCATGATAGATGTAATCACTATTTTTCTAGCTTAGAAAAAAATATGTTGCAACATTTCGTGGGAATTTCTTAAAGAAAAATATCTGCTTTATCTCATATTATTCAATTTTATGCTAGACTTTTCTTTCTTATCGCTTTGATGACCTCTCTCACGTATTCGTCATTTTCGTTCCTAACTTTTTATGCCATCACCTTTGACCTTATTTTTATCTACTCTATCAAATGCTAGTTATCTGTTGAAAATTAGTTATCTTGCAGTATATACAGAAAGTTATCATACTCTTATCAATAATATGTGGACAGATGTTTACGTATTTCTGATATATCGAAGTCTGCAAAGTATACATAAACTATATTATAATATTCGGACCACGGATGTTTACTTTGCAGATTTTTATATATCGTAAATACATAAATATCTGCTTTTTAATAATATCTATTATGTATTATCTATTATGTAGCTATGTAAAATTGTAAGAGCCAGATTCATAAAATGAATTATCAAAATGCGAAAATAAATTGAAATCAAAATAAGTACATATACTAAAACACATTCCATAACATCAAATACAAAATGTTATGATTTATTAGAAAATGCAATTAATTAATTTGTCACTGATTTACTAAAATCTAATTAAAGACGATGTAAAAAAATATAACACTTTATAACTGATTAGAAACAAAATTAATTTATTCGTGATAAAGTTATTAAAATGCAATTAAAGATCACGTACCAAATAGAAAATTATATGATTTATTAGAAACGCAATTAATTTATCTGTAATTTTAACGAAATTTAATAAAATATAATTAAAGACAAATTTCCCAATTAAATTTCGATTGTACCAAAAGAAGGGTTAATACTCACCTGTTTCGAGATGGGTGACACGGGGCTGAGTAGGTTCATGGTGTCCACCATGACGATTTCCTGTTTGCCAAGGGTCAAGGTCGTCGGTCTTTCAACAGCAGAGACGTTCGATATGTTGGTGTCGGGTGCATCGTGTGCATCGATCGACTGTTCGGCCGATTTTCGCGGTGGTGGCTCGAAAGTCTCGATCATTGGTGTTTCCTTTTCCTCGTACTCTTCGTGGACGACTGGCGGGCTCGTCTGGCAAATAACCGGTGCCTCCTCTTCGTTCGCCTTCTCGATAACGATCGGTTCCTGAAGAGACGCACTTCGTTATTGCTTTTGCGATACTACGGAAGGAACTGGGCCCACGGCCTACCACAATCACGAATTTTGCAACGCCACATTCTATGCAAATCGACAACGCGGTTCGACCATACTCTGCTCGAATGGCCAGGATTTCTCAAACTTTATCGATTGTGCTAAAAATATGAACTCTTCTAACTCTTCTAACTTTTATAACTCGTATAACTTTTATAACCCGTATAATTTTTATATCTCGAATAACTCCTACACTCGTCTAACTCTTATAACTCGTATGACTCGTGTAACTTTTATAACTCATATAACTCCTACACTAGTATAACTCTTACAATACTTAAAATTCGTATAAAACTCAAATATATAAAAAATATATTTTTTTTAAATGTATTCCACTCATAAACCTAAAACTAAGTTAATTGTGTTCCATTTAAATATACTTATTTTATATTTGATATGATAAACACTGTGTAAAATAAAAGCAATGGATTTTCACTTTCTTTTGCTAGAAATAATTCTGAAAAGAATACGTCTGAATGATTTATCTGCACAGTCCCTTAAGCAATTTGCAGCGTGTCCCGACGGTCATGTATTTTTGATATGCAATATACGTGTTTGGTGTTACGGGAGTTTCTGAGTGTAAATAATTTAACATCACGATTGAAAAATAGTTAGAAACTGATGGTTACATCAAAGTTAATAATAAAAATTTGCACTTTCAAAACGCGAAATTAAATAAAGTTTGAGAAACACTGCACTTCGAGCAAGCAAGGTTTCGGAAAAATTATTTTGCATTCTGCAGGTCTCCTTGTCCATTTATTTCCCCATCTGTTGGGTTTTCACTAGACATCAATGTATCAGGAGTTCGTATGTACAGTGTCAAGCATTTTTCAAAAATCCGTGCAAAAATAAACACGTAAAGTGTTAATTTGTAAAAATTGAAAACTTCAAATAAAAGAGAGTAACTCGACATTGAGCCTTTGACCTGACGTCACTAATTTTCGAATACTATATAAATTTTACCTCGCAAGATTATTTTGAAGTTTACTACTGCAATATAATGAGACTTTGTCCTGAGTGCAATACAAGGAGATAAGAACTCATAATTATAAATCTTGAGAAAGTGTAACGAAAACAGAATTGTCAGGTCAAAGAGGTATAACAATATTATAAAATATAATATTATTACAAAACACAAAATAAAATTGCACCATGAAATATTATCATGAAATAAAATATAAAACTGCGTAACATCCTTACGTAAATAATATTAAACAAAAATAAAATAATTACAGATATAATTTGCAGTGGACAAAATGTTAAACCAAACACTGTAACATGAACAAAAATAAAGAAAATATCACTGATAATCCGATTAATAATCAAAACAGTAATTTAATCACTGATCTACCGTAAACTTTCGGTTCGATTAGAAACACTTTTTGCTGACTGTATTAATGCATGCACCACCAGAATGAATTAAGCGTTTGTTCTCCCATGCAGCCACTATTTCGTAAGTTTTCGCACAAATATGATGTCACGTGCTATAGCTGTTGCTGACAAAGTAGGAGCAAACACAGATAACATCCTCCTTCGGCAATAATGATAAAACGTTTATCTAAATCCATTTGAACAGGTAGGGACACGACTGAATTCATGATTCACGTCGAATAGACTGCTCTAGATTTAGTTTGTTATTCGAAATATCACGCTATTATTTCAATAATTATCGACTTCTCACGTCTGCTGCGTGAAAGTAATGCTATATCAAGTTTGTTGGGAAGTTTCATTTTAATTAAGCGCGTGAGAACGGAAAACAATTAGCTAACTTTCGACCAACTCCTTTTGTACGATTTAGAATTTTTCTGAGGAGACGGCATGAGTACGTTCTCTTTACGAGACGAATATAATTTTTAACGATTCTCTGTTTAGAAATAACGATTTTCTGTTTAGAATTATTTTCGAGTTACAGATCAATAATGAACACTCGTGATGGGTGGATTTGGAAATTTCTCAATTTAGAAACCTGAGAATATTAAATTTTTTAATTTATATTTCTGAATATTTAAGATTAACTTGCACATCTAAAAATTGGAAATGTAAAATTTGATAATGTGAAGAATTGGAGAATTTGAAGATTTAATGTTTTCAAATATTTTAATTTCTAAAACTCTAAATTTCGAAACCTCCAAACGACCAAATTACCAATTTCAATAACCTGAAAAAATGAAAGTAAAATTTAAAAATTTGGAACTATTAAATATTTAAATTTGAAATTTTCCAAATTACCAAATAATCGAGTTATCAAATTAATAAAATTCTGGAGTTGAAAATTTGAACTCTTGATCTGCCCATCTCAGATAAATACGATTATTGCATAATATGTTTTATTTCAATAAAACGATTTCCACAAAGTCGAAAATAAATAAGTAAAAATAAATGTCAGAATATTATCCAAATATTTTAGTCATACAAATGACGACACATATTTCTAAGAAGAAATTCCTGAGGTTTCTTCGAAAATTTCAACGATAAACGATATTTTAATTATGTTTCAATCTTGGTATAATAAATCATATCATCGCGACCATTCCCGATAAAATCCGAAAACAAACACGATCGTAAACCGTCGAAGCCTATGATCGATCATGTTAATTCCATTGGTCTTCTCTTGCGAAACACAGAAGAAACAAGAACAATAAAACAACGGAACTCACGTTTATCAAACTGGAAACGTATATAATTGAATTTTTTCACCGTATAGAGGTTATTCAGGTTAAAAATCGTTTGGTTCATGATGACCCGGTTACATCGATGGACGATTTATCACGGAAAAGAGTATACGTTTACAATTAAATTTATTTTCGTTTGAAAAATAATAACAATTCGCGGAATAAAAGTATAAAAAACTTCGGAAGACGATTTAAAATTTCGTGGAACAATTTATCATGTAATTGGTTGTCGCATTCCATGAAATCTTGAAACGTAAAAAGTCTGACATGACTTGATGACATAAATGCATCACGGAATAACATTTGCATATCAATTGGAAACTATAAATATAAAGTTTAATGAAAACAATTGACCGAATATTTCATGGACGTTCTAAATATAAAATGGCTGGCAATCTCCTGTAAGGGACAATGATTTATTTCGAAATATGAAGACTGACACGATTTGATGACAAGTTTCACAAAATAGCACTTGTGGTGTATCAATTTACTGCTTAAAGTTTGCCTAAAATTACTGTATAAATGTTACGTTAATATTCTTAAAACAAAATGGCTGTTTTGTCGTTGAAATCACGTTTATAGGTTAGGTAATTCACACATTTCCTTCGTTTTAGAGTTGCAGAAAGAGATTGTATAATTCGAAAATTTATTTTATAATGTATGGCTTGTTAAATTTTAAAATTCAATACTATTTTGAGATATTAAATGACTGAAAATATTTAGTAATTAAATATCTCATATGGGTTTATGCAGGAAATTGTCCGTTCTGTGTTTCGACCAGGAATCAACCATTTTGTAAAAACAATATTTACTAAATGCTTGTACAGTAATTTTAAGGCAAACTTAAGCTTCAAATTGACATGCCATATGTGTCATTTAATAATACTTTTATGTCATCAAATTTAAATAGACTTTTCACAGTTAAATATTTACTGTACTTGCTAATATAGCATTCCCGAACAAAAAACATGTACAATTTCACCAAATATAATTGCTGAAAAATAAATTAACTCAATCTTCTACACAATGTGCTATAGTAACAGGTGCTAAAATCGATTCAACGCGATTTTGAAACTGAAAAAGAACATACAGTTCTAAATTATTGTTAAGAAAGGGAAACAAAACTTGTGAGTCGACACGAAGATCAAAGCTAGACTAGGGTTGAAAATAATGAAGCTGGGAGCCATGCATCAACTGATCAGGGATAAGCAAATAAAATAGCGACAAGCGGAAAACTATTGATAAATCAACGGATATATCGTGTAGTGGAAAAACAAGGGCTTATCTCTAATTCGAGCAATCGAAAGCGTCGTCTTACCTCTTGACAGCAGTGTAATATTCAGATTTAGAAGAATGACGATCGTTGACGCCTCTATGATGAATGAGCTACGTAAGTTGCATGTGGAACACCATTTTGCATGTCGCCTTGACGATGCATGGCTTGATCTCGTTGAGAGAAGAAATGTTAACGGTTATTTTCCGGGAAACGTCGCAGAAATGAGAGCTTAAACGCGAGAATTCATTGAGGGAATTAAAAATGTCGAAGATGTAAGTAGTCCGTTTAGGACTGGATTAAGATCTTCAAACTTATGCTTATCTTTATATATTCTTCGATTGCAAAAGGCTGGTATTTGAAATGGAATTTTGGAACTTAAGAATACTGGGATTTCGAGATTTTGGCAAATACTTTGAAATTTTTGAATTATGAGTCTGAAGTTTTCGGAATTTTGGAAATTTGAGTAGTTGGAAATTTGGGACTTGTTATAAAGCTTGGAAAATATAGAATTTCGGAATTTGTGAAGTGAAACATTGGAACTTTAGAATTTCACAAATTTTTGATATTACAATTTCAAAATAAAAAAATGATCCTCGACACTTCACGACTGAAATTTCAAAAATGTAATATTTCAGAATACAAGTATCTTCAACACTTTGAAATTACAAAACTCCGAGACTTCAAGACTTTCGAATGTTCAAATTTTGAAACTAAAAAATGTGCAAAATATAAATCCAACAATGAAAAATTAACACACTCTTCCCTGATACCCTAAACACTTATTTACTTCAGTACGTAACCCAGCCCTTGTTCAATCAAATCAATGTTTAATCAAACAAATCCACTATTACAGACCAACTGTAAGATATTAATCAAATTTTCCGATAATAACCAAGAAATTTTTTAGAGCCAATTAGTCCTCCAGAAAAAACTAACGATCATCTTAAAATCGAGTCACAGTGATCTTACCTCTCAGAAATCACCGATCACGGTGTCACGATGGTCAATCACCGCAAACGAGACCACTCGAGATAAACGAACGATTAATCGTAATAATTCAGGACACTTTTATCGTGACTCTTTCGTAATAATTAAATGTTTGACCTCCGATCTGGCTGGGGTCACGAGGACGACACTTTGGACATCGGATCGTGAATACACGTCGAAGCTCGAATCGTTTGTACGTTGATAACGATTCCGTGAACAAGATAAGACGACTTTTGACGATCGTTGCGAAACGATCGTTGAATTTTTCTTTCTTCTCTAGAATTCGTGATCGTGACGGATAAAGTCAACGAAAGACACTCGATAAAAATTTATACTGTTTCCCCTTTATTTGCCATTCAGACATGTTTCGAATATATTCAACAGAATTTCCAGCTTTCGTTTCGATCAATTCGAAGTGGCACAGACAATAGTACGTGAGGGTAATCGACGAGTTATGGGGTTTCTATTCGATTTTCGGCAGTGTATGTTCGTTTGGGTGCAAGGCTTTCGATTAGATTCGAATCGAAACAGGGATTTTTCGAAGCAAAAGTGAATTTATGGATGAAAATATGAGACACTCCGAAAATTATTTGAACTAGGTTTTAATATTGTATTTTAATGTTGTACTAATATTAGTGTAAATCATTTTTAAGTAATGTCTTCATGAATTAATGACGAATGTGACGAATTTTTAATTTGAACAAAAATAATAATTAAAAGTAATAGTTACTCTTGCTTGATATTTTGTAAATTCATAAAATATGGTCGTTTTAGGTAAACAATATTGTAGAAGATACAAATTTTTGGATATACTTATTTTTTTAAATTATTGAAAATATTATCTTTTTTGAAAATCGTGACACTTTAACGTTCTGTTAACAATTCTTAAAAGCAGTTTAATAACAGATCTTCAACTTCTTTAAATATTTTTTTCAGGAGAATTCCTGTTCTTATTAATATTCAAATTACTCATTTATTAATATAATCAAATTTTTCACTTCATAAATTTAATTTACCACATGGAAATTTGGAAATTTAGAAATGTAAAGAATCTAAATTTACCAAATTTTCAAAGTTGAAAAACTTTAAGTTGGTAATTTTGAAATTTAGAAACTTAGGAATTTAGGAATTTAAAAATGTAAAAATGTAAAAATTTAGAAAATTAGAAATTAAGAAAGTCAGAAGTATAATAATTTAGAATTTTTAAAATTTATAAATCCAAAAATTTAGAAACCTAGAAATAAATTAAAAAATTAAGAAATTAAGAAATGTAAAAATATAGAAATTCAGAAATTTGGTCATTTGGAAATGAACAAATTTAACAGTTAAGAAATGTATAAGTCCATGAATTTAGAAGTTTATAAAAGTCTCAGAAAATGCTAAAGTTCATAATTTTCGGATGCCCAACAATTCTATCCACTAGTACACTTCACAAAATTACACTCAATAGAAAGTTTTCTGTTCTGAGACAATAGTTGAAAATTTTACCGATTCCTTCGTGCAACAAAATCCCTATTTCGAGGAAAGTCTCGGTGCTAGTTCACCATGGAAACACGACGGGGTATATTTTATAATTCATATTCCTCTCGAGTGCTACAATCGATCGTTATCCACTACCAGCGCGCCAATTGTCAACGAGTCGCATTAAAATCGATTATACGAATATATCAAAAATTTATGTCTTATACGTTCAAAGTGATTCTGAAAACGGTAGTACGGTCTTTTCTTCGCTCTTTCCTATAAATTAGCGTAAGAATCTTAAGAATAGCTATAGAAAAAGAAATTTTTTCGTTAAATAGATTGACGTTTCACCGACGCCAAAATCGCTCGAATCTTGTTATCAAAAAGTTTTACGATCGATCGATATAGGCATTGATTTAGGTCCAAAATATGTTCCCTGATAGATTAGGCCACTAATATTTCGCATGAGTCATTAGGAAATCTGAAATTACACTGTTCAACCCTGTCGCAAATTTATAACATTTAATTATGTTCGTTATAAATTTATATGCAATAAGTTTTCATAAGTCTTCGAATTTGGAGAAATTTAATTTAGACAAAAATTGAGATTTTTAAACTTCAGGATGTTTTTAGTTTCAAAGTAATTTTTGTCGATTATAATACTAGTAGTAATCAGTTAATTATCTATTACTACTTAATTTTTATATCATCAATTTTCGGATTAGTAATAATTTAGCAGTAGTAGTTTTTGTATTATCAATCAATTTAGAAGCAGTAATAGTTTGCATATTATGAAGTTTTTACCAAATTATTGTAAACTATTATGGAAGTTAAAATTTTACAAAAATTTAATATGTAAGTCTTAATGACTGTTGGAAATTGTCTTGTCTAATTGTTCCGATTTTGTATTGAAAATAAGATATAATTTGCACTGTATTTTACGTTAAATTATAAGCAAGGTATGTTACAGCGTTTGAAGTATAATATGTCTCGTAATAAACCTCGTATGTGCACTTTCATGTGACAGCAAAGTGCGACATTTATTAGTGCAATAATATCAAATAGCATATCTTTCATCGCGAAAAGTAGAAGTCAGTGCCGTGTCACTGCATTTTACGTAGCGATATTACTGTCATAAAATCATTTTGATTTCTGTGACATTTACAGGCAGTATCATATACTATGAACAGTGACAACTACATCGCTGTATTTATTATTATAACTACTGTCACATGCAAATTTTTTAAACAAGAATAATAAACTTGTTTTATTTTTAATAAACAATAAATTTCCCAATAAATATAATAAATAAACAATCTAAAATTCCAAATTCAAAGGGCTAAAAGAACTGCATTCTTCCAAAAATCAAATTTCTCCAAAACTGAATAACTCTCCAAAATTGACGTTATCATCGAATGTCTCAATTCTGGGCACGCGTCGAACAGTGTTACCATTTTTATTCGAACTGATACATCGTTTACCTCCGGCTAGTACGTGTTTCCGGCTACCTGATCTAATTCTACTCGATACTGGGTAAGGGAGGGTAATGGGGTTAGGTGGGGGCACGAGGTTATTACATACGTTTTGCTCCTGCGTCGTCTATTTACATCGTTAGCTATGGTCTCACGCCTTCGTTTCCAGTCGAGATTCGTGCGTAATAACGGATAATAAATACGTGTGGAAGCGATAGGCGAGGACGGGTTACATTAACCGGGCGTCCTAAGTGGCAGGATTCAGTTTCCTCGTATGACCGATTCGAGACGCGGAAATGATCTTCCGGGATTATCTTGGATCGAGTTGCGTTCATTCGCGGCTCTTTTTGCCGCAGCTCGAACGAAGACCGCCATTGATCGCAGTCGCTAACGGAATCGTTCACGAGAAAACCATCGTTCCGGATGATTTCGTGCAGTCTCGTTCTAATCACCTCGTCAACGCAACGATCGAACGAGCTCCCGCCATTTTGGACGCCCCACTCCAAGCCCCGACTCTTATTTACAAGATCTAATCGGAAGTTAGACGAAGCTAGGTCTAACTAGGTTGCCCGAGCGAGAGACAACGGTGCTACTCAACGACAGCCATTACTTCAGGGTCGTACGATATCCTTGTTAAGACTTTCTGAAAGAGCTGCTAGATGATTGCTGATCGGTCCTAACCTCGGTCTGCTTCTCGCCGACGCGATCCACCGTGATGAACGGCGTCACCGGAGGTGTCGTAGGCGTTTTTCCGCGTGGCACCACCACCTTCTCGCAAATTTCCACCACCGTTCGCCGTCTTTCCGTAGCCAGCGTCTCTTCACCGACCATCACCTGGTGTTTCGAGCTGGATACGTGTTTCGCTGACTGTTCTGAAGCGGAGGGAGAGACAGGTACACAAGAGGAGGACACAGGGACAGGTATCTCCGATGCTTTTGGAAACTGCGGGGATGCTAGCTGAACGGTTGGACTCTTCATGCCCCTGGTCTTTAGAGATGGCGTTTTGGGAGAGGACGGTGAGATGGGTGGACTCAAGGAAGATGTGGAACTCGTCGGGGATGATTTAGCGCCTATTGTCTTTCTGGGAAGCGGAGTAGGGATCTTGGAGGCTGCACGCGGAGACGTGACTGGAGTTGTTTTCGGAATTTCTTTAGAGGAACAGCTCGAGGTAGCGTTTGACTCTAGTTGAAGGTTCGTCGGAACCATCGCCGTCCTGATAGGAGGCAGAAGACAACTGTCTGCTATGGCAGAGTCCGGCGATGGCGAAGAAGTCGTTACTTTAGCTGAGTCCTCGTTGGAGGAGCTTTGGTTCGTTTCGTCGATAATACATTTGGAATCTTGCTCCTCTGCGGAGCTTGATGCTGCGTTGGACTCCTTGGCAGGTTGAGAGTCCAGTTTGGTTTCAATCTGCTCTTTGGAGACGGGTAACTTCGGTTTGGGAAGCGTTTCGGGAGGTGTTCTTCGAGGAGGTACTTTAGGACTTTGATACACGATCGGGCGACTCGTAGCAGGACAAGGACGAAGTGTACTCGAGTTAGTAACCTCTGCGTGTGCCTGCGATTGTGATTTGTTAGTCGACAGTTCCCCAGAAGTGTCAGCAGTACCCTAAAGAACCAAAGAGTTATTGGATACCACCTGCCCATCCCGTAACCAAACAAGTTATTACTCAAACTTATGAATGTGCCGATTGTTAACAGATGTGATCCAGGTGCAGTCGTGAAGTAACAGCCAGTTTCAACAGTTTCATCTAAACTTTAGAATATAGAACTTGAGGAAGTATATTAACGAAAGCTGAAACGTTATGTCATATTTCAATTATATACCTTATGGTTTTGAGTATGTATTAAACCGAATGATGTAGATGGCTATATAAATTTGTTAAGTGGACAGAAGCGACAGAGAAGTGTATGAGAAAGCTACTTTGGAACATTAACACTTTGTGCCCAGCCGTCGTAATATTATTACGGCATTAAATGTCCTCTGTGATGACTGTAGTAATAATGCTACACACATTATCGTGTGCTCAACTACCTTTGAAATTTACACAGAATTACAGAGAAGTTACTTTACACTTTTAGTTGTGAACTTTTCACTATTTCTTAAAATTTATTTGAAACTTGAAAAATTAAAAATTTAAAAACTTGGAAACTTAACTATCTCTGTAATATACACAACGCACAAAAATGAATAAGACGTTAAAAACCCGCCGAGCACAAGATGTTCAGATTCCAGAACTAGCTAAAATCAGATACAAAGACAGAACACCTATATTTCACATTTCCAAACCGCATACCCGGATCATCACCAAAGCAGACGTTACTTGACGACCGACCTCCACAACAAAAAATATATCCCGAACACATAATCCAACCAACGAAGCAATTTTGTATCCCATTCAGATCCGCGTTCAAAATACTCCAGCAAAGTAGCTTAACATAAACGTAATCTCGTATACTCTTATCAGCTAAAAACTACCACATGCAGTATCTACGTTACACCTTACCTTCTTTGCTACTACTGCTTCCGGTTGACTGGCAGAAGTCGAAATGTCGTTCACGGATCCAGCGGTGCACTGTTCGGAGACAGTCTCGTTGACTGTCTCGACGTCACGAGGTTCTTCCGGTGTCTCTTGGATCGCTTCCTGTTGTCTGTCGATGATCGTGCTGGCATGCACGATGTCCTCGTCCACGGGTTCATCCGCCTGGCTGACGGAGCAGCTGACATCGGCCGTATGAATGCCCGAATCTTCTCGATCAGTATCATTCAACAGTTCAGCGGACGAGGATGATGCCGGATAACGTCTGCCATAATCGAGTTCTTCCAGACTCTGCACACGCTCGAAAGTATCGGGGCCACTGGAGGCGTCCGCGTCCAGGGAGTCCAGGCTTCTGTGGAAGGCTGCCCTGGGCACTCGATATTCCGAATCAGGGGAGGAGCTTCTCTCGCTAGGTGTTGAGGTGTCGATTCTGTTCTCCTGGTCCCGGAAGCACAGCGAGTGTTTTCCTACGGAGGATCTCTTATCCACGGCTTCTTTGCTCCTTGCCGCATCCAGAGCATTTAGGCGATCCTTTATGGACCTGGCCGACAGCTCGCCGTTGTGTCGGGACTCGTGACCTGTACCTGGTGCAGATTCGTCGCTGCTGCTGTATTTTTCTAGCGTGGACAATCTTTCTCTGAGTGGTCTAACTGTCTCTAGCTCTTCGGTACTCAGCTTGCGATGCGTGGAGTTCTTGTTCTCTCTTTCGGACGCCTGCTTCTCAAGGTGCGATAATCGCTCGCGGATCGAGCTCATGTCTCCGGACAGTCTGCTCAGCGCCTTTCCGGTCTTGTCGTTGGTCTCCGCGTCGTGTTTCTGCTTCTCCAGGTTCGACAGCCTTTCCTTGATCGATTTCGTGCCAGTGAAATCGCCGGAGAGCCTGTTGTTCGCTTTGCTCTCGCTACTCTTCTGCGACGCCTTCTCGAAGATCTCCCGCCTCTTCAGGATGTCCACTTTCACTACCGGTACGTTGGTACACTTGCCGTCGTCGTTTAGGCTCGTCTTTGAACCGTTCGTTGATGATTTTGAACTGTCTAATTTTGCGTCCAGGCTGGCCAATGATCGCCTCGGTATGTTCTGCGATACTCGAGATACGTAACCGCGAATCGCACCCTCGTATGTGTATTCTTCCGGTTCGGGTGAACTGGTCGTCGCTGTGGTCGCTGAATCGTACTCTTGGTTGTTGTGATTATGGTTGCTGTGGAAGCCGTTCCCGAACGATTTCTTCGTCACCGTAATCGTTGTTACTGTCGTGGTCGTTGATGATGTCGTGATGTCGCTGCCGATCACGCTTTCGCTTGCCACGTTGTCCACGTCCGAGTGATTCTTCTCTATCTCGCTGTCTCTATCGCTCTGTAACATCATGTTCATTCAAATCCAATTAAAGCTTATCGTGACGCTCTAGTTTTAGAAGATTCACTTTTACAAATAGTACAAATTCTTAGATCTATGGTTCCATTAGATTTGATAGTTAATTGTATGTGTGTAGGCTGATTTACACAATTTGGCTACATGATATTTTATTATTCAAAATTATTAGATTATTAACACTCCATAAACTTCTGTAACTTCATACAAATGAAACAAAATCGTATTATTAAAGTAAATCTCTTCAGCCATAATATACTTCTTGGATCATACATGAAATCTATCAATCTTGAAGAGAATCAATTGTACGTTAAAACGTAATTTTATAAGAAAAGTATACACAGAATATTTTATAAGTATAAAATATTTTGTATAAAGAGATGTACATAAGCTTGATAATTTCTTAAAAAATGCACACAAAAATAGAAAACTGATGGGTATCTCCGCCAACGTGATAATGCAAATGCATTGTATTCCAGTAAAGTTACTGACGAGGTAAAAGAGAAAATTGATACTCATTGTCTCGTTTGAAAATGACAGTAACGAGAAAGATGTTCATCTTACCAAGACACTGTGTGTGTCATCGTGTGTGTCGCCGCTAACCGAGCTCTTTCCGCTGCTGGTTCCTATACCAAGGTCGCTCAGGTCATTGGCATCTTCTTCGTGGTACATGGCCAAGCTGATGCTCAGTTTGCGACCCCTATTGCCCCTCTCTTCCATCATTTCTGAGAAAGTCTTGCTTCGACGACGCTGCCGATCGTGTTCCTCCAGCTCGAGTTTCTTCACCTCGACCACCCGCTCGATTATGTGTTCCTGACGCTTCCTTCGACTGCTCTTCCAGTTGTCCAAATTCTGTAACGTGATCAAATGACGAGCATGACATAACTGAATACTTTTTGTACCGTGGTTGGTCTGATCAAGTCTACTCTTTCGTTAAGGCTGCTACTATGGGAAAATTTTGTATATTATATTTGTGAATTTAAAATCTGTTATTTTATAGTTGAGTGCTATGTTTCTTTGAACGACAAGGAGCAACTAACTTTTCTTCATGAAAGAAATTTCATCATAATGAAATATGTGAGCTTGAAATTTTCTGGTTTATTAATAGTTAACTTTATCTTATGGATTTGTGATCTTACCGATTGCCAATCTTCAGGATCATCACGGACTTCTTGTTTTATCTTTTTCACTTCCTGAACCTTTTGCAATTGTTCCTGAGCTGTACGATACAACGAGCATGGTCCAACTTTAACGAATTGAAGAGGATTTGTCGCTTGTTTAGGAGGCGTTTTCAGGGTTGTTTTTAATTTTGGTGGCTCGTGTGTGATCTGAAATAACAAAATATTATCTTTATTATTTACTAAATATTATTTAGTAGAAAGGTTGCCGACCCCTGGTATAAGTATATTCTAACTCACATAATTAAGAGTATAACTGCTATTTTCAACAAAAATTCTGTTTTGAGAACCATAAGTAAAAATGCATCGACACAGAAGAAAAGAACATATATATTATTTCGAATATTTTCAATGAACCACGTGAAGTCAATGCAACAATTTTCAATACAGTTTCCACGAAAACTGTCGATCTCTACAAACTGCCACCAGTTTCTTTCTCCTCGTTAAGATACGAGCTCATAAAACGAGGTAAAAGTGCAAATTGAAAGAGTATGAATCAGAGGATATAAAATATACGCAAGAAATGCGGAAGATGATGTGTATCATTAAGATAGATAAAAAAAGAAGAGGAAAGGGTGAGAGAGACAAGAATAGTCGTGTTTTCGTTTAACGTTAATAATTGAGCAAATCTGTTACGGTACCGTCGGTTAACCGGAAGCGGAATCACGCTTCTACGCCATTAATGCTTTTCAAAAGCGACTATCGTCGCGAATCGCTGCGCGGTAGTTAGGAGTCGATTATCAATCGAGTTCACGGAAAATCGAATTCTTTTATTATTCTTTGAACCTTTTTGCACGCAATCAATCGACGCTGATTGCAAATCAAAATGGAAATTGAGACATTGTACTGTCAAAAAGGAGATATTGCTCTGTTGAAATTCTATCGGTATTTTTATCGCAAAAACAGGACGCCATTTTGCAAAGTCATTGAATGATAACCATAAGAGTTCATTCATAAGAGTGAATTGAAGTTGATACAGTTTCTAATTGAAGAATTCAAAGGAGAAATTATGGTTCATTTATAACAGTCATTTGTTAGATTGAAAGTAGAAGTTCATAAATTTTTTAATAGTAGAATTCAAAGAAATTATGGTTCATTTTTAGTAATCATTTGTTAGATTTTAAAGTAAAGTTACCAAATTCCAAAATTCCTAAATCCCCAATACCTAAATCCCTGTTACCTAAATTCCCGAATTCCTAAATCCCCAATACCTAAATTCCCGAGTTCTCAAATTCCCAATACCTAAATTACCGATACCTATATTCCCGATTTCCTAAATCTCCGATACCTAAATCCCTGTTACCTAAATTCCCGAATTCCTAAATCCCCAATACCTAAATTCCCGAGTTCTCAAATTCCCAATACCTGAATTACCGATACCTATACTCCCGATTTCCCAAATCCCCGATACCTGAATCCCCGATACCTAAATTCCTGATACCTACATTCCCGATTTTCTAAATCCCCGATACCTAAATTCCCATATTCCTAAATTTCCGATACCTAAATTCCCAGATTACAAATTTTCTAAATTTCTAAATTTCTAAATTTCTAAATCTTTAAATTTTTAAATTTCTACATCCCAAATCCTAAATCCCTAAATTCCTAATTTCCTAAATACATCTAAAAATCCCAAAATTCCTAAATTGCTATCGCTAAGTATGAAATAATAAAAACGCACAGTTCCTTTACATTTGAATAGTTCTAACAGTAAATATGTAAAAAAATACTGACCATCCTCTCGTTTCGCCGCTCTGTGGCGGCGGCTTGCGAGGCAGGCATCCTTCGTTCCTTCCTCCTTTTCTCTCTTTTTCAGGGGAGCACCTCCTCTTCAGTGTAGCACGACTCCTCGCACGGTCGGGCCCATCCTACGCCTCGTCCCTGAAATCGATCAACAGGAAGTCTCATTAAATGATCAACTAACGGAAATGGGATGTTTCGTGATAGTGTGTCTATCAATATTACTACGATGTCCTGAACAATATACGTATAAATCGTATGGCAATTAACTGCAACACTGCTTATCCTATGATCTATATATTTTTTTAATCATGTGACAAAAATTGAATAAAAAGTCAGAAATCAATAAATAGTCATTGTAGTATATCTCACTGTAATTTTAGTCTTGCATATAGTTTCAATTGTAGAAATGTATGTTCATATAAATGTATGTACATACATATACACGTGTATGAATATGTATATGTATACATGTATGGATGTATATTATATGCATACATATGTATACATATGCAGATGAATACGTATATATATATATAGAATATACAAGTTACAATAAGAGAATGTATGTATATGTATATATAACAAAAACAGTATAACGATATTTAAGAATAACATTTTACATAACACAGCTATTCTTAAGGCCTTATTTTGACGCACGTTTTCACACTCATTCTCTCACATATTCTAAAATTATAAAATTTGAATGGGGTACTTGTGAGACGTGTCTTCTAGACTGCAAGACTAAAAGGAATTGAATGGGAAGAGGAGAATAAATTTGTTGAAAGACACTATAACAAAAAGAGCAATTAGACTCGAAAAAACTCAGCAATTTCAGGATGGAAAAAAAACTCAGCAGAAGGAAACAATGGAAATTGAAAGAAGACATTGAACAATAGACAAAAGATCTGGCATGAAAGCAGACCATCAAGTGATGCGTAAAAATAGATAACGGAAAAGGTAAAAAATGGAAGTCTCTCTCACTAAAATTCGTTACAAAAACTGATCCACTAATTAGTCAATGTTGAAACACTTTGAAACAGTTGAAACTATTATTTTACTCTGATAACTGATAAACTGAAGGTACTCTGATAACTGAATACTCCATCACTGATTAATTTAATATTAATTTAAGGTATTCATGTAATTGTAAGGAAAAATAATTAAAATAATTCTAACAATTTTTAGCATTTTGTTGCTGTCCACTGTAAATATGCTAATTTGTTAATTATAAATATAAAATTTCATAATTAATGAAATTGTAGTCAAAATGTCTTATTTCTCCTAATAACAAATTTTATTGTCTTTGCAAAATGTAAATTTGTAGTATTATATTTTACTTTAAATAAATTTGTTCAATAGAAAGTGTTTCTATTTCTTTATACTATATTACAATTTTTAATATTTGTCATTGTTATATATTTTACAATATAGAATAATATTTTTTAATTAATTTTAATTTTAATTTCTCAATATTAATTATAAAAATTCAAAAATGCGTTGTTATACAAAATTAAAAGAATTTTACAACAAAGAGTGAATCAACACAGAAAGAACGAATAAATAATGATAAACTGGCAAGCTTGAAAATTCAAGTTTTATAATCGTGATAAGATAATTTCGACGAAAAATCATTCTGTGTTGCATCAACGTGTTTCCCCGGCTTCCTTGGTTCCCCTAAGTTCCTTGCACATATCGTTCAACGAGCAAATATTATTACAGAGCCGCTATGTTTGCACGATGCATCCGTTGCGAACGTTCTATTTTCAACGCAACCTCAGCTTTCGCGATCAGCTGAAAGCATTTCAAGGCTGTTGATTTTTGAACCCCGGAAAAAAGAGCATTTAAGCTGGCGTGGTTCTTTGAGCACGCGTAAAGTGCTTAAGAACAACAAAAAATCGAGTAAGGAAGAAAAATTGCCTGTCTGGTTGTACATCTTAATCTTTAATTCATTAAATTAGCACAGTGATGGGCAATTTTGATCGCGAGGATGGAGTACAGAATACTCTGTACAAGCGGTTCGTGTTTGCAGGCATTCATGGGTATTAGATTTTTAAATTTTCAAATTGTCAGATTTTTAGATTTTCAGATTTTCAGATTTTCAGATTTTCAGATTTTCAAATTGTCAGATTGTTAGATTTTCAGATTTTCAAATTGTCAGATTTTTAGATTTTCATATTTTCAAATTGTCAGATTTTTAGATTTTCAGACTTTAGATTTTTAGATTTTTAGATTTTTAAATTTTCAGATTTTCAGATTCTCAGATTTTTAGATTTTTAGATTTTTAAATTGTCAGATTTTTAAATTTTCAAGTTTTCAAATTTTTAGATTTTTAATTTTTCAAATTGTCAGATTTTTAGTTTCTTCCTATTGTCAAGCTTTCAGAATTTTAGATTGTTAGATTTTCAAATTATCAGATTTTCAGGTTTTATTTTGCAAAAAAGTAAAGCACATTTATAAAGTTGACAGACATTATATGATATAGCGTCCCAAGAAAATTACGACCACATCTAATTAACCCGCAATGACCAGGAAATTAAGATTATTTACGAGGCTGCAGTATGAATAATCAAAAACTGTTATGAACGCGGGGATAGTTAACCGTCGAGAACCAGACTATGCATAATCATGCGTAACCGCGTGTAAATTTATTCATGCAGAGGCGTGGATATCACGATAAACTGCATATCGTGGGAACGAAAAATACGCTTTCAACGCTTTTCATATAGTTTCAAAAACAAAAACTTCAAATTCCCAAAATAATAAATAATAAATTTGATATTTCCATATCTCCAATTCTTCAGATTCTAAATTACCATACTCTTAAACTGCAAAATCTGTCAGACCTCAAACAAGAATGTCGTTTATCACCACGTGTAAACAAAAAACACCTTTCAACCGATAAGGGTTAATCTTCAACGGACCAGAGGTATATCAAGTTTATTTGCTGTCAGGTACAAGCTCTTTTTCATACAAAGAGAAACTTCATACTAAATATTTTGATCAGTTATAGAAAAATATTTAGTTGTTTTAATAAATTAAAATATAATAAAGTCAAATATGTAAAATAACTCTGATAAGTGAAAGGAACGTTCCGCCTCTATGAACACATTGGTCCATGAAGGGTTAAAAAGCTGAAGATCACCTTCATTTATCGACAAATAATGTATACTACTTCTCTACAAGAAATAAGTATAAAAAATTGGTACATATCCTTGACAATGGAGTATACTAAAACTTTCTCCTTCTCCATTTTTCTGAATACCTTACCCTTTATACAAAAAATGAATAATAATTGAGTACCCTGTATACGCGTAAATAGAGCACCCGTATAAGCAATTTTATATCAATTATAAAAAAGAAAAATGTACTTATTTATAAAATTAAGTTAAAAATTTGTACAGAGGTCTAATCCTTCCGCTGTAATATTCTGCGATCAAACATTTTCTGAATTCCAGAAATTTCACAAATACCACATTCGCGAATTTCAATACTGCATGACGAATAAAGTTGATCGAGCACCCATGGTACGTGCAAGTTTTTCAAATGTCCCTAGGCGCCTCCAAGGGTTAATATATGCCACTGGTTTAGTCCCATCGCTATCAGCGAGCATTCAAACGTCGTATCGCGATTGGAAGTGGCAGTTCGTGAAAGCCAGGCACGTTCCTTTCCTCTGGCAGGACTGATCTGCATGTCAAAGAAGAAGAGAAGAGGTTGCAGACGTAGCATATTGACACGAGGAAGCCTCAAGGAGGTCCAAGGCCGGTTTTACTTGCCTCCAAGAGATTCCAGACGAGTGACTCGTCCGAGAACACGTTCTTCCGCGAGTACACGCTCGGAATGTCAGGTACATTCAACGTGCTCGTAAACGAGTCACGGAAAACCGATCCACGACTCGTCTAACTGTCATCGTTCTTGCGACATTTTCGCGTGTCCGCGACGGAGACTGACATCGGGTCAATGCAACTGTATATCTATCTAGGGTCTGTAAAAGTGACGTGCAACAGACTGTTTTGCGCCTGTCTCGCACCGTAAAATGGAGTAAATGGTTAGAAAACTTCAGGGATAATTAAAACATTCGTTAACAGTTGTTTGCATCGGTATGCTTCCTCTTATGGAGCTTACTCTTCATCTTTGGCGAGAGATATTTTGGTTTTGGATTCTGAGGGACATTTTTAGGAAAAATTTATTGTGGAAGGGTTATAAATGATAAGCAAATTATTGAATTTTTATGTTGCAAGATATTCGAATCTTTACATTTTCTAATTTTGAAATGTTGGTATACTTGAAGGCTCAAATTTTCAAATCTTGGTATACTTGAAGGCTCAAGTTTTCAAATCTCTAATTACTTGGAGGCTCAAGAAATCTCCACATTCAAATTTGTAATATCACAAATTCCTAAATTCACAAATTTTTCAATCTGAGAATTTCGAAGGTCCTACTCTTGAATTTTCTAAAATCCTATACTCTAAAATTGCTAAATTCTCAAATTCTTAAACTTCGCGTGGGCAAATTCCAAATTTCCAAATCTTTACTCTGAAATTTCCAACTTCAAACTCTAAAATTTTTAAGTGTTCTAAAATTTGCAAATCTTTAAATTTCTAAAACACGGAATCTACAAAATTAAAGGAAATGAACGAAAATTAAAATATTCCCAAATACAAAAAGAAATTTATTTTTTTGACATAAAACGGTTCAACAAAAAATGACACTGGTATTTCAAAATACCTTCTTACCATCACACGCAACTTGAAGTATGTTTTCAGTTCTAAAAAAAAGAAATGGAACTGGTTAACGTATCAATCCAACGAAAGCAGAGAAAAGACAGGCTTCAAAGAAGTGGAAGTTGGTAAACACAGTTTCAACTGATTCGTTGAGATCCAACGAGGTGTTAATGCCGTTTTCAACAGCCCCACTGGCGGACTAAGAAGATTACGCAGATTTGCGTTCAACGATTCGAAATTAATGGCATCCATGCGATATCGCGCGGACGGCTTGAAGAAGCACAGTGTTAAAAAGATGAAAGAGGACAAGAATCTTAACTCACACCTAAACATGAAAGCCACCAAGCGACTTAGTGCGAGTTATATCGTTTTACGTGTACTTTGTATCGGGTCGCTTTAAATCGCGGTTCAACGCACGCGATACCGCGTTGA
Organism: Megachile ligniseca; assembly: GCA_945859555.1. Taxonomy (NCBI): domain Eukaryota; kingdom Metazoa; phylum Arthropoda; class Insecta; order Hymenoptera; family Megachilidae; genus Megachile; species Megachile ligniseca. The sequence goes on from OX243785.1 coordinate 3,447,175, forward strand.
ATTACGATCTATTCTGACACTGTGTTCGGGAAAAATCGGCGACTTTTCATAATATTCGTTGCTGAATCGAGACTCTGAATTTCTCCAAAAAGTAAGGTGAAAACGTAAAAGTGAAACATGAATGGATGAATGCGTTCTTTAAAAAATGGACTCTATTGAAAATAATTAAAAATGATAACTAAAGTGCGATTAAAATTATAATTAGAATGTATTAAAAATTATATATAATAGTTCTACTTATAACATCATAAAAATTGTAATTAAAAATTGGACATGAAAATTATAATCAATAGTTAGACATTAAAATTGTAATTAAAAATTAGACGTCAAAATTAAAATTAAAAATTATAATCAAAATATGATAAAAATTATGATTTGATTAAAGAAAATGTGCCTTTATATGGTTTCTACGTGTCCAACAATAGAACAAATTAGACCAAATGCTGGCTCCGTTAAAACCATTCATTTTCTCGGAATATTTTCTCACAGTTTATGAATTTGTATTTATAGAACAGCCTTCTTCGCAGTAAAATTTTCTGAAGCAATAAATTCTTCTGCACAGGCTATTTATTTATCGAGATTGCGTTCCCGCTGTGTCCAGTAACATCTTTGTTCTAACCACATTACAATTTGCGAAATTGCGTGAAAATAACAGTATCCCGGGAGATAAGGTAAACCCAGCTGGTTCTTTTAACGGTAGTCGAGTTATCGTTCCGCCGTCTTTCGATCTCGGTCTTCGGTATCGTTCCGCGTTCCTAATCGCAAGAATCTCGATCCTGGCTATTCATTTAATTCCTGTGGGAACCGTTTTTGTATGATGAATTCATCAGCCAACCTTTGGCAGATTAAACGGTATGATAAACGATTATAAAACCGTTCCGCGGATATCCCACTCGGATTGGCACTCGATTGGACATGATTGAAACATTATTACGTGGGGCAGGAAATTGAAAATTGAGGAAACTTCAGCGAGAAACGGCGTGGAAAATAGGAAACTGTAAATGGAACGAGCGAAGCGTTTCGACGTGAAACCTTGCCGAACGTAATGATACTTTTTCCTTCTCTACGAAAGAACGATTTGCTAGATCCTGATATTTTTGAAGCAGCAACGAAGAACTCGTGATTTTAAATTGTTTATTAGCGTCGTGATTATGTAACTACGTTTGTAAAGATGACTAGTGTGTTATTAATAATATAACATGAAAAATGTAAATCGTGTTTCATAGGTACTTTTGTGGATTATTAATATTACTATCTGTATGTTGATTAATTGGAGAATATATTGTAATTTGGAGACAATTAATTAAACATTCATGAATATAACGCAAAATATATTTCACTCATTTTTTATGGTGCAAGCGAGATAATTGATGGATATTTTGTGATTTATCATTGTTATTATCAAGCTTAGTACGAATCAAATTAGTAAAATGAACAAAATGAATAATATGAATAAAATGAACAATATGAACAATATGAACAAAATGAACAAAATGAACAAAATAAACAAAATGAACAAAAGGAACAAAATGAACAAAATAAACAAAATTAACAAACTGAACAAAATAAACAAAATGAACAAGACTAACAAGATCAACAGGACAGTTAAAAACTAAAAAATGAATAAAATAAACAAAATCGATATTTAGAATACAGTTGCAAACAGAAATAAATTACATTTAACAATGCAGCCATTTAGAAATGATATAAATATAAAACAACTTCTCTGTTAAGAAAATAATTCAAATGAAGTAGAAAATGAACAAAATCACAGTTTCCAATAAAATTAAAAAGAAAAACACTATACATCTAAAACGTATAATCCAGCTATTCAGAAGTTATATAAATAACACTTTCCTAAGAAAAAAATTGAGAAAAGAAAATCAGCAAAATCATTTCTTATATTTGAATAAGAAACAAAGATCAATCTTTAAAAGGAGTAATCTACTTTAAGGTATCAGAAATAGCTCGAGGCATTTAAAATTCAACGAAATAAATCCTAACAGCAAATCGTTCTTCTTTGAGAGTTTAAAGGCGTAGCAGGGATCGAACGTGCATCGAGGCAAGATCGATCACGATCGAAAGGGATTTGTGATCGTTTCCAAAGGCGATCCCGACGCAACAAACACTCTCGCAAGTTGCAATTAAGGTTCATCGAACAACCAGCGTACGGAGATGGCGGCGAGAGTGTAATAAAAACGCAGGAATGAAGATAAAGGAATTTCTGGCGATTGGGTCGTGACCCTTTGAGCCCCACGATGAACCCTCGATATACGGGCCGAGACTGCCATATTGCACACGTACCATGCATTAAGATACGCCGTGAATCTAAGAGGGACGAACGGAAAGGAGATAGAAGCCCATAAAGATTCGTAGATCTCCCGCAAGGACGAAGAAAACGGAGGAGGAGGATCTGTTCCACTTTTTGCATCGAAAAATTACGACGCTTTAAGATTCATTGCTTTTATCGATGAACTTGGTTTCTTTTTTAATATTCCTAAAAGTTTTAACCCCTTGCCTTACGATTTATTTTTTAGTTCAAACTAATTGTTCATAGGTATAATATTAATACAAAGAAAAATAAAATTTTGCGAGTATATTCAGCGATCCTTGGCTACATAAATTGGACTTAAACTTCAAGTTGCAGTATTCAAAATTTGATATAAAAAATTCAAATGGTTAAAATATTAATTAATGATCACTTTGAATTTAACTGTGAAATAATAAATGGAAGGGAAGATTGAATATTAATTTAGTATAAAAATGAAAAAAATACATAATAATATTTTTAACATTTATTTAAGCGAAAATTGTATTAATTTTATTCAAAATAAAATTACTGTTTGCAAGAATTTTCTATGATGTTGGAAGTACACTGGTTTTAATTAGAAACACATGTGGAATTAATTAAAATACTTAGATGAAAACAAATGCGAATATAATTGAAACATTTCAATAAAAACAAGTATGAAATTAATTACATATGTGAATAGAAACAACTACGAAATTAATTAAACACCTAAATAGAAACAAATACGAAATTAATTAAAACACCTAAATAGAAATAAATACGAATTTAATTGAAACATCTGAATAGAAACAACTACAAAATTAATTAAAATATTTGAATAGAAGCAAATATGAAATTAATAAAGAACCTACAAAAAAAGAGTAACGACTTAATTTATACACCCAAATAAAGAGATACGAAACAAATTTAAACGCTTGGGCAAACTGAATTAATTTGAACACCTAAATGAAAGAGGATCCAGAATAAAACCAGCCAAATAAAAAAGCGTACCGAATAAAAGCACCGAATAAAAGAAGCTCACGAAACGAGGTCACCACAGCAAGCGAGGTCAAGAATTAAAAAGACGAAAAAAGCCAGCGACAAACGTAAAGCATATTTCCTTTGAACCAACAGGCCAGCAAAACGTTCAGTTTTAATGAGAACGTCGGTCGAAATTACATCTCGTAAAAAATAAAATTCACATTCAAGAACCGTTGCACTCGTCGACGATTCGAGAATATACACGTAGAGAAATATCCAGAGCAAGAAGATGAGCAAAAGCTAGAAATCGTGGAAAAAATTAAAGGGGGTTCACAGACGGTCGAATACGAGGTCGCAGACAGAAGTTCTGAAAATATCGACGCGATTGCAGCTGGGGGACGAAAAAGCGTGCGAGTCGCACGATAAATTCGCTAATTCGCCACAACAGCCTCGTATTTCCAAGGTCTTACGACCATCTTCTCTAACCATGCTGCTTCTTCGCCCTTTTTTCTTACGACTTATTCGCTCTCACGTTTTTATCGCGGCACCCTAACCTTCTTCTCTTAATATTCGAACGTATTTTTCCTTCTCCGATGCTCCGCGTAAGCTGCGTCGAATTTTATAATAGTTATGTCGTCTGCGAAAATGAGGGGGTGATTAACTAAATGGTGAGAAAATGGAGTTTGAAGCATATATGGATATACATGGAGTATAGGCATATAATGTTGTATGTTAATAGTAAGGTTTAGGAAATTTTGGAAAGTGGGTAATTTAAGATTTGAGAATTTTTCAGATTTGAAAATTTGGAACATTGATGACTTGGAAATTGGAAATTAATAAATTCGAGAATTTGAAGATTTGAACATTGGTTATATGGGAGTTTGGAAAATTAAAAAATCTGAAATTTTGAAAAGTTGGAATTTATAAGCATGAAATTTTACAAATTAGGGACGTGGAATTTTAAAATTTAAACAATTTGAAATTTTGAAAATTGGGAATTTGGAAAATTTGAAAATTGGAAATATAGAAATTTGGTAATTGGAAGTACAGAAATTTGGTAATTGAAAATATATAATAGAAATTTATAGGCATGGAAATTTAGAAATTGGACATATGAAAATTTGTTAATTTTGCAATTTAGAAACTGGGAAATTCGGAAAATTTGAAAATTGATAATGTAGAAATTAAAAAATTTTTTAAATTTAAAAATCTCTAACTTCATAAACTGTAGAATTTAAAATTGAAAAATTTGAGATTTAGAAGATTGAAATTTAGAAATTTGATTACTTCAAAATTTGAGAATCTGGAAATTTATTAATTGGAGGATTTGAAAGCTGAAATCCGTTTCGTAAGAATTTTATAACATGCTAATTCGATTTCTAGAAATATTAGAAATCGAAAATTTGGAAATTTAATTAGGTTCAATTTCTACGACCAGCCCATCTGATACAGATCCGAATCTAAGAATCTTCGTAACACGATCTACGTTAAAGGGTAAGCCAGCGGCTGTCCCTTTTTTCATTTTCTCCGCGATTCAAGCGTGCAAACACGCCCCTCGTGAAGAAGTGTCGTAACATTTTATGGAACATAAAACGGTGACTTTATGCCAGCACGATTCACGGTCTCAAGTGGATCTTTTATTAATCTACGTCATGTGTTTTACGGTCGTCGAGCGGTGACCTAGAGCTCGTTGAATTTCTGTTCGGGTATCGAAACGAGTTAAGTCGTTCCAGACACCATGAAAATTAATTTCCATTTGATAATCCACTTCGTAACCCCCGCACATTGGACCAATTTTATCACCGCCTCTCGTTACTTTTATTACTCCTTTAATCGCCTCCTCGAATTTCATTGCAAACCATTAGAATTCGGGTTTAACGTCGAAATAAAATTATCTACATATCCTCCTTGAAGGTTCATTAAAACGACGTCGTGAAGACTGGTTAATGCAAGTAATATCGTCAGGAATTGAGGCTTGTCCCCGCGGGTCAAGGTCTGTATGTTAGTCAGAAATATTCAATTATGTAACGCATTCAATTTTAGAATTTCATACTAAATGTTGGAAAATATTTGTCTTGATACTTTATTAATTTATGTTCGTACAAATAGATTTGAATTTTACCATCTGCTGCAAAATTTATAGGTTACGAAATCCATCTGATACAAAATTACAAATAGATACTTTATGGAGTAATTATAAGTCAATAAATAAATTTTTACATGGTTTCACATTACATATACTTACATTATTTCTAAAAATATGCACATGTATGCTAAGTGTATTACATACGCTTACATTATTTCTAAAAATATGTACGTGTGTGCTATTATTTATATGAGCGATAGTTAAATGTATATGGTACCTTGTTATTTATATTAGCAGAGTTAAAATATGTAGCACCCTATTTATATTAGTAGAAAGTAAAAATGTGACCATATGAAATGAACATAATTAACTAAATGTATGGTTCATTAATTTATAGGTTAGTATAACATGGTTGTACAGAGATTTATAGGATTGAATGCAGGTTGAAGAATGCGATGTCTAAAGAGAAACGCAGATTGTACCGAGCAAAAGGTAGACAAGCACCAAAAGAGAAAGAAGGAAGCTGTCAGAAGGATCGATCCTGTAATTACAATATCATAATGGTAATCACTCGTAAGCGTAAGTATGCCACCCAGTGTGGCACAATGAAAAAGGAACACCGCGTTACCTTTCGCTATGCTTTATGCCAATTATATGCCTACTGTCACATACCTTCACAATGCAAACAGATAATTAACTTAACCACCGTGAAACATAGCCTTTCAATGTACATACAGCCACTCTAATGAAAGAGTGATCGGTATAATTATTAAAGTATACATCTGAAAAAAATTCAAAAGAAATTATGCATGTATGCATCTAATACCATGTCGTCGATATACGAGTAATGCGGTAATGTATTTGAATTACGCCACATTGATTTGCATCTGTGTTACAGTTTCTCTGTATTCATTTTATCGCGTTACTTTCTATTCATTTCTCTACGTATATAAATTCTGATGATTTAAATATGGGGATATTTGGGAATAATTAGAATTGTTTATTGTTAAGTGATTTGAAGTAAGTTACGTGATGATTAGGTTAAATTAATGATTAGGTGATTTGGATTATTAAATTGTATTATTTTTAATTATTGAATGATCTGAAATTTTTGTGTTTGGGAATTTAGAGATTTGGGGGCAGAAATTTAGGAAATTTGTGATTTAGAAAATTAGGAATTTGGAAATTTGGAGATTTAGAAATTTAGTTATTTAGGAATTTTTTTATTTGGGGATTTGGGGATTTAAGGGTTTAGAAATTTGGTGATACAGAAATTTGTAAATTTGGGAATTTAGATATCTAGTAATTTGGGGATATGGAAATCTGGAAATTTGGGGATTTGGAGATTTAGAAATATAAGAATTTAGAGATTTAGAAATTCAGTAATGTAGGAATTTAGAAATTTAGGAATTTGGGGATTTGGGGATTTAAGGGTTTAGAAATTTGGAAATTTAGGAATTTGGGGATTTGGGGATTTAAGGGTTTAGAAATGTGGAAATTTGGGAATTTAGAAATCTAGGAATTTGGAGATTTTGGGATTTTGAAATATTGGAATTTAGAAATTTAGGAATTTGGAAATTTGGGGATTTGGAGATTTGGAGATTTGATGATTTGATGATTTAGAAATTAAAAAATTTAGTGATTTAGAAAGACAGTAATGTAGGAATTTATAAATTTCGGAATTGGAGGATTCGTTAATTTAGAAATTTAGAAATTTAGTATTTTCGGAATTTAAAGATTTAGGATATAGAAATTTAAGAATTTCGAAATTTAAAAATTTGAAAATGTAGAAATTTGAAGATTTCGTAATTTGGTAATTTGAAAATGTAGAAAAATTGGAAAATTTTGGTACGTGTCATTCGAAGGAAGAGTAGGACGCACCCGAGTGTATAATCAGGTTATTCGATGATTACACGGAGGAACCTTGTAATCCAGTTAGCACGTGGCGAAAGTGGATAGTTAGTCTTGATACGGCCTCGAGACCTGGAATATCGTGCTAGTATTAATAGTTATGACGTCGATTTGTGGTAGCGGGTTTATTACTTTTCCAACGTATTGCGTTCGCTGCGTGTGCATACCGAGTATGAATTATATCGGCTACAAGCACCAGGAGGCAATTCGCATCTCTAGTCATTTTTCTGCTACGAATTGATGTTACTAGAGGCACGAACTTGGGAAATTATTAACACGTATGGACGGCTTGAATTATAGGAAATGCTTTTTCATTATGTGTAATGTTACATGTTGGTCATTTCCACTACACCTTTTAACAGTAACTAAAATTACTTGTATAATTAAATATTTCATGTGTTGGATGGCAAATTAATTTTCCTTTAATGGTCCTTTTTCATGACTTTAAAATGCAATAGATTGTTTAATATTGAATTAAATAAATAAAATTACATGTTGAATATTAATCTCTTTTGAGAAATTGAAGAATAATGTAAAAATATTGGGACACTTATACTCCTGTTCTTATACTTCTAGAAAATTGTTCGTACAAAACATAAAACTTAAAAATTTACCTCAATTTTATTTTCTTTAAAAATAACAACAATTTTATTTAATATATTCGATAAAATCAAATAATAAAATTAATATATTTAACAAAGTCTACTAGTAAAATTAATATATTTAATAAAGTCTAATAATAAAATTAATGTATCCCATAAAGAATTTAATAAATACATATAATATTATCCTACAAATTGTCGTTATTAAAAGTGACACAAGACCTTGTAAAGAAATTGTATAAAAGTTATCAATATATCAGTTTAACACTATGCAGTTGAAGTTCACCGAATACCGTCTTAATGAAAAGATATACGTGCCATAAATTGCTGTATGCGTGTCCAACATGTTTCAATTTTCTTTTCTTTATACATCGCAATGCTATTTCGCTACGACTTAACAGCATCGCACGCGATCGCGAAAAAGCCACAAAATCGCTTGCATTTTACGCTGGACTTTACCTTCTGCAACGAGCTGTGCGAGAGTACACTCGGATGAAACGCAGACTGCCTTTAGATAACGCCGATGTTTATATAAACTTGATCATTTTTTAAAATTTTGAATCTATAAATTATCGAATTTGTGAGAGTCGGAATTTTTAAGATTTCAAATTTTTTATTTTTAAATTTTGGATTTTGAAATTTTGAAATTTTTAATTTACGAATTTCTAATTTGCAAATGTCTAAATTTGCAAATGATCAAATTTACAAATTGTCAAATTAGCAAATAAATTTCCTGAGTACGAAATTTCGAATTTTTCAAGTCTTCAAATTTGTAAACTAATAAATTTCGAAATTTCGAAATCTCCAAATCTCCAAATCTCCACATCCCCAAATCTCCAAATCTCCAAATCTCCAACTCTCCAAATTTCCAAATCTTCAGATCTCCAAATTTCCAAATCTTCAAATCTCCAAGTCCCCAAATCTCCAACTCTCCAAATTTCCAAATCTCCAACTCTCCAACTCTCCAACTCTCCAACTCTCCAACTCTCCAAATCTCCAAATCCCCAAATCCCCAAATCTCCAACTCTCCAAATCTCCAAATTCCCAAATCTCCAAATTACCAAATTAGCAAATGAATTTCCAGATTACAAAATTTCCAATTTACCACATTTCCTAATTCGCAAATATCCAATTATCAAGTTCCCCAATTTCCTCTCCAAATTGTCGAATTCTCCGCTTCCTTGCGCCCCTACAGTTTCAGCTCTTCATCCTCCCGAACTTTCCAATTTCCCAAGCCTCCCTTTTCAATTACCCAAATTTCCAAATAATTAAACTTTCCTATGGAAGCCAGATTTGCTCTTGGCTGTACAGGCGCGCATTCGCCTCGTGAAATACGCTCGCGTCTTCTACGCTCGAGCGAAGAAAATTTCCTCCACAAGCGGCAGAGAAACTAATGGTTCGCTAAATTAATGAAACGATTCGTCTGGACTTATATTCTCGCGAAATGATCGCGAAGCTAGGCGTATTGCGAGCTACGAATCCAGTTCTACCAGCCCAGGGAATTGTATCGCATCAATTCAGCTGGACCAGTAGATTTACACTGATTAAATTCCTGTACGTGTGCGATTTTTCTGTGGTTCATTAATGGAGGTACATTTCGTTAATAATGTAATATCGATTATAACTAGGTGATTGCAATGGGACTGAAAATTAAATTTCGTTTAATTTCTGCTTCCAGCTGAGTTTTTACTAATATGCAATATTGATATCATATTCGTTTCACTTATTATTATATTATATTTTGTGATATGTAGGGTTTGTATAAAACTTATAACTTTATAATTCGATATACGAACAGAAGTTCATGTTATGTAAAGTACGAATTTTCGAAATGATCATCGTCGACATTAACATATGTTATATGCCATGAATTACATTAATTATTGTTATAAAGAAAACGAAACTATAATGTCAGGATTTATTAATACTTTTGAGTAAATTTAGATGCACCATTCTATATTTTGGAACAAGAGAAATAGGTAGAGTTGTACTAGTTTCAAATGTTTCATGTATGAAAATATACAAAAATACGTGAAAAATATGTGAAAAATATACAAAAATCTGGTAAATGTACTGGAACAAAATAAAAGAAATTGTTAAAGTACAATTGACCACAGAATTTCGTTGAAACACGACGTAGTAATACTGTGTTGATCAGCCGTCTGACTATATACGATCATATACTACTTTCAATTTCGCCGCGCTCGAACTCTCATTTTTCACTTACATTTCAAACACTGCAAATATGTGTACATAATTAACTATAAAACAATCATAATATATGATTTATAATTTGATAAAATATATACTTAATATTAACTTAATGTAACTTAACTTTTATAGATTTCTTGTATTATTAGATTGATAAAAAATGTTTATCCCATATTTTAATTCAAGTACAAAGCATAAATCTTGTAAATTAAGTTAATTAATATTTGTTGCATTTAAACTGAATTTTTAAACAATTTTAATATATTACTATACACTCTTATTTCCCCAACATTTTTTAATATAAACTGTTTCCAAATTAGGAATGTGAACATTCGAAAACCCAATTTTGATATTAGCAAAAATTAGCTTGTAAATCGTCTCTGACTACAATTTTAGCATGTGATTTATAAATTACGCCCGCAGTTAAAGTGTTAACTTATAAAAGTATTTACCATATAAATTTAAAGTGTAAACAAAAATTTGGTAGTGAAGGGTTAAACAACATCCAAGCGTACACATGTGTTGTTATTCTAAGGAATCCTACGCTGCACGCGAGTGTACTTATTCTACACGTGTGTGTAGGATGATGCGTGTATGCGTTTGCCCGAGGAGCGGTGGCTAGGTCACGGTCAGGGCGATGCCCTCTTCCCTCGGAAGAGAAGAGAGACTTTACGTCGGATCTCCTCCGTTTCTTCTCCTCCTCCTCTTCTGGTTGCTTGTTCACGCTGAAAGTCTCCTCCTCGGATGATCCACGCATCCGTTCGAGCATATCTTTTGCTGTGGTTCTCGCTCTCTATCTACTACTTCGGTTATGTCGGACCTTTTTGCCTACCACTGTATTCATTCCTTGTTGTTTCTGCGGCTTTCATTAGGAATTGATTCCTAACGCGTTACCTATCGCGCGTACACGAAACGGATGTCTATTATCTTTATAACTTCATAATTTGATAATTATGAGGAAGTGATTCTTATTATCGTGGTTCGTTTTATTTATGCTGTGTTCTAGGTTTGGTACTGATTGGGTTATCAAGTAATTATTTTGGCGATAATTGCTTACTAATTATTACTATTTATTTATAGTTATTTATGTGTTAGTATTTGTATCATTATTTTTAGAGTAGTTATTTTATGTTACCATATAGCATATACTAACATGTACAAAATATTTGTTCATATTTTTTTGGTAGCAATAAATGAACGAGTTATACAATTACACAAATTCTTTAATAAAGTATAATTATTATAAATAAATTTTGTAATTATGTAATTGTTCATAGATTGCAAAAGATGTGGATACATCAGCATTTTATTAAGAAAAAAGTTATAAATTTTTATGATACTAAAATACGTTATAAACATCCAGTAATTTGAAATAAAATTATATAGACTTGATTTGCAATATTAAATTGAAATTGTTAATTAATATTTTAGACACGCGTTGACAAGTGTTTTGATCTGATATGTACTTACGGATAAAAGTGACACAGCTTGAATTAGTAAATGTGAAACCTGGGTACTCACCTAAAACAAAAAAAGAAAGAAGAATATTAGTCTTGAGTACAAAAAACTGGTTTTTAAATATTGTATAATATAATTTCGTTTGTTTTCTTAATTCCTAGGCTACATCTCTAGATCCCATAGGTCCCCAATTCCCTATATTTTCAAATTAGTTCCACAACTCCGAAGCTAAATCGCAAATTCATTCATTTCTAGGTTCTAATATTCTTCTCTAGATCTCCAAATATTGCAATTTCTAGATTCTAATATTTTCATATCCCTCAATCTCCAAATTTTAAAGTCCCCAAGATAGGCACCTAATTTCTATATCACCAAATCCTTATCTCCAAAATTCTTGGATCACCAAATCCCTATGTCTCAAATTATTAGATCACCAAATCCCTATGTCGTAAATGATTAGATCACCGAATACCTATGTCCAAACTTCTTAGGTCACCAAATCCCTATGTCCCAAATGATTAGATCATCAAATACATATGTCCAAAATTCATAAATCATCAAATCTCTAGATTTCATATCCACAAATTCCCAAGTACCCAAATTCCAAGATTTCCAAATTTACATCCCCAAACTTAAAAATCCTTAAACATCAATGTGAGTTCTCGCCGCTTTGATCTGCTATATTTTTCCTAGTGAAATTTGCTCTTGTGTATGCAAAGTACAAGTATAATTACACATAACAAAGCACACTCACATGAAAGGTCAGCTAATATAATATTATATTCTTATCAATCAGTACCTTGTAACACTTCTATCGGAAAAGTATCAAGCACCTTCTACTAATTAAGAGAATACGAATATATAGAACATATACAACGAATGCAACTCATTGCAATAATTTATTACCCCGTTCCGGTTTACCAGTGGGTGTCTACGCGATCATCTTGTCAAGAAGCAGAATGAAAATCATCGATACGAGTCGTCACACCCTCGCGGTAAGATCATCGCGGAAGTCTTTCCTGGTTCGAATGATCGACTTTATTCTACGCCGCCCACGTGCACTCGTAAATATAATTTCTCGCTAATCATGCACGCCATGGAACGCCGACTATTAACCACCCAGAGAGCCACGCCGAGCTGTATCTAAACGGTTCCACTGCATCAAGGGTTCGTTTCGTCGAATCATACGAAACGATTCGCGTTTATATACTGAGTGAACCACAAGTAAAGTGCTGCATGCTTTCATTACAATTCACATATATTTTGTTTGTTTTCATTTTTTGAAACATATTTTTTTGTTTCTCTTTCCGTTGTTTTTTCATTAAATGGGATAGGAAGATTCTATTTTTAAGTGACATTGTTGGTCAGTCGTTATTTGATGCTTGTTCGGTGCATTATGATTTAGGAATTCAGTAATGTTGTATTGTATGTATGTGGAATAATATACGTATTTGTGTATATATACAAATTTGCAATTATACAATCTTTCGAATACAGGAATTAAAAATGTTCTTTACAAAATACTTCTCAAACTAAAAAATTGAAAAATATTCAAATTTAAAAGCTCACATGTTCAGACAAAAAAAATTCTCACTTTTCAAACGAATTAAATTTACAAATTACCAAGCTGGTATATTAAATTTCTCAAAGAGTACAGATGTCCTATTTTCGCTATACATAGTCCGCGTTATAACTGTACCCGGGGAAATCGAATAATCGAGGGTAAAGAGTTTCTCCCAGATTTTCAAGAAAACCTATTTCCGCTTGCATTCTCCGAAAGCAACAATGCCTTCTAGCTTACAAACGATCTATTTGAAGTAGCACGATTCCGTGGTATAGAGAGCACGGTTGCTCTATTCGAAGCTAGGGAGAATCGGCCGTGAGACGTCAGCCTATCGGTGTATGCAATCGCGAAACCAGACAGGGGAAGCCCTATAGTAGCTGCACTCTCCCGTATAATGCAGTTATCGCCCTGGCGGGTTACGTTAATTGCATCGCGAGAAAGTGGGGCATCTCGAATTTGCGATCTCTTCCTGTCCTCTCATTCTATCGTTCTTTGCATGAGCTACCTACGTTATACATACATAAAACTCCCCTTGTCCTAACATAACACTTTGCACTCCTTAATTTCTTTTATCTACCAACTCCTTGATTTACAAAATAGATCAAGGGGTCCTCAATAAAATTTATTGCAGCATGATTTGTATGTGACAAATATCTTTCATTTATCATAAGTAAACAACCTGTTGCGGTGCATTCTTAAAATCGCAAAACCATCAAGTTTATCTTTATTTTTTGGAAAATTTTTGAATATAATAGAAAATTAGTGATCCAGGAATTCAGGGATTTGTACAATTACAAGTTTGAAAATTTTGAAATTTAGGAACTTTACAATTTATATATCTAGTGATTAAAAATTTGTAAACTTGTAACATGAAAATTTCGCAATATGAAAATTCGAAAATACAAAAATTAAAAAAAAGTATAAACTTGAATGCTGAAAGTATTAAAATTTATCAATTCGAAACATGAAAATTAGGAAATTTGAAACTTTTAAAATAAAAAAATTTACAAACTTGAAAGACAAGAGTTCGAAAATTTGACAATCTGAAAATTTGAAAATAAAAAAATTCAAAACACTCGAAAATTTCCAAATTGGAAAAAGTTGAAGTAACCATAGAATGTTCAAGTTTACGTATGCGTCCTTATCGAAAGGAAGTCTAGGTTGCATCGAAACGTACACACGTGTATCGTATGCACCGGCAACATGCACCGTCGCGACGATTTATTCACGTCGTTGCCGTGAGAATCGTTCCGTGCATCGGCTCGATTATCGCGACTCACTTTCTCCGTGGACGTAACTCAAATTCTTCGTGGGCATACGAGCGTACTTACTTGGCTCGCGATCATTTATTCCTGTGACCGAATCCTGTGGCGTTCGTGGCAACCAGCAGGGGAAATTAATTGAAAGTGAACGTACGATGCTGGGGTAATTAACTGTGAGGCTATGACGCCAGTCTTTTTGGAAGAATACTACCGTGGCTACCTGTTGTATCCGCTGAAGAAAGTTGTTGGATAATACCCATCATAAAGGAACTGCATTTTAAATTATCCCATCGTTGCATCATTTTTCAATTTTTAAAGAAAAAATATTTTTAAAATATTGGTGATAAAAAAATGTATAACTGAAATTATACATAAATGTTTCTTTTTTGTACATTTTTTAAGCACAGAATTTATTATTTTTTTTTTTTATGTTAATATTACAATACAATTGTTTCATATTTAAATTTTATTTTCTCATTTGTTACTTTATGTAATTTAACTGATGTATCCATGTATGAAGCTTAAATTAAAAATATAATGTATATAGAATAGTGCATTAATAAAAATGCAAGTTAATATTTTAATAGAACAAAATTATTATGTGAATAAAAATTATTACGTGAATTTATATAAGAAGGACTGTACTGAAGGATTGAAGTATGACACCTTTGAAATGTTCTTTTATGAATAATACCACATATACATAAATTAGCGAGAACAATAAAAATCAATTTATATTTATATAATATATATTTATGGTACAATATGTTAATAAAGATGCAATTATTTAGAATACAACTGTTTCACTGTTTTTTATTTTATGCTTTTCACCCAATGCTCTATGTGATTAATATAACTGATTACATATCTCTAAAATGTACAGTACATAATAATACAAACACAACTCTTTAAAATCATCTTATTTTTCAATCTAAACTTATCGCTGTTCCCTTATGTAATTAATATAATATAAATGCTGTTCAAAATTTTCTCCAACATTTTAATAGTTATTCAACAGTATAATATTGACGGTGTCGTTGATTGATCACCTCAGTGCTAATCAACATGCTAATTACCACCACAACTTTCATCAGCTTGTAATATTCTATGCAGCGGGTCTCAGTTAATTGCGTGAATATTACATCACACCAACTATGTAACCTGTTTTCCAGCACCTTATCGCTTCCATCGATCGTCAAAAGGTTCAGACACTTTGCATCCGTGAGAAATGCACCGTGCATCGCGCGACTGGAATCGGTAAAAAAGGTATCGATCGTGATCCGATTCACTTTCACCTTGGTCGTAGCTTGAATTCCATTTGTCAGAATGGAACGGGCATTCGGTAAAACGTAATCCATTCAAGCTGTTTCGATTATTTCTTAGTAGGTATGCGAGTAACCTAGAAAATCTAGAAATGTAGAATATCTAGGGATATTGGGACATAGGAATATCTAAGGATATTAGAATATAGGAATATCTAAGGATATGAGGACATAGGAGTATCTAACGATATCGAGATATACAAATATCTAAGGATATCGTGATATATGAATATACTGTATGGATATGTAGGGATATGGAGATACAGAGATCTGGAGATATAACGACACGAAATTAGGAATTTGAAACTGTGAAAATTTTTACTTCATTCAAGTTTGGAAATTTTTAATTGGAATATTAGGACTTGAGAATATGGAAATTTGACGATTTTGAGGACTTAGAGATATAGAAATTTGGAAAAAGCCTTGAGTTTGGAAATTTACAAGTTTGAACATTTGGGACTTTTTAACTCAAATATAAAGGCTATAGCCGAATAAGGTAGTGAAATGTGCCCTTGAGTCAAATGAAAAACCCAATACGTCAGTAGGGAGCATATCCAAAAAAAATATCTCACACCAAGTTTCAACCCCCTATCTCATCCGTGGGGGTTGTAAAAGGGAAAAAACGAAATTCCGGTTTTTGGCCTATTTTGCCTATTTAATTTCGAACAAAAATTCTGAAAAAATTCTGAAACATTGAGGTCCACATAGCGCATATTATAGAATTATTTCAGATTTTTTGATCGCAAAGTGTAGATGTGAAAAATCAAAAATCGAAAAAAAATCGGAAAAAATGCGATTTTTTATTGAAGATGTCGGAGCACTACTTTTATATTAATGTGGTAGTTAGGTATTGGTACAACTATTATCCCCTAATTTTTTCAGATTTTTCGGTGAGGTGCGCCGTAGTTAAAAAAATCAAAAACCGCTATAATCCTTTAAAAAAGTACTTTCCGCTTCGAATTTATATGCCTTCTTTTCCCAGTATATTTATTAAGTAAACTTAAATAGATTCACATTCATAATTAAGAGAACTGATATATTAGTTAAAGAAATAAAATTCATTTATTAATTAATTTTACGTCGTAGTTGGTTATATTCCCGAACATAAGATTTTTCGTCAACGAAAGAATTGGCTAAGTGGTTAGGGGTCCTGCCTCGTAATCTATGCATGTTTTTTGGTCGCAGGTTCGATCCCGCTGGACTTGGTTTTTTCCATGATACGTTTTTCTTTTTTTTTTTTCGTTTTTAATAATATTAATACAGTTTCAAAGTGTTTGTGAATATTTATTACACAATTCTATATTCACATGGAATAAAATAATAATAATATACATATATATTATTATATGTATTAAATACTATTGTAAATGTACTATTATATGCAGGTTCTTTGCACCCTGTGGATATAGAAATGTATAACAATTATTCAAAAACACTTTAAACTGTGTTAATATTATTAAAAACGAAAAAAAAAAAAAAAAAAAACGTATCATGGAAAAAACCAAGTCCAGCGGGATCGATCCTGCGACCAAAAAACATGCACAGATTACGAGGCAGGACCCCTAACCACTTAGCCAATTCTTTCGTTGACGAAAAATCTTATGTTCGGGAATATAACCAACTACGACGTAAAATTAATTAATAAATGAATTTTATTTCTTTAACTAATATATCAGTTCTCTTAATTATGAATGTGAATCTATTTAAGTTTACTTAATAAATATACTGGGAAAAGAAGGCATATAAATTCGAAGCGGAAAGTACTTTTTTAAAGGATTATAGCGGTTTTTGATTTTTTTAACTACGGCGCACCTCACCGAAAAATCTGAAAAAATTAGGGGATAATAGTTGTACCAATACCTAACTACCACATTAATATAAAAGTAGTGCTCCGACATCTTCAATAAAAAATCGCATTTTTTCCGATTTTTTTTCGATTTTTGATTTTTCACATCTACACTTTGCGATCAAAAAATCTGAAATAATTCTATAATATGCGCTATGTGGACCTCAATGTTTCAGAATTTTTTCAGAATTTTTGTTCGAAATTAAATAGGCAAAATAGGCCAAAAACCGGAATTTCGTTTTTTCCCTTTTACAACCCCCACGGATGAGATAGGGGGTTGAAACTTGGTGTGAGATATTTTTTTTGGATATGCTCCCTACTGACGTATTGGGTTTTTCATTTGACTCAAGGGCACATTTCACTACCTTATTCGGCTATAGCCTTTGGGAATTTAAACCTTAAGCAATTTAGAGAGTTGAGGCGTTAGAACTTAGAGAATTTGAAAATGTATTTACAAATTTGGAAATTGAGAAACTATAAAATAGTTGATTCAGTAATAATTACAATAATTGCGAAATGAAATATTTATTGCAAGTTATCAATCTATTACCTAGATAAAAAGATATAAAGAAGTTTGTAGTACAGGTATTAATTTTGCTCAGACTGAATACTAAAGCGTTCTCTGCCTCTATTTTAAACTAGCATTTCAACCTTAACCTTCCTATTTGAAACCGCAATGGTGAAGAGTAACATTTAACATTTCTGAAGAGTCAGCTTTCTAAGCAATCTTGTCCGCGTTCCGAATCCCCCGAGGTGATGTAAAATTCATTTTTTCGTCGATGTCGATCTTCATCGACCTGTTTTGCAATTCTTGCAACTTGTCCGCGATTTCACGCGACTTATAATTATTCATCGATGAACGAGTGTACGTATGGCAAACCTCGGACACGTGTACATATATGGAATCCGAATTACGCTGGGGTGAAAGTGCCTCGAATCTTGAAACCATTCTTGCGAAGTTTCCAGGTAATAATAATAATCTCAGGAAACGTGAAATGATGCGATTTTGTTCATAAATTTTATTTAATCGAAGAGAAAATTCGTTATTATACCTTAGTGTATGAACCATCTGTCTATCGATTTCTTAAGGTGTTACTTAATGATTGTTTATGTGACGTTGATGTAATTTGAAATCCATACGTACTGTTTACGTGAAACGTCGAGACGTGCATTTATAGATTTCTAGATTTCTACATAGGCTCCTAGATCCCTAGATTTCGGGATACTTAGACTTTTAGACCTTTAGATTTCTAGATTCTCTTTGGATCCCTAAATTTTTAGATTACTATATTTCTGGATCCTATATCTCTGGATTTCTGTATTTCTAGATTCTTAGATCTCTAGATACATAGATTCCAAGATTACTATTATCATAGATCTCTACATCTGTAAATACCCAGATCCTTAGGTACCTAGATTCCTAGGTCACTATATCCATAGATCCCTACATCTGTGGATATCTAGATCCCTAGATACCTAGATTCCTAGCTCACTATATCCATAGATCTCTACATATGTCGATATCTATATTCCCAGATCACTATATCCACAAATCACCAAATCTGTACCTAGATCCCTAGATCACTACATCTCTAGATCTCCATATCTTTAGATACCTAGATCCCTAGATCGCTGTATCCACAGATCCCATCACCCACAAATACCTAAATCCTTAGATTACTATATCTATAAATTCCTTTACCACTAGGTACATAACTTCCTAGATCATTACATTTAAAGACTCATCACTAAATCCTTACATCCTTGACTCTCTGTTCTCCAAGGTCTCCATATCACGATAATGCTGTACCCTTACATTTCTATGTTTCCATATTCCTATGAGGAATTCATATCCATAGGATATCCTCATAATCTTTTTATATCCCCATATCCTTACATTTCTACATACACAGTCCCTGTATATACATATACAGTCACACCTTGTAAATCTTTCATTGCCGAAGAGAGCCGCAGAAAAGCGAGAAGAATTCTGATATATTTTCAGTGTCGTGTTGCAAGACGGCGGATCGTAAATCGTTGTCGATAGTTGTGGAGTACGGATATTGAATAAGGAAGATACGAGGTGTCATGCGATCGTCTCTTAGAGATTATAAATCGTCGCTATGAACATATTATTGCCAGTTTAAGTGGATCATTAATATTCCCAAGATCCGTGAGAACGAGCCATTACAGGTGGATCACCGACACCCTTGTACCGATCATGCGAAACAACGATCTTATCTGTTCATTGATACCCGGTCGTTATGATTTATTTAGTCGTTCGTTGCACGATGCATGAAAAAGAAACTCACGGAAATGTCGACCCGCGGCTGTCTTTTATATTTATCGCCTGTTTATGGAGAAAAATTTTGTCCTGTTCGCGGCAATTTATTTCACTCCTTTCGCCACACTTTTTACGATCGGATCACGCTGAACGTAAAGATCGTGCTGTTGTTGTGAAAGAGGCTTTAAAGAGCGAATAACGCGACAGGTATAATTCATATCGGTTGTTAGTGTGGTTGTTTGTTCGTATTATATTTTTGGTATTATCAATTAATTTGTTGGAATATTGATCTGTGGTTAAAATGGTAGAACAGTGGAAACTTTTGGTAGATTCGAGTGATGTTTATTTGATTTTTGATGCGTGTAGGAGCTCTGAAATTTAGGGATATGAAAATTGAAGAATTGGAAATTTAGGAATTTAGAAAATTGGAAAGTGAGGAATTTGTAAATGTAGGAAATTGGGAATTTGGGAATTATGGAATTAGATGTATGAAAATGTAGGAAATTGGAGATTTGGGAATTATGGAATTAGAAATTTGATTATGTAGGAAATTGGAAATTTGGAAATTTGAAAAGCTGAGAAATTTGACATTTCAGAGATTCGGCAATTAGAATTTGAATATTGAGAATTTTTAAGGTAAATTGGAAATTTCTAAACTTCAGATTACCTAAATATAGACGTATAAAAATTTTTTAATTTCCAATGTCCTAACTGACAAACTTCAAATCTCACCGATATTCAATG
This sequence comes from Megachile ligniseca, assembly GCA_945859555.1. Classification (NCBI taxonomy): domain Eukaryota; kingdom Metazoa; phylum Arthropoda; class Insecta; order Hymenoptera; family Megachilidae; genus Megachile; species Megachile ligniseca. The sequence continues at coordinate 3,467,736 of OX243785.1, forward strand.
TCCCCAATTTTCGATTTCGAAAATTTCTTCATACAGCGCACCTAGACCAGGAGTCGACAACCTGCGGCTCAGTATGTACTTATATTTGGCTCTTTAAAAAAATAATTTATCACATCAGGAAAAAATGGCTCTTAACTCCAGAAAGGTTGCCGACCTTCTGTTTTGGAAGAAAATAAAAACCAAACCAGAGCGCACCTCAAACACATTCGCCAATATCACATCTTTCCTCCTGTAGCAAATTAAAACACAAAATGTATATTTCATATCCGCCACTTCCTCTATATTCGCGTTAGTAACGAACGCCTTCGATCTGATTAGAAGCTCCGTATTTCGCAGCTGGCAACTTATTAATGCGCCACGTAACGAACGTAACATTCTATTAAAGCGATGGCAATAAATATCGCAACGGTAGCCGTATCGCCATTAATTCAACGAATTTTTCTAGTAGAGCGAAAATACGAGTTCGCGGGTTCTCTTCGGTGATTAACTTGGCGAACGGATAGCCATTCGATCGGTACCAAAAGGTAGACACGCACACCGTTGGAGACCAATTAACGCGTCGCCGTTAATCATGTCGCGTATTTACGTCTATTCTTGATGTTTCAGCCGTGGTACAAGCGTCTTCTCGCTTCTTTCTGCTTTCGTCCCGCGTGTTTCGTCGCGTACGCAGACGATTTATCGGTTTGTTCCGATGATACGAAGTTGAATGGATCACCGATGTGAATTAATGGGCTGCAGGTGTGATAGCAACCGAGACTTGTTACTCACTTTGCAAAAATTCGACAGAGAAATTGAATCCATCATTGATTCGATTTTGTATCCTTGACCGATGATTAATTTTCTTATATTGTTTTTGAAAACTGCGATAAACAATAGCGTTGCAGCGATTGGTTATTCGTCTTTTAAACTCTTAAAAGTTCTAAATTTGATTTAAATTTTATAAATACAATTTAAGAGTTCTAAATGTAATTTAAATTTTATGAATACAATTCAAAAGATCTAAATTCTATTTGAATTTTATAAATGCAATTTAAGAGTTCTAAATGTAATTTACTACTTTTTAAGTAAAGTTAAAATTCCTTTTAATACTACTACTTTTTAGTACTCCTTTTTCTTATCATATGCAATATATTAAATACAATTTGTATTAAATTTGGTTTCAATGTTGCCTAACTTATAAAAGTATTTCACATATAAATTGTACTGTTTTATACTGTTATTGAAAAATGTTTACTGAAATTTTTCATAGAATTTTTATTATAAAAAATAAAAGATTTTCAAAATATTTTGTCATTTGGGAGTTTAAAATATGTAATTGAAAATTTTATACACGCTTTTACTCATCTTTCAACAAACATTTTCATTTTTCATCAGATTTATTTTTATTTATAAAAATTTTAAATAGTATAGGTTGCAAATATTTTTTATTTACGATAATATAAACCTGTTTAAAATTCTTATCTTCGTATCTTGATAATTAAAGATTTCTTATTTGCTAAAACATTTCTCCCAGTGCAATTAAACTTGAGTAAAATAAATCCTTGGATAATTAACCTTCTGTCAACTTCATATTAATTGCAGATGTACTGTATTTTTCAACAAACCGCCGATATTTGTTGGAAGATGTTCTTAAACGAAAAGTTGTCCGTCCACTAGAAGTTGAAAGTATAAAACCGACTCGTATGATTAGTGAAAGCGCAAGACACCGTTTTGCGAAGATTTATCGATGTTAGCAGAAAAGTAGGTTCGCTTTTTATGATTTCGTAACATACTTCTGCTCCAAAACACGAGAACGTTTGCATGTTAAACAACAGTTACTCTGAACATCTTGAAAAATTTGCAAACTGTATCCTAAATATTGAAAATAATCAGAAATAATAAAACAAAGATTAATTTGTCTGAACGACTCCATAAACGTTTATGAATTACCTAATTTATCGAACTACGACTTAAATCAACTTAATTTCAATTTAAATTTTATAAATTTAGTTTAAAAGTTTAGAACTGAATTTAAACTTTACAAATACAATTTAAAAGTTCTAAATTTTATTTAAATTTTATAAATACAATTTAAAAGTTCTAAATTCTATTTAAATTTTATAAATACAATTAAACAGTTGTAAATGTAATTTCAAGTTTAGAAGTACAATTTCAAAATTGTGTATACAATGTAAATGTTATAAATACAACATAAAAGTTTTACATTTAATACAAAGATTCCTTGTAACAGATAACTTTCCACATAGAATAAACCACGCGTTGTTTCAAATATCAGAAAGTACAATATAAATTTATCTCAACAACTGTTTCCCAACTGTCAATAAAATCAGAACAAATAGCAGTGAGCATTTATCGTAAACCAAATATTAGATAGGGACGTACAACCCGGGCCATAGTACAACAATCACAGCTTTAATCTACTTATGGCTGCCATAAAAGTCTGACATCATATTTTCATGTTATGCTTTGTTCTGCGATTTGTGATTAACACGTTGAATGTCAGGCAAACCGAGTTTCACCGGAGTGAAAACGGACATATCTGTTATGACTGATCGTAATAAGAATTATTATCACCTTGACTGTGATTAATCAACAGTAGACTCGCGTTATATTGCTATTGAGGCTGTTAGACCGAAAAAGTACATATCTGTCTCTGTCTCTGTTTCTTTTCTCTCTTTGTCTCTGTCTCAGAGATTTTTTTCATCTTGTATTAGAAATTCAGGGAGCTAAACATATGGAAATTTAAGAATTTAAAAATTTAGGAATTTGGGGATTTTCGAACTTAGGAACTGAGCTTACGAATTTGGAAATTTGTAATTTTTAGAAATTGAACATATGGGAATTTTAGAGATTTGGGGACTTTGGGATTTGGGAAAATGGGAATTTGGAATTAAAAAAATTTGGAAATATGGGGAATTGAAATTTAAAAAATTTGGACATATGGAAATTTTGAATTTTTAGAAATTTAAAATATGGGAATTTGAGATTTAGGAACTTTGGTATTTGGAAATATTGGAATTTGATAATTTTTTAATTTAGAAAATTACAATTCTGAAAATCCAGAAATTTAGAAATCTAGAAATCTCAAATTTTGAAATAGAAAAATACATCCCCCACCATTTCCCCAAAAGTAATTTAAAAATCATTTTTATCAAATCTTCTAAATCTATCAAAATGAATCTCTTATTATTTAGCACAAGCGACACTAAATTGAAAACTACTGTACATATAACTCAAAATGATGGTGGCCTATATTATTACAGTTTCTTAAAGTCGTAAAAATACGAAGATTTCATAAAACGTCCTCAATTCACGAATAACATGTTCAGAACGATAAATTTATAAGTATTTTTTCTTCTTCTTAACGTGAAATTGACGCACGTACGAGTCGAGTGAAGAATTCGAAAGTCCAGCAGTTTGTTGTGGACGAATTCAAAAACATGAGGACAGATTTTGAAGAGTCTGGTGAAAGTAGCGAAATCTGCAAGTTCTCTTTTCGATTTGACGTATTGAAATTTGCAAGAAGCAATGTCGAATTAATTAGTAGACCTGTTGGTGATTATAAAATCACCGATGCTTCATCTTTATTTATAATCATCTTATTTATTATTCTGCAATTAATATTCAGATTCTGGTAGCCTTCAGCAAAATTTTGAATACAAACAATTTATATGTTCAATATATATATAAAATTTTTACTCGTTATATGTCAAAAATTGTAATTTTTAATTTTCATTCTTACACAATAAAAATATTTTATTACTTTTCACTAAGAATTAGTGAAATATTGCATACAAATTTTACACAAAACTTTAATTAAACTTTTGAAGAATATACTAAATTATAATATATACATATTCTTCAAAAGTTTGTATTTGAAATCTGTATCCATTATTTTAATAATTTTTAGAGAAAACAAAATATTTTTTGAGATAAAAATATAATGTACTTTTTATACTTAAAAGTATAACAAAATAATTAAAAAGACATATTTCATTTTAATAGTGTCTGATTTTAAGAAAGTTGAATAAATATTTGGTAATAACTGATTGATACAATAATTCTATTTGTTATTTTGAAACAATACTTTCAATCAATACAATACAATCTTACTATGGAGGCCGTCGAAAGTTTTTCGTCGATTGTTATTCTACAATTATTCAATTATATTACACTGATATTTTCAATTAACACGTCATCGAATGCTCTTTGAGGACAATAATGTGCGATACGAAATGAATTACTACACGGTTCCCCAGAATTTATAGAAATCGTAAAACGATCCCAGAGTAACTAATTTTATAGCCCATCGAGTACACGAAAGGTAAGCAGTTAAGAGTATAAAATTTGAATATTGAGATTAACAGAACCCCACAACGTGTCCAGAAATTTTACGACACGGAAGAAAAACTTTCATGAGAAGCAGCTTTAATGGTCACTTCGTTATCCAAATAAAGTGCAACTTGTCATTAATTAATGTACTAGAGAGAAACAAGCATTACCTATCACTTAAAGTATTCACACTTTCATTATAATTTTTTCAAGCATTTTTAAGGTTTCATGTTTAAAAACACGAGAAAAGATACATATATGACATTGATATATATTTGTTATATATGAGATTTTATCACGTTTGCTATACGTGATATCATACATATATGACGTTACTATGGTATTCGACATATATGAGACTTATTTGATGTTCGCTACATGTAATATAATATATGTATGACATTGATATGATATTCGTGATATAATGTGACTTATATGACGTTTGATATACGTAACGTCATATATGAAATTTATTTGATGTTTCCTACATGTAATATCATATATGACATTGATATGGTAATCAAAATATATCAGATTTATTTGATGTTTGCTACATGTAATATCATATATGATATTCGTCACATATGTTATTTATGTGACACATAATATATGTAACGTCATATATGACAAATATTTTTAGCTGTCAATTACAAAATTGTTTAAATATATTAGTTACTTTGAAAGTAATGTAATCATTTTATGCGTGTTTGTATATGACTAGGTTAATCGATTTAAATAGATCTCGACCGTGAAAAACTGGATGACAAGAAGGAATAGTAAACCAGTGAACAAAACATGTCACTTTACAAGGACATTCATAGTATCGATATTCTACTTTTTTCTCTCCTTCAGACAGCACAGAGTTGTAGTGAATGTACACTTATGTAACAAATTCTTCTTTTAGCTTGATGACGGTGAAAAATAAAAATTCAAAACATTCAACTATCCGGATATATGAATTCAAAAGTTTTTGTATTTCTAAATTTCAAAATTTTTACATTATTAATTACTAAATAATGAGATAATTAAATTTCCAAGTTACTAAATTAACAAATCTGCAAATTACTAAATTTCGAAATTCTAAATTTTCAAACTTTCTATATTACAAAATTATTACAGTATTAACTTATTAAGTTACTAAATTATTATATATTTCACTACACAATTCCTTAAATAAATAAACCTTTACAAACATAAAAAAACAGTATTTGGTTACAAGAGAAATAATCCACAAGGACCAAAACATAAATCCAAAATTGTACAAATACCCATTGAAAATAAAAGTAGCAATATTTTAAATTAATTCTAATCGCAGCTAATTAATACAACATTCAAGGATTAACATCGATCATTAATGCAATTAATTAAAACTAACATTGTTTAACATGACAATACTTTCATGATAAAATCAATTGATTACTATCTTATGATTATTCCCTCAATTAAGATAAGTGGATGTAAGCGAAGAAGCTAAATATGCAACAGCATTTGCAGTATTTTCTAGTGAATTCGCTTGAGAAACATAATCGTTTGCAGAAACCAGTCGATTCTGACCTTGCAACCGCTTAATGATCGTAGAATGTCGAAGTTTATTATACCGATCAATTTCTACTCTTAATACCCGTTACGTTTGCGGTATTATATTTGACATTCAACTGACATCCAAGGATTTCTTTAAATTCTTACAAGACACGTCATTTTTTACTGTTCGTTCCTTGCATTCGATCGTTTTATGCAAGCTCATTTATGCTTAATGTCTCTTCCGACGAAGAAAATATTTTCTCAATAGCAAAGCAAGATTTTTATTTTTAGCTTCGAATATCATGCACGACACGAAATATGGCTACATTTCTAGAGACGTATGAACTTTTATATACCTGTGTCATATACTTTATTAAAAATATTTTATAGTATGAATCATAAATCATTTTATTGCATATATATAGATTTTGCTACAATAAAGAACGAAGTATGAAAATTGTTTACTTCATTGATTGGATATAAAAATCTTTTGAGATTGACTGATTAAATTATATAGAGTTTGACTGGTTAAATTGTTCAGAAATTGTCTGATTAAAGTATTAAGAGATTGACTGGTTAAATTGTTCAGAAATTGACTAATTAAATTATTTAGAGATTGATTGATCAAGTTCTCCAGACACTGATTGATTAAAATCTTTTTACTAAATTTATTGAAAATAACCAGCACATAAAAAGATTATTAATGATTTTCTAATGGTACTCGAGACTGGTAAATTACGCATCATAATCTTATTAATAATTTAATTACATCTGATAGTTTATCAGAGTATAAGTTTAGTATGCAGTTAACGTTATAATTAGAATATCCTCTCACAGTCTATTACTTTTTTATCGAAACTCACGTTTGTGATTGCCGTTAATTGCTCCCATCACTTTCACGTGTTTTATCATACGTTTTAATCGATGCACTCATAATGCTTTTAGCATCGTTCAAAGGAGATGATCTTTCTAGATACAGGAACTTTTTTTTTAAATTCCATACATGAACACATGTGCACAGCCATTTCCTTTACCATTGTGGTCTCTATTGCATGACATACTGTTGCTTTGAACCTGATTTTATCGAACATTATATCTTCTTTGATCGATCACCCTTGGAATACATACGGGTGAATCTATAGAAAACTCCAATGCACTTTGAAAAATATGTCTCTAATTAATTACAGGACGTTTAGTATAAAGTTTACTTTTCGTGTGATTTTAATTTATTAAATTTTTGATTTATTTATTAAAATGTATTATTTATTTATTAAAATTAATTATGATAAATTTATTGTTTATTTACTCAAATAATTTCAGATAAATTATCAAATCAGATGCTTATCAAATCTATTTAATATAATGATATTTAATTTAGATATGAGATGTACATCAGCTTATCTTTGTTAAGGAAAATTATAAATGTCATAATTTGGCAATTAGCGAGCTTCGAGGTACAGAAAATAAATGGAATTTAGAACTTGATAATATCGAAATTTGATAATTTATCAATTTGAAGATTTAAAATTGATAATCGAAAGTTCAAATTAAGATCTAACTTGATGAACTGATAAATTTGATAAATTGGAAATTTGAAAGTCTGAAAATTTAAAAACATTTTAACCTACTAATTAGTAAATTGAAAATTTGGAGATTAGAAAATTAGAAAATTTCAATATTTGTAAATTAAGAGAGTTGGGGGTAAGAAAGTTGAACATTTGGAAATTTAAGTTTTTGGAAATTAGGAGTTGGAAATTCGAGTGCTGAAAATTTGGAAATTTAGGATTTCCAAAATTTGGATGAGATTTAAAATTCTAAACCATGAGTAATTTGGAAATTAAAGAGTTGGAGATTTGGACCTGTGAACTTGAAAATTGGAATTCATGAAATTAAAAAATTTGGGAATTTTTGAGAACATAAAATTTTCAAATCCTTAAATTGAGAAATTTCAAAGCATTAAATCAAGAAATTGTGTACAGTTGCCCTCCGACAAAATCCACAAGAACATTTTTTAAAGCAATTAAAGTCATATTTCGTTCCTCGAAAGAGCTTATAAGGAACCATAACTCAATAACCCAGGATACCAAAGAGACATCGCGCCGAACAGTATATATTCTCTGAGCACATCGAGATCTCGATCCATCAACGGCCATAAATTACAGATCGCGCTGTCTTCGATTCAATTAACTAACCAGTTCAATTGATACTCGACTTCTATCTGAAAGAACGTTAATTAGATAAGAAAGGAACAAAAGGAAGAAGAGTGGACGTAGGAAACGGCACCGAGCAAGAAAGGAAATCCTCGATAAGTGGAAAAACAAAAGCAAACGGGAGGAAAGCGAACGAAAAGGAAGAAGATAACGCGCGTAGCTGCGAAGGTGGATAAAAAGAGACGATAAACGAAGATAGTTCTTCCAGCTATTAATTATCCGAGTGGATTCGAAGGGAGGACATAAGTGTCGACGTTACATACAATGACTCACGATATTGATCACATAGTAGTCATTTCTAGTTTTCTTAACACTAGTTTCTTCCCGACTTCCGGGCATTTAATACATTTAAATAAACATGTATGGTTTTAAAGTATAACACATTTTGTTCAGGTATAAATGTCTTCTTTTTTAAGAAGCTGTACTTCATCTTCTCATTCAACTTTGACCAATAATATCTCGGTTCACGTTCATATTATAGTAATTACCATAACACGTTTATGGTACTTTTTAAGTGCAACATTTTTACAGCTTTTGACTCCACCTCTGATTAAGACAAGTTAACAACACACAAAGCGAAACTATAGGTTCACCAGACAGATACTACAACAGTAACAAGAACCAATGCACATAAAAATGAAAAACTGACGCAGTCTAATAAAAATTCAAGCAAAATCTACGTGGTCCGTCTTAAGAAGTCAGAATGGAGAAACGTAAACGTGGTTAGTCAAGTGTTAAACTATTTTCACAGAACAATTAACCCTCGAAGTCACATTGTCAACATCTTGAAGATGTTAGCTGAAATACGAAGTTAGTTGACGCCTTCCTTCAGATCTACTAGTGTAATGTCGCTAAATTATTGATTAAACACACTTGCAAAAGAACTAGACATTCTGATCGAAGCATGAGGAAAGTGTCTGATCAATTTCGTGAGTCGCTTAAAGTTGTACGTGACTAGAGAGGTTTAAGTTCAACCTCCTGAACGTGGGTATCCGATAAATATGATCTCTCTCACGAAGAGATGCGGCCTTCCGAAGATTCCTGCCGTTCTGGCTGGCCTTGAATTCATCGAAGAAGGTCAAATGTTGATGCCAGTAGGAGGCTGCAACTCGATATCGCCGCGATTTGCACGCTTAACGCGATTCCTAGTGATTTATCGAACGACAACCACCGACGATTAAACGTTTCGTCGAGTGCGTGTTTCCTGAGCTTGCTGTCCTTTAAACTGGATACCTTGCAATTAAGTGCTTCGCAGATTGGGTTACGAGTACCTACCTCGCAAGTCGAGTAAGGTATTTTATGTACTAGAGGAATGCTGAGTGATAAGCTAACTTACTGCGATGATACTAATCAGCCTCGGTTATGGCTTCAGAGGCTATCAACGCATGCAAAATTCTCGAATTCAAGTATTTATGCATTTTATTCAAATTGTAAACTGTGTAATTTAATTTTAGAAGGCGACGTGAACGATAAGTTACTCTGGGAAAGAAACTGGTATTTTTGTATATTTCCGTTCTGAGTTTGGAATTCTTGCAGTTTGGAGACTCTGCGGTTTTTTGAGGACTTTCGTATTCTGAGAGATTGAGGTTTTGTATGGTTGAGGGATTTTGAGATTTTGAGACTTGGAGATTTCAGGATTTTGTGACTTAGAGATTTCAGGATTTTGGGACTTGGAGATTTCAGGATTTTGGGATTTTGAGAGTTTGTAACACTGAGACTATGATATTTTAGACTTCTCGGACTTTCAGACTTTGTAAGTTTGGGACAGTGACACTTTGGAACTTTTGAAGTTTGGGACTTTGCCAGTTCGGAATTTTAGGATCTTAATATTTTGGAATTCAGAGATTTTTGAACTGTAGCACTATAGAAGTTAGTCACTTAGTTCAGAATTTTTGAGCTTTGGAATTTTAGAAATTTGAACTTTGAGGCTTTGGGATTTTGATAGTTTGGAGTTCTGAATCTTCGGGACATTGGTAGTTTGGAATTTTTACACTTTGAAACCCTGAAATTTTGATATTGTCAAATATTTTGATACCGTCAGACTGTGTAAGTTTGGGACAGTGACACTTTGGAACTTTTTAAGTTTGGGCCTTTATTCAAAATTTTGGGATTTAAAAATTTTACAATTCTAACATTTTAGAACCTTGGAACTTTAAAAATTTGAGATTTAGAAATTTCAGAACTTTAGAACATTTCAATGATCGAATTTCTGAATTTTTGAATATGACAAATTAAATATCAGCCACTGAAACAGATAATGACTACAAAATTTATCTAATTTCCTACTAATAAGGAAGTAGCACAGATTTCAATTAAATTTTGTATTTATTGGATCGCAGTAAATTAGATAAGGCGTACGATCATGCAAATATGTCTTTATCAAACTTATCAATTTCCTTTTGCTACCACATGGCTTCAATTCTAATCTCAATTAACATATCTCTCATATTTCACATATTCCTAGCAATTTATTTGGCTTTCTTATACGTACCATACCAGTTCATACATTTTTTGCTCACTCTGGTATGCTATCTATAAATGCATAACACTCTATTTCTATTACTGATATGAATACTTAGTAACGTAAGAAATGTACGATGACAAGGAGTGTATTTTATGAGTGTGTTTGCTATTTCACATTTCTATCTGATACAAAAGATGAGATATACCTCTATAAATTGAATTAAATTTCAAATATGCAAGTGTAACTTTATTAAGAACTATACAAATTATTGTAGAAATGTACGTATATTAAGAATTGTACAATTTATTCTGCAATTGTACATTTGTTAAGAACCGTTCAAATTACTGTTCAAGTATACATTTATTAAGATTTGTAGAAATTATTGAACAAATGTTCATATATTAAGAATTGTACAATTATTAAGAACTGTTTAAATTATTCTACAAGTGCAAATTAACCAAGAACCATACAAATTTTTCTACAATAACAGACTTACTAGGAACTGTCCAAATTATTCCATAATCCAAATTTCCAGACTTATTAAAAATTCCAAACTTAATAAGTTCAACTATTTTTGTGGAAAAGTCTTCATATATAATTTTTATATAAATACCTTAAAAAACGTGTCTCATAAGAATATCTTCGAGCGTGTCTCTCAGAATAATTTTTTCTTAACAAGTTGAAGAGAGCACCGGCTAATTACGCGTGGTTTTATGGTGACAGTGAATGGCAGAACCATAAAGTAAATCAGCATGGACACGAAATCGAGGAACAGTAATACAACTTTACAATCTATTCTTCCCACGAGAAGAACGCGCGCCTTGTAATACTTGATAATGATCCGACAAGGATCCAAGTAATAATGGTAATGGCGCTGCGGAATGACAGAGATAATGACGATGTAATGTGAATGTTAATGTATCCCGTGGGCGGACGATCGTAAAATTGGACGCTAGGGGTAACACAAAGAGGACCCTTCGAGAACGAGCAGGCTCAAATTATAACATCAGTTTCGCATAAAACTCTCGTCACGGAATTATGTTCTCGATCTTTCAAGACCTTTGAATAATTTTATAATTTTATCGTACGCGACCAAATTTCGTGAATAACTAGCCTCCTTTGTTCCTAACCTCAAAGTCATCGTAAACACAACAATCAAGATATATCACATATATCGACATTTAAGTTTTTCAATGAAGTATAATTTGTAACGGTTGAAATAATTAAAAGAGAGGAAAGTTTTAAACAACGCTGAGTTATGATTATAGCTTTATACGGAAATACATGGTATTATATAAACAAATTAAATAATTGTTTTAATAATTCAAGTGATGCTTATATTACGCATTTTGTAATAATAACCAATGTTAAATATGAAAAGAATATGTCTGAAACCTCATTTTGTTCGAAAATGGGTACCACTTAAATGGCGGTCGAATAAGGGAGCGTTTAGATTATACCAGTAACTGGTGTAATTAGCCTTGTCAGGTAGACGAATTTTTGCGTTTCTTGCTTTGTCTCTAACAGGTCCATCGTTGGAAAAAGAAGGCAAGGAAGGATAGAAAATATTTTCTTTTTAAAATCTCCAAATCCCTACATCCTCAAATTTCTATATCCCAAGTCCCTACATCTCCAAATTCCCACGTCTCCAAATTATTAAATCTCCAAATCGCTGGATTACCAAATTCCTAAATTCCCTAATTCCTAAATTCCCAATTCCTAAATCTCCAAATTCCTATATCCCCAATTCTCTACATTTCCAAATCATTAAAACCCCAAATCGCTGGATTACCAAATTCCTAAATTCCCCAATTCCTAAATCCCCAATTCCTAAATCCCCAATTCCTAAATCCCCAAATTCCTATATCCCCAATTCTTTACATCTCCAAATCGTTGAAACCCCAAATCACTGAATTACCAAATTTCTAAATCCCCAAATTACCTAAATCCCCAAATCTCTAAATTTCCACACCTCCAAATTCCAAAACTCTGAAAAATCCCCCCCAAAAAATGGTTTCTTTTCTTACCTCTTTTTCCAACAACAGACCTGCTACAAGCAAAGCAAAAACCGCAAAAATTCGACTACCTACTGACAAGGTTACTTAACTGCTACGTCGAAGTGGTTTGTGGTTAACCTCCGGCAGTAAAATGATTTCAGCAAATTTTTCGCCGAATCAACAAGAAATGTCCGGCTACAGTTCTGTATGGCTATATATCATTCGAAAATTGACTGTAGAGGAAGAAAGTAAGATTTCAACAGGTCCGACGACTGTCAAAAAGGTGGAACGGAAACGGAGCGTAGCAGAACTATGTGGATCCTGTCGAAAGGACCGGATTAACGGAACATCGGGCTCGTTAAAGTCGTTGCAACGCGGACTGCACGTGCGATCGTTAAAATCTTCCAAGTTTTTTGCCATTTTGTCGGACTTTCTCGCTCAACGGGGCGCCGTCGTTTGCCTCGTTTACAGGCGCACGTGTATCGACGTCCGATACGGGGACACAAGTAAATCACGTTGCAATGGGTGCATTCGAGCCCGGAAATTCCTTCGCGTAAATGGACCGATGGAAAATGGACAGAAATGGACGGACAGGAAGTATAATTAACCCTTCAACAGGAACTCTAATCGCGGTTGTTGGGTCAAACTACCTGGACCAGTTTTTGCGAGTATTCGATTTTTCATTCAATTTTGCCTTCTCAAATTATATTAACGGTGAATGGACCTGTTATTGGACATATAAGAAGATAGTCATTCTGTAAGAAAGAAATTGTTGATTTAAAGGAATTTTTTAAATTTCATGATGTTCACGCCACGTTATATATTTTACATAAAAGATTGCTAAAATTATTACATAATTAATATAGTAATAATTCCAAGCTAATATCAAGCGTTATTTTCTGACATCATAAGCTTTACTAATATTGTAAAAAGTAGAAAGCAACCTTTCTCCATTTCTAGAAAAACAGAAACTAATTTTACTTTTCAACCTTAATTCTCCAGGAGGCTAATGCAGCATGATTTAATGTTATTAATCTCTTTTCAATCGAAAGTTTGCGATTGGATAGTAAGAACTGCTAAGGTGCATAAGTATTACAGGTTCGAGTAAGTTCGATCATGCTCATTATTCATTTCTCCTGTTGTCGACGACACCATTACTCACATCTCTGTTGATCAACGACAGTAATCGGATTCAATTATCGAGATTCTTAACTTTCTTTGAAGAAAGTGCAATCCATAGATTCTCAAGTTTTCTTTTCTTGGAAACAAATTAATCTTGAATCATCATTCACAAGATATTTATCATCGAATTAGGACACATCTAATCGATGAAAGATTTATGTCTACTATGAAACTAATATTTCATGTAATACATCGCTGGTGCGTCATCTTTGTTAATTTATTAAATGAAATATGATTATCATTAACTTCTTATCTCGAGAGTGAGTAATTAGTTATTAAGGACTTTTTATATCCTTTCAACATTATCGACTGATATATTCAATTCCACTGTATAATTTTAATTAATACTTATCGATATTTATCGATACAATTTGAGCAAAATGGAGGTGGAAGCGACCAGGTTTTCTCAACATAAGTTTAAAATTATATTTCTAGTATACTTGAATTCTATAATTATTATATAAAGGGCTTTACCTAATAAATAATTAAATAAATCAATCTCTTTTTACATCTTTGTTAAAAATTTTTTATTTCTCAAGGTTCAATATATCAATGAATTCAAGAGGTAATAACACGTCATCTAATTTAAAAAAAAATCATACAAGAATAAATATTTCCTGCATACCCTGACACATAAAATAAATCTCTTAATTTCTTGTTAAAAATTTTTCAAAAAAGTCGTAAAAGAATAAATATTTTCCACGCATAACTCCATATATGAAATGATAATAAATAAATCTGTCCTTAATTTTTTGTCAAAAATGTTTAATTTCTCAAGTTTCAATATATTATCAAATTAAAGAGGTTAATAACACGCCAATTTTTCCAAAAAATTAAAAAGGAACAAATATACTGCACCCTGACAAAATGATCGAATGACAAAAACGAAAAGAATTCGGCATTGAAATTACACAAGATACCACAGATTCCCATCGAAATACCGTAGTTCGTCCGAGGAATATTAAGCCGCAATTAATTCGCGAATATTAATTAACCGACGAGATGGCGTTTGTAAGCGTTTTGCAAAAGAGGTACCGGTCCATGGCTCGTTGAACCAACGCCAGATAAATCTTATGTAATATGCTAAGGGTGCACGTTTCCGCGTGTTTCGCGTGCCTTCCGTGTGTTTTCGCAACAGGGTTAGCGTCAGATCAATGCCAGAGGTAACAAGAAATCATCGAAATCATCGCTTGCTTTCCCCATGGCGGTCGCCAATGTGGTGAGAACGTTCCCAGCTTCCCACGATAATCGGCTACCGAAGAAAGTGCAAGGCGAAACGAAACAGAGACAACGGACGAGGACACGATTCAGTGGGAAACGAGCTATGATCGATCAACTGGAAAAACGATCGTTCAGCGTGTTTACTATAATAATAGAAATAGTTGGAGAACAATACAAGGTGATACCGATTATTAAGAATATCGATTTTAAAATGGGTAATATTGGATAATTGAATGATAGGTTAGGATTAATTTTTTGCTTTTGGGAACATTGCATTTTTGAATTTGTAATTTACAAGATTTAAACATTTACTAAGTCTAATTAGTAAGTTAGCAAATTAGCAAATTATTAAGGTAAATCTAAACATTCCAAATTTCTAAATACTCAAATTCTGAAATTTCAAAAGTTTCATAAATCGCGAAATTTTCAAATTTGCAAGTTTCATAAATTTCCTATCAAGTTTATAATTTTTTAAATCCACAAACTCCAATTTTTGAATCATCAAATGCTTACACTTTCAAATTTTACAAATTTACAAATTTTCAAAGTATCAAGTTTCTAACTTTTTAAATCCACAAACTCCAAATACTGTCATTTCTGAAGCACCAAATGCTCACATTTTCAAATTTTATAAATCTTCAAATTCGCAAATTATCAAGCTTCTAAATTGTCAAATCCACAAATTCCAAACCAGTATTTCTGAATCTCCAAATTCCCAAATTTCCGAATTTCATAAATCTCGAAATTTTTAAATTCTCAAGTCTCCAAATCTTATTAATCTTTAAATTCTTAAATTACTAAATTTTAAAATTACGAAATGTGATATTTACAAAACAGATCAAGAAGTGGTTTCTCAATAAAATGTATTGCAACAGTGTACAGTATGTGAAATATAGTTTTCATTTATTGTACGTTCAACCATTCAATTTATCTAAATAATTTATAAGACCCATAATTCAGACAAATAGAATGGTTGAATATACAACCGGTACAGTTACAATAAATGAAGACTATATTTCACATACTTCGCACTGTTGCAATCTTTATAACATCCAAGAGAAATGAGATGTCGAGCCGCACTCGACATACGAATGTAAGGAGTTAAAAATGCAGTATCCAAATTTTTATCCGTCACTACAATACATTCATCAAAAATGAAGTTACATTGTCGCAAGACTTCAGAAACCGTCGACAACGAGCGAAGTAAACCCTCCCAAGGCAAGAACTTCGACACGAACGATAAATCACGAAATATGTTCGTTTCTTTCGCGTCGGTATCCTTCGACAGGAGTCAAAGACATTGATCGAAGTGTGTCACTTGCACTTGTCGTGTACAATTCACGAACAGCGGAGAAAACTTGCGCGTACATCGGCGATGTTGATCTTCGTGCGGAAGTGGGTCGAGAAGAAATAGCCGCGATGCGTATGGATCCACGCGAACGAAACGCCGACAGTCGGCCGCGATCGAGGTAGAAATTTTCATCGTGTCATTTATATCGGTGTCAAGACATTCTACACTCCGGATCTCCATTCGTCCCTGTTTTCACCGGACATTTTTACGATTATTATCGCAATTATCGCGCACCCGCCGATATATTTTTCCGCCAACTTCCCGCTGAGACTCCTCTCTTCGCCGATAACGTTCAACGACGATCATTTGTTTCGACAATGACAAAATATACACGGAGCTCTTCACGTTTCAATGTATTCGATACTTTAATCTGCATAACCATACGTTAAGCTTTTGGTAAGATTTAAGTTGGAATAGCAGTTAACACTAGAACCACCAACCAGTCAAAATGACTGGCTTCAAGTTGCATATTTTATATTATAAAATTTTCTTGTCGAAATATCTGCCATATGTCGTTGAGACAAAGAATAGTTGTACATGTTGGTTGCTGTCTCAGTAATTAATTTTCAATTTAGAAGTAAGTGTGCATTTAACACTGGTAGTTCTAGTATTAATGAAATTGATCAAACTTCTTGATCAGAGTTTCACTTGCAACCTCCCAACAGCATGCAGATGTTAAGTTTTTATTATTATAGAAAAACTTGATGTAAACGAATCTTTCGTGTCTGAACTTTCACTTATAGACTTATATCAAAGTTTTCGATTAAAAAAATTTGTGAACCATTTACAAAAATTATCTTGCGAGGGGCTGTTGCTACAGGAACGTCATATTAACACGTTGACCGTCACAGTGAAAACTGACGTTTGTGATCAGACACACTATAAAAGAGATTATTAAGAACAAAAGTACTTAATCTTTCAATTTCATCTTTTAATTTGTAAATTTATGTCATAGTCTCGATATCAGGAGCCTTCGAATGTCGCTTTCGTTTGCTTTTCATTCAAATAATTAATTTAGTTCAATTTCGCCGGTCACGTATGTGATATCTGTTATGAAACAATCTCTTTATGCAGAAACTTTTTGAAGCACGAAAAAGTAGGTGGATAGATGTTACATTATTGAAGCGAATACATGTTACATTATTAAAATACATACATGCTACATTATTAAAGTAGATACGTGTTACATTATTAAAGTAGACACATGTTACATTGTTAAAGTACATACATGTTACATTATTAAAGTACATATGTGTTTCATTATTAAAGTACATACATGCTACATTATTAGGTACGTGTTACATTATTAAACTAACCACGTAGTACATTATTAAAGTACACATATCACATTACAAAAGTACATATGTACATTTCACACGAGATCCATGAAGAGTACAATAAAAATAGTATAATAATAATGATACAATGAAGATGAAAATAATAAAAATGACACGACAATCAATTTTAAATCAACAAAAGTTAGACGTACAATCATATCCCATCTCCTTAATTCAAATAATACTCTCGCTAGGTCAAAAGGTGTATTTTCGCGAAGGTATCGATCATTCGATCGTATCCATTCTATAAACCGAAGTGGCGTGTCTCAATTAGGAGAAACTTCATTGCCAGCAGACTTTCGAATTGTTTAGAAAATGCATTTTCTTTCCACGCTTGAAAAGATATTTACGGCCGATCGCGATTCCATGATTCACCATACCACGTGAAATTACTGTCAATTAAAGGCACGGCGCCCCATTGTTTCAGTAATTACTTAATTACCCAGTGGATAAATAACAGGACAATTAACAATTACAGTCCTCTGTCGGTTCCTTTTATTGACGCGTAATTAGGAAAAGAATAGTTGTAAAAATCGACGCGATTGTTCTATGCTTTTCGTTATCTGACTTTCAGATAATCAGCACATTTCTCGCGTTTCATGATTTACTCGCTTTTTATTAGGATATGCACGATCGTATGATCGATCGTGAACTTGCGATGATTGACAGCTGGGAATGGAATTAATCGCTGTCGAAATTTTCGTGTACCGATTTCACTTCCTTCGATTCGAAAGTGGAATCATAATACAGTTCATCGAACTGTTTGTAATCATTAGTGTAAAATACTAAAAGCAGTCAAGTTTTTTTAGGGAAAATGATGAATTCATACACTAGGTCTAGGCTTAAATTTTCCTAGATCTACTTTTACTGGGTTTAGTCTTTGTTTAGGTCTATCTTTGATCTAGGTGTAACCTGTCAGAAAATCACATTTTTCCTAGGTCTAATCTTTTTATAAAATCACATTTTCACTAGGTCTAACCTTTCTACAGAATCTCATTTTCACTAGGTCTAACCTTAAAATAAATTCACGTTTTCTTTAGGCTCAACCCTTCAGTAAATTTACATTTTTCACTAGGTCTAACCTTTCAGTAACCTCACATTTTCTCAAGGTGTATCTTCTTAGTGAACTCACATTTTTCTTAGATGATTTTAATTCTACTAGATTGATGGACAGAAATATAGTTGAAGTAAATCAAAAACATCCTTTAAGACTTTTCAATGAGCCATTGAATAAAGACGTGGTATAAAGCAGTAATATATCATGCAACTTGTTGAAAGGAAATATGCAAGTCATTGATAACATTGAAAATTAATTGATCACATGATAACCGATCTTTAATAAACCCCTGATCCAGACTTTTTGTAATCACTCACCGACAATGAGCTGTAACTTTCGAAACAGCGATCGAATCAACTGCGATTTCACGCAATTCTATTCACTTCCTCTTTGTGAAAGAACCGAGTCTAATACCATGAGAGCTTAAGCATATACAAGGTGTATTTGAAGAACTATTAGGAAGAAACCAAGTACATTCAATTTTTGATTCAACACTTTTTTTATTTTATGATTTTAAGATTTCTAGCTTCCAAATTGTTTAATTTTTCAAATTTGAATTTCCTAATTTTTTAATTTTTCAATTTTTAAACATTAAAACCTCAAATTTTCCCATTTCTGAATTATCGGATTTCTAAATATCTAAATTCTCAATGTATTGAATTCACAAATTGTTTAAATTTTCAAGTTACACAATTCCTAAATTTTTGAAAGTTTTAACTTATCGAATATCTAAATTTTCGAAACTTTGAACTGTCAGATTTCTAAATTTACAGAATTATAAAAATTCAAACACTTAAATCCTCAAATTTCTAAATTTACAGAATTCTAAAAATTCAAACTTAGAAATTCTCAAATTTCTAAATTCTCAAATCTCAATATTACGGAACTACTGTACACGTTTCAAAGATTGAACCTTTAAAACGTCCAAAAATCCAAATTTTCAAACATCCAAATTCTCAGACCACAAAATTTCTAAACCACCAAATTCCAAAAAGAAAAAAATTCCAAGCTGCAAAACCCTGAAAATTCCCAGAGCACAAGTTGAACGACCAGTCCGACACCGTATAATAAAGAAACATAAACTTCTAAGAGCTACTGATTACATAAAACACACAGCCATCAAAATAATGATATAAACCTCTCTTAATACCTCGAGCGTTGCCGGCAAAAACTAGCATTAAATTCAAATAACAATCAGGATTAAGAGACAAATTGAATAGGAACAAGTTGAACAAGTTAACCGACCGGACCATATCCGTATCAATCATTTCACGCGATATTTCCATCACACTGGTTTCTGCAACGCTCTCTAAAGGTAACCTTGTCATAAAATTAATCCGTTAGCTCATCTGCAATGCCGAATCTTTTTGATCGATGAATTCACGGCCGAGAACGATCTCCACGATCCACGAGGCGTTCAAGGTCCGGGTCACGCGAAAAAATCCGACAAACACACGGCCATATGGCGAACACGTGTTTACACGTCACGTTCCCGTGCATTACCCTAGACCGAAATACGTGTAAGAGCATGGAGCATACGTGGCCGCGATATATTCTTGGCATTAGCGCGTGCGTTCCACCCTGAATCCCCTTCACAGGGGTCGTAAAGATCGTTGATATTTCTCTTGGAATATCCAACGGGCACCGTTCGAGGGCTCCCGGATTCCGTGTGATCACGACTCCGGATAAATGGCTCGCTCTCTTTCTCTCTTCTATAATTATCGCCGGGCTTTTCGAGAGATTCGCTGGATATTTCGGGGAATTTGGACAGCCGGGTAATTCGAGAAGACGGTTCGCGTATTGTGTCACCATCTGCTTTTAGAAAGCTCTGATCGATGAACCGAACGCATTAGAACTTGCTATTGGAAATGGGTTTAAGAAATAATTTATTACACGGTGAACTGAATTATTTAAAACGTTTCTTTATTATTCTCATTGCACAAGGAAGAACTAATAAATTAACACTGAACTGGTTTAAATAAAAAAATTGAGGGGATTTTATAGGATTTTTATGAGTATTTGGTGAACTGACATTGTAGTTTTCAAATTTATATTTTCTTTCAACTTAAAAAATAAAATTTCGTTTAATTTGAATGAAAGTGATTGTGAAAGTGTAGGTTCAATATGATTGCCTAATTTATTAGCGATTTCAGATGCAGGTTTGAATACGTAGAGAAAATGTAACATTTTGCAAGATCGAGGCTCCCACTCGTGACCAATAATTACGTGGTGTATTAAGGCGTTGAAAATAATTTTAAATTGATCGAGTGGAACGACGAAATGACGTTCCTGGACGCCAGCGTTCCATGATTAAACCCTTCCAGCTCCTCCAACCCCGTAAACTATTATTAGATAGCGATTTGGCAATTTGCCTATCGTTTCCTTTCATTCATGTTCCTATTGCTGCAGTTGGCAAAAGCAAAAATAAACCTCCATGAATTACAACGGGTCTCCCTATTAGAAATAACCATCCTCCTTTCTGAAACATTGTCGACGATGCAGATATTGACAAATGAGTACAATTAGTACTTTCAAATTAATCATTCGAATCACTCGTCAAAGGGATATTAATCAATAATACATCAAATCAATAATCAATAATCAATAATCAATAATCAATAATCAATAATACATCAAAACGTTGGATTATATTAATTGAATCAATAAATTTGGTTAACACCTAAACTAAACTTTTTTATAATTTAGTTATGAAGAAACATTTCTCACACGAAATTAAAATAAAAAAGTAAAAGTGACAATCTCTAATTTTTCCAAATAATATCAATTGGATATAGATTTAATATCGATTGATTAGAGACATTGAACTTCTATTGGAAATTGAAATAACCAAAAACTGATGTCTTTCTGTTAAATTATAATTAGGCTTTGTTAAGTTTTCATTTATTCCACATTGATGTATTTACATAACATTGAAAATATGTAAGTTATATTTACAACAGTAATTATTACACTGATTATTACTCTATCAAAACTACTATTTTTATAATTACCATATGAAACGAATTACTATAATGATTATTACTGTAAAAAGTATAATTACTATACTGACAATTACCATATAAAAATTATTACTATACCTACTATTATGTTGACTTTGCAAGTTAATTATAATTACTCAATCTAATTTTTATTGTAATCTAATTGTAATTCTGTTCCGCAATTTTGTAATTGTAATTGATTTCTGTTCCCGAATTTTTCATGTATTCATTTCTGTACGAAGTTGGTAATTAAAAATAATAAATAGTACAAATATTGTGGTATGAATTACGTGCTTGTGGCCAAACAAAAAAATTTCGACTGTAAGAAGTGAATGTAGCAAAGATCATTAAACACGTCTGGTATAATGATACGACAGTGATGGCTTTATCATTGAAATTCGAAAGGATATTCGAGTGTACGCAAGCCGTCACAATAGTGTGAATAATTTCGCATTCGATGCGTGTGGTTAGTGTTCGAAGGGCACAGTATGAAAGCGAAAGGACGAGGCATAGCAATCAATTTTAACGGTGAAAATAACAAGATGCGATCACGAAACGCAAATGGAATGAATTTCACGTTATCTGACACAATCAATCATACGATATCGGAATTAACATTGTTCGTATAAAACAAATGTCAAAATAAGAAAATAAACAAGAATTGTTTATATTCAAAATATTTTTATTAAAATTAGCAGATAAGAGTTTTGACTGAAGTAAATTTAAATTACTTTGATAAAAAATTCTTTGATAAAAGAGCAAGGAAAACCTAGAGAAATAGTGATATTTAAAAGAAAAAGATCACTGCATGAATTTTAGTTTGTAAGTTTTTAAATTCGTTATTTTTCAGAGAAAGTAATATTCAAATCTTTAAGTGTTGAAGTTGATATATTTGTAAATTCTCAAATTTATTAATTTGGAAATTTTGCAACTTAGGGATTTAGAAGTTTCGAGAATTGGAGAATTTGGAAATATAGGGATTTGGGTTTTTGAAAATTTGCAGGTGTGGAATTTGGAAAATTGGAGATTTGAGGATTTGGGAAATTAAAAAATGTGGGGCTAGGGGATTTGAGAATTCGTGAATTTAAGAATCTGAAAATTCGCAGTTGTGAGAAAATTAGAAAATTTGGAAATTTGTAAAATTGGAGAATAAGGAATTTGGGGATTTTGGAATTTGGGGATTTTGAAATTTGTGAACTCAGGAATTTAAAGATCTGAAAATTTACATTTCTAAAAATTTAGAAACTTGAAGATTTGTTGATTGAAAATTTAGAATTCTGGAAATTAGGCACTTTGAAGATTTCAAAGTTTGGGAACCAGATTTAACAAATTCTACAATTTCGAAATTAGTAAATTAAAAAGATTAGGAAATTATGAAATTAGAAGACCTAGAAATTAAAAAATGAAGAGATTTTGGAAATTTTCCAACGTAGTACAATTTTGCACCGAAATACCAAAATAAACATATCACGTTTATTTACAACTTTTTATTATCCCGCGCAGCTATTCGTAAAGAATGCAATTCCTGTTTGCCAGGAATCACAAATCGCGAAAGATATTCGTAGAATTTCGTTGGCGATACAATTTAATTGACGATAAAACTTTTTCGCAGTTAGTTTATATAGCAATTTTATGTATTCCCATTAGCAAACGTTCGTCGAAACCTAATTAAATTGGCCAAGGATCGACAGAGCGTTAAAGGCGAACAGGGACGATGCTAAGTAAGAGAATGTTTAAATCGCACAGGTGCGGGTCGACATATCCAGCGATGTTCATGGTGAGTAACGCGGCCTTTCTCCATGACATTTCAAAGAGGTGAAGAAAACAGACGTAGGTGGAGTTCTTGCATCTTTCGATACGATGCAAGGACGACCAGCTACGAACTCGGCATTCTATTAATATTAATTGATTCCAGTATTATTATTCTTCTCGCTACTTCGATCTTACGTATCCGTTCTACAAGAAAGAACTTTCCATTTGAAATAATTACTTGATTTGGTAACGAGACAGACACTTGCAAAACATATTCTACATTTTTTTGTTTGCTACTTAAATGTTTTTTGTTTGATACATATGGAAGCTCGATATTTGACTGCTAGATTACTGCTTGTGGATTTTAATTTTACTTAAGTGAACATTTTCGAACGTTTTCAATGGAATTGTGTGATAATGTATGAAGAATTGTACGAGTAAGAGAAATTATTATAATAGATTTATATCTCTAGGAACCCCTATTTCCATAATTTATATTCCTATATTCGCAGATTAGATTTTTGTATTTCCAAATATTTAGATCACTAGATTTCTAACTTCCTAGATCTCCATTAATAGATTTCTATGTTTTTAGATATATCAAAACCTATATTCCTAAATCCCAGCACAGCTAGAAGTCAATATCACTAGATCTCAATATCCCTAGACTCCAATATCTCTGAAATTCCGTCATTCTAGATCGTAACTAGATCTCAATATTACTATATTTTAATATCTCTACATTTCAATACCTACTAGTGGAATATCCCTAGATACCAATATTCGCAGACTCAATATCCCTATACTGAAACTCCTAAAAATAAAATATCCCTAGACCCCAAATGTTCCTAAGCCCAAATAGTAGCAGATGAAATATCCCCAAATCCCAATGTCCATTGACGAAATATCCCTAGATCCAGATCGTCTATTTAATAGGTCCCAATCCATAGGTACCCATATGTCCCAATAGCCGCGAATAAAATATCCCTAGATTCCAATATTTCCATACTTTAATCCTTGAATTCTAATATACCTACATCCGAATATCTCTAGATAGAAACACTCCTATGTGCCAATATTCCTAGATCCCTAGAGATCTTTGGATCCACATATCTTCAGATGCTTATACCTATACACGTGTTAAGAATGACATGTGCAGTAGTATATCATGTTAGTAGCTAATAAATTATATCACTACAATTTGAACAGATTTTTTAATTTCACAGAAAAAGTGAAAAATGCTCAAAATTCCATATCGCTCAGTTTCGTATATTCTGAGGTGTCTGCAACACAGTACATCAGAAATATTCCTGTATTTCTTGTATATTCTCGGATTCCTAAATCTGTAAATCCGTAAATAGCTACAACGTTAAATCAGCTTGCCGTCAACATTTCCAAAGGCTTCCCTAGATTTATTTCCGTTGTGCATGCAACAGCATGTAGAAAATGCTGACAAAGCTACCGTGTTACGACATTTTCCCCTGGATTAGTGACGTCTGCGATTCGGTCAGCTGGCTACCCGGAAAAGAAATCGTAACCGGTTGTTACGCAACCAACACGATCGACTAGACGAAAAGACACGTTTTCGTAGAACCGGTGGGGTATTTACAAATTTTTACTCGAAACGACGATTCCTCGATTCGACAGCCTTCACAATGTACCTGTCGATACATATTTGCTACAGCTTTTTATTTGTTCGACAAGAACAACCTGCTTTCAGAATATTGCACAAACATTTCGTTACATAATAGCCGTCATATAAACTATTATTTAGAAAGTCCTGCTTCAATTATTATTATCTAAAAATCGTTACTTAGCACAGTTTACTGTTGTTATTTTAAAAAATAATACCTTTTTGATCTTGCAGATATTTTCAATTAATCGATTAATATCGTAATTCCTTGCGTTGCAAGCTTTTTTAGTGGAAATTTTTGTATACATTTCCTGTTATTAATTGATGTTTTTACCACTGCACCGTTATCTTTAATAGACGCATTATGAAATATCTTATCAAGCGTTTCATGTTCAAGCATCTTACTAAAAAACACTAAAGACAGCGAGTGGAAAATCAAATCACTGCTATATCGTAAACATTCTATTTAAAAGAAGGTTAAAATAAAATACAAGGAGAAAGGAAGTAAATGTCGTGTTTCATTAACAATTTTAAATTAATTTCATGCAATTAATTGATATTTAACAATAGGTTTTAGACGTCAAACTGATGGATAAATTTCTTATTTTGAATTATAGAAATTATTAAGGTACTTTTATCGGAATCTATGTTAACTTCTGTTGACATAAAGAATAATTGAATAAATTTGTTTATATCACTCATTCACTAAAAGTAATTAATGTTAAACTAATGTTAAACAAATCGCTGATGTAGCTCAAACGATTTCTTTTCAAATTCATTCCCAAAAAAGAAAAAAATCGCATCTTTTATCAGTATAATCTACAAGCTAATTACATTCTCACATTTTTAATAATACAGAAAACTAACCTAATTAAACGAAGTGTTAAACAAGTGATATAACTCGACTTCATCATTAAACGAGGAAAGAGACTGCACATCTTTCATCAATATGCGCAAGTGTTATTAACCCACGGTTTTACATAATGCACAAGTTCCCATTAACTACTTTCACATTTTTAATAACACAGAAACCTGGCGTCGAAAACAGCAGGAAGAAAATGCAATCCTGTTTAAAGTGTAAAACGAGCGTGATCCTCCGATACGTGATAGAATCCCTTTATTAGAGTCACGTAACGTTCGACTGCCAACCGTACCTCATAGGAAAGCTGTCAATATTAACACCGTTTCCCCGTCGACGTGTTGCAATTCGAAACGAGCCAATTTTTATTCTAACCGTATACCCGGAAAGGAAAATATCGTTGCGCAATCGGACATGAACAGGCAGGAAATGTGAACCCATAAACCGGTAGCTCTGCTCGTAGATTTCGTCTATTCAATTTACAAATGGTGATTCAATTTTTCAGCTCGCGATATCTTGACCCTTTACGAAGGCATGTTGTATTCATGTAGTGCACTTTCACTTAATATCGCATTAAAATAGCGCCAGCACTCGCAATAAGAATGTTTTGATTGAAATCCGTAATGGAACAATACACGAACTTCATTGCGGTTTAATGTTTGACGTAACTGGCTCGGGTTGTGAATATCAGTAGAGAGTTTTTATGTGCGGTAATAATTTTCGTTGATGGCGGTAAGAATTTATGGATTCGAATTTTAATTGACAGTAGCAGAATTAGTTGTTGAAAACGGGTCATTATGGAGGATTCGGAGATGTATTTTGACTTCTTTGCGTTTCAAAGTTTCGATATTCTGAACAAAATTATAATATTTTTAAGTTTTAACTCTTAAGTTTCCATATTTTTAAATTTCTGAATTTTTATATCTGAAAATTCAGATATATTCAAGTTCGTTAATCTTCAAATTTTCAAATTCTTAAATCCTCAATTTTTCAATTTCTCAAGATCTAAAATTCTTAATTTTTCAAATTTTCTATACTCTCAAATTCTCAAATTATCAAATTCCAAAATTCCCAAATCCCCAAATTCCTAAATTCCTAAATTCCCAAGTTCCCAAGTTCCCAAATTCCTAAATTCCTAAATTCCCAAGTTCTCTAATTTTTAAATTCCCAAATCCCCAAATTACCAAATTTCTAAATTACCAAATCCCCAAATCCCCAAATCCCCAAATCCCCAAATCCCCAAATTCCCAAATTCCCAAATTTCCAAAATTCCAAATTACCAAATTGTTAAATTACCAAATTTCCAAATTTCTAAATTCCCAAGTTCTCTAATTTCTAAATTCCCAAATTCGCAATTTTCCAAATTTCTGAATTTCTAAATCCCCAAATCCCCAAATCCCCAAATTACCAAATTTCTAAATTATCAAATCCCCAAATTCCCAAATTCCCAAATCCCCCAATCCCCAAATCCCCAAATCCCCAAATCCCCAAATTCCCAAATTTCCAAATTTCCAAATTTCCAAATTTCCAAATCCCCAAATTACCAAATTTCCAAATTCCCAAATCCCCAAATCCCCAAATTCCCAATTTTCCAAATTTCTAAATTCCCAAATTCCCAATTTCCCGAATTCCTAAATCTCCAAATTCCCAAATTCCCAATTTCCCAAATTCCCAAATTCCCAAATTCCCAATTCCCGAATTTTTTAAATTCCCAAATTTAGAAATTCATGACATTGAAACCTAAGCTTATAATTTTGAAGATATTGAGACTTCTTCACCCGCTAACTCGTGGGTTGACATCGGTAACCCTCTTGTACAATTAGTAGTAAGCCTCATACCTTTATAATTCTCTTAAGCTTAAATTAAAAAGAAACACATCGTGCCAGAAATATGTTGTCGGTGGAATTTTCCGCGATTGCGAAAAGCCAATAAACAATATCGAGCGCGAAGAATTGTCGGTGAAACAGGTAAAACCGCGAATTCGATTGAAAAAGTATCTGGTTGTAGATTCGAGCAGGGAACATGGTAAATCTTACAGAACAACCTTTCGAAATAGTATACGGTTCAGCTGCGTCATCGAGCCAGCTAACGTTATATTACACACGTCGCTAGTAAGCCGAATAAGATCTGAAAGGCAACTATGGCGGTTAAGCCGGACGAATTCTAAACAAACGCGTATCAATCACCACCGCTGGATTTCTATGAAACTTTTTACCTTTAAGCTTCGTTCCCCTTTTGTTAGGCTAGAGCACGACGCCACGTTTCCGTGCACGTGTACGAGAAACTCGTCAAGGATAACAGCTACGAGGAATCATAACTGGCAGCGAATCGTTCGCGAATCGCGCTCGCGAAGAACAAGGAACTGCGATCTTGCTGAACGTAACGCGATTTTATCTGTTTCCTTGATTCGACCGATCTTCTCCGACGAGAATCCTTATTTTTCACGGACCCAGGAGGTGGACTTCAATTTTGTTTCTTTAACTTTCTTTTGCTATCACTTTAACACTAGACCTATCAACCAGTCGAACTTCGGTTTGCACATTTTATGTAATACAATTTTGTTCATTTGTTAAAATGGGTGTCACATTTTGTTGAGGTAGAAAATGGTTGTGTTCGCTAATCTCTCAGTATGTATGTGTCTCTACTTTATTTTTAATGTGAAAATAAATGTGCATAACGTCGGTAGTTTTAGTGCATTTATTTATTTATTTAGTTGCATTTATTTAGTCCACTTCGGATGTCCTTATAAAAATATACAAGTCCGAATAATTATAAAAAATTTATTAACATTTGAAATTCTTCCGTATATTTTTTTTGTATACCCACATTCTGTGCAACATTTCAAACGAGTTATCACAGCACGTTCAATGCTACGCGCTGATAAAAATAATTAAAAGTTCGATTACTCTAATGACTTCGATATTTCCTGTTCAAAATACCTAATTTTATTTTCAGTTCACTGAATATTCCCACAAACCACCATTTCTTAATACTGTATTTAAACAACACTCGTCGATTGAAAGCATTGAAAAACTTAATCCTCTAATTCTTTCGAGTGTTCATTGAATAGCACAAGAAACAGCGTAGAGAATAAACGTGAACAATTCAACGGCTATGCTTCAATGTTAACAAGTTAGCTCTGTTCTTGTAACGGCAGAGTCAACCACTGCTATTTTCTACTGTAACAAAGGAGTACATGATTCTTACTTCATTTTTACTGACACAAAGAGAAATACGTAGATAAGAAGTACTACGTAGGTAGATGATGCTTTTAACCACGTATCATATTATATTATACTGATATCAAATGATTCAAGTGTTGCAATGAAATAATGTGCCAATACGAACAGTTTTCAATGTAGCCTACGCTTATGTTGCAATTTTCAGTGTCTTTGTATGTTGAGAACAATTTATTGACGAGATTAGGAAGTACGCATAATGTTTACAATTTACAGAAATTTTAATTATTCTGAAAATGACGAATATTTTGTAAGAAAATTATTGGAGTTCGAAAATTCGAGATGAACATATGGATTAAGAAACAATTGTGTAGAGTATAATAAAATCATCAGATAGTTTATTGGGAAATGGACAAAGTTGCAAATTACTAAATTTACAAATTGCAATCTCAAACAGTAATTTTTAAATGTGCACAAAAATTGTACCTAAATGTACAAAATTCTATCCAATTCATCCCATAGCTTTTCTATGGGACTGAGTGACTGATGGGATCTGAAGAACTTTAGGGCACTTATAAAGTAAGAAACAACGCTTCGAACGACGAATAGTATGGGAAAAATAGAAATAGAAGAAAAAGAAGCAAGCATATCGGTATGTGATACAGCGCAGCGATCGCAGGAGAAGAATAATGAGGGGTAGGTTCAACAAAGGGCCAAGATGAACGAACGTACGAATTACGAGCCGGCTCAATTATCCAGCCTGCACGACCGTTAATCCAATTTACGAAATGGCCGGTCACGAGTGTACCACACGCGGCGCGTGCGACGAAAAGGAGCGTGGACCACGCTTAATCGTGGGTGGAAAGACCGCCCAGCGTTTCGCGAGCGTACGCTTTAATGTATGGCCTGTGTGCCGCATGGAAATCGCATTGGCGTAACTAGATATTGGCTATATTGTGAAAATTTACAAATTTACTAAACAACAAATTTTCTAGTTTTCTGAGACCCAAATCTGTCAATTTCATCCTTTTCAGAAGCTCCACTCTACGGATTTTTTCATTCTCAAAAGCTCAAATCTTGTGATTTTGCAATTTTCAAAAGCTTACACTTAAGAACTTTTTAATTCTCAAAAGCTCAAATCTTGTAATTTTGCAAATTTCGAAAGCTCACATATACGAACTTTTTCATTCTCAAAAGCTCAAATCTACTAATTTTGTCATTTTTAAAAGCTGAAATCCTCGAAACTCAATTGTCAAAAGCTCAAATTATACAATTATTCAGTTCTGAAAAACTCAGATCTTTCAATTTTACAATTTCAAAACGCTTCCCATTGCACAGTTTTTAAAAGCTCAAACATTTTAGATCTGTAATTTTTAAAAGTTCAAATCTAATTCTAATTTATCAAATTTACAAGCTCACAATTTCCAATATTCTAATTTACAAATGCCCAAATACCAATTCTTAATTTCTCAAATTCCAAAATTTCTAAATTCCACAATTCCCAAATTGCTAAATTTCCAAAATTTCAAACTTCCAAAATTCAAAAATTTCCACATTTCTAAACTCCACAATTCGAAATTCCCAATTCCCAAATGACAAAAATTCCCAAAATTCGCAATTTCCCAAATTCCCAAGCTCCCAAGTTCCCAAATTTCTAAATTCCAAACTTCCCAAAATCACCAAAATTAAAAAATTCTCAACTTCCCGAATTTCGATATTTCTAAATTTCTAAATTCCAAAATTCCCAAAATCCCCAAAATCCCCAAAATTCCCAAAATCCCCAAAATTCCCAAGCTCCCAAACTCCCAAGTTCCCAAATTTCTAAATTCCAAACTTCCCAAAATCCCCAAAATTAAAAAATTCTCAACTTCCCGAATTTCGATATTTCTAAATTCCAAAATTCCCAAAATCCCCAAAATCCCCAAAATTCCCGAAATTCCCAAAATTTCAAAAATTCCCAACATTTCCAAAATCCCCAAAATTCCCGAAATTCCCAAGTTTCCCAAATTTCCAAAATTCCCAAATTTCTAAATTCTTGAATTCTGAAATTCGCATATTTCCAAATTCCGAAATTCCCAAAATTCACTTAATCTCATCCAACACCCGAAATGAACACTAGCAGCAAAGAAAGAATCTCTCCCACCCGACAATAAACATCCCATTTATCTACGCCAGTGAGCAGGCGAACAAAGATGCAAAAGGCCCCGAGCAAATCGTCATGTATCGCGCATTGCGTGCAAATAAACGCTGGATCGGACTCGCTATATCTGTTGCATGGAAAAATAGAAAAAAGAGGAAAAGAAAAGGAACATTTCACACCACAAACGTTTCACCATCTAGCAGGCGTTAATTTCATGTACAGTCGAGTACTTATGTACGTTGGCCGACAATAAAAGGTTGAACAGAGAGAACGGACCGGGAACGATTCTATAATTTCTCCAGGCTAGTTGCTGGGACCATAATCTCACTTCTCGATTGCTTTATCGCCACGTATATATTTGAGCAAGTACCCGCCAGATTAGATAAACCGAACGTAATGATATATTGACATAAAATTCGAATCGAAGTTATTGGGCTTGATTGCTAACGTGATCGGTGCTTTCGTTGTAGGTCCAAGGTACACTTTTATATATTGGGGGTGCGTAGGAGTTTGTATCGATTATGCTAACCCTGCTATTTCCTCCAATTATTATTACAAACATATTTACTTCAATAATAATTATTTACTTTAAGATCACAACAATTGTTAAATTACTTGGGAAGAAACAAACGTGAAGTTGAAGTATACTTAATATTAAAAAGCGACATGAATATAATTTTTATTTATTCACTGCTGGTATTGAAACAACAGGTGTAACACTAAAACTACCAAACCGGTCTAATGACCACTCCACAAGTTTCTTATTATGTTACACAATTTGTTAAAGTGCCTTTCCTGAAATCATTGCATTTCATCAAGATAAAGAATTAATTTATGTTTTATCGTTTATTTATTTTTCAAATTAATATTATACGATGTCAAGTTTAGTGTTAAATAATTATATGACGAAGATTAATACTTGTTGCGTGATTCGTTTTATTGTTTTGATTTGAACTTATCTATGTGACACGTGACGAGACGTATCTATTGATATGCTACATTCTTCATTCGAAAATCAAAATTGATAAAGCACGTATTTCTGCTTGATCAGCAAAGTAACTGCTGAAACAACACGAAACATTTGCGAAACTTATGGATAATTATTACTATGCAAGTCTTAGGAATGACTTTACAGTAATTTAGCAACTAACTGAATGAGTACAGATTTCCTTCATCGAGTTACTTATTGTTCGACATCTCCAAAAGTACATGCAAATTTTGATTAAAATTGTTATTTATACAATATTAATTAATATTGTATACATGATAAGGGAAGTAAACATCGACGTGTTTTTGATGTCAAGGATATTGTGTTATTTGTTTTGGAAATTACTGACCTGAATGCAACATCGTAATTAATCAGAAAGATTTATGCTTCTATAATTAATCATACAGGACGTGTCTTATCGCCCTTCGCTTCGATTACTGTATTTAATTATTTCAGATAACATTGGAAGCTATTTTAATATTAAACTCGACAATTAAGCTCGTGACCTTCGCATTTTTTTTACAGAGTTATTAATTAGAATCAGACAAGCAACAATTTTCAAATCACCCTCTGTTGCCTGCCTTTCAGTTTTTAAGAAAAATGAATTTTTAAACTTTAACAGATAGCAGTACATAAACAACGATAAATACGTGTTTTCTATTTTTAAAATTTATTTCATAAAAAATTGCTTTTATGAGTTTTCCTGTACACATTATGATAGAATATTATAATACATGTTTGAGTGTCTTATAGACGTTCCATAAAAAATAATTGCAATAATAAACAATTATATATATATGTTCTAGCCTTATTATATTATTAAAGCAGAATTTTAATAAAAAACAATTATATATTATATAAATGGATCAATACATAAAACACTTATTTTAAAGTAGTATATTATTCAGGAATGTCAGTAGACAACTCACAAAAAGTAGATAAATACAAAACATCGTAAACTTTAAATTTTTTGAGAATGCACAACAAAAACTCAAGATTACAAAATATAATAAACATTTCTTATATCTTCATTAAATATGAAATTCACAATTTTCACAAAAAGCAAGAATTTTATACTATTTTGTGTATTTTGTTACATAAAATGAAAAATTACAATAAAAATTAATAACTAATTATTAATACTTTACTATATTTATAACAATGTAAAAAATTGAATTTATCTTTCGAAAACAAAATTGCAATTAAATTGTCGAACATAATCCTCGTGCTCAATATTTATGTACGAAAATATCTTTCAATAAATTAAATCAAATGCATGGCACTCACGTTTTCAATTTAAAATTGACGCAACGGAGTAAAGCCCGCCATCGAGTTGTACTCCAAACACGAAACAGAGATTTCCAAAAAACTGCACATGCTATCAATTCGATCGAACACTTACAAGAAAATTCGTCGATGCAAAGAAATATAAAAAATGACACTGATATTTCACGGAACGAAGGAATAAATTCGACCGCGTCACAGGAACGTGACGGAACGCGAGCACAACACAACCGCACCGGCAAAGCACGGACGAAGACTGAGGATTTAATTATTTCGTATTTCTGACATCCCCCACTCGATCTATCACGTCTGCGCAGTAGCGATCTCGCATTTATTCTGCGAACTCTGCGCATTCACTTGGCGATTTCTTCAATTCTGCGCAACCTTTCCTTATCGCGTGATTTTATTCATTAATTCACTTCATTTGTTGCTTTTCTTGCCACCTGCTACGAACGTATACAAAACGAACTTTGACTTTGGAAATTTGGAAGCGGGAAAAATACGTTCGATAGAATTAATATGTGAACAGTTACCGAAACATTCGAATGCAAAATTGGCGAGAAAAATGAATTCTGTACAAAATCCTCGTAGTCCTTTTTTAAGTGTTGTATATAGATAAATATTTTAAAATAAATTTTTATAATGTTTATTATGTATTGTGTTCAATATGTAATATTCTGTTAATCTCTATTAATGCGATAATAATTTTTCAGTTCATTAACTTTTTTCTGGAAGAATATTTCACAAAAGTTTTAAATTAAAAATGTTATAAAAAATATAGTAGTTTTTACAATGAAATTGCAAATAAATTTATATTTTTAGCATATTACGTATACAATTTTATTTAATAATTTATTGAATAATTTTTTATTATTGCATCACAATCATTTTTTAATGGACTTAACTCTATGTAAGAAATATATTATGTATTTTTTTTCATGGCACTTGTTAATATTAATCTTTTCTATGGATGTATGTAAAATACATTTCAGCAATAATATAGTCCAACTCAATATTTCAAACACAATAGATATGTACTCAATATGATATATTGGTAAGAGCCAATATCTTAACAATGAACGGATCGAGAGTCTATAAATCCAAGAGAACGACTCGACAGAACTACAATTCAAACATACGAGAATCTGTGATACAGAATTCCACGAAGAGATAAGCAATTAATCCGGCAGCAAGTCGAAATTGAAACGTTACAAGTCAAATAGTAAACCTGACCGTGCTCCAACAACATCCTTGCTACACCTACTTCGAGATAAACTATCATGCTCCATGTACACTTTCTCAGCTCGATATAACGTAAATCTCGATGGTTGTAAAATTTATCGCTGTACAATGTATATCCTCGTGAAAACGAGGAACAAATCTCGAGCAAACGGCTCCAAGGTACTCCCGTGAAACGCTCAACGAACCAGTCTCGAAAACAACAAGTTGTATAAATTGTTGGAACGGAATCAACTTACAAAATGAACAAATAGCTCGCAAATGATAATGAGCACAGAGCAACAGGAGGAAATAAACAGTCGAGATTTAACGATTAGTTTTGACAAATTAAGGCAAAATTTAGGTTATGAAGTTTTATATAAGACTGGTAGAAATTGAATGCGAAATTCAAGTATAATTTGAAATTTTTCTAGTCGAAAATTTAGGAAGTTGGAAGCCTTAACATTTGGGATTCCTAAATTTCTAAATTTGAAATTTTGTAAATTTGAAAATATTAAACATGTAATGCAGAAAATCGGTAAATGCGAGATTTTTAAATTTCTAAATTAATAAACTTGAAGATCCTATAACTCAAAAGATTTATATTGAAATTTTGAAAAAAAAAATATTCTGAATTTTCAAGCTGAAAGACTTGGTGATTGAAGCTAAAATTTTCGAATTTCTAAATTTGAGAATTTTCAAGTTCATAAATACCTGAATTGTTAAATCTGAAATTTTCACTTGTAAATTTGAAAATTTATAAAATGAAAGTGTACAAACTTGAAAACGTGTGATTTCAAAATCCATAAACCTGGAAGTCTATAAATTTGAAAATAAAAAATTCCTTAATTTCTAAATTTGAAAATAATTAAATTCGAACACTAAAAATTAGAATTTTTCAAGCGAATAAATTTCAAAATCTAAATTGAAATATCAGAAATATGGCAATAAATTTGAAAACACGCTTTCTTGCTCCTGAACTTACGAATACGGAGACGATTCAGGCGTGAAGTATCCGCAACACGTCCAGGTTGTTGTTAAAACAAGCAAACTGTGTGCGGCCATGTTGAGACATAAGTGAAAAGTGTGGCATGCGTTTCGTGCACGCTTTTATACGTAATGCATGTATTACAGAAAGCAGACACGAGAAAATGGATAGGGTTGTTGGCGAGGATCGTGCAAATGAGTCTACTGCTCGCGAGCCAGATCGCGGCTACACGATCGGGACAATGTAATCGAGACGATAAGCTCGATAAATCGTAATTAAAGTTTCTAGATCGATCCGTGACTCTGTGGAATGAATTAATTACAAGTAATTGCGAGATCACGTTATGTAACGGTCTCTGGTTGCGGAGGTGATTTTGTTTGTAAAAGTAAAAGGAGATCACGACGTTTGTTGGGTAACCGTTAATCTCCATTGTTATTTATTTCTTCATTGAGCCTGTGTTAAGGAGGATGCAGGTTACCTTTCTTTCTCATTTTCTTCAGCTTGTTTTCATCGACAGAACTTACTGTTCCATTATTCAAATATTATCGGAGTTTCTTACTCTTTTAATATAAGTTAAAATTATTTTCTTTTCTATTATTTATTAAATTATTTTTCAACTGAAACTTCTTAAAAAAATAGTTATAATGATTTTCTTTTTTTACTATTATTCATATAATTATTTTCTGACCGAACCTTCTAAAGATAATAGTTAAAATTATTTTATTTTTTTGCTATTATTCATATAATTGTTTTCTAATTGAACCTTCTAAAGTAAATAGTTAAAATGATTTTCTTTTTTTACTATTACTCATATAATTATTTTCTAATGTCTAACTGTGCATACAATTTAATCTTTTACGAATTCATAAATTTATAGATGGAAATTTATAACTGACCTACTGAGATTTTCAAGCGAGAATTTATTTTACGAGGAAGTACATAGCAAAATACGACAAAATCTTAGCTTCGAAACGGTAGTTAAACGAGCGTGACTAAAGTTTACGTTCCGTTTGAACAGCAGGAAATTCCGAGAGCTAATATCGTTAATCGTAGTCGCGATCGAGATCGATCGGAACTAATCCGATAAAATACAATTAAACGCCGTGAATTAACTTTCGAACGTTCGAGTCCGATTCGAGTAACGTTGAATGTGGGTCGTCGAAATTTTTCTCTTTTTTTCTCAAGTACCAACGTGTGCCCGTACACGTCGGAATGGGCCACGTGCAACGACAATATAAATGTAATTATGCACGGTGTGTATTGTCGATTTTGCTTTTGGGTCGGCGGAACCGGAAACCCAGAACGACCCTGGAATTTTAACCAGTCGAAAATCGTCCGCTAACCGCCTTGCGAAATCGAACCCGTTTCATTCAGAACGGTTTCCAGTTGCATCTTCAGAATTAAATGAAGCTTATCATAGCAACGAGTTTATGATTTCACGAGTAGAAAATAAATAGTTTAGTTAATTTCTAAATATATAAGCTTTAGTTCATTTTGTACCAGAGTAAGTGTGACGTTACATGATTTCTTTTACTTGCAATCATTTTAAGGATGCAGCCATTTTCGTCAAACGCTAAGCTTCAATTTCATACACCACAATATTTTACGGTATTTTTATATCATCAAATAATTCTTGATTTTTAAGTTTCGAAATTGATAGCATCATACGCAGCAATGAGTGAAATACCAGCCACTCACAAAGAATATGGTGCAACCCAATTTTTTAAGAAACTACGATATTATTGAACTTTTATGTTACTAACTGAAGCATATGGTATTTAGTATTAATACTCATTTTTCCGTATAATGTTCAAATAGAATGTATAATGTGTAATACAATCCATATGTAAATCTATAATATATGATCTATTTTATTGTAAATTATCTATAATGCAGAATTGATATAATATATAAATATTTTTCTATTAAATATTCAACTAACAGTAGAAAATCAAATTTTCTCAAAATACAGCTACTTCGTTTTTATTACAAACGACTCATAAAAATGAAATCACTTTTCCAGCTTCCCTCGAAGGAATCTTCATGTTTCGAATACGGAGAATCGCGGGGGTAAAAATGTAGCAGTCTCAGGGATCTGTTGAGCAAGGATTAATCAGAAAGGAGGTAGCAGTTTCCGAGAACGAAATCATATATATAATACAAAGCAATCCTTGCCGACGTCGACAGCTAACATTTTCACGTCATCCACGGCATTCTATTTTCTTCTCCTCTCTGTTGCTTGTCCGCTTGTTTCTCGTCGTTAATTGTCGCGAACATCGGGACACGGATTTCACGTAACGAGTGTCTAGTCTCGTGTAGCAGAAAACCGCATACCGACGGCGATCGTGTCGTGGCTGAAAATGAAAATAGCACAGGAAATATCGATGTCCAGCATTGTTGCACGTCGGCGTATCGTAACTAATTATCAAAATTTAATATTCCCGCATTAAATCAGTCTAAAATACACATCGGTGCGGAATGTGAAACCGTTTCTGACATTGGTCGCATCTAACGGCCGTTTGTTTCCTTACACATTGTACGCAATTTCTCTTCTAAGTCTTCTCTTTTCCGCTCGCGTCATGTCGTGCATTTCTCACTCTCGATTGTGCCGCGAGGAACGCGGCCTCTTCGCTTCTTCCGAAGCCTGTCGTGTCTAATTATTACGGGGGAAATATTGTTCAACGTTCGTTCGGATCCCATATGGAACTCGACGGCGCATGCTTAATTAACTTTTAATTAACTTTTAAGTACGCTATGAAATTCATTAGGCACTGTAATCTGCTCGCCGCGAGATTCTATGCATTTGTGTATCAACACAATAGTGGAATTATGTAAAAATTATTATATTACATCATTTATTTAAACGGAATTAACATGCTTCAATTGACTCAGTTGTTTCATGCAAGAAATAATAATAAGAGTGATTGTACCATATGTAATTTATATATGTTACATGCAGGGAGATATTTCACTGACCTATCTGTACACTTTGTTCTCGAGTATAAAACACGTAAGATGTATATTTTGATACTCGTGGTAATTTATGGGTGGTATATGAATTACTGTACACTTAATTCAAGATAAGCATTGAACAAGTCAACAGATGCGAGGCACTGTTCTTGGTAGATGGTGTTATTTCACACTGTTTGCATCTGATTGCATTTCAGGTAATGAAACACAGAGATCTTTCGATAAAACGATTTTACAAGTTGCAGTACATGTTATTTAAGTGTAATATAATTATACAATGTATTCTATACAAATTGATTACTTTCGATAAAATCATTCAATATATCTTTTTTTAATTGAAGGTTGTTTTGACAAAATTTTTTGTATAACTTTAATTATACAATTAACTGTTGTAATTATGAATGATCACCATTTATCGACAGCATTTCAAATTCATAAAGAAAGAATGAAAACATTCAAATTAGTAATTAAAATGTGAAAGGCGAATTAGTAATTAAGACGTGAAAGGCGCTGAATTAATTTGTACACTTGATATTTAATTTTCTTATTCATACTTAATAATTTCAGTCAGCAAGAAATTTTAATTCTGAAATTTATAGGGAGGTACATAATATTTCTCACGTGATTAGATCTCATCAGGACTATATCATTTTAGTACTAGAGAATCTGATGAAAACGAATTTACGTTATATCTACTCATAATGTGCATAACAATGCATCGGTATGAATTTAAACTTTTCAGATGGTATCTGAAAGTAACGTATGAATACGTATAGGTTAACACAGTAAACATACTTTGAATGTTCAGCTTAAATTTCAAAATGAAAAATTGTTTAAATTTATTATAAAATTATAACAATAATCACTTAAAGGTTTATAAAGTATAATTACTGAATTTTATAATTACATAAACTTTTAATACGTAAAGTTAAACTTACGTATTCAATGTATAATAAAGCTTTCATCAAATGTAACATATTATGTACCTATTTTATAATTAAATTGTCAATGTTTGTTTTGCGTGGAAGATTAAACGACATCGATTATGGGACGAGTTAACGTGTTTGCATTGCATGGATAAAGCATACCGATAGTCAGGTGCAATCACGGTCGCGTGTAATTAATGACTGGCTGCAATTATGTCGCCGAAGCTTTCGAAACTTCCCTTTCTATGCCCCGTCGCTCTATATACGTGGGCGTGCATGTAGGAGACATCGTACACTCGAGATGATGATTACTCAATTACGGCTGATCAACGACAGAGAGTCCGATTGAATCCCCTTTCTCCGTGGAAATGACTTCTCAGAGCTTCAAAGGCGCGTAGGACGCAGAGGTTAATCGCATAATTGCGGCCGACGCGTGGAATGCATTGTGAACGAGGCTTAATTGGACGATAACGACGTAACCGACATAAGAACCGAATTGTTTTCGATTCGTCTTCGTTAATTATTTGGGGATTAACCATGTTCCATATCAATTTCTTGCGACTTTGTATGGGAAAGAAATTTTCTTGGTAATTAATTATGGCAGAAAATTATAACTCTTAGTTATATTTCTATAACGATATTAATTATACCTTTACAAGTATACTATGATTATACTCAATAACACCGTAATAATACCGCAGTAATACAACAATGTAAGTACTGTAACTGTAATGTACGGTATAATTAATTTAATAATAGACTATATAATATAATGATACTTTTTGATAATATTATTATATTAACATTAATTATATTATGTTCAGATTTGTGATTTCTGTAACCTAATATTTGAATAATTCTAAAAATCACTAAAAAATTAAATAATGATTTTAAAGTTCCAGTTAAATTCATTTAACTTCATAATTGAAATATACATTTTATCATCATATAATTTAATAAATAAAATGAACAGGGATTAAATTAATACTATGACACTTATCTTAAAATTGCAAATATTCAAAACGACAATCAATAATATTTAATAACTATCTAACATTTTTGCAATCATTTTTATGTTTGATATTAATATTAAAAAATGTTTCATTCGGATATTTGTACTATATCTAAGAATGTCAGCTAACTTTGCGCTTGTGATTTCTCCTACAACGCGAAATTGGTGAGTAATAGCATCTTGTATCTACACGATGACATTAATCATACTACTGATTGCTTTCTAAGAACGTGTTAGGAGTGTCAGTTGTAGTTACCCCTGAACAAAATCTGAGTGCTATTAAACAGTTTTTCATTTTTATCCAGATGGTAAAATATAGTTGAAATAACAAATTAATTCGACAAATATTTTATATCAAAATATAGACATATCTCCTTCAAATACAGAAATATTTTTCTCCGACAAAATCAGATGCAAAATATTTCAATATCTATAAAATACGAATTTACGCAAAGAAAAAAAATTCTGAAAAAAGGTTCAATCAGTAAGTTCTGTCAAATTTTAGCCAAAGTCTCTTAATTTTTCATGTCATTAAAAGTTCTTATCCATCGAAGTCTGAAAGGCAAAAAAAGAGCGAACCGAAGCAAATCGTTACACGAAACATTATGAAAGAAAGATAGCAAGGCATTGTCATCCCGTTGCAGCGATATTCGACCATGAGGTGTGCTCGTTATACGAAAAGCCCCGTGGGACCTGCAAGTCAGGAAGTCTCCGCGGAATTCTCCTTTGGCTCGTCATTGTGCGTCCATGAGACAGGACGTCGTCTGTGACCCGGGTGACGTCGTAACGCGCTATTGTCGCGATACCGCGAGGAACGGCACAAAATAACCCGTTTTCTGTTACGTTACGCAACGGTCTTCCCATTGTTCGCGTTACAAACATCGCTGGAACACAATTTCGCGTGCCGCTCGAGACGGTGACAAGAATTTTTTCGTGTTTCAAAACACCTGGAACGCGACCGAGTTTCGAGAGAATCGCTCCCGATAACATGGCCGACAATGCGCCATTGTGTTCCCGCCTTTTTCCAACCGAAAATTAGCTACGCTTGGGTGCGACGTAGCACTCATTTGGACGAACGCGTTATACGTAAATTTCAACATTTTTCAATTTGCAGATTTTCGTGACTTTAAACCAAGTTTTCGAACTTTTGAATTTTCAGATCTTCAAGTTTTGAATTTTTGAATCATCATATATCCAAATCTTCAAATCTCAATATTTAGGATTTAGGGATTTTCAAGTTTTTAAGTTTTAAAATTAGTACATTCTCAAATTTGTTTAAAACTTCTAATTGTGGAAGTACCAAATTTTTGAGATCACTTTTTCATATTTAGCGGTTTTCAAGTTTTCGGGTTTCCAAATTCCCAAATTCTTATATCACCATATCCGCTGATACCCAAATTCTAAATTCCGTAAATTACAAGATGCTCAAATTCCAATGGCTTTTAACTTCTAGGTCCATGTAGGTCTCCAAATCTCCAGATTTGCAGATTCGTAGTTGTCCAAATCCCCAAATCTACAAATCCTCAAATTCTCAAAATCACAAAATCTCAAAATCTTCAAATCCTAAAGTTCCCAAATTCCTAGATCTCTAAAGTTCTAAATATGTTTCCATAATTCTTAATCATCAAATTCCTATGTTTCAAAACCTCCAAGTTCCTCAACTCCTGAAATCCTCAAATTTTCAATATTCCAGTCTTCATATCTTTATGTCTGCAAAGACATAAAACTCCAAATTCGCCAAGTTCCCTAAATTTTTCAAATTCGAAAGTCCTCGAAGTCGTAAAGTCTCCAAAGTCCCCAAATCTTCAATTCTCCAAATCTCCATATCTCCAAAATTTCAAATCTCCAAAGTCCCCAAATCTTCAAATTTCCAAATCTCCATATTTCCAAATCCTCAAATCTCCAAATCTCCAAATGTCCAAATGTCCAAATGTCCAAATGTCCAAATGTCCAAATGTCCAAATGTCCAAATGTCCAAATGTCCAAATCTCTAAATCTCCAAATCTTCAAATCTCCAATGTCCTCAAATCTTCAAATTTCCAAATCTCCATATCTCCAAATCCTCAAATCTCCAAATCTCCAAATCTCCAAATCTCCAAATCTCCAAATCTCCAAATCTCCAAATCTCCAAATGTCCAAATTCGTCAAATCCTAAAATCCTCAAATCTTAAAATTCCCAAATTCCCACCATCTCAAACTCTTCAAACCCAAACTCCCCAACGTCCTCAAATCTGGACATCCCTAAATTTCCCAAATCCCAAAGTCCTCAAATCCCTCTATTCCTAAACCCTGAACTTACTCCCAAACGAACAAATCCCCAAAAGTCCCTAAAAGTCAACGACTGCTTTTACCACGCTTCTTTTTCACCGTTCTCGCGTTACGTATTGTTCGAACCGGCTACGTGACACAAGTGTAAGGCTGACACGAAAGAATTCGGGGCCCCCCTAGTGTTGCGTGTTCGACACACGATGTCTGCATACGAATTTCAGAGCAATGGTTTTGTATAGCGACGAGCATCATTGTGCCGATGGAGGCGTTAAATCATTCCGTTATCTTACACGATGATTTACGAGTTTAGGAACTTTGTGGAACCGCGGTGTCGTTTCGTGATTCGCATCTCCGCAAGGTTTCGTTCAGTTGTTGCTGTAACGTTGCATCACGGTGCTTCCGTCAGTCTCGGTGTTCATAATGAACGATGAAAAAAATATTCTGCAATCAGCCAAGTTGCGAGGAATCCAGGCTGTTCGAAAGTCATACGTGTGAGTTTTGTTAACAATTTTTAATCCTGTAATCCAACGTTACGCAACTGTATGAGACGGTGCTACTTTTTCCTAAGTTTGATGAACGCAATTGACAAAGTGGTTACTTATTTTATAATATTGAACTTGCACTGCAACGTTAGAATTAAAAAATAAGTTGCTTGTCCATTTTTCCTGTATTTATTTGCCCTATAATGTTAACACCTTCAATTAAATAAAAAGGAAAAAAGGTAATTATCGTTTTTTGAAATAGTACAGTGGTGACTTCTCAGGTCAAACACTGTGAGGTTAATAAATATAGAAACTGGTGTAATCTTCCTTGAAATGATTCAATAATCTTTCTTGAAATCCATGTATTTTGGTTTCTAACGTATATACCGATAATCTGTATGTTTGAACATACGATGACTGTTATCATGTTAGTTCAGCAAGAAATGTTGATGTTACGACAAATGAAGACAA
Source organism: Megachile ligniseca (assembly GCA_945859555.1). Taxonomy (NCBI): domain Eukaryota; kingdom Metazoa; phylum Arthropoda; class Insecta; order Hymenoptera; family Megachilidae; genus Megachile; species Megachile ligniseca. The sequence continues at coordinate 3,511,577 of OX243785.1, forward strand.
AGTAATCTAGAACGTTCGATTCATGCGTTCCAAGGTTTACTAGTCATTTTTAACGCCTTAAAATCTAGAATCAGAGATATAAGACAGTGTGTAGTACGTGTTACGTTGGAATGAATCACAGGTAAATATTTCAAACTTGACGAGTTTGTTCAGCAACGTTTGTTCATTTTCTACCTCACGTTATGAAATATATTTACTAGATATAAATATGCTTGCGAAGTATATTTATAAAATGAACTTATTGAATTTTTAGGAATTTCAAATGTATTCAATTGATTTAACAAATTGAGAATTGTAAAAATATGGAGTTAATGTTATTCTTGAAACGTAAGAAAATTATTATAAATTTCTTAGTATAATGGTATCAGACTCATATTAGTACAAGGCTACTTAAAAATGATAAGTTTGCGATACCAAATAATTGCTCTAAATGATATTAATTAGCACTGACACGGAATGGTTATCAAATAATAAATAGCATATGACAACGCAGACAAGATAAACATGGTCGATTTTTTATACATGTTTTAATGGAAAACAGTTGTTACTTATTACATGTGTAAAATATCCATAACTTTAGAGAGAACAAAAAATTTAGCAGTATTTATGAGATGCGACAAATACTGGTTTAAAAATAAGTCGGTTAAAATTTTGTTTAAAAATTGTCTTGTGCGATATAATGAAATTACAAGAAAACAAATCGGTCAAATATGCTTCAGATTTTAAATTTCTCAAAGTTAAAAATATCGAAATTAAAAAACGAATTCACGAAATTTAAGTTTTTAAATCTAACTGGGAAATTTTAAACTTATAAACTATTTTCTCATTTAGGAACTTAGAAATGTTTAATTTACTATTTTATTGTCTCGTTTAGGGCCATATAACGGGACACGCAGTATATTGAATTAGCCAAAAAGTTTATTGCTTTAATATTGCCACGGACTCTGTGTTATATAATTATACGGTGGTTAATATGTGTGAAAATCGGTATAAATGTGGCAATATAGTAAGTGTACTCTATACTGAATAAAATAAATACATTCATAACAGTCATTCGTGGAGAGGCATTCTAAAATTTAATCTAAAGAAAAAATTGCATTCTCACCATATAATTTTTACTTTGCATCAATTTTTCACTTGTACCTGCCTTTATATACAGTGAATTGTAGTTCGAGGATTGGACGTAGCAGAAAGTTACCTCCAGGTGTTGGATTTGTTGTACTCACCTGAAATCAGAAAACAAAACGATTTAGTTGATTTATTACATAAATATTACTCTGTGCATAAACTGAAAAACTTGACCATGTGAAATTTCTAAACTTTCCAATCACAAAATTATTGAATTTCCCAATTGCCATATCTCCAAACTTCCGAAGTCCCATATTTTAAAATTATTATATTTCAAATTATTAAATTTTTGGATCTTGAAATTGTCGAAGTTGAAAAATACAAATTTAAAAATTCTAAAATTTCCGAGATTGGGTCTTCAAGTTTCTAAATACCGAATTGCCAAATTCCTGCATTACAAATTCTCAAATTATCAAATTTCCAAATCCCTATATTACAAATTCTCAAATTACCAAATTTCTAAATATCTACATATACAAATTATTCAACTCAATAATTACCACATCCTCAAATTTCCAAATTTTTAAATCCCTAAAATTCCCAAATTGTTAAATGCCTCAATCGCTAAATTAACAAATTCCTAAATTTCGAAACCACTAAATTAACATATTTCTAAATTTACAAACTGACAAATGCCCTACGTTCCAAATTCCCAAATTACGAGATATCAAAGTTTCTGAATTCTAAACTCTGGAACGTGAAATCTCTATAGATCTTCCGACACCTCATCGCCGCACGCAGGGTGCACCTATGATCACTTGATCTGCCCATCACCGGTCCTAGACGACCATAAATTTCCCTCGTTTACCTTGCACGGATAAGATACGTTCCACGGCTCGTGAGAAGACGCGAGCTATTCGAAAGAGGCTATCATAAAATACAATGTTCCTATACGTTTCTCGCGCGTTGGACGCGCTGAACGATCCTCAATTACGAAGCTAACAGTCAGCTTTTCGAAATTTGCATTACCGTAGCTGTTCGTCGAAAACGAACGGCTCCATGGGAAGCTTAATTAATTCCAGCCGCGTCAGCGTCGCTGGTCTAACTTTTCTCGTTCCCTGACGTCTCCACTTTCCGAAATGCAAATCGACCGGATGCTTTGAATCGCTAATTTCTACCTTTTCAACCTGACGACTTCTTTATTGCCCACGTTTTACAGCCTCGACTCCCACGAGATGAAATAACGATTCTGTTCCTCGAGATTCCCGTTGCACGTCAATATACACCACTTCTCACGAGAAACTTGCAAACATTGTTAGTACACGTTACCGGGTTTTGAAATCTCCGATTGTTCCAGCCTATAAGTCGGCAGATTTCAAACTTGTGTACGTATTATCTTATCGATCTCGATCGCTTGTTAGCGACTGGTATTATGAAGATGAAACGAGCGTTATATAATCGCCAGGGCGGTGTTGATTACCCTTTGATCAAAGAATCCGCAATGCGTGCTTAATCTGATCAAACAGGCGAAATGGAATTGTGTCAATGCTAGTTTACACAGTCATCGTGTTGTGAAACGGGAATCTGGATGCCGCGGTACAAATAGAGTTAGCTGATCGTAGATATCTAGCTATGGAAAATTTGTTGTAATTTAAAAGATAGATACACGTGATATATCGTTACTGAAGTTGTCAATTGAACATACAGAGCCTTGTATATTTTGGTATACTGTATTGTTGCATGTAAATATACTGTACTTTTTATTAAAAACATACGAATATATTTTATATAACATATAACATGCCATATAATTTCATATAATTGGAAAAATTATAGGTGGTAAATTTGATAATAGCTCTATACACAATGTAACTTTGCATGGTTGAAAAGTGATGTAGCATGTAAACACTGTATTTTTTATTTAAAACATACCAATATATTTTATACAGCATATGCTATGACATACCATATACTTTTATATGTATAAATGGAAAAATCATAGGTGGAGTAAAATTTGATAATATCCTTATACACAATGTAGCTTTGCATGGTTGAAGAGTACATGTAAACATACTGTATTTTTGATTAAAAACATACCAATATATTTTATATACCACATACTATAACATGCCATATACTTTGATATAATTGGAAAAATCATAGGTGGTATTTGATAATACCCTTATACACAATGTAACAGTCTTATCACAATACTAAATTGCAAACTTATATATAATATGCAATATTTGACGGGTAGTGACACAGCTAATAAACCTTGAAGAGAACATACAAGTTCGGAAGGCAACTTGATATAATAATATAAAAGGGAATAAGAATAGCACGTTGAATACAATAGATTCACACTGGATGAAGATCGCATGTATTAACAATGAAAGCATCAACATTTGTACCACGAAGCGGGGCCATAAATGCAAATAACAGAACCATTCTCATCGGCAACGGTTTCTCCACGAAGTGGCTTCGCGTTCCAGAGCCGTAGGTTTTAACGAAGAAACGTGGCGAGGTCACAAATCGAGAAGTCACGATGGGATCAGTGTCAAAGACACTTCCTAAAAGCCCTCGATATCCGCGTTGCATCGACGTTCGAGCGAGCCTCTCGTGCGGTGCATCCAACGCGAGAGAAGAAGTGCATTCACCCCGACCGTTTGCATCGTTTACAGCCGCTTCAACCTTCTCCGGCTTTTCTAGACTCTAGAAGCCGGGAGTGCAGCTCTATCTCGACCACGGACCACACTTATGCACTTACGCGTTAATGCCGTAACGACCGAGCCGACTGCTGCAGTTGCAGTTGCAGTTGCACCGACAGCCCGAGTGCAAGCTCGACTTCTACGAGGGCAAAGCCGACATCCGATTTATTTCCTTTCGCTATACTTCTTTGCTATATACCTCGATTTACTATATCCACATTCTTTTTATTGCTTCTTTTCACATTTTTATTTATTTGTCATTATTATACCAGCTTTGTAATCATACCATATGACATAACAATAACATAACGTATGAAAAACATAACATATGAATAACACATGAATAACATATTTGTATGAGCATATCTATAAATAAATTTTCTATGTACATTCTATCAAAATGCAGGTAATTAAATATTATGTACTGCAATTATATGTATATTTTAACACCGATATTTCTAATTGAGAAATATTTTGAAACATGAACATTTGAAAATGACATTTTTAATTTTTCTTATTATTCAATGTCTAATTTTAATTATTTGTGTTATTATTTTATAGAAGTCACAGCCAATGGATATAAAACTGATCTAATCTATTAATTTAAAAAACTAAATTTGAATACATTAATCTAGTACATTAAAATGTAATTGCAATGTATTAATGAAATATGTTAAAATATAATTACACTATATTAATTAAATACATTAAAAAATTATTAAAATATATTAAATCGCTAAAACGTGACTGGAAAATATTAACTTAATTAAATATATCAAATTAGTGTAACATATTAAATTATTTCAAAAAGTTATTTATTACTAATATTAAATTAAATGTACCTTAATACACAAATGCGAGAGAACATCTAACAGTGAAAGATGTTTTGGAAACTGGTCAAAAAAAGAATTTATAATTGTTTAATATTTTACTCCCTATGTTCTATATCATAGCTCTTAAAGTTCACCGAAAAAATGTCGATTTGCAAGCAGCTTTCTCCTCAACTAATCTAACTACCACGCTCCAAAGAAACACCCAGCTGTTAGAGAAAACGCATCGAATGTCACGGTTATAGACTCGTTCGAAAAACGACTCGGCTCGTTCAAAGATGATTTTTCAGAGCACCTTTCTTCCCGTTCGTAGCACGATCTGGAGCAGAAAGGTTCGAGTGGCCGGCGAAGAGCAAGTACACGGACCAGGTAAGTGATCGGAAGAAGGCCTTCACGGCCGTACGCCCACTATAAATTTTACTACGTCATCTCCAGGAACGACCTCGTCCCACAACCGACACTAAATCCTTTTACGATCCGACCGGCAGCCGGTCAGCTCCGTTCCTCGATGTCGTTGACTCGCTTTTTCGTTCCGTTCTTCCAGCTCGAGGAAGAGTAAACAAGACATCGAAGCGAAAACGTGCAACTGAACACGAAATTCGCGGAATTCTCTGTTCTAAAACTTCCGAGTTAAATAATAAAATCAATAGAGCAAGTGGTCCAAATATGGTCTCTCAGGACCAAGTCTGTTAAATATTTTTACACCTCGAACTTAATCCTCTTCAGTCACGTACAACTTTAAGCAACTCACGAAATTGATCAGATACTTTCCTCATGCTTCGATCAAAATGTCTAGTTCTTTTGCAATTGTGTTTAATCAATAATTTAGCGACATTACACTAGTAGATCTGAAGGAAGGCATCAACTAACTTCGTATTTCAGCTAACATCTCTTCAAGATGTTGACAATGTGACTTCGAGGGTTAATTGTTATGTGAAAATAGTTTAACACTTGACTAACCACGTTTACGTTTCTCCATTTTGACTTCTTAAGACGGGCCACGTTGATTTTGCTTGAATTTTTATTAGACTGCGTCAGTTTTTCACTTTTATGTGCATTGGTTCTTGTTACTGTTGTAGTACCTGTCTGGTGAACCTATAGTTTCGCTTTGTATGTCGTTAATTTGTCTTAACCAGAGGTGGAGTCAAAAACTGTAGAAATTGAGCAATGTTACACTTAGAAAGTACCATAAACATGTTATGGTAATTATTATAATATGAATGTGAACAGAGATATTTTTGGTCAAAGTTGAATGAGAAGGTGAAGTACAAGGTGAAACTACTGCTTGAAAAAGAAGACAGGATATTTATAGCTGCACGAAATCTGCACATAATGAGTCAGCGAAACGGAAATATGCATGATACTGCCACAAAAACTCATTTGTATATATAGCATGTCTTTTATTGCGTTTGCGTGTATTATATGTGAGGAATAATGTTCCTTTCTTTAACCTCGTTGCATGCTTTCATTTGACTGTACGGGTATTCAGGACTTGAAGATTTGGGTAAATAGAAATTTGTGAATTTGGGGATTTAGGAGTTGGGGATTTGGGATTTGGAAAGAAATTAGAAATTGGGATTTAGAAATTGGACACTTGTTAATTTAAGGATTTGGAAATTTGGGAATTTGGAAATTTGGAAATTGGGGAATTTTCTAAATTGGGGAATTTGGAAATTAGGGAATTGGAAATGTAGGAATTTGGAAATGTTGAAATTTGCAAATTTGGGGATTTGGAAATTAGGGAATTGGAAATTTAGAAATTTGGAAATGGAATTTGAAAATTACTGATTTGGAGATTTAGAAATTAGAAGTTTGGAAATAACGAATTTTGGATTTTCTTAATTTAAAAATTCGGGAATTAGAAACTGAAGATATAGAAATTAGATGTCTGGAAATAAAGGATTCAGAGATTTGAGGATTTAATGATTTAGAAATCGTGAATTTCAAAATATAATATAATAAAATCAAATTTAAAAATATATAAATTCTCAAACTTGCAAGTTTATAACTTCATAAGTTTGAAAACTTAACTTTAGAAATATCAAAGTATTTTTTAAATTAGTGCAGCAAAAACAGACTTAATTTTAAATACAGCGTCAAAGGGTAAAGACGGCTTAAATTTACTGTATCGATCTCAAGAAATTTTCTCGCGTTAAAACTAAACTAAATGAACTGTTACTGGAGAATTTACCAAGCGATTGCTCAACGAAGACAAAAAATTAATGAAACGATCCAATAGATTTTCTAGCGAAGTAAAATCAATCGAATTCGTTCTGCTCCTTTTATCGCGAACGGTGTCACTGTACCGAAGAATCGAGACCAAGCACGCAAGGAAAAAGCGTTTAAAGCTCAGTTAGGCTAGAAAGTACACTGAAAACGAGGGAAACCGGGTCCGATCGAAGCTACTAATCACGGTCCATGCAAAACAACCGACGCCGGAAGGAAATTAGCCTAACGTTCCGTGAAAATAAAGCGTGTCATCTTTCGCTTTCTAGGACTCGCCAGCGAATTTTGTTTTGCGACCCGTGCTGTTAATTAAGCGCTTTCACCGTTGTTCGCCGATGTGTAGCGATTTCTCTACCGTTCGAAGGAAATCCTTCGCTACAGTTCGTTCCTCTTTATAACACTATGACGAGTACAAACTGACGTTCAAGGGAAATAACGCTCGAGTACTGCTAATTAATCTTCCTCGTTACGTAACAATTACGTGTTCGAAATGATCAAGTCAAGTTGAAAGCTCCACGGACCATGTAATAATACAGTCTAGAGCATAAACTTAATTACCGTTAGAACACGTCCGAATTATAAATTTCATATTTCTATATTCTTCCTATATTTGCCGATGTGAGGAAAGGATTCGGAAGGTTGGAATTTTGCAACTTCGATCTTGAGAATATATTTACATTCACAATACTGAACATTTCGAAAGTTCTATATATGACACTCTATAGAATGAATGTTTAGAAATAAAAGAATTTGCAAGTTCGATAATTTTGTAGTTTAGAAAATATTTGAATGTACCAACCAGAAATTAACAAGCAACACCTCTTTCTTCTATATGACTGTTTTTATTGAGGATGCTTACTGCATCATACATACTGTTGCAGGGGATGAAAATAGGGATTTGATCAAAATATCTTTAATATTTGATCAAACCCCTATTTCTATCATCTCCCTGAGACATATTGATTGTACAAGATCGATGATTCTTGTGCAAATCGGTTATTTACTAATTTACTGTGGATTTAACTATGGTAACTTAAAAAATTATATGTAACTGTATGTCAACTGTAGTTATATTAGTGTATGTAACTGCATATTGATAGGCAGACAGTTGTATTATATGAACAATAATACGTTATTTTGATCAAGAGTAGGTACAGTTAATTTTTAGGATAAATTGTAAAAAATTTTCAATTATGGCAGAATCATTATCTGTATAATTAAATTAATGAGAATTGAGTGAGTTCATTGGACCTGGCGGACTCATCAATTTAATTTAATTATTAAAATGATAATTATGTTTGAAGCTGTCACATTGTTTTCATAAAAAATTAATCATTCAAATTCTGAAAATAGAGAATCATAAAATTCTGCAGAGAGCATTAAAATTCTGTAAACATTAAATAATAAAATTCTATAAACATTAAATAATAATGTGCTTCAATTAATATAATAAATATCGTTCGAATTAATAATCTTCCGTTATATTTTTCATAATTTTTCCACTTCTCTAAGCAAGACAAATAAATTTTCACCGTCTGATATTCTTCTACTTTATTTCCAACTTAAGTCAGTATGCATCCAACAGTGGATGTTTTATTGTTAAATTTATTTCATGTTAATTAGCAACATCTATTACGAATGAAAACTTGCAAGATATGTATCTTCTTATCAAAAGTATCTGTTTATTAGTTCATGAATTAAACTAATTGCTTAATTCATGAGTTTAATACATCGACTTATTATTCTTGAATATAAAAATGCTAAAGATATTATGTCGTTATGTGTATATTTAATGGTTGATTCTGAAATAAAAGTTTGACACGATTTGACGACAAAAAATATCATACAACAGCTGTCGTATTATATCAATTTAAAGTGCAAAGTTTGCAGATGACTATACAAGCATTTCACTAATGTTTTTAACACAAACTGGTTGGCCTTACCGTCTTTTATACAGTAATCAATAAAATGATTGCCATTTCAGATTAACAACGTTAATGACTAGTGCACGTAATCATTTTCATCAACCTTTAAACCTCAAATTGATGTGGAATTACTGTTCTTTTACGGTACTTTTATGGTACCAAATTGTGTCAAACCGTATATGCGTGTTTAGAAATCAGACATTACTTACCGTGGCTATCAATCAGTCATTTTATTTCAAAAATGTGTCTGAAATGTTATCTTCGATAGACATTAAACTAAACTGACATAATACAAGTATTACTTTTTCTTTAATTTTCTGTCATGTCAAATTATGGAGTTTCAAATCATTAACCATTCTTTGTTGAAAATGGGAATTAGACAATTTAGATTAATTAGATAATAATTTATGTAGTTATTTTGAACGATCTTTAAATTTCTATATTATGATACGATGATTCAACGAAATTTTAATGTTATACCCTAACAGAATGTAAGAGGAGGATATTGATGTAATATTGTACAAGATATGCATATAAAAAGGTATAGACATTCTGATACCATAATTTCAGAAAACATTTGAAACCTTTTTTATTAATAATTAGAAAACTCTTGAGACTTAGCTAGGAATAAAAATATTATAAATGGACAAATTGTACTCCAACTAATTCAAATTGTATGTAAGATCCAGTTAATGTATACAAATTATACGTGATGCAATTCATACATAAACATTATACACGATCCAAGTAATATACAAAAATGATACGAGATCCAAATAATATACAAACTGTACCTAATGCAACTTAAACATTTATTGCACAGCAATGTTATTGCAGCAGCAAAATTTGTTTCCATCCCCAGATTCAAATTATTCTTAACATTTCCATGAAGCATGCCACATAAAACGCATATATTTGCTTTACGTTTGAAATTCACTGCGGTGGGAAAGTACGTTCAGTTCAAAGGGTTAAGAAAACTTGCTCGAATTACAGTTTAAATGTATAATTAACTGCTTCCGCACCGGCTAACCAAGTGCTAATTCCACCTCCCTATTAAATCGTATTTTCACGTGAAAATATTCCTTTGCACTGTCGGCCCGAACTATTACACCTGCCACGCACTATATCCTGCTATTCTCATTGCTTTATGGTCCTCCGAAAAATTTTCATATACATTCTATGTGCGTCGAACAACGTTATCGACATTATTTTAGAAAAGAAGAAAGAGTACCATAACAGCTATTTAGTTATACTATAGCTGTTCGTTATACAAATGGTTATATTTAAAATTTAAATATATTAACAAAATACTGTGAACATGATTGAAACTATGACTGAAACTATTATACAGAAATAATAATTATCATTAAAATTAGAAATACTTTTAAGAGTCTTCAAACATTAATAGCAAATTGTACATGAATTAAAAGAAGAATTATAAAGAATACTATTTAAAAATAAAAAACATGAAGATACGTGGACAAATATAAAAAGATAAAAGAAGAAAAGAATATACAAAGATAAAATATTGATCAGAAGGTGTTTTGTGCTGGTGATAGTGATTCAAAAACCTAACATAACTATCGCAGTTGTCCTAAAATGATTAACTAATTTACTATTTCTAAAGCAAATAAATATTAAGTATCTTTTTAAATATCGCCCAGAAAATCTTCATGTTCCAAATTTATCGAAAGTCAAGATAACTCAAGTGTGACGTCAAGTATCATCGAGATAAATGAACCTCGGTTTTCATAAAATTTTCTGGACAATCCTCCATAAATCGAGTTGATTCAAACAAACATTAACAGAAAATCCAAGGAACTATCATCGATCGACACGACGGCGTTTCTCGAATCATATTTCTCGAACGTGTCGATCCACGGAAGCTCCACGCTCGCGATCACGATCACGCTAGCTAACGCGTCTATTATTCACGTTCGATACAATATATGTGTATCGGCCAGCTGCAACAAGATATCCCGGTCTCTTTCCTATCACGGCTACACGGTATCCCGTGAATTATTGTAACGATCGTGAAATTGCAGTTTAGGTAATGCATCGGACGCCACCGTTCCGTGGCATCGTCGTCGAATGCATCGAGCTGCGACGATGGGAACCATCTTCGAGGTGTCGAACACGAGCCTTTATAGAAATTGAAATCGATTTCGTGTCGGATCGCCGAGCTTGCTTCGTGATTGCCCGTAACCGGTGTCTTCGTAAAAATCGATACGATCTGGGAATCGCAATTTCGCAGCCCGTTATGGGAAACATCGCGAGAATTTATAAATGCACCGGATCTTAATCTGCCTCCGAGCATCTTGTTCTGTGCTTGAACACGCCATTTTTCTTGTTGCCGAGTTTGTCGAAATTGATCATTCCACGTGTTCGATGTTTGCAACCATCGCGGTGTAAATTAACGTTCATTTTTAGATATTCAGGGATGCGTAACTGGCTGATTTTTTAGTCGCAAGGAAGTCATTTATCTGTTATGCTTGCAATGAAAGATAAATTAATGTGAGTAGATTTATCATGGAAAGGGTACAAATATGATTATGATTTTTAATGACTCTTTTAATTGAAGATTAATTGTGCTTCTTGAGCAAAACTGCAAAGAAATAAATTGCATGTTCTTTACGTTTGCAACAAACTGAAGATGTCTAATTAAATTATTACCATAGTGTGTTTGCCAACAGAAACTTGATGATCTCCGTAATTGTAAGAAACGAAACATCTTTTAAACAAAAACAGAACATTCTATTTTAATTAATAATTAAAAAAAAAGAAAAATTCGCTTTTCATATATCTGTATTATTCACCAAAATTAATCTTCTATTTATTATGTCTAAAAAAGTTTTAACAAATCCTTTCATATAATTTTCATTTATACTATATAAAATTATATATGACATAGTGTGATAATCTTATAATATAATTTAATTATATGTAATGCTATAATGTAACAATTTAATTAAAAGAAATAATGTGACATGACAATTTAATTATATAAAATGATACAATACATTTTTCTATAAACTTGCAATTTATATAATTATGAAGAACAGCAAAGCTGTCGAGTCAATTTTACCGATTTTGCCAATGAGTACAAATCGAAAGTAAACAGACAAGAGTATGAATCAATTTAATGTTTGAACAAGTCAGTTTCGTCTAAGCAACAATGTAGCCCAGTGCAACATTAATATCGAGTCGGACATGTTCAACGACTGTTCAAATCTATGCGCGAGCGGACCAACCTCCTCCGCATTCCACTCGCGTTCATTTTCAGCTGAACCCGTGCATAAATCGCGTTAAGTAATCCCCTTTCCATTTTGCGTATGTTAATTTTGAGGAACGACGGTGTGACTGTCATCTGTGATAAAGTTCTAGCGTGTTGCGATCCGGATTTATCAGCGCACGAGATAAAACTGCAACGATTTATCGATTACTTCATTAACGGTAACCAGTCTACTTTCTAATGAGCTCTAACGAGAGCCTGGTCACGACAATGAGCTTATCCGTAGAATATATTCAAGAACGAAGATATTTGTAATTACTTGAGTGTTTTTTGAGAGTAAGGTCCAACTTTGAAGGGTGAGTTAATAGATGGACAATAATTTAGTTAGGCAAGAGTTTTAATAGTTTTAGTTAGATATTCCTTTGAAAATAACATAGTCAATAATATATAGTATTATTGATCATACTGACTAAATTCAGTTAAAAGAAATTTAATTGTACAATGTTATTGCAAGAATTTTTGTTGAATATGTTCATTAATAATTTAATAATTCTAATCTAATCTAATCATATTATTTATTAATACGAAATTTTCATAGCGATACTTTCATGTTTAACTCAATGTACGATATATCTTATTATTTTAGATTTCATCTATTCATGACATAACATTATGCATATAAGATTTTTGTATAAAAAACGATAAGTGTTGTAATTATTATAAATATTTCCTTAAGCGATTAAAATAACTATAACTGAAAATGGTCGACTATGGACATATCTACACTGAAACTATCACTATTATTATAACTACGTTTTATAAAGAATTCCCAGACTGAAATATACTAAATAATTTATACGAAAGTTACATCGTTCAAGAGTACTTGTATTAGTGTTCTAAATCACTATTAAACTAATCTGTAATTACAAAACTAAAGTTATACCGAAACAGATTCAATTCTTAAACAGATTACCCAACAATGTACCAGGTAGTCCTTGATTTAGTTTTCTTTCCAGTACATCCTTCATGCACCTCTTCGCTCCCGTGCTTATTACAAGATCGGTTTTCGAAAGAAAAACACATAAACGAGCCTGAATTACAAGACGCTTGAAAAAGGAAAATCAGAATCGCTCGTATTTCATACGTGTGGGAACCGATCCCCAATAATTTACTCGTATGATCGTGCGTGTTAGCCACAGCGTGGAAAATTTACTCGCTGGTAGACCACGAAGAACGACGTACAAAGGATGTACGGTCAGAAAATAATGCGCAGAAGGATGATCGTACGGAGTAAGAACGCTCCGACGAGCGAAAGAATCCTGAAAAGATCCGTGCACCTCGCTTTTGTGCAGGAATACAGAAGACGAGATGCTCCTCCTTCTATTCATCGCCGCACCGCTTCTGAAAAGCGCGCGGATCCTTCAGCCTCGAGAGGAAACCTCTGTGAAACGATACGAATTTGAAGCTCTTCATGCTGAACGTCTTCTATGTATTATACATGCTGTTATTATGCACGGTTTATGTATTATGCATGCTGTCCTTGAACTACTGGTACAATCAAGACGATATTAACCCATAGGGGTTAGGCTCTAAGCCTTTTTTCACCCATCGCGTTTACATCTGTCTAATGGCACCGTGAGCAGAGATTTCTTTGCACTCGAAGGCATTTTTGCAACTCACGTTTCTAGTTGACAATTATTTTTAACTTACTTCTCTGTTAATGCATACTATATTTATGTCGCAGGGAGATGATAAAAATAGGGATTTGATCAAATACCTAAGATATATCAATTCACGGAAGATGTTAAAATAACAACTCTGTAGGGTGATCAATCTATATCTGAATGAGACTCATTCTGATATCTATCTAAACTCATTCTGATATAGAAAAAAATCGTCCATCCGCGATCAAACAACGAAATAAACAATAAACTTGCATATCCAGGTGTCGCAGATCCGAGGCAGGTTTCAATTAATCAGTTAAACGGATATAGTTTGATGGGCGGAGCAGTTCAGTTTCCTGTCGGTTGGAGATTCTATAGAAAATGGGTCGAGTAGCTTTGAAGACGCGTCGCTTTTTATCCGCCGATTGAAGCCCTTCAAAGACTTTCACGTTCTACGGAAACTGGCGCGTAGGCGAAAAACAACAAATCTTCGTTTAACCGAAGCTCGGTAACGATCTGGGTGTGTGTACGAACTCCACGGTGGAATAAAGGAACCCGAAATAACCATGGTCCGACTATTTTGGTACCGTGACCCATCAGCTGCTCAAGCTGTTGGACCTTTTGAATATGGTCGAGACCAGCCATGCGGCATTTCCGGGCCGAGATTAAACGGTTTCGAGCAAGCGATGCGAAGAATCGCTTTGATATTCATTGATCTCGATCGAGTTCAGAAGCTACCGTTTGATTCACGAGAATTGTTGTTGATGAAACTTCATTTTTGTTTGTGAACGATTTACCCTGATCTGAGAGACTGGACTTAGGCTGTCTGATCAAAGAATTACCTCTTGCAATTGTCAGCCATCTTAACACATTGTTGACCGATCACGAGTTAACTCGTGTTTTCATGCCCAAACACTGTGACCGATCACGAGTTAACTCGCGTTATTCATTTTCTTAAATTCCGAGTAATGTAGAAAATTTGGAAGTCTTGAAATTCGAGAATGTTTATTGGAAACTGAAAGAGGATTCAAATTTTATCAGAGAAGAATAAGATATTTCTATGTTAATTCAGATGTTTCGTACAATATTTCAGATTTCTTACACGATATTATAGATTATGTTCAAGTAATAAGTAGATCTTACATACATGTAATAAGTAGATATTACAGAGATATCCACAAACAGAATTTTGAAGAGTTTGACATCGATTTCTGTACAACTTTCTACGCCCACGGTGTTTCATAACGCAAAAACGTTGCATAATATGTTCCAGGAAAAACTTTTCCGTCCAATCCTTTACGAAGAAAAAGTAATATGTCAGGCGTTGCACGTAATTTTTACTGGTCGTTGATTCAAGATCAAGGAATTCACGTTTCTCTCGGTGTGTTGGTTCAGTAAATCGTGAGACCCTCACACTGACCTACCACAAATCCGCCACGTTGACCGTGACAGCTGCGAAATCTGTTCCTTCCGTCTCCAGACACGCGCAGATTCCAGAATTTTGGAATTCCACGGTTATTTCAACAAACACTTACCACGGACAGTTATTACCATCGGCCGAGTATTTTGAAAATAAACCAGACACGAGACACCCGCGGTGTTTTGTGGATATCATAGCGAATTTCAGGAATTCCAGCCACGTTCCTACGCGTTTATATTTAGCTAGAGAAATAATCGAGACGGATGAATTTGGACGCAATAAATTCTCTTGATGGGGTGAAAATATGCAATTAGTTCTAGAAAGGATTACTGTGTCTTGTCTACGAGGCGAGAATAGAGAAACATTTTTGAGAAAAATAAAACTAAATATTTATACTATTGGAATCATTATTAATTTATTATTAATTGTTAGACTAATGAAAGTGTTAGTTAAAAAATAAATGAACTTTGAGTTGCAGTTAAAATCGAGTAGGTTCTTTCATTTGGATATTGAGAAATAATTGACTATCTCTAATAAAGTGTTCTTATTTCTTTTAAATGATATCTTATAAAAATAGTATTTTATTTATTCAAATAATGATACATTATATCACACAATTATACGAATGACACAATTAACAAACCAAAATAATGTTCTAATTGCAGACATCAAACAAATGAACTTTGTGATACAAATTTCAGTTCAGCAAACTATAATTATTTTAATTATTTCACTAAAAGATGAATTATTAAAGCTAGAAAAATTTGAAAAGTTAACAATTTAACATTTTTATAAGACTATCATAAAACGCATCAAAAAATATAAAAAAACAAAATGGTTAGTCAAATTATTCGATAACAGAAATGTTAATTTAAATTCTAATTTTAATCAAATTGTGAGTTGTATTAAACTATTAATGGATTGATGTCGCTTCAGCATTTAAGGATTAAATGATATGTTTTATTAACGGAGTTATTAATTAAGACACATCTGGACGCTTTGGGGGATTTAAAGTATCAAGGACATCGTGTTGGACACGAATGAATTTAAATATGTATTAACATAATGGCACTCGAGACCTTGGACGAGTATATTCGTCAACGAGAAATGTGTCGTGGCAAAAGAAATGCATTGTATGCAAAAATATCGGTGCTGTTTCTTGGAAGTGATTATTGTAATATTAACAATGCGACATATTGATAATTGTATAATAAATTGAAAGCATGTTTGCGATTCGACACTTCTTTTGTATGAGAGGCAGATTACTGTTTAGTCAACTGCGTTGTACGATGAAACGAAAGTATTGAAGAGACAATTGTTCATTAACCCTATTCGAACAAACTTATTTTTATTCGTTTTCAAGTTATTAGAAAAACAACTGTTTAAATCTGTGAACTTCGAGACACTTGTATCACCAGTAATTTTACCACAAAATTACAGACGGAGTTAAAAGACTGATACGTGTTTAATTTTTAATTCTTTCCAGATTTTTGGAGGATACTTGAAAAAATAATTAAACAACGAATGATAATGTAAGTGTAGTAAAAATCAACATTCAATAATTTCTTCCTACGAAAACGTCACAATATTAATATTAGAAATGATCATTTAATAATTTTCTCATATGATATTTATAAAAAATGATATAAGAATAATCAGAAAGAATGACCATTCAATATCAAAATGAATATTTAATAATTTCGTGATGCGACAATTTTAGATGGGATTTAATTAAAAGAACTTTACTTCAAATTTAAAGCACCAGATTAGGATGAGTTAAAGAACAGTTTCTCTGTTTTCTTACTACTTTTCTGGTTCTCTGAGCGAAGAAAAACCAGATCTTTGCCATGTTTTGTTCGATACATTATCAGATGAAAACAACAACAACGACACCAGTGGGAGTCCGCGTTTACGAGACGATTCTAGGAGTAGAAATCCGTATTAGGAGAAAATCCAGTAATCGCGTCAGCTGCACATATAAGGTATCGATTCATACTGGATCCAGTCGAGCACAGTTCTCTTTGGTCTGCCAGTAAAAACATCGACGGCGACAGTGGTTGAAACTCTGATTCTTTAGTGAAAACTGGAGAAAATGCGTATTTTTTAAACTAGATCCCTACTTTGAATCGGTACTGCATATTACTACAGAATATGTATTTCTATTACGGTTACTATGAACATTTCTAAATTTCTATATTTTCATTTACAGAAATTATCGAATATTCGAATTTCTATATTTCTGAGATTCTAAATTTCTACAATTCTGAGATTCTACATTTCTACATTTCTGAGAATCTGAATTTCTACATTTCTGAGATTTTAAATTTTACAGTTCCTAAATTTCTAAGTTTTAACTTTTTACATTTTTACGCTCTTAAATTTCCAAATTCCCAAATATTTAATCTCTAGATTTCTGAATTTTCACATTTTATCATTTTTAAACTTCCACATCCCTAAATTTTTAAATTTTCAAGTTTCATTTTGAAATTCCTAAATCTCAAATTTTCAAATATCCAAATTCCTAAATCTCCAAATCTTCAAACCCCAATTCTTCAATTTTCAAACACCTAAATTTCCAAATTCCTAAATTTCAAATTTTCAAATATCCAAATTCCTAAATCTCCAAATCTTCAAACCACTATTTCTCAATTTTCAAACACCTTAATTTCTAAATTCCCATATCTCCAAATCCTCAAACCCCAATTTCCCAGCTTTAAAACACATAAATTTCCAAATTCCTAAATCTCCAAATCCTCAAACCCATATTTCTCAATTTGAAAACACCTAAATTTCTGAATTCCAAAACGTTCGAAACATAAATTCCTAAATTATCAAATTATCAAATCTTCCTTCCTTCGCAGCTCTCAAAGTCATAAAATTATAAATTTTTCAGTTTATAAAATCGATAAGTTCTAAATTACTAAACCTGAACTGAAGTATATAAGAAAATTAATTACCTTGAACGTGTATAATACAACTGTAGAATTTACAATCAGGTTTCATTATAAAATTTGCATAATGTCGTTTCTGTTGAGCATTCATAGACTAACGATCATTTCCTTGAAAAATTTATGCGTCAATCAAACGTAAGTAATACAGCGATCAATGTACTAAAGGTAATTATAATCGCCTGTCAGCTAACACACCTATTGCAGACTAATAGCATTACACTACAATTCGCATTAGAAGTGTAATAATTTTGACAAAATAATTACCTTTGCGGATATAAATAATCCATTATATACGCAGTATAATCATAGAACTCACTTTCACATATCATTAATTTGCATAATACCGTTTATGGCACAATCGTATTCTTACAAAATTTATGCGTCATCTAAATACGAGTAACATGATACTTAAACTAATAAGGCTATTAGGATTGAAAGTAAATTTTGCAATTTTCATTTTTTTTCTTAGGGGATTTTTTATGAAAACGCAAGATATTAAAATTAAAATCGAAATTACATTAAAAGGACGATGAGAATATTTTACAAAATATAAAATTTAAATTAACAAATTAAAAATTTAATACATATCGTCATAGCACAAAAAATAAGTAAAAATTATATAATTTTATCGATGTATCAGAAATATAGTGTTTCCACCTACTATATCTTTTTTACAGTACGTAACATACTGAATATAAACCAGAATATAATATATATTATATAATATTGTATAATGTCATATATAATAATATATGATAATGATAATCATATATGATAATAATGATATATGATACAAATATACCGTCAGCATCCCTACGAGAATTTTTATCGCAATTCCAAAATCTGTAATAAAAAATGCACACAGAAAAATCTCTTCTTTCTTTCAAAAGACCCCAATCGAAAAAACAATAATAATAATTAAAGTTTTATTACGAACGTCTCAATAAGAAGAATCATCGTCAATTTCATGTTGGATATAAAACGCTAAAAAGGTAAGGAAAACTATACGAGAGAATAAAATATGAAATGAAACGAAGGCAAATAAAACGAGGTTCGTAATTGGGATAAGATATGTGACGCAAGTATCAGAAATTCCATTACACGTACACACACGCACACGCGTACGTTCCACTCTAATTGACCGTCAGCATAGAGAGAAGGGGTTAATCCTGTCATCGGTGACGTTCCAGGAATTCGAGGATGGACCAAGAGTAGCACGATAATCCGACATTATCGTCCCGTTAAGATGCCGTCAACTCGCTTCTGCCGGGATCGTTGTACAGTCAACAGCAAATCTACCGTTCCATTAGAAAACGTGCTAATCAAAGGGAAATAGGTCTCCTATTTCTTGATTCAGACATTTTTTACAAATTTAATGTTAGTGCATGATTTTTTAATTTAAGGACTTTGAGATTACGGATCTTGGCGATTTTTGAATTTTGAGATTTTGGCATTTTGGGATTTTGGGATTTCGAGAATTGAGGGATTTGGGATTTTAAGACATGGAGATTTTGGGATTTGGAGAAATTAGAACTTTGGGATATTAAGGTTTTGAATTTTGGGATTTGGAAATTTTTTCATTTTGAGATTTTTTGAAGATTTGCGATTTTGTGACTTTGAGTTGGAGATTTTGTGAGTTTCAGATTTTGAAGCTTCAGAATTTTGGGATATTGAAAGTTTGATAGTTTGGAATTTTGGTAATTAGAAACTTGTATGTTTGGGGATTTTGGAATTTTGAGATTTTGGGACTTTGATGGACTTTGGGGATGTAAGAGATTTGGAACCCTAGAAATAGGGCGTGCAGGGACATTCGAATGTTGATATTTTAAGAATCTAGGGACTAGAGATCCTAAAAACTTGGTCTAATGTAAATTAATTTGAGAATTTGGATATTTAGAAATGTAGGAATTTCGTAATTTCCAACTGGAAATTGAAAATCTAACAAGCTTGAAAAATTGAGAATTTCAGAATGCAGATACTTAGATACTCGGAAATTTGAAACTTTAGAAAATTTGGAAATTTATAAATCTATAAATTTAAGAAGTTAAAACTTTCGGATTTGATACGGAAAATTTAAGAATTAAGGAATTGGAAATGTTGAACATTTTGAAATTCTAAAATTTGAAACTAAGAATTAGAAAATTTGAAAATCTGAAAACTCGAACAAGTTGAAGATGAAAAATGCCACAATTTGTAAATTTAAAAATGAGAAAATCTGAAAATTCGAAAACTCGTACCACTTTGAAATTAAAAAACCCAAAAATATATAAATTAAAAAAAATGTTAAATTAGTAAAACTGAAAACTCGAAACTATTGAACATTTAGAAGTTTAAAAGCGCAAAAATGTGTGAATTAAAAAAAGAGAAAATTAGAAAATGTAGAATAAGTTGAGAAATTTGAACATCGCATAAATGAAAAAATCGAAAAAAAAAATGTAAATAAAAAAATTGCGAAGTTTCCAGGCGTGTCGTTATCGAAAGGAAGGCTACGCTGCAGCCGAGTGTACGTCGATACCAGGTGAAAGTCCTAAAGTCTACGACCGGTTACGCCGAAACCCGTTGCAGGTGCATGTATGCATCAGTGCCTCGGTACCGGTGCATCCGAGAAGAAGGTCACGAGCGGATGCATTCCGGGAGCTGTTTCGATCGTCCTTCCACTCCGGCAAGGTCGTTTACAGGAGCGCCCGATAAATTGGCCAGGAGACGATGAAAAAAAGGATCAACCACGAGAGAGGAAACGGGTATACCTTCATCCGTTACGAGGACCACTCTTTTCGATACCTTCGTCTTAATAATCCGTTACCTGGCTACTCATTTTCACCTTTATTTTTACTCTTAAGATTATAGCAAATTATCGTAATTGTACTCGGTATATCTATCGATAGACAAAAGGTAGTTTACTCTCTCGTTACATTTTATAGTCGTGAACACCGACATGTATTACTGTTATCGTTGCCTTCATATCAATTGAGTGTAAAATCGTAATACTTTAATAAATTTAAGAGATATATTCGAATTAATATCCGTCTATTTTATTCTCGGTCATAATCTATTTCTGCGTGATTCTAATATTTACTATCTGTTGCAACATTTATTATGTTCCCATTATAGTATTTGAAACTTAGATTCTTCTTTTCGGATTTTTAAAAATGTTGTTAAACGTTCGTTTGTATTTGCATATGCTTCTTGGTTTTTAAAATGGTTCATCAAATTTTTCAATCGATAATTAATTCATTTTTCATTAATATGTTGAATTCAATGGAAAATCAAATATTGTGTCAGTGGATCAAGTGAGTGGCAACAAAATTTAAGGGTAACAAACTCGAAACTGATTTTTCTTTTATATATTTCGTTAGGTGCAAATTGGGAAGTATGGAAATCTGGAATTTTGGCAATGTGAAATTTGGAACTTCGAAATATAGAAATTTAGAAACTTAAGAATTTGAAAGTGGAAAATGAAGAAATTGAAAACTGGAAAAATGGAAAGTTTGACCAACTGAAAAATTGGAATATTGAAGAATTGAAAAGGGGGAATTGGAAAAACGGAAAATTAAATAAGGAAAATTGGAAAATTAAAAATTTGGCAAGAGTAAAATTGAAAAATTGAACAATCGTAGAGGGAACAATTGGAAAATTTAAAAACTGGAAATGGGAAACTTAAAAATTTGAAAAATTGAAAAGAGGGAATTGGAAACAGGAAAATTGAAATATCGCCAAATTGAAAAATTGAAAAATTGCAGAGGAAACGATTGGAAAATTGAAAAATTGAAAATGCGAAACTTGAAAAATTGAAAAGAGGGAATTATAAACTTGAAAAATTGCTACATTGAAATATTGTAAAACTGGAAATTGAAAAATTGAAAAATTGAAAAGGGGGAAGTTGGAAAATGGGAAATGGAAAAACTGTAAAATTGAAAATTTCAAATATAATACTTAGTAATCTGTAAATACCTACACATGGTAATTTGGAGATTTTTTAATTCAGATATATCATTTTCAATTTTCAAATTCATAATTTTTAAACCTTCAGTTATTAATATTACTTTGATCAGTTATTAAAATTATGGCACTACTTCCATCCTTCCAACCTAACCACAAGTATCTCCAACTAAATTTGAAACTATATTAAAACTTTATAATAATTTGCAACAATCGAAAGTGTACAGTTATCATTCATTTCGCACTAACTTCCTTCTCTATATTCTAACACAACAAAACCTTTAAACAATTTCTAATTTGTCTCGGTATCAAGCAATACAACTTTTCAACATCTTTTTGCTCCCTCCATCGTGCGACACTTGCTTCCTATCCCCCACGTTTTTCTCCACGTGTTCGTTCACACAAAATCGCTAAATCGACGACCACTCGTGATCAATGATAAAACGACAATGAAGAACGACGGCGATGGAGTAAGGTCGTTAATGTATTCACCAGACAGCGTGGCAATTATCCGTGCGGGTATAGCTGCACCCTGCAGCGAACGCGTCCTCGTGAAGAGCGTCGTTTACACGCTATCGAACGAAACACCGACTTATAAATCATTTCTTGCTTCGATCGCTTCTCACGAAGTAACCATTAGCCGTTTCGTTCTTCTCTTTCATCCAGACAGACTCGACGCTGGACTCTTAGCCTGGAAGCGACGAATATTTGGCCTATCCTCTCTAGCTTGGTCACGAGTAGCGTCGTTATTTCATTCGCGATCCGTCGCAATAGGGTTTTGAATAGTTCAGAATTTGAGAGTGCGGAAGGTAGGGAATTTGAAAATTTTGGACTTGTGTAAATTTTACGGTTGGGAGTTGGAAAGTCTGGAGATATAGAAATTTGAAATTTTTAAATTCCCAAGCTTTCAAATCAAATTATCAAGCCCCCAAATTACCAACGCCTCAAATTTTCAAGTCTCCAAACTGCAAAACTTCCACATTTAAAAATCGCTAACATTTCAAGTCCTAAAATTCTGAAGTCCCTAAACTGCCAAACACCCAAATTTTCAAATCTCCAAATTTCCAAATCGTCAAATTTTCGTGTCCCTAAATTGCCCAACTCCCAAATTTTAAAATCCCCAACTTTCCATACCCTCAAATTTCCAAGTCCCCAATTTGTCCAACTCTCAAATTTTGAAATCTACTATTTTCCCACCCTTAAAGTTTCATGTTCCCAAATGACCAAACTCCTAAATAGTTAAATCCACAAATTTCCCAATTCTCAAAAAATCAAACTTCCAAATTTCCAGATGCTCAAATTTCTAAATTCATAAATACCCAAATCATCACATTACCATATTGCTAATCTTCCAAATCCCTAAATTTCCAAATTCTCAAATCCCCAAACTCCCAATCACCCAAGTATATTTCCAAACGCCAAACACCTATACGTCTAAGCTTCTAAATTTCCAAACAGATCAACTATCCCGGTAATTTAATCGCCTGCATCGACTCGCACATCCATCACAACCGAGCCAGCACTCACAACGCATTCAGAACGCATTCGAGATCTGGTGCAACGTAAACATCTTTCCGCTCACGTTTTCAGTTACCAGCCAGCCCGTGATCCGCGGATTGCAAACACGAGACATCAGGGTGCATCTGTGAGGTCTTGGAGGCTTGCTGTGTCAGTCAGGTCCTAGAATGGCTCATCTTTTCTAGCGATCGAACTGAAAACTCGTTTCGACGCGCGCCACAGGACGTTCCTCTGATCCAACACACTTTTCTTACCAACGTGTCGCTCGAGTGTTGATCGTTTGTCGCCGAACCAGTTCGAGTCATGTCAAACACTTTTTGATCGCAGTCTGACGACTCTGATATGATGAAATATTACCGTGATCATTAAGGGAGCCGGGGGAATGATAATGTTGAGTAGCTTCGATGTGGATCTGTACGCTGGAACTTTTCATTATCGTATAATATTGTAACTAATTAGTTACAAGTTTGGAAAAAAGGGTAGTTTAATAACAAGGTTTTAAGAGGAAAATGATTTTTATCTTTTTTTAATCAGACCACTTTCGATTTTGTAAAATTATGACGTGGTAAATTCAACATAACTCCTGGAAATGGAGCTAAGTTTAAAAATTTTCGATCGATAGAAACGTTAGTATGAAAAATTAATCGGATGAAATTACATATTCTAAATACGGGTATGATTGTCAAGCTAACAGATTTATTAAACTGATAGCTGATATGTGAGCTTAAATTGATAGCGAAGGCATTTTGCGTGACATGCTAGAAGAATTGTTTATGACAAGTCACATATGTGATATGTTTACGACTCATCAATTATATGCATTGATTCTTTGTTGTAACATATGATGCAAGACAGTGTTACTCTTATCACTGCATTTGTCTAGTTGTATTTGTTGAGTATAATTATTAGATGGTTATATCTATTTAACAGACTTATTTCGATATACTGAGTCTCGTTTTGAACACGAAATTTCATTAAAATCGAATAAGTTTATACATTAATATTTCTATCGAAGTTTTTGAATTTATTACCTAAAGATAGTATAGTAATTTCTTGAACTTCTCTTGACGTTAATTACAAGTCTCTAAGTCATAAAAATATGTGGCGTCAAAAAGATCAAAACAGTATTGATATTATATGAAAACAATTTCTTCAAAATTTTACAGAGCAAGCTAGAACCTCGAAAATAAGTGCTTTCACCGGAAATAATTTGTTTCTACTATCATACGCTGGAATTTATATCTGTACAAGAACAATTGCTATTCAAAAATTTCTTTATGCACCGTAGCCCGTTTTTAACACACGTAGGAGAAAATATAATTTATCAGAAAATTCTCAACTAATTCGAAAGCTACTTTAAATTGCTACCAGTGCGGAAGAACGGTACTATCGTGAGTGTAAAGTGTGTTAATAGTCATATCTGTATATATTACAAATAGCACTAACACTGTGAAATTCGAGTCGATGCAAAACAGATGAAAATACAGGAAACACATGATTATCAATATTGCGGTATAGAATTTTCCGCCAATATACCCGTTATTTCCAAGATAGCTACTTAAAATGATTACGCGCGTGAAATCTCAATAAACTAAGCTCCTTAAATATTTTTATTCGCATACTTCGAAACGGAACACGGTTATCTTAGAAATGAAATTTCCAGGCGGCGATATTGGAAGCAAGTTGCAATCAGTACGGTCACGAGCTGACGAGAGGGGATACATTTTTTTTTCTTAATTAAAAAAATTGATTTCTTGTCTAGCAACATCCTCGTTCGCGAAACCTGTTAATGACCAGCTGCCAGCGTCTAAACCTGTCCAAGTTACATTAACCTGTCTGGATCGTAGACTATGCTTGTTGATCAATACGTCGTGTCGAAATTCTCCTAGTTCCTTCTTTCGATTTCAATTCGGGAAACAGGATTTAGATAAAGCGTTTGTTATGATTCGACTTTGAGGATTGTACATCTTGGGAATGTTTCTGCAATTTTATGTTTCATTTTGTAATTTTTGAGATTGATACATTAACACTAAAACTGTTAAACCGGTCACTTGAGGCCAAGGAATCAATGTGTCTATTTAGTTACATTTGATCAGTTGTTCATCTGTCTTTCTACGATCTATTTCATATGTAACTATTAACATATACTGAAGGTATTTTATTGATAATGTATTATACATATATTAATGATGAAGTGAGAATTTAGAAATTTGTAATGTTTGAAGTTAGGAATTTTCAAACTTTCAGATTCTAACATTTAAGTTCATTTAAAAAATTAAAAAAAATTCGGTAAGAAATAAGGAAATTAGGAATTAGAAAATATAATAATTTGAGAAAGTGAGGTTTATGTAATATATAGCTATAGATCATATAATGTATGACTATATAATGTAGGATTATATAAATTTGTAAATTTAGGAAAATTAGATTTGGGGATAGTAACTTCGGAATTTAGGAACATGACAACGTATCAATTTGGAAATTTCAATATGTGAAAAAATGGAAGCGTAAATTTTTTAATTTATTCTTTAGAAAATCCGAAACTGTTAAATTTAGACCTGGAAAATTAGAAACTCGAAAATTTAAGTCTTTGGAAAATTAAAAATTTGAAAATTTTGCATGACCTAATTATCTATACATGACATAATGTTAAAGCCATAAAAGTGAAATTTTCGTACGTGGTCCTAATTCGATGACCAGGGACTGTGATATCGCGTATAGAATATGCTGGATATAAGATGGCAGACAAGTTAGTCGAATAACAGCGTGTCATCGCGAGTATCGTCCGAGTCGATTCTCGATCGCATAACGTGCTAGGAGAGCATCCGGTAGCGCCTCACGACCTTTCCGTTTCTTGCCCGTCCCTCTACACATGTTCCACGTAATACGTGGTTAGGATCGACGTACGACCGCTCGTGTTCTACCGAGACGGTATTATATAAAAGAGCAAAAAGAGAGAGGCAGACCCTTGGCTGGTGGACGAGCACCGTTTACAGATATTTTATGATTTATCGCCGTCCTTGCTGCTGCAGAAATTCCTCGAGCGATTTTTTCGCGTCGACCGGACGACGCGAAGCACGCACGCACTCGAAAGGTAAACGCGTGTACCTCACGCGTGAACGTGCGTGTGCACGACCGGATCAACTAGTTTGCGAGAACGCTTATTTATTCGACCGCCAAAGTGGTCACGTAATTTGCGTACCTATGTTTCGTGCTTGTATAAACCGAGTTTGCGAACGCATGAGAGAACGAGAATACACACTCTGGTGCAGCGTAGGCTACTTTTAGATTACGAGTATATGTTCATTTCGCCGTTTTTTAATTCACTAATTTTACTATCGGACAATTTTTACATTTTAAAATTCCTTATATTCGAAAATTTCTAAATTGCCAAATTATGCAATTTTTCTAGGCAATTCTGTGAAAAATATGTAGAGCAAACTTAAAATTAGTTAAGAACCTGATACTTGGTATAATTTGCATTAAAATAAAACTTTCAATTAAATCTTCGTTTTATAATGTTTATTTACATGTTTCAAGCTACAGTATCCCACGCTTGAAAACAAGTCAAACACATATTAAAATATTTCTAGAGAAATGCCAACTATGTATATTTTAAATCTGCTTAAAATATATTCGTTCTTATAATTATTTACCTAACAACATTCTTTCTAGTACCGGAACATTTAATAGGCATAATAAATACAAAATTTATCGAGTACATATGTATAACACAGTTAACTTTCTACCTGTGAATTATACAACCTGTACAGTATAACGTATTGCAAATTAGTTTCACAAGAATTTCCACTAAAAGCGTTGACCTATTTCATAACTCTCCAACTTCATTTATCCGACTACCGAAACAAGCTTATAAAATACACCGCATTTTATGCGAGTCATATTTTCTCACTTCTTCGAAAAACCGACTCACGATTTAGACGCGAGCAATTATTCGCGAACACAACGTTGTTCCAAGCAACGATCGTACTTATTCGAATGCAAACGAGCGTAGAGATAAGATTCAAAGGTGGCGAAGAAGAAGAAGAAACGCGAAGCGAAGCAGGTTCAGGAATTTGGATCTTGTCGAGGACGAGTTCAAGGCAGCACAGAATGTCTGCAGTAGTCACCGAGTATGGATCTTCCATGGTGCATCCAGAGAAATCGTCGAGATCACGATATCGTGATAAGCTTGTCCGCCATATGGCATAAGTTGCATACCCGTAAATCTGGGACGCATAAAGATATTCACCTGCATTCGGATAATTTTTGCAATTCTTCTGCATCTTCGTGTAGCTCTCATTGTTCAGCGATGTAGACATTTTTTGAATAAATGTGATAAGAATATAACACTTGACATACTTCAACTGAGATATGGAGGCTTCCTTTTCTGAGGCTGTCAAATATTTCTTTTTTACTGTACTCCAGTCAGTGTCATATGTGAATCTGGTAGAATTGCATGTGGATGAGATCCATTGAATTTGTACTTCAGTAAACTACACTTGTTATTAAATGAATTATGAACTGTTTTACTATTCTAGTAAAACTGCACGTCCAAATCTCTATATTTCCAAATTGTCCAAATTCTGAAATTTCCAGATGCCACGTGTGCTCCACGTAAGATTGTATTAAAGCTATTATTAAAGATAGAAAACCTCACTCCAGATATTCTATTTCCTCCAATTTGCGTGTGCAACATCATCTACGTTTTTTGTGGATATCCATCATGTTTTGTACCTGAGAATTTCCTTTCATACTACTTCCGATTCTTTCCATGCAAATTATCGGCGCAATCATACTTATCAAAGGGGTACCGTTAACGCGGCCGTCATCGCCCTTGAACAATTAATCACAAGATGAAGAGATCGCAATAAAATTCAATCACCCGGTTCCTCGTCCAGCCCCGTAACATTAATTAAGTCGGTGTATCGCGTTTGGTTGTTTTGCAACAGGATGAATTTCGAATCAATCTTGCCGAACGAAATGTCATTAATAATTCCCTCGGGAGGAATCGAGTCGACGGCCTCACGTTTTGCACAATTGTCTTCCGGCGTAGAGCAACAAAATGGTCGATCGATGACATTCGAACCATCATTTCTGATCGTAATCATCGATTGTGTTCCCTCGTTGTGTCGACACACACGAGACTACACGATCGCGCAAGGAATTTCTGCTCCGAGGGGATACTTTTCTCGATCACACCCAATACCTCGTCTCTCTTTCTCTCCTTTTATATCCCTTTCTCTTTTCTTTCTATCACGAACCATAGAAACGTCCAGAGACGTTCACTTCCCTGTCCTTCTCTCTTATTCGCCGTACGACCTTTCGCCCGTGTAATTTTTTCTCCCTCGTCCTGCTTCAAAAGTTCACGCGACTAGCCTAAGCGATATCTTTCCCTTTCGCGAAATAACACGTTGGAGGCAAGAATGTTTTTCGCGGATTCCTCGCCAGACTACAAGTACGTTGCAAAATATCCTTTAACGATATAAAACTATAATTATTTAACTTACTTGCTACGAACGACTGTCGCAAACGATTAATCTATCGCTGCGTTCTTAAGGATGCTTCTTTTCAAGTACCTTTATGGAGATTCACTCACCTGAAATCAGAAACGAATTGTAATTATTAGGATGCTATTTTTTTAACTAATTAACAACTGTGTAAATGTATTAAATAATTTGTGTAGATGATAAGACATTTTTTATTGAAATTATGATCAGATTATCCTTTTATTAGCAAGCAATTTTGAATTTTCGAACTTTTATTGATTCGCCTCGTTTTATTAATAGACGCACTGGGTGCGTCCTATGTCTTAATGCAGCGAGTTGTACCGATTTGTAAAAAAAGATGCAAATAAACATAATAAAATACTGTTTAGGTAATATTTTACATAACATTGAGATAACACTACTGAAATAAATTCTGTAATAAATATACTCCTACGAATCACTGTTTCTTATGGTAGAATCATCTTATAAGATAAAGTGACTCAAATTTTATTGAAGTGGCATTTAACTAAGCATGAATCTATATCAAGTTCATGAGAGTACCTCTGTCCAGGTAATTTGGACACTCTTAAGATGTCTTACGAGGTAAGACATTCTGAAAATATTTTCTTTCAAATCATACATCTTTCAACAAATTTTTTTAATAAAGAACGTCTGCTGTTATTTTCTAGTAGACTGTGAGCGTTCAGAGATGCATTCTTTTAAAAAAGATCATACGAGTTAATATTTACTTGTCAACGTTCTTGACATACGTACAAAAAGTAGGTTTGAAAAGAGAAGCGTATCAAATTGCCCTAACTGCCCGTAACTAATGAAACAGCCCGATTCCAAGAAATAAACCGATATCTTGGAAATTACATAATCCTCCTCTCGGTTCGTTAACCGTAATTAAATTCGGTCGGCTTTTTCCGTGCCGAAAAATGCAAAGGAGAATTTGAAAAGGTCGACAGCAGGCAATTACTAAAGGGACAGACACACCCACGAAAAGGATACAGCGTCGAAATGAACGGCGAGATTTTGTGCGGTAGGCTCCATCAGCTAACAATCCATCGTTGCATTGTTCCACAGAATCGCGACGAGTGTCGAACACGTAAAAGCAATAAATTCCAGCACGATTGCGTGGCGATTGTTTCGAGAACGGCCAATTTGGCCAGTGAAACAACGCCGACGACAATAACCAACGATCATCAGCTATGATGATCGTACACCAACCGTGCACTCACATGCACACGTAAATAAACACGTACACAGTCTGCCGAAGATTGTAGGCGAGTAACTCTACGATCGATTCGCCGGCAACGAGCTCGAAATTACGTGTTTCGATCATGACAATCGCGAATTTACTTGCAAATACCAGTTGGTTAGCGCGTAAACGCGACACGCGAGCTAACTCGCGATTATGGTAGAAACGGGGGTCCTTGACACCGTTACAGGGAGAGTTTAACGCGAATATCTTTTACGCTTTATAATTGCTTTAACAGGCGAAATGAATTTTGGAATGTTAACTTGAATGTAGCCGGTGTTTTCTACAAACTGGTATGAGAAAGGATGACATTTTAATTACTCCAACCCGAGGACGATTTGCATATCGTCGTAAAATGACTAGCGGGAAGGTTGAAAGGTCGTATATACGTTAGATCCATCTCGAGCTACTTCATTCTCGATGAATTTATAATGAAGATCGTTGAAAGAGAGGCTCTTTCTTTAATGAAATATTTTACTGTTAGATTCGTTGGTGTATAAGCTTACATTTCGAAATTAATTAAAAATTGCTCTTTACAAGCATGCAATTAACAAGGGTTTTCTTTTAGTACAATTAAGTTTTATATCGAATCACATATCTTTAAGTGAACTAATTCTTGAGAGCAATTAAAACAGGCACAAGATTTTATCATTTTAACATTTTATTAGCTAAGTGGTTAGATAAGCGATTAGGTAAAAGTTAGATACTTGCTGAGTAAAAATACTAACAATTAATTGAAAATTGATTCATCATATGTTCCATGAAACAACCATACAATTTTAAGAATAAGTACTTATTATCGAATCTTTAACTTCAAAATAAGATACCTTAGATGCTACTTTATAGTACATTTAACCATATCATCAACTCACGTCACATATTTCATATCTCAGAATTATCCATTCGGTATGCAACCTAATAATTTGAATCTATAAATCCGAAACTTCCAAGTGAAAATCCTGTAAACTAATTACTTTGAAACACCTAGTACATATTCATATCCTTAACCTACCTTTCAACGATATTACCAGCGCATCTAGTAAATTCGTCATCCAATTATAAGCTTCCCATCAACACTGTAATCATCTAGCCATTAAATTCTCAACGAAATTAAACTTTCGCGACTATGAAACATCAAATTTCCATATTCTCTAATATTTATCCATCGAAAGTGGCTCGTTTAAAGCGTCGTTGCGTTTGTGTACGTGGAAAGCATGCTCGCTTTCGTGCAATTTATATTAACAATTTGCATACTGAACTCGAATGGTGCCTACACACGCGAATATCGTTCGATTTCGACGATCGATTTTACCTTTCCACGTTCGAAATGCGATTCTAGGGGACATGAGGGATAGTTATTCAGAATGCATTTCAACTCGATGTTGAGAATATTCACCCAAACTTCAAACTAAATATAATATACTTAAAATATGTAAACACTCAAAAACTTCTATTTTCATTTATTAGCTTTGACGAATTCAGTTTTGTTTTATTTGCAAATTTATTGTTTTTCCCATCACCATTTACTTAGTATATTTAATTGATTTAGATGATCAAGTTTTCCTCTAGGCACTACTATTCAGTTCTTGTATTTCGTCAAACATGAATCAGTAGCAAGTTTTGTAATTTATGAGATTACGTCTTTTTAAAATGTCCTCTTATAAATGATATTTTTCTTTCAACACAGTTTTATAAGAAAGAACATCTGCTGTTATTTTCTCATTAATACATTGTGAGAGTTCGGAGATATTCTTATAAAACTGAAGAGATCATACAACGAAAAGTTAATAGTTACTTGATCAAATCTACCCATCACTACTAGTGCAAATTATTACAGAAAGCAAATGTATTAAAATAAATTAAATTAAATACAAGTTTAAGAATCATTCCTTAATAAAATATATACAAGTAAAATATGTAATAATACTAATAATAATTTAAAAAATGATTATATCAGTAAAAGAGCAAAACTGTGATCAAGTGTTCTACCTTTCCCCTAGCAGTCTTCGATTGTCTCGTAAATCTGCTTCACCTGTTACGCGGGATTTTCAACGTCCTTATAGGGTGCAGCAACTCCGATGAGTACGCTAAAGGACGGTTCATAAATCGCAGGAAAAGCATTAAGCTCCGACGCGATTGCATCGACAATTTCGTGTTTCCTCGATGCTCGATTGCATTCCGCATTTCGATCTTATCTCGGGAATTGCACGGCACTTTCTCGCTGATCTATCGACGATATTTCTGCCAAGCCGTTCGCGAACACGTGGATTCTATCGAAGACAATCAAATTTCTTATTTTATTTTTGTTGGTAAGAATTAAACGTAAATATCCTTTTATTGACACGGTGCGAGACTGACGCAAAGCAATTTTATAATGTGCTTACTGTTGCGTAGGTAGAGAAATAAACAATATTTTTAGTGGGGTAAGAGGATTATATTGTTTGAGGAGGACTAGATCCGTGTTCCAATGTGATAAAACTAAATCGTATTTGCATAAGGAGTTTTGAATATGATACCAATTGCAGTTTGTATGATTACAGATCGGTAAATCTAAAATATACCTAACATTTCAACATCCTTTATTTACTTTAACGCTGCAGTAATAATTAGGCAGCTCTGACCGACGCACCTGCCGAAAAACTTGTAGGCTAAGGGGTTAGCCCTTAATGGTCACATACCTGGCACACTGGGACGTTTAAGACCCAGCCACTAAAAATGTTTCTTACAAGAAAGATATTCATTATTTTAACTTGTGAAAATTATAAATAATCTTTGAAAGTTGTTTTAACATATTTCACAGCTGGTCCTAATAAATTTAAACGTTGTATAAGAAAAAATTCAGAACGTTAACAAAGTGAAAAAAGTGATTGTTCTCACAGAAAAATTCATAATTTTATTTTAATTTTAATATAAACAGCTAAAATTTTAGCTGAGATATAACAGTTTGAGGTACAAAATAGTAAAAATACCAGAGTTTCAAAAAAGGTAAATATCAGATTTTCAGGAAATAAAGTGGCTAAAATTGAAGCTAAATTAGCTAGGGTTGTTTTATACCGCAGTGTGACCGTGAAGGGTTAATGACGACAGCACCACGTATCAGAAATAAGCAGCTTTAGGAAATTTGGAGATTTAAGAAATTGGGAATTTGGAGATTCGATAGTTTGAAGAAATTCAATTTGGGGGATTTAAATGTGGAAGTATGGAACCTCAAAACCACAGAAATTGAAAATTAGAAAAAGTGATTTGGCAATTTAAAAAATAAAAATTTGGAAATTGAAAGATTTATAAATTTGAAAACTTGTAAACTAGAAAACCTCAGAAACTGAGAATCAGGAAATTTTACTAGTTAACTATTTAAAAAACCTAAATTTTCAAATTTGGAAATTTACCAAGTTGGAAATCTAAAAGTTGGAAATTTAAAATTTAGGAATTTGGAACTGCAGCGAAATAGCAAAAAAAATAATTTATCGCATTGGGAAAAAAATGGCTCTTCAGAAAGATTGCCAGCCCCTGCCATAGACCGAGGATGATTCAGGAGACTTAAGCGAGCAAAGGGAAGCCTGACTTGTATAGAACGTCCTGCACTTGCTGTCACTTAACAATAAAGAGAAGTCTAAGCTGTTCGTGACTGTACATATACACACACAGAAAAATATATAAGAATAAGCTCGATGTCGCGTCCTTGCGTTTCCTCTCGAGTAGACGAGCGCCACTCCTCTTTCGTTCACTCTCCGATTACGTTCACTCTCTTTCCCTACCGCATATCGCAAAGATCACTGACTCCAGTATTTTCCGCTACCATTATTTCATTTTCCTTTCCATCGCTTGCATCATTTTCTTTCCACTTATTCTTCACCTGCGTTTACCTTGAGACTAATTTAGCTCTCTATATTTACCTGTATCTATATCTTGTTATTGGGACTTATCAAATTTGGCTACCAGATTTTTAGAACAGTTGTGGAATAGTTATAGGATTAGATTGTTGAATATTAGTTAGTTTGCAAATATTACAAATCTGTTGGGATTTCATGAAAAGTTTACAAATTTTCAGTTTTTTCATTCTCAGTTCCTAAATTTTCGAATTTCCAGATTTTTGAATTTTTTGATTTCTATATCTACGGATTTCCTGAATCGCTGAATTTCCAAATTAATAAATTTCCGAATTCGTAAATTTTTAATTTCCAACTAATAATTCCCTAACTTGGGAATTTAAGGATTTGAAAATTTGGAAATTTGTGAACTAGGAATTTGAAAGGTAGAGAATTTAATAACGTGAAAATTCAGAAACAAGGGATGTGAATCGTTGATAATTTCATAATTTGGAAAGCTAGCAACTCGAAGGTTAGTTAACTTTGTAAATGAAATTAAAATTCTGCTTATCAACTAATTTCATGCAACCATACAAACAAAAGTAATTATTATGTTATAAAATTCGACAGTGGCTGCTGATCAGTTGTTACATGTTACTAGTAACATATTCATAATTTCAACAGCAATAACGTTCCAGAAAAATGAGAGAAAAAACTGATTTTAATACAGCAACCTACTCGATCGAGTTAAACAACTTTCGAGACGGTAATTAAACCGCGCGAACGAGTTGTTTGAAAACTAGTTGACATTTCGTTGGTGTATCTCAAATTCGATACGGTAATGCTGTATCCACTTAATCCAGACAGCATGTTAGGCTACTTGTTTTCTTCGAAAGGAAAACAGTGCAATAAGAGTAATTGTCTCCAACTTTATCGCATGTTAATGTCAAAATCCGGAATTAAGTGTAGATAATAGCAGATAATTCCTGACAAATATAGGATGTTCTACACGAGACTTGTTCATCCACGAAAAACAAGACGATATTTCTTAAAAAAGAAATACAGATTAGCAGTGGTAAATTGTATAAAAATTATTGATATCATAAGCTTGTCCATTAGACCACACGATTTAATGATATGATCAAACGATTAAATGATGGAATTTAAGTAGAGACTTTTCTTCAGGTCGACCTCCTCACGCGCCAACTCGTGGGTTGACAGCGGTACATGATTCCATTTTAATGAACTAAAGTTTTCTCCTAATTTTTATTTATTCGATTATAAATATAATTCCATAGGGTTTTCACTACCCGAATAATTCTTTGAGTATTATATTCGTGTTGTCAGCATCACATCACCACAAACCTGATTCAATAATAAACTTTAAGCGATAAACTGAATCTACAATAAATTATCGAAATGCCGTCAAGTTAAGCAATAACTAGATCGAAATTAGCTCATAATGAACTCGGCTGATAATTATCGAAGAACGTTCACCCAGGGCTCGCAGAAAAATGCGATTAACATTAGAAATAGCAACCTTCGATCGGGAATGGCAACATTCGACGAATATCGCCAGAAGAAAAGAATTCGAAATATTGCTGGACGTCGACACGTCCGACATTCCCGTATAGCTCGCATAATATGGCAATTATGGTCGCTCAAGACGGCGCCAAGTGGCGCTCGAAGGACATACACGTGCATCGACCACGCGTTTTCAAACGGTGTGCGTGCATATCGGAGCAAAAATCCGATATGTAACGGAGCACATCTAACGAAGCGATTGTATCGTTGGCGAATGGTACGTGACGTCCAAGGATTAACAGGTGACTCAAGGACATCTCTGCAAATGAAACTGCAATTTTCGATTTCATAGTACTATGTTGTTATGCACTTCTCAGAAGTTTTGTCCTCTGGCTGTTTCACCCTTTGGGGATGATAAACGCTGCGTTTTGAAAAAGTATAGGGACTTTTATATCAATCTTTTATTGCGAACTCGATATACAACGTGACACATTTACAAATGCAATTATATTCTCGACTATTTCATATTCGGAAATTGAGATTTGTATGTGTTCATCTACAAATAAATTATGTTTAAAGATTATTTTGTAAACAGAACAAGTGTTCTTTTTAACACTAAACCTACGGGCATGTGTACTTAGTTTGAAGTTAAAAATGAAGTTGAAAAATAAATAAACAAACGAAGAAACATAAATTAATATACACATTTATACTTTATCTTGTTGAAAATCAATACTGATTTCAAGGAATGCACTTCAACAAAATGTGTAGCTTATAATAAGAAACTTGTGGATCGGTCATTTGAATGGTTTGGTAGTTTTAGTTTTAAACAACAATTTATTTGATAATTAAATACTTTAATAAAAGTTACTGTAGTTTTGTTTTACTAATTATTTAAATGTAAAAGTAATGTGAATGAGAATATTTAAAACGATATAAAGTATAATTATTTAATACCTGTTGCATCAGGGTTGATTCAAGTAAATTTAATCTCTGCCTCTTCAAATTCCTTTTAACTTAACAATTCACAAATTCTCCAAATTTCCCAATCCTCAAATTTCTCCTAAAAATATTCAATCTTTTAAGATTTAAAATCATCTGTATCGAATTAGCATTTCCCCTACACCTTGAAATCAAAACAACTTTTGCTTGAACGGCTTTCTAACGAGTGAATTGCAAGGTAATTGCGAGAAGAGAAAATAGAACAGCCTGTGCATGAATAGGTCGTCCTTAAAGGATGAATACACATACGATGACAAATACCAGCAGCAACAATCCGGAATTATTGGTCGAACGAGGCCAACTTGGCAAGAAGTGCGTCCTTACGAAAGGCTTGTCACCAACGCGTATAGATTTCCACGCGGCCGTGGGAAAACGACACTCGTACGGACGTAGAACGACGATAATCGGGCAACATTGCAAGGATTGCTGCATCCCGATTCGATGGACTCGTAACAATCGTTATCGAGCTTCGCCATCGTTGATCGACAGACCGGTATACCTCCTGTACTTCGACTATATACGCAACAGGTAAATCTGTCATGCTCGATCGCGACTACACTCTCAAATCAATGGGCATCGATGTCGAATTGGAAATACCTGTACTTCGATGCTAATCTATAAAAGCGAATTGAGAAATCGATGATTCTTTCGTTGCGAACAGCGAAGCACGTGAGCACTCTCTCAATTAGGAATTGGACACGCATATTTTGTCCACGGAAATGTATAGAAAAGATTATCACGAATGTGTTCCTGGTTAAAATTTGCGAACTACTAATTCTCCACATTTTCAAATTTCTTCACTAAGCTTCTATGTTTGCAAATTTTTCAGTTGTCAAGTTTCGAAATTTCCTTATTCCTAAATTTCGATGTACTTTATTTTTCAAATTTTTTAAATTCTCAAAGCTTAAAATTTTTAAATCGCCAAATCTCTAAATATTCATGTTCCCAAGTTTCTCTGTCTTCACGCTTTTAATTAAGAAATTTGTATGTCACCAAATCTCTAGGTCCACACATTCCTATGTCCCGGGATGTGAATTTTATTCATAAGTAAACATATAGAAATATAGAAATTTGAAACATAGAAATTAGAAAGTACAGAAATTTCAAATACAGAAATTTAGAATTTAATTATTTTAAATTTGTCTCCATATATATACTATGTATGTAACGTGTAGGTAAAAATACTATCAAGTTTAAGAGGATTATGATGACTATCATGATGATTATGATGACTATGGTGAAGATTATGATGCCTATAATGATAGTTGTGATGACTATGATCCTGATTATGACGACTATGGCACTGATTATAATGACTAAGATGGTTATGAGAATGACTGTGGTGACCATAATGGTGACCTCTCCAAATATTTAATAAATCCCTTAAACGAATGCAAATAAATGAAAACATACATCAACTAAGACAAGAAACGAGGAAACTAAGATACTAAGTGAGAGATTGTTTGCGAACATAAATTACCACAATTTGCAAATTACCTCTAAGCTCAAACGGAAGCAAACGAAACAGGTGTCTAACTGACACAAGGCACCTTGGTTTTCGATTCCTAATGACACGTTTCTTAACAACAATTTCGCTTTTCTACGTAAACTACATATTAATGAACGTCTAAACGTATAGAAATGTATGCACGTACATATATAATTCAGCAAACGTTGCACGCAGCAATGGATGTACTGCAGAAAGTTGTGTAAGTACGCGTGACATGGGAAGCAGCCTTAGGGCAATCACGTAGCTCCTAGAACCAGCGGTTGCTGCACTGATACCCCCTGTCGTTGTAAACAACGACATTGCATAATTCCGTGCACGACGGAAGAATAATTCATGGTTTTAGCGAAGCCGAAGGGAGATCGTTTTCGAAACGAACCAATCGCTCGAAAATACGTTATCTATCTTCAATTGTATTACTAATACCTCGTTAACAAATGTCAGCTGTGGGAACATTCGATCGACACTTTCATCTGGAAAATATTTACTCTCTATTTCGATAGTTCTTTTTTTTATCGTGGGAATATTATAATTGCACTGACATTTGAAGTGACATTTCCAAACTTGTTATACGTTTGGAAATTTTTCTATTATCAATTTGATAGCGTAAAAATGTTGTAATTTAGAAACTTGGAAACTTGAGAAATTTTGGGAATGGAGGACTCTGAGGAATGTGGAGAATCTGGGAAGTTTCCATAATTTAGAAAGAGGAGATTTGAAAATTTGATCATTTCGGAGTATGGTCCTTTGAATTTTGGGAATCTGAGAAATTTGAGAATTTGAAGAATTTGGAAAATTTGGAAAATTTTGAGAATTTGAAGAATATGAAATATTTGTGTAATTTTATCAATTTGAGGAATTGTAAGAATTTGGAGAATTTGGTAAATCTAAGAAATTTTAACAATTTTAAAACTTGGGAGAATTCGAGAAATTCCAAGAATTTTAGGAACTTGGGGAATTCGTGGAACTTGAGGAATTTGGAGAATTTGGAAAATTTGTAAATTTAGGGTTTTAGAAATCTACGAACCTTGAAAATTTTTTAAATCTGGAAAGTCTGTGACTTTAAAAATTTATGAATTTGAGGAATTTAGAAAAATAAAAAGGGTAAGAACTTGATAAGAAACTAATTAATTTACAAATATGCGAATGTTGAACTTAAAAAAATTCGAAATTCAGAAAAACCGAAATTGCAAATACACAAATATGAAATTTTTCAAATTGAGAAATCTACCTATAAGTTCCCACAAATACGACCAGTATACGTGATGGATTCGATGTCTTCACCTCGTGAGAATAACATTACTTGTGAGATATGTTTCCAACGCAAGGGGTTAATAATTTCTTCAATTATCCAAAACCATGATTCCAATCAACCGTATCGATGCTTCTCGTTGTGTGCCAATAAACTATGTGGCATTCAAGCATTAGGTAATATTTCTGTAGTTTCATATACAAAAGGGAAAGGAAGTTTCATTTGAAAAGTTGGAATATCATGCTTTTCAAATCTGCACACGTTGAATCAACTGAAATTTATTGAAGCAATTGAAATTCCTCAACAAATTTCATCAACTTTTCAGGCGTTGATGGAAGAACAAAGCAGAACTACTATACCTGATATTTAGTTTAAGTACATGTTATATCATTTCTATATCTTATTGCTGATAATTACAATAATTAATTCAAATTTCATCACTGATCTACTGAATTATTCAACCATTTACCAGTTTATAAAAAACGAAAAATATCACGTATTACAATCTGATTCTGTAATTCATTTTTTACGGCCAACCATTTGGTCGTTTTTTAGCTTTTTTAGTAATAATCAATCATTTACATGAACATTTTCATGTCATTTTCATTTAACCACGTGGCTTGTAACATTCAATCAGACTCATGACGCACATTATATCTGACTTGATGTTCCAAAATCAATCATCTTACATGCAACACTTAATACATTATCAAATGCATATTTATTTCATCCCGGTACAAACTGCATCTCGGAGTTATTTATCCTTGTATAAAATACAAACATTAAATAAAAATTCTTATAAAAAACAATGGAAAATCGTCATAATCCAATTTAGGATATCTATGGTTCAAATTAGGAAACGTTTTCTAACTTGGACCAAGGACGCTTTTTGGAAAATATTCTTCTACCAAACACATAATTTCTGTTTTATTAGACTTAATTAATTATAATGTCAAAACTGTTCCCAAATTCAAAACTAATGAAAATGTTTCTGAAGGTACTTCCTCTCTTCCATAAACCAAACTACCGCAGACTCAGATTATCTTTTTATTTGACAGGGTATCGAAAGGTAGGCAGAAAAATTGAAATTATCGTCTAGTCGTAAAGTAGCGACAGAAACCGCAACGGGTAAGCCTCTCTGGATGACATCGGCCGATGGCCATATTATCGTAACGGTTTTCAGGTAGATTTTCTGAGAAGGCTGGTTTAAGGAAAGGCCAGTTCATCCTCGAGAAAGAACTGGACCTTGGGCAGTCGACACCGGCCGGGGTGACATTCCAGAATAGGCCGATGGCATTGCGTCGCGAAATGCAGGTTATATGCGCTTTTCTATGCAACAGCCTTCTAAGACGAGTTCTATACGAGCTCGTTTCCTCGAAACGCGTGTGACGAGCGGAGGCCAGAAATTCTCGTGCAGCTCCACGGTCAAGAAAAATCTGAACCTCCAGGGATAATTGATCGTGTGGCGTTTCGACGCCGTGAGAAACACGCCGATCACTGGATTCATACTTCTTCGATGATATAACGGTGGTGGATGTGCTACGAATACAAAATACTGGCAATCCACTCCCTTGGAAAATTTCAAGCAACAAGGATTGACAATTACTTTTTCGATAATTCCTCGATACTTCCGATAGCTGTATATATTACGTATGATAATTTGTCGATCACATTGACAAGTTAAAGATCTGTACAGGAAATGTCCGACCACAGATTAAACTGTGCAGGAAGGACGAAGTGCAGTTTTATAAAGATTGGATGGAGAGAAAATAAGATGAATGTCAAAACTATTTGTATTTATAGGGTGATACAATGGTACAATCCTTATCTGAACGGTTCATTAAAATTACCGAAACTGTAAATTTCCAAATAAGTTTCTAAATTTGCGAAGTTAACCAAAAACTATCACCATTTTACCTATTATAAACTATGACTCCCATATACCGTCATATCGGTGCCCCCTAATATTTTTCTTTCGGTAAAACGAGCACGTAAGCAGTTAGTGGACAACGATATGTCGAATCGATTTCGAAATCGTCGACAGCTAATTATTTTTCCCGCAATTACTCGAATGGTGCGTGAGTTTGCAACCTTGTAGCGTACAATGGAGCACAACCAGGCACGAACAATTGAATTTAATTAGTGTAAATGGACAGCGATCGGAATGCTAATTACTTGGCTGGAACGCGGACTTTGAGTTATTAGTGGACATTCCGCGGTACCTTTTACGATAAACGCCTCTTACAATACGTCCAGAGTCCTCGAATTTCGGTGGCAGCTGAATTTATTTCCTCGCATACCTGTTCCACGGGAAACTACTCGGTAAGTTAACCCTCTTGAAAGCAAATAGTTTATGGCTCTTGGTTTCGCTGTTCGTGCGGGTTAACGAGGAGCGAGAAATTCTTTTTCGCGGTTAAAATAACCCTACGATCGCTTCTGACAGTTATTTGTCCCGATAATTAAGTGTTTGGGAGTGCACTCTCATAGAAAATTTAATGTGGGGATTAAAAATGTCATCCTTACCTTAGGTTGCAACTGAAGCTTTTATTGCGACCATCAAGGAAAACCGTATATGTACTCGGTTGCAACGTATATATGGATGTGGTCACATATGTGAATTGAACAATTTTTAAATTTCCTAAATTTTATGTCTTCGAAGTTCTTAAACACGCAATTTTCTAAATTATTAAGTTCTTAAATTTTCTTTTGCAAACCAATTCTACAAATTACCAAATTTCTGGGTCACTAAACTTCTATATTTGCAAATTTTACAGTTTCCAAGTTTCAAAATTTTCTAATTCTTAAATTTCGACATTCTTTATTTTTCCAATTTGTCAAATTTCCCAAATTCTCAAATCCCAAAATTTGTAAATCGTCAGATTCCCAAATCTGTAAATATCGAAGTTCCGAAATGTATCTGACACCAAGCTTTCAATCAACAAATTTGTTCAAATCTCTAGACAAGTTCATATGGTCCGAAATTTCTAGGTTACCAAATTTGTAGACCCATAAATTCTCATGTCCTGAAATTCCTAAGTTCTCAGATCCCTAAATCTACACGATCCTATGTTGCGAAATTTCAAGGTTCTCAGATTCCTAAATCCACAAGTTCGTAGGTCGTAAAATTTCTAAGTCCTTGGATCCCTAAATCTACAAGTCTCTATGGCGTGAAATTTTTAGATGCTTAGACCTCTAGATCCAGAAGTTCGTACATCATGAAATTTCTAGATGCTTTCGTGTATCATTAAATTTCTAAATCCTTAGATCTCTAGATCCATAAATCTCTAAATTTGGATCTTCAAATATTTAGAGAAGACAAATAAAATACTATTTGATCAAATATTTATTCAAATAACTTCTCAATTTTACCGAGTCAACATCATCAAGGCTAATTAGTTCTTACTATATCTATGATTAATAACTTCATCTTGTTATATCATGTCTATTATTAATAATTAGTTCGATAACACCTTGTATTTAATCATTTTATCCGAATGAAATAAATGAAAAATTATTCAAGTGATTTTTAAATATTTCATTAATTTTCATAATTACATAGAAATACTTCACTATTTAGAGCAATTATTTGCTAGCTTGATAAATTATATCAAATAACCACGTATTAGCTTATCTTTCAAATAAATTATTTCAAACAATTATGCGTTATCTTATCTCGCGTCAAATAAAGCATGTCCTAGGTGCAGTATCTCACGATACTTGACAATGGACCAAAAAAAGTTACAAAGCCGGCTTATTAACCGTTGATTTATACGGAATTATATAACTAGAGGCCAATTAAAAATGCTCGTTAACACGTTCTCGCGATCATTGAACGTTAACAGCTTTCCATCTGAAATGGTTACGGTGAAAGAGTCAATATCGAAGTGCAGGGATCTCGAGAGGGAACTTTCTCGATCGATCGGCCTTACGAATAACGCCGGAACACGCGATACGAACCATTCCAGTCGATTTCACTATGCGTAGGATTGCAGTCTCTTAGATTATATTTCTCCGCGAGCCATCGATACCAACGACAACCACCTCGATATCGATCACGTGAAACGTTAGTCCGGCTGTTAGCAACATCCGAGAGGTTTATTAAATATTAAGTTCTGACACGAAACACGTATCGTGTTCGCTTAGAAGAGGCTAAGCCTTCGCGTCGAGGCTGCTCTGAAAACAGATCATTTTACGAATCGATGCTTGTGAAAATACGTCCTTGCACCAGCCTGGAAAGCTGCTTGTCAGTCTAATTATAAATTAAGAAACGGTAGAACGTGCGCACGTAACGACCAGCTGTGTTTAATACTAATCGAGTGCAGGAAACTTGTACAAACTCGTAACAGACAAGCAGAAAATGAGAGTAACGAGTTCACGGAACAAGTTCAGTCAGATTTTACTTCGACAACTTCGGTTATGCTACGTTCAAGTATTATTATGCATATCATCCTCGGACGATAAAGATGGATGAAGAGAAAGTGACCTATTTAATTACTTTCATACGGTTCCACAAAGTTCTTTCTGTAATTTATTTGCTTTTGTTGTGCAACGTTCAGGTAATGTGCTTTAGTAGCTTTGTGTTTATAGAGTAGATATACAAATTCTTCAATTACCACATTTTCTAATTTTTTAAATTTAGAAATTAGTACTCTTTCTAGATGTCTAAATTTTTTAATTCCCAAATCGTACATTATCCCTAAATTTCCAAAGCTCTACGATACAAAATCTGAAAATTATCAAATTTCCTAATTATTAAATCCCGAGATTATCAGATCCTTAGATCTCTAAATTTCCACATTACCATATTCCTAACTTTCCAACTCCCCAAACTTATATATCTTTAAATTCCAAAATCCTTCAATTTCTAAATCCACAAAATTCCAAATTTCGAAATGACCCAAATTCTAAATTCCTAAATTCCTAAATTCTCAAGAACCCAAATCCTTAAACTGCCAAATTCCCAAGTGACTGAGTCCACAAATTAGAAGTCCCCAAATTATTAAATTTTCAACTGCTCAAATCACCAAATCCCAAATTTCTAGATCCCAAAATTCCCAAAATTCTCTAAACTATAAAATTTCCAAACCTAAATTGCTAAATCCATAAACTACCAACTTAAATCAACGACTTTCGTTTTCCACAACCAAATTAAAAGAGCAAAATCCTCCAGCAAATCAGTGAAAATACACATGGAATCGGAAACAGGAAACGTGAAATAAAAAAGCGCAATATCTCGACACGCATCGAGGCCGTCCCGAAGCGACGAGTCAAAACAACGAGCGCGTTTGGCACAACAAATGTTCCGTTCAAGTAGACCGCTACTAATTGTAACCG
Source organism: Megachile ligniseca (assembly GCA_945859555.1). Lineage (NCBI taxonomy): Eukaryota > Metazoa > Arthropoda > Insecta > Hymenoptera > Megachilidae > Megachile > Megachile ligniseca. The sequence continues at coordinate 3,556,236 of OX243785.1, forward strand.
CATCACAGGCGTGGTTCGAATGCGAAGGGTTTAATATTCGGATTCTCGTTGCCAGAAATCTCTTTCTCTCTCTTGCCATCTCTATCGTTCTCTCGGTCTCTCCTTTACCCTACACGCCGGCCTCTATTTTCGCTCGGTCACTTATTAGTTTCGTACCACCGAAATATCGTCCCAGAGGAGCCAAGGTAGGCGACCATTAGTCCGAGGAAAAGTCAAGCGGAGGCCAGAAAGGCCGGGCATTAGTCGTGTATAGCATGTGGAGGTATTCGCGGAGGCACGTGGGAACGTAGCAATGCAAAGAGAACAGCCGTGCGTTGGCCTGCTCTGAACCGCTGTGCCTGGCCCGGGTACTATAATAGAAAACCGCGATAATTGTAGCCACACAGCCACGAGATCGACGGAATGCCGCCTCCTGGTGTGCTTTAGAGGGTGTTCGAAAAAAAACATTCAATATTCATAATATACACAACGAACAAAAAACCCTCGTAAACATAGGTCAACAGCTCACTGAGATATAAACATTTTTCTATGTCAACATCGGTTACTGGATTCTATCTATTCATAAACCTCTCTATTTACAATCCGTTTCATTCAATTCATGAAGCAATCATTCGATTCATACACTTCATGACAGAAGATTTCAAGTGTAATCGGTCAGTTGTCATCAATCAGAAATCTATTTGATGTTACACAGTTACAACTGAACATTTCGGTGTATTATTGTAAGAATTGTATGTAAGATGTCTTCACACAGTTCTTTAATCAAAGAATTCTCTCTGATACGTTTCAAAATCTTCGCTAACATCTTTGTGAATCAGATTTATTTAGAACTCGCCATCGGAGGTCTGGCAGACCTGGATCTGTATCAACGTCCAATTACGTTACGAATGTATTGACTGTTCATAAATAAACGTTTTCTTTCACACCTAGGAGAAATAGGAGTTCATTGTGCTTTGCTAGCTTTCAAAGCCTGTCTAATTTCATTGTGAACTTACGAGCATAGAGTGAATTTGTTGGGAACATAAGAAAGATCGCAAGCAGCGCTTTGTTCAAGTACTGTATTTTTGGTTTCTCTCATTCGGTGATAGAGTGAATAACCTATGTCTAGGCCTACGTTCATAACTTCCGTGTATTTGATGCACACTTAAACTACTTGACGGTAGTAGCTTTGGTGAACGTAGAATGCAATCACTGCCCCACGTTGCTAATGATCTGCGATGTCAAAGCAACATTTGAAAAAACGAAGAATCCAATCGAGGAGACATCCAATTATTCCAAGCCTGAAATAGTCTCGTTTAGTCACGTTTGTTCTTGGTAATAGCCTTAGCAGTAGCAGTTCGTTGAAAGAAAACAATGCTTCGATACTCTTCTAGAAGCACTACGGACCACAGAGTCAGCACGACGGGCAGGTAATTAAGCTGAAGATAATTCTTTCGTACGAAAGGAAAGACGTTCACCGTTATTGTCTCTGGGCTCTTCAATTTCCGTTGTTCCCGCTTCAGTTCCCTTTTGTCGCCGTCTGTTGTGAGAAGTCAGCAACCGTGAGACGTCGACGACAGAAAGAAAGGAGCACTTTGTCACGAGGAAACGCCTTGTGGAACGTACTACTCGAGACATTCTTGTTCCGTTGAAACGCGATCCACTTCCTCTGAACCTAAATCTAAAATACGACACGGAACATTCGGAGCGACTGGTACAACGTTAAATTTAATACAGGACAGGAAAATCATTGCGGACCTCGTTCTCTTCGAATCGATCCATTTATACGGTGTCCCGTTACTGTTACATTCGGATACAATGTAGGCTTCTTTTGGCATAGAGCGGCGCAGGAGGAGTCTTCCACCATTTATCTTTCATTTTGGCAAGCCACAGGTAAGCTTGAAATCTTCATTTTTAAATGCGGAAATAGGAAATTTCTAAATGTTCAATCTGGATTTTACCGAATTTCGAAACTTTCAAATCTAAGTATCATCGAATTTCTAAATTATTAAATCTAAAAATGACCGAATTTCTAGATACAAGAATTTGAAAATTACTAAATTTGTGAATTTCCAAACTTGAAAATGTTTCAACTTCCAAATATCCAAGCATAAAGAAACATCGCGAACCGCTGTTCGCAGAATATATCAAGTTCCTAATGGATCTCCAAGAGGATTAGAAAAAGCTCTCTGTGGAATGAAACTCCAAATTCCTGTGGTCAGGGTGACTGGTGTTCGCGCGAAAAGTGAGTTTCCTCGACACGTCAAGAATGTTATGTTGAGGATAATAATACACTACGAGTCATAACTTGGGTCACCTCGAAATTTCCTAGCCCCAAATAAACCATTCATCAGGCAGTTGAAATAATATGACATAAAAGAAAACAGACATAAATATGAGATAAATTGTATATTGACATAATATGACATAAATTTCAAAACAGTGTCAAACAAAAGAATGAACATAAAATAATTTTATTATAAGATAATGCAGTTTCATTATAATATTTTTCGTTTTATCCTCTTATATGTATATGTTTTCCTCTGGTTGCAATAAGTTCAAACATTCAATATCTACGGACTGTAGAATTAACAATTTGCTGATTTTATAATTCTCTACCTTATAAATAATTTATGACGACTTGAAAAGTGTTCAAATTTAATATACTCAAAAATCCTTATCAAATCCTTAATCCTTGTTAGGATTAATCCTAAATCCTTAATCCTCGTAAAAAAATATTATTATATATTTTTGACTTATTTTTCGCGAAGGTTCACCTCCTTTTTGGAACGCCCCTGTATATTATTTGGAACAAACAGTTTTAGGGCGGATCTATAATTATGGCACACCGAGTATAACGAGAACATTCAGCTTCGAGCTAGCACACGTGTGTTCAGTTTTACGCGAACCGCATCAATTCTATCCAGGAATTACAAACCGATATCGTTTCGTGTGTTTCTCCTGTCACCTGAGTGAACAGAACACGCTGTTTTGCATATTCATGGAATAAAAGTAACGGGCGATTATGCAGATCATTAGAAGCGAGTCACAGGTACACGTGACCGCATAACACGAGCCAATTCATACGGAAATAAGGTTTCTATAAATACTTATATTTACACGCAACTCATAATAGGTCTGTTTGTTCGTTTTACCGAAATGATGGAATATAAAATCATTAGACGAATACATTGAACACGTTGATCGCCATGTTATACATATTTGGATGACGTACGAATTTATAATCTAGTCACTCATTTCAGGAGACTCTTACCAGATGGTAAATAATTGTATTAAATAGTTTACTAGTGAAATAGTAAGTAAATCGATCAAGTTTGCAGACAGTAAAATTGTTATTTACTAGGATTTCTGACAAACCTGGGCTCTTAAAATGTTAAACTTTAGAATATCTCTGGAACGAGATACAGCTGTGAAAATTTATACATATCCCAAGAAATTATATATATTTCTGTTGCATCATCCGAGATGATTTCTCTGCTCCCAAAAAACTGGGTCAAATTTAACGATACGACAGAAGACGGTCGTGAAAGTGACATTTATTTTGGTTTAGGTTTAGGGTAACAACGCACGTGTTCCACTCTGAATAGTATCGATGTTGACAACGGACATACGCTTAAATTTCCAAATTTTCAAATCTGTTTCAATCCTGCGCATAGCAATATATCGAGAATCAATTGTATTCATAAAGTTACATGAAAACTTATTTTGTTCTTCACCTAGTTGCTATAGTTAATTAATGGTAGAAAAAGTTAACAATCATTTAAATATAACATATGCACCTTCTTCTCTGAACCTCCAATAGAATTATAAAAAATACTTATTAGCTCAAAAGAAATAACAAAGTATTTTCTTCTGATTTACATAATTCAATGAAAATTATTCATTTATTCTCTAAGGTGTACATACACATATGTATACTTGTAGGGTGTGTATATGTACTTAAATACCTGAAGAGTGTAGGTGAACATGTACCTACATACCTGCAAGGTGTAGGTGCACATGTATGTATACATATATACCTGCACGTATGTGTACAGGTAGGATGTACTTGTAGGTGTACATATGTACAATAAATATGTGCCGTACGTTGTAGACATGTATATACACGCAATTTCAAATAATAAAATGTTAAGCGATCAATTTCTGCTGCATCGGCAAGTTCCCGAAGGGTCACCGTGAGAATCACAGCGAAACCGCTTCACCGTCGAATTTCTCAGCCATCGTTTCCCCGTAACCGTTTCCATAACCACGATATTGTACAATGGGAGTCTCTGTAACCATTGCAGAGACGGAAATCCATGGCCGAGAGAAGAGCAAACCCAAAGGGGTTTCGTTTCACGATTCTCGAACCAAGTGCGAGCCGAGTTTCGAGCGAGCCAAGAAAACAGAGAACCTGCAGGTAACATCATACGCACCTCAGGATATCCATGAAGGGAAACACTATCCTCGAGGTCGACTGTACGCATCGTGCACCTGTATGAACACGTGTGTACGTGTGCGGAAACAGAGGTCGTCGGATTTAAAGTTTAGCGTGGACGGTGAAAGCTCATCGACACGAAACGGAGTGCGTGTATCTGTTCGGTTTCCCGTAGGATTTATAACGAGACGTCGTTGAAAGCAAACGGATCTTTCTGCGAGGTAATGAACACGACACCTTGCGTTCGTTAGACGAAGATGAAACAGGTTTGTAAGACTTAAACGCGACGTTCATTCATGAAAATTCAAGGTGTTACGGTGCTCGAAATAATTATGGTACCACTACGTTGGGAAATTCTCAGCGATGAATGGAAGCGTTCTGAATGAATGAAATATTAGCTACGTCTTATTGTCTAAGATAAAATCAACTTTACTTGCTTTATTTCAACTTGTGTAAATTGTAGATGTGAAGTGTGATGCTACTGATGTTCGGTCTGAAGAAATCTATAAGGTCAAATTTGAAAAATTCTGTTGGTACGTTCTTTTACTTTAACGAAATATAACGTGCATTGAAAAAATATCAAATAGGAAGTTGCTCCACATTTTCTTTATAACCAAATCTACTTCCTTGTGACTGATTTTATTTGTGATTTCACTGCTTATGTAAATACCGTTTTACACAGACCGTCATAAATCGATAGAATCAATAAATTACATTATCATTCAAATATCATGATATTTAACTTTTAAATATTATTTTAACGACAAGATGATAGACTCGCAATTGACTAAATGAAAATTATCTACAGGTTATTTACTTAAAAGTATGTAACACAAATATTACATCCTACATGTATATCACATAAAGTTAAGGGTAAAAATAGATATTCTCTGAAAATACATTTTTAATCAAAGTAAACCGGAGTCACAAGTTATTTATAATTTAGTTGCAGCATCGAAGGCAGTCAAGTGTGCGCTTAGCCACAGGCAATACCGGAAGGAAAAGCATTCTGGGTAATTGGATAATTTCGGTGCTTTGTAGAATCGTAAGGTTTCCGGCAAAGTTGTTTTCTTGAAGCAGACGTGGGAAGGATACACCTTAAAGCTTAATACCAGCTGTGAAAGACACAAAGAGAATTTTCGGTGTGCCATTCAGGGGAATTCGTGGATTCTTAGAATTGTGTACCATAAAATTACTTTAGAGTTATACACCATCTGTCGCTTCGAGTTTCGGAAATTGCTTATCTAAAAATATCATTTATCTACAAGTAGAAACCGACCCATTATTGCATTACAAGCTTTTAAATAATTAGATAAAAATTATAGATTTTAAATATCGGTTATAATGGAGTCGTTATTACGTCAAACTAATTATATAAATTAAGTAAAAATAATAACGGAACATAATTTCTAATCTTCTTTGAATTATTTCATTACAAATCACTAATCTAAAGTAGTACTATAATTTAACAACAGAAGATTGAAAAAAAAAAACAGATTTGTAGTAAAAATTGTTGAATTTAAAAAACAGAGATGCAATGATTAATTATGACAAGTTTATCAAAGGTATGATATAAAAATTAATAAATTACATAAATAACATAATTACTACAAATGAGAGAATATTTTCTAATCTTTCTTCCCAGCAAGCTCACCTATATAAGAGTTATCTTACTAATTAGACGTTCATGTTTAAGCACCATTTATTTAGCAGTATATCTGCCAGATAAAACAGCAAATGGTTGAGGATACATAAAGCGTAGAGTGACGTATCAAAACATACAGGTTTGATGCACCGTTGTTTTCCTTTCGAAAATTAATTTGGTCCGCGGAGAAATATGAAAGTAATTAGTCACTCGCACCAGCACGCACTCCCTGATTTCCTCGTATCGTGTAAAAGGCGCACGCGCGCGCAACACTCGGCCTAATTTTCGCGTGAACGAGGACTCGACTTAATTAATGAGGATATACGATCTAACACGTGCTAACCTGCGGCTCACTCCGATTTCCATTCGTTAGGATAATTAGCTGGGAGCACGATGAGACGTCCACGCCGTGTTCACCCACCTTTTACACTCTTTTATTGTCTCCCTCGTGCACAATTAAGACGAAGCTGCCTGCTTTCTAGCAATTGCTCTCTAACGACCACAGGTGTAACCGTGCCCCAAATCTCCACAATTTCGAACAGATATCTCTTGAATAAAGTACGCTGTTCAACTGTTCTCATCGTACATCGATTCCTTTCAAAAGTATTACATAATCGTTTGCATAACATTTTCACATATTTGAACCACTAGATGCTCAAACTTTTGAAAGCCCTTTTTATATTAACGAAGTCTTATGGAAACAAATTTACAAATTACTTAATTTGTAGATTGTCAATTTTTAGGAGAAATACATTTTTGAATTTGTGGATTTTTGAGGTTTTATATTTGCAAATTTTTCATTTTTATATTGTAGAATTTGTATATTTTTGAAAATGTTGTTGTTGGTGTCTCAAAATGTTCACACAACAATAATGTTCCTATACATTAAATTACGAAAGGTGCTTTTGATACCAAAAACAAACACTAAAATTCATACCAGAAAAACAGTGTATCAGCTACGATCATGCTTAATCCAATAAAAATTAAAAAAAAAAGTAATCATATTTTCAGATAGGTATTTAGATCGAAGCCTTTTGAAAGCAACTGTGTCACTGACACTGCATTAGTATCGTAAATGGTTCAGAACCGATGATAGAGTTCTATTTAAGATATAAATTAGCTTAAAATATGGTTTCATGTTCAAGATTAAATTATCTATTTAGGCGAAGAAAACTCGGAGAAGCTTCTTTACGTCCGCTTTCTTTTGCCTGATTGCCGCTTAATTGGACATTTCGGTGAACGGTAAATCGATTTGATAAATCGCTCGTGATCGCACAAACAATGGCAAGATACAGGAAATTTCTCTTGATTTAATGTCGCCCGAAGGTTATAAACGAGCGGATTTAACATTTTCACGTTCGATGGAGTAGGTCAATCAAGAAGGTAGTAATTAAAATTTATTGTGATTTTCAACAATGTATATTTTGACTGAATAATATACTAATTAGGCAATAAGCAGATACTTAAAAATTTTATGTATTTTTAATCATTTCTAGGAATACAAAGGTGAAGAAAATGAGTGATTCATTTATTAAAAGATTTATCACAAAATTTATCACCTCTTCTAAATAGATTATTATTAATAATAAATTGGACAAGTAGACTTGATATTTTCTATAATTCACATTATAATGTTTCTAAGACCAAAAATTGGTAAATATCAGGTTACAAAATTAAAAATAGTTTTAATTGTAATAAAAGCTTCTTAGGCTAAAAAGCTTCTTAGAATGAATACAGTTTTGCATAACAAAAATTACGTAATATTGTTTATACCTTATTTTTGCAACAAAATGATGAGTATAAATGTTACATTTCAGTAATTAGTTTCCCAGTAATTATTTATAGATCTCCTAAATAGGTTAATCAGCGATATCCACGATCGAAGGACACGAGCTGACATTAAAACGAGCGAAAGCTACATAGAGGCCGATGAAATTTATTTTCTTCCTTGATACAAGAACGGTGGTCCACTGATGGGAAACGAATGACCTTGATGGGCAAATTATTCCCCAGTTAGATTATTGTCCACGTAGTGAAAGTTTAAATGGTAATCCGAGGCGTTACCTGCATAAGGCGAATCTTTTAACGCGATAACCTTTCGTTCCAGAAATATGACTGCGCAAGAAAACAAAGATGCAAATGATGTATCTTGATTTTACATAATAGCGAAATAATCGTTCGAGTCATAAACAATCTGAAATTCCTTCGGCATGAGATGGCATAACCGGATCCGAGCCCATTATTCTTGCGACTTACCGACCAGTAATTAATGAGATTGGCTTTATCCGTAGAGTGATCAAGCATTAAACGTTACTCACAAGAATGTGAAAATTTAATGGAGTCTAAAGTCGAGGCTTTATAACTTGCACTTGAAACTACGACATCGGAACGGTGCGTCAGTCTTGTTTGATTTATAGACTCACAGTCTTGACGCTTATATGAAACATAAAGATGAAACGAAGGATTACGTTTCAATTTTTGAGTAACGTGGCTCAGGCTATATACAGGTGTGTCTACTGATACAAGTAGATTTCAATGAAATCTTATAGCAAAATCAGATTTCAAATTTACCTTATTTTTTATTCAAAGTTGGAGGCAAGGACGTAAGAAAAATACAAATTTACAAATTTTCAATTACTAAATCTCCAAATTTTTTAATATCTGTAACAACAAATTTTCAACTTCTTTAATATTCTTTTATTTTGAGACCTGTACATTCATCAATTTTATAATTTTATAATTCTCCAGGTTTTTAACATATAAGTATGCAAATTCCTATGTATTACAATCTTTAATTCAAAATTTCTAAATTCTTGAATTTCCAAACCCCAAATTTTTAACTCTCTAAATTCTCACATTTCCAAATCCTCGTTTTAAAATTCTGTAAATCTTAATTTCGAATTCCAAACCCCAAGTGTCAAAATTTCCAAATTTCCAAGTTCTCAAATCCTCAAGTTTCTAATTCTTAAATTACCAAATTTTCTAATTCTTAATTACCAAATCTCGAAATTCCTATATTTCCAAATCGTCAAATTCCCTAATTCCCAAATGTTTCAATTCCCAATCCCAAAATTGTTCAATTTTCAAATCCACAAATCAGCAATCTTCTAAATTTCATAATTTCAAAATTGTCAATCACAAAATTTCAAAATTAATCATTATAAGTACAGAAAGAAATTAACTCTGAAAGGATTAAAATCATCTCTTCACAGTGAGACCAGCTGTACAACGCACACACTAATTACAATTATGTATTCAAACATTTTTTAATCCAAGCTCTCCGCTTGTTATGCACGAATAAAATAATACCAGCGTTAAAATTTTCTACGGATACCTTTCTTTCAATTATTCAATTAAATCAAATCCATGGTACCAGAGACTTTCCCAGCAATCGCCCAGTTAATAACTATTATTATAAAGTGTTTTATCGCACATGTCTATTTTCCTTATGGCAGTCAACGCGTTAACGAATGATTTTGCGCGTGAAACAACCGCGCGAAAGAAATAGAAACTTTTCAGTTAATTGCCGCCTATAAATCAGCCCCCTGAAATTACCAACATGCATGCTAGTTATAAATTAAGCGGACAAACGTTCGCAAGAGCCGTAACTATAAAATCGAGCGAAATACACCAGTAACCAGTAACTTGAACTTACAAATCAATCAGTGCGTTCACTTCAATTACAAAAACCGAGTATCCATTCTCGCTTCAGCGTTCGGAGTGTAACTGGTAAATCGCCGCGAATAAAGCAATCACGGTATCTGGGCTAATCAGACTTTAACGAACGATCGAAAAGGTCCGCGTAAATTTCAAATCGATCGGTCGATACGTCCGTAACATTTTTCGCTCGCGTGATTCGTGGAAGAAACAAGCTAATCGGCCGGTTAGATCTGTTCGATGGCCGGTAAGGGTTGCCGCAACGAGCCGGGGATCCATGTCGAGATCGCTCTCGACGATCCTTGCATCAGAAGGTTCTGGTACACGTAATGTCTTCCGTTGAACCAGGAAACACGCGTTCGAGGCGTGGTTTGAATGGTAACATAACCATTTCGAACGATCTGGCGTTATACAACTGGAATCCGCATCGCGTAACGTTGCTGCACCGGTTTTACCCTCGCCACGTTGCATTTGCCTCGAACGCGATAACGATCGAATCTTACAGGTGTTGATTGCAAAAATTTCGCCTCGCTTCATTACGAGCACCGTACCGATTCTATACAGCCGATACCTTGCATGCTAGATTCTGATAGATAAAATGGCGATATAAAGAAAGGATTCGGAAGGTTGGAATTTTGCTACTTCGACCTTGAGTATATTTACATTTACAGTTCTGTTTAGAAAGTTCTACATGTGAAATCTATTGAATGAAAGTTTAGAAATATAGGAATTTGCAGGTTTGATAATTTTGTAGCTTCGAAAATGTTTGAATGTACCAACCAGAAATTAAATCTATGTAGATATACATAGTGTATATGTCGCAGGGAAATAAAAATAGGGATTTGAGCAAATCACTTTATTCAGGGAAATCACCCTATGGAATTGTTATTTCAACATCTTCCGTGAATTGATCACATACCTTTTGATCAAATCCCTATTTTTATCATCTCCCTACAATATAATAGCAGTACTAGAATCTACAAAGAATTAGAGTACTAGAGAATGACTGGATGATGCACTAACGATAGAATGTCACCGACCAAATAAAATTGATCCGCAATTTATTAACGTCGTTTACTGTCACGCCATTTGTAATGTACTATTTCCGGAGAAATTTCACGGTGAACGATGATGAATCTCGAGCAGAATAATCTAGAATCTAGGATATGATTGCCAGAATGACCACTCGGTTGTTCCATTTATGAGAAGTGATGCATGCGGCTAAGTTTCTTGGTCAGAGAGTTGTCCCGTCGCGTGTTAAATGGCGCATGAACTGTTGCTACTGTCAGACAGTGCTGTTAATACGAGCTGATCCCGTATTTGCTACGAGTCGAAAGAAAAAACAGATGCGGAGTATATTTGATGGACTTGGGGATTACTGTTTATTGCAAACTGGGATTAACATTCGAAAGAAGATTTAATGGTTATTTGCCTTGTAAGTGGCATCATAATTATTTTTATACATATATGAACTACATTAATTGTTTTTCTCGGTCATTCATATGGATGAACAATAATTATTTTTCTGTGTGATTTATCTATATAAACTATAATCATTCATTTGTACGATTCACACACATGTGTGTGCGTGTTCATGTGTGATTCATGTATGTATGAACTACAATAATTATTTTTCTCTGTGATTTATACATATGAACTACAATAATTATTTTTCTCTGTGATTTATATATATGAACTATAATAATTATTTTCATGACTGATTTCACATATGGACTAGATATATGTACAAGAAGTTGTGGCATAAGCTTTCTTTGGATAAAGACAAATATGTAAATTTGAACATTTTTTAATTCCCAAATTCCCAAACCCTCAAATTCCTGAATTCCTAAATTTTCAAATTTCTAAATACCTAAACGCTCAAACTTCCTACATTTCCAAATATCCAAATCATCAAATTCCCAAATGCATAAATACCCAAATACCCAAATTCTCAAATGTCCAAATGTCTAAATTCCCAAATTTTTTAGTTGAATATTATATTAAAAGTTTCTTAACAAACGATCAGCATTCCTTTAATAAAAATACTTAATTTTCCATGTTAACCAAACCTAACCAAAGTCCAGTTTTCTGAATTTGATCATCACGATATAATCACCTTCAACAGGATAATTATTAAATTTTTATTTCTAATTATATATCTTGAACACGAGTCTTTTATTTCGCAATGCTTAATTAAGCACCGATTTGCAGCGAATTTCATTCAATTTATTTGTACTCTGCAATTTACACCGTGATTACTAATAACCAAGAATGTCGATGCAAACTCGAAAAAGAGTAAAGAAGAAGAGAATTATCGCGATTTTTGATCCGAACAATTTCATGTCGCGTCCTCGGAACATCAACCATATTTGGAACCAGTCCTGTCCAAACAGAAAAAAATACCATGACGTGTCTGGGTTTTTTCTGGTGTATACCTAGGTTGATCGTGCCGTTCGCATGAATCAGCTCGTTCCGAATAAAAACGCGAGAATTTGCATAACGTCGTTATTTGTCGCGCGGCGTCTGGCGACTTTAGCTCGCGAACAAATTCCAACGAGCGCGACAAATGCTATACACAGTCGTCCTTGCTGCACCCCACGCAATGAAACCGTAATCTGCACGTTGCTGATGCATTCCGGATCGTGTATGCGCATCCAGATATGCAGATAGGATAACTCGTGATCATCGCACGGCTGTTACATTCCTACAGCCAGAAGAGCTGCAGGGATCAAGTCCAACAAGTAATTGCTCTCTGCCTTTTATACGCCGATAGTCCCTCGAGAATGAACTGATTATGGAATCTCTTCGGTACAAATGGCTCAATCTCGAGTATTTGACAACATTTTATGACCGTTCGGAGAATATCGTGTGGATACCGTGTACTAAACGTGTGATGCAACAGTCGGGGAACAAGATTCTACCAATAACGATTTCGTTACGTATAAATTGTTCTAACTTACAAAGTAGTTTGGGACCTTCCTGTTTTCAGATGATGAAATTCGGTTTACTGCTCGATATTGATACCATTGGAAATCTAGCAAAAGACATATTGTCGAATGATTAGGTCTAAGAAAATATTAAGTAAGAAAGCTGTAAAATTTCCAGGTTCACAGTTCCAAAATTTTTAGGTCTCGAACTTGGTCCAACTTAGGTCCCAAAAGAACATGAGATCTCAAAGATGGGAAGTTTCAGAGTTCGAAAACCTCAAAATTTTGAGAGCCTTCATTATGGATCTTCATAAAAATGTTAGTCCTATAGAATACTTCCAATATCAACTCAGGAAAGCAGAAAAGACAAACTCATATTTTTAACAACTACGTTCGAAAATATGAACTAAGCATAAAGAGAAACTGCTCGTACTTGCACGAATTTGAACTGTTGCGTAACAAAGTTTCGAATAACACGGAACCAATTAACCGTGCAACTGAAAGATCACGTATTTATATGCAACATCGCGTAACAGAGGTATGTGAAAAACTTGCATCATTCCATTATCTTCGCGTATTTACGCCCACCGTGTAAGATAACCGCGTTCGATTAACCCTCTTACACTCGGTGTTTTTCCCGTGGTGTTCTGAAAAAGGAGAGAAAGGAATTCGCTGGTTTTTATCGTTATCGGTAGACAACGAGGACCACGAAGAGGAGTCCGGGTAGCAAGACCGAGGTGAGAACTCGTTACACGCCGGTTGCATTAAGTCTCGGTTGATTTATGCGCCGGTAACCGTGCAACGCACCTGTACGCGCATTTTTATGATAAATAATGTTCGCGCCAAGAAATGAAAAGCGAGATTTGCGCGGTCGCGTTTAACGTTCGCGTCCTTGGTAAAGGAAAGGGAAGTTCGTCGTACTTAGATCCGTGGCGTTTCTGGAAAAACAGAGTCGAGGTCTACGGTCCGGACATTAACGCGATCGGGTAATAATACGGATAATTAGAATAATATGTTGAACGTTGCCAGGTGATCATTTAGAAAGGCACCGATTACGAATGTCGAACGAACAGGTGGGCGGCACGGAATGGTGGTTTGCCTGCGTCTTTGAATGATCGAGCAATGGAAAGGAACGCCACGGCCTTTTTAATCCGTCATCGTTAATTTCCAAGAGAACTACAATCCCCTGAGATCATGAGCCGATTCGACGACATGCATTCATCAATCGCGTGGATGCTGAAACGCGTGCTGTTCAACAGCACAGCTTTTTATCCTTGATCTGGAAGCGAACATAGCCCTCTGATGTGGACAGGGTCGACAAAAGTTCTCTCGTACGTTCAGAAATTTAGCGACTCAGGAATTTGGAAATTTGCAGTTCTATAAATTTAGAAGTTTGGAAATTTGGAGATTTGGACATTTAGATGTTTAAAGACTTGGAAATTTTAGGGTTTGATCATTTGGAAGCTTGAAAGTGTGGACATTTAGTTTTCTATAAAGATGTAAATTCAGGAATTCGACAATTTCGGTTTTGAAAATTTGAGATATGGAGATTTAATTACTTTAGAATTTGAGAATTTAGATATTTGAAGATATGATACTTTAGTTGCTTGAAATAAGTTGTAAAATACAATTTTAGAAGCTTGGTAATTTATTTGATAACGGATAATTTTTGCGAGCTGAAAATTGCATAATTCAGAAATTTTTTATTTTTAGAATAAAAAGTAGTAAAATGATTACGAAATTTCTACATACAGAAATCAACAACAAAGTTCATTTTATGTAATTTTCATAAGTATTTCATACAGTTCCTAACAATGAAGACTTTCTAATATCGAAACAGGATTATTATGGCCAATGGGCGATTTTCTAATCCTTTTAGTTACAAAAGCATTTACGGTATCCATGCTACGAGTATATTTTATAGATGCACACGTCTAGACTTACGTTTACGTTTTCGCACGATACTAAATTACGATTCTTCCCATCATAAGATGAAAGCATGACTTTAACGATGATGACACTTATAAATCGGAATGCTTTGATTTGCGTTTCAATTTTTAGGATGTATGTACAAAGCACTGTCAGGTAGCGTATATATATGATGCAAAATACGAGTAAATAATCTCCTATTTTTGAGTTATAAATGTAGTTCAAATTGAAAATATACTGCCATTTGAATGATGAAAAACGAGTGGCAGTATAATACTCACAAGAATGTGGAAATTTAATGGAGTTTAAAGTCGAGGCTTTATAGTTTGCACGTGAATCCATGACATAAGAACGTTATGCCAGTTTCCCTCAATTTATATGGTTGTGGTCTCGACTCTTACCTGAAACATAAAGATAAGACGAATGGTTATTACATTTCAATTTTTTAGTAACATCGCGTAGATAATACATAGACACACCTTCACGTAGAAATAATATTTTTCAACGCCCTATATGGTAATCAGTATTCCAATATTTTTCATTTATTTCATCACTTTATTTTTAATACGAATAGGGATATACAAAATTAAAAAATTCTTAAATTATTACTACAAATTAAAAAATTTATTAAAACATTTTAATTTTTAATTCTCTAATTCTCAAGTTTGTACATTCCAAAATATCCAAGTGGCGAAATTTTGAAACTGTTAAGTACTTAAATTCTCAAATTTGGAAATTTCAATACCACTAACTCTCAAATTCCCAAATTTCTAAATTTGCAACTTACCAAATTTCCAAATCTCCGAATTTCAAAATTTCAAAATTTCAATACACCAACTCCCAATATCCCCAATTCCCAAATTCCCAAATTTTCAATCCCCAAATTCTCAAATATCGAAATTTCAATATTCCCAATTCTCAAATTCCCAAATTCTCAAATACCAAAATTTCAATATCCCCAATTCCCAAAATTCTCAAATTCTGAATTTCTAGATATCCAAATTCACAAATTACAAAAATGTCCAAATGTCCAATATCCCCATCGCAAATTTCCAAATCCCGATATTCCCAAATTTCAAAATGCCCAAGTTCTCAAATTTCTAAATTTCTAAAAAATAAAACTGCATTAAGATATACGCATATCAGATAGATTTCTTCCAAGCACATTTCCAAACAGTAAAATTACTCTAAAAATAAAAGTACATGTTCAATTATCTTACGTAAAATCGCAACCTCTTAATCCGTATCAATCACACGACACTCTAGTATCCGAATGCATAGTTAAAAGAAGACTAAATGCTCTCTTTCTATTAAAAGAGTTCCGCGAATCGAATTCCACGAATCTTTCGAAGAGTTGATCGAGTTGGTTTTTATAGCAGAGCCAGATGAAAGGGTTACTGGCACGAATAGAGCAGAAAACGGCTCGCGAACGGAGCGTGTCTGTCGAACGGTAATTACCGCAGAATTGGCACCTCCTAGTACTATTTTAAAGAATTCTACGAATGTGCTCCACCGGTTAGATCGAACTGTGTCAGCTGTCGACTCTACGTAACAAATCGATACCTCAATGCCCATTTAAATGTATCGCAATCTCGTCTCGATTTAACTTAGTAATTTATGCATTTGACGCTCAGCCACTCGTCACGAAACCAAACAGAGCCTTATAAATTTCTTAATAGTTAGGTTAAAACTGTTAGGTGTGTAAAAGCTAAGTTACTATCAGATTTATTGTCAGATTTATTTATATTCGTCGTAGACTTCATGATAGCAATAAGATCAATAAGTTAACTTCTCAGCCACTCGTCAGTCGACGAAACTAAACAGAGCCATATAAATTTCTTAATAGTTAGGTTAGGTTGAAACAGTTAGGTGTGACAAGCTAAATTACTGTCAGATTTATTTATATTCGTCGTACACTCTTCTTGATAGCACTGAGATACCTCAATAAGATCAATAAGTTACCTTTTCGATAAAGATACCGTTGGAGAATGTAGCAATTTGCTATAAAGTTCACGTTGATATGCTATAAATGCTAGTTTGCGATATTTTTATGTCATCAAATGGTAAACTCATTTGAGAAACAGTAACTGATACTTCTCTGAGAGAATTACAATTATATGTAAAACGAATTGCGAATAGATTCATCTGAAAGAATATATAATTCTTCATATTTTAGAAAGCCCCAAAATCAAGGAATTATCGAACGACCGCTCTACAGCAACTAAACAAGAACGTGCTTACAAGCCAAATACACGACACCGCTGTTAAATCATGAAAGCAGAAAACGAGTTTAATTCAATTACAAATGCGATCCAAGTTTACCGCGTTTAAACAGCAAGTTGTGTCACGATTCGTTATAGCAAGCCAAGCGGTTAATTATTTCGTAGAGGGAACCGATCAATCAATTTTTCAGGTTGAAAGATTAACGACGAGAAAGGGTAGACGGGACAGGAAAATCTGGCAGGACGGTGTCTATTCAAAACCGGTAGTCAGCAGAGAAGCTGGCACTTTTGTTCGGTTACTTTAAGGCGATGTTAAGAGGGAGCAAAAGGCATTTGGCAGCGAACACAATCGATCGCATATTCCATCGGTCGTTCTCCCTATAAATATAGATCAGGGATGCCAGGTACATCGCGTCAGAGGCCTCTCTTTGGCGATACTCCATACGACCGTACTCATCGTGACGACGACCTTTACGATTCAGCATCACAAGATAATTATATTGTGCTTCGTTTCGGGATATCGTGAAACCGAAGACTCCTTTTTAGCTTTGGAGCTGTGTTCAGGCGCGACGTGCTTACATTCGGATAAGTGTGCTGTGCAGGGATGAAATGAACCACCATTTAGATCGTGGACGACAAAATATGTTAATTTTACGATTTTTGAATTACCAAATTTCTAAATGTCAAACTTCTTAATTTCCAAATTTCCAAATTCTCAGATTTCCAAACATAAAAATTCCCTAATTTCTAATTCCCCAAAATTCCAAATACATGAATTTCTAAATTTTTAGCTCCTCGAGTTTCATTTTTTTACATTTCCGAATACCTACCCTTAAACTGCCGATATAACAAATTCTTCAATTTTCAAATTTCTGACTCCTCAAATTCCCCAAGTTTGGAAAACTTAAATTTTTAATACTTACAATTTCTAAATTTTCAAATTCTCAAATTTGTACTTTCTAAATTTTCACATTATGAAATCGTTAAATTTACAAATGTTCAAATGATTAATTATCCAAATTTTTACATTTCAGAATCCTAAAACTTCGAAACGCACAAATTCAAAAATTTTCAATTTTCCAAATTTCAAAATACCCAAATTCAAAACTCGTCAACTTCTAAAAAATTTTCAATTTCCTAAACTCCTGAAATTCCTATATTTTCAAATATCCAAATTCTGAAATCCCCAATACATCAATCCGTAAATAAGTAGAATAATAAAATAAAAGCTAGCAAACAATATTCAGCACATAAAGCACATTAACGTTCGCACTCTCCCTATATCACACACGGACTTCCGCACACACAATTCACACTTATAAATCACGAGAATCCGCTATAAACCAGCTAAATATTAAAAGGAAGAAACATTTTGACTAAAGCAATATATTGCTAGTTCCAAGAATTTTCCGGTTCTACGCCTACATAGCGATATAACGAAATTCAATGGTACTTGTATCATTAAACGTAATTAAAGATGCGACGGTGAAGATAGCATACTAAAGTGATACAGTTTTTATGGATAACTATTCTTTGAATCGCAAAGACGGATTTATGTTGAAGCAACTGTAATTACATGCTTAGCTAATGTAACTAATTGCACTTGGGCTTTTGCAATTAACGCTTCTTCTGACTTATGTAAGATCCTGTTATCCATTTATGAACACTTGCATAAAATTGTATAAACCAAGTCTTATCTCCGACTGGAAACATTTATGACACGAAGGGTGTTGTTTTTCCTATTTCATCGAATCGTTAATTAAAATATATTGGATTATTCTGCTTCCAATTAAAAAATTGAATATAAACGAGTACTTAGAAACCTGTTCTGCTGGAAAATACTCGACAGATTTACATATTTGTGTACATTATCGTTGAAAAATTGAAGTGGAAATGAAATAATTATTTGTATCGCCATACGATGAAACTTTGTACCAATAGAGGTTACTGAAATATGTACAGAAAATTGAAAATGTTATATCCTCAAACTGGAACTACTTCTATTTAGATTAGTGTGTCTGGAGTGGATGATTTTACTCTTATTTCAATTAACCGTTGTATAAGACGTTTTATTTTGTTCGATTTATTTGACTAGTAGAGTTTGAGGAAGTTTGCTTTTAAACTGAAAATAAATTGGAACATTCTCGTATAGTTTATATCTGCATGATCGTTGCTGCCCTATCTATCTAATTTTTGTACTTCAACCTTTTGTAGGTAAACATGTCGATATCTTTTCACATTCCGTAGATAAATTGGATCTTTCCTATCGTCTTAGGTTTAACTCTTTAAGCTCTCAATCAAATTTGAACAAACCTCAAAATATTTGTCAAAACTGCGAATCCATTACATTTGCAGTTATTCATTGTATCGAGTGGATAAGAATTGTTTAAATAAAAATTCGATTTTATCGCCGTCAAAATTAAAAATCTTTTCTTATTATTAAAATTACATTTAATTTAATTTTTTCAGTTAACGAAATCTATGGATATTCAAACATTTCCCACAATATTTTCCCTAAAAGATTATAACAAAATGCAGGAACAGTTTGAAAATGTAATTAGAAAATATTTGATTATTAATAATTGAACTTCCGAAATAACAGAGGAACATTTTCAGAAACAAGAGCGTAATTGCAGGCGGGTAATGTTCCATACGAAATTAGTCGCGAAAGGCTGGTGCCTCTTTAATTACCTAAACGTGTTATCGTGCATGTAACCACGTTATTTTCCAACTTGAATAATACCGAAATAATCGTGAATCAGAGAGTCAGTTTGTTATCTTCTAAGAGACACGGCGCCGGAGTGTAGTACCAGCTCGAAAACTTGAAGACGTTCCAATTCGATGAGTAGAACGAGCATTGCACTGCTCGTTCCTTCGTCTGCTATCCTAAATGGTTATTAATCGTATCCTCGAGCTAATGATTTCATTGCATAGCTCCTTGCATAACAGATTTATTGGCAGGCTCTTTAACCATGCCACTTCTACGACGAAAGCTTTCTCCAATTAATTTCCCGAATATTACCTGGTCCAGACACAAATAACGTTAAATGATTATGGTTAAAGCAGGGAAATTACAAATGAAGCAGAAGTGTAATTCTCGTGTGCAATATCAAGTTGATATACGTGTATTAGGTGCAGAGTTTCGAGACATTTCTTATGATTTAACGACTTAAAGATACGATAAAATAACATTTATGGTACACTAATGTTTCAGATTTTACGGAAATGGCTCCATTGTCGTTTTATAAATCTACATTATGGATGTACGTATGTACGCATGTGTGTACGTGGATTCGTAAATTCTAGACTTCTACATTCTACATTCGTATACACATCCCCAGATTTCTATATTCCTACAGATCTATATATTCGTAGATCCATATATTCTTGTGTCCCAAAATGTCTATACTCCTAGATTACTATACCTCCAGATCTCTACACAAGTGGATCCCTATGCTCCTAGATTCATGTACCCTTAAATTCCTATACCTCCAGATCACTACACAACCCCAGATCCCTATACCCTTAGATTGCTATACGTACAGATCCCTATACCTCCAGATCCCTACACAACTGGATCCCTATAGTCCTATATCCCTATACCCTTAGATTCTTATACGTACAAATTCTCATACCTCTAGATCCCTAAACCCCTAGATCTCGAGACCGCCTAGGTCCCTATTTCTCCATATTCTACCTACAGTCCTAGATACCCAGATCTCTATATCTCTGAAGTGTTAGATGTCTATACTGTTACATATCCTTATCCCTAGATCCCTAAATCTCTATAGCTCCAAGATCCCTACACCTTGACTATTAATTAACCAGCTTAATGCATAATGTATAAATGAAAATATAAACTGCACATAACATCTTTCGGTCTTCTATTAACTCCTTGACTTATAATATCATGTCACACTCGTGACGAACATTACACGTCAGATACATCAAATCAAAATTATATTCACAGCTCGAGAAGTTTAATATCAATTATAATTTGCACAAGGATCCCTAAATATACGTAACATTTCAGTTTTTCTTGTTTGTCTTAACATTACAAAAATAATTAGCTGTCTGTCGCAACTGCCGAAGAAACCATAGGTTAAGGGGTTAATAGCGTTTCTAATAACTGATCAAACTCATTCACATATCGAGGCCAGACACAAAACCGTCAAGTATTTTTCATGCAATAGGGATTAGCCAAAGAGTATTCTCGGAATTGAACGATCGGTTGTTAAGTTTCGTTCGCCTCGAATATCTTAGCACAGTCGTTGCGCAAAGTAACACAGTTTCTTACATCGATTAGAGTATTAAAGATTCCTCGTGCAGCGCAACGAGTACATTCTTCGGCGGGTTTCAGTGTTCACGGTGTGCCTCGTAAATGTTTCTAATGACTTATAAGTACAGACCAGGTTCACGGTATAAGTAAACAGAGCTCTATCGCTCGAGAGATTCCTTCGGTTCTTAAGAACGAAACGGTAATTTCGTTGGCTGCCCACTCTACACTGGTCGATAAATCCTCCACGAGAGTTAATGCAGCCATTTTTCTAGCTTCGTCGTTGCATTCGTTGTTGCTTCGGAAAGAATGCACCGTGGCGCCAGTTTATCGTTCATTTACATAACGTATCTGTGTTTTGGCTTCCTTCAAACTTTACTTGTGGGCTTCTGGATGTTCTTTAAATTGTTCGCTTCTTCTGAAGAAGCTCGAAAGTTTTCGATATCGATACTGTTGTTTGAGGATTATTTCAGATAGGCATGTGGACTTTTTTCCTATGTAACGTATTTGTTACTTAGAAATCACTGTTTGTGTTTCAGCAATTAAACTTCGGTGAATGATACTTTTCTCTTTCAAGCCTAAATTAGTGTAAACAATTAAATATTGATATTTAGTATATACCTTCACATATGTGTATACGCATGGGATTTATAGTTGATATTTGATATTTTTAAGCAATATTAATTTTCAAACTTTCTTATGCTGTTTTAATAAAATTCTAATTCACTGAATTAGCCCATATTTCTTCATATTTTAAAATATACGTGTGCATGGAAGATATTCACACACAAAAAGGAAGTAGTATATAGTACAAAAAAATGGATGTAGCATCTGCAGCATAATAAAAGTTATCAGTCTGTTTGTTCTTGAAGTAAATTCTCGGTAAAATGATTTATCAAGAATATTTTTGTGCCTCTTCAAAAGCGTGTTATCGATGTTCGAACGGTGCATTCTACGCAGGATACGCATACGTAGTGGGTACGTGGCTTGAAATAAATCTTGAGTCGTGGGAAGTGGGCTCGCGGGAAAGTTCTTTCTCACATGCATCCGTTAACATTCATTGATACAAAGTTCAAAGAACGAAAAATTCAAACGATATTCATATCTCGAGTTTGTGAGAAGCGTTCAATGGCATTAACAATATGCTTATGTGGAAACTGGAACAAGGATGTTACCGCGATTAGTTGTTTTAACTGTTCGTTGTAACTTCTTTTACTCTTATTAAAACTTCGAATAAACAATCAGATACCTAAATAATTATTAAAACCTTAATATTTACTCTTTGTCGTATCAAGTGTTATTTTAGCCCTGCTATTTTCTAGATCTTGCAGGAGTCATTGCAATTTTATACCATTGATAGTTTTGTTTATCAAATGTAATACAATTATTGTATAGGTGCTATTTTGTGTTTTTATTTTCTAGATATTTGAGAATGTAAGAATTTGGGAAGCTAATAGTTTGAGGACCTAGTAATTTAGATACACAAGTACGTACGAACCTAGGAACTTAGAGACGTATTTGAAGACCTTAAGATTTGGGAAAATAACTTTGAATTTTTGAACTCCAAGAAATTTGGAGCTTTAAAGATTTATGATCTAGAAATTTGGGAGTATAGAAATTTGATGAAATTTGCAGATCTATGCATTGGTGATCTAAGAATTTGAAGGTCTAGAAATTTAATGAAAATATTTGAAAATTTAGGAGCTTGAAAATTTGGATATATAAAAATTTTTAAAATGAGATTTATAAATTTAAAAAATTAAAAAATTTGGTAATATAAATATTTATGAATTTAAACCCATCAAATTTGCATACGAGTCATTATACAAAGGTAAATTGTCTTGGATCCAAGCACAGTGATGCAATAGGGAACCAAAAGAGCTCGTCAGCCATTGCCAAGGGTGCTCCTCGACTACCGTTATCGAGCGTCGAACCAAGCAGCCTAGAACGTCCTTGAAGAATCGTGGTTACCTTTCATCTGGCAATCGCGACGACCACGACGACACAATGCAGTGCCATTCTAAGGCGTGTACTATGTATTATAAGGCGCAACGCGTTTCGTCACGGTGTCTGGAACGGCTGGCAAGAGGAGAAAGGAAGAGTATCGAATATCTGGAACAAGGTGGATCGTGTGGGTAACAACGCACACCGGAGAATGGAATACTCTCCAGTGTCGATTCATGATAAAAGCCAGGTGCCTCGCCATTTCCAGGCCGAGCTGATAGCTGCAAGCTAAATTTGGAAACTTGGAAAAATTTCATATTTGCCGTTATCCAGAGGAAGCCTACATCATATCAATTCTGTGATGTTACGAAATTCTGTGTCAATTTTTAAACTTCAATAAAATTCTGCAACAATTTTCTATTGATTTTTTCCTCCTTTGGAAACTTCCTGGCACAGCCTGACAAATGTTACTAATATGCGTTTGTTCGGAATTTGATTCGCTACGACATATTAGCCAAATACCACGAATGATTAATTAATTGTTATTTGTTAACCTCCGTTTCGGAGAAAACGCTTTCTGGATGAGAGAGACAACGGAAAATGGTTTACCGATTTAGCATGGGTGATGAGGTAATATTAGCACTGAAGATGCTAGTCAGCCTCGAAACACGCCGGTACATTTATGTCGTGTGTTTATTGGCAAACACTTCACAAGCATCGCGACGCGAGTGCACCAAACATACACGTAATGGTATCGTAACCGCAAGTTTCGGTGATAAACGTCAGTCTCGACATTGCGCGTTGGCCTTCCGCGTGGTTTAGAATATTGTGCACCGCTGTAATGGAAAACGCGTAAATAACCACAGCGAAGACGTTTAATTTTGATGCAATAACAGATGAAATTGCCTCATTCGGCTGATGGACGTTTCAGTCGTCGTTGGTTTGACGTGGATAAATGTAACGAACACCGAACCTTCGCGTAAATAGGTACAATTACACGGTAGGAACTGCTTCAGTTAAGTGAAACAATTGTTTTTGTTAATCCATATTTTATCTAAATTATTCGATTTATTTCGTATACTATTTGCTTTAATTTTGATATAATATTTGTTGTAATTTTCGTATATTTGTTGTAATTTTCGTATAATATTTGCATCAATACGTAATTTCTTTAATACTAAAATTGAAAATGTGAAAATTGGAAAACACGTAACTAAATATTTTAATACTTCTAAATTCCTAAATTTCTAAATTTGTAAGTATATTGAATAAATACCACGAAATGATGGGATCCTTTTCGGCGTAGTACACATTACTAGACATGACATGAAATAAATATGAGAACGTACGTACGCCTTTAACACTCAAAGGGTTAATCTTGATTTCACCATCGCAAATGAAGTTTCTTGCTAAATCATACGCTTCACGTCAAATACAATGTTACAAACGTACAAGGGAATTACATATATCATCGATCATGGAAACGTGGTTAGATTAAGGCAAATATCATCGAGATAAATGCAAGACGAAACAGATCTGCGTAGAAATATTTTCTGCTGTTAGATTCAGTAGTACAATTTCCAAGTTCTTCTAGGACCTAGAATCTAGGTTCTCCGTAGAATCGAGAGTACGTAAAGGCCGTTTCGTGTTAGTCGGGTTCTTACACAAGGAGGTGCACGTTATGTACCTGATGTAATAAAGAAACACACGCACGGTAGTGCATGTACTATATACAGCCACTCACGTAATCGTTAGACGGCTTCCACGCCTCTAAATGTCATTTATACAGGTTAGCTGGTGTTGCGTAATTTTTTTCCGTTCCATTACTCGAATACGGAAAACTTTCAAGCGAACAGTTTTGCTCTGGCACTATGAGGAGCCACACTCTGAAAGTGTTGAGAATAGCAGCCAAAACTGTGATCTACAGGTAACTGAAGAATCGAAGTTAGTTTCAGTGCTTTTAACGAAAGGTAATCGTTGTGACAATTTAATGTGTTGGCGAATTTTCAAGACACTTAGCGACTTCGATGTATATTTAATTTAAATTGCATTTGTTTGGAATTGTACGTTTTAAATTCATTTCAAGTTTCTTATATAAACCACGTTAAATTCATTTCAAACCAAGTTAGGTTCATTTAAAGTTATATTTTATTACCTTTTGGTCGTGTCATTTGATAACGTATTCCAGAAAATTATTTAAAATTTGTTAATTTACAAGATTTGAAATTACCATATTTTCATGTTACATTACCAAATTGCTTCACTATAACATATTTTCTAAATTCTTAAATTTTATAAATCGTGTAAACTTAAAAATCACTGAATTTTCAAGCAAGAACAATTTCAAATTCGAATCTTCAAATCTCAGAAACAAGATTTCCGTCTTCCTGTCCTACACCTCACGTACGGCCGTGCCCGTGATCTCTTTGGCGTGCATCAGACACATGAATCATACATACAAGAAAGACAAATCATGCAGAACGTGTAAAATGTCCGAATTACAACGCGTTAAATCAACTAAAAGAAGAGATTTGAACATCCGCGTTGTCGATATAAAAATAAAACAAAGTATACATCCCAATTACCAATCCAAGACGCAATTGACCTGAAATATCTCATGTTAGCGAGCGACAGTTAAGAGAGATGTAAAAAGACAGGAAAACAAGCGTCGGTGCATCGAGAAGTGCACGAAATGTAACGTTACATGCGGCAGAAAACATTGAACTTGTTCGCCGAATGTTCCGTGAGTTCGTTCCAGATTCTTTCCAGAGGGTGTACCGGTGGGCCAGCAAGAACTGTCGTATGGCATTCTCGTGCGTCCTTCACCTCAAGACAGAGGGGAGTAGTAGCCCTCGACTGGGACGGTTCGTCATGTTTTATTTTCATGCTTTAGGTCGGCGCTCTCGCGCAATTGCATAACGGTCACGCACACTCACGCACGCACGCACACGCGACACGCATAGTTGCGCGATGCACCGCTGACTTTTCGCCCGCGTTTGTTCCTCGTTGCATAAGAATGCGCCTCTTGGCACCATATGAACAAACCCAACGGAATATTAACACATTACGGTCCGTACGCCTTATAACGAACCTTACCTTGCAATCCGTTCGCTTGTTTACGACTACGATTAGACCACGTCCAATTAGAATCGGGTCAATTTTGACCCAAGGTTGCGTTCCGTGTATAGCGATTTAACGGTATAACTGGTCGTGCAATCTAATGCGTAATTTTATCAAAACTATTTAATTTTATTTAAGGTTCTGATAGTTTTGATATTTGTAATCTCCATATAATTCAATTTCAAGCAAGAATTATATTGGAATGATAAAAGTGTGGAGCAGGTTAGATTACGTTTGGTTTTACAGGATAGACTGGGTTAGGTCGATAATAGACTGGGTCAGATTATTTTAGGTTATATTAGATTTTAGGTTAGACTAAATTACATTAAATTTAATAACATCAGGTTATTAAATCAAGTTAGATTAAGTCAAGTTAGGCTAGAATAAATTAAGTTAAATTAAATTAGGTTAGGCTAGATTATGTTAATCTAAATTAGGTTTAATAGGTTATTAGATTGAATTAAGCTAGATTAAGTTAAATGAACTTAAATTAACTAATGAGTTAGATCAGTATAGCACAAAAAGAATCATTTTTCCGTTAACACTATAATATAGCTATATTGAAGAATTATTATCAGAACTTTAAAATTAATTAAAATTAAATAAATTCATAACTCACAACGTGTATTATATGTGGTACATACTCGGTAATTACTGTTACAATAATAATAATTGTTGTTGATTATAACTATACACAGAATTGGCTTCATCCAATCAACCTGTACATAACAATCTGTAGTAGTATCTAATTTTGTACTTATATTCTTAGAGAATATTTTTAACCTTCAGGTGCTTGACACTCCTCCAACTAAGTATTTCTGTATTATACGTTCAATCAGCACATTAACCCTAGAACATAACACTGAAGTAGCAATCTAAACATAATTTTCGAATTTCTCATATTCATTCTGTATGTTATGAACTATTATTTTCAATATTATTTAAAAAAAATATAAAGTCTTCGATTTCTTGTAATCAAGAATTCTTGTACCTCGTAGATCTGGGTTAAAAGCAACAGTGTTTCCATTCGTAAAATTTTGTTGTATATGTTCAACAATCAGTTTAGAATTGACAGATTTTATACAAATATTTCTATCATGAAAGAATTTTAACCTTTCATCGGATTGCAGCATCCGCGTCCCAGAAATCTTTAAACAAATCTTTGATTCAGCTAATTATTTAAAAATTTATGTAGATATCTCGCCAAGCTTCTAAACATTGCAAATGTTTTTACCAGTTTAATAAAATGATACCGCAATAATGTAGTAACCCTAACCTAACCATCTATCCGGAGAAGGGTTAACGACCAACCTCGAAGGTTCCAATAATTGTGCATACCGTTTCAGAATTAAATATAAATATTCATGCTCGTTATAATTGATCGATCAACCACCGTCGAATCGACGAAGGATTCTATTTCCATCGGCATCAATCTTCCAGCGAAGCAGGCGTAACGATTTGCTAACTCGAACGGTATTTCGCGAGTACACCGTGTTAAAGATCGCTCGTCAGAAAATATCCTTGCGTCAACGAGGAAACTAATGACGGCTACCCATAGCTCGATAATTCGTCGTGTAAACGGCATCAGACGGATCGTTCAGTCACGACATTGTGAACAACTATCGCTTTACCCGCGTCTTCCCGGTCCCTGTTTGCTTGAGCAATCCTGGAACCGGCAAGAGACCTTTCGGTGTGGTTAAACGGTTGCCGAACAGAAGTGTGTTAGCCGCAAGACCGTTTAGTAACAGGCCGGTGTCCAGTCATAGGGTCAGGCATCCCTGGTGTTACGTAATTGTCCTCTTCGATTTATCGCAAGCATCTGCTTTCTTTCGCTTTCTCCGAGAAGCATCGTGGAAAAAGGTTGCTCAACCTCGGTCTCAATTCGCTGGAACTACTTGTCGACAGTATGAAACTAGGTAAATTTTTATCCTATTTCTTGTGCACGATACCTAGACTAGGTATGCTAAGACTTAAAATAAGCCTGAAGCTTATTCAGCAATTTTCGTTGACAAGCCTTTCGCATTAATTCTGTTTAATATGAAGATTTGACACAGAATGCACGGTAAAGCTTGGAATAGTTACCGAGTTAATTGACACTGAAAGTTTTATTTACCTATTTGATGTGAAAAACCTGCAAAATAATACTTGCATGTTAAATACTAAGAATTTAAAATGATTTTAATAGACTTCGATTTGGTACCGAACACCTGTTGCAAATCTACCGCAATTATGCATATTGCTAACCTTGCATTGTACCACCTGCACATACTGATTGTGTATTCATCCCAGAACATCTGACAAAGGAACATATCTATTACCAATTGCCATGAACACAATTCCAACGTGATTATTCGATTAAAATATGGTCCATTAAAAGGTGACAACTTCATTTGGCACGTTATCGACTGCATCGGAACGTTTATTTAGAAGCTCGCCGAAGGAAAGCGTTTGCTCGTTCAAGGTAGTTTAGAAGTGGCAGAAAGGCGAGAAGTTGCATAATCATCGACGTATAGCGGTACAGTGAGAGAAGCTACCTATCTGCCAAGCAATGACTTAACTATTCTTCGAATGGTAATAGTAAATGCTACGATAACGACTTGTCAAAAGGAACGCTTAAAATAAGAAAACTAAGTGCAATCTGACATTACGCATGATATCACGTACTCGCTGGGGACCGTACACTTTATTTTACACGCTCGGATCGACGCTAGAATACGTACTTTGTAATGCTAGACGTGTTCTATAAAAGTGCATAGAGATCTTATGATTCGCTGTGCACGTTCTCCATTGTATGTTAAAACATGTAGTTTATCGTGTCATAGACAACTTTTAAAGCTTAAGCAGTTACTGAGTGTCGGTGAAAATTTTAAATTAGGTGATGGTTTTACGAACATGTTATTCTGGTACATGGTTTTACGAACATGTTATAAATGATTTTTATTTACTAGGAGACAAGATATTTTTAAATTAATTAAATATATAAATGCGAAAATTTTCATGCGGTAATTATGCAGTGTCTAAATATTAAAATTTGCTATATTTATACCATAAAACCTTCCAAAATTGAAAACTAGAGTAATGAAATTCATACGAATCAGTAAAAACGTTCAAATGGTTGGTTAAGAAGTACAAATGTATAAGATTATTACAGACATCATTTTACTTACTAAGCATACAAAAATTTAAAAAGTTTAAGGCTTTTTAAATTACTGTTTATTTATTACACTGAATATAACCCCAATATGCAATATGGATTTGATATGTTTTACCTTGCAGAGTTTACACGGTAAATGATGAAACTGTTAAATAATTTACTTCGCTCTTATTAACTAGAATATAATGTAAAGAAAAGTTTCAATTTCATGAGTGCTGAAGTTTCAGTTTATGTTTACGACTCCCTCATTAGTAAATACATCGAAGTGTTATTAACATGTTAGAAACTGAATGGTTCAAGTTAAGACCACCATTTTCTAAGATTTTGATCAGAACTACCCTAAGATTCATGCTACCTATAAACAGAATAAGCTCTCGAGTCTATTACTCGCATTACTCTCTAATTTAGGGATCTCATTCAAACCTTAAGCTTTGTCCCTTTTCCAAAACCTTAAATATGATATGGTTAACATCGAGTATTTGCATACCCAGCTAATCCTCAACAAGTTATTACAGAAATTATTGTCGTCAAGAGATGCTATTCTTCCACTTTATTTGCAATTTAAAATCAGACATACACCTAACGTCAGCTGTTTCCAGTGCTGAAGCCAGTAACTGAGAGCCCCGAGTGAAAAGGAATTACTCCAGAAAGAAATGCGGGAGGATGAAGACCGTGTTCCATGACACCAACTAGACAGCGACTTCCGACTCTATTTAACTGTACTCTCTATGCACTATTTAACCGACATAGTCTAACTCGCGGATTCCAGCTCGCGACTAGTAATTCCACGTTCCAGTTTTGTCTTCGGAAGGGTCGTGTGTACATCATGTCTAACGTACTTCCTTTCATTCGGATCTCGAAGAAACGGGCCGTGGGTTGACGTTAAAAGCGACGTCTTGTTGAAAAGCGTTAACTGTCAGCGTGGCAGTTACTCTAACTGTGCCTCGCGGTACTTACGTAGAAATCAACCGTTCTGCGAGGCATTGTCATTTTTCTCGGTTGCTCCTCGCGTGTAATTTACGTCGAGGACAAAAGAGGAGGATTCCTCTCGTGCATGCGACCTCCGCGGATTCCTCGACGCGGAACGAAGACGAGACGAAGAAACACGCGAGCGAGTACGCGCGCGCAACTGCACTCACGAGGCGCATCGTCAGGTGCATGTGCCGTGACTGCAACCGAGAAGCAGGTGCATCCATGTCGTGGACTCGTGCCAACGGTATCGCGTGTGTATGTGTTTTTGCACCTTAAGGACCTCGAGGACGAGGTCAATGACACCTTTGTATCGTGGACGATGACGACACCCATCCACTGGACCGATTATTTCATCCGATCAGACTCCTCGTCTTTCAGATTCTGGGACACGTCCAGTACACCCTACTGATCTTACCAAGAATATTTTCTATCTCATCTTTCTACCAAGGTGAAAGTTGATGTATGTTTCTCGTGTCGGATTCATTTTGTAGCGATAGATACTTTTATCACGGAATCGACAGTGATATACTGCTTGACATCGATAGTGGGACAACTCAGAAAATTATGGAGAAAAAATCTCATGTATTTTTGAAAACACAAAATGCAAGGTTTGTTAATTATGTATACATGTTAATCTATTATAAATATGCAGTTTTCATATAGTATGAAGCAACCTCGCATTCAGCAAAACCACATTGAAAATTTCTTTATTTGTACTACTATTTTATTTATATGTATATTATTGGAAGAATTTATTACAAATATGAATTACAATCTTAGAGGCACAACACTAGAATGGAATAATAGGAATAACAGAAGGTACAAAGGAGATGAAAAAAATAAGTGTAATGATACAAAAGAAAATGAAATGCAAATACAAAACGGATTCAAAGTAACAGTAGCAATAGCAGTGATGATGATAATACTAAAAAAGTTGAATGAAGTTTCCTTTAAAAAACATCCGTGTTCTATAAATACCGATAATCGTGCAGTTTCATTGCTCTATTGGAAATCTAAAATTATGGAGAGGAAACATGATGTCCGAGTATAGTAATATATTCCAGATAGTCGCAAAACCAGTATCGAAACTTGTCACCTGTGTTTCGATGTAACTATCGGCAATAATTATCAGACACAGAGAGCACGGTTACATACACGGTAAGTACATCATGTTCCACATCGCTTATTCCAGCTGTCCTCATTTGGCACTGGCTCATCTTCAACGTTCTCCATGCTCTTCCGCCATACATCGAGACAATTTATTGGCGCACGGATGACATTAATTGTGAGCACTGTTACGTTTCTGCCAAATCAACTGACATTGAACGATGAATAAGCGTATCTCGTGACACCCTGCCAGTCAACACCTACGGGGCATTTTCTGATCTCGCGTAGGATGTATATCTCGGCAAAGATGCATTCCAACGTTCCGATGACACGCGAATTTATTATTTTGAAATTTAATTAAACCCACACGTTAGTCGGATGATCGCTACGCATTGGCGATTCTGTTCGTTGTCTCGTTTATAATTTTCAATTTATGTAAGCTGATCGTCGACGTTTTAACTAAATTGAATTTACTTTCAAAGTTTTAATTTCGTCGGCTACGTTTAGAAACGTTTGAATCCTTGCAAATTTAGTTGTGCTCTGTTTAGTTAACATTTTGTACAAAGCAAAATTTCAAAACAGAAAGATTCAATGAAAATTTTCGTACGAGGAACAGAAATATGTACCGAGTCTGGCACTTGGTTATTGTAAATCAAGTTTTGTGAACAAAATTATTGAATTTACATTTGAATACTGAGTTATGTAGCATGTACAATCATCTAAATTAATGCATGTTTGAATATTGATCAGATAATATGCAAATGTTAGAAGACTAGAAAAATTTATGAATTTCAAACTTTTAATTTACTATCTCACATTATTAATAATAAGTCTGTTCAACTTTAATATTTTTCCATAGTTTGCACTGAATCATTCAAGTTTATTCGATTAACGGTGCCTTGTAGCTCCACAACATTCAACGAGTTAATCACAGGTGCGGCACGATTTCAATTTGGTGGATCCAAGGCTGAAGAAGGAGAATTATTTTGTAGCCTGGTCGTGTGTATCCTCGGACGAATCGATAAAAAATGCGCAGCGTGGTGCGGCAGCGACAGGAAGTATTTTGAATGGACAGGAAGACCGAGGTAGGTGAAAACGTTGCCAGCTGAAATGGGTGAAAACAAGATTCGAGAAGGTACGGAAAGGCCAGATACGTGTTCGAAGAGTTAAGCAGGTCAGTTGGAAATAAGCGTAAAGGCTGCTGTCAGCTGCCAAAAGATTTAATCGTCTGAAAATCGCATTGTTGCAATTCCTTAAACTGTTCTAGAACCTCCTCGCCCCGACAAATCAATAATTCAGGTCTTCTGTACGTTGCCAACGAATTCAACCGGAAAATTGGACAACGCAAGTACTTAGTATTACGAATGTATTTTACAAGTAAAATAATGATTTTCTACTTCCATTTTTCTTAGCTGACATTTATTTCAAACAGTCAAATCAATTTTGTTGCGCTTAAATTGTCATGACTTCTAAGTTATTATTACACTGTGATTTTATCGATTGCAGTCAAAAGTTACTTTCCTTAAAAATATGAAATATTTGTTAAGCATACAGTGTCTAAAATGAATATTTAAAATCGTGAATTGTGAGTTTATTTTGGTGATAGATATGTGATTAAAATTTACCAAACCAATATCAAATGCATTAATCATAGTTTATGCTTATTAAACTATAACCCTCATTGTAGAATGTTCTGATTAAAATTCATAGAGAAACAGTTCATGAATTTTACGCCCATCCGCTGTTTAGTACACATTACTATTAAAGACCTGTTCGGTATTAAAAAAGTTAATCAAAACTTTATGTTGCCAGTTTAATCAACCTTTAAATCGACTCGATACAAGTTTTATATTACTTTCATTTTATGAAATCACGTTAGGTATTTAACATTTCGCAATCAACCATTTGATATGCAACAACCTATTACATATCTTCTTAATCCTGTAATGCGTGTGACGATAAACATCACTCATTTCCGTCGAAATATAAATTTCTATGGAAATTCGAAGGAACTGAGGTATAAAACTGCGCGATATCATTCGTTCCAGCATCTTGAATTTCAAATAAACTTTTAGCATATCAAAACCATACCGCCTTTCTAATTCTTTTATATCGTAAGAAAATTGTATTCGCTTAAAATCATGTAATGTATAGTCGACGATTGCTATGAATCGCTTGTACGATTATCTAATTAAATTTTAATCGTTCTAGAATTAAATTGAGACTACCATTAACCGCGTGCACTACTTCTGTGCTTTCCTTTCCATGAATCGAAAAACAATTTCATTTTTTTGAGAACATGTACTCGATTTTACTTGACTAGAAAAATATAAAATTATTAAATACAATTGTGTAACCATTAGTCAATACAATTAACGGTTATGCAATTGGACCAAACTACGTAGGCAAATGATTCTTCTTTATTTACATAAAATTAAACAAGTTCTATATGTACCATAGATCGAACAATAGATAAACATTACTCAACTTTAGAATCAATAACATGTTGAAATTATGAGCAATTCGTTGAAACCCAATTCGTTTTACCTTCGTTATGTGACAGAGCATACTATTGTCATCTATTGTCACCGGATATCCGACGTTTCCTGTACAATTCTATGCGATTCATTGTCCTATTATTCTATAAAGGTTGGGGAAGCCTGGTGATACACTCGCGGAGCGCTTGAAATTCAATAGTGAACTACGAACTCCTATTTCATTTACAACTGTGTTCAAATATATATGAATTTATAGAAATGTGTGCTGACTGGAACATTTAAAAGGTTGAAATTTCCATATTTTGATATTTGCAAATTTCTAACTTCCAAAATTCTTAAATTCCTAAATTTGGAAATTCTTAAATACTCAAATTTCCAAATCTGCAATTTTCCAATTTCTCAATTTACCAAATTCCTAAATATCTAAATCTCTAATTTCCTAGTTTTACAAATTTTCAATAACGCACATTTCCAAATATTTAATTCCCAATTCCTTACAATCCCAAATATTTCCCATTCCCTAAATCCCCAAATATCTAATTCCCAATTAGCTAAAGTCCCAAATATGTCATTTCCAATTCTCTAAGTTCCCAATTCCCTAAATTTCCAATTCTCTAAATTCCCAAATATGTAATTTCCAATTCTCTAAGTTCCCAATTCCCTAAATTTCCAATTCTCTAAATTCCCAAATCCCTAAATTCCCAAATATCTCATTTCCAATTTCCTAAATTCCCAATTCTCCAAATTCCCAATTCCCTAACTTCCCAATTCCCTAAATCCCCAATTCCCTAAATTCCCAATTCCCTAAATTTCCAATTCCCTAAAGTCCCAATTCTCCAAATTCTCAATTCCCTAAATTTCCAATTCCCTAAATTCCCAAATATCTAAATCCCCAAATCCCTAAATTCCCAATTCCCTAGTTTTCTAATTTCCCAAATTCTTAAATTTGTGCCTAATTTCTCAAATATCTAAATTTCCAAATCCTCAAATATCCAACTTCTCGAATTAAAATATTTCCAAATTCCCAAGTTAGTTCCTAAATTTAGAAATTAAAAAGTTCAAAAATTTGAATCACCTTCCACGAACTCTTTTACATGCGCTTAATCTGTCTTTCACTACCCAAGACTATTTCCTAGAGCCACAGGTGACATTTTCTTCCATACGTGTTTCCTTTAATTAAACCGACACGCCATTCACGCCTGTTACGTCGCTGAATATATTAATATTAATATGCATTTTAGAGGGGCGTAACGGTTGGCTGTGTGTACGTATCGTTGTTCAGCTCAATTTACACGAACGAACACACGTTATTGCACCAATTCACCGAGCTCCAGTCATATTCATAATCTCGTCACGTTTCGTGGTATAAAGGTAAGGTAAGCACCTGTTACTTTGATAAATTATTCCAAGCATCGAGATCCGATAGTCTGGGTATTACGTACGATGGAATTTTTAGACCTCAGGAATGCGACGAAGCACCCTAACGACCGTCTCCCAGTTATTGATTGAAATTCTTCTCCCCACTGAATCAACGTTTCCACTGGGGATTCGCCCTATGGGACTGTTAACTCGAGTTCTGCAAGGAGCTGCAGCAGATAATATCTCCGATGTAAAAATTTATATTCCTCCTCCTTGTTTTTCAATTTTCAAAATAAATTTTCGTAAGATCTAGCTGATTCCTGTTAACGCTAAACCCATCAACGTATAAAACACACTTAATATAAAATTAACAATATATAGACAAATAAATAAATAAACGATAAATCATAAATTATTATACAAATTATTCTTTAAATCGGTAAAAAGTAATAAAGATTCAATTTTTTAATCCTTTAAATTTTGTATGTTAAACCACTACTCTATCGAAATTTTAATATAATAAATTACTTATTAGTCGTCGCTGATTAACGATTCGTTTCTTTTTTTTTGTGTCTCGTACAATTTCATATGTAATATTTTTTACCCTAGTATATAGCTAAAATTTTCTGACATCAGTAAAGCTTTGTATTGATCGCGATGCTTCACATCTGACGTTTGTATGGGGGATTCTCCCCCATACTTACCTATCCAAGTGGTGTACAGAGTCACGAAGGGTGGCATTGTGTGCATGAGTAATGAGAGAAACATATCATACACTGTTTACAAACATGTACGTGTCTTTCATCTTTCTTCATACCTATACGGTAAACAGGTATTTCGCATAAAGATTATACAAACATCGCTAAATTATCACCGTATTTATGAAGATTCAAATTTTTAAATTTATGGATTAATACAGGCTAGAAAAAATAAAAAATGTTATGTCATTGCATGATCTTTTATCAATTTTCAAAGTTTGCAGGGTTGTGAAATGTAAAAAGCAGAAATATTGACTGTTTCAATTTCTATACAAAGAACGTGCTTGCAATATACGTTAATTTTTTAAAATTATATTCAAAATGTCCATCATCAATTAAAGTCGTCCAACATTTTTGTTAAAACTTTTACATTTGATATTAACATGTATGTATTTAGCACAATTTTATTTATCGAACAGAATAAATATAATTAAAATTCTATTTGTGATGATTACCAAAGAAAATATCTATCAATTTACCTTCCCTCATGAAACAACTTTACTACGCTAATAAAGTACTAATACCTTAAAACTTCAAAATACAATTTTCCAAATGAATCATAACATAAAGGGCTCATAGTATTAATTCAAGTGGGTGAAATACCTGTAGGGACCTGTGTAATTATTCATGAGCAGCGTACGAGGGTTAAGAGGGTTCACAGCAACGAACGTGCATACATTAACTGCGAAAAACCTTCGCAGTTTCCTAAAGACCACCACGACCCCGTAATTTCTCTCATTAGCATTTTTCTACGACGTAAAGAGATCGTAGATTTTGTCAGCGTTTTATTATATTTCAGACTTACTTCTCACGCTACTCGAGTACTTACGAAAAGGAAATCCTTTGAGAGCGGTACACTTACTGCGTGGGAGTTTTCCTCTCTTTCTTATCATATACCACTTTTGTATGGTATGAAAAATCATATGAATGTTTTAAAATATTTTACGCTCAAAGCTTACACTCATGTGTTTACTAAGTAGTAATATATGAAATGTCCGATATTTAAAATCGTCAGACACAATTTCATGACAACACTATCAGAAAGTAACACTTAGGTTGCATCAATTTTATTTGTTGAAAATAACAGAAAATTTGCAAATAAGCCTATGTGAACTTTAACAAATTTCAAACTTGATGCATTGCAAGAATCACTTTTTGATGACTAATATCTTACAATCAAATACAAAGAATCATGAAATGCAAAACCAAAAGAGAACATTTTCAAAGAATTAAAAATTGTCGCATAAGAGTATTCTTTCAAAGTAATACAATCTTTGAAAAATTAAAGTACTTAGAGCTAAAAATTCGAGGCAGTATTCAAACGAGAAGGCAGGGAACGTTCAATGCTGTCTTTGAAAAGGCGTTAAACGAGAGGAAACGAAAAAAAAGTAACTACGACTTGTGGGTGTGAAACACGACGGGGAACAGTGTTTGCACGAAACGAGGAAAAAGACATAGGTTACAAAGATAACGCCGCAAAGAGAACAGAACGTGCCACACCTTTTCTCCTAACAACTCTTTCGACTAACGTAACACTTTTCTACATAACATCGAATAACCGTACATTTTTAACATTCCTTTACAAATTTTCAAAGTTCGTTTAACCTTTACGATGTTAGTCAAATTCAGAAATTAGGATACTGGAAAATTTTATACAGGAAGTAATTGTGAACAACATTATATATTTAGGTGGCCTTTAATTTAGAGACTAATGAACAGCTTTTTGATATTATACATATACGTTCGTGTATTATATGCTCCGAGAACATATTCTTTTCGGAGTTTAACATTACTCAAAATAATTTTCAAATTCAAATTTAAAATAAAAAATTGTTGTTCAGAAAATAATGAATAATTTCTAAAACGTGTTTCTAGTCGAATATAAACTCGAATTCATTTAATTCAAATGATATTTGAATAAAGCAAGTAATATTTAATTCTAATGAATTTTGATTTGAATTCAACATCAATCGTTTTATAGCAATTTGGTCTGATTCGAAAATATTTCTATCCAAATAAAAGATTTTCGAATAATCTCGTTTTGTATAATACATATGAAAATTATTAGAATATCTAACTGTAATAATAAACACGTTTTGTCACAATTACACCAGATCATTTCTTGCAGTATCAAACATCAGATGGGATCCAGATCGAAGTGTAAATTTCTGAGAACGTCTTAGCAGTATCGATGCCATTCGTTCCGGAAGATCCGACGAAAGAATGCAATAAGAAACCGTGCAGCAAAAGAAATGCACGAGGCTGTTCACACGAGAAACACGAGAGAAAAAAATCTCTTGCTGCAATAACACCGCAACGAGGACACCGCACCGTACGTAACGCCTTCTTCGTCAAGGATCTTCTCGCAACTGTATCTCGCTAATTTGCACCGTAAAAATGCACGTGTGTGCACGAAACTTTGCATTTTGCCTCGTAATTCGTCAGCATTTTGATCGTCACAATGATTCAGCGAGAACGAAAGTCGTATAATTGTAACCGATGACTGCATACCTACATAATTGCCATAAAGAAAGTTTGTTTACTTCCTGTACTGGATATTTTACAATTTCATTCTGAGAATGCGGTCAATACGCTCCTCCTTCATTTTTCGGTTGAAGGGGATTAAATACACCGGATAAGGTTGTAGATCAAAGTGAGACAAGACGAAGAACAGCTGTGAACGAGGCGTTCATCGTGTACACATTGCGCAAATGTTACCACTGGTATCATTAAGTGACGAACGTTTTAAAACAGATCAGTCTTGTAATATTTGACATTGGAGACATGTGATGTGTCGTGAATGTTATTTTAATGGAAACTTATGTTCGAGATATTAAGCTTGCGTAATCCGATTTTTTTATATTTATTGAGAGATGAACATCATGGAAATACTTAAATAAATTATAAATTTATACATTAATAAAATATCGATAGTTATAATTAAAAAATTACTTTGATTTTTATAAAAAATTCAACTAGTGTACTAAAGATCTATTACAATTAATAATCTTAAGTTTTTTAATATAACTTAACTAAGTTCTTAAATAATAAGTAGGATCTGGAGTACAATTCTTCATATTTTCCTTAATTTTGTTTAATTATTTCAAATTTATATAAGTCGTTTTTGAACGTGATACGATGATCAGCAGTTAAGGGTTAAAGGTAAGCAAATTTCCACAGACACATGTAAATAGTGATACGAAGTATTTTTAATGGAATTTGTAACGTGTTCAGTGTCATTATGCAAATATTGATAAATATTTGTAAAAAGTGGCATAATATGATAAGTCATATCTATTGACGCAAATACATTTTTTATACGTACACGAATGGTATTCGATGAGACATATTTTCCTTAATTATTTAGCGCAAACTGGAGCAACAAGACACAGTTGCGAAACTTTTATATAATTATTATTATATAAGTTCCACAAACAAGTTCACAGTAATAATAATTGTTATTATCAACTTATCGACAATTTGTTGATAATTGTGCCAAAAATAAAAATTTCGTTTACCGTAATTTTTACTTTGAGTGGTAAAAACATGATTAATATTCAACCCAGGCGTACAAAATTCTATACCTAATGCACATGATACGCAGCAAAATTAACAAAGTTAAAATAGAAATTTTGGTATATTACCACAAAGCTACAAAGTGTAAGATTAAACAGCAGAATATCAAGATACGAAACTTCAGTAAAAAAAAATATTTCTAAATTAAGTTAAAAATGGAAGTACATTACAATAATTAATCTTACAACTAAGATTTTCCCGAAAAAAACTGTATTCGGTAATTTGAGACAAATGGAACGTATGTAGGTCGAAAATTCCACATCCTCTGTAATTCCTTTAGAGTAGTAAGTTTCTACACAATGTGAATGCACGCAGCGACCATAAATGGGACATGGATGTAAAAAAAATCGAATCGTTAGGTTTAGAAAGTTGGCAACTTTCATGAATGGACAAAGTTATGATCGACGAAACTTCCATTGATTTCCCACTTACCGAAGTTACGGATGCAGTCAGGTGCATCCAGCGGATCTTGCAATTCCGTTCGCTTGGGATGCGCTCCAGAGAAAGTCACGGTAGATCGAGCAACGACTACTACCGTGCAATTTTAATAGACCGCTCGAAAGTCAACGTTTCCGTGGACACAAAGTATGGCCCCCGGTGATCTCTTTAACGCGGACGCTAACTAAAACCATGAAAACGCTTTGATCCTTGCTTTAGTCCCGCCTCTAAAATATCTATCATTAAGATCGCTGAAATTCGTTCAAAGCGAGCGCTTCTTAAACGATATGGCTCTTTGTATTCCGC
Source organism: Megachile ligniseca (assembly GCA_945859555.1). Classification (NCBI taxonomy): domain Eukaryota; kingdom Metazoa; phylum Arthropoda; class Insecta; order Hymenoptera; family Megachilidae; genus Megachile; species Megachile ligniseca. The sequence goes on from OX243785.1 coordinate 3,596,541, forward strand.
AATTAGAAACGACCTAGTTTCTTGTAACTAGCAAAACGTGTTTCCTTGATGTTAACGCGTTAAATCGGAGGGATTAAAGCCAGTGGGTAGGATTCGTTAGGGAAAATAGCGTCGTAAAGAAAAGAGGTGGTAGAGGTACTACTAGGTACTGGTTTCTGAAATATCACACTCATAAAGTTTCAAATTTAGAATTATAGAAACCTGGTTGGACAAATTCAGACATTTGAGAATTTAAAGATTTCATAATCTGGAAAAATTGGAAATTTAGAATTTTGAAAATCACAATAGAAATCTGGGAATTAAGGGACTTGGAAATTTATAAACATTAGAAATTTGAAAATTCGAGAATTTAGGGATGTAAGAGATTTAATATTTTAAGAATTAAAAGATTTGGAATTGTAGCAATTCGAGGGAAAGTGAAAATTTGAAAATTTCGGATTTCATAAAATTTGATCTTCCAAACTCGAAAGTATTAACTATTAAAATTAAATAAAAGAATTAAATTTAGACTAAACTTGCAACTGAATTCTAAATATTTTTCTCCAAACGCAACCTCATTCCACTTGAGGGAAGCCGACAAATGATCATAACGACGGCAAAAGATTATTGATTCAAACAGTCCTGACTCTAATAGCCGTGATTACAAAAACTAACGATAAATATTAGAGTTAAGTAGCTAACAAACTGTAAAATAGATATATAGATACTTAGACGCTGCATCATTCAAGAAGTTAAACAAGAAACTTTCACGTTTCATGTTGTACGATTTCATTACGGTTCAATTTGTAAGTGGAAGCAAAAAATGACGCAGTACATAGACTCGCGAACATTGTACGTGTAATAGATGTTCCAGACATGTTTTCTGTTTCGAGCGTAGGCTTTGGAAGCAAACACGATTTCGCGTTTAACTGTGTTAGCGACCTCGACGTGAATCTATAGTGGCGCCTACGGATGAAACAATAGACAAGTTTCTGTCACATCAGTCTATACGTTCGCAACAAATCTTTCTCCTACATGTATATACAGTACATTCTATGTGCATCGAGTAGCAATAACCTACGTTTTGAACGCCTGTCTGCTCGTACAATGGGACAGCAATGATCTTGCGAACCTTAACCCTCGCAGGATGAAGGCTGAGTCATTTGAGACTAACAATAAGTTTAAAGAAGGGAGCTGGAGATTTGTTTATCTTCGTCGTAGTATGATCATGATAATGGTATAAAAGAAGATGAATAGACAATTTCTGTTTTATTATTCAGTAATTAATTATGCGGTGATTGGTTGGTCGCTCTTGCGAGTTGTTTTAATCATATGTTTGAAAAATGATTATTCAAATATTGTATTTGGTTAGATTCGTTCGAAATATTTTAGCTGAATATTAAAACGATGTTTATGTAGACTAATTCGGTAGGTGGTTAGGAAATAATGTTTGATAGTCAATCGTGTTAGAAATTTCTGGATACTTTATGGTAAATTCAATTAAATAAAATAACAAGTAATGCTACTGTAATCGCTCTTGACAGATTGTTTGATATTTCGTTTAAATGGTGGCTGGTAAATGAAATATTGAACATCAAATTCAATTTTGACTAGTAATTCGTTGGTGAACCAATGTTGCACTAAACGACTGATTTCGTTAGAAACTTAGGGGGACCAATTTGATGATTACTATCTTGTCTAAGAATTTGAATGCCTGGGAATTCGGGGACCTGAGATATTAGCGACATAGGTATTTAGAGACTACAGGATTTGAAGGAATGTGTAAATTTAAGAATTTGGGATTTAAAAGCATGAGAATAAGAATTTGGAAAATTCCTATCCAAATCGATCTCAAATTAAAAATCCACATGTATCATTTCTATACTACAACAGCCAAAAAATAAATTCTATAATGCAGCAAATAAATGTCTTAGAAAAAATTTCGAGAATCTAATATTCAAAAAAGCTTTGTAAAAGAAAGGCTACTAAAACAACGACGAAGAAAAACTATAACTTGGTTGGAAGTAAATAATGAGGGGACAAAACAATCGGAGTCTACAATGTTGGAATTTTTCCAGGCCTACTCCAGATCCAAGAATTTCCTTGAACGAATCGTTCGATAGCCGATCAAGCATCCTTGGACGTCAGCAACCGTAACCTGGAGTCTCGCAATAAATACCTTTCTCATTACCGTAGCTCGTTGCATCGATGCAACGAAACGCATCGTAAACGGCCGCTGCGCGTCCTCGAGGATTCTATCTGGAGGCAAAATCGCGCGCTCACAATCGCGACGAATCTTCCGACTCCTGCGAGCCCGATTAATAAAAAGGATACGAACAGACGCGAGATGAATCACAAGGAAATTTTGCAACGTCACCTTCGAAGCGATTCGAACTCGCTTCCATCCGCGGTTCGTAGTCTCGCTATCATGGCCAGACTACCGGAAAAGATCCCAGCGACACTATTCACTGTTGTCCCGACTAATTCGTTACGACTCTTGTTAGAGCTTTTTACGCGTTAGCGAGTGTCTGGAAGCACATGGGGAACCGTGCGTTCTTCTCCTGCTACATTGCGCTACGGTCATCGTCGTGCATCGACCTCTACTGGTCTACTTGGACGAACCTAAGTAAATTTATTAAGTCGATAGGGCTCGCGTCCACGGGAAAGTGTAATAATCGTAAAAGCAGCTGCTGAAACCTTGGCTTAGTCGCGTGTGATAAGTCGTTACGGAAGATAATCGATTTCGCTGTACATTCAGTCGTACCGAGGAACGAGAGCATTTTGCTAGCCTCCATTATAACGGTTGTACACAATATCTCCAAATTGTGACTCGACTTTTTGCGGGTTCTTCGACAGAAATCTGAGGCACAAAATTTGGGAGATATCGGACAAGAAGGACGGGACAGAAGTTTAGAAAATATCAAGAAAGACCCTGATACAAATTTTCAAACTGAGGTCTGTAGAAATTTTTAAATTGAGATATTTATAAATAGAGCGTTTATTTTAGAATTGGTATAAGTCCATTAAAAAAATAAGATATGACATAATTTGTGATTAATTTAAACTTCTTATTTGATGTTTCTGAATCCATGAAATTAAAAATTTCTAAATTTGGAAACTAATTATGAAAATTTATATCAGAGTACAGAACGTATGCAAATTGTAGCAAAATATATGAATAGACAGCAATGTAATGAATAAATTCTGAAATTTGCATGATTAATATTCTAGCCGTGCACGCATCGATTAATTTGCCTAATTAGAGCAGCTCGCAAGTGACACGGGAAGACGTGCTCGATAAGAATCTACCTAGCAATTAGTGAGCAGTTCGTGGTTTCCTTCGAACAACTTGCAAATTGCAGTAACACGAGAACAGAGACGACAGATTCGGAGCAAACTATAGGATGGCTCGATATCGGCTTTCTAAATTTGTATCAAACGGCATCACTTTCACCGCCCGGATCGATAAATCGCAGGATGTAATCCGCTGGTCTTCGTGAGAGAAAACTAAGTATGATCGACGATTTTTCGTAACCATTTCGACTCTTAAGGCGGTCTGTGTGGACCGATAGGTCCTGGAGCAGAGTATCTGATCACCTGGTCCATATTCGGATGGGAAGATTCATGACTGCGGTTCTTTTAACTATACCTTTATAGAGATTAGAGCAAAGATGCAACTTCTGGTATCATGGTATTTCGCCATGACGAGCTATTGTACCCATAGCAGGACAGCTAAATATTACGTAACTTTGAGATAAAAACTATTATTTAAACGGCTTGATATTGTATTATAATACTTTGGATCTGCACTTTCATTGTTTGCTATAATACTTTAAACTGATGATTTGGTTTGCGTATATACAATGAATGGAAGGAAAAAACAAATGAATTAATCGGAAAATGTTTTAATAAGTGACCTGAAAGAAAAATGTGAAACTAAGAAGAAACTAGAGTATGAAGTAAAATGATATATTCGAAAAGACTATTTCTATGAAGAAACAACCTAGATTTTTATGCACATGCATAGATGAATAACGAATTAATCACGTAACAAGATTATTGTATTAAATATTCGTTTTAAGAGCTTCGTGACTTCTCGTACAAAGTTTCTATTTATCCGCTAAGATTAACACAGAATTTCGCAACTTCCGAGAAAAATTAATAATCTCTACATCGAAATGTTTTGTAACAGCATAAATTTCCATTAGAACTTTATCAGATGCTAAATGCTGTGTAATTATGTGATACATGAAACCAATCTCTATTAAATCAATGAAATTAATGAATCTTACACCTATTTTGAATCGGTAAAACGCTAACGATTCAAATTTCAGGAATGAGAAAATACTATTGAGTTTGAATATGGAACTAAGTAAATTTAATCAAACGCTGGTACTTTAATAAGCTTCATTTATTTAAATTCTATGACCATATAATTTCAGTGTACAACCAAATGTGTTGACGCTTTCAATCGCTGGCCTCTCTCTGCATCGTGTTAGGTAAAATCAAGGAAGAGAGCGGAACTAACGTTTTCTCGATCGATCAGGAAACAAATCGGTGAAAACTGTCATCGTGGTTAACCGTATTTATACTCAACCATGAAGGATCTCTTTATTTCTCCATCAATAACTCCTAACTAGTACAAGATGAACTCTAAATATTCTTGGAAAAAGTAGCTACATTTACCGATGCAAAGTCACGTTCCTTGCAGTGGAAATATTTAATCGTTCGTGCCTGAACAAGTAAACATTTCTTACTACAAACGCAATACGATCGATAGAACGAGCAATGCGCTTTCTTTTTCCCTCGAATTCCACAAATAGCAACTCTTGGAAACTGTTAGACGTATGAAATGTAGAATTTTGATAATGAAAAGACAGACGCGATTTTATGACGTAAAGTATAATTTAAAGCTTAAAGTTTGGTGAGGATTATATAAGCTTTTCATTAATATTTTTAGTATATAATGGTCAGCTGCCAATTACGGAACAATGGCCGATTTCGAAACATAAAATCCGACACAGATTAATGACATACATATAAGCACCTTAAAATAGCACTTTTATTACATTGGAACATTAAATGAAAATAAATTTAATGCAAATGATTGTGTAATCTGTTCGTTAATACGTTTCATAAAAGTTGGCACTGTTAAGAAATCGTTTAGTCGTGTATTAGGTTGTGGCATATTGAATGGATTTTGAAACATGAGAAAGTTGATGGGATTCGTTGATATAAAACTACTGCAAAATACTCGTATCATATTAATTTGCAATTTGAAGTTTAATGAAAACGACTACGTAAATGTTTCATTAAGATTTTGAGTACAAAATAGCTAGTTATATCAGCAACCTTGAAAGTCTAACACAATTTGATGATATAAAACTAACACAAAGTGACGCTTATGTTACATCGATTTAACATTTAACGTTTATTGAAAGTGACTAGAAGGTTTAGGTTAGTAGAATTATTACCGCATCATTAACTGTAAATTATAACACTTTTCATTCAAATTTTCTTCTATTTTGTTACAGTCTGAGTAAAATATTTATTTTTGTAACCTTTTAAAATCGTGTAAAATTATTTAGTGAGGTCATGTTTCGAAGGTCGTGCACTCTTCACGTCAAATAAATTTATAAATTTCACTTTATCTATAAGAGGTATTCATTATTGTCGCATGAGCATGTAACGGTGTTTATCAGCCAATTCCCATAACGATACGCATACCCACTAATCAAACCACTTGCGACTCCCTTTTACAAGAGGGATAAGTGGTCCATAAACATAATCAAACCTCTCCATACATCCTCCCGGTCCGAAGGAACCATAAAATGGGGTGAACAGAAGCACAACTTCGGTAAAAATATATATAATTTATTAGAAATATATCTCTCAACTTTACGTTTCTGATCATCTTCAGGTCAATCAGAAAGCATATACTAAAATACAATCAGTAATATTTTTAGTATTGTAATTAATGTACTGATGGGTCATGAAACAATATCATTAGTTGTACCTTTGTAAAACCCACCATTATTATTCCGTCTGTTACGATTATTATATACAAAGTTAAATTTTTCTAATTAAAAATAACACATAATATTTTTATTCTAAAATTCCCATACCGAAATAGAATATAAATGTTTCAAACTGATCGGAGTATTATAAACGCCACATGTCCAATCAAAGATAAATGGAAGTAAAATGTATAGAGATAAAGCTATCAAAACTGATATAAACTTAATTAAGAAAATAACCACCGAGCAGTTTCGGTGACAAATTAAGAGGACCCGAAGCTCGGGCAATCCTGCGTCATGGGAAATCCTGTTCCCCATCCATCCACACGGTTCCACCCTAATGCTTCAGCACGGTGAAGATGCACAAGTTCAGGTTTATCGAGAGTTCTCTCGGACGTTGTAACGGCACTCGAAACGTCGCTCCTGCACGTCTCTCCCATTTCATCTCCTCCGGCAAGGCTCTTCCTCTTCATCCACGCTCGACGTACGCACGCCACACGCACATACGCGCTCCCCGTGTTCACCTACACGCTCGTAAACGCGTTACACCGAGACGACCGGTTTAATACGGCACCAAACAAACCACGCGTCGACGAACAACAACGGTATATACAATCGTGATCTTTCTTGCGTTTCGTAAAGTCCACACGTATTTCGGCTCCCTTCTGCTCACGAGCCCCTTGGACGGGTTTCAAAGGGAGAACAGAGCCAGAGGGACTCGCGAATTTACGAGCGAATCGGCCACCGGCAAGTTTTTAAATTATTCGGAAGCCACCGAGATACTGTGGAAGCTGAGAACCGACATTACACTACGGGCACGTTCTTTATTATCCTGCAGGTATTCTGCGAATTTATACTCGGCTGCGACGTACTCTTCTTTTCAATCAGGAGAACTGTAGGGGAGGACTTTTATTCTTTACCTTTGATTTTGGGCAATCAAATGGGAGAAATTGGAGAATAATTTCGAACCTTCAAATTTCCAAGTGCTTAACTTTCCATTCTAATATTTTAATATTCCAACTTTGTATTTAAATTCATAAATTTCCTACTCTTCTAATGTACAAATAAGTTCACAAGTCTCTGAAATTCCCAAAATTCTAAATTTCCACATTTCTACATCTTCAAATTTCTAACTTCCCCAAGTCCCTAAATATCCAAATTTTCAAATTCTTAAATGCCTAAACGCTCCAAATTAAAATATTAATTTGGAATAAAATATTCTCATTACACCACATTCCCAAATATGCATATTTAAAAATGGATCTGAATCGAGCCCAAACGGAAAACAGGACAGACACAGAAGGAGATCCTTTCCGTTAGATAAATGAAACGACGAAGTCTTTGAGATTCTATGTAAACGAAGTTGCTAGATAACGAAATCCTAACTTCAACGGTCCGAAAGTAGTTCATCGATGCTCTGGAATGTTAAATCAAAGGCGTGGTCAATGCAAAGCTTCTGTTTAATTTCCCTTATTTTCTGCCATTAAGTAAAAATGTGTACAGAAGAACGCCTAATGACCGACTGAATATGCGAAATTAATAAGGGGATCAACAATGTATCCAGAATCAACGATGCATTTACCGTGCTACATAATGCGGATTTTTACGCGAACAAATAAATTAACGTATGCTCGAAACGTTCGCGTTTACTTCGACGATTCGAGATTAGTTTTACATAACATTTACCTACAACTATTCTCCGGCAATGGTAAAACGGTACCTCGGTTCGGGGAATATTCATGATTCCTTCGTGAGCCAGGAGATTACAAAAGCGTTTCGTTGGATTAAAGTTTAATGAGAGAGCACGTTTTCCCTCGAAACCGCAATCTGGTTGCAAGACTGCCAAATGAATTGTACTGAATGACGATTAAAAAATGCTGGTGCCGGGTTTAAAATTAGTCCCTGCGAACGGTACTTCGACCGAATCGGTTGCTGAAATAATTGTTTCCGCAGACTGGTCACGATCCATTTTTAACGTAGCAAAATTTTTAACCGGTTGCAACATCCGCCCATGACGTTTGCTAAACATTGTGTATTTTCTGACAGCGATGTGGACGTATACTATAAAAACTATGACGTTTCAACCGTCAGGAGATTGTTTTAACTTCTGCCTAATGGATTGCGATGTATAAATTCAGATTGGAACGTTGGGACCTTGAAGTTTACAACTCTGAGATTTGTGGAACTCTTTCATTTTTGATCCTTGAATTTTTTAAATTTCAGAATTTCAGAATTTTCAGTAGCTTTGAAATTTTTTAACTTTTAACTTGCCTTAGAGTTTAGAACATTGGAAACTTTAGGATCCGGAAGTTTTGGAATTTCGAAACTTTGGAATATTGAACTTTCAAAAATCTGCAACCTTGAGACATCGAAATTTCTGGAAGTTTTAGAATTCCATAATTTAGAATTTAGAAATTTTAAAACCTTACATTTTTACAGAGCAGTATAACTATAACTATGTATGTAGCTATAACATCTACACTATTACGTAGAATGTGAGTACATATAATATATATGTATACATTATTATACAACGTGCATGAATAGAATATATCCATCTGCAGTGCTTGAAGGATCAAAACGACAGTACGAAGTTCATAGCAACAAAGTTAGACTTATTGTTAGATATCTACTTCTTACTCAGCATCATCGTCGACGTTTCAGTTTATAGAAGCAAAAAGCCCTAATTGGACAAAGCTACAGCGATATTTCTCTCGCGTTTTGTTTGCGGATTAGTCAGAGGGTGACTACGTGGGGTGCCCTACGAAACATCTTCTGAATCATTCGTGGAGCCAGCAAGTTTTAGTAGCTAGTTTTAGACGCTCGTCTCCCACGGGACAGTCGCGTTCACGCCAGCTTTTCAACAGTGTTTACCACGCGACGTCGGCGACACTTGTGCCTAACAAGTGGATACATACGTAAGACTCGGTCAAACAAGTAACTGTTGTCTGTGTTGGTTTACTCCGGTAAACAGACGAATTTAAGTACTCGGAAGGATATTGCGATACACCTCAGGAATGCACCTCGATAACTTATCGTTGCGTCTGCAAACTTTGCAATTTAATCGCGATAAAAAGTATGTACTGCGTACACACAAATCGTCAAGAGTATAAAGATCATTTCACTCCAACACGTCTTGCATTTGTTGCTTCATTCATTTTTCTTCTTTGTTCCCTGAATTTCTTTAACCCTTGATTGCAAAACGGATATACACCACACAAATTTTTTTCACTGTAATTTACTGTTTTGCTAAATCTTTATGCAATCGCAAACATTTCGATATACATATGATTCCGTGCGAAAGTGAAATCGAGGGGTAAATTATTTTCAGCAAGAGTCGTTTGCAGTTGAAAAATTAGTTTCGTACGCTAAAAATACAAATTTTCTGAAAATTCGGGAAAATAATGTGCAACATGGTTGCAGATGAAAGGATAACGTGACTATCTTTATATCACGTTATTTACAATTGCTTCCTGGACTTTTCGCTAGTACAGTGCGGATAACAAAGTGGCAACGTAAAGTATTGCACGGATCAGTCGAAGCGACGTTAAAAGTAAGCAATGCTACCGTAACTCGCTCACGTGTACCAATACTGGCCGCAACAACCGGGTGCAAAGTACTAAAGAAAATGATTTACATTCGGAAAGCAACACTGTAGCGCGTGAAATGCACAGTGACACGAGGGAAAATGGATCCCTCAGGCAGCAATAAACTATGTCCCTCACACCTCCGGTGACTTCCTCTCGTCTTCTTTCCGAAAATAGCGGAATTCAATTCGCGAAGAAGAGTAAACAGACTGCATATCTGTCCGGTGCAACTACACGCGGCACCGTGGCAAAATATAAACAATACCCTGTTGAAAAGTGTCCAAGAACTAAATGTAACGTCGACACGAAACACGATTTGGCCCCGACCGGCGAACTAACGTTTCGCATAATTTCGGGGCTGAAGGTAAGCCGTCGTTTAAATGTCAACGGGTAGTTTAACATAAAATTTCGCACGGTCCTGAGCACACTGTCACAAAGGGCCGAGAGCGTGGCTTAACGGGCCCGAGCAGACTATTTACGCGACGAGACGCAAAAACGTTCTCGCGTTACGATTTAAACGGCCATCCATTATAGATCACAGGCGGTAATCGGCCATCAGTGCGTACCTATTCCGTATGAATACCCTGAACGTGGCTCCGATCGATAAATACGCTCTCTATTTCCGGCATCTTGCAGGAGGCGTTAACCTTCTTTCCTCTTGTTCGCCTTTAAATCACGGTATCCCATTTGCTGCGCTAAGTTTCCTTCGCTTTATGGTACGCGAGAACCCGAGTGTTTCCTACTGGAGCTATTGATTTGGACCGGATATATGAGATACTCGGGTATCCCGGGTAAAGACCTCGTCAAGATACAGCGAGGTCGTAAATTAAAATCTTGTTAAGAGCTATCCTGTCAAGTTGAAACTTCAGGATCGTATGCTGGGTTATGTTTTACAGTTTCATTTTAATACATTATATAGGGATGTTCACCGGTGCACGTTATTTGCACGTCCGGGCAACACCCCTTGCAGCTGCCCCTGTGAGGGTGTTGCCCGGACGTGCAAGCAACGTGCACCGGTGAACGTCGATAGGTAGTACAATGTAATTCGACATATTGCGGATTGAACACGCAATATCTATTTATTCATTTATGGTTTGGCCTGCAGATGTCTATGCATTTATGACACGATAGTCTATGGAGTACGGAAAAATCAAGCAATATAGATAATATATGCTTTGAAGAATTTGATATATTGCAAGTGTATAAACATCCGCAATCTATTTATTACATGCGAAGACTTCTGTTTCTACTATGTATGAGTTGCCGCAAGATAATTTATACTGCACATTAACAGCTGTTCTGTCATCAAGAGCTTTGAAGACATTTGTTTTGAAGGACGTAAGAGAACCTTCCAAGAAATTAATTGTCCGCAAATGAGATTCGACAGTTGGTAATAACATCAGTATGTAATAATAGAAGCAAATCAGGAGATATAAATTAAAAACTAAATAACTTAGAACCATGTAATTTCTTTAATAATGCACTGACTCTAGAATTCAAATATATTCGATATTGTTAATTTCACTGACATGAACTTAATTCATACTGTAATTAAAAAAAATTTGAATTTCAATTCATTTTTACTTAACTTATTTGTTACAGTCATGTTCATGAAACCAATATACAAAATTAAGAAATAGAAAACAAATTCATGATTTTCTTTTCTCATAAAAAGTATGTTTCATTGCGTTCTGCTAATTCAAGTGTTATTTTACAGATGATAAGATCAAGTATTTCAACAGCCTATTTTCAATGAAAAATACGAGCTCTCTAAATTCATTAAAATACAATACGTATATAAACATATTTCTATATACATATTTCTTCTCCACAGTGAATAATTATACTAACTTACGTCACTGAACCTAACTTTTCAAATGAAAAAACTTAGCAGTAAAATACCTATAGATTTCACAATCTGTATAAAATAATTCTCATCAAAACTTGGATATTGCTGAAGATGAACACATTTTGAAATTCGTTCAACTTGATTAATTACATCAAAAAAGGTAAAAAATTTTAATAAATGTCATAAAGTATGAGTCAAATATATTCTATTTATCTCTCCTTAAATTTTCAAAGTAAGAATCAAACATCTTACAAAAGGATAAATGAGCAAATACTGGTACTGTGATGAATATTCAACTTGCTGCGTGCAGAAGTGTAACCGAAAAACATAATTACAGTTATCATGATATTTCGCTAATGAATGCTCGCAGCCTATGATCAATGATCAGTTATAACACGAGACCAATGAGCGCTCAATAAATACAATATTCAAGGTATCTTTCGAAGCCCACGAATTTGATCTTATCAAGATTAAAACTTGATAATCGATCATAGACAGCGAGTACTTATGAATAAAATACGATATGCGATCAATAAAGTTTCGACTTCGATTACGTTATGAAACAAGCGACAAGGAGTGTACATGAGTCCTTAGATTTTAAAAGCCACCTTACGATCATAGCACTGATCATAAAACCGTTCGTTCATGCCTGCTCACGGCCCACGTCAATGATCATGGTTCGAGACACGAGAATGATCACAGTTTCGAAAAAACTCGATAAATACGATATTTCATTATATGGAGGTTATTTTATTCGTCGTCAATGTTTATCGACAATGGCCAAATGACGATCGACATCCCAAACGAGATTTTCAACTATTTCACGCAGTATCTTGAGTATCAGGTACTCTGATAGGTATCGCATAAATTGACAGCTCCACTTCCTACGTTCTACACGATTCTTTCGCAACAGAACGAAATCACGAGATTCGAATTGACACACAAGAGGACATACACAGTATCGACCGGTTAAATTTCTGAATCGATATCTGAACTCGAATCTTTTACGGATGCAACGCCAGTTCCAGAAGCAGGTCGAATTACCTGCACAGCAGGGAAACTGGTATACGCGATCAATTAGATGGTCGTATCGAGAGGCTCCGTTTCTACGTTTCAGGTCCGGATTCGGTTGACTGGCTGCAGATCGTTTTGTAACTACACCGTTTGAGAAACGATCTTAGCAATCACGATTACGAGGCGCACGTTTCCGAGCGACGGTCAAGCGAGAAGCGCTCGAAACACGCTTTATTTCAAGGTCCTGCTCCGATTCGTGTTTTCGACGCAACGTTTCGCTGACACGTTCATCGAATGAACGTAACACGCAATTCACCTACCTCCCGTAACGTAACAGTGCGAGGAAAACAAAAACAACGACCGGTAACGATAGACACACGGAACATAATTCTCGATACGTCTCGATTAATGAAACGTCAAGATCCTACCTTATAGAGAAGATCCCGTTGCGGGACGCCGAGTAATCCACAGGGATGCAGAGGGTAGAAATCCACAAACTGAACAGCCCCGTCGTCGATGATGTTTGTCCACCAACAAAATCGTACGCACTGATCGTCCGCGGTGTGTGTAGATAACACGAGGGGGTTACAAACACTGAGGGACTTTTGTTCGACACGGGTGAAAAAGAGAGAGAGATAGAGGAACGTGTACGCAGCCACCTACGAGAACGACTGTTCGAAACAACGGAGACGAACGAAGATAACCGACTGAACCGGCTCACCGTGAGGGACTGACGATGCTGTTCGATTGCTGCGTGCTCGTTCCGCAGCCTCTGCGCTCGGCTCTCCACGGTTCCGTTCGACGCCAGTCGACTACCTCCGGCTAGCTTCGACCTTTCTCGACTCCCGTGTCGAAGCACCGCTGAGCGAGGAAGAGAAATGGTGGAAACTGTCCGAGAAAGAAAGAAGAAAATATATAGGCTGGCCTCTGGCTCGGCAACCTCGACGAACTTTTGCTCGGGTCGAGGCCGTACGAACGTTTCTGTTTTCGTGCTGGAATTAAAGAGCCTCCTTCGGGATCGGCCCAATGATAACGTAGAATGCATCATCCCGTACTCCGGTGTTACGCAAGCGATCGCTTTCTCGTGGCGTACACAGACGCCCGGGCGACTCCGGCTGGAATTTAATGATCGATAACAGGAATAGTCGCAGCCGATAAACTTGTTAGGAAGCTATTTTTCTATGACAGATAAAGAGACGGGTCACCGAAATGGAACTTTAATCTTTGATAGACTCGGACCGCGATTGGTGCATTTCGCGTTTGTTTTCATTTTCATGATGGAGTTTTGTAATTAATTTCTTAGGCAAGCTTCGTGTCAAAGATTTATTGCGCGTTTATTGTTTCTGGAGCTTTTAAGAAGATACGGTATATTTGTGTTTATGAAGGAATAAATCGTATGTCATTTCTTTAGGGCATTTTAGCTTTTTTATGACCGAATTCAGTTTTTGTAGGCTTTTGTAGTTTTTGGGTAATCTACTGATAACGACTTTAGTAGATGATAAGTAGGAGTTAACTTTTATTTGATTTCATCTTTGCGTATATTAAAATAGTAATAGATAGTAATAATACATTTTTTAATTTTTCTGTTTTGAAATTTACTCGAGAATGAACACATAAATGTAGGTATCTTACGATGTTTGCACATTCCGCTAGTTCGCACCTGTTTTTTTGTCTTTTGTTTTATGGAACGTTTCCCATGCATCTGGCTTATGTCTCCAATGGTTTTGTCTTGTAGGAATGAGAATAAACAAACTGCTCGAAAAATAGTGTTTCTAACAATCGCATCGTAAAGTTAACACAAATTTCGTCCAATAATACCACTTGAAACGATGTTCAGTAGCAAAATTAGAAAAATGTACAAAATGTTATTTAAATATGCATAGAATTATTGATATAGTAACTTATCTTTATTATATTTTCAAAAAAATAAGGACAAGCAAAATATCAAATGAAGAAGTACTTATAAAAAAATGTACATAAAGAAACACTGTTTTATGAAATAAGGATCATAGATAGAAATTTACACAAGAACTAGGAATGTAAGGTGGAACGCAGGTTATTTTATGAGTAATGTTATTTTCATGTAATTTTATTGTATTAAATAATTTATCAAATCTTGCTAATTAATTAACAATAAAGCAAAGTTAATTCTTATTTTTCCAACTGTGTACGACGATTTTGGTAATTGTTAAGTGAGACATTATATAAATAAATAAAACTTATTGGAAGAGAAATTTATTGACTTTCTTTCTTCTGAAGACCAAATGTTAATTCAAAAATAATGTATAATTTTATTTATGATTTATGACCAATGAAATTAATTAATTTGTTGTTTATGAATAACGAACAAATTTCACTTATTCTAAATATGTAATTGTTGTTGAATACTATTTCAAGAAGATAAAATGAAGAAACAGCGTGCATGCAACGCGGACGCGAACACTGCAAAACTACGCAGAAAGAAACCGGTAGCAAGCTAAAGCGATACTTCTCCATTTCTCTAATAATAGAGTAGAGCGGCGCGTTACTTCCAGATTAAATGCTGTCTAGGATCGAAGAAAGAGGCAAGGTCAGAACGTTCCTGAGATTGAACGATCAACGATGGATTTATTACCAATTGCTTGCACCGATTTAGGGCGTTCCTTAAACGGGAAAGGGAAATGAGGAACGAGCACGCCGCGAAACATCCTGACTCGATACGCGATCGTTGTGCCAGACAGCTCACTCATTGAAAGTCAATGGGAAATAGAAAGTATGTAATGCCATCGTTGTCCTCCAGGTTTAGCGGTGAAAAGTTGATTTCGAACACACGAGGCATTGCACGTGCGTTCGAATCGTGAACACCAAAGGTCCCGGCGAAAATGTTGAAACTTACACGATCGGCAAACTTACTACGCGCGCTTTTGACATTTAATGACAATGCAAAGTACTCACGTTCATCTCTGAATATCGTCAGGGTGCTAAGTTGTCTCTTCAAATTAACCATCAGATTCAACGCACCTCCTTCGTTAAATAAATTACTTACGTTGAACAGTTTGAATTTAATTGAATAGAACTTCAAAAAGATAAGGTATAGATCTTCTAATAGAATAAAAAATATACCATCAAAATTTATCGTGTTCGTATATTATACATGATAAAATTAATTCTGCCTGATAAAGATGAAAGCGTGTTGTAACCTTGTGTTCGATAAAAGTAAGTTTGAAATTTTATGAATTGTGTCACCATCTGTGCCAATCAACGATGTGACACGTACGTATGTTTTGTTTTAATAGCATAAATTATCTAGTTTAAAAGAGAACTAAAATAGAAACTAGTTTTGTGTGAGGTCGAACGGAAAGTGTTGACAAAACGAACATTTAGTTTACATACGACACTGAAGTTAACCCTAATGAACTAAAAAAAAGTCACCGTTTACACGTGGGAAACAGAAGGATGCAGGGGAAATAAAAGCTAAATATTTTTACTAGGGTGAAGTTTGGACTGTCTTGTATCACTGCTGTCTTTAACGACTATGCGTTTGGTCGGTGCCACATTTAGACAAGAAAGCGCAAACGAGATATCCACCAAACCGTTTGAGTTAATAATACCTTTTTATGAACTCCCTCGAAACGTTATTATCACGTGGTTTCATCCATCACACGTTCCCAGATCTCATTCATGAAAACTGGTTAGTCTGCACGTATACACATATTTATTATCACGTTGACAGAAACTATACACATAAATTAAATCGTCTGTAAACTTGGTGTCATTTTCAGTGGTAAAAATAACGTTCAGTATTATCTATGAATCCGTTTGTTTTAACTAGTCTTTCCATTTTTCTTGTCATTTGAAAGTGCTAGTGTTACAAAAAATTTGTTATTTATTATTTAAAAGATGTCTTTACATATTTATACATGTAAGCATTTTTTAAATAATAAATAACGAATAGTTTGTTGATGTCAATTTTTATACGTGACTGATGAAAGTTCAATCTTCCTTATGATATATGGTCACATGTTAAAGCACCACGTATAGACCATGTTTATGTGTTATATCGGCACACGTTAGATTGCAATTCGTTGTATTTATAGATGTATCAGCACCTGATATATTGCTATATGTGTTTATTCGATACACGTTAATTTGCTACACATTATAATGACATGATTAAATCGTCTTATCTGTACTCCAGTCCCTAGTTACGCTAACCGTTCATCGTATTTATTTTCCCTTTAAGGAAATGTGTCCATTAGTTACAAATAGCAGAAGCTAATTAACGATCATGCATATGGTATATCTATTCTAGAAATAATACAATTTTATGAAAATTGGTTTCGGAGCACAATAAATTCGTATTGAACGCGACATCCTGGCCCATAATGTTTACAGAAACCCAGTCATTTATAATCCGCATGAAAATTTATTACGTTATCAAAGGGCACGCGAAGTATGCAAACGAAATGGTCGATAACCATAGTGCATCACTGTGTAATTAGCTAGTATCTTTTACAGCGTGTTACACACAGAACCGGTAACAGATGCTTCAAAGACAGTCCTTACTGGTCAGGAATCTCTTTGACGTTCTATTAGTCCATTACGACGACCGGGACGGCGATTAAACAGCTTCTCAAAAACTGATTGCAACATATCGTATTCAACGTCTGTACTTCTTTGTTGAGTGGTGTTATTACCCTATTAAATACCGCAATATCACTTATTCAACGTGAAACAGAAACGCGGTTGGTTTACGATGAACGTATAAAAGCGTAAATGACTTTGGAACGACGTCTGTTAACATTAACATGTGTTTAGTGCCTTCTGCAATCTTAATAACTGGAACGAAACTCTTGCAGCTTCCAACGCTTTAAATTGTTGCAGGAACAGTGTCATGAACATTTTAATATATTGCCATTCACATATTTCACAAGCTATCAGTTGCTATCATTTCATGTTTTTTGTAGTCAACAAACGTGTTCAGAAAGTAGGATGTCTGGACATTGGGAAGTTAGGAGTTTGAGAATGGGGGATTAAGAAGTTCGATAATTTGAATATTTGGAAAGCTAAGAAGTTTAAAGTTTAGAAGTTTGAAGAATTTAGAATTGGAGAATTTGGAAATTTGGAAATTATTCATTGTACATTATATGTATAGTTTATATATTTTCTGCATAGTCGAGTATGCTTCAAATGCATGAAAATCAAGCAATTTACCCTATACTACTTTATTATATGTTGAATAATTTTAATTTAGATTTCAGATTTGCATAATAATACATGCTCTTCATTTTCAAGAATAATGAGAACCATTTGAATCTCAATTTCGAAGCAATTCGAAGCATGTGCGGTTTATTTTAGAGCCCATTGCTACTCAAGAGTTTCAAGAGTTTCAAGAGTTTTAAGACTTTTATGATTCTTGAGACTGAATTACTTGACAATGTACATGAGAGAATTCCGAACATCCATTACTCCTCGTCATCCACTTAATTTTCACCAAATTGTCGAGATAGCTCTGCGATAAACTTGACAAGAATTTCGTAAGCCACAGATTACGTACCGTATAAAAATCTTCGCCTCAGATTACAGGAATTAATTGGTTATTGATCAGAAGACTTTGATAATGTCGTAGTGGACTATTACATGATTTTATCAATTTAATTTTTAACATCATGTAAAAGTATTTAGAACGGAAAGTTATAATAACAAGAAGCAAGAAATATTTTTATAACTTCAAGAACAATAAGTTTTCAAGAATTTTATTGGTAATGAAATACAATTTAAATGCAATTTATTTATGTTTATCAAAACACATATACGATAGCACATCATTTTACGTAACATATTTGCAATAGAATGCAACAAATATTTAATATTTAATGATCATAAATATTTAAGATTCTTAAAAATTAAGAGAACAAATTTAAACGCTCCTCCAGTGTACTCCGTATCTCAATATCAATAGCAATTTACGTGCCACCGTAAACCAAACAAGAAGAATGTATGGGGAACGTATGGGAGTAGGTTATCTTGTAGTTTGTACAACAGGTGGATATTCTGTGCCCCGGCAAACATACGAGCTGATAAGTATGGTCTTTCCAGGTATTCTAGATAACAGACGAAAGAGGGTTGTTGCACCCGTTACCAGGCTACCGGCTATAATTTCTCCTGCTACAAAGCAATTAAAAATTTTTTCCGCAGCCATAATCGAGACTAGCGTTTAGGTCGACAGAGCTCCCGTGTTCCGACGAATACAACCTTTTGTTTTTCCTTCCCGCCTTTTTCCACCACGCTGCTTTGCCCCCACGGTTTCTCGCCCTTCCTTCGCGGCCCTTCGAAACCCACCATTATCTACACGAGCGAAAAAAGGACGAGCATTAATATATATTCAGCAGATTCTACTGCGCCGCTACAGATCATTATCCCGAGACGAGAGGACGGATAATCCGCCTTCGCGCCGTTCTTTCAAGCC
The DNA here is from genome assembly GCA_945859555.1 of Megachile ligniseca. Classification (NCBI taxonomy): domain Eukaryota; kingdom Metazoa; phylum Arthropoda; class Insecta; order Hymenoptera; family Megachilidae; genus Megachile; species Megachile ligniseca. Next base: position 3,615,435 of record OX243785.1, read on the forward strand.
TTTGTTGGCTAAGATCGTTCAATACCATTTTGTTTCGAACGTCAGAAAATCGATGAATTCGATACCTTTGAACTTCCTCGTTCAATGAACATTTTGCTTAATTAACTCTTTGGACTGCTTTGTGGAATGTGACTCATATGCTGTGACTCAGCATTGCATACAGCAGATTATGAAATACTGTACAATTTCGGATTTATATAATTGGGAATAATGTATCATTGTGCATTATTGTATTGTTGTCATGTTAATATTATACACCGCTTTAAAACGCAAAAATATTACGGAAAAAAAATTCTGGTTAGATAGAATCTTTCACCTATAAGGTTCTGTCAGAGCTAACTATAATTGCATCGTATGGCAAATAAAGGAAGTTATAGTGTTAGGTATACTTTGCACTTAGAGATCCTTAACTGTGCAGGTTATAATTGGAATTTAACTTAAAATTCAACTGAACAGGAGATAAGAATCAGTTTAGTCGCGTTTGAATTGTAAGGTACGTTACGCGTGTGGCGCAATACTATATGTATGGCAAGTGGTTAAACTGTTTTGTAACTCCAGTTTATGCAAAGTTTGAGTAAATCGTCGATTACGATACTTTATGAGGTAATTAATTCCCGTTACAAAGATTATTGCAGATGTTTCCCATTTATAAACTGCAAACGCCACAGGGACGAAAACATCATTATAGCTTGATCATAATAATTTTCGCGGCTTTACCAACAGAATTTACGATTAATACTGTCAACGTTCACCGACATTGTATAGTCGTTGTAATATACAACAGCTCTGCTCTTTAATTCGGGTGAACCGGTCGATTTACATTCTAAAAATGAAGCAAAAGGATTCAGCCAGGGTCGAATGTTTCAACCGAACCGAGATGTTGAAGAACAGTAAACGACATCAAAGAGTTTCCTCACCTTCGTTTTCCAGGCTTTCGCGGGAATCTAATCATGCCATTTCCCGGAACATCGGTTAAACGAGAAATGCTCGTAACTTCTTCTTTCGTGCAATGGATGCAAATGAAAATATACTCCAGGGCAGTATTCAACCAATAACGTTAAAGCATCTGTCTGCGAACAGTCAGAATGTCGAAAATATCGAGAGGCACGTGGATGTATGGGATGAAGAGACGGGGTTTTGGGAAGACGAGGGTGAAAGACGAGTCAGATGTACATATACAGTGTACGACAAAAAACATGATAAACAGAGAATTAATACTTGTCAAAGAACAAATCAGAATGTTACACATTGAAATACCATTCGGTGTATTATTTTTCTGGAAGAACGGTGACTTGACAGTACAATACAGTCCTGTCATAAGCATCAGAGTTCTTATTGCAATAGTTTTATGGTTAAATTACTATAATATAAAGTTATATGGTTATTCACGTAACATTTCAATGCTGATAACTTAAAAAGTTTAAACAAGTAAATTCTAAACAACTAAATTCTACAAGTTTGCACTTGATTAAAAGTACAAGAAAACAGCGTGTTATTCTTTTGTGCGGAATAGCTCTAACGTATTTTATGGACAACTGTATTTGTAACTCTAATATCCTTACAATAAATTCGATTACTATCATGTTTGAATACAATCATACCCAGTATCTCTCGTGAAAAACAACTTAATCCATTGTCTGTTTCTTATCAATCCTATTATCATTTAAATATCAGTTTCGGGCAAATTATCGTGATGGCAAGGTAGAGTAATAGTAAATATGTACATTGATATGATTCACGTTTTACGAAACTATAATGCTATTTATTACCAAACACAAAATTATTCAAATTGTCAATATTTTAACAGTAAAACGATACAAAAATCATACATATTAAAGGTACTTAAAGGCTGTACAAACTTTGTAAATATGGAAAATGACAGAATTATTTACTTATTTTCGTAATAGGAAAGAACATCTTAACCCCTGAGTCATAGGTACAAACACGAATTATGGGTATGAAGATAAAGGAAAATTAAAATGATTTTTCGTTAAAAATTATTGTAGAACATATTGCTGTCAGTAATGATGATATTGTGAACAAATTTAAATAATTGCAATTATTTACAGATTTAAGTATATAGGATAACATATAGCGATTATTATTTACATAAAATTATTTGCCTATGTAAGATCCTTTATTCATTTTATCATACAATTCTGATATAATTTTTCTGAAAATGGTTGCAAACAACTTGTATTTATTTCCTAAGCAAGAATCACTTGGCGTTAGGTTTGTGATATAAATATTAGTGTCACGTTTTTTGCCGCACCCTGTATATACGTGCATAGTCAAGGAGGGTCGAAATTATCCCGGAGGAGGCTGCGTTGTCGGTGCCTGTGGGCTCTCGCTTTAAATTACAACCAGGAAGATGGTGGGCCCCCGACCATCTGGACCCTTTGTTTCACTCCCGATCTCGTCCTTCCCCAAGGCACGCGATACGTATATACTCGCCTCAGAATCTCCTCCTCGAGAAGTGAAAATAAAAGGACACCACCGGTGACGTGTTCCTCTCTTTGCTTTGCTGGGCCATCGCAGGGGAGAGAAACTTCTCGGCGCATATAGCGACTGGAACGACAGGAAGAAACGAGAATGTTTAGCGTCGTGTACCTACTAGAATTTTTCAACCCTTTCTTGCGCTTCGCCACACTAATTGCTTTAATTGCACGGAGAATGTAACCGCGCCACGTAAAATGGGGCCTTAACGTTCTGACCTGGCAAAAAGATCCTGCCCATCTTGCACTCTTGCGCTCTTCCAGTCGTTTCAATACCTGCTGCCATCGTTTTCCGAAAATCAGGACATTAAAACGTGATTATATGTTTTCAAGTACTAAGACGTGCCGTATAAAACTTTAAAAATATCAAAATACAACTCTGATATTTACAATCCATTATTTGATACCGAATTACACTGTTAGGTTATATTACTTTACAAGATGCAGTGTCGTTGGTTATTTGCCGTATTTGTGTTGAAATTTGGAATGGTGATCATTTAGAAATTTACAAATTTGCGAATTTGATAATTAAAAAATTTAAAGATTTGGAGTATTTGAAATTTTTGGAGTTATTTGTAGTTTCAGGAAAGGGAAGATAGGGGTTTGAAATTTGGAAGCTACTATTCCATACTTTAGACCCTAGCAAAGTCAGCAAATGATTTTTGTTTAGCTAAAGGATAACTTTACATTCTATTTGTCAAGTTTCGTGAAAGTGATCCTGCTACCATGTTTTCTACAATTTACCAAATGATATCTGAAGCATTTTTCTTTTTCAGAGAATCGGCGTATAATGGCACAGAGAATAATCACCAACTTCCCAGTTATTTCAAAGAATTACTAATTGAAGAAATAAGGTCCGTTGTAGAATTTACATTTTTCTAAGAGCTTTGTGACTTTTGTAGTTCGCTGAAATGTAATTGTTAGCAATTCAAAGACGATGTAACATGATGTTTCTGTTAAAAAATAAAAGTTATCAGAATAGGAGCCTGCTTATTTACGTCGTTTCTTTTTCAGCGTATACGCTATTACAGTTAATAATGTATGTTATACTTTCCCCGTTGGATTCCAGCAGGAGAAATTTTGAAAGAAGTTTGTCGTTGGTCAAGTAAATTCGTTTACTTTCTCGATAGTTGTTCGTGCATCGTGATTCTCCCACAGTCTTTCTCGTACTCTAATTTGACATGGAACTAGAAAGAAAACTAAAAGGTATATTTCTGCAATTGTATAAAATAATTCAGTTAATAACATAGTGCACCTACGTCAGGAAAGGTTTCCCAGAAACCAGTTAACCTCGCTCTTATGTGAAGCTGATAGATACACTAATGTCGTGATATAGGCGCTTTATTATCGATTGGAGCGTACCAGAAATCAAGTAAAAGATTCAAAAGGAGAAAAAACTATTATCGGTGATATAATATTATTAATAAACTTATATCTGAATAGAAGTAAACTCTTACATGGGACATTTCGTTGATATTTCGATTACATTGTATTTTAATTACATTACAATTCAAGTACACTCATGATGACGGTAATTAGTAATTAAACTAATCAAAAAAACTCTAAATTACATAATCGAGAGACAGCGTGAAAGATGAATTATACTGATAAATTACGTAATTAGTATATCTGTGATTTCAACCCATGAATGTTTATGAAGTCCGATGTTAAAATGCGTAGAAAAAAAATGACCACTCGATCCATAAATTAATGTAATTTAACTGGGTGTTATAAAAAAATTGTCCATTTCCCAATCTGAGCTTGGTTAAAGGAAGCAAGAAAACGTCGGCGCTTTTAAAATCACGTTCCTCGCTGAAAGGCGTGCTACGCATTTGCGCATCGACAGATACCGAATTCATTTGACATTCTAAACGGTCGTCGCGTCTCGTCTCGTGCATTCTGATCTCGGAAAAAGGACTAACGAACCGGCAGCTCGATAAATGGCAATCGTCCCTCGATGCTCGCCGGTGCGGTGACAGGTTTACGCACTCGGCATCGTAATTCATCAACACGATTTTGGAGTTAGACTTTCTATCGTGTAGGAATCGTTCGGTCAGATGGCGTTCAGCGGAATCGCAAAAAAAATTCCATCGACAAAGAAGAAAGTCAACGAAAGTGATCTCATAACGGGCCGCTTTGCTGATTTTTCATTCCTGTCGCATTGTCGATGAAAGCGATCCGCTGGAACACATTCCTGCATCTCGTTAAGTGTCATGAAATTTGCATATTCGCAGTTTCCTGCGGGCCCGACAATTTACTCCCTTTCGGCGAGGATTTTATGATGTAACGATTCGTCACGCTTCCAGGAATCGCATTGGATAACCATAACACGCTGCTCACAATCGAATATGCTAATTTCCGTAATGGCTACCTTTGACCTCGGATTTCCATCGATCGTCTATTACAAAGCCGTTAGAAGGTACTTCAGTTCAGATGATGCGAAAAATAGGTATGTAAATGTTCGAATTTAGTGAAAGTTTAATTATAAAGGCAGATAAACACTTGCGTAATAGCGTTCGCGAATAATTACTCGATGTTTACTAAAGAATGCAGGTACAGTGACTCGCATTAATATTCGGACAGTTTGGTGTGCGGGTATCATTACGGAATACTTAGTCGATTACAAAAATGTTACATCAGCATAATTCGTTTTTCAAGATTTATATTCTGAATAACTGCAATAATGTACAAAAATGCATTGAAAGTACGATATACAGAATTTATAAATACTTGAAGGACTGGATTTACACATATTTACGTATTAAAGATTGCAATTTTATTTGATATATTTTGTCTAACATGCTATATTCTAACACCGAATACTTTTACAATGTGAAATTTCAACATTATGTAATTCATTTCCTGTTAATACATACATTGCATGAATTATAAATACAAGTATACGTTTCTGCAAAATACAATGATCACTTTGATACATCAGGAACCAATCAACCTTGACATTACCTCACTAAAGATGTCCAAATATCAATAGCAGCCTCTGTGTACACAAAATTATATATAAAAAAGAAAGAATTATAGTTTTCACTTGAATAATTTATATCGTCGCAACTTTTCAACACTTTACGTCTGTTAATTGATCCTATAGCATAAATTCCTGCAATGCAAACAGTTCTTGCGTCTCACACCATGGAATTTCTGCGAAAAACGAAGAAAAACCTGCATGCTTGACAGGTTGACCGTTCCACCTACCGTTTTAATCGTGGCGGTACTTTTTATTGCTTTTCAGAGTAACGTGAACAAAAATGGTGGGCAAGCAACGCAACTTGTTTGAATCGTTAACACTTAAATATGTACCTTCGTGAAATTAATTAATCGTATGTGCATAATGGCTTCAGGAAGTCGAGTGCTTTTCAACACGGTCCCGATTCCTTTCCCTTTCCTTGAAGCGAAGTACAATAAATGGATCCAGGTGCAAAATGACACGTTATAGGCAACAAAGTTTCCATGTATCCTTCATTGAAACCGATTTAATCGAGACCTTCTGTTCGTATTCAAAAGCGAGTACGTTTTATATACCGGAGCGTATATGCATGTATAATATTGAGGTGTAAGAAGCAATATAGTAGCGTGTTATGCAATCATGTTCATTACGATATCGTGATTTCATATACCTACAATTATCTGAATTGCACACGTAGAAAATTACGCGCGTTCCTACTCGTAACGATTAATAAACGCTTGATTGGAAACGATATCACAATTAGGTCTGATGCGTGTACATCATTGCTCAAAAGTATTTGGTTATCTACACTCTCTCAGATTTATGAAACATCCGTATGATCTTTGTTTTTGAACCCAGTTTTTCTAAAATGATAAACAACTTGCCTTTTCAATGATCCGAAAATCCAATAATTTGCTTTAGATTACCGCCGACAAAGTAAAACTTTCCAATTTAATCTTCTAGCACATAATGTATAATTTTATAGCAAAAATGTACGGTCGAAAAACACGTAGTGGTGCTCACTTAAGTAATGATTGTAAAAAAATTGAAGTATGAAATTAAATATTCATTACAAGTTACGGGATGATGGATGAGTTACAAGATGATATTCCTTGGTATTTATTTTTGTGGTAACTGCACGGTTTAACGTTTCGTTTTGTTGTAATAATAGTGATCAGCATTGCCTGCTGATCCACCATTGCCCCATTCTCTAAACCAAGTAATACTAGATTCATAATTTTCGTATTGCATTTGGTTATCAATCACATCAATTTATTATCCAAACAAGCTTCTAGAAAATTATTTAAAGTTTATTCGTGAATCTTGCATACGTGATATGTTCAATTTTCTGTCCCTTATTTATTTATATTCGTTATTGAGGTTAATTATGAATACGGTTAGGCGAATAAATGAACAGTTCCTAAAACATTGTAACGCTTGAGAAACCGGAATACCCAATTTGAGGGTACAATCATTCTAAGTCGATCACAATTAATAATAGTGATTAGCATTTCCTGGTCCGTTGTCCCATTCTCTGCTAACGACGTAAGCAATAACAACTTCAAAGTATTAATCTAAAAATGAACTATACCACAAATGTGCACTTTCTCTGCGGTAATCAACGTGTTTACGACGAACGAATACTTTAAAGCACCAGTGTATACAGAATATGAGAAAAACAATCAAACCTGAGGACTATTTTCCTCGCGGCAAAAGTACCGTGTCGATGGCAAAAACTGGTGGAAACGGAATGTTAATTTGTTTCAAGGAACTTTCTCTGCCGCGTGACGTCCGTGCAGAGGGCAATCCCTTTTGCGAGGACCTTGCACATCCTTGGGAGGACAGCGTAGAATGCGTTTCAGAATTTTCCGCGGTGGCCATTTACGTGCGCCGACGGCCACCATGTTTGGTATCGCGGATCCGTTTTTCTGCTACGACCACGGCTGAAATTTGCATTAAAGAAGTGACGTGACGCGTTGTACCGCTCTTCTAATGCACTCCATTTCGCGCGTGCTCGCGACGAGTGCATCCGAGAGCACACGGACGAGGCCGTGGCCAAGAAATCGATGCGAGCCACGTGGGCGACTTGTTAAGTGCACGCTCGAATCACACCCAGAGCTGCAGTCCCGTATTCAACTCGTTGCACCCATACAAGAGTATGCACTTTGATTTAATGCCCCACCGTACGAGATAACGCTCGACCAGCCAGGGGAACCGATTTTTTTCTTTTCGGGATAATACAAATGTTCGTACGCGCGCATAATAATGCCGAGCAAGGTCGCGACGAGTGTGCGTTTGAGTAATCGAGCATTGTACTTGCATTACGAAGATGAACTGGAATGGAATGAGCTAAGATATGCTTGTTTGGTCAGCGTACCGATCTCGATTAAATGTTTTCCTGTGTCTGATTTTAGATACCGTTATTAAGAGATGTTTATAATACCTTGAGTTACGATTTTATTAAGTAGCAGAGAAATTGAGAGACATGGCTTAGAATTAGATTTTACTTAAGCGATAATGTACTGGATATGGAATGTAGAAAATTTCTTTAATATCTGATCGAGCGCTTGAAAATATGAATCAGAGATGGAGTGGATTCGAGTAATTGAAACGATATTAATATGTCACTGTTTTTACCAACAATTCAATCATTTAGAATTTTCGTCTAGAGTTCACTAGAAATTATGGAATTTGAAAATATGGAGACTTAGAAATTCTGAAATCTGGAAATTAGAGAAAGAGCTGGAAATGTGAGATTTGGGAATTAAAAAATTTCGAAATTAAGAATTTGAAAATATAGAAATTCAGAAATTTGTGGATTTCAATATTTGGAATTTAGAAATGTGGAAATGTGGAAATTTAGAAATTTAGAAATTCAGAAAATTGGTTATTAAGAAAGTTGATGTGAGTTAATGAACCGTAAACTTTTTTATACATATCACGTATACATATATTTGGAATGACTTGTTATTCCTTCTACTTCCTTCCTTTCTCGTGTTCTTTTTCCTGGTAGAGGGAAAACTGAAGATCAAGTGTCTCAACACTTTCTCGCTACTTCCTGTCACTGCATATGTGTTCCTATCCGCACGTGAGTGCAAATATTATATTCTGACACTTGGAGTATCTACAAAATTAGAATGTTCTTGGAATAATTCTAATTAGTATAACGAGGCTGAGTAAATAACATTATGAAATTGAATTAATGTGCCACATAATTATAGTACTGATGAATTGAATATTATCCATTAAGAGAAGAGGGACAATATAATAGAAACACCTATGCTACATATACATTGAACATCAATTAAACTATTCGTATACATGGCCCACAGTAATGAAAATGTGGAAATGTGCATCAAATTTTTTTAATACTTAATGGATGAATTCATGTTGAAACATTTGTCAAAATTAAATTTAGTGCACTATTCAATTTCCGTTTATTAGTAATGCAACTTGAAAACTTCTTAGAATGAATCATAAAAGTTTTGAATGAAACTGTGTTACAATTCTACGCTACTTTTTTTAAGAATATATGCAAATTGCTTTACAAGTGTTACAGACAGTAATATATTTCTCGCTCCAGATTCCAATCAGGCTAGTTTAATGATGTTCAAATTGAATGATTGTATTGCTCAGAATAGTCTTAATGTTTTTTAACGTATCTCTTATTGTGCTTACTCACCGTACATAAATGTGGAAGAGTTCCTGATTGCTTATATTGTACATAAAAAGGTATCATTGTTACCGACAAATGAGGGGTTTCTTTCCCTAACCGCAAACTACGTCAACTAATATCATTAGTCGTAATTTCGTATTTCGGATAAAGAAACGAACAAATGAAAGGCAAATAAATCGATTCTTTGTAGGCGGTTGCGGTGAAATAGAAATTACATTAATACTGAATTACATCCGTTGCGATGCGACGAAAAGAAATATCTTGAATGTTAATATCTCGTTATTTTTGCATCTACTATACCGTTTGCAAGAAGATAGCTTTATTAGCGCTTTCCCTTGCTCCACATGGAAACTGGAATTCTGTTCCGACAGAAACACCTGTCTACTTCGGCCGTAACACTTTGTAAACGATATTAACGATGTGTCACGAAAAATCACCGCCTACGTGATTTACGAAATGATAAATTAATTGCAGAAAATCAGAAAGTACTTGCAGATCTGGTCAGACCATGCCGTACAAGTCGCTGTTCCGCGAGATGATTAATGGTCGACGTCTGAAACCCTCAGTCAGGAAAATAATACAAAGCCCTCTTGAATGGTACGGAAAATGTACTTATGATAGCAGGAACTATTAAACTTAGCGTATAGCATCTTAGTTTTATGTTTGTTTCCATCATAAAGATAATCTAAAGTTACTGATCGTTTAATTAATTACGTCGTTCTCTACAAAATGATCAATCAAAATAATAGGAAGTAGAGTCAAGAGAAGGTTTTGGAATTCGAACCATGTAACAATTTTAAGTTTAAATCATAGAGCAGCAAACTTATTTACCATAAGATTTGCCTAACTTCAGATTCTGTTTAATATTAGATTTCAAACTTTACAAACTAAGGGATAAAATGGAAATTATCCTGTAAGGAGGTTAGTACTTATAAAATGGACCATGTTACCACATTATGGACTTGAATGTCTTATTTAAATTTGAAGTTACAGTACACTTTTTTCGATATTTCAAAATTACAGAAACTATTCTCCATTCATGGACTGTAAAGGAAAAGTCGAGAAAGATTGATTTAAAACATTCATAGACTGCAATTTACACATACATTCATTTATACACACGGAAACATTTGCACTTTTCTACGCTCTTGATTCAGAAAAACCTGAAAAAGTCAAGGTCTAATTGAGATCGATTACCATGTTTTCCTCTGTTATATATTATAGTAGACGGGAAAGTAAAGGAAAGGTCAATAAAAGTGAACATTGATAGGTTCACCATGCGCCGCAATCCCAAAACAGGGACGTCAGAAAGAGTTAATAATATCACAATGGTAATTATAGGGTCCGCCACGAATGAATATGACTTTCCGGCCATCTATCCAAAACTCGCAGAATCCTCGAACGAGTTCCACCTGCGCGGATATATGCGGTCTGGGTATTACTCACACGGCCTCCGAGGGTGCGTCGAAATAGAACGCTTAGTCAGACGTCACCAGGAACTACATCGGGGGAGTCACCAGACCACCACGCACGCGCGACTTACTTTGTTACGCTTTATGTACTTGTAAAATTCTCTAAGAAAACTTCAAAAGGCTACGAAACGTGTACAATGCACACATGTACACAGTACACGTTAGACGGTACCATCTTTGAACATTTCATAAAAATTGACAGGAAATAACCGAGGTTGCAGTCAGTTAAAAAATCGATTCTTCTCAACCAGTTACCTGTAACCGTTGCAAGACATACAGTTATTGTGGAGATTTTAAGAAATTTGTTAGAGAAATGATGAACATCCAGAGACTAAGAGAAATTGATTGATCTGTTCCTTCATTACTAACGGCTTCTAATGCTATGGGGTAAATAAAAGGTTCATTTTTTGTATGTTCACTTTAATTCATGAAAGGGAAAGTATAAAGGAAAGTTACATGTGAAAGTCTTTTTCGTTTCGACACAGGCTTCAATTTTCATGGGCGTTTTAGCAGAGTGAAACAGCCCAAGTGCACTTAAGGGTAGTCAACTTCTCAGTTCTTAATTCTTAAATTCAAATTTTCAAATTGTTTTATACAGCGATATTTGAGTTTGTACCAAATAAATATAATAAAATCGTAAGAAAGTTATTATAATTTTCAAAATATTTAAATGTACCATCAATCCCTTATTTATCTGTTTACCGTGAAAAGAGATAATTACTTTATCTTGATAATTGAGTTGCATGCAACTTCGATACAATTTTATAAGCCACAATTTATGCCACGTTCGAAAATTTGAACGTCGACGCAGCAGGAGAAGTTAATTGCACGTCTATTAACATCGAAATATTATTCCATTCCAAGCTGTAACAAGAAACGGTTTAGATAAATTGATGAAACCAAATGTCTGCAGGATTCTTTCGAACCTATCTCCATCATTCGTAAAACCCAAATGGACATCAGTAATTAACTACAGCTTCAGAAGAAGCTTCGAAGAATCGGTGCGGACTAGCAATAAGGTAGATTCACTGGTTGAGCTGAAGCACGTGGCTCGGTGGATGCTATATAGGCAGGGGCTAGTTTAAGATTGCTGATCTTAAAAGGGGAGCGCACCTGGATCGACTAAGATACTTATTTGCATCCGCCACATCTCCATACTTCGACCCAGGTGGTTGATCTACGTTGCACCGCTTAAACTACTACCTTCAGGGTACATACAGGTAGCATTGGAAAAAAATTTTTTCAATTATGGCTGCCTTTTTACTAGATTTATCTTAATTGTTTGTTACCTTACGCTACACCAGCGAGCAACTTGCAATTTATAATCAAGTATAACGATGAAGCATAAATTGGGGACAAAAAGTCTCAATCAATCTTGTAATTATAACCTTCATGGTAATTATATGGTCTTCGCTACTGTGGAACGACGTGTGTAAATAAGAGTGCTATTGAATAACAGAGGAGGCAAATTAAGTTCAATAAATACCTAAAGGAGAAATATGATAGTTTTAAAAATATAAAATCACATATCTCCCGTCCATTTAAAGTCAATGTATAAATTTCTGATACACGTTCATCAATTATATGTCTTCTCAAAACTGTACCATTAAAGACTTACTGTAATTTTTGTACACATTAATGGTAAGATATTAACAGACCATCCGTAATTAACTACGGATCTACATAAATATGGATGAAAATATAATGAAGATCACGATATCTAAGAAATGACAGGAATAAAAGAAGAGTCTCTTTTTAGATACCTATCGTTACCTTACGTAGTACATAATCAGTGCTTCAAATCGTTCAAACATAGGATGTGGCTAGAAGATTTTGTCATATCCGGTTTATAATCCAAAACTTGTCCCATCAAGCTTCTTTTTGTTTGACCATGCACTAAAAACGAATGTCTAAAACTAGTTTAGGTTTTAAGACAAAAATTTTTAATAATGTGTACACATTTTGTAGCTTCTGAATATTTTAATAAAGAAAAACGATTTTTATATTATTTTAAATAATTTTGTATTGTGATTAAAGCAATTTTTATAAGACAGTTTATAGTATTTGATTTCATGATCATTGTTAATAATGATAATCATATCACATAACTCCTTTCCATGACTATTATATGATGTAATATTATTACAAATTTCTATCATAATATAAGTAATGTATACATTATAATATAAACATACTCTAGGTCTTCTAGTTAATTTTAGACGTTTCGTTCAACAAGCAGAGTGGCGCAGTGGAAGCGTGCTGGGCCCATAACCCAGAGGTCCGTGGATCGAAACCACGCTCTGCTAAGGAATAATTGCGTTCTGTAATTTTTTATTTTTTATTTTGCTAAAAATCGCAAAATGCATTTATATCAAATATAGAACAAATATGTGAATTTATACAAGATAATATCATCCGCAAAACAAATTTTTAACTCCCAACTTGTCTGAAACACACCTTCCAGTAGTGTTGTCTCACTATACTTCATGTATAGATTTTAATTCAATTGCGGGGGCGTTTAAATTGCGAGTTGAGCAATTTGCAATGCAAAAAGGAGGCAGAAGTGTGTCCTAAAGTCCCGTAAGCCCAACACACAACCAGTTAGCAATGACACGCACAACGATGAGTGCCATTCCTTCGTCATTGTCCGTAAAGAAAAGATGAGACAACGAGTTCAGGAGTTCACCAGAGTTCACGAACGTAAATTTGGTGGGTGTCATATTCGCTTTGCGAAGTATCTCTTTAAAGTTTAAGAAGGAAGTCGCTTTGACCGAGATACCTTCAAAAAGAAAAACACTCGACCGCTGTACGGTATTTATGGCATTCTGATTGTAAAAAAAATATTTGTTCATCACGACTGTTGGTGGTAAACACCATTACTATCATCGCACCGTTTACTTTTCCATAATAAAATAATCGTTTCTTGATAGAATGTTATTAAACATTTTTTAAATAAATTTTTACTCTACTTCTTCATCTGACTTTAAATGGTCGTTTCAATATAAATTAATTACGTTTATGAAATTGAACATACAGATAAGGGCAACTTATCCCGGTGACATTAGAATGATCATGTCCAACTAATTATGGAATCAGGAAAAACATTACTTGTTGTAATGATGCTCGACATTCTTACCTCATCTATTATTATAATACTATTCCGAGTTTATTTATTTAAAGAATTATCCATTTTCGAAACTACATTGCTGCTTTAATATTTTGCGACGTTAAATCTTGTTCTCCTAATCGTCCGCTCATGATCGTCGACTTTGATATGCAAAAAGCACGGTCAGATGTCAAAATAAAGATAAGTGATTTCGTAAAATCATGCAGGTCCAAAGAAATGATAAAATATAGCGAATTGAACTTATAAAGAAATAGAAAATAGATATTTACTAGGTGTTTGTACGGCGCCTGCTCGCAAGTATTGATAGTATTTACTCGCGCTCCTTATAAATGGAATATCAATGAGGACGGGCGCGTAACCCCGGGTCGGCATTATTTAACGTGAGCACGTCGTATATGTGACAAAGTGGCTTGACCGCTTGTCAAACAGGCACAAACACGAGCTTTCATGGCTCGAAAAGACCGGATCAGTACGGGTCGCGTCGCGTGGCGTGTTGTTACCGTTAAGCACAAGCATCGAATTTGCACGTGCTCGTTCCATTGTACACGCCCACGTGCATCATAAATCATGGACAAAGCATTAAAGGCTTTGTAATTTGGTGGAACCTCGATTATCTCATTATGCTTTCGATGGAATGTTGAGGAATTTATATGCGACTAAAAATTTAAACTTGGAAACCCTCGAACCATCTGTTTAACATACCTTTAATTATGAAAAATTTACATAGAGAAACGTATTTTTTATTTATTCGTATACTGACTGAATTTCAGATTATTTAGGCGACAATTTGACTAATTACCCGATTCATCACCGATTTATTAAGTATCATAAAAATACTTGTAATAAAGATAATTACATGTTTTGGAAGTTCCTTTTGAAGGAAAAGGTCTGACAATTTTAAAAAAGAATGAATAAGTGTGGTAGTCACATTGCATCTGACTTCATTAATTGAAGTTAGTAATAAAAATTACACTGAACACCATTAGCTTATGAAAAGAAAGAGTTGTATGTAAGAAGTTATTTTCCTATTATAATATTCAATTAAATGTTTTCGTTTCGTGTAAAAATATAACATAATCCAAATTATATTAGGTATGTTATAAATTATATTTCATATTCTATAGAAAATTGTATTGTTATATTGTATAATAAAGTATAAATATACGTATTTCTAAATGTATTATAGTATCATATTAATGTTTATGAATTTGCTTACTTGTCACACTTGCACATTCAAAATTTAAATTTTACGAAAAACGCGCTTTTCTCGGTAGCACGTGGTCACTCATTAGATTGACATCGATAAATATATCGAAGCAGCATCGAAGTGTTGAATACTTGTATATCACAGTTTTCGCAAATGTATCTTTATAATTTTCTTTAATAGTAAAAATATTGAGATATATGAAATGAAAATAACAATATAAAAAAAGAAATTAATTAACATTTTTCGTGATATTATTTTTAAATTATCTATTGTTACTAAAATATGGCTAAGAAATATCTATAAATAATTTTCTGATTTTATATCATAAGAATGGTCAAAGTAAATAAACATTGTTAAACTTTTTACAACTTGAGTCAAAATTAATTGATTCGATCAGTATCAATCTCCTTCACCACCCAATCACAGTGCAGCACATTCGTATGCATATAAAACTGTGCCTTTAGCAGTGGTCCAGTTATTCGACGGTTGGCAATTGTGCAAGATATTCATTTTGATTTCGAAATATGTTACATCGTTCTGATTAGCATGGTAACCGGAAATATAAAGGAAATCTAGAGGTAATTGTAATTGTTAATATTAAAAAGAAAGAGTTCGAAATTATGTTTAGCGTAAAAATTTAGGTTAACTATTATTCCCGCGGAAATTTACGAACACGCGTCGTGTTCTTGCATTGTATTTTTGATAATATCTTATACTATTACAAACATACTTATACAAAGATATGAGACATTTGTATTTGAGAGAGTTAAAAAATCTCCATAATATAGTTCCACAGATCGATCTGATATCTCATCGACGCGCTGCAGTGGTTTAGAAGTATTGACAGGTGGCAAGTGTATCAGATGACGATCGTTCGAACATCTAAGAGCATATAACGATGCAACATCCAAACAGGTAATTAAAAGTGATTATTTTATAAACAAGGCATCTACAAAATATGCCAATATTATATTTCTGTAATTTTTACATGTTTATACATTCGATGTACCAGTTGAAAAATAAGCTAACCTATCGAAACAGCATAAATATTCATTCGAATTATTCTTTTCATATAAATCGATGAATGATGTTAAAATAATCGTTTTTGTCGCAAAGAAATTTAATCTGTAATAAATGTAAATCCTTGGTGTTAATATGTTATATATAGTATTTTCTCGATTTATTTCGATCGCCAAGCATTTTTAAACGTAGGTGTGAGTGAAATCAATGTATATAAAGAATTAATGAAAATTATTAAGATTAATAACAAAGTAAATAAAATTGCATTCAATACAAAAAATTAAACGAAAATTGTTGAACTTCATATTTAACGAAATTCCTACTGTTGCTTAGCAACTGTTGGTAGCCATATTGCGATTTGATGTATCGATCTATTTAGAACAATTCAGTTGTTCGTTGGAAGCTTACGCGGTGGCAACAAGTGGCATGTGCAGAAAGCGTTCGGTCTTGTTATCAGTTACGAGCATTAGAATTTCCAGTTAATTTCTAAAGGTAAAGTACTCATATTAATAATTAAATAATCAGAATAATATTTGTGATATAAAATATCTCGTCAAATACAAGCAGTTTACTTGTATACACGTACGTAATTATGTATCCATTACAAAAAGGAAGAATGTGTTGAATTTTTTCAATTTTTTCAATAAATGTGCATGTAGCATGTCACAAAAATGCAAATTCATACGAAATTATTTTGAATAAAAGTTTTTAATACCTTTGTAGTGTAAAATACATGAAAATAATTTATACTAGTACTTTTCAAATTATTAACGGTTTTGGCGGCCAACGGCCGCCATGTTGGATTTATCGATCTAAATGTTCGTTAACCGTCCAGTTGTCTTCGAAGCAGAAAGTGGAGAACATGTCATCTGTAGTGCTCGTTTAAAAAAGTGCTAAATTGTGTGTTATTTCAAAGAACAAGGTAAATGAAATGTCAAAATTAGTAGTAAAGTGCAAGGAATTATAGCTGTTTTGATAAATATTGCTCAAATAGGAATAAAATGATATATTTTCTCGTATTTGAATCGTGAGTGTGCTAGTCAATAGATGTATATATTAATAATCAATTCTTTAATTATTTCTCTACAATAATATATCTTTCGTTAAAATAGGAGAATTAAAGTGCTATACAGCGTTTATTAGATTGAAATATACATATAATGTCCAAATTTTATACAATTTAGCGTGAGGTAATAACTGTTGGCAGCCATTTTGTGACTTGAAAACCGTTACTACTTTGAATTCAACAAAGTACGTCTGAAAATTCTAAATGGTATAATTTAATACATACAATTAAAATTGTACGCAAATCTTGTTAGTAACAGAAGCATTAAATAACAATTTTTATTATAACAATTAGTTTAATGGTTTCGAATTTTTTAGTATTACTATTAGTCTACGTTTGTAAAAATCTGTGTTAAGATTACATTGAAAAATAATTTGTAGAAACAATTAGTATGAATTTTCTTTTATTACACATGTTCTTTTTTTGTATGTAATGAGATAATAAAATTTATGAACTTTTGTGTGCACAGATGACATCTGGAAATTGCTAAAACTCACCCTTCACACAAAGCCTACTAATAATGGAAAACAACTGCAGAAAACTGTCTTTGGAGATAAATCCGGCAGCGTGGATGGCGAAAATTGTTTATTCTACTGGTTTCATTTTGCAGCAGCTTGTGGTGCAGATTGCAGTATAATGGTGTGGGTGAGTGATATTAAAAATTAATCTACATTCTTCAGTAATATTTGTATATCAGTTTCTTTACTTTGTATAATACAGTACATCTAAATTGAATCAAAATGCTTTTTAATATTGAAATTAATTTAATTTTAATAAATTATTTTCAAATTCAAACATTTTTATTTAAATTAAATTTTAATTCCACTGCCAATATTTTTAATGTACAGTTAAATGTTTACTTAACTTGTTAATATCTAAATAGTGTGATATAAGTACTTAAAGATTTTATAAAAAGTAATTTTTAATGAAACTGCATAATTACTTGTGACAATTTTAAAAATTGTACTTTTATGCTGCAACTTTCTAGTTCTTTTTTAAAAATAAATTCACACTAATAAACTTAATTATTATTGTATTACAAAGTGTAATTAACTGTATTATGAATGATCTCAATGTACTGAATTTACAGAAATTACCTTGTTGAAACAAATTTTATTTTACTACATATATCAAGAATTTTTTGATACTTTGAAACATTACTTTATAAATATTGACAAAATATTTAGATAGTATCTTTTTGAATTTACAGAAATTTAATTACCTTGTTGAAACAAATTTTATTTTACAACATATATAAAGAATTTTTTAAAACTTTAAAAATTACTTAATAAATATTGAAAAGATATTCAGATAGCATCTTTACATCATGTTTTTCATTATTATGCATAATACAGTACATGAAATTAATTCAAATTAAATTTTTTACCTTTATAATAGTTGAACTTACGTTTTAATATTCAGGTAAGATTTATCATTTTCTTTATACGTACTTTACCATATAAAACGAGGTCAAATAAAGGCTAAGGGTCTGAAACACCGACAGGTTCGTCGACCAGATGGTTTCTTAGAATGAACAATCCGTTTTGTCTGTTGTTCAGACAAACAATTAATTCGGGTGTTTCGTGAGGGCGTTATATCTGACCTAGATACAGCGATATTATATCTTACCACATAATCTAGCATTCTCATGAGAATGATAGATGCTGCATAAGACGTTTCATGTATTTTACCTTCGTACCTTTTGTTTTAAGCCGACGACGGCGTTTCTCAACTTTAGAACTTCTACGTTCATTGGTCACTAACACTTACTAAAATATATTCATTAATTGCAAGAATGCTTTTTTGATTAAAACAGATAATAAATTCGTGTAATAATATATGACATTTATTTTAATAATTATGTTATTTTATCGAAATATTCAAAGAGGTTAGAACAACATGAATGATTAATTTCACATTTTGGTACTGAAAATGAAGAAATATTATTTCTTCTTTAGTCTACTGTGATCTGTACGAAGTTTGTAAATATCTATGATGTGTATAAATCTCTTACTCTTTCCGTTTGTAGAAGTTGGCCAATTTCACGTGGGAATGAGATCGTTTTGTAGATTTTTATTTTAATTAATTGTATTCAATTCTCGGTTTCCGTGATGAAATTAAAACTATTCCGCGCTTGATAAACTAGTTAGAGAAAGAGTTTCTCAGAATTTTTTAAAGAATTAAGGTTGCTAATATCGTATACAAATTATACTTTAATTCATATTTGGTAAGCGTGTATCACAAATAATAGTCACAATTTTTGGAAATATGAGAAGAAAGAATTTATTTCATTTTCTTTTGAAAACGTCACCTACTCTGCAACTAACTATGTACTTAGATGTTTACTTTGATTAATGAACGTAAAATTTGCCGTTGAAATTGCTTGGTTCTTCAAAGAGAATCGTGTTTGCTTAAACAACGTTTGAGAGTATGCATTCAGTAATGTTTGCCAATTTTGCAAACACCATGACGAGGACCGTTTGAGTTCATCAAAATTGTATATTGCGGTGCAGCTTAATTTAACATTTTAGTATACAGCTAACGAATCTTCTCAGAACATTTGGCCGACTTTGTAAAATAAACACCACTAAAATCATATAAATATATATTTATTTAAAAAACTTAAATGTAGTTTGCTACAGATCTCCTATCTTGACACACTTGCTGGCAAATTTTTTAATATTTTTTTACTTAATTATGAGATCCATAAAAATTATAATTACTTATCAGAATCGTTATTTTACATTTTACATTTAACATAAATAATTTATACAATGTTCGATACACGAATTCCAACAACGTATGTTCCTTGTATTAACAGAAAATTTAACTTATAATTAATACCAATCATTGAATTAGGAGTATATCAAAGAATGCTATTTTTTCGGTTTTAAAACATTCCATTTAGCTAGTATATGATCAAGCTCGTAGCATTCTGTTCGTTGTTTCACATCATTGCGCAGAGGACTGTCGCTTGGATGAACTTTGTGAACAAGCGCTTCATCTCTTGATATGATTTGCTAGAAATATCATTGAAAAGATTAAAATTCAACAGAGAAAATAAACTAGCACTTTTTTTATATTAAACACGTATTCTTCATAAGGTAAAAGGCAGAAATTATATAAACTCGTATTTTAAAAAATTATTTGTTGAAATTATTTTAACAAGTTATTGCAAAGGAGTTGTAAAGGAATTTAGATAGTAACTAATACGAAGCAAATTTGATATATTACTTGTTTCTGTTTCGCGATATCCGACGAATCAGAATATATGGAATCGTTGGACGATTTCGACGACATTTCTCTGACTTCTCCATATGTTTCTTTCGCGTTATCTTTATAAACTGGAGACTGTGATCGATGCTTCCCATCCTTCTTCATGCATTGAATGGCGTATAATGTACCTAAATGAATAAATATGTAATTACTACAATTAATACAGAAATTAATTATACTACTAACGTATTGTATCAGAGGCCAATCGCACAGCCATCGCGTAACCACAAATTTGAACATTGAAACCATTAAAATAACCCTTGTCGCTTGTAAACCTTTCAAAAATTATATCAGTAACAAACTTCGTGTTTTTTGTTTTCCTCTTAGGGCTTTTGTTTTGGAGGTAGCTGAATCTTAGTATTCCACATCTCATATACACGTGGTGTTATAAAACGGGTTTAATGAAATTAATAAGATATTGACAATACAAAATTAGTATATATAAATTAGATCAAATATAAAGGGGAAATTTGCAACATTATGTTATTTAGTTTTAACAATCTAATATAACAGTTACAAGTAGACTACTTTGTTTTTAAGGATAATTCACAAAGTTTTTATATAAAAAGTTAGAACATTGAGAGAAGGTACTGATATGGATGGAATTTTATATTGTTATGAAAATTAGAAATATGGGAATGTGGGGTCTGTGGATATAGGGGATCAGAAATATAGAAATCTGGAGGTATAGGAATTTGGGGATACAGTTATTTAGAAATTTGGGTAGGGATCTGACATAGACAGCTACTAATCTGAAAATATAGGAACCTGAATATAGCCTTTGAGGACTGGGGGTATAGTGACCTCAAGACAATCTAGCAATATAAGAACCTGAAGAGATGGTGGATTTGGAGATGTAAGGATCTGAAATGTACTCATGATTTCCGTGTATCATAATCTAGACACAGACGTTTTAATGCCAGTAATTATCCGCTAACGATGATCGCGCTTTTAACCGCTTTCGAGTAGTGTCCTAAATTGCAGGGAAAGTGCAAGGAGCTTTGATACCACTGAGCAATGCGGATAAAGGTATCACGCGTGCTTCCGTGAAAGATATTATTGTTTCTTTTGTTCCTGTGGCTCCTATGATCGTATTACCAGGTGCCATGGCTACATGACGTTAACATTTATTTATCTGGCCGGGTTGACGCGTTAACTAATATCAGACACCGGATATCAGACGAATAAATAGAGACCTGCGGTCGATGGTAACCGAAGACGTTTTACAGCACCACAGCCTTTGGCTTCCTGCTCCAAGGTTGCTCGCGTAGCGACCCGACATTGTTCGTGATCATCTATTTTCTGCTGTCCATCGATCGGAATCCATTTCATACGCGGAAGAACGGTTCCCGGCTACAGGACAACCGTTATACATAGGTGTGCTCAGCTTTATTTCTATTTTTTGCGGATATAGGTTTCAGCAGAATTTCGACTTTTTAGCCTGACCGGCTACCTGCTCCCGCCTCCGTTATTAATCCATTCAGGTTTATTTGAACTTTCACGACGTTAGTGTTGGTAACAACGTCTCAGACTCCTTGTTTCTTTAACCGTATACTTAATTATATATTTAGAATTCTTGGAACAAAAGTAGGCCTCAAAATTTGACATAGGTGTTCACTTTGTAATGTACAGCGGATCTACTGTTGTTGTAACTTTCATGATATTTATTATTGAAAAACAGTATGTTTTACTTTACTACTACTTATTTGGACTTAGTAATTTGGTTCTCGAGGTTAGAGTCAAGTAGGGTCAACTAATCTACAATTTAGAATTTACAATATACTAATCTACCAGATATATTCATGATTAAATGGCTGAAAAGTAAATGAGCACGTTGAACTCACCTTGACCGGATAAGGGATAAATAGTATTAATATTATGATACTTTCGTAAAAGTCCGACTGCGAAGTTTAAATTCGAAAATGAAACGATTACAATCTATAATACTAGCGTGCTACAACGTGTATAGCCATTTTCACTGCAACGTTTAACGAGTTAACGTGAGTAACTGTAAACGATTAAAAGTATGAATTTTTTCAGCGATTGATTGACTGAGAAAGCGATATTACTTATGGAACGGCCTGATAATATTATCTGTATACACGCGAGCCGTGGGACGTATAAATCACAAACATATCGTTAGAGCTGGCTATAATCAATGCTATTATTTAATGAGCCAGCAAGACTGGCACGCTTTAGCGCCGGTTTCCCGTAATTGCGAGAGGGAGAGCAGAACGGTCGGCGGCAGCTGGTCGGCCGCTATGAAGACGACGATTTCGTATCGCGAAACGACAAACGTGAACATAGTACGCTACAGTACATTCAACAGCAACTCTGCTTTCCTCCGAAGAAAATTTACAAACTTATAAGTACTCCAATTTATAAGTTTGACAATTTAGTTGAGAATTTATGGATACAGGAATTTGAGGAATTTAGGAATTTAGGAATTTGGGGCGTAAAAATATGAACAAGTGATAATGTGGGAATTTTTGAATTTTACAGTGTACGGATGTGTATATTTGAGAATATAGAGATTTGGAAATATCAGTTTAGGGATGTGAAAATTTCGCAATTTAATAATTTGAAAATTTAGTAATGTGAGAATTTGGAAATGTGGAGATTTGCGAATATGGAAATATGGCGACTTGAGAATTTAGGGAGCTGGAAAGTTAGAAATTTGTAAACTTGGAAATGTGGAAATTTGGATATGTCGAAACCTGGAAATTTGGAGATTCGAAAATAATTCTGAAACATTGATCTTTGGAATTTGTGAAACTTGAGAACTTGGAGTTTGGAAACATTAGAACTTTGGAATTTTGGTTACTTGAGAACTTGGAGTTTGAAAACTTGGAACTTTGAAAATTTGGATCCGTGGAAACTTTGAAATTTACAAATTTAAATATGTGAAAACTTGGAAATTTGCAAATCTAGAAATTTGAAAACTTGGATCTTTTCAATGTTAGAAATTTGAAAACTTAGAAACTTAACAATTATGAAACTCGGAAATTTCGTAGATTCCAAATATTGTAACTTAAAAAGTACAAAATCTTCAAGCACAAGCCTTTCCCAGAATAAGAACTTATGATGGTACCAAGCTTAACGAAGTGCACGTTGCCGGCGAGTGTACAGAACGCAGAGATAGGCGGGCGAATTAGTTGATCGAGCGGGCAGAGCGCGTAATGATCGCCGGCACATAAATTTAGCGAGGAGACGAGGCGAGAGACGAAAATCCCAGGCGAATAATCCAAACGTGATGAATGCCAAGCGGCTTTTCTTTGGAACGGGTCCACGCAGGCTCGACTCCGCTTGGTCCAGTTCGCGTTCGCGACAGATACGCACCGTCGAACCCACCGACGAAACCTTCTAACACGTTTCGACGTTTGACATATGCACCCACGTGCACCTGCTGACGTTTCCTCGACTTTATGTCGCGCCGATTATTTTCGCTGGAAACGCGAAAACGAGTTTATTACGCGGCGTGTTGCGTCAACGCTAGGCCGTTTCTTTCCAGCTACCGCTATTTCCGTTTTGGAAACGGAAATGTAAACACCCAGAGGGTAAGCTGGGAAACTAATTACTGTCTAACTGTTTCAGTAAATGGATAGCGTGTTAGAAAATAGATTTTACGTCCTGGTGGAATATCGGTTACATTTACAAGGAACATTCAGAATCTCTCTGATGATGCCATTTAGTACCTGCACTTTTTAACTCTTTTACAGTGTGGTAAAATTACGAATTCTGGTCCCAAAAAGTATCTAGTTCTTAGATAATCTAGATAAAGAAATATGTAGTTCATTCTTCAGTTAGAATAATCTTAGAAAATAGAGAAACCAAAGAATCTAGCCATAGACATAGATATCTTTGGTAGACTAAACAGTTTGAACGCCTTACCCTGCCTGTGACTGTCACGGGATAAACTGTAAATGGGTTAATACTTTCAGAGCTCATGTTTAATTTGTCAAAAGTTCTAATGAACATTAATTTCGATTCCTCGACAAATCTGATCGGTTGTATTCATGATATCTGATATAGTACTTTAGCTAATATAGAATATAGTACTTTCACTATATGTATTTAATAAAATTGTTTATTATAAAAGCGTTGTTAAGGCTTTACATATATTTAACTGTATATATTTAGCTTAGCCTTAGTTTTGTAAATTTATAGCATTCTTATAGTTTATAATCAGTCCCTTGGAGAAATTTGTAAAACGTTCCGTGGCAGCCGTAAACTCATGAAGCCATAAAGACCCGCGATTCTTACCGTAGCCTTTTTAGTTCATTGTGCACATTTGGTCGCCAGGTACCAGCATTTCTAACTTTCTAGTCCGTTATTTCTAGCATGTTTTACCACGGTCAGCGCGCCTCTTGACTTTATTGCTTGCCACGGCCAAGGGTCAAAATTAGGTAAATTTGGCTAGCGGGAAAAACCCAAGAAGGGCGGAAACCGTACACCTCCCTTCCATAGACCTAAGAATGTTGCACCTATCAGAGCATTCCTCCCCCGCCAAGAACGCCCATGCCGAGGTGACATCGACCATAGTTTTAGATACTTCGAGCAGAAATAAAATAGTACTCCAATAGACACCATTAGCTAGCAATACGTAGTCACTTGTACATATCTATAGAACACAGTCAAATATACGGCACAAATCGAATAATAGAATTTTTCCCGATCAACTATCGGGTGGTCCTTCGAACAAGTTACAAGGTTTAGTTTTCGTTGGCACAAGCGTGCATAACGCCTACAAAGCTCGATCACCTTTGAGGTAAACACGAGCATTTAACATTTGGTCCTTCGAGCCGGATAAGTTCATCCGCTCTTGGGCTACGAAGAAGACATCTAGTCTCACTGTAAGCGGTCTGGTACTTGGATCAACCCACGACTGTCAGCGAGAACGTGCAGAGGACCATCGAAGGAGAGTGCAGCATCTGTAGCGGTACATCCAGGAAGGCGACTGTGCGCAATAGTTGGACGACGCACCCCCCTGGACGAGATAGCAGCCGTGCAGATACGCAGATTCGAGGACATCGACGGTGCACCTGGAGGAAGCATCCTAGCAACGCTGATTCCAATCCTTCTTTTGTTACGTGAGTTTTTGGTTCCTCTGTCTTTAGTTTGTGTTTGAAATAGTATAGAATGGAATCCCTCAAAACATTGGTAGCCGAACGCGGGGCAATAAAATCCAAGTTGACGCGATTTAGAAAATTTGTAGAAACGTCAGCCATAGATACGGATATATTGGCATTTGAGAAACGCGTACGGGCTAATGAGGGTTTGTATGAGAAATTTGACGGCGTTCAATCGCGCATAGAAACAATTGTAGTAGGCACGGATAGTGAAGAGATACATTTGCAAGAGCGCGAATCGTTTGAAGATATTTATTTTGGTGTGCTCTCGAATGCCGAAAGGCGCTTAAATAGTGTTCGCGGCGTAAGAAGTCCGGTACCGTCGCAAGCAAATGGCGTTCCGTCGGCAGTCATTGAGCCGGGCATGACAACTCGACTCCCGGTAATCAAGCTTCCAACTTTCAATGGCGATTTCGGCCAATGGATCAGATTTCGTGACACATTTACTTCCCTAGTTCATAATTGCGATAAATTAACGGACATCGATCGGTTCAACTATTTAGTTTCGGCATTATCTGGTCCCGCGGCACGCGTTTTAGAATCCTTTAGTGTATCGGCCGTGAATTACGATCTCGCATGGACACGTTTGAAGGAGCGGTACGAGAATCCGAAGGCGTTAATAGACCATCACGTGAACGCGTTGCTTGACGTACCCCCTGTTCGAAAGCAAGACGGCGAGGCGCTTAGTAAATTCATTGACACCGCTGTAAATAATGTTCGTGCATTAGAGGGATTATTAAAACCAGTTGAATTGTGGGAAGCGTTCATTAGTGTATATTTATCTCGAAGAATAGATTCCGCTTCGCTCGATGAATGGGAGCGAAAGATTATGGATGCACCGAATAGGCCCGGGTTTGACGAATTTGCAAAATTCATGGAACAGCGTTCTCAATACCTTACCAGAAAGGACGCAAATAAGGCAAGCGCGATTAATATAGTTTCAAGTAGTTTGCCCAAGGATAATCGGTTTCGCGCGGTGGCCAATAGACCCTATACTCCAGTATCTCACGTAACTATTCAGCGCAATGAGTGTCCATTATGCAAGGGTGAACACGAGTTGCAATATTGCCACAGTTTATTAGGATTAGCCTTCCCGCAAAGACATGAAACGATCAAACGATTGCAAGTTTGTTTCAACTGTCTCATGCCGGGACACAGTATCAAAAATTGCACCCGCGGTAAATGTAGAGTATGCGGGAAAAAACATCACACCGTATTGCATCGAGAAGAAGCGCCCGCGACGAGCGAGGCAAAGATAGTTCCTCCAATTCCGTCTACCTCACATGTAGTGCAATCGTGCTTAGCAAATTCGACAGAAGCCGCGATCGAGTGCACGGTCTTATCAACCGCAATAGTTTTTGTAATAGACGATAAGGGCAATAGGCACAAATGTCGCGCTTTGTTAGATGTCGGTTCTCAGGCTCACTTTGTCACCGAGGAATTTTGTAACCGATTTAACTTTAGTTGTAGGCCCATTGAAATGACCGTCGGTGGTTTGGCTGGATCACAAAATCCCATAAAATATAAAACCAAATTGCAAATAGCTTCGGATGGAAATTCGTTCCATACAGAATTATCATGTCTGGTCATAAAAGGAATCACAGAGGCCATGCCTAATATTCCTCTTAATAAAATCAACATTCCGATACCCCCTGGTGTTATTCCGGCAGATCCAGAATTCCAGCGACCCGGTCGCATCGATCTCTTGATCGGTGCTGGTTTATTTTGGCGTTTATTGTGTATCGGTCAGCACAAAGTAGGATTAGGCAATCTAGTTTGGCAAAAAACGCGTCTAGGTTGGGTTCTAGGAGGTAGTTTGAATTGGCCCGGAGAAAATAGAAAATCAGTTCAGGCATGTCACGCGGTTACAAACGCTCAATTAGATGCCTCAATTTCTCGATTTTGGGAGGTAGAAGAAATCAGTTCGCGCGATTCTACTTCGACATATATAGATAGTAACGAGTGCGAGATTCATTTTAAACGAACTACGGTGCGCAATTCGGACGGACGTTATGTTGTTAGTTTGCCGTTTAACGAGCGCGTTAGTGAGTTAGGAAACTCTCGCGAACAGGCAAAGAAGCGATTATTAAACATAGAACGTAGATTTAAAAGGGATCCGACTCTTCGATTGCATTACATAGAATTTATGCAAGAATATATAGATTTAGGCCACATGTCTGTAGTTCCCGATGAAGACTTAGAAGACTCGAACTTTAGTTACTATTTGCCGCATCATCCCGTGTTCAAATCATCTAGTACAACTACAAAAATTAGAGTAGTTTTTTATGGCTCCGCAAAAACGTCATCGGGACTTTCGTTGAATGATGTTCAATTAGTAGGACCGACAATTCAGAGTGACCTTGTCACAATCCTTATTCGCTTTAGAAAACATCCTATTGTATTGTCCGCGGATGCAGAGAAGATGTACCGGCAAGTTCTTGTTGCAAAGGCAGATCGAAAATACCAGAGAATTCTTTGGCGGTCTACCGATAGTGAGCCAATTAAAACGTACGAATTGAATACGGTAACATACGGAACAGCGTCGGCCTCATTTTTGGCAACCCGAGCATTGCAGCAGGTAGGGCAAGATTACGCGCAATCCTTTCCCCGTGCTAGTAGCGTCATTCGCGACGATTTTTACGTCGATGACCTGCTAACGGGCTGCGAAACGGTCGAGCAGGCGAAGGAATTGCAGGAATCGTTGTCCTGGGTCCTAGCGCAAGCAGGTTTCTGCTTGCGAAAATGGGCGAGCAACGATTCTAGAATCACTCAAAATGGCAATTTAGAAAACACCGTAGTCATTAAAACCGCGGAAAAGGATCCCAAAACTTTAGGCTTGCTCTGGTCAGTGAATTCGGATCAGCTTAGTTACGCAATAGCAGACTGTCCAACAAATAGAGTCACCAAGCGCATTATTCTTTCCGAAATTGCAAAGATCTTCGACCCACTCGGTCTCATAGGGCCCATTATAGTTAGGGCAAAACTGTTGATGCAGGAGCTTTGGCAGTTAAATATAGGTTGGGATGTGAGTCTCCCCCAAGAAATTCACACGCGATGGTCTAGTTTCCGTGATGAATTACATCACATCGCTTCGTTGTTCATTCCCCGTCGAGTATTAGCTAACTCGAATGAAGATATCGAACTTCACGGTTTTTCAGACGCATCCGAGAAGGCATACGGGGCCGCTGTCTACCTGCGCGCGCGAACAGGTAACGGATCGTGGACCTGTAGATTGTTGTGCGCCAAGACGCGAGTGGCACCCCTTAAAACCATTAGTTTACCGCGATTAGAATTGTGCGGGGCACTATTATTAGCTCAATTAGTGCTTAAAGTGCGAACCTCGTTACGCATAGAATCAATGAAAGAGTACTACTGGACAGACTCTACCATAGTGCTAGCCTGGATTAGGGACGAGCCTTGCCGTTGGAAGACATTCGTGGCTAATCGTGTGTCAGAAATACAAGGGCTTACATTTGTAAATAATTGGCGGCACGTGATTTCGTGTGATAATCCTGCCGATTTGTTATCGCGAGGTGCTACCCCATTAGAGTTAAAAAATAATAGTTTGTGGTGGTGCGGACCGACCTGGCTCTTGCGCGATGTAGACATAGGTTCGTCAACTGAGTTGCCCATAGCTGACATTCCGGAGCAAAAACGGCTCATTTCGGCAAACGTCGCGACTTCGGACACTGCCCCTTCGCTTATTCTTGACTTAGTTTCTAGATATTCGTCATACATGAAATTGCTTCGCGTGACAGCGTATTGTTTGCGACTTGGCCGAAATACACGCGACAAGGGATTTTTACGGCAAATTGGGGAGAATCGTTGTCGTTATCCTCCATCTGCTTCTGAGATCGCAGAGGCAGAAAGGGTTGTGATTCGCGGTATCCAACTAATTCAGTTTGGTAAGGAGATAGCGCTTCTCGGAGCAGGCAAAACAGTAGACAAGCATAGCCCATTGATCTCGTTAAACCCATTCATCGACGAACATGGACTCGTTAGGGTGGGCGGGCGTCTTGCCAATGCTCAATTAAATTATGAGCAAAAACACCCGCTCATCATTCCAAAAACAGGACCTCTCGCAATTCTGCTAATAAAATACGAACATTTGCGACATTTGCATGCTGGATGCCAGCAAACCCTTGCAGCGCTTCATACCAGATTTTGGGTACTGTCTGGTAAGCGTTTAGTAAAGAAAATCTTGCGTCAATGTCTATCTTGCTTTCGGACAAGGCCTTCCAGCGTGCCATATAGAATGGGCAATTTACCTGCCGACCGCGTAGTACCGGCACGCGCATTTGCTACCTGCGGTGTGGATTACGCGGGTCCCTTCCTAATCAAGGAAGCCGGGCGATCTCGCGTCGCTAGAAAATGTTACGTATGCATTTTTGTTTGCTTCACTACAAAGGCTATCCATATAGAGTTGGCTACAGATCTGACAACCGACGCGTTTCTCAATTGCTTGCATCGTTTCATAGCACGTAGGGGACGATGTAAGACTATTTATTCTGATAACGGTAGGAATTTTTTGGGTGCTCGAAATGAGCTACAAAAATTAGGAATCCTATTAGGCTCAAGCTCGCATAATATACAAATTATAAACTTACTAGCTAAAGAACATATAGATTGGCGTTTCATACCCCCGAACGCGCCTCATTTCGGAGGTTTGTGGGAAAGGGGTGTGAGATCGGTCAAAACACACTTGAAACGAGTAGTCGGGGAACAAAAATTGACCTATGAGGAATTCCATACTATTTTGACACAGATAGAGGCATGTTTGAACTCACGTCCCTTATATCCTCTATCCCATGATCCTAACGATCTCGATCCTCTCACTCCTGGTCACTTCCTTATTGGAGATGCGTTAATGGCACTTCCCCAGCCTGACATCACTAATCTCAACAAAGGAAGATTGAATAGATATCAGCTGATCCAGCAGACGGTTCAGCATTTCTGGGGGCGTTGGCAGAAGGAGTATCTACATGGTCTTCAGCAGCGCCATAAATGGAGAACGAACCCTTCTAGCGTGATCAAGAAGGATTCTTTGGTATTGGTCAAGGAGGACAATTTGCCGCCGACGAGATGGCGACTTGGACGCATCACGGAGCTGCATCCAGGATCTGATGGGATCATCAGAGTTGTAACACTCCGGACAGCTGATGGCGTCCTCAAGAGGCCAGTTACAAGAATCTGTCCTCTGCCAAATGTAGATTCGGATCAATCTAATGATCCACCCTCCCCCGGAAACGCGTAGTGCAATAGTTAATAGTTGAACCATGGACAGAACTGCCTTGTGTATATGTATATATGTATATGGTTTTGTGTACAGCTATTTAATATTTTGATGTATTTGCTTGTTATACTTAGTCTTCATTTAGATGTAATTTGATTCACTGATTTCATTGTAATCTTAGTTTGATATTGTAGAACCCCCTGGATCGTTGTATTATATTGTATAGAATCTGACGTGTTGAACGGAACCGTTCAAGGTGGGCGGTATGTTAAGGCTTTACATATATTTAACTGTATATATTTAGCTTAGCCTTAGTTTTGTAAATTTATAGCATTCTTATAGTTTATAATCAGTCCCTTGGAGAAATTTGTAAAACGTTCCGTGGCAGCCGTAAACTCATGAAGCCATAAAGACCCGCGATTCTTACCGTAGCCTTTTTAGTTCATTGTGCACATTTGGTCGCCAGGTACCAGCATTTCTAACTTTCTAGTCCGTTATTTCTAGCATGTTTTACCACGGTCAGCGCGCCTCTTGACTTTATTGCTTGCCACGGCCAAGGGTCAAAATTAGGTAAATTTGGCTAGCGGGAAAAACCCAAGAAGGGCGGAAACCGTACACCTCCCTTCCATAGACCTAAGAATGTTGCACCTATCAGAGCATTCCTCCCCCGCCAAGAACGCCCATGCCGAGGTGACATCGACCATAGTTTTAGATACTTCGAGCAGAAATAAAATAGTACTCCAATAGACACCATTAGCTAGCAATACGTAGTCACTTGTACATATCTATAGAACACAGTCAAATATACGGCACAAATCGAATAATAGAATTTTTCCCGATCAACTATCGGGTGGTCCTTCGAACAAGTTACAAGGTTTAGTTTTCGTTGGCACAAGCGTGCATAACGCCTACAAAGCTCGATCACCTTTGAGGTAAACACGAGCATTTAACAAGCGTAAAACGTATTTAATAAAATTATTCATTATCGAATATGTTCCTCGTGAAACGAGTAATTATCTGAAGTAATTCGTGCGTCACAAATATAGGTGTCACTATTTTATTGGATAATGAATCCAGTGGGTAGAAGTGAAAGTGCAGGATGAAACAAATTATGTTGTAAATTATGATGTTATTTAGAAATGGAGAAAACGTTGAAGTTATCGACATAGATACATCTTATTGTACACATTAGTGACACTGAAGCATATCATTATGTCTTTAGCATGTGATGAAATTTTTGCTATGTGCGATTAAACCTTTCATATGAGTAACGTATAAGTGAATTACTAACCGGCGTTTAGTCGAATGGCAGTAGATATGAAAATATCTACTTCTGCATACAGGTTTCTACATATCTGCGTCCTACTTCAGGTTATCTGATTTTCTGCAACTAGTTTTTCTGGAAATACGTAGTAATTTTCTGTTTCTCCTCGTAAAGCATGTAGATCAAATTCCGTGCAGCGGTAAATTATGAAAGAATAAAGGAAATATTCAAGTAGAGTATCGAACTTGCCAAAATCAGGTTTTTCTTGTTAGCCGCGTGATCTTAAAGAAATTGCAATGATCTTATAGGTAGAAAACGAATGTTTCGATTCAAGAATGCGGCTTACTCTGGAATTCTAGTCCTCGAAAGGTCGTAGAACCGCATTTGGCATCGGGCAAAAGTTTCGTTCGCTCGATATCTCTTTGATCAACGGTCGTATTTATTCTTTTCGCTGTCTCAGACACAGAACTTTGCCAAATGTAGATTTCCTTCCAGAAGAGAGTGATTTATAGCATCGCCATGGGAGTAGCGAACGCTGCACGTTACTTTTGGCCTCTTCGTTGCATGCATTTGCTTTTTGGACTCATCTGCTGACATGTTTGGATCCATGGAAAGAGTCTTCTCTAGTAAGCCACATCAACTTCGAACCGTTACAAGCTTCTTCTTTTTTAGCCGTTAGTTGATAGTCGGTAACTTTAAGGGTTTTTAACCCTTGCTTTAAGAAGTTCTAATGTGAGCTTGACATTATGTACACTTTGGCACAACGCTAGCTTTCTTTGCATAATCACTTGCTTTTGGAATTCATTTAGGAATCAAATGTCTGAATTTGAAATTTTCAAATTTTTTAATTTCAGAACTTGATTTCAGATCTAGAAATTTTCAGATACACCAAGTTTCTGGATTTTCACGATTTTAATTTTTAAATTCTCATAATTCCTAAATTTCTAAATCTCCAAATTCTCAAAAACCAAAAATTTTCAAATTATGAAGTTCACAAATTCTTAATTTCCCAACTTCTCATATTTTTAAATTTCTAGAGTTTGAAACTTCCAAATCCTTAAATTTCAAAATTGTTAAATATCTCAATCATCAAATATTAAAATACATAAATCCTTAAAATTCTGAATATCCAAATCTATAAACACCAAAATTTCCAAACTTTTCTAAAAATTTCTCAAGTAAAACCCAATTGTCTGTGCGTGTCTGGTATCTCCAGTTTCCCTAGTAAAACCTACCATGTTCACAGATGCTTTATTTAACGATGCAGTTGTCTTTTAAAAATAATTCTTCGTAAGATAAACTGCTCCACCTTATTTCACAATATTTCAAGAGTTAATTTTTTCCAAAAATTCCACAATATTTCTAGACTTAATTTTTTCTCAAAATTTTTCGCCCAATTACATCATGAAATTTTCGAAAAACCTCCAACGGTGGAAAGATCATTCCACGTTCAAGGTTTACCGCA
Source organism: Megachile ligniseca (assembly GCA_945859555.1). NCBI lineage: Eukaryota > Metazoa > Arthropoda > Insecta > Hymenoptera > Megachilidae > Megachile > Megachile ligniseca. The sequence goes on from OX243785.1 coordinate 3,648,827, forward strand.
TTTTCAAAGCCATATTCAACGGGTATCTGTTTCTAGTTAATGTAGATCGGCCGATACGGAATGTAGAAAGCAAATTGTGGATGGCAGAGGGAGATTTAATAGGAGGGTCGTAGAGATGAAAATACGCGAGTACACAGTGCGTACAATTGTATCATAATTGGTACGTCGACGCTACGGCGAACGATATTAGATAGGCACGCCAGGGGCAAGCACGCGTGCTACTCTCAAACAGATAACCGTGTATAATGTTCAGCTGTAAACGCGTGTATAATTATGCAGGAACGTACTCTGTCATGACTGTATCCGGTGAACTTAGATAGTCGCATTAACCTTTTATTTCTAAAGTAACAATCTTTACTTTAATCGGTAGCGTGTGGTTTGCGAGGTGCTCAACAAAGGGTGGATTAAAATAATTAACATTTTGATATGTGTTTATCTACTTTCAACTACAATTTAAGGGTTTGCTGACTCTTGGAAACTTGAAGTATAGGTTGCATTTTGCAAAGAATTTGCAAAATTATGAAGTGGGAATTTGGGAACTAGGAATTTGGGAATTGGGAATTTGGCAATTTTGGAATTTAGGAATTTGCAAAACTATGAAGAGGGAATTTGGGAACTAGGGATTTGGAATCTTGGGAATTTGGGAATTTGGAGATTTGGATATTGGGGAATTGGGAATTTGGCAATTTTGGAATTTAGGAATTTGGAATCTTGGGAATTTGGCTATTTTGGTATTTAGGAATTTGCAAAATTATGAAGTGAGAATTTGAAAATTTTTGAAATAGAAATTGAAAAATTTTGGAACTAGGAATTTGGATAATTGGAAATAAGGGAATTTGGAATTTTGGGAAATGCAAATTCGCAAGTGAGTATTTAGAAATATCGAAAATTAAAAATGTGGGTATTTGAAAATTTGTGACGTGGGAGTTCAGATATTTGTGAATTCAGTAATTTGTGAACATAAAAAGTTGAAAATCAATAACCAATAAATTACAACAAACGTAGCATTCGAACATCCGATGGGAAGCCATATCCTAAAATAACGATAATAGTTCATAGCGACATTGCATAATGGCGCCTTGTGCAGTAAAAATCGAACAACCTAAAAGCTCGTAATACCGGCGCCAAGATTCCTAGGTAGCTTTTACCGAAACCATGCTTCTCTTTTTTCGATGCTAACTACCCTTGTCAGACTGAGACCTCAAAAGATGCAGTAGGAGTAAGACAATTTATTATTCTCTCTCACAGTAGGTTACAGTTTCGTTGAACTTTGATGTTTCCTGTCATTTACTGTTGCTTTATTTGCTGTGTGATTTTGTTGGGCAAAATAGTTTAACACGTTAACTGCCACGGTGGAAATGCTCGTTTACAATAAGTAGACAGAGGATATTTATACAACTATACGTTCTTGCAATATATTTTCTCTTTCTAGCTGATTTATCGTATTGTCTTCATTCGAACAATTTGCGTATACTACAAGTTTAAAATTTCATTTACTCATATATATTATATACTTATAGATACCAAAATCCGTTGTACAGTACCAACAATAAGATACATCATATTTTTTAGCAAAGATATGATTTCTCTGTTTAGATGGTCAATTATATATTTCACATTATGAGCAAAATATTAAGAGAGTTCAAAATTGATTTTCAGAAGGGTTCAAAAATTTTTGGTTCCAGCCATAATTAATTTCAATGTGTAGAATGACCGAATACTGAATCGCATTTCTATTAACGAAGTTAATGTACTATAAAATCTGTAACTTTTACTATGCACGCCTATTACATATACCTATTACGTATAACAATTGTTCCGTGAATAAAGCTCATGGTTGGAAAATAGCATTCGCATATCGCGATGAAACGAAAAGTAACGATTATTTTCCAAAAGGGAGAAAGTTGAGTATTCTTTTAACGGCGCCAAGATTCCGCCGCTATTTTAATCCCGAGTTCTTCTCGTTTCGTAGCATGTAGTCACCGAACAGGGTCGTATTTGGAAATTCTTCGAATTCTCGTTGCCGTCTCGACTCGAGTTGCTCGTATAATTTTATATCCAATCGATCGAGAGCCGAAACACGCTCACGTACAAGAATACCGTGTTCTTTTCGTTCGCAATATCGAAAGCATTCGCTAAGTAACACGCGAGCGTATCGGCGTTGCGTTCATTCTAATTGTATGCTCCATCGGCGAATAAATCGAATCGGAGTGTAAAGAGATGAAAGATAAGGGAAAGAGCTTAGTAACGCCGTTTCGTAGGCGATATGTTAAGTTTATGACTTCACGGTGTGGTTCTAAACGCGTCGTCGCTGCGGCACAATGTGTTTATGACTCGCAACTCGAGTACCCAGTTGGCGAAGCCAGCGATGGATATTATTTACGCCAATTACGGCGCCAAGCCTAATTACGTATCGCCGTGCCAAAAGCGAAATTAGGCTGCCACTTCTAATAATTCTGAATCACCCGAAGAAATGATATCTCGGCAATAAATATTGCTGTCAAAAAGGAACTGTCCGTAACAATTATGTACATACACAGTTTCATTTAACTTCCAATATTAATCCTTCAATATTTTAACAATTAATTCTTTGGGTATAATTTTGGTATGTGCAAACCTCCGATCGCGCTGAAATTATTATCAAATTTCACTCTTGATTAGAGAAATTCCTAAAAGGATCTTTGGTGATAAAACCGCGTTTGCTTACAACCCCCTTCAAAGTCTTTTACAGTTCTTACTAAATATATCCGAAATTATTGATTTTAGACAAAAAAGTTTGAAACAAAAAATGAAGCTCATAAGAAATTATACAAAGAAGGTTATATACATTTCTGCAGTAAACCTATTACTTTGGCTGTTATAGCCTAAAATAACTCGACGGGGGTTCAGTTAACTTCTGCCTCGAGCATTTCCAGCAGGGGTGGGTGCGGGACAATAATGCGGGTGATAGCTAAAATAATAAGAATACACAAAAATTGTATAGAACAGTTTTTATAGACCTATTTAAGAGCTTCATCTTTTGTTTGAAACTTTTGCCTCTAAAATCAATATTTTTGGAGATATATAAGACAAATTACCAAACAGGGGTTTAGAGAAAGGCCGAGGGCAAACGACTTTTTTCTCTAATCAAGGGTGAGCTTTGGTTAAAATTTCAGAGCGAACAGAGGTTCGCGCTTTCTGGAACTTTATCCCATTCTTTTTTATCCGAGCTTGAATCATCAATACGTAAATGTGCTTTTTTGTCGTAGAATGAAGGCAAGCTGTACCAATGTTGGTACTATTAATTGAGTTCGTGTATGTATATGGAATTACCGCGTACTTCTGGCGAAACAAAGATGTTAAAAACATTGTAACCAATGTTCCCCTGCATTTTCCCTATTTATAGTGTACGACGAGTATCCGAGGACGCGACGGAAGGATTAATCGCGTTGCCGAAAGCTACGCGAAGCATTTCCCGAGGTAAACAGGTTCGTTGTTCTCCAGCAGTTTTGCAACGGAAATAGATTCTTAGAGAAGCAGAGCTTGGTCCGCCGCTGGCGAGGACATTAGCTTTCGATCGTTTTTCAACGCACGGCAATAACGGACGCCGCAAGTAGCAATCTCGAACGTGGAATACGGCCCGAATCGCTCGTAAAAGTCATGCCGAATTCATATCTGTGTCTACATTTACGGTTGTCCGGTGTAGCCACTCTCGTTTCTCGCTCGTCTACTTCGATGCAACCTAGCCTTCATTTCCATAACGATATACATGTAAACTCGACAATTTTCTTATTAAGCTCGTATTTGTCAATTCTTTGACTTTTCAAACTTTTAACCTTTCAAGTTCTCAAATTCTCAAATAATTAAATTTTTACATTCTTACATTTTTAAGTTTTCAAACAATGGATTTACAAAGGTTTTATAAATCCATAAATTCTCAAATACTTAAATCCTCTAATTTTTTAATTTTTAGATCCTCAAATCTATAATTTCTCAAATTCTTTAAAGCTTAATATTCTCACGTTATCAAGTCTATGCACTCCCAAATTTTCAAGTTTCCGAAATTTGAGAATTTTCAAATTCCTAAATTCCTAAGTTTCTAATCTTCCAAATTTCTATATTACAGAACTTTCGTATTTACAAATTCTCTAGTATCTAAATTTCTCAATTCGACAAATTTCCCAGATTTTGAAATCACAAATTCTTAAATTTCTAATGTACCAGAATTCCTCAATGTATCCATCTTCAAATTTCTAAGTCCTCATATTTACGAACTCTTAAATTTCTAGGTCCTCAAATTCCGAAGTATCTAATTTCCAAGATTCTCTATTTTCAATTCCCATGGATCGCAAATTTCAGTCCCAAAATTTCTGATCGTGAAATCTCTGTGTTTTCGTATTTCTTCATTCTCAAATCTTTAGATCATCATATACCTACAGCTGCAAATCCCTATATTCTCAAATCCGTACATTTCCAAATCTCTACACTTCAGATTCCTACATTCCCAAATATCTTACATACTCAAATGTCTACATCTTCAAATCTTTAGTTCTTCAAATGCCTATATCCCCAGATCCTTACGTCTCCATGTTTCTACATGTCCGAATTCCTACATCCCCAAATATCTACATTTACAAATCCCTACATCTTCAACTCTTTAGATCCTCATATCTCTACATCCCCAAATATCTACATTCACAAATCGCTACATCTTCAACTCTTTGATCCTCAGATCCCTACATCTACAAATCTCTACATTTTCAAATTTTTATATCTCCAAATCCTTATATCCCCAAATGCAACATCAGCAAATCTGTACATTCTTAAATACCTACATCCTCAAATTGTTACATCTGCAAATCTGTAGATCTTTAAATCCCTATATATTCAACTCTTCGCATCCTCGAATATCGACATTTTTATGTTCTCAAATCCCTATATTCCCAAATCGTTAGATCTTTAATTCCCTACACTCTTAAACCTTTGGATCCACAAATCTCTACATCCCCAAATCTTTTGATCCTCAAGTCTCTTCACCCAAAATCTTTAGATCTCGAAATACCAATGTTCTCCAAGTCTTTTTCATCTTCCACGGTTCTCAAACTCTTAGATTCCCAAATTCATGGGATCCAAATCCCAAAAATTCAAAGTTCCCAAATCCCCAAAAATTCGTAAAATTCAACGAGTGACGTGCCCTTCCCCTTGTCATACTTCCTCCGTGGAAGCCTTTGCTGTCGACTGTACACCGTCGAGAGAATAGAAGTGGAGCGAGCATAAAATTTTCAGTCCCTTGATTACGTTTAACGCGGCTGTCTCTATCAGCGTGCAGAACGGCAATTTGTCCCGCGCGAAAGGGTAATATTAACTTGCCGGTAACCGCGATCCCGTGTTCGCGATGCTAGAGAACACGCGACGATATTTCTTTCTCTCAACGACCAGGCTGGCCGCTATTTGGAGGCGTCCAATATGTCGTACCGCCACGGGAATCGGTCGACATCGGGCCGGTTATTTGGGGACAGAGAGAGCCACTATCACGAATATAAACATCCGACGACCGCGATCCTTATGGTGGTACGGAGTTAGGAGGCAAACTGTTCCGTTGCCAAGAATCTCGCGTCCCTGCAGCATCCGCCTTACCCGTGCCAACAGAACCTACCCACATACTCTCTTTCCCCTTCGCCCTGCCTTTTTTCAATTATGCGAACGTCCTTTCTTCGATCGGCATACTCACGGAGTGTACGCTCAAATTGGAGAGTAATCGTAGGATTGTTTATTCGGCTATTGAAGTCAAACGTACAAAATCTAACTGCGAATGCCAGATTATATGATTTATATACATTTTGCAGACTTAGATATGTCATAAATGTATAAACTGCGATTTAACCAGATAATAGGTCGGTATGATCCTTTGGGAAGTGGGTTTGATTGGTAGATTATTCGAGTAGCAGAGGGCAGCAGTGACCTCGGGTGGCGGTAAAATTCTAGTGTATTTCTATTATGGATGCCAATTTTCATTGCTATGTTTTGTATTGCTTGTTATATTTTCAGTTTCATTGTAATAATTCCAAAGTTATATTCATTGTTATATTTTTATTGTTATATTCATTGTTATATTTTCATTGTTTTATCCATTCTTACATATCTCATTTTCATTATTTCATTTATTAAAAGTATTGTACTAAAAGACAACTTGTGAAAAATTGATACAATGAAACAAATTAAAATTTTCATGAACAATAAAGTATATCGTGTCTAAGGAAGTTGTTGAATATTTCTGATACAAGACTAGTCATCCCTTATAGCACCATCATATGTAATATTCCTGTAATTAATGGAATTAACGTTTTCCCCTATTTCCAAAGGTAGAGGAAAGTTTGAAACGCAAACAGTGCTCCACCTAGCAAATACACGTTCCGCAGTACTCAGAAGTGTCCTCAATTTTAATTTCATTATCGTGGAATGTACACTCCTATTTCTTACCTTTCTATTTTCGACTCCGTTTATTCCACGCTTACAATCTGAACCTTCTTATTCTCTGTCCGTGTCCGATTGAATAATTCATCGAATAGGTAAACCGTCACTTTTACCTTCGCACTTCGTCACACTTTTCTCTTTGCATTCTCGTGCATGCATATATACATATTTCCCTCACGTTTCGGTGGGTTTTGTCTTGACCTGGGATACCAGCGACTGGTAGCAGCTTCTCGGGTACGAGACACCACGGATCCGCTGGATTCCAATGCCCAGAGAACGTGTAACGAGAGATTAGTCAGGCACGTAGGTAATACGGGTCTCTTCTCTTCCGTGGACTCGACGACGAGTAACAGGAAGCAGAGAAACGTCCACGGGTATGTACATACATACGTACACTACCCCTTAAAAGTCTCGCGACACTTGCTAAATCTCACATAAGTTGTGAACGAAAAATTCTGAAAATTAGTAGCAAGTTCAAAAACAATTTCGTTGACGATATGTTTTCAAACACAAACTGAACGTGTTGATGACCTGCCTATAACATATACAAATAATGGAAATATAAATTTTGTACATCTAATAAATTTCTCAACAAATACATACAAAGTATTTCTGATTATAATTATTCCAAAAAGAAGTTAATATAAAAAAGAGGGTTTAGAGAAAATAAAACTTATTTTCACAAGATCGAGCAGAAGTAGGCTGAATTATATTTGTGTACGCATAATTCCGAAATGTGAAAAATGAAAAGTTTCCTCCAAAGACTTTTGAGCGGTAGTGTAGGGCCGCGACAACGGGGAAAAGGAATAAAGCGACAAAGCAAGCCGACGTCTTCATACCAGAAGGCAGTGATGGAATAGTGTTATGCATCAACGTGATATTCGAATTTGTCGTAATTCGTATCGCTTAATGGTACCTACACACCCCGGGTATTTCCGTGAACACCTCTGATGAATCGGTGCCGTTGGATATTGTGCTCCCTGTGATTCTTGGACCGATTAAAAGCAGCTACCACGAAGCGTTTCGTCTTTGATCTATTCTCTTCGATTTATTTCGTAGCCGCAGGTTGGCATTATGGATCACGGCAAAGATAGCGGCGAAGGGTCGATATAAATTTTCCCCGAGCCATCTTGTACTGCTCCTTTTATCATACCACGATTAATTGCGTTTTTCTTCTATCGGATGTAATGTCGATACCGCTGGCATTTTATCGGAATGACCGAGACAAACGAGAAGCTTGTTTTCTCAGCTTATCGTTTACCCTCATCTTTTGAATTAACAAATTGTCTAGGGTGTCGTCCCAAATGCTGTGTAACTGAATAATTCGAAAAAGGGAACATCAAGAAACTTAGAAATGTTTTTGTTGTTTTAACGAATTGATATGAATGATCTTGGTCAACGATATTTGATACAGGGATTCGGAGGTGTGGGGACTTAGGATAGGAAGTTGGGGTTATGGGATTTGAAGGTACAGGAATTCGAGGATATAGAGATTTAGGGATAAAGGAATTTCGGGGATATAATTTTGGGGCTACATGAAGGGGGATATAGGAATTCGATGAAACGGAGATTTAGGAATATCAGAATGTTGGGATTATTGAAATTCGGGGATATAGCAATTTGGGATATAGGATTTGACGCTACGGAAATTCGGGGTTGTAGGGATTTAGAAATATAGGAATTTGGGTATATGGGATTTGGGAATACAGAAATTTGGGGATATAGAGATTAAGGAATATAGAAATTTCGGAGTCATAAAAATTCGGGATATATGAATTTTGAGGATATGGAATTGGAGATATGGAATTGGGGATATGGAATTAGGGATATAGGAATTCGGTGATATAGAGATTTCGGAATACAATAATTCAGGTATACAGCAATTTTGGGATATGGGATTTAGGGATATAAAAATTCGGTGATATGAAGATTTAGGAATATAAGAATTCAGGTATATAGCAATGTTAGAATGTGGAATTTGGGGATATAAGAATTTCGGGGTTATACAGATGTACAGATATAGGGATTTCGGAGTTATGAGTATTTAAGATTATAGAGATATGGGAATATAGGTACTCATGATATACGTAATCAAGGTTATATTTCGGGATACAAAGATTCTCGAGATGGGAGAATATTTTAAATATACATGTATAAAAGTGCGAAGATGTAGAGATACAAAGATATTTACATGTAGAGATCTAGAAATTTTGAAATATATCTCGATATAACACACATACACATATGTTTCGCTTTCATACTAATGATGCCATATAATATAGCAAATAGAAAAGTACAATAGTAGCTTCATTAGAATTAACACTTCCAAACCAATATTATATACAAACGAGTTTCTAAGTGTATTACTACTTCGTGTGTAATGATACGGGCAATTTAATCAACCGGAGTCTGTGTTGTGTTTGTACAGGTTCAAAACGTGCCCCACTGCGACCGATCCACGCGAGCTTGCCCTCTGGGCAGCGATATCTTCTTGTAAATCTAGCTTAAGAATTCAATTTACATAATTAGTGCTGTTTGTATACCGCTGCTTCTCCTTTTAAGTTCCACGGCTTCCTCTTCACAGCTACATATATTCGAACATCACTAGTTACTTGGAATTAACACTAGACATTTGTTACGTCGAACCCAATCTTACTTTATAATACTTCATTCTCAATTTCGTTCATCATGTGACAAATTACAAAATTCATGTACAAAATTGTTTATCGTGATTATCAATATAAGGAGTACTTAATAATAGTTATTGAGTATGCAATTTTCATACGTTTTATGTACTGTAATTTTATTGTAAATATTTTATCCTTTTTTTTGCATTTATGTTATAATTATCTTACAATTTTTTAATTGCTCGATTAAAGAATAAAGTGTGTACATTATGTTCAAACGTTGTTTATGTTCAGTTAAAATGACAGTTGTCCAAAAAAATATTAAATCGCTTAAAAAAAAATTAATTTCACTAGCAGAACAAACTTGCATGAAAAGAATACAAATTAAACAAATACTGTATACTACGAATATATTATAAAGGATGAAAATTAGAAAAAATATAAACGTAGAATTCTAATTTTATTATTTATTGCCATCATTTTATATACATAGTTGCCATAATTTTAGATAACTGCTTGATAAGCAGATTAACTCTTTCGAGTCCTATGCACATTACAATGTACATGTGTTTCACTTTACATTTCATTTCACTTTAAATTCAAATATTTAATAGAACTTACTTCTGCGACATAAAATTGCACTGATAGAATCAGGAAATGAAACCAGCGTATTCTATAATAATAACCTATGTAGTCCAAAATCTAGTATTATTAACCTGTTTTCCAGCGGAGTCATGAAACGATTAGCGGCTGAATCTTCCTCGTAGCGTTTTCAAAAATTCGCAAACGATCGGTCGAGTCGTTGTGTGAGAAGGTCACGGGATTTCTCGGAGTTGCGGAGCACGAGGTCGAATCGCTTAACGATAATTACTCCGACGTAGCATTCGATTCGCGGGGTAATTGTTCTCGAGACCCTTTTCGAGGAAGTGAAGAAAAAGTCTCCCATGCTCGCACGAAGTACCCTCATGTAACTTCGCTCGTTTCTCGCGAATTTTTTACGCCCGCTCTTCGGCCTCCTCGAGCAACCTCGAACAACCTTTATCGGCCCTAACCAGATACATCGTTAAACGTTCCGATGGTTTTTTAATTTCAATTTATTACCTCGATGTATTTTCGCCCGACTGCGCGTTCGAACGCCTGGCAAGACACTGATTTAATCACGTTTCACGAATAAAATTTAATTTTCACTCAGCCGCTCGATAAGTGAGCATTACATCATAGAATTAGCTGGTTTAATTTCCTGTTATACACAGATTATCATCGCTTCGGGAGTATGAATCTATTAAAACGTTCATCTAGACAAGTTCTTACACGTACCAGCAATTTACTAGTTAAATTATAAATAAAAGGAACAAGACACTTTTGCTGCTTTTCAAGTAGGCTATTTCAGAGTTGAGACGGAGTTTTCAGCGATTACGCGGAGGAAACGGTAGTAATATGGAATATAGAAGCGTATTTTGTTTTTTGAGCCTCGGGATATTTAAAAAAAAGTAAGAGGAAACTTGCTGGAAACTTTATGCGAAATTTGTGCAAATTTAAATGTCCTCAATCTCGTAGAAGTTGACCACTTGACACTCTTTCGATAGAAAGTCAAGTGCAAATTTTTCTTTTCTTTGTGTTATCTTTATTTAGGAATTGGAAAATGTGAAAATTAGGAAATTAATATGTTTGAAAATTTAGATATGTAGAAATGTAGAAGTCTTGATGATTTGAATATTTGCAAATATCAGAATTTGATGGTATGCAAATTTAGGAACTTGCAAATTAGAGAATTCGAGACAATTTGAATATGTAGATACTTTGCAATTTTTTAATTCAGGGAATTAGAATGTTAAATACTTTGAAAATTTATACATGTTCGATGGACCAAAACGCTTTTAATTTTAATTTCAGTAATTAATATAATTCTGATTAGTTTGATAAAATCGAAATAATACAACGAGCTGAAAAATTGAACTATTCGATCTCTGACGTCTCAATATTGCTTTTACCGTATTCGTTATTGACAGAATCAGCCGACGAACGTGTCTGTTCGCCAACTCGAAATCTACCTTTACAAATATTATATCCGTTATCAGACGCAGACACAATAAAACGGAAAAAGAACAGTGGTGTCCAAACTTGGTGAGACTCTGCGCCAGGGTTTTCTCTACTTCTCTTTTCAGTTACGAAGAGAAACTATCTAAAAAATTGTCACGGTGCCAAGAGGTCTGTATCGCGTCGAGTCGACTGCTGTTTATCCATTTCCGCTTGTATCCAATTTGCGAACGCGTGGGTTTCTTTTCGCGTCAAATTACGATATCGTACGGAAGATTAATAGACAGATGGATAGACGGACGAGTACAGACGAATGTTCGTCGTAAAGAGAATATAAATAGGAGCAGAAGAAGCACGAGGCAGAATGCGGCCTAATAAATCAAAAAGACGATGTATCGGCGAACTCTTGTACAGTAGTACTCACGGACGACTCGTGTCCGGCACTTATCTCGAACTGCACAGGACTCAATTCACCGCAGACAAACACCACTCGGACAGATTGCTCACCGACGCGTCGTTAACTTACATCTCCAGAGTATGATTGTAGCTAAATCCTCTTTCGATGTCACTCGACTCTAACCGGATACAATGCAAACATTCGACGATTAAAATTTTGCGTTTGGATGATAATTTACTGCTTGACATTTTGTGCACGTGGAATTTGAAGTATGAACAAGGAGTAGGGTACTACTGCTGCCCTAGAGTAGGCTACTGGTAGACTAGTAATAGATTATTGCTTTTAGACAGTCAGTGATATTTTATTAATTTATTTTAAACTAATATATTAACTTTTGATGCAAAAATGAATTTAGTTGAGAAACCTTGAATATTTATTTCAAAGTAATAGGAAATAGTAGGGATACAAGAGGTGACACTCTGGGCTGCTTTTGATGTTTGGAAAATACTGTCCCTTTAAATTGGTTGTGTCCTGTGTCTCTCACTAGAAAGTAGTTTCCTTTTCCAGTATCGCCTCTTGTTATATCGCTACTCTGGTATGGAACTGTTCAAAATATGGATATGCTAGAAATTCGAATTTGAAACTATTCTACGCATTTAACCCTTCGTTACACGATTATTTCTTGTAGAAGAGAATTTTTAGAGCTCATGAATTATAATAATGCAAATAGTTTCTACCTGGGAAATTTAATTAAAGAAAATTACACGACCTCGCAAAGAGGAGGCACAACTGAAAATTGTAGTTACTGGAGGCTACAAATATTTATGATGATTAAGTTGATTATGAAATTTGCAATTTATCTGCGTTTCATGTTTTATGCATTATTTTACTATAGCGTGTTTGCTACATTATTTTATGTAGCATGTTTGAAACACTATGTAGCGGAGTGTTAACATCATCTCAGGATTTGTCCTCGCCTCCAGGGTTGAATTAACCATAAAGCAAAATGAACTCTTGCATAGATCGTCAAGGGAATTAAGGTACTAGAGGGGTTTTACAGATTTTTATTGTCAGATTTATGAGGCCGTGTTTCCTAAAGTTCTGAAATACAAAAGTATTAAATTTTCAATATTTGTAACTTGCAAAATTCTAAATTTTTTTAATTCTATGATCGCAGAGTTCCAAACTTTTAAAATTGCAGCGTTCCAAAATACAATTTTCAGAAACTCTGAAATTTTATAATTGCTGAATACTAAGGTAGAGAAGTTATAAAACTCCATAATCCAGAATTGAAACTGTATTATATCCATTTTGAGTTTTATGGCAAAACAACAGCTGTTTCGTGGAATGTAAGACCCTCAAATGTATGTAGTATTCTGGCAAGGTATTGAGTAACATTATTTCGTAAACATGGAAGTAACCGAGTAAAAATTGCTACGATTTGTGGGTAGGTACAATTTAATCGGCCAATCACCGCTACTCCTATTAAGTAATCCAACACCTTGGTTGTACGTTCTACCTGGTATTTAGCAATGAACCGATCGTTAAAGATTCTTGCAGAAGTGAAGTAATTACCTACGGGCATGTACACATTTTCATATTAAGAGACTTCAGTGTATGACGTGTCGGACCTTACTTAGGTATTTTTAATTACACTTCTGCTACAAAAGTTTTGTTCTATTTCTGTTTTCCACGTAACGTTGTGAAATGAGAATTCTCAGAAATTTTACTTTTACGTTCACTCAGGGTGCAATTTCTGCGTCTTTTGAGGGAGCAAGTATGTAAATTTTAAAATTCTTAAATTCTTAAATTTTTTTAATTGAATTAAATTTTTCAATTTTTCAATTTCTCAATTTTTCAATTTTTCAATTTTTCAATTTTTCAATTTTTCAATTTTTCAATTGTTCAATCCTTACAATCCTTCAATTTTTCAATTCTCAAATTCTCAAATTTTCGTATGCAGAATTGAATTCCGAAAATTTATAAATTCCTAATCCAAATGTCAGCAGTCGATAAGATCTTTTTATTCCATAACACCTTTTCCCTACGGTGCCACAGAGTACATAGCGAAAAGAAAAGTCATAAATTACACTGAAAATCGTGTAATATATCAAAAATATAATTACCAACGTTCTTGATACCACGAAATTACCAGTTTATTTGCATGTAATGGTATACCAATTCTATAGAGTACTGCGTGATTGATACTAATTGTAGGCTTCGATACGATTTGTTATTCATTGGTATTCACACTTATCGAGTCGATCGAATGTAAATCTTTTTATCGGGAAATCATAAAAAAGGACAAGAGTTAAGTGCACATATGCTTTTGTGACACGTTGGATTCAAATTCTTGGAATTAGTTCGCACCGAACAGTTCAGGCAAGTCAACGCGGGTTTCTACTGTTACCGTAACTAAACGCGGGAACACAACGGAAAAGATACTATTGTTCGAAAGTTACTCAGCGATAGTTGAGCGTGGTCTTAAACGAGACGAATCTACGCAGCGGTTCTTTCGTTCGCAATTAGCAACGGTTAGAGTGATTATGGTGTAGAACCGGGCCCGTTCCTCGTCCAGTTATCCCTGTTAGACGGGCCACTTTATTCCTGATCGTGAAACGTTTTACTGTGAAAAAATACGCCTCATCCTTCGGGTACCGTGAACGATAAACTCGGCCGTTCGTACGGTTGTGAAACTAATTTTATTACCGGCGTAATAATATCCGTCGTACAGATCTACGGTGTCGTTTCGCGTAGAAATCATAATCCCGATCGAAAGAAAAGACCGTAAGCTTCTTGCCCGGTTCGTTTTAGTGGAACGAGCTCGGCTATCCTGGAATAAACTATTTCTGCAGGAAAGGTTCGACGGTGGAATCTGGAACGAATTCGTTCGAATGTGACGAACGATCGAACTCTCGATGTTTATCATATTGTTTTATTCATTGGACTGTTACCGTCTTTACTGTTCCGTATCCTGGCGAGCAGCACAAAACACTCGTTCCGAGGGGAATAAAAAAGGAAAGTTGGGGCCACGGTTGGTTATATTACCGTTTCTTTTCCTTTTTAAATGTACACTTAGTTTCCACTATGAATTGTTGAATACCAACGTCGTATGGCTGCTTCCCTTTATTCGAATATTTTTTATTTAAACACTTACATTCATTTTCATTGATACGCTTTCGAGTATTGACACTGTGCATTAGCTTATTTCAAATTTTTCATCGACAACTTTGATAACGATACTTTCCATTACAATTGTGTTCCATACAACAGCTTTTCGTTCTCGTATTTAATCATTGTGACATAATTTTCTCTGTTTATGCTCTAGTTCCTTTTAATCGTTTAAAGTGACTTTCATCTTCAATCTTAATTTTAACATCGAATACTTCATATGCACTTTTTGCAGATATTCTTTATGATGGTTTGTTATATTTTGTCGATTGGATGTTTGAAAAAATAAGTCCTTTTTCTTTTTATTTACATTTATCGTTTAATTATCGAGTAGAATCAAATCCAATAAATTTTAAATTATTCGAATTGTAATACATTTTATCAGTAATATTATATTCAGTAGTCACAGAGGCTAATGTTGAGTTTGCAGTTACTGGAAAATTACTTATATCAAATATTGGAAAATTCTAATTTATCTATTAAATTGTTCAATTCTTTGTACTAGTATTTTTCAGTTAAGAGGAACAAAAATCTTTCTCGATCAACATTTCTGATATTAACAATACGATATTGATAAAAATACATATGTACATGGATTAGAATTTGTCATACTAACAGTACAGTACAACTAATTTATACTTTGAAATACTTATGTGAAATTATGATTATAGGTGTAAAATTGTTATTGAAATACTTATGTGAAATTACGATTGAAGGTATAAAATTATAATTGAAATGCTTATGTGAAATTATGATTGTAGGTATAAAATTATAATTTAAATGCTTATGTAAAATTACAGTTACAAGTGCAAAATTATAATTTAAATGCTTATGTTTAACAGTACTTTCTATTTCTCACAAGAGTCAATCGATCGAGTAAAGAAAATTGCACTCGATCCAGTAAATCCTTGAATTATCCCATGATTGTTCGATTGTACGCGCACGTTTTAATTGAAGTGGCACGAGTTTCCACGGTAAGATCAAAATCGTTGGATTTCCCATCCTCTTGGGTCGAATTCGTCTTGTGGGAAGTACGATAGGACTCCTGATTTGTTGTGCAACGAGACATGCAATGTAGGTACACGCCAGGTCGAGAAGATAGAAAAACTTGGCTGTATGTGAAAGTGCATGAAAATCAGTGGGAATAATCAGCATTAAACGTATTTTCCATTCCGCAAATGTAATCCATCTGTTGTCTACATGGAATGTAGTTTTCGTGTCTGTAACTTTGGCAAAAAATTCGTAAAAATTATAGACAGCAGTTTCATGATTTTAGATTGTGGAAATTATTAATTTAGTTAGAGATATGTTGGTCTGTCTTGAGGCTCATTTAATTTTAATTCGATTTATTCTTCATGCTTTATAATTTAATTAGATGTATACTTGAGTGCACTTTTCAAATTTTTAAGTTCGTAAAGATCCAAATCGCAAAATTTTCAAAGTTCGAAACTCTTAATTTTTCAAATTTCTACTTCCCTACGTTATACCTTCACACCCATAAATTCTCAAATTTCCTAGTTTCCCAATTTAAAAATATTCAAATCAATGTTCATAAATTCGAAAATTTATTAATTGAATAGAAATGTAATTTTAATAATTTAACAAAGTAATCCTAATAATAAACCAAGATTTCAAGTAGTGAAATTTCCTTTTAGTATCAAACATCTGACACGTGGAAATTTGTTTAATCGAAATCGATAATAAATAAGGGTTTACAGAGAAATGATCGAACTTAGAAATGGCGAGTGAAGATCCCTTGACATTTTGAAATTTTATAGTGAAAGTATTACACCTACGTAGGTAATCCAGGTCCCCTGAATGTGAGTTAGCATCAAAACGTTTCCATGATTGAGTAAGTTAATGCGTTTCGTGGGAGGCGTGGGCGTGATGATTTGTAGCCGGTCTTTAAGTGGCCATCAACGATACCGTACGTAACGGTTTCACGATATTTCACGTACAAATCGATCGTGTGTGTTGTGTGCTGTGATACCGTGTGCATTCCAAATTTTCATTTCGTTCCTGCTGCTTGTGTCACGAATCTATTCTTCAAAATAGACAGTGGTATCAACTGTACACGGTTAGAGTAAATAAACAAAACAAGATAATAAATGCAGCATAATTTACTAATTCCTTATAGCAATTACGGAAAAAATATATTTCAAATGTCTTATTGATCGGAAGATTGACAGTAATTTTCAAAATCTAATTCACTCTAGATAATTTTGTTGTGCAGTTTACTGAGAAACTCAAATTTCCAGTAATTTTATGGTCAGTCATTTCTGGTCTAAGATAGGAAGAAATATTTCTGGTTCACTATCAAAGTCATTCACCTTGTCTTATCAACAATAATTTTCGTGCATCCTTCTCGTAAATTTCTCCCATTCGTATGATTGAGCTGTCTATGTAAAGAATGGAACTCACATGACAAAAGATATTGCAATTTACATTGCACTAGATAATATCTACATGTAGTATCATGGTATCCAACAAATTGCAGCTGCTTGTAATATCGTAAAAATGAGTAAGATGTTAGCGAACATTGTAAAGGACATGTTTATTCCACGATTCAGCTGCAATCTCGAATTGTTGCTTCTTATCCTGAAACATACTTTACACCGTAGTCAAGGATTACCTTTCGAGCATAATTGATACACAGCTTTATAAAATGTAATCGTGAGCTGTGAAGTTGCGATGTAGCTGGTAGCAAATCATCTATGTTCTTGACCTTAATGTTAAGCGATTTTTTAGCCTTTTTGCAACGACCTTTAAATATCAGCAATCAATCCATGTCTAAAATAGGTTGCGATTATACTTTTTTAAAACGTAGGTACTTAACCTTTATGTTCGAAATTGATGTTTCATCATAAAATCGTTGTAACCTTTTTATTAACAACCTTTTTTCCGCGTGTGTCTATAATAGATGCGATTGGACATAATTTCGAAGATTTGGTTATTTATAAAAATTGATGTCTGTATAAATTTCAAGTAGCCAAATTGAAAATAAATAAACGAATTTTTAAATTGTTAACAATTAATAATGTAATAATTTTTAATTTCGTATCATCAAAACATTCCTAATTTAAAGTATTTTGTCATTTTTCTTTTAAAAGTTCTGTCAATAGAAAATATTTTGTACTTTTTTATTAGTTTATTCGTGAGAGTTCAAAATTGCAATATTTTAAAATCGAAAGAAATGCGAAGGGTTGATACATAGTTTGAAAGAATTCCACAGTTTTTCGAATCTCGTCAAGTTTTTAACGGAATTCTATTTATCAAGTGTCAGTACGAGCAGCTGTCTAAATTTATAGCAGATGGTGTCGTATTTACTTTTGCAAGTATATACTATCAGAGTGCAAATACACAATATTGAAAGAAAAAGCAGTGACATCGGAACTTAAACGAACTATATTTCTTCCATTTCATCACTATTTTCTTATAAATCTATTTTATAAACAGAAGGTAAAGAACCATAAATGGAAACGTTGATGAGCCAATATCTTGATGTTGATGGATTATTATTGAGCATACCGGTAACGATGATTTCAAAGCTCGCGCTTATTGTCGTTTTTCACAAGATGGATTTATTACGATTCTCACAGCTAGTCTCACAATCGTTTGTCCCTATAAGGATAGAGTTTTTTCGCCGGTACTATCGCTTTTACTTCGACTTAATAGATTAAAACTGTTAACCTCAAGGACGATTACCCTCGAGCAATTATTTCTTCACGTATCGATTCTTTTCTCGGTGTAATTGCACCATACGTGTATTAACAGAGATTGCAAGGACCCGGCAACTTGTTTGTTCAACGGCCGTATAATTATTGTAAAATATTCTTGTCATACCATTCACTGACACGTAAATGCTGCATCGACATTTACGCTCGTTAATTTGTATAACTAGCTCTTCTGGTTACTCGCAGCCGGTGGTCGCGTTGATATGCAACATTCTTTCAATCTATTTTCATCATTATAAATCGTGAAAATCTCTGGCTCTGTTCGCGTAAGATCTCTGGTTAAAAGAGCCGAAAATTGTCCTTCCGAAGAATGCACTGTTTTCATTGATTATTTCAAGCCAGGTTACCAAATGGAAATGTAAATTACTTGTAACGAGAATTCCTGCTAGGGGCAGTGCAATCATTAGCGCTAGGCGTCATTAATATTATCCCGAGATGCAAAACAGAACTTCCGCATTCTATTTGTATAAATAGTTCACTTCATTACATTTATTGATCATTACGGTGGTCCCTGAATATATTGAATTTGTTGCGACAGAAGACTATTTGTCATAATTAAATGGCGAATGGATCGGTCTGTACACATACTCTTCGTGTCTTCTCGAAATAGTTTCAATATTATTGCACCTGACATGTGTCACGATAAATTATATTTGTTAAACATCCATCATATTTCCATCTTGTCTGATGGACATGTTTAATTATTTTTTTTCGGGTACTCGTTCTGGCGCAGATTAATTTGTTCGCTGTAGTTCAAGCATACTTAATATGTTCTGGCTTTTTTATTTGTTTGAAATTTTATCAGATTATTTATTGGATTAGGTTCTCAGATTTCTATATTCCTTAATTCTTATACTTCCAAATTTTTGTATCTGTATATTCTCAAATGTTTACGTTTCTCGATTCTTTTATTCTCTTTTGTATCTCCAGACATTTTTAGATGCTTAAATTTCTTCATGCATGTAGACATAGATTTCAATTTACAAATTGTAGCTGTGAACACTAAAAAAATCTCAGTATAATTTCATACTACTCATAATTTTAATTAATGGGAAAATAACGATTACTACCTGTGAAAGGATTGAAGTATATTCCATGTTGCATATATGCAAACTCGAGCGTAAATGGGTCAAATTCGGTGAGAAGGATTCAGCTGATCTTCACGCGAGTTATTAGTGGCCGCATCAATAGCCTGGGGTATTCTGCTACTCCAGTTATAGAATAATCGTGAACGTTCCGATAGGACGATTAAATATTGCTTCCTGCGGAATACGGTTCGAAGTGTCTTGCGGCTAACATTAGTAACGTCACGAGTAATTATTTCGATCGTGGTATGCGAAGCGCGTTGAAAAATGGTCCGATAGCTCGCAAGGATCAGGCAGTATACACGTGACGACAAGAGGGCTCGTACGCCGATCAGACGCGAGATGGTAGATACCGTCCGAGATAAATATTCACCAGCACCGTGTGTAATCGTTTATTCCAGCCGCGGTGAGCAGATATAATCGCTACATCAGTGTGCTCGCCCAGCGACATCATTCCCCTTCGTTCTTCTTCCACGCGGGCTGCAGCATCCACTCGAGGGACCAAACTCGCCGTTGCGTTCAGTAAATCTTGCTTCGAGGCTGTTTTACGGTATCTCGAAATACATGCAACCTCAACACGCACGAAAGCAAATCTGGCCTTCAGTGAGAAAAAAATTTGCAATTTCGAATATTCCGTATTCGGAAATTTGACAATTTGGGGAGTTAGGGATCGAAATATTTGAACGTTTGAGGATGCTGGAAATTGTGGAATTTGTGGATGTAGGGTACGGAGATTTGGGGATTTGATTATCTGGGAACTTGGGATCGTTGAAATTTCAGGATTTGAGAATGTATGGACGGTGGAATTGCAGAATTTGAGGATTTGAAAATTTGGGAAGTTGGGAATTTAGAAATTGGGAATAGATGCTGGAAAATTGTGGAATTGGCGGATGTAGGAAATTTATAAAATTTATAAAATTCTAAATTCATAAACTTATACCTTAAAAAACGGTAACTCCAATTTGGAATGATGTCCAAAAACCAACCAAAAACCAGCGTATGACCATCCAAACTCCCTAGAGAAACCTACCATACTCATAGTACATCAAAACAATACAAAGACATTTTAAATGTCCGAGCCAGCAATTTCACTTTCAATTACTCTTACTCGAGCAACGCTGGTGACTAAAGACATCAAAGAAGACAAAGAATCTCCTCGGGTTCACTTTTCACGCGCGACGGTAGCAGAAGATTAATATACTTGTCCTCGGGAGCGACACGGAGCTCCGCTCGATTCCCATTCACGATAACATTTTTCACTTTCCGTTGCTGTTCCCGAACGCGTATATTGCGCGTTCATGAATATTCACGAATACTCGCGAGCATTTATCCGGTTGCTCGCGTACAATTTGCTCTTATTTCTTTCATTCCGCGTGTATCGCCGCGTTTTTTTTTTCACGCGTGATTGCGACGTATGGCCGACGCCAGTGACCTGGTGCTTTCTCGAAAGATGCTCCCTTTGATTGGTTCCCAAGAAAGTGCGCTTCCTCCTTCGATTCACCGGTTCGCTAACTCTCGCGGAATCGTGTCGCCCGATAAATTTGGCGTAACGGTCTCACCGCGTAAAGACGGCTCGTTTGATATCCAGGGACAAATGCAACAATTTCTTCAGATTCCAGCTGTACTTGTATCTTATTACGTGACAATCCGATAACGGTACAAATAGCTGTATCCGTCCCTTGCTACAAAATTTCTCGGAACACTTTACAACTTCTATCGAATAGATATCTGTTCCTATCTGCGTGACGGTACTATACGATCGTCGCTAAACTAAACAGATTATCAGCCATGTAAGAAGGTGATCGTGTAAAAATAGTCTTAACGATTTTTGCCAGACAAAGTAACTGTTATACGAAATTTTTCAGAGCTGTACATAATAGTTATCACGTTTACTGCCACAGTGAAAAGTAATGTATGGTGTTGGATATACTGTAAAACATTATTACAAGGATACTTAATCTTCCAATTAGATTGTTTAATCTGTTACTGTATATAGTGGTCTCAATGTTGATGTCAAAAATTCCTTTTGTTTGCTCTTCCTGTAAATAGTTCATTTTAACAAGAGTAAAGTTAATGATAGTTAAGTATTAAATAGTTGATTTAAATAACAGTTAATTTACAAAGTATTACTTAGTAATAGTTTACGAATTTGCAACTCTAGTCACATTTAATATCTTTCTGTTTGTTACATTGTGAAACATGTAATTTCCTTTACTTGCTTCACTACATTGAAATTGTTTGTATCTGCTTTTTAATTTTGTACTCCAAAGTATGGAGTACCGGTTGATACACCTGAACATGTTCGACATTTTCTGTTGTAATGAGTTTAATCAAGGTTGTACCACACGTGGAGCTGTTCGAAGCATATGTATGTGCCGTGTTCAGAGAAGACTCCATTGCAGAAATAATAATTAGAAAGCGGTTTACATGCTTCTGGAATAACATTTTTTATACTTTTGAAACGTGTCCTGGATAATTATGCATTTTTTTTTAAAGTTAATTGGAAACGAATATTTTTGTTTAAATCACATTTCTTTTTTGAAGAAAATATATATTTTCTTGTTGATATCCTTAGTATTTTTATGTAGTAGTTTTAGCTTTTACATAGGAAATATAATGTAGTCGTTAATTTCACATAGGGGAATATAAATACATAGATCATAAGGTCACAAAGTTAGCTTTCATTTATTTATGATCGTACATAATACGTTTAAATATTCTCCAATAAAATACATTCTATTTTCGAAGTTAACAATTTTAAATCGAATTAATAACATCGAGTTGATATTAATAACGCTAAACATTCAACGTTAACTGTTCCTAATATCAGTTACGTTTACTTGGTTCATAACATGTCGAGTGTCGGTCACCGATGACAGTAGTCAAGCAATATCTCAAGAGTACATTTCCTCTGCAGTCTGCGATACATCAGAACGATCGTTCATGTGTATACGTCTTTCTCACAGACCCCTTGAAACGCATCTGTGTGCATTATTTATCGTCTTTCGTTGGTTGTGTCGCGCATTCTTGTACCACGCGACAAGCCGCGAGTAGAAATAATAGCGGTTGTACGAGCAAACGACTACATCGTGCTTTTAATTTTATCGAGATACGCAGAGAGAATAATGCAAAGATAAATTGCGTTAATAACCCGATCCAGCTGTATGACGAGACTTTTTGCATCCCGTACGATCGTTCATGTTCGATTTCGAGCCGCGCGTTTAGGCACCGTTCACTGTTTTACGTAACGAACGATCAAGAGCACGATGATATATCGCGAGTTTCCGCGGAGACCAGTTAATACGACGTAGCACACCTTCGCCGAAGTTTTGTTACTCCAGTATAGATACTAATTTCTCCTTAACATCGCACCGTGTCATTTCCTCGAGTACGTAAAAATACCCCGGTCGCAATTTGTAGCGCGGCTCGCGTAACGTCCGGCTAATTTCAGACCGCACCAATATAACCGTTCGTGATTTATTGGTCGTGTGTAATTCAGGATTCGTTAGGTATTTCGTGATCGTTGAAGAATTTACATAGATCTGCTTCAACGCGGAAACATTCTTCTTGGCGTGAAAGACATTTCGTCAAGAACGACGGACATACTATGCACCTTAATCAATCCTTTCACAGTGAAATATGGTAGGAGAGGCGCGGAGAAATGTGAACCCCATTTTCCCAATTATTATCTCAAGAATATAATAACAGAGTATTCGAATTGGTCAAAATTTCACTCTTGGTTCTTTCTGGCAAATTTTTATGTTACGAGGTCCTCTGATTTTAATGCCGATGAAATCAGAAGTTAAGATGTTCGTACGTATGTACGTACATATGTGTATACATGTAGGCACATGTGTATGTATGTATGCATATCTGTATGTATTCATGTATGTACTATATGTACGTATATGCATATTCATGAAGGTACATGTGTATGTATGTATGCATATCTGTACGTATTTACGTATGTAGTATCTATGTATGTATTCATGCATGTATGTATGTATGTAGGCACATATGTACGTCATCAATTTAGTCTTATATATCTAGTTCCAATAAATTAACAGGTTCCAAACCTGACTCAAAGAAATCTCTATATGAAGTATTCATATTATTCAATCTTGAAGGCAGTCAGTCATCAAAATTGAAAAATTCAATACAAAAAGTAGAATTTTCCTTCGATTATGACAATATAGACTATGATAATATACAACAATGAGAAATTGATTAAAATGATAAATTCTATTAGAATGATAAAATACTGTAGAAAGAGAGATTGATTTCTTCAACTCTCTCCGTTGTAGAAATCCGAGAATAATTCGAGAATCATGTTCGAAAGACAGAAACCGAGGAGAGCGTTGAAATCGTTTAAAAGATTTATTACAATAGGAAGAGTAAAGGACATTAGTTCGGTCGTTGCATCATATTCTAAGTAGATACGGTCTTTAGGTAAAACGTTCAATGGCCTGGCACGAAATGACGGCACTCCTACGCGAGAGCATTGCGGTCAATAGTTTGGGCGTGCCTGATTTAAAATCAATTTCAGAATGCATCGTCCGCCTCGGTGCCAATAACCTGATGGTGTCAACGAAGATGTAAAAGAGGAGTCACAATTGATCTTATGAATTATGTAAATGCATACGGCGTAAAATCGACTCTTCAAACGTAGTCGGACAGGCTAATTTAATTACAGAACGTCAGGGCGACTATTGTTCGATTGATTCAATTAATTAGTGATTTCGACGCGTTGTTGATTGGATGCTTTATGCATACGTTTCGTCTCGTCGATGATTTTTTTTTTATTCGATAAAACAGTGCTAAAGATTATTTAAATCTCAGTGACTTTGAAATTGTTCAAGTGAACGTAAAAGCATTTATTTCTTTTTGGATGGTAAATTTGAAAATTTACTTTGAAGGCATAAAAATTAGAGATTTAAAAATGTTTAAATATAAAAGTTTGAAAATTTGATTAATAGTTTGGTTTTTTCTTTCCAGTATTGGACATCGATGATCTGCAGGAAAATAGCAGTGAATGTGGTAGTATTTTCTTTTAATATGTTATGCTCCTGAGGTGAGTTAAATTTTTGATCCTTCTAAAATAATCATTTTTTAAATCATTATAAGTACATTCGGATATCATTCAATCAGAAAAAATTTCTGCATATAATTCAAAAAATTAATGGTACTAAAACAATTAAAATATCTTTAGCAATAACAATGGTGTTAATACCGCGTTACATACAATTAGTAACTGCCAAGAATACTTATTAGAAGTTTCATCGTATCAGTATTTAATTGATTTCGTTTTGCATGTATTATTAATTAAAATTTTTAGTATCACCGTATCTGTCAGAATAAATGAATTTCTGTAGACGATAAGTAAGTACAAGCACCTCGTTAGGCATGCACCATATCTAAGTACAAGTTTAAGTGCCATTATCTGTGCTTGGAACATTTGTTTGCATCGGGGACAGAAACACGTACCTCGTTAAGTACACGCGGTATCTGACGATCATTTTTAGTACACCTAACGACAAATCTTTCTACTATCTGTCTCTGATATACAATGCACGTGCACTTTAACGAACGTCACATTTCATTAATTTCTCAATATTATTTTATATAATTACATGACGTTTCTGTCACATCTAACTGTTGGAAGAAAATTCTCATAATCTTTCGATTTGAATTGAAATCTATTTTTAGAGCATGTACACAGTGCTATGATACATCGAAACATAGTTACTCCTAGCTACGAATGTATTAACATATACGATTTTTAAAATAACTGTATATGTTCTTTGTGCAGTATCATTCGATAAAAGGTATCAAATTACAAGTATTTGCATAAAGAAATGAGGAACCGATCGAATGGTTAGATACGAGTTAATTCACTTCATCAATTCCAGTTCAGTGAAAATCTTCGATTGTCTAGACTTATCTAATTTCATAAAGTACGGATTATGTCGGTTAACAGCAAGAAATTTATGAACGTGATCAACCTAGAAACCTTTATGTTGGCGAAATATCGTACGCATGTATGTACATACGTACATCGATATCGTATCGTTACAATGTTCTGAAAATCATTTCATATCTCGCAAATAATGCCAAGTAATGTAAATTATTAAACAAACGCCCGTATTCTTGTATGTTTATGTTCTGTTTCGAAAATCACTACGCGTGTAAATGACGTAAAGTGAACTAGCCTAGATGGCATTACCGTGAAATAGATACGCGATAAAGTTTCTCTCGATAGAACAGAATATTATGTCACGTACATGTGCAGGACCTCCTTAACATCTACATGAATGATTCTGATAGACATATGCGAAGGACATTATTTAAAATACATTTTGCATCGCTGCTAAATTATAATTCTCACGTTCTCTAGAGATGTTCACATAATTTTTATCGCATGGATACATCTACTATATCTGCTTCTACTGATGCTTTTTCTATTTGCTTAAATATAGAATATTTTAATATGTTTGTTGAGTTTAATACTTAATATCTGCTTTTGTAATATATTTTAATTTTTTTGTGCACATTTTATTTCACCTGCTTTTAAGGATTTTTCTGTACTTATATAGAAATGCAGGATATTCGAATATATTTACTCGGTCGAGTACCTGACATTTGCTTTCTTTTTTTTAAATTTTTTTCGCCAATTTTGCTCGCTTTTACATATCTCTAATATTGTTTTTTTTTCAAACATTGTATGATTATGCGTATTTGTATCGTTTTGCATTTATACATAAATACAGGACATTCGAATATATTTACTCGGTCGACTACCTGATATTTGCTTTCTTTCTTTTTAATTTTTTTTGCAAATTTTACTTGCTTGCACCTATCCTTAATGGTGCGTTTTTTTTAAATTTTGTATGATTATGCGTATTTTTTCCCTCTTGCATTTATACATAAATACAGGATATTCGAATATATTTACTCGGTCGACTACCTGATATTTGCTTTTTTTTTCTTTTTAATTTTTTTCGCAAATTTTGCTTGCTTGCACCTATCCTTAATATTGCTTTTTTTTAAATTTTGTATGATTATGCGTATTTTTATCCTCTTGCATTTATACATAAATACAGGATATTCGAATATATTTACTCGATCGAATACCTGATATTTGCTTTTCCTTTGTTAATTTTTTTTTTCAAATTTTGCCAGCTTACACTTATTCCTAGTATATTGCTTTTTTGTAAACTTTGTATGATTATGCGTATTTTTATCGCCTTTCTTGCATTTATACATAAATACAGGATATTTGAATATATTTACTCGGTCGAATACCTGATATTTGCTTTCTTTCTTTTTAATTTTTTTTCGTCAATTTTACTCGCTTATTCCCGTCTGTAAGTTCTATTGTAAATTTACGCCTATTTTTAATATTTATTCTAAAACTATCTGCCTTCATAATTATGTGAATATCTCTTAAAATAATAGTATGAACAATATTAAAACATTATACTTGTAGTAATTTTAAAGTTTCATCAGGAAAAGTTTGTATCTCTCAAATATATTTTTCAAATTGGCAGATTCAGAATCTTCTTCCAATTTGTTACAAAAATAATTTACGTCGTCTGATACTATAATACATTATTCCAAATATTTAAACAAAAAGAGAAATGATTTGTACTCGAATATTCTCAAACGTTTTATATCCTAAAAATCTTTCTTTTATTTCACACAAATTAAATCAATTGGTGACAGAAAATCAATCAGCATTTAAAATTAGAAACTATTGAATAATGTATGTAAATATTAACACACGTGCACATTTACGTACTTGCAATGATCGTAAGTTAAAACTGATACGAATGAAATATTTATCTATTCTCGTTAAAGTAGTCTATATTTTATTTTTCATCATAACAATATTATTTGTTAGAAGAGTCCTAATTTTTTTATAACTATACATTTGTATCATAACATTTTGATTATTCAATATTACATATTATAAAAATTCAAGGGTTAAAAAATAATGTCCATTGTATAATATAATTTAATCATATTTAAACAATATAAATATCCATAAATATTTTCTTACTTTTTTTAACAGAAACAAAAATTATAAGCATTGAGGTTTTTTTTCTTCTCATCTGTATTATTCTAACGAAGCTTTTCTTTCACAGAATGTTGTGACCGCGCGCAATGCGGTTAATAGAATCTTTATTGCGTAAAATGTATTTGTATAGATTAAAATGATTAGTGTTGCGTTTGTATGTTAGACCACGCGGGAATAGAGTCAGTGTTTATCTCGTATTGTTAAGTATTCCCAGAGCATCGTGGCTCTAATTTGCTCGCGAAAGTAGAGACAGTGTTTGCTCCTCGAATTAATTTACAGCTACTTCAGTAACCTCTTATTTTATTTTTTTATTTGATATTACTCCATATCGGTGTTAGAGTCAGTGCATCGCTGAAGAGGATTTTTATGGACGAATTTCTACAAAGAAAAAGTGTAAGTATTTTCTTATTTTATTTAGATTGTTTTATCATTAATTTATATGAAATTAAAATTAGAATCATTAAATAATCTTAGTCATTCAATAACAACTTTCGTCTTCAAAGAACTGATTTTCAAATTCATCTATGTTTCTGTTGAATTTTCTGAAAGAAATTTTAGGAGAAATTCTTGTTATAGAAGAAATTCCAATACCTTCAAATTCAATATCAATACAATTTTATTGAACAAATATATTGCACTATTTTCTACCATCTTCATATATTGCATTAATTAATTATACTGCATATGAACCGTTATACTGTTACAGAAAATTTACTTTTATTTCAATTTATTTTAAAAATGAGTTAACGTTTCGACCAATCCTATATCGAAACTTCAAATATGGCTTGTAATATAATATGATGAATATAATGAGAATAATCGTAATGTTCCCTGATCTGTTTTAGATTGTACACAATTTTTTGGACTCATTGGATCTTCTGTAATTTTCCTGATGACTTCTCTAATGACGACTTCCACGAACGTGTCTCCTGTGCAGCAGCTTCTTTATTGACATCAACAGCAAAATTGCCCTCCAGTCTACTTTCTGCGATCGGTGAGTCGCATGCAATTTTTATTCCTCCGGTCCTCAATCATGTCGTAGAACGAATGCTTCGAATCGACACGAGTGACTGGTTGTATACGTGATTTTTGGTAAGCATAGTGACCGCGAGTATAATTCGTACTCGCGAGTAGTAACGTTCTTTATTTATTTGTGTTTCATAGTTCAGGCTAGGTCTTCTTGCACTTCCTGTTTATCGTGATTACTAAATTCAATATAATTTTGTCTTGCAAACGTATGAGTATTTTTATTCGCCTTTTTGTGAATGTGATATAGTACAGTTTTGTACGAACATTCAGAATATGACAAGTTTTCATTGTTTATGTAGAGCACAAGTTGCCTCTCCATTTTATTGCTATACAGTTTATAATAGTTGCAGTATACAAAATATTGGTATGTAACAATATCTGATCAGTTATATATACGTCTTTATAATATCTTGTAATTTGATTGTTTAGAAATAGTGTAATCATACATGTAATTAATATTCATATTCGAGTATACGCGCGTTTACTTAAGATTAAAGTTCAAATATTTTCGTGAAAAGTATTCATGTGCAAGAAGACACTTCGCGACGGATAGATTTCCAAGTCATAGTAAATCGCTTGCAATCTCTTTTTACATTCTCGAAAATTTACTATGTCGAAGGAATCATCCGAGGATGATCTTTTTTCAATTTGTCAAAGCTTCTTCATCAAAGTCCTTTTGTTCTCTACAAATTAATTTCAATTAAAATTATCTTTAAATTTCATCTTTTAGTTTCATAATTACAAAGTAGAATTATATTAAGTATCAATAACTAAGAAATCAATAATTGAAATAACTTTTGATTGCTTAGAATTTTTAATTAACTTCTTGATTAGTCTTCTGTTCTCAATAAATTAATCCTACATATTCTTCTTTTCTTAAAGTTGTATAAAAGTCGAGTCACTTTTACTAGTAATAAATATTAGTTCGTCAGATATGTTTAAACTAATAATTTTCTTTTAGCTCAGGATTTTCAGGTATAACACTTTTCGTGTGCATTGCCAAAGCTCATTCACGTGCCCAGGTGCTACTTGGCTGAGTGGAGGCAAAGTGCACGATGAATTATTCTACACGTGGCTGGCAATATGTTAGTATATAATGCACGACGTACTTTCCACATTTGTGTGAATGTGTGTTAGGGCGTGGAATTGCGTCGTTTTAGACTTCCAATCTTATCAACTTTTTTATCTAACAAATCACACATATAGTAAATTACATGCACATTATCATACGTTACTGTGTGAATCATATAATATCTGCAACAATTATCCAAATCGTCCAACTAAATAAGGCATATTTCCAATTGTTCGATGAATTAATAATTAGTAATGTACTTACATAAAATACATACACTGTTTACATATTTCTACGTAATTGCCAGCCAATGTTATGAAATGGGTATGTACTTTTTAAAATTATGTGAGTGCCAAGCTCGGATGTCGGAGATGTCCCGGGACGTTCTCCCTAGTTTAGGTATTTTGCACCCGAGTGTCATGTTTGAGAACCGTGGAGTGGTTGTGTTTGTGAGAACGTATTTTGCCATCTTTAAATATAGGGTTAGGTAGGTAGGTCGTTTTTTTTCTGGCATGCGTGTGTTAGATATAAGTAGGCAGGGTCAGAACAGGTTATCACATTTCCTGGTCGGATACGTACATTTTCATATGATCAACCTGTTTCTGGTATAATTTGGAAAGTTGACAGTGAAATTGTCGCAAACGGAGAATGCCGTTTGCTGCTGCTTTTGTTGTACAACTTTTCAAGTTTGAAAACACGTTGTGCTCGATATTTTGTACGCGTGCGCACACAATGGTTTTTATAATCATTCGTTTGCGTGCTTGTTAGGGAGTCTCGAGTATTATTTCTAAGTTTCAGCTGGGTGATGCACCCGAAAAAAGAAGAGGCTATATGCCGAAGAGGCCCGACAAATTGTCATTGAAGAGGGCAACTACCAATGACTCTGCATCCTTGGATGGAGAGCCATTTTTTGTTACTACTTTTGTCACTATGCTTACTTGTAGTTGTAGTAGTAGTTTTTAACCAGCATGAACATGTTATTTTTGGGGAGACTAGGCAGTCTTCTCCCTAGTGATATCTTGTATTGATAAGGAACTTTGATACAGTTCTATCACTAAATACAAAATACTTACTTAAAAAATAATTATTCTGATATAAAATATTAATCACTTAATAGATAAAAAAGTAGTACGTTGCAGTATACAATGTTCCCATGTGATGATTACTTTTAGTAGTTCATTTAGTGTTGCGATTTGGAACATCCGCGTCTTTTTCACTTACTATTAGTGTTGCAATATGAATGCCCAAAATTTTTTACTGGCATGTGGAATCATGGAGCAGATATGCCCAAAATTTTCTAGTGACATGTGGAATCATGGAGCAGTTATCATAGGTGCAAATGGCAACTTTTTATGGTTGCAGTAGAATCATGATGCAGATTCTTCACAGTTTTTGACAGCACTGGATTATTTGAATTTGTGTTTTATATTATAAATACTGGTAACTCATATTTTGTAATATTGCGAGTAACTAAACACAATATGTCATTTTTGTATTTTGCAGGATAGTAACAGCATTTTTCAAGATATTAGAATTTTTTATACTCGTGTTAAACACATTTGTCACAGATAATGAAGTATTTTATATATTTGCTGTTGGGAGCTATTACATTTTATATCTAAAGTGGTGTTGCAAATAATAAAATACCTTAAAAGTCACTGGCAGTTATGTTACATATTCGAAGTAGTATTGCAAATAATAAATGCTGTTATTATAAATAACACTAAGTATTCAACAGTGCTCCTCACAACAGTTATCACTTTTTTGATTTATATTCAATAATATCTGTGTAGAAAGTTCAAAATAATAGTGATAGAGAAATTAAAGAAAATGTAAGAGGTAATTGAGGGATTGGTCTGATAAACTGTATTACGTATACTTAATGAATTTTTAAATAGGAAGTTATACACTTATTCTTAAGTGGTATAATTTATGTTTATAGCAGTTAACTTAAGACATTAGCAAAAATTGAATTACACTTTAAACGATGCAGTGCTTAATTTGATACGTTAGCTACTAATTAGGCAGATTTACTACAGTATTAATTACAAGCGCTTGTGTCGGTAGGCAATTTTGTGAGTAGAATAAATATACAATTGAATCTTATTAGAGCAATATCTGTAATCTAAACTACTGTAGATTTTATAAATTGCGAACGAGCAATTAAATGCAATTAAAACATTATAGTGATGAATATAACTGAAAGTGGCGATTCAGTTAGGTTTACCGTAAGTTCAACTTTGTTACTTTAGTGTAGATCTCTTTAAAAACTTTTTGTTCACATTATAGTAATAACTTTGAGGTCTTGTATCGCTTAATGAAAGTATGATTTTTTATAATAGGATGGATGAGTATGTAGTTAGATAAGGTTTATATATTCTATGTATAGCAAATGATACGAACTAATTAATTATTAATTTTGTCATTGATTATGTGCTCAGAATTTGGGAGTCATTGGAGTTGCTTAAGGTGCATCGATCAAAATCATTTTATAATTCGCCTATTTACACTTTTTCATCGTTGGCAAGATTACTAATACTTCAAAAGTTCCAATATCTGAATGAAATATTAGATAAATGTTAAAGGTAGAATATTGGATAAAAGTGAAAGGTTTATTCCATCTGTAACAGTTACAAGTTTACTTTAAAATTTTGTTTATGTCTCATCCCACAATTATTGTTCTTCTACAACTATATCCATAGTGCGACTGTAATGAGCAAAAAATGAATAATTTCAATCTTGAAATAGATTCTATCGAACGATCGAAGATGTAACTTGACAAAATGTAGCAGTTCCTTATTGATTTTAAGAACACACGTATTTAGAAACTTATCTGCAGCACGAATTGTGTGAACAAATTTAGAAATTTGTTAATAGGTACTCACGAATTGTATCAATGAATTGTTTTATCATCTAAATGAAATGGTTAGTATGAAAGTAAATGAAAATTCAGTCGGATGCAAGGTTATTTAAAATTGTGACGCGAAGTCGACCTTCCTCGAGGTCTTAGGTACAATGAACTTTTACGCAATGACCGACATCGTTAGAGGAGGGCGGCCGCTCGTAAACGCATCGGGCTTTGTCACAGAGAGACACGAGCGTGTACCGTGTACCACAATCACCGAACGCATTCCACACGTGGGCAATAGCTGCACGTATACGCGCGTTTCTACATAATGGTACATACATTACCGATACGCGCCTATTATAACCGTTACAATGTCGTCCGAGCTCTCGAGACCGAAGTGCCACTAAATAATCGTCGTCCTACGTGCCATTCTCCGAGAGATCCTCCGCGCGGATAGAGAAACTAGTTCTGCGGACCGGCCAAGGCCTAGATCACCGCGCTCGATGCCAGGGTGATTCTTAACACGCGTTTGTCTGCCATCCAGCCCGTGAAAGCAACGGCAAAAAGAGAGCGTTCCTTCTTGTCCGAGATAAAGCATCCGATTTTTTGCCTTGCACCGACGAAAAATTAGAGAATCTCTGCGATGCGGAACGATTCATTTTCACCACCGGGATAAGAAATTGTGCGCGGCGCGACGCGGAGAGAGGGTGATTGTACCTCGGTGAAATATGAGATAACGTTTTTCGTGAGAGAACTTGATTTTCGTGGAAATTGCATTTGAACTGATGTCATTGTTTTTAGCCTCCATTATTTTATCTTTCAATTGTAAATTTATACTGCTTGTGTAAAAAGTAAACAAAAATTTTCAGAACTGTGTGGAATCGAGATTGAATTATATTGAATTATATTTAAATGCAATTTTCTTGAAAACCAAGCTTGACAGTATTTTATTACCAATTTTCAATTTATTCCTATACGCAGAATCATTACTATAAAATTTGTTCGATGGCATCCATTTTATCGCAAGATAATGGTGTTGAAATTTTTGTTCATTCGATAATAATTTTCGTGTATTCGTATAGAGTGAAAATATGGAAGCATTTCATAAAGCTTCTATGATTCTAGTTTTTGTAGATCTAACGTGGTAGCGCATAAGAGTCAATTGACGTAAAACAAAATAAAATTTATGAATTATTTGAATGAGGTGAAGTCATAAATATTTGCAACATGGTTGATCGCGAAAGGCGTGTCCTAAACGACGTCGGTCGACACGATAAAAGAGATGTTAAAGAAAATGATACATGTCAGTGATATTTATAGGTCGATAAGTATTTCATTCATTCTCGATTTTTTTTTATTTTTTCTTTTATCGAAAGTCTTTGATCGACGCATTTAAGCGCCTTTACGTTTCGCCGATCTGTTAGATTGTATCGAGGACGATGTCGATTAATGCGAATGCATTTTTGTACCAATGGAATTTCCAATCAACGAATATCCGGATTTGATTTCATTCGCTTATAAACGGTTCACTTTACTCTTCTCACAAACAGATTCGATGGAATGCGATTGATTAGCTAGTAAATCAAGCACTTTCCTATTGATACAATCTTGAGACATTCATAAGAGTTAATTCTGTTTCACAAATGTTTATTTAGTTGAAATAAAGTAATGATGCCAAACAAGAATTTACCGAACACTTTATATCTTTGTATAGAATGCTATTTAATTGGCAGTTCATCCGAAACAAATTGAGATTGACGAATAAATAAGCCGATAAGGAGTCACAATTTCTCCTGTTATATTATCAGTTACACGACATCTTCATTAATTAAAATTATTACAAAAGCTAGTACAAATTCAAATGAACAGTAGCTTCGATTCATGATACGTAATTATACTGTAAATGAATAGCAATTAATTTTACCTGTACACATGTGAAGATTATCCATAATGATTTACCCATAATAGTAAACTAGTGTATTTTATAGAGCCCATAACGTGCCAGGAAATCGAAACCAGTTTCGTGAGAAAGAAGTATCGTATACTACAAATTGTAGCTCAATCTCACTTCATTAATAGTAATGTTAAGAGAAGGAATAGTAATAAGATCAGTTCGCATATCTTCAGTAGTGTTATTTAAATGGCACGAATTTTCAAGCTAATAGCATATCGATAGCAACAAATTATCATGGATCTGTAAAATTCAGAATTTCTATGAGGAAGTGTAGTAAGTTTAATGTAAATATGGTTTATATTGAATTAATATCACGTCTGGAAATGTCAGGAAGTAGTGCAAAATCATATTTATACCAGTTGATATAACTTCGAAAAAATACCAAGTTCCCACGTCTGACCAGTGGTTGATGCATACTACTGAAAAACATACTCGGCATTCTCGGTAACTTCTAACAATATTTACATTAATGAAGAGTCGTGAGGAATCGTTTCATGTAGATGAGAACTTAATGAACTTATATGCGTAATTTCATTTTCGTTTAAAAAGAAAAAGTGGGTAAAATTTCAGATGAGTTATTGGAACGATAAGTGTATAGCAAGTTATATTCTTATTAAATTTATATTCGGAGTGGAAATAAATTCTTTTTGATTGTTTGCGCAATTCTTGGCGATTTAATGAGTGGAATTGCAATACATGGGATTTCTACGCGTTGCAGTACTGAGTGCGGCGATACAACGCGTGGCGGTTTAATACGTGGCAATTCTACGCGTTGTTGTTCCACGTATGATGATATAACGCATTATAATCTCACATATGGCGATATAACTCGTTGCAATCCCAAATATGGTAATATAACGCGTTGTAATCCCACATATGGTGATATAAGATATTGCAATTCCACGTATGGCGATATAACACGTTACAATCCTAAATACAATATAATGATATAACGCGTTTTAATTCCACAGCGATTCCAAGTACGGCGGTACAAAATTAAAAAATTTCGGAATTTCACCATTTCAAAATTCGTGTATTAACATTCGAGTATAAACATTTGAAAGTTCGAATACTTCCAAATTTGATAGTTTGAAAATTTCTAAACTTTCAAATTTATGAATTCAAAAATTTCGGGATTTGTAGATTTAGAAATGTACTAATTTGGAAATTTAAAAATGTATTAATTTGTAACTTCGAAAATTCCTAAATCTATAAATTCAATAATTAATAAATATGTTCAATTATAAGTTTTTTCAATTTTAAATTTATATCTACTGAAAAATCGATAAGAATTTATTTCCACACGAATTATGAATATTATCGTATCTGAATAGCTTATTGAATATTATACTCCGCATTATTTCCTTTTTTTACGAATGATATTTATTAGACAGTATTATCCTGTAATTTAAGATGAATGCAAAAGAACATACAGTTGTGCTCATGGAACGTTCTAATAATTAATGGTTATTAATCACATTCTCTCCTCGAACGAAACAGCCGACAGAATAAGGAAAAGTAAGTATAATTTATAGCAGAAATCCTATCGTTTCGAACATGATAATACATGGATATTGACGCTCTGTGCGGAAAAAGATTCGCGGTAAACTCGAACATGAGACGGAAGGCCGGCGATAAAACTACACGTACGTCTAGCAGGCTAACGGCACTGGATCATCCGCATATCAAACACTATCAAATGAATATCAGTCGCCACGGCTGGTTCACCTACTTTCAATATCTGTCTCTCGTTTTACGACGCGATACCGATTAGCTTAACCACGCCAGATTCATTTTTTTACGATTACACCAACATGTATATGTGATCTATCGAGATCGGGTATCGGTCTATTCATGATCCTAATGTTATGTCGTTGACTTGTATTTACAATGATGCTCTCTCAAACGACTGTCGCGATCACCGACTATTAATTTCTTCGTTTAGTACCTACTCGATTTCTTCGTTTAGTACTCGATATCTTCTTTTATTACGGAAATTGAAAACCTGGTATCTGTCATCGTATGATAAGTGTAAATTAATTTTTAATTAATCGACAGTAAAATTTCGAAATTGTTTAATCGATATTTTATCAATGGACAATATATTCGGATAGTAAACTTCTTTTGGATAAAGATACGTCAACCATAACAATTTTTAATTTGTGTGTTTCCGTATTTTTAAATTTCTACATTCGTTTAATTACCTCTAGTCTTTTTAACAATTTCTTGATTCATGAAAAATTTTCATTTAAATAAAATGAAATCAAGAAATTGTTAAAAATTTGCATGTTACTTAAATGAAAATTTTCAAAAATCATACAGTTCATGAAAAAATTTTATTTCATGAAAAATTGCAGAACGGTTTCGAATTTTTACGCGATTTTGACAACTGACGCTATGAAAGAACATTACAGAAAAGAATTTATGTTTGTATAAATTTGCGTTGAGTACTCAAGCGTGTTCGGCTGCCCACGCACGAGTTAGAGTCCGTTGATTAAATTTTAAAACTGTTCTATGGTGTTGCACCCGAACGGTCATAAAACACGCGTTCTCCCTATTCGTTACCGGTAATGTCATCTCGTTAAGTGCATCTTGGGTGCATAGAAGGATAAGTGCAGACATCGCCAGTATACTCTCGTAAAATAACGATCATTGCCAGCCACCTTATGACGACCAGAACCGAGTCTCGCAACCAGTTTCGCGATACGCATCAGACTCTCTATATGGCCGTCTGAGGGATGTTCACCAGGTGTTTGAATCGAGTCCAGGATATAGATTGAGTCATTGTAAAAATCAGATCGAAGTTATTCCTCGCGCCATACGGTTATAAGTAGTTTGATAAGAATGTATCGATGCTTCAATACCTTCGTGTTTCTCGTTTCGGAATTAATATGTTACGATTGCTGTCAAATGCCAGGAAACGTGTTAGATAGTCCTAAACGAACTTGTAATAAAATTTCAATCGATAAAACGGGACGTCGAGTCGTGTCACATTTATTGAATCTTATCATTTACTTCTTTAACAGCGCGTGATAATATTAACACTTGAACCGCGAAATGGAACTCGTTCATTTAAAATAGGTTGTTTTTAACTGTACTGGTGTACACGCATATTTCGAAATTAAGAATAGTTGATTTTTTGTCTTTATAAAAATTAACACAAAGAAAAGCTTCTTAACAAATTTTGTAATCTGAAAGAAACATGTGAACATTTGGCTGCTTTGGTATCAGTGTTAATCTTAGACTCATGTATTAATTTCAAAGATTAAAAAGTAATAACTAATAGTAGGATAATACTCGAAATTTTCTGTTTCAACGTTGCATTCCAATATTTCAAGACGACGTGACTGGAAAAATTGTAAGTCGAAGCTAAATAGGTAATTAACTCGTAAATCAGTGGTTTAACATTGAATGGAATTTGAAATTGTATTTCATCGATTAATTGACCGCCTCGAATTTATGATGCATATTAAAATTCCTTTCTCTTTAAGTATCAGTACCGCAATCGCAGTGTGCGGTACACCCGTAAAACACGTGGCCGCAACATTGAAACCGCAGGTATTTTCGTGCGAGACTTAACTCGTGTTATGACGTCCATACGTGCTTTAATTCTCTCGAACGTAGGCGTGTTGGCGAGTCGCTCGATACCACCAGATGGCTAGGCCAGGTATGCAATCTTCCGGGAGTACGCATGCGAGTTTAATTCGTACAATCAGTTATCTAACAAGTCACGGCAAGTGTTTTAATGCCGGTGATCCGTAATCGTATTGTACTCGATACTTCCTCGTGCAAGGTTATTGCTGATGAAATAAACAGGACTCGATAACGCTTTACGACGCAGCAGTATCTGCACCTTTGAAGATCGCTCAAGTAGATTGAGTCGTACGTCTTTGCAAGACCTTGTTCTCCCAGTAGGTACTATTTAACTAGATCGGAACGGGCTGTAAAGAATTTGTAGAAAGTATTTTCGTTTTCTCTTTGTGCTACGATATCGCTAACTGTTGACCTGCTATTTTACCCGTTTCGTAATTGAATAAATACATATTATATCTGATGTATCGGGATTCATGAGTATATTATGTATCTTGATAGTAGGTACATTCACAGTTTTGTCCATCTAAAAGAATTTAAACGACCCTATCATTGCATCGAGACATTTAGAATCTTTAAGTTTCGAGTACATTTGAGATTTGTAAGTTTTGATGAAGCATAAGAGAAATTGCGTTTATATCATCCTATCTACGATTCTTCCTGTTTCTAATGTCCCGTTCAGAGCGATATAGCGAGACTGGAACAAGCTGGTCCTTCGGTAGCTGGTTTAGGTCATCCGAAGTCTAGTAAAAGACAGAGTCGCGGTTGCTCGTCTTGTTCTAGTGAAATGCGAACCGTCTCGATAATAGGGACTCGATACAGGATGTATCGAGTATCTCCGCTCGTCTCGTGCCGGTATTTTAAGATCGCTACACGATCGGGCGGGGCAGTCTGGACATTCCGATATCGTCTTATCGTTGCTCAGTGATTACTCTGTGACCGAGGCAAGATTAACGACGGCGAGCTTTCCTAGCATCCGACAACGATTTAAGAATC
This sequence comes from Megachile ligniseca, assembly GCA_945859555.1. Classification (NCBI taxonomy): domain Eukaryota; kingdom Metazoa; phylum Arthropoda; class Insecta; order Hymenoptera; family Megachilidae; genus Megachile; species Megachile ligniseca. The sequence continues at coordinate 3,687,898 of OX243785.1, forward strand.
ACCACTGGTACACACGTGCGTACACACTGCACGGAAACCGGCGTTTTCCTCCTATTGTAAAATAAGTGCCGGCACTTACAGATAAAATAAATGTAATTTGCCTAGTTTGCTGATGCGAAGATCGGTATTAATGATGAAGTTAGTAGAACGTATCTGGCGATCAATCAGTCCATTAGAATTATAAAGACTGCATGACTCGTATATAATCCTGACAGACAGCAATAGATTCATCATCGGTTCGGTTAAGTAGAATGTGGATCGATTCGTGGAGTTATAGATTTTAACGGTATAGCTTATATTTAATTACGGTCGCATACAGAGCTTTGATTTATGACAATATACAAGCAAAAAGACGGGCTATTAATTCTGTCTATCTTCATTAACGACAGCGAGCCGTGTCTGTTAAAAAGGACGAATCATAAGTCGATCGAGTGTCAGGTTTATTTATTTTTCATTCATCTCGCGTCCGGTTTAAGGCACCATTAATTAAAGATGACGTAATGTGACTGGTTCATATGGTCTTCCGGATTAAAGGCTGACTAATCTGCATGCGTCATATCATCCTGTAGAGCATACCATAAATGTGTTACGACAGACAGTTTGTCCAATCAGAGACATTTTTATTGTTCGCGAACTGCGATGTCCATTTTTGATTTTGCTTCGAGTTATTTTAATATTACGTCAAATGTAGCCAGTTATAGACGTAGGGTGTAGGCTACGAATTTCTTTAAATACGAGGATCACGATGCATCATGTTGTCATTTGTCAGGATAGCTATGTTTTATAATATACACATATGTACAAAAGTACATTCAATGCATGTTGCACATACGTATATAGAAATACTATTGTATATTGTCAAATAGTATATCAGTGAAAGGCAACCACATCAAATTTTCATTTACATGTCAAATTAATTCACGAATTCTCTAATAATCAATTCAAGTTTATTTATAAGTAAGAGGTAAACTCTTGACTAAAAGTTTACTTTATCTATACAAAATGAGTATAATGTGCAGTTAGTTTTTGCAACAGTTTATTTTAATATTAGTTATTTACCAATTGGTTCTTAAGTTGTATATGCTTCACAGATATTTCGTAATAAATCTCGAATAAACGCAGCCTAAATCTTCTATGAATTTTTTATACACAATCCTGCAATTTTTGCACATTTCATTAGTTTTCGCGAAATCACGAATTTAAGGACTACCTTTCCATTTAAATTGGCTAGTGGGTATGGCCGTTATCGGATCTCAGTCTTTAGCATGAATTATGAATCCCGCTTAAACAAAGGGGATCCATCGACAACCGTGAAGATTGCATTGCGTGTACGTATTACTGTGCGAGACAGGCTATCGTTCACAGTTCCTCCAATTTAACATTGCGGTTAGATTCGCCCTGCTTCCGCAGCCCCCTACAAGCATCGCGAACTCTCGCGTTATTGTAGCATCCGCATTATTGCCACATAAATGCAGACTACAAGCCGCCCACGCGACCAGGAAATGATCCTACGTACGTACGGCCCCACGCTCCATTCCGCATTGTTTATCAATTATTGTAACGTACATGCACGCTCCTGTCATATACAGGATAGTAGGATACCTTCGAATCACGATCGTAAAGTCGATATGCTTATCAGCCAGAAGATTAGGGTGAAATCATGGCAATCTCTACTTCTGTTACGTTGAAAGTTGCATCGATCAATGTACAGAACCGAGCGTGATAAGATTTTCTAGAGAAAATTGCGACGTACAGGAAGGAGATTTGAACTATCGCGTGTAAATGTTTATTCAGGAATGTTTTGTTGCTTGTCGAATGCTGCGGCGGATATCGTGGGCGTACCTGGCCGATGCAGGTTAAGATGAATCGTTCGTTGATTTTTTGTTGAGATGTTTTTTAATTTATAGAACTTTTAATGTTTATACTTTCTAATTACGAATTTTTAAATTTGGTTCGGGAGTTGAGAAGTTTGGGATTTGGAGTATTTGGTAATTTTGTAGTATAGGAATTTGAGAACTTGAAGATTAATGTACTAAAAAATGTAAGAACTCGAAAATTTCAAATTCGGAAATTACAATACTCAGAAAGTAAAAAATTTCATGATTTGGGAAAATTGAGAAATGTAACAATCTGATGCTGGTCATTTTTAAATCTGTGTATTAAAAATTGTCGGATTTAACTAATTTTGGATGTACACAAAATTTGAAAATTTGGAAAATTAACAAATTACAAGTCTCAATTTAAAAATTTTGAAATTTTGGAAGAAGAAAAAATTGAAAATTTGGAAATTTTAGGATTTGGAGTTTCGAGATTAAAAAAATTAAGAATCTTAGTAATGAAAAAGATAAATTTATATTTCTGAAAAACTAGAAATTTGTTTTTTTTATAAATGCAGACATTACTGAGAAAGAGTATTGCGGACTGCACTGAAGTACGTAGAGTACTCCATCGTTGACATTTACGTAATCGTTTCCGGATGATTACGTTAAATGACACTTTAATTGAAATTCTACACTACACGATCTTTTGTCGTACGAATCATCGGCGTCTCTTCAGGTATTATGAACCGACAGTTCGCAAATGTGGCGCCCATGTGGCGTCCGTGCATCGCGATGAAATATTCATTTCGCTGCTTGTTCGAGCGTACTCGCGCTAACAAGGCGCTCGTTAAGCTATCGTCACCACCGGCAAGAATTCTGGCGGGTGTATCGTGATTAGAGCTCTTACTCTTCGTGGCATTTGCGGCATTCGGACATTCTAATAATATTCCTGTGGCGCTAGTTAACGTTTTAATTGCTAACGCGTGAACTCTTGGCCGTCCCGATATTAGCCTTCTGTCGCGTACAATTTTACTCCCAACGCGAGTTTATAATCATTCGTTCCACGAAGAATCTTGAATGCGAGATGCTGCTATGTTCCACCTGTTCCGCGATAATCTACTCGTGATATTTTTGTTAGATCTCACATACAAAATGGGCAACCACACACGGTTAGCTTAATTAACCCCTCTGTATTTTTAAATTTAATTGAATTTCTAGCGTTATTATCTAGCAAGCAGATTTACTTCGAAAATCTTTGAATTATAGAAGTCTGGAGATTCGGAATTTTAGAATTTTTGATGTCTTGGAATTAAAACATTTTTGAACCGTGAGACATTAGAACTTTTATATTTTAGAAATTTTTGAAAGGTTTGATTCTTTTCAAGCTTTAAACTTTAGGAAATTAATAAGAAATTAAAGTTTATTTGAAACTTAAGGATTTTGGAATTTGAGAAACTAGGACTTCAGATCTGTGAAAGATGAAGAATTTGAATGTAGGAAATTTAGGAAATTAGGAAATTTGTGAAACGTGTCACTACGGTTTTGTAATCGTAAGCGTAAACTACCGTCATCTTGAATCATCCCTAACTCTCAACAACATACAAGTTCTTTGATGACCAGTTCTATGAACTTCGCGCTCCTACAATCCTTGTCAATGCAGCAAGAGTCGTAAATAATATTATCACTCCAGAACGTAACGCGTCTGATAAAGACCGTCCATGTACGTTTAAATTAGCTTTGTATTTCGCAAACATGACACACGTGTAAAACAAACGAGCGTAGATATGAGAAGTAACTAATTATAAATAATGGGCTAGAGGAATTGATTTATTTGTTCACACATAGCGAAATTATTCAGGACGAGACTGCAATAGATTTCAGCAGAAAGGATTCTATTCGCAGTTTAACTGCGTCTGAATTCCATCGTGTTTGAGTCAACCAGAATAACGGTGTCCCTCTAAAACCGATCGTACGACGCAGCAAGGAATAATAGCTTTAAAATAGTTTCGGTGCACGTTGCGTTAGTTCTGTTGGCATTTTCCGGCGAAATAGCCGCGGAGGCTACTTACGGACGGGACGAGTGTCAGCACTAGGAACCGGAATGCATCGTAAACGCAAGAACAACGCTCGGCGCTTTGCGATTAATTACGCAGCTAGGCTCTATTGTGATGGATAACCAAGAGGATCTATCCACGACGAAACTCTGCCATTTGCATCGGTTAGCGAATGTTCCTCGCTGCCCGATGAAAGTGCTTTAACGCACATTCGTTTGCGCATTTTTATCCTTTTAACCGCGGCGAGAATTCGTTTAGGTTAGTTGCTCTATCTATGGGACGTTTGTTTCGTTATTGATTTCTCCGCGAAAGATAGACGCGTCGTATATTTCTTCCTCTCGGCAGGAACTCGAGGCACGTATCTCAAAGGGAGAAAGAGCAACATTTTAGTTAGGTACTGTTACTCGTTTCTCTAGAGCAGGGACGGACATCGAGGCAATTTCTCAGAGTAACGTGATACCTCGTAATTCAAACAAAACAGGGCCGTGATATTCTAATTGGTGCTCACATTGTTGTCCGTGATGGACGGCTAAGTTACATAATTAGTTCGTACGCGTTCGCTTCGGCCATTTATTTATACTAACTGCTTTTCGTGCAAGCTCTCTAAATACTTGAAGTATCGTGATCGTCAATTTTACTCAAATCGAGTTTCATTAAAATAATTCTATAATAACTTGGAACCACGTGCTTGGAACGATAAATTGTCACAAAATGCAAAATAGTCCGTGTCACGCTAGAGAACTTCCTGAAGTTGATATAGCGCTCGAAGAATTCAGGAATTTGGGAATTTGGTGATTTAGTAGTTTAGAAGGTTGATTTGAAATTAATTGGACGATTTAAAATTTATAGTGTTAGACGTTGTGTGAATTTGTTAAAATAAAAGTACAATTACTTTTTCATTTTATTTTTTCTTAAGAACTGATTAAAAAAGTTGCTACTTTGTAAAATATGCAAATCTCTGAAGTAATGAGATAACGAGCGTCTTGATCGCGTTACCGAGTGAGCCACCTGTTCAATGGTCGCGAGTAACATCGTCGATAGAAAAACAGCATAGTAATTATTTATATCGGGGTTATTTGCCTACGGTCGAGTAAGAGGAGAAAGCGGAAACGGTACTCGAATGCGGGGCACCTTTTGGTCATTCCTACTTTAGAGCAGCGCCTCTCTTCGCGCGTTTCCCGCTCGAATCTTTCTCTCGCATTTCCCGCTCGAATCATTCCCTCGCATTATAGTCTGCGTATATTTCACCGTCCATTTTGCATCGGTGAGATCGTTCGCTATTACAGAGGATTCTTCCCGTAGGTATTCGAAAACACGCGATACGGCGTCTTCCGTGGTTCGGGTTATTTCAGGCCCACTTAAGCCGAGCGGATAAGCGACCATTAACTTTTGCTTTCAACGGCTTCATCCAAATTGTCCGTGGTCGCTTAAATTCGTAGGTCGTTAAATATCGCAGGCACTGTCCGACTATCTGCGGTTCTGTGTCAGCCGCGACACGTGCTTAGAGATCCGGCTGAAAAACCGGCAAAAATCAGTTACAAGCGCGCTCGTGGCACGAGGTACCTATTTAGGTACCAGTAGATCTAAAAGGCGGCCCGCGAAAAAGCGGCGCGCATCGTGCACCAAGTCGGACACTGCTCGTAAATTCGCGCGGACAAGCAAGTCGGACGTTAACGCAAGGTTTACCGTCAACGCCGTGAAATATTCCCGGTAAGTTGCCGGATAATTTACGCCAGTAACCGCGGGAATAACGCGCGCTTCGACCACGACACTCGGTGTCCCTTGGACGTATACCTAGGCCCAGCATAGAAGCTGTAAATAACGTTTTATCGACGTCACGCCCTCGCACGCAATGCTAGAGGCTAGGCCGTCTTCTTTTCTTTTTTCACCGTTTACTTTTAACGAGTCGCGTGTCCGCGTCTTTCTCGACACAGCGTGCTTTCTTTCCGCGTGTCACGGGGACCGAATACAAATTTAATAAAAACTATATACGTTAACCCAGGAATTCGTGTGTTAGGTCGACCTAAAGTGAAAGAAGCCACTCGGTCGTTTCACCGCGAACACCTTCAGCGTGATATGGGGACTTTTATGCAGACACGAGCCGGTAGTGGGGCCTCATCGGGTTCAGAGGTCACTTATGACTATATAGTCACACCACATAGCACCACATGGTATAATATCACCACAGGGTGATGATTTTTGGGAGGTCCTAGGCAGTGATTAAGAGTTGGTATGGCGAAGCTCTAAGGGTTAATGATGATTTAGGGCGTGACACTCGCAAGCTCGTCTCCGCGACCTATAGCACACTTTTCCGCCGGCCTACTACTCCATTTCGGCCGGAAGAGACGCACGCTTATCTATTACCGTTTCGCTCGTTTCCGTAAGAACAAGATGCTTGACACCGCAAGCCACGGGATACTTGTAACGCTGAATGATCGTCCGAGGGAAGAATTTAGAGTTACGAGTCGGATTTAGAATGTTGAGAATCAACAACGAACGGAATTACGTATACGCGAGCACGGTATGTTTCTCTGGAAAAAATAGTGATGTAGAGGAAAAGGAATCCACTATTTCTTGATTTTTATAAGTGAGAATTTCTAGATTAAAAATTTGTGAGGTTTGGATACCTGAGCTATTGAAAATTCGTAGATTTTAGAATTTGGTGATCTGAAGATTTATAAATTTAGAAAATTTAAAAGATTTGGAAAATTTACAAAATTTACAAAATGTATAAAATGTGGAAAAAATAGAAATATAGCAAATGCAGAACATGTAGAAAATTTAGAAATTTGAACCTTTGTTAATTTGAAAATTGTAAAATTAGAGAATGAAAAAGCACCTATGATGCACCTTAGTGTAGCGTATAATGAAACATTCAAGCGTATGGAAAGATAATTGAAGACGAAAGCACGTCTCGCACCTTTTGTTTCTAGTATGGTAGAAATGATCGCAGGGTACGGAAGTGCTTATTATGTTTATTTGATGTGGCTTTTTATTTATTTTATTTGCGATGTACCGTATCCGTGTAACGGTAGAAGGCTCTGTTTGTTACATTCATAGAGAAAATAAAGATTACGATGCCTTTCACTATTTCCTGTTTTATAGTACTTACGTTATCTTTCATGAGTATCTGGACATTTGGCAGGTTTGTAACAACGGTCATAAATGTCACAAAAATAGAGTAAATTGCTCAGTGAAAGCAGTTCTTTTCTCTTTTCTATGGAGCTAGCAAATTATAAATCTGCTTCTTTATTAACGAGCGTTGCGTCACGTGAGTTGTAAGGTTTATAGTAAACCTTTAAAACTTGCAGCAGTATTGTATCGAAGTAATTGATTATATGCAAATTGCAAATATATTATATTCGCTGTTCAATAATTTTACTTTAATGTTATACGGAAACTGTCGTTTGTTATTTAAGTCATTTTATGTTCCCCATAAATCAATATTGATTCACCTATTATTCAATGTTGATACTAAAAAGTACTTAGTCTAAGTTTATTGCAAATACGTTGAATGTTAGGTAATATTCTTTTTAATTATTTCAATTGTTAGATTATTGAACATTGGATAGCCGAATTATAGATATGAAATTGGATCGGTTATTCGAAAGCTACAATTGGAATCCGAAATTTGCGTATTCTGTTTACCTGAATTATCCGAGTCAGATGTTCCAAATATTCGAATAAAGAGCCGACGTTGTAATTTATCCAAATTACTCGAATAGTTCGTATAACTTAAGATTCCCAACTTTGATACAAATACTTGCGTGCCCATTATTCAGCCCGTTGGAACGTACACAATTCACTTGTGGACATTTAAAATTATTCATTATCTCGATAGTCGTACTTTTTCGCTAACGGAATTCGTTCAACGATGCGTCGTATCGCATACGCGAAATAATTACGTGAATTACACCATCGATGTCTCGTTTGGAGAGTTACGGGAACATTATCGGCATTTCTGAGTTTCTCCTATTGTAATGGGGTTTCGCCGTGACCAACATACGCGCGTAGAAACGCCCAAGTGTACGAAATTAAGATTCTAATGACGCGCAGGTAATATCCTGACGGGAAATGTAATTTACAACTCGTCGATGGTAAATGCCTGCGATAAACTTCTGGCCAGTGTTTTACGCGAACATACTGGCCGTTTCAATGGCAATTAACACTTGGAAATATTTCAGCGTAATCGTTCAATGACATAACAATCGAAACGTTATTGCGTTACCGTGATCTCTGGAGGCTTACGCAACCAGATTGAATTTCTTGCGCATTACGGTCTCTCGTGTGCTGCACGCCGGATAGTTTTTCTTATAACGCGGAGAACGTTCCGGTATTCTTTGCGATGCATTATGTTCGCTCGCTCTGGAACATCATTCGGTGAATTCCTCTGTCAGTTGCCGATGGTCTTCCTGAAAGAGCAGAGAGACGTGCCCCGCCCAACGCCCTCGTCTCGCTTCCTCGTTAGAAATCCGACCTCTTCGCATAAGCAAGCTCGAAAAAATAGCGGAACTACCATCTTTGTACGGCTACGTCCTCGGGCTAGCAAAGCTGCAAACTGTTGCATACGATTTAGCTTGCATCTGCAACCATGTTGCAACCAGGATGCTATATTCCGTGAGATTACTTCGGAAATGTGTACCATCTTGCATTTATGTTCTTCGAGGCATATTTCCTGAATATGAACGATAGGAGGTATACTTGTGGGATGCGGAGGAACGAATTTATGAGGGATAAATATTTTATAAGTATGGAAGGATACGAATAATTCATAGAAGGACATATTTCATATATTTTAACAGAACTTATTTTCTAGGTATATTTTTTACATATATAATAGGTGTTTTATAATATGTTTTATATCTTAGGTAGTTGCTTAATGTTTTTTCTGAAATAAAATCCTTCAGAGTCTAACCATATGATTAAGCTAACTTTCTTTTATTTTTGGTTAGCTAATTTAAACTTGTCTTGTATTATTTTTTTGTGTTCACCCGTTTTAGTCAAGGTAGCTACTGAATCTCTGAATGAGTATTATACACGTGTATATTCATGTGCATTCATCCATATAAAAAATGATATGAACTTCTGCAATGACCAATAATACTTTGTGTCTAATAATATTTTTTCGATACATTTTAACATAAGGGACAGTCTATGTTTACGAAGCTTTTCTGAAGCTAGGAAAGTCCTAATTTAATAAATACTAAAATCTAGATTTCTCAGTTTACCTTATAGTATCTGATCTACTATACACGTGTAAGTGGTCCTGCATTCAATTCTATGTTTAAACTACCTAATACAATATGATAAATTATTTGATTCCAAATGAAAATTGATTTTTAACACGATAATTTGTTAATGTGAAATCGGTACGGTATTCACGTGACATCGAGCTATAGTTCCATTTACCGTGGCCTTCTTTCGGTGAAAACTGTCGCGTTTTCGAGATCGCGAACGTGGATTAGGGAAAGAGAACAGTGCCGAGTAATTACTATCATTTAGCATTCGTGTACGGTAAGGATGATATGACAAGCCAACTTCTATTCTATCATAGAAAACTGTTCTTATTTCTCCAGGGAACTCGCGATCTTCTAAGTACGGGTATTGCGAACTCCAAGTAGTTTCTGAGCACGTAGTAATAATGTTTATCTTGAAAAGAACAGCATTCTTAATCAAGATTTCTTAATCAAGACAATTATTTCATGCTTGACTGTTGAAAGTTTTTTATCTAACGTAGAAATCTATTCTCGAATATATTTTTATTTATTATTATGTACTTTTATATTTTTATTTTATTTACTACATATATGTTTTTTATTTTATTTATTGTGTATATATATTTTTTTTATTTTACTTATTATGTGCTTACAGTCCGGTATATACTTAGTATTGAAATTTGTCCTGCATTTTTTCTGGATATCTGTTGCATAGATGTATGATTAATGTACATATGATATATTGAATTGTGTCGTGATTTAATTATTAAAAGAAATATGACAGATTCTAGTTAAATGTCTGTAACGAGCAGTTTTGTATCTTCTTCAAATTCTACCGCAATTAATTAGATGCGAGGAAGAATTCACTCAACACGACATTTCTATTCCAAGATGCATTTACTTTACAAGTAAGAAAAAAGTGGCATCTTTTCGATAAGAACAAGTAACTTTCACCGTGTACATAGAAACTCTCGTCTGCCAAATTGTGTCAGTGTTACTTCTAAATGAATCTTTCTAAATTTTACTTGCAGGTTTCAGTTATTTTTCCTATGATCTCAAGATTTTGAAATTGTAACATTAGTGTACAAAAGGGTATTCCAACAAAGAATTATTGTTGAACAATTCTTTTGAATTTAACGTACATTTTCAATAAAATCAAATTTCTCGTGTTACTTTTTGTCAACTTCCTTCACAAGGTTTTTTAATGTCTGATGACGTTCTTTTGGACAAATTTCTTTTTAACCCTTTGAGGCACACGATCTTAAAGAAAATAAAAACCCAAGTTTAAGCCAATCATCATAGCAATCGAGACCCTAATAAAATCAATAATAAAACCCAAATTGCACAGAATATTTTTTAGTGTAAGAAAATAAAGAGAATTTCATTTCATTTATTTAACATGAAAACAACTTAAATTTTTCGGATTGGGTTAAAATGTATCGATGCATAAAAAGCTAAGTAAACGATGGGACCCAACCTAATCCCAGTTTAATAAACTGCATCTTTCATTAAATTGAATTCATCAAATTATTTCATATCACGTCCAATACTTTGAAGTTAGTGTCAGATAAGACTTACAATCAAATAAATCGACATTTCTATTCAGATAGAATTCGATTATTCAGATGAATATAATGGTGCATATAGAAGAATTGTTCGAAGCACGATTGTTTATCAATCTCAGATATAATGAGCTAATCTGTTACACTAGATCTGCAATTGATTTATGAGTAAGAAAAGTTCACTGATAGTAGTACATAATTCAAATGTTCGGATAATGCATAAAAGCAGTAGGCAAGATTAAGTACTGTTTGCCATCTCGGGGTCTCGATAACCGCAGATAGAATAATAGGAAGCGCTAACCCGGAAGCTGTCCGTTTACCGGTGTGGTCCCCGATCGATAGCGATACCGTGTCGATCTTCTCTATCGATACAGCTCTCGTGCGATTCATCATTCCACGATTATACCTCGGAATGCGAGGGTTTCTTGTGCGTTATATTATTTTCGTGACGGACAGCTTTCCGTAAAAGTTCGACTTGGTTGAAAAAAAAGTTACTTCTCCGTGATAAATATAATTATATCGCGTTGCTCCCGACACTCCGTTATAGCTAATGCTGTTACACGATAAAATCATGGAATTATCGCGGTACAACGGCCGTAAGCCTGGCGAATTGCAATACCGCCCATATCTGCTTCTTATACCATTGCCTTGTATGCACTTCACACTTGAGGAACCGCACACGGAGAAGTGCAGTAGATCGTAATAACAAGAATGCAGGCTCCGGATTGCTATTCAGATTTGTCGGCGTATAATGGCGTTCGAATCGGGGTCCCTGCACTCGTGTATTCGTGATTGCTGATTGCTGGAACAAGGCTGCCGATGATTATGGATTTTTCTTTCCCTCGGAATTCGACGTTATGTAACTTTTCTCTATATTCGAGGCTCTTGTAGATTAACAAAGATGACTTGCCATTCTTTGGTAATCAGAAGGTGACCGCTCATTATTCTATTGCGAAGTTAATACTGAAATCAAAATTTATTGAACGAAAGTTTTCATCGATATTTATCATTTAAGAACTTTGGAAATTTCGAAGTTTGAACATATGAGAAGTTCAGGGTTTGAGAACTTGCGAATTTGGGAATTTGACAATTTGAGAAATTGTGAATTTGGGATTTTGAGAATTTGGGACTTTCAGAATTTGAGATTTTGAGAATTTGAATAGTTGAGAATTTGGGACTTTGAGAATTTGGAACTATGAGAATTTGGAACTATGAGAATTTGAAACTGTGAGAATTTGAGGCTGTGAGATTTCGGGACTTTGATCATTTGGAACTATGAGAATTTGGGACTGTGAGAATTCGAGACTTTGAGAATTTGGGACTTTGATAGCTTGGAACTATGAGAGATTAGGACTGTGAGAATTCGAGACTTTGAGAATTTAGGATTTTGAGAATTTAGAATTATGAGAATTTTGGATTGTGAGAATTTGGAATTTTGAAAATTTTGAACTGTAAGAATTTGGGACTTCGAGAATTTGTGATTTTGGGAAATTGAGAAGTTAAGAGTGTAAAACTTTGAAAATTTGAATATTGACAAATTTTTAAATATAGGAATCGTAGATACAATTGAAATTTAAAAAATTTTTCAATTTAGATTAAAAATGACTTCGAAATATTCGATGGTTTAAAAATTCGGGACTTCTTGTTAATTAAGTCTGCTTTGGAAAGTAAGTTGAGTAGTCAGTTAATTAAGATTTGATCACCGAGGGAGACTGGGAATATCTGTTCGTTTTATGTAACTTGTCCCGTGCTTATCTGTAATATCTATGTACTCCTTTTTACGCCATGAGAAAGAATATATTGCCCTGAATGGAAAGCTTGTTTGCTTAAAACCACATACGTCGACGGTTATAACCACTTAATAGTTATATTGATTTTTAATAGATATGAAATGTTCATTGCCAAGTTGCTCGTAAAGTATTGGTAATAGTGTTAGAGGTAATTTATTGAAAAGATCACTTTATTTAACTGGAATTTAAACATAAATGGTTATATAGGCGGTAATAAAGTGAATTTTTTTATTCATAAAAGTTTCAGCATTTTATCTTCCACCTTTTCTTCGTACATTTCACACCGTTAAGTGTGATATGCAAGAGAGGTATATTAATAAACGTAAATACTAATATTTTTCAAATGTTCATATCATTTACTAAATCACATTTTAATAATATATTTTTCTGATATTAATATTTACATTTATGAATTTGATGAATGATTACTACATAAATATTTTAGATAAATAAATTTTATATTTATAGTATTGTAGTATATATTCATACAAAGTTTGTCAGGTTGTTATTGTTTATTTTTGTACTTATTTTTATGTAATGAATGATTGGCGAGTTATACTACCCTCCTTATTCTTTATGTGTAATATACAGTCATCAATTATTTTTTATACGAGTTATTTGTTAAGCAGTGTACGAAAGTATAATGTGTAATTAAACCAGTCTTTTAGAAATCTAACTTTCACGTACTCGAAAGCACGTGAAAAGGGCGATAGCTCACTCGACATATTTCCGCATTAAAAAACGAAAGTAGTGTCATATTAGAGCAGTACAGAATATCAATCGCTCTAATATATTGTCTGTACCGATCATCATATATTTTACAAATAATAATATTCAGAATGTATACAATTTTATCTTTGAAAGTTTAAAATTATCATTTTTAAAGCTATGGAAAGAAGAATTAATTATTTAAAGTTTTATGAAGGGGACACAACATAATTTACCAAATTCACAGACTGTCTTACGTCAAATTGACTCCTGTATAAAAGATTAACCCCTTGCACTATGATCCATTTGACAAGTCTGTCAGTCAGAACTAATCACAGCTACAATATTAAAACAGACAAAGAAATTTGAAATATGTTTGGTATTATGCAATTCTTGCCTATGCAAATTATAATTGGACTTTAACTCCAAATTGCGTACTAAAAATTCGAGTAAAAATGACTCCACAGCTGGAGTGAGTCACTCGTCAAAATAGTGCAAGGAGTTAATTATCGAATTACCTTGGTATTATTGATTCTTTCCAACATCATTTCGTCTTATGTAATATCAATCCTATTATCCGTGCATTGTTTCGTATTATGTAAGTTTCCGTGCGGTTTTGCTCTTTTGTAACGTCCACACGTGCTTAGCATATAAAATCTTCGGAAACAGGAGTCTATTATTTTCGCGGTACCCGTAAAAATGTAAACGACATAAGAGGCCTTGTTTCGCGACAAGGCACAACCGCGCCGCCGTATATTGCACAAGTTTTATCTGGGCCTAAGATCAGGCAACAATAATAATCGATTGGGTCGACAATGGAGAAAGTTGGGCGGGTGCGGGTGAAGGAATCACGAGAAGCTGGGCCTGAACGGAATAACTGTGGTTTAGAAATTTCCGGTTCTTAATCTTTGGTATTCCACGTATTTTCTTCGAGATAATCCGGCTGAAATGTCTTCCAGTGTATCTTGTGTCCGACGTCGCGAGAAATTGCATTCCCCTCGCGAAATCTACAAATTTCCTAAGCGAAAACCTTATTAATGGACTAATTAAAACTTCCTATTTTTGTCCTTTTCGCGTTCTACACCGTGACTGCGTTCTGTTTGCGCCAACGTGACTTGAAAATATTTTAATTGGAAAATATTTTTGGTAACAAATTTTCCTTGTAATGCTCGAATAATATTGATCATTTGTACAATACAATTAGGAATTTTCTCTGAAGTGGATTATGTTTTCTAGCTTTACTAATAGAACCAATGCTTCACATCTAAGTTTTTGATAAAATCGTGGACTTGAACATTTGAAAATTTAAAAAAATTGTCAATTTAAAAATTCTGCAGTTGGATGACGTAATTAAAAATGCGAGAATCTGGAAATTTGTGATTCACAATTTTTCACTAATTTTTTAGAAACTGGAAATTTGGAAAGCTAAGACATGGAACGTTTGTAAATTTGAAGATTTAATTATTGTGCAAGTATTTAAATATTAAATTGAAAATATTAATTTTAAATTTAAAAATTTGAGTATATCGAAATGTAGAAATTTAGGGAATTTTGAGAACCTTAAATTTAAAAATTAAAAAGTTTTGAAACTGAACTTTAAAACTTAATATTTAGTAATAGTGGAGTGATCTAAGGTTGGTCTTGCATTGACAAGAATCTTAATTGCGCTAATAATCATTACAAAAGACTCGTGTGGAATTTATACTTAACAATAATTTGTATTCTAAGTGCGTACAAAGAAACACTTTTACCGCGCATTTCAAGAGAATTCGCTGCGTATGGGATATTAATGAATCGTAAAAATTGTTTCGAGTATCTCGTTTCCATTCCGAGGCTCTCTTACCCTTTGAATGGAAGCATGTAATTATCTCTTCATCGTTGCACCAATTACTGCAGAATTTCTCAATTTTTTCGCAAGGACGTTGCGTATACTTGCATTGTAACGAGAAAATCCGAGCGTTTGGAAAGTTTTCCTCGGGTATGGCAAAATAATTGATGAGAACATGTGTATCTATGTATGTACACTGTTACATGCGGAAAAGTCATTCTCTATCAACTCATTTTTAGACTTGCAAAATTTATTTAAAATAATAGTTTTGACAGAGAAATTTTGAATAATCTTAAACGAACGAACTTTCTTATTTAGGAAAATAACATTTATTTGTATAAGAAAAATTAATAAGGAAAATTAAAGAGATTGTCATGCTACAAAAATAATGCAATTTTTAATCGAAATCATTGTTGAAATAGCACAGTGTTTTCATTTTCTTAATTCTAGTCTTAAATGTATTTTTAATGTAATTACCTTTAAACTGAAATACAAAATGAATGATTGGCACAAGTTAATTGAACAAATCTCACACCTTAGAATATTATATATTACGTAAACATAGCTAGAAAACAAATTCTAAATGTGTTACTTTAATTAAAATTAAGTAACAAGTGAAAATAGCATTATATAACAAAATATTTCGTCAAACAATAAATTTATTAGTTCAAGTAGAAGCATTTTATTTTTGTTAGAAATACTTCACATTTATCAACCAACCTTAAGCTTTTTAAACATAAACGAAAGTTTAAACCATTACCTTTCACATTTAAAACCTTTAAGATAATATTTGAAAAATCTTCAAAATGTGTGGGTTTGGTAAACTTAATTATCTATGAGTATGTTTTCTTGTTGTCAGATAATTTAAAAATATTTTGCTAATTGCCAGTTTTTGTCAGTATTAGACAGACAATCAGTGTCAGATACGATCTAATTCACATTACTTTCATGGGCCTTATTATTCCGCATCTTACAAAGCCAACGAGATAAACACCGTGCAAATTGTATGAATTCATTTACACCGGTTAAGAATTAGAAGCGGTAACAAAGGAAGATATCGTTATTGTCTCTGCAGCCGCAATTGCACTTGAAAGCAAGCCGTTGTCGATAAGAGTGCATCAGTGTGGCGTGCATTTAATTAGCCGGGAGAAAAGAATTACACTGGAAACCAGAGTTTTATTGTTTGCAAACGCCGACAAGATCCGTTGACGAATGTGCACGCGATATTTACATCAAGATTGTTTAAAGTTATTCCAGCGGGGTCCTAATACGCGTTCCGCAGGAAGTGTCGACACGATTGTGACCCGGTTATACGTTCGAGAAATCGCATAAGCGAATCGTAAATCTGCCCGCAGGAAATTGCGTGTACCGTTGTTGTTGTGGAATCTTCTGCGGTTGTTGCTTGAATTATGTTGACTGTGGTAGTGATGGGGTAGATCATGTGCCCGCCGGAGAACTTGCGGGCACCGGTGTGCACGGTATGTACTACGTCGATACTTCGAAGATTTCAAATTTTTCAATTCGGACATTTTTAACTTTGGTTAAAATAGAGGAATATTGGAATTAGGACATTTCGAAATTTGGTGATTTGGGAGTTCGAGAACGTTGATGTTTTGAATTATTTTACAAATTTTCATGCATGGAAATTTCAACAAAAATTTCTACGTTTCGAAATTCAAGAATTTAGAAATCTATGATTTAGGAATGTAGTAATCTATAAATACAATAATTTGGAAATTTAGCAGTTGAATAATTTAATAACTTGATAGTTTAGAAATCTTAAATTTGGCAATTTGTAATGTAACAATCCTGAAACTTGCGCAATCTAGAAAACTGCGTGTGCCAATAATTAGTATAGTGCCAAAGTAAGTGCAGCATTATTCCGGCTGTAATCGTTAGACATCGAAATTATTCTGCAGAATTTCTATTTCACTTTGCGATGTAATTAAAATGAAATTGTATCTAAGAAATCGAAAAAATTTCAAAATTCGTCCTAGTTTCCACGGGTATCTAAGTTTCAACTTCTCACAATTTACTTCCTCGTGTCTTAATAAACTCGATATATTCGAGGTGGCTTGAGTTTCCATAATCGAGTAAAAGTGCAAACGGGGAGATATTCGAACGTAATTAAATACTGCCGTCACTCTTCATCGCAAATGTTGAGAGGTCAACGATCGTTTACCACGTTGCATGATTCGCTAAAGTCAGAAAAACGGTAGACACATTCGTATCGCAGGCCGACAATCGTAACAGTACAATTAATGCTGTTACGCGATTTCCATTACTCCGTCACGGACAGCGAACCGTAATTAACGCGAAAGTTTATCAATACAAGGAATTCTCGCTGCTTCCTTATGACGTGACTACACTAATCTTTTATTCACTTCATAAAAATAATGTTTGACGAAGCATTCGAGAACATTTTCATGAACTAATTGCTGGTTGCATAAAATTCGAACGTGCTAGTAAATTTTTTATGCGTCTTATTAGCGTACGATAATGTTCACAATTAAGCGCTTCAATTTGATAAGTTTTACTTTCACGTCTCGTGTTACGCGAAGATTTTACGTCGTAAAAACAAAACATGGTAAAAGCGTCGTAACAATAACCGCAAAACATGGATCTTGGAGCGTTAAGGTGAAAGGCGCGTTAACGCGATAAAAGTCGTTTTATGAAAATAAAGAAATGAAGGTTGATTGAAACAGCAGATCAAACGGCAGGGTTGATGACACTAGATGACGGCAACTTTGCGTTCGTTTTCAACTGCTAATGAGTTTGAAGCGTTCGTCTAGACCGAGATTCTCTCACTTTGCTTTGATGGAGTTCCATCTTGTGTCTCAGGTATGTGACTAGTCTTCGCGTGTTTTCGATGACTTCTTATAATCAAGCGAATGTTGTTTCACATCTGAGAAAATTTGAAAAAATTTTATATCATGGATGTTATTTATTTTTATTTTTTTATTCGATTTCACGTATATTCTTCAGAAAATAAATAGTTGCCGTTAAAAGAAATGAAGGAAATTTTAGAAGATTTAGAAAATCTTGAAAATTTAAAAAGGTATTGGTATGATCAGGGTTGAAATATTTAAACGCAAATCAAGATTTATGACCCTACACTTGTAAATACAGTGACAAATGCAAGAAATGTGTCATTGCTTGTATCAAATAATGCGCATTAGTAGTTCGACAGCTATTCGTGCTTAGAAAGTTAGACCACATACACGCCTTATTTATGAGACAGTTACGAGTTTTTGCTTCCTATGGCACGTGACATTACGAATTCGCGAGATGAGGAGCGGCCACGCGATGATTATCAAATTAGAGGAAAGTTAAGAAAGTTAATCCGCTATTCGGTGAATATAACACCAGCTTCACTTTCATTCTGTTACGAGCGTGTTATGACAACTTTAACCACTCGTTTCGACTTGCTTCGCGAGTCACGAATTACTGAACTAGAACCGTGAATTTTAAATCGTGGAATTTAGTCGATCAACGATTCGATGTCGTAAAACGAGTGCCTACTTTAGAAACACGTTTAAGCTTGAAACGCGTCAGTAACTATTATGTTACTCGTAATAGCAGTAGCTATCTGTGACCATTAAAGGAATATTATCGCTTTAATGTGAAATATGCTGTTCGTATTCGTTAATGCCGACAAATGGTTACAGTCATATTTCTTCTAATTTATTTCATTTTTATCCGTACTTGATGTTTCGTATAAATTATGCTGAAAGTTGCAATGGTTTTATTATTACATATTTCATTTTTTCTCGTCACGAGTGAGAACACAGGCTAGAAATCTAATTTTTATAGGCTACTACATGCATCAAGAATACGTATTTAGATATGCTATGTTGTATTAATTTCTTGGTATATAACCACGTGTCTTACGTGCGGAGCATGACTTATGTGATCAAACTAATTGCATTAATATAGTAAAATTTTAACTTGATTTTAGAATATAAAATCTGTAAGATTTTTAGAATATATGATGTAAGATTGCTAAAGGAAAATTGTAATAATTTTTAAATATAGAATATACACATATGGAACATACATCACATATGAATTGGACAAATCAAAATATAATACAATATGTATAAGAATGTTTTTAAAATCGTAAGTGAAGAAATGTCGAAATACAATATGTTTGACCTTCCATATTTAAAAATAATTCACATTAAAGTTACATGTTGTTCACAATGTTGTCGAGTGTTTTTTCATCAGTCGTTTTCTTGAAAATCGTGTAAATGTAAACGTGCTCTTTTTATTTCTACAAAAGTTGTGCAGTGCAAACGACGACGGTAGTGTTTCCAACAACTATGTACAAAACACGCATTCCATGCAAATTAAACTGATACACAGAAGTATGCACTCGCTAGTTGTGTCCGCGGACCAGAAGATTCGCGGAATGTAGACCTCCCTGCTTGACGTGACACAAGCGTGTTGCCAGATGTTTTATAGCTTATTGTCTTCTATTTTATGCACTATCCATTGTCCCATCCTTATTCGGAAATAACGAGATTCAGAAAGGGAGCATAAGATTTTCCAATTAGTAAAGAACACCGTCGTACACGGAACGCGTTCATCCGTTACAAATCGTCCTCGATAGAATATTCGATGCCCGCAGAAACTGATCTTAAATTTTAATACGAACCTTCATGAAGCAGTAAAGCCTCTCTAACGACCCGGTTTTAACGCCTCGTATTAATTTAACGACTCTTAAACGTTTATCCCTCTACCGTTGTGCTTGATACTCAAAATCCCTGTTGAATTTTACACTTTATGTTCAGTGAAAGTACATACATATTTTTTATGGCTTTGTTATGCTGGACGTTATGGCTTGTAATTAAAATCTATCCACGGAAATTGTTGTATTAATCCGTTACTTGTTCGAGGTGAGGTTAATTAAATACTTGTAACACGAGGAAGAAAGTGATATATGTTATGACATCTGACGATGTACCAGAGGGATATACTAGTTGTTATAATACTCGAGTTTGATACCGAGATTAACAGGATCAAGTGAGATGATGTTGAGCAGGGCAGTATCTAAATTTTGATATATTCACAGGAAATAAGAATTTTTTTATTTTCCAACTTTAAGGTTTTTCATGCTTCCAAATTTCGATATTCTCAATCTTTTAAATGTATGCATTTCTAAATTTTCTAGTTTCTGAAAATTCACATTTTCTATTTCCAAAATTGCCTAATCCAAACTTGCCAAATTCGTCAAATTTCATTCTCGCAAAATTCCAAACTCGCCAAATACGACAATAGCTAAATTTCGCAGTCATAAAATTCCAAATTCGCCAAATTACAAAATCACCAAATTACAAACTCGTTAAATTCTAAATTCACCAAATTCCAAACTCGCCAAATTCCACACTAGCCAAATTTCACAATCGCCAAATTCCAATTTCGTTAAATTCTAAATTCACTAAATTCCACACTAGCTAAATTTCGTAATCGCCAAATTTCAAACTCATATTTCACAATCGCCAAATTCCACACTAGCCCAATTCTAAACTTGCCAAAGTCTTAAATTTCCAAAATTTCAACCTTCCCAACTTCAATATCCCTAAGTCTCCAAATTTACGAGTCCATGAATTCCCAAATGTCAAGTTCCTTGAGTTTCCATTTGCTAAATCATCAAATTCCCAACAGCCCAACCATGCAAACTTTTGAATATTACAGCAACTAGTGCAGATCTTCCCTATACATATAACCACTTTTCGCACACGAAGCTTAATGGCACCTAAAAGAAATTTTTCTCCTTGTACCGTTGGCACAAAATGTACCTCACGATACTATTATAGCAATCTTCTCGATAACCATATTTCACGTAGAACAATCTAATACTTGATATCTCGTGAGTTGGACAACAACGTGCATAGATACTCTGTTCTTAGATTGTTCGTTTAAGGCTATCTAAATGATGCTATCAATCTCTGTAACTAGTCTGATGAATTATCGTTTAATTTGTCCTGTCACGGTCGAAAAAGTTCCTTATCGATTAGGTTTCCGGCTCGTTTCTCGTCGATGAGAGGCGAGCGGATAAGAATCGTGGGCGGATGGCCATCCATCTATGATATCTTCAAAATTGAAAAACACTATCCTGAACAGTTCGAGGGGCCGGTTCCACGATAGAAGGGTTGTGTGTTTCTGTTCCTCTGGTTCCACACAATTATAAATAGAATCGTCGCGACACCATGGAACCATAAATTGTCGCTTTGTGATTTAGCATACGCGTTACGCGTTTATCGGCGAAACGATCTACGCGTCGAATAGGTATATAGTCGTCATAGATCATGATCGAGAGCTTCTGGTACGAGGTTCTGGGCTTTTTGTAGTGCTCGTAGCAATTAGGATAATTCGATGTGGATGTAGCATTGAACGGGTCCGATAATGCATCGGATAATTGAATCGTTTGCTTATCGTCGCTTGACACTGTTAACCCTCATTTGAATACCGTATTGCTGGAACATTTTCATTCAGATTTATGCGTACGTAAATATTTGTTCTATCGATTTAACTGGCAGACTGTCAACCCATAATTGATGCAATGCTTATTTTGTTATGTTGGATATATGGTGGGATTAATCTAGGTATCCATATCTTGGTCAATTTTATACGGTTAGGAAAAAAAGTACTGATAACATTCTACGATCTTTACTTATGATCTATTTGTGATTGGTCCCTTTATTTCATAAAATTTCTGTATATGAACTTCATAGTTTTTATTTATTTCTCTTAAATTTTTGTGGAGGTAATTCTTTTATAATGAGTATGAAATGTTCAGGAATGGAAAATAGGGCAGTCTGTTTGTCATAAGGAATGAGCTCTTCATGTTAATTTGTAAATTGTAAAATTAATTTTTAAATTAAATTGTAAAATTTCTGAATTTGTACCTTCTGAATTTGAAAATTCTAAAATTACTAAACTTGTGAATCTGTAAATTTAGACCCATAAAAATGAGAAAATCTGCAAACTTGACAATTATGTTTCTTAGATATGTAAATCTTCAAACTTTCAAATAATTAAATGCCTAAACCTCTCAATATGAAAGTTGAGAATCCCTGTAAAATTTCAATATTTTATCGCTGCAGGAAGAGATCCTGAATTACAAGAATATCACTAAATAATCTAAAATAACATTAGTGTCCATGAAAATCTTGTCCCTATAAAAATGAAAAGTATACCTATTATGATATTCATCGTTCAGTTTCAGTAAAACTCGATCATTTGACGCGACGTTGGTCAAGGTTGAATCGAGATAGCCGACTGTCGTACACACGAGCAGGATAACACGACACTAAGCAATGTCAGTGACAGGGAACACTTTTTGTCTCGGACGGTTCTCTATGTCGACGTATAAATCCTGCGAGGCGCGATCGTTATTTCAGCAAGCTGCGCCGCGTCGGTATGTTTTGTTTTACTCCTGTTCTTCCCGGTGTTTGTCGTGTCGCTTTTGATTCCTTCACATCTCGCTGCCTTCTCTTCGCTGGTATTCATCTCGTGTATGGTCACGTTCAGAGCTTGGTCTGCTATGCTCCGATAGTTTGTATCAATGACAGTCGTTAGCGTCGTCATTCCCCGACAGATTTATCGATACCACGTCGTGCCTATACTTATTTGTCTAGGTCAGGCTACCGATAATCCATAGTACAGTGTCATTGGTTAACGGTACTACTTAATTACGTCAATCTGTGGATCAAACATGTGCTCTGACTCTAATTTCACCGAGAACCAGTAATGTCAGTGTCGTTCTTGACGAGCGTGCTTGATGAGATGCTACTTTAACTGGAGTAGCGATCAGATATTGAAGGTTACATACACGTAATCTATGTAATGTATGTTATGCATCTCTATTATTGCAAAATGGATGAAAATGAGTATATCACGAAATTATAAAGTGCATGTGGGTGCAATATGAATTCTGGTGCAAATGTGTTCTTGTTTCACCTCTCTTTTCTGTAGTATGTTTTTTAATTTACAACGATGTACCTCCACAAGGTAAATGTACCTATTGGGACCATATCTATATTAGTGACTAACTATTTGTTTTATTTCATTGCAAATGATATTGACTTTAAAAATGAAGTTAATAGTATTATCTCAAAAATTGTCGTATATGTCGGACCAATTGACCTCGGTGTGTCATCGTCCTTGTTAATATAGCGATGTCCACGATCTTCATAACGTTAATAACGTTCAATGAGATTTTAACGAGTCATGAATCCCTTCTTTTTTAGCACCTCGCATAATTGTTCTTATTGTCAGTACAGTTGCTAATACATGCGAACGAGGTCTCCAATTACTACAAATTATACGGCATAGAATCGTTCTGCTTATGCAGCCCCTTTCTTTTTTATTTTCGACGAAACGAACAAAGAACTGGTGGAGGGAATCGTAGTCAGTGGGTGGCGTTTGTTTCGTGACGTCGACGTTTACGATGTATTCAGCCTTCGGCCCGCGGGATAATCATCAGGGTCGGTCGTATACAGAACCACGAAGAGGTCGAAGGCAACTATGCAAATTGGTCTCCGCGTCTTTCTTGTGGATGTTTTGGCCCGACGCCTGGTTACTCGGATGTTTGCGATATCGCGGTGTAGAATTTCCTTCTCATGACTTCGCAAAAATTAGTCACCTCGAAGACAGGTAGCGATATTTACACGGTGCTTGTATCATCTTCCCGCCGGCGCTAGTTTAAACGACCATAGATTATGGTGGTTTCGCTAGGAGCTCCGCAATTCGAAACCTTCACTAAATTCACCGACTTTGGCCGATGCAGCAAGATACAGAAACAAAAAGTTACTTGTTTTTCTTAACGCGTCTCGAGAACGATAAAGCGACGCTAAAATCCATGTAACAGCAGTTATGCCGAGTTTGCTTTACGTTTATTCCGTAAAGACTTTCTTCCGGGACATTCTGCACACGAAACGCGATCATTACTCAGAAAACGAGCAGCAATGTGCAATGGCGTTACACTTTCTCTTTAACGTTCGCTTAATTTCATTCCTACTTTTCTTCTGACTCGTTTTTCGTACCTGTTTATTTAACCATTGGTAACTGACATTGCATTTCGGATTCGTATTGTACCTCCACAACCGAATGATCATTCATTTAGGCGAAAGTACTATGCGAGGACATGGCTAGCGAAGAAATGCGGATCTGACTGATAATATCAAACCTGTTCGATTATGAGTTAATAAAGCATATTCCGTTATTGACGTTATCAGTAACGAGTGATCACATCTAATAATCAGATAACGTAGGATTGGCACCTGAACTTAAAAGTTTGTTTTAAACAGATTTATTTACGAAGTTTGTATTTGACATTAGAAATGCGTGGAAATTGATTTGTGAAACCGATAATTATGGATCACGTGTTTCACGTTGTCTGTAACGGAAGGTGGTAACGTAAACTGTCTAACGATCGACATATCAAAAGTCTATTTTAAACAGTCACTTTATTTGACATTAAAAATGTGTGAAAAGTGATTTATTAAGTTAATGCAATAAAGAGAAAGGGTTATGTAGAAATCATAAATGGAGTTTTCCATGTTGGTTAAGCTGTAAAACGATAGGGTTTGTCCGAGTCACTTCCGAGAAAGTAGGTCGGGTGTTAAATTCGTCGCACACAGGAGAAACCGGAGTAATACTAATTAGCTGGGAGATTAATTAATTGGCTGTAATTTTTGATCGATGTTGTTTTAGTATAATGGTGGTTGCCGCAACTAGGATGAATAGACGCGTGCATCGTTGTGCATCGTAACACGGCATCTAAACCGACGGTATTCTCGATCCTCGGCCCCTCTATTTCCGTCTGGCAGTGGAATCCGCGTCGAATTCTATCATCCTCGTTCTTGTTCTCTCCTCTCCTCTCCTCTGATACTCGCACAACATTCAACCTTCCTATGGATCCCTTGTATACTCATACGAGACTGAAGAGGGAGGACGGGGAGGCAGACAGATGGATCGCCGCATTTCATGATCAAGGGCCAAAGATCTCAGCGAACGTTTCGCAGAAACATTGCAATATAGGATGCAACCGTGGGTTTTATGATTCTCGACTGATTTATCGAGCCTTTAAATAGAGATATCGAACGGGAACTAGAGTTTCGAGAGAACCGTTACCTTCTGCACGGAAACAGTTCGATATGCGATAAGTGGAAAGGTGCCATTGATTCCCTATGGTGGAGAACAATTCCGAGATATTCGGTTCAGAATAATTCGTATTTGCGCGGGTGAACGATTCGACCGATTGTTTCGTTAAAAGTAAATGGAGATTTCGTGGAAAAACTTGTCGATGTTTCGATAGCGGCAAGTAATAGTCTTCACGGTTAGTTTGCAGCGATCTATCTGGCTGCTTACAATAATAGGTGAATCGCGTAATCTGAAGGTGATTGTTGTCTAGGGTAAAGTTGCATATCTATATCTGTGAGATTCTGCCTTCTCAAGTAGAGTACATTTACGGGCAATGATGGGTAGTTCATTTTTCGATTTGTAGATTTGAAATTTATGTGTTTTTAAATTGTTAAATCCAATTATCCAATTTATGACTTTCCGAATTTTTTAATTATTTTCTCGTGCACCCAAGTTATACAAACTTCGGAATTGGGGGAATTACAAATTTGCTAACGTGGGAAGTTGGGGATTTGGGAAGTTAGAGATTTGGGAAATTAGGAATTTGAGAAGTTGGGGATTTGAGAAGTTAGAGATATAGGAAGTTGGGGATTTGGGGAATTGAGAATTTGGGAACTTGGGGATGTGGGAAGTGAGGGATTTGGGGATTTGGAAAGTTGGAAATTTAAAAAGTTGGGAAATTGGTAAAGTTGGGATTTGGGAAATTCGGAATTTGGGAAGTTGAGGATTTGGAAAGTTGGAAATTCGGAATGTTGGAGATATAGGAAATTAGAAATGTTGGAAGCTGTAAATTTGGAAAGTTGAAAATTTGAGAAATTGATAGTCCTAGAATTTAGGAATTTGAGAATCTGGAAATTCGAGAATTTAAGGTTCGGGAAATTTAGAAATCTGAATATTCAAGGAGTGGGGAATTAGAAAATGTGAATATTTGAGATTTAGAAATCCGAAAATGTGACATTTTAGGATTTATAACTTGGATATATTTACTAAGGATATTTAGGAAGTTGACAAATTTTGCCATTTGGAAATTTGAGAATTTGCAAGTTTGACAAATTGAGAATTTGCAAAACGACAAATTGCATAGTTATGTGTAAAAATTAATCATAAGAAAGATAACAAAGTGATCATACAACCATGCAAAAAGGAAAGTAAACGAGAATGCAGAAGGTATGGGGGACGAATTGGAAAAGCAAGGGAAGGAAAGATAGCACTTCATCGGCAACAGCAGCCAATTAGTTCAGCAGATGCGTTAAATCTGTCGTGTACGAGCCGTTAGCGAGATCCTCCTGTATTCTGTTCAGCTCGTGCGAATACGGGGGGATGAAACGCGCGTCGACTAAACATGCATGAGAGATAATCATGCGCCAACAGCATAACTAATACGAGGAAATGTAAGAAACTGATTCCTTCTATAACTATTCGTTCCTCTAAACAAATTGGGGAATGTAGAATCAAAATTTTGTTCATGGTTTTTTTCTTCGTTGATACCATTTTTTTAAATATTATTACATGTATACAAATTTTACTCTCTTTTATTGTCTCTGTCAATGTTTCTTTTTCGTTATATTTTCTGTATTATTTTTTACTTTTTGTTATATTGTCTGTATCATTTTTTACGTTTTGCATTTTTTTCCTTTCTGCTGTATTGTCTATGTTATTTTCTTCTTTCTGATTTTGTTTGTATAATTTCTTTTAATGCATTTGCATTATTTTTATGTAAAGTAGAGGTGCCTCTTTTTCCATAGCCAGTTTTTGGTTATATTTAGTCAGAATGCTTGTTTGGTAATTTAATATTCATTGATTAATTCATTATTTCATTTTATGTGATTTTCACTTCTCGTTAGCAATGTTTTGGTCATTTGTTCTTTCATAGTCTTACATTAATTTAAAGAATAATTTATATGAAATGTCGAAATTAAATCTGTGATTCAATCTATATCAAAATTAGAATGGTACAAATTGTTCAAAAAACTGTTTATTACCTATTGATATAAAGAACAATTTAACAAATACGTAAATACAAAGTTAATAATAATAAATCATTATTTAATCCATTATAAATTTCTAATCAATATTTACAATTTCGAGTATTTTGTTACATAAAACGGAATATGTGATGTTTCAGAATTTTCTGAATATCAGAAAGAAAAAATATAAAAAACAGGTATATCTTTTATTTCTTAAATGTACTTCAACAAAACTTGTTATAGTATCTCAAAAAAAGATACAGTAGAAACTTGTAATTACAGAAAACCAGGAACACTTTCGATCATTTCATTGATTAAAATATCAACGAGGATATAAAAAGTTTTGCACTTCATTTACGTTTGAAGGAACAGAAAAATTTCGTAAAATATTCGCAGCAACGAACAGTTAATTCCTTTCTGGCGATCATTTTCATTCGACCGAGAAAAGTTCAAGATTCAATCGGTTGTACGATAGGATAATTTGTATCTCGCAATCTGTAAAGGAGTACGCTTTAAATAAGTCGAGGAGAAATTTTGCGCGAGTCAGGCCAACGAAAGGGAGCAACAAAAAGGAGAATGACAAAGAGTCGCACGAACCGAGAGCGACGCGAGAGACGCATAAACGCATAAATATACTTAAGATCCTATAATTCCTGCAAGGATGCATGGCGAACAATTTATGCAAGCGGCAAAAAGAATAATCGAGGAATAGCCAGGGTGGTAAACAAGTGCTCTAGGGGTGAAGGTTTATCGTATACCTTTTCGCAGAACCTTGGTCCCTGACCCGCGCTCTCGAGATTTACGCAAGGTGCTGCACGCGTGTGCCGTGCAGTACTATTTCGAGGCCAATTTACGGATTCCGCGAGAAAAGTAGAGAGCCCTCTTCTGTCACCTTCTCCACCTTGGAGGAGTGTGGGCCTCTCTCCTCTCATCGGCACGCTCTCGAAACGA
This sequence comes from Megachile ligniseca, assembly GCA_945859555.1. NCBI lineage: Eukaryota > Metazoa > Arthropoda > Insecta > Hymenoptera > Megachilidae > Megachile > Megachile ligniseca. The sequence goes on from OX243785.1 coordinate 3,715,943, forward strand.
CGAAAGCATCTGTTTCTCACTCGTGCGTGCCACGCGACTTTATGGAGACACACGGCGCCTCCACTGACTCAACCGACGCCTGTGAAATCACTTTTTGCCCGGTTAAAATTACATTTTAATTGTTTATACACGCAAATCGACTTGTTCTATACAGGAACACTTTTTATTCGAATTTTCGTGGTGAATCTTCGTTCGTTACAGTCGAATTTTAACGGAGCCGTCAATATATCTCAGGGAGATCATAAAAATAGGGATTTGATCAAATTCCTAATGTATGTATATGATCAATTCACGGAAGATGTTAAAATAATAGAGATTATTGTCATACTTTCTCATGTTGTGTAAGTACTTTCTTCGAATTTTTATTTTAAATTTGAAAAATTTTAGAAATATCGATCGTGCTATAGTTATGCACCACATTTGCAATTCTAAAATACTAAAATGCTTGCTAAGATTTGGCTATTTGTAGTTGATTGATTACATGAACGAATAGATTATACACTAGTTTAGTAAGTCCGGATGCACACGAGCGATTATGTCGTCTTTGCTTTCTCAGTAAAAAAACGAGACGTTTATATAATCGCAGAGAGATCGTAGGAAAAACTGTCGTATGTATCGGATCTAAAAAAGTAAAATATAGTAAACATTAGATTTAAAATTTTTTTTAAAAATAACTAGATATTAGTAAAATTGATTGACTTTAAGGAGGAATATTATCATTCGTACTAATATTAAAATGTCTCTAAAATTGAGATTAGTTATCCAATATTTCACTCACTCGGTGAATGTACAGGATATTCGGTCAGTGCAATGATCGTGTTAAGTGATCAGTCGTGCAGTGAAAAGAGCCATGTATAGTCAGACATGTTATAACAGCACTTAACAAGGATACGATTTTCCCACCTTTGAAGTTATCAGATTGTAAAATTATTTGTCACATTAACAGATATCGGATCATGCAACAGTACAAACTTTTGGTATACAAATTTTCAGTTAATAAAATTACAGTATTTTTCAAACTTCTCTCAATTTTTAAATACAGTACAATCCGCTTATTATGACGACTTTGGGAGTTGCAATTTAGTATAGCAAGAACTAACTAATACTAGTGGATGAAAAATTGATATTATTGAACTTAATGTATTATATGATTATGACATTTGTATGATATATATTTATCACACGTTATTTCTTCTAATAACTATTTGTGAGAACAGTAAAAAACTTATTGAGTCCTTATTAAGTATTAATCCTTATTAAGTCTTAACTGCTATCGGTTTAAAAAAAGTTTCGAAGATAAAATTTCCATAGTACTTTGTTGAAAATTCTCATCCTTCAACTTTATACATATCACAATATGTATATGTGCATACATAGTTATCACATTCGGTAGTAATAGGTAGAGTGTTTATAACAGTAGTAACAGCGTATAATGCACACGTAATTTGAAATTAAAAATAAAGTTGAAAAGTAAGTAAAGAAATGATTCAATATAATTGAATATACATATTAATTTCTTATCTCGATAAATATCAACACAGTTTTTAAGGAAAGTGTATTCACAAATTTCGTAAATTAAAATACGAAACTCGTAAACCGGTCAAGCGACCGAGTTGATAGTTTTAGTGTTAACCACTTTTATATAGGAGTGGGTAATTGCAATACAAATACCAAATCGTAGTAACAAAACCAATCGATAGCATCAACAAAACCAATCGAGCTGACATAATAATCTCGTCCCATCAAGTCTTCTAAAATGAATTATGGAAGAAACTGGCCATCTATACTTGAAATCTTCTCAATCAAGTTGCATTCCAAACATACCTGTTTTGTAACACAAACTTTTCTCACGTCTCCAATAATCGAAGAAATAATCGGCCTCGTACGATACGTACCAGCGAATGAAAATCATTCCGCAAACAGAAGAACGTGATTAATGGTTTCAGCAACTCCAATGGAATCGTAAATTGATCTCTTCTCTGCCGATTATACACTGTATGTTTCTTCTCGAGAGGCATCGATCGAGGCCGGCAGTCATCGGTTGTCCACGGCCTAAAAATTGATCCTACACGAGTTGTAAAGCATGGCCATCGGTATTGCGTAACGTTGGCTTCCTCGCAGACGTTCTCGCGAATCTCTCGGCCGCAAATATCGCGCTACAGCGGGACAAAGAGAGAAACAGAGCCGGTTCGTTCGTTACACAGGCTGTCGCGATCCGGTGACAGGGACTAATACTCCTATCCACCACGCACGACTAACGGAAAAGCCCCGACTAATCTGCCGCGGGGGGATTACCGAGCAGCTATTATCGAATAATTTAGGCGTCCCAGGAATCTGCACGGATCTCTCTTATCAGGTTGCCGATCCTGCGATTTATCGCGAGTTCCTAACACCGTGAACGACTTACCCAGATTTTTTCTTTTCGCATACCCTTCGGGATAGAACTAGTTAGAACTGAACGAGCGGAAACGACCAGAGACGTCAATATAACTTTTTTGTGGTAATCGGTATTAAATGGGAGAATCGATGTAGATATGTGAACTTTTGATGACCTAACATTAAACCTATTGCCATTGGTACTTAATTTGAAATTAAAAATGAAGTTGAAAAATAAACGAACGACAGAACTCAAATTAGTACACATATTGTTTATCTTCATGAAAATTAATGCTGTTTATTGAAAAGTTTACAATTGGTTCTAAGCATACTTGCAGTTGGTTGTAGCTTTTCAATGAATGCATTCTTCTAAATGAGTTTTGCATATGATAATAATGTAGATATATTCTTTAAATGATTCAACAGTGGATTGTAATATACTATGTAGCAGATATTTATAACATTTACTTGTTACTCTCAATTTCGTACAAGGAGCATACATTAATTTTGTGACAAAGTATAACCCGAAGCCATGTCCGTTTCGAAATTTCCTGTTTATGTCATATTGGCATCTAAATATTGAATTTCAAGCTATATTTTCGTACACCGAATAGAACAGTAGAACTTGAAACGCAGATTCATGTCACCAGTTGACTAATATTCCTACTCGTTACGTGTAACTGACAGGTAGTCTCTACCTAATCCGCCTTGAGGATTAGCCGAGAGTTATTGTTGAACTAATAATTTTGGCACAGCGCGAACGCTGACAGTAACTGCTACATTTTCGAGAATCTTACACTAAATAATAATGTTAATACACCCAAAATGACCAACACTGTTCTTCGCGATAGTCACAAAACTCGCGTTCATAATTGATGATGACAATTCGCGCAATAACTACTGCTGCTGATTCATATAGTCAGTGATATTTTGTTACTTTGTTTCAAACTAATATATTAACTGTTGATGCAAAAATGAATTTAGTTGAGAAATACTGGAAAATGACAGTGCAAATTGAGTTTCTGAAAAGCGTGTATTTTCCGGACTGTTCGAATGATTTTCCATTACTCATGGTACGAACAATTAAGTTCGCACGAATATGTGTTCTACGTGATGTACTCTTACACCGTTGCGCCGCAGGTGTAGGCTACTGTCCAATTAGCTACAGGTTGATGATTTTACCAAGCATGCTCGATGGATTCGCTAATTCTAACCTACCCGCGGTTGAGATTGGCGAGCTAAATTGCATCGAGCATACTCGTACATTTGTAAACGAACTTACGGTACACGTGTTCGCTTTAAATTCCATCTATATAATTACTTATCGTCTTCAGACATCTTACAAACATTCAGAACCGTACAGAGCGTTATATGCCTTGGGTCGCATCGATACCACATCAAGGATATACATATGTTTTATAGGTTAAAAGATACCGTAAGAATTTTCTTTTTTACTGTTTTACGTTTATGTGGAATATTTGAGGAATCGGGGGAAATTGGAATTTAAGGATTTGGGAATTTGAAAATTTGAAAATTTAGAAATTTAATAATGAGGAAAGAGGATTAGGAAGTTTCAAGATTTTCAGATTTCTAGATTTCAAGATTTAGGAAATGGGGGATTTAGGCTTTACGGATTTGAAAAGCTGTACATTTGAAAATCTATAAATTTAGAAAGAGAGAAGATGGGAAATTTGAAAATCTAGAGTTTTCGGTTTTTTGGACATTTGTTAATTTATGAACTTGATGAATTTAATATTTGAGAATTTGGGGAATTAGGGATTTGAAAATTTGGGAATCTAGAGAATCGGGGATATGGAAACTTTGAAATTTACAAATTATCTGGAAATCTAGGTATTTGATCTGAAAATTTAGGAATTTGATGATGACAATTTGGGGATCTAGAAAATTGGGGATTCAGAAGTTGAAATAGAAAAAAATTGATGAACTAACAATTTGGAGGTCTAGCAAATTAGAAGATTCAGAAATTTGATAATTTGAATATATAGAAACTTGGAAATTCAAGAAATATTGATACCATAATTATAGCAAAGGCAAGAAACATTTTCCATTAATTCACAATAGCTTCTAGTAAAGTAAAACTCTAATTCTTCTATAGCAAAAAGTTAAATGCTTCATGTTTTATCTCGTTGCTTCTAGTATAAACATTTCGGTGGCCATTTTAGTCGAACATCGACTACACATCGTAATGGGGCCACTAACTATAAATAACATAATTACAGAGTTTGATAGAGATGGTGCAGGTAAGATGGTGCCCTTATTTCTTCTTTCGCATACGTGTTCTCGCAGACTCCACCTACTTCCACATCCGGTCCCGAGCACCACGGATCAGATTCAACTCACTGACCTAACCTTCGAGGCACATATAATTTCGAGATATTATGCGTCAGTATGTTACTCGTACGCATAGATTATGACTTCCGTGCACGTGCTTCGTATAAACTCATCTGCACGCGCCAGTCTTACCTCGATATTCATCTACTCACAGGATATTGATTTTGCGCGATCCAGATATCTCCTTTTTTTTAAGTACTCTTTTACTGTTATCAATTTTTAGTCCGTTCATTTTGCTTGAAACTCTTAATAATTTATTTTGATTGTTCTTAACGGTTAGTTCGTAAAAATTATAATAGTAATTCATAATTGCTGACTTTAACACATTGATTGCTATACTGAAGCAATTGAAAATTGCATCGCGTAGTGCTTTAATTTTTAACAAATTTTACCAAATATTTTCACAATATCTTGTTACATTTATTTTCTATAGATCCATGTAATTAATGGGCGAATTTTCGATTAGGAACAAATTTTTAATAATAGACATGTTAGAATAGAAAATTAAGCGGCATATAGGGGGAATGTGGCTGTCCACGTGTTTCCTTTATTTTAAATGAACGTAGTCGTGTTCTCATCATAGTAATAATACAAGTATCTCTGTATACATCGAAAATTTTTATAAAATTGTGAGGAGTAAGAAATAAGGTTGACTCGCTAGTCTCCGTAGGTGTGCACCGTAAGACAAGTCGTAGAAGGAAACACAAAGAAATCGCCTAATTGCTCGACTATTTGCAACAACTTTACGACTCCCAGACAACAACAATTTACTCAAACACGCCATTTAACTGTGCACGCGGCTTGAATTAAGAATAACATCTTACGCCGTAATGCTCGACTAAGATGACGTTTCAGGCTCTTCCTGAAACCTCTCCCTATTCCGACGAGTGCACTTCGTACGCCATAGAGAAATACATTCGACGAGTATTCGGGGAAAAAAGAAATTCCTGCATTTCACCCACGCGGATGCGCGTAGGTGCTTATTGCGCTCCCGTAATATCGACGCAACGATGGACACTCAAGATGCCTCTTCGACGCAGCTTTTCTACAGGGACCGTTGTCGAGAAGTTCCGTATCGTTTCATGTAATATTCAGATATTGTGTTTCTGAGAATATCACGAGAAATTCGCGACGAGTCGATTGCATTTTTATTCAAACTGCGCTCGCAGGAGCTTTTATGCCCGTTCGATTTTCGGCTCTTCCGAAATAATCGGAGCAATCAAGATAAATCGAATCGTTTCATTCCTAATATTGTTAAGGAACATTCCTTTGTCTTCGGAGTTATATCAAGTATCGAACGACTTCTCGAAATTTCGTACGTATATCGAACTGGGCGTGCCCATTGGATTACCGAGGTCAATGCTTGGTCTGGCAAACGACCAGACGTTCGAAAAATGGAATCGAGTCCTACGCTCTTCCTCTTCGCTGCGCTCGTATTTCCAACTTTCTGTCGTAAACATCTCTTTTATTACTTTTTACTGTCCTCTCGATCAATTCCCTCGGAACATGGTAACGAACCGTTCGTTTCATTACTAGAAATTTCATCGTCACAGTATGGTGGTTTCAATTAAAATTTAATACGTAAATAAGAATTTGAAGTCACTAGCTGGTTTCCATTAATTGTTTTCGAACTCACTACAAATACAGTAAATTTTATCACGAATCTTTTGGTACTTCTTTCACTTCAAATCAGTCGATAAACCTTACAAATGTATTCCACTGTAATAGGACCCTGCAAGTGCCCCATATATTATTTATAAGTCCTGCATTGCATTATATTGCATTCGATATGTTATGTATACATGTGTAGCTGCATCGAAGTAGTTTTATCATAACCATCGTAACATAAATTGTCAAGTACAAGTCTTACACAATATGACTTCATATCAGTCATCTAAATTTGAAACAACTTATTAAGATAATTTCAAACCACAACCTGAAAAGGTACTTGGTTAATGCTCGGGTCGTGTAAAGTGCTGAGTAATGCCTCGACTGATGAATGCATTAACAAGACTTCCTGAATAACTGCACTTATTGTTTCCATAAAAACGTTTCAGTGCATGTAACAATTTCAAACATTTTTGCGTCAGCACAATTAAAAACGTATAAAGAAATATCGAAAATAAAATCAGGAAACAAATACAGTTACATAACAAGAGCTATTCAACTTCTTTACTTTAATAACTCGCATGATCCTAGATTACGGGCCACTCTCTCAAGCTCCACGTTTCACAACCCATTCTAAATTAATGTTTCTTTCAAATGTATGTTATCATGTATTCCTTGAAGGCATACGCACATACATTCGTCTCGAACAACAAATCAGAGCGCGTGAAAGTAAATGTCATCGTTTCAGGAGGGTGATTGTAATGTCCAGATATTTTTTGAACTACACCAATTTCTTAGTACTTTATGTTTTAGGTCAAAGTGTTTTGCATGCCATGGTACAATTATCTTCCAAATTTAGAAGTTACCGAACTGGCGAGAAAATGGACTTAAATTACATACAAACCTCAGACATCGTACCTTGTTAAGTTTTATTGTATTTTCTTTTTGTTGATGATGTTTCGTAAACACTGCAGGTTACTTCCTTACAGCTGGTTTGGAATATGAGGTATTAAAACTACATTAGTCGATTAGTTACTCCAATTTCAGGTAGATTTAGGAAATGTGGAATGTTTCTTATAAAATTAGATTGGTGTTGTATTTCTCTTTGTTTTAGATGGTTTTAGTCAGGGTTTTACAAATTTTATAATTATATGAAACTTAATCTGAACTTTCAAATTTCTGCATTAAAAAAGTTTCAACTTAACACACTATATAATTCATAGATTTTCAAATTCTCAAATTAACTACATAGTTCCCAAATTTTTTCAAACTTTCAAATTCTTAAATGCACAATACATAAATAACAATTGAATTAAAAACTGGCGTAAGGAGTGACTCTACATATTTTTGATACCACTCTCTTACACAAAATCTCCATACTGTACGTTTGCGTCAAAACATGAAATGCTAATAAATTTCTTCATAATCTATTTTCCGTGTAAGTTATACTACAGATAGCTTACCGATACTTGATCGCTGCAATAACATCAGAATTAACAACTTCAGCGTGTCATTCAGAATTTCGTATCTCAGTATATTTCGTTATTTCATTCTTCCAATATTCATTGATGTTTATTGCAAAGAAAATAGTAGAAGATCGATAAAAACGTCAAGCTATCACGTAAACTAATATTCAATGAGAAGTTGAATGAAAAATCTCCTTCACAGTGTGCCACGAGAGAAGGTGTGAGGCCTACATATTTCAGCGTGTAGCGAACGTGTTAAAAACTGGCGTTCAATAATAGTCACACCAGAAAACCATTGATCGTTGAGAGCGAGCGGGCAAAGCACTCCATTCAGCGGGTTGTTAGTCGTAAATTTTTATCGAGGTTTCTTGTTCGACGTTTCAAGGACCGAAAATACGTGGCCTAAGCGAGATTGGTGGGCATTGCGGCTGGGGATGATTAGGGCGGGCGCCGGTAAAATATGCACTTGCGCCGGCTGCATTCTGCAACGGCCACTGCGAGGCTATGAATTCCGTCGAGACTTATGTCGGATGCAAATAGTATGTAAGAGTGCGGTGGGAGCAGAGATATGGCCGAGCTAATGACCGAAAGAGTATGAGGCCGCGGCCTCGAGTTTCCAAGACGCGAGAAAGGAGATCGAAAGTGAGGAGAGAAGAATTATTTCAGGGGGAGAACGGTTACGGTCCACGGTACGCGCATGAGTTACTGCGACCGTGGAAGTAACTTTTCGATGCGATTTTCGTTAGTACAAACGTGAAATTTTGATTTGAGCAGCAGAACTCGCGTTAGTCACGTTTCTGTTGTTCGTTTGTAAATAAAACGCGAGACATGGTGCTACGAAAAGAGAGAAATTTGAAGCAAGTAGGTGCTTAACAGAATGTTATTGACACGAACGGGTAGAAAATATATCGATATTTTTATTTTTTAAAGACTATTTTAGAGACATGCTCTTTGCAAATTGAACGAAAAGCATTCGAATTGGAGACAATTTGGTGCTGCAACGTGTTTATTGTTCAGCCCTATAGGACTAAACAATTAAGAGACCCATCTATCTTGATTCATCATGAGGACACCATCATGGTGTCTTGACCATTTCTCCTGATCATTTCAAGTACTTAAACAGAGTGTCTCAACAAGATTCATGTCTGCATCTCTAAGAGAGTAAAATATCAAAAGGCATAGGAAATGAAACATGCGTAGATGTTAAACTGTATATTTCGCTAAATGACACTGGTATTCGGAGATCAGCGCAAGAATGTCAGTCTCGGCGAAATAAGAGCTGTGACAACATTTACTACATGACCTACCCTTTTTAGTGCAGTTTTTGACCCTTTGGGAAATATCGTTAGTGTGGTAGTTCGACTCAATATTTATTTATTTCGATTTTTCTGACGCATCTAAACCTAATATATTAATTTTAACCAGTTACAAAGTGTTAGTATCAGGATCTTTCAAAATTAAGATGATGAATTGATGAAGAGTATCAATTGATGGTGAAAGTGAATTATGAAAGTAAGATCAAAGGGAATATAACTAATAAGAGGAATTTCAAATGTACCAAAAAAGTAACCAATTCGTTTTTCATAAAATACATGTAATTCAATTGTAATTCAATTCAATTGAAATTAAAATAACATTTTTATTTCGTCTTATTGAAATTTCGAGCTTTCACAGTCAAAGGTAGTTCTTTATTTTGCAAGACGTGTATGCACATCGACTGTACCAGAATAGTTTTTGATTGACGTGTATACACGTCCACCGCAGTTAACTGGTTAAAATAGTCCAACACGTTGGGAGGTATACGAGATTTAATATTGTAATTGTGTACAGTGATACCCGAATATAATCGTGATGAATTCTCCAAATATCACCGCGAATCTGTCCATGTATACGTATGAAGTAATCTGGGGATTCGAAATGCAGAGATTTAAAAATTTGGATATACAAAAAGCTCGACACTTCGAAAATTTGAGTGTTTGGAAATTTAGAAATGTGTGAATTTTCAAATGTAGAAAATTGTCAGATATTGGAGCTTGCATTTGTTACGACACCGCCTACTTTAGCCACGACAACCACCGTCCAATTCCAGAAAAGCAATTTGCAGTTTATAATCAATGACTCGAACCCCACTCTAAGAATAAAGTCAATCTCTGCCACCCAATTAAAAGCGTACCACTTAAACCTCGTTCAAAGTACCTTTAAACTACGATACATATTGATATTTACCTAAATTAACTAACCTAATTAAATAAAAGTAGAATTCACATGAAATATTATTATCGATGGACAGTGCTCGGTTTCTTTTTCTATCCAACCGGGAATAATCTCCGTCATTTAAAAAAGAAATAGTACCTTCGGTGAAAAGAACTTTACGCTACATCCGAGTGTGGCAATAAAGAATGCGTACGTTTCATTCATGGAGACGATCATGTTGAGGGAACTAAAAACGGAAAATATCGGCGTTGAGGGTAACGTCGGTGATATAAAATGTCTTGGTCGCACGATAAACTTGACACAGGACGCTATTTATGCCTGGCGGCGGTAAACTGTCACGATGCCATTTGCGAAGAGTGTGCGCGGCATCAAACCGAAAGGCAGACCGCGTGTAACCGTTGATCGCGTATCTCCGCGAGCTGGTTCTCGCGTACGCTCGCTGGCATTTCGTGCGTTGCCAGGCATTCCTGCGGCCATATTCGAGTTCTTGCGAGCTGCCGCGGCGCCCGACTAATTATCCGCAATGGGAGATAGTTTCGCCGCATTTCGCACCGACTCGCCGTACATTAATTCCCGTCCACGCTCGTTTATGCGAATCTCCGCCTTCTGCTTTCCGCCAGTCACCGGCCGAACCGCCAACTCGGTTGGCCCCGAGTCATCCTCTTTCCGCTCGATTAACGTTCATTCCGAAGATGCTTGGCGATAATCATTGATAACAGCGAATAAAGAGAGAAAGAGCTGCGTCCTCGACCGGGGCAACTTTGGATCGCATTCTTGAACATTTCGCGATTTCTTACGGCCTTCTGGGTCGCTCGGTCGGGACCGTTATTAGCTTTCGATTATTGCGCCGCGAGGTTCCCGAAACACGAGAGCACTCGAACGCTCGGTGGAAGCCGAGCTAGAGTAACGTTAATAACGAACGTGCTTGGGATATTATTGTTCGAAAATCTGGGGTGATTAATTTCCAATTCAGTGGATTGCTCACTTCGGAGGTTTTCTTCGTGGAACTTGGCGAGGTTTTTATCCAGTTTCGATTATTTCCTGTGACTTTATAATTCTTAACTGAGGGTAGATTTTGGAATTTGCTGTAATTTGTCTTTTAAGATGTTTATTTTAGAAGTTTTATACAATGTTCCTTGCGAAATAAGAATATGATAATTCTTATTTAAAAAATGAGAGTTGTGCATCTTTTTCTTTTGTTTTGTTATAACTTATCGTTGAAGGTGTTGGCTAATTATTTTGAAGTGTTCTGGCACTGAAACGAATCCCTCTCAGTGAAATTGAATGAAACTGTAAATTTTTGAAAGAAGAAATATTTTACTTACATGAACGTTATTTATTGAAAACATATATTACAGTTTGTTTCTTACAAAAATTATGAATAATTGTAATGATTTTTTCATGTATATTTTTTGACATTGGCCTTCATAAATACTCTTTAATATATTTTTATTATATTAAATAAATTGTTACAGTATTTGTTAGTTGTTTAAATATAATTTGTAGTTATTAACAAGTATGTGTACTTGATGTGTACATCACTTGTATGTTACGTAATGTAAAATATTTGACAAACTTAGTTTTACCTCCTATATTTGTTTTACAAACTATTTGTAAGTTCAAGTTTACTTGTAACAATTAAAGTAGAATTGTGTTGAATTCAAATCGAACATTTCTCCATTTCGCACAAAAAAAGCCATAAAAATGTGATTCACTCGAGTTCCATTTCATTTTACTGCCTGACAAGTCTTTCAGTCTACGAGAATGACGCGTGTCATAATGTCAACTACAGTCGCACTCGATCAGATTGGATGGATAATATTTCTCAGATGTCATTTATGCTGACATAATTTTATGATGATGCTATTTTAAAGTAGTTGAAATATAAGGGAGCAAAGGTGGTGATTAGTTAACTTGTACCTTTACTCTTAATTTTTAACTGCAATTATTCATTCATACAGATTGCATACCAGTTTAATTTTTCATCATAAATAACTTTGTATCCCAGTTTAATCGCGATAAAATCGGTCACTTTAATAATATAACATGCACAATAATTTAAACACGTCATTGGAAACGATAGATCTGTGGAGGATAATAAAATTTGTATTAACGCTCTAACTGCGGGTGTGGTTTATAAACCATATAAACCAGAGACGGGTGTGGTATATAAACGACAAACTAATTTTTGTTAATGTCAAATAGCGGCTGTGGTTTATAACTAGAAATAGAATAAATACAAAAAAGATCTTTTAAAATAGAATATCAATTAAGTAACAATTACATTAAAATTAAATTGGAGCGCTTGGCTCTACAAAAAGTACCAGGAGTTAAAGGGTTAAAATGGGAAATTTAATAGAAAAATTTAAAATGGTCAAATTTTAAAATATCGAATTAGTTATGAAAACTATAAAACCTGCAAGGGCTCCTCCACATAAATCAAAATGGATAACGCTACATCAGCTGATTATTCAATAAAGTTTCCGATGCATCCTTTCTCCTCTCGATTCACCGAACCGTAAACACGTGTAGTTCTACTTCTCGAATAGAAGTATCAAGTATGGTTCATGGCTCTTGAAGATGTGTCGCGTATGCTAATTAAGCACAAACAATGCGAGGTTCGACAACGATCAATTTAACGACGTGTACGAAAGAGGACGAAGATGATGCACAGGCTCGGTGCACAAGATTAATGCGATTCGATGTACGCCGCAGAGCGTGTTGCAATTCGATTACGCTTACATGGTTTCAGAGTCAAACGGTACGGACACGATTAGGCTTAGAATTCATTGCTGTTCTTCGTTTCTGATTAAACACGGCAGGACCGAACAGAAACACGAAAGATATTCTCGATGTTGCAGATAATTATAGGCTTAATGAGTTTAACGTTCGCTGTGTTTGTTGGAACGATGTCCATGTACGTTTTGATAAGGTTACTAATTAATCACGTGCATCGTAATTCTAGAAGGACTTTTATTAACTTCTCGAACGTGGCATGTGTGTTTTCGCATCGGTAACGTTGAAATAAACGATTTGGAAATTGATTGTTTCACGATGTAATGTTTTTTAATCTTTGAATTCTTAAATACTCAGATTATCAGATTTTCAAATTTCCAATTACAGATTTATTGTTTTTTCAAAATTATTCAAGATTTTCAAGCTTTTAAAGTTTTTCAAGATTTTCAAGGTCTTCAAGCTTTTCAAGATTTTCAAGCTTTCCAAGATTTTCAAACTCTTCAAGATTTTCAAGCTTTTCAAGTTTTTCAAGATTTTCAAGCTCTTCAAGCTTTTCAAGACTTTCAAGCATTCTAAATTTTTCAAGCGTTTCAAGCTTTTGAAATTATTCTCATATTTTAAGCTGTTAAAATTTGTTAAGCTCTTCAAGCTTTTCTACATTTTCAAACTTTCCAAGCTTCTCAAGATTTTCAAGCATTTTAAGATTTTCAAGCTTTTCAAGATTTTCAAGATTTTAAAGCTCTCCAAGCTTTCCAAAATTTTTAAGTGTTTCAAGATTTCGTGCTTTCCAAGTTTTTTAAACTTCAAAATTTTTCAAATATTTAAGTCTCCAATTTGTCAGCTTTCTAGACTCTGAAACTTTCAAATTCCAAATGTTAATTAATGAGATTCCACATCTTATATAAATTCCGAATCTAATGGGAGTCCATCTTATCTTATCAATTTAATTTTATGAATCAACACGATCAACTTAAACAGGGCCAAGTTTGATCAAATAATACTACTGCCGGGTTAAATCAGTCAAATTCACAAGAGTGACAAGATAGTCACTCTTTCAATTAACCCTTATTCTGATGGGCTGTAAGTAATCTATATCGCCTACTTGAATGAGTAATCAGATTGCAATACATTACCATTAAATCGTGATCTCAATAAATTGTAGTACAGCTTATTTTCAGAAATGCTGAGTGCCCTGTTTGAACAATTTTTTATCGAATTATACTTATAATTAAAGAATTGAGAGTTATGTGTGCGCGAGTCCATTGGATTCACCTTTAACATGATAGCGGTTAATTTACGTAACTTAAAAGACAAACGAGTATACATATTCCGCCGCATCCGAAAAATGCGGTGACATAATACACCTTTCCAGGATTTCTTTCTGAATGCCTAATATACAAGCGAGAGAAATAGCTGTGATAACTCGCATACGCGCTGACGGAGTCTTTGTCCGTTTGCTGCAAAAGGAAGTCTCTCTCTTAGCATGAAAATCTATGGAGACACACGTGAATAAATACAGAAGTTTTCTTGTACTCTGTGAACAATAGGGATACGCTTTCTCTTGTTCCTATCAGTCTGTCAAGCGAATTACGCGTGATTAACGTATGTACACTCGGGTGTAACTCTAGTGTCCTTTAGATAACGATGCATATGTAAATTTGACGATTTCTAAATTCCATCAATTTTCATATCATGAAATTTGTAGAAGTACAAGTTTTCAAATTGTTCAATTTTTTTATTTATACATTTTCTACTGTAAAAATTTTCAAATTGACTGTCGAATTTTGGCTTGACGAATGAATAGAATACTTAAATTCTTAAACTTCTAGGGTTCTAAATACCCAAATTTTCAAATTTCCCAGGGATCCAAGTTCTGAGAGTTGTAAATTTCTAAACCTCCACATTTCTACATTACTATGTTCCTAGATTCCTAAATTACTGTGTTCTGAAATTGCTTGGTACCTAAATATCTATGCCCTCAAATTCCTACGTCTTAAAATTGCTACGTCCCCAAACTCCTATGTCCACAAATTCTTACGTCCCTAAATTCTTATGTCCCCAAATTTCTACATTCCCAAATTCTTACTTTTCGAAATTGCTACGTCCCTAAATTCTTACGTCCCCGAATTCTTACGTCCCTAGATTTCCACGTCTCGAAATTCCTACGTCCCCAAATTCATACGTTCCTAAATTCTCACGTCTCAAAATGGCTACGTTCTAAAATTTCTACATCGCCGAATACCCATATCCCAAAATTTGTATATCCCCACGTCTCAAAATACCAACACCCCCATAATCTTGCATCACAAAATTCCTGGACCTCTAAATCTCTAGATCGACTAATTCCTATAGTCCCAGTTTCCTATACAACCAAGTCTCTTTTCTACTAATATAAATTCGTAGAACTCCAAGTCCCCGAAATCGTCAAAGTCGTATACTCCCAATGTTTCAATTCCCTATATGTCACTAAGGATCAAGTAGTGTAAAGCCTTTTTCGATGGAAGCTAAATTTACTCTTGGTTGTACTAGACAAGGATTGTGTCTGTCAAATAAAGCAAATGATATGTTGAAGTATGCATATAGACATATGGAATTCTATTTGATCATCCATACGTCGTCGCTAACCACAATCAGTAGAATTCAACCGCAAGGGTCTTCGTGCTTGAACGTAATATTTCTATTTGCATATGTGTTTTATATTTAATGTATGTAAAAGATATGGATCTGTTTCTGAAACTGAAACTGGAATTTACGTGATTGGTATATGTAGTTTGATGTTATTTTAGTTGAACGGTGTTATTAACCCGATTGATACAATATCGATTCAGTTTAGTTACCTATATGCAAGTTTTTGTATAATACATTACATTCGATTTATGAAATTGGTTTGAAGTTATTTTTTTATAGTAATTTTATGTATGTTATATAATATAGGACACTTCACAAATTGTACTTTTGCAAATTTGAAATTCAGAGACACGTTAATTTGGTAGATTGGTTTTTTGAACATTTAATCATCTCAGAGTTTGTGAATTTGACAATTTTTAAATTGGTAGTTTAGGAACTTAGTAACTCAGAAATTTAGTGACAGTAAATTTGACAATTTTTAAATTCAGTATCTTGGAAACTTCATAATTTATTTTAGAAATTTGAAAATTAGAAATCTGAAGACTTCAAATGTTCAGTCATCAAATATAAGGGATCAGAACCTTGACGTCACATTTTTCATTTTTGACCGGAGAGTTTAAATTAGAAACTGAGATGACCACAGTTTGAACGACTACAATCATAGCGTACCATACTACGTATAGCCGTGTTTAGTATAATTCGTTCTATTTAACGGTCGTTCTCCATCGTGTCAGTCAGCATGTCAGCTGTCCATCGCCAGAAAATTACGTATTTCCATCAGCATAATTCTCGGTATTTCTCATCTACGTACAGTCAATAGCAAATCTGGCATAGCAATTTTGGTCTAAGAAAAATATGACATCTAAAACGCAAAAGACATCTCATTCATTTTCACGAACCTTTGGGAATTGAATGATTGGTAACTTGAGATTTGGATTGGGGATTTCGATTTGAGATTTGAGAGTCTACGAACATGGAAATCTAGGGATTTGGCGAGTTGGAAAATTGGGGGTTGTTGCCGATTTGGAGATTTAGTTATGAATTATCGATTATTATAGGCATTTATCGATTACATGGTATTTGAAAACGTTGAAATGTTCTTGATCTGAAGATTTGATGAACAAAAAATCTTCAATTTTAATATTTAGGATTTTAAGAACTTAAGAACTTGGAGATGAGGAAATTTGGAAATTCGGTTATTTAGAATTAAGAAATTTAGATTTTCCAAGTGTATGATTTTACAAACTTGGAAACTAGAAAACTTGGAAATAGTGCAATTTAGATATCTACAAAATTTGAAACACTTAAAAATTCGAAGATTTGAAAACCTACAAATTTTTGAAGTTGAAAGATATAAAACTTCGAATCTAAAAAATTCAGCAAACTTGTAACCCTATTTGTAGAAATAAGTTCGAAGATCTGAAAATTTAGGTATTTTAATATTTGAAAATATTAAATTTTATAAACTGTAAAAATCGAAAACTCGTTGAATTCGAAAGTGGTCAAGTTTACAAATGTGTCGTTAGCAAAGAGAAGCGTACGTCGTGGCCGAGTGTACAAGAAAACGAAGCACAAGGACGAAAGCACGGTGCCGTCGAGCGGTCCACAAATAAATGCTTTTGTGCAAGCACACAGTTGGGGTTGGCTATGAAGTCCACGTAGTCGATGACCGTGTCACGGCACGTCCAAAGTGTCCGTTCCGTTCATCGGCGAAGAATCTACCGCAAAAGCGGCTTCGTAATTGGCAGGTACGGCAACACGATACCGCGATGTAACGCAGTACACTGCACTCTGTGTGTCGCGTCCCCTCTTTCTCCTCTTCTGCTTCGACATGCTTCTCCCTTATCCCCGAGGATTCACCCACACCACTGCCCTTCAACCTTCTCGAAAGGAGTGCGTCTCCTCGGATCTCTACTCATCGTCCACCCTAAAGACGCGAGTATCACTTTGCATCTCGTCACGGCATGCTGCGTTCCGCATGAAACTTTATATTTGCCGGCCTTCGTTTCGTCGATGAGAGAAAAACCGAGCCGCGAGTGCTACGAGTTACGCTACGAGCTTATTCCTTCTCCTTTCCTTTCTTCCGATTAAGTTTCGTATCGATATCGATTAGCTGGATACCTATGGGATCGACAAATTTTCTAGCGTATAGGTTATGTTCGTTGCACACGTGCTCGTTGAAAGCGTTTTCTGACGAGGGAACTTAGTCTTACGCTCACTCATATAATACAGAACATTCGAGTGTAAGACTTGTATTTGACAATTTGCAATTCTGTTACGATGGTAACTACTTCGATACAATCACACACAATACAATAAAATATCAGACACTTGATATGCTATACAGGACTTATAAATAATATACGGGTCACTTGCATGGCCTTATTACAGCTGATTACACGAGTATACTCTTAGTCTGTCCATTTTGGTAGAAGGATAATTGTTTCAAATTATCTTACTGCTGGCTAGGTTAATATCCCTATTTTGAATCATGGTTATATTCCCAATTTTGTGATTTCAAAATTTTCTCATGTTGGGATTTGGGGATTTAAGTATAATATTTAGGAATTTGGGAGTTCAAAAATTTGGTAACATAGAGGTTTGAAAATGTTGGCGCTTGATTTCAGAAATTACAAATGTGAGAATTCAGGAATCAGCAAGTAACAATGTACACTATTTTCTGAAGTAAGTTGGAAGTATAAGAATAATATACAAAAATTCTCATGGCTCCACAACAGTACTTAATAAGTTTTGTAATCTCATTTTATACTAAACTAGCAAATAACAATACAATAAGATTAACTTACTTAGATTACTAGTACCTACTAATACTTATTAATTCTTTAACTGCATGTACTTTTTTAAAAAAGATTTAATTTAATCTCAACTAATTTAAATATACTCTTATTACTGAATTGATATTGTATTTTAACATATTTTTCGTTTTATTTATTTTATTTCATACATTAGTTATATATTAGTAAAAATTAGCTTGTTATTAATTATGTACTATGGTAATAATTTTAGCATGTGGTTTATAAACCACACCCGCAGTTAAAGGGTAAATAGATAATATTAAATTATCCTGAAACTATAATCGACAATCGTTCTTCAAAGACATATAGTATATAATCCTCTTGGTTCCTTCACGACTTTAAGATGTCTCTTTCAGCGAGTTAAAATCGCACATGTCACCACTTGCAATCCACTGTAACTTATTCCGACGTGTCATCGTCGGTCGTTAAGAACACCGTGTTCTTTAGAGACTCGTCAGGATGTCTGAACAGCCTGCGAAATGAATCAGTTGCGAAAATCAGGGAACAGTGTTCTCGAACAACGCGGGGCAAGAAGATGGCGCTTAACGAACGAGCCCGCTCGTCGAAAAGGCCGGTGTAAATCAAATTTAACGCGGTCGTTATGCTACCACCGAGTATCGTACGTTTCTCTACTCGTGTTAATTAAGATCTGATCTCTTTTTCGTTCTGCGGCTCGCGTTTTTTCGACGATCAGAACGTCCTCTCCGTGTGTGCTCGTCGAGTGTACAGTCGATAGCAGAGGATTAAAAAATTTTTTAATTTGTAGATTTTAAGATTTTGAACATTGAGACCTTGAATGTTTGGAAATATAGAAATTTAGAAATATGGAAATTTGAGAAACCCAAGATTTAAGAGTTTGGAAATTTAGAAAGTTTCATAGGTCAGCTATTAGTGATTCGAAATTTTCAAATTTCAGAAATTTGAAAGTAACAAAAATTGTAAAGGTTTAATCTGAAAATGAGTGGGTTGGAAATTACGATACTCGAAGAAATTCGAGAAATATGTGAATGCAGATTTTGATGATTTGTAAATTAAAAACCTCGAAGTGTGAAAAATACGAGAATGTATAAATCTAGAAGGTTAGAAAATTAATAAAATTAGCAGTTTTGTCAATTTTAGAAGCAGCAGAATTCGTAAATTTGGAAACCGACGATTTAAAAAAATACGGGAACATGAGTCCTTAAAATTGATAGTTGAAAGATATTTCAATTAAGAAGCGTGATGATATAAAAATTGAAATTGTGCAGAAAAAAAGCAGTGTACTTTTCAACCGAGTGTACACCAGTAGCAATCGAAGAGGTATGGTAGCAGTTGTAAGGACACAAGAGAACACGATTTATATTTGCTAATAAGTCTGTCAAAGAGAGCTACCCAGCTGCTATTACCGGGTTCTCGGTACGGCCGTGGTTGGTGCTCCAGATATAGTAGCACAACATCGTCCAGCAAAAGGGTCGAAAGACGGCCACTTACGCGGACGTGTACCCGCCAGCCATATACAGATGTTTCACCGATATCATATTTGCTCCTTATACAGTAGCGAGCAACCGGCCACCCGACTGCTTCTCGCCTCACCATCCGAGAAAGTAGCTGCAGCCAGCTGCACCCGACTGCTGGTCATTTCGAATTTTTAGAACGACTTCGATATGGTAACTGGTAGAGTCGTATGGTGATGCTGGTCTTTGCCTTCTTGCCCGTTGCGTCCCAACAGACCCATAAAACCAATGGATGCACCTATTTTCTTCTATACATTTTCGTTTTCGTTTAGAGCTATTCCAAGTAAACTGGGCATCACTGCACTTTATGTAACTTTTGTTCTATTTACTATATCTCTTTTTAATAAATTATGGTTTCATCCAATTATTGAATTATCATTTGGAATTTTTTTTTAATTTTCATTATTTTAACTTTGTTAGGTGAAGTGATTAAATACGTATGTACAAATTTATATTTTTTGTATTTTATTTGAAATTTAGGTTGATTTCAAAATCTAGTTTGATTGATTATTTCAAATTTTGATGGGGTGTGTAGCTTCAATTTTAGAATTTTTGAACTTCGTACTTTGGGATCTTGGAATTTAGGAAATTTGAGTTTGTAGGAACTTTTGAGGTTCTGCAGGTGTTAGCTGTTCTGCAAGTGTTACGTTATCATGTTAGGTACACTGCAAGTGTAATTCGATATTCAGTCACTTTGATTCCTTGATTCATTGCTTGTTTTACATTATAGTATTATGATAATATATTACAGTAATTATAATTATAGGTAGGTGCTATAATAATTTTGTAGGTACATTTTATGAATAATAAAGTGTATTGCTAAGAATATATGTGTAATTATGATACTACGCAATATTTTATCAACACATGCTTAATGATAATTTTATCATACAGATATTCATTAATTATCATTACACGTTCATTACAAACCATTATTACAATCAACGAATTAAACTTTCTGATAACAAACAGTAAGATACCTCCATACCAGATGTGTTGAATTTTGTTCTTTGCACACCGAAGCACAAGTCCTTGATTTATCGAGGAAAATGTAACAGTAAAAGATATTCTGTTCCGTTGACCAGTATGGTAATGCAAGAACCCCAGTAAATATTCTCTGACTTTGGTCGATGCATGCGTGTGCTCTCTTTCATTGGTCGTGAAATCGAAACGATGATTTTTTGAGTTTATGGGACCAACTCCGTTTGCGTGGTACTCGATGTGTGTAACAATGATAAAGTATATGGTGCGAGATTTTGCCAGGGTGTTTGGTTTATGTACTGGTTAACGGTACGCAGAGGTAGTCTGTTTATTGACGAGGATCACTGCTGTTATTGATCCAATTTTCTGGAAATTTCAAGCAATAACAATCTAATAAACTTGTTAAAGTTCTAAGACTTAAAATTACATAGACAGAATAAATAAAAATACTACAATTCTAAATCGATCTAAAATCTTTATATTCAATTCTGTAAATCAAAACGATAAATGAGATTAAGTATACAACTAATATAAATAGAAATTGCACATAATTTAAGTAACTTGCTACATCCAACTTACTGAAGAAAATTTTCTTCTATTATAATTATGAATTATTCTAAGACTATCAAATTGTTTATTGTTGTGAAACTTATTATAACAAATACTATTAGAATTATTAACACAAACATAAGGTTTGAGCACATAACTAAAATTATAATTATATAATATATATTCAGTATTTTAACTTCATTTGAATAGAAACAATGTTTGCTTTTCGAATATTGGTAACAAATTGAACATTTTTATTTTATTTTATTTATTTTAATTGAAATAAGAATCTTTCGGTCTTTGAATAAAAGTAATAATTTGTAGTGTTTACCTTGCACAAAAGTATAGTTAGAAGTCTAACTCTGTTTAACTTGTAGAGTTTCTTTATCTACGAAACGGATCAATAGTAATCGCTTGTTGTAGTAATAGAAATTTTATAAAAAGAAGATTGAATTACAAATACATATATTCTCTGCATCATTCTGTCGTGTTCTTCCTCGTTGCATACCGCCCAAAAGCGAAACATCGAATTCGAGATGGTGGGCCGTTATTTCACCCACAACACAGTTGGCCGTGTACAAAGGGCATGACGTAAGCGGGTGTTGAAGAAAAAGAAGGAGAGTCAACGTGGGCGATTAAAAAAGAGTCGAATCACCGGGTCAATTCGAAGTTCCTTCCTCGATCTTGCTGGTCTCGTAATCCATCGGAAAGAGATCGAATGAGAAAAGGAAGGTAAAAGTATTTAACCCTTAGGATACTACGGGCGGATGTGTACGCTCAACAGAAACTTAAAATGATACGTTCCATACGTCCTAATTACAGATATATGCGCTTAATTTCATTTATTGTTGTCCAAACAACAATTTCTCTCTTTGGGTTAATTATTTACATTGGAACACATTTTATGATTTTTAGCGACAAGTATGTTACAAATATGTCAAGATCAACGTATTCAATTTTGAAACGTATGTACTTTGTAATTCTGATGGACTTTTGACAATTTTTCTGTGCATTTTGACCCATTTCAAGAAAGTATGATTCTCTAACAAATAGTCGTATTTGGCACCGTTTCTGTACATTTGTATACGTGAGTCTAACAATTATAACAGCCAAAATTCGTCGGATTAGTTCAAGTTCAACATTAGCGATTTCTACTCGTTGCAAAAGACACAGGTATCCCGGTTCGTGGAGGGGTTAAAATAGTAGAGATCCAGGAGGTTTCGTGGCATTGTTCGCGGTGATCGGCGATTAAGCAATTACGAGGGCATCGCGTCCGGCAAGTCGATCGGAAAGCGAGCGGCACGACGGTTCGTAGCTAATCAGCTGACTTAATGGCGGCAGAAATGGAGGCTTGGGATGAGTATCGAACGCGGAACAAGGAGGGGAGAATTTATTAGCATATAATCTCCTTTAATCGAGGCATCGGCCGTCGGATGATCTCGATGGGCCACGATCGTCGCGGTGATCATTATGCTAAATAGTCTGAATCCTGAATCATCGAGGTAGAACCGACTCACGGTGCCTCGGATCTCCGCTTCCAGCTACGTCGCCACGAGGTTCGTGGGTGGATGGAATGTCGATAGGCATCTGGGTACACTGGTTGGCCCAGCTGTTGCTCAGGATTACGCGAGTACGTGGCGCATACCCGGGCAGAACCTTCCACGATACACATCCTCCTTCTTTCGATGCTCTTGCGGTTATATCCTGTCGCGTCCTGTCGCTCCGACTAGCCGGATCCTAAATTGGAATTCGATCTTGCGTAATTAATGTTTGTGTGTGATCGCTCATAACGGTTCGTTTGCCAGAGCCACTCCATCCCCTCGATCCTTTTATTCTCTTCCTGGGCGAGAACTCGTGTCCGCGCGTAAATTTAGCTTCGTCCTTCTCGATGAGCACAAGGCTGAATTTCATGCGCTCGACGAACGAGCTGCTGTGGCTGTAATTCGATACCCTTCCGAGATTTCTGTGGCTTTCGATCTGACGACCTTGCCTAGATCTAATTAATTATGCAGACATTTTTCTGCGAATCTTCTTTTATTCATATACAGTGTTTCGTATATTTTGTTAGGAACTCGTATGAAATATATTGTGAAATCAACAAATAATGGAAGTATAATCACTGGAATACTTGGTATAATTGATACTATTTGTCCATATGAAAGAAAATTAGAACAAATACCGATAAACTTGTTCCTATCGGAGGAATACACATAAATTTCTCTATTCTTGTTCAAATTTTCTTTCGCATAGACAAATCGTATCGATCATCATACCAGGGAGGGCAATGACTTTATTTTTTTTTTTTGCGGATTTATTCGAATATATTTCTTTACCTTGTAACATTGTATTTATTCAGGACATATTTCATATTTAATTCTTTTAATCGGAACAATAATTTGATAGTCCAGATTAAGGTAACTGTTTTATTCAATTCGGTTTAATATGAAAAACAAGCTTGATAATCTGCCCCTTTGAAATCCAGTTTTTACTTGAGATTTTTATCATGGTACATCTTACCCTAATTACTTGCATTAAAAGTACTGTGTAATTAAACAACAAAAAGGTATGGAATTTGTAAGATTTATTATACTCGTCTCTGTGTTTATGCATTATTTGAAAAAAATATCTCAAACTTAGAAAAGGTTCTCCTTATACCCTAATATGTTTTTTTATTTTCCCATTAATTAAAAATTCGTACCATATTTTATTTTGAAGAAATAATGTTTTACTTTCTTGTGGAAAAGATACCAACTCACAATTAGTGTTATCGATGATCGATTAATCGATACTTGCGGTACGCAGCCTCATGCTGCTACATTTAGCAGATTTATCGACTGATCACCGCAGATAAGATCGACGATCGGTTGGTCCACGGTCTTAAACTAAAAAACATCCATGGTGAAAGATTAAAATTGATCGGGACACCCGACACTGTTTACGAAATATTATCCACCTCGATGGAGGTACTCATGTGCACAACTTTCAATATATAAAATGTGCACGCGTGCGTCCACGTCAGCTCCAAGTATGGAAATTCAAAAAAGAAAGAAGATTCAAAAAAATATGTGAAAAGGACGTTGTGTCACGGGCGAAGAACTAAAACAACAAAATAAAACGAATAAAGTAGAAAATTTATACATGAAATACAAACAGAACGAAGTAAAAATGAATAGAAAATGGTGAAACCAGAAATCATAAATAGTTATATAATAAAGGAATACAGTTTGTTAAGAGTTAAACCTCAAAAAAGTAGATATTACGGAACATTAACTTCAGGAGTTAATGAAAGATATAAAGTGTGTAAAAGGAAGTAGAAAAATAAAAAATGAATGAGAAAGATACAGGATAAAGAAGAAAAAGTTTAAGGATCGATCGACGTATAAAATGACGCAAGAGTTGGGAAGTGCACTTTTTTGACATGGTTGCACTATGATTTCCTGCTCTTACTTTCTATCGAGGTTTAGTAATTATCACATATTCGTTCTATTTCAATGTATGTAATATTTCTCAGAAATTAATATTTCTTGATCTTAAAAAAATTGCATTTTAAATTATGTAAAATGTATTTCTCTATTACAAATTATTGTATGATAAAATTCTATTATATTCAAACTTAACGAAGGAAACTTTAGATGATAGAAACAAGGTTTCGAATAGGAATTAACAAGAAATTGAGAACTTTTGGTCGGTACTGTATGCCTGTTTAACAGAATAGCTTAAGTTGGGTACATAGTAACGCGTTGTCACGTGTATCCAGGAATGTCCCGTTCGTTTCCAGAACGTCTAATGCCCAGCGCCACTTTATTGCAACGTTTATATCAACGTAACGGACAATCAATTATCCGCGATACCCACGTACCACCGTATATTTCCTCTGCTCATTACGTAACTCTATTATTAAACGGACATAAGTTCTGCACACGTGTGACACCACCACGCGTGTACTTATGAACGGCTCGATATAAATTCGAGACAACGATTTTCACCCTGTCTCGCGTGGCCTTTTGTCTCAATTTTATTATTCCACGACGTGCATTCGGGAATCGTGTTCGTGATTGTGTGGTGTTAGAAAAGTCGTCGAACGTCGACACGCTGGCACGACCGGTTGACTAATTAAGGAACCGGTGGAGAAAGATAAGAACCGTGCAAAGTATATGTATATATAGGGTGAAACATGCTATTTGCACGAATTATAACTGTTCTTTGCTCGAAGGTACTATTATTCACGTTTCCTTTTTTAATAAACGCAGTAAATTTGTTTGCACTTACCAACTTTGTAGCATAGCACCTGAACGATATGATTACAGATTGTTAAGTTTCTAATCCCGAATGTTTATATTTCTAATCTCTGCATTTGGATCTCCGTTATGTTATCTCTGCGCACACGATGCTCACTGTAATACCTATCACTGTGCCTATCAGTGTTTCAAATGCCCATTTTTCATTCGCGTAGAAAGTAGAATAAATTACCAAAGTTTGGTCATCTATTTCCCCGTCGCTCTGTGTTTCTCTTTACCAAAACAAGTGCGCACAAATTTATTTCTTCGGCGTCCACTGCCATCGTTCACCATTTCTTTCAACTTTCCAGCAAAGAACAGTTACAACCTATGCAAATTGTATATATCACCCTGTATGTGGTCACAAGAGGTGACAGAGAACGAGAGGCCGGAAAGAGGGAGAGAAAGAGAGAGAAAGAGGGATATGAGCGTAGTAGTGCACTTAATAGATCCCGCGGGAGGGCCGATAATTAACATTCCCGTCGTATAAAGCGGCGCGTAGTGAACTTCTTGTCGCGTGGTCTTGCCTTAGCACCGCTGCGTCGAAGATAGAGCGACCATTGTTTCTGGATCGGCATAAATACCGTATTCTCTCGCTTTACACCGTAGCCACATAATAGGATACCGCCTAGTGACAGCTTGTTCCCTTCTGCGTGTTATATGATGCACCCTCTATTGCGGTATATGGCGCATCCTGCTGAGACGCGCACTTTTGCGCTTTGTACAGCTACGCCGCATCGCGAGCCAAGCTTACGTTGCTAAACGCATTCATGGAGAGCAGTTTATTCAACGAGCCACAGGATTTCCGGCTTTTGCTTCTTTCCACGCCGTAATTAACACGATTTTTACCTAGTGCCTTTATGGACGATGAAAGAGTCTCGGACTATAAACGAGCCCGCACGAAATTCAAACAAACGGAATACGCGAGATTTACAGTTCACTGTTTGCCTTCGTTTTCTAATTCGTTCTATCATTTCACTGATTAATTGGTTAAATTGCTCTGCCGTTATTGACTGAACTAAGTAGAGCTAATCGTTTTGTGGAACTAAGTAGATAGCAAGTCTTGATACCGCACCCCAACATAAATATCAATTAACCTTTTCATGATAGCACAAGTGACGTATCGTATACTTTGTGCTATTAATTTAGAAATTTCTAAATTTGCAAATGTGTAAATTTGAAAAGTTGGTATTCCAAAATGTCTCCATTTCCAAATTACCATATTTCTAAGTAAATTTGACAATTTGGATGATTAAAAAATCGAAATTCTGCGATTTCTAAATATTTTATCATAGAAACAAGAATGGATTTTGCTCGCTCCATGTACACGAGTGCCCACAAACCCATCGGCGGACATTTTATTTGCCCATCAGTGATTCACGTCATTTCGAGATTATTCAAATCTCACGCTTTCTACTTGCCACTTGGGCTCCCTTATTTTTCTTTTTCGCTGAACTTAGTGGAGAAACGTTTGAGGAAACCTTTTGCAACACTCGTCGCCGGAAATGACTGTAAATTACTTCGAAAGAGAAACGAAACCATTTGATGCACACTCTTGATATACATATTCCACGTGCTGCGCAATAATTAGAAGATTACGACGAGGAACCGAGACTGCGTTACGACTAGGAAGAGATCTATTGTGTTTCCTGTAGCTTGATTATTCGAAGAGGAACGAATTATAGTCGAGGAAAATGTAGGAGAAAGTGGTCCTAGATGTACCGGCGCGTTTTATGGGATCATCAATGCGATTCATTGACATTGCCGTTTGAGATCGTTACGCAACTTAGGGCATTTAAGAATCATTACGTTAAAGAAAACGGTACTTTCCGTTGTGACCGTTTAATACAGTAAACCGTAAAACATCGAAGGAATTTCTTTTCATACTTCCTGCCTCGTGAGATAACCTCAGATAATTCGAACTGCAAAAGTCGATTAACTTTTGCAGAGTTCTCAGGACACCATTACCGATAAGTTCGTTTCATTTTTGCTTCGGGAACAAAATTAATTACGCTCGTACCGTTATCGAAATAGCACAGGATGATACAATTTGTTTCTTATCGCGCTACGATTTTTGAGAAACATTTCCTGACGTCTGCCTTTTTACGTCTGAGAGCGCAATTCCTGTGGATGTCATTAGTTACGAGCTTGACGTCCATCACGGCAGCTACGGTTTAAATGAAACCATTATTTGTCGCGTACCTTTCTTCTTTGCAGGATAGTCTTGCTACACGATCATTTCGCAGGTAAAATAACCCTGTGTTGTGCCTTCGGTAATTATAAACAGTAATTGCTCGCTTTAATTGCGACGTTTAGTGGAAATGATTTGAAGATGGAGCGTTCTTAAAGTCTGCGTTGGCAAAGAGTAAAGCCGAGGCGACAGAATAAAATAGATACTTATATTCTTCGTAATTCGTCTTCCTGTTATACAAATATTTTATAGTCAAGTTCTGAGGTACTAACGTTACGTCTGTGTTCGATACAATATTTTCAAAGTTATATACGTTTAGAGCAACTGTGGAAGCATCAGTCTTTTTCTTCTTCGAAAATTGCCTAAAATTAGTCGCGGTACAAGATTGCCGTGTCAGAAGACACAGGGCAATGCTCGATCGAATGTTTGGTACACGTCGTTGACCCCGATTTCTGACTCATCCTGCAATTTCAGTGAGACCAGATCGAAGCGGTCGCTTCGAGACTTGGCTACCCAACCACGCCTTGTATTGTCTCTCACTGTTAAACCCACTAATGTGTGCCGTTGTGACCCGCCCGAGTGTTCGTGGTACGACCATGTTACCGGTCGATCAAAGTGAGCGAGATCACCCAATATCTGCGTGGCGTTATGATTTACCTTTGATGCAAAATCACGACCCGTGGGTGGAGCTCAGCGATGGATAGAAACCGACTCGTGTCACGTTTTTTATTCGAAGAACATGTACGCGTACATTGAACTCTATATTTTCCTGCGCTGGGGGCTCCAAAGGCGGTAATTTTGACTTGGCTCTTTTTCCGTTCTCGAGAAAGTCTTTCGTGATGATAGATGGATGGGATATTTATTTTTATCGTATTACCTTAGAGATGTAACATTTGCTACTGGAAACCTTATATCATTATTATATTTGTTAACATTCGAAGATTCTTAATAATTACATTATGTGTATTTGAACAATTAGAAAATTCTTAAATTCTTAAATTTAAAGTAGAAGTAAATGATACAAATTAATGAATATGTACCAATTACTGAATAATAGAGATTAAAAAGAGATTATTTCACTTTATAATACAATCTAAATGATAGTTTTCTTTAGTAAAGTGATCGTAAACGGCACTCATAAAATTGTACAATCGAAAAATAATACAAAAATTTTATGAGATTTGATTGATGGAATTGATTCTAAAAAGTTTGGATTTTTTTTTCAAATGGCGTTTCAATCCATCCCTCCGGTATTCAGTCGCCTTGACGAAAATGCTAATTTTGAAACGGCAAATCGGCTCACGTCATTGTTCTTCCAAACCGATCTTGACAATGGTCATTTTTTAATCCTGATAAACAATGTGTCATTGAACTTCGTGCATAAATTTACACGTCAGCATATACCATACATTATCGTACGACATTTGTAGGTCTTCATCGCCATTAATATCGCTTATAGGTACATACATCACGGTGTAAATCATGCAAATTGCACATCGGACAATTAAAATCTCGTTAAACATAGGTTTATCATCGATCATTCTAATTGACTGTACACAATATTAGATGTACAAGGTTGAATCTAACAGTTTCGTCATGAATTTGCCACATGGCTATAAGGCATGTTGTAAAAGTTGGAGATCTCAATCGAATCGAGTAGTTTTGTTATGTCACATGTAAGTCGTGTTAATTACCACGTTAATGGTTCACGATGCAATTAGCAGTTAGTCGAACACTTACATCGATGCTTCTAGGGGAGCAATAATTATTATAGCCAGGATGTCGGTGATCCTCTTATTATCTATTTCCTGCCGATCTCTCCGACCTTATTACACTTGCCTACCTACGAGCGTAATGAAACGTAATGGAACGTAATAGAACGTAATGAGTGGACATACACCTGGTCTATAACTCTTGCCTTGATCTTGGTCTTGCTTCGTAGCGTATAGTGTTCTGAGCTGTGAGAAACGTTCCGATCCGAGAGGAGACATTTTATCGAGTTAGGCTACAGTTCACACCAAAGAGTAGGGATACACGAGGCGACACTCGACGAAGAAACTACTTTTTAAAGAGAGAGGATCAATTTAAATGTCCACGTCCAATCGATGGTGAGGGTATGATTTTGACGCGAAATTTCGATATGCGTATGTGCAAGGTGTGCATGTATAGCGATCGGCAAAGAACGGTTTATACCTGCACATTCATTAGCAATTTATTTGTAATAAATATTTTGTCTTTCTGTTTGAACATGTGACAGTGAAACGTGTATTGAATATTTTGAGGATACTTTATACATGTATCTCGTATTAGAATCCTTGAATTCTTCAGATTTCATTCCACTATTTATAAATACATTATATTCATTTCTTTTACAAAATATTTCCACGCTTTATTAAAAGTATGGACCTAATAATCTATTTCGAATTATTTATTTATTTGAATTTATTCGACAGGTATTTAGACATACCGACTCAATGATCAAATCAATTTTGATATTTTACTAAAGATCTAGTAATTTATTAATAATTCTTTATTTGTTTGAATGTATTTGAAGAATACATTCTTCGTTTGATTGGATAACGAAAGATTATAGATTATCGATGAAATAAGAAATGTATTGCACCTTTGATACAATTAATAAGCTTATCGAAGCTCCGAAAAGTCTTATTTATCAAGCAAGGATTGATATACTTGCAGCAACCACCGCAGCGGTTATCACTTATCAGTTTTGATTCCTGTTATTAGATATAGAAGTTAAATCAAAGATCAAACGGTTGGATTATGGTTCTCGAAAATACTGAAGAAGCTGTAATTAATTTTTCTATTACTACTTACCAGCGAAACTAGCGATCTATACGTCTGATCATTGGCGTAAACCGTTATTGCTGCCGCAAAGCGGGTAAGAACTTCGACCGGAAGTCATTCTAATAAATTACGCTCACTATGTATCATCTTAGCGAATCTCGTGCCGAGATAGTTCGAGTAAATTACGATCCTGGTACGTGTTTACCGAAGTGAATAAACGCTGATCGTTTCGTTCGATCGTCCTTTTTGACAATATGTAAACGTTCATATAATATGAATACGCGTTACGGATTAAAAACGTTCTGCTACATTAACCAGATCTACTTTTCAATATCTTGATGTAGCGTAATTAAATATTATTTCGGATTAAATTATCTGCTCTTATCGAACCTTCAATTTTAAATTTGTTATATTAACGTAATAATGAGGTATTAAAAATATGAAATTCAAAAAGAGAGAATTCTGAAGGACCATAACATTGGCATTAATTTGTTGAATAAATTACTTCTTTTTTTACTTGTAGTATACAAGGGGAGGTTAATAAATTTTATACCTGAATATAGTATTTTGATCAAATTACTCAATGGGTCTTTGCCCACCCTTCCGCACGCACCCTTTTAATAAAAGTGCCCTGGCAGTTTCACCCTCGTCGAATATTTTGTCATAGCAACCAAACTAATAGGTTTACGTCAAAAATGTATATAACCTTCTTTGTAGAGCTTTTTATGAGCTTCATTTTTAGTTTGAAACTTTTTTCCCTAAAATTAATATTTTCGGATATATTTAGTAAGAACTGTAAAAAGCTTTGAATGGAGCTTAGGAATAAACAAGGTTTTGTCGCTAAAAGTTCTTTTAGGAACTTTCTCTAATGAAGGATGAGCTGTGGTTATAATTTCCACGCTATTTTTAATTCTCCGTGCACACACCTCTAATTGTCATTAAATACGTACGAGCCGCTATTTTTTAACAATCTTAATAAATCTTAATTTCGCGCAGGATAAAATGTCTTCTCACGATACACATGTCACGATGATAGATTATATGTCCCTGGAACGGCACTCTTTCAGGAAGACGTGTAATTAGAGTAGTATCCACCCAAAAACCTAGTGACCATGTCCTGCGGTGCCATTAGATACACGTACATCGCGAACGCGAAATTATAATAATTTCCTGACTGCTGTCCGAACGACCTAATGTCGATCTAACGGTGTGTTGTCCGTTTCTGATCCCGGTCGTTCAACGTATTATGTATATATCTGTTTTTCTCATTTTATAACACGTTTTTTTCTTTCTTCGAGGA
The DNA here is from genome assembly GCA_945859555.1 of Megachile ligniseca. Lineage (NCBI taxonomy): Eukaryota > Metazoa > Arthropoda > Insecta > Hymenoptera > Megachilidae > Megachile > Megachile ligniseca. The sequence continues at coordinate 3,747,735 of OX243785.1, forward strand.
AACGTATCTTTCAATTTTGTGGTGCAGTAATTGAATCGGTTAAAAGGCGTTCGACTTTGAAAGATTGAAAGAACCAAAGAGATCTTTAAATGTCCAATTACCAGACGTTTCATTTTTATATTAACCTTATGGACTAAACGAGAAGAAATTGTTACTTTCTTTTCGAATTCGAGAGGGGGAACGTGGTATAAACGTAAATGGGCAATTTGTGTTCGTTTATACGTAAATTCTTCTTTCGTGGACCGAATGCGGGCTCGCGTGACTGAAAACCAAAGGATTTTTTATTCCACGTAATTGTGGGAAAGAAGATTCGTGGCGCCTTGTTCGCATCGATTTCGCGCCAGACGTCTGATTCACGTCTGTAATTCATTGTCAGAACCTCTGTCAGACATACGACCGCCTGTTCGATCAGTTTTGCTTCGGAATTCCCGTTGTTGTCGATCAAATTATTCTTGTTTATAATATTCTATGATTTCATATTATTTTGTTTTGTTCTTAGGTGTTGGACTATTGATAGTGACAGTTTTTAGTTAATTCATTTTTGTTATATATTTTAAATTAAAGAATTTTCATTGGTATTAATCTGATGGTAAATAGAGGAATTGCGTTGAAAATTTGAATATTGAGTCCTTTGACGAAAAGTAACTTTTGAGTAGGCACCTATTTTCTTTCTCAAGCTTGTACATTTTCTAATCTCAAGTACCTAATTTCTTACATCTCTGAATTTCTAAGTTTTCAAATTTTCTAAATTTCCAAATTCTCAGATTCCTAAATTTCTCAAATTTCAAAGATCCGAAGCACCAATTTTTCAGATTTCTAGATTTCTATATTTCTAAATTTTCCAAATCTCTAAGGTTTTAAATCCCAAATATTTAAAGTTCTAAATTCCTAAATTTCTCAAATTCCCCAATTTTCCAAGTCTCAAAATTCTCAAATCTTAAGTACCTCAAGTTCTAATTTCACAGATTTCTAAATTTCTGAATTTTCAAATTTAGAAATCCTCAGATTCCCAAATTTCCCGAGCCTCTATATTCCCAAATTCTCCAATTTCTCAAGTTCTCATTTTGCACAGTTCTAAATTCCCAAATCTTCACCTGTAAAAATTTCTAAATTTCTATACTCACAAATTGTAATTTAAAAAATGTCTACCTATGAAAGTTAACTTAATTAATTTCTTCCTATATCACTATAATTTATGTACTGCCAGTCGAACTACCCTTGAATATTTCCACATTTAAACCCCAATGTACCAAAAATCACAATCGCACCGATTTACGAGAAGGAAATCACGATATTATCGTTCTATAGTCTAATCATTTAAAATTCAACTACCCTATTTCTGCTACTTACCAAATTACATTCGAACCACTCCTTTATAGCACTCGTTCGATGAACAGTTTACGACAGCAATTTCTAGAAACTGAAAGACTATACCTCTGAAACGTTTGCAATTTTATCGTGGTCGGAGAGAATCAGGAATTCTAGGGCACCGATCGATCACGACGACACGACTTTCGTTCCGAAATCGATTATTATGTCGAGTTACGTTCCCCCGGGAGGTAAACGGTCCAAAGTGACGGTAAATCTTGAATAATCGTGAACGGTATGTCGATAGATTTGCCATAAAATTCTTTGCCACATTCGCCAGCCACGTTGCTTTAACTTTCTATTGTTGTCGGGAATGTTTGTATTTTATCGTCACGTTTATCATTTATAAAACTTTATGATCGTAAATTTGCTCGTTCTCGTTGTTGATTATTTAAGTCAACTGATTCAGTTTGATACATGCAACATTGTTATATCATTCAATATTTGTATTTTCATAACTTGCTAAATTTTTTGTTCATGCATTTTACTGATGTTTATTTTATTAATGATGTTTATACTTATTTTTTATACTTATATGATACCAAATTTTTTTTGTAAAGAATATGTTGAAAGAAAGTCATCTTTTCAGGTACAGTTTATTGTCATTTATTTAATGAATAATTTATTCTTAAATAGAGTCACTTTTCTGAGGATGAATTTCAGTGGATTTTTGGTAAAAAGAAATAGAGAAGACAGATGTTGTAGCTGTAAATTATTCATTATATCAACGTAATATTCATTATATTAGTGTATTAATAATGAATCATTTCGTTTGATAAATTAAATTTCAAACATTTTTATTACATCGTAATTTCGATATTTCAATGCATAATACTAATCTATTTGTTCGAAGAACAATATAATTTATTCAAAAATTTCAAAAATTTTAAATAATATAATTTCTCAAAATTGATAGAAGTCTATCGGTATTTACCTCTGGATTGTTTCTAAAATTTCGCATTTCACATAAAATAGCAAAGAAAAATTTCAGATTCAATTATTTACAAGTAAACAAGTGCTTTAACTTTAAAACGTCTTTAAAGCGACACTAAAGTACATAATTAGCTGATAAGTGACAAATGCTGACATGAAAAAACGATATTCCTTTCCGGTACCTCTAATATTGTAACGTAATAATTAAACACATACGATAAAATGATACGGTAATTCCTTTTTTCGTTTAGAAAGTGTGCCGCTTTAATTTATTGTACACGTAATTCGAAAAGAAATGTTATCAATTCCTAATCTGAACCGATTCGATTCAAACGTCGAGAGCAGATCGACGCTCGTAATTAGCCTAAAGCCTATCGATAGTTTCGTTTCAATCAGCTTCATGAACAGCTTGATCAAGAGAGCGGGTTCCGTGGAACCTGAATACCTAGGGTTAAGTGATTCCTAATTACGTAAAGCACGCTTTCGAGATTCCAGGGCGTCGATGAACGACCACGAAGACACGATTCGTTCGAGAATCGATCGCCAGATCGGTTCAGGTAGATAACGAGTTTTACCACAGGAGTATTGCTATTGATACTATTCCAGACTATTTCGTATATCGCGTGTCTGTGAGCACTATTTTCTTCTTTTGTAACATACATTTCTTATAATTCACTTCCGTTCTGCATGTATAAGGTTGCATGTAATATAAAGTGCATGTATAAGGAAGTGGATGTGTAATAAACGTGCGGATCCAGGTAAATTGTTGGAATCGTGCAAATTGATTTTTTTAATAAATTATCGTGGAGTATAATTAAAATTGCACTTGTTAAAATTATATGTGTGATGTCATTGACAAATATCGGTAATATTGGAATGTTATTGATAATTCAATTTATTGATAATCTTGAAATGAGATCGATAATATTGTTATGATATCATTAAAGGGGATTGATAAAGAAATGGCAGGGAGTAATAGCAAATTAGCAAATCGCAGAAGCGTAAATTTCTAAATTAGCGAACTTAAAAATTTTCCAGATTCCTGAATTTCCCGAATCTTTAAATCCTCAAATTCTCAAATTTCCAAGTTTCTTATTTTCTGTATTTATTAATCTCCGAATTTTACAGTTCACAAATTCTCACTTCCCTTTCCAAATCTCAAAATTTTTTCTAGATCTTCAAATTCTCAAGTTTTCAATTCAATAATTGTATCATTTTTAATTTCCTAAATTTACAAACCGAGGTCAAGTTTGTAATTTCCAAATTTCTTAAATTTACAAATTCCGAAGCCCTGAAATTTGCAATTTCCTACAAGTTTTCACAAATTTTCAGAAATCCTAAAATTTGACAAGGTTTTCAAATTTATAAATTCTCGAATTCCAACTTCTTCAAATTTTTAAATTCTCAATTCATAAAATTTGCAAATTCTCAACTCAAATGTTATAATTATAATTATAAGTATTACAATCAGTAAATCTCTCATATACTCTGCTTATAATTAGTACATTATTATTTACCCTTCATTCTTTTATTCATGTTTAAACCACAGCGTTTATGACCTTTGAATAACGTTACAAGAGAAACGATTTGTAATTGTCCCCTATAGCTCCAGCAACTGGGACAGAAAAATACTTTGATGAAAGGTCTACTGTATCTCGTCCAATATCGATAAGGTATCGATAATCGATACTCATATCAGTAAGATCGGTATAAAAGGCCACTGCAACAGAACTAGATGTTCTGGACTCGTCGTATCCGGCATCGAACCGGCTACTCTTTGTCATACGTGCTACCGGGGTTTACAGCAATTTATGTGACCTGTCCTTTTTATCTGACTCTGGTCACCGGTGATTTCCTCCAAGATATACGTGCTTTTCAGTTTCTACGCCGTTGCCGTACAATGTGGCACGCGTTTCTACTCGAAATTACGCAACGCACGGCGCCAGGGCTTGTTTATATTCGCTAATGAATCCGATTCGATCGAACGTAAATCCGTATCATAAATAGCGAGAATAACCTCGTGGGTGAAACTCGTGGTAGGAGGATAATAGAAAGAAATCCTTGTCAACGTTTATCCCTATCGAGCCTCGGCCATTTTTCTCTTGTACGCTGGTAGTTCGTACTGTCTTTAGAGATAACTGCTCTTGGCAAGAGAGGGAACCGAAATGATTCATGGAGTGTTACGACAGTGCTTTTGCAAGCAGTATTAGTTGTATACGAGATCTCGATGCCCGATTGGGAATGTGTGAATGAAGCTTACGTGCTGGAATTACTGAAGCGTGAGAGTAATTCAGAATTTACTTGCCGAAATTGTTTCGAGATATTCACAGTTAAAATATTTTTCATAGAACTGATATTGAGAACTATTCTGTACGATAAATAATAATAATCAGTTAATAAATCAGTAGTAATAATGAATCAATACTGATAATCAATATACCATACCATTCAACTAAATTTCTTTATAGAATAAATTGTTCAGTATGGAATGAAATGATACAGAAGAAAAACTTTTCAAAAACGCAAAACACCTTAAGATCTTGATACAGTAAGATGTATGGTGTATAAACGGGATTATGTTCATAGATCAGAAGTATGAATTTTAAATACAAGAGTATTTCAGGATTAATATACGAATAAATAAAATATGAATTCCCTGTACTTGTACAGAAAGTGCATGATTAAATAATCCTTATGGAAAGATCCGTGTCGTAATGAATGAATTAGAATTCATGAATGGAAAGTTTCAACAAATACGTAGTATATGATGCAAGTGCAAGTAAAAGTGTACGTACTAGAACCGTGGTTACTTATGGAAGCAAACAATGGCATCCGGAAGAGGATTAGTTTATACAGGAACGAAAGTTTTCATAATTTAATCCTCCCAATTTAAGATGGAGTTTGCGAGGGTAGGGTGGCGTAGACAGTAATTGAGATAACTTAGGATTTGCCTGTGTATTCACTATTGTCTCACGATTTCACTTAGAATATTGCCAGGAAAAGAGTAGAGAAGGAAATATTTTATAAATATTAGAAATTTTATTACTTTTAGAGTACAGTCATTGGTGTAAGTTAGGGATGGGTCCACGTAAAATATAGATTTATCATCATATTAAAAATATTTGTATAAGGTACTTCTATGTTTTGTATTGAACGCTGTGAATTTTCCAGTTCTCATGTTTTCATAACCGCAAAATTCGAAATTTTCATATAAAAATATGAATATTCAAATTTAGACATTTTTAAATCCTCTGATTTTCAGGTTTTTAAGTTGCCAGACTTTCAAGTTTTTAAATTACAAAATTAACAAATTATACAAATTCTAAATTTTCAGTTTTCCAAATTTCTACAGGTCTGAATTACGAAACTATTGAATTTACAAATTCAGTATTCTCAAATTTCCAATTAGAAAATCGTGAAATTACGAAATTTTTAAATTACCAAATTCTCAAAAACGCACGTTTCTGAATTTGGAATTTTTTAACTTCCAAATTTCCAAATTTAATATTCTTAAATTTTCAAGTTAGTGAATCGTAAAATTGGAAAATTTCCAAATGATCAGATCTTCAAAATCCCAAATTTCCCGAATTCTGGAACTTTTTAACTTTCAAATTTTCAATTTATTTCCTCCTAAAATTAGGAAATTACCAAATGATCAGATTTTCTAAATTCTAAATTTGCGAATTTGCAATTTTTCAACTCCCACTATTGTCCAATATCCTAGTTACCAAGTGGTATAATTATAAAATTTCCAAATGATCAAATCCTCAAAATCCTAAATTTCCGAATTTGGAATTAACTTAACTTCTAAATTTCCAAATTCAATATTATCAAATTCCCAATTTACTTCATTCTAAAATTATAAAATTTCCAAATGACCAAATCCTCATAATTCTAAATTTTGTAATTTGTAATTTTTCAACTCCCAAATTTCCGAATTCAATATTGTCCAATATCCTAGTTACCAAATGGTACAATTATAAAATTTCCAAATGATCTAATCCTCAAAATCCTAAATTTCAAGTTTGGAATTTTTTAACTCCCAAATTTTCAAATTCAGTATTTTCCAATATCCATTTTACCAAATCATAAAACTATGAAACATGGAAGTTACCAAATTATAAAATCTCGAAATTACCAAATCCTCAAGGCCCTTAATTTCCGAATTTCAAATTTTTCACCTCCCAAATTTCCAAATTCCTCAATTTCTGGAACCACTCATACTCAGCACGAAAGAACGAAACTGTTAATGTGCATAACGCCATCGGCATCTGAACCATCCCAGATGAAATTCCTAGTTACATCACTGAACATTCCACGCGCATACTGCAGAAAATCCTCTGAATATTTCTACGATTTAGTAGATTGTTACGATATCGTACACGAGCAAGCTTATCCTTTTCCGGTGTTTACCGTTTTTCTGCATTTCCGTAAAGTCGACGATGTAAAGCAAAACACTCGCTCTATCGCTCGCGGCAGATAATATCGAGCACACACACGGATTTTCGTTCCGGTGTGCAAAGTGGCTGCCGTTTGAGGTCATAGTTGATTCCGAGTCGATAGAATCGGCGACTTTCTCCGGGCCGTGTTTAGTAAGGTCTCTTATAAAGCGGAGCCATGCCGCGAGCCGAGGCTTGTTCGATCTAACGCGATAAGCGAACTTGAAAACCTATTGTTACCAGCCGCCTTCTCCTCCACGGCTAAATTATCCAAATGCATTCGAATACCGTTCCGCGTCGGCTAACAGTAAACCGCCCCGAATTTTTCCGACATTCGAACGCGAGACAAATTTCTCGTTACCAACCGAGCTATGATAAATTTTCCACAGCTCGATACGGCCGCGGTAAAAACGACCTGGTCAGCACACGTTGTTTCTTCACCGTTCCCCTTTTGGTTCAAGTTGAAGTTGAGAGAACACGTGCTGCTTAATCCCCTTGACCGTTGACTAATAATCCGATTTGTTTCCGAGACAATCGAATGAATATCGATTTCGACAGAGTATGAGTACCGTTTATTTTCCTTCCTACGGTTATAATGCACTGTTCATTTGTTTTGCTCACTGGGGATTTTTCAGTATTCTGAATTATCGATTTTATTGTTGGTTCATTGAATTAATCCCTGCCAAATGTATTGCAAGTTCAGTACGTAACTTTGAATGTAACGTTGGTGGTAGATCAAATACTACTGTAGTATTGAATAAATGGGAAGAAAAGCATACTTCATCGCGTAGGTTTCCTATACTTACTTCCTGATAGTTCTCACACCAACTTGATTTAGAAATTGGGAAATTTATAGACTTGAAGTCAGTTTGGGGGTCCTGGAAATGTATGGGCCTGGGATTTTGCAGATTTAAAAGTTTGGAGTTTTGAAGATGAGGAATTTAAGAATTTTGCAATCCGAAAATTTAGAAATGTGAAATTTAGAAAATTAATATTTGGAAATTTGGGAATTTCAGGCACTAGGAATTTAAGAGTCAGAGATATAGAAGTGTGTGAAATTGGAAAGTTGTTAATCTAAATCTTTCATAATTTGGAACTTTGAAAATTTAGGAAGTTGAAAATTTAAGTATTAGTATTTAGAATCGTGGGAATTAAACAATCAGAGAATTAAGGAATTTAAAAATTCAAAAATTTGAATATTTCAGAATTTGTAATGTTTGGAGATCTAAAAATTTGAAGACATGAGAACATGAAAATTCGAGAGCTCAGTATTTCTAAATGTTTCTCAATTGCTAATGTAATATGTGACCTACCACGTATCCCTAAGTACTTACACCAATTTATCCCATAATTCTCCATTTTTTCAATAAAATTAAGAACCACGCTATAATTACACGTTTTCAACAAACTACACATACTACATACAACGTGTCTCATACACATCTCAAAATTTTAACTACGATTATCTCTGATTTTACGTGATTATCCTTTCTACAATTGCACCAGTGTTTACACTGAATAAAATTTCAAAGGAGTCTTATAACAACGTTCGTAGTATAATCACCTCAAGATCTTGAGATCTTTCTCGAGTTTGATCGTTCTCTTGTCGCGGATTAAATTTATCCTCGATTTTGGTGCGTGCGCGGCTCAGCAAATCAGTGCAAAACGCTTTAATTAACGCGGGATCGATTTTTTTTCGCTGGGGCACGTACGGGCGATTTTTCATTGCGCTGGAGAAAGGCGCGGTGATTTTATCTTTGCGCCGGCAACGCGATATCCACTGGTACCACTCGAGATCGATTTGCATAAGCAAATCCACGCTGAACTAGGAAAGGCGCGTACTTAATTAACGTGTCCCATTCGTACGGGCACAGATTTATACGAGATCGTAACCGTATGATTCGAGGAGTCATCATCTCGTTAAGGAGCTTCAAGGATTCCCAGCGTTTCGAAAACCCGACTGCAATGCGGAAGCCGAGGCTTGCGACAACGGGAACGTACGGCTAAATTTTGAGAAAACTTTCGGACACCCTGTGTTTCTCGATTATTTTATTGCCCGATTCATGCCTTTCCAACGGACCACTATTTTATGTTACCTTAACCCAGGGGTCGACAACCTTTCTGGAGTTAAGAGCCATTTTTTTCCCGATGTGATAAATTATTTTTTTAAAGAGCCAAATATAAGTACATACATCGGTATGTATTAGAAAAAATAATATAATATCTGCTGTGAAACATGTATTGATTGTGAAATCAAAACTTTCTATTTTGCGTGGTAACAGAACATATAAGTCAACGTGTTAAAGAAAACGGAAACAGTTTTTGGTTTAGAGCGAGGTGTCGGTGAGTGTGGAGAGCAAGGTTAGCTAAAGCTAGGTTTACATGCATGCGATCTGCCGCCCATTTTGATGTCTGCGCAGGATTATTATATTTGTTTGGCAATTGCAATATTGCAGTTAATTTTTCAATGTGTATTATTAAACTACTCAAGAGTTACAAGTATATTTCTACTGAGCCGCAAATAAAATAAATACGGATTATTGCTTTTTAGTGGTAACTAAAATTTTAAAAAGTAGTCTTTATCTTTATACTACAATACAAATAAGATTCAATATACAAGAGTTTCTGTCACTGACTAAAGGATTAGTAATTCTTAAAAAATCACAGTTGTTCCTCGCTTAATTGCCAGAACAGTGCAAACTTATCTATAGTCTTCACTACCGTTATGTTAAAAATAGTTAAATCCAAATATTTTACAGTGAAAGGGAATACCATTATACATAGGAAACAGCAAAAAACGGCGTTTCATTTGCGTTGCAGTGTAATTAACCCTTTACGATGCAATCATCTCAAAATACCAGCATCGTTCGGTCTATTTCAACACCTTAATATTTTTATCCTACTTACGGTGTATCGGCGTTAAGTTGATAGTTACTTTCGCTAATGAGCAACTTGATCTGTTCAAGTGGCTTCTTGCGATGCGAATGCAACTTTTATCGAGAGTTAATAATTGCGTGGAATGTAAGCGGAATGGAGTGCTATAAATGCGGAATGATAAATCTACTCGGTGAATTAACAGTAATTTCTTGTACTTATTATTCGACTTCTCTTTTGCAAGAAAACCTGACCTATTAGCAAAAAGTGAAACTAATTTAAATGAAGAAAAACAACTTGGATTCTTGACTGAACAATTTACGATTTTTTTTATCGATTTAATTGCAAAATTTATCAACGTTCCTTATTTTTCACGTATTTATGTTGTAACGTGAAGTTCAATTACTATACGCATATCTGTACAAAGATAAATGAAACTATTTTTATCATCTTGAACAATGAATCAATTTTTGTAGGTATTGAATAATGAAACAATTTTTATATATTTTGAACAATGAAACAATTTTTGTACATACTGAATAATGAAACAATTTTTATACAGATTGAACAATGAAATAATTTTTATACATATTGAACGATGAAACAATTTTTATATATCTTGAATGATTATAAGTCAAGTTCCATCATATTGAAATTGTAATTATTTTTTAAACAAGCAATAAATTACATCTTCCAATTTTGTGTACAAGTGATACATAAGATACAAGTGATATTTGCTTTGTTAAATTAATTTAAAAAGTGTAAATTTGAGCATTGTGCAGTTTTCACCGTGGGCGACTTCTTTTATGAAATATTTACTCACTCATGGTGATAGGTAGCGCAGTTTTAAATTCAAATTATTTAACTGTTTATCATAGGTACTTGAAAAGAATTCATGAATCACAAAGTGTGCCTTTTGATGCATGAAATCAAAGGAATGGAACCAAACATACACATATTGTGCCAGCATCCTTCAAGAAAGTTCATGAAGCAAGTTCATGAATGTTGCCGTTGCATGCGTATTCTGGACGCTCGGCAGCCGAAAAATGGCGAAGAAAATAGCTTCTTACACTTACGATCCTCGTACTCGCGATGGATGCCCATGGTACATACACGCATTTTTCCATGCGCGTTAGAAAGGAATTAATTTGCAAGATAATGAGCGTGCTGCTGTAGCTAGCACGCGTTCCGTGTACACCGAACTGGCCATTATCGATTCGAAAAGCGAACAGCACGCACGAAAACGCGTTTCTATGAATCATCTCATCCGTATTCAGCGACGCTTCTCCGCGAATTCGACCCTGAAGAAGCCACCTACATCGTGTACGATCGCGTCTGCGAATTGCTGCGCAAAGAAATGGAGGAATTACTCGAGATTCAATCGAAACCTCGTCCCTATTTCTAATTTCTTATGCCGGGAACGTGCACCGCCTTTTGCTTGTAAAAATGAGTCTATCGATCATTCGACCACACACGCAATTTCTTACATAAGTATATTTAAACTGGAATTACCATTTATTTTAAAAATCTTCGATTTACCAGTTTACTGGAGTAACCCGAATAGAAATTTTATTCTTGATGAATCGTTGATGTGCGTCTCGTACGAACTTTTGCAACACGGAAAAGATGGAGGTCTGTTCTTATTTTTCCATATGAGAAAACGATTTCTCTGGCCGTTTCAAATGGAATCATTGAATCATCCCACGGATCCAAGCAGTACACTGTGTACAGCTTGCTGTTTCTCAACGATGCCTGAATGTGCATCCTTTATTTTCTCGGTTACATGCACCAACTTACCCACCTACTGCGGATCAAGGACGACGCATTGCAGGTTCATTTGCATGCTTATTCGTCCACGATTTTAAACACGGATATTTTGCATCTCGGTGTTATGGATTTTTATCGATTTACCGACAGCCTGAACACTTTCGCCTGATGTAATCTGACTCTAATTGCATGTCTGCTTATAGTTTCGAGGCGCAAGAGCTGTTTCACCTACGATTTTATTTATGATTTTATAATCCCTTTCATTTTACATTTTTTCGAATTTTGGAACATGTGGACGCTTTGTACGTTTCCTATTTGGAATTTAATAACAAAAATTAATTTTGAGTACAGTCGTTAGACTTTGTGTACAAAATTTGTCTATGAGTAACAGCTTAGATGTTACTAGTTTTTATTTAGAAAAAAGGGAACTAATATTGTTAGACATTTTGAAATATGTTTAACTCTAAAACTATGAAAAAGGTCAATGATTCTTTTACAAGTTTTTCATTTTAACTTACAAAATTTAAGACAATTTTTTTAGAATCTTCGCTAATCTTCATGAAGATACAGAATGTGTATATTAATTTATGTTTATTTATTTTTCAACTTCATTTTTAATATCAGAGTAAGTGTGCATTATCGGTAGGTTTAGTGTTAAATTAAACTGTGCTTGACATAGAAACGAATGAGTATACAGATGTTTTTCTTGAAGATAATTTCTTTCAAAAATTAGTGTATCACCTGTTACGGAAATCATAGAAAAATCAAACGTATCATTGTGTACCATCCATACACTCTTACACAGTAATGCTTGTACCGTGATCGATTATTAAATGTCGAAAAGCACATGGTTGACGCTAAACGAAAGAAAAATCAGTCCGAAAAAGCGAACTGTCTTGCAGGAAGTATCGAGGCCCCTTAACGGTATCCTCCCATTGGCCATCTACCATAAATTATACATTATATCGTGTAAGAGTCGGCCCACGTGGCGGCGAATCGTAGAGTGCAACGATGCGTTCCTTTTTTTCCTGCGGCCAGTATAGTAATTTATGTTCGGCCGTAACGTAGTCGAATATCGATTCTCCCGGTCGTAAAGCCATTTAATTGTAATATGAAATTGCCATTTTAATTTGTGCCACTACATTTTTCAATTTCCCCGAAGCAGAAAATTATTAACCCCTTGTACTAAAATTTTTAATGTACAACTCCCAAAATTTCTGCTTTTTTAATTTAATATCACTGTCGTTCTATCACACGAATAACGCTATTTAGTTAAAAAATATCTCGAATCATTAAATCGGGTTACATAAAAATATTCTAATCCGAGTACTTTCTTTAATTGACTACCACAGTGAAACAGTTGAAAATTGCATTAAGTAGTATTTTCATTTTTAACAAATCTTGCCATATATTTTTACGATATCTTATTACATTAATTTTTCTTAGTTAAGTAGTAGTAGTACAAGTAGTTAATACGAGTATTTTCATAAGAGAACAAATTTTTGATAATATAGGTGGTGGACCTGTATGGAAATTTAAGAGTGATCCACATACGGGTGACATGGCAGTCAAAGTGTGAAGACATCGGTCAAAATTTGCAAGGGTTAAAATACTCGGTAGCAATGTTCGAATTCACTTCCGATCTAGTACTTTAAGTTGTCCATTGACTTAATTAGGCAATCCAGAGACGTCGGTAATATACGACGAGAAGTTATTTACGTTGCTCGAGCGCCGAAATAAGCAGCCAGCGGCCAGTTAAGGTCTTGACAAAAAGCGAGCCGGTTATTCTTCGTTGCACAAGAAGAAAATTGTACGAGCGAGGTTGACCCGAGGGGTAACTCTCCCTGTAACGATGTAACATCGTGCAACACGATCTGCCGATAGATCAGAAACGGGTGCTATAAATTTTTCGAACGCGTTCTCGCAACCTTCTTCGTTAGGAGTAGTAATTTATTGTACGGCACAGGGACAAGGTAGAATCGGCACAACCGTCGTCTCTCCGAATTACAACAAGCCATCGAGAGCTTCGGAAGGAATGTTACGGGTTGTAAAATCATCGGGGGCTTCTATAAAAGGAATCGTGCAAAATCACTAATTATCCTTGACCCATCATTCCGGTCAATTAAGTCGTAAAATGTGCAACGTCAACATTTTATCGTTATTATTCTATCGTCGGACAGATTGAGATCACGCGTGTAAGATCGATGACACGTCGGACATGTTCTACGTTGGTTATTTAGTAAATGTACTGATACATAGGGATGAACAGGTAGATTATTCAGGAATAGACAATAGAATTGTCTACGCGTAGACGGTCGTTCAAATGTAGATATATGCGCATCTGAGATATCAATGTAGATTAGGAATGCGCGGATCAAGTGCCCCGGGCATTGACGCACGAACAGGTGCTGGAGATGCATACTTCAGTTTTTAGATTTCACAACTTTGAATGTTGGGAACTTGAGATTTTGGGAATTTCAACATTTTGCTTCGAAATTTCCATGTTTAGGAATATGAAAATTTTGGCGTATGCGAATTTGAGAATGTAGAAATTTTGGCACGTGGTAGTTTAAGAATATGAAAACTTTAATGTGTTGGAATTTGAGAATATAGAAATTTTGGTGTGTGGGAATTTGAGAATATGAAAACTTTAATATGTTGGAATTTGAGAATATAGAAATTTTGGTGTGTGGGAATTTGAGAATATGAACATTTTAACGTGTGGGAATTTGAGAATATGAAAATTGAGGCATGTAGAAATTTGGGAATATAGAAATTTATACCTATGCAAATTTGTGAATATAAAAATTTGAGTAAATAAAATTTAGGCATGTACTAATTTGAAAATATGGAACTTCCTATGTGAATTTGAGATTATAGAAATATTGTGAATATTTTAAAATTTAACAATTAGAAAATTTGGAAGTTTGGGATTTCACAAAAAAATTTACGAGTGAAGAATTAGAAAATCTAGGAATTCATAAACTTGGAAATCTAAAAATCTATATTTTAAAAAATTACGGAATTTGGGAATTACCCCTCCAAATTCGCAACGTCTCAATATCATCCACACAATAAAACTTCACTTTCGAATGCATTTGTTTGAAATATTAATCCGATGAATTTAATAGAAGATAATCATTGACCATGCGAGATATTCAGCCGATGTCTAAGTTGATTGGATTATTAATGGTTCACGTTTCCAAACAGTTATTTTTCCATGAAAATAATTGACGAGGTATCAGGATTTACGTAAAGTTTCACTGTGTTTCATCGGCAGATACATTATGTAATGTTCGCGGAATGTTCGCTTGCTTTCTTTAATTAATTTTCGAGAAATCAAACGTTACACTCAAGTGTATACATTTGTCCATGAGTTGAATCAATCATAGGGTCGGTGAATTTGTGTAACTGATGATTGCGAACTTTATTCAGTTATGTTAATGCAATTTGTCTGTCAGGACGATTTAACAGAGGTTCATTTTTATATCTACGTCTGCGAGATAGATAGACTTCAACATAGGGATATTCAGTGTAATCGTTTATCACAAATTTTATTCAACTATGAAAGAATGTTTCTCTTACGATAATTGTCTGGATATAATATGTAATACTGTAACAGTAGAGTATTCGTATACTAATATCATACGTAATAAAACTTACCTATCTAAAGTTCTAATCTTAATTTGATTTACGTAATTTTTGGTTAACGAGTTCAAAAGCGTAATTTTTAATCTAGTCTAATCACATTTTCTGATGGACAAGGTGTTTGCCTTTTCGGATTTCTGAGCAACAGAAAACTAATTCATTGACGAGACTAATTCATTTATGAAATATGATCATGTTTCTGAGCCGTGTTCTTCTCGCTGTTAAATGCAAGCAGGGGAGGTATCTTATTTTCGCAGTTATTTCCACTTGATAGAGACAGCATTATATTTTTGTTGCTCATCGACGTCGATCCGTGAGAGTCTGTAATATTTGGATAATAACAGAATCTTATTACGAAGGTAAAAAGTTTCAATTCTACAAAATAAATTTAAACAGAGAAATTGTAACACTTTATAAATAGAAACAGAGGGAAGTTATAGGAGGAAATTGCAGAAAATTGATCGAGTTAATTTTAAACGTGCAAATAAAATTTTAGGAAGAGGAAGACTTCGAAGTAAAATTAAAATGTAGAATTTTATTTATTAATTCTACATTTTAAATAAAATACTACCTTTTGAATGTAGCATTGTTTAAATGAATGTGTACATTTAAATTTAAATAAAATCAAATATTAATGTAGATTTACGTACTTTCGGCAGAAGGTTTCCTGGTCACATAATTACGTACTTTTCCAAACCATCCATCGCTCAGTCTTTCTCGAAATTTAGGAGTGGTGAATGTGTATAATAACGGGTTAACTGCACTGTTTACAGGAAGTATAAAAACCACCACCCAGGCATGAAGATCCGCTAAAATATAAGAATATTATATTAATATCATAAAAATTATTATTCAAAATACCTACGTTCCATTTAAAACTGCTTTGTACACCGAAGTTTTCCTCACTTGTCAAGAACAGTAATCTCTTTTGTATAAAATGTTTAGAAACTCTTATAAGCTTCTCAAAAATATGGGATTGATTTGATCTTTTTACTTGGAAGAAAATATAAATAATATATGCAATTAATAGTATATAAATATAATTTAATCAAGATAAGGAATTTATGTGTATAATAATTTACGTTTTATCATTTATTTCTTGACTTTGTTAATTTGGAAATAAGTGAGCATTATACGCCGGTAGGTTTATATCATATTACAATAATATCATCGAATGAAATAAATTAATTTGTTGAACGTCGAACAGTTTGTTTTTAAGCATACAAACAAACGAAAAATGAGTTCACCGTGAAATCCGTTAGTTTTCAACGCTCACCTGGAATAGGATACTTCATCATAGCTCTAATCTTGAGAATGATGATCGGTGCCCAACAAGCCGCGTCCGTTAATACGATCAAGAAAAACCTTAAGGCGAATTCTGAATCGCCAACAGACAAGGAACAAGCGTGTCTTGTTTTCCAAATGCTTACAAACATGCCCGCATAAACGTATCCAATCGTTATCAACCTATAAATTACACGATTTTATACTTAGTTTGGAGTTAATTATATATCAGTGGATCGTACTCAGGCACTCTGTGCACATTAACATGTTAACTGCCACGGTGGAAATGGATATATGTAGTAAGACATCTGGAAACTATGATAATTACATAGGATGCCATCAGTTACCTATTCAAGTTCTAACTTATGGTATCTTACGTACTCGTATAGTACTAACGAGGAAAGCAAATCTTTTCTGGGTATTGAGATCAACGATTTTGAAATTTGATTAGGGGGATCTGTTGAGATTTTGCAACTTGTGAGGAAATTTGGGAATGTGGAAGTTTCAGAACTTGCAAATTTGAATATATGGGAAGTGAGGAATTTAGAAATATGAAAATTTTAGAATTTTGGGAAAAATTTGGGAATATAAGAATTTTTACATTTAGAAACTTAGGAATTTGAAAGTCTGGAAATTTAGAGATTTGCAAATTGAAAAATTTGGGAATTTAATAATTTTCAAATTTGGAAATTTAGGAATGTAAGGATTTGGAATTTTCAAATTTAGGAATGTAGGGATTTGGAATTTTCAAAAATTGGGAATTTAGAAAATTTAAGAAATTTGGAAATTCGAAAACTTGGTAATTTGTGAATTTGTAAATTTAAGAATTCGAAAATTTCTAATCCGAGAATTTGTGGACTCAGAAGTTTAGGTACCTAGAAATTTGCAAATTTAAAAATACCATAATGAAGACGACGTTCATAACTTATTATCTTAACAACCGTGGCAATTAACGTGTAAATGCATTACAACGTACCCTGTAAGATTCAATCCCAAGAAGATGAATGCTGAATATTCCCATCCAATTAAATACGGATCGTCAATATGCAGAGGGAAACACATTCCGTTCACGCCGTAAAATCTCGTACTGCTTCGCCAGTGAATCACTTTCCAAGTTGGAATTAGATTACCGAAACGAAAACAACAACGATAAAAATATTAATCGGAAATATTATAATGTCAACAATATTTTTATAACTATCTCAAAAAATAAAGCTAAGTTTGAACAATATTTAAGGGTTAACTCTGGTGACCCATTACACCGAATATTATTTTTGGAGATTTTTAGGGCCTTTAGTAAAAAATTGATAAGCTCCAATACACAGTGACTTCAAACGCGAAAAACCCGGATAAAACTTATTTTTCTGTCATAAGAAAAAGATGAAAATCTTGTTATTATCTTTTTGATAAATAAATATCTTTTGTTTGTTTTTGTCGTATCTCGTGTTTGTTTTTGTCAAAATTTAATTCCTGTGCCCCATTACCAAGCAGTTAATTGCAGACAATTACTCGTAACTATAAAAAATAAATATAACAAGATACTGTAAAAATATTTGGTAAGATTTGTTATAAATGAAAGTGTGACAGTTTATGTGTTAATTTTTCGCCAGAATCGTTAAAAATCCTACTCGGTATAATAGAGTATATCGAATACCAGAGTATTCGATCACCAGAGTTGACCCTTAGCAAGCTCGATAATGTCTTGCTACAACCTTGAATCGATAAATGAAAATCGACAGTTGCACAGTCGAGGAACAAAGGTTGTACGAGCGATTCGCGAAGCAATAAAAGAAGGTAGGGCAGTCGAGTTCAGATTACGTTATCATAACTGACGGGTTAACAGGTAGCTGAACATCTTGACAGCTTATTAGATATTATCAGGAATCATGCAGCCGTGGTTGGTCGAGAAATAAGAAGAGACGAACCTGGTACAAGAGCAAGAGTAATTCCTATGATCCAAATGATGATCATTGACGCGGATGCTGTTTGCGGTGTCATTGTACGGTGACCTTTGAGCGGTGCCGCGATTAGCATATATCGCTCCAGGGACATGAACGACAGGATCAATACTGAAACCTTGACAAGTTGATTTTATTTCACTCTGTTAACGAACCGTCGACCTTTTAACAAATATCTACTTCGATCGAGTTAGTGATCTATTACTATGGAAAGTTTGCGGTGAAATGCGCACTTTACGAGCATTAGTAGACCGCTGCAAATAAAGTACTCTATTTATTCGTAGACACAGGTATATGACGGTGTGATCGTATAGAAATTTCATTTTTGGGAGTGTAGGAGTTTCATTTTTGGAAATTCGGTGTTTTGAGGATGGAGAAATGTGAACTTTTGAAAATTTAGGGATTTGGAAGTTTGACTTTTGGGAATTGATGTTTTGATGAGTTACAAATGTGGATACTTGAGAATTTAGGGATTTTGGAGTTTTGTAAATTTGAAAATTTGGTAATCTAAAAAGTTGCAAATTGCAGAATGGTATGATGGTCATTTTGCCTCACAGTTACTACATATTTATAACATTTTAATAGGGACTGACTTCGTTGCAAAATATTAATACCTTGCCATACAATTTATTTGTCAGATGCGTCAGTCAAAACTATTCATAGCTATAACATTAAAACAAAGAGAATTAAAATGTGAGTATTTTATATTCAGCGATCCTTGGCTATACAAACTATAGTTGGACCTAAAATTCAAGTTGAAGAGTATTAAAATTTGTAGTAAGGTTTGTCACATTTGAACTGTGAGTGTGTCGATTGAGACTCGTCATAGTACAGCAAGAGGTTAATTGTGATAATTCCTTTTCTAAATTATCTGCGTCAGGTCTAAGTTGAACAATAGAATCAGACAATGAAGAATTGAATAAAAAAAGCATACAAATTTTTAGATTTGATAAATTAATTAAACCAGTGAGTATCAAATAGGAGATTTGAGTTGTATCTATGTAGCCAGATTACTGCTTGATATGATGAAGACCAAAACTGAAAGAGAGGTGTTGGAGTATCGTGATATATCATTAGATGTCATAAAATTAAATAAAACAGACATATTATAATATATGTGCCTGTTAAAAAAAGGTAATAGCAGATATGGCATACCTCCAAGGATGTCATTGCCAAGATTCCCACGAGTGTACATGACCAAGAAGATATCCATGAACTGGCAACTTGGTTGTAATTATCACGGAATATCATATCAGCCACGGCGATTATCAACAGATATATCCCCATCAACATGTCGGATACTGTGGAACGATTAGATTCTTATACAATATTTATAGAAATCGAATGATTTATGATCGACATTGCTATCGTTATCCGTTTTTATATTTAGCTTCCTAACCTTTGACTATTCTTGTTATACAAATATGTGTACAACCTTGTTCTACAGTTATTTATAATATCACGTGTGATAATATTATAATAAAATGTAAGTGTATATAGAAATATTTTATGTACCTCTATAAATCTTGTGTAGATATTTTATTAATCATAATAGACAAATAGTGTTACAAATTTTTTCACAACTTTAGAAGGAAAGATCAAACAATTTACAAGGACAAAGCTAGTAATATTTCATGACAGAATGAATTTTTGTAAATGTTGTGTAGATGTTTTATTAATTATAATTGATAAATAATGTAACAAATGTTTTAAAAATTTTGAAAGTAAAACAGATTAAAACTGAGCAATTTACAATGGCTAAACTAAAGTAGGACAGAATGAATGTCTATTTTTGTGTAGATATTTCATCAATTATAATTGATAACAAATTTTGAGAAAGTTTTAGAATCAAAGATCAAAACTAAGTAATTTGCAATTAGAAAGATGTATAAACACTACTGAACCATTAAAAGTAAGAAAGAAACCACTAAATCGGTGAATTAATATTCTTGTCTATGAAAGAGCCACTTGCAACTCAATTGCTGAAAATTGTGTAAAGACACAGTGATGAAACATATCAGAAGTATACTTAGCACTCGTTCTAACCAGCCAAATTCCTAATGATGATCGTTAATACACGATTCTCATCCTTGGCCGTGATTCTTCCCCAAAGAACCAACACATTGCCCATACAAGTAACGCATGATATTACCCACACTGCTGCTCGTAGCAAAGTCTTGTCGAGTAAATGTGACAATGATGAAACACCTGAGAAAGAATTAATTACCAAATAACTGGATAATAAACATGTACATAGAATTTATGAATTAGTGCAGAATGATGTTATAATAGTTACTATTAATGTTTCATGCATAATATACACTGTACTGTATGTATACAGTACAGTACTGTATATATGTATAATACAGTATAGTATAATATATATAGTATATAAGTATATATGTATAATCCTAGGTCGTCAAGGATGAAATTTGTAAAAATGTAAAAAATCATTCGAATCATGTGGAACTCTCTTATCCAATTTTTTCACTTTACCGACTTGCGCTAAGTGAATTAATATTATTTGCTTGCTAACACGTCACCGATAATTCATAGGCACTCATTGTCAGATGAGTCAGATTCAATGGTCACCTTTAGATAATTAGATTCTATTAGATAATTAGATTCTATACTATTAACCCCCTATACTACATATTTTGACGAGTCTGACTCATGACGCACTCGTACTTCAACCATGATCAATTTTACCAATTGCAAGACCAATTTGCAGGGTCAGATTGCATAATGTCAAGTTGACATATTTTCAGCTTTCTTTGTATGTTTTAATATTGCAGGTGTGATTAGTTAGTTTTGACTGACACACCTGTCAAATAAATCATAGTCAAATAAATCAAGAGGTTAATGTTTCACGCGGTCTGTGATGCCGTAATTCCACGTAAGAGCTCATGGTTCATAATAGCGCAAATTTCCGATCGTTCCATTTTCAACAAAATTACTTTTAAAAAATTGTTTAATGTTTTGTATAGCTTACAATGATTTCTTTAAACAGGCGAGATGTTTATCCTTCCAAATAAAAAAAAGTAAGATATTAAGCCAATGTCTTAAAATAATAAGCTATTGAAGTTGATAATATTAACTACAAATTTCATCCCTGACCACCTGATAGATGCTTCATTAAGTAAATATTTGACGAATTAATAACAAAGCTATAATATATTAATATATGTTAACCGAGAACAGAATGAATGCAGAAGTTATGCAAGTGAATAACAGTAATAAATCGTAACTGTTTCAATTCTTTTTATTCGCAAACCGCGACGTTCGAATCAATCATCGTCAAGCAAGGAATGTGTGTTGCTAGTGGGTTAAGTAAATGAGCATAGTCATGGAAAACTAGATAATAATTATGTTATGTAAGAAAAATTATATTATTTTTTTCTCCAATTAAATGCTCTTACCGTCACTGGTTGGTCTACACCGTTTTGCTTTCGGCGCGTAGGTTGCACAGTAGTGAAACTTTTTGAAATATCTGAAATAGCGTTTGTTATTAAATGAAGATGTGTAAATGTATACAAGATATTTGAACATTTGAAAATTTGGAAATTAGGGAATTTGAGATGGAAATTCCTGAACTTAGGAATTTAGGAATTTAAAAATTTGGTACTTTGAAAATTAGGAAATTCGGAAATTGGAGAACGAAATTTTGGAATTTAGAAATATTGAAATTTGAAAATTTGAAAATTACAGAATTTGAACGGGAAATTCTGTAATTTAGGAACTTTGGAATTTGAAAATTTGGAAACTTGGAAATAAGGGAATTTGAAATTTAAATTTTGAAATTTAGGCACATTGGAATTTGATCATTTGGAAATTAGGGAATTTGAGGTGAAAATTCCTGAACTTAGGAATTTCAGAGCTTAAAAATATAGAAATTAGAGAATTCGAAATGGAAATTCTATAATGTAGGAATGTGTAAGTTTCAAAATTTGGAAATTAGTAGATATCAAAACTTGATGCATTATAAATTCAGAAATTTTCATTCAATACTTCAAAAATTTAATCATGAATTCCTCGAGTTTAAACACTGAAAATTTCTAAATTCACATACTCTTTCAAATTGAAATTCAAAAAAGACCTATTGAACACTAAATTATGTATATCAGAGACATCAAGAAAATTACCGAAAGAAATCTGTCTGACACATTCCAGTCTAATCTACTCACACAAAGTCCAATTGCCCGAATACGTCGAACGCGTTTTTCTCCAGAATGTCCAAGTTGATGCCCTCGAGGTCGCTGAAAGTTACACTCCGATCAAAAACCATTCACCCACGAAAGAAATTACCGAAGAAAATTGTTTACAAAACTCACAGGGAGTAAAGTTTTGTTAAAGGACTCAGCACCGCCATCGGTAAATTGTGCAGACCATTGTAGCCCAATTGTCTGTAACCGTAAAAACATTTGAGAATTATGTTAGAAAATGTTGAATTACTAGTAAATTATTATTAGCAAAACTTAATATAACGATTAGAAACATTGTTTATTATCTGTATAAGAAAATAATATTGACACCATCAGATCTAAGGGAGCATCTACATTATGTTAGTAACTGTAACAGTAGTCTTGTCAGTAGGTAATTGAATTTTTGCGTTTGCTGCTTTTTGTGTAGCAAGTCTGTCGTTGAAAAGAGAAAGTATTTTCTTTCTAGAGTGCCTAAGTCCTGGGATTTCTACATCCCTTAATTTCTACGTCCCTAAATTTGTAGATCTCCATATCCTTAGGTTCTCAAATTCATAAATCTTGAAATTCGTACATCCGTAAATCTGTACACCTGCAAATCCTTATATCTCTATGTTGTACATTCTCGAATTCGTACATGTCCAAGTTTCTACATCTCCAAATCCCTACATTTGCAAATCTCTATATCCCCAAATTACTACATCTCCAAATCTCTACATTTGCAAATCTCTACGTCCCCAAATTACTACATCCCCAAATTTCTACATTTGCAAATTTCTACATCCCCAAATTCCTACATCGCCAAATCTCTATATCCCCAAATCTTTACATCCCCAAATCCCTACATTTGCAAATCTCTACAGCCCGAAATCCCTACAACCCCAAATCTCTAAACCCCGAAATTGCTGGATGGCCAAATTACGAAATCCCTAAATCCCTAAATTCCCACACTTGCAAAACCTAAAGTTCTTAAAAACCCCTAAAAGAAAATTTTGCAATTCAGTCTTATTTCATAACATCACGCTATATTTATCCTTTTTCCTGATTTCTTACAATTACCTGCGCTAACGATCGAAAAAAGTATCGACATGGTTGAAATAAATCGCGGTAATTCCTCTCGGATTCGCTTAATCCCGGCATGAAACATGGTTATGACGCGTCCATTTGTATCCGCCTTATTTTCGTACGTGCTGGCACAATAAATAAAAGTTTTAACACCGGGGTTATACGTGACGTTTCTCTCGTTTGCTTTTCTAACGGCTTGTTCGACGGTAAATATCGGGTAAATATGTTGGAAGCACGCGCGTAGCTTAAGACGTGTAACGTTACAATTTATGCGAATACTCGTGTACCTCTCGTATATACTTACAGCCTGGTCAGATTTTTTAACGGCTGGAACACATTCAACGGGACGGTCGTTATGTTGTTGAACGCCAAATTACTGAAAGGGCAAGTTTTAGGCGTTGAAACGATAAATAATCGGACGTAATTTCGGTGTTTACGTGACGAATTGTTGTACTGGGTCCAAGAACTTACAGTTCGATCAGTTGCTCCAGATTTCGGAAGGTATCTGCCTCGATTGTCTTTATCTTGTTCTTCTGCATACTTCTGAACATTCAGTATGTAGGATTAATTAGCTACTATTTAGTTTGCACGGATTTTCTGTCAGAAATAAACTCCAATCCATTCCGTGATTGTGAAATTTATTAACTATCGTTGTGCAATTTATTAACTTTGTGATAACACTTTGTGATTAACTTTGAGTATATGTTTGTTGGTAATGATGTA
This sequence comes from Megachile ligniseca, assembly GCA_945859555.1. Lineage (NCBI taxonomy): Eukaryota > Metazoa > Arthropoda > Insecta > Hymenoptera > Megachilidae > Megachile > Megachile ligniseca. Next base: position 3,771,993 of record OX243785.1, read on the forward strand.
TGTACTTTTATACCTTCGTAAACATGTGTCCACACATTTTATATTATATTAAAATATACAATTAAGAAAGATGCAAAGAACTAGTAAAGAATAAAAAAGATATGAAGATATTAAGAATAAGATATGAAGATACAGAGAAATAAAGGAAAAATAAAAGAAATGTGAAGAATGCAAATTTTGATAAATTAAAAAATGAATTGGAGATTTGAGAAAAGAATATGGTAACTAATTGAAGATTTCTTACAAGGTGAATATAAGAAAATATTTTTCAGTCCTCGTCATTTCTTTTCTTTGCGAATGAGCACCAGAACCACCGACTTAAAATAGCAATTAATTTATGTTCTATAAATAAAGCTCCAGCTCTCATACCAATAAAATATAATAAAGATTAAAAATCTAATATATCCTATTTCTATAGGACGAAAAATGTATTAAGAATGTATAGGATTGTGAAGTAGTTACAGAAATAAATGATGATTCTGTTAAATAAAATTATGCTTCAAAAACTCAGACTACTTACAGTTTGCATTATGAAGTATTCAGTATTTAATAGTAATGAAATGTGTGCAAATTCGATTAATGAAATTTATAGAACAGATAATTCCAACTTTTTTATACTCCTGTTAGTGCAAGATATTTTATTTTCTTTTAGTAAATAAAGAAAGTTTAGCAAATAATATCGATGATAAATGATTGTGTTAGATATACGAGCTTAATTTCTGTCTCGATTTACTTACGTACGTACAGTGATTGTAATGCTGGGCATCCAGCGAACAGCGTGTCAGGTATCGATTCGAAATTATTTTCATCCAGTAATCTAAAATATTACCGAACTAGTACCCAACACTAAAAGAGTCTTTCTACTTCAAATACAAAGAAACTGGAATATAAAACTTACATTTCATTTAGCGCCGGTAAATACGGCAGTTTCAGTGTTTTCGAAGTCAATTGGTTTTCGTTTAAATTTCTATGAACATGCAAAATATTTGAAAGGTTATTACGTATGGAAATATATTTGTGAATTAAATTCGAACAAAAATACAAAATGAAGTCACATTTGATATGGCTATTATTTTCGATAAGAATTAATTTTATCTGAACAATGTAGTGGTACCTGTTGGGAAACACCTCTTGCAAAAAATGGAAATTAAAAAAATAATTGATGTATAGATACAATTTTGTAATGTGTAGAATTTAATGTTTCGATAGTACTTGTATATTATACTAGATCAAAATTGAAAGTACAAGAAACAATATCTAAATACAATGTACTAGATCAAGAAACAATATCTAGATACAACATACCAGACCAATATACAAGATACAATGCATTAGATCAAAACTTAGATCAAGATACTCACATAAAATGCAGAGCGTTGCTTCCTTCTAAATCCGAGAAATCCGCCACGGTGATTTTGTTCTTATTCGCTCTCAGAGATTCCAAGTTAATTAAACCAGTAAAATGTCCTGGTAGTAATTTCCTGATCTCATTATGGTCCAGAGCTCTGTTCACAAATTATACGTTAGATATGTTATCTTGTACCTTTAGTTTGTCCGTACTCGTGTCACTTTTTTTGAGGATTCAATTATTCATACTCACAGCCAGAATAATTTGGTTAAATTGATGAAAGCGCCTTTATCTATTACACTTATGCCAGTGCTGTCGAGATACCTAAAAGCAAAATATTTTTCTTGCTCCGTAAATGTTGGATGCGAGGGGAACATATCGGAGTCAGTAGAGCAAATTTCATTGGAACGTGTAGTATAGGATTTTTGAATTGGAGTTTGGGAAAATGGGGATTTAGAGATTTGGAAATTTTAGAATTTGAAAAATTAGTGATTCGATTTTTTTTTTAAATTGACAATTTCATATTTGAAAATATGAAGATTCGGGTTTTTGAAAAATAGAAGGTACAGGAATTTAGAGATTTGATCATTTGAAAATGTGGAAATATGCAAATTCGGGAATCTGTCAACTAGAAAACATGGAAACTTGAAAAGTTGTAAATTTGAAATTTCCAAAATTAAGGACTAAAATAATTTGACAAGCTGAGTATTTGTAATTCGAATATTTGGGGATTAGGAGTTGAATATTTAAAAATGTGGTAATTCGAAAATTTTTAAACTTGAAAATTTGAAAACTTCATTTCAAAATTTAGATTTCTGAAACTGTTTGCAAGCATTTGGAAATATAAGAATTTTCGAATAAAAGATAGTAAAATGCGTGTCATTTTTCTAAATATGAAACTTCACATACAGTAAACTCAGTCTTAAAAAAAATTATGCAAAAATGATAAAATTGGTGAAAACTTACAAAATGCGAATATCAGGATACGCTGCGAAGGCACCCATTGGCACGTGCTTAATCGAACTATCGTATAGTGTTCTAAAAAATACGTTATTATTTTAATTTAAAAAATTATAAAATGAACAATAAAGAAATTAGAAATTAGATATATCAATTCACATTCGTAAGAACACTCACTCAACATTTGATTTAACTCAAAAATATGAAATAGATATTTTTTAATTAAATTTAGTATGCTACACATGTGATGTACACTAGAAACAGTAGAAACTAAGAATTAGTAGAAACTAATAGCAGAGAAATGATAACTTCCAAACAATTCATTAAAAAAATTCATTAAACAAATTATTTTTAAGAGTTGCTATTTGCCAACAGCAAAAATACCTTCGAGTGCAAAGGCAAAGAGTAGGAATACAAGAGGCGACATTCAAAAAGGAAACATTTTAGAGACGTAAAGGACACAACCAATTTAAGTGTCCAAGTTCAATGAATCGAGAATAGGGGTACCATTTCGACGCGAAATTTCAAAATGCGCATGTGCATAGTGTGCAAGTATGGCGGTCGGCAAAGAACGGTTTAAACCTGCACATGTACAAGTAATTTATTTGTAATAAATATTTTGTCGTTCCTCTGTAACATCTGTATTTTCTTGTGATATTGTGTCATTTCTTTACAAGTTATTTGTAATAATCATTTCTGAAATATATGTTTAACCCATTGCTCTATGATTTATTTGTCAGGTGCGTCAGAATTAAATAATCACTGTTATTAAAACAGACAAAGAAAGTTGAAATGTTATGACAATCTGTTATTATGCTATTGTTGACCATGCAAATAGGACTTGAACTCCAAATTGCTTATTAAAAATTCGAGTAAAATTGATCACAGTTGAAGTACGAGTGCGTCACGAGTCGGACTCGTCAAAATAATGCAAGGGGTTAAAATATATTGTGTAGACTAATAATTTTAGTATACGTCTTTTCAACTTTTCAATGTTGTCAAATTGATATAAATACTTCGAAAACTAATATTAGTAATGTAGAGGAAATTTACGACAAATGGATTTTTAATTATTTGGGGTTGACATAAAGTTAGATTCTCCTGATTTAAATTTCCCGCTCGTTTGCACAATTTAAAGGGACATTTTCCAAACATCACAGATGCCTCCCGGAGTGTTGCCTCTATCCCTACTCTTTGGTAAAGTTATAACAACGAATGTGAATAATTGTGAATTATGTTAATGCGAATGAATGAAATGATTATACATTGATCTTTCGCGTGTAATATTCGAATACTAAATATTAAGTAATCCGTACATCGAGGTAATTTCGGAAGATAGGTTCTGCGGTATTTCCGTGTATCTCTCACAAGTTGCGCGGCACTTCACGTACATGCATCCAACGGGAATGTTAGTAGCATCTATAAAAAAAAGGAACACAAAGTCATAATTTTTGTCCAGTCTTTTGCAACGTTCATTTTATATCGCCTCTTTATTATTCTTGCAATTCGATACGGTGTTTCCTCGTTATATAAATTATGTTGCATTACCGCAAACGGATTCTCTTACTGCATCCCTTACGGAATCTCTGTCGCTGCCAAACCAGTCCAATACACCGTGATAATCATCTGGGTACAAAGAAACATTCTTTTACGATACCATGCATTGGCACAATGCGAGAAGAATGTAAAAGTGTCAAACGTTGCAACTAAATTTTCAATTTAACACACGCGTAGCTATCGGTGGATCTTTTTAAGCCCGCCAATTGCTTTTTTTTTTCTCGTTCATTTTCTCGCTTAATTTATCACCGCAATAAAATTTCGGAAATTCCTTATCCAGTCCTTGACCAATTAGATTTTATTGCTGTTTTTAAAATACGAGCCCTGGATAAGCTCTTCGAGACAGAAAATTATTTTGAACGGACTTTTTTAAAACCCCATATTCAGATGGTTTCATGATCCGGTAATTGTAAAATATGATTGAATAAATGCAGGGAGCTATATTTTAATGAGTATGTTATAGTATTGAGTATTTAATACTTAATTATCTGTGTGCTTAGTATTTCAAATGTCTGGTGACGCAGAAACAACATCATGCAATATTTTTGTGGAGGTATGACTCTTTTTTGAACAAATGCTCAAGACCATCATTACCATCATTCTAACCTTAATGTTAGAATGAAGAAGTGTAAGTGTAAAAAGATCCATCGATGGTTATTTGCTGGGTTGGTGAAAAACTTCTTTCGTTTCCCGTTCTTTCTTTTGTAGAAAATTGTATATTTCGAAATTTTATTGTTTAAGAATTTAGAGAATGATTGTTTGAAAATTGAAGGAAAATTGAAGATTGAAGAATATGACATGTTAGAAATTTGAAAATTTAAGAATATGACAAGTTAAAAATTTGAAAATTTAACAATATAAGTTAGGAATTTGAAAAATCTCTAGAAAATCTGGAAACATTTGAATTTAAAGATTTTAAGATTTTGGAATTTAAAAATTGGGGACTAAGAGTATAAAAATTGTGGAGCTCGAAAATTTGTAGTTTAAAAAATTCGACAATCTGTGGATTTGGAAATTTAGAAATTCGCAAATTCAGAATTTTCAAAGTTTGAGAATTCTGGGATTTCAAGCACTTGGAAATTAAAAACTCTGAAAATGTAAAAATTTTGTCCTTTGAGAATTTCGTAATTCTGAAAGGACATTTGAAATCGTAGAAACGTAGAAATATAGAAATATTAAATTTTCAAATCGAACCTTCAAAATCTTCCTCTATCATTCACGGCGCTCTTACAATTGTTACTTTCAAATTCACATAACAGAATTAGTGAAAAATAATTTTGTATTCATGGAAACGAAGTCATTTTTACCAATCCTCTATTCTAAAGACTGGTATGTTTACTGCTAAGAATTGAATATACTGATTGTTCAAAACGGAAATTAAAGAATAATAAAATTATGTAATTATTCAAATCAATATTTAAATACGATATTAGATGATAAACATACAGCAACTCTGTTCGTCATCGTCAAAAGGGCATTGCGCTTCTTGATCGCACCAATTTCTTTGAGGTAAACATATAGTGGTGTTGAAACAGAGAAACGTTCCCACAGGACAAGTATCTGAAATTACGGAAACAACATTTGTTTAATGATAACTTTTTACAATTATTATCAAAAGTCCTTGGTATTATCTCCCTCACTGCAAGGAAGTATTCGCAAGTTTATTATCGTGAAGTCACAAAGCGACGATAATTTAAATTGCATCTCTGCTATGGTTGATTAACGATTTAATTTCCCCATTTTTACTGTTTCCTAGTTGGCTCGTTACTTTCTTTCTTGCGCTGTCTTAATGGGAATAAATAACCCTCTTTAAGTGCAGTAAAATATGTGCAATTTGTGATTCGTACATATAGACGCACTCTTATTTATTCGTAAAAAAATCTGTGCATATCTTTCATACATTTATCTTCATGAAAAATGTTTGTAGTAAAAAATGTGCTTTGTACGGTTAGAAATAAACTTTTAAAAAGTTGGAACTTTTCGAAATGGTCAAGACAATTTAATCTCTTGTAGTTCCAATAATATTGTTTCGATAATGTATCTCAAAATTATTCGCAAATTATAAGTTCAGATTGAAATTATGCTAATAACTCAATTTTTTTGTTGTCAAGTGCTTAAATAAACTAAAAGAAAGTAACGATAGTATTGTATTAGATATACGATATTAATATGCATTTTACTATTTCAATATTTTATTTTTGCTAAGTACTGACACGTGTTATATCGTCTCGTGTTGTATAGCCGTGAGCCGCATATCCATGCGTTGTTACATCGACACGTGCCATATCGTTGTATAACCATGCGTTATAGTCATGCTTCGTACTGTTGCGCGTAATATTGCTACGCATTGTATTACCGCGCATTATATCGCCACGCGTTCTGTTTTCGCACGTTATGTCGGTATGTGTTGTATTACTTGCCTTATGTCACCGCACGGTGTATTACCGCGCTTTATATTGCCGCGTATTACACTGCCTATGCAGTATCTCACCATGAGTTATATCATCACATGTTGTATTGGCACGTGACATACCGTCACGCGTTGTATTACCACGCGTTATATTGCTCTATGTTGTACTACTGCACGTTATATCGCTATGCATTATACTGTCGTGCATTATATCACCCATGCAATATGTCGCCACGTGACATACTGTCACTCGTTGTATTACCACGCGTTATATCGTCACGTGTTGTATTACCGCGCGTTATGTCGCTATGCATTATATCACTCATGCAATATATCGCCACGCGTTACATTGCCCATTCATTAAAAACATGAAGCACAGAAAACAATACGAATAAAAGCTTCCATCCTGATTACTTTCTAAATTACAAAAAGTTCTTCAAAGTATCGATCATCCAAAACTAAATAAACGAATTGAACAAAATTATTAACAGTGAGCAGTACAAGTGACGTACCTTGATTAAAATAATACATGAGGCCTGATAGCAGGCATACAATCGCGATCAGAAACGCGCCGATTACACCGATCCGTTTGTACCTCATTTCGAATGGAGAATGTCTCCAGCTCCCGTAGGATGTTCAAAGTGATCTCGCACCCCTGTTCTCCACGGATTTCCGTGTTTTCCTTCGCATGAAACAATCTTCTTCACGTGCACTCGGTGCAACGACTGCATGACACTGGTTGCATTCGGTAGTCCGTTGCAAGCTCCAACGCCACCGTCGCGCACACGCGCTCTTCATCGTCCTCGAACGAGGATTCTTTGTTCATTTCGCGATCGGAATTCTATTCTGATTTATAACGATCGATTATACTTATCACGATGATCTCAATCGTATAGATAGACCTCTTTGACTCGAGTTGATACTTTACATTTGCCGAGCAAAAATAATAGAACAAGCCGATACGTATTTGAATGAACTTGTATTTTGACGAGGTTTTCTCTGCGGCGAAGAAAACTAATCTTGGGTGTACACGTAATTTTGAAATAGATTTCTGAAAGTAATATTATAGATAAGTAGTAGAAAATGAAGATTAAAAATAAAATTTTTTCGTCGTTAAGTTTATTTAAGAAATACGATATAATAAACCTTGTGTTGATTCTTCTTCAATTCAGTTCTTTCATAGAAAATAAACTTATAAAATTGATGTATACAATTCTTTCATTTCAACAATAAGTTGACACACCTTTCGACGGCAACACGTTACTATTAAAAGCGACTGTAATAGTTAAAATTAATAATTATTGTTCAATGCATTCTAAGTTAAAGTGATTTCTTCTGCAACAAATCCTAAATTCACTGTAAAGAACAATTGTCGAAAATACTCACCGAAGTGATTCGTTCGACGCTGAATCACAATCTGAATGCAACGAAACGATTTTCAAATGTTCTGAGTGGAACTAAACTTCTTATTCTTCGAACTGTGAACAAAGTAATAATTGCACCGTGAAATTTTTTGCCAAAACTTCACGTATCTTCCAAAATAAAGGAAACTTGGAATACAGTTGATAACGTATGCAAAATTGTCTACGACGAAAACTGCGACTATCGAAGCATTTCGCGCCGATGGCGTGACGTTACTTTGCACCCACCCGACAAAAACGATCAAGAATGTGTAATTACTCATTAATGCAGAACTAGTATCGATTGAAAAGCTATGGGGATTCTGAGGGGTGTATACTTCGCGAATTTGCACGTTCCAACTTAACTGCAGTCTTATATGCACCGTCGATACGAATCATGGATATTTTTTTCAGGAAAGATCGAAACAAGTAACGTATTATATTTTGCAAAATAAAATATCGATATAAATTTGGTAGCACGTAAAAGATACATTGTGCAAGATTTCCAAGTATTGAACACACGTTTTTACTTCAGTGACAGAATTTTGCGATAATCAACTATTTTTACTTCTCAGGAATTATATCTTAGAAAGTGAAAAATTAACCTTTTTAAATTTATAACTTTTATATAATCTTAAATATAAAAATTAAGAAATATTGGACATTTAACACGTTGAATTCCATAGGAAGTTGCAATCCTCATTTGAACTGTTGTCCCATATTACTCATTTAATTTTTACAATATTCGAAATTTTCATGCATTTTTTTTTTTTTTTTTTTTAAATTAATAACGTTGAGTACCGTCAATGATTACCAACGATAAATTTCATTCAAATTTTTCGAAGCCTAACACGTCCATTTATTTTTCTGCATCATTTTTTATTGAAGTAGTGTTCCATTGAAGATTTTCGAGCAACTAATTCACATTACCACGTTCTCCAATGGACACAGATATTTTTACCGTAGAACGCGTTAAGAAAATATGAACATACCTGACCTTCCATGGAATTTAACGTGTCAAACCAGAAAGATTTCGCATCACCTTTGAAACAAAAGCAACGAGCTAAACGATCACGTTCACCAGCATGAAGAAACCGATATCGTTGACTATAGAATCGTTCTTCGATGAGAACGTGCTCTCGTGGAGCAAACGTCTGCTCAGCTTATCGGGTTTGTGGCCGGAAAATCGCAACGACGTACAATTTTTCTTCTACATTACGTACGTCGTGATCTTCACTTGGCTGGAGATAGTGACGTTGCTGCAGAACATCCACGACCTTGAGAGGTCGCTGAAAAATATCACGCTATCGTTCCCGACCATCTTGATAGTGCTGAAGGCCGTGATGTTTCGGTTGAACATGCATCTTGTCTTACCTTTGCTGGCGCTCGTGAAAAGGGACGTCGAGCGAGGATTGTATCAGACGCAAGAGGAACGACAGACAGCGGTGTGGTACAACGTGGCCGCCACGTTATTTTCCACCTCGTCGGCCCTGTCTTTGTTCTTCGTACCCATGTTGTTCTACACGAAACCAGTCGTCGGCTGCTTTTTGTCGCGTAAGTGTTCGCGATTCGATTCGCGATCGCTACTTTCTAGGTTAACCGGTTAACGAGACCTAACTCCCTCTCACGCCGTGTCTCTTCGAACTCTCTTGCGTCTCTATATTTTTTCAAGTTTTTACGTACTTTTTACACATTTTTTTTTTAATTTGACACGATAAATTCTGTTTTAATATCTCGTTTTTATTTCGTAATCGAAGATTCAAAAGCCATAGTTAACATTTCTGTGGCATTCACAAAATGTCATTGTCAGTTGATTTTTGGTGGGTGATATTAAAATGTGAAAATTTTAGTGCAATGTTATTTATTTATTCTACTGCTTTATTCGATTTGCTTATTGTTAAATTATATGTTAACAGAGACACTTGCGAAAGATCATCGTTTTCAAAACTGGAATTTTTGGAATATGGGATTTTTAAATTTTGGGAGTTCGAGGTGCAAGATATCTTTGGAACTGGGGAATTTTTTGGAATTTTTGGACTCGCGAAAATCAGAGTTTAAAATTTTGTAACATTGATATTTTTGGCTTTGGAACTTTCTGGTTTTAGTACTTCAATGCTATTAAATTTGAATACTTTGGGATTTTTTGATTTAGGAATTTTTAAACTTTCAGACTTAGGGATTTTGAGATTTTACGGCTTATGAGATGAAATGTATTAAAATAACTGTATTATTGAATTAACTAAGCTTTATAGCATTTCAAAATTTTATAGTAATAACTGTGTCTGTATTTACAGTATTGTTTCAATTATATTTTTGTTTATAAATTAACATTAATGGATTGTAACTTCGTATACTGTCATTTTAGCAACATTATTCACATAAACACAGCAGAATACTTCTAACGAAGAAAATACAACTTTACTGATAGTATTGTTTCAATTACATTTTTGTTTATAAATTAACATTAATGGATTGTAACTTCGTATACTGTCATTTTAGCAACATTATTCACATAAACACAGCAGAATACTTCTAACGAAGAAAATACAACTTTATTGATAGTATTGTTTCAATTATATTTCCGTTTATAAATTAACATTAATAGATTGTAACTTCGTATACTGCCATTTTACCTACATTCACATAAACATAGCAGAATACTTATAGGGCATAAAATAGTGAATTAATGTATCAAAAGTTCACCACTAAATTTGAATATAATGGTATTTCATTATACAATATCATTAATAACAAATTGAATATATAATTAAATTTCATATATTCAGCATATCAAGATACAAAGTCTCTAAAAAAAGTTACGAAATATCCAGTTACAATGTTCGATTCCTTACATTTAAAACTACTTCTAATAGCAAAAACGGTTCCCAAACCAAAAGTAATTTTCGAAACAACATTTCCGTTATAATTGCAAAATAGTGTAACAAAAGTTACAATAACATTCGTATCAGAAGGCATATTTTTTTAGGGAAATATACCGCGAATACCGGTATAACACTCGCCAACTTATCAGATGTATTTTATTAAAATGGGGTGTATAACACCTGACGTGGCCCCCTTTTGAGAACTTGATTTCAGCGTTTAAACGTCAACCGGTGGTTTCATTAAAATGTGAACGTGGCTCTTTCATATCCGGAATTTCGTAGATCGAAGAAAGCAGTAAAAGTGCTGGTTTTATTAAACTCTTCGGCATTACCGACGCGTCACGGGCCTGCAAGTATGATAAATCAGTACTTTAATGCAGACCTTATCGCCTGGATCCAGAAAAAGCATTCAATATCCGTATCCGCATGATCGCACGCGTACAGTTAGTTGGCGTATGCAGGTTTATGATGTTTCAAGGCGACAGTTACTTCCTTCACGATACACAAACGATCGAGTTTTATGAGGCTGTCACAGTTTGTCGAAGATTTTGTACGACCACCGACGACGCGACTCTTTTTTGCAACCGTTTCGAGCGCCTCTTCGTTCGCCAGCAAACAAATGCGAATTTATGTACTCCGCACTGTCGTTTCTACACTTCTGCCTCTGCCCCTTTTATAAGTCGTGTATTACAGCATAAATAAATCGGTTTTTATTCTTTCTCAAAAAAAAGTATGCCTCGATGAGATGAGGATTTAAAGTAGGAGAAAAGTGGCACGAAGGGACACGTATTGAAAGGTTCATTTCAAATATTTCACACGTGAAATAGCTTCGTGATCGTTTCTTTATTTTGCAGAGATATTTATTATTTTCAGGAAATATACTTTACAGATTTGATTGCATAAATAAATTTTGTTACAATTTTATGAGTAGTTACATTAAATTACACGAGTTGAACAATTTTATGTAGCATCCAACCGAGACAAAAATTCGAAAAATGAAGTTAACAGTAAAGGGATATTTGCTTTGTGAAACACGTACGAATTAATTGTTCTTCATTAATTTACAGAATTCGTAAATTGTACACTTCCTTACGAGTTACCGATGAAAGTGAACCACGTTTACGAAGTGACGGAAATGCGTACGTACGCTCTCTTCTGTGTTTACTTGATACCAGTCAGCATGATGTTAACAATCGGTGCAACCGGCGCAGACAGTCTTCTGGTGACGTTAACGTTTCACATTTGTAGCCAACTTTCGATTCTGAGCAAACGAGTTAGAAGTATCGATCTCGAACCCCAAATATACTTTCCGAAGATGAAGATACTCGTTGAACGGCATACCGAGCTTCTCAGGTGAAACATAGCGAATATGAACAGGAAGATATAGTAGAAAATTATGTCAGTATATTGACTCTCATAGACAGTATCGAGTAAATAGGGCATTTGCTATAAAAATTAAATTTATGTATTTGCATTCGTATTTGGTTAGAAATGATTTGACTAGATTTGGTTATTGTAACAAATAAAAAACATAATAAGTTATATTACTCAGGGTATAAAATTGGGGTTGTATCAGATTTAGGTTGTATCAGATGACGTATGTAATTATCGTTAATTTAATTGCAGATTGGCGAATGTTTTGTCCGACACATTTAGTTCCCTCATGTTTGTGCAAACACTGGGGTTAATATTCTCTTTATGCATCGTGGTATATCAGTTATTGATGGTAACGTTTCGTATATTCTTTACACTGTTTTGTCGTTTAATTTTCTTATTAATAAGAAATGTTTTTTATGTTGCATATTGTAATTTGCTAAATAAAATCATGAGACTTTATTTTGTAGACCAGCGAATCTGGCGAAGATATGAATACTGTGCATTTCATAATTTATTCTTGTGCTGTCGTGTTGTTAGCATTTTGCTATTGTTTTTTGGGAGAGTGTTTAATCAATGAGGTAATCGATTTTTATCAATAAAAGCACTGATAAAAATTGCTTTATTGGAAATAAGATAATTTATCACGAATTTATATTAACAATTAACAACTATTATTAATTTTAATATAATTTTAGTTTTTCAAAAATTGCAATTTTAAACGTCCATTTTATTACAGTATGAAACATTTTCTAAAGTAAAGAATAGTTTTAAAAACTCTGAAGAACATGTATTGCAGAATTTATCAATAGGTTGAAATACTTTATTATGTTTCCAGAGCAGTGAAATGCAGGTGGCTTGTTATTGCACTAATTGGTACAATTTACCAGATAAATCTGTGAGGTCTTTAATGTTTTGCATTGCTCGATCTCAGAAACCATTGTATCTAACCGCAGGCAAATTTTACGTATTTTCGTTAGAAACCTTTGGCGTTGTAAGTGCTGTTCAATTTTGACTACATACAACTATGCAGTTTGCAACAATATTTCAGATTTATTCGTTTTTGTTGTAGATAATAAAAGCGTCTATGGCATATCTTTCCGTCATGAAAAGCATGGTTTAACTATAATAATCGACTTGTTGAAGATTTGTTGAAAAATTGTTTGCAACACAAACTGTTATCCATTATGAAGTTACTGTAAAATGAGCATTATTTTGAGATAATTAAAATTCTAAACAAACTCGGCTATTTAATAATGTACCTATCAAATATAATGTTTGCACGCATGTTGTAAAAATTGGTGTTTTTAATTAATTTTAGAATTTCACAATGATTGCACGTATTAAATGTATGTATGCACAGTATCACATATCTGAATATAAATTATTAACGTAACTTAATTAATGATATTTTAACAGATCATGCAGTAGAATGTTTTGTAATAATCAATAATATTTTAGCAAATATTTAGGATATTTTGTAATAAATTTCATCTGTTCTTGATATTCAAACGATGAATAATTAATTCAATTACAGGAATGCAACAGTTTTCAGTTGTCCACATGTGAATAGCATATGAAGTGTTTAACTAAAATATTTAACACGTTTTGTTTTATTATGGTGATTAACTGTAGTCATATCTAAATTTTTAATTTAAATGAAAAGGAAAATTGTTGAGACACATTTATCATTGTATACTTTCTATGTTTAATTTTTAACTAGTACGAATGTCATTTATCTCTTAACTAAAATATGGGAAATTATCAACGATTTTGATATATTATTTCATTTAATTTATCAATAAATTGTATAGACTTTTCTTATATTTTAATTACAAAATGGCAAAGTATATTAGAACTATCGCTTGCAAAATATCGGTGAAAGAAAAATTGTCATAAAAGCAAATGGAATTTTCATATATCTACTAGAATATTTAACAGTTACAAGACTCATATGTCAGGGGGTTAATTAAGGAACAGGTTGAAGAAGAGGAAAAGAACAAAAGTCGACAATGACACCATGAAATGACACACATCAAACTCTATTTCATTCTATTAAATCCATCACTTCAATGTTCCTCCACTCCTCACATAGTGCAGTGTATGTTTAAACTATTAGAACACTCGAAATAAATGTATCGTTTCACACTGAAGGGGTGAATTTTTCAATAGCAACCTACTTATTCTAAATTCTTATCTTTTTTAAAAATAATGATGTTCGTTACAGGTATATTTGTTTACTACACACTGAATCGAGCATCTATAAAAATTATTAAAGAAACTATCAGAGACACTTGTTACAAACAATTCAAGCAACAATTAATAGGGAATTAATACGGGAACGATACCTCGAACACGAATTGTAAAAAATATATCGAAAGCTTGCGTAAAAGAATTCAAGTGATAACTGCACTACGAAGTACAAATACTAATCATATCATTTTTCATAACCATCTTAAACAGTTTTAATCGTCTTAACATATTCACAACAAAAACTTGTCAAAATCTATTTCAATCCAAAAAAATTCACATCGACTCTGATTCTACGATTCTTCTCGCAACCACAGAAAATGTACACATTTAATATATTTTGCACAGTCACCACCTACCCTAGAATATATCATAGAAACGAAATGTGTCATTTCACCGAATCATTGCCGAGTACCGGCACATTTTGGCTGAAGGAATTGAAAAGAAAAATTTATTTCGGTTTATTTCAAGAAAGATACAGAGTGTACAACTGCCGAGGGGATACAAATTATGCGTTATAACTCGTGCTCCGCGGTAAACAATCGTCCTAATTGCAACGTCGAAGCACGTGGTGTGTGGACCCTTTTGTCATCGTAATCTTTTTTACAACGACCTCGATCCTACAAATGGAGTAACAACTAACGCGTTTGCGGTCTTCGCGATACACCGATATCGCGTATACGGTCTCCTTCGAGATCCATGCACCCACCAGCACCCACTCTCGGTGGCAGGAACTTAAGTAACAGTGTGCATCCTCGTGTACCCTCGATGCTGCTAAAGAAGACACATACACGTACACACACCAGTCTATAATAGTCCGCGAAACGAGACTCCGTTTTATTTCGAGATACACGAGCGAACAATCGCGGGACAATGGATACTATCATGATATACACCAGACCTTTCCAACAATCGAAAATTTACTCGCGGTTCCAAGTCTAGGTATGGTGCCCTTAACTCTTTGTCTTGTAATGAACAGATAATTTAATCACGGCATAATTTGGAGACTTAGCCAGATATTGGTATTTTCAGGTGAGAGCAGTGGAAGCTTTAAATCTCTAGAATTGGAACAAGTATAGAGATTCAAAACTTTCAAATCTGTAGATTCTTTCAGAATTTCTAGATTCTGAAGTATGACAATTTTCAGTTTTCTAAATTTCTTCTAATATTTAGTTTCGAAATTTTCAAGTTTTTAGATCTCCAAGATTCTGGTTTGTAAATTCGAAAATTTGTAACTTTGACAATTTCAAAACTCGAATGGTGGGATTTCTTTCCCTTACATTTTACCTAGGAAAACCTAACTGCTCATCACCGTATTTTTACAACTTACACAAGTCGAAATTCGAAAATACCAATAATTTTGTCGAATTTTCTATTTTATTACAATTTTCAATTTATTTGTTAGTAAAGAAAAAATACCAATGCTTGTTTCGATTTTCAGTAATATATTGATTTCAATATAGTTTTACTGGCATAATGATTAAATATTAAGTCTATGATTCGAGTTAAAAAAAAATATATTTATGGAATAATGAAATATTAATTTTGACAAATGTCATGTCATTTCTGTTATATCGAAATTGATAAGTCGTGAGTCAAGCATTAAACGCGAAAGCATTTAACTGTTATTCCAAAAGTGAAACTATGAAAAAACTACTTTTCTTTTCAGAACAAGGTAGTCAATAGTTAATTCATTTTTTCCCTAAATGTTAACGAAAGTATGCGAAAAGTTTCACCATTAGAAGGGACTAGTGTATCTACGTTGTGGCAGAAGTATGGAGGGAATCTTTGTGTCTTCAAATGGTCTGAATTCGAATTTATCCGCGTATTATATTCGAATAATACAAAAACGTATCGAATACACGGATTCGATGAAAATATTTTACAGTCCCATTATATTGCCATTTTTACACATACGTATAGAAGTTTAAAATTTATCGATTACGACACAATTTCGACTATAATCACTCTATAAAACAAAGAAGTCAAATTTTTTAAATATTACAGACAATTTTACAGCAATTTCTTTTTAAAAAATATTTAAGTTTATAACGATTAGATATCGGTACCTTCTAACACTCCACATGTAAAAAGCATACAATTTTACAGAAGAACAAATAAAAATGATTATTTCAGACTAGTTTGTATTCTATATTATTTTGTATAATATAAAAAGTCACTCAAGTTGAATATCTAACTTATTTCCACTGCTAGTAAAACTAATACAAAACGGGTGTTTTTTATTTAAATGTGTATGAAACCACATTAATGTGGTTAAGAAAATCGCATTAGTTTTCAATTTTTGGTATATTGACACGTATTGCGGTATATTACACATATGCAACATATCACACAAAATGCAATATAACCATAGAAAATAAGTGAATCGAAATAATCATGCCCGTGTTCTTCCATAAAATATCATCTTTTAAATACGTTATATTAAAACGAAAGTACTGATATACATTTCTCAGAAGTGGCAACACTGAGACCCTTGTACCCAACAGTAAAATTAAATACGATTTGTTCGTATCTTTGCATGATCGTAATAAGATAACACAGAGTTCGATTGAAAATTCGATCCATACCATTTGCATCGTGTGCACACCAGGATAGGTGAGGGTGTCGGCGTAGCAGAGGGAGGAAGGTCCGTTCGGTGTATCGCGAGGGACCTGTGTACGCTGTGTGTACAAGCACATAAACACATGGTGTAATGTATTCGATGTCGTTTATTTTCCATTCAGACAAATGACTCGCACGTTCACATGTTAAACACGCAGCCTTGATGCATTCGCGTTACTTCCACAATTATGTCCCATAGAAAATTCGTCGCGTGTCACGTCTCTGTGCACGCGGTCTCTCGTATAATGAATATGCATGTAGTGTACAACGCGTGTGTGTATATGTGTAGAATGTGTACGTATACGCGTGTGTTTGTACGGTATCGAGCACAGTAGACTTTCCTAGGGAAAATGGCGACGTAGGGAAGAGGGACCTCATCATTCTTTCGTTTTTGATTTAATAGCTTTCGAATTTACAACTTTAAAAATTTGGGTAATTTGGACAATATGGATAATTTGGGTAACTTGGATAATTTAGTTCATTTGGACTATTTGGATCATATGAACAGTTTGGATCATTTGGACAATATGAATAATTTGGGTAACTTGGATAATCTGAGTAATTTGGATAATTTGAGTAATTTGGACAATTAAGATAATTTGGAGATTTGGAAATTTGGGATGTTAACTTCGGAAATTCAAAAATGTAGGAATTTAGGATCCTAGTAATATTTAGAGACTTTAACATTTCAAAACTACGAAATATAATTTGAGAATTTGGAATTTGGAAGATTGCAAATTTAGGAACTTGAGAATTTGGAAATTAGAAAACATGGAAATCTGAAGCTTTGAAAACTGTAGAAATGCAGAAAATTTGCAATTAAAAAATTTCTGAATTTAACTAAGAAATTTCTAAATTTGAAAATTGTCAGTGATACATAATTTCTCAAAATCGAAAATAAGCGATGAGATCCTACTTATCCCAAGAAAGCCTACATAACTGATTGTACGTGCATCATGGTGTCCACGGTAAATGAACACAAATGTTCGCTACTCTTTTGTTTTAAGGTTTCTGTCGTGTTCGAGAGAAAGGGATTATAATACAAGACAAGATCCTACGAGAATCCCTGATCGATCGACGGACATCGTACATGAGTCGATCGATCGGGACAGTCTTTAAAATTTCCGACTCTCTGTACATTTTCGAAAGAACTTTCATTCCTAAATGATAATTGGCCTTGCCTTCAGCACTTTTTTTTTCCTAAAGTTTTCAATTTTTTTTTCTTTTATCTTTTCTGCTTGTTATACGAGGAAAAAACTGTGTACGTGTACGTGTATGTTTGCGTGTGTTCCATGAGTGACGTTCACCGTTTCGTTTCTCTAATTTTTCTATGGTGTTTCGTCTGGTGGCTCGAGAACGTGGATGAAACGTTCTCGAAAACGGATCGAGGAGGTAAGAATGTGCTATAGACATGTCTGCTTGGTATCTTTTCAGAAATGGAAGTAAATATCAAATGCACGATCTCATTTTTTCAGGATTTTTTTGAAACAATGAGAATACGTGACGCTTTACACGCGAGGATAATATTGATGTTCACTGTTTATTGATAGTTTTGTATTCAACTATGATGCACTTGCATAGCTTCATTTTTGGTAGTTCATAATGATAGTAACGATAATAAAAATGATTATCTTGTAACTATAATAGGTAAATTAGCATTCTCTAAATATCTGTTTTTAAGCGAAGGGAGAAACAACGATAAAGGAATAATTCGAGGTTGGTCGCAGAAATTTTAAAGACTAACCACTTTGGAAACTGCTGCACCTCTACAAGGAAAATGAGACAAGCTGAAACTTGAACTTCGTGTTACAAAACACCGCAAAAAATTAATCTTCAAATGGAAACCTGGTGACTCTATAAAATTTACACATTACGATTAAAATACACTGAAATTTTGAATGAAAGATTTTCGTATCAACTGCTTATAACGAATGTGGGACTCTCTCAACAATATTTTATTTATTATCTTTTTTAATCGTATGAAACTTAATTGTGGAAAATAAAACGTTCGTAAAAAATGAAATTGCCCCAATTATATCGGAAAAATAATATTTAAAAACGATAGATTAAAATGACGAATAGTAAATAGCGTTGTAATTAATTGAAAAACACAAAATTTTCTATGCATCGACAATTTTGTATTTTTTATTTTTCTTGTAGAGGTGGTTGAATTCGAAGAGAAAAGTTCGGACGATCGGAAAGTCTAGTGCAAACCGTTCGAAACTGTATACTGTTCTGCATCATTTTGTTAATATTAAACGTAGAAAATTATTTCCTGAGTACTTTCATTGAGCATTGTCACCTGCCACCTGACTGACTAAATGACTGTTGTAGAAATAATTCGAAGGAACTTTCATGGTGTTCGTTGTCTCGTCCGAACATGTAATTAATTTAAAAGAAGTTTCTTAACTAGCGCGACGGAAAAGTTACGATCAGAGACACGATTTTGTGAGAAAAAATACGAGGCAAGTTTACAACAGAATCAATAAGTCTACGAGTAGTTTATGTAAATGTGCAGCCTCGTGAAGCGTGTATTTTTTCAAATAAAATATTTTTCTGTAATCGTAACTTTCCCTTGTTCTAAGTTATATTTAATCAAACAGTCATTCGAAAATACCTAAAAGTTATTGCACCATGATCAATTTGTTTCTGAGTCTCTTTTATTGACCCTCATAGGACTCTTTAGAATATAGCTGCATTCGAAAATATTTTTCAAATAATATCAATTTCGTTTCTTTTAACGTAAACAGTTCTGATTTTTCTACAAAATAGAAACAATTTTTGGAGCGTAACATTCATAGTGATTGCTGAATTAAAAATAATCAATAGGTGTGCAGTGACTATTCGCAAAATAGAATTATTTTTAATAAGGGCAATGAAACCTGCTTCTCACTATTTTAGTTTATCTAATTAACTTTACGTACAAAATGTTTGAAAATTACATAAAATACAATTTTTAAATTTAAGTAACTTTGGAGCAGTCCTACGAGGGTTAAAGAAAGTAAAATAAGGAGAAGAGAGCGAGTTTTACTAATTTCGAAAAATATACTACAAGGTTTTTTCTGTTTCTTATAAAAATGCGCTGTGACCAATTGTTTCTTAATTAAACGAAGACATGGGGAAATTATCTCTAGATGTGATAGACAAGAAGAAATATGAACAAGAAGGAATATGATAGTTAACAACTAAGCAGAAATAATAAAGAGACTATAATTGACCCCAACGTGATCATATAATACTACGAGATCTTATAATTTTACACTGAACTTTATACAGGAAGTTCAATGACATCATAGTTAGATGAACACAAAGAAAAAGTTGAAAATATTCACGATTTTAATGGAACGTGCAATTTGATTGAAGAGGTCAAAGGTGGATCGACATCGACACCTGTCAATACAAATTTTGATAAATAAAGTAAAGCCAAAAGAACTACAGTGAAGAGCAGCATAGATTGAACACATGTGACCAGAATCACAAAGAAAATATACGTGTTGAAAATGTGCAAACCGTTTAAATTTTGAAATATGTCGTGAATACATGAACAATCTACTATAATAATTAGTAATATATTTCGTAGAACGCAAAATGGGTTAATCGATTAAATATTAATTAAAATACCAAAATATATGATTATAGATCCCTCCGGGGTAAGGTCGTATAAACGATTAAATAATATTCGTTCTATGTGGAAGTATCAATAAATCGTCAAGTATTTCCTGCTTAAGAAATTCTTTTATTTAAGACCTGAAAATCTTAATTTACATACCTTCACGATAATATCAGAACGCGGGTTACATTCACCTAGATCTCTGCAAAAGTCTCAATCGTTCGTGTTTTGCAAGTCGGAGTTAGACTTTACTGTAACAAAATTACAGAATAAAAAGAAAACGTAAGTAGGATAATAACGTTTTGTATCGTACACGAATCTATACTCGACTATATAACGCAAAGTAAGAAAATAAAGCTTCATTTTCTAACTGATCCTCGATCTTCCACTGTACAGCGTGTATACGCATACATTCCAAATTTCGTCGTACACGACCAACTACATAACGCAGAGGAGAAAAATGAAGGTTCGTTTTTTAATTGATCTTCGACCTTCCTCTGTACAGCGTGTACATTCCCAATACTGTATATGAACGAAGAATTACGATATACCGATATAAATGACGAGAAAAAAAAAGAACTAGTATCCCCAAGATTATGGCGAGTATTTACAAGCAACGAAATGGTCCCTAACCGTTGAACAAAATTAACTACAGTATCCGCAGAGTATCGCAATTCATTTCGGATATCAAAGTTCGACAACTAAAAAGTTCACAACGTATTAACGATTGTTATATTGAAACTTTAAGGGAAAAAACTGATACACATTATTGACGTTGTACGTGTCTAACCTCCCATGCGATTTAGGTGTACAAAAATTGTGTACAATCGATATCACGAAGTAACACCCTGCAAATACTTAGTTTTTCAATATGACAATTATACACGAGGTTTTATACCGTGTATCGTTTCATATTCGGTATTTGTACACTGGCGGGCACACTGGGCTTCCTAGGGAATCTAGGGGAATACGAATCGAACTAAATTTTCAAATCTAAGAATATCAGGATTTTCGTACGTAAAATTTTTTAAAATTAGAAGTCATGTTTTAAATTCACAAGCTTCCAAATTTTTTCAATCTGTAAAAATTTAATGTACAAATTTATCTTCGAATTAAAAAATTTAGAAAATTAGAGATTTAGAAATTCAATCATTTCTAATTTACAGTGAAATCATTAAATTATTTATAATAAAATTATTAAAGTAGTACCGGAAAATTATTACATCATCATAGAGTTGTAACAATTATTTCCTGGTTGGAAACCGCGAAGTTTCAAACATAAAAATGTTTAAAACCCAAAATGTAGAAATTAAAAATTGAATAATTTAGAAATTTATAGATTTAAAAATTTGACAGCCTAGAAGTTTAAACATTAAAAAATTAGTAACAGAGAGAAATTTCAAAGTCTAAAATATTTGAAATTTGGTAATGGACCTGAAAAATTTGGAAATTTATGTATTAAATCCCTCAAAATCCAAATGGTGAGATACTCGTTCCCCCTACCTCAGCCAAGAAACCTAGATTGCACCCGAGTGTACATGCGTTATTAAATAGTGAACATCAAACACCTCGATAGACAGTCGATAAGCGACATGCCTTTAACACAGAAGGTAATTCATAAAGGAAGGTATGGTATAAGCGAAATTTTGGAATAACTTTATATATAGGATAGAATTCGAACTGAAAAGGGACTGAAGGCAGTCGAGCACCTGAAATAACTCACCAACAGGTGATTGATGGTTTGAATAATCCAGATGCCAGTCCCGTGTTGCATTGTTAAAGCTATAACTTCGTTTCTGTGAATAAAAACTAAAAAGCGACCACTCTCCGTACGAAACTGATTTGCGTAACACGATCATCAACAAGATAGTCAATGGCTTCTGTATAATGTTTCATTTACAGAGACCGCTTACTTTTTATTACGTATCATATAAAGTAACCATCGAAAAGAACTAATTACGCTTCTGTCTGTAAATGAAACATTCGTTCTTTTATGCCAGTGCCGGTGATTTTCAGTTTGTTACTCGACTGTTCACGGTATACGAAAAACAGAGAAAATAATAGAATGAAATCTTAAATTTACGCGAAACTATGATAACGATGTTCGCTGACGTTTGGAACTGAATTCACTGATACTTGTTCAGTATTCGTGTGATACAAGTGGTATAAATAATATTAATATTAAAGCAATATTATATAAATATTTGGCTAAATAACTGAAGCAAGACAGACGTATTTACCACGGTACAGTTACGCTACCTCGAACTTAAAGGACAGATCGTTTCGTGTGATTGACGACACGAGAGAGTAACGAAGCGCATAGATTATTTACAACTTAGTGGTACTACTTCTTTCTTTATACTTTATCTACTTATGCATTAAAGAAATGCGTTTTATACAAGAATACGTTTCTTCTTCGTAACACTGAAACCGTCGTGTGTGTGTTTTTTTTTCTTGTTTTTTTCGTTTGTTTTAGCTGAAACCCCTAATTATAAGCTTTTAATGAAAATATCTCGTTGCATTATTCACAACATTTCGGAGTGACGACACGAAAACCGTTCTTCAGGCTTAATATCGTGTTTCTCTTTTCCTCTCCTCTTCATCTTCTCCTTTCTTTTTTTATTTTTTATGTTTTTTTGCTTTTAATAATTTCGTGGATAAAAATTATCATAAGCGATATATGTACAAAATGAAATATAAAAATAAAATTATCGAACCTTACAAATAGTGATGCTTTCAAGTTCTCGTATTTCTAATGTTTTCGATCATTAGTTCCCGAATTTCCACACGGTTCACGATAAAAAACAGCGACATCACAGACACTGGCACAATCATTCGTTCGCGGGTATATTGTTCCCATTGACTGTTGATGTTTATAAAGATTAAAATCAGAGCGTCTGTCATACAGTCGTGCATCGATTGACTCCAACGGGTAGCTTCCTTCAACGCATGACGTTGCTTTGTTTTTACGAAACGGGGGACTTACAGTGGGCAGTGGATGGTTGCATGAGAACTGATTACAGTCTAGATGACCCAGAGGAGCATCTGTGAATCGACGTGAGGTAGTAATTCTGCAGTGGTCAAGTGCAAACGTACCCTTCCTGTGCTAC
The DNA here is from genome assembly GCA_945859555.1 of Megachile ligniseca. Lineage (NCBI taxonomy): Eukaryota > Metazoa > Arthropoda > Insecta > Hymenoptera > Megachilidae > Megachile > Megachile ligniseca. The sequence goes on from OX243785.1 coordinate 3,795,516, forward strand.
TGTGGATGCACCAGTAGGCCCCTCCTGAAATAATTCAATGAACACACGAATTAACGCATTAGGCCACGAGTATAGGTCGCGTGTAACGATGCCTGTTCTGTATTAAAAAAAACATCTTTGCACGCGACAATACAGTACTAAGCGATGAGTAATGAGCAATGAGCAATGAGCAAAGCACACACTCCTCGGTACCTAGCGGTACATGGGTGATATTACTGTGGATGAGACTGTAAGAGCAGAAATATTTGGAACTGGCAATATAGAAAGAGACTCTTCCATGCAGCGGTTGAAAGCTTGCAAATCTGAACACTTGAACATTTCTGTATTCTCAAGTTTCTAAATTTATTAATTTGAAAATTTGTAAATTCTTGGACTTGAAACTGTAAAACTTTCAAAAATTCTATATTAGAAAATTTCTGAACTTCATCTAAAAATATGGAACATCTAAATTTAAAGATCATTTATTATCTGTGCGAATCTTTTTGTCACTGCTCATCGTTCATCATTCGCTAATATACTCGTGACCTTAGTGTTCAACAACTTAGAAAGTCCAAGTGTATTAAAGCAAGAGAAAGAAGCGGAATATTACATACAAATGATACTAGGGTATCCTCCGCCCCTTACCTCCTCAAGACTCCAATTTACGTTAGAGGACAATTTCTCCTCCAACGAATCCGAAATTCACTTACTATGCTCTAGTTTTATATGTAGTTACCTAATCCTGTTCTATGATGATTATTGTTCATTATATGTACAATGTCTTACATCCTTAGTAGTTGTCAATGTTTGCTTGTATTCATCCAAACTAAATCCGGAATTGCTATCTTCTCCACATGATTGGACTACCAACGATCCATCTTCTCCCTCCAAGTATAATACAAAATTTGTTAAATACATTCGTCATAAAGTTTCATTCCGAGTTGTCGAAATTAATTGTTCTTAATACATACCTGTGCCACTTGCTGTTCATTATCATTAACTCTTCGTTTTTTTCCACACAAATCCGCATTTTGGTCTGATCTCCTCTTCCTGTTCGCCGCGTCTGCCTGGTTTCGTGGTGACACGCTACCATTATTACCGTTGCCAGCAATATTTCCGTTCTTATGTACACTGCCAGAAACCTGCACAAAATATCATTTTTGTTAGCATAATTTAGGACAAAATATCAAGAATATAACTAGATAAATTAAACTATTATACCTTTCTTTCTCGCCTAATCAAACTAGGAGATACGTAAGTGTGTAGATCCCTTTTCTTCACGTGTTTTGCTTCTATCCACATACCCTCCTTCAGCACGCTGAGCTGTTCTGCTTGCCTTTGAACTATAATTCAGTATAGAAGCAATCGTCCAAGTTTATACAGAATCAAGAAATAGTATTCAATAAAAATATAGAACTCCATTTATCTAAACGTATCAGGGAAAAGGTTCAAATAACTGAATCTTCAATTTATTCAAATATTAGATTATTCACTATAACAATACGTTGTTGTTAAAATAATAAAGGTTCATATCTAGATCGATTTTTAAATTTTTCATATATATTTACATGGCAAGAGGAATGTGGTTATCATTCTTGATAACAGGAGTTAAGCTATAGATTATGTTACCTCCTCTGACCTAACGTTTCTCAGTCAACAAATCTTTGTTATATAATATTTGTCATAGCTTGAATAATATTTACAGCTTTGAAGTATGGTTTGATTACAACGAGGTTTGAGCCTCGTTATAAAATTTATAAACTTGAAAATGTTTGAATTTTTAAATTTGAGAATTTGTAAATCTGGTACTTCAAAATCGATGTAAGGAGAACTCGCTTAACGGATCATATAACGGGACTGCACTGTACTGAGCTCAATAACGAAATATAAGCTGTGCTAGCTTAGAAAATGTAGAATTTTGAACTGTAGTTTTATCGAATACAAACAAAATATTCATTATATGAACAGTTGAATTTAATCAAAATTGAATTAACCAGATAGCAGAAAAAATTCTCATAGGATAAATGGAATTTTACTTTATGCCCTATATGATATAATATACTTACTTGAATCTACAAACGATTTTATATCGTACGTTAGATCGACGTTCAAGTTCTCGCTTTTCGCAAACAGTAAGCCGATAAACCACATGGAACAATGACCCTCCGGTTCTGGTTCTAACGGTGGAAATGCCTCTGGGTTTACGTGTGCCAATGTAATGTGAGGATTCCTTTCCAGGGTACCTGTGTTTAAGAGTTAGGATTTTGCCATTTTGGCATCCGCGAATTATTAGCATTGCAATATCGACAAATTAACATTGAAAGTCAAAGTTTCATGATTAGAAAAGACACAGATTAAGACAGAGATTTATATGATTTATCGACACATATATGTATATTATAACTGCTGCTTATTCCTGTGAAAGACATAGAAACTTATCTGACGACCTAAGAGTAAGTCTAAAATTTACATTGTAACAAAAGTAACCTGTTTTAATCTAAGTCATTTAACTGAAACAAACACTATACAGTAAATCATAAACTAATTCAAAGCATAAAAGTTATTTTAGTCGTTTATAAATCTACAAAATATTACGCAGACCACGAATGTATTCAATATTTTACCTATCAAATGTCGTATTTTCGATTCGACAAGTCCACACCACTCCAGCTGATCCTCTGCAGATAAACTTCTGGCCAACAGTACAATATAGTGTTTGTATTTGCCGAAGAAATTCGGTGGTTCGAATAACTTGTCCCACGTTGCTTTTCCCATAACAATTTCTTCCGTTATCGACTGTCCAGTTTCGAATGCTTCTTGCATGATTGTTCTTGTCGAAATTGACACGTTAAACGTCGAATTTTGCTGAGGATACGCTGGTGTAATTATTGGCATCAGATGATACCTATCTGATATATTAACCTTCAGGAAAAAATGTATTATATTAAAGTGTTTATGTTATTTTCAAATAAAAAGAGTTATATATCATACAAATAAAACAAGAATTCTTACTCTCGGGTCCCAAACAGGAAAACCTAAATTAACATTATCAGGCTGCTTTAAGAGTACTGGTTGTGGCCATTTCCACTGAGAAAATACAAGGAAAAATTTTTCTATTAACGTTGCTGCAACGGCATTAGGATAAAGTTGACATGTTCTCGCGACCAACATTGCCCAGGACACACCTCCTAGATATCCTAACACGTTACTATATATACCATGTCCTAAGAACAAAGAAGTAAAATAAGACATAAGAAAATCTTCCACGATATGACACATATATTTGAAAAAAAAATTCATCTTACTTTTTGCCCATAATTTAATAGCTCTTAAAGCCAGCCTAAAATTTTCTATATTAGGTACTAAACGCAGTATCTCATCAGTTACTCTGCAACCATTAAGGCTTCTCACACATTTCTGATCAAGATTTTTGAGAAGCATATCATCCCTTAAATCCTATATAAATAAAAACAAATTCATTAGATATACAGTTGAATAACAAAGAACAGACTTCAGTGGAACAATTTACAAACCATCGAATCAGGAATTTCTTTAAGAGCTAGTTTTGCAAACAACATGTCAATTTCAATACCATCAAACTTCATTTTGATTACTGGTACAAATGCTTCTTCCACTGCCTAAAAGATATTAAATGATATAACTGAATAACTGTAAAATTTATATCTTTTTAAATGCTGTATTTTATATAAGATGAACTGATGATAACATTCATCGTAGACTCCTATACTTTCAGTTAGCTAACAATTAATCTAAATATAAATCGCTACTTACTGTGCAAGAGCTATGTGAAAAGAAATACATGTTAAATGAAGAATTGATTAATATTATTTGATAGAATATGAAATACATACCCTCAAGTCAGTCACTTCTTCTTGCATTTTCAGTAAGTCAAAGAAGGATGAAAAGTAATCCGACCGAAAGATGTGACGGGGTACAACACATAGGGCATCTATATCAGCACCTTTGTGGTGTACCCCTAACCTATATGAACCGAAAGTATATATTTTACCGCCAACTTGTTCAGCAACATTAGGTGGCATATTTCTGGCAATACTTGTGTCCCGTATCCACTGCTTCACCAATGCATTTAATTTGCTAATCGAAGTCAAAATATAATGTAATAAGCAATGTTCAATATTTAGTATCATCAAATAACAAAAACAGGTGTTTAATAGAAATACATACCTTAAAATTTCCATTCTGTGATTTAATTCTTCTTCAGATTCAAATACATTGTATGGTTTTAATGCTTCCTTTAATTCGTTAGTCCTAGTAAGATCGCTGGGCTTTGGTTCTGCTACACTGATAGCAGATGTCATACCCAATGTACGAAGATTCTTTTCTTCTTTCGAAGCATTTGTGTTGGAATTGTTTCCTTGTGATGACCACATTTTGGAATTCATTCACTTTATTCCAGATCTGTGACATATTAATTTACCATGCTTAGTTAGAATTATATTAAAATAGTTAAATAGAAAAATGTATGCCTATGCATTACAATTCAATTATATAAAGAAATTCTATTAGAACATATAATGAACACATTAAACAAGCAAGCAAAATTATATATATAAATCATTAATGACATTATTAAATATTTTTACAAGTTAAAATAATTTTAAACAAGTTACAGACTACAATATCTAAAATATAACTGAACAAAAAATATATAAAATTATAAAGTTTTAATTAAATTTTATATATAATAGTATAATTACAAACAATTACATATAGAAGTCATCAACTATAAACAAATACACATGGCCTTATTTAGATAGCACAAGAATATAATCATTGTTCTAGAATATCACAATGACATATCGTAATTCATTTCACATAATTACGTAAATTTGTCCATGATAACAGCAGTTGACTGATGTTTAATAAATAAGATCAGCCACAGCTTCTTGCATATGTATTAGCATTTGAATGTTTTGTTTACAATTGGTGACTCAGCTTATTCAATAAAGTATACAAACAAAATTCTGTCTGTAATCATATAATTATTGCATTGAAATTCTAGATATACTATTTTTTAATGTTTTTTTCGGTTTTCTAATGAGATTCTTAAATAATCAATATATATCGCCATTAATTAAACATTGAAAAATGATCTTCCAATGAATGAAAACCAGATTTGGAGTTAAAGAGAAAATACTTTTGAGATGAATATAAGAACTAAGTTTTAAAAATTTACATTTATTTTTTTAAAAACCATAAGTTATATTGTTTGGTCCTTCGATCAATAATTTTAAAATATGATTATAATTCTAATTCGACATTGTTAAACATTATCGTAAAGTTAAACAGATTATCAATAAATATTGAACATGTAAAGCAAATGAGATTTGTCAATAAATATTAACAATATTGACAATGTATACTGACAACCCTAGATCCATTTTACATTTCTACGATAACAATAAAATGCATCGGTCAGTGTGCACAAAAAAAAATTGTTTGGACATAAATAATCAGTACTGTTTCATGAATGAAAGAAAAAAGAAAATAGAACAGAGTACAAAGAAGAATGAAAATGAAACTTAACACGTTTATTTCACAAAAGCAATTTACAACATACGCAAACATTGTTGAATAGTTATATTGTGACTCGTACAGTATTTTTCCTATAACGTGGTACACGTGGTAGAGAACACGTACATAGGAACGTGGACGTTTCGCAGGTTTCGTTAGATTCTTACCGCTTAATACTTTGTCAAAGATGCAATGACATGATAGAGATAGAGAAACTTCGGACGTGTTGTCAGGTTATAAAACGCGCAAATGCTTGTGCTAAAGATGCATCACGTCTATCCAATGTACGCGGACGATTCCTGAAAAGGAAATTGTACTCCTAGCGTGAGCAGCACGTTCTGAGGGCACTGTTTATTCGCAAAGCAGCCCGAGCAACTTGTAAACAATTTATGAGGTAGCAAAAGGATCCCGAAAAACGAAGGTCCATAAGTCATAGAATTGTTCGAGTCTACCAGATTATCCCGTGTACTCCCTGACAAAAACGAGTTGTCCACAATATTAACGGAAAGGAGATTTCACACATAGGACACTTTGCACCACCGTGTATCGTGTAAATAAATAATTAAACGTTACTATTTGAAAATAATGGATAACACGTATACCCGCACTAAACCACCTACGGTATAAACATGGCTTCTCCTCACGGCTTGGTTTAATCACAGAACATCGCGTGCAGAGAAGTGCATTTCAGTAAAATGTCGCATGAAACAACTTAGCTGCCATCTCGTGTCAAAATTTCTTATAGAAAAGTAGAATTTTATATCGAAGATATTTTGAAGCAAACATAACTGAAATGTTATCGCGTAATTATTGTAAATTGCAATTGACATTATGAACATTCTCGTAGGTGAAAGTTTTATTCATGAAAGGGTAATTTATTTGAGAAATTGTCTTCGAGAGGATATGCAAAATTGCAAGTGTTGGGTTGGTATTGCAGAGACCGTATTACCGCGAGGTTGAAGTTCTTCAAGGTATATAATTCATGATCTGCATCATGAACGTGCATTCATTGTTATATGTACCGTTATCTAGATTTATTTATCAGTTTTTGTAATTTTATACATAAATTCTTTTCAGCTTGTTAATGAAATACATTCTTGTTGCATTCCTGCATATACATATACATAATATCTAAGAAACGAATACAACACAAAATGCGTTTTTATGTTTGAATAGCAACGTTTGCGCAACGTGTTCGTCGTAAATAGTAAAACAGTTCATTGAGTAAAAAACTTGTAATAATATTAATGTATATATTCACGAGAACATTGTATTTTCCATTTTTCATTTACTCTTTCAATACAAAAGTTTCTTATATATTGTACTTATTTTGCGTTAGTATTTTGTCAAAGAAAAAACATACTCGAAAATTGGTAGGTTAACAAAAGTAAACCAAAGCAACTGTTAAAACATTTATTATAATTTCATTTACAAATACAAACACTTTACTATGCAATAATTAAAATTAAATTTATTTATTGAATACGTTTTTCGGATACATTCTAGATAACTTTAATTCTTTCATTTCTTTTAAATTACGAGATAGATATCGTCTGATAACATGCAGTACTTAGTTCGAAGTTTTTCGGACGGTGGCAGCACACGACGGGATGGCGGGCTTTCAACACTATACTGTTCAGTTAATAATTGTTATACATTTCTACATTCGCTGGATAAAAAGAAATAGTATTACATATACTATTATGTGATTTCTTTTTATCCAGTGAATGTAGACATGTGTGACAATTATTCAAAAACATTTTTAATCTACATTAAAATTAATAAAAACAAAACAAAAAATGGAAAACATAATATGAAAAAAACTGACTCTTAACCTCTTCAATAATGATGTTGCAGCAACGTTTTATATTCCAGAATATAACAAGACACAGAAAATAATTGAATTTTATTTCTTTAACTAATATATCATTTATATAAATTATGAATGTGAATCTATGTAACATAACTTAATAAATATGCTGAAAAAAGAAGACATACAAATTCGAAGCGGGAAGTATTTTTTCAAACGGATGTATCGGTTTTCGATTTTTTTTTTAACTGTGGCGTACCGCACCGAAAAATTTGAAAAAATTGGGGAATAATAGTTGTGCCAATATATAAGTGTCACATTACTACAAAAATGCTTCGATGTCTTCAATAAAAAAAATCGGATTTTTTCCCATTTTTTGCGGTTTTTCATTTTTTACAACTACAGTTCGCATTCAAAAAATCTGAACAAATTTTACAATATGCGCTACGTGGACCTCAATATTTCAGAATTTTTTTATGAAATTAAATAGGAAAAATTGGTCAAAAACAGGAATTTCGATTTCTTTCTTTTACTGCCCCTACAGATCAGATAGGGGGTTGATACTTGGTGTGAGTTTTTTTTCTGGATATGCTATAGACTGACGTATTAGGTGTTTTTTTTTGGCTCAAAGGCATTTTTGACCATTTTATTCGGCTAGACCCTTCAAAATTTCAAAATGTTAAACTTTTCAAAATCTCGAACTCCCAAATCCAAATCCTCAGATTAAGAACTGAATTTTATTATATGATAGGTCGTTGAATTCAACTTTTCAACTGCCATTAAAGAAGAGATGCATCGAAGAAGCTAAAACAATACAGTCGCAACCACGTTGATATTTCATAGAATATCAAATATAAAAAGACTAAATTACGTCTGTCAGATGAGTCTCCTCAAATGTAAAATGATTCACCTAAAACTGGAATAATAGTTCTTATTGTTTCACGCTGTACACGTTTCCAACTACATTTGTGGTCTAGTAACTGCAAAAGGAGAATGAATGGAGATTCCTTTTTCTTTTGTTCTGCGGTTTCGCGCAGAATCGCGTTAAAAGTCACGCCGTTTCATGGATAATTTTGCTAGCCACCGGTTGGCTCTTTCTGTTCGGTTGCTTTTCTTGTTTTCTTTCTGCTGGTAGTATCTCGAACGCAAGAACGGTCGAAATAAAAGGCAGATGGAAACGAGTCGTCGCGTAGCTCGAGTTTCATTTGTGGCTGAGAGTTAAGCTTGTGGCAGCGTACCCACGGGGCTGCTTCAGACAGAACGCTTACTAGCCGCCGCTAAATTAGCACTGGAATTAATCTCCATCCACTCGCGTTCTATCCGATTCACGTACCTCTCTACTAGCGTCTGACCGTAACAACGAATACAGTAATTTGCACTTTCACTCTTTCATTCGCTTCTGCACTTACATCTCAACTGATTTCGGAATTTCATGCTTATTTACTTTCACGTTCGATTGCAGTCTCCTCTTCCTTTCAAAAATAATCGAACGTCTCAGAAATATTCTTTGTAAAAATGAATATTTCATATTTGTGGCCAATAAATGTTTCGTATTTGTACAAGTTATTTTCAGTAATTTCTCTGCTGTTAAGAAAGGTAATTTTAGTTAATTTAGTTAATTTACTCAAATTTTGCGAAGTTGGTGAAACAGTTACATTTTGTAAAATAATTTTATTATTTCATTAGTTCAGTAACATAATTTAATATATAAAAAAGTTATATTTTTAATTTTCATTCGAAGCTCAGGCAAAAACCTTCAAAAGCTGACCTTTGCTTTTATTTTCATCACCATAAGCAGTCATCTAGTAAATTAACCCTTTGAGTTGCTCAAACGAATTGGGTCATTATTCAAATTTTGGGAAAGTTATTCTGCTATAGGTCGACCTGAAATTTATGTTTAAAACATCAATATTTAATTTCATAATTAAAAGAAATACTTGTGCCAGCAAGGTCCACTTTTGGAAAAGTAGATTATTGGAAGGATCGAGCGGTTGAAGTTTGAACAGTTTGGAGTTTGAAGTTTATTAAAAGCATTCATATTTAAATACTTGTCAACGGCATTTTGAAATATCTCGGAGAGTTCTGACTTTAGTATTTTAAATTATTTAACAAAAATTTTGGCGATTGAAGAAAATAAAATATTTAGGATCCGATTTTAAAGACGATTATATTTTAGTATGATGTTATGTTTAGAATAATAAATAGAATTAGTTCTATATGAAAATTAGGAAATATTTGAAAATATTTTTATTTATTGTTCATGAATTTAAAAAGGAATGAATAAAATGTGTAATACATAGCTAATTAACAGATAAATACATAACTATTCGATATCCACAAAATTATATTTGAAGAGAAATGTTTTTGCTACAAAAATTATTGTTTCATTTTTTGAAATCAATATTGATATCGGTAAAAAATTTTATTGAATCTTTTGAATAACTTTTACAAAAATTTCCCAGTCTTCAATTTGTTCCGCAGAAAACAATTAAATTTGAACTTTGTTCTAATTTTTATCCGTTTTGTTCACCTTTTTTAATTTGTAGTGTATCGTGTTACAAGCACAAAAGGAGTTGTGACTTAATTTAATTAATTTCTAATCTGCATAATAATGTATTCTGCGTATTTGTTACTATCACATGTATTTAATACCAGGATATGAATCCTTTTTCTGTTAGTTTTTCCGTAAAGAATTACGAGGATTTTCCTTGTCGTCGGTTCATTTAATCCGAACGTATCTTTCCGCCGTTATTATCCAGCCGTGTATCGCTCGGGAAATCTCGGGGATAACGAGAGGTTCTGGAATTAAAGGACTTCAAGACCCCGTGCCCTTCGAGATCGTGAGAAATAATTGATCCTTCCCGTGGGAGAGGTTACAAAAGTGCAAGGGATGTGTTTCACTTTCGAGCTATCTTATATCCAGTACTCAATTCATTTTGTGCAATACAATTTTATTGTTTTGATATACCATTTGTAAGACTTGCATCACACTATGAAATATTCATAATTCTTCAAACTTCAAAATCGCCAAACTTCTGGGCTCAAATTTTAAAATATTTAATATTTCTGAAATTTCTAAATTTCTAAATTTGAAGGTTAGAAATTGTTCTAAAGTTCTAAGCTGTATTTAATTGCATTTAAGGATTACATTAAACCCTGATGGTTTAATAAACAAATTACTGTTTACCATATTTTTCTTATCTTTTTATTTTATTTTCGTAAGAAGCTTGTAATGAAACAGGAGATTTTATGCTCGTGAACGTATTAAATAATAGAACCAATACGAAATGTACAGTAATATTTAAATTATCTAAATATCTTATTTTACGTATAAAATCGTTTCGATCTTTCAACTCGTACGAAACTTCTCTAAACAAATTGTCCAAATTTGCTTTTCATGATAAGGCTATTTCAGTGAGTTCTGCATTCGAAATGATAAACGATAAGGATAAAAATACCTGCATGCCGAAGGCAGCAAGTTTCGAAATATCAATTTCTGGCCGTTCGAATGAATCGAACACTTGGATATGACGTTTCTTACCTCCGTGTTTTCCTTTCATGTTGATTCTCGAGAATGCGCTCGGTGTCAGCAATTTCGTCGTCTTTTCTTAGCGTTATCGTCGGTTCGAGTTGGTCAGCTTTTTGTTTCGACCTACTCGCGTCAAAACCCGAGATCAGCGTCTTTTTCTTCCTCTTCCTGCGTTTTGATCGTTCAGATGCTCGTATCTTTCCCGCTACTTTTCTAGGTCGTCGGTATCGCTTAAAACGCTCTTTCGTTCGAACGACCCTGAATCTTGCCTTTTCTTTTACATTCGAACACGAATCGTTGCACTCGAGACCGCGAAGCGGGAATATTTTATTTTTTTTTCAACACCGCAAACTTCGTTACGCTAGAAGATTGTGCTTTCGTCAGTTGCCGAAGAATGGTGCGGTTTTAATTAAGAACCACGAAAATATTCTAGTATCTTCATAATTAAAACGTGAGAAGTTTGAGCGTGCAATAGTTAGCATATAACAAGTTGGAGTAGGATTTAATGAGGTATAAATAATCCAATAAGATATCGCAACACCGTTGGTTTATTATTTAATAAGGTATCGCATATTGGGTCCTTGATTAAAAGAAAATATTAAATTGGAGAGGTACTTTCGGTATTTTTGGAATGTTCAATTGATGCAAATATTAGGACCAGAGAAAAACTGCCTATTTATTAAATAAAGAAATTAAAAAATTTCATAAAAAAGTTGACATACATTTTTACAAAAATTTCTTAATAACTTTTGACATTTAAAATAAGAGATCTATGATCCGTCATTTTTGCGTTCCGTAAATCTAGTGTTAATGATGGTATTACCTAGACATTTCCATTATTTAAGTTTTAAGTTGCTATACTATATTTGTGTGCTACTTTTATGTCGCCGGAGCACGTCAGATTTTTTAAGCCTGAAAATCCCTAGTTTGATAGACAACAACCTAATACTGCCGTCTATTGTGCGCGAGTACATCAGCTTCCATTCCTGATTCCACCACCATAAGGAAAAAAGCGGCCTAGACGATAGTAAATCTCGGATTATCCTTGCGACTTAATGTCAAGCGAAGCTCCATCATCGCGAGCATAATCTTTAGCATTCAAAACTGCACCTTTTCATCACCTTTGAGGTGCAACGTCTAGAGTATGGTTAGAATTATGGTGCATAATAAACTAAAAGATTATATCGTATATATTTGAATACAAAATAACTTATAGTGACTTTATTTTGCTTTTGTTATGAGTAGTTTTTTATAGACTATATCTTCTGTAATAAATTACAGAAAGAGAAAAAGTAGAAAATGATACACTTGCAGTTTTTACATATTTTTTTCTCAATATTTCACAATACTTCTATATATGCAATTTCACAATATTTCTATTTTACGGTTATATTATATTCCGAACTTCTCTGTTCGTATTTTATAAATATTTACCACTTTTTAAAAAAATAACGCGCGGTTTTGACCAAACGATAAGGCAACAGTATACTTACAAAGCCACTTGAAAATGTGAAGCACGCCGCGAAAGTATGCTGAATTTCTATCATAAAGCATTAAACCCTCCACATTTTTTATTATTAAAAATTCCACACGATTCCTTTGTTTCAAAGAATAAAAAAGAGTCGTAAACGAAGAGAAAGGATATAGCATATTTCTGGGTTATTAACAGTGCAAGCTCAAACAATAAAGCAACGGGATTAAAAGGGTTGTACGGTAAAACTCGATTCTGGACGGTGTTGCGCATTATTCTTGCTTTGTCGATGAAGTCGCATCGATAGCCAAGGATTAGCACGCCGCGTTCAAATTATTGGTTGACCTATTAACGAGTTGTGCACCCGAACGAAAGCGTACCTCGAAAATACACCATTTTTCAATGGTTGGCCCTGGTCATTAGTATTCGTGGCATAATTCAGCCGCATCGTGGTATCCGCATTCGATACGCTAAATAACGAACTGCCTGACGAGTGGTACATATTTTTAATCAGCTGTGAATTTTCTACGAAAGGTAAAATCTATCAAACAGTCAACTCGAACTAACTTTACTTCGAATGGAACTTCTTTGACAACTTCGGACGTTGTGTCGAAGAAATCAATTATTCAAATATCAATCGAAGAAATCAATCGATAAAAAGAAATTCTAGATTTAGAAGCTTAGAAACTTCGAAATTAAAAAATTAAAAAATTCAGAAGTATCAATTTTTCTAAATCTAAGTCCAGAAATTTGAAAATTTGACAAGTGTCAACAAGAACAGAATTACTCATTTAAAATATTTAACTCGTTGCAGATACATGAAGCGCGTTAGATCGTAATTTTGATCGAATAGAAATTAATTTACAGATTCATTAGCGCCCCGATGTGAAACACCTGTAAATAATCATTTGATATTGCTTGAACTCGTATCTATGTGTGGCCGTGGTCAATAATTACAGTAACATGATATCTAACGAATTTTGATTCCTTCTCTGACGATTAGTCATGCCAACACGAGTGAGTAATTGAAACAGCTGGAATCGAGTGTGTGATCTAAATCAAAATTAATAGATCACATGGCTTTGGTAATGATGACCGTTATCAGCATATACAGCGGGTCCGAAAATATTACTACGATCTATATTAATTAATCATCGATAATGTATCGTAGTGACTTTACAAGAGATATTGGACATTTACTTTCTATTGGATTATTAATAATCGTTTTTAGCAAAACTAACATTGAGAAACATTGCCTATTGTGTTAGAAAATAGAAATCGACGAACGGTCGAAGCAGGACATGTGCCTTTCGTTAGTGCACTTCCCCTTGGGAATTGGGGTTTGAGAATTTGGGATCTCAGAATTTTGGGTTTGAGAAATTGGGGACTTGACAATTTGGAATTTGAAAATTTATAAATTGAAAGTTTGGTTATCTGAGAATTTGGGGTTTGAGAAATTGGGGATTTGAGAATTTGGGATCTCAGAATTTTGGGTTTCAGAAATTGGGAATTTGACAATTTAGAGTTTAAGAAATTGGGGATTTGAGAATTTCGGATCTCAGAATTTTAGGTTTGAGAAATTGGGGACTTGACAATTTGGAATTTGAAAATTTATAAATTGAAAGTTTGGATATCTGAGAATTTGGGGTTTGAGAAATTGGGGATTTGAGAATTTGGAATCTCAGAATTTTGGGTTCCAGAAATTGGGAATTTGACAATTTAGAGTTTCAGAAGTTGGGATTTGAAGGTTTGGATGTCTGAGAATTTGAGGTTTGTGAAATTTGAGATTTGAGAATTAGGATCTCAAAATTTTGGGCTCAATAAATTAGGGACTTGACAATTTGCAGTTTGAGAAGTTGATATTTGAAAGTTTGGATATCTAAGAATTTGGGGATTGTGAAATTGAGGATTTGACAATTTGGGATCTCAGAATTTTGGGTTTGAGAAATTGGGGATTTGATAATTTGGATGTCTGAGAATCTTGAGACTTGAAGAGGGAGACTTGAACTCCAAACTGAAGCATATTAAAAATTCAAGTAAAATTGATCACAGTTGAAGTACGAGTGCATCACCAGTCAGACTCATCAAAATAGTGCAAGGGGTTAAAATATATTGTATAGAGTAATCATTTTAGTATATCTCTTTCTTTTTCAACTTTTCAATGTTGTCAAATTGATATAAATACCTCGAAAAATAATATTAGTAATGTAGAGAAAATTTACGACAAATGGATTTTTAATTAATAGAGATTGACGTGAAATTAGATTCACTTGATTTAAATCTCTCGCTTGTTTGCACAACCAATTTAAAGTGACATTTTCCAAACATCAAAGGAAGTGTTGCCTCTTGTATCCCTGCTACAGACATAGTTTCTCTTTTCTTTAAGTGGACACCCAAATCCTTTTTGGGGATCGTTGCTTCACTTCTCGTAGGGTATTGAAAGAGTCAAGACACCTTTCTAAACCTTAAATAAAGCTCTTAGTTTAAAAGATAAAAGAGTACTGTTAGTTTTCTCACATTTCCAATTCTTTTCATATGTGAACAAAAGTTTTAAAGGAAATGGGAGAAATTTTAAGGAAAAATTTTTGTTCATTTGGAAAAGTGTTGGGCAGAGGTGCTCGTCAACGAGCTCACGAGCAACGGTGTGTGCTGCCATCACAAATACAGGAATATGCATATGTAGAAATATTGAAGTACATAAATTTAAAATCTTCCAATTTATAAAACTGAAAATTTGCTAAATTCAGAAATATATAAATTTTCTATTTCCGTTTTTAAATTTTCAAATTTTTGTATTTTCAACTTAGAAAACTTAGATAATTAGTTGGATATTTCGAAACTTGAGCATGTGATCAAATTTTTTGTGTTTAAAGGAACTCAGTTCTCGAGAGAAGTTGCTGATAAAGCTTGAAGATTCATACAAAGAAATTGCGGCAATTTGTATTAATAAGATGAAAATTTCCGAGATTCAAGGCTTTAGAACGAAATTTGGAATATTTTATAGCTCGGTTTCCGTCAATTTGGCGCAAGTTACTCTTAAAGAGCAGTTATAGTTCTCTGTTATAATTGAAGACTAGACAGGGTATACCTTAGAAGTGTTGGACGTGTGCGGTTTTCATCGAAACTTTTAGTGCGAGTTTCAGTAATTAAGAAACTTTTTAAACAGTTTGTGTGCGGTTTGTCAGACAGCATCAAACTCCTGCGGAAAGTTGAATGTAAAGGATTACTGTTATTCCTTGCTTTATTTTCTACCAAAATATACGTCTTGTTATTTCTCCGGCTTAACATTGTGGAGTACTACATAATTCGTTTTAATAATGAGAATATTTTTAATTCTTTTTAATGCTACAATCAGAGCGAAAATTCATGTTTCCTTCTTCAGAGAGAAATGTTACATTCGCATACTATTTCTTTATATTCGAAATATTTATTTTAAACGGCGTGCACGTAACATATGCATGAAGGTTTAAATGATACTTTGAGTTTTATAAAAGGTAGAAGAATGTCGTACGGCTTCACTCTTTTAGGAGCGCAGCGATAATACCTGCACAATTGGAATTTACCCTTTTTTAAGGAAACCTTTATTTTTTAATATAGAAACCTTATATTTTTTACCGAGATGAATTCTTCGGAACGTTCTCTGTACAAAAGGTATTAGTTCATAATTGAACGAAATCAATAATTTATAAAATATTTGGTGAAATAAATTTAATGAGATATTTCATATAAAATTTCTCAAGTACAATTATTAAATTTTTTAATATTATATTTCTACATATACGTTAAATTATGTAGAATATTCCAAAGAATCAAAAATTATAAGATGTTTTATAAAATATTCTGAAAAAATTTGAGAATCAAAAATAACAATATTTTTTACATTTATTTTAATCTGAAGGTATTTTTGATGTTATCACATATCAACCTCAAAACTTTTTAGTTTTGCCTATTCCACTATGTTTATACACCATATGTATAATAATATAGATTCGATTAAAAATATTTATTTCAAATTGTTGTCTTAAACCGAACAGTGAATGTGAGTTACCTTTTGAGTGCAACAAGTTAAGAGCGAAAGAGGTGAAGAAAAAATGCACTTCGCATAATTCAATTTGTTTAACTATTATTTTTATTTAATTTTTTAATTTGGAGATACAATCTGATATGATAAGAATCGCTGATTGTTTTTAGAAATGCGTTGAAATCGATTTGAAAGTTAAATCTTTTAAAGCGATACTGATACGTGTCAGCCGCAGTGGCTGACCACCGCTTACTAATACTACTTGCGTCTGACCTGTGAAACGTAAAATCTACTGTCCGACTTATTTCTTGTCACGTCTTCAAAACTATTGTTTATAAAATAAATTACAGTGATTCATAATAATTTTAATTAGACAAATGACCCTAAAATTACACTACTATATGAATAAGTTCTAATGGCACTATAAGCACAATGAAGTGAACAGGTGAGACAGGTTTTCACGGGTTTAGAAAGGGGGAAATTGAGAATTTGTGAATTTAGGGATTTGGGAGAAGTGAAAATTTGGGGTTTAGAAATTTGGAAAATTAGGGATTTGGGAAAATTGAGAATTTGGAAAATTAGGGATTTGGGAAAATTCAGAATTTGGAAATTTAGAGATTTGCGAGAATCGATTTGGAAATTTAGGGATTTGGGAAAATTAAGAATTTGGAAATTTAGAAATTTGGAAAAATTGAGGATTTGGAAATTTAGAAATTTGGAAATCTAGAAATCTTGTAATCTAGAAATCTAGAAATTTAGAAATTTAGAAATTTTCAAAATCTTACAATTCATCCCTTAATAAAATTTACTTAAGCACATCTAAATCACTCAAAACATTCACAAACCCCTTTGCAGCTTAATAAATCCCACCCCAAAAATCCCCAATTTAATCCTCAAGGTAAAATCACAGGGCAAACAGGGTGAGCAAGGAAATTTCTTACAGTATCACTAACTTCACTTATTTCATAATTGCACTTTGAATCAAGAAAATAGAATATTGTTCTCAAGTGACATTATCACGAAAAGAAAACTCCAGCCTCCTAACCACTTTCTAAATACCAAACGTCCCATAATAAAATGTTCGTATCACATTAATTTATATACAATACATTCATAAAGAATTCCACTACATATTACATTACTATCTTTCCTAACTTTATGATTATAAATTTAAACGAAAGACAAAATATGTACAAAATTTCCTCCACACCTAACGGAACAAAATTTTACTTCCCGTATTATGTACATAATTTAATTAAACAAAATACGCATTACAAATTCATAAATTCCGCGCGTTTTCCGAGCGTATTTGCTTGGCAGTAAACAATGCGGTTTCACCGCGACTGGCTGCGAAATAAAATTCAATTTCAACAAAATCCGCGTCATCGACACAGTCGCGTACACAAAATCTCCGTGAACGTTAGATACATTTTCGGTTATATGATGCGATTGCAAGAACAAATCACGTTATACCGCATTATATCGTTCATCGCTGTGTTCCGTGCAAAACACGAACACACTTTAATCGTATTTGTGCTGCGAGAAGTTTTCCGCGTTCGCAGTCGTTTTGCAACCAACAAGAGCTGGTTTTCGTGTTTCCTCCGGTGAGGAGTTACTATTCACTTCGTTTTGTCCGACGTCAATACCGTCTGTCTTCATTTATGCTCCTCCGTAAAGCGGAAGCCGAACGTTCGTTCGTCGGACGTCAGACGAGATGAGAGGAAGTAATGCACGGGGTTATGGCTTCCTCCGTTTCAAGACCGAGGGAAAATTCAAAATAAATTACGCTCTGTTGCATAACAACGTGAACACATTAAGGTCAGTATTTTTGAATTCGTTGCTGGAATAGTTCTGTTATATTTTTCCGAGTATGACGACTTCTGCATTTTCGTGTAACGCGTTCGTTAGCGGTACTAGCTTGGAAATTTCTTCACCATTTCCGTTCTTGTAAAATAACATGAAGTAGCAGATATAAATTGATACAATTTTAAACTGTACGTTATTAGTTTATATTGTTACTCCTCATTATGTTGTATATTATTTTTCATATTATGTGAGTCTCGTTTGTTATAATAAATGAAACAAAAATCCGATTTCCACAGATAGATGGGGGGCCTTCGTCTACCTTCCCGCAAGCACGAGTTATCTTAGGTCATAACAGCCAAAATAATAGGTTTACGTCAAAAATGTATATAACCTTCTTTATACAGCTTCTTATGAACTCCATTTTTTGTTTCAAACTTTTTTCTCTAAAATCAATAGTTTCGGATATATTTAGTAAGAACTGTAAAAAACTTTGAGTGCGGTTAGAAAGTAAACGAGGCTTTGTTGTAAAAAATCCTTCTAGGAACTTTCTTCTCTAATCAAGCTTCGGCTATAATTTCGGCGCAATCAGAGGTTTGCAATGTTCAGAACTATACCCAAAATAACTACATGAATGTCTCATCAGTATTCTTGAAATAAATTATTCTTTGTTGAAATAAGCAATGAATCAACTCATTTTCATTTTAGCCTTGTTCATAACTGCATATTTAATTTTCAATTGTTTAATGTCAAAGTAATACAGGAATCTATTGTGTCTTTTATTATAAAGAATTTATCCTTCTTGATTCATACAACTTATTAAGTATGGATGATTATTAAATTTTTGTACATTCTTCGAATAATTTATTTGAAACGAACATCGAAGGTTTAGTACCAGAAATTTGAAATGTGAAATACAGAGAGAATTTTTTATATAAATTCTTAATTTTTTGCAGCCTCATATATTAGAAATTCGTTCAAACTTCGCTACTCTTGTAAATTAAACATGTTACTCGTTATACTTGCTCCCACGCTTTCAGCGAAGTTTTATCGTATAATATTGTAATATAATGTGTTATATTACCACGAACAGAATGTATGTATAAAAAGTGCTGAGGTAAAAGCTGGTAGAAAAACTTTCTTTTCAAATTTATACTCCATCACCGCTCGTTACTCCGAACTTTAATTTATTCCACCACTCGATTTTCACGCGAATTTTACTTATTCAATGCTTCTCTTTTCGCGAAGAAATAGTTCTTTTGTACTGCAATAATTTGCTTAAATAATGTAAAACGAATTCTTGTAGTTTACACTTGTTAAATGATACAGAACAGCATTGTAATTTATATTGTTTGCGGAATTTAATCATTAGTACTAGTAATTTATTAATTTCTGTAATTATATTTAAGTACCAGGTATAATTACCAGAATTACCAATTCTTATAATATCTAATATCACTCTTACAATTCCAAATATACAGTCAACTGAAAATATTAATCCTCTCCACAGTACAAAATGCAATTTATTTTATTCATCATAAAAGAGTATCAGAATAAAGACTTTATCTGTAAATCGTAAAAAGTATTTTATTGCTAGAGAACGGTCGGACAAGCACATTCATTACAAATTTCTGGATACCCTCGTGATTAACATCTCGCAGATATTGCACAATAACGCACGGACATCTGCTCGACTCGATATTAAGTCAGACTTTCTCGCAAAGTATCGTTCGCGCAAATATCCCTGCCATAATTTTGCACAGGGATGCACGTAAGTGCATTTTCTCCGACGCTCTGTGTAGCAAACATAAAATACGAGTCCCTTGCCTCTTTGAAATCTTGCTGTGCATGAATAAATAGATCTACCTGAATGAACTTTGACGTGGTAAACATGATTCTCGTTGCTTACCCATAAACTGTCCTCATTTATGTCATTCGTGCTACGCTTTTTGCTGGCAAAATTGTTCTTCATGAATGAATGCTCTTTGTGGACTAGGGATGATTTTCTGCTGTACTCTTTATGGTCCTCAAAATGTGCTACAACTGAGTTGTATTATACGCAGAAGTTAGAAGAAAATAAATGAATTGAAACATAATTTTTGAAGCATGAGTTTGTAGTTGTTTTGCAATTGTTAGATACTTGATTAAATACACATACTAATTGTAGGCTAATGTTCGAATTCAAATTGAAGATAATTCAGAAATATGGTGACTTGGAAATGTAGAAATTTTACAATTTAGTAACTTGGAAATTTAAAAAATTATGAAATGTAGAAACATGGAAATTTTTAATTTCTAAATTTAGGAACTTAGGAACGTAGAAATTCATGATGTTATAATTTCGAAATTTACCAATTTTCAAGCTTTCCAATTTTCAAGCTTACCAATTTTCAAGCTAACCAATTTCGAAATTTACCAATTTTCAATCTTAACAATTTCCAAATTTACCAATTTTCAAGCTTATCAATTACCACATTTACCAATTTTCAAATTTACTATTTCACAAATTTACCAATTTTCAATCTTACCAATTTCCAAATTTACCAATTTTCAAGCTTACCAATTTCCACATTTACCAGTTTTCAAATTCACCAATTTCCAAATTTACCATTTCACAAATTTACCAATTTTCAAGCTTACCAATTTCCACATTTACCAATTTCCAAATTTACTATTTTACAAATTTAGCAATTTTCAAGCTAACAAATTTTCAAATTTACCCCTTTCCAAGTTTATCAATTTTTAAATTTCCAAATTTCCAAATTCATCATTTCGCAAATTTCCGAATTGATGTATTGTTAAGAGTATAACAAATTATCGCACATAAACTCGATACATTAATCGATTAACAAAAGATAGTTCGATATCATTATATTATAGTGAACACCGACCTGAATTACTGTTTATCGTGCCGTTCATATCGATTTATTGTATTATAATATTAGTTTAATAAATCTTTGAATTGTGGTCGGATTAATATTCGTTTGCTAATCCTCAGTCGTGTTCTAATACTGCGTAATTCTAACAGATATTTAATGACATAATGAAAATAAATTTTCGAATTTCATTTCTTTGAAATGTTCATATCTGCAAATCTTCATATTTATATATTCAGGAATTGCAAATTTCCAAATTTTCAATTGTGGTATCTGTTGAAAAAGTACCAGATCTGGCTTTGTTTCAGTTTGCACAATTCATTGGGCAATTTTCTGATGATATCGATCGAATGATGGTTTAATCCCATTGGGACTATAGTTTGGTACATCATTTAATAAAACAATCGGTAAAACTTCGGTCCTTCCAGCTTACGTTTCGAATCTTTGCAACACCGGAAACAGAAAGTTCGCTTAAACGGAAGATCCATTAAGCTAGAGTTCTCGTTTGCCGAGACTTTGCAAACTTGTGGCTGTAATATCCAGCCAAATATAAACGAATCTAATTTCTCAAGTCGTAATGGATAACGAATGTTGTATTTTTTTTTTGTTTTAATTTTCTGCGTTATTCCTTCCTCTTCATATTTTTATCTTCCATTCAATCAATTTCAAACGTTAGCAAATATAGTCGATTTAATTATAGATACACTTGTATGCAACGATTCATCAGTTATTTTATACTAATAAGTACTCTCTCTGTTTCATAATAATAATAGCAGTTGAATTTAATTTGTCCCATAATAATAGTAGCAGAAGAAAATGAATATAGAACGCAACATTTATTATCATATCATAGATTAAATTAAACAATAAGTTGAAGATATTACTCCTAATTTTTATTTTGAGTGTTCAGGTAGTTTTTCGATAATTTTATCACTGCATGTTTTAAATTATTCTGAAAATTATTGGAGCCATCGTTTCTCATTGCTTCCAGAATAACCTCCTTTTTCATCTTACTTTTACGATGGGTTGATATTCAACTGAAATAAAACAATTGATTTCAGTCAGCAATTAGTAGTCAGATGAAATTAGAAAAGTAGTTATAACTCGTAATAATTATATTAACCTAAAAATTAAAAGCTGTGTTAAAATAAATGACATGGAACATTGATTTTGTCTGAAGGCTTCACACTCTTACACTAAAACATAATTTACAGCTGTATTCACTAATAAGTCCTGTTAAAATATTCACTTGCTACTATTATTATGTGAAAGAGGGAGTATTAAACTAAGAGGAGTTCCAAACTTGGATATAGTTCTATATAACTTCTTACAAATATGATCATTTCAAAATTTACAACCTGAGTTTAAAAGTCAAGTATACACGTTCAAGAAAACTTTATATTATTCGTATTAAGCACATGCAAAATTTGAATGATATAGGTGACAGTTTTCATTAAAGGGCCAGTTCTGGTCATGGTAATGGTCTTATACAGGAATTCCGTTCGTCCTCTGCATAAAACCGATTCAAAATACTGGCAAGGGTGGCATTTGTGAACGACTGTGCTGAACTATTAATCTTCCGGTTCTTTGATGTCGAGCAAACCATCGAATTTCTCAAAGTAACGCAGGATTCTTCCTGAAGAATGTTCATACCTTCTGCCCGTGCTTTCCAATCCGCTCAAAATCCTGTCTCTTCGAGATCGCAAAGGGATTCTTTCGATATTTACCTGAAAGAGCGAAAGAAAGGATGATTCTTTATACCATCGTGTTCTAAATTATTGTACTTTGAAAACTGTGTATCAAAGGCAAAGACTGCCAATGATATCGATACGACTAATTAACATGGAAATTTCCGTTTCCATTAAGCTCTCTACAGTATTAACATTTTAACTGCTGAATACTTCGTTGAATTTACTGCTTTGTGTCTAACAGAAACTTATTGATAGAATTATGCTTCAGAGTTTCGACCAAAGTACGTTGTGAATTTGGTAACTTTACAGATCGAATTAATAGCGGGGCTGGAATGAAATTACAAAATTACCAATAAATATATTGTAGAATATCCCTTTATCTTTCGTGTCCTACAAAAAGTTTACCTTTTACGAAATTTTATAAAATATTTGTTCCAGATGAGAATGACCTATGTTAGGTATTTAACTAAGATATAAATATTTAGACATAAACTACATAACTATAAGTTTGGAAATATGAAAATTCAGAAGCTGTGCAAATTTGGGATTTTGCAAATCTGGGAATTTGAAAAATTGAAAGAATAGAGGTATTAAAGTTGGTCCACACAAAGAGTTCAACGAATTACGAATTACATTAGATTAAAAACTATTGTACAACTCTTATGACACAGTCAATTGTTCAGTGTTAAAATTAAAGAAAACTGATATTATATGAAAAGCTGTAGGAATTTTCTAAAAATTTTTGCACGTAGAGTACCGTAATATAACATATCAATATTGGTTATCTAGTCTCGTATCAAGTATATTCTTACATTCCATGTTCGAATATTAGGATCGGCGGTTTCAAGGTAGAAACGATAACAGACATTACGGTACACGTAGTAGGTACATCGATTTTTAACAGAATCGTTACATGTATGGTCCGTATTAAATCTAAAACGCAACTTTGTATCCGTGCACGTGCAATCGTGAAAGGTGTGCTCGAAAGGTAATCGAAAAAGGAAGTACGTGCCCGCGCAAAATCGCATTGGCTCGCGAGCAGAGGTCGAAAACGGAGAAGGATGCATTATCAAGGAATAGAGGAACGATCATAGATAGTGGTAAATGTTCTTGATCCATCGCACACAACCGGTCACCGTTATCCTGCATATTTCTGTCGATTTGTGCGACGTTTACACAGCTGAGATTGCATTTTACTTTTAAATCCTTCCCAACTGGCCGCGCCGTCGTTTTTTCGTCCACAAATCGAGGCTCTCTCCCCGTCATTTCATAACTTATGGCCACGAACGATATTCCATTTTTGCCAAATGGAAGCCTGCTTTCTACCTACTTCTATCCACTTCCAAGGTCTTTTCACCTCTTAAGCTGGTTGTGAGCCCCGTCGACGATAATATCCTTTGAACGGAGATACTCTTCTTCTGAGGATTCCTTGTAATATCCGACGGCACAGGCCAGGGAAGAAATTTTCTATGAAATTCATCCAGTCACCGCTCATAATTAAACGCGAAACGGCCTTATAGGGTGTTATTTAAACGGATTCTATTATGAGGATCCTTTGACGAGCATTGTGATCAATTCAGTGGTGGAGAAACTGTGTCGTATAAATTACTTTCGGACGGGGCGTCATTTAATACGTGACTATTACTTTATTGATGGATTCAGGACACATGAATAATACATTCTCATATAGATGTTTGTCCTATTTATCTTTCAAACGGTTTTTAGAATTTCTCTCTTCATTCGATACGCTTGTTCGCTGTTGTAAAACTTGTTTTCGCTGTCATATTTTGCTATAGAAAAATACGTTATGACGTATCAGTCATCGGTGCGAATTGCTTGAAAATTCTTTAATCTGAATCAACTTGTAATCTTTAGTTTGACTAGTTTGAATTTAACACTAAACCCTTCGATGTGTAATACAGTCGGAAATTAAAAATGAAGTTGAAAAATAAATAAACAAATGATAACACATAAATTAATATACACATTAATTCTTTATCTTCATGATTAGCGAAGATTCTAAAGAAAATGTCTTAACAAATTTTGTAAATTAAAATGAAAAACTTGTAAAAGGGTCATTTGACCTTTTTGGTAGTTTTAGTGTTAAAATGTAACATCAATTTTTTAGTAGTATTCAAGTATTACATTTTAGTTCTCATAAGAGACATTATTATTTCTCTTCTATTAATTGATCTATTATCGTTCTCTATTTCCTTGTATTTGTACGTCTCGGTTGTATAAATTCAATAAAAAGAAATTTGTTTCAAATGTGTTGAACTGAATGGTGAGTTTTCGAGTACAAAGGGATAACATTGTAATGTATAATTTCTGACTGACAAATAAATTGTAAGTTAAAATTCCTAATTAAGTAATTTGAGAAATAATAAAAATTTTAATTAAAAACAGTGTTATAAGTAAAAATTGCAAAACTGTGTCGGCCATCGTAGTCCGAATTGGTAGAAATGGCACCTTTAAAAACAGTTTCACCACCGTCTCCAATTATAACCGCAAAACGAAGAGTGATAAGCTACGACAGTTATTCCGTCGTTGCTGGTCGACGCTGCGAAATATCCGATCCGCTCTAATTATAGCGAACAGTTAATAAAAACATTCTGGCCGTTGGCCAGCCGGTTTCGGAGCGGGCCAGCGGATACGGAACGATCAGAAAAGGGGAAGCTGGTTGATGGAAAAAGTTGCTGACACAACTGGTCGCCGGCCTATAACATCGTCAGGAGAGGATTGACGGTACACGAGCCAGCGAATCGCGTCGTCTGCAGGTTAACTCGCCGGTATACGATTAAATCCATTGTCACGGCAATCGAGGCGAAATGTTTCCGATGCATTAATAACGCATAAATGTCAGCCAGCGAGTAGCTTCTGGCACGTTGCCAAAACCCTAGCGGAGCAACGTTTCAAGCTTCGTCTATTTAGGAAATCCATCATTCTCGAACGGTCAGCCGTCGTTGGTGCCTTCGAGCTGATAAATACGCGGCTCGTTGATGCTCGTTAACTTTGACCACGCTCGTTTCGTTTCTGTTAAGAGGAACACGGCCACGGCTTCACAGACCCGGGACACCGGTGCAACTTGATCGATAGACGCGTAAAATCATTTGCCCGTACGAATTCGAACGGTCCCGGGGTAGTTTTCACCCTCATTTACCACTCGTTGACGCCGCACTAGGCTACGACCGCAAGAAACGAGAACATTTAATATTACATTTCTCCCACTTAAAATATAAGAATTTATTGGGTGCTTTCAAGTACAAAATTTTAACACTTTTCCAATCGCATAACATTTTTCACTGGAAATTTTTTCAAGGAAAGTTCATGAAACTGATTTTAGACGAAACTATATTTGATGGCAACGATCCTGTGTACACATAGTTCATATAACGTATGATATTAAAAATAATAGACATAAGAAAACATTTTTTTAAATCATATGGAATGTGAATTTATTATTATTATTTTCGATTACAGTTACTTTGGGGAATAACCCTATCAAATTCTCCGGATTCATCAGTTTGTTTGTCATCAGTCTTCTACTCATCAGTCATATGTCATCAGTCGTCTACTGTATTCATGAAGAATTAGTACAGTTTTCGTTATCATTCGAGACTGACATTTTTATCAGTTTCACACTTTAAAAATATTAGATTTAGTTTCAATTCAAAATACAATAATTTTGTCATTCACGTATCTTTTCATTTCTGATTTTAAAAAGAGTTTTATGGAAGCAGGGGAGGTATAATGAACTGCAGAGAATTAGAGCTCGGGATTAAGTAAATAAATAAACAATAAAGAAAATGAAAAGCGAGTTGCTGAGAGAAAGGTGAGATCTCCCCAGCCGGTCATGCAGTGACCTACTTCAAAGTGGGGAGATCTCCCCATTCGGTTGGCAAAGTGTTAAGTAATCAATTATACTTTTCCAAGGATTGCAAGTACGTGTTTGTTCAATTTGATACATGTATCTGAAGTACTTAAATAATTTGGAAATCTGTACTTTGTATGTACAAGTGAATAGATATGAACTAGAGTCTTTCAAATGTGAACAAAGTTTTTATGTAGTACAATATCTTGTACTTCAAAAATGTTGAATGTTATACATTTTTTAATTCTCCAGTTTCAAAATTTCTTAAATTGTCAAACCTTAATTTTCACATTGTCAAATTCTCAAAGTTCTGAATTTCCAAATTCCCAAATGAGTTTGTAAAAATTAATTATTTATCATGCCTGGTAGAGGTCCTAACACTGATAGGACCTAGGACGTATTTTATGCTTCCTCTACAAATTTTATTTGCACAAACATATGCAAAATATTAATTCAGTTTAAATAGCTGGTAAATCAATACAGTGGTAAAATGATATAATTGGAAATTTTCTACCTTGCTAATTAACGAAAGTTCCGAACTGATGTCCACAGAGGGAATAAAAATAAACAAGTTTTTCATGAACGTGTTGTATAATTATTGATTCTAAGAATTGATTTAGCAACAGCTAATTGCTTTCATATTGGCAAACATTGACAAATTCCTCTTCATATTAAGAATGTCAATTATAAAATTAAAACGAGAAATAAATAATCTTGAATATAAACAAATGGTTATACGAAGAAACGAGCATGGATCGATTGAAAACAGCTCTCTATCCCTGATTCCAGTTTATAGATGTACACTAATTGCACTCAAAGCTTTCAACGGATGGCTATAACTGCTGTACGTGATATTTCATTTTGTGGTGTATCCTCAAAACTTTCTAATAGAGTTTCCTACGTTACACCGCTACGATATAAATTACTTCCGTCCGGAGTAGTAGAGCATTGAAATCAATTACTATCAACCTCTGAGGTAATAAAGAACTTATTTAGAAGCTATTATATCTGGTTTTAGGAAAATTGCACTGCGCGAAGTTTAAATATTTGTTGCGAAAATGTTCGGTCGTGGAGGTCAAAAGGAGAAATATATTGTTCATTCTATTCCTGAAAGTGTTGAATATGTATTGCGGTAACTGATTAAAAACTGGCGCGTGAAAAATATGAGCTCGAAATCCATTATTCCACGGTGTCGGACGTTGTCCCAGTTTTTGAACCGGTAAATACATGTGCTTGTCAATGCTCGTTAACTTCAATCACTCTAGTTTTACATCGCTCAGAAAGAATAGGGAACGCGCAAATTTCTGTTTTTATTAGAAGAGCCATCATACGTCGTTTGTCCGTCAGAAACACGAGCTTTATGCCGTTTAGAATTGTATTGATGAGTCGCGAAATATTTTCTAACGATAACATCTTCAATAATTCAACGTCGATTACATTTGTCATTGTAGGAAGGTATACGTGAAGGATTTGTATTTTAAATTCTTTAAATTCTTGTGACAAGATTTGTTTGTTTTCAATTTTATTTTTTTCTAATTTCTACAATTTCGGTTTTATTTATTTTATTGTTATAATTTTGCGTGGAAGGAAATATTGGGTCAATAATTACTGTGGTTCGTTTTCCAAGAATCTGATTTTTTTTTCATAAATTTTGAATATCATATTTTTAACGCTTTTTCGTTTAATTTTAACAGTGCGCAGTTGTGTAATGAATTGATTTTTTCCCATGACGAATATGCTCGACAGGAGAAATAACTGCATTTTCACCATTTACACATTCATTAATATTTGCAGAATTCAGAATTTCATTAACTAGTAAACAAAGCAGCTAAACAATATATGTATTTAAAATTAGTTGTGATAATGGGTCAGTTTTCGTTCGAGTAGCCATTATGTTAACACAGAAATACAACTTCTCTCGTACAAAATGTTTTCGCATAAACATTCACAATTTAACCGTTGCAAAAGTTAGAAGTTCGAAGCCTCATAAATGTAATTTCCTTGTATGGTTTCTGGTTTTAATCAAGTCTGCATTCTGAATGGACGTCGATCGTCGATCGAACATCGTGATCCACGAATAGCTCGATTATCTGGAGACGGTCCCTGAGGGAGGATGCTCTTGTTCCATCTTTTCTTTTCTTCCTTTTATCTTCTCCTTGCCGCTCGTTAATTCGGAACAATTCTAGTCAAGTTAGGAATGTTGCCAAGACATCTTTCGACGATTGATTACTTGCGACCTATTGCTATTAAATGTAACAAAGCAATTTCAATATGGGCACGTCGACATCGAGGGGCGAAAAGGAGGTCACTAATTCGATAATAGTTTCAGGTATTATTTGAGAGTCACGTAGTCTTTCAAGATTGTGGATTTATCAAATTTTTCATTTGTAAGAAGTATCTGAAATTTTCAACGTTCCAATTTTTAACTTATCAAGCTTTTAAATTTCTAAATTTAGAGTTCCTTGATTTTCAAATTTTTAAATATTTAAATTTCTACATTTCTAGTCTTATACATTTTTACACTGTTTAGTTCTCCAATGTCTGACATGTGTTAATTTAAAAATGTTTAAATTTCGGAATTTCTGTGTTCTCAGTATTCTAAATTTCGAAATTCCTACGTGTCCAAATTTTTAAATTCTGAAGTCCCAAATTTCCAATAACTCTATTATACTTTATAGATTATTGAATTTTTCAATCCTGTAGCTACTGGTTTCAAAATCCATGTATTGTTAAATTTCCACATCTCTACATGAGAAAATTCTACATAGCATATGGCAGACTCAAAATTCTGAACTTCTTAAATTTCCAAATTTAGAAATTTATTAATGGTGAAATTCACTGATCAAGAAATTGATAAATGTTTATACTTATGAATACTCAAATTGAATGATTGAAAAATTTCTAAATATTCAAATTCGATAACTTAGAAATTTTCTACATCTAAATTTTCAAAATTACATTTTTCCAAAATTATAAATTCTCACATTTGCAATATGTTACATTTCCAAAATATAATTGAATAAATAATTCAATAATTTCTTATTTAGTTATTTAATAAATGATTAAATAATTTCTATACCAATACATATAACATGAGTTGTAATGCACATGTCCATCACTAATCTAATATTCCAAATATAAATGTGACAAAGTTGAAGGTTTGCAAACTTATGTATCCAGTCGAAAGTTAAATGTCGATCTTTAGTAGGATCGAAACGTTCCATGAAGTTTTAGCCTGAAACAATTTCTGTTAGGAAAATGGTCCCATTATTTTGAAAAGAAATGCCTGTGAATTCGCGTTCTATCGGCGCTGTTAGGTTCCTTGATACATTTTGAATGGAATTGCATACTTGTTGCGTCCTCAGGACGAAAGCTTTCGAGGTAAAACCCTCTCGAAATTTCGCGTGACGGCAGCAAACTGTCAGCGTGTGCGCGTTAAGTGCTTTTCAATTCCACGAAAGCGTAATTTCTCCCTGAACTTCTAAGCTTGAATCCTGATATTACGTTCAACGTCATAGACATTAACTTACGTAAATATATCCAATCCGATGAAAAGAGATTGTTTTCAAAATGAACCAAATTAGAACATTTTAATCAACCTACCATTGCTGTATTACTCGTGAATGAAGGTTTAACTTGAACAAAAATGATCCACATGGACTTCAATTTGATCTCTTACTAATCTAGTGAAAGTCTTATCTAATCTTGCGAAAGTGTTTTATTGATCAAATGACTTTTTAAGTGCAACGATATGTTACAAACATGAACCACATGTCTAACTTTTTCCGTTTGACGAGACTAGTAATGAATTCCCTTGGCGAAACGTTTTTAATGATGTTGAAACGCACTATCACGTGTCTCTCTCGATAAATTAATGATCTCTGGATACGACAGCCCTCTCAACGTCGCAATAATTACAAATTGATGACCGCTGGAATAAAAACATAGTCTCATTTCCGTCAAATTGATTTACAATACGCTGCACGAGCGAATTTTCACGAATCATTTATCATGCCTTTAATCCCGCGCCGGAGCTTCCTATGCTGCACTGTATCGATATAAATTATTTCCGCCGGGGATAACGAAGTGTCGTAATTAAGCATTACGACGTGAACTTTTCATCGGGCTCTCGTTTTCTTTCAACAGTGTAACTTGTTCGGAACTTCATACATTCTTCGTGGAAATAAACTGTGGTTAAGTCTTTACTTTATTACACAGTTATTTCTAGTTTACAATTTTAAATATTGATAATAAGAAAATAATAAATTTCCACTAGGAAAGTATAAATGTTATATAATGAAAGGATTTTATACTGTTTTAACACTTTGACTGCCATATGTGGGTGACACTTAAATTTCTATTTCTAGCATCTATATTATTAAAAATTTGTTCACTTACCTAATTGAAAATACTCGTATCAATTTTTTGAAACATTCGAAAATAAATATAAGATATAGTGAAAATACTATGAAAGACTTGTTGAAAATGAAAATACAACCTAATACAATTTTCAATTGCTTCAGTTTAGCACGGTGATATAGAATAGTATACATCGAATATGTGAATATATTGGATATATTGAATATATAAAATTATCACGACGTGTTAAATAATAACGTTATTAGAAGTTATTATTAGGTAGTAATTGATCACTTGATACTTTACACTAATATGTATAACTAGTCTTTTTGCAGGATTTTAATTTATTAAGCGGGTGTGCATTCGCGTTATCAATAAAAGCGGTACAAGCGAGTAGCTTGCAAGCAATTGTTTCGTAGCTTAACGTGGCCAAGCATTTCGATGAAAATCCGTGGCTCGTCGTTCCAGTTTACGCTTTACTAACCCTCTTAAGGCGAGCAAGCTCCAAGCGAACAACTATATGAAAAATACGAGTCGTTTCATTTTTTAAGGGGCCGTATACAAGGGTACGGAGCGAGGGGGGATAGAACTAGGAGAGCCTGGTTAATGGAAACACTTAGTTCCGTTTCTTCTTTCCTTTTTCTTTCTTCACTCGCCTCAGTCCCTTTCAACGAGAACTACGACAGAGTAGAAACAGTAAGTCCGTCTCTTTATCTAGTTCTTCTTGTTTTCGTGTAATAGCAGACAGAACTGTTTTCTTCCTGTCCGTCCTATTTCTGACGGATTCTTTCAAACGAGACGGATTTTGCACGGTAATTGGTACGCGCTACGATTCAACGCTTTCTATGTGCCTGGGCACCTCGATGCAATTTCATTTAATAATTTCCGAATTTTTACATACACAAATTTTCAAATACACGAGTATTAAAATACAGAGATATTCAAATACACAAATGTTTGAATATTCAAACTTTATAATTTTTAAATTTCCAAATTCTAAAATTTCCGAATTTCTAAATATCCAAATTACCAGATTGTCAAATTTCCAAATTTCCGAGTTTAAAAATTTGTTATTTCAAAATTTTCAAATTTTCAAACATTCGAATAATAAAATTCTTAAACTCGTAAGCCAAGCAATACTCAAACTTTAGAATTAATTGAAATAATTATTAATTATAGAATTATTCTATAATATAATTGTAAGTGCGAGAGACGTACTTAGTTTTCTTTCTCTTATATGCTGAGTTACGTTATTACAATACTTCAGTGTGCTAAAGAATAGAAAATGTAGAAAAAATTAAATTTTATCGAACTTCTTTTGATTCAATCTTGTGATTCAAAATGAAAGGATCGTAAATTTAGAATTTTAAGAATTTCGGAATTTCAAAACTTAAGAACTTACTATAATTCGGATATTAGAGGAAAATTTGGAAGCTTCAATATTTTTTAATTTTTAAAAAATTTGAAAGTTTGAAAATTGGAAAATTGGAAAATTTGGTTAATTAGAAATTTTTAAATTTAAAAATTTGGGGAATTAGAAAATTTTAAATTTTACAATTCGAGAAATTAGGAATTTCAGAATTTAAAAATTAGGGAAATTAGATAATTCGGAAATTTGAAAATTTAAAAATTTAGTGTTTGAAAGGAAGAACTTAAAACTTGAAATTTCGACCATCTCATCATTTGAAAGTGTGAAAATTTATAGATTCACTTCAAATTTCAATTTAATTCGTTGAATGGAATGAACGGTCTGTCTAAGCTACTATTATCGCAGTTTTCATGCGAGTGTCTTCTTGTTTTCTCTACGCCTACATTCTCCATAATTGCTGTCTTTATTTGGTGGTTATTGATTTATGTATAGCAGAGGTCAGTGGACTCAGTGTAATTGCTTTCAATTATCTTAAACGCGTAATCGCTTATGGTTAATTTCCATAATGAGCAACGACCTCATAACAGCAATGCAGCTAATTGACTCTCGACAAAAATAAAACAAAATATAACTTACATTATAATATAAGCAATTCACAATAATTAACGTATAATTCATATTTTACATATTTAAAATGTTTAAAATATACAACTTAATTGAAATACCTAATTGTGCATACATTTTCCACAATTCTTTTTGAAGTTCTACAAAATGTATGAGAGTTATGCTGTTCAATCTGTATAAGTCGCAGTGTGGGAATAAGAATTTCTGTTAAATGGCACAATGATCGATAACGCGAAAATGTAGTTCGCGGAGTTTCGGGGAAACGAATAAATAACTCATGAGTTGCTGGGGTGGAAGAAAATCGGATCAACGCTTGCTGAAAGCCGTTGATTTCTTTATCAGCTGTAAAGAAAAGCTCTTTCGCTTCCATAGAGCTGTTAATCTCAACGTTGCTGCGAGACTTGCATATTGAATGAAAATTTTCACTTGACTTTGAATTCGTTCTTCAACTTCTAATTAATTTTCTCTTACATTTATACAACACATTTATACATAAAGCATACATGCACGTGTACATATATTAATTAAGTCCGGTGTTGTATCCATTAATTTTGTTGGTGGAGCTATTAACTATACTTTAATAGCTCAATATTCAAAAATTTGTGTATATATACACTATAAATTTTGGAGTGTTAATTATGTCTTTAATGTACAAGTTTGGGAAGACACAGCAATTTATAATAATCAAGCAGATACACATATCACTTGCCAAGGTATACACGTTTGATTTTGAACAAGACAACTAACATTTAATATACGGTTAGTAAAAAGGCAAGCAAAATAAAGTGGCTAGAAGATTTTATAATAAACTAATAATACGAAAATGATCAATTATCACTATTACAATACTGATATACTTAATATTTTCTTTTGTAAGTGAATTGTTTTAAAAATCTGGTTCAATACTGCAGTCTGTAAAATTCTAGTAATATTTCGGATTTGAAACATTTTTTAGACTACATGTCAATTTTGATATATGGACAGCATCTGTAACATGGATTGCTTCCAGTATACAGACAACATAAATCAATTTTGAAATGTGGACCATTGTTAAGACAGATGCATCAATATGCAAGTGTACTCATAGATCACTTTTTAATCGTAATTTACGAGTGACTTATAAATTGCATTTACGAGATCAGTGTTATATTGTATACTATTTGTTTTGATCGCCTAAAAATGTTGTATGATTTATCTTTTCAAAAATGATGTATTTTGGATTTTATTTTTTCCATAATCCTCCTTAAGTTCTCATATTCTCAAATTTCTCCGCGTTTCAAATTTCCAAATTTCGAAATGTCCGACAACCCGTACATTCCAGTTTTCAAATTTTCCAAAATCCAATTTTCTAGTCTTCCGACTGTTTTAAATTTCAGAAGTATTTTACATTAACGTGGTTTACGATGCGTTAATTTTTGTTACTAGCTTACTGGTTTTAAGAAACTGCAAACTAAAGATAAGTGCTTTTATGAAAGTCCTGTAGTTGCACGGCATAATCTGTCGTTTACGCAGTCGATAGTCGTTGTTGAAAGTTTACGATCGACTCGTCGTCAACATCCCTCATTACGACACGACTTTATAAGCGGCGAAAAGACGGAAGGGAGAATCCTGCTGATAAATCACGTAGAGAATGAAGATAAGAGCGACTGCTCGTCGAATCGGCTATTCTTCCAATCTTTCCAGCCATTTCTTGTAAAACGAGCGAACTCAAACTACTACGCGAAACGATCAGACGATGTTTCTCATTTCACTTCGGGTTAGAAGACTATTCAAGGTTTTTTCAAGGTGTTCCATTTTTCTTCGATGTCTGGCTCAGGATCTGGGTAATCGGTTTGGAGTAGCTGTTCGAAGTGTGCTGGGTATTTCATGAATTATGTCGGTGGGTTGATTTTGTATAGAAAGAGTTGTACAAGACAAATATTTTCACTTCTACTATTTAACCCCTTGCCTTGCAATATGGTTTCACACTCGTGACGCACACTACAGTTCAAATGTGATAAACCAGACTTTTTCACTGAAATTGAATTTCGGGTTCAATTCTAATTATAATCTGTTTTTATTTTTAATTACTGCTTTATATTTTATTATTAATTACTACTGCATTTTACTATTGATTGCTACTTTGTATTGCACTTTTAATTACTATCTGATATTTTATTATTTTGCTATTTTACTATTTTATTAGTTCATTATTTTGCTATTTTGCTATTTTACTATTTTTCTATTTTTACTATTCTGCTACCACAAAAAATTTTCATTTGTTATTCTACAAAATGACACTATAAAATTTCATTTTTCCACCTCGTACTTTCTGCATCACACTGTACACTTCACTGCGCAGTTTTTATTACAAATTTAATATCAGTGTTTGACAGTGCAGTTAAATCGTTGTTAGTTACTGAAATAAGATTCTCTCCATTCTTCTTAATGCACTCAACTTAATATTGTATGAGTATAGTTGGAGCGAAGTTTATGGTCGTTTAAGATTGTCTTTACGATTATAAACTTTGCTAGCAATGGCGTCGGATTTTACGATGTTTCGTATTTTACTCAGAACACGTAATATTACATGTTCTACCTAAAATATTTTCTCTTATATTTGCACTTGTATTTTATTTGAGTTGCATGACAACACGGGTCTAGGGAGCTAAAAATCTAGGAATATAGTAATCCAAAGATGTAAGCAATATATGTACATATAGTGATATGTTAGCAATATACATTTAGTGATATACAAGAGATCTACATACGGATCTAACAATAAGAATTGATAATAACACAGTGCAAAACAAATTGCAAATTTTTTTGTATTAACAATTTTTATTCGAATACATAACCTTGACCACAATTTCACAAATAATGAAAATGCGCAGTGCAAAACGAATAATGTTACATAGAAATCGAGTGTAATCGATTTCGACCGCGAGAGCAGAGACAATTAAATCGTTACTGCTTTCCCATCGTCACGCTTTTTAATTCGAATCGAGTTTCTTTCCTGTCGAGAACGCGCGTATCGTTAGAAAATATATTTGAGAAGGATAAAAGTGGCGTCGTGTAGCGTCACGATTGTTCGAGGATTAATGCGCTTTGATACGCGTATCGATAAACAATAAACAATGCGAGATATCCGCGCTCGTTTACGTTAATGCCACCGAGCGAAAGGACAGGGGCGCACGATAAATAACATTTCCTCGATCGACACTTTGTTTGTCGTGTTATGAAATACCCAGGGGTGTGTTTCGAAACAACGCGGACACGGCAGCAATGATCGGAAGACAGGAAAAAAAAACATACGAGTTCTGACGGCGAAAGGATCAGCCAACATTCGCGCGGCTTCTAATGGAATAATAATGCGATTCACGCGTCGCTGTTAATTCGTCAACGAATATAATAGCTCACGTGACGTTCCATTATCAGCTTCTACGAGCGAAACGAATTTATTTATCGCTAGGTCCACGGGGAATGTGGAATATCGATATCCAGCCGGATAATTCCAGTTTATATTTTCGCGGTCTTTTCATGTCGTTCGAAAGATGCGGAATTTAACTACCTAATGGTTCATTGAATTATTACTATTCAAATTTCTACCTACGTAGAATGTGCACTTCATTTAAAATTGCAAATGAAGTTTAAAAATATTAGAAGTAGCAGTAATGTTTTTTTTTTTTCATTTATTTATAGTCGTATCAAACTCTCACGGGTTCTTAGCGACTCACAGTATGTTTACATCCCCTATGAAATATTTTTAGCTACGTACAGTAATGGGAAAATCAAGATGTCAGAATCGGTTGAGACACCTCGTATGTTCGTTAATAATTCAAAAATGGGGTCTCAACCCCTATTTTTGCAAAGGAAAAAGTTGTTCAGAATCACCTCAGCTGCAACCCCTTTCAGTTGTGACACCCTGTTCCAAGCTCTTAAGTTAGTATACGAACCAATTTACATTATACTCAACTATTGACTTACCAGTACAGGTAAGTTATAAGAACTTGCTCACAGTAATTATATTTAATATTTTCCTCGTGTTATTTCACATTCTATACCATTCTACAATTTCCTATCCTTGGCCGATTTCCTAGTTTTGCTTTCAGTTGAACACCGATCCCTACTTCAAAGGAAAGCAATTCTGTGTCGCATAAAAAATTCTTCCTTGATAGTTCCTTATAGAGGTTTCCGTGTGCTGAAAACCACATTGTTCCGCGTTTGTTCGTTCTTTTTCGGCTAGTGTCTTCAAATGTAATCCTTTGCTTTCTATCCGGTATTGTTTTTCCTTGGCGAACATTGTACAGAAGAACAGAGGATGTCCCCGAAATAGACGCAAGTCTGGACGAGCAATCTGAGCTTGAAAGAAATTTACGGCTCTGTTTGACTCTGGGCTATTGTAACTAGATTTGTCCAGTTCGTTTGCACCACGCGTTCCTCGCTCTTGCAATGGAATCTTCGTGTAAACAAAGTAACGAGTCCTCTCGTTTTTAACTTGTCTTCTCGATGGAAACGCGACCAGAAACCCTATGAGATAGAAGCACCCCTGTTAGAGAGGATTCTTGAAATGGGAATCATTTTCGAAGCATAACCTTTCCATTTCTTGTTTGAACATCGAAGGAAGCTGAAAGTTTTCTAAAGTGTTCTTACTGGAAAGATGTTATTTTACTGCTGAAAGAAGCTATTCGTTTACGTAGGAAGAATAATAAATTATTAACGGATAAGAAATATAAGAAACGTAAGAGCAATGGTAATTAGAAATTTGCAAAAGATTTTCTAGTATTTATAATTAGAACAAATTTTGAGATTTTATTTTAACATTCGGTGCTAATTTTGTACTGTTTTACGATTTTATTTGAGCGATTAATGTTTCTTTAACTCCATATTTTTTCAAAGGGAGATATTATTCTTGTACGAGAATTTTATTCTTTTACTCCGTCCATGGATTGTTATTTTATTATTGCACTGTTTTATTATTTTACCATTCCGGTATTTTCTGGTATTATTTTATTATTCCACTGGTCGACAATTTTTATCATTTTACTAGTCTACTATTTTTGTTATTTAGATTTATAAACGTTGAAGTCCTTTAATTTCTAAATTAAGTTCTTGAATTTATGAATTTTTTAATTTTCATATTTTTATATTAACACATTTTTTTATCTTCAAATTCATGAACCCTTGGGTTCTCAAATTTTCAAATCTCTACATTCATAAATTTCCCTAAATTTTTAAATCTCTACGTGTCCAAATTTTTCAGTGTTCACATTCCTAAATTTTTTAATTTACCAGTTTCGATCTTCAGTTTTAATCTCCCAAGAAATTTGGAGATTTTTAAAATTTTATAAATTTCTGCCTTCTAAAATTCCTCATTTTTTCAGCACCCCAAATGTGGGCTAAAGCTGTCAATTTCAATGATCCTATACAAGAACCTTTTAAAAAATGTCAAAGTAAACAAATCGTTATAAATTACAAAGTGTTACAGTTGCTAGTACATCAGTATATAAAATTACATTAAAATATTACGTACTCTCATATAACTTCATAAGATCCTGAATTTATTCCTTGAAGTACGAAGCTGTTTCAAATAGTTGCTTCATATACTTGCTCGATGAAATTATGTTTAACATTTTTCGTACGCTCTGTCAGCAGTTTTAATAAACCCACCGCTTTCATCTTTCTATGCTCGATGTTCTTACACGTAAATTACAAACTGAAGCCGAGGAAAGTTTGTGAAAACTCTGGTGCAACCAGCTCCTGAAAGTTAACGCGACGAAAATAAAGCCGCCGAAACGAAATGTCGTTCAAATCGGTGAACACCGACACTGAAAGGAGTAACCGAGAAAATCATGAGAAGTTTGTATCCTAAAATCGTAACCGCTGGCAAGTCGGTGAATTTTCGCGTGGAACGTTGAAGGACTACGGGCAAATATGGTCCCTTTCGAAAAGTTTTCCATAACTGTGGTCACTTTCGAAAGTACTAGCCGGTCTAAAGGCTACTTCGTCGGTTCGTCGGAAAGTTTAACTTTTCTGTCTCCTTTTCATTTTTTTTTTTTTTTGAAATTACTGAGAATCTTTGAGCTATAGAATTCCCGTGCTTGAACAAAGTTTTCTGCCTTGATGTTCCCAGTCAAAAGAATTCCCTTTGATTTAATAGTAATAATAGCTTAGCCATTGAGAAGTTACTATTAGAATTGATTAAGGCGTTTCGTTTTTCTTGCACTTTTCTGAGGTTTAATGTAACGTTTCAGTTTTTTATTTTTACCACAATTTTTTAATTTTTTCTAAAGTACCATTATTTGTTTTTTTTTTGTGGTATGAAATATAACAATTTGTCAGAAGTACCATTGTGAAAAGTTTTTAGAGATTTTTCAAATTTTCAAATTTATAAAATCTTAAAATACAAATTTTCAAATATACATAATCCTAACATACATATTTTCAAATGTACATAATCTTGACATACAAATTTTCAAATATACATAATCCTGACATACATATTTTCAAATGTATAATAATCTTAACATTCACATTTTCAAATTCTTAAATATCCAAATCCCTCCATTGTCAAACTTCAAAATTCCTGAATATCCAAGTACCCACATTTCAAAATTCGTTCATTCTGAAATTCCTGAATTTCAGAATTTCCATTCGTCAACCCGATGGAACACACCACAGAGC
This sequence comes from Megachile ligniseca, assembly GCA_945859555.1. Lineage (NCBI taxonomy): Eukaryota > Metazoa > Arthropoda > Insecta > Hymenoptera > Megachilidae > Megachile > Megachile ligniseca. The sequence goes on from OX243785.1 coordinate 3,835,138, forward strand.
CCCAAGTGACAGTTTACCCGAAATAATTCTAGTTCCCTCGATGCTTAACAAGAAATAGAAAGCAATAAACAAAAGAGCAAGCTCTGTTTCCTAAAACAGCGAAATAACGAGAACATTTTCATTTCGTATTCATTCTTCCTCCCCCTCGCGCTATAAATTAAACCGAGAAACGAGCGCGGAAGAAACAAGCAATTAGCTGTAATTACATCTAATCAGCAGTAACATTCGTTCGTTGAGCCGTGCCTAATGCAGAAAGACAAGAAAATCAATTGCTAAGTGGCGCAGCACCGGCGCGAACTTTCAACGAGCGCAACGGTTGTTAATTAAAAAAAATAAAAGGAAGTAGCACTGTTTCTATTTGAAATTGGTAAGCATTGGTTCTAGCCGAGGGAACTCGACGTTCCAGAAGAACTCGTAAACGTTCGCAGAGGTCTTCATTCGAGCTCCTTTGTTCAGAGGATCCATTATGCAGAGGTCTTCTTTATCCAGGACTTTCAAGCTGCGTTCCTACGCGCTCGTCTGGCTTTTCGTTGTGTAGCGCACGAAGAAATCCATGTATCTTTTATTTTTCCAGCCCCCTTTCAGCCCCAGTTATCATTTTCCGTATGAAAGGCTCTGATGTTTGGTTCGACTTAACCGGCACGCTGACCGTTTTTCCCAGCGTCTTCGAGTTGCCAGCTCGAACAACTTTAATTTGCTTCTTCCTCGTTCCGAGTTCCTCGTTATACAAACCGTAGAAAATTCAGAATGTTTGTGCCAGATTTTTAATTCGTGCTCCGACCTTTTTCGCCGAGGAAACCTGCACCAGTGGTGGTAATTATGCAGAGTACACCGTTTCAGTTTCACTGATTTAGTTACCAAGAAAATGAGTAACATTTGCGGACACTATCGTGCATCACTTATTTACATGCACAATTTTTAATTTTTTTATGTTTAAAACTTTGAAATTTACAGGGCTGAATATAGACTTTGCAATTTTTATAAGTTATACGTCCAGTTTTTAAATTTCGACATTGTTATATCTTCAAGTTTGAAATTGTTCAATTATATCAAAATTTTTAGGTTTTACATTTTTTTAATTCTTATGTCAAAATTAAGTTCGAAATTTTCTCTCTTATGTTTAACTTTTTAAACATGAAATTTTGTAATTTTTATATGCAGAGCTTCCAGTTTGAAATTTCTAATGTTTTCGTTAAAAATCTTTCGATTTGAGATTTTTAAATATCTACATCTAAATCTTTCGGTTTCAAACCTTGAAAAAATACCTCTGTCCAAATCATTAGTTTGAAACCTTAAAATTATTCTGTCTAAGTCGTTAAACATGAAATTTTTTCATTTTTATATCTAAATCTTCAAGTTTAGAATTTTTAAATTCCCATGTCGAATATATGAACACATAAAGTCGAATTTTCTGATAATTGAATATATCTAATATAAAGATTTTTAACGAGAAGAAAGTTTAAAGATTTTTCGACAAAATTTTGTCGAATGTTTTCAGCGTGCTGTTGAAAATAGAACACGAAGGAAATAAACGAAATTAGATGTTTCAAGGTATCCTGCTATACAGAGATAATCGAGAAAGTTACGGACAGCTGCAGGATAATTAGAAAATCATGGTTCGATGAATTTACAGTGTGGTAGAATTTAAGCACTCCTGGGAGTTACTTTGCTCGATGAAAAGGAAACTGTTACCCGATTATTATTGGCTCCCTTTCGCGTTAATGTTCTATTCCCTTTATCCGATGTGTTCCAACGACCGTACACAGTTACGCCCTGAACGACTCGTTCTCAGCTGCAACTGTATTACCTCCAAGTTTTATGGAACGATAAAATTGAACCCGTTAACAACTAGAATAATGGAGAGTCAAAGAGAAATTTGTTTGAGGCTTTTCACGTTGATAAATCTTCCTACAAGTACGCTTTTGTTTTCGTGATAATTCTGTGGAAATAAATACTTTCTGGATTATTTTGGATTTTAATTGTAAATTGTTGAATGTGATGTGTATTGCAAAATTGTGACCCAATAACTGAAAGAAGTTTAGGGGATTCAAGTTAGAAAGAAGATTTGTGTCATTACCACGAATGACATTGTAAGAGAGGAAAAATTTTGAAACTGATGATATATATTTTCTTGCAAGCTATGAAATTTTCTTCTTTGATATTAAGGATTTTTATAACGGTTTGAAAATTATTATTGTACTGGTCTGAACTATTGTAAATTTTTATACTTGCAAATTGATGAATATGTAAATCTCTCAATTTGTGAATTTAGATTTCTATATTATGAAATTTGAAAATTTGCAAAGTTTAAGTTCGTCAATTTGGAAGCTTGTAGATTTTAAATTTCTAAACTTAACATTTACAAATATTTATATTTGAAAGTTATTAAGAGGGTTTTTCAATTTATATATTTGGATTTGATTTGTAAATTTTCAATTTATGAATTCTTACGTGTGAAATGTAAATATTTAATTTATGAATTTCCAAATTTTGAAGCTGATAAAGTTCCAAATTTAGGAGCTGAATTTCTAAATAGATGTTGCTAAATTTCTAAATATCTAAATTGATAAGTTAAAAATTTGAAAATTTGAAACTGAAAATTTCTGAAATTAAAATTCTATATCTATAGTCTCTACTAATTATTATATTAATTACTGTTCGAACGATTTTGGTTCTACTCGTGCTGATGCAATCGATCATCGCAACGTCCTATCTTATCAGATTTTTTTCGAGTATAAATTCGATACGATTATCTAGTTACTGTTTGTTTAGCACAGTCAACTCCTGTTTCGCAAATCAATAGAGTGCATTAATCGAACGAACGAGTTACAAATATTTGCCTGTATCGTTTTCTACTTTTTCAGATATTTTCCCCAACACGTAGCAATTTGATCATAAAACTGGTACAGGAAAATATTGTATTGTCATTGAAACGCGTTGGAATTTATTTCTGTAAAATATGAAATAACATTTTGGATATTTCATAAAAAATGTATGTACACCTGTATTTCACTGAAATTTTTTGCGTTTATGAAAGAGAATATCCCTTAAATAACCCGAACAAATTTGATACCTTGTTAAATATTAATTGGTAATTTCGAATAATGACTATCGGAAAAGAAATTATTTTAAAGTTGCAGTATGACATAAATGTAAACATATACATGATATGCTTGTTCATTATTTTCAACAGTAACTGTAATTTTCGACATGTATTTCATAAACGTGCACTTAAAGAAAATAAAATAGTTATATATATTTTATATCAATTTTATTTTATATAAATAAAATATACATAAGTTATCTTATAATTTACTATCCCTGATTCTTTAATTAATTCGAAGAAAAAGTATAATTGTTATTCGATGTAGTGCACTTGTCAAAATTTTCGGCGTATCATGAACAGAAACTTTTCTTACGAAACTGTTTGCCACTCGTTATCCCGGAAACTCGAAGAAAAATTCGAATTCTAAGGAAACTTAAGAGAGACAGTTCAGAAAGAAAGTTTTCCGTTCATCCGTCGCCACTTAATTCCTTTCAAAAACAGATTCCCTAGATTACGGAATTACCGAAATCCTCGGGCGTAATTGTTATTCGGCCGGCACATCCTTTGCCCGGAAATTGTATTTCCTCTCAGGAAGCAGCGCGAACTTGCTGGGCGTTTTGCGCGAAACGGAGCCTCTTAATTCCGTATGAATTCTCGAACGACCAATGCAAACTTGCCTGAAAACCGTGCCAAACTATGTACCTCTTAATCCTTAAAGGTACGTTCATATCTACGGGTGCATGTTCTATTTATACGTATTTGTTTAATGATTTCTATGCATGCATATTGATCTTTGAAATTTATTCATTAATCTCAACTTTCAATTTTCTACCATTTTATATTTCTGACATTGTAAGTTTGCTGATTTCATATAATAGTACTATATTAGTAATTTCTAATTTATTTATCAAATTTATTAAATTTAGTTGTTATATTTATTTACTATTAACCCATTGTATTATAATTTAGTGTTTCGGTCAACATCACACTTCTCTTGGACCTTGTAAATAATTTATTTGTATTTGTATATCTCAAAATTCTTGAGTTCTACGATTTTCAGATTTTTTAATTTTCTAATCTGCAAATCCTCATATTCCTGAATCTGTATATTTTCACGCCCTGAGATGTTCAAATTTGTAAATTGTCTAGTCTCCAAATTTTTCAATTTTCAAATCTTCGAATGCCTATAAACCCCTAAATGTCTAAACTCAAATACCCAAATTCGCAAATTCTCAAATCTCCGAAACCCGAAATTCTCAAATTCCCTAATCTCAAAATCCCCAAATCTCGAAATTCTCAAATTCCCCAATTCCCAAATCTCCAAATTCTCAAATCTCCAAATCTCCAAATTCTCGAATTCCCTAATCCCCAAGTCTCGAAATTCTAAAATCCCCAATTCACTAAATCTCCATATTCTCAAATTCCCTAATCCCTAAATCCCCAAATCTCGAAATCCCGAAATTCTCAAATCTCCAAATTCTCGAATTCCCTAATCCCCAAGTCTCGAAATTCTAAAATCCCCAATTCACTAAATCTCCATATTCTCAAATTCCCTAATCCCTAAATCCCCAAATCTGGAAATTCTCACATTCCCGAATCTTCAAACCCGTAAATTTCAAAATTATCGAATCTCCATTATTCCAAATTCCAAAATGTTCAAATTCCGAAATCTCCAAATCTTGAAATTTTCAAATTTCCAAATTGCAATAGTTTCACCTCACAGACATCCATTTTTCTAAATCCTCAAATCCGATTTTTACTAGTTCCTATATTGCTAAATTCAGAACTTCTGTTACTATTAAAGCACACTATGCGGTGGACTGTACTAATCTTTTTCTCCTTCGGAAATTGCAATCGGGTCAAACCGTTTTTGGAAAGAGGGATTAACCGAACTCCTGAGAAGTCGGGGAATTAAAAGATTTTCTCGAAGGGAATGACGTTTGCAAAAGTCTCGTAAAAGCAGTTCGAGTCTTTGCTGTAAACAGTTGCGGGGGAGACAATTCCTTTTATCGCAATTTCAGATATGATAGTCTGAAGTAGTAAACGGATAACGAGTTGGATTGGTTTGACGAGCATATGTGGGCGTGTTTTGATAGATGATCTCAATCTGTTTGAACTTCGATTCGATTTTAAATTAGCTTTCAGTTTTGCTCTTCAACGTCTGCATTTTATTTCATGCCTGTACATTTAATTAACTAATCCAATTATTCTGATAAACGATATTAATTACTTAGGAGTTTAATTGAAAATCAAATTAATTTGTAGGATATATAAAATAGAAAATATAATTATTAAGGGACTGGAAAATAAATTTCATTAAATTCAAACAAGTTTTTATTTTCAACGCTATTCGCGTAGATGATAACAGAAGTACTTATGTTTGCATTATCAAAATAAAAATGCCATAAGTATTTTTGCGTATTTTCAAAAAAATATTTTTTTGAGAATTGAAATTATCGGAACAGTAGAGGAAATAAAGATAGGAGAAAGATACAATATTACTTTATTAGTGTAATTATAACAGATAACGATTTCTGAGAAAACGTTACAGGATATCAGCATCCAGGCGAGTTTTCAATTAGTGGCATAGATTTTCCAAGAGGTTTCAGATACCATTTTTCTGTCCGTTAAAACAGTTACTGAAATAGTTTTTCGAAAGTAGACCACGTTATTTTTACGAGACCTTTTCGGCTAAAAATGACCTAGTTCTTTTATGTGTGCAATTCTGTTAATAAAGGTTGAATGGCTTTTATAGAATTTCGTGCGCATGGCTTTGTGAAAATTATCTCGTGCAAAATACACAATGAATTTCGGGAACATTTTTAAGAATCGTTGCTTTCCCTGCAATTCAAATATAGCTGCGGTCCAGAAAATCAGATTAATTATGAACTGCTGTAGTTAAATCGTTACATCACTGTACTTGAAAACGGATTAAAGAAATTAACTGAAATATTGAATTTCATAGAATTATAAATTAATTAACTCAATGTTCGTGAGAAAAAGGTAATGACTTTATATCAGATGATAAAGTATTCTCAACATTATTAATCGTTATTATACTTTCATACTGGAAATAGACACTTATTAGAAACTCAAAGTATTGAAACAAGTAAATAATTGTTCCTTGCATATTCATATAACACGTGGAAATGTAATTCGTAATTAGACATGATTAATTCTTAATCTGATGTATTAAAGTTTAATGCGTGGGTGTCTAATTCTTGGCGATGTATCACGCAGCTATTTAATAAATAGTAATCCAACGTGTATCGATGTACCTGCTAAACATACAACGCGTGATAATATAATTAGCTACATAACGCATGACCATACATTGCAATATATCACGAGATAATCTTTCGAAAAATCCTATTTGCGCCAATAAGTACAATTTAACTTCGGATAAAGAACTCTTTGAACCTTGAAATTGACTCTGACTATTTAACATAAAAATTTGATCGTTAACCCTCGATCGACGAAATTGCGTGCGTTAAGAAGCGCAGTTTCCCGAATCGACTTCCGCAACTGTCATAAAATTCATTGTCGTTTCCGACCGCTGGCAAAAGCATCGTTTCACCGAAAGAAACAGGAAAATAGCCCGGCCGGTATACGAATCGATTTTATCCCGTGATCCAAGAAGCAATTCGACGATTGCGTTTTGCACGAGATCTAAAAATATCCTTTCCCGACATTGTCTCCGCCGAGCTTCCGTGAAAATCCTGCGTTCGAGCCAGAAAATGCTCGTCGCGAAGGAAACCCGACGATCTATCGCGGACAGTGGAAATGTATTTTCGAAGATGGGCGACAGGGTTCGAGTCCCGAGGGAAATCGGCCGCTTGCTGACTCGTTGATGAATCGGTTAATATGCATTATTCAGCCAATAAGTCAGTAAATTCGAACTTGTGCGGCGCGTAAATGCTTCTATCACAGCGTTCATGAACGAAGAGAGCTGTCGAATGTAAAATGTACGATATTGATTAATATCATAATAAAGTAGTTTTAGTTAAAATGTTTTGGTTGGAGAGTTTGCATCTTCAGTTCAAATACAATATTTAAAACTTTTGGAAACATTGAGATTTTTAAGAAATTAAGAAAAAAAATTTAGAATTTTAAAGATTTAGAAATATAAAATTTTCAAATTTAAATGTTTAGAAATATCAAATTATATAATTTAAATGTGTAAAGATTTGAAAACATCTATTTTTTCAATTTTTATATTCATTGATTTGGAAATATCAAGTTTTAATATTTATGTATTCAGAAATTTGAAAGTATAAAATTTTCAAATCTAGATATATCGCAATTTCGAAATACGAATTTTCCAAAATTATCAATAAATTAAAAATTTGAAAAATTCTACCGAAAAGTTCCATGACGTTTATGCAGCATCTTCAAACAATAGAATTCAAAAGGAATTATTCAGATGAAAATATGATTACCAAGTTAGAAACGTAAGATTGTTAAGTGAGAACATAATGATTAATCAGCCGTTCCAGTTAAAGCAACTAGTTTCCAAGGATGAAGAAAGAAAAGAACTATAGCTAGACGAATTATTAGCTCATTTTAAATGACTGATCTCGTACATAACTTCGAATTCAACTGCGCTCATTTCAGTTTATCCGACAAAACTTCTATTTAAATTGCTCGGTTCATAACTTTCAACCTAACTTTGCTAATATCCAATCGATATATTCATCAATTACGACTTCTCAAGCACAGGCTAACTAGTAATTCGCATGAAAGATTCGATGAAATACCATATTTCACTGAATTCACAGTTCTACGAGCAGAATAAACAAATGTCTGCTTTTAGATTCGCCTCGCTTATAATTTTAATCTTCATATACTTCCGCGTTTTCATGTATCAATGATAAAAAATTTCCATACGTATCTCGTTCATTTCTATTAAAAGCAGTAATGTTGTATTATTGTATTTATTAAAAAGTGGGGCAAGTGTAAAATTACGTATGTCACTCATCAAAATATTTTCGATAGGGTGGCACAAAAATCTGAAACAGCGTAGTTTTTGGAATTTGGAAATTTTCAAGTTTGCAACTTCAGAAATTTGGTACTGAAAATTTTCAAGCATAATCTGTATTATATTATAATTTGAAGTAAATCCTTTCGAAATAGTCCCAACTCATTTCAAATCTTTCATAAATAGTCCAATTTTTATAAACAGTCTATTTTTCGTTAAAATTACCATGAAATGAGTACCACTGATTCAAATTGATTTTTTGTACACGAAATTACCCTAATACATAGATGTGTATTCGGCGGTTGATTCTATCTATCCTAGTGCATTCCAAGGAACACCTTCGGTATTTCAAATGCAAATGCCGGTTTCAGCCACTGTTTTCGCATGAAAGTTTACCGCACTTGGCAAATGTAAGCGACACGTTCTTGGAAGTTGCGCGCGTCTACTCTCGCAGATGGCGATTACGAAAAGCTTGTGCAACATTTATGTCAAAAGTTTCCCACGTGGCCGACAATGAGTTCACCAGAGTAATGTGACGTGCAATCCAGTTCAGACAAACGAGCTGTCAGTGTTCAACCGAATTTATCGAATTTCGTCGTAATAATTTTGCCATTTTCCGTCGTTGTTCCCAGGTTCCTTCGTTACGCTCAACAGAGCACGTACAGAATTCTGAAACATTACTAGCAATGGCAAGAGGCAGCAAAGAAGAAATAATTTGTTGCGCTTTCAGTTTAATTGAACGGTAACCCTAAAATAAGCTTATAACGGTGGAATAAAGCTGGGGCTCGGTAACGAGCTTTCGAGCTCGCGCTTGAATAATTCAGGTATCTGTGTAAATGGTACTGGGACAATAATTCAAGTAGCTTGTAAGAATTCTGAACTATTTTAATAATGCTTGTTTCTTGAGAAGTGGTTTCTGTTTTGTATAGTATTTTGTCGCACTTTCATTACTTTCACTGATTTTGTTGACTGTGGTTCGCACGATAAATACGCTACGCACTTAGTGGTCGCATTTATACTCCGTAGTAGCCGCATATAGGGTAGTGAGATCCATTAGGGAGTGTCCACATTATGGCAGTAACTAATGTAGCCTTGTCAACAAGTAGTCGAATTTTTGCATTTCTTGCTTTGACAGTATCAGAAGTGTCGTTAAAAAAAGAAGGCAAGAAAGGAAAGAAATTTTCTTTTAAGGACTTTTGAGAATTTCAGAATTTTGAGTTTAGAGACTTGAGGATTTACGAATTTGGCAATTCAGCGATTGAGGATTTAACGATTTGGGGGTCCAGGGATTTGAGGATTTGGAGATTTGCGGATTTCAGGAATTAGGATTCTGGGAATTTAGACATTTTGAGATGTAGAGATTACAGAGAGTTGTTACTAGAGAGTTTTAGATGTAGGGATTTGAGAATTTTGAAGAGAAAATTATTTCTTTTTTCTTTTCTTCTTTTTCCAGTAAAAATATTTTTCCAACATGTTCCCAAAAAAATTATATTTAATTTTGCATAACTAATAAACATCCACACTTGTAGTTTGTTCTTTGAAATTCTGAATTGTGAATTTAATTTTTTTATATTGCATTTTCTTTGATTAGCAAAAAAAGTTAAAATGAAATTATTCTTCTTTGCTACAATTGAATTTAAAAATTCATATACACTTAATAACACATACTTTTGACATTAAAATAAAAAATAAGTTTTATACGTTTCACTTTCCAATTACAAGATTATCTATGTCTATTGAGAATCGTGCAATGAAAAAAATACCAAACTGTATATCTAAACAATTTTTTCTTATTCACGCAATATGTAAATAAAAATTAAAAACTAAAAGGGAATAGGGGTATAAAATGCGTACATCTACATTTTAATCTGTATGTAATATATATGATATTGGGTACAATAGACAGTAATAAAGTAAAAAGAATATTACAGCCATTATACATACAATTATGGTACAAAAGGCACAAGTAACAGAGACATTATAACCAATTGAAAAGACAAAGGACGTGGAAAACATAATTCCAAAGTCTCAAAACTTCAAAACACAGTTCCAAAATATCGAAATTCCGAAATCCCAAAATTCCAACCTGACGCTGTATGGTAGTAATCCAGATCTTGTACGTGTTCCAAGTCTCCAATAATATTAATTCGGCCTCGAGAACAATGTATGGAGCAATACGAAATTAAAAGAGATGACCGTTTGATTGAGTCGTTTGTTTTATTTCCATTAATGATTTTTACACAGTTGGCAGAAAAGACTGATTATCGTACAGATGCCACATTTCTATTAGTTCCATCAATTTCCGTTAGTAGTAGTATGGCTTGTAATTAAAGTTAGCAGTATTTATCTACTTTTTGGACTGACGTTCAATGCATTTGTCACTTTTGCAGCTGATGCGCGTTCTCTGTAATGTTTCCGTTAAAATGTCTACTCTTCGATCCGAATATCTATGATTACAAGCTTGTACATTCCTCTGAGTTTGAGAACGCGTAACAACACATCGAGTGTTGCCGCCTGCGAGTCGGTCTACCAACTCTGCTTTGGTTCCGCTCACTTTAAGTCCATATTGTCGACACACTTCCTGCAGTTCTGTCTTCTTCATTTCGTCAGTGTTCGACAAAAGATTTCAAACAGAAATAATATTTGTCCGAACAGAAATTTCACTTGTACGAAAATCGTAATATGGATTGAAAACACTGAACTCTTTTATCGAATCGTCTTTATTTTCGGTAACTGTCTGCTGCCTGGTTGACAGATTGATGGAGACTGACGGTCGTGCGGAGCGTATTTACTGTGCAATATGTCTGATATCAAACGTTATCACTTGACTATGACAGAACTGCTTATTACAGTATGCGATTTTCCAGTAATAAGTAATCACTTCATTGTAATCACTTCATGTCCGTTCAAATAGAGATCTTCATTCTACTTAAACGTGCACAGTGTGCAAACTATCTTCCTTTTTATTTGGAGTAACGATTCGAAAGAACTGGAAAATGGCAGATTTTCGGTTAACACGTTGACCGGTTATGTGTGATCGCTGTAAGTTTAGGTAAATTAATTATATACAGTGAAAGCAAACGGGCGGAATTTCCGAGTTTTAATGTCGAGGATATACAGCAACAAATTAAAAGATAAAATTTAAAAAATACCTTCCCTAACCCATTAACCTATAATTATCTAGGCCAGGGGTCGGCAACTTTTCTGAAGTTAGGAGCCATTTTTTCCCGATCTGATAAATTATTTTTTTAAAGAGCCAAATATAAGTACATACATCGGTAATATGTATTAGAAAAAATAATATAACCATTATCTGCTGTGAAACATGTATTGATTGTGAAATCAAAATATTCTATTTTGCGTAGTAACAGAACATATAAGTCAACGTATTAAAGAAAACGGAAACACTTTTTGGTTTTGAGTGTGGAGAGCAAGGTTAGCTAAAGGTAGGTTTACATGCATGCGATCTGCCGCGAATTTTGATGTGTGCGCAGGATTATTATATTTGTTTGGCAATTGCAATATTGCAGTTAATTTTTCAATACATACTATTAAACTACTCAAGAGCCACAAGTATAATTCGACTGAGCCGCAGGTTGCCGACCCCTGATTTAGGCAGTTGAATCATTCACAGCTAACTAATTATTGCTGCAATGTTAAGACCACTAAAGAATGTTAAAATGTTAGGCACGTTTTGCCTTCATCCTTGATGATACAGATTATAATTAGAATTGAACCCATAATTGAATTGCAGTGAAAATACGAGTCTGGTTTATCGCATTCCAACTGTAGTGTGTGACACGTAGTTGTAGGGGTTAATGAATCTGAATTATAGTGTGTGTGACTTCAAACTGAAAAATTGGTAATAGCGTATTAATCGCGTTAATCATTTTGAGTCTACTTGGTATTATTATGTAACTAGTAAACAGCAGATTATTGAAGCAGACGAATGAAATTCTGTCTCGCGATTTCTATCTCCGGGCCGGAAAGTCCGAGCTGCGAAACGCCTCCTTCCCGTTCGAGTCACGATAAATTATGCAACAGCTCGATCGTTCGTTCTTCGTCTTCCTTCGGTGCCTCTTTCTCCTTCTCTCGTTTCCCTCACCTTCTTTCCATTTCTTTCGTCCAGTGGGAGAAGTTTTCCCGTGGCAGCTACCAGCGCCGGACAAGTGGATTAAAAATTGTTACGAACTTTCATAAATATTTACCAGGGTGTACTCTGATGGACAGCTAAAGCGTCTTCTCGAATTAATTGAACGTCTCGAATGAATTGAGTGGAGATGTCGGACGAAATTTAATAGTCGTTTAAAGGAGTTTTTCTATTCGATATTAAAAAATCTTTCAAGTAGAGCACATTGAAATTGTGTTTTCGAAATGTTATGCTGGAATTAATTAAATTGCAATGTTGTAATTATTTGAGAATACTTAAGAGAATGATACTGCTGCAATACTGGGAAAATTTTGGATTAGAGAATTGGAGAGTTCGAGGATCTGCAAATTTGGAATTTGAGGATTTGGAAACATAGGAAGGTACTGGGATATAGGAGATACTGGGATATAAAAAATTGAAAATTTAGAGATATTGGAATATGAAAATTTGGGAATTTGAGAACTAGAAAATTTAGAGTTTGTAGATTTAGAAATTCTGATATTTGGAAATTTGGCAGTTTAAAAATTTGGCGATTTCAAAATTACTTGCAGTAAATAGTGAAAAGAACACAGAGTTTTTTGCATTAAATGTTTATTTTGGGTATCCACTATAACTTTTGTACGTCTATGCAAATCTTAGAGCAAAGAGTACTAAAAGCAATAATGAATCACGTACATCGTTCAATATTTAGAAGAGATACAGTATTGAATTCTAAGAAAAGTAATCTGAAAGGAAGAGATTTCGTTGACCCGATAGTGATTACTCGAGGTCGTATATTCCCGTTAACGGTGTCTCGATGATCGCCAGTCGATTCTTTGACATGGAAAATATACGTAAAGGGAGAACGATGAAAGAAGCCATCGCGAAGAGAGATCAGAGATTAAATCCAGTTTTATCAGGTTGCTCTTTGATGTCACGATCTGCTTGATAATCAGCCGCTGGTCTGCAATATATCACCGAGATGAATTCTTCAGATGTGCACGGCACAGAGTGCGCCATGTTGGAGTTCACCGAATTTCATAAAAACGGGACATGATTGCTCTCAAATATGCGTTTCGCCCTTCTTATGAAAATCCCCATCCCTTGTCGCCCCCTTCTTTCTTTTCCTTTCGCGTGGCTTTTGCCGTATCACGTCTCATGGAAAGTAAATTTGAAGTCGTTATCCATCAAATACAACGCATTTCCGGTAAAATACGTAATCTTTTTTTTATCTTGGAGGAAGCTCACAATATGTATATGATTGCATGATGTATGATTTGTTGTGGTACGTCGAATCTGATATTTCAACTGTAATCGATGGTGAAATTGAATTAGCACTTTAACTAATAATATACTTAACAAAACTCGATTCACATGATACATGAATTATTTTGTATAGAATTACTGGTCAATCGATGTCATTTTTCTTCTTTCATACTTCGAGTCATAGATCCAATATTAATTATTTAGAATTAACAATCGTTCATAGTTATGTCACGGCATTTTGCCATGAAATGTGTTTAGAAAAAGACCCTTTATTGGTCTAAAACTGTGCTTCCAATTCTATGGTTCTATTAGAGTCATTTTTAACTGTAAGAGACTATTATAACTCGAAATGACATGCGGTCTTAAAAATAGTACATTTTGAATATTGGGTATGTCTGCATTTGCCAGTAACCGGTGCTAGTAGCCTTGTAGTCGAAGTTTTGCGTTTTTTATTTTGCCTGTATCAGGTATTTCGTTGGAAAGAGAAAGCAAGAAAGGAAAGAAACCATTTTCTTTACAAAATCCACGAATTCTTACAACCCCAAAGGCATACATTCCCAAATCCTCATATCAACAAACCCCTACATCCACAAATCTCTATACCCTCAAATCGCTAAATTCTCAAATTCCTACATCTCCAACCCCTACATCCTTAAACCTCCACATTCACAAATCTATATACCCCCAAATCGCTAAATTCTCGAATTTCTAGGTTCCAAATTCCTACATCCCCAAATTTCTATATTCCCATATCCCTACGTCCCAAAATTTCTACATCCCCAACTCGCTATATTCCCAACTTACTACATCCCCAACTTGCTACATCCCCAACTCGCTACATCTCCAACTCGCTACATCCCTAAATGCCTATACCCCCAAATTCCTAGATTTCTACACCTCGAAATTTTGAAACTCTCAAAAACAATAATAAAGTAATAAAAATAGAATGTACGAGAAGTAACAACAGTAACATCATAATAAAAACAATATTGGTTGTCTCGTCGCAATAACATTTGTCAAATGGACTGCAATTCGCTAAATGTGTAAAGGGCCGTGGTGATCGCAACGTGAGAAATTGAGTAGCTTTTGAATGGACTGCGAGTAGATCGAAGATAGGTGGATTATCATGGAGCGACGATGTCGCCTATTCAGACGGAGAATCCGTGTGGAATGTCGACGATACAGGAAACGTTCGTTGCGGGCGTCATTATCCGGCAAATCAAGGACATGCTGACGCACATTCCGTGATACCTGAAGAGAGAGAGGGGATCGGTTCTATCGAGGATGAAACGATGGTCTCTGAGCAAGCAAATCGAACGTAACGATGTCCGCAGCGTGCCACGGATAAAACGAAACGGCACGGGGATTCCATTGGATTTTCGCGTAATGGGAGCTTGCATTTGCAAACAGCTCAATACTTGCCTTTCAACTCCGCCAAATAACATCAGTGTTGCTTCTTTAAAATTATACAGGCCGCAATCGATATCGTTTCGTTACACAAGTTCAGATACTGACCGTAAAACCGTTCAACGATTCACGTGTTTTTTATTTTAAATCATCGAATGTGTCCAGCTGCTTCTGAAATCTTTGTGTATTCTTGTAATACATCATTATTCCTGTTTAAACAAATAGGAAATTATAATGAACAATTAATAAAATTAACATAGTTAATAAAATTAACTTAAAGAAATGATACCATAATTTACTAAATTTCAGTTACTCCATTTTTTCACATTTTACAATTAGGAATCTACAGTTTTTAATTACTAATTACTTTGGTATATCTCTTCATGGCTACAACGAATATTTATACTTAATTGGAAAATTCGATTCGAAATAATTTTAGTCCAAGATGTTAATCATTGTATAATCCCTTAAACAGTTTAAAATGAAATGGATTATCGAATAAATTTGAATCGATTTATCTAATAGCCTGATGCAGAGATGAGGTTCACATTGATGTGGTTATATAAATTGTAAATCGATAGACATGTGTATGTATCAGTTTCGAAGTTTCATTGAATAGCATGCAGTCTTCCTCCGGACTGCAGGTCTCTCACCTGGAAACTTCAGCGAATTTCGGTCACATAAATTGTATCTCGATGGAAAACTTTGATATGTTTTAATAAAAAATCCACGAATTTTACCAATAAATCAGCGACTCCGCGTTCGAAACTATTAGAACATGCGCGAACTTACTTTCCGATTGAATTTCGATCATGTTGCTTGTCATTGTGCAAATTGATTTATTTTTGTTGATCAACTCCCGTTACAATTTTCATTTTAAATTCTGGTCATTTGGAGAGTTGGGAAAAATTGGGAATCACAAATGTGAAAATGTAATCATTTTAAACTTTTAAATTCTAATTTAGGAATTTAAAAGTTATACACAAATTTCTAATTATTCGACAAATCTTCGAGTTTAAGAATTCAAACATTTGGAAACATAGAGATATTAAGGTTTTATTTTATGATAATTGGATATACAAAAACTTGGAAATTTAGAATATTGTAAATATAGAAATTAAAAGATTTGGTAATTTGCAAATACAAAAAGATGTAAATTTAAAAATGTAGACATCGCAAGTCACCTTTCAAATTTTCACATCTAAATTCTTTCAAGTCTTTTATCCAAAGAAAATTTTTTGCCGAATTATTTCGTTCATTTAAAATTTAATTTCTATTCACTTTACTCCATACCAGGTTCATATCGTACATAATTTCTGCCACGAATAACTATAGATAGCGAGCTTCATAAACGCAGAACGTTTATAAGCGTAGTTCGATCAATCTTCTCGAGAATATCGATAATTTGGAACTTCTTTTTCATCGGCAGTCTTGTGAAATTCATACTGGTTCGCTTTTCATCGCTTCGAAAAGCAACGGATCGGAGGAGTCGCTCGAAGAATTCGTGATATAAATCAGCGAGATGAAGTTTATCGGTCTGGTATGCCACGGAAATCGAGAAGGACGCATTAGCCCGACACCCTCGTCGAGGAATATTGCCGGTGCCGTGGGCACTTATTCGAGCATGAAATTGAGTCTTACAGTGCCACCCTTGCCAGAAGGGGGGTGAAGCGGTTCCTTTTTTTGCCATTCAACACCCTTCTCGTTATGTCTCAATCGTGGCCTGATTATTACGCAATTTGAATACGTTCGTGCGACGTCATACAAAAAATTGCCTCCTCTCACCGAAATGGCTAACTGATTCGATTTTTCTTTTATTATACTGGCAACTTATTTCTGAGAATTTTTCCTTTTCAAATAAAGGAATGTCTTTGAAAAGTATTTTCTGTTAGATTTAATGTATTGATATCGAACATTCTGAAACAAAATTCTATAAAACCTTATCCCGACTCACGGATACAGATACAACTTTTTGTCGGACAATCAAACTTTCTTAAGATGGGCCAGAACTGAAAAATTATCAAAAGTGCCGAAAGGTGACTGACTGGGGTGTGGAGGGTGAAGAGTCCACCAGTGAGCGAAAATCAGTTGAACTTGTAGTTCAATACAACTTCTATTATTACATTTATTAGTAAATTTAATGCTTTCTAGTTTTCTAGTTTTAATTAGTATACATACATTGTAGTTATAATCAATGGTATATCTCTTTGTTAGGTTAAGAATAATTAAGAATATAATACATAATTAAGAATATAGTACATGATAGCAGCCAGTAAGTCATTATTCTATCAAACAGAAGTTATGCTTCTGCAAGAAAAAAAAAATATTTATTTATGTTTAATTTTGCTCCATGATAAGTAGCTATGCAGATCTTTTCTCACATTACAGTCACTACAAAATTGACTATATTACAAATAGTTTTATAGTATCTACCATTTATTTATGCTACAGAACTGAACGGTTCTTTTTATCGGCAGTTCCACAAAGAACAAGACGTTTCATTATTAATGAGCATTTTGTAGCATGGATCGATCAAGAAGAAAACTGATCAAAGCGATGAATTGCTCCAGCGATTTGGTAAGGCGAGACGATAAATTCGCATCGATGACGGAGCCCAGAAGAATCAAGACAATAGGTATCGTGGCGAGGTACGCGATCGTAAATTTTGTTCTACCAGTGTTGACCAGATTTATCGGTTCTTTCGTGCAGCCGGATAAAAAGAAATTAATTTCCCGTAGACACCAATTTTTCAGAGGCCCATGTCGTACGGTGCGACCTTAATAACGCTCCCTCTGCGCCGCATTTCAAATTCCCGATTACTCCTTTTCTTCCCTCATTGCGAGGTTCTTCGCGATGAGAAATCTTCACGTTGTATCGCGAGGATGAATATTCTATAATTCTGGAAATTGTTTAATTAGAGCTGGTTCTACGACGGTGCAGCACGTGCATTTGTACGAAGCAGTAGATTTTTAGGGGTGGGAATTTTAAGGGTGGAATTGGTTCAAACTATGTGAAATTTTAATATAATAAAGAAAGTTATAAGATAAATCATGAAAAATTTATTCTAAGGCTTCTGTAGACTAGTGCTGAGCTGGTAGTCCGATAATTTTGTATTATAATTAGTCAATCAGAAAAGGGAAAACAGTTGTCTGTTTATAGACACTCATGTGTTAACCATTATTCTAACGATGCATTTCAATTTTTATTTTCTCATGATAAATGAAATTTTTTGAAATTGGTCTCTCATTCCAAGGAACTAAGAAACGGATCCGGTATTTTCATTATAAACTTTCTTAGTTAAACAGTCAAATAGTGATCAGAGTAAATAACATCTGCTACCAGGTTAGCATATGTTGTTCACTGCTTTTTAAGTAGTCAGTGATCGGAGTAAATAACGTCTGCTACACGCATCCAATTTTTTCTCCAAAGTAATTTTATCTATGGTGCATGATTAATTTTTATACCGTGTAATTTTAATATCTATTATTACTTTATTTGAAAATTCAGATAGAGTAACATTTTATCTAACATGAACAAAAACATTTATACGATGATTTTACATTTATACACGTTTATTTAAGTGGCACAAAATTAATTTAATTCCGTATATCTTTCGTTCACTTGTGAAGATAATATCAAATTCGTGCGTTGAATGAAACAGTATACCTCTTTTGGTTAAAATACCGAAAAGTGAAATACGAGTAAAATATTTGAAATTCTGTGAGAAAGTTTCAGTAACGAAAATTATTATTTATCGTTGAAATTACCATTTTCATATTTCCTATATCACAGATATTACCGAATCCGTAAAAATTACGAAATTTCAATTAGTGAAACGAGGATTACACAAAAGTTCATGTTTAAATTCAATATTCGATACCGAAATAATGTGTATTCTCGGTTTAAGTTCATTTTAACGAAATCAAAATTATGTTCCGTGCAAATACGCGTCGTTCATTTGTGTGTTCGAGGTCGATAACTAATTTCGACTTGGACAAATATTCAATTTTAAAAGCCAACTTATGAGGTCAGCTCGATTGAATTAACTTCTGTAATTACGAGAGTCGTCGTAATAAATGCGGACACCAGAATCGAATTTGAAATTAGTTTCCCTAGCACGCTGTTGTACACACAGCCAGCTGTTTCTTTCATATTAACGCTTGCAATTTATTCTCGGCATTGGCTGCAATACCACTGTCTGTAAAGCGTACACAATTTGCAAATGAGAGAGGTCGTATGTTGAAAATTGCTTATTAACAAGAAATAGGTGTAATATGGGGATGAAATTGCAGCTACAAATAATTGCTTGTAATTACTGGAAATTTGGTTAATACCACAAGATTTAACCAAATGATTGTACGGATTAAAGTCACATACCGCCATGTGTCTTGTGGTTTATGTAGGATCAGTAATCTTACACTTATGATCCTTTTTCAGGTTCTACGTAATAATTGTTCGTTCATTATGAAAGATTAAATAGTGAACTTAAAAATTTAATTTTCTACATTAACAAATTTTGAATTCTGAAATCACCGTTTTCATCCACAAAATTGCGAACAAATTCAAATGTTCAATAAACTGTTAGTTGAATGAACGAAAATTTATTCAGTGTGGACAGGTTATTAGTACTATGAAAATGATATTAAAGGCAGCGCGCTATATCTGTGCAGCTGTTGATGCTAATTAGCACCGACTCCGTTGTAGAAATCTTGTTTGGTCTTTAGCGACACGGGTTAACGCAGTTTCTTGGTACTTTCAAAACTAATTTAACAACCACGGTTTAATAACCGGTGAATGGTTTAACTTAACGATGTGTTCTGTCAATTAATTAGCTACTCAATTTAGTCATAGCCAGGATTTCTCCTTTAACATTAAACGTTTTTTCCCTCCGAGAATTTTTTACATAACTAGCAACGTGTGTTTAGATTAACACGAGTTTAGATTAATTTTATATTCTGCTTTATTCGCTATTTTCTACGTTCATTGTTCTTACCGTGCAACGCTTTCATATTTCGCGTTAAAAAGCTTAGGTGTAGTTTATTGCAAATGCAGATTGTTATATTTAATTGGCAAACTTTTGTAACAGAGTTCACATTGAAAAGTGTGGAAATTTTATGACGAGCTTCTCATTTAATTTTTGAGCAAATAATTTACAGTATAAACATAAATTAATATAAATTCTATGGTTATTATTCTGTGATGTTTTTATTATATAGATGCATTGAAAAATATTGGATATGAAATTGGAATTTTGTTATAGTGTGTAAATTTTTTATGGCGAGCCTATAAATATCAATTGGTTTTTGGGAAAAATAACTGGAGATTCAGTTTTCATTAAATGAAAATTTTCTATATCAAATTTTAAATAAAAAAATTTTTCAATTTTTCACACCATGAGCCAAAATCGATCTATTTTCAACCATCCTCCTTTCGCATAATTCCGATCAATCATTATCAGCAATAACTTGTCGCCAAATGTACGTGTTGCATCGGAAACAATCAGGCCCGTCCTTCACAAGTTAGAAGAACATAAATCTCTCGTGAAATGTCGATCAATAGTTCTCGGTTTCTATCAATTTCATCGAGAACGGCGACTCGATACGGCAGTTTCGCGCGGATCACCGGAAGTTACAAGAAACGCGGCAAATTCAAGCGTCACTCCCGATATTGGGCATCTCTAGATAAAGGATTTCGCGACGGATGCAATCCTTGATGTCGTTACGTTTGAGAAACTGCAGCACCTACTGGCAACTTTGTCCTCGTTCCCTTACCTGTGCCCAGATTTACGAGGCCACGTTACGTTCGCAGGAAGAAGAACGGATGAATAATGGCGCACCTGGCTCGACCCAACGGTTGCCGGTATTATTTGCGGTTCCCGCAGAAATTATCGAGTTACGTGTTTAATTGTGCGAGGTTTTATCGTCAGACAGATACCGTTTCGCTTTTAATTTCACCGCATCGTTTTTTACTCCTTCGTCGCCATTTTTCGTTCCTTACTTAACTTCAGCTTGAGATACCCAGCAGTTTTTTAATTAGTCGTCTTCTTCAAGAAAGTGAATTTTATCACTACTATGGCAACTTTGCTTGAAATTAAGTTAGATCCATTGGCGGAATAGTGTACGGAGGAAATAATTATTTTAGATTCAAAATCTGTTGCTGAATTTGCGTTAATCATTCAAGACGTTATATCGTATTATTATTATTAAATTTCGTTGATGTTCAAAGACATCACAAAGATTTCACATAACTTGTCAATTTTTATAATTGTACTATTATTGCGAATTTAATCGATTCGGGAACTTGAACTGTGACTTTGAAAGTAGTAGACATGGATAATATCAAGGAATGAACATGTGCAATAAATATTAGATTAAAAAAAAATTATGTATTTAACTGCTATTCTTCCGTTTTTTACTTAATGTTGTATTTTACAGTTTTTTAATTTATTTTTATTCATTCATTTATTTATATAGGTGTGGTTTGTTCTTCTATTGCAGCAGTGATACCTTGACCTAACATTGAATAATTTGTAATATCTGAAATATATCACGATTGAAAGTACATCCAAAATTAAATAAGCCATTTTAGAAATATTTTACAAAATTGTTGTATAAATAACATTTTTTGACTACATAATTTTGTAATCCAACGCAGCAGATATAATACGAAAATTCTAAATACATCTGAAACAATGCATTATACATAAATTTCTAAAAAAATAATCGTATAATGTTTAGTGCAAGTCGTAATAAAAAAATACTGTTCTATGAAATATATATAATTTTTAATAATAACAACACCTGTAATTTGAATCGGTTAAAACTGAACGTGGTTTAATTAGCATATAATTAACGACCGAGGAACGTAAAAAGGGGTGCATTCTTTGAAATTTTAAATAGCAGAGAAGCATTCGATTTCGCAGAAATATAACCGGTCTGATGGTTCGTAATTAGCTCATCAGACATTCATAATGAATAATCAAATTGAGTTTCGCGCAAGTATTCATCCATTATGGATATTTCAATGAAAATACGTCGGTCTAAGGAAACGTCTATTCCATTCGTGAAATTCTGCCACCGTTGCAGTAATAAATTGTGCGATTTGACAATACTTCGACAAGAAATCGATATATCCCATAAGCGCCTTGTCTTAACCGAGAAAAGATATATCGTCGACCGGTTGCCAAGTGTCCAGATTTCCGCCTAAAAATCCGCATTTTCCGCGAGATTGTCAGTTATGCTCATTATTCTTGGAAAATTCTTTCCATCTGCGAAACAGACGTATACTGGGTAAATCATACAATGATTGACACCTTAAGCTATCATTTCATTTCGAAGGGACAGATTTATTTGACAAATATGAATTTCACATTAAAAAGATGTCGAAATCGGTTCACAAAGATGATAAAATGAAATAAAATAGTTATTTTAATTAGAGATCCTTAATTATGAAATTTATTCGTAAAGACACGGATTTGAAATTGTTATATCCACAAATTTTTAACTTTTTAAGTTAAATTCTTATCAATTGGTATCAACGTATTTAGTAATGATCTTGCATGACCTAAGCCAATTTTCCATATACGACATACTGTTTATACCCATAAAATTGAAATTTTCGTACGTGATCCTACTTCGATATCCAGGGACTGTATCTGATTGGAAAAGCAATGTTTCTTTTTTAAATCTGCGTAGCACGCGTTCAACTGTGCAAAGGGTATCCAGGCAGCTCTGCCTCGTTTTATTCCTTTCACTTCGCCCAAGAGAAGAGTTACGTGCAAAGTATTTTTGGCTGGAGGCACCTTGCAAACCCTTGATCCACGCCAAATACTTGTCACGTAAATCGAACCTTAATTCCCCATAAGTTATCGTCAGAAACCGCAACGGTGGCTTAAAGGATACAAAAGTTTTTGATTCGCTCATGTATATTAAACGAAAAGTGTGCAATTCGTGGAAACTATCTTACATATTCTTTCTTATAATTGAAATCATGTCTGTTGGTTCTTTTGCTGGCATAGTATTCTTTAGGGACCCCTTATACTTTGGGATCTGAGAGGTACAAGTACAAAATATCTAAATAAATAATGTAACCATGTGTAAAAATATTTAACATTTGGCAAGAGAAAAGAATTTTGACCGACATAAAAATTTGTCAAAATCTCAATTTTGAGAAACATTGCGAAAATATCAAGAAACATACGCGGGTTATCCTATGTTACCTTTCCGTTCGCTCTTTAAATTCTGTTCGTTTTTATCTCGAATCTTTTCTTTCTTTCGCGAGATCTATTCATCGTATAAGCATTCGAAAGCAGAAGGTATCTTATCCCGGCTGATCTTCGGGAATCGACGTAGCAGGGAGATCGAAAAATCGCCTGAAATAATCCGAGCATTTGGAATCTTAGTATCTAGCTTTCCCCAGATCGTTCTTGCGATGCAGCTTCTTCTTCGTGTCCTGAAATGGGACCCATTTCTGTTCACCCTATTCCACAGACCCTCTTTCCTAGACTTCTTTCAAGTCGAATACACCCGTCTAGACGTTCCACTTAGTTAGTCCCCTTTTTAACTCGACCGATTTTCAATCGTTCGCGATTACCGTTTTTTGCTTCAATCAGTCGTCTGTTCTCTTTGATCGATCAAATCGTCTCGAGGCATGGTAGACGGCTGACGAGAAGGTGGAGAATTGATTCGCAGATTTTTCATGGTAATCTGATGATCTCTTATCGATTTAATTATATTCTCGTAGCTCAAAAGATGCGCATTCCGATTACTATTAAAGTCTAGTCAGTTGACTGGAGCTGTTAACGAAAGAAATTTATTCTACGGTACATTTCATTGTACCTAAATCCGTTTTTCACATATATCTCTTTAACCCCTTTCTCTACTTTGACAAGTCTCACTCGTGACGCACTCACAAATGTGACAAACCTTACTCAAATTTTTAATACTCTTCAAATTTAGGTGCAACTATAATTTGTATAGACAAGGATCGTTGAATATAAAGTAGTCACAACATTTTAATTTTATTTGTATGTTTTAATATTATAGCTATGAAAGTTTGACTCATCTGACAAATAAATTGTTCGTGCAAACAGTTGATTGCCAGAATTTTTCTGCGAGCGTGTTGAAAAGTTACAGAAAATTAGTTTCACGGAATGTTACAGAATATCTCAACGGCTTTTGATCTCACACTATTTGAAGAGTGAAACCCTTTACATTACGCTCGAGTTAGTCCACATTTGGAACACTTTCTCTACCCTGGAACGCACATGGCCAGAATTTATTTATCCGTCGTTAGGCAACCGGTTTCAAACGATCGAAACTCGCGGCCGATGATTGGAATTACACGCGGATCATTTGCCGAAACTGCTGAACGAAGCTTAACGTTTCGCCACACGGTAAACTCTTTAGCTGGCGGAGGGCAAAAGGTCGGGCAGTTAACTCTTCTGGCGCACGACGAAACGGTATTTCAAGTGCAAGCCATTAAGCGCTCAACAGTGTTGGATAGTGATTAGGTCCACGGGTTAAATCCTTGTCAGTGTTAGTGTTCAGTGAATTGAATCACGCAGCTCTACGGACAATGCTGCATATTCCTGCCGTCAGGCTACGAAGATAATTGCGCTCCCAGCATTAATCAGGCATTCGCCGGTTGCTCGCTTCGTTTGTCCTAGGCTTTGTTGCAGCAAAGGTTCCGCGATTTATTCTGGAAACGTAATTACCCTGGGATACCGGGAAAATTTAAGAACCCAACAATCGCAATTGTTATCGCAATGTCCGAGTCGCATACACGGAATTGTCCCTAATGTTTCGACCGTTTGTGGATTTCTACGACGATTCATTTTCGACGGACTGCGGAACAGCGCCGCGCGATTATTATTGGAAGAAAGTTGCATTTAGCTGACTACCGTTCGTCGAACGAAAGTTCAAATTGGTTTCTCTTCGGGTTCGTTTGAATGTGGAGCTTGACACGGTGGCAGTTTTCTGCGAAGGAGGTGGAGATTTTCCTGGATCGTGGAATTCGGAAATTTTTGAATTTAACGAAGGGAGAAGGTTTGGAAATGTGAGAATTGAGAAATTGCGGATTTGGAAATTTGGGGATTGACGGTTTGTAAATTTGGACATTTGGTCTTTTAGAAATTGAGCAAATTTGGAAATTTTAGAAATTTAGAATTAGAGAATTTGGCCTTTCAGAATTTGCTAATTTTAGTATTTAGAAATTCGAGAATTTGGCGTTTCATAATTAGATGACTTGGTGGTCAGGACATTTGAGGATTGCAAAATTTGGGAACATTGAGTTTTGAGTGTTCAGGAATTTAGGGATATGAATATTTAGAAACTGAGTATTCAGAATTTGAAAATTTGGCAATTTGGAATTTGTGTCTTCATGAATTTGGGAATTTTGGAACTTCAAGAATTCGAAAGCCTTAGACTTTAGAAATTATGAAATTTTATAATTTTAAAGTTTGAAAATTTAGGATTTACAAATTACATTATTTGCTGATGCGAAAATTTGAAAATTTTATAATTTTAGAGTTTGGAAATTTGGTAATATTAGTATTTATTAAATTGAAAATTTGGGATTTAAGAATTAGATGATTTCATAATGTGAAAATTTAGAGTTTGCAAATTTTTCAATTTTAGTATTTATTAAATTGAAAATTTAGGATTTGCAAATTACAATATTTCTTGATGTGGAAATTTGAGAATTTGAAAATATAGAAGATGGAATACTCGAAAATTTAGCAACGGTTAATTTCCAGTATTTGATAATTGAAAAATTTAGAAATTTGAATCTCTTTTCACCTTAACGACTTATTCGCCTAATTACTGAATCAGTAATTTGATTTCCAGAAGCGCAATTAGATATTCTATCGCTTTATGGGATTTTGTTATTGATCAGTAACTGGTCGTTATAAACTATTTCTATTAGTCAATTAAGCCCTTATTGTTTCTCGTGGTAGGTGTCCGGAATTTCACGATAAACCGAGTTTCGCGGAATAATTCTATTACATCGTCAACGTATCGTATAATTGTGAGTGCGACAAATTTGAATTTCTATGTAAATTTCTGATAGTGATTGACTTTCAAAAAATTTCGAAAACTGTAGATGCTCCACAATATAAAAAATCGAAAAAACCATCAACACTTTTATATAACGATTTGATATTTCTGTGTTGATATAATAATCAAGATATAATTATACAAACTATTAATTAACTTCTAGATTGCAAACAATTTCACGAAGTTTGTAATTAACTGGCATACGAATAATTTCTACACTCACGGTACATTATACAAATAGACCTTTGAATCTGGGTAGCAAACCGTTTATGTTTTACGATATCACTGTTTATTCAAACGTATGTTGGTAAACATACAATAAATACCGCATGTACTGCCAGTATTTGGTTCGTGCAATCACTCGGGGATTAATTGCACATTGTAGCATGCGAGAAAAGAAATGATGTAAATCGCGAGCAATGAAAATAAAACATTCACTGAATAAATTATAACTCGACAAGGATTATTATAATAATCGCTTCAATACCTTAAGAAACTTTTATTTTGGACACTGTATGAATGTAATGTGTGAGCATGATTGTATACCGATTGGGCATCGATGGTATCGATACCACCGAAATACCATGTTTAGTGGTATTTGCTGATGTTCCCAACAAAATTATATTTAATTTTGCATAACTAATAAACGTCAACACTTGTAGTTTCTTCTTTGAAATTCTGAATTGTAAACTTCATTTTTTTATATTACATTTTCTTTGTTCAGTAAAAAAAATTAAAATGTAATTATTCTTCTTTGTTATAATGGAATTTAAAAATTCACATACTTTTGACACTAAAATAAAAAATAAGTGTTATACGTTTCACTTTCCAATTACAAGATTATCTATATCTATTGAGAATCATGTAATGAAAAAAATACCAAACTGTATATCTAAACAATTTTTTCTTATTCACGCAATATGTAAATAAAAATAAAAAACTAAAAGGGAGTAGGGAAATAAAATGCGTACATCTACATTTTAATCCATATATAATATATATAATATTGGGTACAATAAACAGTAATAAAGTAACAAGAATATTACAGTCATTGAATATATAACTATGGTACAATAGCCACTACAAATAAGAGACAAATAATAAGCAACGTTAAAGGCAAACGTACCAATCATAATTCCAAAGTCTCAAAACTTCAAAACACAGTTCCGAAATACCGAAATTCCGAAATCCCAAAATTCCAACCTGACGCTTCCAAGTCTCCAATAATATTAATTCGGCCTCAAGAACAATGTATGGAGCAATACGAAATTAAAAGAGATGACCGTTTGATTGAGTCGTTTGTTTTATTTCCAATAATGATTTTTACACAGTTGGCAGAAAAGACTGATTATCGTACAGATGCCACATTTCTATTAGTTCCATCAATTTCCGTTAGTAGTAGTATGGCTTATAATTACAGTTAGCAGTATTTATCTACTTTTCGGACCGACGTTCAATGCATTTGTCACTTTGGCAGGTTATGCGCGTACTCTGTAATGTTTGTACATTCCTCTGAGTTTGAGAACGCGTAACAACACATCGAGTGTTGCCGCCTGCGAGTCGGTCTGCCAACTCTGCTTTGGTTCCGCTCACTTTAAGTCCATATTATCGACACAATTCCTGCAGTTCTGTCTTCTTCATTTCGTCAGTGGTCGACAAAAGATTTCAAACAGAAATAATATTTGTCCGAACAGAAATTTCACTTGTACGAAAATCGTAATATGGATTGAAAATACTGAACTCTTTTATCGAATCGTGTTTATTTTCGGTAACTGTCTGCTGCCTGGTTGACAGATTGACGGAGACTGACGGTCGTGCGGAGCGTATTTGCTGCGCAATATATCTGATATCAAACGTTATCACTTGACTATGACAGAACTGCTTATTACAGTATGCGGCTATCCAGTAATAAGTAATCACTTCGTTGTAATCACTTCATGTCCGTTCAGATAGAGATCTTCATTCTACTTAAACGTGCACAGTGTGCAAAGTATCTTCCTTTTTATTTGGAGTAACGATTCGAAAGAACTGGATAATGGCAGATTTTCGGTTAACACGTTGACCGGTTATATGTGATCACTGTAAGTTTAGGTAAATTAATTATATACAGTGAAAGCAAACGGGCGGAATTACCGAGTTTTAATGTCGAGGATATACAGCAACAAATTAAAAGATAAAATTTAAAAAATACCTTCCCTAACCCATTAACCTATAATTATCTAGGCCAGGGGTCGGCAACTTTTCTGGAGTTAGGAACCATTTTTTCCCGATCTGATAAATTATTTTTTTAAAGAGCCAAATATAAGTACATACATCGGTAATATGTATTAGAAAAAATAATATAACCATTATCTGCTGTGAAACATGTATTGATTGTGAAATCAAAACATTCTATTTTGCGTAGTAACAGAACATATAAGTCAACGTATTATCACTGTGTGAAATTTAGGCATTCTTAAAATAGTATGTTACAGGGAGATCATAGCACTAGTTGGATGTAGGTTGAATAGTAATAAAATAAAGGACGTGGTGTCGGCGTCAAGACTGGCAGTATTCTCCCTGTTCATTTCAAATAACTCTTAATTTATACATTTTAGTCTTACGGTTTTTGGGGGAATGAGTAATGACTTTCTGCGTCATGGAAAACTAGTCATGTTGGAAAATATTTATAATTATGAAGAATGTTGGTTTCGGTTATCTGCTATTGAACATGATGGGTCAGCGAGTTTGCATAATGGAGGCTGACACATCGTTGTTGTTTTGCCACTTATAAACGTCACTAAAATTCTAAAACATCGAAAGTTCGCAAAAAATCGAAATGTATCGAAAATGTACACGACGCGAGAACAGGCTACTCCGCGAATCGGGAGATCAGTATAATAAATTTCTGACTGTTGAAATGTACGAATTTGCAAATTCCATTTTTAAAAAGCTTTGAAGAGTACACATTTTTAAATTTTGATGTGGGCAACTTCCATATTGCTCGATTTTATTATATTTTATGTTTTTGAATTTCCAAACCTTCAGATCATTTTATCACAAATTTTCAAATTTCCTAACTTCCAAAAGACCAAGTAACTACATTTTAAATTCCTAGATCGTCAAATAGACAAATCCCCAAACCTGGAAATCTCCAAAACCATTTTAAAATACCTAAATTCTCGGATCCCTAAGCCCCCAAACCCCAAAATTTGCAAATTCTCAAATTACGAAATCCCCAAATCTCCCAATTCAAAAATTTCCAAATCTCCACATCTCCAAATCCCCAAATCCCAATATTTACAAATTGTGAAATCCTCAAATCCTAAAATCTTCAAATCCCTAAATCCCCAAATCCCAAAATTTCCAAATTTCCAAATTCCCAAATTCCTAAATTTCCTAGATTTACAGATCCTTAAATCCCCAAAATAAAAAAATTTCTCGAAGTCCCCAAATTCAAAAATTGTTGAATATCCAAATTTCAGTAGAAACATCATACTTCCAAAATATTAAAGATGTGTTGATTTATATTTGTATTTAAAAAAGGATCTTTAAAACTGCAATTTTAATTCAAGTTCCAGATTATAGTAAAATCTACTCGAAGTTTTGTTCTCTTCAAAATAATTTCGCAGTATAATTAGTCTTACAGTGACAGCGTTATTTTAACAGCAAAATTAATGATAGGGTTTTTTCATTTGAAAATATCACGACCCATTGAACGATATTGAGATAAAGAGGTAGTCGATCATCGTGCCAAGTGGATCGTTAGAAAACAATCTACCGGTTTGTATGAACCGAAAATCATTAATCATTTCCTGCCCCCGCGATATTATTCGATCGATTAAGTTCGTTCTAGTTCGTGTGTGGATGATGCATATAGTGTTTGTTCTTTATTTATCGAAAAAATTTGATGGAACGCTTCTTTTGGAATACGTTCACAAAACACTTTCTATCTGAAAGTAGAGGATTAATCCTATATTCGTCTACATAATTTCGAAATAACCTAATTTTTGTGTAATTAAAATTCTTACGCTTTATCTTATTATCAAATTGTATATCATTGTGTAACCTTGCTGAATTTTTGGCCTGCGCTAAATTTTTTGCATTGAACTATTTATTAAAATATTGGAAATAATACCGTGCAGAAGAATGAAACAATACTATATAAAAATATTTTTTGATAACTCCAATTTCTAGTTTCCAAGATATATCTATTAATACATATTTAGAGCAGTCCCTTCTAAATAATTAACTATCTTTCATGGTTAATCACTTTAATTTATTCTTTGGTGTAGTGAGAAGTTCCATATTTAAAGAATATGTAATTCGAGGAAATTACATTATGAAAATATTTAAAAAATGAAATTATTTACAGGTACTACTCATCATACATTTAATTAATTTCAATTATTGTATTTCACTAGAAACCCTTTCGAAACAGTATCTACCTGCTAACTGACGAGAAATTCGGGTTTTCACGTTCCATAAAGGCGGCTCGATTATCGCGTTGATTATTCAATCGCTCGAATGTGAGGGAAGAATTTGATATCACAGGGAAATTGTTCAAACTAACGAATGAAAGTTCTGAAAATAAGCCAACGATCTCGATGGGTGAAATTAAACGCGGCGTTAGTAAAATAATGAAATCATTTCAAATTAGTAGAATTTAGAAACTTGAAAATTTATGGATTTGGAATTCCAGGAACTTTCGGGGATTAAGAGATATGTAAATTCAGGAATATAAAACTTTCTATAATTTTGATATACTGTAAACTTGAAAATTATGTAATTGGAAAATTTGTAACGTTTCAGAAATTTGGTAATTTCTGAGTCTGGGGATGTTTCAATTTGGGGATTTAGGAATTTATGGACGTATGGATTTGGAGAGTTGGAAATTTAGGAATTTAGGCATTTCGAGATCAAGGAATTTAGGAATCTAGGGATTTGAGAATCTAGGGATTTGGGAATAGAGGGATTTCGTAATCTAGACATTTGGATACTGAAGGAATTCGTAATCAAGGGAATTGAGAATCTAGGGAATTGGGAATCTAGAGGATTGGGGATGCAGGGAATTGGAAATCTAGGGATTTGGGAATCTAGGGAATTGAGCAAGTAGGGATTTGGAATCTAGGGAATTGGGAGTCAAGATGAATGGGGATCTAGGGGATTGGAATTCGAGGGATTTGGCAATTTAGGGAATTCGGCATCTAGGGATTTGGAATCTAGGGAATTGGGAGTCTAGATGATTGGGGATCTAGGGAATTGGAAATCGAGGGATTTGGGAATCTAAGGAATTGGGAATCTAGGGAATTGGGGGTCTAGATGATTGGGGATCTAGGGAATTGGAAATCGAGGGATTTGGGAATCTAGGGAATTGGGCATCTAGGGTTTTGGGAATCTAAGGAATTGGGAATCTAGGGATTTGAGAATCTAGGGATTTGGATATCTAATGATTCAGAAATTTAGGGATTTAAGAATCTAGGAATTTAGAAATTTCGGGATTTAGGAATCTCATAATTTCGAAGTTTAGGAAGTTAGGAATTTGTAAATTTGAAAATATAAATATTTAGTAACTTAAAAATTCAGAAATCAGATAGTATGCATTTTTTAAATTTAAGAATCTGTTTTTGCGAATAAAAGAAAGTAATGGTAATATCTTTTTAAATTTCGTGTCGTTTAAGTTATCATACTATTTGAAGCGATGAGTAGCAATAAATTTCACGTATAGTGCATTTTATGAAGTAAGTACACGAGAGGGAACGGATACTTTTCGTAGCATATGTACGATGTTAAGAGGATCTTAAGTAGTCACGATACGTAGCCGGAAATCCTCGATAAAAGTGCCGCGCGAAAAAAGCGGAAGAGCAGGGTTGTTTTTTGTCGACATAGAAAACAAAAATTCGAAGGCCGTAATCACTTTCAGGGTGAAAAGCAGCAGATAATGCAGCGACCCTGAACAAATGAGACCAGCACGTGGAGTTAACCGAGGCAATTAGGCGTTTGGGTGTACACGTTTAAAAACATGTCACGTACGTGATACATGGTAACAAAAACTCTCTAACATGTGGATCGTTTCGCTTTGATGTCAGTACGTGGCTGGTTAAACAATTTCTTAAAAGTTTATTCGATCATATATCACCTTTATATTTTGACGAAAATATTTAACATCAGTTATATTTTCGTTTTGTTGTAAAATCAGTGCGTAAGCAATTTTGGATTCTTGCTAATTAATGTTATACTACATGATATTTAACCTTTATCAGTTTACTAATTATGTAAACAGAAATTTATATCCGTAAGAACGCAGATAACAAATTTCTTTGGTTTCGTTTGAAATTTTTAATCTAACAGTTTTTCATCTTAAATGATGAACCTTCGAATTAAAACAGAATATATTTTTAAAACTAATAATATATTAATATTGCTATCAATGATACTAAATTAATACTAGAGAAATAAATAAAGTGTCCGATATCGACATAATCTAATTAGAACAACAAATTGTTAAATAATGTTGCATCAAAGTGAAAGACAGAATTTTATAAAAAAATCTATGAAAAGATTTGATCGATATTTTTAATTAAAAAACTGATGATTCATGATATACCTAATAGAGATTTTTAAAATTATTTTCAAATATGAAGAATAGTAGGAAATTGTGTACTTATGTAAAAATTGATTACATTAGATGGAAAATTAATGGATGCATTATTATTCTCGACAGAAAGCTGGTAATTCTATATTGAAAATATTGATGAATCACTTTTTATTTTCATCATTTACTCTTCTAATTGATACACCGTTAATGTTATTTTGCGATACTTTCATGTTTTATATCGAATCGCGTCAAACTTGATACGTTTTCAAATCGGTCATTGCTAGCAGTCAGTCACTTTGTATTAAAGATATTGATGAGGGGTCTCTGTAGCCATTTTCATCAAACTTTAACCTTCCAATTTATATGCAATGCGCGATATGATGCATTACTTTCAGGTCACCAAACCACGGTAAACTTTTGTAATTTTTAATTAATCATGTCAAATTTTACTTACCTAACAGAATATTTTAATAATCTTCTGTCCAGTGCCTGCTTTATTTTATTGCCAACAATGAGGAAATTTTTGAAATTGGAGATTTGGAAATAAGGTTTTTGGAAAATTGAAAATTTCTTATTTGAAAGTTTGGGTATTTGAAAATTTGCAGATTCGACAGTGTAGAATTTGACGAATTTGATAATTACATAATTTTATGAGTTGGAAATTTTAAAATTTGCAAACTCGACACCGTGAAGGTTCAGACATTTAACAATTTGCTCATTTCGTAAATTTGAAAATTTTGTAACTACGAAACTTGAAAATTTGGAGATGTTGCAAATTCTAAAAACGCAATTCTGAGTATCCTTCAGATTTACAGTATTATATTACTCTTCTCTAAATAAATTGCATACTTTAAAATACTGTGTTATCATTTTCTATTAATGCTGCATGCAAGTTCAAAAATCAATTATTTCCACAATTGTAAGATACAAGAACATTTACCCTTACAAGGGTATTTCTCAGTACAGAGAAAGAATAGAACCCTTACAGTTAAAAAAACTTCATAGTTAATCACGTTTCGGTAAAAGGACCTAATAGACATGAACATTTCAAGCTTCCCGATGAAATCGTTTAAGAAAGTCGTCCGTAAATTTTCATATTCTTAAAAGCTTCTGAATATTATATCACGCTTCTGAGATCGTACGAGGTTGCCTGTAAAGTGGTCGTCAGAAAAGAGGTAATCCGCGGCGAAATACGATATGAAACAGAATGGAGATTCCTTTCGGTGCGGATCGAGTATTTTTTTATTATTGCCATAAATCGGTGGCGTCGTTTCTTCTTAGTGGCGACATCGAGGCTCGCGTGCACATAAAAAGGGCGCGATTTTGCAAAATAAAAGAGCCCTGCAGTCGATCGAAAATCAATATCGACGCAGAGGCCGCGCGTTTTTGTGGGCGTAAACGTGTTTACAGCCAGCTCGATCGCTTCTTATTTTACTCGTCCCTGATCCATCCCTCTCCACGCCTTTGACCCTTGACGACGCTTTAAACGGCTCCCATAGAATTTTCCAGCAGATCTATTCCGTCCTGCATTTCCGCGGGAATAAAACTCGCTATTCCGGAAACTCGTGGAATTCTACCGTTCTATAACTGCCGACGACAATGTCCTCCACGGAAACAATACTTTTTCCTTCCTCGTCGATATATCGGTCGCTATGGGATTAATATCTTCGTCGGTGCGATGCAATTCCGAAATTCCGGTGTGTTAGGTTTCGGACAACAGGGTTTTATGTACATGATATGCGCGGAGGCCATCGAATTGGGACCACTATTTTTCAGCATTTTACACGATTTCCGTAAAATTAAAAGGCCTGTTCAAATTGTAATATTTATTAGCTACTAACGTGGTACTACTACTGTATATAATATTATTAACACATGTTAATATTTTGTATTTGCGCTCTTTGATTTGGTGACAGCTTGTATCCTTTCATTGCTCTGGAAGATTTGTGGATGGAGGAATTTCAGGATTTTAGAATTTGGGAATCTGGAAATTTGGGAATTTAGCTATTTGGGAGACTAGGAATTTGGGGATGTAGGAATTTGGAAATTTAGCTATCTGGGCGTCTAGAAATTTGGGGATGTAGGGATTTGGGGACGTGAGGATTTGGGGATGTAGAGATTTGGGGACGTAGGGATTTGGGGACGTAGCGATATGGGGATGTAGGGATTTGGGTATGTAGCGATTTGGGGACGTGGGGATTTGGGGATGTAGAGATTTGGGGATGTAGGGATTTGGTCACGTAGCGATATGAGGATGTAGGGATTTGGGTATGTAGGGATTTGGGGACGTGGGGATTTTGGGGATGTAGGGATTTGGGGACGTAGGGATTAGGAAATTTAGCTATCTGGGGGTCTAGAAATTTGGGGATGTAAGAATTTAGGGACGTAGGGATTTGGGGACGTAGCGATATGGGGATGTAGGGATTTGGGGACGTAGCGATATGGGGATGTAGGGATTTGGGTATGTAGCGATTTGGGGACGTGGGGATTTGGGGATGTAGAGATTTGGGGATGTAGGGATTTGGGGACGTAGCGATATGGGGATGTAGGGATTTGGGGACGTAGGGATTAGGAAATTTAGCTATCTGGGGGTCTAGAAATTTGGGGATGTAAGAATTTAGGGACGTAGGGATTTGGGGACGTAGCGATATGGGGATGTAGGGATTTGGGGATGTAGGGATTTGGGGATGTCGGGATTTGGGGACGTAGGGATTTCGGGACGTAGGGATTTGGGGATGTAGGGATTTGGTGATGTAGGGATTTGGGGACGTAGGGATTTGGCCATGTAGGGATTTGTGAATGAATTTGGGAATCTGGAAATTTGGGAATTTAGCTATTTGGCAGTCTAGAAATTTGGGAATGTGGGAATTTCATAGTTTAGGGATTTGGGAACTTTGCTATTTGGGGATCTAAAAATTTGGGGATGTAGGGATTTGTGGATGTAGTGACTTGGGAATAATGGAAAGAAAATTGTCTCTTTGTTTTCTTGCCATCTCTTTCCAACGACATACCTAGTATAAGTAAAGTACAAAAATAAAAAATTCAGCAACCTACTAGTAATGCTACTAGCACCAGTTACTGGCATAGTGCAGACTGTCACTTAGTCTAGTAGGGGAGAATTAACACTTAGGACTAAATGAGGTGTGTAATATATTTTTGCAGGATGATTTGCTTGGATGATTTGATATTGTATTTAGCGTAGACAAGATTATGTGCTCGGTCCTCTAACAAATGTATTAGCAAAACAGGAGTGTTTAAAGTACTAAATGAAGTCTGTTAATTGAACAAATATTTAATGAATGAAATTGTTATTAATTGTTAGTTAATGAATTACGATATACTTCACCGTCTTCAAATTTTGGTCCATTAATTACGTTATGTGTCATTTTGAATAGAGTGGAACGGAACAACTAGTCAGTAATGATACCTTGTTGAAGGGAAGAAAATATCTGCTGAATCGAAGTTAATTTTTTATCTTACATATGATGTACATAGTTCTACATATGCAGTAGCAAATTTAAACCGTAAATTACTAGATTAATTTAAACCTCAGTTATTATGTCATATCAATACAAGTCTGTGATCTCGTTAAAAGTCCACTAATTTAACAAGTCAGAAGAACTTTAACAAAAAGAATTGTTTCAATAGTTGCTTTTTGGAACAAATTTTATCAAATTTATCATTTTCACTTTTGTGCGTTCTATTAAAAATAAATGCATCAAATCTCTGTAAAAGATAACGGATCATCTAATAATAGAGTTTGTGAAACTATATTCACAATGTCTGTCTTTATCAATAGACTGCCATAAAAAAAAATGTTTCTACTACTTAAGAGTATACTTATAAATACAGTATTTTTTGACTTGATCACAGTAATCTAATTCCTTAATTCATCGTCCTTCAAGTTGTTTCGCTCAACAAGGCAATGGCGTCACACGATCCGCTTTAGAAGAGCGATAAGACGAGAAAAAGCAAAGAGGATTTTCTGTTACTTGGCAGCTGAAAGCAAATATTTGTACGAGCAAACATAAAACAAAATCAGCCAGCTCGTTACTTCTTTCTGAGTATCATTATACATCGGAATCATCATGTACCTCTGTGATGGAGTGTGCCAATATTGTCAACTAAAAACGCGGAAAAACATTTATCACGTGTGCACGAATGAAAATTAATATGGACAGATGTGCAGTAAATTTTATAAATGCCCTGGAGAATGCTTGAAAATGAAACACGAACTAAATATTTATCCTACTTGAAACGTCGAGCTTCTGTACAAATTTGTTTATAATGAAAAAACCAAAGGGAGCGCGGAATATTTTAATTAAGCAGAGGATAATTTAAAATATTAACATGTGCGATGAAACGTGTGTACAAATCTCTTATGGTTGGTGAATATAATTTCACATTTCTCCACTGAAAGGAGGCTAATTTATTTGTGTGCAACTCGTCAGTTCTGGGTTATTAGCTTGTACGGTGGAATAATTTTCGAAATAACCGCACGTGAAACAACGCATGTCAGTGAATGTGGTGCCAAATTATTATTATCATTGTTATTGTTATTATTATTGTCAAAGTTATATAACGTTTCTTGGAACATTAGCCAGGTTTTAATTATTTCAGAATATTTGTTTCTTTCCTCGAGAGGTTACATTCCGTGCTAAATTCATCGATTTTATTTTCATTCGAGTTTAAATTTAAATTTTATTTTTTTATATTGTAGATGAAGAACCGAATTCTTTGTAGGTCAGTTTTTAGACATTATAAATTCAGAAAAACATTTTGTACAGTTTCATCAAAACTACAATCAAATCTCCATATAAAAAGAGTGGAAGCAATTTTCAATTTTAAAAATGATAATATTGTTTTAGTAATACTATTTTACTGATCAGGAATAGGTGAAATACGAGACAGAATAGGTTAAATAAAAAAGAACAACAAATTGGAAACGCAATGAATAAAGTCTGTAACAAAGTTATTTTTGATTGGAACAAACAATAGAAATTTTTGAACGAATCAATCTATATCCACGTTAGTATTATTTCAGAAATAACATAAAAAATACTCAGCTCTATTTTGCATCAGTATATAAAAATATTTAAAGTACTTTAAAAGACTTGAAAGAACTTAATTATTTTATCAACATTTACAAATGTTGAAACTATTTAAAAATATTTAAATGAATATTTAAAAATGAATTTATACTTAATTAAAATATATGAATTAATACTTAAAAACGCTTAAGTATTTGAAGTAAATAATCTTGCTTAAAATACTTTATTTCAGTTGAACATTTTACAGTCACATTCTTTGAACAATTCGATCGATGATCGATAATTGACGAAACGTTTTGTCACAGTCTTCGAACAATGTTTCATCAGAAAGTGATCTATGAAAATAGCTCGAGTAGCAGAACATCCGTCAATTTTCGAAAATCCATCTTCCGTATATATGGCTCCGCACGGACCCGAGCGGATGTCATATATCCGGATATCATTGTACACAGCAGTAAAGCTGTTCTCTGCGTTCCGTCGATGCAAATTAAAGTTCTTTCACGCAAGCTGAGCCACCATCATCACTCGAGACAGACATTTCCAGTATCAGGTATAACCGTAACCGAATATTCGAGTGAGAAATTGGCTTCGAAAATCACGGACAAGTTGTCTGGCCCGGGCGTCAGCAGAATAGATACCTTAGTCAACGCGTCGATACAGAATCGTGGGGAGGGAAAAAGATGAGGTGGATGAGAGACGTCGACGGATTTGCATGTCGATGGAAAATCGATTCGTCGAAGACCGATGGCCATGCCGTAACATCCATTACGCGTCGGCACAAAATAAACAACGGCCAAAGCATTCCGCCGTGATGAACTTGCTTGTTTCATCGGAATGCGACTGTCAGGTGATTCTCTAATCAGGGAAATTTCTTCCATTTTTCCGACCAGTCGACGGAAAAATCGCGCGCCGTTCAACGAACAGGGAATAATCGAACGGGAGAGAAATTCTCTTATCTGTCGCTACGTCGTTGCCGATTCACGATATTTATAACGAAATCAAATTTTCGTCGAACAGAAACGAACAGGACATATTTACCTAAAATAAGACATAAATCAAACCATTCGACTAATTAACATAGGATCGAGTATGTGACCGTAGCTATGCTTAGAATTATTCTACTCTTTTTTTTAACTTTTTTTTAAATTATAATATTTTGTGAACCTTGTAGAAGGCAATAAATAATTGTGTACACTGTTTTTTATTATTATTCATTAAAATTGTGTTTAGTAGCAACTATTTAGCTTTCTTTATGATCTCCAAATTATTTATAATTTATTAAGAGAACATAATTTTTTAAATCCGGATTTGAGAATGTAGGAATTTCAGGATTTTGGAATTTGGGAATTTAGCTATCTGGGGGTCTAAAAATTTGGGGATGTAGGGATTTGGGAATGTAGGTATTTGGGAATTTAGCTATTTGGAGGATTAGGAATGTGGGGATGTAGGGATTTGGGGATGAAGAGATTTGGTGATGTAGGGATTTGAGGATGTAGGGATTTGGCTATGCAGGGATTTGGGAATGTACGGATTTGAGGATGTAGGAATTTCAGGATTTTGGAATTTGGGAATCTGGCAATTTGGTAATTCAGCTATTTGGGAGTCTAGACATTAGAGGATGTAGGCATTTCATGATTTAAAAATTTGGGAATTCAGCTATTTGGGAGTAGCAAGTATTATTTATATTTCTTTATGATCTCCAAATTATTTAAAATTTATTAACTGAAAATAATTTTTAAAATCCTTCATCGTTAGTTAATAGTGACTAACATATCCTGAAGTGTATTGTCAGTTATATGGCGCTTAACGTGTCAAGAAGTGAATATATTTCAAGGACACTCGTATACGTTTCATAATCGGGTCATTTACGTGGCAGTTCTCTCCTCTCGGAAGTTAGCTGGTCTTCATAGTGTTAATAGTTTCTAATGTCGTTGCCGTCGAGCTCTAAACCGCGTGGGCGAGTTGTTCATGTTTGTACGTGCGGTAATTTAGAGAAGGAAAGCAACAGAGATGCGATTCATTAAATTATTCCCTTTGATACAACGATCGCAGAGAGGAGTTTCGTCCCACGGGAGTAAAGATGTATGCCCTTGTATTTGTCCGTAAATCTACGTTGTTCCCTGAATTAGTTGCGCTGGCTACGAAACCTTTGTTTTTCCTATGAACGTGACCCGCGCGGTTTACTGATGAATATGGAACACAGCCCAGGGAATGGATTAATTGTGATTCGATTATCTTGAATGGAACCGTGACGTGTCATACGGAACAATTATTAATTGCGCGTTACGTGATGCGAGGAAGGATTAATTTCGTTGGTAACGAGATTCGAACTTAAGCAGATGTTCCATCATAAATTCACACACTGTACTGTGGTCTCGACTGTAAATAATGGACACACGTGAAACTAAAATTTTCGGGTTATTTAAGTTTGTTAAGTCGTTGATTTCAGAGGTCTTAAATAGTCGAGATTTTAATTTAGTCTAATCGAATTTGATTAATCAAGAATCAAATTTTTTTGAACGGATTTCGTGTTAACAAAAATTAATTTTAATGTTTAATTATAGTGCAAATTGATAATCAGAATGTAATTTCTGAGGTGATAATGTTTTACAGTATTAAGTGCATTATGTTAATTGCAGTTCTCTCGAATGTAATTCCTTAATTATAAATTTAATTTTAACTAGCAATTAAATTGAAATTTATATTGACATTTTTGTTCTATTTATTATGATTGTCACTGTTTCACAGCTTTCTCCTTTTACACCTATTTTTGATGTATTTCATTATTAACATGTTTCTGATATAAAACCATATCAATTGCTAGTTTTGTTATTAATGTATTTTTGTTATAAAACGATATTATACATTGCATGTACAAATATTACACTAAATTTAGACAAATCAGGCTAATACGCTGTGTGTGATGTTACAAATAAATATTATTGCGGTAAAAAATATTAAATTACCGATATAATCATTTACAAGAAATTCAATTTTAATTACTAACTAGACAAAATCACGGCCATGAACAGAAATTAATTTCCACTTGGATGAGATCCAATTAAAAGGGGAAGTTTAAGCATTGATTAAACGTGACTCAATTAAAAGTTAAATTTGAATTCTTAATAAAAAAACTTCAATAAAAATTAAACATTAATCGTCAGGGGAAGTTCTCCATTAAAATTTTAACGCTTAATAGTTGAACTTTAATTTTCAATTAGAAAATCCGCCAACTATCAATTACAGTGTACTTCTTAATTAATAGACAATTATCTATGAGTTACACATTCAAAATTTGAAAGTTAAATTAAGTTTCGAGTGTGTAAAGTCCATATGTATTTCTTGCAATTAATTAATGAAGTTCGTACTTACAATGGATCTTCAATTTTAATGAAACAGTTCTGTAATCTTTATGAATTTATTGGACACGTATTTTTTTGTAACTGTGTTACATGCTATCTAGTATTTTCTCCAGCACAAAACACGAAAAATTATAAACTCAATTGGATGTGCAGTTCCATTGCACGAACGTAGAAGAAGAATAATTAACATTCAACACGGAAATTTAAAAAAATGAATTACTTTTCAATATATTTTGTAAACAACCGAAACTTTTTTAAATCTTTTTGTACTGTCAATTTCGTCGTTCGAAAACATTTTCATCAATTCACAACTCTGTCTCTAATATTTTTCCAGATAAACTATTAGTAACTATACAATAGTTTCCGAAATGAACAAAATACGTACTGCAGCCCTAAGAGGCCTAATTTCAAGTTCACATAGTGAATGTCAGCAGTCACATATAACGTATCGAATAAATATGAGAGGTACAGAACTGTTTGATTGAAATTGTTGATCGACACTTCTGTTCAGTCTCTTATCAGCCCTTTGCACTCCGTGGTCCCCTCTGAGGGGACATTTTAAATGGAAAAATAGAGTGATTAATTTGAAGCAATTTCCTATGACAAGGTGTTAATTTGTTCATCTATAAAGAAACGTTGTTGTCGAAAAGTACTTTATCGTAAAGATGCAAGAGGAAATACACGTATGTCGGTGGAATTCCAACACACGATCAGTTGGAGTCGAAGTGGAATTCGTCTGGTTACGAGAAACGTGCGACGAATCGGCAGCGAGAGAAGCGACACGAAGAAATGCTTCCAATAATCTGCTTTGTAAATCAACGATGGTATACGTCGACCGCCATGGAAACGATTTCAATGTAGATCCGTGCCCGCTAACATGAATAATGCAGCTCGTCCTTGAACGTCTTCAGGGTAATCGCCCTGAAACGATTTCCGCTTGTAACCGGAATCTCTTCTCGTCGAAACACAAGATTGACGGATACAGTTGAGGACCACGAGCTCGTGACAAGGATTTCGAATATAAAACTCGTGGACAAATAAATGGCACGAGATAAGGAGGGAAAACTGTTCAGACCCGACGAATCTATGCATCGCGAATCAACGGCTAGAAAGTTCTCGCGGCAACCGAATGAATCGCAGATGAGAATTTCTCGCTGGATTCCTCTTTTATTGCGAGAGACTCGAGAATTCTTCGCGAAACTTTTCCTACGGATCAAATTGATATTTATTGTAACTGCAGTCAACACTTCCCTTCATTCAATTTAGCTTAATTTAAAATTGCATACTTTTTTTTCGTTATGTCGTGAAAAAGTATGAGACGGGTAAATATTAAGCATTGGGAGAGATTTTTGAAGATGCATGATTACCAGGCGTTATTAACCCCTTGTACTATTTTAACGAGTCTGACGCACTCGTACTTTAGCTGTAATCAATTTTACTCGAGTTTCGAATATGCAATTTGGAGTTCAAGTCCAATTTGCATAGTCAACGATTGCATAATACCAAATTGACTTATCATTTCAACCCTCTTTTTCTGTTTTAATATGGTTGCTGTAATTAGTTCTGAATGACCTGACAGATAAATTATAGTGCAAAGGGTACCCCTTAACTTGCAGTCATTCAAACCTAACTAATCATTGCTACAATGAAGAAGCTTAAAATGTTAGACACATTTTGCAGTAATACATGTTTACACAAATTACAACTAGTTTGTTTCATTTGAACTGTAGAGTGCGCCAAAAACGTGTTATTA
Source organism: Megachile ligniseca (assembly GCA_945859555.1). Classification (NCBI taxonomy): domain Eukaryota; kingdom Metazoa; phylum Arthropoda; class Insecta; order Hymenoptera; family Megachilidae; genus Megachile; species Megachile ligniseca. The sequence goes on from OX243785.1 coordinate 3,877,764, forward strand.
TAGAGGAAGGGCAAATTAACCACTTTTCGGCAGTTGCGTCGGTTAAAGCTACCTTATTATCACTGCAGTATTAAGATAAATAAAGAATAATAAAATATTAGATATATTCTCGATTTAGGGATCTTCAATTATACAAATTACAATTGGTACCCAATTCAAAACTCGATTATTATGCAAATACGATTCTAGTTTGTCACATTTGAACTGTAACGTGCGTCACGAGTCTGACTTAACACTTTAATGGCCGCTCACACAACACGTGTGTGATGATTGATGAACGTAGGAGGTTGCTTTAATAATTATCACACAAAGGAACACACTAAATTTGTTGTATTAAATGTATCGTAATTGTTGTTTTCGTTTGTTTTATGTGGATGTTCGCACATGTTAAATTGTTTCATGAATTTACATCAAGTTTTTTAAAATTAATTCTTCAAAAATAACCCGGCCAAAAAGTAGACGGCCATTAAAGCGTTAGTTATAAGTCAAGGTGTTAATATATTATTCACAAGTATAGTGTAAATTCTTTTTAATTTCATTTTGACGATAATTGTTCAGCAGACAATCATGTCAATAAGATTTTAGATTTTCAAATTATTAAGACACGTATTGTACATTTTTTAAAATTACACTTCTATAAAATATTTCGGAAAAATAATAAATTATAGGGAACTTTGAATCTTAAATAAAATGTCGCAAGTTATAATTCTTTCGTTACACTGTTTCAAGAGGTCTCATCGGGTAGATGACTATAAATTTATTTTTGAATTTTATCATAATTCTTGCACTTTCTATTCATCAAAACCATTCTATAACACTGTACTTATTGTCTATTTTCGTCGTCTATCAATTACGACGTTATTATGCTCGTAGTGTTCATGCTTTATTAACTACAATTAACACCATCAAAAGATCAAATTGTAGTTACACGATCAGAAGTCGCTTCCAGTCGATTGGAATTTTATTTACGTGAACGACTTCGTCCACTCAACCGAGTTAATTGACTTTAAAACGTTTGACTAAAAAGTTTACACTACTAGACACCTCGTTAACCGACATTTTTATCGTTCAAGATAATCGATATATTGTACACAGTTATTTTGTATGCATAGTACAAAGCAATAATTTTGCAAGCCTCAGTTTTCAAATTTTTGAGTTTATAAATTCGTTTCCAAATTTTCAAGTTTTGAAGGTCTCAAATTTACATACTTTCTAATTTAGGATATTGGAATTCTCAAATTGAAAAATTTGCGTGTGTTGAATTTCTCAAATTGAGAGATTTGCAAATATTGAAATTCTCAAATTGACAAATTTACAAATATTTAAATTTTCGAACTGAAAAATTCACGAATGCTAGAATTCACAAATTGCAAAATTTACAAATATAAAAATTCGCAAATTGAGAAATTTTCAAATATTAAAGTTCTGAAATTACAAAAATTACAAATATTCAAATATTAAAGTTTAAAATTTTCATCCTTTTCGTATCCAATTCCAAGACACATTAATCATACCAATAATAATTGTAATACATTAATCTATAATAGTACATTGTAAAAATATAAGGCTTACCAGTGATAATTTTTCATTTTTATAAAATAGAATACAGCTATCGATATAAAGTAACAAGTAATATTTTCATTCCTTTGTAATTACAAGATATCGGTGTCGTGATAAAGAACCATTTCTATGTTCATACAAACACGATGCAACTTTAGTGTTGAAGGTATCGTAATATACGTTCTCGACACTGATTGACACGATCATCATTGATCTTTCGTATCGACTATCATTTGTCAGTGTCTTCAGCGAAGTACAATAGCACGCGTATCGATGGTCATCTATGAGATTCATTTGACATATCTGTTGTTAGAGTGACAGAGACAAACGAATGATATCAGGCGACTGATATTTCCGCAAGAACAATCGAATATTCTTGCGGATATCGGTTGTAAAAATAATAAATTGGTTATCCGTTATCGCTAATATAAAGCTTTGTGCAATACAAATAATTTCTCTATTAATTTTTTTAATGGAGATATTCTCTATTAAGATAATAGAGATAATTTCTCTGTTAAGAAATTAAAGTAATATTATTTTATACTATTAATAGGTAAAGATACTATTAACTTCTTAATAGAGAAATTAGTATACCTAACTAGGTATAAGTATATTCATATAGATTTTATACTAATACTTTTTGAGAGTAAATTCTTTAACACCTTTAAATTTTTCTCCCAATTTTGTTCAATTTTAATTAAAACTTCCTCGTGCATCATTTCTCCTAATTTAAAAAATATTCACATGAAACAAAATAAATAATGTAGGAAGCTGTAGAAGTTAAAATTATAGGATAGAAATGTTACGAAGTTCATAACAGAGGATGGAATTAAATCATAAAATATCGACGTTAATATTGAAGTTAACGTTTTTTTGCTATAACGTAACGCGATGTCCATTTCGGAACATTCAGTTCATCCTACGCGCGATGACGTCAATTTTAGATTTCAATCATCAGCGTGATATCGCTGATTAAAATTTTTCCCTCGTAAACTACGGCAATCTGTCCTGTTATTACGTTTCGAAAATTAATATTCGAAATTAATACTCGACAATTCAAACACGTTCGATCCCCATTTTGTCCGGTTTTAATGGCTACCGATCCTCAAGTAGAAGCTTTTAAAATCCGCAGAATATATTTCCAGTGGCTTACGTTATCTCCCACACACAATGGTATGTACTCCGCTTTAACATCGCCGTAATTTACGCAAATCCATTATTAATATGCTGATGAGCGAAATCTGCGAAATCTGTGCAAACGATCGTTACAGTCACAAGTCGATGAAAACGAACGTTATTAAATAACATTTCCTGTCATTTGTGCTATGATCCGGGATCAATTGCTTTTAATGAATCAATCGAATCAAAGAAAAGCGGTTTAACGTGACACGTCCCGTTATTTTTTATTAATCAACAACTGGTTCATTAATAAAATAGTGCTTTATCGGAAGAAATACGGTGTGGTAACAGAAGTTAATTTAAATTATGTTTGTCAAATTATACTCGCTTCTATTTGCAAATGTATTGACCAAGACCTTATTAAGAATTTCTGAAAGCAAAATGTAATGTTTTACATTACTATTCTGATATTTATAGAATGTTATATAATATTATATAACATTATATTTAGACAATGTCAGATAATTATAAAAATTTTGAATAATATAGAATTATGTTTGTCGCGTATTATAATACATAGGTTCATATTTTACAATTATTTATAGACAATACATCATTGACGAAAATTATTCCTTCTAAAACAATTCGGGACAGTGAAATACGTTGTCGATAATTCACCTATTATAACATAACCATAAGTGCAATTAAATTCCGTTACAATTTGCGTATTGGATATTCAACCATTAATTACAAAGGATTCTAGTTCACGAATTCGTAATGCTGTTCGTTGATAATTATCTAATCATATTCAGTGTACATAGACAATTCAAGGCTTACCGCAGTACTAGATATTTCGATGAAATATCGTTGCTAAAGCCAGATATATCGCATAATTTTGAATAGTTCATAGGATCAATAATTTTGGAATTATAAGATGATACAATGTGAAAGATGAAAAAGTAATTTTTTATTTTTTTTTATTTCAAACTTTTGCATTTTATACTTTCTCTACAAATTTTTGTGCATAATTTTCTTGAATTTAAGTTCAACAAAATTAGTTGACAAAATTTTTCTATTAGTTCTTGAAACGATAAATAATGTAGTATATCATGGGTTGTGTCAGAGTGATCGTAAATTATTCAGTTTACTACATGAGCATTCGTCCAGTAGAAGATCCCAAGATACAGTGCGCCATAACAGTGTCAACACGCGCATTTATTTCATCCAAATCCTCGAAATTTATTTAACTACGAGCGTATATGAGCTCCGATGAATAAATTATTTCTGAAAATGTGAGAAAGTGAAATTCAGATTTGGAAGCTTTTATGTTTATAGATCCCTCAAATTCTACATTTCTAGGTCACTAGATCTTTTTATTCGAAACTTTTAAGTAATTTGGAAATTCTTAGATATTTAAATTTCCAATTTTCAATATCCCTAAATTACTAAAATGTTTACTTAAAAGTAAACACAGTCACCTCTTGAAATATTGCATTATTAGTTACCAACTATATTTCCGCGTAATATAACATATTTCATATGTTCAAGATAACAAAAAATTTTAGCATCGACCTGTAACCAAAACTCAAATTTTCAATAATCATTAAAATTTCCAGATATTATAAAGCTTTTAACATTCAAATAATATTCCAAACGATTTGCATCATTTAATCTACATAAATTTATCTCCGTTTCTACGAATTCTACCAAAAACATCTGCTATTCGCATTGAAATCTGTGCACCAACGGTGGCTCGTAAAACCCGAAGGTACAGTCTCTACGAAACTTTAGACACTTAGAAATTTTGATGTTTTAAAATACAGAAATTTTGAGGTTTATTTAACTTGAAAATATGGGGATTTGCAAATTTGTTGAGCTGAAAATGTGGCTTCTTTTATCTAAAAATGTGCGAATTTGGAAGCTTAGAATTTTTTGAATCATGGAAATTTGAAACTTTGGAAACGTTTTAAAAATTTAAGAGTTTCAAAAGTTGGAAATTTGGGAATTTGGGAACATGGGAATTTGGGAATTTTATAATTTCGAATATGCAAACTTGAGAATTTAAGATTATGTGAGATTGGAAATTTATAAATTTCGAAGTTTTAAAAGTTGTAAATTGGGGATTTAGAAATTTCATATTTAAAAATTTGAAAATTCGGTAATTTGAGAACTTGGTATTTGAAAATTTAGTAATTTGGGAATTACCAAGTTCATTAAGGCTTGCGAATCAAAAAATATATCTAAAAATTTAGAATTTCAGGAGTTCAAAAACATAAAAAGTGTCAAATTTGAATACAAAAATTTAAACCTTTCAAATAATTTAAAAAAAAATGTATTCATTCTAAATACAAAAGTATGAACCCGAAACTGATGAAATTCCACTATTTCTCCAAATGCAAAGGTACGTTGTATTCGAGTGTACCAATAAGAAACCGTGGCCCCGTTCGTTTCCATTCGATATAATGAAAATTCGGAATCGGTATTCGGAGGGAACCGGCAGCCTCGAATAATTCCTGTCGAATACTTGTTTCTGCTCCATCGTTGACGTCGAGCGAGGCTTTTCATCGTGGCTTTTGCATCCGGAAGGCAATATTTTAGAGCGGTCCGAGGAAACGTAAATCCCGAGGTACGTTTTACGACGCTTACAAGAGAAGATGGTTCGAGCAGTTTTCGCGACTGCTCGTTTCTATTCCCCAATTGGAAGCGTAAAATTCACCTGCGACCTCTACGTCAAAGATCGGCCGGCCATCATCCATGGAATCGTGTGATCCCTTGTATTACTCGCGATTTCCACCCTCGTAAACGATCAGCTTGCTAATGGGATTAAATCGTGTACCGTGCGTTCTAACACCAGACACCAGCCTGCTTTTCTCTCGGGGACGAGCCGCGAAGCGGATTTATCGTCTTGCTGGAGCTATATTGTCACGAGAGTTCTTCTACAGAGCTATTGGAAGCAAACCCTCCCACAACCGGCTTGGATCATATTATTTATGAGGGTACCAGAATTATCGACTTCTGGCTAATTCGGTAGAGGTAAACGTATTTGCTGCTCTTTGCCACGAACTTTCCTCTTGGCTTCAACTTTTCTTTAAATACGATGATGGTTTGAGCTTCTTGTTTTACGTTAAGTACTGTTCACTAAATAAGGGATGACGACGTTTTAAGCTTCTTGTTTTACAGTAAATACTATTAGCCTTTTGCACTCGACAGGTGATTCACTCGGTTTCATACGACAATTTGGTATAAAAGCTTTTTAACTGAATCTGCAGTTTTATGTGTGATACGGCAAACACACACAACATGGTGATTAGTATTTAGATATAGAATTATTATGTAGAATTTTTTTTAGGGTCAAATAAATACGAAACGATGATGTTCCAGTCGTTCTGTTTTACTTTACACATCATTAACAAAATAAGAAATGATGATGTTCGAAACTTCTTGCCTTACATTAAATACTATTAAATAAATACGAAACGATGATATTTTGATCTTTCTGTCTTACTTTACCTACCATCAAAATTGAAGCTTATTTACAAGTTTTATGAATAACACCTATGTATAATATTTTAGAGAGTGTAGTTCGATAGTCTACATTGTCTACATAATAAAACCTTGAAGATAATCAGCATATATCGCCGTAATATACGTATTAAAATAAACTAAATCGTATGAAAATAAACGTATAAAAATCAATTATCGTACAAAAATAAATGAAATTCGTTTACAAACTTCAACGTCCTCGTCCATAAAATGAAATAAAACAAGAACAAGAGTTTTATCGTTAAACTAATTTATTCCACTCGATAATTGAAAAATGTCGATTAAACAATTGCCCCGTGTTATTTCCATACATAGAAGGATATGAACGAGTACCCGATATCCTACAAAATATGTCAGCGTGTTTTTTATTCGCTTCGTAAAATCGATAATCGATCCAGCGTGTTACTGGCACAAAGGAAATAGAAGATATCCGCACGTTACTGGTACAATCATAAAGGAATACGTGATCGTAAATGTGTTGCTTTCCTGAAGGTGTTTCGCGGAATGGCGTCGTTTTATTGGCAAATTTAATATCCTCCTCTTTGGCGCTTAAATCGAGATGCGGCTTTTAATCGCATTCTCTGTATTCCCCGCGAGTTATATCACCACTTATTAACAATCTCAAGGAGCATCGCAGAACTCTCTTAACACCCTTCTTTCCGGTATAAAATCTTTATTATTTATGCTTTTCAGTCATTTGAAGAAATTGTTTTTCTGTTTTTTAAATGTACACCTATTTATTCGTTTTGTAAGATTTATATGCAAATGCATATAATAGATGTTTGATACAAATACTATATAATGGGATTATACTATAAGTACATGTACGTTACATATGTAGTAAACTAGTAAAGTAAAGTCATCAAATTGTATTAGACTCTAACCATAAGTCTCAAATTCGATAGTTCGATACGTCACAGCATAACCCACATAGATAACGCATATACATTTTATTAAATTAATCGTTCATGTAAATGATTAGATCGACTAAAATATTTTACGCTAGTTTGAAAATGAAGCTCACTATATGATAACCGTACGTCGGACGAGAAGTAGTCGTTACTCTGGAAAAATCTCGACAATGGCATATGTATCTGACTAATGGCTTTTAATAACGGTACTCGAGTGTCCATAACTCAGCATGTCCAGAACCGATTCGAACAGTAGCATCCTGTTCACTGATAATTCCGCTATACATCACTTCTTTCATATTTCTTCGATTACAGCATCGAAACGGCATTCGTTTCCGCGTAAAAAATGTAGCAAATAGGAAAAATAACATTCTCAGAAATTGCTCGTACAACGAATTAACTTTGTACGCCAGATGGGTCGCGTTGCGTGAAAGGAAATACTAGTTTTTTGTTCTTGTTTCAAACCGTTCATACGTATACCGTTTCGCAGAGTAATTAAATGAAGCTGGCATCGTGTTTCATATTGAATGTAGGTGTTACTAAACAGGAATATTCATTTTTGTCGGGGAAGATCAGTTTTCGTCCTTTGATGCCAGGTAATATGTAGAATATTTTCTGAAATTTAACTTTGGGGATTAAAAGATATAGCGATGTAAATTCGTTTGAGTTTCAAGAGATGGAAGAATTGTAATAATTGTAGTATTTTTTATAACAATTGAGATCTTTACCCATAGTGATTCTCATGTGTGATACATTATACATGTGTGTACATTCCAATAATCTAAGTTCGAATAAGTAATATAGGAATAATCTATGTATCACTAATAACAAATACTAATAGAGTATCACTAGCAGTATGTCTTCATGCGTGTGTATCAAATATGATACATGTCCACATGCTTCTCTGCATGTGTTATCACATGTGTCATAATTTATTTTCACTTACTTAAGTATACTCATCAAACATCAATACTGTCTAATACTTTTGCTATCATTTCTAAGTTTGATACTAATATTCAACTATGTACATACTTTACAGTGATACATGTATGATCATTCTCCGCGTTATTCGAATCCTGGAAATTCTTCTTTATTATCCGTTTATTTCTTTTATATTCGTAAGTACATTATCTTCATCGTGTCTATTTTTTCAGCTCTTCATCCGTTCGTTCGCCTTTTCTATTATAAAAGATTCCGTGAATGACTGCAAATTAAGAGCCACGGCAGACACACCTGCATACATACATTTACATATACATACACACGTGATTCGAAGCTACCATGCTTTCACCACCAACGTTTTCTATGTCCACGACTATTCTTTGTTTCAGCTCGTCTCGTTTCCTCACTCTCTCTCAGTTTTTCCTTTTTTCCTAGTTCTCGTTTCAACTCTGGTGCTTCTCTCAACGAATATCGTTACGATTTTTCCATACGTCACGAGGTACTTAGCCCCCGACTCTCTTTGTGCGATGAAATTGCACGAATCTCGTTGTTTCTGTGTATTTTATTATCATCTTCTTTCTTTTTTAATGAAATTCAGCTTCTGTAATTTCTCCTACTCCCGAATGGACTCGGTGATGGAGGACACTGATACGTATGAAGAGCACGTACTTTTTATAAGACAAATTTTTGCGTTAAGTATGAGCTTTGCTAAAGAGTTTTTGTTTGAACATTATAAATATCAACTCTGTTAAAGAATTTCTCTTAAAGTATAATGAATATCAAGTATATGAAGTATAATAAATATCAATAAATATCAGCCATTTAAGTATAACAAATATCACTAAATATCAGTCATTAAGTATAATAAATATCACTTCTAATAAAAGTGGAGCAACATTCTCTAAGAAAAGTGTTTCTTTTTCTTTAAATTTCTGATATAACATAAATATACTTATACATTAATAGATTTTGAAACGTAAAACGTAATTGGAAGTTTCATGAAGGAAAACATATGCAAAATCTTCATTAACCTAAGATGTTGACTGTCGTTGTAAAAATAAAAATAAAAAATAAATTTTCGACATAGGAGTGCAAAGGGTTAAGTTTGAAAGTGTGACACCAAGTAATGAAGTGACTGGAGTAATATCGACAGACAAGTGTTGTATACAAAATAGAAGTAGTAGTAAGCCATATGAATGGAGATGTTTATATTCAATCCTAGATTATATAAAATATTAGTTGAAGTATTTCATTAATTTATTATTTATTATTACTCAACACATAACCCGGCTTATAACACAACTTTTCTCCCACACGTAATGTTTTGTAGTACAAATTTGTACTACACCGTGTACGTTATATTGCACACGTAGCGTCGATCGATCATCACCGCGACGAAAGGGTTAAAGACAAACAGATCGAGCAGCAGAAACGCGAGGAGAAAACGGCTCGGACATTCTGATAAGTTGGTATTATTATGGTGTATAGGTTTGTAGGATGAAGGAGCCCCCCTCGGAGAAAGAGATGGGGCATAAAAGGCGGCCTCGAAACCGCGAACGCGATACAATTCACCGAGTACCTCGGCCTTTGCCCATCATTGTACCTCGTAGCTCATTGTTCGCTGTTGGACAGTCGAGATCGTTCGTTCAATAGTTCCGCCACTGGTTCTCTTTTTTTCTCGCCCGCCGCTCTGAATGCTATCCTTGATATCCTATCGAAAATATGAAGAATGACCCTTCACGATACCGTATTTATGACGCGACATTAACCCACTATCCGGGAAACTGAGCTCAACACTTGCTTCGCATGCTAAACCTCGTTCAACAGTTTTTTCTTTCTGCTTCTGCTTTTATGTAGGTGTGCACGCGTTGTTATGTAAATCGATAAGGTGAAAATTTATAGGAATAAACGAGTCTGGATGCATCATTTATGCGCTTATGGGTGTGTTATAGCTTTATGATCTGAATTGTGTATATGTAGTGCGACTGATAGGTTCATTCGCTTTCGTGTATAATACGCTGTATTTCTTCTATAAGAACTTTATGGTTCCGGTGCTTTATCGTGTTATTATTGTGATTTAAGAAGAGGGGAATAAATTTAATCAAGATGAGGTGGTGCAGAATTGTAAGCTGAGTTTTACTACGAACGAGTATTGGTTTCTGAATAATGAAATGATATACCAGCTGTACCGGTTAATAATTCTTAATTTCTGCGTTGGATTACACTGGAAGGGTGTATTCACAGTTTACGCTCTTATGTTGTTGCTATGACAATACTCTTCAAAATGCCGTTGATGTTCAGACTATACCGTCATATTTTATTTTTGAAACATGTCTAGTTTCAGACCAAATAGCAGTTCGGCACGTTTGTGTTCAATCAAAAGAAAAACGAGTGTAAACCGTCTTGTGGGAACTTGCGATGACTATGTCCTGACGCAGTACGCATGTTTAGGTTCTACTTTGGGAACCCAAGACGCAAAAAGTTACAGGTTGACACAGAACAACAACATCGATCGGAAGAATCACTTTGAAAGGAAGACTATTTGGTGGGATCAGAAGGGTGTCATTTATCAGGAACTCCTGAAACCACATGAGAACATTTATTCACTACCGTCAACAAATAATCAGTTAAATAAACTTAAGAATTATTAAACAGTACATCTGGTACATGACATAGTGGTTTTATAAAAATAAGGTGGTTATCGAATTACATTTATCAACAGTTTGCATGAACTATTTAAATATGGATACAAATGTATTTGACCAATACGTGAAATTTTGATTGAGAAGCGTAAATCGTCGGTTGCAGAAAATCAACAATCGATCGTTTACTTTGCTCTCGTAGGAAGATTCATGGATGTGAAGGGAAGGTATGTAGCGTAGGATGTAAGGTGCGAATGGGGGCCGAAAATTTGCACGTTCAGCGACACGTAGATGCGCCTGGCCGTGTTATCGATGCATGTCACGCGTAATCTCTGTGATCGACAACGAGAAACTGGGAGTCCCAAGCGACGAAAACTTCCAAGCACCTTGTGGCTTCCTATCGAACGAGCTCGGGGAGTAAGATCCTACTTGTCATCGTCGACGAACGTGAACTCATTTCTAGCGCTTGTCAACGTCCTCCTCGACGAGCTTCCATGACTCCATTTCCGTCAACTTCCCCGCCGAAACTCGTAAACATGCTCGTTTTGTCCCCACGCTATCGCCACCGAAATGGCTCTTTCCTTGTAATTTTCAGGGTCTTCGTTTTCGACACTTTTAGTTTAATTGCAGATCGCTGGCGAGTATTCGTGTTTACTGCTGTGTGTTCTGGGACCGGTACGAAGGGATACGAGAGGGGATTGATTTTTGATAACAGAGAGAAACTTTTGATTACTTAGTGATTTGGGCATTTGGAAATCTGGGAATTTAGGGATTTAAAGATTTATATGTTGGGAAACGTGGATCTGGGGGGAATTTTTGAATTTGGGAACTGGAGATGTTGACATTTCGGTGGTCTGAGTTTTAGGGATTTGGAGAGTTGGAGATTCGGAATTTGAAGATTCCAATATTTGAGAATTTTGGTACTTGGAAATTTGAAAATTTCAGAACGTGGAATTTTCGAATTTGGAAATTTAGGAAATTGACGATTTAGTTACTTGAGAATTTGGGGACTTGGAAATAGGGGAATTTGTGAATTTTGAATTTGTTATTTGGGTTTCTTAGAATTTGGAAATTTAACAGTTTAGAATTGTGGAATTTGGAAGTTGGAAATTTGGAAATTTGACAATTAAGAAACTTGTAAATTTAGAAATATAAAATTTGAGTACATAAAGTGAAATTTGTGTATTGTACTCGTATAGGTAACATATTAGACTCAAATAGGTAATCGTAATAAGTTCAAATGTATATAATTTTGGCTTTTAATAAATTTGAATAAACATAAACAGTTTTTCTCTCACTAATGAAACACTCTAACTCGAAACTTCTTCCTACAGATATCATACTGATATTACTTAGCAATTTTAATTTCTTCAATCGTCGAATTTGAAAATACTAACAGAATTATACAATTGTACAATTTACTTTGTATCAAATTTAAACTGGTGCAATTCGCATAACGATATTAAAATGGTTCACAATAAAAGTCGTTTCTGTTGGTTATCACATATTCCAGCAACAATTCAATCTCCACAAATATTTCGCTTTGTCGAAACATTTTTTACGGTTCTTTGATGTTTTACGCGCGTTTGCGTACAAATTGTCCCACGTATACCAGTGTACGAGACAATTGAAGAACGCGGATGTAATTTTATTTGTATAAATTTTATTTCACAACTTCTGTCGCTATCATTGTTTGTTGTCCGTCAACGTTCAACCATGAATATACCAAAATACTTTTATAAGAGTTCACTAGTTCTTTACAGGTTGAAAATGTTTATCACAAAATTGTACAAATTTTCTAAAAAATCATCGTACTAGAATACAAGCAAAGTGGACTTCAATTTTAATATTACAATTTTTTAATAGAATTTTAATTCTTTTAAGAGTGTGTTATTTTAATTTATTTCTATTCGTATCATAGAAAATCCAATTCTTTGTTTTTGACAGTTAACGAACGGGATGTTAAGGCGCTTATGATTAGTGAAATCTTTAATGAAGACGTTTAAATTATTTTCTATGATGCATAGGAAAGCAAAGTCGGTTTTTTAAAAAATATTTGAAAGTTTGACAATTTTTGAATTCACATTTGAAAGTCTTTATGATTTTGGATCTCTGAAATTGTAAATTTCTAGATACCATTGTATAATTTGCAAATCTTAGTGAACTCGGTAATTCCCAAATTTTTGTATCTTCATACTTCCAATTCTACAGATATTTAAATTACCATATTTTCAACTTATAAATTCACAAATTTTCTAATTCCAAATTCCTAAATTCTAAAATTCACAAATTCCCAAGTATATAAATATCGAAATTTCAAAATGTTCAAATTCCACGTTTCTTAATTCTCAAATTCCGAAATTCATGAATTACATTTTCAAATTCCAAATTCTCAAATTCCCAAATTCATGAATTTCCAAATTTTCAAACCCCAAATTCTTAAATTTCCAAATTTTCAAATGCCAAATTCTCAAATTCCCAAATTCATGAATTACCAAATTTTCAAATCCCAAATTCTCAAATTTCCAAATTTTCAAATGCCAAATTCTCAAATTCCCAAATTCATGAATTACCAAATTTTCAAATCCCAAATTCTCAAATTTCCAAATTTTCAAATCCCTAGTTCTCAAATTCCCAAATTCAGAAATTACCAAATTTTCAAACCCCAAATTCTTAAATTTCCAAATTCTCAAATTCCTAAATTCGTGAATTACCAAATTTTCAAACCCCAAATTCTTAAATTTCCAAATTGACCAATTACCAAATGTACAAATCCCAAATTCTCAAATTCCAAAATTCACGAATTACCAAATTGACAAATCCCAAATACATCAGCTGATAAATAACAAATGCTTACATGCGCAGAAACGGCATTATTATCTAGTTCTCCTATAACCCGTGGTCCACTTCTTACTCCTTACCCTTAATTTTCTTCCCTTGCGTTGTGGTGCGGTTTTATAAAGGATTAAATTTGTATTTACAGTGAATCATAAGCTAGTATATTTTCGACCCTTGGCAGCCCTTTTCTATCAGTTAACGGCCCGCCCGTTTCGTTGGTCTTGCGATGAGTTACACATTCCGCGTGCTAGCGCCACGAAGCCGTACGCGAAAAGAAATAAGCTTACGGAAACGAAAATAGTTTAACGAGCAGCTAAAACCCCTACCGTGGCGAACATGGTTGACGTTGAAAACTCCCCTCAAAGCGTTGAACAACTTTTTTTTCCTTTTAAATGGCGATTCGATGGTGACACGAGTGTTGTGAAATGCAATCACGACTTAAGACTTTGATCGATTACGCGTGAATATGTATTTCGGAATTTTTGCAATAGGAACGTTTCTTCCATGTCTATTCTCCGATTATTACATTTACCACATTTTTAAACACAGTTTTAAAATTTCTTACAAAAAATTTCATATCACTGATAAAAATTAATATTCTTTACCGTTACATATCAGCCGGTAAAATAGAATGTAATCAAAGGATTGTAAAAGGAATGTAATAAAAGTACTAAAAAAATACTGAAAGAAACTCAGAGAAGCATTCGAGTAAAATTAACATCAGTTTCTCTTGTGTTGATTTAGTTGAATTCCGTTTACCAAGTGCCTCTTTTGGTAACAGATTAGTACTATTCAAACAATTACTAATAATCAATAAAAAGTAAACAGCAGTTAGATTCTTAGATCTGGTTTTGTTTTTTCTACATATAAAAATTTGTAGTTTCTTCTATACAAATTTTCAGTCAAGATCATGAAGAAATTTCAAAGGATTTATTACGAATCCATTTTGAAGAAAATTAACAGCAAAGTGATTAACACGTGTCTCAAAATGTCTTTTACATTAAACTGTATTAGTATACGTTATAAATAATTATGTATAATTTGTATAATTTAATTCATAGGTATTTTATTATGAGATATTGAATAAATCAATAAGTATGTAGAATTGTAACACATTTGAAATATTTTTGTGTTCATTTAAATTCGTTTTGAAGCCTTCTTTGATACAAAATCGTTTCTTTTTAGAACTGTTCCGCAAGATTCGCATTCAGGATTTGTTTTGCAATCAGGAATTCATGGTTTAGTCTTGAATGGCCAGTGCGAATACGGGTAACCTAAAAGCAGTCTGCACTTTCGTAGTTAAAGCTCGAAAATTAGGCTCTTCTAAAACGCTGGAAGCTTCGTGAAGTTTCCCTTCGGTATCATTGATTCTTTGCTGGTTTCCAAAATTGCTAATGGACTTTTTTTTATAAATATTTCGATTTATTTCGACATTTTCTTTGAAGGAAGTTTGCTTACAATTTTAGCGATCTTATCGGTTTAGAAGAAATATTCTTACTTTTACACTTTTTGTTTATAAATTGAAAGGAATGTTATTGGAATCGTTTAATTCGACTGTGCTTTTTGAGACTCGATACAGAAATCTAGACGATAATTTAGAGTAAATTGTATAACTTGTGACCTATAAAATAAATGAAAAATGATTCGTTATTTCTTGAATGAAGGAATAATTTTCTATAACAAAAGCGCACTCAGCTGATTTAAGAGATGTGGATTCATTAACGTTTTGGTACATCTTCATCGAAATTATTGAAAATTGTCTATTTTGTGCCATACACGTGAGTCGGTATTATACATTAAAATGGTGACATGAATACAAATTATTTTAAGAGGTTTAAACTTGATGAAGCAATGACTTAAAAGAAAAATCAAATTCATAAGGAATATTTAAATTATTCAATATTTGAACGATTATTTTATGGATTTAGACGATTACTTCAAAACTTCAACAATTATTGTACATATGTAAACAATTATATTATGTATTTAAATGTTGATTTTAACATCTAAACGATCAAAATTTTAACAAACTAGCCCATAATAAAATTTCAGACAGTTTACCTAAACCCGAAAAAAAAAATTGAAACTGCATCAAAATAAAAAGCATAAATATCTTTTAGCCAACATGAAATTTCACCAACAAAACGGTCGCGTAATTCCTCGACAAAAGAACGCATTTTCTGTATATTCATAATTACACACGATATGAATTTATACCGCGAGTGGGAAGAACGTGTCACAGCTTCCCATTTTATTCGTTCCTCATTCGACGATAATTCTGATCCACTTCTGCACCGAGCTCTCATTCGTCGAGCAATGTAATTAGCATTTTTATTACGCGTGCATGTCACGTCGCTCCTCGTCGATGGCAGACAGCTCTATTCA
The DNA here is from genome assembly GCA_945859555.1 of Megachile ligniseca. NCBI lineage: Eukaryota > Metazoa > Arthropoda > Insecta > Hymenoptera > Megachilidae > Megachile > Megachile ligniseca. Next base: position 3,893,704 of record OX243785.1, read on the forward strand.
CTGTTCAACATTCAGTCAGGAGAAAGTTTTAAATTACTTTGTTCGAATCTTTGCGAAAGTTCATCCTAATTCGCTACTCGTCGCCTCTCATCGATCGCCGTTGCATTCGCGGATAATTTCTGCCCTTTCGATTGATCCCAGAACCAACCATCCTCGTCATTAATTCGATGTCGAGGATTAATGGAACGGTCGAAAATAAGTTCTCGTTCAAACGAATTGCATATCGTCGAACTTTCAACACTGAAACTACCAAATCCAATAATCCTTTTAGAAATTCCTTATTTTAATTTACAAAAGTTAATGCGATTTTTTTCACATCTTGATTTTCTCGTTCAAACGAATCACATATCGTCTGGCTTTTAACACTGCAACTACCAAATCAAATAATCCTTTTAGAAATTCCTTATTTTAATTTACAAAAGTTAATGTGATTTTCTTCACATCTTGATTTTCATGAAAGTAGAGAATCAATGTGGATGTTAATTTGTGTTTTATCGTTTGTTTACTTATTGTAAGACCTGTGTGAAGAATTGAAACAATTCAACCTGAAGGCCCTCTTTCAAAGCATTTTTAATTTGAGAACGTTGAAACTATGATCGGCTCAAACAGTTCATATTTTGTTGAAAAAAGAAGACTAATAATGATCGTAGTAATGATTGATCGTAAATAAAGAATAGTTTTTCGAAAGAGCTTTCAATAAGTTTAAGCCATCCGTGCATTATTATTCAACTTCATTTTTCGTAAGTGAATGGTCTTTGTCACATTATTAAATTACATAAAATTACATAAAATGTATTTTACCGTGGCACTAGACATGTCATTTACAAAGAAGGGATTGTAGAATTATCATTAAGCAAAACAGTAAAATTTCTGAACAGCGCAATTGCTCTTAAGGATTATGATTTTTAAATGCTATTAACAATTTGTCTGCAATCCACGTACAGAGCTTTGCAACAGGCTGCTTCAACAATTTAACAGTCCGACGGAGTTGGAAATTCTAATTTAATTTCAAAACGGGGATTAAAGTATGGAATATTCAGCGGACAGAAAATATGCGTGTGGAGTGAAAATTTGTAAAATTAGACTGCGCGTGTTCCTCCTTGCATGACAAATACGAGTGTTTTAATTGTATTCTGTGTTTAGTTCCTTCTCTAAACTTAATCATTATTATTTTATTCGGTGCTTTACTAAATTTAATCAATTATTCAACTGGAAAGGTTGAAACTTCCCGGTCTATTATAAATTTCAAAAGGATTTGAAGGGATTGAAATCATGAGAATATAATATTTAGAAGATAGTACATTATTGTTTCCTACAAAGCCTATAAAAAATCATTAATAGTGAAAAATCATTAATAATGAATAATTCGTTCATCGATTCAATAATCTGAAATTTCATAATTTCATAATTCCAGATCTTCAATGTTTTAAATTCCCGAATTTGTAAATTGACAGTACGAGTGTTCATAAATTTTGTAATCTCAATATCGCCTTTTTTTAAGAAGGTTTTAAAAAAAGTTTAACTTTCTGAATTATTGAATTATGCGATATAAAAATGACGAATTTTTAAATAGTCTATCTCGTGCCTTTGAACTTGATTCTCACATTCAATACCAGTGTATGATCACTGATATCGATGAGATCTTAAAGCATAAGTTTCGTAGAATGGCAAGTTTCGAATCCAACAGGTGGTTACATTGTAAACAAGCATATCTGGCCTAGAGGTTTAATGTAAGCACACAATGTAGCTGAATATGCAAAGGAAAAACGAAATCGATTTTCCGACTAATCTGCGATTGATAAAAATGCATTGCAGGAAACAATATGAATAATTTTTGTTCACAGTATACTAAAAAAACGCCAAGATTAGTTTCATCTCGATTCGTTGGGTCAGTCATTGAAATGTCAGTTGCGTGTTCAAAGAATGTTAAGAATACTCAAATTTTTGTATTAGCTGAAAATTGTTTCACATAAACAATTATGTTTCATAGCGTAATTCTATGTATACATCATGTAAGCATGACTGAGTTTTACACAAAAAGAGAAAAAATATTTAAATTTTCAAGATGAGTTTATTATCGCTTGACTTCTCTTCATCACCGAGTCAAAAACCAAAATCGTAATGTCTCACCCCATGTCCACTCTATTCTCAACAATCTAGGCACTGTTAAAATGAAATACTATGTGTTTAACAATCTGATTTCATTTATTTAATAATGTGATTTCAGACATAGAACTGAATTATTTCATAATGTATTATCGAGAAGAAAACGCGGAAAATGTAATTGAAACAAATATTAAAAAGTTGAAAACCATATTTGCCACAGATTTCTATAAAATTTAACAAATTTATTTTTACTTCCTAATGAGAAGTATTAAGATTTTTAATTGAAAAATTAAGATAACTTCGTATTACGATTTTGATATCATTATCAGAAATATAAAACAGTCATCTGCTATTTCAATATTTATCTCTTCAGTTTTCACTTTTGTTACAATGTTTTTTCCCACTATTTCAATCGTAAGTTACAGAGGACTCAGTCTTGCGGAATATTTTGATTGCCAGTTTCGAAGTTTATTTTGCAATCAGTTTCCAATTTCGATTTCTCTCCGCATCGCAGTAAAATTGTTATGTAGCTATCCATTTTAGGAATTGTTTAATTGTTCAGTGAAATCTCGGTCAACCATTCCTGGAATAATCGTTTTCCCATATGTGTCGTTTATTTCATCCACTCCCGAATCGTATGTTCCAACATCTACGATTTTCCACATTTATCGTTTAGTTCAATAGGTTCGTTCAAAAACGATATATAGTGGTTTCGCTGTAAAATACCATACGTTACAGATTCATATATAACATACATTTGTAACACAGTTTGAAATATGATCTTGTACTGCAATTACTATACATTTTATGTTGGTGCTTAAATTTCAATTTTCAAGATATTGCTGGAACACCACTGTCTATACTGATAAATGTATTTGAAATCTTTTTACATATCACGATATTTGTGAATGTTTATTTACAAGCTTCGAAATTTTTAATTTTTCAGATTTGGGAACTTAGAAATTTTCAAATTTTTAGTTTAAGAATGTGGAGTATTAGAGATATCAATATATTCAGTATTTAAATATTACTAATACATAAAATACAATATTATTAGAAAATAATATTTTCTTAAAACACGTTATTACACATCTTACCAATAAATATTTTATTAAAAAAAGAATTATTTTCTTGACAATTTAATTGTAGCTTATAATCTCATTTACCTATTCTTCAAAATCAACTTTCTGGGACTCAATAATTAAACAATGAAGTCTTCCTCCTTCAATTGTTTCTCATTTCGTTCCTCATCGTGCTCTCGTATTTAGTTCTTCGTCCTTTATACGACTGCTTCTCTCTTTTTAATCCTTCCTACTGCAGCCAAGCGATTTTGCGGGAAAAATTATTTACAAGTACCCCGAAGCGATCAGTATCTTTTGCTCTGGATATCGCAGTTCACTTTCGTTCGTTCTTTCACGGTTATATAATTTTCCATGGCTTTGGTCCGCCATAGAAAGGAGGCACCCTCGTAAAATTTGATAGCCAGTAGGGAAGACGCTACAATGTGGAATCAAGAGGAAACACTCGGACCGTGAACCAAGAAAGTTCATTCGCAGTTATTGTTGGCGACTGTTGGACATCCTTTGTCCCCTTCCTCCACTTTCCTTACCCGTTTCTTTTTATATTTAGATTTATTTTAACGGCGTTTGGCCTGTTCACGTGTGGCCCTTTTAGTAACCCCGGGTACATTGTATCGGAGAAACTTCGGATATTTATGTCCAGTGCATATAACTTACCCCTAAAAGTCTGAACATACTTCTGTCCACATAAATTCGATAATTTGATCATTCCCACAAAACTGTTTAAACTTTTGTATAATAAGCTTAACAAGCGATATGTGACTGCACTCGTTGGTTAAGATCAAAGCGTATAAGTAATTATTTAAAAATATGCCGATCTGTATAAATTTTTGCGTTATAGTGTCACTAGTGTGTCTATGTAAAAAACAATTTATTCAACGGGCCATATAATGAGACTGAACCAAATAGTTTGCAAAATACTGTCCTTTTAAATTAGTTGTGCAAACGAGCGGGAAATTAATATTATATATATTCATATAAAATTAATATATTTTAAGCATATATATTTTTGAAATTGTTATTACAAATAACTTATAAAGAAATAAGGAACTGTCACAAGAAAATACAGATGTGTTTCAGAGAAATGACAAAATATAATTATAAATAAATTATTTGTGTATGTACAGTTTTAAGCCGCTTTTTCCCGGCCGCCATATTTGTACAGTATGCGCATGCGCACTTCGAAATACCGCACATGATTCATTTAGTGTGGGCATTTAAATTGGTTATTTTCTCTGTCTCTAAAAAGTATCAAGCCCATTTTGACTTCGTTTGAGAAACACTGCCATAATATACAGACAATAGAGAGGAGGATAATGCCGAGACGTATCATTCCGTGGATTTTTTCAATTCTCTCTTAAACGCGAGTCTCGAAGCAGAGTTCTCTGTACCTTTTAGTTCACGGAAGCTCTTAATCTTCCTAGCGGAGGTCCTTTCGAGGAACCGACAGTAGTGTTTACCATAGCTGTAAAAACGCTGAAAGGACAGCCATCACCTCCGTTTCTCTTTCCCGTGAAATATTTACATTGTTAAAGGGGATCACAGAGGGTTTCATTCGCGACGCGGGGCTCCAGGGTCCGTGGAAAAACGGGACCCGCTATTACAGCTGCGATACCGAATTAAAATGCTAATTCCACGAATTAATTTCCATCTATCATGGCCCGGCTTGTCCCCTCACGGTTGGCTAGTAATTTTAAATGTTTTCAGATTTTACTCCTCGTCAAATGCTGCTGATACGGACGCTGGTTTGCATAAATCTCGGGAGAACGATTTGAAACCTCAACAGAGCGTTCAACAGAGTTTTCCTTATCTCACCATTTTGAATTGCTAAAATATCTGATGCAAGTTGAATTAGATGCTCGAAGAATACTATTAGGATACTTGTAACTGACACTATCTTCGTAGTTAACATCTTCATTTTCACTTCACCCAAAATAAGATTCCTGAGGACCTAAGGAAGAAAACATCCTCAGAAAAGAAATAATATTCGGAAGTTTCAAATATCTTTTGACATAAAGAACGTAAACATCGAACACTAAATAAACAATAGTCAGATTTAAATTTAAATAGCTGTTGCATTCGATGAGAAAATATAAAATCAAATCTCAAATGTAAAATGGAGAAATGACTAATTAATGCAGTAATTTTAATTATTTGTAATTAATTAAAAATCGGTAATGTTTGACTAATCTTGTGTTATACAGTATTTTTCAACGAAGAATTTATAAATTTACAATGACCATAAAATTTTCGAGAGCACCAAAAATTGCTGTTACGAAAGTTATGTCTAAAGGGAAGTTTAGCAGTCAAAGAAGCAAAGCTTAATCCGAAACGTCTTTGAAAAGGGAAAATCAAGAAATGCTGTCGTAGAGAAGCTTGGAGGGTCCAAACTACAAGTTCCGAATTATTCGACACGTTGCAACATCCTGAGCGTGCAAACGATGAAAAGCCGTTTTTATAATATTTCGTGAAGCACGTTACTCGAGAGAAAATTTCAAGCGAGCGCAAGTCTCTCCCTTCGCTCCTTTCCAAAAAATGTAGGTTACTCTTCCTTTGATGCTTCCGAGCAACTCTGAAACGCGAGATTCTCGTGTTTTCTATTCGCTGTGAGGATTTAAAGGGTCATATAAAGGCGAGATTTAATTTTAAAAGTCTTACGCTAAGAACGGAGACTGCAGAGATTATCTTGCTGCATTTTCGAGATAAGTGGCGTTAAAACGTCCTCGTAATTCAGTGTTCAAACAAAAACCGCTACTTATTCTTGTTCTCGAGCATTATCCAGCATAGGTCGATGTTCACACAATGTTATTTAGTACGGTGACCAAAAAATCTTGAGTCTAAAGAATATGAAGTTCTTGAAAATTATTTTAAAACGGTGAAGTAGGGACTTCAGAAATTATCTTTATGAAATGTGTTCATAGTTCTCGATAGAAAAATTTGGGAACACTTTTGGTATAGTGATTGTTACGTACAAATAATCCAGATTGATATACTGTGTAATTTGTTACATAAAAATATTTTTGAAATAAAAATCTGCATTATAACTTGAAATTGAGATAAAATCTACAGTTGACAGTAAAATAATAAGGTAACATCGGTTTCTTAAAATTTTGTTAAAAAGAAACAACAATTCTTTTAAATAATAAGAAACCATCTGCTTTTTTAAATAATAAGAAAACATCAATTCTTTTAAAATTGTAAGGGAACATCAATTTTTTAAAATAATAAGAGAACATGAATTCGTTTAAATGTGAAGAAGACATCAACATTTTAAAATAACAAGAAGAATCGATTTTTTTGAAATTGTAAGAAAACATCAGTTTTGTTAAATAATGAAACACCAGTTTTTTAAAATAATAAAAAAACATCAACTTTCTTAGAGCAGAGATTCTCAACCAAAAATCAATTTTCATTATATCATAGATCACCTCTCAAAATACTATCCTTGCCAGTATTAAAATTAAATTATTTAATAAAACCGCTCGATAAATACCCGCTTCCCGGTTAGAGTCTTGATAGCCCCAAAATCGGGTACTTATCGAACGCGCAATTTGTAAACTCGACCTGTATCCAATAAAGTTCACCTTCGTTCTCGTCGAAATTTTCATGTTTATCCTTTGACTATAAGATCCCCTTTGCAACATTTATTTCGTGTAGCACGTTTTGCCGGCAAACGAACGTAGTCGACGGCATGCAGCAAGCATCGTCGCCTGTTGCGAGTCGCATCAACGATGCATTCCTTAATTTGTAGGACGCCAGGCGTTGCGCATGGACAAAGGGAATAACGAAGTTTGCAGGAAGATCCGGAGAACCGCCGCCATGGCAGCACATATTTGTAAATTCGCCCGTGTAGCCTCGGGGCTTGAATTCTCCCCAGCCCCTTTCTGACACGTAGTTTAGTAGCTGAACAACCTTTGCCAGCGGCCAATCTTGTCCGTCGACGAAATCTCGCGGGTCGATAGTTGTGAGACAAAGTAGACGACGGAGATCAAAGGAAACGCGGGTGCCGCGAAATTTTTGCCAAATTTCTTTTTTCTTTCGCTCCCAATCGCGAGGCTTTGTGAACGGATGACGAGTTTCCGTGTACCACGGTAGAACGCTTGAAACCGGGGCGCGAACGAGCAACCTTCCTCGCGCGATTTATTCTCAAGCAAACTTGTCTCCTCAAAGCTGAACTCAAACTAAATTACTTTAATCTTATGTCGCATGATTTTTTCAGTTTTTGAAAGAAATACATTGCTGAATTTTTAGTAGTAGGTAGCGATGATAATATGACGCTGATATACTTCTATTGAAAAATTTATTTAAAGAAAATTTCGTCTGTTTGAAGCTTGTCTACATCAACCTAAAATAAGTTTCTTTATTTTGCATAATTTTTTCCATTTTCCAAACAAATTTATTTTTGGACATTCGTTGATAGGTATCGATAATAATAATATAACACTAATATGTATGTTCTATTTAAAAATTTATTTACAAATTTGTCTGAAACTGAAAATAAATAATTTTAACTCAAAAGAAATATAGTGGACATTCACAGATAGGTATTAATGATAAAAAAACAAAGATATGCTTTCTATTTAAAAAAGTTAATTCAAAGAAAAATTTCGCAATATTTTGAATTTGCAGAATCTAAAGAGATGCAACAAAAACATAATATCAGAAAATCATTATTACAATTTTCAGTAATTACAATTAATATTAATGAAGTTTTTGATTCATTCACCTGTGTTCAATAAAATACACAAACTACGTAATGCATTATTTTATGTAACATCTTTGCAGATGTTATCTTTGTGTCTTAACATATTTGCATAGAAAGTTGCATATTTAATACTATAAATAATTTAGAAGAAGAATCTCGATTTTCGTTCGAGCGATTAAGAAGTATTTTTTCCAGTTCGCGTAGCTTTCATTCATAAATATTTTCCTGCAAATTGAATTCTGATTAGAAGATAACCGATCTGATGTTTGGCACACGTGCGACGTATGATAGAAAAATCAGCCGTGCTTCGAATGATTCCCGGAAAATTGAATTTTTCCGGTTCTGACTCGCATACCAAGCATCGATATATGTAAAATTCATTTGTCTGGACAGACCAGGCTATCTGAAGTTGAGTTAGTTAAACGTTATCGATTCTCATGCCGAACATACTTTCGGTATATCAGTTTTATAGGATAGTGAAATTTTTGACACGGTAGAAATATCTGTTGTTATATCTGACATTATGCAAATGAAATACTGTTTCCGTTTTCTTTAACACGTTGACTTATATGTTCTGTTACTACGCAAAATAGAATGTTTTGATTTCACAATCAATACATGCTTCACAGCAGATAATGGTTATATTATTTTATCTAATACATATTACCGATGTATGTACTTTGGCTCTTAAAGAAAATAATTTATCACATCGTGAAAAAAATGGCTCTTAACTCCAGAAAGGTTGCCGACCCTAAATCATAAAATTTGTAAAATTTGAAAGGTATTCCCCTATTCGTTTCCTCGTTTTAACACCGATCAGCGGGGTGTTCAACGATACCCCATGTGAGACGCAATCAATGCCAAGAAAGCGATTCGATCGTACAGAAACCGATTTTCTAAGCCTGCTACGTGTCTCGAAGGTGGTTTTCATCGAAGTAGTGCACGAAGGAAACGAAATGGCTCGACCCTGGCAACGATGCACGTAGAATAAATATTAATGCAAGTGCACCGTTTCTTCTTACCTTCGTCGATGTTCCCTTTTTCGTTTTCCCTACACTCCACGCTCGGTTTCCCATTGTTTCTCTTTTTCGTCCTCTCGTCTCTGTACCCGCTACGTGACATTCACACCCTCTATGGTTCTTGCCCGCGGGCTTTTGCTTGCCAGACATCGTAATTTCTCGATTCCCTGATATCTGTCACCGGAAGGTTATCCCCGCGGTTTCACCGTGACACATCGACCCTATTCCTTTTATAGATTTCACGTGTCTTTCGTTCCCGGCGTTTGTCAAAATTTCGATGGCATCCACGGAATTGGGCGCTCTGATTCGAAGCCTTTAGGGGATCGCGCTGACAGCCTATGTGTTTATGAATTTTTATGGTAGCTCCGAGAGATTGAACTCTAAGTTTGGCGTATTTTTTACTGATATTTCGTTAGAAATATGACGGGTCGAGATAAATTGAGCCGTTATCTATATAATTCCATTTATTTTGATAGCGATAATTTAATTTATTTGATTTATGATGCAGGAAGGCATGTTCAAATAATAAATAAGAGGATATTAATTGTTTTACGTTTATATTTTATAGCGGCGATGAAGGGCACATTTGAAAACATGTATCTGATATTTTTAAGTCTGACATTTGAAATTTAGTCGGTTGAAATTTATAAATACGAAATATTACAGGATTCAAGTTTCAAGAGTATGTTTCATATATGATTATATTACAATTTTGCAATTTGTAAATGAACAAGGTTTAAAAAAAAAATTTGAATATATAAAAATTTGTATTGTTGAATATTTAGAAGTTAATACACCCAAAAATTTAGCAAAATTACAATTTAGAAATGTAGAAGTATAAAAATTTGAAATTTCCAAGTCAGCAGTTTCCAGAATTTCTAAATTTCTAAATTAAAAACTTTTTCAATTCCGGAAGTGCAACATAACTTTCATAATTTCCGCCTCTTCGATACTGATCGATACCGCATGCTCATTAATGAATTGATGAGAAAAGTTCAGTTCGATTAATTATTTAAAATGAAAAGTGGACGGAAACTTCATGAAGTCGAAAGTCGTTTATATACGACTTTTTTAATGAGCTTCTACATTTTGAATCGAAGCTTCTGCATACTTAACCACTTGAGTACTGAATGTTTGATATGTATCGATCACAATTTGCTCCTGTAACTTCTTCATTTGCTTCTAACTTCTTCACTTCAGAGTTTCAAAGAAGCTTCATTATTCTTACATAGCTTCACCGCATAGATCTTCAGATGTCTGTCGCCACGTCAATTTTAGCTCTACGAGCTAAGTGTTTTATGTTCTTGGAAAGAGAAATATACCGAGGAAGATTCTTGAAAAGAGAATATTAACGAATATTCCGGAAACACTGACGATACCGTATGAATTATGTAATAAATTGTTTTATGGACGATATGAAATGTAGGTGATAACATAATTAAAAATTTATATTTAACTCTTATCGGTCACACTGGGGTATGAAACGACCCCAGTCAATTTAGCTTCAATTTTAGTCATTTTACTTCCCTGAAAATCTAAATAAATACCTTTCTTGAAATCCAGGTATTTTTACTATTTTTTACCTCAAACTGTTATATCTCAAGAGTATTCAGCTAAAATTTTATTTCTTTATATTGAAATCATACAAAGTTTTCAATTTGTCTGTGAAAAGTGTCATTTCATCAATTTTGTCACGTTTCTCAAATTTTTTTTCTTATTCAACGTTTAAATTTACTGAAATCGGCTATGAAATATGTTTAACTTTCAAAGTTAAGTACTTATTAAATAAAATTATGTTAAACTTATTAAATAACTTTCAAAGATTAATTGTAATTATTTTCAAGTTAAACTAATGAATAGCTTCTTATAATGAAAAGCTGATGTAGCTTATAATCAATTGCAATGAATATTAATGTAACTTATAATCAATTTCAACTTAAGAATATATAACAATTTTAATCACTGTAAGTATAAAAATTTCCAAAATAAAACGCTGTTAAGTGTAATTCAGTAGAGTGGAAGCTAAAACATCGTTAATATCGAGAGGCTGTTGAGAGGTATTTCAAGGACGAACGAACTAAGTGTTTGATGAGCATTTAATCGGGTTAGAAACATGCTGTTTGGCTGCTTTGAAGGGAACTCGAAATCGCATGTCGATTCGAGCGAGCTCATCGAAAACGCGTTAAGGATGATTACGGTGTGACTTACGCTTTCTTGATTGTTCGACATGGAACCGACGCGTTCTGGTGACTGGTTCGATCCAAGATAACTTATTGCATGGATGATATTCCAGAAACCAGGTTCAAACCTGAAGCGATTGCTTCTTTGCTGATTCGAAACTGATGATTCGTAGAAGAGTATTTAGTGACGGAGATATCGTTCTTTTGAGCAGACTTTTTTTTAACGGACGATTGATTACTGCTGAAAAGTTTAAATTATGGAAATGGGGTGTTATATGCATAGTAAACGTGTGACGAGTACTCGTCATTTCTGATGAAAGTCAAGAAAAAATTAATACTTAATTTAGTGACACTTTTGTAACATCCTGGAATTTCGATGTAAATTTTATTTCCTTTATTGTACAATTTTTTCTTTCAATCGTCAACCGCATTTTTCTTTTTTCTTTTACGGACTATAAAACAATGCAATTACCATATGTATTAGTTAATCAGTAGATAACACATACCGTTTAGTTCGTGAAATATTTAAAGTATGAAATTATTATTAAATAAATCAAAGCATATGAAATTAATTAACAGTAAGTCAAAATAAATGATTAATAATCGAATTAATGTATTCTTTCGTCGATCTAAAGAATTTAAGAAATTATAAATCACTAGAAAAGAATATAAGATATATTTCGAATTGAATTATTATTAAATAGCCATTTTTATATTAAAATCATTAAATATTAATCAAAATATATTACTGACGATCTGATAAATGTATTTACTTCATTAATTACTATTTAATTAAAGAATTCAAAATTACGAAAAATAAAAGGTAGACCGCGGAATTTCGGGTATAAAAGAGCGCGCGGAAACCACATAGGGCGCAGAACAATTTTCAAAGTAGTACGAGTTGGACCTCTTAGGAAAAGTATAGAAAGACAATTTGGAACAGTTTTTGCTGGTAAGAGCCAAAACGACTCTTAGGTCTTGTCTGGACAGCGTGTTTAAGCCATTTGGATACTTGATCGCTAGGTCGTTCTAGTAGCCAGCGGGCTTCTCAATTAAGCGATCTAGTTTTGGGTTGCAATCTATGCTCTAACAAAAAGAACAATTACACTAGTAATTCTAGAATCAAATTAAAGAGTCGCTGTTCTGAGTCCAACTAATTTTTTTATTTAATTTAATGTAGAAATCCAAGTTTTGAATTAATTTTCTCAGTAAAAGATCATTGTTCTGTCACAAGTTAGGATCTCGATAACTCGAGTTTTGACTATCTTATTTAGCTAAACCCTTTATACATTTTTAGATTCGAGCATTTTATAGTTTAAACATTTACGAATTTGCAGATTTGAAATTGTTACATTTTTGGATTTTGTAAATCTAGTAATTTGTATGAATGAGAATTTAATGTTTATATTGGCAAGTTTTTAAACTTCAAAATTTCCAAATTAGAGTTACTAGATTTCCTTATTTTAAAACTTGCAAACATACCTACAAAAATTTCTAAATTAACGAAATTCTATCTTTCTATATTTTAAAGCTTGCAAATTTGGAATTCTAGAAATTCCTAATTATTAAATTTCGAATTCACTGAATTCTCAAGTTCCGCCCGTATTATTTCATATAACAAAAAAGAAAAGAAATAACGTTGTTGGAAGTGAAGGTTTGTCATGATATTTAAAATTTCTCTCTAAATGGTGGAGTCTCGGATTCGTTAGCTTTAAATGCATTTAATCGCAGTTAATCCTTGCTAGGTAGAAGTAAACAATGCTTACAAACGATGTCGATGAAATTCACCCTTCTTTGTTACTTTTAATTCATTTGCAGTTATACAAACTTTGAAAGTTGTTTCGTCGTTGGAATAACAGCGGGCTTCTGAGTGTCGATTCCTTGTCTACAGCTATTTATCGACATTTATTATCTCAAACGTAGAACGAAATATCGCAGTGTTTCCTTTGTAAATTTGCTACTTCAATTTCCAAGCAGTTAGTGAGCATTGTATAATAATATTACGACATTTACAATAAATATTTTTAATCTATATAGTACAATGATAAAGAATATGAAAATCTGTAATATTATAAAGAATATTCATTAGTTAATATCTTTATCAAAATAACGTGAAATGTTATAGTCTATTTCAAAATTTACAGTTTCAATTTTTTCGTCTATTTCTCATATGAGCCGTTTATTTTTATTTTCCCCTGAACAAGTTTTAAATTTTACAGTTTACAATCGCGTTGAGTTATTAATAATAAGGCTGAATTAATTTAACAACTATTGTATGAAATGTCAAAAAATTAATTGTGGAGAAATGATTCAACTTAGAGAATAATTTTAAGTTAAAATTTGAAAGATGTCTCTTGGTAGAAATAGTGTTAACAATCCTCGTAACCTAAACATCCTCTTGAACATTCGATAAATTCAATTCTTCCTCGAACCGTCTCTCAGACCTCCCCCTATCGATGCAATCGAATAGATTGAAACTTTTCATATTGAAGACGATCGTACACCACTTTCAAAATAAATGCTTCATATGCATTACCGAATATCTTATCACTCTGTCAAGCTAATTCCATAAGTTGCTTAGGAAAATTGAATTTTGAAATTTGAAATTCAATATGAACTTGAGAAAATACTGAACTATTCGCTTGAAACGCTTTCATTTCCTTTCATGAGTATCGCTGAAAGGATTCTATTCATTGCGAGGCCATTTCATTTGAGCTGAACTATTTTGAATGCGTTCATTTTTTTGCTACTTATCTCGTCTCGCAATTATGCATCTTCCTAAGCAACATGTGATTCATGAAATAATGCAATTTAGAAAGTCAAACTACTAAAGAAAATATCTACTAACAATAAGAGAATATCAGTAAAAAGAAGAAGTTTTCTATGTTTTGTATAGAGCAATTGAAATTTTTCCTGGGAAAGAAATTTGGGTACAAAAATGTTCATCTTTTTCTGAAAAATTGTGTTTAACCACTATATTTTCTTCGTGATTGATGAAATTATTGAAAACATTTCTTGAACTTAATACTTTTAATCTTCTTATGTTTCTTTAAGATTTGACAGACAGGTTTGTATATAAATTATATAATTAATTTGATAGCAACTTCTTAATATAGAAAATATTTACGTATCGTTAATTCCTAGTGAATATCACTTCCCAGGTTTCGAAAATACATTTTTCTTTTTAGTTGAGATTTATAATGTAACAAGCAGTTAGTTAATAGCCATACGTCTGGAAATATACTCTTCAAATTCCAATATTCTATCAATACAGACCAGGAAAGCACTTGTCGAATCGTGTACATTCGATCTGTACTACGTTCTAGCCTTTAACTTTGATTTGATTAAATTAAATTCAATTAAACCTGATTGAAACCAAAGTTGAACACAGAGCAAAAAAATATTCCAAGCATTCTATCAGATTTGACGGTAATAGTAAAATGTAGAAACCATTTATTGCTCATTCTTTTGCTTTGAGAAGTTTTTTATGAAAAAAAGTGAAGCTTGAGAAATATGTTCTTTCAATTAGTCAGTGAAGGAAGTATGCTTACGTTAAAATTATGCAAGGAATTTAAATATCGGTTTAAAAAATAATTTTTCGCCATTCGTTTGTAATTTGTCATGGTTTAGAAATTTAAGAATTCAGGAATTAAATAGAGCTAAAGTTTCAAAACTCCACACATTTCATAGTCTCAAAACTCCAAAAATGTTGAAGTCTCAAAGTTTCAGAATTCTCAAATTTTTAAATTCAAAAACTTTTAAATCTCAAATATTTATAATTCTCAAGATTTCAAAATCCCAAGATTGCAGAGTTTTTTAATTTCAAAGTGTCTCAGTGTTAAAAACTAAAACGTTTTAAAGTTTGAGAATATAACATTTCAAAGTTCCAAAATTCTAAAATTCAAGACCAGCAAGTTCCAAAATTGTAAAATTACAAAACCTCGTAGTTCAAAAATTCTAAGATCACAAAGTTCCAAAGTTGAAAAATTAACAAATCACAAAGTTCCAAAATTGTATAGTTCAAAAATTCCAAAACATCTCAAAGTATTAAAATTCTGAAGTTTTAACATTTCAAACCTTCAAATTCCATAAACCTAAAATAAACAATTTTTCGTATTAATTCCCTAGACCCAGTTCCTCCTATTGAAAATTAAACATTTTTAAGCAGATCTTCATATATAAAAAAATAATATTTAAAAGACTATTTTCGTATACAAAACTTGAATCTGCAATGGCTAGATTAAAATTGGAATCGTGATTATCTACATGTCCGCGGGTGAATGAAAGAGCTATTAAAAATTAGCATTTCCCGAATTATATGAATCGTTTTTTTAAATCAAATTTCCAACTTCGCTCGAGTTGCATCGATTTCTTGGTGAACGAGCATTCGACACGCGCAATGATCGTCGATCGCGCAAATGCAGACTGCATAATGCAATTCCACTTTGTGCCAGTGAAACGTGCTTTCTACGTGCCGTGAAAATGAATTTCATATGCGAACACCGTTTCTGACTGGAAGTTCTAATTTTTTTAAATCGCTAATCGATGAATGCACGTGCAAACGGAAAGAATTAGCATCGCATTGAAATGAGCACAGTCACCTACCCTTAAATATCGTATTCTTCATTTTTAATTTCTTTAAAATACATCTGACGTTCTTTCATTTACTATCATTTCCCGGTTAATCTATCACGAGTCAGTTGTTATAACTGCATTACGTACTTAGGGATTCTTTAAGTACTAGGGAATATTTCATGTACTTTTTAGTGGGGTTGAATTTTGGAACTTTTGTTTTACTGGAATATTTCATATATGTCCACTTTATATATTATTATTTAGTATATATTTAAGAAGATTATAATAGAATTGAACCCAAAATATAAAGTGTGCGTCACAAATACGTCATATTGTAGGACAAGAGAAATTTACTGATTAAATTTACTGACTACATTACTCCACGATCAGTCGAGAAATAAGTTAACAATAAACTAATTCTTGAAATACAGAAACCGAGTATTAATACAGAAACTAAATCAGAGTAAAATCTACCTAAATTTCAAAAGCAATTTAACTAATTTCACCGCCTGCGCTACTGTTAATACAATAATTCACTACGCATTGATAAATCAGATTCATTAATTACGCAATTACTCATTGCGCAAAATTATTTAGCACGTTATCATTTATAGAGAAATTAAATCCAACCGGCTGCTTCATTTGCAAACGTATCTGTATGCACGGTGTCATGACCTGTGCAAGGATGTATTATGGAGAACCTTTATAAGCGGCTTATGCCAAACAGGCGTTCAGTACAGGCATTGCATCCCGCTGCAATTTTCTTACTTTGTCAATAATAAATTAATTCCAGTAGTCTCTCGTAACAGTGCATAATTCGGACTTACTGTAAGTACCGTGATGTGGAACGTGTACTATGCCGAAAATTTAGTTGAGTAGAATAAATGCATTTAATACATTTATTTCGAATAATATTATATGCGGACGATATGTACAGAATTTTGGCTGCAATGATGGATTTGTTTATGAATATTCTCGCTAAACATTGAATAAATAATAATAATAATAATGAAAATCATATCGATCAAAATTAATAATAATAATGACAATAATAAATCGTAATTATTTGCAAAAATTAGGTTAATTGGATAAAATTCAAGCCAATGTCTAGAAAAATAATGTGGTACGTGAACAATTAAATTGAAGCTATAATGTTGCTTTTTTGCGAGATATCGTGGGTTAATTAACGTTAAATACATTTTATTGCGTTTGTATTAAAATATGTATTTCGTGAACAAAAGTCGTGAAATATGATTTATTATAGACTGAAATAATATAATAATGTGAAGGGTATTTCATTTTATTTCAAGAGGGTGAATCCACTGTGAAATGTAATTATAATTAGCTTAAATATTCATGTAATTAGGGAAAATTTAGGAAAAAAGGTTTCCAATAACGTGTAGTATACATTATCCTGCATTATTTTCCAGGAAATAATAACATTGGAAACTAATTAATCCTAAATGCATTTGAATCTCTGACATATTTACAACTTTTCATATTTCATTACGAATTCATTGTATAATATTTTTTTTTCGTCTTTTTATATTTTTTCACTGTAATATTTTTATCGTTTACTTAATTTGTTAATGGAAATAATGTAATCAGCTCAATATTTTGCATTTTAAAAGTTAAAAGGATTAAAGAATGTTCTACGACAGAGAAAAAAGCTCCCGATCATTAATGTAATCGGAGAGAGCTTCTAATTATTACTGTTAACAGCGATTAAAATCGCAACTCGATCGCGAAAGGAAGAATTCGAAGCTCATTAGCGTTGGCCATAGATCGAGCAGCTTGAAAACCGATATATTTCCTTTCAATGAATCCTCGTACATCTTTCATTTGGTAGTTAAGACGTCGGTTCGATATCTTTCCACCGATTGAGCACGAAACTTCCAAGATTAAGTGGAACCCTTTACCTCCTTTTCCCGTTTTTTCGTGAAAAGAAAGGACTGGAGGAAAGCGAGAGGCGATAAAGATGAAAAATGCATAGAAGTAGCTGACGAGCAGTATCAGCTAAAAATCCAGCATTTATTGAACGTTTCGTTCTGGAGTTTCTTTTGCCCGAGAAAGTGGGTGTATATCGATATCAAACACACTCTCGATTGGCGATATTTTTTTTAAAAGATATAACTTATGGACAAATTTGGTACCGTATATGGTACATTGCGTAAAAATATATTAGGAAGACCAGAAAGTAATTTTGTTTTTTTACATTAAATTCAAACAAATAAATTTTTGACAAGTTTTTATTTTCGATGGCTTTCTTGATGTTACCCTCGTCGTGCCATTGTGTGCAAATTTTCAGTGCTGGTTCAATAAAAATCAATTGTTTTTTGGACAAAATAACTGGGGTGGCATTTTGAATAACACACAAAATTTCAAACTTTTTGTCACTTAGAAAGGCTGGCTGCGAACTGACCCCCAAGTATTTCCATTTGATGGAATTCTCGAAATAAAAGGGATAGTAGGGGATGCAAAGATACACCTTGCTGGACGCTGAGCTTGAAAGATACTCGAAATGTGAGAATTAGGAGCGGTAAAAATGGCTTCGGAGTTTCGACTACGTACATTAGGCTGATGCTTATTTGACCAGAAAAGTCATTCTTTTGTACTTTTTCGTCCACCCTCGTAAGTACTATGAAGCTGTTGCGATCGAATTAGATCAGCAGATGAATTTTGTCTTTCGAAATGCAATTTTCTTTTCACGTATTTTCACTTTACGTTTATTTAACCTGTTAGGAACGATACTATAGTCGCTTTCGCAGATACCATTTCTCTGTACGACGGTCCACTATAGTGGCTTTCGCGAATGTCATCGTAGATTACATAGCGTCATGGCTCGCTCTACTGACTGGCTCCCCATTTCAATTGAACGATTGTTTTCATGTGTTTTGATTCGCACTTTTTCGCCTTCACCACGTTTTATAAGAGTATTAACAAATCCCACAAAAGTACATTACATGTAAATAAAAGGTAACGCCAAGTTTAGTCACCATATTACTTCTTTGCACTAATACAAGATATTGGAAACATTTGGAAATTACATATTTTTTGAATTTTCGAAAAAGTAAATTATCAAGGTTAAAATATATGTAACATATCTTTGGGAAAAATTATAATTTCATTATCAAAAGCTTCGTTCCAATGCACTCGCGTAGAGAACAGCATTGTCACATATTGTAGTGCTGTTTACGCGTAATTCGAACTCTACAGAGCAGCAGCGCCGCGTAAAGTTCAGTCGTGCTTAAGAGGTTAATATTGAATGTCTTGTACAGTGTGAATGGTTTCCCTGTGTGCGATTGGGGATGATTATAATTAAATAAACGGCACGTGTACTGTTATTAGGTTCGTATGAAAATCGTCGAGTAGTTGACTGACAAAACGAGTTATTAAAGAGCTGTGAATGTCAAAAGGGAAGTTGATTGTAAAACATAGTTATTGAAATAAAATTTTATTAATTGATTTTCTACAATCTTATCTGATTACACTACTTAACATTTTCTTGTTAGGATATCAAATTTTGTTTCTTTTCGCACTCTTGAATAACGCAGAGCATTATCCATAATGGTGCAGAATTACATTCGAGTTCCTCCGTGCAGTATAATTACAAGGTAATTCAATTACATCGTACTCAGTTACACGATATTCGTAACTCAGTTGCTTCATTTGCGTGAATTTACACGCGATTCGTAATTGCGACTAAAATATAATTATGAAGTGTGATGCTAATGAAAGTGGAATTACCAAATAAGGGATTATGTTGTTAAGAAGTGATATAGTAAGCAATTATTTTAAATAGTAAAGACTATCAGTGATGATTATACTATTCATAAATTCATAATACTTCAACTTAGATGAGTGTAATATAATTACATATATGACTACGGTAATTAGTGATTGAATTAATTTGCAGGTCTGAATTATGTAATTTACAGTATGATTGAAGTACTTGGAATATTTGAAGTATTCAAGGAAAATTTTTAATTTCTCAATTTTGTTGAAATGACTAATAAAAAATTAGATCAAAAAGATCAAAAACTTTATTACGTAACAAATTAGAAATTTATTGCGTAATTATTATGTAATAAAATACAATATATTTATATACTAAAAAAAGAAACCGACACATTTTCACAACGAAGGAACATTACTTTCCGCGTGACTCAATCGTAAACAATTTTTCTACAAAAATCAAGAATATGGCCACTGACCAGAACAATGTGAAGTTCTGATAAGATATTAAATTAATTCGTGGCTCATCGCTCAAGCGATCAGCAAAAGCTGCAATAGATCAACGCGATTTGCGAGGAACGTTCGTGGATGGCATCTAAAGTGCAGTAAAGCTACAATGTAATAAGTTCATGTAATTCCAGACCATGGAGTCACGATCGTCCCAGTTCGATAAGTACTCGAAGCAGTTCGTTGTTCGAAGACGTAACTAATGAAAGCTGGAAGCTTGGCCTTCCGGACACTTTCCTGTTCGAGTGGACGTAAGAAGCCGAAAGCGGGAAGATGCTGGAACTAATGCCACAGTATACAGAGCAAAAAGAACACCGGAACGAGCAGATCGAGCTTGGCAGGAATCCAGTTTGCAGCCCATAAAACGTTTCAATGTTGCTTCGTATAATTCATAATGAGAGGACTGGTATGATGCAACTGTAGAGGGTCGTGGGTCAATGAGACTTTTTCAAAAAATAATACAAAATACGTTAAACTGTAAAAAATTGAGAAGTGTGGTTCTTCGTTTTTATCCACTTGGCAGAACGGTAATTGCACTTTTTTTTCTTATGTCTGAGTTATGGTTGACTCGGTTGTACTTATAATTTTACATTTTTTTATTACTGTATATGTATGCATATTGTTATGTGGACATAGGTAGATTTTGTGGTTATTTCACGTTTCTAGTTTTAATTTTGAAATTCTCAAATTCTAATGTTCTAAAATACTAATATTTTGAAATTCACAAAGTTTAAGAATTTTGAAGTGCATAAAATTTTCAATTTCTTAATTTTTCAAATTCTCAAATTCTCAAATTTTCAAATTCTGAATTTCTTAAAATCTCACATACTGCAATTCTAAAATTCTCAAATTCTGCAGTTGTAAAATTCTCAACTTCAAGAATTTTGAAATTCTAAAATATTAAATTTCTCAAATTTTCATTTTCTCAATTTGTCCATTTGTCAATTTGTCAATTTGTCAATTTGTCAATTTGTCAATTTCTCAATTATTCAATTTCTCAAGCTCTAAATATATCATTTTGTCAATTTGTCAATTTCTCAATTATGCAATTTCTCAAGCTCTCAATGTATCATTTTGTCAATTTGCCAATTTGTCAATTACTCAATTTCTCAAACACTCAATGTGTCATTTCCTCAATTTCTAAATTTTTCATTTTCCCAAATTTTCAATTTCTAAAATTCTAAAATTCTACATCCAAAATTTATAATTATGTCACTATTATTGAAACATATCCTAATACACAACGCAATGCATCCAATATCATGTTAGGCTCCATCAGTGTCTAAGAATGTATATTTTGAGAATCTCTACAACAGGTCATCACAGTCTGTATTCTAACTTTTGATAGCATTCTATGTCCTCAAGAGATCTCCATATGGCAGCTGAGAATTTTCATGAATATCTACGGAAGCTCTTCAGAATTTTACATAGCCGAGTTAAGTTTATAGCTATACATAAATCCTTTTATACATATATACCTTTGCACAGGTATTGTAAAGATTGCCCTAAGGTATTCAAACGTTTCCAAATCTCGGTGTATCATAAATTTCTATGGGAAGTTAACGATATTTATGGACGCATTGAATTTTTATTAATACACGTATATAGGACCCTACTTTTCCTAAAGAACCTAGGAATATACAATTATCGCGAACAAGGGAAATAAATGTCGTTTTCCCTATTATCGGGAAAAGAGGGAAGATTTGTAAAAGAAATTTGACGATTTGTTGAGGTGCCTCGTTCAGAGGCGGTGCTTTCCTTGTTTTTTGTTAACGACGGCCGTCAAATAGTCTCAAAATGTGGACGCACTTTTAACGAGCGACTTTCAGCGTGTTCGTAACAGGCAACCGTGACTTACGGATTTTGTTTCGTCGCCGAAGCTTCCTGCGTAATTCTGTACAGATTTTTCAGCGCTTCTAAAATTTCTTCACGCTTCGTTCCTTCTTACGAAAGAAAAGTGTATGATCAAGGTAGTCAAAATAAAAATAGAAATAATGCAGGAGCATAATTCTCCTTTGAACTTGAAACTTTGAGTTCAAGAAAATATTGCTCTTAATTTCCTATGTGGTTTATTAACTCCTTCCTGTGCTTTGACGTGTTTCACTCCTGACTCACATCTCAAATGTGACAAATCTTATTCAAATTTTTAATACTCTTCAACCTGAAATTTAGGTGCAACCATAATTTGCATAATCAAGGATCCCTGAATATAAAATACTCACACTGTAATTTTCTTTTTTTTTTTGTTTTAATGTTATCGCCCTGAATACACTATGGCCTTTTTTAACCCTTTGCACTCCTCGAGTGTGGCTCGACATCACATTTCTCTTGGATCTTATAAATAACTCAGATAAAAAGATTAATTCAATATATGTATTTCATTTATTTATAATAAATGAAAAATGTATTTGTTGCATATTCGCATTGTTGCAATACATTTGATCGAGAACACAACTGGGGCAAAAAATTATAGAACACAATTATTCCTTAGCAGAGCGTGGTTTCGATCCACGGACCTCTGGGTTATGGGCCCAGCACGCTTCCACTGCGCCACTCTGCTTGTTACATACTTTATTGCCTCGAAATAAGGAACAGGTTCGGGACTGGTCAGTTGCTTATTTCTGAGGAGGTATGCTATTCGGCTTGCTTTTGTGTTTTGAATCGCTATGTGTTAGAGTGAGAAAACAATATACATGCTGTCCTCTTTTCACTGAACTGTTCGGTCAACCATAAAAATGATTACTTCTTCGGTTTCACGGACCTCTCACTTCGTTACGGATCTTGGCGGCCAACTTCAATCAATGAAGTGAGGATAGTTTGCTAATTTCGAAGCTCAAAGCTGTTATTTCGAGGCAATACGAGGCTATTAAATAACGTTTCTATAAACAAATCCGTATAGCCGTAATCTTCATTTTCGTTAGAGTTGTTTTTTGTTCCGCTGGAAAAAATGTTAAGTGTATCGATGGAGCAAGGAATTGTTGTGAAATTTCGCATGAAACTTGAAAAAACTACTACTGCAACTTATAATTTATTGAAAATACTGTATGGCAATGAATGTTTATTGCGTGCACGTGTTTTTGAATGGTCTAATCGTTTTCAAGATGACCGAGAGGACGTTGAAGATGATTCACGCCCACGTCAAAAACGGATGACAATATCGAAAAAATCGGTAATCTGGTTCGACCGTCGGTTAAGTATTCGTGCGATTGCTGAAACTATAGGAATTGACACGGAATCCGAATTGTGGAAGGACAAGCCATGGTTTCTCCACCAAGACAATGCGCCGGTACATTTCACATTGTCAAGAGATTTCTAGCCAAGTACAATATCCCAATGTTAGACCATCCGCCTTATTCGTCGGATCTTGCGCTGTGCGACATTTATCTGTTTCCTAAAGTGAAATCTGCATTAGAAGAAACAAAATTTGAGGTCGTTGAGGCTGTAAAAGAGAAAGCGGCTCGCGTCCTGAAGGAGCTGACAGAAGAACACTGTTTCAAACAATGGAAGTGTATATTGAAGGTGATATCAAGTAAATGGGAATGAAATAAAACTAAAATATTTTACAGCGTCAGTCTCGTTATGTAATAGCCACACCGTACTGTAGTTAGTATTGACTGACGCATCTGATAAATGGCAAGGGGTTGTGAATAAATATCATGTATGGAAATAGGTCTGTAAATGGAGTCCATCTCCAAATATTTTCTTATATGGAGATGGACTCTCATGCATAATGACCTCGTTTAAAAGAGGGTCTAGAATGTCTAGAAGGTCTAGAAAGGGGTGTAAAACGTAGCGTATACCCGACCGGATGAGGTGGCACGTCCGCGTCCTGCTTCCGTGGACCGGACACAGATTAAATATTTGAAACGAAATGATTTTCGCTAGAAATTGATGTCGTTCAAATGTAGCTTCCCTCATATTCTCGGCATTAGATTTCCGCGATGAAATGATTAGGAAACTGCAGTCATCGGGATATTTGGTGTTTCGAGGGTATTCAGGAAATTGAAATAACAGTTATTTTCACGGAGGAAATATACTTTTTCCAGAAGCGTCATTGGATTTTCTATCGGCACGAAATTGCAGTAAACTCTTCGAAATATTGAATTTCCCTTTTCGATGTCGAAGATGCGCAAAACGTCTTGACATATTTCCTTCGTCTTCGCCTTCGATTCCGTTTAAACCTGTTTATTATCCTGCGCGACTACAAATTGAAGCCACGACGACAGTTTTCATCGTATCAATCAAGTGCAAACGCGGGAAATGAAAAATGTAGATTATCAGAAATGTAACGCGTGTGATAACTATTATTTGATGTACGTTCATATGTGTACATAAAATGGCGAATGATATGCATGCGAAGGTAGCAAATATTTCAGTTAGAGGAATTATTTACACATTTCTCGTATTTCATTTCTCATTTTCATTTTATTTGTTTCCATTTTCGCCTGGGAATATAGGTGGTTGGGAACCTGGGGATATAGAAGTTTTGAGGGATTTGGGGATTTTTGGGATTTAGAGGTGTAGGGATTTAGTAATTTTGAAATTTTGGGATTTTGAGACTTAGGAATTTAAGATTTGGGGATTTGGAGATTTTGCGATTTAGGGATTTAGTAATTTAGGTATGTAGGGTTTTGCCATTAGGGATCTAGAAATAGTGGAATGCAGAAATTATAAGAATATACAGATTTATATGTTTTTAAATATAAAAATTGAGAGATATAGGAATGTGGTAATATACAGAAATCTGGCGATTTAGAGATCTAGATGTATTTGTATTTAGAGATTTAGAAGTTTAGAGATCTAGAGATCTTCTCATCTAGAAATTTACAGATTCAGGAATGTAGGGATTTAAAAATCTAGGCATGTAGTTCATATACAAATATGGATCTAATGACTATATGAATTACGAGATACAGAGATTCTGGATTTAAAATGTCTTAAATATTTAATTTTTCTTTTCATTTTGTACATGATTGAAAATCAACGAAAAATGGTATACCCGATCTTCCTATTTTTACTCATAATTTTTACTTTTATACTCTAATCTATGAATCTATTAACTCAGTCTATGAATTTATTAAATCAGTCTTTAAATTTCAAAGTAACATTCGAAGTATACCACATATTTTTGTTATCGAAAGCAATTATTTCGATATGGAGTTCATTAAGATTTCAATAATAATAAACTATAGCACAGCTGTAAACTATATCATGAATATATTAAGGAGACCCGAAATATTTCATCAGCAGAAATTTTATTTGAAATTTTACGGAAAGTAATGAACGAGCAACACCGAGGTTCAAACACAGTTTTCCTTTCTCGTATGCCAACAGATGCGTTCCTAAACGCGTCTGTCATGCATCCTCTAATAAGAAGCGACAGGATGAGATCGAGTTTCCTGTCTCTACTCCGGGAAGGAGATCCTTATTTTAAAAACGCACCAGAGCGTGTCTCGGTTAAATGAAATTACCGTTGTTAGTCAAAAGATCCTATGGTGATAACGCGATAACACCGTGCATGCCTTAGACCGAATAAAATTACTTTTGTGGTGATGATATCAATGCAAAAGCAGTTCTTATATCATTGCATGCTTATTAGGCTGTCTGAATATTCTATACTTACATGTTTTATTGCTATTGCAATAATTTTAATTATATATTATTAATATTGCAAACTATAAATATTTTCATATTTTTCGATATTTTAGTATTTTATATTTTAACATGTTATCACTATTTTAATATTTTTGTATTTTACTATGCTATTGCTATTTTAATATTTTATATTTTTATATGCTATTGATATTTTAGTATTTTAAATTCCAACATGTTATCAGTATTTCAATATTTTGTATTTTAATATGTTATCAACATTTTAACAACCGTGTATTTCTTTACTAAATCATTGAATATTTTGGTATTTTTGAATTTTTGTGTTTCGTCTTATGTAAAAGAAGTAATTATTGGGGAAATTGTGTTTGGAAATTTCTTAAATGAAATAATATGAAAATGAGTGTAGATCTGTGAGAAATAATAAATAATTTTAAGAAAAATCAATTAAATATTAGTAAAATTTATTAAAATTATCTTCTCCGTTTTAAATAAATTGTCTTACAAAAGTTTTAAAGAAATTTCAAATACAATTTTCAGAAAATAAAGTGACGTGTCAAACAATTTTAGTTTATATACTCAATACGTCTACATACTTTCGCTGTTTGAATCAGCCCCTAGACGGTAGTTCTGCAAGATAGAAACACCCATTTGTAGAATAATTCTGAATTGAAGAAACAGGTGTACTTTATGTGTCGCACCCTTGAAAGGTATTCGAACCTGAATCTGCAATTTGAATGTATTACCACAAATGTATGTCTCTCATACAATTCTTTATTAAATCCATACCTTAGCCGAAAACACGTTCGAAGATATTCAAATTAACATAATTGAAATCACATTTCTCCCTTAACATTTTCGTTTGCATTTCATTCGATTAATTTCAATTCATTTTCTTTTAGACGAGTAACGTTTCACCGTCGTTTAATTTTTAGTGACAATTTTATTAATTTATAATAAATGCGAGGAAATTTACTTTGTGCCGATGGAAATTATTTTCTTTCAGATTCCATTTTCTTACACATTGCAAAAATACATTTTCACAGAAATATTTCATTAATTTTTAATATTATAAAACGTACATTTGTTTGTGGTAGAAGCATAGAATTAATTGTCAATTATTGTAGAGTTATAAAATTGCGCAGTAGATAATTGTTAGAACATCTGTACGATTCAGAACTTTGATAACTAAGGGACTCGTCGACCTCACCTCTTCTATTAATTGCTCACACGAATATTGCATTCATGGTTGGATGCTGTGTACGACCGTACAAATGGCGAATCAACAGTGTGGTTAACCACACTGTGTACAGTTACAACGAACCCATCAGAAGTAGTTAGGAGAACGCAGAACAGAGTGATAAGTAAGCCAGAACGGATTACTGATTCTATAGCCTTTTGATGTTGCTTTAGAAACACTTCACTTTTGCGTTATTTACACGTGCAGTGACAAAGGAACAAAACCTCAAACACATATTTTTGAAGATTTGGAAATTCGCAGGTTCGAGAATTTAAAATTTGGTGGATGGACA
Organism: Megachile ligniseca; assembly: GCA_945859555.1. Classification (NCBI taxonomy): domain Eukaryota; kingdom Metazoa; phylum Arthropoda; class Insecta; order Hymenoptera; family Megachilidae; genus Megachile; species Megachile ligniseca. The sequence continues at coordinate 3,920,752 of OX243785.1, forward strand.
GAATTTGAAAATTGGTAGATGGATTTGAAATTGTGAAACTTGCAATGTTTAGAATTTGGAGATTTTGAGATTTGGAGATTTAGAAATTTGGAGATTTAGAAATATTGAATATTTTACAATTAGGAAATTTTTAATTTAAATAATTAGAAAACCTGGAAATTTTGTATTTAAGGAAATTTGTAGTTTGACTATATGAAAATTAGAAATTTTTATATTTTTACAATTTGATCATTTTAGAAATTTGAGAATTCGAGAATTTGTGTTTTTGGAAATCTGAGAAAACATTTGTAATTTGTGAGCTTTGAAAATTATGACAGACTCAAACGGTTAATTAATTTTTTATTTTGTTTAAATAAAAAGAAGAAGCAGTCATTGTTAATCATGAATAAAAAATAGCTTTCTAAAGAATTCTCTAATTTAATTTCTGTAACAAATTTAATTAATAATTTCTAATAAATTAAATTATTAATATAATGATTAATTATTAGAAATAAAATTATTAGAAATTGATCATTTCTATGCTAACAAAAGTTTCATTTAATCATAACCCATTTCCAATATTTGCAATAGGGAAATCGTGAATGAATAATCGATAACAATCTCCATCGAATCAGTATTAGATCTGTTAGCACAGCCATTATAATCGGATATTAATTAGATACTTTTTAGTGTATTATAGAGCAATAATCCTTCCTGATTGAATTCCCTTATTACTCGGTAGCAGGAATTTGAAACAAGAACATCTGCAAGACTATGTACACGGCAAGTACTTAGGCACTTGAGCCCAATATTATCTCATCTATGATAATCCAGCTCGTTGCTGGAATATGGTTTCGTACCATACCGTAATCTGCCTAAGCCATGGATACTAAGGGTATCGTGTAGTCTTTCATGGCTCCTGGAACGTCTAGCAATCGATCCTCACAATGCTCCTTCATTTTTCGATGTTGACTGGTTCCGACTTTGAGAAATTGTATCCTCTCACACGCAGAAAACTGACATGAAAGAGTCGGCAAGAAGCTCAGCCGTGAATTCCTGCGTTAAATGAGCTTCTGGATGATCAAACGTCAGCATACTGAAATTCATAGTGTAATATGATTTTGAAATTGTACCGATGAAAACTTTTATTTACGGAAATAATTTTTGGTACTTGGTACGCTTTTTGTTACAATATTAGTCTTGTCAGATCCAAATTTTAAAACTTTTCATTGTTACTTATAGTTTATTTCTCATTTTTTATTTTTTGTTACAATTTGTTTCTTATCTTCTATTTTTACTGATATTTTGCTTCTCATTTTTTATTTGTAGTTACATTTTGTTTCCTATATTTTATTTTTAGTTACATTTTATTTCTCATTTTTTATTTGTAGTTATATTTTGTTTCCTATTTTTTATTTTTACTTACATTTCATTTATTATTTTTTATTTTTACGTACAGTTCTTTTCATTTTTTATTTTCACAGAATTATTTATTTATTTTCACAGATTATTTTACGGTTTCCTAAATATTTTTAGAAAATTGTAATGGTATAATACTTTCAATCTGGCTGTGTTTGTTAAGTGATATGTAGGTAAAATATTTTAAAATTACAATAATATTTTTTTGATTAACCGTTTCTTGTAATGAAAGATCCTTTATTTTAGTTTCAAAAAGAAATGTGAACAGGACCAATGAAATGAATTGTAAACAGTCACCGCGATTAAAATTCGAAAACGCAATAAAGCGTAAAATAAATCTTCCTATTTTCCGAAAAATCGAATAGATAAATCTCGACGATAAAATTGTCTTTTTCAACGCGTTATTCAAAAATGACTATTACCTGCAGATCAATCGGCTTAATCCAGCTGCTCAATCTCGATTACTGCAGCGGCCCAAAAATCGAAGCGACAAGACAACGAGATCCTAAATTCCGATAGTAAAAATTCGATAGGAAAAAGGAATTAGTTGGACAGAATTGTTGGATTTAGATTCAAATTCGTAGGTGGGTTAGACCGTTCCATCGATTGGATTACAAAGACCATTGCAAGCGAAAATCTAATTCTCTTTCGGTGTGCGAGTGTGTGGTATCAATCCAGATCTCAATAAAGAAATAGAATACCCTTCGCCACGTTAAATTTCCCACGAGCTACCTTGTAATATCCACCTGCAAAATTTCCTCGGATACGCCACCTGTGAAACATTCCAATTTCAAAAATCCATCTGTATACCTCTTTCCATTTGTAATCTAAATGAACCGCGTTAAAACGAAGAAAATAACGCTTTTATCTTATGAAGGATAGCGCAAACAGTGTAGCTGTGTGACCTATTTTAGAAATTTCGCTAAAAAGAACACAGTAATTTTCGCGAAGAATTGAACGTGTCGTATCGTTAAGCTGAAGCTTTATTTCAGCGAGGAATCATCTGTTGTTGCAAATCCGCGTTGAATTTTCAGAGTAGCTCGACGAAAGTGTGTCGGAATAAAAGGGAAAACCCCGTTGATTTCACAGATCATACATGTGTGTTTTGCCACTCGGATTATCCTTGTTTATTTGTGGCTTTTACACGCACCAAGCAACGAAGCGTAATTCGCGGATTTCTGCTGGATAAAATATCATAGTTTCCAACTAGTAAACTCATGTTTTGACGGGATTTCATCCAATTCCTGTGTTAAGGAACATACTGCACACAGTTCATATTTTATTTTACCGATGTTTGATTCGCTAAGTGGATTAATATTGATGGGAGTTGCTTTTTGGTCTGTTTGATTTGACATTCGTTATTCATTGTTAGCAAGTTTTGGGTGAAATCTTCACAGTTTTAATTATTTAAGAAATAGGGTCACTTGGGAGTAAATACAATTGTTATTTCATTCACAATTTTATTTATTTTTAAATTTGATAAATAAAGTAGTCTGTTTTAAAGTTATCAAGTCTCGTCCATTTGGAAGAAGTCCATTCTGGTCCTTTTCATTTAATAAAATTGTTGTTACTTCATTTCGAATTTGTATTTTCATACACTCCTGATAAGTAGCTGATGAGGTTCAACTGTAAGGTTCAATTTGATACTTATATTCTCTGTACAAACCTATTTCTGTTAATTTTGTTCACGTCCTACAGACTAAGAAGTCTCATCTACAATTTATATTTTCTACAGCAATTTCTTATATCGACAAATGTAGTCAAATATTTTTGAGACATAAAAGAATTTAGGTATTTTCAGAATTTGAAACATTTCAAATAACGTAAATAACCTAATTTAAATAACGGCGATACACTTGGCGGGTTTCTTCGTCGAGTTAAAGAACGTATCCTCCGCAGTTCAAGAAGTTGATACCCGCGTAATTTATCAATCGACCGATAACAGATCGAACGACCCTCCACGAGAATCGTCCTCATCCATCATTCGACCTAGGAATCCGAGAAGCTTGAAAGACTTCGCTAAACGCCATCACGTGTCCCAATTTTCGAAGTCAGTCGCCCGTGCGTGTAGCATCGCATGCTTCGTGTAACAGTCAATTTGTTTGGATATTTTCAGGCATCCAACAGATGCTTTAATCGTTCGGTTGACCCGGAACATCTATTTTCTGAGTTGCTCGACTTCCTTCTTCTACTTTTTTTTTCCCACGGAGATACGGAATAACGACTTCGTTAGCCGCGCTTTCGTAAATAACGAGATTGGACCTCTGCGGGTCAGATTATGTGGAGCGATAGAAATTTAATGGACAAAAATTAATTGTCCTTGGGTGGACATAAATTAATTGTCGCTGGTTGGACAAAAATAATCTGCAAGTTGGGAGAACTTATTATCAGTTTCAACGTGTTTTCGTAATGGAAACAGCCATATTTCATATTAGCTTCGTTAGAGAAAATATTTAGTAATCTGAGATTTTTAAGTATTGTTTTATTTTCATTCTTTTATTCATGCATTTCCAGGTTTATACGTTTTTCAATTATAAGTTCAGAAATCAATCGCTACAAAAATTATTACTATAATTGAACATAATCCCTGCAGTGTAATACGATTTTTAATGTTGACGTAAAATAACACAAATGTAAATAAAATATTTTTGGTTAAACAGCACTAAGTGTTTATACACAAATATTAAATAAATATTTTTGTAACTAATATTTCTTTCGTATGGAATTCATTAATGAAAATGAGCATCCTAAAATTACGAATTCGTAAAGTCTTGATATTGGTCAGATATGACCTAGTCACCGTCTTTTACGACACGTCGTTTAAAAATTGATGGTTAATGCAGTCGTTCAATAAACGGGAGATTCAAATTTCTGGTGCAATAATTCAAGTTTTAGGAGAGGGTCCAACCCTAACCCCTCGAAATTTTTAAAACTCTTGGAAGAAGTAAAAGTTGTAAACCTGAGGTGTCGCTACTTTTAAAACCTTTCTTCCATTATAAATCTTAATACGTAATCCTTGTCATCCCGTGGGACTTTATTATTTTCATTAACCCTTCTTCTATAGAATTTAATTATTCAATACTAAAATCAAAATTCGTAAATACGACGAAAAACGATTTTCATTATAAATTACGATTAATAAATTACAGCTAAAATATATAAAATATTTACAAATCGTACATTATAGTACATTATAAACTATAAGTAACAAATTTGTATATAAATTATAACCAAAATTATTTAAAACTTAAAAGAGTATTTCAATCATTATTGAAAAAAAATAGTAATTTTGTTTTGCAGTTTGTTAACGATGCAGCGTCAATTAACATTTATTTATATTTACTTTTCAGACTAATTATAAATATCTAAAGCAAAATACTGTAATTATAAAGTACCATACTGTATTAAACGTTTGTTTTTCGCATCGGTTTTATTTAGTCACGACCGTGTTCACCTACCGACATTGTCAATCTAACACAAATTTTCAGGCTGCTCACGCGCGTACGCGATCTGTGAAAATATTAATTAAAATTTCACGGGTTCGCGGCATTTTCGCGTCCGAAACATGCGACCACTGAAACTTCCACCTAGCGAGTAAAGTTTTGTTGCTTTCAACGATGCATGCCGTGAGAGACCGGTGAGCTCCCGCGTCGTGATGGTCACGCGCGAAGTGCTGACTTTTTAACGGGAAACTTATTTAATTTTGCGATTCTCTATGCACGCTCGTTTATATTTTCATAACTCTTTCACGATTGCCTTGTTTCGATTCACATTGTGGGTTCAGCCAAATGGAAACACTTTTCAATGGATGACCTACTGATTCAGCACGGATAAGCATAAGTATTTAAAATAAGTTAAACTATTTGTTACCGCAATCCCAAAATGGGGACTTGAATATTTTCTGTTTATTACTTGCGATAGGATTATATTAAATAAAATGTATACAATGTGTTCTTATATTCCAGTTTTCAAAATTACTTTCTGTCTGAATGTTGCTTAACTTATACAAGTATTTGACATATTTGTAAATTAACAAATCATAAAATTATCTTTTGATGCTGACAGTGAATGGGATAATCAGCAATGTTTTGCTCATTCCTTATCTAAGTTCAAAAATCCTAGAGAAAATTTTCGGAGACACTTATGGAGCAGTTGGTCATTCAGTAGCAAGAGTCACAAACCCCTCTTCACCTAAAAGGTCTAATATGTATACAGATCCAAAATTCTTGTCTTTTGATCTTTCTGTGTGACAGTAGAAATGGTGTGCAAAATCATTAACAGTAATTTACCACAGTGATCAAAATCATGATCACAATCGTGAAAAATTTGTGAACACATTGTAATCGACAATATATAAATGTGAAAGCATATGTCATGTAGGTTATTAGAAAAATGTTGAAAGCACCGGTGTAGGATACTATTAGAATAATTATATGATTAAAATATTATTTGTCCAACCCAACAGTTTCTCCATCAATGTCGCCTCTCGTAGCTGCTCTTTGTTTAAGTGGCATAGTTAAACGACTTAGTCCGTGTAATTAATTCTAGGTATACAGTTATTCAAATTCAATTGGAATTGTCTAACTTTCGGTAATTTGTAGTGCTTTGTAGAATCGTGTATCGGACCGAAACAGAACGACCCGTTTCAACGCACGTCCGCCCCATTAGAGCTTCCCCAGAGCCGCACACGTCCCTCGTATCTGGGCATACCGGTCCCACCCCATGTGTGCCCTCTTAATTGCACTTAGGTCAGGTCACTGTGTAGTCTTACAAAAGCCTATAAATCTGTTCGGCCCGACGCGGTGGGTCTTGGTATGGTCAAACGGCTTCACTGGCCAACTTGCCTCCGCTGTTTCTGGGCTAACCGTGAAACCTATCTACCTGAACGGAACACACACAAAGCCATACACGTCCTATGTACCTACTGTGTGCACACGTTACCGTGATCAACGTACAGGGTGATATGCGGCTGTCTCGTCGCGTGTACAGTCAACACCAACATCTGGCTTTTATACGGTAAAACCTGTGGTGAACAGTTCTAATCTCCATTCATTTTTAGGAATCTTCGACGATTCAAAAATATGGGATTTCTTTAGAATTGGAGGATATAGAGATTTACATATATGGGGAAATTAGGATATAGGAACGTTGAGATATGGGGCATTGGAATGTAAAACGTGACACTAATGGTGAACAGTTTTACTCTTCGTTGATTTTTAAGAATCTTCGACGATTCGAAAATTTGAGGATTTCTTGAGAACTGGAATACATAGGGACTTTCGAATACGGGGACATTGGGATACAGAGACGTTGTGATATAGGGATGTTGGGATATGGGAACATTGGAATATAGCGATGTTGAGACTATCGATTCTGGTATTTAATGATCTTTTTATTTTAGCATGTAGGGATTCGAGGATTTTTTGTATGGAAATCTAAGGATTTGTTGATTTATTTATACGTTAATCTGAAGATTTGGGAATTTATATATGTGAGATTATAGAGATACAAACATGTAAAAATTTGGGGGTATAAGGGTTTGGATTTCGAGGAAGTGTAGGTATTTGAGACACTGGATTTTGGAATCTATCGATATGGAAGTGTATGGATTGGAAGCCTAGGGATTTGGAATTATATGATTTTCTGGGTATGTGGATATGGGAGTCTAGGAATGTGTGATAGTGCGAATTTGTGAGTATAGATTTTATAGACGTAGAAATTTTGGAAATTTATGGATTTGAGGGCCTAAAAATTTATTCACCAAATTTTAAAACCATAGCAGTTTGAAATATAAGGTTTGTGTGCATTTGAGGAGTTTGAGATTTGGAGATCTAGGGACTTTTGGATCTATTGTAGGAATTTGGAAATTGGAACATCGATACATTAGGAAGTTGAAAAATTGAAAAAGTGCTAATATCAAAATTAGTAACTTGGAAAATTGCTAAATGTGGAAATTTGAAAATTGGTGAATTGGTAAATATGAAAATTACATTTATGGAAAATTGGTGAATTGGTAAATTACATTACTCGAAAATTGAAAATTTGGTATATTGAAAAATTGATCAATTAGAAAATTAATAAATTGAAGAATACATTAATTGGAAAAATGGTAAAGCGATAAAGTCATAAATTGTATTACTCAAAAATTATAAATTTGGTAAAGTGCCAAATTGGAAAATTAATAAACTAGAGAATTAATATAAATTGGGAAAATAATCAATTGGAAAATTGAAAAATTAAAAAATTAAAAAATTAGCAAATTAGGAAAATTATAAATTCTAAAACAGATCAATTGGAAAATTAATAAATTAGAAAATTGGTAAATTGAAGAATAGATAAATTGGAAAATTTATTAACTGTAAAATTGATGAACGGGTAAATTTTTAAATTTAAAAATTCAGAAAAGAACTAAAAATCTGAGAATATCGCATTTCTTAAGATTAAATGTGCCCCATTTCGACAGCAGCATATGCTCGCGTGCTTATCTAAAGGAAGTGTGTTGCCTCCGAGTGTACGCAGTTTAACGCTTTCGAACAACGCGTACAGGATTCCGTACGCGAATCGAACACCGAGCTTGTCGTGTTTAACGGGCTTTCGAGCGCTGACGTTCGTACGTTTAATTGTATTCTATGACGCCAAGCTTTGATCGGCTGATTATTATTCATGTCCCACTCGATACACTTAACCCTCCTCCCATATGTCGCCCCGGGCCACTTTTCATCGACGCCGTGACGTTGCATAGATCTTGTTGTGCGAATATCAAACGTTGCATTGCGATTCTGTGATTTTGGAGAACTTAACACCGAGAATTTAACAGTGGAAAAAGGAACTCAAAAATTAAAAAATTTTACCATCTGAAAAATTATAATTTTGTGCGTCGACAATAAAATTGTTCTCTACTTTAGACACTAAATTATTGATTGCATTTAATAAATTTCTTACTGTCAAAATATAACAAAGAGAAATTATCTTGGAAAGAAATTCAATTCTACGAAACGTTGAATCACGTTGAAGAGAAAACTGAAGGTTATTATTTTCGTTTTTAACGAGGAGATAATTTTCATTGTCCATTAAATTTATTATGAAGGAGATTCATATTTCTCGTGGTTACATACCGCGATAAAATGTATTCAAACAGCAGACAGTGAGTTATACATATTTTAGGACCAGCAAAGTTCTTGTGATAAATTCCTGTTGAGATAGAATCGTTGATTTAACTGTGCCCTGGACTGTTTAAATGAAGTTTAACATTACTATGCTAATGGTATACGTAGGCTATGGTGTCCTAAATGTAACAATAATACCGTTGCGTTGGTATAATCTTCGAACGTAGTTAAGACGATACCCAAACTCTCTCGCTTTGACAACGGTTACCGGGTACAATGTTCATTGTTTCCATGATAATACGTATTAATAGTGGATCCCTTGTCCGTTTGATCGAATGAATATACACAATACTAACAATGCCATTAATTAACTTAAAAAACCTCCCAGCTTATCGCGTTAATTAATGAACGATACCAAGGAATTGTCTACACTCTACGATAATTAAATGCGTATACGGTTAAATAAAAATCATAAGTGAAATATTACTCGATAAGTGAAATAAGCGAAATTTACTCGACTATTACTATCATTTTATCAATTATTTGTCTAACAAAATCTTATATTCATGATGGCATTGATATTTTGTAAAAATTTTGAAAATTTTTACTGTGGAAGTTTGGCTAATGATTTATAGCTCTTTCGGCTGTTTCAGGTATTTGATAAAATTGTTTAACAGTTTCTACTTAGGATTATTTATGCTAAGAATGATAGTAAAATTGATACATCATATAGATATACAGTAACCAGTAATATATGATAGGCAATAATTATAGTAATATACAAATATACAGGGTGCTTCACAACTTGTGTAACTAAATGGGTTGTAACTAAGGTGATTCTGAATTGTTCCCTTTACAAAAATATGGTTTAAAGCTCCGTTTTTGAATTATTAATAGGTATAATGTATAGTAATAAACAGATATAAGTAGTCAATAAAATTACACCAATCACTACAATTTGTCTAATATACATGTCCATTTAAAACTATTTAAAAATATTTCGAACAAAAGTGAGTTTTCAAACTTTAGTTTATTTGAGTTTGAAATAAACATGTGTATAAAATCAGAAATATCAGTGGACAGTATTGTAAATAGTATGATACTCCAAACGATAAATGAATACGTTCACAACTAGCACTCTAAGATGCAAAATGATATATTACACTACCATCAGGTAATGTTAGAAGCTAATTCATGTAACGCCAATTTAAAAGCCATTAAAAATTCAAATGAATCCTATTAAGGTTAAAAATGAAAATGAATCCTATTAAGTTTAAAAATCAATCTCTCCAGGGTAACAGAAATAACAATGATTTTCCGTCACGACATTTTACAATTTTTCACAGACTGCAAAAAACACATCAAGGTGTCCATAAGCCTGAGGAAACAAATTTGCATAATTGTGGTAGGTCACGAAGTACTATTAGAAAAGGACGTTAGAAAGATAGGCTATTTTTATTTCTAACCACTACTTTTTGCTACCTGCAATACAATATGTAAAGCATAATTGCAGAACAATATTCGTTATTCAATTACCTAATTTAAAAAAATGAAGTTCCTATAATAAATATTTATATTAATGCTGCTTGAAACGTAAGAGTTCAATTTTTCATGAAATGAGATTTTATAAGAGATTTAATTTTTTTATGAAATGATGTGCTTTTTTAAAGAAATTTTTATGTAATTCTGTTTCAAAAGATTGCAAGGATAGCAGAAAATGTGTAAGCGACTGCATCTGTTGTAAACGTCAGAAAAATCTTTTCGTCGAGACCGATTCTTTCGAAAACACCTTCAAAGTTTCAAAGTTGGATTTAGTAATTACAGCTGTCAAATTTTGAAATTTATCAAACGTCGATTCTTGCAATGCTATATTCCACAGTCGTAATCGAAGTTATAGCTGCATCCAAGTTTGTTGTTCTCTTTCTTTAAATGAGTCGAACCTCTGCAGAGATGAGAAAAGTTCTTTTCCGATCTTCTGTCTGACAGTAAAGAAGTTCAACCGTTGCTCAATAATTTTTATATTTTCAAAACGTTTGGACAAACATTATTGAACGTAAAAATTGCAAAATTTTGAAATTCCTACATTGCCAGATTCTCATATTACCAAATCTCCAAATTTCTCAACTTGCCACTTTATTAAGTGAAAAATGTTGAAATTCTTAAATGTGTGAATTTGTAAATTTGTAGATTACAAAATTTTCAAATTTCTAATTACGTAATTTCCCAAATTTCTAAAGAATATAGAATTTTTAAACATGCAAAATAAATCCATAAATAACAAAATTTAGAAATTTTCAAATATGTAAATTTCTACATTTCTGTACGGTAAGATTATAGAATTTCTAAACATGCAAATTTATAAATCCGTAAATTAAAAAATTTAGATATTCCTAAAAATGTAAGTTTACAAATAAATACAAAAATATTAATGTTTCTAAACAAGTATGTCTGCAAACATATAAACCTAAAAGTATTAAAATTTCTAAGCACGTAAATTTATAAATTTACAAATAGAAAAATTTACCAATTAGAACCACATGGCCAATGTCGTAATTTTTTCTAAGTATTTAAATCTTCCTCCTTAAGTTTTTAAACCGTGTTCAGATTTTTTCTCGACAGTACTTATTTTCGGAAAATCTGAAAGGGAAATAAAATTTGTTGACTGATCACCGTGACCCGTCGAATTCGTAACGATTCTCGAATTTCAAGGTGAGCACGTGGTTCTTTTTCACGGCAACGAAACCGCAGGAGTCAGAACGTAGGAGAACCGGAAATGGAAACTCGAGACACGTCGAGCCGCGTCGCAAGAAGACGAGTACAATGAAAGCTGCTTCGACGACGGGGATGAAGAAAATGGCTGGCGAAACTTTGAGGGTCCAAGCTCGAGATTTACGAGGCCCCTTTTCGCGGTTGGTTAAGTATTTAATTAAGCCTCTCTCTTGGCCTTGAATGATGTCGCCGGTCAACGATTTTACGCGGTGTTTCGTTGCCAGTATTGGCTCGCCGTCAAGAAAGAATCTTTAATGAACGAACTTACGACCGGGGTTAATTAAAAACGATGAAATAAGAAGCGTTCTCGGTCGCATCACGGCGAGCTCTTTGTGGACGTATTCCGCCTAACTCGGTTGGTTTTACGTTTCAAGAAGCATTTCCAACGCTAAAGGGAATGTCTAACGACGAGCGAAGTTTCGGATCTTACAAAGAACGAATAAGCTTTGTTTCTGGATGGATCGTTAACGCGTTCGTCACGTTTGTTACCGGCGATTAATATACTACGATAATTTGCTCAGGTGCTGTGTTCTCTGCGATTTACTACAATTATACTTCTGAAATTTTTACAAAGACCGAATAAGGAGAAAAGTGCCTTTAGACCAAATTTAATGAACAAGCTAATAGACTGTTCAAAGGAAATCATTGCCAAGTATCAAGCCGCTATTCCTACTTGAAGAGTAGTTACAGGGCGAAACGTAATTTAAGCTTTATATCTTTTGTTGTACAGTACGGAAAATTTTGAAAAAAATCAGGGATATTCTATTCTATGGCATACGTGTTCATGAATTTTTCCAGAATTTTTAAAAAATTCTAGAAGTTTAAAAATATTTTTTTTTTAATAGAAATTATCAATTGACTACGCTTATATTTTTACAGCAGACGTGCTTAATATTTCACGAAACCATGTTCATATTTTTAGTTTTAATAGCTTGAATACTTAATAACTTCGCAATGAAAAAATTTGAAATTGTTCTTTTAACATTTACCTATGAAATCTATAAAATGTCCAGTTTCATACACTTCAAAATGTGTTTCTACTTTCACCGACTTCAAGATTCATAAATTTTTAATATTACAGATTTCAGAATTCATAAATTTCTGAATTTGTACACCTAAAAATGTAACATTTCTCTATTTCCAAACGTTCAATTTCCCAAGTCCAAATCCAGTCCTCGTCCGCCAAGTTTCTGTCAAATAAAAGATGAAACCATAAACCCTATCTCTGGTCTATAAAGCAACAGTTCGAAACTGAAATTCTCCTTACAGCGAACAATATAAATTTTGCAACGCGATAAAACTATCATTGTATAGTCATCGACGCTACAGATAAAACTGGTCAACTATGCAGTTGACAGTTTGTTGTTCGCTTCATAAAGCGATTGAAGGTGCAACAAGACAACAGAGACGAGCTTACATCAAAATCCTTGCATGTAGACGGAAGATCGGTCGATGTTTCCGAGGCAAGAGTTTTCAAAGAGCACGAAGGGAGCTCCTGGTAATCGATAGTTTCAAAGACGTTGGATCGTAAACCTCCAGAGACTTTATAGCCTAGTCCGTGTACCGACCTTCTCCGATGTTGTTCGATAGCTTCTATATGTACATACACAGGTAAACCGCGTCAGCTCTGCAATCTTTTAGAGAAGGTAGTTTCGAAGTCAACCGGTCACTGGAACAAGTAATTTACTTCCCGCAGCAATCACGTCCTTGCGAATTATTCAACAGGGACCTTCTGTTCGAGCATTCGTTTTCTACGTTCTCGTCGTTATCGTTCTCCACCTTATCGTTACCGTTTTAAACGTTTCTCAATCTTTAACGGAACCGTGATCGTGACAGCTTGATAACGTATGCTCGCAAAAACTGTTTCACTGTTTCTTTCGGAATCTAAGGGAAGTTTCTTGATGGTCACAAGTAGAATTTCGAGGAAATGTGTTTCTTTATGGGTTCATTTATTTGTATCTTGTCGAATGCAAATTTTATTCATTATGTATTCATGTGAATTGTTTAAGGTATTCATACATATTATTTTAATTGTGGTTTAATATTCTATGTGTATTAAAATATATTTTGAAATGAATAATTGTCTAACATCTCTAATATCTTTGGTGTATATCTTTCACTAAATTGGTGAAGTATTCTTGAGACAAGAAGCAACTCGTTCTTCAAACAATCTAGTCATGTTGTATATTTCATTTCTTCAAACTTCTATCCTCAGAGATGTCCAAAAAATCGCAGATTTGAACATTACAATTTAAATCCTTGCATTCATTATTGCAAGTATTATGTAGCATTATTGCAAGTATTATTGTAACATTTTATATTAGCATACGATTATGACAAGTAGTCGAAGACATGTCCGCATATGAACGAATAATTTTAAACTGAGTATTTAATTACAGACATCGCTATAATTCACAGAACACTTATCTCTCAACGATTAATCACTAAAAATTGTCGAAAAATAATACGAAACAATTTCTTCCTTCGAAACAAAGTGAATTAAGTCCTTGCAATTTTCCGCGCGTTAATAAATCACCGTAATTAAATTGTCACTTTTAGAGAACAAAATTTATGATATCCGCGTTATCACCGTGCTCTTCTGTTAATTGACAAACATGCACGAAAAATAGAAGAACACGGTGTTGTTTTTAGAAACAATACACGTGGCATCTGTTTGCAATATACTGCGCGATACATAATATTTATTTGTTAAATAAATCTATAGAAGAAAGTTCTTAACGATCCGAGGAGAAGATTTATTTCGTTCGCTCGTCAGCTTCGAATTTTGAGCGTTCAGGGAAACCATCTATCAGACGATGTAGATTTCGAGCCTGGTGGTTTTGACGCTATTTATTTGTTTCCTCGAGGTGCCGCGCCGACGAAATTCCAGCAAGTTTTCAACGAAACGAAAATGAACGGATACGCGTACAGACAGCGGAAACGCATAGATTTTTCTCCTGTTGGTACTTTTTTGAATTCAGACCAGCAGCTGGGCGTAAACCCAAGAGGACGACAAGAACAATTCGACCTGCTCTATTTTTATCCGTCCGCGTCAACCTGAGAGATTTAAGACCGCATAGATAACTCCGCCTCACGTACTTCCGACGTTTTGCCCCTGATCCTCCCTCAACGATGCCCACAATCCCGTCAATCGTTCCTTGCTAATCCCCTTTACGGATTTTCTCCAATTTAAATACAATTACGATCTGTTTTTGCTTCTTTTTTACACTTCCTCACGACGGAAATCTATATAAATAAGAAGCATACTATTCTTATATTTACATTTTTAAGAATTAATTTTTATTACATTTCAGTGAAATTTTTAAGGGAAGGAAGTTTTAATTAATATTTAAGAGTATGGCAATTTTAATTGAAATTCGAGACCAGATATTTTATTCAATTTCAATATTGACGTGTTTCATATATAAAATAATAAATATTTTTAAGAATTAATTTCTATTAAATTTCAGTGAAATTTTTAAGGGAAGGAAGTTTTAATTAATATTTACGAGTACCGCAATTTTAATTGAAATCCGAAACCAGAAATTTTTTTCAATTTCAATATTGACGTATTTCATATATAAAATAATAAATATTTTTAAGAATTAATTTCTATTAAATTTCAGTGAAATTTTTAAGGGAAGGAAGTTTTAATTAATATTTAAGAGTACAGCAATTTTAATTGAAATCCGAGACCAGAAATTTTTTTCAGTTTCAAAATTGACGTTCTTCATAAATAAAATAATAAATATTTTTATGAATTCATTTTATTTATTTTGTGAGTTTCAGTGAAATTTTTTAAAGAGAGGAAGTTTTAATTAAAATTTTAAGGTTCAGAAATGTCGATTGAAATTGGAGTAGGAATTTTATTCAATTTTAATATTGGTGTGTTTCATAAATAAAATAATAAATATTCTTAGAAATTAATTACGATTTACTAGGTTTTATGAACGAAGGCAAGTGCAATAAAAATATAAGAGTGTAGAAATTTAGATCTAGTAAAACTAATAACAATAAAATCTTAATTGGAATTTGAAGAACCGAAATTTAAATGAAGTGGAAACAGTATTACATTTGCAAAATTGTCAAATTCAGCTTAATTATAAACCGATCTGGCAAAGAAATAACATACGTTAATTATCATACGAAATGTGACTATAAATCACTTGAATAGAGAAAAGTGACAGAATGTTGTGGAAAATAACTTCATAATTCATTCTTGCATCATCTGTTATATTTTCAACGATTCGTCTTCATAATACTAAAACGATAAATTCCATAATACAGAATCTGAGTAACATTTAATTAAGCAATATCCTCTATATGTTATGTTTAAAAAGAATCAGGAAAATGCTATATAAGAACAAATTGAGCCGACAGAATCGTTCGGTTAAAGCTTCTTTGTTCTCGTTACGGAAAGGTCTTCATTAGCGTTAATCAGCACGAGTTCAACTTACAGAACCGAAGTAACAATCGATATTCACGAAGTTTCGTAATCAATTGAGTTGGAACTTCAAATGTTCCTTGAGTGTCTGACTGCGGTTGCAACTGCTGCAGCTGCACAAAGACGTTTCGCAAAAGTATGGTATTACCGATTGGGAAACGGCTAGTAATACAGATGTACTTTCAGAGATCGATTCTCTCAACAAGTAGAGTAGAAAGTCCATTACCTTAACACAGTTAAAAAGTTTAGAACTAGAGTTAACCTTAGCCTTTTAAATCTCCCTTCTAACGAAATATTCTGTAACGTATGTAAGGTACTTATTATACAAATGTTTGTTAAGTGTTAAAATTTGTGTATGAAGAAATTACTTTGAAAATTTTTTTTAAGCAAAATTGCCACATACGAGATTGTTAGATTATTAGTTAAAATAATTACTTGTTAATAAAATTTAATACTGCTATTTATTTTAATAAATAAACACAAGTTTCAAATTTTGCGAATATATAAAAATTTCAAACATTTCACCTTTTAATTCTTCTAACCAGTTGACTACAAATTATACAAAATTATAAAATCAACTACAGTAAATTGCAAAGTAATTGAACTTTAAATATCTTTCATTGGCAATTAATTTTTTTCATAAATTGTGCATTATTTTTTCAAAAAAAGGTCCCAAAATCCACAAAAATATCAACGTCTGTGTCATTCTTTCAGTCTGTCCTCATTTTCTGCAGTCAAGAAACGTCAGCATTTTCAGAAGACAATTTCGTTTTTTGCAATATTCCTCTGTTCATCACCGTCGATGTTTTCACGATGTCGAAGACGTGAGCAGGTTCATTTAAAGAATTTTTCCACGCAACTATGCAGTTTTTTTACGCGTACAAAAATATGACTGTAACTAATGTAGGTTGTTATCACATAGTATGAAATTCTATATCATACGCCGAATAACTCACAGACTCATTTAAAGCTGGGAAGAAATTGCCTATCAAGGTGTTTCGGGCTATCAAAGAATCTAATCTCTATCTAAGGCTTTTACTTGATTGGAGTTTGATCAAACTGCGGAAGGAATTAATCGTAGGTATCAAAGCATAAGGGCGTTATTCGCTTTATCACTATGTTTCGCTGCTGTTCCAGTTTGCTAAGTCAATTTGGGAAGATTGGTAGGTTATTATTATATTTTTAAAGGAGAACTAAGCATGTAGGAATGTAAGGATATATGTTTGAGGGATATGAAGATGTAGTAATGGAAGGATATAGGGATTTATAACAGAACAAGAAAAGGTGGAAACATGTAGATATATAGAGATATATCGATGTATTGTGATGTATAGGAATATATAGAAATATATAGGAATTAGTATAGTGATATACATACTCTGAAGTAAATACCCAGATCACGTAATTATAACTCCCAAAATTCCAAAAATCCAAAATCTCCAAATAGTAAAATCCGAAGATACCAATATCCTCAAATTGCAACATTTTCGAATACCAAAACTCTAGAATCCCAAAATTACAAAGTCTCCAAATTGCAAAATTCCAAAATGCCAAAATCTCCAAATCCCAAAACTCAAAATTCCCAAATTCTCAAATTCTAAACTACCAAAATTCCCAAATTGTAAAATACCAAAATCCCACAATTCTCAAATTCCAAAACGCCAAAATCTCGAAACTACAAAATCCTCAAATTGCAAAATCCCAAAATGTCAAAAAGCCAAAATCCCAAAATTCCAAAATTCACTGAAACACAGCTTACAGCTGTAATTGCCAATAATTCCTGCTTAACTCACTTGCTATTATTATGTGACAAACAGTACAATATTGTTAACCAGTTCACTGTTCTCTTATTCCAGTAATTGCAAACTTATCAAAAATCAGATACCCAAATTTCCAAAACAGCTTCGACTTTCAAATCAATTCACCATAAATCCTTGACTCGTCAAATCGAACTCGTAAATCTAACAAAGTAGTTTACGGATTAACTTCTGGGACCAGATATCCGAAGTTGCCCAGACCTTTCATCAATTACTTTTACGTCTCACGATGTTTCTGGTCGTTGTTCGCGAAAAAGAAGAAGAAGTAGAATCGAGGGAACGTAAAAGTGGTCTTTTATGAGCGACACGTAAGACGAGAGTTGCGAAATATCCAGTGGAAAAGCCTACGGCCAGGCCAACCACGGTGCCCTCTATAAACTAGCAACGACCCCTGTTGTTGAACGTGCTTTTTGGCTACCCTCGTGCCGCAGCCACCGGCAAAAATATCTTGCTTCCAGTTATCTCGTAATAGGATAAATAATGGACTGGCTATTCCAGCCGCTTATACCGGCTGACTGCGAACTGACCCCCCAAGTATTTCCGTTTGATGGAATTCTTGAAATAAAAGGGATAGTAGGGGGTGCAGAGATACACTCTGCTGGACGCTGAGCTTGAAAGATACACGAAATGTGAGAATTAGGAGCGATAAAAATGGCTTCGGAGTTTCGACTACGTACATTAGGCTGATGCTTATTTGACCAGAAAAGTCATTCTTTTGTACTTTTTCGTCCACCCTTGTAAGTACTATGAAGCTGTTGCGATCGAATTAGATCAGCGGATGAATTTTGTCTTTCGAAATGCAATTTTCTTTTCCCGTATTTTCACTTTACGTTTATTTAACCTGTTAGGAACGATACTATAGTCGCTTTCGCAGATACCATCTCATTGTACGACGGTCCACTATAGTGGCTTTCGCGAATGTCATTGTAGATTACATAGCGTCATGGCTCACTCTACTGACTGGCTGCCCATTTCAATTGAACGATCGTTTTCATGTTTTGATTCGCACTTTTTCGCCTTCACCACGTTTTAAAAGAGTATTAACAAATCCCACAAAAGTACATTACATGTAAATAAAAGGTAACGCAAAGTTTAGGCACCATGGGACTTCTTTGCACTAATACACGATATTGGAAACATTTGGAAATTACATATTTTGTGAGTTTTCTAAAAAAGTAAATTATCAAAGTTAAAGTATATGTAACATATCTTTGTGACAAATTATAATTTAATCATCAAAAGCTTCGTTCCAATGCACTTGCGTAGAGAACAGCATTGTCGTCAAAAGATAATGTATATTTTATAACAATTTTGATGACTCTGCCACGTATTCACCGCGTGTAGATAGAACCAATGACCTATATTCTACCTATTGGAGGATAATCAATTAGCAACTAAAGTTTCTGGACGTTGTAGACAGGAATTAATGAAAGTTTTGCAGCCAAATGGGGTATTCATCAGGGACACACTTCAGAGTACATAAAGTTAACTCAGGCGTAAATAACTTCGTCTTAAGTGTTTACATCGAGTATACTCGTCATCGCTTAAAAATAATTAGATGAACAGGCGCACTCTATACAAACTAAATGAAACAGTTGAAAAATTAAGATAACCTGAATAAAATTAGATGGTCCATAGATCATGTTAGGATAACCTGTAGATGATCTGAAAATAATCTATAGATGAAGTTTAGATAATCGGCAGATTATGTTAAAATAATCAGTAAATTACATTAAGGTAACCTAAAGATAATATTAAGGTTATCTATAGGTTGTGTTAAGATAATATACAGATGATAGTCCAGTCTGTATACGTTCTGAATGCTTTTAGTAACGCTACAATCTCTCGCCAAATAACAAATCCCCATTTTAATTCTAGTACAGTGAACCCATGAATCGATTTCTTTTTTATCAACAGTTTTCAGCAAGAAAATATGCCTGCGGGTTTTTACATTTCATTTCTTTCTTCTTTTATGACTGCGAATTTTTAACGTTCGCGATGATGGAATATCAAAAAGAGAAAAGAGCGGTTCTATACCCTTTACCACACCGTTCGATTAACAGAACAATCCTTTGTCAGATAAAAGGTTCAGCTTCGAATCCCAATCCAGCAATCCTATTTGCTGATTTTGCTTGCTCCTTTATTGCTATGCTGTAATAACATTTTCTTCCCTTTTACGCTCATGCCCTTATTCCCTTTCAAATGTTCGGTATTTCACAAATAACGTGTTTTCGATACAGTATAAATACCGAGTTGCTGTTAGTATAGTTCGGTCAGATAAAGTGGACGTTAACGTTGTAAAACTTGCAAGAAAAATTTCATAAATCTGCTGAATGGCCAATTTTAAACCATATGCAAATTGACACGATTTGACATAGAAATAGAAATAAACGTAAAATATCACTTATTATATATCAATTTGATGTTTAAAATGTGATAACAATATTTTATCAATATTTTGAACGATAATTTAATTTTCTGTTTGAATGAACAACGAATGAATTAATTTAGGACTTGGATTTGCTAGAATCGTAATTTTTTGACACTTAATCTCTTCTAATGCATTATTTATTAAAGAGTCAACGTGCCACAGTTATTTATTTTCATTAGTTATGAAAGAATAAAAGTTTTGAAAATTAGTATTTAAAAAGATCATTTAGTGGTCACAAGGTTCTTTAAATTTCAAGGTTTTGAGCTCTGAAATTTTAGTGTAGTGTTGATATTCCAAAATCCAAAAATACCAAAATTCCCAAATTCTAAAACGCCAAAATTCAAAAATGCCAGAATCCCAAAATTAAAAAATTAAAAAATCCCCAAATTCCAAATTTCTAAAATTCCAAAACGTTAGAATCCCAAAATTGCAGTCCCCAAATTGCAAAATTCCCAAATTCCAAAACGCCAAAAGCCTAAAATTCTAAAATCCCCAAATTCCAAAATTGCAAAATCCCAAAATTTCAAAATACCCAAATTCCAAAATTCAAAACTTCTAATCTTCCAAAATTCAAAAGTTTCAAATCTTAAATTTCCAAATCCTAAAATATCGAATCATAAAATGCCTAAATCCCTAAATTCAAAAATTCTCACATTTCAGAATCCATAAATCGTATAGTTCCAATCACTTCGAGTCTCACTTTCGACTTGTACAAAACGGTTCATATCTCCGTGTGATCATAATTCAGTCTATTATTAAACGAAATTGTAGAGGTCCATTTTTCTGTCCTTTTTGTCACAGAAATACGAACATAGAATTTAACGGTTTCTCTGTTCTTCCATTCACGATTTGAAACCACGAGAGTGACACCCACCGCTTTCACGACGTGCTCTGCCAACAAACGTCGCCTCAAGCTTAGCATTCGCTTTAGCACCCCTCGTTCTACGTAAGGTGACAACTTAACGAGAGGGCTTGCGCCCTTTTACCCCGAGGCTTGCTTCAAGGACCTGTGCAGAATACATACATCTAATATTTTGAATTTTTCACTCTTCTTCTTTCTTAATTTTCAAGAATATGACACCTTGTACACGGAGGAGATTGATCACATTCAATTAATCAATTTTTAAATCCGAATTTCATCGAAGGAGTTTCTTTAAATATCTAGTTTTGTCTACAAACATTTGGATATTGATATTATTTTCGTATCGAGTTCCTAACTAATATTATTTTATTTTATTTTTTTAAGTTCTAATTCTTTAACAAGGTAGTGAATTGATGACAGATGGTAGCACAATTTGTGTTGACAAAGTTGGAAATTAAACAAGTACTCATTGAAAACAATCGATTATTATATTTTTTTAGGAATATATACTCCCACGTGAACACTATAATGCTGAAAAATATAGCTTCAGACCTAATTTTTATAGATACCTCAAGAAATAAATAAGTCCACTTATCATGCATGTAGAAGTTATTCAGAATTATGACTATGACAACAACACATAACAGAATTATGACTATACATTATACACTCAGTGATTGAACCAAAAATTCAATTACAACGAAAATACGAATCTAGTTTATCATATTGAAACTGTAGTGTGCGTCACGAGTGTGGCACATTATTGTAGGACAAGGGGTTAACATAAACTTTCTTACACTACCCAGCGCTGTTACCAAAGGTGCTAAACACAAATTCCCGCAGTAACCTTGATCTCCCAAATTTAAATCGTGATGCGATTGCAGCAAATTTATTCAACCGTTCATCCTAATAATTGTAAAACGTCCCGTTTCATATTTCTCGCGTACTATCCGTGAAACAATAGTAGTAACTATAGATCTCGAAACGCCGATAAAATCTTTCCGTTGCGTAAACTCTAGTTCGGTCTTCATATTCTGTTTTGTCGCCATTGGAAAGCGAACGACATCGTAGGGTGGCTTGTTTGAACGATCAGCTTCAAGTAACGAATGCGAATCTCGATTGCCGACGTTGCTCGCGAGCTTTTCACTCTAGCAGTTGAACGTGCGAGATGTTTGCGTCGCGTTACATCCATGCTAAGGTAAACTTACCGAGTTGCTTGAAGCGAATCAATGATACAACCAGTCGAAACTGTCAACAGACGTCTCAGGAACTTCGTAAACGGTGCCGCTTTCGCGAAGTTCAAGTTAACGGTAAAGCGAATTTTCGGTATGATGGCAATATGTGCTTGTTGTAACTAATTTACATGCTTGATATGTAGTTGCGCACGAAGACATTGGATATCTATCAAGATTTTGTACATTTTGTACATATTATACATTTTATACACTTTATACATTTTGAAAATTTTATACATTTTATACATTCGACATATTGTACAAATTAACATTAGTTATTAACAATAGTTACATATTGTACAAGTTCTTTAAATTTTGTAAATTTTATGAACGTTATTAACTTCATTAATTTTGTAAATTTTGTCAATTTTAAAAGACTTAAATTTCATATCATAGTTTTAAATTACCATGTCCCTATATTTCTAGAACTATAAATTTACAAATTTTCGAACTCGGAAGTTTGTAAACTATCAAAACCAACCAAACAGTTAGTAGTAAGTTCTCTTTGACTATTTCACCACATTACTACGTTTCTCCCTAGACCATAAATTTTAATAAAAATATTCTCTGTTCGAGATCTACAATTTCCCCAAAAAATCGCGTGTCAAGCGATTTCTCTTTACTATATAAACATTATTGCACAAACTGTGCATATTTTCGCTCGCCCACGAAAATCCGCGAATAATTCAAGAATTCAGTGTGGCCAGCATATAACGATCGCTGTAATCACCCGACAGCGTACCAGAAGTTACTCTCCAATTACCACGCAGCTTCCAGAAACTACCCGCAACATACTTCATCGCGATTTATCAGAGTAGCTCTTACGTGACACGTATAATAACCGCTTCAGAGGCTGTAATTTAAACTCAATAAACAGAGAACGCTGCGATGTCGATACGCACGTACTGTAGTCAACCGAGGAGTTGGCGCGTAGAAGGCTGACCTAGGCTGACTACGGCCCCAATTGGTCAGAATAGAAAAATGGATACCTCACACGTATTTTCGGCGGTATTGGCTCGAGCAGTCACGCACAATTAGGCCAGAAACAATAACAGTTGGCAAACGTCTCGAGAGTGAGATAGTGCGAATTGCGTGATGCAGTTGTTGTCATTATTATTCTTATTTGCCGTTATGTCACGCTGGAAATCACGGCGGGGATAGGCGGAGCGACCGAGTGGCTTCTTTTACTCTGGGTCGACCTACGCGACAACTCATGGGTTGTCTACAGTAGGTGTTTGGGTCTACTACGAATATTGCAACGTGGAGTTTGACTAAATTGCGTTGATTGTTTGCGTTAGGATGGTCAGAAATTTTACAACCTCGAGTTAGAAAAGTTGGACATTACGGAAATTCGGGGATTTTTAGTTTCTGGGAAATTGAACTTCGGAATTTAAGAATGTGGGGATTTAGAAATTGGGGAATTTGGAGGATTCGTAAATTTTGTGATTCGGAGATTCGATAGTTTCGGGATTTGGGAATTTTTGAATAGTTTGTGTCGACTTCACGCTCCAATTCCTGGGTTGTCTACGGTATAAATACTGTATTCGTAAGAATAATAATTTATAGTAATATTAATTTCATAGAGTAATATTATTTCATAGAATTCTTTGATTTTGTTATGAATTCACTCTTTTATCGTTAGATTGGAAGTTGGTATAAAACTTCCAGGAGGTAGACTTGCAGTGAAGGGACATTGTGCAGTTATGCTACATTGTCCCTACTGGTGGTATATTCACATTGTCCCACTGTAAATTGTACAGTAATACAAGGAAGCAGGAGAAAATTGGCCTATATGAACTGTTTGGGTGATTATTTTTTGGTTGACGTTCGGAGTGAAGAAGGCTTGAACTTGGCAGTTCATTAGACAGCTAATAGAGCAGTTTTAACATATTAACACGTTAATAGCCTCTCACACAACATGTGTATAACGATTGATGAACGTAGGTGGTTGCTTTAATAATTATCACCGAAAGGAAAATATTAAATTTGTTGTATTAAATGTGTCGTTATTGTTGATATTTTCGTTTGTCTTATGTGTATGATTGCACACGTTGAATTATTTCGTGAATTTACATAAAGTTTTTTTAAATGAATTCTTCAAAAATATAGACGGCCATTAAAGTGTTAAAGTTACATTTATAATTACTGAAAACCTTTGTTAAACCGTTTCATTAGTTTTTATTGAATAGTTTACATTAAATATTCAGTCGAATCTTACAGTAACGTCTTCCAAATTATTCCTACTAATATCTACACTTATATCTACACTTATCTCATTATTTCTACGCCGTTTTCTCCATCGAAGTCATTCAATTACTGGATTGACTACGGTCCAGTCGGACGACGCGTGTTGCGCGAAAATGAGTGTGTAGGCGCCATCTCGAAGACGAATGACTTCCCGTCGCAGATTTTCACGCTAACGAGTCAATCTCGATGCACTTTGCAGTCCGATACAACGCCTAAACTAAACAGCATGCGTCGTTCGCATCGGACGACGTTCGAGAGCGGACAGCATGAATTATTCAGAGTCATAAAGTGGTCCCACTCGCGCTCGGTAATTGCTGGTTTCTGAAACAGCGTGATCGAGTGTATGGTCGAGCACGTGGAGCAATGTCGGGAATCGATTTCGTGCCATGGCTTAACTAAACACCAGGTATGCACAATAAGTTGCTCTAGGGCAGGCATGACCAAGTGGGACCACATTCGGCTACCATTGCTATTTCCTTGCTGCATAGCACTGCACACCCACTATGCTTAAAAAGCTACTTCACTGTGCGGCTTTCTCCAGACACAAAGAAAATGCCGACGAACATCAGCGTTCCCTTCTTTGGTAGTGATAATGCTTCAGGTAGTGCTAATATTAGAATTTTGATGTCTTGAAGTAGACAGTTTTGTATACTTAGAAGAGTTCTACGAAGACAATTTAAACACTTAGAAGATTAATAGATAGTATTGATTCATTGGATCAAGTTTATACTCAGAGTGTGATAACAAAATGTGAGATTCGAAGTAGTTTGAAAGATTTCGAGTTTATAGATCCAGTTAGTCAAAAGACAGCCTCAATAAATAGAAGATATTGCTTCTAAGCTCTTAGAGTTATATTGCTTAACTACTTTCTTATTATCATTTTTGCTTTAATCCATAAATCCTAATAAATAGTTTCGAATAATTTAGACATGTTCAAATTATCATTATAATATTGTGTCTCTAAATTTTTAAATCTAATTTCCACATTTTTTCCTCAAATTTCTATATTTTCTAATCTCTCGATATTTTCACCTTTTCTAATTTTTCGAAGTCAAATTCACATTTTCGAATTTTTGAAGTTCACCTGTCCAAGTTTCTACGATTTCAAAACTCTAATTATCTAATTTCTAAATTTCCAAAAGAACAAATTTGGTTTTCCCCAAGGCATGAATGATCATTACTAAAAATTACTAAAAGAATATGAATATTCCTACCTCATTCAATATTAACCTCATTCCTTACAAAACTCTGACGTGAAAATGAATATAGAATATGACTACATTTTAAATATAATATTTTAGACGCGTCAATTGATGTTAATATTAATAGTAGAACTGCTCTAAACAATAACGGTTTATAATACCCTTTTTGCAGTAATAAGTTATTAGTAAAAAATTGCAACCAGTAGTATACATAGCAGGGTGTAATAGGACTGCAAGGGATTAACGTTTAACGAAGGCGATAAAAATAATGCTACCCAGAACAAGTAAAAATCGCCTTTTAAGAAGATAGAATGTCCAGGATTTAACAAGTTGAGAAATCTCGTTTCTCTGCAAAGGCAGAGCTGTAAGTAAATCTCGAGTAATTAAATTGAAAAAAATAAAACCCGGACTTACATCATATCTCTACAGTTTCTCAAATTAAATCTTACTGAACACAGTTCCTCGAATTAGATCTTGCTCTACAGTTATTTTGTGTACGTAAAGTAACTTGTATTCACTATATGGTATAGTAAAAAGCATTTTAAGAGTTACTTAAGCTTTTTTGATCAAGCACAATCCTCATAAAGGCTGTAGACCTTTATTTCATTTTTAACGTTGCAACAAATCTGTAGGTAATCAATCATGTTACCATTCATCGAGTGCAATTAAAATAAATAGAATTGTATTTTCAAAGAATGTTAAAATGACTTTTGTCAAATGTTCATTGATTTATACAAATCTGTAAGAGACTTGACCCGTACAGAAATCTGCGATACACTATTGTCGAGCAGCCTTATCGATTATCGTTCAGAAAAGCACGATACAAAGGAATCGTTGATGGATCGTTTGGCGTCATCCTAAATTAGAAACCAATTTATCGATTCTTAGGCACTTTTCACGTCGTTCGTAAGATTCTGTCGATACGGGATATGCCGGTGTCTCCTATTGAGCCCGCGACCAATAATGTGGTTAGTTGCAGCCACGATCCACGATTCACGGAGAATTGCTTCCAATAATGTCAGACACACCCGTCTAACTTCTTGATACGTTGAACCGTGCCAAAACCCTCGTGGATGTTTTCGGTCCGATACATTCGTTCTATCTCTGCGATTAAAGAAATCGATCTCCACTCACTCTTGGCACGTACCTAGACGCCACGCAAGGGCGTGGGTATTAAGGTTAGACGGGATTTCTGTAAATGCTTGTAAACGCTACGGAGTTTGATATACCTGAGCGCAAGTGGGAGGGAGATTTGGAAGACTGGTATGGAGGGAGCCGTCTGACCTAGTGCCGAATTCGGAGATTTAGGTGCTATGTGCGTGGAGGATATTTGGAAGATTTAGAGAATTGGGAATTCGGGAAATTAGGAAATTAAGAATTTAGGAATTTGGGAATTTGGGATTTTAGCAATTCGCGAATTTGGGAATTAGGAATTTGGGAAATTAGGAATTCGGGAATTTAGGAATTCGAGGAAATTAGGAATTCGGGAATTTAGGAATTCGGGAAATTAGGAATTCGGGAATTTAGGAATTCGAGGAAATTAGGAATTCGGGAATTTAGGAATTTGAAGAAATTAGGAATTCGGAAATTTAGGAATTCGGAAATTTAGGAATTCGAGGAAATTAGGAATTCGGGAATTTAGGAATTCGGGAAATTAGGAATTCGGGAAATTAGGAATTCAGGAAATTAGGAATTCGGAAATCTTGGAATTCGGAAATTTACAAATTCGGAAATTGAACAATTCGGGAATATAGTGAATTTGTAAATTTTAGAATTTCGAAACGTGAAAGATTAAAAATTTCTACATTATAAATTCTTAACTTTTATATTTCCAAATTTTGAATTCCTCAAACACAAACTAACCTAATCTAACCTAACACATTTTCATAGTTCTAAATCATTATTATCCAAATCCCTAAATTCCAAATTTCCAAACTTTCAAATTCGCAAATCGCTAATTAACCAATTTTTGTCTATCCCAAAAATTCTCAAATATCTTTTTCAAAACGATAAAATAATGATTAGTATATATCTTTTTTACTTTCTACAAGGTAAAAGTAAATATTACAGAGTATTGTAGTACTGCAGTATTCAATGAAGTGAATGAAAAAGATCTAATTTGTGATTTTAGAAAAGTGCTAACAGAGATATATGGACACATACAAGTATTAATACTTTTGTAGAAGATAAGTTTCCAACACGTAGAATTATCAGCTTATAAATTTTAATCCAAGAACCTAACCTCGCTATCGATACAGTCCGATACCAGTAATTTTCCAATCTGAGAATTAACGAGCGGTCCGCATAGTTGCATCCCCTGTCTCAGTAATTACCGCAAGATATATGACGCAGCAAATTCTAAATATAACGAATGAAACCTTAATAAAATGCAACAAAAAGATGTAACTGCGTAAATTTATGCCAACCCTAGTACATAGTTTACAATCGTTAATCATTCTACACTGCATTCTACATTGTTAGCGATGTTATAATTCGTAAAATTATTAGAACGCTGTAAATTATACGACAATATTTTGTTCGATAATGGTAACTTTTTAATATTCGTTAATTGTATTTAAACAATTAAATTCGCAGTGAAATTATGACATCTTTATACGGTATTTTTACGATGGACGTATGGTCAAATAGTATATTTAAAAATATTACTAATTTGGAAATTTAGAAGTTCAGAAGGTTAGGCATTTTGACATATAGAAAGTGGAAGATTAACAAATTTAGGAATTGAGAAATATAGAGATTTAAAAATGTAATTAAGAAAAAGGGTTTTTATATTCATAAATTTAAAAAGTATGAAATTTTGAACTTTTCAACTTTGGACGTGTGGTAGTATTGTAATGTGGAAGTTTTCAAATGTTCAAATTTGCAAATCCTGAAATCTATATCTCCAAATCTTTGTATCCCATATCGCTAAATTCCCAAATCCTCTGGTTCCCAAATTCATACATTCCCAAATTTCTGCATTCTTAAATACCTACATCGACAAATCTCTAGATCTCCAAATCGCTAAATTCCCAAATTCCTACATCCCCCAATCTCTATACACGCAAATCCCTACATCCCCAAATCTCTGTATCCTATACCGCTAAATTCCCAAATCTCTACATCCCCATGTACCTACATCCCCAAATCTCTATACACGCAAATCCCTATACCCCCAAATCTCTGTATCCCATATCGCTAAATTCCCAAAATCCTATATTACCAAATTCCTACATCCCCAAATTCCTACATCCCCAAATTCCTACATCCCCACATTTCTACATTCCAGAAACCCTGCACCCCCAAATCTCTAAACCTTCCAATCGTAAAATCCCCAAATCCCTCTATCCTCAAATCCTTACACCCCCAAATCTCTATACCCCCAAATTGCTATATCGTCAAATCCTTACATCCCCAAATTTCTATACCCCCAAATTGCTATATCGTCAAATCCTTACATCCCCAAATCTCTATACCTTCAAATTGCTAAATCTCCAAATCCTTACATCCCTAAATCTCTATACCCCCAAATCTCTATACCCCCAAATTGCTATATCGTCAAATCCTTACATCCCCAAATCTCTATACCTTCAAATTGCTAAATCTCCAAATCCTTACATCCCTAAATCTCTATACCCCCAAATCTCTATACCCCCAAATTGCTATATCGTCAAATCCTTACATCCCCAAATCCCTATATCCCCAAATTGCTAAATCTCCAAATCCCTAGATCCACAAATCGCTAAAGTCCCAACTCGCTTTACCAAATTCCTAAATCCCCAAACCCCTAAATTTCCACACGTCCAAATTCTAAAATTCTCAAAAATTCCTTAAAAGAAAATGGCAACGTTCTTTTCTTGCCTTCTGTTCCCAACTAGGACCAGGTCTACAGACTTGGCACAGATAAAGGAGACGCAAAAATTCGACTACCTACAAGCAAGAATACTAGGACCTGTTACTGTCATAATGTGGGTGCTCCTTAAGTCTACCTAATTCTGCCGAAATTGTGGCAATACACTTGCGGTCAGAGCAGAAAACCGACCATCTTCCAGACACACGAACGGGACATTGCGACAGAGGGATGAAAAGGTCTACCAGTTGAAGCGACAGTTTCTACGAATCGTGAAAATAATGCTTGACTTATTTTGTTCGTGCTCGTCCGAGCGTCACGATAACTGGAACAAGTCGTTTCTTTTCCCCTCGGTTAGCGAATCCGCCAAAAGCTGGAAGCAATGGAAACGATAGCAGCGTTTGTTCTCTCTTTTGCTACCAAGCTATCGACGAATGGATTGTACCCGAGAGTGGAAACATTGTTACGTGTCGATGGGATTGTTAACTTTAAGCAAATCTTCTTTCTTTGCTTGAGTATTTAAAGTCACATTCACACTGTTGCTTATTAGTGATCATAGTTTGGTTATTTAGTGGGGTCGATCGTATGTGAAGTAACTGGTATGAGTCAATACCCTTCACAAAATTTAGAACTTTTCTACAGGAGTTTACTTCTCGTAAGATTATCATTGAAGTTGTTATGTCGTGTATCCTCTTCATACTATATTTGGGATAACTTACCAAAATGTTCAATAGTGTTTCGTATGTCACAGATGTCGCACATGTTTGGTTCAGTTTTTGTGATGAGATACGAATGTGTCCAACTTGTGTATCCCATTCTTAATCGTGTTATTGTCACTTGATCTTTTTTGTTTGGTAGTTGCACCGGAATGGTATCACATATTATTATGAACTTTATGTTGGTATACCATTAGTTCGCATACCATTTCTCTATTCTTCATTGCATGTTTCAATAACGCTTTGATGTAATACTTTTGGAGACCTAAATGGTACGTATGTTCATAATTTATTGTAACGACACTAGCAATAAGATTAGCCAGTTTAAGCAAGTCATTTGTTAAATATAAAATTTGAATCTATATTGAATTTTAAATATAAAAAATATTCTTCTAATTCTAGTAATTAGAAAATTTAAATATTTTTCTAATTATAATAAATATAAAATTGAAGTATCTTTCTAATACTAATGAATATAAAATTAAAATGATTAAAAGTTTGGAATGCTTGTGCTCAGGAGTGAAACATTCTGTCCCAAAACAGAGTTTCCTCTATCGAGTAATCGCAGTCTACAAGCAGATATCGTACACCCGGATAGTCATATTGCTGAAATTACCGGCAGCAGCATGATTAATGTTCGCACGTAATTTCATCTGCACCCTCAGAGATTAAGATTGATATACGATATGGGACACTCAAGCAACGGTCGTGTAATCAGACGATTACCAAATGTATCCTGATAAATAATATAGCAACCCGAGTCATTTTTAGTCATCTTCATTCGTTTGAAACATTTTCTTACATTTCTAATACGTACGCTAATGAGCAGGTGTACTTAAAATGGAAAGGGAGGAGTCGAGATACAAGTGAATATTTTTCAAATTGTGACATATCTTTCACATGTTATGAAGAGACAGCCCCAATCAAACTGTTCAAATGTATTGATGTCGATTTTATTTAATTATTTAGTTATGTCTAACGTTAATTATAATAACTCATAAAAGAGCACGAACATTCGTGACATGACACGATCACAAAAATTGGAACGTATTTAGTAATAATTTTGTATGACTTAAGAGAATTTTCAATATACAATGATACAATGTTATAGCCATAAAAGTGAAATTTACATATGTGGTCCTAACTCGATGGCCAAGGACTATAGTTCAAAGTTGTAAAAGAACATTACAACGCTTTTAACATTTCGGAATATAATAACACGTTAAATATGGGAGACGGATATATTTAACCGAATATATTGAACAACATAAAGGTTCCTGATCTACCTCGCAAAGAGCCGGTATCCTTGGTAGAAATTTCGGATTCCTATAATCATCTACGTACGCTTTCCCACGCGCGGTTGAACTTTCGTCGCTCGCAAATTACGACCCACTAAATCGTTATCCACAAGCGCCCCGACCTACTCGCGTTGCTTCACCCGGTTAGCATAAATTTGCATTGCTCGAGGAGGCACGCAAACGTTCTCGAAAGAGGAGCGTCGCGACGTCGACGTCGCCTACGACGACCACGTTAAAACTTCGAATGTACGCGGGTCGTTTTGGGACAACTTTCGAAATAATTTCTCTATAAATTTTTTAGTAACTTTTTAGGTCGTATACAGAGTGTGATAATATTAGATGCTTAGGTACACACAATTTCTCCTTTTTCCTGATTGCAGGATGGGACAAATGAAGGTTTCAATAATATTGATTGATTCAGTCTTGCTATATGGCCCTGAACGGGGGTGTAGAAGGATAGAATTGTGGGAAAGGATATAAGTAAGCGGTGTCGATAATTTTCAGATTTCTAAATTTTTGACTGTCTAAACTTCTAGTTTTCTGTATTTCGGAATTTCTAAATCTTTTAATTTTTATATTTCTAAACTTCCATGTTTCTAATTTTTCAAATTTCTAAATTTTCATATTTGAAATCTCTGGACCTGATACTTCGTAAATTTCAAATTATATAATTTGAAGCTGTTATGTTCAAACTGTATTTTTATACAATTTGTAAGTAAATAATTTCCAGTGTTCAGTTAAAAAAAATTGCTGAATTTGTAAATTTTCATACTAAAAATCTCTAGGTCTAATAATTTGCAAATTTTTAATTTGTATATGATATAACCTGCAAACTAGTAATTTCTACTTTCTAGTGCAAAAATGTCTAAATTTGAAATTTCTGAATTCGGGAACTTGCAGTTTGATAGGTTATAAATTTGTATATTTCAAATTACCAAATTACCAAATGTTTCGAAATATTATAAATTCAAAATTTCTAAATGTTCCCTTATCAAAACTTCAAAATTAAAGCCTTCCAAAACTAAAAAATTAATGAGTAAATTTAAAAAATGTAGGTGTTAAAAATGTTTAATTGAGAATTTTTAACTTTCAAGTGTTATAATCCGCAAATTCAGTATTTCAATTCGTAAACTCGAAAAATATAACATTCCGAGCGTTAAAAATTTCTGAAACAACCTGTGTAAAGAGCACCTCTGGGCCATATAAAAAGGATGCCATGTTTCGAGACTGCACCGTGTTTGCCATATTTATAGCGATAAATACCACAGTTGCTGAAGCTAAATGAGTTTGGTTGGATATTGAAAAAATGCACAGCTATATAGTTAGAGAATTAACAGCACGAAGGCGTGGGCCAACCAAAAAGCATAGCAACGGTTAGATATATGCGCGTCTGGGAAAATAGGTCGTGCAGCAGGTAAATTAATGAGGGTGAAGTTCATTCGAACTGATCTCTTTGGATGAACAATGTTTGCCTTGCGAATGTACGCCGCTTTTCTACCTATTTCTGATGGTTCGCGTTTTGTTGCCCCCATTACATTTCACAGACGCATTTCGCCGCGGTCAAATTTTTCGCTAGCACGAATCACAGAGCATTACACGATTCCCTCAACCTACATTCGCTGAATTTTTTCAAGCTCACCTTTGAAAACACCTTTAACAGGTGTGGTGAAGCTAATCTGAATGGGGTTTGAGTTTAACGAATTTTCGTGGCTTCTACTGTTTCCATTGAATACCGTACCGTTGAAATGTAGGTGAAATAAAACATCATTTAATCAACGAAAGTATGCTTCATTCAGTTCTGTTTACTCCTCGTAAATAATATCCTTTTTGGGGAGAGCTACTTTGTGTCTGACAGAGGTACAAATTTAAATATTTCAATTTTTAGTTTATTTCTAAAAAGTTATTCTTTTAAAGATTGTAAATATTAGTCTAACGTTCTAAATGAGATCAATTGTTATCAAATAAAGAACGATGAAAGCAATGGATAATAAATTCAGATTAATTTTGTACTGTATTGTACTGTATGTTACATGAAATAATATACTGTAAAATTCTTGTATGGCAAACGTAAATTATAGATATTAATAAAACTACTGAATATATTTCATATAACTTCGTAATTATTATAGAATTTGTCATGGGTTAAATTTGTCAAACAAAATGCACTTGTTCCTTGTTAGTTTCTTCAATACTATTATAAGTGTCAGTTCATGTATTTTAGAAATCTGAAAATCATGTAACAAAGGGTTAATTGAAAGGAGCGCAAGGTACATAATAAAACTGAATACCAAATTAATTACGAATATTATATAAATACACCGGAATTATGTTTATTATATCTGAATTAAAGTTGTTGCAATTTATTGTATTATTTCTGAGATGTAAATTTGATAATTTTCATATTTGGAACTTTTTAAATTTTAAAGCTTATTTTGGTAGATTCATAATTTTCATGAATTTTAAAATTTTATTAATGTTAGCATATTTGATCGTCCACATCGTGTTGCGTCACGGAGAACAGCAAATGTTTTCAAAAATATCAAAGTACATTCTGCAACGAAAAATTTATCCTTTGAAAATATTTAATAAATAACAACTCCATTTATTCTTCAAAAGGAAAAGATTGGTATTTCAGCTTTTAATAATCTACTGGTCTGGTACGAGGTAAACATTTTTCTCTTTATTATGTTGCATTTTATTTCTTCGTTCTATTGAATGGAAAATGAGATTCCATTACGTAGATTTTCTTTTGAACGTAGAACAGTATTTTCCATGTAAACTGACGTCCTAAATTTTATTCTATAGGAGAATTATGATAAAAGCGGTTTTCAATTTATGCTTTCAATATAAAGGAGTTTAATTACCCAAATAAATTAATTTGTATAAACGAAATCTGTCAAAGAACGAAATATTATTCTTGATAGCTAATCATTACAACTTACGATTTTACTCAACTGGAAACCCACATCTAATATTTTTCGTGACAAAAAAATATACTATTTATAATGTGCTATTTTTTAGCCCACATCGTCATACTAATTACATAAACGTGATGAAGCAATGTGGAAGAAAAAGGTTCTATAATAAAATTTTCGTCTCGAATAGGTCGAGTATTACCCAGGTATGAAGTCATTAACACTAAACCATTAACAGTTCGCTGGATTTTCCCATACTTAGTTTAAGAATTAACGAAGTCTAAGTTTCTCAACTGCCATTACACGTGTTCCCCTTTGTTCCCACAAGGAATTTCCAGTTTCCTCTCGGTTTTATTACAGGGCCACACAGTAGGATCTCCGGAACGTCATACTTTTTGTGAGGGTGAGAAATATAACACCCTGGAATGTCACATGGCCCGTGAAAATTTCCTGTAAACCATCGGATTTGCTCTTGTCGCCTATTTCATTGTATACACCCACAAAAAGTTACCCATCAGTAAAAATCAGAACATTTATGCAGTTTGAGATGATTGAGATAAATAATGATAACAAACCTTGATTTCAATTAGTTTAAAATTTTGCAATTCATATATGTTTCACAAAGTACTAAAATTACATACTATATGTCAATATTATAGTATACAAATATTATTCAAAGCACATTAATAAAATGCACCGAATAGTTCAAAGAAATCTGCCATGCAAGATTGGAATAAAAAATGAAAAATAAGCTGAAACCTCTTAATTTTTAGATCGAAACTAATCGATAAAACTGTTTGAACTTCCATTAAGAGTATTACATAAGCTTTTTCTCAAAATTTGAATTATTCAAAGAATTGAGAACAAGTATTAAGGAAATTTCAGGAGTTAAGGGGAAAAATTTGTCGCCCCCGATTGGCGGTATACAGGTTAAAAAGAAGACTCAGAAAATGTGGACAGTGAATCGAAGGGAGGAGAATGGAACCGCGATGAAGTGCAGTGGTGTGTCACAAGTCGCACGTGAGATTGATGAGCTCCTTCTGTGGCTTTCTAACCCGAAATTCACACATCCACACACACGTTCGTGTGGACCGCCTTGAGCCACTCAGAGAGTATCAAGAGAGGATTAAGTGGCTACTATAGCCTATTATCTTTTTAATCTTATCGCCTAACGTTACATCACGACACGTCTGTTTAACATAGAAAAATTGTCTTCTTTCGATCGAACTTAAGAGCGTACTAACAAAAAGTTCGTCGATTTTTAAGTTTCCATGCTTTCAGATTTACGGTTTCAAGGTACTTGCACTCTTTGAGTTTTTAAATTTTTATATTTTCAATTTTGTACTTTTCAGGATTATTTCAAGCCTTTCCTAGATTTTAGGAATTTCTACGTTTTTGTATTTTTTTTTCTGTGGAATTTTGAAGATTTTAATATTATTCCACTGCTGACTATTTAAATTACAGAATTTCTAGGTTCTTGTACTTTTATTGCAAATTTCAGGATTTTAAGATTTTTGCTCTTCCAGCTTCCCAGATTTCGAAATTTCAAGATTTTTGTATTTTTAACATTTTTAATTTCAAGACTTCAAGATTTTTGCACTTCCAACTTTCTAGATTTCAGGATTTCAAATTCTT
This sequence comes from Megachile ligniseca, assembly GCA_945859555.1. Lineage (NCBI taxonomy): Eukaryota > Metazoa > Arthropoda > Insecta > Hymenoptera > Megachilidae > Megachile > Megachile ligniseca. Next base: position 3,956,677 of record OX243785.1, read on the forward strand.
TGTATTTCCAACTTCCTAAATTTCAAGAATATTGAGATTTTTGCATTTCCAACTTTGTAAATTACAGAATTTCAAAGTATTTGCGTTTCTGACTTTCTCAATCTTAAGATTTCAAGCTTTTTGCACGTTGAGCGTTTAAACTACATAATTTGAAGGTTTTTACTCTTCCCGTTTTTTTAATTAAAGAATTTCAAGATTTTTGTATCTTCAATTTTCTAAATTTCTAGATTTTCATTCTTATGTTTATAAAATTCCATGGTTGGAAATATCAAAATGTTTGTACCATTTGCACTTGGAAAGTGATTCTTACTCGTCGTTCAATTTAATGCAATCATTTGAACTACATAGTTTCTAACTAAATCTATAATGTTATACTGTATAATATTGGAGGATTCGTAAATTTTGTGATTCGGAGATTCGATAGTTTCGGAATTTTTGGATACTTCGGGTTGACCTCACACGCCAATTCCTGGGTTGTCTACGGTACATACTGACCCTTACCCTATTTCTGGCGCATATGAGGCTGAACCAGAGGCCTGCCTCACATACGGTCCCTTTGGTCAAAAAAGAAAAATGGACACCTACTTACACTCAACAGTGAGACAATGTGAGGATACCGTGAGACAATATGAGAGCTATTACTGTATATAAAAATCGACAGTCAGTAAATCTCTACAGAACCAAATCCAGTCGGATGATAGATTCAGTGACCGGCGGTGTCATCATTTTCGCTTATATCGATGCTTCACCAGATAGTCATTACGAGTGACACCCAGTGAATAAAGAGACGAGGTAAAAGAGAGGGTGGATTCCTTTGATACATAGATCGAGTTTGCAGCGAGTTCCTCTCTCGACGCGAGCACGAAACGCGTCAGTCTTGCGCCGACGTGATTTACAATCGGCGCGGTAAACGTCAGCGGGTTATCCAAAACCGATAAATCGAGCTTACAGGAAGAGGACGGCGGTCCCCGGTGCTTGTTGGCGAATACGATTTTCCATCGTCCTCGACGGAGCAGCTCTCTCCGCCTACTCGAACCGCCACCTCCGGTTCCCGGGATTAGATCCGGAAGTGCTTGCCAACTGGTTTGAATATTGGACACGTCGACTTATCCGGCCGCCAAGGAACGCTCCCGCTCTTTGCTCGTCGGCGTGTTTAGATTCGGGAATACACCCGATGCCGGATCGATGCCGAACAAATTATATCAGCGACGGAATGGACGGGACGAGGACGGGGTCGAGCGTGCTTCCAATTTTGAGAATCAACTCGAGAATTCTCGATGATGGGATTCGAGTCGATCGTTCCGATGATGAGATGTTGTAAATTCGATGCGTAATCTTCCGCTTCACCACCGCGGATCGTTTCGCGAGGATCGCGATTGTTTTCCCACTGTCGGATTCGATCGATTCTCTGTAAGCGAATCATGTGCTTCGTTGACTTTCTATATCTCCTCCATGTTCGAGAGATTGTTGGAAGAATTAGTCGATTGATAAACGACGAATAGATCCATCAGTCGCGTAAACGTATTAGCACGCTGAAAATATAGGTGACTTCTTTTTCGATCAGGTTCAAATTTTCACAGCGAAATCTCGTAGCGATGGTTGCAGCTTTTTGAAAGGTACACTTTAGTAGGCTGAAAATAATAACCTTTACACGCCTAGAAATTTTTGTTCCAATTCTTAATTTTTCTAGTAGATTTGTTCTGCGAAATGCATTTTTAACCAGTTTTGAGACAAACTGTTTTTGACAATTTTGAAACAATTTTGGAACAAATTAAATATGTAGAAAAATATAATATAAATATAATATAAATTCAAAAATTATAAATAATCTTTGAAAGTTGTTTTAAAATATTTCGCAGCTGATTTCAGTAAATTTAAACGTTGAATATGAAAAGAAATTCAGGAACGTGAAAAAAATTGAAGAAATGACGGTTTTTATAGAAAATTTCAGTTTTTTCAATTTTATAAGGAGCTAAAATTTTGAACACTCTTGTGATATAACAGTTTGAGGTAAAAATACTAGGTCTTCAAAAAAGGTGTTTATTAAAATTTGTACGATATGCAGTGGTTGAAATTGAAGCTAAATTGGCTGTGATCGTTTCATACCCCAGTGAGACCGTTAAAGATCGTATCTAATAACTAATACTGCACAGAATATACGGTGCTAAAAAAGTAATGATTAAAAAGTTATAAAGTACTACCACATAAAATCGAATAACGATTGAAAAGTCATTCAGTGAAACCACAAAAAAGATTTAATAAAATGAATTTAAAAAACGTTCATTTTACAGCTACTAAATATTTTGCACTTTATAGGATATAACTACAATGAAGTCTATTGATTGCTCACATAGGAAAATACGTAACAAACATGAAAATGTACAATTTCGAAAAAGTTGTGTAAAATTCATAAAAACATAGATATCGTTGCCTACAGCATATGTTCAATATCTCAACCGTTCAATTCAACATACGCTCTGATACGTTTCCTGTCAAAAGAATCACTTTTTTCACAGAGTTTTTTAATATTCGTACTTTTGTCCAGTACTGTTGAATGGCACCATGTCCTACCTTTTGCAATCATACAGTAGAGTCAATTATTCCGTTACTGATTCCTAGCCAAAGAACCTTTTGTAACTCCCGAAATGATTGATTTTTGTGTGCACTGGTTGGTACGCGGATTCATTCGAGCGCTTTTGTTTGATCTTATGAAAATGTGTTGGAAAAGGTTAACTGAAAATCTTTTTAACAGCCTGTTTACTTTATGGAATAGTTGCGAAATAACGGGATGGTTCTACATTTTCAAACTTCCATTATTCAAAATTCTATAATTTCTCAATTTCTCAATTTCCCAATTTTATAAATTTCTCAATTTTTAAATTGTTAAAGTTTCAAATTTCTATATTTCTCAATTTAACAATTTTAAAATTTTCGAAATTTTCAAAACCAAATTTCTAGAATTCAAAGATTCCAAATTTCCAAATTTGCAATTTTCTAAAATTCCAAAATTCTAAATCTCCAGATTTCCAAAGTTTAAAAATTCTAAGATTCTAAATTTCCAAATTTCCAAGTTTCCAAAATTCCAGAATTTCAGAATTCCAAAATTCCAATTTTCCAATTTTCCAATTTTCCAATTTTTCAATTTTTCAATTTTTCAATTTTTCAATTTTTCAATTTTTCAATTTTTCAATTTTTCAATTTTTCAATTTTTCAATTTTTCAATTCTCCAATTCTTCAATATTCCAATTTTTCAATATTTATCTTTTCTCATTTTCCAGTTTTCCAGTTTTCCAGTTTTCCAATAATCGACATATTCAATGTTTCAAACTTCCGAATTTTGTCATTTCTAAACTTCTTAAGCCCTAAACTCTCAAATTTGCAAAACGAGTTCGAAAATTCTTCAAATTTTTAACTTGAACCTTGCTTTACAAATGTTCCTAAAAAGAAAAGTTCCTACACTTCAAAAAAGAAGAATAAAAATGTTAATTAAAAAATAAAGAATTGTAATAATAAATGTTATTTAATGAAGTCAGTGATTCCCGATGAATATTACATACTTATAAACATTTGAAGCAGCATAAAAGATCTGTAATAAAAAAGAAATCACATGATAAAATTACTTTCCATTCTCATTTTGATGTACATGATTTCTGCAGCTGTTACATTTTGTAGATGTATTTCATGAGCTTTCGAGGTGTGAAGGAAAGCTACTATAACCGCAATTCACATACTTTAGTTAGCAACCGCAAATGAAACAACTGCATGTAGTTCTACTTCCTAGGGTTTGTCCTTCGTCTGTTAAACCGCAAATGGAACCGATTTCTCGAAAACCACGACTGAAGCGACCGCTGTTGGCACTACTCCAAAATGATTATACTTGAGATTTGGTAAATACATAATTTCATTTCGTGAGTAAATCAGAATCGGTGAAGCATGCTTGGGTAAAAGGCAAACTATTTTTTATGTTCATAAATAACGATAATACGAACATCGTAATTATGATTATGGTAATGTCATAAGGCAGGAACAATATAAAGAAGGAAGAATAATTTAAAATATAGAGCTTGATTTTGTTCCAACAAAATTTGTACAGTAGCAGTAAATTCTTTTTATATGGAGAATATTTTAACGTTTGTGAAGTCAATTTTGATAATACATTTGTTTATTATTAGTTTGCTGAAAAGTAAGTTGTAAGATGTCTTACAATTATAGAGATATTTGGAGGAACAATGTGTTTGTATATTTAAATATTTTCTTTAAAAGTTCATTATATTCTATTAATTTTTATAATACTTATTCGTACAGAATTTGAATAATAAACAAGTAAAGGTAAATGAACGGTATTTGAAGAACACTTACATAATTTTAGAGTAAGTGCAATTAAGATTATAAGTGCAAATACAGAAAAAGTTAAGTTGTACAAGTATTTGATTTTATTTTAAAGGTGACCTAAGTTCAATTGTCACTTGTTTGTTAACTATAGTAACATGTACCACTTGATGTTAACTGTCGTAAACATTTTGCAGTATTCATATAAATTTTCGCAGTTATTTTAATAGTTGAAAAATTGACTTCGAAAGTCACTTTCATTCATCATTTCCTGTACACGCATGAACGTATATTAGATAATAGCACACGCGTTATAGTTCTAATAATTTATATTTTTCATTTCTTGCGTTTCCACTTGATTGATACGATGAAAACTGTCGCCGTGGGTTCAACTTGTAGACATTCAGGATAATAAACAGGTTTAAACGGAATCGAAGGCGGAGACGAAGGAGATATGTCAAGACTTTCGCGCGTCGTCGACATCGAAAAGGGAAATTCAATACATCGGAGTTTACTGCAACTTCGTGGCGGTAGAAAATATTTCCTCCGTGAAAATAACTGTTATTTCAATTTCCCGATTACCCTCGAAACACCAAATACGATAACCGCAGTTTCGTAATCATTTCATGGTGAAAATCTAATGCCAAGAATATGAGGGAAGCCACATTTGAACGACATCCAGAGAAAATCATTTTCGTTTCAAATAATATTGGAACACAATGTTACACAAATAAATTTATAGGAAATGAACTTGATGCAATACTTGAGCCATTTAATTTGAAAGCCTAAGTCCATTCATGATATGAAGACACATATTATTTTCTTAATAATTGCTGTTAATTTAACAGTAATTGTTTTTCCTCTCTTAGATACACTTCAATCGTATAATACATTTGTATATTTTTAATTACATTGAAACACAAACTCTTAAATATCTCAATTTAAACATAAATGGACATAATGTACATAACATGGACATGTGTGTACATATGGACATATGGACATATGGTAATACAATATGGAAATATATTTATCGTCTTGATTTTTAGAAAACTCTCCTTCAGAATTTGTACAATTTTTGTATATTCATAAACGTGTCTATTAGTGCACTTATCTATTCCAAAAATATAAATGTTGTTTTATATAATTTGAACTATAAGTTGATTGAACACATGTTGAAAATTCAAACTTCAAAAACTGCATCAAGGGTTACGCATTTATATTAAAAGGCTTGCACAGAAAATGTTTGTATCATTAACGCAACAATTTTAGTTCATACAGTAAGTTTGAACATAAAAGATCTTTCAACAGGTTTCATCGCTTTCTCAAGTGATAAGAAAGGTGTGATTCACACGAGAGATGTTGCTAAGCACCGCGTAAAAAGCGTTTCATGAAACACGCGTACTTACATTGCACTTTTTCCAGCACGGAAAATTAGTAGTGGGAAAATGCTTGTTTCTTGAAGGTGGAGATAAATCTTTTTCCTTATTCCGACGGAATAAACGCGCTTCGTGTGTTTGAAGAGGCTCAAGTGCGGTAAGAAGATACGAGAGATGCGTCTCGCGTGAGCTTCGGATATTCTTTGCTTTTAACTCGTTCAATTTGCATTTCTACTCACTTGATTTCTTCTTTAAAATATTTACGCGTTAAATATGAAATGAAAAGGGAATAAAAGGAAAGAGAAAAATGTTCGAAAACGATTTTTGTAAGCGACAAGAAAGATATGAAATTTTATGAGGGTTTTAATATTATCATTTTGAACAGTAATTTTTCAGAATTATATATTCATAAAAGTGTTCAATGAAATAATTGTTTCTGTAATTGTACATTAATTTGAAAAAGAAATTTTGTCTTAGGATACTTGATTAAAAGGAAGAGCTTAAAGAATACTTAAAGTTCAAGTCTAGTTTTATCCTTATTCTCGGAACCTAACCTTTTTGTGATTTAAAATCTTATAATTTCTAAAGCTGAAAAAAATGACAAATTTCAATATTCGACCATTTCAATAAATTATAATATTCCCAGAAATGAATTTTCTTATTTCTCGATTACAAAAAATAGTTCTTATTATATTGCTCAAAAAAAGTATACGAACCGTCCTCCCTCGTTTGTAATTTTACACTGGGGACTGACAAATAGCCGAGCACTCGTGTTCCGTCAATTAAGGGATCTACTTGTGAAAACTAGCCACAAATGTGGCGAGGTTTCTCCCTCTGGATATCGTCAAGCATCCAACAAGCTTTTTTGAACCATGCCGACCATACTGCAAGGCACAAAAGGCATCCCTTGTTTGTCGGCTCGTTCCTCGTACTTTGTAACTAGATCCACATACATGCGATATACATCACTTTTTGCGGAAGACACTGGGATCACTGATATGTTCCTCCCTCAAAGGCCGTTATTTTACACGATGAAGGGTCTTCTTATTTTTTATTTAAATTTAGTGCTTCTCCTTTAGTTACATTATAAGTTCCAACAAACTAGATTCTCCGCATTTATTATTGTGCATTAATATTCAAGTCTATTTGTATGTACTTTATGAAATACTTAATAGTTCTGAATTTTTTTATTTTTGAATTATTAAACTTACAAGTTTTAGAATTTTCTAATTTTCAGATTTTTTAATTGTCGAATTAACAAACTTTTAAAGGAATCATACAATACTTGAGTCTTAAAATTTGTAAATTAAAAAATTTTGAAGCTAGAAAATTTGTAAATTTGAGTTTTGATAATTTCTATATTTAAGAATTTATGGGTTGAGAAATGTGTTTGTAAGTTGTTTAAATTTCTAAATCCTCAAATTTTTTAATTGTAAGTTCCCAAAATCTTAAATTTTCAAATGCCAAATCTTCTCATTTTCAAATATTCAAATTGCCAAATTCAAAATTTCATACTTTTCAAACCTCTAAATTTCCAAATTCATTAGTAATTTTCAAATTTCCTGATATCCAAATCCTCACATCACCAAATTCAAAATCCTTCAATAGTTAATTCTTCAATCTTCTAAATTCCACAATTTTCAAAATCCTAAATTAAAAAATCACAAATGCCAGAATTGACAGTCAACATCCCATATCGATATAATATTTCCAATATCTCAGTGTTGCCAATAAATATTGAGAACTCATCGATCGTTCAATGCTACTAATAAAGTGAAATAAAATTACTTGAAAATTTCATTAATTACAGCCTGATGTGTGATTTCGTCAACAAATAAATAAATTGCTTCCCTACGACAAGCAAGTAGATTTTACATTTGTACTCCGTATAATAAATACAAATTTTAATTCTGAAAGCAAAACAGCGAGGGAACAATATTGTCCCAATATTTAAAGTGTCCGATCGCATTTGCTCCGCGTTGACCACTTTTACTTTCGTTCCATTTTCGTCGCGTTACATCGGCAACGAACTCGAAACCTGTTAATGGGCTCATCCGGCGAGCCAAAAACCAATAATCGCCTCCGATTTGCTGTTCGATTCGGGGTAAAACCTTTCAAAAATTCAATCTCCGCGAAAAATAGAATTTGCATCTGTTCACGTTTTTCATATTCAGTAATCGCCTTCTGTTTTCTTTCGCTTTAAACCTCGGCTGGCGCGAACGGTCGTTTGAAATATGTTTGTTTGTCAGATTGTGTCGTGTCCTCCGCGTTGCGGGAAGCAAGGAAAACGGGAAACCAGAGGAAACGCTGGAAAACGCATGGCCCGAGGGAGAGGTAAACCGTATTTACCGAACCACAGCCGCACACGTGTTTATGTGTGTGGCATACGTGTATCTATGTTGCGTTTCTTTGACGTATTCGGGATTATTTTCTATAACAACCTTTCGTTGTCTTCACCGAAATCCTACCAAATGTCTGCAGTGGTGGAAGAATTTGTCTTCCCTAGGGAATATACATATAATAAGCAATGAGGACGTCTATTCGTTTTTAGGTATTTTCGAGGCTTGAATATTTATATATTATTATATATGGGTCCGTTAGGAGTCTTTGATTATGCGATCTCAAGGTCTCCCAACGGACGTATGAATTTCAATTTGTAGGAATGTTGAGAAATTAATTTCAATATGTAGTAATGTTAAGACTTGTGTTTCAATGTGTAAGAATGTTGAGACTTATGAATTTGCCGACATAGAATTTTAGGGACGATGAGATTTAAGAATATAGAAATTTGAAGACGGAGGAATTTAGGGACGTAGACATTTTTTAACGTATTTTGGGAACGTTGTAATTTAGAGATATAGGAATTTGGGAATGCAGAAATTTTGGACCGTAGAAGTTTAGGGTCATAGGAATTTGGGGACGTAAGAATTTGGGGACGTAGGAATTTGGAGATGTAGAAATTTGGAGACGTAGGAATTTGGGAACGTAGGAATTTGGAGACGTAAGAATTTGGGGACGTAGGAATTTGGAGATGTAGGAATTTGGGGACGTAAGAATTTGGAGACATAGAAATTTGGGTACGTAGAAATTTGGAGACATAGAAATTTGGGTACGTAGAAATTTGGAGACGTAAGAATTTGGGAACGTAGGAATTTGGTGACGTATGAATTTGGGGACGTGAGAATTTGGAGTTATATGCATTTGAGGACGTAGAAATTTGGAGTCATAGGAATTTGAGTACGTAGACATCCGGGGACATTGGATATTGAGAACGTAGAAATTTGTAATCATAAAAATTTGGGGTCATAGGAATTTGGAGACAGGCATTTGGAGGCATATGAGTTTAATTGCTTTTGGGATTAAAGATACAGTGATCTAGAGATTGAGAATTTAGGAATTTGTTTACTTAAGAATTTAAGAATGTGAGGAATTATGATTTTCACATTTTTTTTTTAATTTGACTAGTTGTCAACTTTGTTAGTTTTTTAATTTTTTAATTTGAAAATTCGTATACTCGACCATATAGAAGTATAAAAATATGAAAATTAGTGAGTTAATAAATTGAGAATTAAAAAAAGAATGTTTTCAGTGCACCCGATTGTATTTTCAGTTCCATGAAACGTTCACGAATGTAAATATGAAAAAACGTCGAAAAGTCGACACCTCGTCGTGTTTATTAAAATACATCAAGTTGTAGATGGAGTGAAAAGGCGATGGAATAAGTGGAGGAGGAGTAGGAGCTTGTAGAATTCGTTTGTCGCGCACGTAAACCCGAAGAAATTCAATTAACTCGGTGTCGTGCAGCCTTTATGATTGCAGACGTTTCACTCGTGCAATATTTCATGCAGAATGAACGTCGAACGCGAGAGGCATGCAATTAAACAAATTTCGATAACAACCTAGAAACGTGATACTCTAACGCGTAAGGCAAAATATAGGACAGTTGATCAGAGGAGTACATGATCACTATAACATTGATAATATATTAAATGTTAGTGATATCAAACTATTATTAGTAATTTAATTGGTTAATACTATTAACGTTAAATGAAGATGGTTAAACCCTTAATTTTTTGTTTTACTTGTCAACTTATACTCTATTTCTTTCAACATCGTCTCTTACTCGATTTACATTGTGATTGATTTTGAGTTTCTGATTGATTTTAATTTTTATTTACGTTTGTGATTTCATTAAATTGCTGATAAGGAAAGTTTCATAAAAAAATTGTAGCACGGAAGTTCCTTTCAGTTATTCTTTCGAGTTTCTCACATGCTTTGTATACGTTTCAGTAACGATCGCACTTTCGTTCACGGCGTTTTCAAGAAGCTTCGAACACCACGAACGCCGTTCGTGGTTTTACCGTAATAACACAAACTATCGAGCTTTTGTCACGCAATTGCCACTCACAAATAATTGGCACTTCTGTTATCGTCTCTATATCCTAGAAAAGTATAGGAGCATATTTTCAAGAGGAATATACACAATAGGCGAATCTATGTCATGGAGTCAGAACTCTTTTCAACGAAATGTAATGTACGAATTACTTTCCAATTTCACGGTGTTTTATAAAACCCATCGATAACACTAATAGAGTGTTCGATTGTCTGACACACATTTAAAATTCACAAATTCTCTAATAAATTTTCTAAATTTTTTATAAATTCTTTATCTGGTTTCGCTTTGTCGAATAATTTAATTTTTGTTGAAATTGTACACAATTGTAAAATTGTAAACAATTTTAATTTAATATTTAAAATAAGTACGGCAAATATAGAAAGTATAAATATTGATGTTTAACGTACTTAATATTTATTGAAATAAATATCAAAATTTATCGAAATACATGTTTATTAAATAAACGTGAAATTAAATGTTTGTTAATTAAAAATAAAGTAGTGTACTGTTAAAATACATTTTAACACATTACTGTGTACCATAATATCAACACATAAACGCAAAATGAAAGAACTAAAAATGTAAAAACAGTAAAAGTATATCTTAATTATTCACTGATAAATTAATTACAAAATTGTTAGAAATTTTAGTTATCTAAAAAGTTAAAAAATTACATTAGGTAAAAACTATATCTTATGGTTGCAATTTATAGATATTTGATCAACAGTGAAATGTAAAGTGAAAACAATAAACTCGTTAGGGTAATTGTGTTTTCTGAATTGCAAAAAATTCAGTAGTTGGATACATTTCAATTTTAAAATTGTCTACGTTTACTGTGCCGCTGTTTACGTGGAAGTGGTTTCGTAATTAGCCTTTTAAGAGGAACAAAACTTGGCAATTCGAGCTACTCGAGAAATAATGAGCAACGATATGGTCGAGGGAGGAGTACCGTTGTTTTTCTACGATTTTGTCCCGATTTTGAGGAACTAGTGCAGTGTAGACAAAGCAAGCTATATTTATGCAGACGATTAAAGATTAATCTACAAAATTCCCTCTCTGTATTTTACCTTTAATTATTCGCAGAAATTTCTTACACTTCCGTTCCAATTTTAAATGCATGTAGAATACACTTGACACTTTGTAGGTATTCTTTGATGTTCAGTTATGTATATCTTACATATTATTTTTTTTTATTATTTTAACATATAAGATTGTAGCAATTGTTTCTAACATAGAAATTTATAAATTGCAATTTGAAATATCAATACATTAGTATTATTAATGGGTCGGTAATAGGTAAGTTTGTTGACATTTATTGGTTTTCATAAATGTTGATTACTATGCAATAATCATGCAGTAATTGTATAACGTTTGTAAATTAAAAGAAAATAAATCTAAATTAATTAGTGGTATTACGATGTAACACGGAACACAAACCAGTGCTGGGCAGATCAGTTTAGAAACTAGATATCTAAAAATTTAGAACTTTAGCAACTTAAGAGTTTCCAAATATAGGAATTTTGATATTTAAAAATTTCAAGATTTGGAAATTTAGGAATGTAGAAATTGAGAAATCTGGATTCAGATATTTAAGAATTTAGGAATCTCGAAATTTAAAAATTCAGAATTATCAAATAATATTAAATTTTGAGCCTTTCCTACGTCTACTAGAAACTTAGCTTCTTTGTTCATGTTTGAAATTCGAAATTTCAAAAAGTGAGAATTGCATTTCTCAATTTCAAAAAATGGAATTTGAATTGTTTATCTCTCATTTATCCTAAAATGAGTTTGAAGTAAAATTATTAAAATGTGCGGTGTACCAGTACACTCAAATGCACTGTAAGCTTTCTGAAAATAAAAAATGAAGTAAAGGGCTTCTCTCCATTTGCTTTCAATTTCGGATGAATGTACAGAAAACCTAGATGTACGGAGAACGTAGACCAGCAGTTTTCGCATATTCAGAGCAAAATCGAAGGTAAATGATGGGAAGCTTCCTCAACCTTTAACACAAAACGTCTTCTTGCACTCACAACCTATATATCATAAAAGAAACTCATATTCTTATGATCCGAAAATAAAGAGTCATGACAAATTTAGCTCACATTTTTGGACCTCGAAATTCGAACATTTTTTGTGTCAAATAATACTATTATATGAAACATATCGTCGCTAATGTTGCTGGATCAAATTTACGCCACTGATGTGTCAACTCTAAAGCTTTAAAAATATCTTACATAAAAAACAAACGTAGGTGGTGAAAAACGTCTTGACGAGGACTATAAGAATATGCAATAAATGATGAGGGTTCTGTTTGAGAAACTGAAGATGACGTGTGAACATCAAGCAGCCACCAGGTCAAATTTTTGCTAACATCTTACGTTCCCAACTTTTGTCAGAATATTTTATGTTTTTCCATTTGCGAAATATAAAGCTGGGATTGGACTTTAAAGAGACCATGTATATTTTATTCCTTCGTATGTACACTTGAAGAGTTTCGTGTACTTTCATGGATTCTGAGAAACCATCATTTTCACCTTCATATCAACTATACTCGTCTTAAAATTTTTCTGGGTTTAACATCCCATCATATACAGTCCCTGACCATCGAATTAGGACCACGTACGAAAATTTCACTTTAATGTGAAAACGTGAAACATGCAGAAAATTTATAGAGGTCCTAATTCGATGGTCAGGGACTATAGTAATATTTGGTATAAGAAAGAGTTCGAAATTCGAGATCCAAGAAATCAGCTAAAAACTAAAACTTCTTGCCATCACTCTGAGTCCTAAAAAGAACTGCAATAATCAGTCCAATTTGATGGAGTCAAGAAATGTCTGCTTATTGGAAATCTCACCAACGGGTCTTATAAACATGACCACGGTGTGAATGATGGAATTTCACGAAAAGTTCAGTCCGCAATTCTTCTTGCAGTTGGCAAGAATGAAAAGTCAACGGAAAGCGGTCAAGCTACTCCGTATTGGAAAGCCATTTTTCGTTCGCACACCCTCCACGGTGCAGGAAAGCGAAAAAGGGGTTCTTTCCGGATAAAGTCGGTCTATCAGAGGATATTGTACGAATATAGAAAGTCGAAACGAAGAAATAGACCATCGCGAGTACTTCGATTCGAGCTAACTTTTCTACCTTAACGCGAATTTTTATTCCTACTCGTTATTAAACCCCGGATAATTATGCAAATACGTATATGTATATATACCCACACGTGTGATGCAAGACATTCGAAGAGCGTATTTCGCATATTTTCTACATTCTGAATAATTTATTTTGATTTTGTGTACGTATCATGTAATTTACATATTTTTTGTTTAACAGGTAAATGCATAAAATTAAATTATATCTATTGTAATGAAACTACATTGTTATTATACTTATTTGCATTCAAATTTATTTTGTAGAAATGCGAATTTAAATAAAATATTTATCGATATTATTTAATTTAGATGGTAATTCAAATCAAGGTAATAATAATCAATTTGTCAAATATATTTGAATAGTAGCAAAGAATATATAATTAGAACATGTAATAAAAACGTTTTGCAGTAAATTATATTGTTTCGTCGCACAGAAAAGATGACAGTTTTTATTTCACGAAAACGGTATATTTTATTGCAACAGGCTTCGTAAAACGCGAACTGGAATTGAAAGAACGCACGAACGAAATACTTGAAATTGTAAGGAATAACTGTTGCCTGTTCTATCAGCAATGACTTCTTAAAAGCACTTCACTCTTGGCCGTCGATTCATAGAATCGATAGGGGAAGTTGGCTTGGAACATCAAATCGAATACTTCAGCTTTTGCTATCGATACTTCGCTGTTCGAACAAATGACACGAATATGTATCTCCATTGTTCAGACATGCTGAAGAGGTAGATATAGATTTATTGACGAATGTCAAAGTATTACTGTTATTTTTATTAGTATTTTTATTGATTACCTTATCATTAAATCACTGTATTTCTTCCAGTAAAAACTTTTCCATTAAATTCTGTTAAAATTTACGTTAAAAATAATATTTGAGTAAGAATTTATCTATTATTTTTCGAGAGGTATAGAAACTTTTTTAATTAATTTTAGCCAGTATGAATCGAATAAAATGATTCGGAATAATAACAGTACTTTCTGGGTCGAATTGTACTAAAATTTTAATTAAAAATCGTTCTTTGATCAAAATTCGTTCGCTGTTATTTGAAAGAATTAAAATTTTCCATAAATTGATGTTGATCAATAATAATGCACTGTGCAGTATCAGAATCGTGCTTTTAATTAAAATTTATTTATTATTTTTCATGGTAATTGTACCTTTTCATAGATTTATTGTGCTGCATTTTGATTCAATATGATATCGTTAAAAATGTAATTTTTAACAATAGCAGTACTTCAACAATTAAATTGCATTAAATTCCAAATTAAAAGTCCTGTTCTCATCAAAATGCATTTATTATTTTTCAAGAGAATTGAAATGCTGCATAAATCGATGTCGCTAAAATATTAATCGAATACATCAAAATTCAGATAAAACATCATGCTTGCAATCAAAATTCATCCATTATCTTCCAAAACAATTCACGTTTTTCATAAATTGATTTTGAACAAATTTAATTTAATATTATAATCGATAAAAATGTCACTTTTGACAATAATATTACTTCGTCAGTTAAATTGTATCGAAATTCAAGTTAAAAGTCGTGTTTGTATTAAAATGCATTTGTTACATTTCAAGAGATATAAAATGCTGCATAAATTGATGTCGATCAATATTAATCCAATACGGTCAGCAAAATACGCATTAAAAGTCGTGCTTGCGATAAAAATATATTGTTCTTTGAAACAATTAAAATTATCTGTAAATTGATTCCTTTCAATATTAATTCAATGTAATTTCTGGAAGAATAATGTTCAATAATAATGTTTGTATTAAAATTCATTTACTGTTTTACAATTATTTTTATAATTTTCGATTATTACTAATTCAACTGTTGAAAGAATAAATTAACAATAATAGCAATTTTTTAATTAAATCATAAAAAAATTCATTGATTTCGAGAAAGGCAACTTTTTTCTTTCTTATTTTTTGTTTTTAATTTTCGGCTGACCTTTTTAATCTAGTGAAGTACAACTGCTCGATTTTATGTACAAAAATTTTCCGTATCATTAATTTTATGCATAAAAAGAAAAACGAATACGTTAATGGAAGGTTAAAGAAAGTAAACTTTAAAGATGTTTCTTCTGCAAACATTGATTGATGGGCTTACGTTTTAAAATTCATGGTTTCAACCTTTTGTAACACCTTTGCAAAATTTTATAAATTAGAATGTACTATATTAAAATGATATAAAAAATATTGCAATATATTTGCAGTACTATTTCGTGAAATAAATTCCTGTTCAAAGAACTTATTGACACTTTTTTTAAGAATGTCACTTACGAAAATTCAGAAATTATTACCACTTTTTTAAGAATGTCGCTTCTTTAAGAAATGCTTCTTCAGAAAAACATAACGCAAAAAAGAGTTGAGATAAAATTTTGCAATACCGTATCATGGAAAATGATAAATGCTACTGTACATAAATACTTGTTAATAAACGCTCGTAAATAAACGCTCGTTAAAGCTCTTTCGCGCCTTTTTAGAACACCATCAACACGTTCGTTAAAAAATGATGAGGTCCTTCAATTTATCATAAAGTTCGTACAAGACCCATCAAGTACCTTCATTATTTAATCCAGGAAGTTTGTGCAACTTCCCATCTTTCGTCCTTCTTTTTCTCTTTCTCTCGCCTTTCGTTCGCTATCGGAAGCGAAGAATCTGCGGAAAGAAACTCACCTTCCTCGTATCGGAAACCTATTTTTCGTTAACACGGTTCGTATCGTGTAAAAGGAGCTTCCTCCACTGGAAATCGATCAGCGGTTACCATGAAAGTGCATGCGAGAAAAAAGAAGAGGTGGAAGAAGCTCCCAACGGAACGAACTTTAATTGTGAAGAGATTATCGAGTGAAGCTACGCAGTCAGTCGATCAAACTTTCGAAATGTTTACAAGAAACTGAAGAAAATAACTGTTCTTATCGAAATGGTAACTATTGTAAATCTGTTCATCGATCTTTTATAGCGACAGATTACTTTCTATGGTTCGTGAATTTTACCGGTTAATAATAAAAATTTTTTTTTTTAGAAAGCAATTTCAATTTCGATGCTTTATTCAAAGTACCATCGCTAGCTATACATTTTACCATCTGTCAAATTGTTCACATTTTGAGAGAAACCAGTCATCGAGCCATTTTTCGACACTTTGTAACTGTCGAAGTGTTCCTGGAAAAGTACGTGAGCCATTGATGAAAACAAGTGGTGGTCCGAAAGGGTATGACGGGTGGAACAAGAGAACCAAGTGCAGAAATTGTGCTTTTAACCGTTTCGCTGTGTGTAATGGGGTGTTGTGTTGCAAAATCACTTTTCCGTGTCTTCTAGCCCAATCTGGACGCTTTTTTATTAAAGCATGGTACAAACTGATTATTTGTTGACGGTAGCGATTAACTGTTCTCACGTGGTTTCAGGAGCGCCTGATAAATGACACCCTTCTGATCGCACCAAATAGTCTTCCTTTCAAAGTGATTCTTGCGATCGATGTTGTTCTGTGTCAACCTGTGACTTTTTGCGTCTTCGGTTCCCAAAGTAGAACCAAAACATGCGTACTGCGTTAGGACATAGTCATCGCAAGTTCCCACAAGACGGTTTACACTCGTTTTTCTTTTGATTGAACACGAACGTGCCGAACTGCTATTTGGTCTGAAACTAGACATGTTTCAAAAATAAAATATGACGGTGTAGTCTGAACATCAACGGCATTTTGAAGAGTATTGTCATAGCAACAACATAAGAGTGTAAACTGATACCCTTCTAGTGAAATCCAGAAGAATTATTAACCGGTACATCTGGTATTCGAGAAATTATTTTGAGGTTTATTCGAAGTATAAAAATTATGGTCGAGATTGAATACGACCGTGAAAAATATTTTTCGTAAGCTGTCGTAAATAGAGTTACGATCATATTTCTCTTTGGAAATGGTTGTATGGTCGTCAAGATGGAACGAGCAAAACATTTAAATCGTTCCACTTTGTGCAGTGTAGTGGAGCAAACAGCCGTGTTAAAAACTTAAAGAGCACAGAACGTGGTTCAAGTACTGAAAGTGGCAAAAATTCTTGGCACTTGATGTAATCGATAACTCAACGTTTCTCTCATGCTCACTTGAGAGTCGCGTTGCTGTACGCAACTTGAATACATGTGACCTTTGTAAGTGGAGAACAGTTAGCATTTTCCACGAAATTTACAACATGTATCGTTTGCAAAATTTAGCTTTATAAAAGATACTGCATTAATTCATTAATTATGTTGAATTATATGAATGGTAACGTGTGATAGTGAATAGAGTTAAATTAGAAGTTGGTGATATGTCAGACTGAATGTTTTGTTGAAAAAACTGTGGCATTTTGAGACTTCGAAATTTTGAAGTTTTAGTACGTTTCTGATTTTGAACGTTTCAAATTTTGGAACTTTGAAATTTTTTAATTATTTAAATTTAGAATGTTGAGAGTGTGCATGTTTGAGTTTATGCAATTTTTAAATTGGAATTTTTCTAATTTAGGATTCTGAAACGTTAGATATTTGAATCTTTACAACTTGGAAAGTTTTGGATTTTCAAGATTTTCAAATTTTGAAAACTATTGTATTATACACAAATGTGTCATAGATCTTATTATTATCAACAGTAAATTTCTGTTCATAAAAATTTAGCAGTGAACATTTGCTGAATCCAGGTAATAATCATGCAAAATATAAATTTTTAAAATACAGCACTATAGAAATCACATTATTTATACGAATATCTCTAAATTACATACTATATTAAAAAAATATATTCGGTTCGCAATACTTTGATTATTTCAAAATTATGGTATTCTACAAATCATCGTTTTGTTATCAAATCCCTCTGTTCAACACGAAATCCTAAAATTCTCAAGAATTTAAATATCATAAAATGCAATCATCAGTCACATTCTTCGATAAGTATCCAAACAAGAGAACAAAGCGATGGACCCATAATTTTGATGCGATGTTAAGAAATTTCTCCCTCATCTACATCTGACGTACGCCTTTTAGTAACTACTGAAAGCTTCTTAGGAGATTTTACACCTAATGACTTGCTGACCCTGAACACCTTGATGGATGGTCTTTGAACAAGTAGGTGGTAGATAAGCAAATATGTGCTGGTTCAGTTGAAAATATATTCCAATGTCCTAATTACATCATGCAGCTCAATGATCCTTGCAAACTATGCAGCAACCAGCTGGGTTGATTGATGATATGTTATGACCTCGATTTTCAGAACTGCAATTAAATTATTCAAAAAATGAATATAGAATTGTAGACTAATTCAGATACTTTATTCGATTACAGTAATGCATTAATTCAGGTCTATTGTTCAAATAAATTACAATGCAATCTATGATTGTAGACATGGAGTACCACATATTTACATCAAGAGAATAAACTGAAATAATGAGGATAATAAATAAATAATAAATAATAAGAGGTAATATACATATAAAATATGAAGCAACATATAAAAGCAGAATAATACATGAAACCAAAATAATATAAAAACTGAATAATATATAAAAACGCAGAAAAGTATAGTGATCATAAGCGGATTTAAACTTGTGTTAAAGTAATTTAAATATCTACCATTCTACCTCTATCTCACCTCCAGCTATCAATTAAAAATAAAAATTTGAAGATATAATTTAAAAGTGAAAATTTGAAAGTATCATTTAAAAATACAAATTTGTAAATAAAGTTTTTAAGAAAGTTGCTCACACAATGTAATTTAACTAGCACAACTATATTAAATTCACTGTGAATATCAATTTTGTCGGCCATGTGTAATCAATCGAGAAAATTTTCGACACGTGAAATGTGTATTTCATCACGTGGAAACGATCCATCTTGTTCTCTGGCCCTTTCAGCGCTCTATTATCAATAATAAATTGTTTTCTCAACTTTGTTCGAGGCACAGTCGCGAGGCGCGAATCGTGATTGCCTTCACGATCGCATCTATCACCGATCCTTTTATCATTTATTGATCAATTCGCAATGCACTCTTGCTTCCGCCCCATAAGAAGCGTTATCGACACCGAAGATTAATGACGTCCGTTCGAACAGACCACATAATATGTTCCGTGTAATCTCGAGTTTCCACAGATAAAGAATCTCATAAATTATTGCCAATCTCTTCCTCGTTTCGAATGAAAATCATCTGGAGATTTATCAATAATTTGAGGGTGTTTCGGAAAAAATTCTATTTTGAGGGTATTCCGGAAAACATATGGTGAATTCTTTATTTTGGCTTTTTTGCTGAATTGGGGATTTTTTGTTTAATAGTGATTTTTTTTATTTGATTTGGGAATTTCTTTTGGGGGACTTAGAGAATTTGAGAGGTTGGAGATTTAGGGTTCGAAGATACCCTAGAATTTGGAAAATTTTGAATTTGAAAGTATGAAAATTTGTGGATTTGAAGATATGACATTTCGAATGCTCAGAAATTTAGAATTTCGAAAACTGGGCAAATTGAAATTATGAGAATTGATGGATTTGTATATGTAGATATAAAAATTTGTAAATTTGCAAATCTGTAAGGTTGCCAATTCGTAAACTTGTAAAATTTCAACTGTTGATAATTTGATAATTCGACTGTTTACAACACGAAAATTCTAGGTTTAATACTTTAGAAATTTACAAATTTAGGTATATACAAACTTCAAAGTTTCAAATTGTAAAGTTGATTATCCATCAGCGCCTGTTCGTCACTCGCACGCAAGTTGCTCATCACACCTTTAAACTCATCTTCTCTTATTCCTCTTCTCGTTTTCTGCCATGTTATCATCCCCGTTCCTCCCCTTCGTTTCGTCTCTTTCCCACCGGAATCAGCGACAAACGGTGTAAACTAACCAAGGTGCTGAAAGTACGGTCGACGTAGCAAGAGCGAACCTTCCCCTTTATTTATGACGTTCTCAGAATTTCACCGAGACTTTAACACCACCGTCACCTGTCTAATTTATGAAAAATTCCCAGGCCCGAATTTACGGAGCGTAAAAGTACGGATCTCGTACTTCAACGCCACAGCAGACGCCTCGATTTCCGCAGTTGGTATTTCTCCATGGGGGATTGTTTTGAAAAGTCAATCGTTCCCGCCTCGTTCGACGATCCTATCTTCTCTTTTCGAACTTTCGTCGGATTTCTCGCCGGAGAATCGCTTTGAAGTACGCCGACCGAATGTTGTTTGTAAACGAGGCTGGCGCCAACGAACGGTCGATTTTAACGCCTTCTAAAATACACCGTACATTCTTTTCGTTATAAACGAGTAACTTTTTCGTATTTTATGTCGGCGAATTCTTATGGGGTTATTAAACTTACAAACTCTTCAAATACCGATTTGGTTATTACGAAGATCACTATTTCAAAAACCTTTGGCAAAATATTAGGAAAACGTTTTCATACATATTTTCAAAATAAAGTCGATATCGAAACTTTCTGTAAACATTTACTCGAATTTTCACGATTGATCTTTTGTAAGATTCTCATAATGATAAGTGAACAATCCATTATCATTTACTTAAATCTTTTGTCAAGTATCTCTTTTGTTGCAAGTATCCTCATTTCAGTGAACAGTAAAAGAGGAAATAAAAGAGTGACAGTTATCTCGCCCGTGGATCCCAAGTGATTCGACGTTTTTTTCCTTCAAGATGCTTTCTTGAGCTTCGTGTGTGAAGATTGTTTGCGAAAGTAAACGATCGCGACGCCAATGACCCGTTTCGATTTAATGCCCCAGCGAAATAGATGGGGCACATTTTTTCGTTGGCTCGCGAGAGCTGCAGCTTCAGCGTCACTAGCGTGTTCGTGGGTAACGATGATTTACGCGTCTCGTTTGTTTTTTGTAATTGACACACCGAGCCAGATGGCGGGCACAAACTGCAGTTCGACAAACGACGAGATTTCCAGAGTAATCGACGGGTGTACACAGAAATCGGTAGTTCGATTCGACACTCGAAAAAGCAGCGATAAAAGGGGTATACAGACAGAACGATAGAGAGAGAAACGTTGCCAGATATTATTGAAACGATGGAATTTCCAATGGGCTTCACGGTTTTCCGTGCAATGATTTTGCGGCCGCGAAATCGAGACCTGTAATCAGCTTAACGCGCTTTACTCGTGGCGATAAATAGCAACAGGAAGCAGAGTAAATACATGACGGAGTTTACGATTATTGCTGCATGCATCAACGCGTTGAGCAAACGTATAAAATCACTGAAATTTACATGGCGAACTTTATGCTGCTTCCATTAGCGTGTTGACTTCCATAGGAGACACTGGCGCCTGGTGTTACAAATTTAATTCAATTACATTATTCAGAGATCAACAGAGAAAGAGAGTTCTGAATATTTACAGCAGGAATTACACCGTTCAGAAAATTGCAAATTGCATCTTTAAATATAAGGTGCAAAGTCGTCAAGACTTGTTACGAAAATAGTAAAACATCTGTTCACTTATTTACCATCGTGTTATTAAATAGGTACATCAATTTTTATGAGAAACTTACTGCAACAAACTTTCAAAGATCCCTTTCTTTTAATTTGCTGTATTATAATAAACGAATTCATTCATTTTTACTGAATTGAAATATGATAAGTTTAAACCGAGATTAAGTCAAACTGATGGCATGTTCCAAAGTTCAAATAAGATTTGTGACATTAAGATGTTAATGGCACAATTTTCATTGTAGGAAAATTACTATTACTTTACTTGTAACATTACAAACTTCTGGAGTGAAAGATAACGTTGCTTTACAATATGGTATAAAATAGTTAGTACTTTTATCAAAAAGATTTGATTAGTTATTTAATTATAAGGTAGAGTAAAATGGAATTTTGAACTAAAAGAGTTGATACTGAACTTACTCAGATGTTACTGCACATTCATTAATCGTATCTACTACGCAGGTTAGCCAGCGCATGCGCAGGTGCGTAAACGCATGCACAGATCGTACTGAGACGGTTGCACAGATTATATTAATACGCTTACAAATTATATTGAGATGAACATACAATTAAATTTTTATAGACATGCAAATAACATAGGTACTCTACCACTACCAGTAAGTGAATAGTGTCATAAAGAAGATAATTGCTGAAAGCAGTGTTTTCAAACAATGAACCCCAAATGGGATCGTAAAGCGAAATGGATTCGCGAAAATTTAATTCGCATGCACGAATCTACAGAAACAAGCACATCTGTCTTAAAACGTGATTTCTGTTCATTAATTTCTGTATACTTGGAACAATTCCTGAAACTACTTGTTTACCAAAGAAATAATGTATTTATGGGAAAATATTTATATATTTATTTTATATTTCAATCATTTGAAAGAAATGGTAATGGACGAGAAAATTTAAATGTTACCGTAAAGTATATAAGTGAATTTGATTTTAATATATATGTAATTGATTTGATTTTCGTAATAGAAAACCAAAGATTATTAATCGATTTCCAAACAGAGTCGTTGTTTCATTTCTGCATCGCGTTTAAATGTGCATAATATTGCTTATAATATATTATTATACTGCTTAGAATATTTAAAAAATCTATTAACTATATTGATTTTATTTTCAATCAATATATTGTTGCAAATACTAGCCTGTTATTACTGTAGGTATTTATACTGCAGTTACTAGATTTAATCCGAGTACTATTAATATTAATTTAACAAATTAATATAATATTCAAGGACATGATCCGTTAATAATTTTGAGCAGTGTATAGCCATTACAACATTATATCCACGTATAGCAAGACTTCACTTCATAGTACAAATAACAAGAGTTCATCTATAAGTTCGTACATTTATTATATAACTCAATATTAACTTGTTCGCATAAATGGAGTGCAGATACCCGGAGTTCTACTTTATAATGTGACAAAGTGAAGGAGACTTTAGAACATGTCATGAGAACCCTAATGAAAATGAAGCAGACGTGTAAGCGTAATGAAAGTGGACAAGGAATGGACATGTAGCAGCAAACTTTAGCCTACCTGGTCCTCTGTGAATCTGTTCGCCAAACAGACCATGAGTTGAAATACTTGCAGTACGCTTCCCGTTCTCTGACTGTTCATGAGACGATTCAAGTACTCCACGCTTCATACATTCCTTATAGAATACGAACATGGTATATTCATTTTCTGACTGAAGGATACGTTTATGTAAATTCTTTCGTTAAAAATATAAATTCTTTCTTGTTCTCTATAAATGCAAAAAGAAACAGGAATTTTGTTAAATGTTTTTTTCGTCGATGTGAACACACCATTAGAAGTCTCGGAATAGCTGATTTAAAAAATTAAATAAGTAGCATAAAGGTATTTCACGTAAAATGTCATACATAATTACGACCCTAATTAGAAACAGTGTTACCGTCATTTTTGCCGAGATAAAAAATCTGAATAAAAAATTTTGAGTCGATAGTGAAATTATGCAAGTGAATAAATATTCGCTGGTACTTTGAACAAATTATGATATTAGATTATTTTAAATACGATTTAACTACAGTGAGTGAGCAACAATTTGAAATTTAAGCAAAATTGTTCCGAAAATATGTTAACATATGTATGTATTGAACATATGTATGTCAAAGCTCATCATTATTTTGAGTAAAGATTAAGAAAATTTTTAGTCTAGTACTATTAAAGCACTCCATGTTCCTAGTAATCGTATTTCTGAATTTTGAATAATTTCTTTTAATAATTAGAGGAATGTCAATACGAAACACGACTGTTTCTGGGAAAACAGTTTACATGTTAATCATAGCAACACCAAACACGATTAATGCCGTGCTGCACGTTTTACTACGAAATATCGCTAGGAATATTCATCGCGCTAATGGAATGAGGCTGATTTGGTAATTGCAACCTAATTTTGGTTATTAATTCTCTAACACGTAATTAATACGTAATTGCATGACGCTCAACTTGGCAACACGTACCCATGCCTAAAGCGTAGACCTATACAGCCACTGATTTCACGGAATTTGAAGGTATTTGAATAGAGATATAAGGATACGAGAACTGAAAACTTCAGTTTAAATTATATATACCGTTGGAAGATTTGTACGCGAACATTTTCATGAAAAACAACATTTCTTAAAAGCAGACGTATTTCAATATTTTCCCATGCTGATAATATTTTTGTATTCTAAAATTTTTCTAAGAGAACATTTTGTTCTGACTAGTGAGTTATTTTCTCCAGGTATAAGTAATGATATTAATGTCAATTAAAACGTTGCAAATTTATAACATTGATGTAAGTCAAATGACAATTTATGTTGTGTATGAACATACTTTAATTTGCGTTAGTGCAAGTCAAATGATAGTAATGGTTTAATTTAAATGTCAATAAATGTACATCAACTTAATCACATTGGCAAATCAAATGATAATATTGGTGCATATCAAGTGATAATATTCATGTTAATTAAAATATAAATATGAAAATTTGTCCTGTGTATAAAACCATATCTCTATGCATTAGGAGGACCGGAAAGTAATAACGTTTCTGTGCACGTCAACATTTGTCATTTATCAGCTGATTGTGTGCTTTAATGTCGTGTCAAAGACGTTTCAAGGTTAAAGTGACTTGTTTACTTGTACATAATTGAATCTTAAATTTTTCTTTTCAATTCTAAATGGGCAGCCAAGTACCAGAAGAGGTACACGACTGGCATTGTATGCTTTTTGAGTTTTACAAGGGTAATAACGCAACAATTACTACCAAAAACATTTGAGTTGTTCATCCAAGTGTATTAAACGTCCATAAATGCCTAAAGTGGTTTTCCAATAACTCCGATTGCTACAACACTTTCCAAGTGACAAATGCTTTGAAAATTTTAATGCCATCTCCAGTTATTTTGCTCAAAAAACAATGGATTGTTATCGATCCGGTATTAAAAAATTGCATACTGGATGGCGAAAGGTTCTTGATTACGAAGGTGAGTACATCATGATAAAAAATAAGAACTTGCTTAACAATTCGTTTGAATTTAATGTAAAAAACGACACTTCTTTCCAGCCCCTCTAATGATCAAATATTTTAGCGGGTAACATCAGCAAAGTGATGTACTACAAATAAGAGCAATTTCAATATTAATGATGACAAGTGTACTGGAGTCTTGTTTTAAACGTACCAACAAAAATGGACTCTCGCGATGGAGAACGTATTTCATAAGTTTGCTAGTTTAACTGCTACAAGAAGTGGAACTTCAATGTGTTTTAAAACAATGCTTACAATCTGTTTTGCAATTCAAGTTTACATAAAATTGTCTTTTCCTATTGTATATTACAAGCAAGGTTAATAGCATATTCAGATTATAATTATTTTAACGGATGTATATTCATTTTTCTTGAGTATGCTGCAAAATATTTTTTTTTTTTTTTTTATGGAATTCATGCTTATTATTAAATAAATTTTTTATTGCAGTAGAACGTTTTTAATTAAACAAATTTATTATTATTTTATACATGTTACATTGATGTTTAAATGTCAGAAACCAAAGCTTTAATTAAAGATATGACAAACATATTTTACATCAATTTAATTAAATACCATATTTATAATGATGACAGTAATTTCATTCAAAGGGGAACAAGCTTTTTGATATGAATATTTTGGTTAATGACATTAATTACGAAGTGTGATGCGTGTGGGCCAGGTTACAGAATTTAATTAAGAACGGTGGAAGTAGAATATTGGTGGAATGAAGTTTAACAAACTTTATTTGGTGTTATTATCCAGTATTTGATAAATACAATTTTTTTTAGGAGTCACTTTTGTTGAAAGGCTTAAGGAATGTCATGAAATTGTTCAGTATCTTCAAATTGAAACACTTTCAAAATGTCCACATTTTTAAATTCTTAAATTTCGAAGATTTCAAATTCCCAAATTTTATTATTCAAACTTTTGAATTTCGGAATTTGCAAATCTTGAAATTCCCTAATTTACAAGTATTTTAATTTTCAAATTTAAACCTTTCTTAATTATTAACATTTTAAAACATTTAAATTTTTAGTCGCTTATGTTCTTTGGGAATTTAAGTCTATTTATATCATTTTTTAATCTTCAAACTCCCAGCTTTTAAAATCTCAAAATTCCTTCATTTACAATTTAAATTCTAAAACTTTCGCACCTTCAAATTTCAAAATTACTTAAACCTTTTCACACATTTAATTTTTTAATTTTATATGTTTAATATAAGTAAATTCGAGTTTCTTCTTTACGTTATGTTATATACTCGCTCGAATATTACTTTTCGTGTCTTTTACAATCCCATAAAATTGAAACCAAATCTCTTATTAAACATTTCCTCTTCGTCATCCTGTTTCCACAGATATCGTTACCAAATCCACAGAGTAAAACGGTAAAAAATTTCTCGTATCAAGAAATGATTTTTATAGTCCGCTCGCAATTGTTTTTCCACGAGCTGAATATTTCAGAATGTTATATTTTTCTGATATGCTCACGTTGCAACGGTAAAGTAAACCGATCTAAATCTCCTTCGTTTTAAACAACCGGCGTACATGGAATGTAATATTTAAAGCTAGTACCAACTCTGGATGCACGGTTCTTCCATAAATAAACTACAGTTCATGTACGTCGACGTGCAAGGGTTTTGTGTCGTACTGCAATGCACGTTTTTGGCTCACCGGATAAATAAAATTACCATATCTCGAGCAGATGGCTCTTCGTGTATTTTTGGACAGTTCTTACGGTGGATGCTTAAATATCGATGCACATGGCCTACCTACTTGGCCACGGGGAAAAACTTGCTTCCTGTACCAGCTTTGATAGCACTCTGTCATTCCAAGAACCAACAGGTATTGCCCTCCGATTTTCTTTTCTTTTTGTTACCTCCTCCTTTTCTTCTTTATTATTATTCTGATCCAAACTTCATAAAATTAATATCCTTTCATCCTTTATTATTAATTTTCGAAAGGTGTACCTTTGACGATGGGACATCTATTTAAATTTCATTTTATATTGAATTTTCTTATTTAAGTTCTCATTTTCATGTTACATTATTAAAAATTTTATATTCCAAATGTATTATAAAATAGAGTAGAAGTGTAGTGAAAAATACTCATATTGTATACTCATATGTATACTCATCTAACTATATTAATTAGGTAACAAATGTTCAGCTGTTAACCAATATTGAATCCAACTAATCAAAAGAGTCATATAGTAAAATAACACAGTAAAAAATAACTAACCATTTATTGTCTACAAATTTAACTACATTGGTCAAACACCAAGTATATTTTAATGCATTATTAAAATTGAACCAAATCAATCAAAATTAAATACCATTACATAGCAAGTAGTACACTTACAGTTACATACAAATATGTAAACTTAAACATGTACAGCAGTGTTAATTTATATAAAAAAATGTTTGTCAGATCAAAAACATAGGTTACACTCGTGTTACCCAACAGAAAAATGATAAAAATACGTTTTATGTTGAGGACGTAATTAAATAACAGCAGCTTCTGAAGTGTGACTAAATTAGAATGTTCTGCTTACATTCATCCTGTTCTCCGATGGAACTAAATGTAACCACCAATGACGTAGGGTTATCAGTTCGCCGCGAGTTACATGGCATACATTAAGATGGCTTGATTTCGTAGCATTCATCAAATGAAACTTATGAAACACGCGTTATTGAGAGATATATGGACCGGTTTCTCAAAGTCCTGTGTTCTACTTGACCCGTGACTAATTGCACTTTGATGAAGTTTAAATTATATGACCAGACTCGAGTAATATACTATACGTAATGCAAAAAAGAGGAGCTCTGAATTTTCGAGACTCACTGTGATCATTAAGAATGGGCAAAAAGTATGAAGATGAATTTTTGCGGTGATGAAATTCAGAACAACGCAGACAACAATCAAAGTTAAGGATGTATTTTACTGTGTATATATGTATTTTAGAAAGGAAGAATATGATGATGCATACTCGCGTCGTACAGTGATGATTTTTCTCATTCTTGTATTGGGTATGTAATGAATAAAGGGAAATACAATACATGACTAATATACTTGAAATTATTTTTGCTTTGTTATCTATGAACGTGTGTGTAGCGGTGTATATTTTCATTTCAGAATTCTTTGTTTCATAAATTACTGTTCAGACTGTTTGAAAATAAACAAATATAATACAAATATCTTGTTTGCTTAAATCGTTAAATTACTAGATTTCTAGACTCCTAGATATCTAGATTTTTACATTCGTAGATTCTTAGATTTCTAGACTCCTAGATTCCTAGATTTCGAGATTCGTAGATTTCTTAGATTCCTAGACTTCTAGGTTCTTAGATTCTTAGATTTCCAGATTCCTACATTTCTAGATTTCTACATTTCTAGATTTCTACATTTCTAGATTTCTACATTTCTAGATTTCTACATTTCTAGATTTCTACATTTCTAGATTTCTACATTTCTAGATTTCTACATTTCTAGATTTCTAGATTCCTAGATTTCTAGATTCCTAGATTTCTAGATTTCTAGATTTCTAGATTTCTACATTTCTAGATATCTACATTTCTAGATTTCTACATTTCTAGATTTCTAGATTCCTAGATTTCTAGATTTCTAGATTTCTAGATTTCTAGATTTCTAGATGTCTAGATTTCTAGATTCGTAGGTTCTTAGATTCCTAGACTCCAAGATTCTTAAATTACTAGACTTTTAGATTTCGAGATTCCTAGATTTCTAGATTCGTAGGTTCTTAGATTGCTAGGTTCTTAGATTCCTAGATTCATATGTTCTTATATCCCTTCTATATCCCTAGATCTACAGATTTTTGCAGTCCTCACGTTTAATAACCGACAAGATTCATAATTCACCTCTTTTATTTCGACAAGTTCATATTTAACAAATTCGTCAAAATGAGTGTAGAAATTTTAAAAATATCTGGCAAATGTGAAGATAGTGACAGTTCGATGAATTTGCACGCAGGGATGCAGATGATAGTTCACGAATTACTCAGGGATCGAGAGCAGGACGATTTGTATCCCTCCCTTACCACTGCACTTCCGTAATAACGCCAAAATTTGATCAATTGTAGCATTTACAGAGGCCCTTTATGAAGCAGTAAATTCAACATCACTACCATAAAGAGAAAAACTGCCAGATAAATGACTCGGACTTAAGGGTAGAAACGTTTTAGTGGAGGGTGTTGACTCCGCATCCCCCGTTGAAAACACGACCTAGGTTAAGGCCTACCTACTTTCGTTTATCGCGCAAACGCACTCGACACCGCTCCGCGTGATGTGATCCGCACCTATATTATACTCGAGATCTAGTTTCCTCTGGCCGTATGCAGAGGGAGGAGGAAAGAGTTAAACGATCAAAATGCAATTTATGGTAAACACGGAACATGCATAGGAGAATGAACGATACTCCCCGGATCACGTTTTTCGATACTCGTTTAACTCGTGCCCTTACACAAGAATTTTGTTCAAATTTAGACTTCATATATTTTTATTGACTTTATAACAGATTGATCTTCTTTGTATAATGTTTTTTTTTCCTTTTTTACTGATTCATCGAACCAAAATTGTTTATATTGTTTCGTGCAGCGGTTATTTGTCAGAATTGTTGAGACGAGTAAATAAACCTGGTACTGTGGGTGCTGGTGAAATGGTAATAAATATCCTGTTCGATTGTTCCTATTTGGTTTTCGGGGGATAAGGTTATTAATTCATATAGCTTTTGTAATTTACTGAATTGGAAGCTTGAAATTTGCAATTTGGTGTTTTTGTATTTGCAGACCTTTACTGTTCTATATTTATGAATTTCTATATTTAAAATTTATTTGTTTTTAATTTACTAAATTAAGAGTTTTTTTAGGTGTGGTAGTTTAATCATTGGAAATATTTTAAAATTTTAAAATTTTTAAATAGTAACTGATTTCTAAATAGTTTGAAGTGTAACTTTGCAATTTTTGATTTGGAATTTCTAAATTTATAATTTTAATATTTTGAAGATTTATAAATTTATAAATTTACAAATTCAGAAATTCTCAGAACAAATCTCACAATCTCAGAAATTCAAAAATTCAGAAATTTATAAAATTACAAATATTCAAATTTCCAGATACATAATGTTCAAGTCCCAGGATTTTCGAATTGTCACATCAGACACTTTTTAAAAGTTTTAAATACGAAAATCCACAATTTTCGAATGTTTCAAATTGGTGACTTACTAAATTTTTAAATCTAAAATCGTCAAATTTCCAAATTCTTAAGAATTATTGCAACAATAATAAATAGAATTATTACCAACTTATAGAATTACTTAAGAGTTACTTAATAATTTTAATTTAGAGATTAAGAATTAATTTAGAGTTACTTAAATTTATGTAATTTTCGATTTACAATATGAGAAATAATATTAGAAATATTAAAATAGTTATTCTTTTCCTTGTTTGTTTTTTAATTGAAATAAATCATATAGATATACTTCATTAAATCTATAAAAACAATACTTTATTTTTCCTTTAATTTTCACAAAGTAAAAAACAGATTTAAATTAAATTTTTAAATCATATTATTTTTCAAGCTTATTTGAAATCTGTACAAATTTCAGGAAAATCACAATTCCGTTTAAACCGTTTATTTAAATCCAAATTGAAACGAGCAATCAATTTTCTTTTAACTAAAATCAAGTTATTACGGTCTTCATATAATCAAATAAACTGTTCAGTACCGACGAAAAAACAACATAAATAAACTACAAAAATCTGGAAGGGAATAAAAAAATTTCTGTTCAATAATATCCGAAAAATCATTCCACTTTATTCGCAATCCAATATCAATTTCGTTTTATAAAACAAATGTCGACGCGGAGTAAAATAATCGAAAAAGCGTGAAGTGCGTAAATATTGTATATCCAATTTCCTCGATACGTTGGGGGTTGGAAATAAATAAGGAAGCGTAAATCCCTTTAAGAGTTTCGGTGAATGTTCACCAGGCACTGTGGTATATCGCCGATATGAAGATTGACACTGGGACACCGAAAATTTTATGAGTTTCTTACATCCGACTGGCATGATTCTCGAGCAAACACGTCTGTGCAACTGTCATATCCCGTGGAGGCGTTAAGCTTTACGAGGTTAAACCTCATAAGGAGTTATGGTCGTGTTCAACGAAGACTTTAGAAGCTTGTAGAAATCTCATGATACAAAATGACACTTACACGTAACGTGCCAAACCGGGCTGTGCTTTCATTTAATTTCATTTCCTGGGATAACAGGTTGTTCACATATCCTTAATCTGACTTTTCGATTATGTATCTGCCTTCCATAGTACTTTCTTATTACTGTTTATTGTAGTTGTACGTTTAAAATGAATGACGCACCTGGTGCGTCTTATACTATCTGTTCAAAGTGACTAATGTATCATGAGTATTAAGAAGCTTTCATAATCCTTAACATGGCTTTTCGATTGTATACCTGCCTTTCAACATACTTTCTTATTAATCAGGAATCTCGAAAATATTTCTACGTAAATTCGTATACTCCTCATATATTGTGTTATATTTAAGCATAATGTTCACAACAGTAAATATGAATATTTAAAATTTTGTACAGAATACATCCTCCAAAGCCACATATTAAATTTCAATTATTGCTCAAAGTGATCCTACGGCTATTCGTGTCAGTCTCAAAATAAACATCTCCATCGAAATGTTGAGTAATAATTAAAACACTATTGCAGTAACAAATATAAATACTGTTAAAGATACCTAACTAAAGTGGGTAAACAGATTACAAGACAACGGATATATTAGAGAGTGGTTCGCATAGCAGGAAGCAAGAAAGTAAACTTTGTGATATAATATGATTGAAAATGGCAGATATTAGGATGTTTGATGGTAGTTCTATCACGTTCCTGATTATCACCGTCATTCAAGCTGACAATTACACGAATGTAACCGTAAGTCGTGGAACAGCGACATCCAAAGATTTCAGTTAATTTCTTGTCTCCTGACAACATTATTACGTTCTAACGGCTCATGAAATCCGTTCCCAGAAGTTCTATTTCCAGAAGGGAATTTTGAGAGTATTCGGTGGAAAGATTATCATTATTCATTTTAAACAATCAGACTGCAGACTTTATGTAGTAATAAGGCTGCCGTGTATCGTAAAAGATATTGAATTGTTAGAATAAAAACAGAACTATTAAATAATTTGTCGAAAATCAGAATGCATTTAGATCGGTTTCTGTCTTCTTCAAATTCAGGAAAGGCTATAGCCGAATAAGGTAGTAAAATGTGCCCTTGAGTCAAATGAAAAACCCAATACGTCAGTCGGTAGCATATCCAAAAAAAACATCTCACACCAAGTTTCAACCCCCTATCTCATCCGTGGGGGTAGTAAAAGGGAAAAAACGAAATTCCGGTTTTTGGCCTATTTTGCCTATTTAATTTCGAACAAAAATTCTGAAAAAATTCTGAAACATTGAGGTCCACATAGCGCATATTATAGAATTTTTTCAGATTTCTTGATCGCAAATTGTAGTTGTGAAAAATCAAAAACCGAAAAAAAATCGAAAAAAATGCGATTTTTTATTGAAGATGTCGGAGCACTACTTTTATATTAATGTGGTAGTTAGGTATTGGTACAACTATTGTCCCCTAATTTTTTCAGATTTTTCGGTGAGGTGCGCCGTAGTTAAAAAAATCAAAAACCGCTATAATCCTTTAAAACAGTACTTTCCGCTTCGAATTTATATGCCTTCTTTTCCCAGTATATTTATTAAGTAATCTTAAATAGATTCACATTCATAATTAAGACAAATGTATATATTAGTTAAAGAAATAAAATTCATTTATTAATTAATTTTACGTCGTAGTTGGTTATATTCCCGAACATAAGATTTTTCGTCAACGAATGAATTGGCTAAGTGGTTAGGGGTCCTGCCTCGTAATCTATGCATGTTTTTTGGTCGCAGGTTCGAGCCCGCTGGACTTGGTTTTTTCCATGATACGTTTTTCATTTTTTTTTTTTTTCGTTTTTAATAATATTAATACAGTTTCAAAGGGTTTATGAATAATTGTTATACATTTCTGCATTCACAGGGTGCAAAGAACCTGCATATAATAGTACATTTACAATAGTATTTAATACATATAATAATATATATGTATTTTATTATTATTTTATACCATGTGAATGCAGAAATGTATAACAATTATTCATAAACCCTTTGAAACTGTATTAATATTATTAAAAACGAAAAAAAAAAAAAATGAAAAACGTATCATGGAAAAAACCAAGTCCAGCGGGCTCGAACCTGCGACCAAAAAACATGCATAGATTACGAGGCAGGACCCCTAACCACTTAGCCAATTCATTCGTTGACGAAAAATCTTATGTTCGGGAATATAACCAACTACGACGTAAAATTAATTAATAAATGAATTTTATTTCTTTAACTAATATATACATTTGTCTTAATTATGAATGTGAATCTATTTAAGATTACTTAATAAATATACTGGGAAAAGAAGGCATATAAATTCGAAGCGGAAAGTACTGTTTTAAAGGATTATAGCGGTTTTTGATTTTTTTAACTACGGCGCACCTCACCGAAAAATCTGAAAAAATTAGGGGACAATAGTTGTACCAATACCTAACTACCACATTAATATAAAAGTAGTGCTCCGACATCTTCAATAAAAAATCGCATTTTTTTCGATTTTTTTTCGGTTTTTGATTTTTCACAACTACAATTTGCGATCAAGAAATCTGAAAAAATTCTATAATATGCGCTATGTGGACCTCAATGTTTCAGAATTTTTTCAGAATTTTTGTTCGAAATTAAATAGGCAAAATAGGCCAAAAACCGGAATTTCGTTTTTTCCCTTTTACTACCCCCACGGATGAGATAGGGGGTTGAAACTTGGTGTGAGATGTTTTTTTTGGATATGCTACCGACTGACGTATTGGGTTTTTCATTTGACTCAAGGGCACATTTTACTACCTTATTCGGCTATAGCCTTTCTACATCTTTCAAATTTCCATCTTTTCGAAATTTGAAGGTTCTGTATTTCTAAATATGAAAATTTCCAGTTCAATATTTCTATATCTTCTAAATTTCTTTTTATTTCTAAAATCTGGGAAACTTCCAAATTTTTATATCCCAAATTTTCCAAATATTTATATCTTCAAATTCTAAAAATTCCTAAACTCACAAATTTCGAAATCGTGAGATTCATATATTTTCATATTTCTAAATCCTCAGATTCTCAAATCTCTGTCTTCCAAAATTTTTAAACTTTAATATTCACAAATATTCACATCTGAAATTCCCGAATTTGCAAACCTACAGATATTCAAATATCCAACTTTCTAAATTTATAAATCTGAAAACTCGCAAATTTCCAAATTTCCGAACATCCGAAGTCCCAAACTTATCAAATTTCCAAATTCTCCTGTATTTAAATTAAATATAACACAATATTCACGTCAGGTACCGATAAAATTTAATCCGTAAAACGAACATAGGTTAAGTCCACATTACGTCAGCAATTTTGAAGTCACATATGTTTAAAATTGCCAACATCTGTATCTATACCCAATACGTAAGACCATCATTTTCATTTTAGTGCTCGATATTAGCATTCAAGAAGTACATGTTCTCTTTTGATACACTCTATACATATTTTTAAATTACGTGTACGTATTCAACATACATAATATATTTTAAAATTTATATACATTTGAAGAACATATTTTAAAATTTATATACATTTGAAGTACGTATTTTAAATTTATATACATTTGAAGAACGTATTTTAAAATTTACATACATGTGAAGTACGTATTTTAAAATATATATACATTTGAATATGCAAATTTAATATGTCTTTAAAAAAGAAATGTATATATGTCGTAGGGAGATGATAAAAATAGGGATTTGATCAAGTCCCTATATATGATGATTCGTGAAGGATGTTAGAATAACATCTCTGTGGGGTAATTTCCCTGAAGAAAGTAAGTGATTTGATCAAATCCCTTAACTGTGTAGTGAAAAGATGAAATAAACAAGTCAGGACTCGCACAGTTCTGTTTCGGTTGTTATCACTTCTGTTTACCTCACCGCAACCCTCTGGCGACCACGCCTGCCAGCGCCAAAACATTACGCGAGGAAGATTGCTCATTATTATTGTTTTCTATATTCCGAGTTTTATCAAGTACCTACCGTAGAAAAATGAGTTCAGATATAGAAAAAAATCAAATTCAAAGAGTATTTGTATCTGAAGAACAGTTTAATGAAACATCAGATGTTTTTAGTTGTTATTTTAACATCTTCAGTGAATTGATTATATACCTTAGGGCAGGGGTAGGCAACCTGTGGCTCACAATTACTATAACCTGTATCCATACCCAATACCATCATTTTCATTTTCATGTGAACATTCAAGAAGTATTACACGCTATTTAATTTCTACCAAAGTTCGACAGACAGTAGTCAAAGCATGAGTCTCATTCTTGATATGTGACGTGTGTTGCTAATTTCGACAGGAAAATCAAAGATCGTTTTCTTTTACGACACTCTGCGTAAACATTTTTGTTTCCACAAGCGTTTCTGCTCCTGAAACAAATGAATGTTTGGATTCTGCTTCCGAATGGTGTTAAAGGGTATATTTTTCAAGCGTAGAATTATAGATCGTTTCGAACCAAAAGTTGAATAGACGAAGTACATTGTTTCTTCCTGTTTACGATATTGGATCTCATAACTCATGTTCGGAAATTTGTTGCAAGAAATAACGTCCGTTGAAGACTGTATTATGTAAATCATGATTCCTGAGTGACAGATGGTGCACCAGCGTCATACATCACGATACATCTAACAATTTATGCCATCATCTATCTCCTTATAACATTATGAAACTTTACTAGGTCACGAAGGTAACACTAACAAGTTACATTTATGTATTAGAAGAATTTTTTAATGGACAGATGTATATTTTCTATAAATGGAATAAGATAGAGAACACAATTTTCTGGTGTCTTCAAACTCGCTATCCATAAGAAATTTTTAAACTAGGTACTATAGTTAAATGGAGCTAATATAAATTCTGTAAGAAGAAACTTCAATTCACAGTGTTCTGTTCAAAAATTGGTATATAATAATTGATTAGCACTTTTAGAAAAGAAAATATGGACTAATATGGTTGATATTCACTCTGCGAGCATGTACTATAATTTTAATGTACCTATTAGCATGTTAGCAAACAGCATTCTTTCTTTTCTATAAAGCAATAGTTTCTTTATGTTAAAGCATTGACAATGCTTATACTGGGAAAGGATGCATATGTTGGGAAATTCCACATCCTTTACAGCTATTGATTAATTACGGTTTGGGGCCTGCGAGTACAGGTATCGATGTACTGTTGCCGTTCTTGCAGTTTGTTTCTAATTGTGCACCGAATTCTCACAATACTTCTCACACCATTTATAAATGTAATTATTTTATTTCACTTAGTTTCCAATATTATTTTATTTCGCATAGTTCCTTTAACAATTTTTCATTTTATTGTCAGTATAATTAACTGTTTGTCTTGAACGAGATTTACAACTTTATTGCAATTTCGCCCTTTATGGCACATTACTTCATTTAACAACTAATTTCATAGTTCTCGTTTTATTTATACCGATTAATTATTGGTTTACTATATGAACACTTTTTCAGGATTTTCTGTAATGAAGTACACGTTCATCAAAACAAATGTTATTATACAAGGTGGGGCAATAACTATTAGCACCTTAAATATCTTCGAATCTATAAGGTCCAGAGAAAAATTAGTGTAACCAAAATTGTACGATACGAATGTATAGCGATAATTTTTGTCAAAGTGGAAGCACTTCGGAGATATGAAAATCATCACCGTTTTTTTTAAATGGAACGTTGTTTTTTTAATTAAATTTCGATAGAGTATTTCAAGGCGAATACAATGATCTATTGGGAATGTCATTCATGGTCTGGGTTAAGCCAATTGTGATTGAAAATAATTTACTTTCAGAAAATATTCGAACACTTCCTTGCCATTGTTGATATTACTTTATCTCTGGCCCGTAATCTCTTGTTATGGCTTGTTGAATAGACATAAACATTGAATCCCGCTGTACGCTTTACCTGTACATATTATGACAATCTTTGCCGAGCGATGTAAATCTCATGCATTAAGAAATGCGTTCAATAGCGGAAAAAGTAGATATGGTTTTTTGTTTATGGAATGTCGTTAAATTGTAAGAGATGGATTTAAATCTAGTTTCTCTGGGCCTTATACATTCGAAGATATTTAAGGTGCTAAGAGTTATTGCCCATCCTGTATACAACTTTTTTGTAACTTGTATAACTTAATTAAATATTGCAGTGCATTTTTGTGGTATATGAAATTATGTCAATCTTTTGCTATTTTTATTTTGAAGATACTAACAAATTGTTTTTTAATTCACTAATTTATCTCGGGTAATAGGAAATATTTAAAATTGTATTATACATTTGAAACTGTTACTAAATTGTTATTTAGAAAAATTATACAACTTTTTAAATTCTAAATGGCAGTGCAGCGAAATTAGGTGCATCTGATTTTAGATATTCTATCGATTCTTCCTAATATATCACATAAACCGTGTATTACAGGGGATATTACTGTTTATAGGAAACGCTGTTTGCGATTGTATAAATACATATACTAAATACGGCAAGCACGTTATTGATTATTAACCCTTTAACCAATTACGGGACCTCGTAAATATTTAATCTAAGCATGCGTCAGTGTAGATTGATACAATTATTTGCGGGTTTGTATAATTCTCTATTTATTCCGTAAAATTTGTACACGTTGTGTGAATTCGTTTACGCCTATCAATTCGGTGCATTCTTATTTCATCAAATTCGAAAATTTATTTACTCGGGTTGAAAATATTTAACCCCGCTAATACCTTTGCAATATTCAGTTTGTAATACTAGAACCTCATACGAATTCAAACAATGAATTTTTAATATAAAATCAGAGGAACGAATACATTAACAATAATTTTGATACATGTGAGTATTTACGTATATATTATAAGACAATATTTTAGAAAATATATAGGTAAATATATTCCTTTAAATTTTTAGTGTCAACCGAAAGAATTGTATTTAACTTATCTTGAAAGAAACTAAAAAAATTTAAGGTTTGCGAAAAAAGTCATTAAAACATATAGATTGATATTTACAAAAATTAAAAATGAATTTAGTTTTAAAAAAAACATGAAAGTATATTAATCTATAAATAAAGAAAGTCACTGAAGAGGTTAATAATCGTAGTGCATTTCATAAAACATGGATCATAAAATCGTGGTCACAAGAAGTCTCTTTATTGTTACATATGCACGATAACAATTATACAATGATAATAATTACATACAGAAGACTCGACGCATTAGTTCAAAGTACTAATGCAGGCCGCGATATGCAGTATACTCGATTTCCTTCCGTCGCAAACAAATCTTCGGTACAGCCATTGAACCTAATCCGCCTTTAACATACGATACAGCGAAAGGGTTAAATGTTAATCTGAGGATATTAATTCTTCCCAATCGTGTGGTCTTCGATCAGTCGCGATTCACGAGGGTCATGATCAACGTCGTCAAATTCCGCGGCTTCGAAGACAAACGAAGCAGTCGAAACGGTAGCACGGCTCTGATTGGTCGAAGGGTTGCGCGCGGGTGTGTACGCGTCTGACGTCACGTCTCGACCGCTTTGAAATCGTCCTGGCCGTCAGTCGCGCGCCGAACCTCGAACCGAACGCACGTGGTGTCGATCGTCTCCCCATTTCGTTGTTCACCGAATTATCAACGCCATTACGATGTAAACAGTGTAATTTCTGCAATCGCGCGGAAACGTAGGAGAAAAGTGACGTTCGTGAACTGGTTCAGTGCAGTGTCAGATCTCCGTTTCGACCGGGAATATTGACGTCGGACGAGTTGTCTCGTCTCGATCGTCGATGGTCGTGTTCCACGAAAGGGAGCACGTTTCTGAAACCGGCAAGTTTACTCCATTTATTCGCGCGATCGACAGAATGCATTCGAGTGACGATGGATAGCATTTCTTCAAGCGTAACGTGTTAGTGAAGCGACAGTCCACGTGACCGGTGTTTGCAGGTTATGTGAAACGCGCACCAGATCGTGACGTATCATATCGTTCGTGTGTTATACGATTATCGATGCGCGATATCTGTAGTTTGCTGGAATCGTGTGTAAATCTGCGCGTGAACGACAATCGATACGTCATCGTGTTTGCCCGATCGATTCGCGCGTGTCAACGGTCGATCGATACGCGAGAAACGATTCGATTTTAATTAATATGCGTATCACGGGAAAACGGACCGGCTCGATGCTCGACGCCGTCGATCTGACTTTGAAGAATTCGCGAATACCGCTTGAGGCGTGAATACCTACACGGTGTATTTAACCCTGCCGCTCTAAAGTGTCCCTCGAAAGTGTTCAACGTCGGTGACAAATACGCGGGTGATGTGCTGGTGTCTGTGTCGCGTCAACTGAGAGCTGTGCACAGTGTGTGCCGGATGTCAGGACCATAATCGTTGATGTCTTCAGGCCTAGTGACTCGTGTCATCATGCTGACGATCGTTTTGCTGTTCCTCCTGGGCCAACCGGCTGCACGGGCTGATTATCTGAGTGAGTACCTGTTTCGTTTACGCGGATTTTAATGTGCTCAGGCGTGATACGTTAAACGTATTTTCATGTTTGCGTGTATGCTATATTAATGTATGTGATCGAATGACAACGTGTTTAAGGGTTCTGCTTTGCTATTCGGGGGTTAATAGTGATGAAATTTTTATCTTGTATATTTAAATTCATATCCACACTAAAAGATAGTGCAAACTGTTCAACTTGTAGTGAATATGAGAAGTGTAAAAGAGCGGTGTAAGTCAAATTCAGTGACTTGTGTGTGTAAATCTATATTGGTTTATTAAAGGAAAAATAATATGTCAGAAGTATTTCGAGATATAGAGCTACATATGAACGAATCGAGTGTTCTATTAATATATAAGTTTTTATTTTGTAAAGCGGGAATTAGGTGACACTACTATAGTTTTAACGCTTAGACCTGCAGCCATTTGCCAACATATTTACAATTTTTAATACAGTGTTCACGTAAACATGAAAATACGTTCAGCACACGAAATGTGTCTATGCACACACTATCAAGTGGTATGATGCCCCTGAAAGGCAAATATGTGGTATTTCCATTCGCAAATAAACGTTAATTCGTGAATGTGTGTTATGAACAATTGAAGTTCGTTTACGAATGGGGTGTAAAGTGGTTTTACACAGAATATGAAAAATATGGAGCTACTTATAGCTTCAAGAAATAAAACAATTTTTACAGCATTTAACGATTTGCAAAACTTCTCCAAATAGTAAACTATGAATAGGCAAAATTCTGTTACAACGTCTTGAATGGTTTTTAGATCATAATTTAACAAGTTTTATATGTTTTGTA
This sequence comes from Megachile ligniseca, assembly GCA_945859555.1. Classification (NCBI taxonomy): domain Eukaryota; kingdom Metazoa; phylum Arthropoda; class Insecta; order Hymenoptera; family Megachilidae; genus Megachile; species Megachile ligniseca. The sequence continues at coordinate 3,997,479 of OX243785.1, forward strand.
TGTTCTGAAAAAATCATGCATTTAGAATTTTTTTTAAATGAGGGTCTTAGAATTTTATTTTAAAACCACATAAATCGGAGTTGGTTGATGACCACAATATCAGAACAAATAAAGCTGCAATGTTATTTCATTAGCATAAATTAGGTTTTCTTTGTGCAGCTATTATGATTAAAATTAAAATTAGGTAGTGTTTCTTATGTCTTGCAATGTGTCTGTTTCTACAGATAAAGTATTCTTCAGTATTTTAAATCAATCTGTATGTAATACGTTGTACATGAATATTTCAAAAGCCATAACAATTAATTTAATATTCCTCCTACAAATTCGAAAGAAATTAATTCGATTACAAAACGGTCGTCGGTTAATCTTATTTTCCCTTTATTTCATTTCATTGCGGGGTACAAATGAGAATGAACTGCGTGACTATAAATTTTGATCGAGCACGGATTTTACAACCGCTTTAAAATTCCGTCATAAAAAAAGTGTTCGAGTTGAAAGTTCCAGTGCCGACATTATGAAATCGTGCTTCAATATTCCGAACACCGTTCTTGGTCCGAAAATCGGGGCCTCGTATCGAATCCTACGCAAATCTTTCATTTTTATACCTTCAGGTACCGCGAATGACATCATGGACGTACCATTTCTCGTTCGCGATATTCTGAAAACACACGGAAAGTAGGCAGCTCATTAGAGTGGAAAATGGTGGAAATGAAAAACGATCGATCTGAATAGGCACCCTGTTTCGAAGGGAAACATTTGTAAAGTTTACAGACGTCACGCTTATTTTCAAGCCGTGGATGCAGAAAATTATCCATACTTTAGGTGTGTCTTTTGTTGTGTTATTAATAGGAAACCGCTCGTTTCACGCGGTGATATAAGCGTTGTAATCACGCATTTTTCTTTACTTTGTTCAGACATAATCTTGCACAAATTATTTTCAGCTTCGTAACATCTATGATACAATCGATAAATTAAACGATTACTCTGTTACATCACTAGGATAACAATTTATTGGATTCAACGAAACTGAACAGCAAAAATACCTCAAAAGTTTTAACAAGAGTAATATTTTTTTATTAAATATTTTGTTGCATATTCTATTTAAAGCAATTTTTATTCATTAGTGCAACTTTTGTTCATTATTTTCTTCAAATATTTCTGAAACTTTAGTACAAGTTAAATACTCCTGCAAATTAATAAATCAATATGTTTTTTCAAAAAATCCGAAACATGTTTCGTATAATTTAAATTCAGATTTATATTATCATGTCGATAGATGAAATTTTAAATATTGAAATTATTATAGGCATGTATCTGTTAAATTGCAGTTTATGCAATGACTAAGGTAAATGACTGTGTGTCTGTCTTCCCAAAATTCAAACGCAACTATCCACAGTGCTTAGTGTAATCACTTAATGAAGGTAAAGTTTCGAGATCGGGCACGTCTGTGATAACACTGCATCCATTAGAGTTGCTCTAATGTGTCCTGCTTCTACATGATACGTTGTATATTCGTGATTAGTATTCCAATGTGAATTATATCTACTGTGAAACTCGTGTAATATTTATTTATCTATGAAACTAATGTAGTATCTGTCTATGAAGCTAGTCTGGTATTTATCTGTTTATAAATACTATTATGATATTTATCTACCTAGGAAGCTAGTGTAGTATTTATCTGTCTATAAATACTATTACAGTATTTATCTACCAATGAAGCTGGCGTAGTATTTATCTACCAATGAAGCTAGTGTAGTATTTATCTATCTATGAAACCAGAGTAGTATTCATCCACATATGAAGCTAATGTAGTATCCATCTACCTATGAAGCTAGTGCAGTAAATCGTTAAAAATTATTGTTACTCGATAAAATGAAAAACGTTGGAAAATTGTAGAATGCTTGTTAGAATTTCTCGAGGAAATATGAATTTACTTTGCATCGAACTTCATTGTATTCCTGTGCGTAGAAACGACAACGTGTTTTCTCATAATTCTGCTAATAAAGAATGATTGGATCCTCGAATTGTGGAGTATTGTATATCTTATACAATCGTTTGCACCCATTTTTATTAAACTCCGGCACAATTGGAATCCTTTATATATGAATGCTATTTGCTTTGAAGATGCTTTGCTGGATATTCGATTTAAAAATTTGAAACTTTAAATATCTTCACATTTTCGAATTATCAAATTTTTACATTCTGCAGTTTCTAGAGTTAGGGACTTTTATATTTCTTAATTTTGAAATTTTCAGTTCCGATTTCAGAAATTGATGCTCCTACATTTTTATATTTTTAAATTTCTACATTTCTCAATGTCTAAATTTGAAAATTTTAAAATTAAAGAATTTTTAAGTTTCTACATTTCTGGACTTTTAAATTTATTGATTCATAGATTTTCAAATTTATAAATTTATAAATTTGAGATCTTCAAGAATCTATCAATATATTTTGTTATACATTATCTACTATTATAAAACACCCAGTGGGACAAATATCATGTCTTGATCTCTGATAATCTTATATCATCTTATAATCTCTTAGATAATCTTATAATCCATACTTATAAAAATGTAGCGAAATCGAAATTCAAAATTTAATTCATCTCATTAACAATTAGAGTACTGTTATTCATATTTTCATTATGTTTATCGCAACATTTTTTCTTGCAAATATACAGAAAATGATTAATATTAATTACTTTTTAACAGTTGCCCATTTGTTACTTCCTTATATCAATCTTCTATTTCCAGACTCTCGTTCCCCGGAATATGTTATGTAACTTTTCTTTGTACTTCTTCAAAACAGCATTCTGTTTCAATTTGGTATTCAAATGACCACGATAATCTCAACGCTGTGCTTCCATATTTAGCTTTACATAGTTGTATATACACTGTTTCTTGACGTGTTTACTTATTACGATACTGACGTGTAGCAGTCACGTAAACGTAGCCTACTCGTTGAGGAAAAATTCATGATCAGATCACGTTGAAGTAATGTAAAATGAAAGGTAAAGAATTCTCACGTTTAGAGATACCTAAGAAATTAGCGTGCTCCAGCTAACGTCCGTTTACTTTCATTTTCATCATTGTGGAGAATAGTGTTAAATTTTATTACAGACCCTGATCATCGAATTAGGACCACTATAAATTTTCAGCATTTTTCACATTTTTCGTAAAATTAAAAGACCTGTTCAAATTGTAATGATATAATTTATTAGCTACTGACATGATACACTACTACTGTACATAACATTATTAACACATGTTGATATCTTGAATTTCCACTCCTTGCTTTGGTGACAGCTTGAATATTGTTTTTTTGTTGTTGGTATTTCTTATGAAATTCAAAGCAAAACACTTTTATACCGAGAAATAATTAAGCTTGCATTATTTACTTATATGTAGTTTAGTTTATTATACATATTCACTGTTGACTGTTTTAATCGGAATATAATAATTGCTTTCGCCTGAAAACATAATGAACTTTAACTCATTTCGTCTAATTTTATTTGGCAACATGAAATTCGAAATTTCTTATTTGCGCAAATCATGTAAATATAACTTGTATTAACTCATTACCATTTCCGCATATGTTATTTTGAATTATTTGAATTTAAACATAGAGGTTTCGCAAAATTATCACAAATACACCGAAATGTCAACACAAATGATGTGTTTACTTCGACCGAGAATTTGTTTAATTACAACAAATAATTCTGCGCAGAAGTGCGGCAGTCGCAAGTTTAATTCATTATTAATATTAATCAATTTGATGAATCCATTTTAATTGGAGTATTAACTAATACTTTTGCGTTTATGTATTTACCCATGGATTTGTAAAACGTATCTCGTCAAAATACGAGTCAGGTTCTAACATTTCCGCTGTAATTAAATTAATCGAGGGATTGATATTGAAACATGTATACATTTTGTTATTATTTGTAATATTATAAACATCTGTCGTATTTGCATTAATATCTTGCATAAATAATATATATAATCAGCCATACAATTATATTATCTGCAATGCAAATTTTGGTGCCTTTTTGCTCGAGTATTTAAAATCCACCCTGTTGCTTATTAGTGACCACAGTTGGGTTATCTAGTGGGATCGTATCGAAAGCAAATGGAGTAAGTCAATATTTTTCACAAAATTTAGAACATTTCTACAGGAGTCTATTTCTCGTAAGATAGTCATTGAAGTTGGTATGTCGTATTGTATCCTCTTCGTACTATATTTGGAACAAGTTACCAAAATGTTCAATAGCATTTCGTGTGTCACGGATGTTTGGTTCCGTTTTTGTGATAAGATACTAATGTGTCCAACTTGTGTCCATTCTTAGTCATTGTCACTTGATCTTTTCTGTTTGGTAGTCACGTCAGATTGGTATCACTTATATTATCACGAACTTTATGCAGCTTTATTGATCCACCATTTCTCCATTCTTCGTTCCATATTTTCATTAGCGCTTTGATGCAATACCTTCGGAGGTTTTGATAGTATGTTGATACTTTATTATAGTTGTATCAGAAATTGCTAGTTTTGTTGTATCAACTTTTTCGACGAGTCGAAATATTTGTTCAATAATATCCAATAATATAGTACTCCTTTTTGTCTCGCTTGAAAGTGTCATTCAGTTCAATGACATTTTGAATTATTTAGTTTCAAATTTTGCAGGGCAAGACGCTTTTACAGTAAGACAGAATAATAGCAATTTTTGTGTTTTGCTTTTCCATGTATTTACAGCTTGTAAGATAAATACTTCGATAATGAACATCGTGAATGCTTGTCGAAGTCTGAATGACAGCTCGTGGTAGCGCTTCCAATCGCTTTTGATTTATTGAACAAATAATTTATATAATAAAAAGAACTTTATATTTAGTGTTCTCAGATGAAAGTACCGATCTAAGTGATTTAATAAAATATATTTGACTTATTGTTACATGACACGTTTCATACATCGTTTCACGACACACGTTTCATTTACATCGACACACGTTTCATTGTTCTTTGTTGAAAGGAAAATGGAAGGTAATTCGCAGTTAGCATATCAATCAGCGTCTATAAATTAACACGTACTCTTACGAATCAGATAGTTAAACCATAGCGACTGTAGAGTGAATAATGGATAATGATCATTGGGTATCTGAGACGCGGAATTACAGAAGTTCTCAGAAATAATTATGCACGGATACAACGTGTAATGTTATTACTTTGTTTCACATGGACTTCAGCAAAAAGGTAGCCTTGCAGTTTCTACTTGTAATTTTTTACACAGGAAGATCAGTTCTCTTTTTTTGTTAAATTGAAGGTTGTAAAACGTGATGAAGAAGTTTGATGATGCAAGAAGGTGTGCGTTCTAGTTGTAAATGAAGCTGTATCAGGGAAATGAATTTTTTATTTTTGACGAAGAAAATAATCTTTTTCTTGGCGTAGATGATGGAAGAGCACATTCTTCTTCAGGAAAACATTTCGTATTATCGGATAATCATATAACATTTGATGGATCTCTTTTATCTCGTTCATTGGTTTTCTTTTGCGTTCAGATAATACTGAAATGTAGATGTATGTATTGTTTCATATTCCATGTTCCAAAATTCGAAATCAGCGGTAATTATTAACATTTGCATACAATTATAATATTATCAAATTTCGCTCAGTTATATACCTTCATGTTCATTAAAACATTGATTGGGTGAATATTGAAACCTGAAGGGATTTCGAATATGACGATGAAATATAATTAAGGAACTAATTATATTCAATATTTTATCCAAGAATTCATTAAAAAAATATACGTAAATTTTATCAAAGATATTTGTAATATTTCGAAAATAATAGAAATACGTTTGAAATATAAATAGGTAAAATTGCACTGGTATTTCATCTATTATCTAAAATACAAAATATTTTCAAAATTATTTTTTGAAATAAAAGAACATATTCGTTCTTCGAAAATGTGGAAATGAGACAATGTTATTTGACATAACATTTCAATGAAATTTTCGAAGAATAAAATATTATTGTATTTCGGAAATGAAATATTTATTTATGAGAGGTCCTTTTTTACACAAGTGGCCACAAATTTAATTATAGATAAAATTATGAATTTAATACATGGTATAATATTTTCATTCTACTTCAAATAATAACATTTTAAAGTTATTTTAAATATGACTTATAATCAACAATAAAATTATAGTAGTGTCAAGCTTTACTCAGAATTAGTTCTCTGATAATCGATAACAAATTTTGATGACAAAACATAAGTGTACCGTAAACGTTCTTTGTATACCTACTTTTAATCCTAAATCATAGATTTCCCATTTTCAATTACGAAAATTAAAAGGCTTTTGTCAAAATGTTAATCTTGATCGAGATAAAAAATCATTGAATAAACTGATATTTAGTCACTTTTATAGTTTAATTTAAATCGAAATATAAGTGGTCATTAAGCATCTCAGGGTTAATTTTGCTGCGTTAGCAATAATCAATGACAGAACAGTATTTATCGTGCTTAATTTAATCCTATATGTTTCGGCTTCAGTCGCTAGAAATGGATCGATTGAACGCGTAGCCATTCGACAAGATTAATAACTCCATTCACCGTAGTAGACACCGTCGGAGTCGAAGTTCGCGTCGATTTCCTGTGATTCGAGGGGCAGTACTGCCATTAGCGTGGGGAAAATAGGGCACTGACCGTCCGGTAGGAGATAATATTTTCGAATTAATACATTTTTCATCTTAGAGAGTTCGACACACAGAAATTCTCAAATACTTTAATTTTTTAACTCTTCCATTTCTAGATATCAAGTTATTAAAATGCCAGGTTTTCAAATTTATGATCTTCTAACTTCTAATTTTTCGTACTTCTATTTTTGCTTATATTGTGTCAAATCCCTAAATTTCCAAATTCTCAAATTCTTAAATATTCAAATTATCAAGATGTACATTTCAGTAGTTTCAAATTTATTATTTCCACGAATTTCAAGATTTTTTATTTATTAATCTCGAAATTTTCAAATTCCAGAAAGTCCAAATATTTAAATCACCTAATTATACAATTTTTGACTTCCCTGTGTTTTGAAGCTTCGAAATTCATAAAATTTACAAGATTCTAAAAATTAAAAAATTTCCAAAATATTGAAAATTCTCATATTTTCAGTTTTAAAAATTCTCTAAATTCTCTGACTTCTCTAAATTCTTTAAATTTTCTATGTTTTTTACAAATCGTCAAAAGTCCCGAATACTGTAAGTTCTAAATTCTTTATATTTTTTCTCAATTTTCAAAATTCCCGAAATTCTCAACATTCTGTAAATTCTCATAATTCTTGTAGTTCTTATAATTCTAAAAATTCTCAAAGTTCCTATAATTATTAAAATCCCCAATAGTCCCAAAATTCTCAAAGTGCCTCAAATTATCAAAACCCCAGCAATCTAAAAATTCCTAGACTTGTCAAAATTCTAAAAATCCCCTAAATTCTCAAAATTGCCACAATTCCCAATTCAGAAAATTTATGAATCTCAAGATTCCGCAATATCCAAAATAATATTAATATTTTCGCCGATCCCCGCAATGTCTAAGAGCTCCATTGTAATATAGCAGTCCATCGACCGATTCGCAATAACACAGAAACCCCATTGAGTATCCAGCGTTATAGCAAGCTCCCTCGAACCAGACCGAATGTCGAGCAAATATTTCCGGGGCATCGGGAGAAAAAGTCGGGCAAACTGTTCGGTAAGACACCACGAGCAACGAACGGAAGCGGAATAAGAATAATGAAAATTGGAGACAGAGAGCGGTTCGGTCGGCTTACTGCAAAGAAGCGACGAATAGCCAACGGAGGAAGCACGTAATTATCCTCGTAAATCCATCGGACATTTCGCGAGAGAAGAAAAGAGAGGCGACGTTGCGAAACGGAGAGGGATAACGAGGAATCGAGAGGAGAGCCTCTCGCGCCCTTTTTGATAGGGTTTTATCGATAGCCTGGCCAGTCGGTCGAATCGCTCGTAAATTCTTATTATAATTGGCGCGATCGTGGACACGGAAACCGTGATTGGCTCGAAAAGTCGCCGCCATCTCCATAAATCGTTGTCAATAGAAGCCTTCGGTATGGAACGGGTTTTAAAGAACCGGAGAAAGTAGCGGGAAATTTGAAGGGTTCGATTTTTCATTTTGTGAGAGAAGAGGATTGCGAGTTTATCAAACACCCTTTGTGCCATTAGTGTGTTTAGAAAATTTTGCAGACCATTAATGTGTTTATGAAATTCTGGGTCCTTTGAGATATGAATCTGTTAACCCTTTATGCTATGGATATGTTTATTAAACGCTATTAATAGTTTGTGTTATCGACTATGGTATGCTGTAAACTGGAATAATTTGTACGATTCGATATAAGCTCTAGTCGTTTTAATTGTGTCACCAGTCAGTGTTTCGTTGCTGTTTTTCACTTGGCTACCGGACGCTAACAGTATCGTTAAGATCATATCTGAACGCAATACCAGGGTTGATATTTTACGGTAGATAAATTACTGAGATACTTGCGAGAAAATAGGTTGGGAGGTTTTTGTCGACCGTTCTGGATAAGTGAACGGACGAAAGCAGATCGTGCTTTTTAAAGTTGTCGATTTATTCTGCTGCAATCCTGAGAGCAAGTATTTTTCTCGTTGAAAAGGATGTGAAAATTGAGGAAGTTCGAATGAGTTTTACTTCTTGCTTTATGTTTTCGTTCTATATTCTGCGGTTATTTCAACCCTTGACATGGTATCCATGTGTTTATCAATGGGTATCGTTGCACGCTGTTTTATGGCGGGCTGTAGTTAATTTTTTGTGATAGCTGTGCTGTGTAATTGTTTGTTAATAATATGTAATAATAATCGCGTTTATTTTATTCACTGCAATCGCTTTATATGTATATCGCGTTTTTGTATTGTTTCTGTGTTTGAACTTTTCGTAGGTGCTTTATTGTTATGTCACTTTTTAGTTTCATCAGAAAGATTGTGTTTTAACTTTTTTATTTGGTAATTTGGGGATTTTGAAAATTTGTAAGTTTCCACATTTGAGTGTGTGAAAATTAGAAAGTTGAAGGTTTTTGTGAATTTAGAAATTTGTGAACTTATTGAACATTTGGGATTTTTAAATTTGGAGATTTTCAGAATTTGTGGACTTGAGAATTTGGGAACTTGGGAATTTGGAAATTTGAGAATTTAGAAATTTGAGAATTCGGAAATTTGAGAATTCGGAAATTTGAAAATTCGGAAATTTGAAAATTCGGAAATTTTAGAATTTGGAAATTTGAAAATTCGGAAATTTTAGAATTTGGAAATTTGGGAATCTGTAAATTTGAGAATTTGGAAATTTGTGAATTCGGAAATTTGAAAATTCGAAAATTTGGGAATTTGGAAATTTGTGAATTCGGAAATTTGGGAATTCGGAAATCTAAGAATTCGGAAATTTGAAAATTCGAAAATTTGGGAATTCGGAAATTTGGGAATTTGGAAATTTGAGAAGTGGGAAACTTTGAAACATAAAAACATAAAAACTGTGATTAGAAAATTTGAGAATGTTAAAGTTCTTAACATTTAAAAATGTAAAGATTGTAAAGTTTACAGTATTTTAGAATTTGTAGATTTGTTGCAGTTCCTGATACCGCTTTATATCTTACCTTCCGATTTATGTATTTGCGTTTAAATCTTCCATGAAAGTTTTATCGCTAGCGAATTTTTTGGCAAAGTGATTTCTAGCAATTTTCGTAAAACGTGAGGTCGTGTATCGTAATGGAACTCGTTTCCTTGCACGTTTAACGAGAAAATAATTTACAAACGTCTGTAAATTAGCTTCGTTAGACAGAGCGATAAGGATAATGTGAATTTGCATTTTTCTGGTAACTAGAAAATAATGTGCCTTTTAAACAGTAGATTTTACAGTATTGTGCAGAATACGCAATCTATTTTCCTTGCAGTATTTTTGCATCGTGGTAGATAATCGATTGCCCCATTTTGCAAATATTTCGTGGGGTTGTTCTATTTTCGCCTCTCTGTAGCCAAAGGTTCGATTCGGTCACGTATTTCATTTTAAAAATTTTCTAACATTCTATTGGCGATTGCAAGACATGCGTAAACGAATGATCAGAATCTTCTTTTCACTGTTTTTTAATTAATAAAGCAATAATATATAGAAGAGTAATTTGGCTGCGTATAATGCGAAAAATATAATTTACATAATATGGTATTTTTCTGATATAATTAATCGATATAATTTCAGGATTTCAAAATTTCCAAATTCGGGAAATTAATATTTTCATATTGATCAATTTCTAAGTCCGTAAATTTCTAACTTCACAAATTCCGAAATGGCCAAGTATTTATTTTTCGATCTTTTTAGATTCGACGACTTGAAAATTTTCAACTTTCAAATTTTGGAAATTTGATAATTCTATATTTTCATATTATCGGATTCCCGGATTTCTAGAATTCTATATTTGAAAACTGAACCGATTGATAATTGAAGAATTGGAAACCGGGAAATTTGGAAAATAGGAAATCGTTAATCGGGAGATCGGTTATCGGGAGATCGGTTATCGGGAGATCGGTAATCGAGAAATCGGTAATCGGGAAGTTGGTAATTGGGGATATCGGTTATCGGGAGATCGATAATAGGGAAATTGGTAATTGGAAAATCGGTAATCGGGAGATCGGTTATCGGAAGATCGGTAATCGGGAAATTGGTCATCGTGAAATCGGTAATAGGGAAATCGATAGTAGGGAGATCGATAATCGAGGAATCGGAAAATCGGAAAATCGGAAATCGAAAAACCGTTAATTGGAAAATCAATAACCGGAAATCGGAAATTGGTAAATTTGGATAATTGACAAACGATAAAATGGAAGATAAAAATATTTAACAACTAAAAATTTTGATACAGAAAACTTTGTAACTCTTGAAATTAACACATTTAATGCTTGTGTTTCAAGGTTCGTAAATTACTGAATGAGTGTTAATGTTACCGAAGAAACTATTCCTTCTGTTAGATAGAAATTGCAGGATCGCACGTAATGTTCTAACACTCAGGCAGCGCTGCAACAAGATAGAATTATCAAGTCAGGTAGAAGGAGGACGAAAGAGAACATGTTCCCAGCGTGTTACAAAGTTCGCTTAGAATCGAAGTGGCCGTTTGCCTTACGCGTTCTTTTTGGGAAGAAAAGTTCCACGAACAGGAGAGTACCTCGTTTCCATGCTTTTCCATTTCCACTCCGTTCTGCTGGCTGTTTCACGATTCCCGATTCAACGAGTCGCGCTGCTTGGCAAAGGTTTAGTGTTCCACGCCTCGCGGAAGTGCATTTACCTATTGTTCAGCCAGCTCGTCTTTCGTTGGGATTTGAAAGCGCGCCCAATTTTCGTATTTGTTCGCGCGTAAATTCACTGTGACGAATTCACCGCTGAAACATAATTGGATATAGCTGATATTTCAACACGATGCAGCTTCTTAATTGTCGAATTCGGTAATAAATTTGCGATTCCTGTTCGTTAACATTCAACGGCGTTTCAGAAATTTTCACTTTGAAATGACACGACAGGTCTCTGTACTATTAGGGTACATATGAAATGTCGGATGTGATAGAATTGTTTTTTTGGGGGAACAAGAAAGAGGGAATATTAACTAAAATAATTTCTATGTATTTTACTCTGGATTACGATAATTATAATTACATTAAAAGATAACGTTTTTGGTGATTTTCATGTGCGTTTCATTTTACAATAAATTGAATTTGAAAAATGTTTAAAACATATATGTATTTCATCATCAATTAAAATGATTGAAATAATTAAAAAAGAGATCCCTTTAATAATATGTATTTCACATTGCATTACGTTCTGAACAGTGACGTACTTTTTTCTGAGTAAACTGTCTATTAATTTTCTATTAATTTTCCAATCGATCGATCCTACAGAGTCATAAAGTCATAAGACAGACTATAAATTTCCCAAGTTCCCCGATTAAATTTCAAAGTTTCTCGAAGCTTGATCCAGGAATTAATTGTTCTGCATAAAATAATGATCATTCTACACAATCGAATAACAAACTCCTCCAAGCTTTAAAACATGTCCATATTTTTTGCATATATCTCTATCATATTTCCACGTTTCAATTTCATCGATCACGCGTATCATACGTAGATACGAATGTCTAATTGCCACTTTCGAGCTCGCAATTTATATCATGGACGTATGTTTAGTCGACATAAAATACAATCAAACGAATTGTCACGCAAACCTTTCAAAGCAAGAGCAAACACGCTGAAACAGAACAGTTTGCAGTAAAATCAATGTGTTTCCTCTCATATCTGGCACCTGTTTTCATGCGTATTCGCGACTAAAATGGAAACTGCACCGTACTGATAAATCATGTGCTCGTTCTTATCATAACGGTAATCACGTACACATTGACGCATATTTGTGTCTCTCGAACGATACGTTTCGTTCAGCTGGCAATTCAGGTGTCTAATAATTTCGCATTCGTCGTGAAATTATTGAAATGGAAGTATTGAAATACGGTACGCGCGCGGCACAGATAGGAAATGATTAATTTTTCATCGAATTCTCGAGAAGCGACGAAACACACAACTGAAAGTGTTAAATGCAACCCCCTTTGAAATTATCTATCAAACGGTGTATTTAATTCCGCGTAATTCACCGTAAAAAGCTTCACCACCAGTAGAACTTTTTTAATTGCACTTTATCTTTTAATATATTTCGCTTGATTAACGCTTCCTCTGTTGGACGAATCGTATGAAAATGGAATTTAATGCACGCACTATGAATTTATTATCATCTTGAAAGCATCGTATTGAATTATTTGTGCTATTTTTCTTTTTTTTTCTTTTTTTCTTTAAATCATGTTCTTTGCAAGGAATTTGAGAATTTTTCTATTGGAGTGTTAAATATTGGAAGAGTTAGGAATTTGAAAATTTGAGGGTTTTTGGAGTTGGGAAGTTTGATCATTTTTTAATTTTGAAGTACCACAGTTTGACAATTTTGGAATTTGGACATTCAATAATTTCACAATTTTGGAATTTGGAAATTTCATAATTCGACAATTGTGGAATTTGGAAACTTGGATATTCGATAATTTGACAATTTTATAATCTGAAAATTTAATAATTTGATAATTTTGGAAATTTATAGATTTTGGGATTGGAGAATTTTCAGAGAAATTTGTAGATTATGAGAAATTTGAAAATTTGAAGATCCCAGAGTTTGAGAATTTGAGAAATTTTGGTTATTAGTAATTTACAATTGAAAATTGAAGAAATTTGAGAATTCGTCGATTGAAAATTTGAGAAATTTCGATTATGAGAAATTGGAGAATTCAACGTTTGAAAATTTGTACAATTAAGAATTTAGGATTGTGGAAATTTGGAAACTTGGAAGTTCTATAATTTAGAAATTTGTGAATTTGCAAATGTATGAAATTTTTTTAAATTAGTGAAGTGAACTTTCCACTAATAGAACATTTTTTCTTCTAAAAGTTTATAACAATCTCTAATAATTATTTTACAAATATTTCTGCTAAAAACATCTGAAAATCACTTGCACTATTGCGCTACATTTTACATGTCACATATTTCACATATATCACATATCATATTTACTCAAAAAAAATGTCCAAATATCCCCAGAATTTTCCCACTTTTATTATCAAAGTAAAATAACCTTCACCAATTTTCAAATTATTATGGTATACCTATAATAACTCATTTTTTGGCAATCAAAAAAATACCGATATAAAGACTATAATTGAAAATCAATAACCGAATGAAAATAAGCGGTAACCGTTCTGAAACTACGTAACGACTTAAAATTGAAGTTTGCAAGCGAACGATGCATTCCAGTTACCGCGTCTTTTACCGGTATCGATACTATCGAGATAATTGCGTAAATTAACAGAATCGTTGATGGATAGTGTTTACAGCGCGGAACAACGCGTTTCGAAGTGTGTGTTGACACGTTCGGACCACAGTATACTTAATGAACGCGAAATTATTCGAACAGAGCATCGCACGCCGATCGGTCATTGCATTTATTGGATACGATTGATGAAATTGGATTCGTAACACGTGGATAACTTAGCGAGTGTGTTTTGCATCGTATATTACTGTTTGATTATCAATCATTAATTCGTAATTGTTGTTCTATGATCAATTATGTAGATGTTTATAATTGGGGTAATAACAATAATTTTGTTGATTACTGAAAACCGCAATCGTCGACGGGTAAATTTTACTTGTCAATTAACTAATTTAATTCAAACACGTTATTGTGATGTTATTATGAGAAATCGTGGTAGCTTGAAATTCATGTAAATTTTGTTTCGTTGAAGATAACCACGATAATTAAGTTACTGATTTGGCGATATAACGCGTGGTGATTTAACGAGAAGCTAGTGCAACTACAACTGTAATCTAATATGACGATTTCATCATTTTCATTATGCGAAATTTTTTGCATTTATAAACTTTTGTTTTTTTATGAAAATGTCGAAAATTTGAAACATTCGAATATCTGTAAAATTTGGAAATTTGTAAAATGGTGGAAATAGGGAAATTTCGGAAAATTAGGAAATTTGTAAATTTTGAATAGTTGGGAAAATATGGAAAATTTCGAAAAATTTGTAGAATTCGAATTTATAAAATTTGGAATTTTGTAAAATTCGGAAAATTTCTGAAAATTGGGAAAGTTTGGGAAATTGAGGAAATAGAGAACGTTCGGAAATTTGAAAAATTCAAGATTGTGTAAATTTTCTAAATTTGGACAATGCAGGGAACATTGCAATTTCAGAAAATACGGAAAAGTGAGAAATTCAGAAAGTTTAGATAATTCGGGAAAATGCGAAAATTTGGAAAGTTTGGGAGATGAAAATTGTATAAATTTCGAAATTTAAGAATAAAATATGTTTATAATACCAAGTTTCGTAAATTTCCAACTTTCCAAATTTGAAAATTTACTCCATCGAAATTACTAAATTATTAAATTATCAAATTATCAGTTTCATATTAATGAAAACTGAAAAATCTAAAAATATCAAACATTTCTTCATACTTTTCTTACATACCTTTCCTAAAATTAATTAATGTTTCATTATTTATGAAGTTTTGAAGAACAAATGAAATCCATGGAATCAGAGCTGTTCATTCATGATTTTCCGCGAAAAAAGGGGTCTGCACGGTCCTGTGTATTCTCTCGTTGAACCTCTTTTTGTTTTCTTAAGCTTGACTTCTGGGTTCAGGTTTCGTTCGTCCAAATTTATTAAATTTTATATTTCATTGTTTGCGATGTTTCTTGTTTCCGAGGATTCCTTTCCTTCTGTTTCAATTTTACCACTTTTTCACCACCTCCTCGTCGACGTTCCCATTATTCCCGTCTCCTTTTTCATTGCTCCACCCTGTCCTTTTTTTATTTTCCTGCGGTGTCACCAGCTCGTAATTTTTCTGATGGAAACACGGAACGAACTGCATTTTGCTTTTGTCTTTTCTTTTTAACAATCGCGTTTCTCCTACACATCGACTTCAAACAACGGGTTCTGCACCTAAGAAGGAAGGACGTTTTAAGTGGAATTCCCAGCTGCGTTTATTAAATTTTTTCTGCCGTATTTCTTGTGAAATTTCTTCAAAGTGTAAGTGGACGCTCGAAGAATATCTCATATTTGTAATAGACTTTTATTGCGCACGGTGATCGTCCTGTTATTATTAGTTTCTTATGATTCTTTGGAAAATTTCAGACTTCTGTATTTTTATTATGTGATTAGATTTTGAAATTGCTGCATTACAATATTTGGATAATTTCTGGGTTCAAAAATTTGCAAATGGGTAGATTTAAATTAACGTACTTTGTAAATTATAAGTTTAATTATTAAATAGCTAGATTCAAATTGATCTCATTTGTAAATTAATAGCTTAATTTTTAAATTGTCAGATTTGGGTCAATTTAATTTTTAAATTGATACATTTATTTCTATATAGCAATTTAATTTTTCATTTGCTAGATTTCAATTAATCTAATTTGTAAATTAAAAGTTTAATTATTAAATAACTCGAGTTAAGTTAATATCATTTGTAAATTAATAGCTTAATTATTAATTTGATAGATTTGAATTCATTTAATTCTTAAATTAATAGCTGATTTTTTAAATAGCAATTTTATCTGTAATTTACCAAATGTCAATTTGTATAAAATTATACAATCAATTCAATTTGTATTTGTATACAAATTTTAATTTGTTAATTGCAAATTTCTAGACAGCTATATTTAACCATATTTACGTTACAAATTTCATTTCTTTTCAAATTTCTGTTTCTATGTTAACTTTTTTTTATCTTTTGAGTCTCTAAATATTCAAGTTTGAAATCTCATGTATTTAACTTTGTAATGTGAAAAATTTTAAAATAAAAAGATCCAGAAGTTTGAACAACTGAAAATTTGAAAATTCAAGAGTATAAGAGTATTCAAATATTAAACTGTGAAAATATGAAATTATGAATATTGAGATAAAGTTTTTATTAATAAATTAATGTTAAGATAAAGTTTTTACATTTTCGTCAGAGTTTAATTTCATTTATCCATGTTTGCCCATTGTAGAATGACGTTGTCGAACATATTTCAAAATTAGCTTCAGTAATGAGCTTCAAATTAAATTCTAATTAGTCATTAAGGAGAAACTTGTTTGTCCGAAGATTTCCGTGCAACCCGATACCCAATTTCCGATTTATCATACCTCTCGAAACTCAATTTATTATAACATCCATAAACTTGCGTTGGAAATTAAAAACGGAACGTGGAGATTAAAACTGTCTACTATGTTATTCATTGGACTTTTATTACAGCGTTTTTCCACTGTTATTGCATTTTCGTTTCATTTTTGATCGAAAACCACGACCGTCGCCAAATTGTTTTGTTGGAACATAATATATACCATAACATTTATTATACAGACTTTTCTGCAACATAACATCCTTAAATTATAATTTTTTTTAATGACAGCATAAATTTTATGGAAACATTGTATAAAATTTTGTTGAAACATCACACAAAATTCTATTTGATTCATCACATAAAATTTTGTTTACTAAAATTAAAATTCTTTTTGATTCATCACAACATAAACTCTGTTTACGAATATAGTAATGTGAACTTTCTTAGGAATATATCATTTAATAATAAAATTATTTTGAATTCATTTTAAAGATTTAAATAATAGATTGAACAGTTGCGGTACGTTGTTTAAAGACACGAATGTACGTTTAACCAACAAGAGGAAGAAAAGTTGGACGTTATAGTAGAAGTTGTGATACACCATTGCTATTTTGCCGGATTTTACGTTAGTTTTACTCCGAACTTCTCAGTTCTTTAAACTCTTAGCGGGAAACTTCTTTTCTATCTCCTTTTTTTCTGATCGAAAGTATGAACATGACTCACGGCTACGCGTGCCTCTAACAAGTATACTTTAGAAATTATACAGAATAATTTATCACTGAATACTAGTTATACATCTTGGAAAGTTTGCAGACAAACAGCGTGCAGGATAATTTTTTCTCTCCGTTTTATTTCCAAAAAGCTATTTTATTTAATTATCTAATAGCTCAACTTTTAAATCGCCAGATTTGAATTTCACTTTTAAATTTGTAGCTCAATTTTTAAATAGCAACTTAATTTTTAGTTTGGTTGATTTAAATTAATCTAACTTGCACATTAATAGCTGAACTATTAAATAGCTGCATTTAAGTTAATCTAACTTGTAAATTGATAGTTCAATTTTTAAATTGCTAAATTTTACTCAATTTGATTTTTAAATTAATAGAAATAGAAAAAATAATTTTTTCTACAATTATACATATTTACACATGTGTAGCCATATATCACACACAGCTTACAGTAACAGATATGCAATAATGAAAGTCAATTACAGTTTATGAGACAAAATAAATGAAAGTCAATTTACCGAGACAAAAGCATTTGTACTGTCAATATAGACATACTGATCGACTCGTTATATTAGTATTTATGAATCAGTATTATGAATTATATAAAAGTTACAAAAGTAGAAAAAATTTATAAGAAAAAAAAAAAGAAGTGTTTCCAGGTCAGTACCAATATCCACTTTATACCAATAATTGGATTTCTCGCGCTAAATAATGAACCTGAAACTTGTAGAACGCGTATTATCAATTTAAACAATTCGTACAAACGATGTTGGTTATTTAATGGTCAAAGCGATACGTACGTGACAAAGGTATTTGCTTTACTGTTACCACTGGGAATCCCATTTCGGTTTTCCCCTTTCATTGTTCCAGTCCTTCAGGATTTTAGCTACATTCGCAGAACATTTCCACACGTGTGCTATTGTAACGTACGTTAAACACGTGTATCAATCGCGGGAATTTCCCGTAGACGGTCAACTATCCTTGGGTACAATTCTTCAGGGACTAATTTTGTCGTTTCGAACGTTTATCACAGTTGGCCATAAAACCGTGAACGGTACACCGGCGAGCACGTTAGAATTATCTGGGGAACATAGCGTCGCTACATTTATTTTCAAAACATGCAAGACTACAGCATTCGGAAAATTGGATATTTTCAAACTGTGTAATATCATTTTGGTAACTACGGTAATTCATGGTGCAATTTAACGTCAGAATAATTCTTTAACCCCTTGACTGCGAGTGTGGTTTGTAAACCACATACTAAAATTATAGCCAGAGGGTGTATAAACAACAAGCTTGTATTTGCTAATATCAAATAGCGACTGTGGTTTATATACCACGAAAATTAGATAAATATAAAAATCTTTTAAAATAGAATATTAATTCAGTCTAAGATTAGATTCAAATTGGAGTGAGATTAAATTAACCTGCAGTTAAAGGGTTAAAAATTAGGAGGATTCCAAATTTATAATTTCGCATGTTTTTAAATTCGGTCATTCGGGACTTATGAAATTTAGAACTTGATTATTTTGATATTGGTGATTTTTCAAATTGAGCAATTGATGGTGTGAAAATATTTAAATTTTAAAGGTTGGTTATTTGATAGTTAAATTATTTTCAATTTTGTAAATATAGGAATGTAGCAATTTGGAAATCTAGGTATCTAGGAATCTAAATATTTAGGAATTCATAAATTCAAGAATTTTAGAATACAAAAATTTGGAGAATTGGAATTTAAGAATGTTGGAATTCAAGAATTTAGGAATTTCGGAATTTTTGAATTTTTGAATTTTTGAATTTTGGAATTTTCTAATTTTCTAATTTTCTAATTTTCTAATTTTCTAATTTTCTAATTTTCTAATTTTCTAATTTTCTAATTTTCTAATTTTCTAATTTTCGAATGTAGAAATTTAGGAATTCTAGAATTCAAGAATTTAGAAACTCTGAAATTCAGAAATTTTAGGAACGTAAAAATTCTGAAATTCACAAGTTTACATAAAACTTGAAATTTCCAATCTTATGAGCCACCAAATTGTAAAGTTCTGAATTTAAAAAATTTCCAACTTCAAAAGCACTGAACTCGACATATTTGATTTCTCGAAAATCGAAAGTGAATAGTGGTAGTCTCTTCTTTATGTAAGTACCTCTCTTTACAATTAATGAGAGGAGACCCACATAGTCTCCTACCAGCATGCAAGAAAAGAAAATACCATGTACAAAGAAAATCGTATTTTTTCGCGTTATGACGTCGGTGGAAATTAAATGTAGATCCACTTAACATATGCTTCGCTTTACCTCGCCTCTAAAAAAGCTGCAGAGTTTCATCGATCCCCTCGAAGGGCTGTCGTGTCACAATTTAAAAGACAGTCGACCTGTAAAACCGTATCTTCGTGTACTCTTCATTCGAACGTTGCTCGCTCTCGAGTCTCTCTTAAATGAGAGGAAAAGGGTTGTTCAGAACACGAGCTAACATTTTTTTTCTCTCCTTTTCGCGGAAAATCCACGCGGAATTCGCGGCGGCGCGTTCAACCAGGTGGCTGAAAATAAAAAAGGAAAAGGATCGAAAATTTGAGGAACGATCTCTTGTCTGCATTATGTCTGGATGGAATGGAAATTAAGAAAATACGGTAAATTTTCTTTTGTAGTTTTCGTGGAGTACTTTGTGAACGTAAAGGGTGAAGCCTTGTAAGTAATATTAGTATAATAATGTGGTGAACAGTGCAATTATTTGCCTAGTATGTTATGTGGTATCTTTTTATAATTTTTAATCAAATATTAGCTGTTGCAAATCAGGTTTTGTGTTCTTCAAGAGTAGTGCACTTCGAATTTTGACATACTGTAATTTTGGAACATATTTGTTTAACGTTGGAGTATGTAACATATACCATTTGATGTTAACTGGCATAGAAAGCATTGGGCTGCTTCAAATTTGATGACAAATATAGTTGTTAATTTTGGAAGTGGCTTTTATTCACTTAATAATTACTACTATTTTAATATTACTATTATTTTACTATTATTTACTATTATTTACTATTATTTACTATTATTTTACTATTATTACTATTATTACTATTATTTTAATAGTAATTATTTCTTCATTACCATTTTTCATAGTAATGTTCAAAAATCACATCAAATATTAATATTGCTGAGCAGTGCTCAATATTTAGTTTCCTTTCTTTATCCAACCAGCAATAATCCCCATCACATTATCAATAATAAAACTCTCAGATTTATTCAGAACTCGGTGTACAGATTCATAATTCAACGGGTAGCACCCTCTAAAATATTATGAAATCTAAGAAACTTTTAACCACGCTCGTTTTTCATTACAGAGAACAAAATGTTAAGGTGCTCGGGTAATATCTTAAAAGTTGAATTTTAAGCACTACGTTAAAGTACAGTCGGAAGAAAATCAGGCTTCGCTAGGAAAAATATGACACCTGAAGGAGAGAAAATTAAATGATGCAGAAATGTTGAGGTACATAAAACGAGAAATTCGAAATTTTGGGGAAATTAACATTTCGATAATTTGCAAATTTGCGAATTTAAGTTAATCGAAAATGTCTAAACGAGGAAACTTGAACAATGTTTTAAAAATGTATCATTATGAAATTTTGCGAAGTTAGGAATTTCTTTTCGTACGTGTACAATGTACATACCGAAAGAAAGCCTACATTGCAGCCGAGTGTACAAGATAGGCTTGCTGGTCCACGAAGCATATTACATTTTCCCGCAGGAGAAGCTGCGTTACCGGCGTCGCTATCCTGGAACATGGTCGGGAGATATATTGTAATAGCCTCTTGGGAACGTCCTTAAAAGTCGTTGAATTTACATCTCCGCGTAGCAGGGCGCCAAGTACCACGGAATAAGGCGCATCTTGCGCCTTGGCCAATTGTCCTTCAGTTATTCATCCTCCTACCCCTCCTTTTCCGCGGTTTTTTACCCCTCTTCTTCCCTTCCATTTCCCTCCTAATGGACCATCGAATCATGCTCGAATCGGACATCTTTTCGCAGAATTACAATCGAATTATCTACTCCTTTAATTATAATTGCAGAGTTACTCCGTTAACCCACTCCTTAATTTCTTCTACTTACCAACTGCTTAACACATTGACTGCCACACTGAAGAAATTGAAAATTGCATACAGTAGTGTTCTCATTTTTAATAAATCTTATCAAACATTTTCACAATACCTTGTTATAATTATTATCCATAGATCTGTGCGATTAATGCAAGTACCTTCTTAGGACAATGAACAAATGTTTAATAACACACATGTTCAGTACAGAAACTTAAGTGTCATATATGAGTGACGTGGCTGTCAACGTGTTAATTCACTAAATACCTGGTCATCGAATTACCACTTCAAATTTTTAGCATTTCTCACGTTTTCCGTAAAATTAAAATTATTTTATACTATTTTGTATACGCAAAATTTTACCATTTAAGAAAATATCGTCCTACTGGTATCTCAATTTGGTGCCAGCTGGTGTATTAAAAATCATATAAAAATATACGTAGGTTCAATGTTGTAGAAAAATTTTTAAACGCGTTAATATAAAATACCAGACTCGCCAATATAATACAAGGGGTTAAGTAATGGTCATACATAAAGATCGATATCAGAATAAATTTGACGTTGTAAATTCCTTTGTAGTACAATATGTTGCAATCCAATATTGCGAAGGGACAGTAGCTCGATAAAGCGAACGTGTTCACCACTTGTTCACCATGACCTGGCACGAGCTCTTCTGCCCTCACGGAATTTAGGAATTAATCTGGCCAGCAATTCCATTAGTTCGGGCGATATGTTTCGTTGCCCTTACAGCTAGCTACCCTCCGATATTTGCTCATACATAAAAACGATAAGAGCGGCGACAAATAGAAAAAAGCAGCAGCCTGTTTCCCTGAAGCGTGAAATCGAAGTACATGCTGGACGCTCTCGTAGAACAGAAAGCTTTTCCTTGAGAGATACCATTCGTTCCGCAAAGAGAAATTTCTAAAGAGCCTTGTTCTGCTCTTGCAATTCTCTTTAATCCTCAAAACCGAGGCAGGAAAGAAAATTGTTTATAAACCGATATCTTGTTAGTTATAATTAGTTTAAGTTTTGCGTGATAAAATTACTTCAGCTGTTCACTGTAATAGTTAGAGTATAATCTGACCTTGGTTTTCTTTTGAAGAATTTGCTGATGATTTTGTAGTTTGAGAAATGTATCTGTGCAAACGTTACAGTTTGAATTGAGAAATTTGAAAATTGAGAGACTGAGCAATTGAGCAATTGAGCAATTGTGAAACTGAGAAATTAGAAAATTGGGAAATTGGGAAATTTAGGAAATATTCCAATTTTGAAATGTAGGAATCTAGACATCTAGGAATTCAGAAATTTAGAAATGTAGGAATTTAGGAATTTAGAAATTTAGAAATTTAGAAATTTAGAAATTTAGAAATTTAGAAATTTAGAAATTTAGAAATTTAGAAAACTTGAAATTTAGAAAATTTGAAATTTAGAAATTTAGAAAATTTAGAAAACTTGAAATTTAGAAAATTTGAAATTTAGAAATTTAGAAAATTTAGAAAATTTGAAATTTAGAAAGTTAGAAATTTAGAAAGTTAGAAATTTAGAAATTTAGAAAATTTGAAATTTAGAAAGTTAGAAATTTAGAAATTTAGGAATCCAGAAATATGGGAATCTAAGAATATATGAATGTGAGATTTTGGCAATTATCATTTTGTATTTGCAAATTTTTAAATCTCCAATTTAACAAATTTAGAAGTTTTGTAATTGAGAAATTGAAAACCGAAGAAATTTAGAAATTAACTAATTAAATCTGTAAATTTGTAGATCTTATTTATTTTATTTTTCTCTTTCAGGGTATAATAATTTTCTAAATTTGTGTAAAAATATTTTCTCCCTCACTCCTTGATCTAATAATTTCAACATCTCCGTATAACTCGAATGTGAATGTAACTGATAGCGTTAATGAGATCACTTAGCACTAGTGAGATGTGACAATCACTTCATCATACACGTTGTCACTTCTCATGTGATCGACCACAGAATTCAGATTGCAGTCCTTGCAGTTTCTAGATCGCCACAGTTTGCCAATAAAAATTAACTGATCACGTTGCAATTAGAGACATATCAATTTAATCACTGTAAGATTGTTATAAGAACTGAAGAAATGGGGTTTAAATCCGTCTTGAAACTATAATCCAACCAGATATGAACAGAAATTCCTGTGTCTTATAACATAGTATTATATGATTGATATTAATTGCAGTAGTATTATAATACAATTAATATTAATTATTATATTCGTTCATTTGCAACAAATTTTAGATACCTTGACAAATTTTAAAATTTTCTCAAAAACCAAGTTCTATGTGAAAAAATCAAGTTCTACATTTTAGATTTATTTCTTAATATAAAATCACCCCATTTTCATTTATGCAATCAGTCCTTGACCACCCTATTTATCATACACAAGTACTGTAAATTAATTCAATTTAATCGAATTTCCAACTTCAATTTAATCAAATATCCAACTTCAACTTAATGAAATACGGAAATTTAATATAAATAAATTTACTCTGAATTTACAAAGAAATTAGATGCTTAGAATTCAATAAACGCTGTGGTAAATATATCGTAAATATCTCGAAAATTAAAAGAGTCTATATAGAGAAAAAATTTGATTTATGACCATTACGTCATTTAAGGTCATTGAAACCACAGGTATCTCTCTTATTCCCTGTAATGATTAATTGTACTAAAGTCTTAACTTTAATAAACACGTCCTTAAAAAATTGAACGAATTATGCAAATAATAGCAAAGCAAAGACAGGATTCGTGTCTGGGACTAAATAAATAATGAGGGGTGTTTGCAGCAGTGGATAGAAAAGGGATTCTTGATATCGCCCAGCTGGTTCGTTGGCGAAATAATTTAATGGAGTGCACGCAACATGTCCCTCCAGATTCACGGACTGTAATGCGAACTTCATTACAACCGGGACAAAATCTCTGCTAATTATGCAAATTATGCAAATGCTAGGTGTCACGCGGTCGAAGTGTTCGCGTTTTACGCTAGTTACCCCTTGGACACCGACCCTACATCGCGATGCTATATTTTCTTCCCTGATTTACGGAAAATATTTGCTTATCATGATTAAACAAGATATGATGTTCGGGATTCTATTTATTTTTTGGTATTTGGTATCGCACAGATAATTAGCGGTGGTAATGGTGACATTTTGTGGGGGAAATATTACTGTACACTATTTATTTTGTTAAGAATATAGGAAATTATTGTGCTTGTACTCGATATATTGATAAAGAGTAGATAGTTTACTCTCTCGTTAGGTTTTATACAAAATTTCCAATTTCGGAATTTTCAGTTTCTTAATAATCCAAATCTCTATGTTTCCAAATTTTCAAGTTATTATATTTCCAAATTTTTTAATTTTCAAATCTCTCATTCTCTCAGACTTCTAATCTTGAAGTCTCCAAATCTTCCAATTTCTAAATATCGAAATCTTCAAATTTCTAAATTTTCAAGTCTCCAAATTTTTAAATCTCTCAAATTCTCAATCTCCTAATCTTGAAATCTCCCAATCTCCGTATCTACAAATTTCGAAATATCTGAATCTTGAAATTTCCATATCTTCCATTTTTCTAATCTTGAAATCTCAAAATCTCCTATTCTTTCAATCTCCCTATCTAAAAATTTTTAAATATCCGAATCTTTAAATTTTCCAATTTCCAAATTTCGAAATCTTTAAGTCTCCTATTTTCCAATCCCCACATTCTTAAACCCCTAAATCTCCAAATACCAAAATTCTTTAAAAAAGAACACTTGAAGAAAATTATCTCTTTCGACTCCATTAATAAATTTTCGAAATTTGTATACAAAATTATTGCACAGAAATAAAATTTATATTTATTACCCAATATTTTTGCAATTTAAGTACCAGTATGTCACTAAAAATTCCAGTGTAACATTTATAAAAAATTTGAAATATTATAGACGAGGAAATGATATTGAATTAAATAAATTCTGGTATGAAGCATCTCTACAGAAAATGGAATTCGCATACGTGAGAGGTCATTTTTTCATTCCCAATTTGCATACTGAGTTTCGGTCCAATAGCATACATCGGATAGAACTGTTGTATGCACGTTGCAGCGTGCTGCAAAATATTCGGGATAGATTAAAACGAAAATTTTGTGGTGAAAAGAACAATTAACCCATCGAAAACATGATATATCTACGAGTAGAAGTTCCTCGCAAAAACAAGATTAGTTCGCGTTGTGGAGTTATTAGTCGATTTCTGTTTGCCCATCAATTTTGGTAATTGAAAGGCATGTAGAGCGTTTCAATGGGACGCTTTTTCTCGGATACTCTGTTATACTCATCATGAAATTTCATTCCTATTTATCGTTTTTTGATCCGATGAAACTTGCGGTGAAACCGATATTGTGTCGTGTAGAGAAAATTAAAACCGCTGGTTTGTTCATCAGAATATTAGTTCGATATTGAGAGGCACCATACAAAAAATGATCACCGAATGTGCAATTTCAAATATAACTTATTTCAAAATTAATATTTTTACTTTATGTATTTGAAGATGTTTTTATGGACTTACATTCTTTAATAAAAAACTAAATGAAAAAATTTTAGTTTAGAAGAAGAGTTTTGTAATGACGATGAAACTTCTTGAAATACCTCGCATATTTTGTACTGAATGTTTAGTATTTTTTGCTGAAAGGTATAGTTAGGGTTAAGGTATTTTATTCTGAAAGATGTATGTAGTGTTAAATGTTTACTACTTTGTATTAAAAGATATACGTTTAGTATTTTATGCTAAATATTTTTTATTAAAATGTATATTTAGTATTTTGTGCTAAATGAGTATTTCATACTAAAAATCTGCAATTTCAATCGGGTCATTTTAGGGAACGAAAACGTATTCTGTTTAACGGAATGATTTTTCTCAGCAACTGCATTTCTCCATACCAGATAATTGATGCTTAAATATTAAAACAAATAAATGAATCTCGAATGTTACATATTTAGATATTCTAACTCCTTGGCTGTTCATGTGACAACTATAATTGAAATGAAAATTTGACTAATTTGATGAAAATTTTTGAATATTAAAAATACGTAAAGTTGCAATCAGCTCTCCCTTTTTTGTCGCTGCAAATATCCTTGACGTTCTATTTCGTTTGTATCTTTCGGATTCGTGAGCGCGTTTCACCGTGTAAAATTTGAACTCGTATTTCAAAAAGGTTACCATTCGATCGATACGTTCGATTAATGTGCAGTAAAAACAAACACGAACAAACGAAATTCCCGTGAGATCCATGAGGGTGGCTCTCTGATACCGAGTGTAATACTTTTGCGTTACGTTTAATTCCCGGGACGCGTCAAAATAATTTACGAGGTGATAGACTCGCGTTTTGGAAGCCAGCCAATGGGATATACGGCTGCGGAGAACACCGGCAGAAGGTAGAACAGTTTTTGGATAGAGCCACGTGTCCATAAATTTCGAATTAAAGGAATCATATGAACGTGGCTCGCAACCTGGAGCATCCAATATATTTATTGCATTCTGGGGTCGACCCGGGTACAGTGTATATGTTCAAATTTGTTTAGGGTCCGATCTCTACCCTGAATTTTCGACGAAATATGATAGACCAGGAAACGGATATTTTTGCCTTTCTCCCTTTACTACAGTCAGTTCTTCAAAATTCATACATTCCGATTTTTCACATGTAACTGATATTTCATGCGTTACCTGTAATGTACTCAGTGTCCATTATTTTAGTATTGTATATCAAGCTTCTAAATTTTTAAGTTTTCAAGTTTTCAGATTTGTAAATTTCTGGACTTGTAGATTTCTAACTTTCTAATTTCTTAATTTCTGTCGAAATTGATTTAAGAAAAATAGTTCTTAACTCCAGAAAGGTTGCCGACCTAAGACATTGGTTTTTTAGCTTGACGAAAGTTGACATTTTTATACAAATTTCTTAATAAGTTTTGTCATTTAAAATAAGAGATCTATGATTCGTTATTTTGGTTCCGTAAATCTAGTAAAATTCATTAAATATGAACCAGACTACAGTAAATAGTGTCAGTTCAGAGCATTTCAGAAACTGTATAATTTAATTTCAGCGAAATTTCAACGAACAGTTGCAATTACCAAACTAGCGTTAAAATATCAACCTTGAAACGGTGTTGCTAATTTCAGCAATTAAACGAAACTCCGGTCCCGAAACATAGACGAGTAATACTTGTCGAACAACGGCGCGAGTTCGTTCTCGATATTTTCGAATATGCACTCTTTGAGCCGGTGCCAGTAAATGGGACAGGAAAATTCATCAGTCTTCCAGTTTTTCCGCTTCGACGTCGACGAAGAGAGAACAAAAAGAGAATCGAACCGTGACTGCTCGCCGGAAGCTGCGAGAGGAACACACGGAACGGACCGTGCACGAGGAACTCGATATATCGACAATCGAGATGCAGCGAGTTCTCGAACCGTGGCCGATCGAACCGAACAAAAGTAACAGGAACGAAGAGTAGCGAAAGAAGAGGAAAACGACTCGAGTTGAATCAACGACCGACTCTACCAAAGGGGCCGAAATAAAATCGAGAGGAAAACGGCTAACTAGACGAGAGGATCATCCTAGCTTTCGTTCCACGAGTTTGCACTGAATACGTGAACGCGTTGCAGTTCTTTGTAACGAAAACAGCGAAGTATCAAAATACCTCGTTTGGGATACAGATTTGCCGAGAGATTTGATCGAAAGCTTGCTAATTTGCGTTGTGTTTGGAACTTCATGAATGTTCCAACTGCGGCTGTTCGAAATTTCTGTGCGCGTGACTGGATCAGTATTAATATCTCGAATTCTTTGTTGGAACGTATGATGTTTATTTTGTGTTTATTTGGTATTTTTGTGAATCAAGTTTAGGATTTTATGGGGTTTTCTTTGTAACTTGATAGTTCTGTATTTTTAGTTTTATGTTATTAGGTTTCTTATTAAGATTCTAAGTTTCATATTTCTAGATATCTAAATTTTCTACTTCCTACATTTACCAATTTTTAGATTTTTAAGTTTTCAAGTTTTACTATTTTCACTCTCTCAAATTTCTAACTTTCTGAACTTTTCAATTTCTAAATTTCCCAATGTTTTAATTTCCCAGTTTCTAAATTTCTAAATCTACAAATTTCCAAATTCGAAAAGTTTAATATCCTCAAAATTCCAAATTTCCAAAGGTCGAAATTTAAAGAACTCCCAAATTTGCTATATTCAAAACTCCAAATTTCCAACTAGTACTGTAAATTAATATTGAGAACCAATTAATACTAAAAATAATGAAGCCCTTATGATGTAATTAACTTTGTTCAAACAGCTATGCTAAGTGTCATTATAATAACATACTATTGCATACAAGATTTCATTGATCACATTTGATGTACAAACTTGTACAATATAACTCTTTATAATTGAATAATACTTAACTCATCATATTAATTAAAAAAATATTGATTTCAATAATATTTAATTTATTTTTATCGGGATTATAATTTTAGATGCATCCGAATAATGAATTCATTAAAATATTCGCGTAAAACGTAGTAAAAACTTTATCCTCGAATGACGAAATTTTTTAAAGCAGCAGTGTTTAAAATACCATCTCGCGTTAATATTTATAATGAAGTTACGGCGTCTATCTGCAATTTCACAAGGAAGTAATTAAAAGTAGTTGTCGCGAGAATCTTGTCGTTAAGTCTCAAGGTGAAGGACTCGTTTAAAAGACATTCGCGGAAATACAGTTTCATGGTGAATAAATAGTGAAGTAATTAAGCTTGCAAAAAGATAACTTTGTATTTATAAAGTGAAAGAAACTCTGGCACTTCTCTTAATGAAAAGGTTCTTGAAAACGTTTAAAATAATCTCAAACGTTGTTTCATTGAATATCCGAGTACAAATAATAGTTTTTATGTATAAGAATTGAATTGTTTTAATACAAATTTGGGAAATTTAGATTTGGAATTAAATTTAGATTATTATAATTTATTTTTGTGAGAATTAGATTTGTTTATATTACTAATAACTAGTCTTCTGTGTCTCTAGATTACTTGCGAACAAAGGCATTTTACTCGTATACTTGAGTGTAAGGTAGTTATTTTTCGATGATAAGAAAGTTGGAATTTTTTAATTTTTTATTTCCGAGTTACTTAACTTTTGAGTAACGAAAATTTTTAACATTTTCATTTTCAAATTTTCACATTCTTAAATATTAAAATTCTGACATTGTCACATTCTTAAATTTTTACATTCTGGAATTTTCAAATTTCAGTATCCCTACATTCCTAAGTCGCAATATCGTTTAGACCTCTATTTAAACCCCTACATGCAATCCTGCATCTCAGCTCGCAGCTACCAAAACAAGTAACCAAAAATCAAACCGACCAGATAGTCAAATTGATGCTGAAAATCGAAGCGTCAATATTTTCATTACGACAGTCAGGTAGATCCACGAAGTTTCACGTTCGATTTGGCCGGGCGTAGTAGAAGGCACATAACTCGAACCTGATGAGCCACAAAAGGCGTATTTCACAGTTCCATCGAACTCCGTTCGGCGCGAATAGTCAGCGACGGATCTAAAGCTAACAGCTTGACAGAAATCGAGTAAATCGAGTCACGTCGTAGTTAAGATCGAACAGAAAACATAAAATCGTGTTAAAAGCGTGGAAACCACAGCGGGAGATCCGACCAGTCTTGATCGGGGTTGAAATTTATTTAATCGAACTCGAGCAAACAGCGATCTGTCTGTTATCGCGAACGCGACGTCACGAACAGCAAATGAGAAGTTCTGATTAAGAAACCGGGAATCGTTGTGCGTTTCGCTCGAATTTAATCGTTCCGAAATACCGGAGAATCTCGGCTGGTCGTGAAACGGCAGACAAGACGACAGATATTCAACGGCCACTTATCTCTCCTGGCGGGATTTATGAAACGCTCTGTTCCAGCTACGCCTGGATAAGAGGCTGAAAGGATGACACAGCATAGACACGCCGGTTAATGCCGGGATTAAGGACCAGTCTCGCGAAGATAGTGCTCGCTGCACCTAGATTAAATATCGACAAACGAGGAGAGCTTTCGATTCAATTAGCCCGATGTGGTTACTTTAGTACTAGCTTGTCCTGTGTTGCCTTCCGAATATTCTTCAGGGTAGAAACTTTACCTATTAATCTATCATTTTATAGGCATTTGCATCATTTACAGCTACCTATTGCTACAACGTTAAAACAACTAAAGAATGTTAAATTAATTAGAACAGGAATATTTCGATATTTGAAAATACGGAAATTCAGATATGCTGAAGTATCTAACTTTGTATGTTTAAATATTATCATACTATTGTATGATCATATTATTATACTAGCATAGTATCCTACCGTAATACCTTACCATCACGGTAACAGAGTATCGTAGTACCATATTATCATAATATCGTAGTGCACAGAATTAAACGAATTTTCATTACAAAAATAACCAAGAAGATCCAAAGTCATAAGAAACTACAAAATATCTAATGCCAACAAGCTTCAGTGTCCCCAAAGCGAAACGGGATCGATCAATATTTGGAATCCTTGGTAAATTGCTGCAGCGATATCCTGAGGAAGGATTATTCCGTTAAGACCAGCTGGTTTGGGTAATCTCGTAACACAACCGACGATATGAAGCCATAATAGAGATAAAGAGTTGAACATAGCTGTACCTTCGATGGTGTCACGAACCGCGAGACATAATCATAGGCATCGAGCCGGTTTCTCGAGTACCGTACAGTGTGGAATAAACGTTCCACTATTCTTGTACTTCGATATCAACCCACCCTCAAGGTGTTGAAATCGTTTGGTCTGCAATTTGCTAGATATTCGTCGTTGCAAGTTTTACAAATCGCCATTCACTGTTGCGGAGATAAATTCCTGCCGTAAATCATCGATGATCTTCGACGCGGTTCATTCTTCGAGAAAATTGCGGGCGTTTCGGGTGAAATATGTGTAAAAGTGAACGAGTTGGAAGTTATGGTTGATTAAAACTTTCAGTATGTAGGCGGTAATGAGAACGTTACTTTAGTATTTCAGTATACATTTCCTGTGCAGCAGGAATGTCGAAAGGGACATTTCTAGCCTTAGGACCCCCTTCGGATTGAGAATTGTTTATTATTCTGAGTGGTTCCCTTTGAGGACAACTGACAAATCGTTGATCTACGATGTGTTGCGTTCAACATTTTACATTTTGGAATTTTCTTACATATGTGCACATAGTAGGTTATCTATGGTGTTTGGTACTTTGAGGTCACGAAATTTTGAACGTGAAGATGGTGGGTTAGGGATAATATCTATTCCATAGATTTATTATGTTTTTTGGTAATTGTTAAAGAAAGCATTGAGAATGCTTATAATTTTTTGGAAAACCCCACATCCTTTACAACCATTGCTTAATTAGGGTTTTGGACCTATCCAGGTATCGATGTACATATGTATATGTACTGTATCGATACATGTACTGTTGCCGTTTCTTCAGTTTAGTTTTAATTGTTTGTCCGTCTTATATACCGAGTTTCTCTCAATAGTTCTTACACAGTTTTTACGTATAATTATTTATTTAGTTTCATATCACATTTGTTTATCGTATTTCACGTAATCCATTCAACATTAATTATTATAATATTGATTAATATAGGCAATGGAAGTAATGTTGTAGGTGATTATGTGATATTAATATAGGGGATTATGGTAAATAATACTTCATAGGTAATTTTGCAATATTGGGGTTATTAATTTAACTCGTGAAATTTACAATTAATCAAAATAACTGAAATAGACTTTGATGATTCTGTTTGTTTCATTTTGTAATAATAAAAACAGTAAAGTGTTTCAACATTATTATGGAACATTTTAACATTTTGACGGCAAACTTAAGTGAAATATATTTTTTCTCATTTCGTAGACAAGTGAGATTTTTTGAGTCCTTTTAGGGATTCAAACGTGAAGAAATTCTAAAATGTTCATCGAAGTATTTGTTGCATTATACAGTCATGTGTAGAATATTTCAAACTTTTTTCATTGAAAATAAAGATTGACAATGAGTGTATTAATATCTAGTGAGGAATATAATTGTAGAATGTAATCGCAATTAATTTTATTCGTATACGGAATACAAATTATTGTAAATTTACTGCACAAATGACTTTCGAAGTACTGATATTGTTATAAATTTGTAAATTTATTATTTCATTAGAGATATCAGTATGAGTACACAATTTAGCAAGTGTTAAAATTAGTTGTTATTTGCTAAGTAGTGCTATAATTTTATGTTAAGTATATAATTATTGAAATATTTTTGTGTTTCGTATTTATTGAAATATGGCATATTTCAATAAATATGACGCATTATTAATAATAAATATGAAACACAATAACGTTTATTGAAATACGAATATAATTAATAATTAATATGAGAGCATAATAATATTTATCGAAATATGGGAGACAATTGTTAAATAAATAATAATATTCAATTTTATTGAAATATGTTTGTGGTTCATATCAATAAACATGATCAATAATTAATAATAAAATTGATGCATAATACCGTTGATTGAAATATGAATTGTTAGATAAAATTGAAATATGCTTAGGCTCCATAATTTCAATAAATATGTAATTAATATTAAATATGAAGAGTAACAACATTAATTGAAATGTAAAACATAATTAATAATTTAAATGAAACACAGTACCTATTGAAATATAAAATATAATTGATAATAATCATGAAGAATAATATTCATTAAAATATAAAAAGCATAATTGTCAGATAAATAGTAATTTTATCGTTGATGTTTAATCTCTGCTAAAAAGCAGAACGAATAAATGAGAACTGTTTTCAGTAAACGTTAAATATTTTCATGTAGCGTCACATTTTCGACCCGTTATCTGTTTAAGCGACACATTCAGAACCACGAATGCACATCAGTTGTTTCGTTGCACATTTATGTCGAGCCGGCTGATATGCAACCACCACAATAACAGAAAAGCTAACATTACACGCGTGTCGACTGCTAATTAGGTTACCTGCTACGAAATAACATGAGTTGCGTGACATACGTTTGTTTTGTTCAAACTTAACAACGTTAACATCGAGGCAGTCACCGTGCATTTACTTTTTAACTTTTTATTCTGGCACATGATTGTTCGATATCGTTTCGTTCAAGTATCATATTTCAAACTGTAATTGATTGCTATATTTAATGTGACATCAGGTTTGGGGATCAAAAGGGAGAGTACTTGGTGACCAGTTTTGATACCTTAGTTATGTTTATCGCATTCAAATGATTGATTTCCATCAAATAGGATTGTTGGAGCAAATTTTCTTCGGGTTTGGAATTTGGAAATTTCGGCACGTGGAAATTTGAGACTGTGGGGATTTATGGTTATGGAAATTCCAGGATGTGGGAATTTAGGACTTTAGGAACCTGAGAATTTCGGAATTGGGGAATTCAAGATCATGGAAATTTCAGAATGTGGAAGGTTAGGACTTTAGGGACCTGGGAACTTCAGAATGTGGAAATTTTGAAATTTGAGAACCTGGAAATTTCAGAATGTGGATTAGGAATTTAGAAACGTGAAAATTTGGAAACCCTTGGAAACCTGGAAATTTATGAATCCAGAACTTCGGAAATCCACAAGTTGAAGAATACACAAGATCAGTTAACAAATTTTCGAATAAAATGTAATAAAACCTCTTCCAAATTTCCACACATGCAATTCTACATCAAAGTCCCAAATCTTCACACATTTCAAAAGAGTCCCTCTGCTCAAATCTTCGCATACATGAAAAACTCAGCGAACGTTTCGCGTTTTGCATGAAAATTGATGCAATCAGGGTCGAAACGTTCGATCGCATCATCTTGCTCGAAGATCTGGATTTATATGCGACCCTAGGAAATTACCTCTGACAGCCGGTTTCAATTTCGCCGTTCAACCAAACAACGTTTCTCTGATACGTAAACACGGTGCACACGTAATACGAGTATAGGGTGTACCGGACTTCCGTCATATGTTACCGTCAACGGTACCGCGTATTTACATACGCGGATACTGTGTACACGTATATACATACTTTTCGGTCAAGCGTCCACGGAAACTCGGATTTTCCCGTGTTTTCATCGAGGATACAGCCAGCTGTAAACCGATCGTGCTAAACCAGCCCGAAAGTCGTTGGCAATCTCGTTCGGCAGACACTTCTGTCACGAGTTTATCCGTTTCTGGACAACGGTTTGACGTCCTAGTCCATTATTTCGATACTGAATATTATCGCCAGAAATGGGGATAATATTGTGTATCGTATGTTATGTTATCACCAAAGAGATGTTGATAATATTGTGTATCGCATAACTATGTGAATTTGTGGTTAAGTTTGGGAGCTGTTAGGATATTTAGGATATATCCTGTAAAGGATATTTTCGAAATGGTACAACCAAAAAAATTAACGTGGATATTAATAAAAAATATGGAATACAATTTTTTCGTGTATGGCTCCATTTTCAAGAAGAGTGAAATTGAACATTTTTTAAGTAATTTTGAAAATTCACAGCTTAGAAAATGATAAAATTGTTCCTTAATTCTACAGTAAAGAAATATTATAAATCAATACATATAATTAATATTGCTAAAGTAGGTTTATTAATTTATATTACTTTATTATGTTTGTTACTTATATGTGTTTTTATCATTTTTTCGTATTTACAAGCATAAAGTGATGGTAGCAGTTCTTTTGCGTTATGAGGTATTACTTCTGATTTTTGTATTTTACTTGGCATGTGTTGTACGTTTACTTTGATGTTCCTTCCCATTCTGGTATGACTTTGCCGTTTTATTTTCCGACGAATGCGTACATAGAAGTTCTCCTAACTGAATCTTCCTGGTCCCACGGTTAGATTCATCTTTCTCTTTGCGGGTTCGTTAGACTTTCTGCTCGGCAGAAAATCGCCTGAAGGGTGTTGCGGTGTTTCCGTTTTACAAATTAACTGGTGCAAAGGGAAAAGGCGGTTGCTGTCGGCAGCTTTCATGTGGTTTGGATTGTTCTTGGTGTGGTGATATGTAGCTGATGGCGATGACAGAATTCGTCAAGTTGAATGCTCACTAGATTCTTATGTACACGTGCACCTTTTTATCTATCTTAACACTTCATGGCTGGCTTCTGTCTTCTTTTTCTTTTCTTGTTTTCGTACTTTTTAAGAGAATTAAGTAGACATTATACGATTTTAATGCGTTGCAGTTTTATTAAATTCACACTAGATTTCATGAAATTTCACAAAGTTTACATTTCTGGTATTTTATAAGATTCACCATTTATTTCATAAGGACATTCACCTCTGTGGAATGTGACAGATTTGGCATATGTATGTTCATTCTTTCACGACTAAATTACCTGAAAAGCAAAACGAGCAGGTTCAAACAGGTAGTACAACTAATGGTAACAAGAAACCCAATGAGCATAAAAATGAATAACTGACGCTAATAAAATGGAAGCAGAAGGATGTGGCCCATGTTGGGAAGAATGGAGAAATGTAAATTTATGTGACCCGTTTGTTAAGTCTTAAAAATGGTACTTCTGTAACTATCACCTCGGTCTGCTCTCTTACTGTTAAAATACTCTGTTATTCTTCATAATATTGTAAGAACATGTCTCTTATTTATCTTGAAAATACTTCTGTAACTGTAACCTCAGTCTGTCCTTTTACTGTTAAAATACTCCGTTTGTAATTTTTCAAAATATTTTGAAAATATTATTAAAATCTGCATATATTTTCATGTTCTATTATTTCGAGAATATTGATACTTTTCAATGTTCAATCGAATAGAATTGAAATAAATTTTAAATATTTTAAAATTATGATCTGTATGATTTATAGGGATCTAGAAACAGCTTAATGTATTTATATTTGTTTCTCGAATTTTTATACCGAATTCGTTTTTTAATCCCAGTAAATGAAATAAACATTGCTTCCTTTGTTATGAAATCAATATTTTTCTCATGCATATTTTCTGTCTGAAGATCCAACTGTACAAACTTTTACTTGTAATGATCTCAATTTTTAAACGTTTGATTAAATGATTATATCTTGTGTTTCATCTAAATTCTGAAATATTCTGAAAAATATTTAAATTTTCTACTTTTCAATTCATTATTAAGAAAAGTGGAATGAAATAAAAAATTTAAGAATAATTGTCTGTCAAAGTATTTTTGAATTTATTTAAACTGGCAGAATAAGCGTACTTTTATTCTGAAGGTATAACGTGGTTACATCGTGTCAAAATGATACGTGATATTTCACGTGCAAAATATTCCGGTACGAGATAATTTTAATCGGTTCACGTTTCTCATTAAATCGATGAATCCATTTCCGGTGAAATATTTAAGCCGGTAGGTGCTCGGAGCGAAAATCAGGATTTGCGGGGCAAATAGCACTTGGAAATTTATTAGTTATGGGATAGGAATTAACGGTCTAATGTTAAACGAGCGAAAGCTGTGCGTGTTTCGAGTATGATAATAGATACGGCAAAGAATAGAGTTGACCTGTAATTTCGACAAATTGGATAGCATCGCGATTACCTCAATGCGAATTATTTCAAAAATAGGTCACAGAGTATAACGAATGCACTGTTGCGAAACTAATTTCAATTTGACTCATTATTCGCTTCGCTTCTAACAGTTTGAACGATTATTTCCTCTTTGAGATGATCCCTTTTATCTCTGTTAATGTTAGGACTATTTCTATTTTTCGTAAAATTTGGAAAACCAACATTTTTTTCAAATATGTAACTAACATAGGTAAAATATCATCACATATTAAATAATATTGTGCAATAACATATTAACCTGATATTATATGCTGATATACAGAGTATGCGTATACTCATATGTGTAACATACGTATACACACATGTATGTAATACCTGTATGCATATAATGTACCTTTTTCTTTGTATAATTAACATAATTAAAATAACATATCACATAACACTTTCTAATAAACACATGTGTATGTCTATATCCAAATACACACATGTATGTACGTCTTCTTTCTATAATATTACAGTCTAAACTTCAAGTGAAGTATAAACGTCAAATATAACGATTGCTCTTCAAGATATCTGTAAAGAATTTGTATTCCCACACTTCACCCTTGAAGTTTACATATTATAACATTTCCAGTAATGCATTCCAATGATCCTACATCCATCTACCATGTTAGTTCCAGAACATTTGAGAACATCCTTCATCCAAAGGTTAGAACGAATTCGTATGCACGCAAATGCATCAACGACAAACGCGAAGAAAATTGTAAAACAGTTGACAGGATGAGCAAAGAAGACATCAGTGGTTAATGACGTCTTATTGTGCCTTGAGAGAGATATCGTACACAGTGAATTACTGTACGAGTTTACATTTCTGGCGAGCCTTCTGGCGCCGTGATTACGGCAGACTGATGCTAGTAATTTCTCAAGAGAACTGCCCACTTACGAAAGTTTCTTCCTGGTACGTTGACTTATGGTCCGGAACTTCCGATTCTCACTGCACCATTCTGTCTGCTACACGTACGAGAGTCTGCGCTTTTGTGCACGATGCATCGAGTGCACTGATAATCGTTGTAACGATATAATAGCAATCGAATGAGTGCACGCGATTGTTGGGAAAAGTGAATGGTAGGGAATTTGTCAGTAGGTTATCGATCAGCTTTTCCTATCGGGGTTGTTGATTATAGTAGACTAGACTCTTGTTGTATTGTCGTGGAACGGGATTCGAGGACAGGACTCGATATTGACAATCCGTAGACAGATTTTTCCGCGTTATTGCAAGTGTGAACATTTTTGTATTTATACATTTCACTTTGGAAGCCTGAAGATTTCTATGTTTGAAAATTTGTGATGTCGAGAATGTATAAATTTCTGAATTTCTAAATTTGAAAATTTTATATTTTTAGGTTCTCAAGTTTATTTTTGATCTTTCGTGTTTAATTGTTTCAGTTATTTAAATGTAGTATACTCTTTACATCTGTGTCCTCTATTCTACTAATTCTTCATTAAAATCTAATTAACTTTTTATCGATGTTCTTTGCAAAGAATCCCTTCTCGCCTTTTTTCTCCCTTCGAATCCTGTATAAAAAATGTTACCAATCAATCCTTGTTCCAACATCTCCAATGAATAATAAATGACCACATAATTTATTAGGGTGTAAATGTTCTACCTGAAGCAGCAGCAATTTTCGAATTACCATAATTTCTTCGCAGCCGATTCTTTCTCGATCAGTTGGTTCAAAATTAACGCGTGAGCTTGAAGGATTAATCTCTGGAGGGGAACGAAAATGTATGGTGGTCTGGAACATGAAAAATTTGAGTAAGATGCAAATCCGAGACACGTCCGACGTGTCCTTTTTTTACTTAACCTTCTTGCACCTTGAAAGTGTCAGTCTCATAAGAATGGAGAATTCTTTTACATAGCAGGACTCGAGCAAAGGTTTAATACGTGCTCTTGGTGCTTTGCATTTGAAAATCTGACGTTGCAGTACGTGCAGCTCGCAATTTATGCTCCTCGGGAAATTGATATTTCACCCAGGTTGAATTTCAAAATAATCCTTCGCGGTTCTTTCGCTGGCCGATTTAATAAACGGATCGCTGGATCGAAACGGAGAGAAATCGGGCTTAACGAAATCGATCCAAATTTAATTAAATTCCGTCGTGCACCGCTACACGACTTGCAAAACTATTATTACACGTCATGTTTCAATATATTGAGGTGATTGTTATTTCTGATATCGAAATTTGATAATATTTTTGTGATTTTGGAAACATTTTGAATGGAAGGAACATATTAAATAATTTTAATTAATTAGAATTTTAGTTGATTTTTCAGTAAGCACTTGGATTTTAAATAATTAGTTTACTTCAGAATTGAAAGATTGGAATATCACTTGAATTTTAGATAATTTATGTGGAATTTATATATTTAATAATTTAAGTAATTAAGACTTTATTTGAATTTTAAATAATTAGGACTTTATTTGAATTTAAAATAATTGTGACATTATATAAATTCTAAGTAATTATTCATATAAAATGAAAATATTCAGTACTTTTAAACAATTAGAACGTTACTTCATTTTGAAATGATTAGGTCGTTCCTGAAATTTTAAATTATTATTAATACAAGAAGATTGGGCTTTGGTGTCAGTAATTTGTATTTGTAAATTTAGAAATTTCTTAATTTCTGACTTTCTAAATCCATTAATCGGAAAGTTTGTTAAATCATAATTTCTAAATTTCTTAATCATTAAATCTTTGATTTTCCACATTACTAAATGTATTTAAAAATCAGGAACTTTTTAAATCTCGCAGTTATTAAATTTTGATGTTAAACCAATTTATGCATCTGAGAGTTTGTCATTTGGAAAAATGTTAAACTTCCAAATTAAAAAATTAAAAAATTTGTAATTTAAAAACTTATTCATTCATAATATTCTAAGTAACAAGTTTTGAATATTTCCTGATTTCATTATGACTTCGAAAATGTCCAAATTTCAAAGTTTAAATCTTATAAAGTTTATGAAGCCTGTGTCTTTAAAAATACGTAAATTTTCAAATTTCAAAATTTGAGACTGAAAACTGAATAATTCCAAAGTGCATAAATCTGTAAA
This sequence comes from Megachile ligniseca, assembly GCA_945859555.1. Classification (NCBI taxonomy): domain Eukaryota; kingdom Metazoa; phylum Arthropoda; class Insecta; order Hymenoptera; family Megachilidae; genus Megachile; species Megachile ligniseca. The sequence goes on from OX243785.1 coordinate 4,037,745, forward strand.
CTTGCTAATTTAAAAATTTCAAGGCTTGTAAATGAGTAATTAGCAAAACTTGAAAATAGTAAATTAAAAATCTACAAATTTCCTCCTGTAAAACTCTGGTACGAGCAATTTGTATTATTACAGCCCTTTTCTTAAGAAATGAACCCTCAATATTTCAAGAGCTCGTGGAAAGTGAAAAAGTGTGATGATAGTAAGCTTATGAGCTGATTTACAATGTGGTACCTTTGGCATTTCATAGGAACATCCTACGCATTCACGTCGAACGTCACATGTCACCGATTCTATCTACCCTAGGCACAAATGATTTTACATGTCGGTCAAATAGAGGGCTATCTTTTAAACGTGATGGGCGGAGGATCGCGGATCTAGGATAAGCAGTGACGTAGGATGAAAACGTCAGGAAGACTAATGGTGGCTCTCTTTCGCTGCTTGCTTCTTTTCTCTTCTTACTTCCGTCCGTTTCCTGTCCGGGTCGTTCTTTTTTCGTCCTCTCCTCCACGAATAATTTAACCCTCCAACTGGAGGGTAAACTTTTTGAAGTTACGACGTCGCGATCGGCTCTCCCTTTTCTTCCGGTTGCACCCAATCGACATTTTTTTATACGGATATTCTTCAGAAAGTCCAGAAGTTTAATTGCAGCATGGGAAATAAATCAGAGATTCTGGAACTCTTTTACTTTGATATAGAGCACTGGAGTGGTGGTTAGTAACTTTGTACTCACTAGTGGATAGAGGTTTTTAGCCCTTTTCTTTCTGCAAATAGCGATTTAATAATATTTAGTTTATTCTAGTTTATTAGATATTAATAGTTTATAGTTCTTTCTAGCTCTACATGTTAAAAATATCTAGTTTATTTTTCATCAGTTCATGACAGAAAAATTTGCTAAGAAAAACTTACTGAGCACTTTTCTAAATTATTAAACAGTTGTGTATTAAAATTGCAACGACACAGGATTTTAATACATAATCGATGCATCTATTGAAAGCGAAGGGGCCTGTACATCATAAAAAGTTTTATGGTTGAAAATACTATACGGAACTTTAATATAAAGGCTTGCTCGACGCGTCTAATATTTATGTCGAAAATTTACCGACGTTACCCCCAGTATATTAAGTACTTATTATGGAGTTCACTTCTTGAAGTGTGCTTTGCATTAAAAAGTTTGATTATGTTACAAGAAAATCGCATTATAAACTCGGCAACATGAAGCTCGCCTGGATTTATAGTAAATTAAAAAGATATTGGCATCATCTTCTGAAATCTGTTCTCTCATGGATGTACATATATCGATCAAGTTATAGGTAATTTTATGATTAATTAATAAAAATGTTGTTGTAGATTATATTATAAACAACATGGATTAAATAATTTGTTCAAATTATTTTTTTTATAATTATAATTATTTAATTTGTTAAATAATTTGAACAAAATCTGCAGTTTCTGACATTATCAATAATAGATTGAACTTAGGACATTTTCAAAGTCAATTTTTCAAACATAGAAATAATTGCAAAAATTTGTATGTCCAAAATTATTGTATACTCTGAATGTACTTAACTCCAAAATATTTTTTATGACAGTTAAGTTGTACGTGTTACTAGAGTTAACTGACAAAAGAAATGCACCTTACAGAATAAACTCAATCGTAACAAATGAGCACAGATATTTTGTGTGATGACTATACTGCCATATGATACGTGCTAACGTTAAATAGAGCGCTTGCTATAAATCAGGATGTGCCAATATCTTTTTGCGCCGTTGCAGTATGTTGAAGAACAAGTCATGTCTAGGATTCTGCTATACGTAGGAATTGTGATTTGCATACAAAGTCGAATTTCCCTCAAGACTACGCGATCTTGCTTTACGAAATAGCGAATTATTATGAGGTCAAGCATAATATGGAACATGCGTAACAGTAGAAGACGGAGATGTTATACGTGTATGTTAGCTTTGACTTCCCAATTGGCTGTCGAATTTATGTTTTAATTTTTTGCACTGTAGCTTCTTTTGCAATTATCAATCAAATAAACTTAAAGTAATTATATTTCTCTTTGCTGAAATCTTCGACATTTTTATTACTACAATTTATTCAATTTTAATTGATTTATTAAATTTAGTAATTAGTTGAGAAAAGATATTAATCGAAATTTTCTGCACGTAGTTTAATACATTTGCAAAAATTTCTCCATATATTTCATTTTTCAACGAAAATTTTTAATCACAATGTCACAGTTTGAAACAAAGTCTTTTTTACGTATAAACGCAGTAAACTCAGGATAATTTTCTACATTTGACATATTTTTGTTAAATTTCTTCTCATATTCAATTTAATTTTTAAGTTGTTATTTCATTAAATCTCTTTCACTATTTTTTGCTCGTCGTTAAATTAAAGCTGAAATTTTCAAAACGAATAAATGTTACTCGTATTATGAACGTATTATATAAAATAGACGTATAGATAACAGTCCGTGAAAAATATTTTAAATTCATTTTATAAGGATTTCGCCCGCGAAGCTTATCCCTCCAACATTTTTTCATCCGGTGGAAATATCGTTCATAGAAACAGAAATAATTAGGAAAAAAGAGATGTAGCACGATGGCTCCTTGAAATTGAATTTGATTTGCGTTATTCCAGGAACGAAGGCTCTGGAAAATACTCGGAGCGAAAAGTTTGTTGACAGAAGCTGTTATTATTTCAACTTCCTGATGGATTAACCGGGATAATAATAGAGTTGGTTGCCAGTGTTTTACCGGTTCCTCCGACGTTGCGCTAAACGCGGAAAGCAATTAAAGTTTTCCTCTTTTTACCGGGAGTGGATATGAGAAATTGTCTCAGAAACTCGGAGATCATGCTCGACATTATTCTGAAGAGGTCAGCCATGACTTTTCAGTCAACAGAAATCGAACTCTGAGTTCGATTTGAAATTGAACTTCACATTTGAATCTGTTAATTGTCGTCTAACAAGTTTATTTTTTTTAATACTATTCTTTTATATTCTGAGGGTTCGGTAGTTATTTAAAAGCATTTTAACCTGTTTTGAAATAATTTTGGAACAGTTTCAATTGCATCATTTCTGCCCCCACGTATGGTGTTAATAGTGCTATTTTATATGTACTGTGCAAAGTATAGATAATTTTATACTAGATATACTAGACAAGTATACTTTTACATATTCATATACTAGATAAGTATACATTCATACACTAAAAGAATTTAATTAGATATCTTTGAAAACAATAATAGTTTTGTTCAAATAAAATTCATGGTACTTATCTAGCACAGTACATATAAAATAGTACTATTTTGTTTTCAAAGATCAATATTGCTTTCAAAGATACAATCAGAATTATGTGAAAACTCAATTAGAAATGTTTTTGAAAAGTTGATACTGTTTCGTTTTCTGAAATCCGCCATTCGATACACAACAGTAGAATATTTGTGTACTCGTAATTCGTTTCAACGGAACATTCAATAAACGCGCGTCCAAGGTAGTTTATTGCAAGACATATCGCCGGTACAACCCTGTGGCGACGTAGGCAAATAAATCCAATTTTTATTCCGATACAAAATGGCCGGTGTATACGGCAAGTTGGCTGTATTTCCTGGCAACCACTCATATTTCTTAGATGTAACGTCCGCCGAGCGAGTAGCGAGTCATAGCACACGGGGAATGCAAAATTTCCAGCATTACCGAATACCCGAAACTGGGACGCGAAGTTTCAACTTATATTTCCCGCGTAGTTCGCGGTGTCGCGAATAAATGAAAAACGGGGCGGGATTTAGAAGCGTTTCGAATCTCATTTCGCCAAGCACTCCATTCACGTTATTGAGTTACGCTCAGACAGAATTCAGAATTCTTGGAATTGCGAGCTAGCTAGATATCATTGCGCGAAGGATGACGATGAACGACGACACGGACGATTTCTATGATTCATTCTTTGCTACGGGGAGGATTGAATAAAATTTTCTTGGACCGAGAACGTCTTCTGATGAGCGATCGCGAGCATCATCCAGAAGAAAACAGAAACGAACTATTATGCGTAGATACGGTTTCTTACATCCAGGTCTCGTTCGAGGCATCTTGAACTCTGGAGTTCCTTGTTTCGCGCGGAAGTTGCCGAAGGAAACGCTTTGAAATCGAGCAGCCGTGACAATGGTATTATTTGACGGGGCGATATTACATTTTCAGTCGGTTTAGTTTCGTTTGATCTTTCGATTTTCATGGCAAGAGGCTCGATTTTATTGGATTGTACAGGCTCTTCCACAAGGTGTATCCTAATACAACGCGTTTCTTCGTACGGTGCAAAATTTGAGATGAGAAGGCAAAATAAGAACAAGTTTTATTCCTGTTTCAAAATGACACCCATGAAGTGCTCCCAAGGCACAGAAATATTACTACCTTTTAATGCTAACACCGCTTAAAATGTACAAAAATGTACAGAAGGTACTTCAACGTACAAAACATAATATTTCATATTTATATTTTATAACCTTAAAGCATTTAGGAAGTAAACTTAAATTTTAGGTAGTTTTTAAATGATCTTGAATATAAAACATGCGAATATAAAAAATCTATTTTATAAAAATGTAAAAAATCTTTTTTATAATAAAAAGTTAGGTTACTTTTATGAGTGGCACATCAAACCTTTTTATAGCAAGTAACGCATTGAAATGTACATAATTTCACACTATAAGATTAAGGATTATTCAGACATTAAATATTACTTAAAAATGAATGAAACTAGCAAAAATAAAGTATCACAAATAGATCTTACTTGGAAACGAATATACTGAGGTACATGTCGTTAATCGTAGAACTGCATCGAAGAAGATTCGGCTTGTAACAAATTGGTACTCAAGCTGTAGACGAGATACGAAGAAAAGAAACATGCGGGTTACTGAATTTTCCAGCGTTCTTTAGATCGCCTTGCAGCGCAGAAATCAAATAAACTCTTGTAAAGATCTATATCTCTGTGAATTTCCACAACGTATGAAAAATACGAGACTCGTACAGCACACAAAGGCTGAAGTTCTAAGATATTCCTTTATTTGAAAATTTCCCTATGGATGCTTATTTAAATTTATAATACCTTTCTGTTTTTGGAATACTTTTAATACTGATTTCTATTTATAGTAGTGATTTGTATAGTAGATATTTATAGTAGATATTGTGTTCATAGTACTAATTTTCAATACTAACTTATATTTATAATGCAACATTTATGCAGTGAAATTAACATAAGGTTTTAGGAATTTCTGTTCTTCATCCAATAATTTTTTTTTTCGCTGAAAAATATTTTAAATTGAGCATAGATCTTTTATGGAAAAAAATCTTTTTGTCTATATACTATAAATGCAGTTATCTCCTCGAATTAGATAAATGCAATTGTCTATTAAAAAATTATTGATCACATTAAATTATTTTTTCTCTGAAAACAAGTTTTGTTTGAGTCACTTTTTCGAGTAACAAATAATAAAAAAAATAATTATATTAACATCTTAAATGAATGTAGTATTAAATAAGTCACCCTATATATAAAGTAATGTATATAATTGATATGTGTCGGAAATCATTTTAAACTTGCAGTCTCTCAAAAATTATAGCATTATAACGTTTTAAATATGGTACTACCATACGCAAAGTATATTGCATATTCTGTACGAGTAATAAATAGAACTTTGTGTCATATATTGAGTATAACTCGATAGAAGGATAATATTGAATGTAATCGTGGTTGCAAACTGGAAAAAGAATCGCTTGTTTGTTTGCTGGTGGAGTCGAACGACCGGAAAGATAGATTTTCTCAGCGGAAGACGCAGTCGAAAATGCAACTTAGACATTTCTAGCCATTTCAAGGCGGGTTTACTTGCGGTCGATTTCTGTTTTCCTACCTCTATTTCAGAAAATTTATTTATATTTTTCGTATCTTAGTGTCGGTTTCACGTTTTTACGGCCGAAAGTTTCTTCGTTCTTATCATTTTCACTTGAATTGACTAACTTTTCATGTTATTCGATTTCAGTGACTGCACGTTTCTGAAAGAAACTTTTGGTTACACGTTTTCGAACATTTCTCTCATTATTCTTCGCATGTTATTTACAGTTATTTTCCTGATTTAATTTTATTTCTATTGGGTGTTATAAAAATATATTTTTATGTCATTAAATACTTAACACTAAAACCACTAAAACAGTCAAATGACCATTCACAAGTTTCGAATTATAAGTTGCACAAATTGTTAAGATGTTTTCTTTGAAATCTACGTTGATTTTCATCAAGATAAAGAATTAATACTGTTACGATTTTATGTTTAATCGTCTATTCATTTATTTTTCAACTTCGTTTTTAATTTTAGATTAAGTCCTCATTAGCCGGTAGGTTTAGTGTTAATTCTACTTATACCATTTTTCTCCGATAACTGTCAGAATTAAATCTTTTATCCTCTTGCAACAAAATGGTTCTATGACTGTTAAACTTCAAGCTAATATCAGAATTCACGATTGATTCAACAGCTGATTTAACAGCTAATTTAACAACTATGTCATTATTGGCAGTATATTAGCGGCTACATTATTTCCATCCCTTCAATACCACTTCCAATCGACAAGTTCTATCTCCTGCATTACATCAGTGATTACAAATGACCTAATAAATCTAACGGTCTACAGTTTATGGCATCGGATAGTTAGGTTGCTACAGTGGGTTAATGATCGTGGGTTTATGACGGGCTAATTATTCGATAAGTTTATTGATGCTGAAAACGTAATCGGATTGATGTGCGAACGGTTATAGCTGAAAATTAGGTGAATGCGAGTGCATCATAAACCTAAGTCATCGACACAGCAATTGAAGCACGTTCAACAGACATAAACGCTGCATAAATTATCGTAATTTGATCCGTTTAACTTTGAAGCGATTTTAAAGAAATATTTTTTTAATGTAACCAAATGAATGAGACAGTCATTTCAATTATTTAACATAAAAGCACATAAATGGTAATCAAATATTGACCTCCTAATATGTACGTCTACTGTGCAAAAACAGAATTTTGCATTGATGTGTATACACACCCTGGTTATTTTTCGATCATCTCTGACATTAATTTAACCGAAAAGGGTCTTGCGAAAGGTTCAGGTCTCAGCTTAGGTCGCTGTTACGAGCCGCGCAGAGAATCGCGTAACTCAATTGCGTCACTTAATTACACGCTTCCATAAATCGTCCACTTCAATTTACGCCGCCTTTTGCCGGCTTGGCACGTTTGCCGTGCACCGTATGTAATCAGTTTCGTTTTCCATTCTTTGTATGTTGCTTTGAACGCTTTGCCAACGACACCGCAGCTGTACATGGTTCGCTCCAAATGTAACGAGACCGCGTTTATGAAAGTTGTCGCGCGTTACATCTTTCGGAATCAAAGTGATCGCTTACAAAGTGGTCCTCTTAAAAGGCAATGTACCGATAGAGATAACTCTTGTTCGCTTCTTCGTGTGGTTTCCAGTTTTTAGCCTTTGACGTGTTTATTTTCACACTGATTGCGTTTCAAACACTTTTTTCTTTACACGAAAGTCAGTAAAATTATGATGGTTTTTGATGTTGAGGAATGGAAGGAAATTTCCAAATTACTTGATTAAAAAATCCCTAGATCCTCTCAAATTTAAATATTCAAATATTCCGTTGTCACCAAATATCTATTAAAAAATCCCAACACCACAAAATCTCTATAATTAAGAGTACCATGACTCACGATTTCTTACATCACATTTTTAAATTCTCAAATTCACATACATCTAGGACTATAAATCCAGAAATCTTTGATCCAAGAACTTCGTATCCTCAATTGACACCTTGAGCACTTATGTCCCTTATCAGTGACCCCATGGTCTTCAAAATTCATAATCAAATAGCACTTCAGTTTATCGCCAGAGTTACCTGTTTATGCTAGAAAGCAAGCAGTTTGGCTTTTGGAACACGAGATGAGTAAATCCCTAAACGCAGTAAAAGGTATGCTCGAACTTCTAAAATGATGGTCCCAATAGTTCAAGATGAAAATTATGGATGGAAGGAAGCATCTCGAACTTCTGTTGGCGTAGGGTTGTCGAGCTGGAAGCTCATGGCTGTATTAAAGAACCATGAATATTCATCGAAGCGCTGACATACTGAGCCAGAATCGATCTTATCATTGGCAAGATTGTTTTACGACCTATATCGAGCTCCTGCGAAATTGAAAATAACGATGAAAAATCGCATCATACCCTTAATCTTTTTTCTATTAACGTTCGGTGCAGTCGTTTATCTTGAAACGATCGTTAGGGATGTTCGGTGTAATGTTGAAGTGTGAAGTAGGATGAAGGAATTAATCGAACGATATTGGCTTTTTTGTGCTGGCTAATTTTTTTAACAAAAGTTATGCTTCTAAAGTTCTGAAGTTTAAAATTGAACGTTCGAATAAAAGAAGATAATAGTACAATACCAAGTAATATCCTCGAGCAATAGATCATTTATTTAATATTAAAAGAACAGCAAATGTTCATTTGAAGATCCAGGTTGTAATGTTTGACCTTAATGTAATTAATTTCTCTCACGTTTCTGATTTCCAACGTCATTAATTCTCTTTTCAACGATACGACGAACTAGTTACTCGTTTTATTCGCAAAGTACGCCTTATTGTCCGCTATAACTGCATCGCCATGACAACAATGGCATCCAGTGGTTTCAGAGAATAAAAATATATTCCCTGGATAACGAGCAGCATCACGAGTTTTGCAGTTTTATGGAACGAGTCCCGTGGTACAACTTCATTTTAGAACGTAATTTTCTGATTTGTATAAAGCGAAGATATGCATACTTGGCCAAGTCTGTTCGATTTACTTAATACTCTTCTTTTTATCCTAATATATTATTATTAAACTGTAGTAAATTAGATTCATTGAAATTATTAGAATTAGTAAAATTATTAAAGTTATTGAAATTAGTAAAATTACCTAACTGATCAGTTGCCATGTAGTTAAAGTAAAAGCAGAACATTTCTCCATTTTTAATCAAGTTTATTAGAGCAATATAAAATAAATCGAGTTGAACCATTGTTACCTGTATTTTCTGTGAAATAATTATTCATTTCCTTTTGTTCCTTTAATCGAATTTTTATTAATGTAGAAATTTATGACGAATGCACTGACATTTCTATCATACGTACTATGAGTATCAAAAATTTCAACCTCACAATCGTAATTAATTTAGAATATATTAAGTTCAATAATGTTCATTTAATATTCACTTTTTTCAGAAAATATTAAACACATAAATAATGTAGTCATATCTAATAACAGTTACTATTAATTTTTCCTATGAAATGTTGTTGAAATGACAATGAAGTAAATTGAAGTGAAATACAGTGATTACCGATAACAATTATTAAGTTTCTAATCACCGCTTGCTTGCAAATATAAATATTGTATAATTTGTACAAAGTACAAAATAACTAAATTATATATAAATAGCTTTAACCCTTTGCACTCGAAGATATTTTTGCTGCTGGCAGATAGCGATTTGAAACTTTTCATTTAAAAATTTTGACAAATTTTTTTGAATTTATTATTTTTCTATTATTATGTTTACAAATCACGTGTATTAGATTGATGTAAAAAATTGCACATTGTATTGAACAGAATGTGAGTTACCTTTTGAGAGCAGAGGGTTAATTTCCCCCATAAAACAACGTTGAAATGACAACAAAGTAAACCTAAGTTAAATAAAGTGATTTTGTGCCACTAACGATCAACGCTTATTAATTGATAACTGATCAATAACCACCGGAATGCAAATTAAAAAATTGCGTAGTTTGTAACAAATTACGAAATAACTAAATTACAGACGAATCATTAAAGATCAAAGGTTACGTTTCTGAATAACCGGTGGTATCAAAAGGTCTATTAATAGGCTTCCGGTCGGTACGGTGTTAAGGGACTTAATATCATAACGTAAACCTGTTAATTTCCGTGTTCGCCAGTGTATTTTGCTTCTACCTTACCTGGCCGCTATTTGCATAAACCAGACTTCAAAGTAAGTCTCTCTCGCGTTATTTCACCCTGGTATTCGTCCAAGATCTTCCCTGAGGAACCTTTTCGATCTCTTGGTCGCTCTTCAACTAAACCAGGAAGTACCTTCTCTGCAATATACTGGCAAGGGGAAATCCTAAGCTAATAACTAGAGTTTTTATGATGCTTTGTTCAGAGGTAAAAGGTGATATCTGATTCTTGAATGACGATTATTAATTCACACGATATTTAAGTATCTGCCTTTGTCTACTTTTTGCTAAAGGAGATTTAATGTAGTTGGCAGAATATTAGTCTATTGACAAATCATTCCTTTTTGGCACAAAGCCAAATTCTATTGGGGAATTTTTTTGTGGTGCTTCCCAATGCGAGGAAGAAATTTTCACATTAAATCTTTGACTTGTGGATTCATAGTTCAAATGTGATAAATCTTAGTCTTCGCTTCAATTTAAAGTTTAAGTTTAATTAGAAATTGCATAGTGAAAGTCGCTGAACGTAGATCATTTTCATTTTACTGAAAATTCATTTTACAGAATAGTGACTCACAGCCTTCACAAATAGTTCAATAGCCATAACCAATACCAGACATAATATTTGAACACGTTGACTCTCATAGTAGACTTATGTGATTAGCGCTGTAAATTGAAATCAATTACTCACAGCAAACGGAAGGAACTTTTGGACTCTTAACATTGAGATATTGATATAACAGATTAAAATATAAAATTCGAAGATTAACCTTAAAATATAACAAATATAAAATATAAAAACCAACAAATCTACTTATCTGGATTATTTATAAAATCCAAGAGAAATGTGATGTTACTCATGAAATATTAAAAGGGTTGAGTACCCTTATTCTTATTAATCCACATCCCAATCTATCTGTCCAAACGGCAGTTTTCACTGTGGTCAACTTATAAATCAGTAATTGTTACCATTAGCTCTAATTTTTCTGGCAGACTCACAAAAAGATGGGGATACCACATCAGATTGTAATCGCAGTGGAACAATAAATCGCTCGTGATTAATCGGAATGCCGGAATTTAAATGGTTCGAGCAACTCGTCTCCAGTTAGGTCATGTACGAAGAGATCGTGCGCTCACATAATCGTCCACGACGAAATGGAGCTCCGAATGACGGACATCCATTGTTTGAAGTGTTTCTATATGCGTTCTCACGCTTTGCGATAGTCGATGGATCCATGCCAGCCACTTACTTTCGCCAATGTTCTCGCTGCTTCGATTCGCCTCGTTCTCCTTAAATGTCCGTCCATTTTCTGAAATCCTCTAACAGGTAGCGTTTTCATTTGCGGCTAACGCGCTCTATCGAGTAGCTGCTGTATTTGTATAGGTACTTCGCTCCTCGTGTCGGAGGAGAATTTCGAGGGGAATCGTAACTGTTCGAGATCTTGTAGGCTTTTAAAGACGATCGGATTCAAAGCTTTCTTTTTATTGGCTTTCCACTTCGAGGTTATTTCTAGTTGGATCATCCGATGGGGTTAATATGAGTTCGTTTTATATCAGGTGGAGTAGGTGGCTACGTTATTGGATTTGTTTGAATGAGATAGTTTAAAAGCAGTTAATTTTTATTAGCGACATATTTGTAGAAAGTATTCATTATCGAATGCTCATCTTTATACACGCATGGTCAGTTGGTAGAAACGATGTGGTCTATTGATTCATCTGCGATTCACATATCAGAAATCGTGTTTCAAATGTAATGTGAATATTCACAAGAACTATACTAGTGAAAAATATATTTTTAGTACGTCTTTTTTATGTCTCCTTTATGTCTATCAACAACTATGATTCTTTGTAGCTGTATAGATGAAAATGTACTCGATGCTGCTTGCATATTTCCAATCAACTCAAGTTATCGTATAAATTATTACTGAATTGATACTGCATTTCAAAAGATTTTTTTTGTATTTATTTTATTTTTAATGATAGCTGTTATTTGATGTTAGGAAAAATTAGCATGTGGTTTATAAGTCACACCCGTAGTTAAAAGTTTGTCAGTACAGTCGTCACGTGAAGTCTCACCTATGCGCGTGAAGAAAGTTTCCAGGTGACCACGAACCCCATACGCGTCCACGGGAAACAATGGCGATCGCGAACCGGTGCAATGCAGTCGAAAAGTTGGCCGAGGGGTTGTTGGTCGACTGGTTACCTCGCGGTTGCCTGACAAAAGTCTTAAAACAAAAGTCTCCCAGACCGGTGAATAGCTGAACTTTGGTGCGTTAGTTCCGTTTCCTTTGAACAAGTCATCCGTTGAACAGTACATCCATTGTCGCTGACGTGTTCAGAGTCTGTTGGCCAACGACGAAACAATGCTTCTTTCTCCCTCTGGACTTATGCCTCTTGGAGAGTTACTGCTCGGTAAATTTTCGGTCAGATTCGCTGGAGAAATAGACGTTCTTGGTGCTCCGGCGACCAACGGTGATTAATTTATTAGCCCTTAACGGGCGAGCTGTGCGAATTTTTTATCGTAGAAACAGTGGAGGATGGTAGACTCGCGGTAAATTTTCTTTACTGTTCTTATGCGATTTGGGATTTTCGAGGGATGTTTTACAATCTTCTGGACTGTTTGAAAAGGGGGTTCGGTAAATTGTGAGTTTGGAAACTTAATGATTTGGAAATCTGGTTGTTTAGAAATATGGAAATTTAGGTATTTAATAATTTGGTAATTCGGCTATTTGCTAATTTCTTATTGACTCATTTTTTCATTTAGTAATTTACCGATTTACTGATTTACTGATTTACTAATTTTCTAATTTACTAATTTACTAATTTTTTATTTTCCTTGATTTCTAAATTTCTATATTCGTAAATGTTCAAATTTGTGAAATGTATGCCCGACCTAAATTTCTGTACAAATATCTCAGTTTCAAACTTCTTGTACAAATATATCATTATCAGAATTTCTCTATTTAAAAATGTTAGCACAAATAAAAACTTATAAATTTAAAAACTCATCAATTAAAACTAGACAGACTGTTCTAAGATGCATAAGATATAATCACTGGCAGCAACGTTGTCCATAAATTAACGAAAATCCCGCAGTATTTTAGGAAAATCTAAAAACATGGTGTGTGCGTTGTCAGAAAATATATTACCTTAGCGTAGAAGAAATTTCGCGTAAAAATATCGGGTTAAAACCGATGGATAATAACTCGCCGAACTTTTTGGACGTCCGCGGTATAAATCGGCCTTTATTCGTTTCGCGGCCGATCAAACATCCGCGTTAATTTATGCATCAACGAATAGTTAGATTCGAAATGTGCCGTCAATATTCGCGAACGGTATCCCCGGTGTATTCGCACGGGCATTAGTTACTCGAAACGAAACGAACCATTAAATTACGTTTCGCATTAGCCAAATACGAACACTTTTCCAAATTTATCCGGTGTCTCGGTTTGCCCGGGGCAAACCGTGTCGGTTGACGCTCGCCACACATATCCGCGTTTTCCCATGGAGCCAGAATATTTCCAAAGACCGCTCGCAATCAAATGCTCAGCGATTCGAGTCGCCATCGAATATTGTATAAATAATCCAACCTTTCGAAATGGAACAAAAACAAAAAAAAAAAAAAAATGTCAACCACCGATCCTTTTGATCGTTCGTGTTTTCCATCGGCAATATTATACTGTCACGGGCAGAAAAAGGGGCCCATTTGTGAGGTCTTTTGACAGTTTCTTCTTTTTTTATTTCTCTTGTAAAACACACGTACGAACAGTGGAATAAAGTGGACAGGCGAGAGACTAGTTTTTTGCAGGATACCGGCGACAAAAAAATGACCACTAGCTGTGGTTTCGCGACGAATTAGAAGACATTCACTGGGATTTGGGTTTTGTTCGATTTTTCCAGTATTTCATTTTTTTCACCGGGACACGTGCGACCGACTCGAGATGAATAGGAAGAATAGGTTTCGTTGCAGTGCAATTTCTTTTTTCCTATTTTATCTTTTTTCGTGTGTTGCATTTCTACTGGAAAGTTGTTCCCTCTCTTTTATAATGTTTATCATTGATTTGCTGTGGGTAATATAAAATTCGTTTCGAAATGAAAACGAATTACATAAAAAGTTAAAAGTAGAAAATTCGTACGAAGATCTTTATCTGGTTCGATCTTTATTGATAGACTGAAAAGAAAGTAAACGAACGCGTTAACGAACTTATTAGTTTAATTCACTAAATGATAATAATTCTGTGTATGTTTATTAGCTTGTTACTTGTACGGTGATTTATCTGATGCGGTATCAAATTTATTCGGTAAACGCAGGCAGGTTGGCCTCTTTCATTAAACGCACGTGTGACAGTGAAACTGGGAACGAGTAACTACTACGTGAAGATTTATTACACAGCACGTTCCATTTTACGAGTGGGAAATTGTGACGTATGAAGTGTCTGGTTCAAAGATAATCTTGTAATGCACATGTATATGGATGAAGCGTTATTTACATGCAACAGCTCGCTGATATCTTCTGTAATATTAGCAGAAAATTATTCATTCGCATCGGTGACAGTACTTCGTGCGACGAACCATCAACTGTAACAGTTTCAATTTCATTTTGCGTGGATACTTTTTTCGCTTTTGGTTTGGAAATTTTATTCAGCTTTATTTAGAGGCGAAAGTATTTTACCTGAAAATTTACGTATTTGATAATTAAAAGACTGTTAGGTAGAGTTTGATAATTGTTAATACAGTTTATTTTATTTAATGGAGTTGGAATTTGAGAAAGTGAAATTTTGCAATTTAGGAAGAGTGTGATTGGGAAATTTAGAAACTTGTGGGTTTAGGAATTTTTTAGTTGGGAATGGAAAAAATTGTAAAATTGGGGATTTGGGATTTGGGTGATTGGAAAATTCAGAAATTTGTGGATTTAAGAGGTTTTTACTTGGGAATGTAGAAAATTGAAAATTTGGGAATTTAGGAAAAGGGTGATTGGAAAATTGAGAAATTTGGGAATTTAGGAGTTCTTTAGTTGAGAATATAGAAAATTACAAATTTGGGGATTTAGAAAGTGAGTGATTGGAAAATTCAGAAAATTCGTAAAGGGGTTGAATTCGTCTTCGAGAATGTATAACCGAACCTAAAAGAATGTGGAACTCATAAATCAATTACACTGATCGACACAATTTTCCATTGAACTCATTTCACCCTGTGAAATTTTAATAAAGCAGCTTAAATAAAGGTGTACTCATTATAAGTCATTAGAGGTTGAAGAAAACGGAAGCAGCGTTGAATTAATTCCCGTAACGACTGATCATATAGATAACGACGCGGAGGAGGCGGAGTTTGTCGCAGAGGAGGGACTCAATGACAGATAATGACGGCTGGATTACAGGGATTAATTTATTATTCTGCAGAGTACGGTGATTATACGCGCATCCGCGATTAGTAAGCACGAACGCACGATAGACCGATAACCATCTCCAATGGGGCGTAGATTTGAGGATTTTTCCGAGTGTAAGTGAAACGTGACATTCCGCGAACATTCCCTCACGTATCCGCATAATAGCCATTCCCGCGGGAATAAAATGCTTCCCCCTCGTTCAATGTCTTATACCGTTGTCCCTGTTGCTCGACGGATTTGATAAATTACGGTCTCTTGGGATTAGGAGCTTTTGAAGCTCGATTCAGCTTTCGTATTCTGTCTCCGCAGCGGACGTTCTTGTTATATCACGGAGATATTTGACGTTTGTTTTATGGCCAGTGATTGAATGTTATGTACATCCTGGGGTGGATCAGGAAATTCGAATGTGGATGTTTTAGGATACTGGATTTGTTTACTGCTTCTGATCAGGCAGTTGTATTGTAGAAAAGAATATTATTGTATGAAACGTTTCATGGATGTATGAAATAATAATAGAATAACACTTGTCTTAATTACACTTATTATTATACACTTATTTGTGTATAAATCCGATGAAAGTTAACATGTATAAACTCTACATCAGACACTTACAGTTATAAAATACAGTTATCAAAAATAGCATAAAATGTCTGTGATCTACATTTAATTATCATAATTCCTTTTACAGAAATGTTTAAAAAAATGTACAGTCAATTCGTTACCTCTGTCTTTACTGAAAATTTTCATCGAAATAAATGTTTATCCCTTGCAAACAAATTCCCATAAAATGCAGTATTATATCCACTAATCAGAGTAAAATTACGATAAAATAAAATATGTCCACAATTTTCCACTTCTGTTCACTAATAAAATGTCAAAACACCGAAAGATCAAATCGGAGTTGTCAGAACCAAAGCACTATAATTTTTTCGCATTTTCGTTGGTAATCCATTACACGTCAAAAACAATTATACTTTCTTCCAAAGGCAATCGTAACGAATAAGAAATTAATCTTTTCGAATTGCATTATACGACATCGAGTCGTTTCTTTATCGCTTTTTCGCGACCACGTTCATCTCTCACAATTTGTTGCTTTCACGTATGTGCGATCCGTCATTGTACGAGCCAGGTGATCGTTCAAGTTTGTTGAAAGCATAACTGCTCGTCGTAGCACGTTGTTCGATCAAACGAAATCATCCAACAGAAACAGACGCCTTCGCGGGAAATTGCGTCGCAGGAAAAGCTAGTTTAGACGGTTAATGCAATCAATTCCCTAACAAACAGAGGAACTTTGATGGTGCAGCTTTCAGACGCATCGTGCTTACGGTATAAAATTCTCGCGATACTCTGAGCGTTTCATGCCCTCTTGTTTAACTTTAAATATTTTAGTTTACCCCTGACTTAAAGCGTTTGCTCGCGCTTTACGATCGTGGACGTTGTTCTCCGGAATCCTTCAAATATTCTCTTCAAATATTTTAACGTCGTTGTGTATTACCTTCTTGAATGGCGAGTTTATGTATCGAAAATTCTGCTTTGATGCAGTTCGGGGAAGTTATACTTGCAATATTTTCGAAATATCTTGTACTAGTGAAGTAAAGTGATATGAGGAAAGTTAAAGGGTTTAAAGAGATCGATTATTTTTTTATATAAGAGACTATGGGAAATTGAGTTCAAAAGTTTCCGAAGATTTTGAAGGAGAGGTCACTTTAGGAAAACGGGTAGCTCGTACTGATTTACCGTAAGATAGTACGTATTTCAAAGTTAAATTGCTATATTGAGAAACTTTCATATTATACATGTTCGAAATTTTCTAGTTTTTCAGTTTCTAGATTTCGAAGATTCTAATGTTGGAAATTTCTAAGTTCTGGATTTTCAGATTTTCATATTTTCGAATCTTGAAATACATCAAATTCCTAGTCTTCAAATTCTCAAGCCCTTGACTATATAAATTTTCAAAATTCTGAGAGAAGGAAATAATTTATAGACAAGGATTTCGCAGAAAGAGGAAGTCCACAAAGTTGTGCTCTTTAAAAATATGAAGAGCTGCATTATGTAAATGATCACCGACAACAAATAGAACTTTAGCTTTCGTACGCGTGTCGAAGATTTCAGCAGCGTAGGCGAAGTAGCATCCCCGCGTCAACAAATACGTAAATATTTTCTCATCTCACCGAGGGGTTGAAGAAGTGGGTTTACACGGGGAAACCAATTTCTGGTGTTAAGTAGAAAAGCATCAAGATAAACTGTTTACCAGAGTGGCTGCAAAGAGAAAGAAGAGCGGGAAGAAAACGGAAGGAGTGGCAGACCCCTTTAAAGCACGGTACAACCGCGTCGTTGTTTGTCTTAGAGAAGGATCGGACTTCTTTTGGAACTAAGGTTGAATCGTTTCCGGGAAACACCGGAAACCGTCATCAGTTTAAGTATTTACGTGTGTTTTTTCGCGTTAGTGGCTCCCTGTGTGTGTGAATAGACACTTCAGATGTGTGTCACCGTTTTTCTACTTCGCAATAAATCGTTTGGTTTTGTACCGTGGAAGGTTCTTTGCAAAGGGAATTGAAAACGTCGAGTTGGCGGAAGTGAACTGGAGCAAGAATTTTTAATAAAATGTAAACGAGTTGTAACAGGGGTGTTATGTACCGTAAATATTAAGTTAAGTGTTCAGTTTATTTAGTATTATACATATATTCAATGTATTTAGTAGAGAAATAACAATTTTAGTAAATTATCAAGAAAGTTTGCAATACGTTGTGATATTTTATTGTAATGGTATAATAGTATTTAATGATAGAAGAAAAAATATTGAATTCGTGGCAGTTTTGAGAAATAATTTTTGTTACAGGTACTTCTATTTCTAAATTAAAATTCCAAAGAACGTGAGCTTCCCAGTTTCGTAAAATTGTTTATTAAATTTGAAAAATAATAATTTTGTATTCAAGTAAAATTTTAATCTCTGAGAACCGAAATTTTAACACTTGTAATTCCAGATTTCAAAATTTCTAAACTTTTGTATATTTTAGAATTTCTGAACTTTCCAAATTCCAAGTCAAATTCCTGATTTCTAGATTTTCAAATTCTCAAATTCCTAGATTCCTAGATTTGTAAGTTCTCAAATTCTCAAATTCTCAAATTCCTAGATTCCTAGATACCTAAATTTTCAAATTCTTAAATTCTTAAATTCTCAAATTCTCAAATTCCTAGATTCCTAAATTCTCAGATTCCTAGATTTCTAAATTTTTTCATTCTCAAATTCTCAAATTCTCATATTCTCAGATTCTCAGATTCTCAGATTCCTAGATTCCTAAATTCACAAATTCTTCGATTCCCGAATTCCTAAATTCCCGAATTTCCACCGATTCAAATTTCCGATTCTAGAGAACCCTATTAAAGGAGCTTGGTATAAAGTCTAGAGTTCTAGAGTGTAAAGCATTGGCTCTAGAGAGAACCGAGTGAAAATCTGATGAAAGCCTAGAGAGAATCTAAGAAGAGCCTAGGGAGAGCTTAAGGAGAGCTTAACCTACATATTCCTCCTACACTTCCTCTTAACTAAGAGAAGCCTACTTGAGTGTACATGAAAAATATATCAGAGCAATAAATAGTTCAATATTCGATACGTTGGTTGTGATAACGTCACATTCTGAATTAGTGACGAATCTCAAATTTTGTAAAATTTCATTTAATTAATTGATTTGAAATAAGAACTGGTTACAAATTCATTTGTTCGAATTTAATGAAAAAGAAGGACATTACTTTCCGGTCTCCCTGATGCAAAGGTGGAAAGCAATGAATCTTCGAGAAGATATTTTGCTGTCTGCAAAGTGAAATATTGTCAAAAATTTGTAACCAATCGTGAACTGTATGAAGTAACTACGGCAGAGAAAATTCGTCAGTGAAAAGTTACTGCATATTTGCAGTATCCGTTTCACGAACACCGTTCGATCATGGAACTTCGAAACGCGTATTTCATACGTGTGGAGCATAATTTTCAAGTTTCGTGGATCCACGCGAAATTTCCCAACCGAGTTTCATTACAAATCGATTCAGCGATTTGACCTGATTTTACAGTGACATACACACTTCCATGTACCTGACATTAGAATGCATAAGACACACGAGCACATGTTGCGGTTGCCGAAGTTGAAAACCGTGTCCGTTTAAATCGCCACCAATCTGGGTTCGTGTCTGTTTCTGTAACAAATTTCTGACATCTGTCGAAGTTACTTTTAGTGCCGCTTTTCTACTTCGTTGCGTTAAGCAGTTGGTAATTAATATTTGTTAGTGTTAGAATGGCGCAGTATTAGATTACGACTGAGGATTAGTAAACGGATGTTAATCCGAATACAATTCCAAGATTTGTTATTTATTGATATTGTTATATCAATTTGTTGATATATTAAATATAACAAAAATATATTAGATGCTAAAAAAATATAATTTTTGTTGAGGTTATGCTAGTTTTCAGAAATTTTGAGACAGTGTTCGATTCGAGGGTTTCCAAAATTGCAAAGTTCAAAAATTCAAAAATTTCAAAATTTCAAAATTCAAAAATTACAGCTTCAAAATTCTTAAATTCCAAAATTCCAAAGTTCCAAAATTTAAAAATTCAAAAATTCTAAATCTAAATCCCAGTATCCCAAAATTCCAGAATCTCTAAATTCCGGAATCCTAAATTCTAAAAGTTCCATAATTAAAAAATTCCTATTTTTCAAAATTCCAATCTTCCAAAGTTCCTATGTTTCTAAATCCACAAATTTCCAAATGTTCAAATTTCTACCCCCAAATTTGCAAATTTTTAAACTCTTTAACATTCAAAATTTCTAATTCCCTGACTTCCTCAGTTTCAAAAATTTTCAGATTTTTCTTCTCGTTACTAATAAATAAACCCAAAAAATCACTGAAATCTTATCGAATCATAAAATTAATATCCAGAAAACACCACGTATAGAAAATACACAAAACACGCAAAATAACAAACACTTTACAGTGTTGTTTGATACTTCGTACATCGCACCGTGAAAATATAAAAAGTGTTATTTCATTATTTCCATGAAACATCGGGAAATTGCATTTTTTATAGCCCGTGAAATGTTAGTTGTACAGTTTTCACATTGTAAATTTATATCGCGGAAACGGAGTGTCGCTTACATATAAAAACGTAGTAAAGTCACATTTTATTTAAGAACTTGCAACGTTTTCAAGCAGTTTTAAAGCTGTTTGAACGCGTGCAAACGCCAAGGGGATTTTAGAAGTATTCAAACACGTCGGTTGTAAACGAGCATATATTTTCTGTTGAATCGTGTGAACAACAACGGTGGAAACTATGGATGCTCTTTTCAGGTATTCTGGCTTGTACATGCAGCGTAAATATTCAACGAAATATTCAAACATCGCGCCCTTCGTATTTGCGCGAATCTACGGCTAATAAAATGGAGTGGTGGCCCGCGTTATGGCTTCGTATTTTTCGAGCGCGTTAAAAAGTCGATTTAAACGAGTACAAGTTTACTCACTGATGATATATGTGTGCTGAAATGTACAGTGGTTTAGTGATTATTAGTACAGGGATATTGTTTTCTTTTTTTTAGAATGAAATTTGCTGTAAAGATAAAGGAATTTTTGTGTTTTCATATTTTAATGTTTGAATTATTTGAATAGTATTTTTTAAGTAAATTTTACAGAATCATGTATGAATGAAATTTTTGATGTTTTCAATATTATTTTCTTTATGGAATATGATATTTAAATATGTTTAATATATGTTGTATATTTAATTTTATTTAATGTATGTTTAATATCATTTAATAACGTTAAAGTAATATAATTGATACCGTTTAATTATATAAATATTAATACGATTAACAATATTCAATTCTTTGCAATTGAAGTAAAAATTCTAATTTTTTAGTTCAAGAAATTTTCCAATTCAATAAATTTTCAAACTCAGAATCTCCAGTTTATAAAATTTTCAGATTCAAGAGTTTCAACACAAAAAATTTTCAAATTCAGATTTTCAGTTTATAAAATTTAAAAATTCTTGAATTTCTAATTGAAAAAATTATCCATTACTGTACATATGTGTGATTGTACGAACTTGTTAGCTAATTATGAAAGCATTATGGAATTCAACATTATGGTAATATTAATAATGTAATTTAAATCGTAGGATAAATTTGATTTTGATTAGCAATCTGTTATAAGTAGATTAATATGTAATCTACTAAATATGTAATCAATAAATAGTTATGTTATAATATCTGTGCCATTAATTCATAATTTACTTATTACCATGCATATAAATTTCAATGGTGCACAATGTAATGTAACATGAAGAGGAAAATTATGAATTTTGAACGTAAATCTGATACGGTATCTCAAAATTACACACGGATATTATGGACCAAAGCTTTAGTATAATGTATAGAATGTCCGTCCTAATTAGTGGTCAGTGTAAAAAGGTAATATGATAAGTATAAAAATTATGAAATAAAATCTTTTCACACTTACAGTTATTGTGGCGATCACACTATTATAAAAAATAAAATACATAATGTCTTTGAAAATATTTAAATTGACAGTCTGTAAATTATAATCGTTAGAAAATATCATTTAAAATATTTTTAAAAATATTTAAAATATTTCTTTCAGTATAATACCTTTTTAACTACCATTTTAGATCACAAAATTTTGCCACCCCACTTACCGGTTTGTACCAATTAATAAAAGAAAAGAAATACAAGGATATTAATAACAAAAATTGTTCCATATTTCAAAAATGGAAATTACCACCCCCCCAAAAATAAATCTGCAAATAAAACAAAAGGGGTACAGGCTTGTAATTTATCAAGGGAATGTTCAAAAATATTTTGCACTTAAAGCGAAGTACCACATTACGTATATATATAATACTATTATCTATACATATAAGTACCACCCTTATCTCTCTGCGAAGACTGCAGCAGGTTCGTACCATTGTCAGAACACACGAGTACAGCGGTATCTTCAATATACTGTTCTGCCTCCTATACAGGGTATTTCTAAAGTCCGAACCCACTATATTTCGGAAACGGCTTTAAATAAGGAAAAATGTTTCTGATGAAGGTTTTAGGATATCAAGGGACATATTGACCTTGGCTGGTCGTTTGAAGGTCACGTCACCTTCAATTTCTAAAATGGAACCCCCATTTATTGCATGTTCCTGTAGTCCTCGTCGAGACATTTTCAAAACCCTACCTATGTTTGTTTTTGTTCATGTATCAAGATATGAAGCTTCAAAGTTGACATATCTTACAACTTTTGTCTGTAACATTTTTCCACATTTAAAGCCGCTTCGAAATATATGGGTGAAGTTGGACTTTCGAGATATCCTGTATATGGTACATCAGTGTTTAGACCGACTGATAAACGTCAGCTCAGCAAAAATATCTTCTGCTGGCCTTCTTTGTTCCCCGATGGCTACATTTATGGCAGTTTTCTTGGAAGCGACGCAGTAGCACGGAAACACCGGACTCTCTCTTCCTAAGCTTAATACTTGAAAACAGCTGCCGTCTAAAATTCGATCAGCCCCAGAGAATTTGCTCGGAACAAGGTAGAAAATTTCAGGAAATGCGGAAAAGTACACAGTACCGCGGATACGAATTCCAAAAATTCGTAGACGGAATAGAAATGCGCCCATTTCCGGAAGACTACGGACGCTAAGCTTTAAAAATTGTAGATCATTCGAGAAACAGGGTGAGTCAACGCATTCCATGTGAAATGCTACAGTGAAATTGGAATTTTAATCTCGACGCTGGTTCTTGGTGACAAGTTTGAGAGTTGTTTGCAAATATTTTACTTGTCGGGTGTTCGATTCACTTGGAGGGAGGTTCTTTTGATGACACATGTGTGGAACTTGAAAATTTTTGTATTCTGAAAATTTTCCGGATTTGTTCAAGTTTTAGAATTATCAGCTTATATTTGGAGATTAGGAAATTTCGTGTTTCGAAATCAGTATTTTCAAGTTTTTTCATTTTCCGGTTTCCTAGTTCTCATAATTTTCAATTGAACATCAGATACATAGACACGTTCACTTCAGAACAATTCGTTCAGTTTGGAACATCATTAAAAATAAGTAGAAAGCACATGTGGGTGTTATACAATTATTGAGCCTACAGTCCACTAAGAAATATTAGGACTTCAAACGATAGTCTTCCGCGTCGTTCAATCGTCGCTAAATATTGGCACTGTGACACATATACAAATAAGTATTGAGACACGAAGTCGATACTCGAAAAACCGAACGTGCATTCATCTATCGTGTTTCCAGGCAAGTTTTATATTCCTGGAATAGCGTGTCCGTAGAAGAAAAGGAACGTGCCGTCATGTCAGCTGCGTGCATGGAATTGCGTGTTCCGCATGCGTGGGCGGGCGGCGACGATACCCGTCGTCGACGACGGCGGTCTTCGCCATTAACGGGTCGTTATCGTCGTTCTTTTTTGCTCTTTCGTTATCGTATGGGAACAGTCGGGGACACACGCTAGTGGATGGAAAATCGGTCGGTCAGGGGTGAATGGAAATATCATCTGGATTTGGAAATCTGTGCCCTCGATCGAATTTCTTTGTTGTTATGAATTATGCTGTGAATTATAATGTACATGCAAGCTGTTGAAAAGGAAAGTCTGATCATTAGTATTCTAATATTACCAATTTAATCTTGATCAAATGAATACAGGAAATGTAGGTTATAAGCTAATTTATGACATAAGTTTATTAGCTCTTAACATGCGAAGAACGGTAGATATTCTTTGGCAAGTGGAGTTCTTAGAAGACTTACGTTTTTTATTATTTCAGTTTTTCTACTATTTTTATCGTGGTTATGTTATTCGTATATGTATGTCCACGAGATTTTATATTTAATGAAACTTATTTTACAAATTTGAGAATTATGAAATTTTTAAATTCATGAATTCACAGTACTTTCAAATTTGCACACCTCAAATTGAAAAGTTGTAAAATCTTAAATTTTAAAATACTAAAATTCTTAAATTTTCAAAGCAATTAGAAGCTTAGTTACACAAGACACATTATCTCAAAGATGAAATCATTATTACCGAAGCAAGAATATCACTGAGCCAAAAACAAATTGTATGTTATCAGGGTTATAATGTTCAGCAAATATTATCCCGTGCTGATACTCCTCTCGCTTCTTTCTTCTTCGCGAAATTCTCTCTACTTCTTCATTAAAATTGAGCTACAAGGTTAACACGACTAACTGGTATCGTAGAAATGATAATATTCGGGATACAAAGTGGCTGATAGCGATAGAATTATAAGTTTGAACAGCCGTATAAGAAATGCAGAGTGGAAGACAAATGTTTGTAAATTCTAACGAGAGGAAAGAAGATTCTTGAAGATAGTAGTTTCATTTTATACTGAAGTGTTCATAAATAATGTATGAATTCGATTCGATATACAGTGCATTAAACATGGTACCATGTGACTTCGTTTCCACCGTGTCATAAAATTAACACTTCTTTTATCATTTGATAAAATTGTTAATAATTCGTTTAATAACATTTAACAAAATAAAGAAACCACATATAATGAATAAAAAAACGAAAAAATTATTAAGAAATGGAATACATGGAAGTAGCTATACACCTTAAAAAATCAAATAAAAAAAAAATAGCACTGAGAAGTTCTTTTGACTCCAGTCAAATAATGCAACAAAAATGAAAAGTTACATTTTACAAATCCTGAAGAATCTTAGGAAGTCTTCGCAAAGTTTCCTCGAGTTCGCCGCGAGAACCTGATCACAAGTCGCATCTATCACCTTGATAACATCGAGTCCAACTCGTGACACGTTACAGTTCAAATGTCACAAACTTAAATCGTATTTGCATAAAGGTCAAGTTTTGAGTCCGATACCAATCTTAATTTATATAATTGAAGATATACCTAACATTTCAACGTTCTTGATTTGACACTACAGTAATAATTAGCTCTGACTGAAGAAAAAACTTGTAGGTTAAAGGGTTAATCGTACGGTAACGATTCAAGTGGCACATGTTGCGACACGATTTTGATCAAAGCGAAATAGTGTGGAGGTTAGCAGCATTACGGAAGCCCACTGCGACCAAATATTATCGTGTGAACTTCGACTGGAAGCTGCTCTGAATTATGCAGCTGCAAGCCGGTCTCCTATGAAGCCTTCAGCTACGCATCTCTCTCTCTTATTCTCTCTGTCATGCTCCTTCTGATCTTCTCTCGGGGCAAGAAGACCCTAGGGAGACACAAGCTGGCTTCTGCTATAGTAGGAAGCTTGTCTGCCCGTTATGTCCCGCAATGGCTCCGAAGACAGGTTTATTTCTCCCTGCTTAATCACTGGGAAACACCGAGCCCTGGTGTATGCAGCCGTTTCCTGTCTCCTGAAATTGCTGCACCTTGGAGTAGGTGGCTAGATTAATTGATCCGTGGTTTCGATTTGTCCAGCAGGCGAACGACCAACTTCCCTGGTTACCTTGCGGTTTAATGTCGCGCGATCATGTAAGTACTTCGCGCGAGTCGTGCGGACCCTTAATCTTCGTTGAACGGATGTTGGTTTGAAGTTTCAATCATTTCAGATTCGCGGAAGAACTTTGTCGAATTATTGAATATTTGCTGAACGTTGCTTTCGTTAGATTTCAAGATCGACTTTATGAATTTTGTAAAATTCTTAACTTAGGTTGTATTGTAGATTGGCAACAGTGTGAGTGTAGTGTCTGTATTGACATTGTTGTCCATTTGGATTAAAATGTTTCTTTTGATTAAAACTATCCGAATAAGAAAGAAATCGTGCACCATATAAAAATAAATTTTAATATATGTGGATCAATTAGTCCTCACATCTCCATTTAATTTAAAAAAAATGAGGTCGATCTTCAATACTTTCCAAGAAAATAGCTTGTAACAGGTTATGTGGTCTACCTTGTATATTATCCATATGTTACATATTGTTCATATATTATCCACATATTGTATGCTGTTCCTATGTTATCCATATATTGTCCGCATATTATATATCGTCCATATATTATCCATAAATTATCCACATGTTGTATGATGTTCATATGTTATCCATATATAATCCATATGCTACATATTGTTCATGTGTTACCCACATATTATCCACATGTTGTATGTTGTTCATATGCTCTCCATGTATTATTTACGTTACATATTGCTCATATGTTATCCACATATTATCCCCATGTTATATGTTATTAATCAATTAAAGTTTGCATGTTCTCATATTTGGTCCCCCAAATAGAAGCTAAATTTTGAGATAAAGTTTGTATCTCAAACTCACATCTTTATCAGCTTTCTTCAAATACGCTTGCTCCAATTACTATTTAATTGCACAATACAACTATATTCTTCTTTCCAAACAAAACTGAAGCTGCAGACTTTAATTCAGAGCATCAAGAAACGATACTACTACCAGTACGATTTAATCGTAAGAAGCGATTCTTTCGAAGGAATCCGCTGAGGGACAATCAAAAGCAACAGGAAGAGGAGCAAGCAGAGTTCGCTATTCGATAGAGATGCTATTTCCGGCGCAGTCGATTGAGATCTCGTCCTAATCGTGGCCACGTTCGAGCAATGAAAACAGCCACGATTCCGCGTCCAGATCTACAATCCGTTTTTCCGGAACGAACCAGTCTCTATCGACTTTCGTTCCGTTCTGCTCGTTTCTTGTTTTCTCTTCCGAATTTTGAATGTAACTTGCGCAATCCATGTCACACAGTAAATTCTGTCTGAGCCTCGGCTATTTTGCTTCGGTCTTCCTCCTTAAAATTCCGCGTCAAGCGGAGATTGCAACATGGAAAAATCGGTCGCGTGGTTTGCATTCACATTTTCCTTTATGAAAACGCAGATGCCGACGTGAGATAGGGGAACGTCTGGTTAACGTGGCTAATCGTGCTGGTATTTGTACATTGTCCATATTTTAGCTATATTTTATGTCTCATATGTTATCCATATATTATCCATATGTTACATATGTCTCATATGTTATCCATATATTATCCATTAGTTACATATTGCTCATATGTTATACATATGTTATATATTGCTCATATGTTATCCATATATTATCCACATATTATGTGTTGTCCACATAATACCCATATATTATGTATTATCCATATAAATACCATATTTTATTGTGTAAATTTCGTATTAATTATTAATTTAATTCTATAAAGTTTGTATTAATTATTAATTTAATTGTATCAGGAAAAGTTGGGGAAGTAACTATCCTGCTTTAAAAACTTCGCTTTAAAAACGACGCAGTTCGTGGGTCAACTAACAAGTCAATAATCTTGCCCTAG
The DNA here is from genome assembly GCA_945859555.1 of Megachile ligniseca. Classification (NCBI taxonomy): domain Eukaryota; kingdom Metazoa; phylum Arthropoda; class Insecta; order Hymenoptera; family Megachilidae; genus Megachile; species Megachile ligniseca. The sequence goes on from OX243785.1 coordinate 4,065,490, forward strand.
GTGTGAAACGCGTATAAAAGAAAATATAATCAATATCAAAGTTTCATCTAGTTGGAACGGATAGACGTGTCGGTTCTAATACAAGACGAGTTTTTTCCACTTACTGCACTCAATGCAACGAGTCGCTTCCGTCGCTCGTTTCGACGGTATCGCCTCGTATTTTTCACAAAGATACGATGTTTTTAGATGTCGTTCCCGTTAGGAAACGAAATGAATGGTCGTTGGGAAATTTATTTCGTCGCTTTTCCGATACCGTCGAAATCGAGCCGGCCGCAGATGGAAAAGCTTCCGTATACGTTTTCCGGATAAATTCGTTGCCGCAGTGCTGGAAAGAAAATTAAGAAATCCTTTTATGAACTTCTTTCTTTTACGCAGGAGATATGAGTCACGTGTTAAGTGGGATATAATGCGACATGCGCAATCGGGAAATGTGAGCTTTCTTGCGAAATCAGTTCTGTTGAAATGGGTAAATGAGAACGGAGTGGTGGGTTGCTGAAAATGTAGGATATTTCCAGGTATATAAAAAGAGGTGTAATTTATTTATTTCTTTCATTCGAGACACCTCTTATGTTCTTAGGTCGTAGTAGTATTAAGTTAGATAAACAAGTAAAAGAGCAAACTAAATTAAATTCTACATGGCAAAATTAAACGCATTAAATTCTACATTTAAGCTTCAACATATATTGCACACTTTCTTTGAAATTAGAAATTCAGAAAAATTATTAAATGCAGCATAAAATGTACACTAATATATATTATTCTTGTGTATTAGTTATATTAATTATTGATTCAAATAATAATTAATTTTTATAATTAATTACATTGATCTAACCAGCAATTATTTCGTATAATTAATTATATTGATTTAATCAATAATTAATTTGTATGATCAATCTCATTGATTTAATCAATAATTAATACATATAATCAATGACATTGATTTAATGAATGATTAATTTTGTACAATGAGTTGCATTGATTTAACCATTAATTAATACGTATAATAAATTACATTGATTTGATCAATAATTAATTGCATTAATTAGTGATTTAAAAGACAGTCTAAAAAGTCAGTTTCTTAATCACAGCAAATAGCCTATTATTTTTTCTACGAAGCACAAATTTTCCAATCACTTTAATGGAGTTGATCGTTTCTAAAAACGATCCTATTTCCTTAAAATCCTGCCGGGATTCGAAACTTCCGCTATAAGACAAAAGGTAATCCAAGTTCGCTGGAAGCTGCGCATTGTTTCCAAAAGAAGCTCTCGCTGAAATTGACAAGTAATCGATGTCGCGTCGAGACGTCTTCAAAGAAACAATTTGAAATTCAAGCGTAATTCCCGGCGAGTCTGGAACGAGGAAGAAGTCGCGCAAACGGATCGCGTATTTACGATCCCGTAGGTACACACGAGCCTGAAAACGAGCCACGGATCCAACTTCGGGTTTTCCGTGCAAGGCAAAGTGGATTGTTTTACAGAGTAGTGGAAACCGCAGCGACGAAAGTCGAAGGGAACTCGAACAGCCACCAAACTGATCGCAAGTGATCCGTTCGCGAGGAAAGTGGACGACGAGAGTTTTCTTTTCGTTGAACGTTCGATTTCGATGGCTGAAACGATCTGCCAACACGAGAGAGAACGAGCCTTTCGTATTAACGTCGCTCCTCCTTGTAACTTGTCTCGTTAAACGCGCGTTTAGTATAATCGCCGCGTAGGTTAAGGCAATTTGCTCGGTAATTAATAACACGACGCCCTCTATTTGTTGTGTCGCGGCAAATTACGTGATTTAGGTAGCCATGCTAGCGATTCCGCTACACCACGGGTTATAATACGAACTCCAGCTAACTTGCTACGAGACTTTGTATTCGTACGAAGATTTGGATAAATTGAGATTGCCACGAAGTGTAATTTAACTCTTCAACTGCTATGATTTACCTTTCCGCTGTAATGTTGTATTGTACTATGTAATTTTGAAATTTCTCGAATTAGAGATTCAGTTGCGAATTTGGTAAATTTTATAAACTTTGAATTTGTCTATTTTTGCTTATATTTACCAGGTGAGTTAAGGTGTCGAAAAATGGCGCGATGACTGGTTTCTCTCAAAAAGTGAACAATTCTTTTAGGGCATCCACTATTTGAAGAGGAGATGGAAAAAGTGGTGCTGAGGATGGTGCATACTTTGAATAAAGAATTTTTTCCAAATTAATTTTTTTTTTAAATTAAGAATTATTAACTGGAACACCTGATATTTTTCGTGACGATAAGCACAATGACAAATGAAGATCTTCTGTAACCGTTCTGTAACAATTACCTAAGTATAAATTTCATCAATAGCGTTATAAAATACTATTATTATGTACAACATATTGCACAGTTACAAATATTATGTACAACATATTGCACTGTTACAAACATTATGTACAATACTGCACAACAGAGGAAATGTTCTACCCTTAGATTTTATAAACAAAAATTTGTTCGATATTTCAGACGTTATTCCAAACAGGGATCACAAAATCTTCGTACATAAACATCACGTACTCCTCAAGCAATTTAACAGTAAAATTAAATTCCCCGAATCTTGTACCAGTCCAAGGCACAAAATCGTTAATTTTCGACTAAATCCAAATTAAATCCGCAAATTATTCTGGGGAATATCGGCAGTAGAGGATGGGCCTCATTAGTTGGCAGCGAAGGGAATCGTTGTGTAGCAACCGAACAATCAGGCTTAGCTTCAGGGCAACCTTTGACCACTTTTATTCCACAGGAGCGTCTCGATTTTATCAGACGAAGAAAGTTCCGTCGCCGTCTTTTTATTCTCGTTTTTCGCGAGATGACGAGGTATCCTACGGTTCGAATAAAGGGCTACATTTTAAGTTTCCACGTGGAAGGAAACCCTTTTAATTATTCGCGAAAGAAACGAAGGATGGCAAGCGTAAACCCCCGTTGAACATCTACTTCTTTTCTCGTTCTTTTTCTACGTTTTTTTCCTGTTGTTCGTGACCACTGAGAATTTTAAGTCTCGCATCCACAAACGCTGCCACCCTCGCCACCTCCTTTTTATACCCTTTGTTTCGCTGCTACTTTCGCCTTTCGAGACGTTCGATCACGTACCTTTTATTAAAAAGTTCCTTGGAACGAAGGAACCCGGACTTTTTGCTGCGCCAATGAAATAACGACTTCTAGAAACCCGCTACGAATCTGAATCAGTGTTAGGAATAATTGTTGGGGGAAATGGTCGGGAATAATTGTTAAAATTGGGGTAGCGAATTATTGACCACGGTTTAAGATTGGATTCGATTGATTTTTGTTCGTTTTTCAATATATGGTAAAAATTTAAGTGAACATTCTTTTATCGACATTAAATATACTTTTAATGAGGAAAAAATTGAATATACATATTTTTAATGAGAATGGATTTAAATATACATAGTTTTAATGACAGAAGATATATTTTGAATGGCAAAATGAAGTAAATTAATCAGAAAATTGGAATAAACAGTTACATAATTTATTAAAGAGGTTTTATAAATATTAAGATTTAAATAATTAACCTTAGACGCACGAAGACCACTTATAGTTATAAGTTCAATTGAAGTTAAATTATAAAAATAAATAATGTATGACACCAGCTTATGCAATGATTCTTTATTTCAATAGTTTACATTTTGGTAAAAGCTTATTAATAATTTTAGTAATTGAAAATAAGAAATTTTCAAATAATAATTATGGTGGTAACCATCTCTTACAATAAGATTTAATTTTTAACATATGAACACATATGAACAACACACTGCGTAAAGTCAGCCTGGACTCTTGACCCTAGGCTGCTAATGTGGAGATTAGTCACTCGGACTCATATATCAGCTGTTTTTGTTACTGCCTTTTCTTTTTTGATATGACAACAAATTGTTCACGTTGCGTTTAGTGTTCCTTAGGGTGTAATGCATGTTCAGGCTAGCATTCGTGCACCTGAAAAGTAGAATTGTACGATGGGAGGTTCACTAGAGTTTCCGGATAACTTATGTGACCCGTGCGTTCCGGAGTTGAAACAAAAATTCCCAGATCACATAATTAATATTAAGCACTCAACTGGGTAACACTGCAGAGATAAATGATTGTCCCTTGACTTTAGTATAAAATTTGTTTTAAATTACGTGCAGACATTTTCAGAAGAATTAGATAGAAACAGAATTTCTATATTACTGGACAAAAATAAATTAACTGAATGATTTTTTAATTGTGAGAAAGTCATTTCTTTTTTGTATTTATACTTAATGATACAATATAAATTATACTTCAAGACGAAAGTACTTTAATATTTTAAAATATAAGAGTTAAATGTTACACAATACGTATTGCACTCTCGCAATAAAAACAAAAGTGCGAATATTTGATTTAATTTGATTTAATTCGATATGATTTGATTATCGCAGTGATCAAATTTGATTTAATTCAACACAAAATTTGATTTGATTAATCGTCGCAGTGACGAAATTTGATTTAATTGAACATGAAATTTCAATTGATCATCGAGGCGATCAAATTTAATTTAATTCCGTTTGTATTTGCCGAAACAGAACTATTTGACCCAGTTGTTTCCAGATTCAACATCTGGTATTAGTCTATCTTTGTACCATCTGTACACAAACCATTTGTTTCATATTTGTTGCGTTTTTCAAATACAAAGCTCTCGTAGCATGTTTGACCAATATATTTCTCTGGATCATGCTTCCATGGTTTCGAGTGGCCAGCTGACCAAGCTGAACCTGAAACGTGACCAGCTAGATAGAAACAAGCTCTCTCGATATAAAACGACTTTCCAATAGCGTAATGAATTGTGACGGAATATAAAAGCCGTGCGCAATCGCTGATAAATCGCATCGATGAACCACAAAAAGCCGCGAAGAGAGCACTGAACCTTTCTGTCCGTTCAATTTTTGAACTCGTAATAAATCGTCATTCGTTATCTCGCGAAACGGCCATTGTGGTCCGAAAAGGCCTACTTAAAGAGTGAAAGCTGCCGATGGTAATCTACCCTCGACGAAAAATAAATCGAAGGTAACACCATGATTATCGCAGAAATCACCGGCGATATGTACCCTTCACGTCGATGCTTTTAGGGGTGCATGTTCGAATTTGTTTTGGTTGAACCATAAAGATTTTTGAACATACATGTACATAAAACGGAGAACTTTGTTTAATAGTATATATGTAGAACGTTGAAAATGGTATATGTAGTATTGGTGAGATCATCAATTGATCGATAATACAGATTTCGAGAAAGAATAATGATTCATATATATTATTATTGAATAGACTGGGAATTTTGAAGTATGGAAGGTTTTCGTAGAGAGAACGATGACATAAGGAGAAAAGTTCTTATACGTTTATTTGAGATTGGAGAAGATTTAAGTTTGCGTACTTTTTAAAAGAGATGTTCTGAAATTTTTTAGTTTTCGTAGCAGCAGATTTTCAAATTTACGAACTTTTAAGTTTCGAAGTGCAGAGGTACATTCTAAAATTTTTTGTTTTCGAAGTATCAGATTTTCGAATTTACGATCTTTCCAACTTTTAAATTTACGATCTTTCGAATTTTTAAATTTACGATCTATGGAACTTTTAAATTTACGTACTTTTCGATTTTTTAGTTTGTGAACTTTTCAATTTTTAAATTTGCTGGCTCCTGAATTTTTAAATTTATGAACAATCAAATTTTCTGGTTTAGAAAGGGATATTGGAGAATTTGAAGTTGGGGAACTTGGCAATTTGCAATTTGGAAAATTGTGAACTGGAAAATTTAGGAATTTGAGAATTTGAGAATTGGAAAATTTGAGAATTTGATAATTACAGATTTTGGTATTTTTGGTATATGAAAATTTGATAATTTGAGAATTCGGAGATTTGAAAATTTGGGAGCTTTGAAATTTTTGGTATTTGTTGATTTCTATATTCGGTATTTGTTAATTTCTATAAAATTTGTAAGATTTTAAATTGAGATATTTTGCAATTTGATGATTTGGAAATTTGAATGATTTGGATTTCGAGATATATAAAAATTTGAAAGATATAAAAGTGTATGTGGAAATTTAAGAATGTAAAAGTTTGAACATATCGTAATCCAAAAACTTATTAATTCGATAATTAGAAGTACTTTCATACTCGAGATGGCCAACTCCCAAAAATGTGTATCGTTATAAATTATATTAATTTAATCCAATTAAATAAGTACGGAAGGAATAAAATTATTAGCGGATGTAAATGAGATTATGCAAAACTCTCTTTATGATCCAATTTACAATACGATTCCTCGAATTCTATTCATTCCACCCCCGCAGCCTCTCCCTTTATTAATTGAATATCGATATTTCATGATAATGGAACCAGATATGAAGCTTGCTGCAACGATCTATTTCACACCGGCTACACCAGTGTTGCTCTTTGAACACACGTACAATTTAACAGGTCAAATATGTCTGCAATATACTAGATAATGCAGCCATTAAAATATCAGCGCTAATTATTCGCTCGAACGGTTGGCCGATGTCCATTATGCTAAATTGAAGGTCTTGTTGATTGCTGTAAAGGGAAAAATCGTGTTTTGTAAATTATTATTTCATAAACCAGAATTCATTATCAGTCTCCTTACAAATATTTTTCTGTTTCATTTTTAACTCACAATCGTATCAGTGTATTAGGGAGACCAGAAAGTAATGTCGTTCTTTTTCATTAAATTCAAATAACTAAATTTTTAACAAGTTTTAATTTTCCAGTTAATATAATGCACACATCTGAAATTAGAAATTAAGTAGAAAAATGAAGGGTGAAATATACTTGAATATTACACGTTAATTCTTCATTCCGGTATAAATCAACTGTAACTAACTTTGCTATAAATGCAGTAACCAACATTTGTGTAGTTAGTTCACAATTCATAGACTTTGTTTTGGACACAATTTTATAAGTTGTTGTACAATTTGTTTTTACTATTATTCAACTTTATACAAATTAAATTTGCACTTAATATACAAGATGATATACGTAAATATTTCAGAACGTTTCTGTACAAATGTTTCTATATAAGCACAAAACATTTCCATACCAATATGCAATATTATGAAACAGTAGCGTGAAATTAATTTCACTAACAAAACTTATACATCAAAACGTTTCGAATTTCGTATAAATTTACCTGCAGTAAATTACCATACGTTTAACCGTGTGTTCCACGGTAAATCATGAAAGTCACAAATATTTGAACAGACCTCGAGGCTTCATAAAAGCTGTGTTTATTAATTTACAAAGTGGACAAGGAAGCTTACGAAAGTGGAAAAATGCCACGTAACAGGGAAATATTTATAAGGCAATTTTACAATTTACGTCGACGCGTGTCCATTAAATCGCAGACACCCGGTGGAACATTGTCGTTCATTTTTCATAGAATCGTGAAATATTGAAGCCGCCGTTCTATAACCGAGATGCTATATCGCGTTGTTATTAAAAATAAAAGGGAGAGTGCGGAACGCGATGTGAACCACGGTGCTCCATCAGAATCTGAGCTTTTATCTGTGCTTCGTTCATTTGGTGGTTCCTTTTGTTCGCTGATGCATAGAAAAATGCGCCCGTGGTCGACCAGAATTATTCACTTAGGCGTTCGTTCGTGTTTTGACATGCACTGTTAAAGGAGCGTTTGAAATGAGCGAAATTAGTGATCTTTTTTGGTTTTTAATTATTTATTTAACTCGTAACGTCCTGAAACGGTATAAATTATACTCTTTTGTCGATTTGGTGTTTGAGGGTTTGGATATTTGATGATTTAGGAATTTTGGGGGCTGGTGATATGAGGATTTAGAAATATGGGGATTCAGGAATTTGGGATTTTATTGGGGATTTAGAAATTTGGGGATCTAGGAATTTCGGGAGTTAGGAATTTGGGGATCTAGAAATTTCGGGATTTAGAAATTTGGGGATCTAGAAATTGGGGGATTTAGGAATTTGGGGATTTAGAAATTTGGGGATTTAGAAATTTGGGGATCTAAGAATTTGGGAATTTAGAAATTGGGGGATTTAGGAATTTGGGGATTTAGAAATTTGGGGTTTTATTGGGGATTTAGAAATTTAGGGATCTAGGAATTTGGGGATTTAGAAATTTGGGGATCTAGAAATTGGGGGATTTAGAAATTTGGGAATCTAGAAATTGGGGGATTTCGAAATTTGGGGTTATAGGAATTAGAAAATTAGGGATTTGAGAACTTGGGGAGTTTGAAATTTAGAGATTTGGGGATGTAGGAATTTGGGAACCTGAGGATTTGAGAGTATAGAGATTTGGGGTAGTAGGGATTTGTGAATGTAGGAATTTGGGAATCTGGAGATTTAGGAATTTATCAACTTAGGGGTATAAAGATTTGGGGATGTACAAATTTGAGAACCAGAGGATTTGGGGGTATAGAGATTTGTGGATGTAGGGATTTGGTGTTGTATGAATTGAGGAATCTGGAGATTTGGAAATTTACCGATTTAGGGGTGTACAGATTTGAGAGTGTAGAGATTCAGGAATTTAAGAATTTATAAATTTTGAGATCTGAGGATTTAGAAATTTAGGAGTTCAGGAATTTGAGTACTTAGGACTTTAGGTATTTAGAGATTTAATAATGTCGAAACTTCAGTATTTAGAAATTTAGGGATTTAGTTAGAAACTTTCAAATGTAAGAATTCTAAAATTTCTCAAATCCACACATTTATCAAATCCTCACATTCCCAAATTTCTAAATTCTCAAGTATTTAAATCCCCAAACTGCTGAATCCCTAAAGTACTCAACTCTCCACATTACTCAATCCCTAAATTATAATAATTATCTATAATCCATACATAATTCATTAATAATCCAAACACATTTTGATGTCTGCCAAACTTGAAGATCGTGATACAAAACAATTTATTTTCTCCAACATCAAAATAAATATTCCACATGAAACTTGAAATATGAAACACCTTTCGCGACCATTTAACGCAATATACTTATCGATCCCAATATTTTCATCACGCTGAAAATATCAGCAAAAGATTTGTCAAACCGTTGGTCAACGTTCGAATGTATCGTTGTTATCGTGCAATGTCAAAGTTCGTCAATATTTGATCGAATTAAACGATAACGAAATATCGTTTGGTACGAGTGCAACGTCGCTGCGTTATTAGATTTTCGTTCGTAATTCGAGGATATGTTTAATCCTAAACTGACCGGCGATGGCAGAGTACTGTTTGCACCTCGGATAATTAATTATCCGGCGGTGTTTCTCGCGATAAAAACCGAGTCCGGGCAATTTTCAGCGTGCCAGCTGGAAAGTTGCATGTCGACGTTTTCGAGCCAGTTTTCAACTGCACTTTTTTCCTGGTGTATATGCCGGTGTCGCAGTTAATTTGTTCTTGTTCACGCCGACAAGCTGCACTGCTGAATTATTTCTACGAGCTACAACCGATATATCGCTGCCTCTCGAACGAATCGATACGCGGTGTAATTAAAACGCCTCGTTTCGTATCATTTGTAACTAAGTGGCAGTGCTTCGTAACATATTTAATGTTTGCTGCTTTCGGCAAGTAATCGAGGCTTGTACTGATCGACACGAATTCAATTTCGTGTATGCTCCAGAGCATTTCGGGTACTTTTAGGGAAAATTACGACGGAAACTGTTCGAATGCTGTTTGATCTTGGTTTCATTTCCCAGTGTGGATGTTTGGTTTATTTTTGGAGATGTTTGTTACGTTTGCAAATTTAGGTATTTGATGGATTTTCTAATTTAGGTGGATTTTCAGATTTAGGTAGCAGTTTTTTAACTTTTAGACGTATAACGAAATTGGTGTTTCAGAAATTTGAGTACTCGGGAAATTAGATATTTGGAATTTGGAGATACTGAAATGTGGGACTCATGATTTGTGGATACTGGAATTTGGGGATTCAAGATGTTGGGAATTATGAATTTTGTGATTTAGTAATTTGATGTAGAAACTTGGAGATTTTTAAAGTTATTGAGAAACCTTGAAATTTAGAGATATAGAAACTTGAGAATAAAAAGTTAAATAGTTGAAAATTTGAAAATTAATTAAATTGGCAATGTGGGAGTTTTGTGATTTAAGAATTTGGAAATGTAAAAAATCTAATGTTATCTTACACTAAAGAATAAAAATAGAAGAAAAACCCCATATTATCAATAAAGTTAAATTATTTAAATCGCACATCTATTTGTCACGTTAAAAGTTTTAAATTTGATGAAAGACATTTGCTTTCGATACGATCGATCCCACTAACCTAACCGCTAATAACTATAGGGTGGATGGCCTTAAACATTCCAACAAAAAGAAAGAAAGAAGAGACACGTTATATGGATCGTTTGAAAGAAGGTTGCGGCAAGCCTTGGTTGTTAATCTGCTCTTCCTAAAAAAATTTTTCATTAATCCGTGTCTCGTGAAATTTCTCGTGCTCCTGTGGGATCGGAAGCGTTAACATTATTCCCCCTTTTAAACATTGAGAGCGAGACGAGAGGCTCGACCGCGTCTAGCGGATGGTTTTGTGGCAAAATTCACGATTAATGCGCGAGCAATTTAATGCACCGTGAACGAGAACGTCGCCGCGAGATTATAGTGAGTTTTAATTGGCCTCCTGAAAGTTTAGAAATTCGCCGGATGAACGTGTACATCACTGTTTCTCTTGTGTTTGCTTCTGCTGCAATATTGTTCTTGTTATTCGAACTATAATTACGTACGAAACAGGAATATAAAGCATCTCTTTTTGTTCACGAAAATACAAATATATTACGGAAAGTTGTTGTAGGATATAAATTATTCGTGTATTGTTTCTCGTGTTTGTATTAACATTTTCATTGCTTTTCTAGTATTGTATAAAATCGTTTTAGTCGGTAATTCATTTGTTCATAAATGAAAAGCAGCTGATTGCTAAACAGCTTCTATATTTTGCTCGATTTTGGATAAGTGTTCGAGTCGAGTTTTAGGGAATCGGAAATTAAGAAATTTGGGTATTGGAGAAGTTAAGGACTTGGAAATTTGTAAGTTTGGAACTTTAGTAATTTGAGTGCTGCAGGATTTTGGAATATAGGGTTTAGGAATTTAGGGATTTTGGAAATCTAGGGATTTTTTAAATCTGGGCGTTTTTGAAATCTAAGGATTATGTAAATCTAGGGATTTTTGACATCTAGGGTCTTTGGGAATCTAGGGATTTGGGAATGTAGGGTTTTGGAAATATAGGGATTTGGGAATTTAGGAATTTGGGAATTTAGGGATTTGAGAATTTAGGAATATGGAAACTTGTTGATTTGGGAATTTATGGGTTTGGGAATTTTTCAATTTGGGAATCTAGGGATTTGAAAATTTAAGGTCCTGGCTATTTAGAAATTTGTCAATTTACGGATCTACTTATTCAGAAATTTGGAAGTTTAGGGATCTGGTTATTTAAAAATTTGGTTTTTTATGAGTTTCGTTATTTAGAAGTTTGGAATATTAGGAGTTGGGTTCCTTGAAATTTGGGTATTTAGCAATTTCATTATTTAGACATTTGAGAATTGAGAAATCTGGCTATTTAAAATTTGGGAATTAGAGATCAGTTTAATTTAAAATTTGGAGATTTAGGAATCTGTTTATTTAAAATTTTTTTAATTTAGTACTTTGAAAAACTTGGGACTGGTTAGTTAGAAATTTGAGTGTATATCACAGACCACTCAGTACCAACCCTCATCGAATTTCACCAAAATTCGATCGTATTTCGTTGTATTTCATTGTATTCGTAAATGACCACCTTTGAGCTCGACCTCTCTTTTCGACTTTAATTTCAGCGTTCGTCATAGATTCGCAGAACACAAAAGCTTGACAAAATACAACTATTTGCCGGGTTCAAAAGACGAGGCAGAGAAAAAGAGCAACGTCAAATAAGAGATAAAGAACGCGTGCACACGAGGAAGTTTTTACCGCCACGTCAGACAGGTTCTTCTTTGCAAATTTTTATTGCCTCCTCTATCGAGTTCATCAGAGTTTTCTTGTTTTTTTGCAATCTGCAAGGGGATTGGCCAGCCTTTGAAAGTTTAACTGTACGAAGTAGGCGTGATGAGAATGTTCCTTCTATAGTCAAATTTATTAGAAAAGGAACGTGAGTGTTTTTCCGAGTGTCGATTGTCTCGGTGAGACGAGGTTTGGCCAGGTATAAAAGGGATCGTGCCAAGTAACCCTTCTTACCCTCTTTGCCGCATACCATCGTGTTATCTCCTTTCCTATAAATTTGTTTTACTGCCGATGATTTTCGTTCGCCGTGAATTGGCTAACTTTCGCGAGAATTCGTGCCGAAAATGTGCGATAAGTTTCCGCGGATTATCATTGGTTTCGTACTCGATCGAACTCCGAATACTATTGGTTACGGTTAATGTATTGGCAACCGTGTCTTCATTAGTGGTGAATTGACTGTTTGATTTCATTATAGATGATTGATAAAGTGATCTGTTGGTCAGAAATATTTATATGATAATGGAAATATTATTTATTTGGTAATAGTGTAATACAAATTTGTTGGAAGTATTTATATAACTGTAGGTATTTATGTAATAATATTTAAGATATAATAAAATTTAGAAATTCCTTAATTAAGAAATATGAAAATTACAAATTTTGGGATTTAGGAATATTTAGTTGTAAATTTATTATCGTTTCGAAATATAAAATTAAAATAATATTAAATAATACGAATTATTCAATCTGAGAAATTAAGTATTTAATAAATCAAAAATAATCAGTTATGAAATAAGGGGTTGTGTGGTCTTTGAATTGTGTATGAAAATGTGATTATACTAGTAATTAATTGTAATTAATTTGAACATGTTTTTTTGTTTCAGGTAAGTTATTGAACTTCCTATAAACGAATCCCATAGATTATCTACAATAATGGAATAAGTGCAAGCTGTTTTTCATCATAGGTAATAAATTTTCAAATTTCGAAAATTGAAACCTCTGTTGAAATTGAAAATGTAAACCGAGATTTGAAAATATAGAAACTTGCAAATATAAAAATACAGCTTTTATAAATTTCGAAATATAGAAATGTGGAAACTTGATAATGGAGCAAAACAAAATTTTTGAAATTCATGTACATGGATCTACAAAAATCTAGAAATTTCAAATATTACAATTTTCAAGTGTTTAGTCTCCAGTTAAAAAATTTTTAATTCTTAGATATTCAAGCGATAAATGTTCAATTTTTCAAGTTATCAATTTTCAATTTTTTAATTTATCATTTTTTCAATTTTTCAATTTTTCAAGTTTTCAATTATCAATCTTTCAGTTATCAAGTTTTCAGTTTTCAAGTTTCCCAGTTTTTAAGTTTTCAGCTGTCTAATTTTCAATTTTCGAGTTTTTTATTTTCAATTTTCATTTTATATTTTCAGAACATATTTTCAAATTTCAGATAAGGTTAATATAGTTCGTCTATATTTTAAATTTCTGAAATTATCTACCTTAAAATGATTTTTAACAGTTTATACAAAATCAGCTTGCAAATTGAGCGCAATGTATGAAGGATAATATTACAGAGACATAATTCAATATTAATATCCCTTTTTACTTTCCCCAGCTGAATTATCCCCTATTACTTAAAACGAAAAAAAAGTGTCTTCTGAAATATACTAAACTGCATGATTGATAAGAATTTCCATACAAATTTCTCGTTCGGTATTAGTTATTATCGTTTCACTTCGTCCCGCTCGTTTTTATTGCCTTTGGCTGCTGCTCGTTTAATCTGTCTCCACTGTAGAAAATTCTTTTCTTCAGCGGAGATAAGACACGTTCCATATTTCTCTTCAGACTAGCATCTGCTTTTTCACTCATACAAATCTACAAATTCGCGTGCGTTTATGAGCACGTTGGCAATATACGGGATAGGAAAAAGGGGGCTGAAGCGAATGGCGTTTCTGTCCGAAACGAGGAATCCAGTAAACTCAATTTCTTAAGAATTTGCATAGAATACACTTGCGATTCGTGCTTGACGAATGTTCCACCACTTTATCGCGTTTCCGTCACCGCCATATTAATTCAGAAAAAATGATGCTAAGTTATTAGGTTGGCTAGATATGTCATTTTTATTAATAGATGACGTTTATTAAATTCATGCATCAACGCTTTCTCTTTCTTCGACAAATCCTTACTTGGTCTTAAAGGTTATATTTAATAATAGAATTAATGCATAATAGTACAATAGCATTTTTGATATGCTTTAGCTGGTTAAAAATGAAAGATACGAAAACAGATTTCAACAATTTTTACATCATTTTCAAAAAGAAAGTTAAATTAAAAAAATATATTGTATCACAGTAACTCATTTAGTAATTTCATTTAGAATTATAAGTCACGTATTAATTTTATTTATAATTATCTCATTTCGTAATTTTGTTTAGAGTTACTTATAATTCGTGTAACAAATAACTGTTATACAAATTTTATTTCAATTTTTTAGAATTTGATAGACAAGCTTTTTTAAGAATTTTTTAAAATTTCCTTAAATTTTGTAGAGTCGTTGAATTGTTGATAATAAAGTTTAAAAAATTTGACATTTTTAAACAATATGATAGATAGATATTCTGATATAAGAGCAAACTTTGCGGAAACTCGAATGTAAACTTCAAATATTTAAAGGTTAGGTTGAAACGTGTTTTATAGGAAGTTTAAAAGGTTGTCTTGGATGACACAACACTGTTCCGGAAAACTTTGGAAATGGCTTGTCATAAATAAACTTGATGCTTTTCTAACAGACATTATATAACAGAAATAAGAAATTTTGCTGACACTCTTCCAGAATTTTATATGTATATACATTTAAATTTAATATTGTCATTTATCAGTATTTTATTACAACTTACTTTTACCGTAACCAACATTTCAAATTCAAACATTTTGATATTCTCAAATTTTGTAAAAAATTTGTACAAATCTTCGAATACCATTGATTTAAAAATCCTCAAATATGAAGGTAACCAAATCTGTAAATTTTGGCAATTTTCAAATTTTTAAAGTTCCACATTCTCAAATTCCCAAATTTTCAAATTCTCAAATTCTCAAATTCTCAAATTTCCAAATTCCCAAATTCCCAAATTTTCAAATTCTCAATTTTCCAAATTCAAGTTTTCAAATTCTCAAATTTTCAAATTCTCAATTTTCCAAATTCTAATTCTCAAATTCACAATTTTTCAAATTTTTAAATTCTAAAAATTTCAGATTTTCAAATCTTCCAATTGTTAAATTTGCTAATTTTTCATTTTCCGAATTCTGAAATTTCGTGTAAGGTGTCCATTTTTTTATTCTAACCAATTGTGGGTGTAGTCCTTTTAAACACCCGGGTCAGTCTCCCATACGCCAATTCTGTATCGTTTAACAAACCTCACACGTTCGCAACGACAAAATATTCGTCCGCAATAATGGTAAAACAGTGATTCGTCGCGATCCAGTTTAAGTTTCCCGTTGGAAAAGAATGAAAAGGCAGCGTGCAGAGAAAATCGCGAATAGAATTTTAATCGTTTCCGTGTGCACGCGAACGAAGAGCGGCAAACATGGACAGCAATTGAAAGTTTTCGTCTTCTTTTCAACTACAGACCGTGGAACCGAACTGAGAATTTCATCGACTGGTAGCAACAGCGTCGAAAACTTCGTATTCACCGGTAGAATCATTTCCCTGAATTTTAATCGCCCGAAGAAAAAGTTAACAGTGTCAACTCGAATAGAGGAACCCGGTCGATTCTCTTTCGGAGCTGCGTAACTTCGACAATGAATAATACAAATCCGGAGAGGTGACGGAATAAAAATTCTCCCTATCTCGATCAACGTAAGGTCTCTTAACGAGATACAGGAATTCCGTTAGCGTTTTGCATTAGCTGTATCAGCAAATTGCGTTACTTGCTCACAATAGAATCACGATTGCTTCACCTTTTGTGGAATTGTGTGCTGATAATGAAAGGTATGAGAATATGTCGTGTAGGTATCGTCGGTATGGAGATTATGCTACTTTTGTAGTTTTTGATGAGGTGATGATAGAGATGCAACTCTATGCACTTGATAGTGATCAAATTGAATTGGAGCTGTAAAAATTCAAATATTCGAATTTAGTTTGCAAATTTATTAAAAATTCGAATGCTCGAAGTTAGTTCACAGATCTGCTAAAATTTCGAATATTCGACTTAGGTTTACAGTCTTAGTTTGAACTATACTAATTCAAATATAACAAATGGTAATAAAAATTATTTTATATATTACAGAAATTTAACTTATTTCTTCTATGATGAAATTGAGCATTAGGAAATTTGGAAAATTGAAAATTTACAGATTTAATAAATTGAGAATTTGTAAAGTGGAGATTTCAATGTTTGCAGATTTAGAAATTTGAAAATTCGTAGAGTTAGTCATTTAAAAACCAGAAACTAAAAATTTGAAAATTTGCAGTTTAATGCAATCTGCAGTTTAATGATTCTTAAACTGAATATTTAAAAGTTTGTATACTAGAAATTTATGAATTAAAAATTTGAATATTTACAGACTTAGCAATTTGGAATTCAAAAGCTAACAATTTGAAAATTTGCACCTTTAAAATTTGACAATTTGAAAATTGAATGTTCAAACCTCGTGAACGTAAAAGTTTGGAAATTTGAAAAGATTAGAGGGTGCAAGAAAATTTGAAATCACTCTTTCGATCGGTTGCACTCCGAGAAAGCTAGTTCCGCAACAGAAAGATAGAAATTAACGCGAATTATAAATCATTTTGTTTCCTCGCGTGAAACAAGTAAAAATCGTCTACGCGTTCTCATTTTCCTCTGCAATTGAACGAAAGTAAGGTGGATAATTTTTTCCCGAACGGCTACTTTTCTGCAGAAGTAATTAAAACTTCCATTAAGATTTTTCATCAACACCGCTGTTGACGGTCGCGAGGAGACACGAAGTTTCTTGCAGAAACTATGACTAATAATACCTTTGTTACCTTTCCCTCTCGTCATGAAATTAATTAACACCTCTACTTTCTGCAGGATTTGAAAATCTCCTGTGTCGTTTCATTCGTAACTTTAGGTTATCCTCCTCGGAAATTGAAAATTGAATTAAGAATTAACTTTAAGCAAGAAACTAGCTCGTTACATACTTTTGTATCATAACTTTCAAATTCTCTTTTCCAATTTAAAAATGTTTATTTTTTCACTTTCTTATCGTTCGATTTTGAAAATTTAAAGATGTTCATTTGTTCACTTTCAAAATTCCCAAATTTTCCAATTTTTCTGTTTTTAAATTAAAATACTGTCAAATATGTAAATCTTCAAATTTCTACATTTCTGAGTTCTCAAATTCTCCAATCCCTAAATTACTACATTTCAAAGTTCCCAAATCCCTAAATCCTTAAATACCTACATTCCTAAATGTCTAAATCTCTAAATTTCTGAATTCTAAACTTGATAAATTTCCAAATTTTTCAATTTTCAAATTCCCAATTTTCCAAATTTCTCAATATTTGCTACTTTTAAATGACCAAACTGTCAAACTTGTAAATCTTCAAATTCCTAAATTTCTATATTTTCAAATTACAAAATATATCACTTCCAAAATTCTCAAATATTCAAACTACTATAAAACTCCGAAGTTTGAAATCTTCAATTCACCAAGTGCAAATAATTTCAAAGTCCCAAATTCCCAAATCCCCAAATGCCTAATATAAATATTTTCCAACTCCTAAAACGGCGTTGTTACACGAAATCGTGGTAGTCATGATTTTTCCTCTACAATTTCGCCGTTTGTTGCGCGCTGATTTTCATAAATTTATTTCCGCGCTTCCTTTCATCTCTGGCACGTTTCCTCTTGCCGTTGCGTTTCAGCGAGCTTCAGCGTTTTACGAACACTTAGCAGTTGAAGAAAATTGTGTTTACATGCGCTCCAGCGTGCTCCCAACTCTTTGGAAAATGTTTCTTGCAAAGATTATCGAGTTTCTCTCGTTGATGCTGAAACTCCGCTTCATTTTTACTTCGGTGCAATACGTTGCAAGTTTCTTTCATGGAAATGGAAATTTTTTAAAAATAGAACAGGTATTAAACGTTAGCAATATTGGATAAAACTGCTTATTTATCACGGGTGAAAGAATTTATGTTGACAGAAAATTGCTTGCTATCGAACAAATTAGTTAACTATTGCTATTCAAATTACTTAAATAATGCTATTGAACGAATTATTATTTTATTTTTTTTATAAGAAAAATTTTTCTAAAATGTGATGAAGATGTCTCGCTCTGTACATCATATATACAATTATGCATTTGATATGATATTTGAAAAATTATAGTGAAGGTTCGGTCAGCTTTCAATAAGAACATCTAATTTTTTTAATAACGTCCCACTTAATGTCAGTGCAACATGACAAACAATATTCAAGAGAAAACATCATGCCTCCATCAAGCATTATCATTGTCGATAATTAGTACCGTCAATCACGTACTCTATTGTTCAGCAACGCGTCTAATCACAGGCTGAAGTCATCGACACATAGTCAATCCGAAATCATGCGGGAAAGCATCCACTGTAATAAGCTAAATGCAAAATGGGCCACTCATGTGGCACATAGGCTTGATTTGATGGCGTTCCAGATGATCGTGTATTGATCGTGTAAACTTGCATCTTCCTGCACGAGTATATAATTTGACATAATTTATAAATTCACGAGAACGTCAGTTATTTCTATTCTGGATACTTGAGATAACTTTTATATTGCACACCCATCACACCTATTTGGATAAAAGTTGACAGTTTGTAAGTAGGTATCTTTTTGTAAGTGTATTTCTTGTATTATACGCTATTCTCGTAAATATTTTATAAACAAATGGTCCCTTATGTATTCAATTCGCAATAATCAAGATATCACATAGTAGGCTGTCGTACAGAGAAATGGTATCATATTACTATGATAGACATATTACAATGTCTATTGATCTATTTGGCAGGCATGTCAATCAATTCACAGCTACAATATTAGAATATTAAAATATTGTGGTTTGAAGGGCGGATTGCATCCTAGAGAGCGAAAGCGAGTTGTCTTACATTTGGACAAATTTTTGTGCGTATCCCTCGATATTCTGAGAGTTACAGATTCTTCATGACAAAAGAAATATAATTGCTTTGTCTCGAATATATATTTTCTGAGAATAAAGGGGTGTGAATGATTCGACTACGATTTGGCTGAAATAAGGGGTTGTACAATGATGGACGATAATGTATACCCACACATGCATGTATGTACACCCTTTTGTAGCAGCGATAACTCAAATTTAAAGGGTGAAATTGTCTGTTGCAAATTGGCACTGTTGAAGCTCCCTCGAAAAGTATCGAAGATAAAAATATACAGGGTGTTTGACTTCAGGAGAACACATACATTACTTTTACGATAAAAGTGACATTTCATAAGCGTATGAAATAGCTTTGTAATTTCTTCATTTTCAAATTCTTATATATTGAAATTTTCAAACTTTAATATCTTCAAATTTCCAAATTTCTTAAACTTAAAATTTACAAATTTTGCAATTCCCATGTATTCAAATTTACAAATCCCAAAGTTTCTAAGTTCATAAGGTCCCAAATTTCAAAATTGACAAATTCTCGTGTTACCAAACTTTCGAAATTTGTATATTCTCCATAAAAGTAGTATGTGTGTTTATGGCCAGACCGTCTCTCCGCGTTAAGTGAAACGTATCAATCAATGTTATCTTTCAGTTATCGTACAATATACTCGATTTAAACGTATATTTCAGAATGTTTTTGCATTTTATGTATCTTACGTGACTGCAGGCTATGCAGATGTGCTTCGTCAAAGCTATATGTATGTGTCTGCAATACCGAAAGGGATAACAAGATACTCCTGAATGTTGGTTAAGCATCATGCGCTATCTCCTATCATATACGGTATGTTAGATAGTGCATCATACACAAACCACTCACTATAATATCTGCAATTCCATACGTGGAATGTTTACCTTCAGGCATGTCGTTGAATTCGGAATGAAATATTATATGTACATGCACGGAAATTATCATTAAAACTTTCAAGCCTCTTTTAAGTTGACAGAACCGAATCAACAGAATCATATAGCACAATTAATGGAATATTTAGTACTTATTTTGTACTCCCTCTGTCACATAATAATAATAGTAACATTTGATGAATTTAAATTGTCCTATAATATTAGCAGCGAAAGAAAAGAAATACATAACGCAACATAATCAAGAAACTATAATAAATAGAACAATTAATTAAAAATATTACATATAATAAACAATAATTTAAATTTGGAAATTTCAAGATATGGGAATAAGGTAATTTAGAATTTTAAAAATATGGAAATTTCAAAATTTGGGTTTTTGATAATTTAGCAATTTAGGAATATAGGCTTCTGAGAAATAAAAAATTTCAGAATTTGAAAACCAGTGAAATTTGTGTTTGAGCATGTATTGCCGATAGAAAATTAGAAATTTATAAATGTGAAAATTTGTCTATTTAGAGATTTAAACAATTCGAAGAAATTTTGGGAATTTAGGGATTTGGGAATTTAGGGATTTGGGGATTTAGGGATTTGAGAATTTAGAGATTTGGAAATTTAGGGATTTGGGAATCTGGTATTTGGGGATTTATGGATTTAGGGATTTGAGAATTTAGAGATTTGCAAATTTAGGGATTTGGTAATTTAGGGATTTTGGAATTTAGGGATTTGGGAATTTACGGATTTGGTAATCTAAGCCTTTAGGAGTCTAGGGATTTGGTAATCTAGGACTTGAGAGTCTAAGGATTTGGGAATTTAGGGATTTGAGAACTTAGGGATTTGGAAATTTAGGGATTTCTGAATTTAGGGATTTGGCAATTTAGGTGTTTGAAATGTGAAAATTTGTCTATTTAGAGATTAAAAAATTCAAAGAAATTGTTAATAAAAAATATCTGAAAATAATCTACAGTTATGAATTAAACAATTTTCTTTGCACCGGCAAATACCAAAACTGTCATAAATACACACAGACACGTAACATCCACTGCGATTATAAAAGAGTACAGATACCCCGATATAACTCTTGATTCCGGAAGTATTGGTACAAAGTAGGGAAATCTTGGTCTTTTTTCGCGAAATCGTAGACACACGAGTGCAATACGATTGGTCGATGAAATGACTCGTATAATTTTCATGCGCTGCTTAACGATTCGGTCACGGCTGCCTGGATTAAAGCAGATGAACGTGGATCGATGAACGTGAGTCGAATGACGAAGGATCGTGTCGTTAGATGAAAACGTTTTCAAGTTTCCGCCTAGTTGTGTCGTTCTTTTTGTCCTAGCCTCTCTGTCTCGCTCGCTTTGTTCATTTCTCTGCATTCATACCGTTTTCTCTCCTTCTGTCTTTCCTTTTTTTCCCCTCTGCCATTCAGTTCATTCCCCTGCTCGTGCTTCACCTTCGTTTTTCTCCGTTGCCTGCGCCAACTACACAACTACGCTGCAATTTTTCTACATTTTGTTTTCATTTTTCTTTCAATCTCCTACCACCGGACCCCATAACGAACAGCATTACTGGTGATTCTGGAATATTTGCTCGAATGATTTGCAGCATTCGAACAAAATCGCGAAACGTTTCCGCGCTGATTATGGAAACATTCGCTCCACGCCGACTAACGAGATTTCGGAATACCTTTATCGATGCTTTTTTCTCTTTCTCATTTTTATTTTCCTCCGCGATTCACGGGTCTGTTCTCTGTCTCTTTGTGCTTGCTCATACCGTGCCCGTAATTAAAATCTCTCTGTTTCGATAAAAAAAAAAAAACGTCGGACTACCGGGTTTTTGGCCAAATCGTTCCGATTCGATGACTCTCGGGATCGATCGGCTCGAGAGCACTTCGAGAAGTACTTCGAAATTTGTTTAAGAGAAGGAGCATCGAGTTTGACGTACTTTGAGGTACAATGTTTACGGAGTTTCCAATTAAGTTTGGTAATAGTTTGACGCTACTATGGTTTCCTATTTGTACTTTCCATTTGACGGGAGTTTCGTTGAAAACAGAACTCGTTTAACTCGTATCGATTCTTGTTTGATTGTTTCGGGGAATATGGTGCTAGTAGGGGATGATAGGGGAGATCCTCCTATCATATTATGTATGAACAAAAATATATTCAGTTCAATTAAATTAATTTAATATTCAATTTAATTTGTAGTATAAGGAACACATTTCGATAGTAATCTTATATATTTTAGAAGCATTATATGTATTCAGACAAATAATTGTTTTTTGAATAATTTGATTTCAGATGATTGATAGTTTGTATTCAAAGTTAAATTAAAGTAATTAGTGAAATAATTGATCGTATATAATAATATAATTGTTGGGAAAGATGGCTCACGTTTTGGGTAAAATGAATTTATTGAATTAGGAAATATATTTATCTCATGTTTACTTAAAATGAAAGCCTGAAAATTTAATAACTTCATAATTTCATTATTTCATAATTTGATAATCTGATAGTTTCGCAATTTGATAATTTGATAATTTGATAATTTGATTATTTGATAATTTGATAAATTGATTATTTGATAATTTCATAACTTGACAGTTTGAATATGAACAAATTTGATAGTTTGAAAGTTTGAAAATTTGTAATATGAAGTATATAGTGCATTCCCTATCATATGGGGTTTATTCTCCATTTTATGGTGTTCAGTCCATATTTTATAGTATACTCTATACACTATACAGTCCATATTTTATGGTATACAGTCCACTCTAATCTAATCCCAAATATGCAGTGCATCCAACTTAAAAAAGAATAAAAAATAATCAAACGTACTTTAAAAATAACCGTAACATACAAACCTAAAATGATTCCTAACCTCCCAACATAGCAAACATATTTAAAACTATGAGGTTAATCGCAGTTTAACATTATGCCGTATTAATACACAACAAACAAGAAAAGAGCAACGACTAATCTGTACATTGACTACAAGTTCCCAACACATTAACGGTGGTAATTTAAATTAAATTAAAATCGAGCTTACGACCGCGCAGGCATTTCACGGCACCCTCGAACCCGTCTGATTTTCACGTCCAATTCTTTCCTCTAATTAAAACTTCTTATAAACTTCGTCGAAGTCCAAGCGAAACTTTGCTCGGAGTCTCGTGCGAATCGAACGAGTTATTAGCTCGTGCACGTCATTTATTGAGCCTCATTTCAATTTTAACGCCTACAGCGTTGCTTTATGAATTTTTTTTCAGGAAACCAGAGTTCCTTGAAATGGTGCTACTACCGATTATCGATATTTTGTTGATTAATGATATGTCAATGAACATCGATGTCCTATTGATGTTTAACGATATGTTGATTAATATTGATGTCTCATAATTTTTAACGATATACTGATGAATATTGAAATCTTACGATATTTAACTACGTGTCGATGAACATCGATACCTGATGATATTTAACAATATTTTTATTGAAATTGGTAACTCAATAAGTGAATGAAATTGAATGTAGTTTATAATTTTACCATTCCAATGCATTTGTTAAACTTCATGTCTAACCTACTCTATCTTCACATGGCACATAATTTTATTATTCATACATCTTCATTTCCGTTAGAACTTCCAATGTAACCTAACTTCCTACAGGAGCGATTAGACTTTGCATAATAATGTTTGCACTTAGATTAGGTTAGATTATATATGGAGTTTAAGATAACCAGATTTGTATGATAAAGTTACTCAAAAGCTTACTCAAATCTGTATTCTTGTTCAAACATCAAATATAATATAAATCTGAAAAAAGAATAGATTTGAATGATAAAATTTTCCATATGAAATTTAAACGGAAATAAATGAATATCGCTAATTCAATTGGACACCACAATCACATTTGTCTTAACAATATATGGACGATATCATTGGTATATCGTTACGTGTCAATAAGATATCAATACTGTACAAACACCCTACTGCATTGAATCATCGCAACTCATCAGATCAAATTAGAAGTCGCACAAACAAGCGTAACTTACATAAGTATATTTTTAAAAAACCAACGCGATAAAAAGCCAGCCAGCTGGATGGTTCCCTCGGGATGCTGCAAAAAAAGGCGGGGAACAACGTCGCTTGCAGTGGTACGGCTTCATGCGGCCCTCGAGCCCACGGGAAATATGCATATCGAGTTTCCTTCGGGAAGCTCGGCTCGTGCCTGACTCTTCCGTTCACGGATGTTTGACATCGAGCAAAAAACACCGTCTAAAACGTGTCGTTCGATGCCACATAGCCACCGGGTTCGTTCCTTCTGTTTGGTGAAATTCTATTCCCCCGACGCGAGGATGAAATGTTTTTGGACATGGCCAACTTGTGGATGGTTAATCTAGATTATCTGTAATCAAGATAGTCGGCTATGAGGGGGCTTAGAGTTGCTAAGGAACACTGTAAAATTTCATAATGTAGGTCGATTTTAAGTAATATAGTAAATTTTGGTTATAATAGAACGTCGCAATCTTAATCTTTTATCACATTTGGTGGCAGCACGTGTTATTAATATAAAAAAGGTTCATTTGTTGGTTTTGAAGTTTTTGGTTTTTGGGAAACCTAGGGAGTTGGGGATTTAGGAATTTAGGTATTTAGTCATTTGAAAATTACAAAATTTAGGGACATAAGAATTTGGGGATTCTAGAATTTGTGGATGTGGGAATTTGAGAATGTACAGATATGGGCATCTAGAGATTTAGAAATCTAAGACTGTGAAGATTTAGAGATTTCTAAACTTGTGGGGATTAAAGGATTTGAAGATCTAGGCTGGTAGAGATTTAAGGATTTCGGGATCTTCGCTTGTGGAGATGTACATATATGAAGATTTAAGCTTGTGGAGATCTAGGGATTTGGAAACCTAGAAGTTGGAAATATAGAGATATAAAAATTTGACAATGAAGAAATTTTGGAATTAGAATACTTGGAAACTTAGGAGCTTTGAAATTTGGAAATTTGAGAATTTACGAAATTTGCTAAAATTAGAATATTGGTCTAACTCGATATCTGGAAATTTGAAAATTGCAAATATGGAAACTCAGTAATCAAGTAATTTGAATATCTATATCGATATCAACGTATATAAGACATAATATTATAAACGTAAAGTGAAATTTTCGTACGTAGTCCTAATTCGATAGCCAGGGTATTAGTGACGAGCTCAATTTAAACGAACAGTACAATATAAATATCAGGACGATTATCCCATGGCAGTCTAACCTATACATTAGACTCATCAACTGTTCTCCAAGGAAGTCTCCACTAAATGGCAAAAGATTTATGCGTGACTTGAAAGCAGACTACATTAAAATCCCATATACTTACTAACGTCCTGTACGTAATAGTCACACCTCAAAACCAACATCCTTGCACTGAACGGTAATTCCCGTCACGGAAGCATCGGCAACCAAAGGAAATAATAGAAGGCTTGATGTCGTGACGACCGGCAGCCGCGAGCAAAGTAAATCTGCCTGGTAATTCGTGTCTGGCCGGCAAGTAAACGCGTTTGAAATTTGTTCGTGTGCCGCGAACGGGCACGAACGAAGGTGTGGCTGAAGATCCGGGCCAATTAGTTGATGAACAGGGAGCGGCCATAAAGGGGATGAACGCATTCGCCAGGAGGTTCCCGAACAACAGGGTGGACGGCGCCGATGACTCGAGTCTCTCGCCTGACGACACGAAGATTGCCACGAACTGATTGAGCTAACGTGCCCGGAGCTCGCTAATCTTTTCTTCGACAACACGCGATTCGATCATGGACCCCATTATTTACGACCGATTTCATGCTAAATCCGGCTCCTTTCGTTTGCACATTGATTTTTCTTAAACGGACAGGGAAATGGACTGCTTATTGTCTGCACGGCCGGAGGACGTTGAGTCAAATTGATCTCTCGCAATTTTACGGTGATTGTGTAGAATTCCAGTAATTAGATTGTATATTGAAGGTATTGTAGGCATGTTCGGGCAAATGGTGATTTTAGGGGAAAGAGATTGCTAGTTATAGACGTAGGTAGAATTTGGTTGATGAATTTGAAGATTTAAAAATTTGGAGAGTTGGAAATTTGTGAGCTTGTGAATGTGAGGATTTGGGGATTTGAGAATTTTAAGATATGGTAATTTAGTGATTTGAGAACTGGTTTTTGAATATAGGCACTTGGGAATTTAGGGGTTTGGGAATCTGGAGATGTGGGAATTTTGGGATTTGGGAATTTAGGGATTTGGGAATTTTGGGATTTGGGAATTTAGGGATTTGGTAATTTAGGGATTTGGGAATTTAGGGATTTGGGAATTTAAGGATTTGGGAAGTTGAGAATTTCTAAATTTAGGGTTTTGGGAATTTAAACATTTGAGAGTGTAGGGATTTGGGAATCTAGGGATTTGAGAGTCTAAGGATTTGGGAATTTAGGGATTTGGGAATTTAGGGATTTGGGAATTTAGGGATTTGGGAATTTCGGGATTTGGAAATTTAGGGATTTGGGAATTTAGGGATTTGGGAATTTAGGCATTTGGAAATCTAGGGATTTAGGTATCTAGATATTTGGGAATTTAGTGATTTGGAAATTTCGTGATTTTAGGATTTGGTCATTGAAGGATATGGAAGTTTCAGAATGTGGAATTTTAAATATTTTGAAATTTTGAAATTTGTTGCTTCAGCCATGTGGAACCTCGAAATTAGGGATTTGGAATCTACAAATTTGGAAATAAGGAAATTAGGCAATTTTAAAACTTGAACACCTGAAAATTTGCAAATTTGGATATACACATATGAATATTAAAAATTTCGTAATTTTTGAAGTTTTAGAAGTTTGCAAAATCTACGAAATTTGAAATATTTTGGAAGTTTGAAGAATTTGGAAGTTTGTAAATATAATGTTTCTTAATTTGAAAAATTTGAGTAACATTAGAAATTTGAGAAATATGATAAAATTGATAAAATTGAGAAGTTAAAAAATGTCACTTTGTGCATCAGTTATCTAGTTATGTATTTTTTGTACTTCAAGGTAACGTGAAGGTCATAGTATTACAGTTCGTTGGAGTCGTCTTCGCCTCAGTTACCATGCCATGCCATGAATATTGTCCCTTTTAAAAAAACCTAATGACCTAAAAATGTCGGAAAAGTTGACCTTAAAAAATATTTCTTAACCACGCATAAATATTAAATATGAAATTTCCTAATATTTACTCGTTCGACTAAACTAACACTTTCGTCTGACATTTTCATCTGTCATAAAAAATAAACACGATATTCAAGATGATCACGTTAAGTGTGACACCCTGTCTAATCGGTGACTCGAGCAGAAAAGAATCTGGTTACAGGAAAAACGCGTTTTCGAATAACACGGTAGCAATTAACCGCGTTATTTGAGGGGTGTATAATATTACACGTTTAAGTAGAATCTGCAAAAATCAATAGTTCGCTATATCTCGGAAGTAAATGCCGTGGTTCAATGTCCTCGCAAAATTTGGCATAGCCCGAGTTTAGCACAGATCGATCGACATCGTGTCGACGGTCAGAGTTTATTAATCATTCATCCGGTAATTTGATTACCTCGATAGACATCTTGCCTCTTCAAGAGGCTAATTATAGCGGCGAATGGCATAAGCAGAGAAACTTTCTGATTAAATATTCATCCTTGTGTTCCTGAATAAAAGTGATACCGGGAAATAGCTTTCGTTCGGCGGCTTTTGTATAGTGCCCGACAAAAGTTTGCTGAATTAAATGTTTTTACATAGTTTTTAGTAATGAATTTTTTGCTTTTTAAACAACGTTTTCTTACATTTAAGATTGATTTTTAAATATCTCTTTTCTGGTGATGCTATTACTTCATATATTAAATATGTTTCTTTTTTGTATGCTTAACAAATTTCAGATTTCTGAATTTTCAATTTCAAGAAATTGAACTTTCTAATTTCCATATTCTTAATACTTGTATATTTTTAGATTTCCATATACTGAAAATTCTTAAATTTCTTTACTTTACAAATTCATAAATTACAAACTTCCAAGTTTACAAATTACAAGCTTTACAAATTTCCAAGACTGTTGGATTTCTGAATTTTTAATTTTTGCAATTTTTACGATTTTCACGATTTTTACAATTTTGACATTTACAACTTTCTAAATTTTTCAAATTTTCACATTTGACATGTAAAAGTAATCACATGTGGACTTCAATTTTTGTTCAAGAAAAATATTCTCGAAAATTTTAGAACAACCATAATTTCAAATAAATCTTATTCCGAAAGCAACGAATTTATAGTTCAAGTCCGAATACATATTAGTATTAAACATCATTTGTCCCTTTCGTAATAGTCATCTCCGAATGCGTTTGAATAAAACAATCGTTTCCAAAATGCCTTTCTTTTATTTAAAATTTATATATGAAAGTTGTCCAAACAATATCGAACTCACAGCGCAAGAACACAGTTACATAATTCATGGACGCGTTTCCGAGAACCTTGCAGAATTTTCAGTTGTCCGGGGAAAACGAACAATGGCAGGCAGAAATTTTGCAAAACGAAACTGATTCCTGCTATTATAATCAAGCATGGTATGAAACGGAACTAGGAGAACTATTTCGAGCTCGAGTAACATTTCGCGTTGGAAAAATACCCGGAAAATCGAGAAAAACCGGTGAAAAGCCGGAGTGCGATACGGTTATTTACCAAAATCCACGTCGATGGAGAGGTCGGTAAATAGCCTGGTGCGCGGCAAGAACGGCAGAAAGGTCGATTTAATCTGATTCCGTTTGCTTTTCGATGGAAAAAAAAGCGGCTATTAGTTTTCCGTGTTCGTGGTCACGCTTTTCCGCCGTTGAAATTGTTTCGTCAAGTTTCGGCGGGGAAATACAACGTATCAGTCTTCTCGAAAGTGCTTTATACGAGACAGAACAATAAAATAATAAGCATTCCGAACATTTTTACTCTTCTGTCTTTTTTCGTGTTGATTCGCGAAACTATTTTTATGGCTGTTACATGTTATTGTAAAATAAATAAATAGATTTCTGTTTTCTCTTCTAATATTTCCTCCATTTCTTTTGTTTCTTCAGGTTTCATATTTTCTGATGTTTTCTAATTGTTTCTGATTTTTGTGTTTTCCATTTTCTTATATTTTTTTCACATTCCTTCTAGTTATTTTAATTTCTTCCATTTCATTTCCTTTCATTTTCTTCCACTTTCTTCATTGTCTTATATTTTCTTGTATTTTTTTGTACTTTTTTGTATATTTTCTTATATTCTCTCATATTTTCTTCTATTTTCTTCGATTTGCTATTTTCTTGTATTCCTTTGTATCTTCTTGTATTTTCTCCCATTGTCATCTTTTTTCTGTTTTCTTTCCTGTTTCATACCATTTGCTTTACTTCCCCTAGTTATTTTCTTTCTTCAATTTCTTCTATCCTCATTTAATATTTCTTTCGTAATGTGAATCAGAAAAGATGAGTTTTTGAATTATCGGAGTAATTGAAAAAATATATTGCAATATCGATTGTATCATAGGTGTTACAAAAACTAAAATGCAAACTGAAGAATACTTAACAAAATTTTAAACAAAAGTAGAATTTTATGAATCTCATATACCAACATGCACTGATTACAAGCTTACTGTTCATGGTTATAATCCGTCACAATTTCCTTGCACTTACTATTAATAACATTATGAAATATTTAAAATAAAAATTGCAAAGAATAGAGCTAACGTTGATTCTATTATCAACTGAGATGTAAATCATAACAAATCATCCGAGATATTCCTATTTTGCTAAAGTTCGTTACACGAAATTCTTCCTAACTGCCCAAAGTACCATTGAAATCTCCATAATATCTCGAACTGCAAAATAATCTTCCATCTCCGTCATCAAAGCAGCAATTTCCCGAAAACGAGATTCAGAACTTCATTTACCCCGGGAACGTTCACAATCGCAATTATTTGCAAATCACGAACGTTCTCCCGCATACCCAAGACCCGCTTAATTTTGCAATGACAAATTACCAAAATTGGCTGACAGGACACAACAGACGTCGACCGCTGGCTAGGCCGCTAATAACCCGGCCAGAAATGCAAAGAGAGATCGCTGGAATCAGCATCGGGACCGAGTTGCAAATTGGCCAGGCTGCGAATTAATTAACAAACCAACGCATTACACACTCGTCGGGCAAAGATACACGATGAAGGGCCATAGATAAGCCGGTCGAGTGGAGCCGAAACCGGTGGATCTTTTGCGAATTCCAAATTGGTTGATGACCAGTGAACAATGCGGTCGAAGTAATGCTTGGATTATGCGGCGCGACGCATTTCCTGTTTCCGCACACTGTTACACTCTCCCTGGACACGCGAATCGCTCGTTTACCATCGTAAATGGACCTCCATGATATTTTAGGGAGATTCGATGCTCGTTTCGCTGCGACCAAGTGGAAATTTGTGGGACCGTTTCGCTGTACCGTGGACCCCGTTACATTGGCGGATTCTCTACACATGGAAAGACATGGGTGATTTCAGACACATATGTGTAGGAAATTAATTTATGGAACTTTATTAAAAAATGTTTACAATTCACCGTTTCTCTTCGATGCAATTTGCTGACTGACGAAATAGCTTGAAAGGCTGTTTTTCAACTGTCAGGCAACTTTGCAACGATTTTCATAGGAAGCAATAGTAATTCATCTCGGGTCGTTTATTTTAGTATTACATCTTCAATTGCACACAGGCAAATCATTCATACTCTACGTATAGAAAATACTTTGTGAAATGATAATCTGTTTTTGGGAACCTAAAGATCATTCGTTTACCACTTTGACTGGCATGTCACTATTTACTAAAATTTCTATACACATCTGACATAACAGTATTCAAGATGTTTTTAATATTGAAGAGTTTATAAAAGACACAACTAGAATTCACAGACCAAACGGTGCGAGGTACGAAATTTTTCCATAGAATCCCCCCTGAAATCACTTGAGAACCCTAGGAAAATTATCAAACATTAGCATCCTAAGCTGGTAGGAGGCCAAGAAAAGTCTAATCGGATTGTGAAGTAGAGCGAGTAAGTATACATGTTTGTGAGAATCCTGAATCACTATATGTATATCGATATATAACGAATAGATCGCGGTCTCCAATACAGTGTACCATAAGCAAGTTCGTTAAAGGTCTTAGCTAAAGTTAACAGGAAGGCTTAGAATATTGCTTGTCGATCTACTTGATTCGAAGAAGTTAAAGCAGTTCGGTGTACAGAGACAAACGCGTACTCGTTATCCGATTAGAAACTGATTAGAACACTGAAAGTACTCCGTCAGTTTCTCGCGTTAATAACATTAAAGCTTAGTTACGAGCAAATGATTGTTTGCAGATAGTTTAAATAATGTATTGCCTTATTGCGTACATTACCGGTGAAATTGAGTAGAAGCCTCGAATCTGATTTCGTGTTTTTATACATTATTTTAAATATTTGACACGTTGATCGTTATATCAGTTGCAGTTTCATACGTGCATTTGTGCTTGATTTAATCAGTCATTTTGTGTGGACTTTTATGAGGAATTTTACTCATTTAACGATTAATAATTCCGTTAAATATAACTGTATGTGGTGAA
Source organism: Megachile ligniseca (assembly GCA_945859555.1). Lineage (NCBI taxonomy): Eukaryota > Metazoa > Arthropoda > Insecta > Hymenoptera > Megachilidae > Megachile > Megachile ligniseca. Next base: position 4,097,158 of record OX243785.1, read on the forward strand.
AATGGTTTACTGCTGTATGCAGTCAAAATAATTTATTTCATACTGTATGCAGGAAACATAACTAAATATTGCTACAATAATTAATGAGGTTTGTCGAGAATAAAATTCACACATCAGATTCATAAAAAATCGGAATGAATATTAATTTTTTTCTCCACACACCTGATTGATTATTGTGACAATATTTAGTTATTTTTCATAGGTATATAAAAGCTATTTTTTGTAACTATTATTATAGGTATATTATACCTATAAATTATACCTATTATTATAGGAATATTATACCTAAACATACTTGACCCCTGAATAATATACTTGACAAAACAGATGAAAACTAGGTGAAAAATATTGGAAAAATCATGAATACAACACTGGCCATCAAAGTAGTGAAGTTTTTTGTGAACGTCAGATTAATATCACCCCATCGACATGTAGATTAATTCAATGCACAACTTTGAATAACACAATAAAAAGTTTGTGGAAAATTGCATTTTCCCGGTGTGAGGTTCAAGTTGGAAATTTCCCACATGTCCTCCAAGATAAATAATGCCTCGTTCCATATGCGTTACGTCGTCTAGACGGAAGAGCACGTTGTAAAATTACGAGAACAGAATTACTTTTTTCTTTCATCCAATAAATCTTCCCGGGATGATGCTTTGTGTCCTCGTGAAGACGTGTAGGATCTCATTTCTGTTGCCAATATTCTATTATACCTGGTTCGTGCTGCGAGTTCCACCGGAACAGAATTCTCGAAAAAGAATTCTACGTGGATTCTGTTGATTTGTAAAATTAAATTAATAGTAATTTTGCACCATAGTTTTGATCACTGACGATAGACTCGGTAATTGTAATAAAATAATTAATAATTGTAGAATTTAATTAATGAAATGATATAATTGCCAATTAAGAATAATATACAGAATTCTATCAAAATTATATTAATTGGGTGGATACATTGAATGGATAATTAATTACTGCATATTTAATTACTTCTGTTAAACTTCATTGAAGTTGATAATTTTCCAAAAGTTTAATTATGAATTTGATAATTTTGTCAATGATTTATCTATGAAAGTAGAATAAATATTTCTAATATTAATGCGAGGTCTAGAAATAACAGTATGAAAATTAATGAAACTGTTTTAGTACCTAAATTATTCTGTTGACGTGGATTTATAAATTAAGATATTAATTGCTGTAAAAATTTATGAAGCGGTTCAGCAAATATTTAATAATAAATATTAAATACTTGTTAATTTTATTATTTTCTTTAGTAATTATTTAAATTAAGTAATTTATTTAATTCCTTTATTTCAGAAGTAAATCCTATTACTGTAATTAATTAATCCGGATTAGTTGATATTGATCAATCCTAATTAATGCAACCTTAAATTTATTAACGTACAGATTAAATGTATGAATTAAACAAAATAATGATAATTCACGAAATGTTGCTTAATTTATTTTTGTAAATTAAATAATCTCTCAAGTTTCGAAGATAAAATTTGCTCAGAACAATGCTTATCGTACGTCAATCTTTCTTTCACGAAGGTGGATGAAAAATTAGCCTTGAGGCTTGTTTGATCGTCACTTCTGCAGCCACCGTTAATTAATCATATTAATCAACGTGTCGATTATTAACGAAAAGCCCACATAAGTTAGCCAATATTAATATTATAAATAGTTTAATGAAATATTATTAGTTTCCAGACTTTCAAACTTCCGAAAATTTAACTTTAAAAACTTCAGATCTTCAGATTTTTAACCTTCTAAATCATTAAATTGTAAAATCTCTAATTTCATAAGTTGCTAAATCTACAAACTTCAAAATCTGTAAATTTTCAAATTTTTATAATCTGAAATTTTCATATCTTAAAATTTTTAAATACGCAAATTTGCATACTCCTAAATTTTCAAATTTCGATATTTTCATGTTTCTAAATTTCAAGAATTTAGTGTTCTAGTTTCCAAATAACTACATTTCAAATATCTAATTTCCAAATTTCCAAATCTCCAAATTTTTCCATCGACAAATTTCTAAATTCACTTTATTTATAAATCTCCAATTTCTGTAATATTAAAACATCAATTTCCCACTGTTCTAAATTTCTATTTAAAAGTCCCAAAGTCCCGATATCCTTAAAATTTCAAATATCAAAATCCCAAAATTTCGATGTTATAAAATACCACTTTCAAAGTTACAAAACACCAATGTTTCAAAGTTCCAAAATTCCAAAACTCATACATAGGCAATAAATAAACTACGTACACAAATCTACCACCTCTTTCACCGAAAACCATTTTAGTTCTATGGAAATACGATTACAACCTACAGAGATTTTTCATGAATTCCCAGTAGTACTCAAAGTATTAACTCCTCTCGTTATATCGACGTCAAACGCAATAAAACGTATGAAAGAAGCTTGACTTTTTATGATTCCGATGCAAAGGAGCCAGGAAAAAGACAGGGCTTCAAAAAAAGTTGGAAACCTGAAACGTCAAGAATTTTCTCCCGAGCAGATACAAATTTCCTTAAAATTCGTGAATTTCCGCCTTGAAATGCCAGTCACTGAGGAGAACCGAATAAGAAATTTAATCGCCAACGTGACAAGGCTGATCGAGCAACGAGAAACTTTTATTTGTTTCTGCGAACGAGTTTCCATGACTGGGTGCATGCGAAACGTCCTGAAACGAAGTTTCGAATCGACGAGACTGGTCGAATAGAATATCGCGACTCCGTCTCGTGTACTTCGTTCAACGACGAGACGATTCAAATCCATTTCTGAAAATGGAACAACGCTATCCGTGCTCGGCTTGTAGCTGCAACCAGCGAAACGTTAGGTTCCGTCGAACTTCTCTTGCAACTTCATCATCGGCCATTTTCCGTCGGCCATTTTGTAGTCGTTTGCCCGCCATTTATCGACGACCTCTTCGACGGAAGTTGACACCGGAGACGCTGAATTTTCGGAACATTTTGAGTTTATCTTCGATGCAGAACATTTTTGGGAGAAAGGGAGTATGCAAATAGGGTTTCAAGAAAGAGGGGTTTAAGAAGGAACTTTGGTGATGAAGAAATTTGTAGCGAACTCTTGAAAGAACTTGAATACTAAGCGTTTAAATATTGGAGTTTTATGAATTGGATAGTTAGAAATTTGGGAAGTTGCATGTTTAGAGAGTTGGTATATTAGGAAGTTGTAAATTTGGGAATTTGAATGTTTAAAAATTTGGAAACTTGAAAATTTTATAATTTGGTGTTTAGGAATTTGGAATTTGGGAATATAGATATTTGAGTACTAGGATGTTTGAATATTTGAATATTTGGACATGTGGAGATTTCGATATGTGGTTATTTGGACATGTGGAGATTTGGATGTATGGACATTTGGACATGTGGAGATTTGAACGTATGGAGATTTGGATATGTGGATATTTGGACGTGTGGATACTTCGATGTGTGGAGATTTGGACATGTGGAGATTTGGACGTATGGAGGTTTGGACGTGTGGAGGTTTGAACACGTGAAGATTTGGACATGCGGATATTTGGACATGTGGAGATTTAGACCTGCGGAGATTTGGACATGTGGATATTTAGATATGTGGATATTTGGACGTGTGGATATTTGAACTTGTGGATATTTGGACGTATATTTGCATATGTGGAGATTTGGACAACTGATTATCACATATGTAAATATCAATGACTTAAACTTTTATATCTTATCGTCTCCGATTTTCAATAATTGCTTTCATATTAATTTTATATTTTTCCAAACAAGGAAAAATATAATTAACTACCATAATACTTTTTCTCAATGCATCCAATATATCAACTGTTACAAATCTATTCACAAATGTGCTTAAAAATCATTTCAAAAATCTTCCAAATTGTACTATTCAAAAGAGTTTCGATAAAAAATTACCTGTGCAGTAATTAATTTAATTCTGTAATTACTTCAAGTATAAGTCTTCAAGTTTTCAACTCTTGTCTCTTTTTCCGAGTATTCAAACTTGTGAAAACTTTTTAACCTCTACCTCATGAAAAAAATTCAATTAACCAAAAACTACTTACTTTCCATTAGCAGTGATTAATGTAGTTCAAAAATTATTTCAAGCACCTTTTTGAGAATTCCCATCCCGCACAAAAATTCTCAAGCACTTCGTTTAAAATTCGCAGAATTAATTTCGCATTTGTTCAATGGTTACTAATTTTGCATTTGAAAAGAATTCAATTTATGAACACCATTCACGTTTATTGAATTCGAAAACGTCGCTTAGACCCGCGTCGCCGTCGATTTGTCGGGATTAATCGTTCTCCAAAGTCTCTGTTAAACCAAAACCGCGTGACGGTCGCTAATTAAAAACCGCTAAATCATGGAATTTAAGTCGCAATCAATACAACCTTGTCTGCGTTCGAGTACCGTGGTCCGAATAAAAAGCTCATCCAGCCTTTGCACTAAATTTTTTTTACCTGCCAACAACACCTTAATTAATTTACAAAATACTTCGAAAAAGGGTTTCTCAATAAAATGTATTACAACATAGAAGTTAGAATTGACGGTTCACTTCCTCTTTCCGCAAACTCACGAAATATCGTCCATGAAAATTCTCTCGTTTAAACATGCGGTCGTTTAAGTGTTAACACTCCGATCATTTCGCGGCGATTAAAACGCGATTTTAATTTACCAGCCACGTGATTTACTCTCAAACTAAACACTCGACTGGGTTCGATGTTGACTCGATGAATTCTCACGACGCCTGTTCGCATTTTCATGTTCCTCGCTCTTCCTGGGAGCTGCTCTCCACGAGTGCTCCCGGAGATTGGATCGGGGTTGAAGATCAGGGCGTATCAATTTGCCGTATCGGAATCCTCGATCGCCGGAAAATTAAATGGCAGATTAGGTTATGATTAGAGCGAGACGGAAATCTTAGACGCGGTGGTATGAGGGAAATTATAGCAGACACGCGAAGCATGCGTTAACACGTTGCTGCTGGAGTGAAAATTGTCATGTGTCGGATAAAATCGATCACATCTATCTTTCTATTTTTGGTTGAAAATTTAACTTAAATTTAGAGACGTTGTAATACGTATTATATTCTACGAGTGTTATTTCTTGTTCCTAGATAAAAAATAAACCGAATTTTCGAGATCAGATTATATTCTACAAATATTATTGTTTGCCTCTATGTAAAAGGTAAACCGAATTTTCGTCTTTAGATTATATTTTACCAGTGTTATTTCTTGCTCCTATGTAAGAAGTAAACTGAATTCTCTTCTTCGGATTACATTAATCTACAAGTTTTATTTTTTGCCTCTATGTAGGAGCACTTTGCTGGAAAAATGAGATGTGAAAAAATTTCTACTTTGAATGTTTCCTTTTCGTGAAGTTTAAAGTGCAAAATTGCGAATCGAGCTTCCTACCGACCTTATTCTACAAAGAATATTTTGCAAAATAAATCATGACAGAATATTGATTTTGGAAATATCTACTATAATCGTCTCTTGTGACCAAAATAACATAAGATAAACAGAGGAGCTTAATTTTCCGCTAGAGTAGCTAAAAATCACACTTAGAGTATTTGGTCACTGGAGGTGACCCTTAAAGACAATTCTACGTGGAAATGAAGAGGTTGAATTCTGAGAAATTTGTGAGATGAATACGAAATGGAAATCTGACATGAAAGGGACATTTTCGCAGTGAAAGGTGGATTAATGATAGTGGCACAGGACACTGTAGGAGTTTTTGATTTCAGGAAAATCTAATTTAACTCGTAGAAAAGCTGAGATGAAAGGCACGTTAATGCCTTTTAAAGTAATGTTTCCTATCATAATAAATGGTTCGTTTTATTATCGATAAAGTCTTACATGATTTAATTCAGTTCAATTAATTACTGAAAGTTTTTGATCCTTTAAATTGAAAGAGTTCCAACTATGATCTGAAATTGAGTCACTTTTATGATAAATTACTTTACAGTCAATACACAAATTTGTTCATTAAAATTCTAAATAAAGTGATGAGATGTTAGAAGAATAATTGCAGAAATACATATATTATTAAATTATATCAACCGATAAATTTTGCAACAGGGAGTGTCCGACATCATTTCATGAAATAAAAGTACAAAAAAATACCACTTGTATATTAATTAGATCGACATTCTAAATTACATAATTAGTACTCAATGCATATTCTCAGTGCAAAGTGGTTCTCCGTCAAATCGTAAAGTAACAAGTAAATAATTACTATAATTTACGATAGAAGATATTCAAGATTTCGGTGTTCGTTCGTGTTTCGCATTGAGCGAAAGCCAAAGATTGATAGAGAGAACGAGGGACAGTAATTAATGAACCTCTCACAGGGGATGATGAGCGTTATTGCCGTAAGCAAGGGTACGAATCAGAGCAAAAGAGTTAATTCTCCGGAAAAGTTTCTCGGTGGCCGTGCGTCATCAAAATGGTTCAACAGCCTTTAACCGAGGGGGAAAAGTGGTCATCGACGGGAACATAATAAAAAATTCCATAGTTTCCGGTACAACGAGTTTCCAAACAGTGACTTCCTATTGAGCCGATGCTTGAAAATCAGCTTCAAGCAGCGTTACATGGAGGATGTATATCGTTAGAGCAATGCAAAGAGTCGTCACTTCAATTTTTTATTGCTGGTTGTTTCCTTTGTACTAATATCTTTCGTTATGAAGAAGCTGATACGTTTAAATAGTTATGGTAGTATTGTATACTATACAATGTTATATAAATTGTATATTATTATTATGTATACCTAATATACGTAGTGTACATACATATATTATATGACATATAAAAATAATTTTGGTCTAGGATTTATAAATTTTAACACATCGGAATTTAACAAGAAACTAGTTTCTGATTGATATACTTATTAATTGACAGTATCCAAATTTAAGTAATATCTGTATCGAGGTAAAGAGTAATTATATAAAATTTAGAAAATAAGAATGAATAATTACGACGAAATCAACTCTTACGACAAATCATAAAGTATTTGAAATAGATTGCTCATTTCACCAAATCAAAATTAATTTCCCAACTTCTTATCAGTAATGGAGATATTAAACTCAACTCTCTCTCAATTTATTGTACTTTTCATAACAAAATTATCAAACTCTGAATAGCAGTATTTTGAGTACCTTATTTCGTTAATGAAATCAGTTAACTGCAATTATAATGAAACTGAAGTTGCAGTAATTCCGTGTAATCCAGGATAATGAATCGGTGTCAACAAACAGAGATTAATTAACTGTTCTGATTCTACGTCGGCATGGAAATAATATAAACTCATAATGCTCTAAACTCGTCGATATACGTACACAGTGAAACAGTAGAAGTTTTATTGAGAATCGATAACGTGCAAGCTATGAACTTTTCAAAAGCATCGATATTAAATTACAATCAAGGGAAAAACGATTAAAATACATTCGGCGCCTATGGAGAACGTTCGTCGGGAACAATGTAATGATAAAGGTTCATTAAAAAGGCTGCGTCGTTATCGTCATTAGCATTATCGCGTCAATTCGCGTATAATGATCGGGGAAAATTGAAATTTCGCTTCCGCTATCCGTATCGAGAAAGGGGAGTGTTAATGAGAGGTTGGTTGAAATAACGGCAGGGAAGAGTGAAATGCAGAACCTGCGTGGAATATCGAGTGCTGCAGCTATTTACATTTTTACCTCTTTTTTCCTGCATTCTTGTACAACAATTTCGTTTTATCAATTTAGCTGCACAAAACGGGAATGATAATTATAGCGTGTATACACGTGGTAATCGAAAGCTTGCAAATTTAGGAAAAAAAAATATAAATTTCATACTCAGATTACAGATCTTCGCTCATCGAATTGATTTAGGGTTTAAATTTTTAACTCGTATTCTCGTTTTACTCCTTGACGTATAATATAGTCACACACGTGATGCATGTTACAGTTCAAATGTGATAAACCTAAATCGTATTTGTATAAAAATCAGTTTTCAGTTCGACACCAACTATATACCTAGCATTTCGACTTTCTTTATTTATCTTAACACTGCAATAATTAGCTGTGACTGACGTAACTAGGGGTTAAAACTCGTTCTCTGACACAGTTGATATGAAAAAAAATATCTGAGAAATTAATTCATATGCAGACTCAAAAATCTCAGCATTTTCAGGGCTACTTATCGGCAAAATAATACACATATTTAAGTGAGAAATTATTCAATTTCTTTGGAAAACTGCACATGTGAAATTACAACAAAGAAGACTATAACTTGAAGTATAATTAAAAATAGTAAAAGAGTGGTTGAAAGTGAAGATCAGTTAATTCGTGAAGCAGAATGGAGAGATTATGCATAATTAAAATTTTCAATAGAACTTGTAACTTCAAATAACCTACAAATTACAGAAAGGTGTAATTTCACAGAGATTCGAAATTTGACCCGAAAAACGCAGATATTAGATGAGAGGGAAGAGAAAGGAAAGGGATAGAAGGAAATGAAAAGGGTGGAAGAAGATATGGGTATATGGGAAGGGTTCGATTTCCACGGATAGAAGAGCTGTTCACTGAAAAATCGTCGAATTCGTGTGTTCAATGCTCGACTACCATTCTCGAGTGTTGATAAATCGCGATGGGGTCGAACATCTGCGCACATCATCGTGATAATTACGCTGAATAGTGAAGATGAACGATCGGGAGAATACTTTATTTTCTGTCTGTAAATATTGACGAACGGAACGCTGTTTCCCGTTGAATTTTATAGTGGCTGGAAGCGAACTTCGACGATGGTTTACGTAACGCGAAATTTCGATTTTTATATTTATTCGTCTCTTCGAGTTCGATGTAAATGTATACACGAATTGCGTGTGGTAAAATAAAATAGAAATATTTGTAATTTTCAAACTTGAGATATATGCACATATATGTATGTCACATGTAGATGATAAGGTGATATTTGGATCGGGGTTGACGGAGATAATTTTTGTTGAATGTAGATTTGGAAACTTTGAAATTTGAAAATTTGGTCGTTTGGAAATTTGAGGATTTGGAGATTTAGGAACTTGGTAATTTGGTAACTTCGAAATAGGAAAATTTGGAGATTTTGTTATTTGAATATCTGGAAATAAGGAGATTTAGAAATTTAAAGATTTGGAGATTTGGGGACTTGGAAATTTGGTAACTTCGAAACTTGAAAATTTGGAGATTTGGTCATTTGACAATTTAGAGATTTGGAAATTTGAAAACTTAGTAACTAGGGAATTTGAGAACCTCGAAATTTGTAATTTAAAAATTTGCAAACTAAAATGTAAGCACTTCATAATTGAATTCAAAAATTTACAAATCTGCAAGTTTGAAAATCTACAAATTTTTCTGTAATGAAACCATACAAAACGTAGAAATCTTTCATTATATAATACAATATTTCCCATATTTTCGAATCTGCATGTCACACATTATTTAGGGAACAATGCATAGACAAAGAGATCCCAAATGAAATTCAGAGATACAACGTTCTCGCAATACAGGAAACTAAATACTATCGAGACACAAAAGCAAACTCAAATGTTTTACTTGTTATACGTATTTCGACGAAGAAAGGGAGCATCATCCTTTCTAGCGTGCAAATTAACTTCCTGTCCGCGTGTCGCCATCAAAGACTGAGTCAAAAAGTAGTAGATCAAAGAAGCGGAAAGCTTTCGCAGCTCGAACGTTTTCCGGCCATTATTCGATAATTTTATTAACTCTCTGAGAAGGAAACGAGCGGTCATGCAGTTAACACAAAAAACTAGAAAGAGGTTTTCAAAGAGGTTTTCATTCCAGGCAGCACACGAATCTTCTTCATGAATGGACCATCGTTTCGAATGATAGACATTCCGCTCAGTTTGATTCGATCTATTTCAGATCCTATTCTCCTGTGTCTTTTTCTGGGGTTCCCTTTCTTTCAACCATTTCTACGATTCCTTTATCGAATGGCTTTGTTGTTTCGCAACGTTGCGTTGTGCGAACGTTCGTTTCCTGTTCCTTTATTTCGTCCGGCGAGATAATGAAAGTCAGATGTATCCGGTGATATAGTAATTAAACGTTTTCTATTGTTTGTTCTGTTATATCTTATTATCACAATAATCGCCGTGTGCGTGAATTTTCCGTAATTCGAGAAATAAACGTGGTCGACGTTCCATTGGAAATGTTTTTATAACAAAGTTATAATCGAGGAGAACTGAGCGTTATTTAGCAAAATGTGAACATAAATTAGTTTTTAAGCTACAGTTTATAATTGTTTGTTATATTTTACGGTGTGCATATTGGGTGACATTTACTTTAATATTTCATGGGGTACATATTGAATAATCAAAATATTGAACGATACAGAACGAATTGTTATTCGGTACAGATTAATTTATTTATTTACAATAAAGGTTTCAGAATTATTAATAACGCATTGCTGTTCTATATTGACAAATAATTCTGGGCAATAATACAACATTGAATTGATTACAATTGATTGAAATATTGTGTAGCCTCTGTTAAATAGCGATATAAATGTTATTTAGTTTTTGGAATATTTATGCATATACGTATAGGATACGTTTCAGTAATAGTTTACTTTACGCATTGAAATCACAATATTTCTTAAAATAATTATTAGTGTGCGATAGTTATAATTATTAGTTTGAGTTAGTTAAGTATCAGTTAGTTATTAGTTTCTGATGTACCAGAAATTGATAAAAATCCACTTCTAATTGTTCAGTTTCAAAATATTCCTAAATTAAAGTATTTATAAAAAGAAATTATAAAAACATTCTTTGAAATAGAAGTACGCAATGCGCATGCGTGCAGAGAACACAGCGCATGCGCGGCGAGCGAACAGCGCATACTCATTAACAATATACATACATATAATCTACCCTTATTCAATAAAACATTTTCTTACTCTTTTTCGATAAGTACTTCAACTGTAACACTATATGAAACTTTATAACTTAAAACTGCATTTCTAACAATTTTTATACATTTAAAAAAATCTGAAACAATTGTTATTTATAAAATATGTATATTTTAACGTTTACAAAGAATCAATTTTCTTTCAAATTGTTTTGATTATTTTTTTTTGGCATGAAAATTGCATTTTTATAGACAGCTATGCAGGAAGTATTTAAATTAATATTAATTGTGTGCAACGCGAATGCATGGCGTCACAAATGAAACGACAAATGGCCATATTGATTAAATTTCTTCGGTCCCGTTTTTCGTTTTCTGTTCATCTCGTACAACGTTTTTCTCATTAGCCACCAACGATCGCACCCGTTTTCATGAATATATCACAATGCCAAACGCGAGATAGGAAGTCGTTCCCCTCGTCAACAATAGCTCGAGTTATATTCGAGTTCAATCGTTTGCAGCGAGTTGCGTTTCTATTGTTGGCCGGATATGCGCGTTTATTTCTTGACACTGAAAGGAAGACGAAACAGAAAGCCTGGTTACCTTCATCGATGAACGATGAAGTCTTATAAGCCGTCGATAACTGCATTTCCACTGAGAATTATTATGAAAGAAATCGAGATCACCTTTTTTCCTAATTTCATTTCATACAACTCTGAAGCTTGTTAACATTTTAAGTTAGAAGGCAAATTACTCTTTTAAGAATACATTTGAGAAAATTATTTCTGTATAGGGAGTTTATTTAATTTGACAAAATGTTAAATGTGTATGTAGGTTTTATCGAATTTTTAGTTTCTCTGAGTTTATATTTTGAAAAGCATTTTGAAATACGCAACATTTCACTATACCGAAATTTAGTATTGCAGTACTGAAATTCCTGCTACTTACAGTAGCATGATCGATCCCAAATTCTCAGTGTACAGCTGCCAATCAGCAAATATTTAATTGTCCACGAGTTTGTTGATCGATCGTTCGAAAGTTCCGTGCGGTAAATTTCCAACGAGCCCAGTCTCCCGCGAGAAGATCCCGTTGAATGGAGATGCAGGCTTCCTGCAGTTAGCTTGACGAAGTTTCCAAGTCCGGAGGAAAACTCTGGTTGGAATGCGACTAACACATTTGCATCTTCGACCCGGAAACTTGGAAGCCGTCTGACCGCAACTTGGCCGAAACTCCGCAGGCTATATCGAAGCTGCTTCGATCCGAGTGCTGGCGAGGATTAAGTCAGTGCCAGCCGATGTCAATCGGTCCTTCAGGGTATCTGCAGCTGCGAGATGTCTCACCTTGCATTAGGTCTTCTAATAATCCAACCTTTCTGGGTCAGATACTTATTCTTCCACAAATGTAATGCTTGACACCTTTTCGAGCTGCTCAAATGCTGCCTCGGATTTCAGATTCGTTTATGTACCTTGCGCTTCGTTCAGTGCTCTGCGGTTAATTTTGCATTTTTTTAAACGAATGTGATTTTGATTTGATGTTGTTTTAAAACTTGATCAAGGTTAGTTTGAAACTTAATGATCGTTCAAGAATGGCACACAAATATAGTTGTTAGAGTTGTTAGATTAATAATATTGTTCATAGGTATATATTGGTAACAAGCGTTGTTTTATTAGAAAAAATATTTTTCCTGTACCGTGTCAAGAATTCGAAATATTACAAATTTGATCGTGAATATGCAACGTGACAAAAGAAGTAGAAGAGAACAGCGCAGCAAAAAAATTCGATGCATCTACTCTAATTTCTAAGATTTGACCTAATTTCCGGTATCCTACGTACTTACGCTTCATGAAATATCAAAAGCTCTGCATTAATGGATACTCGAGCACCTGTCGCGCTATCGACTTTTTAAATTGCCAATCAATTATGCCGATGCAGCTAGAAGCCGTAACAAAATCACAATTTTCAATGGATGTTCATTCAGACAGGACTGCGCCAAGGGAAATTGTTCACGGGGAATCGATTTATTACTCGATCATGAAACGTTTGTCCACGGAAAACAAAAGAGAAACGACGGACATTTAACACGGCGTTCAGTTTTCGAGGACTCGTAATTTTTTGCACGATTTTCCAGCGGTGACCGTTTTTATTCAGACTAGCCGTGATCAGTCTCGAAGCCGCGGCCGAATTTCGATTTTGCTCTGCTGAAAATTGCAGCCATTCATTTCGCGATACGCGTCGACGCTAATAAACGAAAACGTTGAAAAAATTCGAACGAACAATAGTCGGGAAATGAAGGGACGCATTCGGATACCGGCTGCTGGCTGCGCGTGTGTGCAACCACTGATTTAACCGGAATATTTGCACGTTTTCATGCTTGATTTATAGACACTTCTGCGATCTATTTGTCTTTCTACTGTTTTCTTTAATCTTACTTTTATTCTTTTCTTTATTTTCTTATTTTTACTGTTTTCACCAACTTTTTACGTGTTCAGATTTTTTAGCCCAATATTACATTTTTTGACTTTGACATTTTCAAATGACAAGTTTGAAGTTTTATAATTACACGTTTAAAGTGAATAAATTGCGAGTTTGACATATCTAAATTTCAAGGTGGACAATATAAAAACTTCTAAATTTCCTAAATTTATTAAATTACGTTAATTTCCTAAATTTTCTAAATGTTCTAAATTTCATGAATTTCATAAATGTGCTAAATTTCTTGAATTTCGTAAATTTTCTAAATTTCTTAAATTTTAAAAATTTCTCAAATTACTTTAAATTTCCTAGTTACTTGAATTTCCTAAATTCCTTAAGTGTCTCAAAATTTTCAAAATTTTCTAACTGTCTTAAGTTTCTCAAATGTCCCAAATTTCTCAAATTTCTCCAATTTCTCACGTTACCCAAATTCCTTAACTTTCTCAAATTTTTCAAGTTACCCAAATTTCCAAATCTTCACGTATAAACCTTCCTTTGTTATAAAACTGATAGGTCCTCTTTCCAAATTTTTTCAATTCGTTAATAAAAATATTCCAAAATTCCTAAGGTTCAAAATTTCCACAGTTCCCAAACTTCGAATTCTCAATATTTCTAAGTTCTCATATCTCTAGATCCTCAAACTTCCTCATATCCAATCATCCAATTTTTGAAATTTCCATTTGATAAATATATTTCTTTCTCTTAAAATCATCAGACACAATATTGAGGACACTTTAAAAATAAAATTCTTATGTTATAAACTCTATATGTATAGCTCGATTACGTACACGAACATCCTCGAGAAGTTCATCGAAACGATACATCATAGAGGGAAAAGAAAGTAAATTACCGCGAACGAACGTGTTTCGCCTTTTCTCGTTGCCAACGAGTTCCGTCGTTCGTGAAGCAGAAATTCGTTCGTCAGAAATTGATTTCTCGAGGAGGAACGAATTTTCTCGGAGATCAGAAAGACGCATTTCGTTGCTGATCTCACGAGAAGAAGTCTTATGTCGATACATTCGGATCGAAAGTGACGAGGAGCCTTCAGTTTTATTGCATGCGCTCTCCTTTTCGAATTCTTCGTCGGAATTCGAGAGCTCGCAATTCTCGGGAGATCATGCGGTCTATAAATATTCTCATACATATATATATTTTTGTTACAGCCGATTTTACATGAAACCTGGAATAAAAAACTCGATGAATTACTGCGATCTTTGAAAATCGTTTTTCATTCGTTTCTTCAGACTAAACATCGGTGATTTAAAATGTGTAATAAATTAAAAATTTCCTGAGCTTTTATGCGGAAGCATAAATTCGTTTACTGTTTGTACAACAAATTTTGCAAACTTTTAATAACGCAACATGCGACGAATTTCGATATTTTCGTTTCATTTGATCTTTATAAAATGCAAATATTTTATATTACTTTGAACGTTTTATGTACACTTTTTCAAATTTCTTTTCCTTCATGAAACAGTAAATGGAATATTGGTGAAAATGTGCAGGGATTTAATTTATGAATTATAAAATATTTTGTACAGAGAAATTTTAGCTTTTCTGTGGTTAGTTAATTTCTCATTAATGCAAATGAAACGAGATTAAATTGAAATGTATCGTTACTGTACTTAATGTTAATATAAAATATTCCGTTTGAAGTGCATATAATTAAAAACGTATATGGCAAATCTGTCAGTCAATATGATTTACAACGAAGCAGGAATTTGGATCAGTCGAGTTTAACGCATATACATATATCATCTTTTTTTAAAATTTAATTAATCTGTTTGATTTGGATTGCAAGTAGAGAATCACCCTTTCAAAAGAAAGTTTAAACAGAGCGATGAAAGCTTATTTGTTTAATTAAATATTGGTATTTGTTTGACATATTTTTGTGCACATATTATTATTATTCTAAGATTAAATTTACACGTAATATTTTTATAATATTTTATTACATTTTATTAAACGTGAATTGTACGCTAATACGTTTAGTGTTAAATAAAATGTGATTGTATTTTTAAGATGTGCTCAAATGAACCAAAATAAAATAACTTGTTTATTGCTTTTATCTATGAATTTTGCAATTATATTTAATTAACATCTGTCTTGTTTCTGTTATGTTTCAGGTAAGTGATTTTTACTACGCAATTGAAAACTGGTGTAGAGTAGACATTATGGACCTCATGTACAAAATTCCGTAAGAAAATTCTTAAACATTTTTATAAACACATTTTACAAACTGATATTTATGTCTGTTTAATGGAGACAGAAATATTTGTTTCTCTTTTATTAAATGTAGTATGATTTCATTTCTTTCACTTGAAAATTCCTTTAAATAGAAATATGTAACGTGTTACTTTCCCCAACTGCGTTTTCTAAAACATAAGTCTTGTAACCTACAAACTATACGATTCATTGAAATTAACGATAGGAACTCGTAAAGATATCTAAGAACGCTCTAACAAGATTGGTTCGATAATTAAACTATAAATATAAACAAAAAAGTCGATGTAGTAGAAATTTCCTTCAGTGATTTTCCTTCGGTCATGTTACTTTTATCTTACCTTACGTGATAGGGGTTAACAGCACCATTTTTAACACTAAACCTATCAGCATATGTGTACTTAATTTGAAATTAAAAATGAATTTGAAAAATAAATAAACAAACGTCGAAACGTAAATTAGTACACACATTTACTGTCTAACAAAATGTGTACCTTATAATAAGAAACTTGTGGAGTGGACGTTTGGTAGTTTTAGTGTTAATGCACCACGAAAACCGTGAATGGCACCATGTCCTCACGGAGAAATTCGCGAAAAAGAAAATTTCGAACTAGCTTCATTGCACGAATGACCCATGGCTCGACAATAGTGTGCACATATTATTAGCGCGGGTTGGCCGTGCCAAATATAAATGCGAGCATGGCGGTGAAACGGAATTCCGGCCTTCGTAGTCACTGGCGAAAACACCATCAGTGCCTCCTCGGCATTTCTCCCGGAACGATCCTCGGGAGCTTTTCCGTTTATATATCCACTTTACCGTGGAACGGCTCGCGTCTAAATTGGCGGGAAAATTTTGTCGGAAGTGCTGCGGTTTCGCGAAAGTGTTGATCCAATGACATCCACATAGTTTCTGCTTGTTTCGTGAATTAAGTGACGCGATTAAAATTCTTTACCTTTATCAGGTAGCAATGTTAATTTAATTTAGTATTAGTAGGAATGATTATTTAGTTAAGCATTATTGAGAATGTTAATTTAAAGTATTAGTAGGAATGTTTATTTTATTAAGTATTAATAGAAATGTTAATGTGATTAATCTTCTAATTGGGTATAACTTCATTGGCACTATTGATTAATTTTTGGCTAGATTTACGAAATCATTAAAATTTCTTGTTTTAAATTGTAGAAATTATTAAGAAGCTTTGATTAAGAATGCATGTTAACTTTCTATAGTTTACGAATGTTTTTGTAGTTTCGTTATTAACGTTTTTATAGTTTAGGCTAGTTTACATATTTAAAAATAAATCAGTTTTGATTTAAAAATAAATGGTCATTGTAAATCTAGTGTTAATAGAGGATACCTGGAACACCGAGCTTTAGTTATAAATATTTATTTATTAATTCAATTTATATTTAAGTGGCATTTTTATTTTGAATAATATTTAATGTTTAAATCATATTAAATTTAAATAAAATTTGAATAACTGAATATTCCAATCGAAATTTAAATGTAAAATTTAAATAATTGAATTTTTATATTTTTATGCAATTAGGTGTTTTATCAATAAATCGATTGCCTTCATGAAACGTACTCGAGTATATTGACATAGGAACTCTATGTTGACAGATTGTCAATTTATGTATCAAACATGTGTGGCACATATATTTGAGTGTTATGTTTCCTGTTAGCAAACCTTCTTAGTAAAACGATTTCATCTAAAATTGGATATACATATATAAGTTGTAACAAGATTCTAGTGACATGTAATCAATAACAATTGTGGGAATTGATCAGAATGAATTTTTTCAAAATCGAAACCCAGCTAGATTTCTTGCCCCCAAATATAATAATCTGAGATTAATTCACCAAAATCATTATACACATTTTCAAAATAAAAATCACACACACACACATGGGAATTTCTCGTTTAATAATATATGCATCGAAATATCTGTGACTTTAAATGATTCAAAATCTATCTTCAAATATATTTTTATTAAAACGACAATATATTCTTTTTACATTTTGGATACACGAACAATTAAACTCACTCTCAAAGTAACATACAAATATACGAGGATTACTCGTTTAATATTAAATTGACTTTATATTAAAACTTTGTCTTTATTTATATTGAAGTCCGTTTATTTTTAATAAAAAGAAAATATATACATTTTTATACGTAGACGAGTCATTTAATTATTGAGAGCAATTTATTAATTAATGCAATTATTATCGCGTTAATTTATTTTTCATAAGTATGAAAGACAAATATGCTCTTGATCGAAAGTTAACTCGGTTAAGAGGTTATCGTTCGGATATTTTTCTGTAGCTGTTGAGCATAGAGGTTTTTTATATTTTCTACCAGCATGGTGTTTTTCCGGTTACTTTGATCGTAAAATGCATACGATCTTCAGGAAATTGTCGTATTTTGAAGGGAGTAGAAAATGCTGGAAATTTTGCATATAGAATGCATTCGTGTAGCAAAGTAAATCCTTTTAGAGTTGCTTTTATCTTTTGCTTTGATTCTGCCGTGAAATCAGAATGTAATATTTCCGATATTGCTTTACAGGGCCCCTATTTTTCTGAAAAATATAAGGGCGTTCAATAATGTACCTATAGTGGCATGTTTAGAACTTGAAAATAAAATTGTAGTAATTTTTAGTGATTAATTGATCATTTATTAACTTAGTAAATAAGATCTATCTGGTTTGTATATTTTAAAAACACCAATAAATTCATCATTTACTCATACCATTTGATGTAATGTTACGAGATTATATCAAACTTTCCCTGGGTTAATTTAGTCAGATTAACCTCTTGCATTATAAAGTGCGTCAGATATAAACTATTAATTGCTACAATTTCAAGACAAATAAAAAAAGTTAAAATACTGTGCTTTCTGTTCGGTAATCCTTGACTACGCAAACTATAATTAGATCAAAACTAAAAATTCAAGCGTTCTAAAAATATGAGAAAAGTTTACTGTGCGAGAATTGCGAGTACGTCACGAGCATCGACATAATAGTGCAAGGGGTTAAATCAACTTATTTTTTTTCCTTTTAATACCAATGAAAATAATTCGAATATTCCTATGAAGTTACCTTGTATGTACAAAAGGAAACAAAAATATTAAAAATTACCATAAACAATATTTCAAGAAATATTTCTGTTATAAAATAGTAAATAATAAATGAATATATTCAGTGTTGTAAGAAATGTATGTTAAATGTTATAATAGATGTGCGAAGATCAATATTTTTATTTCGAGTAACATGCAAGGTGTTATCTCTGGCACGATTTCTCACCCCATTGCATCTGATAAAAAGAAGTTTACAAGAGTTGCAGGCAACAGAATGTACAATAGATATAAATAAAAAGCAATTCGAAAACTGTTTTCACGGTGGAATTCACCTTGGGTTTTACAGATAGGAACTCTTTTTTGTCATATTGAGGAGAATATCGACATGAATTCAATATTACAGGATATTTTTACAAAATATTACTCGACAGTAGCGGAAATGTAAAATACCTTTTGTATTTGCCTTGTCAGTGTAAACAATATTTGAGACTGAAGAGATTACTGAATGTAACCACGCAACTAAAACATATAAGAAAAATGCACTCACGCTCGCTATTTAGTTTAACACAACAATTTTAAATAAATATTTTTCAACTAAGTCTGTGGTCTTATCTCTAAACATACAATAGTGGTGATTAATAACAGGAACATAATAACCTCAAAAGAATTCATTTAACTTAACTAATAAGTTTTAAAGTTGCTGCAAACAGTAAAAATACCTTCAAGTGCAAAGGGTTAATATATTAGTAATACATTAATAAAAAAATCGTATATGTGTTTTGAATTTGTCTCGATGTCCTCTACAATATGATAAAAAGAAAAATGTGTACCCATTAATAAAATCTAAGGTGATTTCGCCAAAAAACAGTTTTGGAAATTTCTTTTCTGATATCTATTATATACTCTATACCCTAAAATTTTTGTAAACTTTTTTTAAATGAGTGAAAAATTGTGCGGTGATTTAGAATTGATACCCTGAAACAAAGAACTGTGATAAAAGCATTGTTCTTAGTCCCTGTGATGAATACCTATTTTTAACGACCATTAGTAGAACTTAATGAACGTCAGGTTGCAAAGATGAGCAATCCCGAGGGTGAGCTGGTTACACGTGTACCAATCGACATTTTGGGAGCCTTGTCTCGTCGACAATGCATGTTGCGAGTGGTCGCAATACCGTCGGGAGTGAGGGTTAAAATGATCGAGAAACGATGGAAGGCGGAGAAAGCTATCAAGAAGAGCGACCCAGACGTGTAAGATTCCCTCACGAGCGTTAGGGGTGAGAAGATTAGAGAAACTAGGAGGATATTAGGGAAAATTCGATAGTAACGACACGTGCTCTTGTCGGACATTCTCGGATATCTCATAAGCTAAGAAGTTCTTACGTCAATTAACTTTGTATAATATTTTTTTATAGGTAATTTATCTGTATGGACCACATAAATTATATTCAGGAATTTGAAAGGTGTTTTACTACTTTTTATTCTGTAATCTTTTAATTTCCTGATTTACAATCTTTCAAATAACGAAATTTCTAAATAGAAAATTCGAAGTTTTCTATTTTCCACCAGGAACTCTAATTTACAATCAAAATGCAAAATGTTTTGAAATCCAAACATTTTTTAAATTGTCAAATTTTATATGACAAAATTCTATACTTTAAAAAACATCAAAATTCACTAGTTAGCAGACCATCAAATTCTCAAATTTTCATACTAAACTTTAAAGCCACTAAATTCCAAATTTTCATGTTTCCAATTTAGGAGAAGCTGGATTCACAAATTTTCGGATCTCCAAGTTTGAAATTTTAATTTTCTGCAAACTTAAATTTCTACATTCGAAATTTTCAAATTTCCAAAGTTTCAAAACTCCAAATCTCCATATTCTTATTTCCCAAATTTTCATAACTTTAATTTCTAAAATTCTTCAATTCCCAAATTCTTAAGTTCTTAAATACTCAAAGTCTCAACTGCCCAAACCTCTAAATTCGCAAATCTCGAAATTCCCATATTTCCAAGTTTTCAAATCTTCAAATTTCTAAATCTCAACATCTTCATGTTTCTATTTCTCAAATTTGTGTACCCTCAATTTTCAAAAGTCCCAAGTTCCTCCAACTTGCCATTTCTCCAAATTCTTAAATCTCGAAATGCACATATCTCTAAATGCCCAATTTCCAAGATACAAAAACGAACAAACTCCACAACGAAAGCTTTACTCCCAAGTGCTCCCATCGATTCTACCATTTGATTAAAAAGCCCTAAACGTAGCTGCGCGCATCTTGCTCGAAATAATTTCCCAGGAAAGTCGTAATTATCCTCAACTACAGTTTGCTTCGATAAACATGTCGACATGCAGAAACGCGGAGGCAAAGCAGCGGTAACAGTTGTCACTTTGTGATTAGGAGTTCAGTAGTCCAGAAGTGCAATTACCAACAGGCAAAGGTGTGTGTTTCAGTCGGATGTGTACGAGTGTACATTCGAAGAGACAGCGAAAGTGTGTGCGAGATGTGGCGGAGAAGTTGAATGCAATTCTCGGTCGGGTCCGATTATAACCGAAGTCGGTTTGTGCATAGTTGTGATGTTGGTTTAGAGGAAGTGGACCGATAGGAGAGAAGGGACGACTCTTGCATGGAGTGAACACGATTTCTGCGACTAACTATTCACATCTTCGACCTCGCCATTATATTCGAAAGGTGGAGACTAGGTCCTACGGTTGGCCAAGTGTACTCGGTGAAGTCTATTGGCCGAGTTTTGCCACGAAACTTTGCGACTCCTGAAGGATACGACTGATAATTGGGTTGAAATGGATTCCGGTTTCACAGCTTTGCGATCGTGACTTGTTTATTAACGCTGTACGGATTTCGCCGCTATTCTGTTTGCGATGGAGATGTATTCGGATGCTACGGGGGCTTCTTTGAATAAGTACGTTTACTTGAATTTGTATCCTCGGGAGAATAAATACGTAAATGTTAGGAATATTAAAATTTCTTTAGTTATAATTATATTTATAATTAGCGCACCCATATCATGCTTCACTCTATTTCCCTGCTTTGCACTATTTTGCAAATTAAATTTATTCTTTTGCAAATGAACTTCTCCCTTTAAATCACTTTTACATGTATATTTAAAAAAATATGAAATATTGGTATCAAAAATTTTATTGTAATTCATACAATTACATACGGAGATGAAGTATGAAACTATGCATAATTGTAATAAAATGTTCATTCACATGCACTAGCATAATCACCCTTTTATAAATGCAAAGCAGTTGAAAAAGTACCGTTTACCTTTCCTCGATTGTACTTCATTGTTAAAAAAGGAAGTAATTTTATAAATCGATATCAGAAGTTTCGAATATCTCAACGTTACATCTCCATCGAACACAAACAAACTTTGCATTCGTACGAGCATAACAGGGACAAAATGTCGTCCGTAAGGAGGAAGTCGAGAAATCCCCGTAAGTCAGACGTTTACCGGATACGTTCTGTGTGTCGTACTCTTGGCACGAGAACTTAGGCATCTCGAAGCAATATCCGCCTTTGAGGTTCTGATATTAGCTCCCACATAGTGGAAGGAGATCGTCGTATTTCCGCAAAAACAGGATCCACTTTCGATTGGTTTAGTTGGCCAAATAAATATCGTGTGGTCTGTATCAGTACCCCAGCAGACTAAAACAAGGAGGAAAAAAAAACTTTCTTCCGATATCCTCCGATCTCTTTCGTCGAGTATAAGCTAGTTATTGTCGTCAGAAATAAATCACGAGTGGTTTGATTACAAAATCCTGATAAAAGAGTCCTCGAACCTGATCAGTCGGAAACTGATTTATAAGTTTCTTAGCTTGTCTGAGGGTTTTTTAACGATTTGCAAGAAGAGTAGGTGAATTTTTTGCGGTGAACTATCGGATCTCTTGTTAGAGTCGTGCTTGGTTCACGACAGTCTTCAGAGATCACTCGGCAGACTTCGGATTACCTTATTTCGTTCCGACTTCCGGACCGTTAAATGCTGTCGCAGAGATTAGTCACAGAGACGAAAGTTTCGATGTTGTAGCAATTTTGCAGTAAGTCGGTCGTCGCGCTTCGGAAATTTCATTGTAAGTTTTACGCTTGACCTGTTGGCTCACGGTGTTTGAGTTTAATTGTTACGTAGAGAGAGGGAGGGAGATGTTAACACCTAGTGCCCCATTTTTGAAGTTTTTGGATGTTTCGTGGAAGACTTCGCACACTTTGTCAAGGGTGTTCCACAGAATTTTTAAGGGTGTCATTTTAATTCAAATTCATGAGATATATGTTGTTGGAAACAGGAAGGTCGATTCAGAATAGAATTGAGTAATGATGGAACTTCTGATACTTCTTCTTTTTGTAAGGCGAGCAAAAGCGGCATGTACTCTTCTGTATACATATGTATTAATAAATTTATTTTTCATTTACGAAAGTGCAGTGGTCTTCTCCAGTGCTAGTCTCCAAATATAATACCAAATGAGGTATTTTTTGCCAAACATCCTAACATATTAATATGCATATCTACCCAGACTATTATAGAACTATTATAGACTATTAAATGACTCTAACACCAAATTTTTTACGATAACAACAAATTTGTAATAATTTTTAAGTTTTAATACAGTAGTGGTACTGTATGTAACATAAATATTTCTGTATGTTATATAAATGATTTGGAGTTACATAACTCATCTGGAATCATATAAATAAATAAAATTGCGTATTTCGCAGCAATAAATAATACCGCGTATATTTAACAATAATTTATTTATTCACTTTTATTTATTTTGTCTCCGTTTCTTTTTTTTATTTAAATTTCACTGTGTAAAAGTGGAAAACTTTTTGTACAATTTTTAACGAAACAGCTCGTTTTGAATAAAACGTAGTGATATTGTTGCAGCTTGGGCATGTAGTTTGTATATTAAATTTGTTTTTTTACTTTTTTGACACAATTTGATTTGTTTTCATCTGTGTTCATCTTCATTTTTATCTGTTATATTGTATGTAAAATAAACATTCGAGTAGCGTATCTGTTTTTTAATTATATCTACCTGTCCCAAACAACATTTGTTTAAAGCATTTTTATTACGGAAGATTTAAAGCATTTTTATTACGGAAGATTTAAAGCATTTTTATTACGGAAGATTTAAAGCATTTTTTTATTATTGGAGATAAACAATTTTTTCAGGTAACTTGTTTCGTGTGTCTATTATTGTGTATTGTAGTTAGTTTATGAGGCACTCGATACTTATTTTACTGTTTGGAGTAATTTAAAAATAAAATGAAAGATGACTAAAAATAATTTTAAAATAAAATCAAACATGGTCAGAAATAATTTCAACATTAAATTTTTTTTCATTTAACTTTTTTTATTAAAATTTTTTTTTGATTCAACATTAAACCTAAAATGTTAAATACTTCTACACACGAACAAAATACGATTAACGAACTTCTAATACAATTTTTAAAAACAATTAATTAACACTTACTAATTGATTATATAGCTAATCCGCAGATAAATAACGAGTTCTTTACCAAATCTAAAAACAGGAGATTTCATGTTCGAAAGAATTCATTAAGAGCCCATTTTAAATTTGTTTCCCGTTCAATTTGTAATTCGTTCTCCACGCGATAATTGCTGACTTCGCAAGGTTCTCTAATTCCACGGGCAGAAACCTGAATCGAGACTAAATTGAAAGAATTACGGTAAATCCGTTAACGCTTATAGCTCGATTGCGGAAGAGTCAATTGCCGAACGTTTCGAATTGGCAAGGAAATTGAATATCCATGTTATCGTAATTGATTACGGATCACCGCCTTCTTCTTCCGCGTCCACCCACTGTCCACCCCCATTTTCTTTCTTTATTCCCTTACGCTGCTCCCTTGGTGCCTTGGACCCTAATCTGTTGCTTTCCGACCGCCATTTGTTTTCGTTATTCCCTTGGAAATGTTGGCAAAGCAGATACGATTCGATTTACCAATTTGAACGTTCTATAACGACAGACTCTTCTAATTCTTTCGCAATTGAAACAGATTGTGCCTTAGGTGTTAAACAGATAATGTACTCCGAGATAATTCAGGAATAGAGGACATTTGTATTTGGTTACCAAATTATTCTCTTAATATTTAATTGTAGGTTATAGTAACTAAAAGTAAATATAAATATTATCAATATTAATTTAATGAACTTTTGTAATAAATAATTGCATTTTTAACTTAAAATATGAACTTATGTCACTAAATATACATGTAAATATTTTAAAATTGTATATAATTATGTGAAATTACATATAGATATTTAAGTATGGACAATACATATAATGAATTGATTTGAAAAGATAAAAATATATTAGATATTGAAAATAATTATATTTAAATTTATTTAATATTTACGTATATACTTGTTGATTATATAACAATGTTTGAAATTAAATATTATATGACGTAAATATTTAAATATATGTATACTTGTAAATTACAATTTTAGAATCAAATATAAATATTATACATTCGTATAAAAGATTTTTGCGTAAGTTCAAAGTAGCTAATTACGTTTAAAAACCTAGCTGGTAGGACCAGAACCGAAACTTTTCCATATTTCAAGGTTAGTACCAAAGCAAGGAAGCGTTTCGCGAAGAGGATTACATATAAGGCACCCCTGTAACAGGGGTTGCTCGCGAAGGGTGCACCTAATACACTTCAACTGATTTGCGCTTGTACTTGGTCTCGCGTTGAAGCATTTTGAAAAGGACTCGCACGAAAAAGGGAACTTGATGACGGCCTCTGACGTTCAAATTGACGTAATCCCGCGTGTCGACCTGAAAAAAAAGAGGGTCCACCGACCATTTTTCTCTACGAGCCCATTGAATGCTGGAGATTCTTTAATTCCTTGGATTGCTACACGACACGTCCACCATTGATGTTCTCTCTCTTCGCGTTTGACGAGCGCCGCAGACGAGTGGAGATTAGTTTCTGAAATTTAATCCACTCTCCAGACTTTCGTCAGGATCGTTCTGGACGCATCTGTCATTTGCGAGTACCCTTCTCTTTTTTTTTTACGACGAGAGTACATAGTACCAGTCCCTGTTTCTTTCATATCTTTTAAAAAATTCTGTGATCAACTCGAGACTGCGGCTTTCTGCAGGATTGCTGTTTCATTAACTTCTTTCCTCGTGTCTTTCCTCTTGTGTAACTTTGATGATTATTGGTGATTTTAATTCTTCATTTAGAAATTATTTGTCGATATACATTTTTAGTACTGGTGTTCGATTTTTGAAGTTATTTGCAAAGAGATAATGGTCTTTAGATCATCTTGATAGGCTTGGGAGATCTAACGGAGATTCAGTATCTATAGATTTTTAAATACTTTGTATATTTATGTGAATACTGGTTTTACGTGTTTGAAGATTTCTTTAAATTCCTATTCCCAAAATTTCGTAAATTTTTCTTAAATCTTGAAGTCGAATTTTCTTTAAAATTCCCACTTTGATCGTAAATGTACAACTGAGACGGAGAAGTTAATCTTCAGTGATATAATTATCTTGCCACGTCAAACCTGTACGTTATTTAGCGTCCTCGAAAGAAATTCGCTTTTGAACCTTCGGAAGTCAATTCGCGATTGACGCATTTGTCCGTGAAACGAAGCGTCTAAAGTCACGGACAAAGCGAAAGATTACTTACTGGGCGTTGTTTGAAGTCGTTTGAAAGAGATCTCGGTCGGTATGTCGAAACCGTGGTATCCTCGAGTGGCCTGCCCCTTGGGTGCTCTTAAATTCTTTCTGCTCCAGAAGCGCACCCTTCCAGCAACTTCCTCGGAACTTGACGCCCGAGTCACGAAGCCATCTGTTACAGTTCGTCGAAGTTTCGTCGTGAACGATCGTATTTATTCACACGGGATGAGAGATCTCGTATTTTTCACGAACGGATGAAGAGCTTTGAGAAGTTTGAGCCCGCGCGACCGATTTGTTTGACCTCCAGATCCTTGCTGTAACAGGCTTTCATTTTTCTCTTCGATCCTTTTCAAATTAGAAGATAAGTGTGGTCCTCGTAGGTTAACCCGGAGGGTGGAACGAGAGGGTTAATCCGAAGGGTGGACCGAGAGGGTTAACTCAGAGGATAAATCGAGACGACTAATTGAGGCTCGGGTTGAGCAATAAATAGAGATTAAATAGTATTGAAGTTAATCTTCAAAATCAGACATCTATTTCCTATTATCGCTCAAATGTAGAAATTTTATTCAAATAAATTGACTTGTGGTCAAATACTTGGTCTTAAAATTCCTCTCATTTGCTTTTACTATAAATAATCAATTTATCTGAATTTTCACTGTGGCTAATATCAAACTACCCTTTGTATCAAAATTCTTTGCAATGACATGTAAAATTAGTGTTGATGGATTCTGAAAGATTTGTAAGATAAGAGTGTGACATAAACGTGATAGCGTTAGGCAAATCGGCGAGTACTCTTGCGTCAAATCATGTCACATTTTCGAGGTCTTCGATTCGTGACCTGCCGGCGACAGGCTCCCTGTCGTTGACATGCATCACGTATAAGATCGAAATTTACCTCTGTAACGCGTCAATTTAACCTTTTCCGGAATTCGTTTCACTCGATTAACTTTGAATTTGCGATCCGAGAAAATCTGAAAATGGGTCACGTCAATCGTCAGGCGTCTATCGGTGCGACGACAGGTTTCACTTTCTTATGGTATGTGATAAAATTGCATCTACTTGCATCCGGAAATTCTATCGTAAAGTTAAATTAGAAATTTCGAGTACGGATAAGCAATTCACTGAAATTTACAAAATAATATTACGCAGTCATTTTTTAGATATCTATTTCATACGTGGATATTTGTGAAATGTGATTTTTAGGATTAAACACATGTTTACTTTTAAATTGAAAGTAAATCCGTAAAGCTGAAAGTATTTAATATGTACATTAATTTTTTTATCGTACGTTTTCCGAAAAGTACCTTAACAAATACTGTAACTTAAAAATGTAAATTAATTACAGTATGTGAATTTAAGGAAAGCACATAAATGTATACAATTTATTCAACGCGTAAAATTATAAATATATACGTGGTTCTTTCCAGAATCATTTTATAAAAATTGTTATTCATACAAAATTCATAGAAGCCCCGGAAACTTTCATTTCCAATTCAAACGAACAAATTCTGTTTCCTTTTTAATCTGTTTGAATATTTTCTCTGCAAAGGTGCAATCAATATTTAAAAGAGGATAAAGTACGCGATGGAAACACATGATTAACAAACATCAAAGAGATTGAAATGATTGTATTTTTCCACTCGAATGCAATTGTAATAAAAATAATTTCTCGAACGTAAAAGCACGATATTGTTTTACGGCTGTTTTATACCGGTACATTTTTCTCTGCATGAATAGTAAACGAACGTAAAGAATTGCAAATGCTTTTATCCAGTTTTTATGCAACGAGAATACATCATATTTTTCTGGACGTAATAATAAAAAAGAACTAACAAAGAAACGCAAAATTTGCTTGAGTTACTGCAGAGAAACATATGAAATATTTATTCAAGTTCGTTTGGAAATTTATGTTGATGAAGTTATTTTTCGGGGGAACAAATTGTTAAATTTAAAAATTCTGTAATTTCCAAATTTGCAGATTGAAAAAACTTATAAATTCAACTCATTTACAGTTACAAATTGTTATTCAGAGTTGCTATAAATTGTAATTCATTTAAAGTTGCCATAAATTCTTATTCGTTCACAGTCGTTATAAATATTAATTTCTTTATAGTTTTTGTAAATGGTAATACATTTACAGTCGTTACAAATAGTTGTAACCGTAAATTCATTAATAGTTATTATAATTCATTTGTAGTTGTCATAAATAATAATTCGTTCACAATTGCCATAAATTATTGGTCTCACCAAATTCCAAATATAATTTACGAGCGTCACTCGTTAAATATTTATTCCGTCAACAACATCACTCGTTTTATCATGAAATAAATATTTTCCGCGCGATTTCCACAAATCAGCCATGTAAACTGTCATTTATCTCGTTCGACTTTTACCCTCATATCGGAGCCACTCGTCGAGTATTAGGTCAAAGTTCAAAACCGGATGAGGGTTGTTTCCCTTATCATTGATCGAGCCACTGTCCTACCGAGTAGCGTAAATATTTATACGATTACGAGGGTCGGACGTCAGGAGAGAAATCTTTATTATTTCAGGGATATGAAGACCTCTTCGATTCGCGAAATGAAACGTCCTCTCCTCCTCTGATATTCACCTCGCCTTCTTCTTTCTCTAACGTGTTCCATTCGTCTGATCCTATAACCGAATTGGCCAGAGAATCGAAAGAGGTCCATAAATCGAGGGAAACGTCGATGCACCCTCTGTTAAGCTTTTCACGACTGAAACGACGATCCAAAGCGTCTGTGTCGCTCGATGAGATTGGTGCACTGTTCACTTTCAAGCAAGAAATTGAAGCACTTTAAAATATATGCAATTAAATTGCGTGGCTCGATAGTGCCACTTTGATTCAGCGATTCCCTCTTCTCTATTTTGATAGAGGATTTTCTTCGTTTTGGATGTGTTAGAGATACTATATTAAACGTACAAGATCCTTTTTTAATATCTTACGCTGGGAAAGAAACAAAGAATTATTTAGACAAAATATTAGTCATGTATTACTCTGATTAATTTGTACTTTTTGAGAATAGAATTTTATTCGTTTCAGATATGATAGATTATATTATATTAAACTTGCTAGGGTCTTTTTTAATATTTTACTCTTGGAGAGTAACAGAGAGTTATTTTGTTATTTGTCACAGTCTTTTTAAATATTTAACACATGAAAAGTAATAGATGTCTCAAAAGTCACACTACCTATTACATATTTAATTTTCATCAAGCTATTTATCAACATATTCACAAGTTCTAAATCAGCAAAAGTCCTAATCCTCCACAGGCTAGTACATATTTTTGATTATACATCTAAATCACGTAGGATATTAAATAAACACATTAGTAACTAAATACATGTGTGTAATATAATTTAACAGCTGCAACAGTAAGTCGAACAGTAACTAGCAAGAACGCGTCGGGTCGCCGTTTAATATATTTAATGCACTACACCCACTGAAATTCCGATAACTTTTAATCTCATTAAGAAGATCCGCGAATGCGTCATATTAATGCCTCTTGGGAGAACGAGTTTCAAGCGGTGAATTACTTCTGCTGTAAAAGCGGTCTCCCGAATAACGAAGAACAAGAAATCCTGCCCTTTTGTTTCGCGTCTTCCCGAACGAAAGAAAGGGACGCTGCGCTGCTTTTCTACGAACTTGAATCGCTTAAATTGCGAAGTTGCATTACAAAATAATGTACTGGCGTGTCGTGACACTGTTTCCCGGTTGAAAGAGAAATTCTTCCGCGAAAATCTCTCATCATTATGGTTTCTCCGGCGTTCGCGAAATTATATTCAATTGCTGCAGTAAATCAGGTTTATTCACGTGTGCACGGCAAACACGCGTACTTTCGAACACTCAATTTTAAAAAGGAACGAAGAAGCAAAACCTTTTTGATAGGATCAGCAAAATACGATTTTTGTATAGATTAAATATGTGACAGTATTAGTTTCATTTTATAGTAAAGTAGACAAAATTCAAATCGACGATTGAATAAAATTTAAGAAACATAAAGATTGTTTTCCGTCTGTAGAAAGACTTAAATAAGAAACGTGTAGTCGAATGTGAACTTTTTGAAATTTATTTCCCTTGCGTTTATTTTTCTTTGCAAACACTATCTGCTTTGTTTGAAAAAATGATAATTATATTATAGAAATCATTGTATTATTACATGAAATGAATGATAAAACTTAACTATCAGTTAACTATACAAAACTAAAAATTTTTATATTAAATACTGTTGAAGGTAAATTATCTTGAAACAAGAGAAAACGACATATTTATATAAAAATTGTGGTAATGACATTTTGAACTAGGTAACTAACTATGTATTAGTAATAAATTTCAGTATTTGTATTATCAAAAAAATTTAAGTACTTTATCATTTTTACTTACACTTTAAAAATTAATTAAAAATTGTAACAAAGTAATTTGTACGATTAATAATAAATTAAACGAGTTAGGTTCAAAATGAACCCACCGTATATATTTCACAGAATATCCCGAATAAAGAAAGAAAAATGAGGAATCAATTAATCAGGATTCGTAAGAATGAATCTTATCGTAGTTCCTCGAGAAAGAAAAAGTGTATCTGAGTTTCTCGTTATTCCGCAGAAAATTAAACTTCACCATCAGCTGTTTCAGCTTCTTTTCAAGGGTTCGTCTTTTAAATAATGCAACGTGAACTCTCTGAATCCAATTACAGAAAATTGTAGCAAGACATTGTTTAGCGAGCATCAAAGTTTATTTAAATGTCATTTTCGCTCGATGAAACTTCACTAATAATGTTTATGATAATAGAAAGGCTCTCAGGATAAAAAGGTTCCGTATTTCTTCGGAAGAAGAAATTTTCCAAGATCCTTCAAGATGTTGAAGGAGAACGGTCAGAAATGAGATATTAATTTGTAAAATTACAAATGAGGATTTTATTGGAGTTATTATCCAGAAGGGTATTTTTATTAAATATTTCACTCTCAGACGCATTTTCGTTGAAATGAGATATTGTTTTTAATAAAACAAACCACAATTTGTAATTAATGAATAGTGAAATTGTTAAGGGGTTGTGCCGATGCTGAAACAAGAATTGTGTCAGCTTTGTTGAGTATTTACTAGAAAGTAGAGCTTGCAAGTTCGTAATAGAAATCAACAATACCTAGACAGATCTACAGATCCTCGCATTGTTATGTCACCAATATTACATAATTTTATAGTTTTTCACAGTATCGTATTACTAAAAACCAAAGTTAAACACCGTAATATATTCGGCTAAAAATAATTGCAACCTTGAACCATTTCCAAAATAATCTTTCGAATCCCATTAATCACCCAAGCACTGAAATATTCGAGAATTTCAATTATTTTCACTTCAAACCCACAGATAAAAATATCATATCAAAAATTGATTTATTGTTATCATTAGCTTCATTTTTTCCAAAAGTGCACTTGTCCCACTTTCCAAATAAACGGCTCCAATAGAGATCTAAATCTGTCGCGCAATGTCCAAAATGATAGGTTCGGTTACTACACATTTCCATGAAAGATAAATGGATTTGCCGGTGGAATATGTTTGGCAGGAGTGAAAGATAAAATGAATGTAATTCGAACGTCGCAAATGTCATCCAGAAACGGTTCATTTTGCTGGCAGAATCTCTGGATCCATAACAGAACATTTCAACGGAAACTTCAATCCGACCTATTGAAGTGTATTCGCTGTATCGACGTTCCTATTATTTCGTTCGAAATCCCAGTTATTCGTGGCACTTCCACAATGAAAACGGACACGTGAAATTTTCGTGAAACATAATCGTCCACGCGAAATATCTCTTGACGTCGAATTCAACGTCGACTACGCATCATTTTCGAACGTGTTTGCAATCGGTTTGACGGCTGCTTGTCGTAAAGTCATTAACGTTTATGCTTCATTTTCTTCTCCGGTGTCACCAATTTTTCTCTTTTCTATATTTCGTGTTGGACTTGTGATTAGGTGCATATGTGTTAGTATTATGATTGTCAGATGTCATCGAATTAGGACCACTATAAATTTTCAGTATTTTTCACGATTTCCGTAAAATTAAAAGACCTGTTCAATTTGTAAATATATAATTTATTAGCTACACATGATACACTACTACTGTACATAACATTATTAACACATGTCGATATTTTGTATTTGCACCCCTTTGGTGACAGCTTGTATCCGACATGCACCGTATACATTGATCATATGCTTTATACCTTCATTATTTTCCCAAATATCTGTAATTCTTTTCAACTCAGATAATGTGGTTGGAGCGTTGACATAATGTTATAGCATAAAAGTCAAATTTTCGTACGTGGTTTCAGCTCTGTATTCATTTTGAACGTGCAATGAGTTTTCTTCAATCCCGTATTTCTATTAGTACCAAATGAAAATACGACAGAGACAAAATAAAATATTGAAGTATCTTCGTATTGTATAACTATACTCATCAATTATACTCATCTGTTAATATTTATTCAGCGAGGTTGATACTTTCAATAATATTTAGCTTTTTTAACGAACGTCCAAAAATGCACCGACACGCACGCTTTTCGTTTACGCATTTGTTTCTTTCAATATTTGTTCGTCTACTAAATTTTAATTCGTATAAAAACAAGTTATGTGCACCGTGATAAAAAATTACGATTATGACTTTTGTGAGTTGTTAAATGTTTAGAATATTCGATTGGCTAATCGTAAATTTGTACGTTATTTGAATATATTTGCATAAATATTTATTTGAATATTTTTTCAGAAATATTGCCAGTGTATGAATTTTTATTTTACATGCGAAATTTGTTTGATTTTTTTTAACATAGATTTGGTCATTTGAAAATTGATAATTTTAAATTTTGTAATTTGTAAATTTGATAATATTCGACTTAGCAATTTGAAAATTTGTAAATTTCAAGTTTCACAATTTGATAACTGGAATTTTAATCTACAATCTAATACATACAGTTTATACAACTAGTAACCCTTTAATTATTAAACTTATGATGAAATAACCCATGAAAAAAACTAAAAATTTTGCAGAAAAGCAAGTTTTTTACAAACATAATTATAAATAGCTCATTTTACGATCACAAAAAGTAAACGAAAAATTATTTTCATTTCATTTTTTCAAAATCGATACTTTAATCACCACAAAAATTCGATTATCAATTAACGGATTAAAACAAACTGGACTCTTCTAAAATGGAAATACGAATAAATTATCGATAAGAATAATCGATCACGCTGAACTTCGAATATCAAGCTGTGAATATTAAAAATGACCTTCTATAGTGATTGAAAACGAGTTTGAAAACCCGACTGTCAAGAAAATAAACGGCAGAGTGAAACGTGTACAGTTCTATGATTTTTCATCGGCATTTCACGTTCCAGTATCGAGGTTTCGCATCATCCATTTTCGTTCCAACGCGGAAAGAAATATTCGATGTTCAAAAGCAGAATAATTCTTGCAAAATTCGCCAATTGTTCGTTGATGCGCGGAATCGATATTCGAGACATTCATAAAACACTTCGTGCCATTAAAATTATTATTTTCCTTCCGTTCGATTGCACAATTTCAAGAAAGAGACGAGAAGAAATGAAAGAAACATTAGGCAATCGTTTGAAAATATAAAAGAAGATTTTGAAGGAGAAAAAGGAGGAAAGAATGAAGACATCGATTCCGTCAAAAGAGAAGGCAGTGTCTTCTTGGCTGATTTGACGTTTTCGTACACGCACATGTGTGTATGTGTGTGTCAGACAGAGAATAACACGTTTTCATCGCATCAGAACGGAAACTTGGAAAAAGAGAAATGGGAATATCTGGAAAATTGCTTTCATCGATGTCTCTGGTGTCCATCTGGTGTCTGCTGATCGTCGAACCCGTACAGATTCGAAAGGAACGAGATCATCTAGGTAAATCATTCCTCTATTCTATTTGTAGTATTGATTTTTGTATCGATGTTATACGATTTCCTGTTCCTATCGGTGTTATAACATGGCTATATTTTCACATTTTTAACACTTCCGGAAATTTCACGTTGGTAAGCTGATATTGGAAGTGCACTTCACTGAATTTCTCAGTTTGAACATTTCATAGTTTTGAATTGCTAAATTTTGTAATTTCTCAGTTTTAAAATTCGACAGTTTTGAATTGTTAAATTGTTTCATTTCTCTGTTTTAAAATTCGACAGTTTTGAATTGTTAAATTCTTTAATTTCTCAGTTTTAAAATTCTACAATTTTGGATTGCTAAATTGTTTAATTTCTCTGTTTTAAAATTCAACAGTTTTGAATTGTAAAATTTTTCAATTTCTCAGTTTCAAAATTTTACATTTCAGAATTGCTGATTTTCTAAATTTATGATTTTTTAATTTCGCAGTCTATAAATTTAAGATTTCTGAATTTCCCAGTTTCTACATTTAGAACTCTATTTTTTGCAGTACAACTCTTGTGTTGCAAAGTTTTACATAACCTCAAAGTGACTGTACAAACGTAAAACACAAAACTAATTTCAGAAATTGATTGGTCCCCCTATTTATCGTCAGACTGCATTTAATATTTTCCTTCAAGATCGTAACTTTTGTCGAAGCAATAAGAAGTCGCAATAAAAAGAAAATATCAACTTCTGTCGGTAACATCAAACGCGAAGCAACTTAAAAAATCAAGTGAGTGAACATTGTTTACGTTTTTTCCGGCAAGCATGACGCGTTGTAAAACAAACCGTTTCCATTTCACCCGCAGCGAGGTCGGCCATGTTAAAAGTTTATGTGCAGAAGCGCGGATGTTTCTACAAGAAATATTCTTGCAAAAGTGCGGCTATAAAGAATGATTTATCGTTGGCAACACGAGAAGAGCTTGCTTTTTGTACGCTTTTACACCGTCAGTTATTTCGAGAATTATTATGCGGAAACGTTAACAGAAATATCGCCATATTTGTTCGCGTGCATCGAACAGAAATATGCTCGACAAAGAGATTTTTCCCTTTCACTGCAAATAGATTAACGTAACGATATGAATTTTCATCTCGTACGTCGTTAAAATTCAGTTTAATTATATCGGAGATGAGTACAGTATAATTAGACGCATTTTAAAGCGGAAATAGATTGTGACTCAAAAATAAATCAGTATTTGTTAGGAACTGACGAGAAAGCAAAACATTTCCAAATTTATAGCTGCATTCTATGAAATATTAATAGGTCTACCTATATAGGTGAGCTTTGTCCGTTGAATCGATACTTACTTTGCATATCGAGTTTGTTGAACCAACGTTATATTCATAGCGTAAATTCTGTTGTGGCGATTTTAAATTGCGAGTAGAAAATGCGTTTTTTACTTTGAAAAATGAACCTTTATGTACGTACGGGGTTAATTGAAAGCATTTACAGGCAGTTTTTATGGTATGAATTTTTATATTTTTTAATTTGCAACTTTCTGAATTTCTAAATTTTCGAATATTTAAATTTGAGTATTGGAGAGAAAATTTGAAATTTCTGCATTTTTACATTTGAAAATTTCAGTTCTCCAGTTATTGAATTTTCATTTTGTAGTTTGAAGATTTGTTAATTTTTTAAATCCTTAAGTTAAGATATTCTGATTGGAGATTTGAAAATGTTCAAATTTAATTATTTTTAAATTTCTAGATTTTAAATTCATTTTAAAATCTTCTTAAATTTTAAGAAAGATTAAATTTATACTTGAAAATTGAAACTTGAAAACTTATTCAAAGTTAATATATTTTTATATATATTCATAAGGATTACGTTTACATATTTTTAAATAACTAAATTATCAAATTACATAGTTTCTGAGTATCTATATTTAAAGACTTGAAGACAACTAAGAATCAAAATTTTTAAATGTGACATATTTTTATATTATTAGTTATCAAAGTACGTAGTAAAAAAATATCTAAAGATTTGAAAATATATGGGTGTGGAAACCTCTAACGCTTGAAGCCTTTAAAACTTCAGCCAGTACATCTATAAAAATATCACGAAACTTCAAATGTTCATTTTGTTTCGATTTTAGCATCAGTTTCCAGATGGATATCGAGTCTAAACGCAGAAATATCGTTCGAATCTTCAACGAAATCCTGCCTGAAGGTGATTCGATCGAGCATACGCACAAATTTCATTAAACGGGCCACATAAATTCACGATTACCTTTGTTCGATAGCTTCGAAACGCTGAGCACATATCTTTTCCGATCTTTCCAGCGTTCCGAATGCTGGAATGAGAATCTGGAGTAACGAAATATAGCGGGTTTAGGGATAGAAAGGGAATACGGGCTCCCGTTTGATCCGTGTCCTCGACAAAAATGATTAACAATCAGATCGGAAACGATGGTTTCGAGTTTTACAACCGTACCTCTGTTTCCAATCAGCAATCCTCTGAAAAATTGCAGATCTTCGTTCTGATAAATTTTGATACCTTAGTGAACTATGCTCGCATGTTTGTTGCAAGTAGAACGCATAAAATTGAACATTCATCTGGTGGAACTGTCGACGTGATCAAAATGACTTACTCCTTTTTTGTTATGAATTATATTTCTTTATTTTATTCTTAAAACGAAGATGAAGAGATGTAGTGTTGGTTTTGAGAGATTTATTTCAATAGAAAGTAATATTTGAAAGTTTATCTAAATAAACTAAAGTTCTTAAATTTGTAAAATTTTTAATTTTTTTATTTCTTAATCTCCAAGTACTGAAGGTCTCAAATTCCTCAATTTTCAAGCTCTTAAATTAACAAAATTTAAGACTGAAGTTAACTGATTTCAATTTTGACTAAACCTGAAATTTTCATTATGTCCAAGTGTCGACTTTTCCATTATTCAAATTTTAAAATCTTCAAATTCTCCAATCTGCAAATTTGCAAATTTCCAACCATTTAACCTAATAATGAACATATTCCACTACATTTACTCTCCCGTTTGCAATGAATAACTATAACAAAAAACTTCCTTGATCCCCGTATTACTTCGACCTGATTTATTAAAATCCGTCGATAAAAATGTACCACAAAAAACGGTTCTCTAAAAATGGCCGTGGAATACAATAAGCTATCTCTTCCCTTCAAGCCCGCTTCCCAAGAGAATACCAAGGATTTGAGAATCCGCTTAATTATTAAGCATCAATCACCCAGCTATCTTCTATCAACCTTAAAATTTCGACTTTTTCTACCAGGCATCCTAAGCAGTATTTCATAGCCACCTCTTCAGCAACCCCCGATTTAACCTCCTCTCCTGTTCTTACGCGTCCATTTGTCTCCATTAGCTCGCATCCATCTCTGCCACCTATTCTCTTCGATCCCAGCCGCCTGTTCTTCCTCATGAAAACCGATCAAAGTTATTAGATTCTCCGGCTAAGTAATTCGTGGTAGGTCAGGTTCCGGAAATGAAGTCTGAAACCGCGGACCTTGAGCTGGTTCGAAAGAACGATAGGGGGTTGCTCGAATGCACAGGACAAAAAGCATCCATCTACCTCCGGTGCTTTTCAACCACCGATCGAACCATGGAGAACTTGTATTCTTTATCGGGCAACGGCGATCGATCTCGCTGACGTTTTTATCGAGAGACGCCAGTTTTCTGCAACCTCCGATTCCTTTTGCGTTATCGATGCGTTGCTCAGAAAATAAACTCATCTTTTATTGCATCATTGAGTTATTCATCTTATTGAGAGAGAGATGTTCAACATTTCGTGTCTTTAGATTACTTCTGAATTTTTAAGTCTCTGGGTGGTCAAGGTAGGGTATTCATAAGGTTGCAAGTTTAAAGTACATTTTTGTGACCTCACTTCGACATCTGCGATATTTGAATTTGGGTATCTCTTGAGTATCAAACTTGTGAATGTTTAAATCTTCTAATATCCAAAACTTAATTTTTACTGAGTATACTTCTAAATTTTTTAATCCCTGAGTGTTCAAAATATCAGATTTTTGTATTCTTAAAATTGCAAAATTAAAATCTATTTTTGTGACCTTTGACATCTGCGTTATTCAAATATGCAAATCTTGTGTGTATCAAACTTGTGGATCTTTAAATATTCAAATGTCCAAAACTTCATACTTCCAGAGTATCAGACTTCCAAATTCTTAAATCTCCAAATATCAAAAAAGTTCCAATTTCCATTGGACATATACATATTCATATGTACATTGCTAAAATTGCAAGTTTGAAATCATGAATCCCTGAAACCTTGCATGACTGTTCAACTTCGTAATTCCTGATCAGTGCAATTTATTACAACGTCCTTTAACACAACCTAACAATGAACCAATATGAAAAATTTCTATTATCTATTGACGCATTCTGCATCTGTTCATTCGTGTACACGGTGTTGCATCGATGACAGCAGTCTGTCAAAGGTACCCGAGCGCAGAGTAGCAACTGCCTTTATGAGCTAATTTAATCGTAACGGTTCAAATTTGTTGGGATGTGAAACGGGGCATAGAAATGTCCTTGGTATCTGCGGCTGAAATGCAATAGAAACGACATCTGCATGACAAGGCGCGATTCCAAGTGACGACCACGAATTATTTACGGTTTCAGTGTCAGCAGGATGCTAGAATGCTGTTTCATCTTCGCCATTGATGCGTCCATTCATGAGTATTGCACGCATCCCTCATATTCAAAAGCACATTTGTCTTTCGGGGACACTTAACAGATGTTTAATAATCGTACACATTATCGAAAGGATATTTATCAAGGTTGTATCGTTCTCGTTTTTTCTTGAAGGCAACGATAGCAACAATGTTCGCGGGTGATTGTGGATTGATAGGTTAGCTAATTACACGAGTTAGGTGAAAGCTGACTTATTTCATCCTTGTGTTTGGTTTTAGATTTTACTCGTTTCTGACACTTTTACGTTTGCGTTACAGGTAAATAATCTTAAGATAGTTGTCGAATTAGAGAGCGTTGCAAAAGTCATCTGCATCCCTGTCTAAATATTGAGGTAACATTAAAATCAGACCTTGTTTCATTTAATACTATTGGTCAAATTAAATCTATACTGTTATTAACTAAAAACGGTGCCTTAATATTATCTGATCTCATATATCTTTCTGTTGTGCACACAATTATAGTGAGACAAAATAGAAAATTTTACGTCTATTTTAAATACATGTAACATATACACTTCAGCTTATTTTAAGTCGACATCGTTAAGATACAGAGATATAAACTCTGCATCTTGAAAATATTCCTCAGGTGTTTTACGTGTTATAAATATTTAACCAGCGTTACATCTCAAAAATATTTATCAGACATTTTGAGATAGAAGTGGTAGGCCATATTTAGATTTCCTCTACAGCGGCAGAAAGCAACGGGGACCCACGCATGAATCAAATATTAAAATCACTCTGTCGTTTAATATTCTATTGTTGAGCTAGAAGCAGCTATTTTTCGCAAGTAGCACGATAACTGATAACATTTTACCGAGGCTCAGTTTTCCCGTCGTGAAAGCTCATTCCGCCAGCGAACTGCGGCAGAAATATATTCTTGCGCTGATTTCATTGAAATTTCATGCAAAACTGAAATTTCACGTGACTGCGAGTCAATCTCTGTTCGAAGCCGTTGGCGTCACTCAAATTCTATTTCCATCGAATTCGACGTACGAAACGGAAAATCGATAATGAAAATCTCCTCTCGAAAGGATTCTTCTGACCCAGTGGGACTTCAACAAACGTGGCTTTTGTTGTATCGAGTTTCTGCGAGGATCGTAATTCCACTTTTTGAATTGATCGCGTAGCAACTTCTATATGTTTCCTGTTGTATTATTGTTTACCGGAATTGCGGTCGAAATAATTTCGTGAAATTTATTTGCAGTCTGCCGAGTTTGTTCAGGTACGCATCATTGGTGAGGTTAAATAAGCAAATATAAACACTGGACACAATAATGTGGTCATTTTATATGTGTATTGCCGTACACCAACATTTAATCATATTATGACAATTTCTGTCGGATGTGGTCAATTCATTTGGACATAGATTAATGAGATAATGCGTGATTAGGAAGTAAAACGATCTTACTGTACCTCAATATTGGATAATAATATAACACATTATCTTAATGTTAGATAATATAAATATTAGATTTCTTGGAATTTTTTAAACACAGTTCATTTCTACTATGCGTTTTGATAGTTTTTTATTTTTTATTTCATGTTCATATATTTTCGAGAAAAATACAAGTTTTTATTTTCTGGTCTTTAAGTTTCTTTCTAGATACAAGTCGTACTTTTTTCTTAAATTTTCTTATATTTAAATTGAATTAAGTCATCCTAAATTTTACAATTTTCTGATAAAATGAGTTTTGGAGACTTAAAACAAATTTTAATTAAAAATGCAATGACCTGACCTTTGGTTATATAAAGTAGTTCAGTAAAGTTCAGTGTTTTGAATGTAGAACATGTTAAATTTTTTTATTATTTCTTGGAATTCTGCCACACTGCGTTGCAGTATTTACATTGACGGTGCACGTATAAGGGCTAAGTGGTTGGATGCTGATGAAAAATCTATACAAGCGCAAAATTGATAGATAATCATTTTAACATGATTATTTATCGAAACCAGCATACCGTTTCACTTAACCGTGTAGTGCTTACTATAAACATAGCGGTAAGTGGTCAGGCAAATGGCTACCTTTATTCATTTTAAAATTTTAAAAAGTTCCTCTTGCACGTGCAACATGTTACATTCTAAAAGCTCGATGTAAGCGATTTATTATCCAGTACGTAATAAACGGTTATGGTTATTATTCAAATGTGGATGAATATTGTTATTTGTGGGAATTAATTTAAATTTTTAAATTTAATGAAAAAGAATTTAAATCGATACGGAATTTTATTATTGAATTATTTCTGAACTGATCGAATTATTTCAAAATTTTATTTTTCAATTATTTGAAAATAGCACGAGGTACAAAATTACTTTTTACGGTACAAATTAGTACAGAATAAGTTCTCAATATTCCACTACGTCCTATGGATTCATATCTGGTTCCGCTAGTTTGGTCCTGTTAGCTTCAGAGAGGTCATCAAATTGTATGAATCATTAAATTCTACGGATCATCAAGTAGTACGGACCATCAAGCTTCATAGATAATGAAGTTATATGGATTATCAAGCTGTACAAATCAAGCTATATAAATTATAAGACTCTATAGATCATCAGACTGTATAGATCTTCAAGTTGTGTCAATCATCAAACTGTATAAATCTTCAAGTTGCATGGATCATCAATCTGTACAGATCGTCAAGCTATTGAAATTATCAAGCTATACTAATCATCAAGTTGCACGAATTGCTATCTGAATGTCTATCTATCACTAGTTTTTCTCGAATTCACTATATCGAAGAAAAGGATTTCGGTAAAAAATGTCCATCAAGAAAAACGCGAAGCTGGAACGAACAGTTATCGAGCTACGTGAACAGAGTGATTCGTCGCAGATGGCTCGAAGAATCGATTATCTCGAAAGGTAAACATCTTCTTGGCTGGCAAGAAAAAGAAAAGGCGTTCGAAGAAGGAAAGATGGTAGAACGGGGCTCATCACAAGACGTAATCTTCCGTAATTAATCGACGAGTGGCGGTTTAACTGGCGAGCAAAAGGGAGAACCCGGTAGAGGTGCTGGGTTCTCGTGTCTGAGAGCGCCTAAATCCGCTTAATTACCTGCCTCTCGTTTGATCGCCGCCCCGCTCGTCTTGTTTCCTTTGTGCCCTTGGCTCGAGAGGATGATCGAGAGGAGGCTATTCGAGTCGGAAACTGGCACGGATACGCTTTAAGAAAGATGTCAAGAAATTATAAATGCGACGATTCGTCTCGCTTCTGGAGCTACTCGGTAAAAGCACGATTAACAGCTCTTTTGAGACTTTCATGGTCAGTGAAAACGATGAGATTGCTACTCTGTAGTTTATTATAGAGTTTGTATACGGTGTCTCATTAACTCTTATAGACGGTATCTCCATTATTCTTTATTCGTAGAAATGTGGAGGGAGTATATTGTCGAATTATGCTAAAATATGATGGAAATAAATTAATAAAATATAGGGGTAGCTGTAATGAAAATCCTTCTTTAAAGAGTCTTGGACATTTTAATATGGATGGACGTATGTTAATCATATTTGGATAAATAGGTAATTTAATAATGAAAGATTGTCAGGTAATATTTAGTTATGGAGGATGTTTTCTGACATGGGATTATGTACTTGTATCATTGTAATGGCTGAAATCAAAATTAATTTAATGAATTATGATACTGTAACTTTCTGGGGACATAACATTGCAAGGAAATTTGAAAATGATACACGTTATCGTATTAATTTGTTTTTCAACGTGTACATATGTTGGATGTAAAGAGATATAACTTTCATGGAAAAAATATTGTAAACCCCTTATTGGAATTCAGAAAATTTTATATCCGTACCTTCCGCTATATGTTTCCTTCAGAAACAAAAAAATGTCGCCAGATCGGAGATAGTTTCGAAATAGTTCGAAGCAAGCGGAAGCATTATCAACGTTCGGCACAGTTTTAAAGTTCGACAATATTGTTACCGCGAAAACACCGGAAGATGATACGGCGGTACAAGTTGGAAATGGTTTCTTTTACGATTCCCTCCATGGAATTAGATTTCCCTTAAAGATTCAAGAAGAAGCAGCGAAGTTAAGAATTACGAACTCTCTGCCTCTCTGAGACGTAATCTTATTACCATTTAAAGCAATTAGGAACGAGATGAATTGTTCTTCCTCTTGTTTACTGCTCGATGGTGCAATACGATGCATTTCTTTATCTACTTGTTGTACGTGGATGCTTAATTCTGACTGGAAATGTTAATACTGAATGGAATGTTAAATGTTATTGATCAGTTTATCGTTTAGTACTAATTCTTAAAAACTAATTTGGCATTTAGTTCTTTTTTACTGACAAAAATTTGAATTTCTTCAATTTGACAATAATTAAAATTTTTTTAATCTAACAAGAATTTGAATTTTTTCAATCTGACAGGAATTTGTATATTTTCAATCTGACAAGAGTTTGAATTTCTTCAATTTGACAATATTTTGAATTTTTTAAATCTGACAAGAATTTGTATATCTTCAATCTGACAAGAATTTGAATTTCTTCAATCTGACAGGAATTTGAATTTCTTTAATCTGACAGGAATTTGAATTTCTTTAATCTGACAAGAATTTAAATTTCTTAAAACTAACGAGAGTCACAATCTCTTAAAACTGAAATAGCATCCAACGTGAAAATGATACTGGTATAATAAATGAGCACCAGCTGAAAAATCAGATTGCATCCACGAATGTACGCGTAAAAAGAAGAACAAGCTCTCCAAGGATTTTAAGTTGGAGATATACATATATATATACTAATGTATCCGTATGTTCTCTGACTTCGGCGAGTTATATAAATGTATTATAGACCGATATTTCCATCTCGCGGATGAAACTTCGGCATCGAGATCTGGTACGGACAAGTTTGAAGGGAAGGAAATTCAGCGGGGTTATTAACGCTTGACACAGTTCCAAAGTTTCTGTTGCTGCGTAACGGCCAGCAAGGCTAAACTGCTGGAAAGTAGCAAAGAAGCAATTTCGAAACTGGACACTGACAATCGCCCAAAGAGAATATTGCCGTCGGGGATTTTCGTTCTCGCGTGGATAACGATATTACGCCCGGTTATGAGTGTAATGTTATATCATCGCTGCGGTTATTGCACAATTTCTGCTGGTGGAATTGAAATTTACAGTTTTCGCCGTACACGGAACATGTTCTACGGTTTATCAGACAACAAGCGAATGTGCACGACATTTATTACATTTATTGTAATAACGTTCTTATTTGTGACATCTGATAAGTAATCGTGCATGAATATTTCAACCTTCATATGTTCAACGATACATAGTGACCTAGTGATACAGCACAGATCAGAATATCAGAACTACAAATAAATATACCTTTTTCAAAATGAATGAATCATTTATACTAGCCCTGTATTTATGCAATGAACTGTATTAGCTATGGCAGTTATATTCTAGGTTATGATAACAAGGTTATGTCATCTATGTCAAACGTGTATAATCTCAACCTGAAAACAC
Organism: Megachile ligniseca; assembly: GCA_945859555.1. Classification (NCBI taxonomy): domain Eukaryota; kingdom Metazoa; phylum Arthropoda; class Insecta; order Hymenoptera; family Megachilidae; genus Megachile; species Megachile ligniseca. Next base: position 4,141,598 of record OX243785.1, read on the forward strand.
CTCGATGCTTAACCTTGAGTAAGTAACAATGATAGTAATTTTAACCTTCCAACAATAAGATTTTCTTAGTCGAGAAACAGAACAGAAAATTAGATATGAATCTGCGAGGGTAAAGAGCTTCATCGGGTGAATGTTTTGCATGCGGGTCGAAAATAGGGAACAAGAATAAAGCAGCCGGGATAAAGGGGAAGATGGCAGAATTACCCAGAGCCACAATGGAGGAGACAAAGGGTACACTCAGGTAAATGAGAGGAAGAACAAGGCCGTAGCGTAATTTGTCGTTGCTCAATGCTTGTTTCTCTTGCTGGAGGAAAATGGAGAGCATCGAATCACGAAGACGTTGGCCGGGAAACAATTGGAATTTCAGCGGTCGGGCTCGAAGGAAAAAGTCGGTTGTCCAAGTGACACGGCCCGAAACTGGTACAATGGGGTTAGAAACGAGAGTCGAAGGCAGTCTGCCTTCTTGCCGGGGCAAAAAAATACGGTGACATAGCGAAGAAGACAGCACAGCTGTGCTTGAAAGCAGTGCCGGTAGAAATGCTTTCCATCGAGGACGCGTGTTGAAGAATTTTGGATTGTGGCATGCAACAGACACCGTTGCTGTCAACGCGACTGATACGTTTAAGTAATATTTGCTTCAAGTTTTCGTTATCCTTTTTATTGATTTCCACGATTTTAATATCCGAGATTTTAATATTTATACTCTCTGCATCAGTTTTCTACTTTTCTTATTTACTTGTTTGTAAATTTTGATAATTTGTTTAGTGACTTTGATATTTATTACTTGAGAACTGGTATTTGTAACGTGTGTAAAATTTGTAACATATGAGTAATATGTGAGCTCGTTTCATATGTGCAAAACATGTATGTAAAATGCATTATACATAATACGTATAACGTATGTGAGATAACATATGTGAGATTGGATACGTATGTGCATAACATATGTATATGTAGGATGCATTACATATGTGCATAACATATATGTAAGAGGCATTACTATTTTCAAATTTCTAAATTTTTAAATTTCCCTATTTCTAAATTTCCCCATTTCTAAATTTCCCCATTTCTAAATTTCCCCATTTCTAAATTTCCCCATTTCTAAATTTCCCTATTTCGAAATTTCTAAGTTCTATAATCCCTAACTTCCTATTTTCTCATTCGCTTTATCAAATTTAAACTGTTGCATCGCAGTTCTAAAATTCGCAGTTCTAATTACAATTTCCCCAAAAGCACAGCATCCACTTCCAGGTACATTTTGCAAGAAGATATTAATAAGGTAGAACTCCTGGATAGTTCCTCCACTCTGCGAGTAAAATAGCTCGAAATTCCCGTGATATATCGTTTCACAATTTAACGACTGGCCGTGAATCGTTTAAAAATTTATGCCGTTTAGTGGTTTCCCGGTTGGGCTCAGGTTTATCGCGTTCAAGTTGTCGAGAGAAAATATCTTCCTCGAAAAGGAAGAACCAAAGGAGACGGAACTGAAAGATATCAGCTGAAGCGAGATTCTTAGAAAATTCAGTAGAGGTGTCGAATATCCTTCGTGTTACCTTCGAAAATTTTGACGGAGACCACATTAATCTTACTTATCCATAGCTTCTGGTTATACTTTCTTTCTATCCGTTCGTTTAAACTTTTATCACATGTTGCAATTAAGAACTTTGTTTCGGAAGTTAATACTGTGTTAACGAGTTTTGAAATTTATTGAAACTGGTAAACGACGGAGGAGTTTCGATGTTAAGCGTTCTGTTTCAAAATAGAAGGTAATTATTAAGAATTGATGTGGTTAGAGTTTTGTTATCAGTTTGTTATGTAATTGCAAAAAACTTCAATGTAGTGTTAAATGTGGTAATTTATCTTTTTTCTCCTGCTAATAATACAATTTTTTAAATTCTTAAAAAACCACTGTTGGCATAAATATATTTAATTCTTCGTTTCGTTACATATATGCTACATAAAGTAATATAATACTAATATAAATAATATAGCGTTGAAAAAAAATAATACAAAAATCGATGGTGTTCCATAATTGTACTTAATAATTAAAGGAACGTAATTAGAATTCAGTGTACGATCAAGTAATTTTTATTCTCTTTCAAGATTATTATTAATCTTTTTATTAAAAATTAAGTTCCGACTATCACATCCCAGAAGTTCAAAATCAAAAATTAATTTGTATTTAAGATTCGATTAAAAAATAAATTTCAATCTTTAGTTGAACAGGGTCGAATTTAAAGTTACATTTTTATTCCTAAGTTGCAGGAATAAATTGAAATGCAAGCATATAGATATTGCAATTAGAAAGATAGTCATTAGTAGAAAAAATCATCAAATAAAATTAAATCTTGATTTTAAAATCTTGATCACATATTCACTCGACTGTTAATTGCATTTTAATTCTCGATTTGAGGATGTATAATCATAAATTAAATTTGAATTCTCACTTTAGATATGCAATTATTAATTAAATTTGAATTCTCAAATCACTTAAAAGATATGAAATTATTAATTAAATTTCAGTCCACAATGAAAAGATATTCAATTATTAATTAAATTTTAGTCCAGAATTAAAATATAGGCAATTATTGATTAAATTTCAGTCCAGCATTAAAATATATGCAATTATTAATTAGATTTTAATTCTCACTTAAAAGATGCACATTATCAATTAAATTTTGATTATGAATTAAATGGTACACATCATCAATTAGATTTTAATTCTGAATTCGACCAATGCTCACAGCAATCGAGATCCTCATAAAATCAGTCAATCCATCAATTCTGAATTAAAAGATGCTCATTATCATTCAGATTTTAAATGTCTCATAGCGGATATACAATTGTCAATTATATTTTAATTCTCTATTAAAAGACACACATTATCAATCACATTTTAATTGTCACTTAGCAGATACGCAATTGTCAATTACATCTTGATTGTCAGTTAAAAGATCCGCAATTATCAATCAGTAATTACCATATCAATATCAATTGCAATGTAATCATTTAACTGTCAACAGAATACCTAAAAATTTCGAAGCTCGATAACTGAAATCGATAATTTATCAATTTAAATTGTGTACACCTAATTAAAAGAAGAAATGCTTCTCTAATTATTCGCAACATGTACTAATACTTTTACTAATCTTTCATATGTAAAAAAACTAAAGGAACAACAGGGTTTCAGAATGGGTTTCATCTAACATGGTGAATAGCTCACATGATTCGAAGCTCGTAAAGCTGCCACGTAACGTACTGGCCATAAAATAGTTGAACGCGCAGTAAGACGTTACAGCAACATTCAGGGCATGGCAACGCAGTTTCTCAAGCTTCAAAGTTGCTGTCTCAAACGGAGGAAACAGCCGTCAACTCGGTGATACCGTGGAAATAAATTGCGTGTAGTTTTCAATGGCTTCAATAAAAGCAAACACGAGAATATAACGTATTCAGACTCCGCACGTATAATTCTGTTTTGTGCTTTCTGCGGTTTTCAAGGAACACCTTCCATGGGAAAAGTACCAGATAATGTCCGAAAGTTTCTGAGATTGTTTGGCAAATTTAATCTAATTTGAATCTTGGGGGAATTGGAAATTTTGTCCGTGAGTGGAAAGTTTTGGATGTGACGGTTTAACGATTTTCAGATTGAAGTATTTGGGAAGTTGAGAGTTTAGGAATTTGGAGATATGGGAATTTGGGAACTTCGAAATTCAAGGATTAGGAATTTGGGGATTTGAAAATTTGAGAATTTTTGAATTTGAAGGTTTGGAAAGTTTTTAGAACTTGAAAATTGACGTAATTGGGAATTAGGAAATTTAAGAATTTTTGAATTTGGAGATTTGGACATTTTTTAATTTGGGGATATGGAAAGTTTTGCAAACTTGAAAATTGACGAAATCGGGAATTAGGAAATTTAAGAACTTTGGCACTGCGAGATTCGAAAATTTTGAAATTTGAGAAATTTTTGAATTTGGAAATTTCAAAATTTGAGAATCTAAAATTTGGAGATTTGAAAATTTTGACATTTGGAGATTTGGAAAGTTTCAAGAACTTGAATATTGACGAAATCGGGAATTAGGAAATTTAAGATTTTTGGAACTTGCAGATTTGAAAATTTTGAAATTTGAGAATTTCGAGAATTTTAGGAATTCGTAGATTTAGAAATTCGGATATCTGGAGAAATAGGATTTGTGCAATTCTGAAATTTGAAATTTTTTGAATTTTTAAATTAGAAAATTTGTCAATTTAAAAATTAAGTATTTAGAAATGTGATAATTTTAGAGCTTGGTAATTTACAAACATTTTTTTTCATTTTAATCATTATTTAAAACTCAGAAACTGTAAAATTTGAAATTCCAAAATCTCTTCCCTTATGAAATACTCCACACAGAACACACACTAAAATACTCGATAAAAACATTATTCGAAAATTGGATTGAGCATGGGCACACCAGTAAAAATAATAAAAAGTCTGTTATAGTTGATGCACGTTTTTCGTAACAAGGGAAAATAGTAATTGTTGGTGGAGAGGCTACGAAACGAGTTTCTCTGCGGCCGAGACGCAAACCACGCTTCGAACTTGTCTGGAAACAATAATCAACTTATGTCAGTTTAGTGCGCGGGAAAACGAGTTACAACGAACGTCCGGTTCGCCTAACTTTTTAATGTCGTTAACGTATGTTTCGTCGCGCATATTTGCGCGGATGCACGTTATTTATCGAGCAAATGCTCTCTGCGTATAATCTGTGTGGAATTAGAAAGTTTCGCGTTTCTATAATCCAAACTGTTTTTCCAAATACGGTGAATACCTTTTTCATTGATTTTTTATGAAATTTGGGAAATTGCTAGGCACAAATTTATGAAAGTATTTTATTTTAGATGTCATAAGTAACAGCGAATTTATTAATTAGCACATTAGGTAGCATTTTCATTTTTAACAAATCTTACCAAATATTTTTACAGTGTCTTGTTATATTTATTTTTCATAGTTACAAGCAGTTAATACGAGTGTTTTCAATTAGTTAAAAGGACATATTTTTAATAATATAGGTGGCAGATCTGTATGGTAATTAAAGTGCCACATATGGGTGACATGGTAGTCAGTGTTAGAAAATAATTGAGGCATTTTTACAAAGATTTTATAAGATTTTGTGTTTCCTATTAAAATAATAGCAAATATTACGTGAATGTGTCTTACCAACAATGGACTTAGGCCACTTACAAAATTAACAATTAGATTTGTCATCAAATTTGAAATAACCCAAGTCAACAATAACTGTGAAAATTTATGTGTCCAAAATCGTATACTCTAACACTCTTACTGTCATGTCATCCATATAGTGATATATGGGTAATTTCAGTAATTACATTACTTAATTATAATCACTATAAATATTGTAATCAAAATTATATTACTTCTGAGATGAATAAAGACGTCATTGTAGCATTTAAAATCTGACACTTAAAAACTTGCAAGTGATGATGAGAATAAATTTTCGATTTTCACAATTAAAAGTCGGAGCGTTAAGGGTTAATATTCCTTTATACCGACACTTTTTCATATAACATTATCTCGAGTTTGGACAACTTTCTATGCTTGCAAACTCATAAAAAGTCTGGCAACTCTGTGTGATCCGACTGTGCCAAGTAGTATAAATTCGTTATGGTCAGACCAATCTTTTTATATCAACCATAAGTTGCCGCATAAAGACACAGAGCACAGTGTGATTTCACCAGCAAGTCAGACAAAAGTCGATATCAGAAAGTTTATACGAGTATAAGGAACGATGTGTCGATATTGCTTTCTTCGTTTATGCTTCATTAAATACTGAGAGCTTTTATTGCATATAGAGAGGCAACATAACAATTTTTATTGCTTTATGGGTTCACGTTGTTGAGGATGAGATACTTTTGATGTACTCGAATTTTGATGTGTACTTGAATTGCAATCATTTAAGATATATCTTATATAACGTTATTGTATCTTATTATATATTAAATAGATTAACCTATTATTAAATTGTACGTAGTTTTCAATATATTCTGTGTCCAATTCATGATACATATGGTTAATTTTTAAATTTAACTATTCAGTTTACTACCTCATATATTTAGTATAATAATAATTTTGTCCTTTGTTCTCTTTTATTTATTTATTCATTTAACGTCTTCTTATACAAATCAGAGGATTTAATTCTAATAATTCGAGTCGTACAATTACTTAATTTGCAAATTTAATCATTCTATTTACTGCCTCGTGTAATTAGTATAATAGTAATCCTGTCCAAATTTGTCCTCTCTCTTTTATGTACTCATTCAATTTCGTTAATCTCGAATATCAGTGACCTCCATGACGGCTCACGCGTTCATTGAAACTGTTGGACACGAAAAGAGATCAGAATCGTTATACCAGAAAGAGAGACACTTATTAAAGTTCCTTGCGGTCTGTAAATAGCAGAAGACGTGAACGTGGGAATTTTAACGGCGCGAATTATTAACGTTCCGCTGTTTGCTTTTCAAATTATGTTCAAATAACGACTGCAAAGTAGACTCGAACGAGAATAAAACCGTAGCTCCATGAAATTTTTGTGCTTGAATTTTTACTGGGTTGTTAACCATGCAACCTGATTAATTTATGCGTGAAACAAGAAAATAGCTTGAAATGTTTAATTTAAATAACAGTGTATTAATGTGTGTGTGAAACAAGAAAATAGGTTAAAACGTTTAATTAAATAACAGTGTATTTACTGTGTATTTTATGTACTGGAAAGTATTTTTATCTGTATTTAGAATTATAAACGTGAATTTACATACTGAATAATAGTCCGTATACTGATTATCCATAAGTCAGTGAGTGTCGAGATAAGAAATTATGTCAAACTACGCAATAAAATAAAATCCCTTAAAATTTTTCTTGGAAGGAAATATTTAAATACATTAATGTTACAATACTGTAAATAATACAAATTTAATAAATTTTAAAAATATTTTAGGTAACCACTTAAAACAATGTAAATTTTTTAGTTTTATATCGTATTTTACACTGTCAGTTATCAGGGACTGTCACGGCCTGAATGGAAAGTTAAGTGTCAATCACCGATGACTGACGTAGCACTCAACGTGTTAAAATATGGTATGAAATATTTTTTACAAAAATTGCTATTTAGATCATTTTTTATGTACATAATGGACAACTTTGACAGCTATAAAATCATCTATTCTAGTTAAAATGAAAATATATTTAAAATTGTTGTATTATCTTCATCAGAAACTACTACGGAATTTACATTTTGAAAAACAAATTAAACAAAGAAAAAAATGAGAACGAATTTCACGTCGTTCGTCGAATGTTCTTTCATAAAACGTGTACACTGATAGAATTGAGAAGCTTCAGGAATATCTTATAAGAAAATAAAACGCTCCAAATGACTCGGCTATCAAATAGATTTCATGTCTTGCTATTGAAATTTTTTCCAGGAGGACATTGAAAACAATACCTGCGTAAAAAAAATATGAATCGTTGGGATTTTGGTCATAAAATAAAAGGTGAAACGGTATCGGGAATGGCTAGTAAAAAATCAAATGCTTGAACTGTGGTTCATCATATGTCTTCCATCGCATCACATTTGCAATATCGAGATATTTTCCGAATATCTTTTTTCAGATTATTAAAAAATTTCTTCTTAAAAAGATTTATTACGAATATAATTTTTCTTTAAGTTACAAATACAGAAATTAATTTAAATTTTCAATATTCATAGAGGAAGATTTAAATACTTTAAAAAATATTTATTTTTTTACCATTTTGTAAAGATTGTATTTCAATATAACTGTTTGTGAATATTGTAAAAATTATGTAGATGTTCAAACATGTTTTCTCAAAATACAAAGAATCACGCAACAAGACATTACTTTTTTTTTGTGTGAAAAAATCTAATAATTCTTCAAACTGTAAATATTTAAAAAGCATTATCTCAGTATGCTGGACAGACCGCCGCCCCTTTGTTTTTGTTCGCCGAAGATGACAAGAAAAATTTATAAATTACCTCGAAAGAAGACGATCAATCTCCCCGGGGCAAAAATCTATTTTCGCGATGTTATTTCGCGCGTGAAGAATAAGCGCGATTTTAACAAGGCGGATCATTAAGGTTTTCTAATTGCGACGGATGTTCGGGGTTTGCTGTTCGAGCTTCCTCGAGGAGTTGCTTCGATAAATTACTCGGCTTCTTTCTTCCGTTTCGGCGATTCGACACGCAAGCAAGTAGAATCGCATTGTGATGCTCAGTTTGTATAAATTACTCAGAACTTTGGTGGATTTGGGGTAAGAATAAACGCAATTTAAGATCGACGTTATATGAAAAACGGAGAACTTTATTCTATTAAACATAGATTTTGCAATAGTTATGTGCGTATCGAACTGAGAGTGAGTTGGCAACAAGAAAATGGGACTATTTGTAGGTTTGAAAGAGTAATTGAAAAATAATATTTAATTTCCCTCCTCATTCAAGTTTCATATTTCGAAATATTCAAATATTTAAGTATTCAATTTTTAAAATATTGTAATATGCAAGTGTTCAAGTATTCAAGCATTCAAGTACTTAAGCACTCAAGTATTCAAGCACTTAAGTATTCAAATATTCAATTTTTCAATTTTTCAATTTTTCAATTTTTCCATTTTTCAATTTTTCAATTTTTCAATTTTCCAATTTTCCAATTTTTCAAATATTTAAATATTCAAGTATTCAAATTTTAATATGTTCAAATATTCAAGTACTCAAGTACTCAAGTATTCAAGTATTAAAATATTTAAACATTAAAATTTTCAAACTTCTTTTTCAAATGAGGTGATATTAATACCACCCAAGAAATAAAGTTTCATTTCAGTAATGCTCTTTTGTTTTAAAATACGATGATGACAGCAAAAGACTTAAATATTAAGCTATTATTTCATGTTGGGGTTTGATGTAATTAAAAAAGTAAACACAACCATTGTAAATTATAATAAAAAGCAGAAGGATAATATATATAATAAACCTAAGGTATCATAATAAAAAGAAACAGTCTCTTAATTAAAACGGAGGAAGAGAAAAATGCAGGAAAACAAAAGAAAAATGCAACATGCAAATCTAATAAAACTAAACTTATTCTTCGCAATGCTCCTAATTCAACGGCTCATATGGGCAGAACTGTTAATTTAAAATCGAATAAAAAGTATAAAAATTATAATTTACAATTTCAAATAAACTATGTCGAATTTTGTTGCTCTGAGTTCAACAATGTCACGTAATGTCAAAATAGACGTGTAAAATAGACAAAACGGCAGTTGCGATCTTGTCAGAAAAGATCCGTCCATTTCCATTGGAACAATGCTCGCCAGCGGTGTGTTGAAATAAGAATCAGACTGAAGTAAAGGGTCGTTTAGAAAACCCGCGATAGTCTGCATTGTTTTCAGATCCACGTGTGTACGAACTGATTCTCGCAGCTCGTGAATCGGGGCCAAAGTGTGCGGACTGTTGGCATGCAATGAAGCAGAAATAGCTCTCTTTCTCTCGTTTATCGATGCTTATGCACCTAGTGTTCACATACCTCGAATCTTCTTCCTTTTCTTTTCGTTCGAGTACTCGATGCTTCTGCGGACAATAAAGTGCCGCGAGATGAAAGCGGGAAAGTATTTACGGAATGTTGAGTATCCTGATGTTATACTACCTGCAACATCGATGGACTTACGAGTAGTTTCGCTATTACGAATCAATTTGAGGGCGCGAGCTTTCTTTGATATCTGATGATGCCAGTAGGAGAGATGGGATTTAAGGGAGATTGAAAAATAATACTTCGTGGGAAGAGGTTGTTTTGTACGGTGAACCAATTTTGTTGAATCGATTTTTAGAATGATATGAAATTAATTCTCAAATTTCCAAATTGAAGGATTCATGCAATTTCACTTTATTCATACATCTTATTCAAAAATGAAGCAATACATTAATAAATATAAAAATATAAGTAGTTGTACATTGTCGTGAACGGCGATAACTAAACATGAAGAATACGTCGCTAGGGGGAGCAAACCTTACTTCACAAATTCTGAAATTTCTTAATTTATGTATTTGTGAATTTCCGAATTCTTAGCTACTCGAAATATTTGATTCCCCAATTTCTTGATATTTAGAGTCTCAAATTCCCCAATTTCTAGAAGCCTAAATTAAAAAATTCCCCAACTTGTAAAAGCCTAAATTTCGAAATTCCCTAATTTGTAAAAATCTAAATTTTCAAATTCCCCAAATTTCTAGAAACATAAATTTTCAAATTCCCTAAATTTCTAGAAGCCTAAATTTTCAAACTCCCCAATTCCTAGAAGCCTAAATTTTCAAATTCCCCAACTTGTAAAAGTCTAAATTTCCAAATTCCCTAATTTGTAAAAATCTAAATTTTCAAATCATTCTCACACAAAAATTCCATAATTTGTAATTTTAACGAATGGAAGAAAACGGATATTTCTATAGCATTATTATTGTATTATAAAAAAAAGAGAAACAATTTTTGTAGAGCCACCGTACACCCACAATTTGATACCAGAATTGCCCACATAAGTCAAAGTCCCCATATCCATATAAAGACACATCTGCAGCTACTTTTGATAAATTTATCGCGAGCATAAAAAATGATAGTTTCGCACGTGATACAACACAGATGATCAGGGGTAAGCAGCGAAGAGCAAGAGTCTAAAAGCGCATGGAACCTCGAATATCGGCTACAATGGATCCCAGAAGTGCAAACACGTGCCCATATAAACGTCAGAATGCACGTTGCAAGTCCCGACGATGACGAGGCGAGCAAAGGGTGCATTCTTTGTTGACGGATCCGTCCTCGAACGCATGAGACCGAGTGGCTGCGGCCGAGAAACGCATGTTTCGTCGAACGGATTATTTTCGTCGCGGTAAAAAGAGCGTTTCGACGCCAGAGAATAGTGAACGGGGGAATGCAGGAGGGAGGTTTTCTCGATGCTGGAACGTCGAAGATGCGAAGTACCAGGTGCACGTTCGTCCCCGTGATCTTTGATTTTTCCTCGGGTAGCAGATGGTGCAGTCAAAGAGGCCAGGATCGTTGACTCCGTTCTAGTTGAATGGAAACAGGAAAGCTACGAGGACAGGGTATTAAGGGATTGGAAGGAATTCATTGAAATCGAGTTTCGGTGATGCAAATGTGTACCGGCACCGGGTTGCTTTAGGAAATGAGGATGTGCTTCTATTGTATTCTTGTGTTCGAAACTTTGCCAGATATTGTTACGTATAAACTGGTAACAATGATAACTTTGCAGCACACAACTGTTTCTCACGTATCCCAAATCGAGATTTATGTATTTAGATCGTATTTATGAGAGAATAATGCGAACTTCGTTGTTTTGGATTGCCTTCACTTTTGAGGGGTTTAACGCTAAAACTACCGAATCGGTCGAGTTTAGTTACCGCTCGAAATAAGTTACGAGTTTCTTATCTTAAGTTATGAAATTTGTTGAGGTATTGTTGAAATCTGTGTTGATTTTTAGGGACATAAAGAATTAATTAATTTATATGTACTGTAAGGATGGCTTAAATTTAACACACAAATTAAGTCAGGAACTTTTAGAAAACACAACTATTCCTTATTCATGACTAATTCAGACTCTGGTATCATTTTTTCTTTAAACAAAATCTTAACCGATCGAGACGATCACAGTTTTCAACACAAATTACAAATGATTCATACAAGTACCTTCACACAGGCTTTAATATTCTTTTCAAACAAGAAGCACTTGTTCTTTCAAACAAGAAAAACAAGAGTACTTTCATACTTCTTATATAAAAATTAATTAAACAGAAGAAAGAAAAATTGTATACAAGTATTATTACTTTATTGTAGCAAGTATTATTTGAAACTAATTTGACTATTTTCTTTTTGTTTCAGGTAAGTTATTGAACTTCCCATAGACGAATCTGAAGGATTATAATGGAATAAACTCAAGCAGTTCCTAACCATAAGTATTTATTACATAACGCCGCATGTATAACTTTAAAATATTAAATATTTTCTCTAAAAATCCAGTTAAATTGAACAATTCATTTGGTCGAAACAAATCATCGCTACCAAAACAGTTTATGATAATGAAAGCATTAAGCATCGTCCGAGCTCATTTAATTTAATCGAATTTATTTAATTCGTCATTCATTATTCTACATCAACGTACATTCGTCCGCTTTTCGTAAATAATTAATTTAACTGAATTTGCAGCGTCGGCCACATATAATCACCATGGCGATAAACATGTCAATAATAGTGTTAGGCCTTAGAGGACAATACCATAGCGAGAGAATTCGACCTCGATCCAAATTTCTATCGATACAATAGCCTAATCGATACAATAGCTTAACCATTTTTCTCCGGATACTATAGGCTCAAATCAATAGGTTCCCGTAACAGCTAAGGAGTCGTTACATCCGAACGAGTATTTTTAGTTCATTATTATTCACATCTGACTCAGAACCCTTTATCTTAGTAGTAGAGTCCTTTATTTGCAGTTTCTATTCGTGTCGAGGCTCGGTTTTATTACTTGCTACTTTTTGGGGAACCCACCGCATACTCAGTTTTTCATTCCCATCCGAATTCGTGTACACAATAGAAATCAGGAACTGTTTCCCTCAGCCTTGTTCGTAAAAATTGTACGCCACTCGGAGCCTTCACCTTGTGAGATAAGCAATCGGAAAGATAGACACGAAATAGAGGTTGTTCACTTCGGAACATCGGATAGTTGTTCGCTTCGGATCCACATGAGATACATATATACACACGGTCGTTTAGTTTGGAACGTCATTAAAAATAAGTAAAAAGCACTTGTGGGTGTCATACAATTATTCAAGCAATCCACTTATAATTATTAGGACTTCAAACGATGAAGCTTCTGTCGTTTATTTGTCGCTAAAACGACGCCGCAACGCAATATAATCACGGCAATCTGATAAAGTTATATGTGACATATCCGAGTTGGATTAATTTCATCGTTCTAGTTCGCACCTATGACAACGTACAGAATTACCATGGTCGGTGCAAAGAGCCGACATTATTCCTCTCTTCCGTTGATCTTTGATCTCGATCCTGGCTCGTAAGGCAGCCGGGAATCGCGATGGCGTCCTCGAGTTTATTTTACTTTGTGCTCTCTCGACGCTTTGTGCCTTTGCCCCGCAACTACTCCGGCAACGATAACGAAATTGTACAGCAACGTAATGCGGCTCAAATTGTCTGCTAGCTACGTTTTGGTAATTTCATGGCTACGGGCTTTATCAGAGGACTGCCTGCGTCGCTTTATCGAGAAAAGGGGATCGAAGTTGAAGGGCAGCTGCGTTGCGTTCAACAATTATCACCATCGATTAACGCCACTAAAAATAAGCTGAGGAAATGTGGGCGCCATTAGCTAATTTTATCGGTTTACTGGGAGCAAACATGACGATTAATTATTGTATCAGTTTTTGGCTGATGTCGACGGTAATTAAGATCAATACGATTAGAGCATAAAAGATATGTGGCATATAGAAAAGAATGTGAGACCCCGGGTTTGATTAAATACGAAGAATTATGAGGGAGGGAAATTTGTGCTAGATTTGTTATTCGTTTATCGATGCCTGAGAAAAATATTGGTTATATGAACATGTTTTTACTTTTGTCAGGCAATTTGTATATACAAATGTAGAGTAAACATGTGATTCAACATTTTCAAACATTTTATGTAAAAAATATAATTATCTTACTTGTCCTGAAACGTGTTTCTCTGATGTTAAATAAATTGTAGGTGGTAATATAAATAATATTCGTCAGAATTTTTTTATTTTATAGCAATAAGTGTTTTTGACGCAATTATTTGAACGATCAATCTTTGATTTGAACGATCAATCTTTTATCTAAAGTTACCAGGTGATTTTCACGTTTTTGCAGCTGATCATCCGGTGAGTGCTTTTATCGAGATAACAAACATTTCGTTTTGTAGACGTGACAGGAAGCGGTATATTTCCGTTTCTTGGTTTAATCTCCGGTTTCGCATTTGGTACCTTCTATGAAAAGGGAACACAGACGATGCCGGAACTCGTTTCGCTTCCTGCTGTTGTCGCCTTTTTCTTCAATATCACCATCCCTGTTATCGTAGAAATTTTCCTTGATTCTCGATTGTAATTAAACGACTGTATCGACTTTTGTGTCAACCTGCCACGGGGATTTTAATATAAGTTTATGGGGAAACGCGGTACAAATTAGTGAATGGTATTTCTACGAAAACAGTTCCGGATAGTTTCGTAATTTGAAAGTTTGTGTAAATTATTAAATACGCAAATTACCTAATTGCTACATAAGTACTGCGAATCTCTATTTTCAAATTCGCAATTTAATAAATTACCAAGGAGAAGTATAAATTTTTAGATATCCTAATGTGCAAATGATCAAATTGTTAAATATTGAAATATCTAAATTAACAAATTAATTACTAAATTTGAATATTTATATTACTCAATTTCTGAATATCAAAATTATTAAATTACCTTATTTCTGATTATACAAATTCCTAAATTATCAAATTTCTTTAAGCCCAAATTTCTAAATTTTTATATTTCAAAATTTGAAATCTGATTTTGTCCCTTAATTTGCCCAACCCTGCTATAACCTATTTAACCTAAACCCGATTTAACATATTTATTGCCATAATGACAATCATTAATCAACACATCAAATGCCCATTAACGGAATAATAACAAAATCTGGGACGGTAGCAAAATTTAAGCTACCATAATCATTGCCACATTCAAAACTGAAATAGTTGAATTAAATAATTGTAGCCCTAATAATCTTGTACCTAATTCGTAATCAAATCTTGACCTTCGAATCAATACACCACAAATACAGCTTCAAATCAATGCACACGTGCTTTTTTTATGAAATTATTTCAGATTTTCAACATTTCATAATTTACCATTTGAATCACAAAATATAATTACACTATAATATGCCATTTCAGCAACCCCTCAACTACATAAAAATATATCCATTTTTACGATGTCAGTTAAGATTAGTTAAGGACATCGTAGAAAATAGATTTTCAATTATATAAATAAATAATTCACGCAGGTTGTATTTCGCATTTAATGTTCAGCTGTTATTAAAACGAAGAGCATTGGATTACATCAGAATAGCAATTTCGACCGTAATTATCTTTGAATCAGACAATATTGTGCGGAAGTACAGGAACCGGGTTGGCACGATTATCTCAACCCCACAGCCAAGGCCGGAACTTAAGAATTCTTTACATTAACAGAAGTTTTTAGCCAGGTCTCAGAGTCCAGGACTACCTCAGCCTCCACTAAAAGGAAACTTTCTTCAGCATTTGTACATACTATGAATGTGGGATAAAATCTTGTTTTAATTGTTTGTTCCTGATTGGACCAGAATAAGCTCTGCAATTACATTATCGCGCTTAGTAAATTGGTTTATTTCTCTTTCGGTTATTTTGCTTCGGTATAACTTTTCTTTAGTTATTTGAATCCTTAACGATATCTTTAGTTTAATAATATTATCTACTTTATCTATGTAGTCATGAGATAATATTATCTGTATAACTAATCTGTATAAAAATTATACACACTTTCCTGCATTATCTTGAAACCAGTTATTTTTTCACGGGTATATTCATCATTCTTCTATTCTTCAACGAGTTTCACGAATCAATATTGTTTGCCTATAATTGGACAACAGTATGTTCGTTTCGGTTCGCGGAAATATTGAATAGAAATTTCCGTGAGTTCTGCTGGCAAAAAATGCTTGTCAGTTCATTCGATGTTCATTTAAAATTCAAATGCTCTAAAGTTCGTTCTCCGTCTCGCCGCCCCGTTGCTTCCACGTGAATGGAAAAATCACGAGGGATGTTTCGATGTTGAGAATCCAGCGCGTTACGCTCCATTATGGCCGGCTAAAAAAATTTGTTTACACGGTAATCGAATTCTTTCCCGTGGCCGGTGCTTGTTTCGCGAATCACGCATGGAAATTTCAGAGTTACCAGGTTCGTTCCAGTTGGGTATCGTTACCGAAACGACGTAGCTTTGATTGTCTATTGAAATTTGTGCCGATCGTTTGCTGCGGACCTTCGACTGGCTATTTGCAGCCAAACTGACTCCCGATTTCGAACAACATTTATGCGAATGAACGCGAATCCAATGAAATTGAATACCCTACAGTTTTAACCCGTTCGCTGCCAACTACTCTCGTAGTAAGAGCGTGTTCCAAAACTGCCGACTACGAGATATCTCGTAGTTTGTGGTACAAGTTTAGATTATAGTTCATTAGCGAATATGTTTAGTGCTGTTTGAGTTTGGAATTATTAGAAAGGATGAATTAAAATTTTGTGTGTATGTATATTATACTGCAGATGTACTGCATATGTACTGTAATACATATAAACCCATATATTTACTATTATTAATGAAAATATATTATAATATCATAAATTTGCATTTTTATACAATTTTAAAATTAATTCGTAACATAAATTTGTTTACTCACATTTTCTTACTACCACTTGTAAAATATTTCAAATTTGCGATATTATATAATTTTTCATAAAAAGACGATGTAAATAAAACTTGGTTTTACCTTATTAATATTATTCGTGAAAATTAAAAAATGCAAAAATTACAAAATTTGTTCGAAACTGAAAAAATCATGCAACCAAAGATGAATAGAACTATTAATTTCCTTTGAGCCACAGAAAATCTAGAATCATAGAACTACAATTCATCAATTAATTCATTTCGAATTGGATCGTTTAACATTCACTGTAACAGAAGCTCGCTATTAAAAGTTTATCGACAGATAGTGCGTTTCTGAACGCGAACACGCACACGCAGGTTAGCGAACAGGGTGTTTCTCGAATTGGAAACTGCTATCGGTGGAATTGAAAAAAAGCACCGGAAGCGAAATAGCGAACCGATCGAAAATTTCTTCTCGTCCACCGAAACAACGAGATTGTGACCTGAAATTACGAGCTGGAATTAATTAATAACCGATATACCGAAAAGATCGGGTTGACCGGATTTATACCGGAGGCAAATAATTCCTTTTTTTTTTTTTACGGAAAAAGGTAACTTTTTTATTGCCTCTAACGCGTTTTCCATATCATCGTGTTAATTTGCTTCTGCCTCGATGAACGGAGACACGATATTAAAAAATGTCGGAAATTGGCAGCGATCGAGTTCTCGTGTCATGGTTTCATGTTTCGTTGCTGTGTTTATTTAACTTTTATATGTGCGTTCATATATAATTAGATAATATATATCTGCCATATAATTATACAATATGTCAGTATATTTTGGTAACTTAGAACTTTGAAATTTACAAGTTTTTTATTTTTCATAATTTCTATAAATTTAGACATTCTTAAACTTACGAATTTAAGAATTTTAAAATATAGTAAGATTTAGAAACTTGTAAGCGCAGAAATTTGTATTTTCCAAGTTGACAAACTTATAAATTCAGAAATTTAGGAATTTAGAAATTTGAGAGTATGGACATTTTAATTTTCCAATATTATAAATTTCCAAATTTAGAAATCTAGGATTTTGAAATTCAAAAGCATGGAAATTTGAATTTTCCAAAATTTCAAGCTTCCAAATTTAACAATCCAGAAATTTAGAAATTTATAGACAGAGATTATAATTTATCTAATTTTCAAGCCCAATCTTTCAAGATAATAAATTTTCAACCCTTTATTTTCTCATACTCGCTAATAAATGAGTATAAATATCGAACAAAATATAACGAAAAAAGGCTATAAATCAGCTTTGAAATCACAGTACAAGAAACGTGATAAATGCCCCTGCTAATAAAATTGAATTCTAGTAACAAAGCACCGAAGCACGAAATTAATGAACGGAACATAAAATAGAATCGAATGAAATTAAATAAAATTCAAATGTATCACCGAGAGAATAATTCGTTATAAAAACATCCATCATAAATGCAGAAAATAATGGAATTATAACATGAATTTATTAAATTATCTGCAATATAACGTCCAAAGTTACTTTTCAACATTGCTGTTTCCATCTTCCTTGTAGGTGATCGATCACCTTCACTTCACTTTATTTCGCTTCGTACGTTTACTATCCTGCTTCGCAACAGTGTTTACACTTTAGTTCAGGTACACAAATTTGTTTGCTCTTACTCTTATTCTTTGTACTTTTGTTCCTGACATTTCAACATTTTCTACCTCAAAACCTTTGTGTACATTCGTTTTACCTTTCTCCTTTTCTTCTTTTTTCTGTCTTTTCTATATTTTTCTTATACTGTTTTGTGTTCTAGTTTCTTTCATATTGTTTTATATTCTGTTGACATTGTTTTAAACACGGATAAAAAATTTTGAACTCATTACAAGTTAATATTATGCTAATATAATATTTTATTTGGAATTTTGTTAAGACCATGTATATTTTGTTTTTTGATATTGTGGTGGTGAAAATGAATTAGAAAATTATGTTTAACAATTTCTTTATTCACATGGAATGTTAATAATTTTAGAATTTCTTACAGTTTGAAAAAATTTACACGTTAAAAATACATGTTGTCAGCAAAGTTATCTAAGAACGTATTGAAAAGCCATTGTTATTTTCCCACACACATTATTATGTATATAATACATTTTTCTCTATTTCTCTAATTTCCTCAGCGAGAGCAAGTGAAAAAGTCACCCGTCCATCTAAATTGATATAAATTACTTAAAAAAAGGGTGTGTCTTAATTTCAAACGTTACATAATTATTTTTCATTATTGTCCTCCTGCGTTGAAACCTAGTTTCCCACTTTTGACTAAAATTACCCGGGAGAGACAAAAAATTTCGGTTCACCGTACCTCAATTTCCTTCCCCTCGCCTTCACATTTATTAAATTTCACAAATTATCATCCATTTGAATTTTCCACCCTATTCTTATTCAATCTACGAATTCCCACGTCTTGGATTCTCCGTTTACTCTTTTTCTCTCGCTCTTCTTTTCCCGACACTTTTTCCACGCTCCCTTCATTACTCGGCTGAGCTATTTTACCTGTTCCACCCCGTCAACTGTTCGCTCTAGCCACTTTTCTATTTCGCTCGACGCGTTTAATCGCGACGCATCACACGAACAAATTTCGGCTCGTTAAGCTGCAGAATTAACTGCGGTAGCGACGTCGTAGTCGCTGGTTACCGTCGCGACGCTCTCATAATGGAGGGGATATTCTTCGACCAGCGACGCTTTAATTTAACAGGTGCCTTTTTTCTTCGCGCCTGCCATGTGACTTGTCACACGTTCCTTGTACAAGCATCAGGTTCCCAGTTTTCGCACCTGGAGAAGACAAGACCAGCCTTTGTTAGGGTTATTTTTATTATGGGATAAAATTTAATGAAGCACGTATTGGGTCTAAAATAACAGTACTCTTTGTAATTAATATTGTACCTACAACAAAATTTCTTAAAATATCTAGTTGATTTTTCAAGTCAAATATATTTTTTGTATTAAAGTGACAACGTTACTGGAAGGCTACTGGAACGTTACTAAAGGACACGTGTTTGTTTTTCTTAAATCACTCGTCTTCGAGATTTTTTACAATGTCAACTGTTTATTATTTCACACAGACAATTCAGTCTTTATAGAGCTAAGGATGTATAGAGTTTATTGAAGTGTTAAGAATAAGGCTAGGTCTAGTTACAACCAGAGGCTCATTCACTGGTTACTAACACCCTTTTCTTTACAATATACTCTATCTCTCAACACCAAGATTTCTGCTTATAATTGAAAGATTTAATAATTCAACAATTTTCACGAATTCTCACTATCATGAATTATATTAAAATTTCGACTTGGCATACCAACAAGATTTTTTCTGTATTTTCCCCGACAATCTTTCATGTATCAGCTACTGCAAGTCATTCATCTACAATCGAATATTTACGATTATTTGAAAAACTCGTTCATATCAATATTCCCTATACATTTTCTGCAGGGGAAACGTGCAGGATAATCTAATAACGGTATGTTATTTTCGGCAAACCATTTTAATGTACGCGTAGATTTATGAGCCGATGCATTATCCTGCATGAAAATTGAATTTTCGTTGCGGTGCTCTGTTTAGTACAGCTTTAAATAATTTTCTAATGTGTCGGTATAATTTTTACTGTTCATGTTGTGAGAAATAAATGATATGAAGTTTTTTGCATGAACGGAGAAACACGTTCGAACCATAACCGAGCTAGAACCATAGTTGCGTTCCGAAAAATATTTCACATTTTTTCGTATATGTAGTGGGAATTAAAATCATCTAGATTGAAAAAAAATTTCTTATCTAGATTAAATTTTATCTGGTTACTAAATTAAATAAAATTAAATAAAATTGATACTATTGTTAACTAAACACAGTGCCAAAGTGTTACACCTAACGATTTACGTTATGAACAGGATTATAGTGCAAAAAAATAAAAATTTGCTGTTCTAATATTAATCAACGTATCCAGATAGATTATCAAACATTGTATACACAATGGTACCTGTACACTGCTGACTTAGAGAAAGTTCCTTGCAGAAAACTTGACACAATTGCAAAGTTAACGGAAGTGTGGACTTTTCGTTCAGGCAATCAAGATCTGGGTTTCAATCTAGTTATACTACTTGTCTCGTTAATCCCAGTAGATTTATTTTCTAAATATTGAATGCGTTCGTTAACGACGCGAAATGAAGTTTAAAATCTGTGTAATAATAACATGAAGAAGATGAAGACGAACAAGCAGGCGAAGATGAAGAGTTCTGCACGTAATGAACTATGTTTTGAAGTTCCTTCATTAAGTCATACTAATAGCGTTTACCTAATTATAACCTTGCTTTTGCTTTTTCTACTTTTTTTTATTAAGAAAATTACAGTAGATTTAACTAATCTGTATTTAGTATCTGCCAAATTGCTGATGGGAAATTTATTATCCGATGAACTAAAAATTTTCTAAACAAACTAATTTTATTTCGGCAGATTTAACTCGTAGATGAGACTCCAAAATTTTACAATTATTAGATTAACTATTAAATTAAGTAACACAAGTTTAATTTGTTAAACATATTCGGAAATTCAAAGATTTTGAATTCTGTAATTTTTGACAGAAGTTGAGTTTTATTTTGCGATAAAACGATCGCAGACGTCAGTTCTCTCTATTTATCCCACAAAAATCTTAAAATATTAGAAAATGTTCTGCGAAGACAACGAAAGTTTCACGCATTACAGTTTCTATTTTGCGGTCGTAACATTTGCATGCTCCCTGTTTTCTGATATGGGTTGCATTCGCGACAACTATGATAAAATTGCGCCGTGCTTTCAACCCGGATTCTGGCTCGCTGGATAATTCATGAGGATCAGAAGTTCATTGTTCGTGTAAATTCGCCCGTTATAATTCGGTAGACACGGTAGTTGATAAAACATTGCCGTTTGAGAGACCGTCATGGAGGTTTGTTTCGAATTGAATGAACGACTTTGGCCGACGGTAGACAGATAAATTTTCGGAAAACAATTGTAGGAGATTAAATGGAAAGGAAATAAGCTTCAAACTTTTCGTTTGCAGTTAGTGTTCTTCGAACAGAAGCAGCGGATATTTTCTTTATTTGAACCTCCTGTTTTTCGTTAAAAACACAGATTTCTCTAATCTAGTTTTTTGATAATAGATGTTATATTCATTTCTTTTGCTACTATTGGGACAAATTGAATTCATCAACTGCTACTATTATTATGAGGCAGATGGAGTAATATAATACTTTGTAACTGCTGTTAACAAGTTTCTTTCGTTAATAGGATAATAAACTTCTAAATAGTTAAAGGATTTTAAAGCTTTACAGAGTTATCGAATTTTTTCACAACCGAAGCTAAATTAACTTTTAAGTTACTTATGAATTGTTCTGTAAAATTTGTTTGAATTAACAGCCATTGGAAATAGTTTCCTGGAAATTGTAATTATCGTGGCAGCAACACGTTTAAAACGATCGTTATAAGATTGTCCGCGATGAAATTGTTATTTAATAATAATTTGGTAGTGATAGTTATGCATACTTTGCTAATGATATCATTTTGTGAGTATCAGTCGGTAAAGGGGTACTGAACAGAATAATCCAACGTTAGTTAGTTTCTAGTTTAGTAGAAGTTACAGTATTGAGGTAATCCTCTCGAACTTTGCACAATTTTGCAACTGCGGTTATTAAAACTCCCTGTAACAATAATAGTTCGTTAATTGACATTGCCTGCTCTACTGAAGCTCCGCGTTCGATCCAACGATGCATGAAAACTTGAAATAAGTAATAATGTTAAACTATTCTTATGGCTGTAAAGGTTTGAAGCGTTGGAAATTAAATTTCAACTTGTAATTCGGTAATATGGTACTTGAAGTAGGGACATCCGGAAGCCATTTATAGAATCAAATTTAAAAATTTTAACACATTTTTTAGTGATACGAGTATACTCGGGATTATAGCTGTCGGGATTTTACCTGTCGGGATTTTATCTGTCGGGACTTTACCTGTCGGATTTTGACTGACAGGATTTTGGGCTATCGTGGTTATAGCTATTGGGGTTATGTGTGTTGCAATTTTGGTTGTCGGGATCATAACTGTCAGGATATTGGCTGTTGGGATTTTAGGTGGTCGTGACTTTGGGCTGTCAGGATTTTAGCTGTCGACATTTTGGACTATCGGGATTTTAGCTGTCGAAATCATCAGGTGTCGGGATTTTGGCTACCACTGCTATAGTTTCATAGTCAAATGTAGTTCACTAGCTCATCACTTATTCCAAATTTCAGCAAAAAGTTTGATGACCTCTACTTTTGTCTCACCAAAAAATTCCCTATTCACACCACCAATGATAGATCTTCAACAATCGTTTCCAGCAATTCCGCTCGCGGCAATATAACGAGAGGTAACCGTAAATAAGCTGGAACCAACCTGGAGAGAAACAAAGCTGTCGATCCGCGGATCTCGAAAGTTTAATCGGCGAAATCTTAATTAGAGAGTGCATTTATTAGGGTGGAACTCGCGACTGGTCCTCTCTTTACATTGCATCGGTTGGCGCAAAGAAGATACCGGCGGACCAGTTTTGTTCGCGTGCGAAACGAATGCCTGCAGTACCTCGTGTGCAGATAACGAGGTTGGCAATTATTAGCAAAAGGCGGAGCCTCGAAGTAAAAACAAAATACAAAGGGAAAGAGGAAAAGTGGTCGCTCAGGGCCAAAGTCTTGGCAATAATTTTTAACGAATACCTTTTTCAACCTCGGTACCAACTGCAAGGAAACAAAGGGCGGAGTCGCGATTTCGATCGTGCACACCCTGTTAGCGATTTTTTTTGCGGATTTATTTTCACTCGTTTTTCGACCAATCGGAATTTAAGGGGATTTGTACAGTGAACGATTTGGGTGCAACAGTCGGTTCGTGATTAATTTTGGTCTCTTAAATATTGCAAGGAAGATTTAATTATTTAGGTAAATGTAAACAGATTCTTGAAGTCTTAGGTTTTTTCTTCTATTTTATTTTGTTAAATACGGTGTTTTATTCTGCAGTTAAATTGTATAAATTTGTGTAATTAATAATGTTGTGGTGTGTCCCAACAAATGTTAATAAATAAATTACACCGATTTTACACATGGTTTAATGTCACCGTAAAATGAAAGATTAATGGGTCTACGGCAGTGGAGCTGGTATCAAAAAGCTCTGCATAATTTCGAAATATATCCGTGTTGTGCATTTTGAAATTCCCAGTTGATCACTCTACATATGTACACATATATTTCCCTGTATGAAATATGAAACGTGTAATTCAAACCACTCATTCATGGCTCCAATGTTAATATGTATCTTATGCGTCCGATCGATGTAATCACAGAAAGAAATAAATTGCTTTCAAACAGAAACGTTGATAAATCAAATTGGTCGATGTTAAATGTTCAAACAGTTAATGACAAATTATAGAGATTAAGTTATTATTCTAAATGGAGATTTCAACTTTCCTGATGTGAAATGAATGCAATTTGTATTTTTATTTGAATTAAATAAATATTATTCATAGTTATAAATATAATTATTTTGTTAACGCTTTTTAAATATTTAATTATAATGTTCATAGATAAAATAAATGACTGTTCTGTTTTTTTTTTTTGTTTTTTTTTGTTGAGAGTTGGAGGGTTTCAGGAATTTGACGATTTGAGAATTTTGGGATTTGTGAATTTGGGGGTTTGAAAATTGGAGGATTTGAGATTTGGGGGATTTGAAATTTTGCATATTTCAGATTTTGAAGATTTAAGAATTTGGACTTTCCAGATTTGGAGATTTAAGAATTTTGAAGATTTCAGAATTTGGAGATATGAAAATTTGAAGTTTTGACAATTTAGGGATCTGAGAATTGATGTGACAGTTTTAGGATTTGTGAATTTGTGAGTTTGAGAATTAGAGAACTTTCAAGTTTCTAATATCCACTAAATCTTTACCAACAAGAATACATCAAATTTATTTTTTAAGTATAAAAATGCTGATTCATATGAAGCCAGGTAATTGATCGGACCAGTTTTGTTTTATCAATTAATTACATATTTCGTCGAATTGCTGAAATAATGAATCATTTTTATTTCATCGGAAATAATTGAAAGTTCACCGAGCCCTTTGAGATTTTTCATTCAGCTTACATCTCAGTTCTGCAAACAAACATTTGTGTGGTTGAATTCGTTTGAGGTTTGTGAAGAACAGTTTGTAATGATGCAGTAAAGCGTTGCTACTACATAAGCAAATTTATTTACCAGCAAATTAGAACAGAAGCACAGGTTCCCTATTAAAGGAATATTTTTCAGCGTTAAAATAACTCCTCTCGTGTTTAAAATTCGTTTTGCTTTTGTTTCAATCGAATACGATAATATTAATTTACGGGGCAGGTATTTCAAAGAATAATTTTAACGTGAAACCGGTAAAATATATAAAATTTAACAATAAATCGTAGGATTTAACAATATTTCGGAATTTTACACTGCAACGGTCCGAAAGCTGTGAGTTACAAAAAATGTGATTCGGAATGAAAATCAATTTCGCAATAAATTGCTCAAATTATTTCACCACCGTAATTGTTTAACACGTTACACTAAAACGTACAAAACGGTGCGAAATTTTAAAATTCCGTGCAAAATGTATCTACGTGTTTAAGCATCTCGTTATTTTCTTTTTTTGCAAATAAAAATTGCACGCGCAGTTGCGCGGGCAAAAAGCATGCACGAAAACTTAGTGTCTGTCGGGAAAAGTTTAAAATGAATAGCACAAAATGTTAGTTCGAAAAGAAGGAACAGAAAGGCAGGAAAATGTTATTTTAATTTATCAGGTCGAATATGAAATAAGGAAGAATGGAAATTGCTGAAGATAGAGATCGTGGAAGGATAAGAAGTAAAGATAATATTTTCAAGTTTAATACAAGACAAACACGAGACGCAATTCTAATGTTTATTAAAAGTATGGGAATCTTTTATAACGGATAAAAGTTGAAGAAATTACGGCTGAAAATTAAGAATTTAATTTAACGTCACTTTTTTCAGTCTAGCAATAAGAAACTGTTGGAAGGTTTTAGTAAGAATACATTCTCTGAGGTAATTCGTGATCTCTTCGAACGTCGCCATTTTATACATATCTCATAATTTTTCCAATATGGCGACTTTGTCCATAACATAACTTTGAGGTTATGTGCACCAAATCGTATTACTGTAATTGTTTCATGTTCCGTGCAATGATTACTTTCCACGTATAAGATCACGTTAGAATTTGCGTCAGTAAGGTAACAAAACGAAAATAGTATTAATTTCGTGATATAAGTCACCACCGAATAAATAATAAGTACGTAATAAAATATGTAACAAATAATAAATGCGTAATAAAATTCGTAATAAATAATAATAAATACGTGGTAAATAAATAGCATTCGTATTTCTGAATTAATTTATAGCGCGTCGTATTTTTGTTGTCTATTTTTGACGGTTTTGAGCTAAACAAGTGTCGTGTAGACTTATTTTTGTTTCTATTGCAATGAACGAGCTAGAGGGTCGCCGCGTGTCGTTAGTCTAATTGCACCACTAATTAATTATTACCAATAAACGCGACGTGTTTCAGAAAACGTGTTTCAGCGGACGACGAACGAAGAACACGGTAGAGTATTTATAAAACGTTTAAATTGGACACCACGCACGTGTTTGCTTCTTTATGGGAGAAATTGTATCGCTGGGAGACGAATTTGTATCATACTGGAGTAATTTTTGAAACTTCTTCAAACAATGTGAAACGAATTTAGAATATTTAGCATTTCATGTTTTTGTTTGTTTAAAATGTTTTTATTTAAAATAATTTGTAGAATTAGATAATGAAATGTAATACCGATTATAAAGATTTTTACTTTATACTGTTTTAGAAATTTGTAATTATTATTTCAAAATTTTCGAGACTTTTTAAAAAAATGAAAAATTAATTTGTATCATAATTTATAAATTAATTTAAAATAAATTTTTATAATAAATTTTTTCTATCAGTTATAGGTTATGATAAACCGCAATTAATCCATAATATGCAGAATTTTAATCATTAATAATAAACATAAGTTAATTACAATTTTAGCATGTCAAATTAATCTCAAATAATTAATTATTTATTCTTATGTTCATATAATTTTCTATTTCTTTGTGTTCTACTTCCTAATTAGGTTTATAAATCACCTTCTAATTTATGATTTAAGTTAATATTAAATTTTGAATCGAAAAATATGATAATGCACAGAAACTGCATTAATAAAACAAAATACAGTGCTGTCGTAATGTAAACCAACGCTAAAAGTGTACAAAGTGCAGTTTTTGATCAGTGAAAACAGCTTATCCTAAGTCACGAGTTTCTTTTCATTCGAAATAAAAGTGACAATTCATTTCTTACAGCAGGACATGTTTCACCAGGGGACATCACTTGTACACGTAAAAGCACTCGAAAGCTCTTCGCCCGGGCTTTCTTATATTTGTTCCTGACAGTAGTTCTACTTAATTGCCGTACACTTAATCTCTGTCTGCTTATTAAGAACGACTAAAATTTATCTTCTACGTATATTAATTCAAGTAACATTTTAAGCTTTTATAAATTTGAGTATCTTTTTTGTTATTAGATTTCAAAGAAGGCTTTTCTCCTAATATTATAATATTTGAATTCATTTAAATATTACTAGTAATTAAAATATTTTTGTACGTTATATAGTTATTATTAGATATAGTTAGATCCGCTTTATTCTTACATTTTTATGTCACTAAATCCCTAGATCTTGATATTTGAAGATTTTTATATTCCTGTATCTTTAACCTCTTTTGTCTGTTTTACCAGATTTCTGATTTTTTTGTTGTTATATACTAGGACTTTTGTATACCTAAATTTCTACGTTCTCAAATTTGTGTATTTCGCATATTTTGTATTAAAAATATGAAAAAAATTTACCACATTTATATTGCATGTGCGTCACAATCATAGCTCGTCGCTATAATAGGAGGGATTACAGAGAGTAAAATTTACATTTATTTTACTTATTTATTTTGCAAGAGGTAAACGAAAAAATAAGAAGATTTAAGTATTTTAAATAATGCCAGGATTTAATCATTTTAAAAATACATGGATGAGTGGCGAAAACACAATACTTATTTATAACAAAAGTCCTCGCAACCAACTCACATGATTGCTGTATCAACGCTCGCCCAAAACAACCGCATCGATACCCATCACACATATTCACACATGCATACTCAAAATAAAAGATATACAATCATGTTCATATAAAAATGTTTACAATTTTAAATATATGAAATGACTATTACGATATTTAATACGCAATGACACATCTGAATGATATTACTTAAAATATCAGTGATATTTACTTTAAAAACGAATATGTCGGACATGAAATGTCTCAACATAAAGTTCATTCGAATCGGATAGTAATAACGAAATACTGTATTAATCGTGAAATACTGTATTTAGTTAGGCAGCTGTGTAAGTACACATGTCAACAAAGAAACGAAGTATAGTTACTCGACACTTTTTATAGTGCCATCAATCACGTTAGCGACACCAGAAACACTGACACACTTTCAGCGTTATAACACGGCTTGGCGAGTATGCGTGATAAATATAACGACCCATAAATCAATCTTCCGCGCTATTAACGCGAACTTGTTCGTTCATTATTTCCATATTTTATCCCTTTATCCGCGCATGTTCGCGTTCCATACCGCGGTACTATTCATACCGCTTCAACATTAAATCCTTCAATCACCCCACAATTGCATCTGCACGCAATCCACATCGAATATGTCCCGCCCGGAAACCAGTTTGCAATTAGCGAAAAATCCGAACGGAGGTAATTGGAGCGAACTTTTCATACGCAACCCAGTTTCCGATACTTCGTCAAACGCGATATTCGGAAGAACAATAATTTCGAAAGGAACGTGTTGGGGGATAAAAGACGCGGAAGGAAAATACCGAACGACCGCCATTCGAGGCACAGTGACATCCATTTTGTCCGTGTTATTCGAGCGATGCACAATGTTATCTCTGCTGAACGGAAATGGCCAACGACTTCGAGGGGAATTGATGCTGAAGAAAATAATTTCGACGATGGGGTGAAACAATATACAGGGTGCTCTTATTAACGTTTTAACTGCGGGCGTGGTTTATACAACACATGCTAAAATTAGTGTGGTATATAAACAAGATAATTTTTGCTAATATCAAATAGTTTATACACTAAAAATATAGGAATGTTTATAATAGAATATCAGTAATTAGTTAAAATTAGAGTAAGATTAAATTAAAACTTATTTTCATTTTTTTTTAAATACCTGTTAAAGGGTGAACACCTTAACATATGAGTTCTTCTGAAGTTGTCATAGGTAAATAAAGTTATTTGAAAATCTAGGATTCCAAATTTAAGGATTTGGAAATTTTTTAATTTGGACACACGAAAATTTGGTCTTATAGAAAATTGGAAATTTGAAGATACACTCATTTTCAATTCAAAAATTTTTTAGTAGAAATTTAATAGATTAGATTTTCAGAATTTATCGATTTGAAAATTTGGGAACCTTGGAATTTCAAATTTAGAAGCTTGAAGACCTGGGTATTTGGAAATTAACGAATTTATGTCAAGTATCTCGAGAAAAGTTCCTAGAACCGCCCCTAGTTATATTTGTCTCAGTTTTTCGAGCGAAATATCTTAGATCTGTCTGTTCCTCTCTCCATACTTTTCTCTTGCATTTTTATTTTCTTTTTTAGTACTCACTTTTCTTCTTCATAAACTTCTCCAATTTATCCATGCTTAACTTTTTTATCTTGAGCTTTCGTTTATTCTGTAATTTCTGTCCCTCTCATTTTTAAATTTCTCTCCTGCTTTTTTCTTATTGTTACATTTCTCTCCTCGTTACTTTCGTCTTCCAGTTTTTCTTCCTGCTTTTTCTCTGAAATCTTCCCTGTCCTGTTCTTGATTTTAGCTGCTTTTTTCCGACATCCACTACTTCCGACTCATCGTCCTATTTGGTATAATTTTACTCTATTTTTCGTTTCTCCGTCTACATTTTTATACTCTCTTTTATTTATTACATTTCCAGCTTCATTTTTTGCACTCTCCACAATTCCTCACTTTTCGTTCCTCGCTTTATTCGACTCACGTTTCTTAATCTTTCTCCAATTTCTTATTTATCTTGCTCGCTGCAGGAACAGAAAGATGCAAACAACGTTACAAACAGGAAGGTTCCTTATCCATTTCCTTTAATACCAGAGATGATATAAAAGAACGGTGCATATTTATGAATACAAATGACGACTCGGCACAATAAATATAAAGAACGAATATAATATCATTGTGCACGGTAAATTATGCAATAAATAACGTTTTCAATTGAAACCCTTTTTCAAAGGGTCTGATTCATTTATTATATTTTGCTTCATTAGAGAAGTATGAAAAATGAGTCGTTTATTTTAAAAGTGGGGCAAGTCCATTTTTTAAAAGAATGAAGATAATGATAACAATAGATGAAAAATACGATATTTTTATCTGTAGGCAATTTACTGTGAAAATAATTGAAATTCTCTAATATTTGGATGATGGTTTGGGTGATTCAGATTGCATCTGAAAGTGAAGCTGGCAGATAATAACAAAATAAAAATACTTTTCTAGCTAATAATGCTGCTTTAAAAATCATTTTAATATACGAAAGAGTAAATGAAATACAACTAAGTAATTATTGGAGGATCATTAGAATAAATATGTTGAAGTAGAGGGAGATTATATTCAACAAAAAAACGAATTTCATTAAAAAATACGCATTCTTTCATTTTTGCTTTCAAAACTTTTCAACCAACCTGTATTTTGTACAGTTTTTCCGGTTTGCAAATTATCGCAAACAAAAACTGCAATTTCGAATAGTTTTCATTCTACACTCAACTCCATTACACAGCCATGTTCCTCGCAATTTAAAAATGTTTCTTCCAGCACACATTTCGCATACAAACGCTGTTTATTTCCGGCGAATGCTCGCATGCTTCTTTCTCTTTTAATGATCAAGAAACGTTGTTTGTTCCGATAAAGGTTCAAAGGGATCCGCTCGCAATTAAGTTTTAAATTGAAATTAACTATTGCCCCGGGAAGAACCGCAGGCCTCTGCAAAAACACTCGAGCTCTTTTTCGAATGTTTGTTAAGGTTCCATCGATTTTTCCCGCCGTACGATGGTGCTTCCTTCTTTTACCCTTTGAAACCCTTCAGAACACTTGACCCATTTATGCAACCGGTATTCATGGTATGCCGCGAATATTTACATAATGTTTCGCAGCTCTTCATATTTTTAAAGAGCACAACTTTGTGCAGTTCCTCTTTCTGCGAAATCCTTGCCTGCTATAAATTATTTCCCTCTCTCTTTAGCCATCTTTCTTTGCTCGCGTTTCATTTTTTTCCACGGCCATGCATCTTTTTTTTATCGTTTGTTTATTAAATGGTGAACCCGAGGAAACTGACAGCTAATAATTTCTCGTTCTAGTTGAGGTGAATCGAGGTGGATTTTTGATTGCGCACTCGATCGTTACCTTTCATCGAACTGTATTTGCGGAAAATCATTGGCACTTTTTAGTTAAAAATTCTTTCTGGTTCAGAGTCGTTATTGGAAAGAATTCTTATCATTACGAAATTTTTGATTTTCTCCTGTTTGCTGCTTCGACCGATATTAAAATTTTCTGCTTCAGTCGTTTCTGTTTATCTCTTGGTGCAATTACGAGTTTCTTGTAACAGGAATATACATATGAAGCAAACAGCTTTCTGGTAATATTGCTATTTCCACATTCATCATGGTATCTTCTTGTCACAGTGGTGTAAACACCTAGTGCAGACACGTAGGTAGGCAGTTTAGCCTGTTGCAGAATGTAGAAACAGGGTGCGATACGTGCATGGAAACGTGCCTTCATGTTACCCTTAGAAACGGGTGTTCTGAGGCACACGAGTGGTATCCCCCGTTCATGTATCGTCGAGGAGAATCCACATAGAAATTCCTCGTGTAATATCGCAGTTCTCTGTGCACCGTGGCTGATTTCCTTTTCGTGAATTAACCATCTCCGTCTGATAGGAATTGTTGGTAAACGTATCCCTTTGCCTTTGCGATGGGGAACATTCACTTAGTCTCTGTTATTCGCTGTATTGTGCATCCTCTTGCACCGAAGATAACAGTCGGATCTAGATTAGACTAATTCGGGTAATGCTGCGACGGCTTTAATTCGTTTCGTTTTATTTATATGGAACTTTCTTGATAATCCTCCAATGTCCAAATTGTTAAATTTCGAAATTCCCAATTTCTAAAATTTTCAAGCTCACAAATTTTCCAATTTCGAAATTCTCAAACCTTCAAATTTTCAAAGATATTTGAAAATTTCTTGATTCTTAAATCAGTAAATGCTAAAATTACGAAATTTTGAAGTCTCCGAATTTCTAAATTTCTAACTTTCCAAAACGCCGAACTTTTAACGTTTAAAAATTCATTTTTATTTAGCAAAACTGTTTGATAGAATTATTCATCAATTTCTATAAATTCAACTTTTTCCAAAAAGTGTCAATTTTATTATATAATTCCATTTATAAACATAAAACAAGCCAATACCTTTAGTATAATTAATTGTTTAACCATTGCAGGAACAGCATTCGCCCTTATGAAACCCTCAGGCGATCGATATACATCTGTACACATATTGTCAATATTTCAGAATTCTCAACATGCATTGGCCATACTGAAACATTGTCAATACAATATTGTCAGTACTGCCAATATTTATTGACATACGCGATTTACCACACGACATTCAATGTTTATTGACAATGCATGTGGTTTCTGAACTGAACGAGGATATATTACTATTTTTATTTTAGATTTAGCGTTTAAAATTATAATACTGTATAAAGAGGAATTTAAATGTTTCCGTTTTTATCAATCTTCTTCGTCAATCCTCAAAGACATATACTCAATAATAAATAAATAGAAATAAATAATCAATAATAAAAATAAATAATTATTAATAAATAACAAATAAATATATATCGTGTCGTTTAATCGTCGCTAAATATTACCAATGCTACATACCCATATAAATCTAAATACTGAACAGAACGCTGAAGTTAGCCTCTACTGAAGCATAGTTAACAACGCCATAATACGATCGACATAATTGCAACGAAGTACCGAAACAAAAAATGATATCGTTCACAAAAGTCCAGACATCACTTTCACGATACAGTACTTCATTACAGGCTACGAGCCTGCCAGTTTCTTTCACTCCATAGACTTAATTGGCGAGTTCTCGGTTCGAGAGCAAAGATCCAGACAAAGACGTCTCTGTTAAGGCTTATGCAGCTGTGTTCCGCATTTATTCCTCGTCTTACAACGCCGCCATGCAAAAACGTATCGTGTCTTTCCGATTTCACACGATCTCGTTTTTTCAACGAAACAATATAATTTTTTGAGCGAAACAATCGTACCGAATTTCACCAGCGACTACCTCGCATTACAGAATGCATTGAACTTTAATTGCACGTGTTACATTGCGTCCATTATACAGCCCGATTATTCCGCGGGAATTCGACGATATTCCGGTTCAATTGGCTGCTCGAATGTTTACACCAGTTTGCATATTTCACTGTGAAACTCGCGGATTTACTTGTTAATCCGTTTACCGTTTGTTTATTGTCCTTAAAGCTTCTATTTCTGCGTCAGCTACGCAGATTAGCGGTAAAAATCGGACGATAGTTTGCTGATGTATGCAGATCGTGCTAAATGTTTCATTTAGCGTTTTATTAAAAGTTTGGTGTTTGTCGGACATTTAGCAAGTATTAACGAACATTAATGAACATTAACGAACATCGAAGAATATTAAATTCATTTTTTGACTAAATTTGCTATACTATCAAATTGTATATATTCTACATTCTCAATTCTATACTATGCCATTTTTCCAGCTGTCCTATATTTCGTACAAATTTCGTTATTCGTAATGTCCCACAAAATTATTTCATTCATAAAAGAGTCCAAACGTGGACACTCTTTAACGTCCCCCATAACATTTTTCCCTAAATAAATTGTAAATTTTGTTGACAGCTGCTAATAAATCCATAACGATAATAAGCAACAATGACTGTCAGTCGTAATAGTATTGTAGACAGATCGTTTGAGTCGTCATAGTGGAAAATTACGTATTACCGTGGCACCGCAATAAGCAATTTGCTCGCTGAAACACGTATTTCCAACGTACTTTGCCCACCCGCACTCGGACACGACCGCGATCCACTTAGAGATATGCACAAAGCCATAACGAACAGCGTGCAGACCGATATTTAGAGGAATTTCCGGCATCTTCGCTGTTAAAAACTGGTTATTAACACGTTTTAATCGTACGAAACCTTGTTTTTATTATTATGTTTAAGATTAGATGCGTTGCAAATCTTTGTACTGTTATTTTGTTGAGTACCAATTACAGTCTTGATATATGGCTATTTGGTACGGGTTATGGTATATTACTTTATATGGCGTTCTGAGCAAGTTTCTCTTCACATGCACTTTTCATTTAGAGATTTCATAGTTAGAGGTCTTCAAATTGTAAAATATTTAGATTTAATTTTTGTAATTATAGATTTCTAATTGTGAAATTTGAGAATTTAGAACTACAGAAATTTTACAGTTTAAAGACTATTTCTAATGTGCATTTAGAATCTGAAGACTTTTGGAGGCTAAAAACCAAATTTTTAACAAGATAGCTTTTAATTTTTTAATTTAGAAATTTAGATATTCTAAATGATTCGATTTCTAAACTTGAAAACTTTTTAATTTAGGAATTTAAAAATTTATGGATGTTGAAATTTTCATGTTTAATAAAATAAAAATGTCAAATTTTTTAATTTCCTATAATCCCACCTATGGCCATATAATAAAACATTCAAATTTCCTGTCATTTCGTCCACGGCCATATAATGAGACTTCCGCAAAAATTGCATAATTTACACTAATCGATAAATAGTTATAAATTCAGAGACGTTCATATTGAAAGACGTATTCGAATCGGAAAATAAGTTCAGTAAGAAGACATAAATCTTCAGAAAGCGTTCAGAAGATCTAATCCATTTAATCTCTCGATGAAAAATCGTTCCACCGTGATGCTCGTTCCGCTTATCGCATTATTATTCCTTATCCCAGAATCATGTGTGTATGTGCGTGCTTTTCTATGTGTGCATGTCTTTTCTTGGACGCTTTCCAAGGTTTCATCGACGCCATGACTTATGGTGGCGTTTCTCGTTTTCCTTCAACCAAGGAAACGAATACACATTGAATTCCGATACAGTATATTTATTCATCCATCCTGGCTTCCGCATTGACATTCGGTGATATGTAAAATAATGCACGAGATACAAAATAATATCGAATCTACAGGTGAATTGCATGAGCAATGGAAGTAGATCCAATTTCGTTTTTTGATTAAAAATTTACTGCTTCGGTTTCCGATGGAAAATATTTTTATGCATAGATTGAATATTGGTATTGTGTGGTTGTTCCAATAAATTGAAATTATAATTTATAAAATTTTTGAAAGATAATGTTTCTGGTATCAAATAAATTAAAATTGTGATATCGATTTCTTATAACTTGAATTTCGAAATATATTAAAACTTGAATATTGAAATATTTCAAAATTTGAATGCTGAAATATGTAAAAATTAAAATATTGAACTATATTAAACTCCGATTTCTGAAATATGGTAAAATTAAAATTTTGTACTGTATTCAAATTTGAATGTAGCTAATTGTACATAAAGAATAGAAATTTTGCACACCGCAAATATTAAACACGATTTAATATACTTATAAAATTACATACTTCCGTTGACCATTCATCTCTTTCCCGCTACTATTTTGCTTGGTGATAATAATTGAATACGACACAAAAAATGCCAGCACTTTTAAAACTTTGTGAAAAATTCAGATTATTACATTCCCTCTCCTTTGTCCTCGCGTTCGACGGACCCTCCATCACAAAAAATAATAAAAACTGTACATGTCCTGTAACGACTACCTTTTTCATGTTTGTCACAATTTGTCCAATTTGCGTCATCCACTTCGCAGTATTGGACAGAAATTGTTTAAAATAGCAAACAAACTTTATTTAGTCATTTCTGAATGAAAAATAAATTAATTTAATCCCCGTAATATGATAACGAATGTATCAGAATTATTTTTCATTTTTTAACCGTTATATGAAATTTGTATACTCTTTATTTTTGAACTCGACAAATCAGTAGGTACAATAGACATCAGTAGACATTTTAACTTTCTTCACTTGTTTTAACATTGTAGATGGACATGAAAATCAATAAAATTATCATAGATGTACCAGGTATATCGTTTACATTATTGTTGAATTAAGATCTTCGCTTAGTACTTTGTATAGATACCGCCATTTTCCAATTCATCCACTCGTTTCCCACAAATGGCGGCGACTTTAAACAACAGGAAGTTCCTCAATTCTCTTTCCCTATCCCATCTATCTCTCTCCGTGTTCGAATCAGTCGCGCAATTTTTCATCGCTGTAAAAACAAAGCGTTCTTAAAACGAGGCGATTCGCGGCGTTCACCCCGTTCGCTCGTCTTTCATAAATCTCGCAGCTGTTTCGTCGCCCTTTGTTTTCTTAGCTAAGTCAAGAGCCGTGTTCATGGAGTTCGCTTCGGATTCCTTTCTAAAATCGACCTCCTTCGTCCGTGGGCGAAAATGTCCATACGCCTTGCATCGAACGATTTAAAACAATTCGAAGCGTGTGATCCGCCTCTCGCGAGTATTTTCTCCCTCCGCCTAAGATAGTTCTCGTGTTTCTGTTGCGACGAAAGAGACGGACGGGTGTCACCTTCCGAACAGAATGTAATTGCGTTCCCGTGTAATAGCTTACGATAGATTATTCATTTGTCGCAGGAATCGTCGCCCTAGAAAATCGGTTCGACGATCACGCAAAGTACGATTGCTCGAATTCGGGATCAGAACTCGCGTAGCTGCCCGAAATTGTGTTTGGTGTACGTGACATGTGCTATCCGTCAATCGAAATATTATTTGACAAGGTTTGACGGAAGATGAAGTGCGTGGCAGACGTTTGGGGTGGATTAAGGGGAATTTCTTTTGACGATGTGCAGCAAGTTTGAGGCAAAGTAACAAAAATGACGGTGAATTGTTTTAAGTACCTTCAATTACTCTTATTTTGGAAGTGGTATGAAAAAGAAGATTTTATATGAAATTGAAAGTAATTTACAAATAACATATGATTTGTTTCAAGTACCTTCAATTATTCTTATTTTGGCAGTGGTATGAAAATGCAGATTTTATGTGAACGTAATTTTCAAATAGTGTATGACAGGCTTTGATGAAAATAAAAAATAACAAGTAATTTTATCTGGCTTTAATTATCTTTATTTCGGAAGGTATATAATAGTAATATTATTTTCTGTGCAATTAGAATACATTGCTTTCAAATAATGTATGGCAGGTTTCGAATAAATAAAGAATAACAAGCAATAAATTATTTTAACTAGATTTAATCACCTTCAGTTCAGAAGTTATGTAGAAACAGTAATTTTATTTCGAATGAAACTCAAGTAATATACTAAATGAAATAATTATAGAAGGCTGAGATTATGTTATTTTACTTGAATGAATCTGATGAAATTTCGAGTGAATTCACTAAGGAGTATTTCAGAAATTACGTGAAATGTAAATTTATTCAAATATGAAGTAAATAATTTATAATGAAATAATGTAATCTGAAGAAAAATAATTTTTGGATATTTTGAAATTTAAAAACGTAGCAAACATACAGATTTATAAATTTATTAATATGGAAATTTGAAGATATCTAAATTTATAAACTTATGAAAGGAATTCGAAAAGTTGTAAATTAATAAATTTATTAATTTGAGAATGTGAAGATTTATAAATTTAAAAATGAAGAGACTTATGAATTAAATTTTTGACTCAAAAGTTCTGAAACCGGTTAGTTTAAACATCCACAAATTTGGAATTACGAAGTAGCTTACAAACTATCAAGTTTCCATACGTGTCCGGAGGAATCCTACACCTCACAAAACCACTGATCGTGACGAAGTAAGGTGACTACCTTCATCTGGTACAAAAACAAACGAGTGAAAATTATCCCGAAACATGATCTTCGCCCACGCGTCGACTCACCCGAGATCCATCATGCTCGAAACCGCAGAGAAGCCGCAATTACTCTCAATCAAGATAAAAGGGATAACGAACCAGGTCGCGGTATCCCCGAATTTAATCGGTCATTATCCATTCGTTAATAACATCTCGTGTCTTTCGATGAATACCCGCGTTACACTCGCCATTAAACCTCTCCGCGTAATTGCACCGTTTCCGGCTGCGCAGTTCCGCTCAAACGCTCGACGAAATATCCGCAAGCGTGCAAAGCGTTTGTCCCGTCACGCGGATAATACGAAAGTTCGCATTTTGGTTAACGTTTACGTTTTCGGGATGGGTAGCTCTCGCGGTGTGGCGTTCACGAGATTAAACCCGTTCTCGAATAATCTTAACCCTGGCCTTTTCCTCAACGTTATAGACGCCCATATACTCGTCGAATAATATTAGCAAACTCCGCGGGAACTGGTTACGCGAATGTCTTTGTTGGTCTTCGAATAACTGCGGGTTACTCGTGCTCGGAATTTCTAACTGGCTGTCGAAAGAGGCGACGACATGTCGTTTTCCGAGAGTATGGCATAACTTTGAGTGTTTTAGAAGCAAGGAGAACGATAATTGCAGTTACTTGCTGAGGTCTGAAAAGGAGCGTTGGGGTTGTGAAAATATGATCTGTGAAAGTGTGGACGGCCAAACGTTGTCGATGTATGGTATCTATCTTAGACAACCCACGAATTGGCGCGTAGGAGGCTGACTACACTTTGAAGCAAAAAATTTTCTAGTTGAAAAGTTTGATTAATTGTTTTGAAATTATTATTTTTTATTATCAATTTCTACTGTTGTCTGTCACAATAACGCATGCTACATATAACACATGCCCGTCACATGTTATTCTATTGAACTAAGTGGCGAGTGAGTCAAAAATGAGTTCGCCATGTTTATGCAAGTGGTCTCACAAGATTAATATTTTCTAGTATACTCAAGATGACTAAATACTTGTAAATATAATTAAGTATTCGATACCAATATTTTGACTATTTAAATTTGTTTTCCAAGATCCTTCGAACAGGCCTATTCTGAGTATACAATTGAAATGAACTTTCTGTTGGAACAAGACACGGCTTGCACTTAAGAGCATTCAACTTTATTAAAAAAATTTCATACAGACTTTCTGTGGTACCCATTTACGGACACAGCAAAGTTCCGAACCATTTTCAAACACGTATCTTCATTATCGCGTATAATCAACGAACATTTTAATGATATGTTTTCTCTCTCGATTTCCATATTAGCGCATTACAAAAGCAATCAATCGCTGGCGGCGATAAAATCGAATCTCGCTATTAATTTACCGAGTTGTGAAGATTGATGTAGGTGCATAATAGCTTGTTGATTAATTATTTGCTCGCTGAGTAAAGCAACCTTTGATTATTTGAACGGAAAACCATTCCTTCGGGCGATGGTTCTAAACAAATTTCAGAGTGGAGCTATTGCAAATTTCTGAGTCCAATTTTGGGCTGTGATAGAAGCTAAAATAATTTAATTTTTCAATTATTTTTACGATAATATGTGACGATTCATTGCACGTTGAAGATATATTAATGATATAAAATTATATCATTGTGAAATGAAACAAAATGAAATAAGTTTTTAAATGTTCAATTTACAAGTTTTTTAAGTCTTTGACTTAAAAAGTTGATGGGAGCTTGATAGTATGTTAAAGAGGAATATGAAATAATACAAAAGATAGCTCTCTTATTAACAGGTAATTCTACTTTATTATTATAATTTATTACTATAATTTATTATAATAATATATAATTAATTACGATTATAATTACATATAATTCTGCTTCATTATTTTGTTGTCTTTAATGTTTTTTCTCCACAATCAGTTTTAATTAAAAACAATTTTATTGTTTAATTTTTAGGTCAATTTAATACTTCAATTCTTCATTAATTTCACTATAAGATTATACATTTGCCACTAAAAAAGAATATAATTATTATAAATTATACCTTAAAGCAACTTGAATGACTGTATTCACCAAAATCTCTTCGTACAATTACTGAAGTGCACTATTAACACTATCAATTATAAATTACGATGAAACATTTTGAATATGAATTGTTTTTCAAACAAACTTAACAGAAAATAGCTGCGATTCTGAAATAAATCAAGCAGTTTTCAATTAAAGCATAAATATTCACCAAGTGACAATTCGACGAAAATGTTTTTGCATTTTACTGTACACTTGTTTGACAGCATGATTTAATTAGTTTGCATTCGTCTATACTTTACATATAATACATTATATGTAGAATCCTTGTCGGAGCAACGCAGTACCGTCTCTACTTTTCAGTGGAACAACTCAATAATTTCCATTCTTCGCGGAACGCGCATTCATCAGTATTAATAATTCGTCGCTATTGAACGTATTGAATCGAAATCACAATCCGCGTTAATTATTATCGCAGTCTATTCTGCCTTTGGATAATCAATATTGTGTGCGGAATAACACAACAGCGCCATTTCCTGCAATAACGTTGTCGTCTCATTATGATCCAAAGAGGCACTTCAAAGGCACATACAAAATTTTTATCTTACAAACCGCCGTAAAAATTAAAGCGTTCAAAAATGGTGTATGCTTAGTATAATTAGGATGATCAAAATCTGTGCAAAATTTTGCTGTGACGTTTGAATTGCATCAGTCTGTATTACTAAGAACTTATCATATTGCAAACTGGTATTAACTGCTTGAGACTATGAACAATGTAATAAAATATTGTGAATGGTTTGTTAAAAATAAAAATACTAATAAAATTTTTAACTGCTTCAGTTGTCATGTGAACTCTACTAAATATTTCCAAATATTTTATTAACAATTTATAGAAATGTTCTAAACTATGGCGAACTTCTGATGCACTCACAGTTTAAATATGATAAATCTTATTACAATTATTAATGTGTCTCAACTTGAAATTCAAGTTCAATTAAAATATTATAATTATATTGTACTATATTGTAAATATTATAATTATAGTATTATATGCTAGTTCTGACTGACGCATCAAATAAATGGTTTAATTTTACCCAGAAAGTGAATATCGTTTTTTCAGCTAATGCATAGTTGAAGTTTGTGAACAGTGATTCAGTCACATGATTTCGTACTT
Source organism: Megachile ligniseca (assembly GCA_945859555.1). Lineage (NCBI taxonomy): Eukaryota > Metazoa > Arthropoda > Insecta > Hymenoptera > Megachilidae > Megachile > Megachile ligniseca. The sequence continues at coordinate 4,182,586 of OX243785.1, forward strand.
CAGTTTTATTGGAATTAACGACGGCCATTATCAAGGAGCCACAGCATCTGCCATTACCAGCTCTGTTTCGTTTCAGCGGCATTCAACCGCGCGCTAATACTTTTTAACTGCTCATTCTTTTTCGCTACACTCGCAAAACCTTTCCAAACCTCGTCGCGGTTCTTAACGTGGCGGAAAAATGGCAAACGTAAGGAATAAAGTGACTGAAAAACGGCGTATGCGGGTCGAGAGCGTGCTACGAAGCGAAAACATTTTACAGCGGCACGTCGAGAGACGTTTTACAGTGACAGGAACTCTTAGCTTTCGACGCGTTTCTTCTCACGAAGAGGCCGGAAGTGCCTCTCACCATGAAGCTCGTCATCCTTGTCGATCGATTTTCTCTCGTTCGAAAAATATCGTGGATTGGTGGAATTGTGCTACGGTCCTAAGTACCAATTCCGAATGTCCATTGTATTTGTCTACTGCGTCGGAACGCTAAGGAGATTTATCGTGGTCAAAAGGAAACGACTTGAAATCTCCTCATGCTTTCTTTCAATCACATTTGTGATTTCTAGAATTGCGGGCTAAGTCACAGCTCAACGACTTCGAATAAATTCGATGGTAGATAAAAGGTCAGTTGCATGACTTGCAAGAGCACAGTTCTGCAGTTCTACACTTTCAGACTTTTAATTCACTTCGGAAGAAAATACGTTCTTTCTGCTATTTAAACTTTCACCCTTTGATTAGGTTGTTTAGGTGATTTTGAAGCACTATAAAAAAATTACGAGTAAAATACGTCTTTATGAAACTTATAGAAATATACCATGAGGACATGATAGAAATGTCCGAAAAGTATAAATATAATATAATATAGTACTTGTATAAAATAATATATAGTATCTGTATTTTCTATCTGCCCTACAATTAGTTAAATAAAGTATGCGATTACAGGAGAATTCAAACTGCACAAAAGATTCACTTAGGTTACCCGTAATTAGAATGAAAATGGGTGACCAGTCAATACTTTGTTAGCACAAAGACTTCCTCACGTCACGCTATAATATCAATATCTCTTCTATTCAATCTCGACGTCCCCTTTCTCGCGTGTCATCCCTTCGAGCTGAAAAGACTGAAACACACCTCCGTCAAGACGTTCATTCACCCTTAACCTTATAGACTGCTCCCTTAACGTCGACCCTAAATCCCTGACAGCGAAAAAAAAGGCGAGAAAATTGCTGGAACAAACACAGCCATACATTAATTCGAAGGTAAAACAAAGCGACTAGCACGGAGTCGAGATGAAGATCGCAAATACGTAAAGAGCAAGGGTCGCGTAAAGCCGGCTGCTCTGCACGTTCCTTAATTCCTTATCAAGCAGTAAGTGGAACTGATTAAACAGATTTTGTCGTCTGTCGCGGACGTTCAGACCTGCCGGGGGAATTAAGTTGAATTACATTTGTAGCAGTAGCCGGTGTCACCTGAAAAGAGCTCTAGCATCGGATAGAGACGTGCAAAGAAGAGAAGAAAGCGGGACGGTGTAGCGTTACGAGTGAAAGAAGCTGCCACGTCCCGACGGAGATTAATTAAATTGTTTTTAAAGCAGCCCATTTGTGCAGACGCTCCTATGAATATTAATGCTAATTAATTAGCCGGACGAATTGGAAGAACCTGCTGCCTTCACCAGGGATTCTGAATATTGAATTGAACGGCTTACCTTTTTCAAGGTTTGAGAATCGACGTTTGAAATTTATATTGTGCAAATATATCAACGTTTTTGAAAATACTCATGAAAATATTCTTCTAGGAGTATGTTAAACATTTAGAACGATTTGTTTTAATGACTATTTTATAATAAACGAACTTAGTGAGCAAGCTATGGGTCATGCTGTTTCAAGATTCAATTTCAATGTACTGTTCGATAATTCCCTGCGTATGACACTGTGGATGTGAGAATGAGGATAAATGCCTACATTCTTCATAATTTGTTCGCATATGTGACACACGTGGTGTATGTTCGTTGGATTTAGGAATCGTATATGTGTCACGTGCGCGAATATGGAGCACTCCTAATAGAGAATTATCGACTGTTTTGCATAGAACACATTAGCTCTAAATATTTCTTCATCGAACCGAAATTTCGAGCCTATGGAGATTATTGCTTTTCATCTGCTTCCGATTTTGTTTAATTTTGCACTAATTTTATTGCATCATTATATGTATAACGGTTGCTCTTGTGTTATTTTGTGATCGAAACTCGTCAAACTTGCGCCACGTTCATTAATTTTCTTTGAATATTGTATTAAATTACTATGGTAGCTCGTTACATAATATCGTGATTGAAACTTGTAAAGAAGCAATATCAGAACTTCACTGTAATCCATTGTTTGCTGAGATTAATATTCAGCCATTTTGTATCGAGAGCGTTAATGAGACAGATATGCAGTCTTTTTTTATAAAATTTATGCTTTGGATTGATATAATGCGATTTTATTATATTTTTATTTTTATCGAATTTTGTTTGGCTTTTCGTGAGATTTTTGAAAGACTAGTATGTCGTTATAATTATGTTGAAAATATGTTACATAAAATAACATACTACATGCAATATAGTGTTATCTGTGTAGGAAATACTACATAAAAATTCATGTAGAGGAAATACTACACAAAAATCTTGAATACAATGTAGCAGTAGTTGATTAACAATGTAAGTAAAAAATTAATAAATGAAAAAAGAAAATGATAACGAAACACACCGACTAGATAATTCTTAGCAAAACGTAACTACACAAAACATATAGTAAAATACTATTTTATTATTCAAATTTTTATAACATTATTTCACCTATTTATATTACTGCATACTATTTATAAAAATAGTATCTTATTTCAATTTATTGCATAGTTCTGTTATTATACAATTCAACCTTATTTTACAATTTCACATGTCAGGCGAAATTGCAAAACTGCTGATCGTGCCGAAACAATGTTCTCATCAACGCCAGTTATTCAGTAGTCAATTAATAACGGAGCCACTCGCTTAATCGATAGGTTGTAACTCGAGTAATTTCCAGTAATCATTCCATTAAAATGATTATACCGTGCTGTTAGCGAATGATGGTTCCTTGCAAGAACCTCGTATCTATTCATCGCATCTGAACAATCCGGCGATCGCTATAACATGTAATCCACTTCTCGCCTGAATCTCGTTCGCCTATCTGTTCCTTCGTTCGCTCGTATTCCCACGGCGAATTCGAAAGCACAGCTTGCAATGTACTTTTCGCTTGGGAGAGGAAGAAATTCGTCGAAGAAGTTTTCTTGGCACGCGGCCGAAAATCTGCTCGCCGCATGAAACTCGTGCAACTGTAGTCATATTTACGTGCGTACTTTTCGTCATTCCAAACGGCTTTCGGCGAGAAGATGACTGTCAACGTTAAACTCCATTCTTCACTTATAGCTGTACGTTTCGTTAACTCTTTGAGGTACAATATTTAACAAAAAATACTAAAGTTAAAATTCAGCTGTAAATAAACTGAAACCTAATCAGTTTTATTAATCCCTTGCACTATATTGACGAGTTCGACGTGACCTACTCTTCGACTGTGATCAATTTTATTCGAATTTTTAATACGTAATTTGGAATTCAAGTCCAATAATTTGCATAGTCAGTGATTGCATAATACCAAATTGACTGAAACTTCAAATTTTCGAGGCGGGTTGAAATATTATCTCACTGTGCATAACAAATTGGTTGTTAATTTTATCTGTTATGTTATATTTATAATTTAACAATCTTTGAATGCTCGTAATAGTTTCAAGTGAAGAACATGATGTGAAAACTGGTTGGTTGATTGGTGACGGTGTAGATTTGCTGGTGGTCACTATTTTTCTAATTGGACAAAATTGATTTCCATGACTGTATGGCTGTCCTAGTTTAGCAGAACCTGTTAGTTATAGTGGATGTATACGAAAATTTGATATGTCTGCCATAGCAAACGATAAACTTGTTACGCAGCAATTACAAATTTTTGACATAGAATTTCTAGTTTGAACACATTTTTTGACGGTGCAAAAGCTACACTGAAATCCGCGACTAAAAGTAAAATATAATTACACTTGAAAACTAATATATTGGGGAATAAATCATTTATTCGTTCTATGAGTTTAATTTTGTGAAAGATTCTTTGCATTCGAGTAGTATTGTCTCTTACTTTTAGACATAACAAGATATGCTAAAAACATCAAAGGAATCACATTTCCCGGCGAAGCATCAAACTTTCATGCGAATTCGTGGATGGATGTTCTCAAACTGAAGGCGAGAAAAATGTAATTCTACATTTCCACTAGACAGTTGTCGTTTTCGATAGCAATATCACTCGACCGGCAATTTTATTCTGGAGCCAAGCACCAAGTTCGCGGGACAAACGGTGATATTGCTGAAAGAGATAAAAGAGAAGTAAAACCGCGAGCTGTGTTTCTGGCGACTGGTGTCGACGAAAGAATCTAGTCGAGCGAATATTGCGTTCGAAACTTTCGACTAATATTCCGGAAATATTGAAACTTGCACAGAAAGTTGTGCGGATCGTACGAACCTTGTTAATTCGAGCTTGAGCACAGTCCTCTGATGCGTTAGCCAGTGAGCTGAGATGTGTCGCAGCGTCGGAAATATTTAGAGATGATTAAACAACTCGGTTTTATAACTACTGATCACTATTTTCAATGATCTGAACTTTTGGTATAAAATTAAATTTGTGAAAGCAAGGAACAGCAGCGAAAAGTAAAACTAGCTCATAATTTTAACTCTGGCAACATCAAGGTCATTACAATTTATGAGATTTCTATATAATTGCCGTTAATTCAACGTTTTCAAATGACATTTACAGAATATACTTTGTACTATGCATTTGCGTTGCATCGTTGGCAATATTGAGTGACGATTAAACGATGTGGGGAACTTTATATTCATGGCCTTGCTATGTTCTAAGACCTAACAAATACGGATAGAAAAGTAGCAAACTGGGAACAAAGAGGAATTTTAGAATGGGGTATATATTGTGAGACGTGAATCAACAATAAAGCTGATCGGTGTTCCGTTTCGCGCACTACAGAACGACGTTGTGCTTTTGTTCTTGCAGGCATGCTTATCTGAATGATCAGCAAGTATCAGGATACTAAAGTTAGCGAAACACGTGGGTTGTACCCAGTTTCTACTTCATTGTGTTTTAGTTTGAGCAAGTTTAGGAATGATAATGAAGAGACTTCTTTGTGATTTTCTTCTTAACGTTGAAGGTGAGGGTTGTTTTGTGTCGAGAGGGTTTTGTGACATATTCGTATCGGGCTGATGTTCATAGTGTTTCATTATAAGACGCACTTTTTGAATGATACAAAATTATTGTGATTAAGTTCATTTAATTATTTTGCTGCTTTTTGATTTTGTTGTCTATTTTTCAAGTTTACTACTTGGCTATTCTGCCATTTTTCTATTTTCGTACATATTTATTTATTTTCCTACTTTCTTTGTATTTTTGTATTTGTTTAATTTTTAATTTTTTCATATGCAATCATCGTTAATCATAATTTGAAATAGTATTCTTTTTAAAATTTAAATGTAGTGAATTTAACAACGAGAAGTTCAAACCTCGATTTGTGAAACCTTTTGACGAAAGATGTCAACGCAAAGTGTCTGATTTTCGAGTCGTACTATGTTATATTCCTGCAGTCTAGCATTTTAAAGATAGTGCCATGAAGTCTGAGCAAAATCCGTGAAAATTGACGTAGTTATAAAGATTTAAAGTATGTTCCTCAACGCATGCTTCGCAAACGAAATTTTCTCAAGGCCCCATTTTCAAAGCGCGTGACTAAAATATCTTAAAAAGCACTGAATCGATTTATTTTAAACTTTGTAGATCTGTTTTGGAAATCGAAGTGCAGTTTTTATCGGGAGGTTTTTTCCTTTCATTTATTAATTGTATATAAGACAAGTTGTAGACACACATATTTTACACTAACAAAACGTGCATTAAATGCTAAATAATTGAAAAGTCAATGTCAAAACTGAACACTATAAGACATTAAACTATAATCCAGAATTTTCTGGTGCATTATGAAAGCAAGGTATAATCCAACTTTCTGTTCCGGAAATGGGTAAATCGTTTCGCGGTTGTAATTGATTTCCGCGAATGTTTATAATTGTGGAATACCATTCATTTACCAGTCGCTTTCAATTTATGCGAAGCTAATTTATTGAATGGTGTACGCAAATTTCCATGGAACGTGCAATAGAGATCGTAGAATTTCAATCACGAATATAAATTGTCGTCGTAATATTGTCAAAATATTTCCATGTGTCCTGAATCGGAACACGAATTTAATAGTTGTTTATTGCATTCGCTTAAGAGGCTTACATATATTATTTTTATTGCATACAACGTTTAATACTTCTCTTTATTATTGAAAATACTGGACAAAATTTTATTCTGCAAATATTGCTTACTTTGTGAATACAAAATAATATTTACATATGTGTTCATTGACATGTGGAATCGGTCACCTAGATCACAAGATCATCATAGGTCACATAGATCTTAAAAAAATTAGAAAACTGCGTTTGAGGTCCCACCTTGTTTCATACATCATGGAGAGGGAGTGAATCCAAGGGTTAACGATTTTTGGCGAACAGCGACAGAATTAGAAAAAAACTTGAGAGAAACAGCTTAGTTTCAGAAGGTCTCGAACATTCAGAGCTCGAATTCTGGACAGCAGGGGACTAATAGTAAATACGGTGGATAATTAATGGGACTCCACTTAAGGTTTTACAAAATATATTAAAATAAATTGGTACCGTTAGAACGATCGCGTTGTACCATTAGCTAGATTATCCGAAACGTCCACTTGGATACTGGAATAGAAAAGTTAACTTTCGTTCTAACTCGTTACACCGTACGGGTTCAACACGACCCAAGAACGGGACGCAGAAAGTTTCATTCCGAAACATTTCCCATTGCTATACCCTCTGCTCTACCTCCAAGCAGTTAATATCGATAAAACGCTTGATATATTGTATTCGTGTGATTGTTTCGTGATTTATGATAAAATTGTTCTGTAGTATTAATGTATTTTTGATAATCGAATATTTTACCACTTTGTTGTTTCGTTATTTTACTACGTTTATTATTTTATTATTGTATACTTGTCTCTTTCACAATTTTTACCATTTCTTTTACTGTAATATTCTACTTGATTTGGACCAGAAATATCTTGCATCATACTCCTGCTTAAATATTCGATTTTGTTTTATCCTACCATATAAACATATTTTGTTATTAAATTCACTTCTTAATGCAACGAAGAAAGCTCAGAGATCTTAAAGTCGCAGAAGTCTGCAAGTATCACTGTGTTTGTGAGTATATTTCCTTTTCATCTGAGATACGTTCAAACAGAACCCTTATTTCAACTAAACTTGCAACCATAACAACTGAAGAAACAGAGTACCTTTGAAAAGTTTATAGAGAGTAATATCTATAAAAGTATCAAACAATAACAGTATAAAAAATTTATACAACAAAATCTTCAATTCTTCTTCAAGACTATCTTCATACAGTTACAGCTTACCCATCATAATATTAGTCAAATAATACGTAATAATAGTATGTTAAATTCTATGTATTTTACATATTCCTATGTTGCAACTAGTGTCCCAAAATTTTTAAAACTTATACATGTTTTATTAAATAAAAAAGCATTCGGTAACTCCCATTGAAAGACTTCAAAATTACAGTAAATTAGAACTAAATTCAAAACTGAAGGGGTGTATACTAAGGGTTGTAAAATGAAACTAAATTATTTCAAGATAATACTGCAATTAATATTAAATATTTACGAGTAATCCTTAATACTTAATACATATAAGTGATACTTAATGCTTATAAATGATTCTTAATGTTTATTAATGATCCTTAATACATAATTCGTTGAATTGGAAATAATTTATGTAGAATTATTTGAAACGGGAGCACATCAGTTTTTGTACAAAGTGAAATCCAGTTCTTTGAAGATCGTTTAAGAGGAAACTTCTGAACTTTGTTTCTGTATATTGCCGTTTATACGGAAGGCAATTTCGAGCTGGATTTTCGAATGCCAAAGACAAAGAGGAAGCTTTAACTCCGGCAAAGAGATTGACGATCCTGTGCCGGGCCATCGAGTACAGAAAAGTTGGCATCGTTTCGAGATTTCGGTTGTTCCAACGAAAGGCTGGTTGAGTTCGTACGGTTCGCCTCGTAAGCAACTCGAACGACACGTCTTCCGGTTTCCGTTACGTGCAATTGATCGGATTTCATTGTCAGACAAAAAGCGGTATCCGTGATTTCGTAATCTCGAGGTTTCTCCGCGAGGATTTGATACATTTTATCGTACATTTGATTGTTACGTTCAGAATATTTTATTTCATTTAAAGTCCTCTTACAAATTTTAATTTAACGAAATTAATTCTACTTTTATTATAACTTTCATTTTATAAAATTAATACTACTTTCATAATAATTTTAATTTTTTATTTCATTATAAATTTCATCCTTCCTTTATAAAGTTTTAATAATATATAATATCTATTAATTTATTAATTTATTAATTGAATAATTCTATTATACTTTTAGTCTTCATAAAATTTTATTTCAATTGAAATTCTCTACAAAATTTTCATTCAATAAAATTAATACTACTTTCATAACAATATCAATTATTTACTTTATTATAAAGATAACAAATAAGGATAAAGTCATATCATGATAAAGAATAATGAATCTAGTACTTTTAATAGGTCACAATATGAAATATCTGTTTCATGAAGAAAGAGTATGTTATTTTTACGTGTTCATTGTGATACGTAATATTTGCTTGTGTCTGGAGAAATTTATTTTATTTGTCGTAATTTCGTTTTGTCATTGTAACGTTACTGTCTGCTCATTATAAATTCCCTCGCATTACAACACGTGTTCCAGGTAATGTCAGCGAGCTGAAATTGAAATAAAACATCGGGTGACGTATTTCGTGAAAAATAATTTCATTTGCAACGCGTCACTCCGACGTCAGCGTTTTTAATTACGCTAACGTTAAATTGATATTAAAAATCCTTGTGACATACAGCGTCCTCGAAATTGTCATTTACACTTTTGCCTGAAATTAAATTGGGAATTAATTTTTTAAATGAGCACACCTCACGGGTATTATAACTCCCCGTGCAAGCTATTATCACAAACAAACTTTGCCAATTTCGTTCATTAATAAATTACGACTGCATTTTCGTTGTTTCCACTTCGTGGGTCAACGTCGACGCATTGAGTTATAACTTTTCGAAAATAAATTGCGTTGCTGGTGTATAAACGGCTTTATCAAATATTTATGAAAGAGAAATTCTACAATTTCCTGTTTAACTCGATAAAATGTTACAAATTCTTTTGTTATAATACAACAGAACATTCGGTTCAAATGATTGTGGTCTTTTCAGCACGGTTTAATGAAAAGTGGTAACATTAATACTGTAAATAGTACTTGAGTTCTGAAACATACCTAGTTATCATTCATTTTTCACATTAAATCTGCGCATAAACTACACTTACTTCGAAATTAAAAATGAATAAACAATTGATAAAACATAAATTAATATACACATTAATTCTTCTTCTCAGAACTCACCATTGATTTTAAAAATAGTCCCTAAAAGAATTTATAACGACAGAACCGTTATATATTCTAAATCAATATTTTCGGATATATTTAGTGAGAACTGTACAAACTCTGAAAGGAAGCTAAATAGCAACCGAGGCTTTGTTGCTAAAAATGCTTTTAGGGACCTTCTCTAATTAAGGGTGAGCTTTGGTTATAATTTCGGCGCGATCGAGTGTTTCAAATCTGCATAACAAATTTTATAATTGAAAATAAAAGAACTAGAACGGTTATTTGATCGGTTTGGTAATTACAGTGTTAACGTGTGCGATAACGCAGAATCGACGGAATCAATAGAAGTCCTCTTCCTCGACTTTTAATCTCCGTGAACCTGATCAAACAGCTCGGGCGTGTTGATATCAAGCCAGTAGACATTTACACCGACGTTCAACATCCCTCCGATCGAAGGGATGTTAACGCTAATCCATCTGTAAGCTTTCGTTTCGAATACCCCTTGAAGCTCGGATTAACCGGCGGACAAATTAACTCGGGCTAACTTTATCCGTTCGTTTGATTGATCGCGGAGTGGAACTTCTGAGAAAATTCGTAGCGCGTTGTTTAATCACCGCGACGAAATCACAACTCGTTGAAGTAGAGCTGGAATTTCGCTCATTAGCCGGTTTTCCACGCTTTGACAACGAGCTCTTTCCGCTTTTAGACGCTCGCTTTCCGCTTGTTACGCCGCTGTTTCTTGATTCGTTCAGTCAACAATTTTCCGAAGTTTCTTCGTTGTTGCTTTTTTCTTCTATATGGAATCGCTGTTCTCCCTAATTAAACACGCTGTCGTACTGTGCTGACTTACCGTCGGTTCTTTCGTTTCTTGTTGGTTTTTTGTTTAGGAACGGGATTAACGTTCACTCGGGGCGAACTCTGACACGACGGTTTAATTGAATCTCTGTAATTATACGGAGACGATGAGAGTAGTGGCACGATTTCTAAGGTGTGCTATTATGCTTAATTATTGATATTGTTTCGTTTGGTAGTCGAGGAGAGGGTTGAAGCTGTGCTGAACTTTCTTTGGATTAGAGTTGGGTAATTTTATAATTCTTTTGTCATTCATTATTTTATGACGGCTCATAATGATTAGTAACTGATTTGTTTATAACTGCTTTCATTGGTTAATAATTATTTTATTACTGTTTTTATTGATTAGTAACTAAACTTGATTTTGTATGAATATATTTGACAAGCTACATTTCTGTTACGAGGTTGCGAAACTACGAATAAAATTTCGATTCACGAATAAAACAACAGACACTCTATAATGCAATACAGTATCTCTAAATAATATACGAGTCACTTACAGGGCTCTATTACAGTTGATTAAAATTTCATTTTATAATTTCTTTATTAAAACGTAGTAACGGAGTACCCATTTTTTAACTGCGCTCGCAAATGTAAATTTTTGGTTTGATGAAATATGTGCATTTATTTCTTTCAGTCTCGCGTGTTCCATGTTAAACTTTTTTAAAAATTCCAACAGTGTTCTCCTCTAGTATTAAAAAAAAATATATGAAATTCCTTTACACAATTTATTACATCAAAGAGGAATGCAGTAACATGCGCACGTGGTTATAGAGTTATATTGAGATTCTTTTGAATTTTTAAAAATTGCGTCAGAACATACAAAACTGACATGTACGTACACATTGTATTATAAAATCTGTTTCCGTTCGAATTTTTATTTTTATTTCCGTTACCGATACGGTTCAGTGCTGTGAAATATGGACGTATATTAGTATACATATATCTATTGTAATATTCGACTATTGTAGTATTTCATTATTTTATCATTTTACTATTCTTGTCTGTTTTATTATTTTTACCGTTTCATTATTTGAATCATTTATGTGAATCAATATGAGTGTGTGGAATTGATTTCTTGATAAGAGTGTGTATAATCATATTCACACGTCATATAACCATTTATTTTATCGCAACGCATTATGTACCACTGTAAGGTCATACCATCATGTTAACGACAAGATTTCAATAACGCTGCACATGAATTTTTTCTGCGTTGTCAATTTCCAACAATCTCCATAGCTCCATCGGTGGCAATATAACGATAAACTACTATAGGTTATTCTGCATTCACTGTTAGTCATCGATACTGAGATACCAGTGGCTCGCTCGACTTGTACGTGACCATAAAATGCTCGTTTTACATCGACAATAAATTCTTTGGCTCCGGAAAGAGAAAAACGATCGAAGTCTCGGCCACGAACGCACAAAAATTGTTAAAATGTGTACCGAAAGAACTTCAGTTTATTCTTTCGTGTTGTTATAATTCGATTTCGGAGGAGCTGTTTATTTTCAAAGTGGGCGTGTCCATTTTATCATTAAGAGTTTCTATAAATTTAAAAATATTGGTTAACACTGACAGATAAATTTTTTGCATTTTACTTTAATTTAATTAATGAAAATTTGTCGTCTTCATATTCGGATCCTAACTTCAAGATTCTTTTATCAGCAATTCTCTGAAAATATTTATTGTAATTATATAATTTTATGATATTTACAATATCATATTTATGTGTGAGGAGCGAAATTGATTTGTAATCTGTTACGAAATATATTTTAATAATTTTTGCTTGATAAGTGCCTTAAATTAATCTATTTCTACTAATTTATATATAATTTGTCATTCATTTTTCTTTGAATATATTACATATTCACTATTTTAGTCAATTTCAATACAAAATACGTGTCTGTACATTTACTGCCGATATTCTTCGTGGCAATAATAAAACCTAGAAAGATCGTAATTACGTTTCTTTCCATCATTAACTGCAACATTATTTGTATTTCTCCCTCGATACATTTGTTATTTTGCGAACCGTGAATATTGTTCTTTACGTTGTTTAATGAGAATTTTCTGCTCCCAACTGGAAATGCTCATTGGAGGCAAAATGAACAGCGAAATATATTTGAATTTAATGAAAGAACAGATAATAAATATGCAGAACAAATTCCTATTCCTGATGGTTTAGAAAGGAACAATGACAGTAACTGTCGAAAAATATCGCATCTCTTTGACTACTCATTACGGACAAGCTAATTTGGATCAAATGATAAACATACTTCCTCATGACATAATTCTTTCTATACCTTTCAAGTGTAATTGAAGAAATGTTACTTTCGTCTCCATTCTCCGCTTGAACCTTCAATTTGAACTTAATTATAATTTGTCAAATTGAAAACGACCATAGTATTTCAACTTTCTTTTTCATTTTAACATTGTAGCATAATTTTCATCGACCCAGGAGGTCGAATAGGAGAGCGTAAGGAGGTCGAACCAAAGTGTCCAAAAATTCAAAAATTCCAGACTAGAATATCCAAAAATATCCAAATTCTATCGAATCTCCGAATCACAAAATTTACGAATCCTCCAAATTCCCTAATTTCAAAATCCGCTCATTCTTAAATTCCGAAGTTCAATTTCCCAGAAACTAAAAATCCCCGAATTTCCGTAATGTCCAACTTTTCTAACTCGAGGTTGTAAAATTTCTGATCATCCTAACGCAAACAATCAACGCAATTTAGTCAAACTCCACGTTGCAATATTCGTAGTAGACCCAAACACCTACTGTAGACAACCCAGGAGTTGTCGCGTAGGTCGACCCAGAGTAAAAGAAGCCACTCGGTCGCTCCGCCTATCCCCACCGTGAATTCCAGCGTGACATATCGGCAAATAAGAATAATAATGACAACAACTGCATCACGCGATTCGCACTATCTCACTCTCGAGACGTTTGCCGACTGTCATTGTTTCTGGCCTAATTGTGCGTGACTGCTCGAGCCAATACCGCCGAAAATACGTGTGAGGTGTCCATTTTTCTATTCTGACCAATTGGGGCCATAGTCCTTCCAAACTCAACCTCCTACGCGCCAATTCCTTACAGTATGTCGCACTTGCTAAGTAAATAGCGGTGCAATTCATTGCTTTGTAATGTTTGCACCATTTGCAACTATTTGAAAAATTCAGACTTTCTCTTAGAGGAATTACCCACATTTCCACTGGATATGTATTTTCCTGCTAGAATAGAATTTTCGATTGTTCCAAAGCCTCAGCTCCGCCCGTGAAAATGGACAGGACGCGCTTAAAATAAGAGGTCAGCTAGCAGGGAACTGAAATCCAGTTGGAAAATACGCTCGCGATAAATGTACCGCCTACGTATTTACATCTTTCCGGGCAGCTTTATGGATGCACGAAAACAGAAATACTCTGGACCGCTGGTTTTTGTCCGAGATAAATGTCCTGTTTTCTAGGGTGGTCCTGCAGTTCAGATTACTTTGTAAATAATAGCTCGATACGTTGGTTTTTCGATATTATTGAATGTTACATTTTGTAATATTTGCTTTTGTAACAATGTTACTAATTGACTTGTTTTTTGGCGGGTTTTAACTTGATTGCTACACTGATACAGTTGGACATTTGATTTAGTAGCTGTTTCATTTTTAACGAATTCTGTCTTGTATTTTCACGGTATTTTGTTACAGTTCAGATTGGAAAGTTGGAAAATTAGAAATTTGGAAGTATTGAAATTAGGGAATTTTGGCATTTGGTCATTTGGAATATTAGAATTTTAGAAAATTAGGAAATTAGGAAGCTATGATATTTGGAAATTAGAATATTAGGGAATTAGGAAATTGCAAAATTAGAAATTGAGAAAATTGCAAAATTGCAAAATTGCAAAATTGTAAAATTGTAAAATTGTAAAATTGTAAAATTGTAAAATTGTAAAATTAGAAATTGAGATAATTGCAAAATTTCAAAATTAGAAATTGAGAAAATTGGGAAATTGGAAAATTAGAAATTGAGAAAATTGGAAAATTGGAATATCGCAAAACTGCAAAATTAGAAAATTAGAAAATGGGAAAATTGGCAAATTATGAATTTTCAAAGTTGGAAGTTAGAATTCGAAAGTGCTACAATCCAACAATGTGTAAATGTAAAAATTTGAGAGCTTCGGAATTCGCAAGTTTAAAAATTTAACAATTTCGAAATTCCCAAGCTCGAAATAACTTCATATTTCTAGAAATTCGATAATTTGATAATTCGACGAATTTGAAAATTGCTACTTAAAAATTTCACGGTTTTAAAAATTCGAAAAATTGGTGACCTGAAATTTTGAAATTGAGTATTTAAAATTACGAGCATCAACTGCTATGATCAGCCCCAAGATATCCAATTTGAACTCACTTACCCAAAATGCTAAAATTTGTCGCAACATATAACTAGAAATAACCAGAAACATAACACACTGAAACTGTTTTCTGAATTGATTCCGTCATGTTACGAAACGCACGTAATAGAGTTTGGCGGGCAAAGGGTTAACGTGAATGCGCGTAGTTTGAATGGCGTGATGGGAGGGTTGCCATTAGAGTGGCTCGATCAGCAAACTCGCATGACGCAGGGTCGCGGTGCATTGTAATCGTAGCGGATCTTGTACCCACGCAGTGCACCAATGTTCCCGTTTTACAATGGCTACACAGTGTAAGATACTTTTGTCCATGGCGGTCGCTTGTTCAAAGGCTTGCTTCCGAGAGTTCCAATGAATCAGCACGCAAAATGGAAATCGATCGCATCGATCTTTCGCGAGCATATTCCGCTGGGAGATGGAAAAATTCTGGGAATGGGGAATTGTGCGTCCAGTGAGTTATGAAAGTGGACGAGTATTTGCAGAGTGGATGTCTAACTGGTGAAATATCATTCGGGCTTGTGACGAAGATTGAGTAGATGAGGGTCATCGTCGACCTGTGTAACGTTTATGAAATATTCGTTTAGAAAACTGATGACCAACTATGCTGAAAAACGTTATTCGTGTATGCAGATCGATAGGTTCATTCCTTAATTGTACAATTTTTTTTATTGCTGTGGTTACGAACTCCGTGATGGACAAATTATAAAAAATTTGTTATTTTTAAAGTTTGAATATTTGCAAATTCTGTAATTCTTTAAGTCATTGATTTTGTAATTTACAAATCTCTAGGTTTTTAAATTTCCTACATTTCTTATTTGCTAATTTTTGATTCATATCACATTAACAAACTAATCTAAAATAAACTATTTTTGTAAAAATAATAGTATATAATTTTGCATAATAATTTTGTATATATTATAATAACTGTGTAAAAATAAAGTGTAGAATAAACGATTTCAAAATTCCCGAAGCATAAATTCGTTCGTCGTATAAAAATTTGTTAAATAACGATTTAAAAATTCCTAAAGCTATTTATTCGTCGTATAACAATTTTTTGTTCCAAATAAAATATGAGATAAACGATTTGAAAATGACTGAAACATAAATTTGTTCGTCTCTCAGCGACAAATTTGAAATGCTGGCTCGAAAATTTGTTATACAAGAATACACATACGTACATATTCCCGTTATGTATCCGTACATTGAATGCATGGGTTTCTATCATTTGGAAACAAATATTGAAGCAGCTTTTCAACATGAAAATTGAAACTTTTAAAATGGAGAAAAATTGCAATTGGACGTGTGCGCGTCGCTTTTATCCATTTTTCCCGAGCTTTTATTATTATGTATGAATCGGAGGAAAGAACGGAACGCTTGGCATAAGAGGATCCTTTAAGAGGAAATAAAGGTAGAGAGAAATGAATTCCTTTGTACGGATGTTTAAAGTTCTCAAAAATATGAAAATTGCAAACCACGGTAGTGGGTACTCGCCGAGCCTGTCGTAAAAAAAGAATACAAATATACCGTGTTAAAGGAGCGCCAGGAGAAAATAAAAAAAGGTATATAATACGTCAAAAATTTCATTTTTCAGTAGCGAAGCTTTATTATGGCGGAGATAAAAATAACCCTTAATAAATGGGATGAGAAATTTATTCACAAAAATTAGCAACTATTTGTTCCATAAGAAAATTGTAAATTGCTGAACTGTGTTTGAATTTTTAATGAATTTATGGATAACTTGTTTATATGGTAGTTTTAAAGTTAACAAATTTTTATGCAGTTTCATGAATTTCAAAAATTGAGAATTTGAGGTAAAGAAAATGAAATTTATTTTTATTTTGATATAAAAATTGTTGTTGTGTATGTATTTTTAATTTATTCATGTAAACAATTTCTGCTAAAACTCGTTAAAAATTGTTGCAAATTTTCTTAGTATTATTTCCTTGAATTTTTGTAATTTATGAAAATTAACTGCAGATAAAATTAAATTTCTTATTTTTGTTACTTATGAATATACGTGATTTTGGATTTTGAATTTATTTATGCAAAGAACTTCTGAATAAGTTAGTTGCGTTAGACAGCAGTTCAAAAGTTAAGAAATTGTTGCAAATTTTCCGACGAATATTTTCGTCGCTTTTCATGTAAATTTATGGAAATTAACTACGAGCTAAATGAAATTATTATCCTTGAGATACAAATTTTTATTCGTAAATGAACTTGCAACTACATTTTTAATTATTTTGTAAAATAAAAATATTTTGATAAAAGTTAATTATTTTGTTCTGAAGAAAAACATGTTTAAATAGTATCATAAAAATGAACACATTTTTACTAATTTCCCAGATAATATTTTCGCCAAAATTCATGAAAATTTAGCAAGAGAAAATTATTTTAATTGTAACAGAACTTGGTGCTTTTAAATATTGTATTTTTCATTTATTCACATAGACAATGTCTGTTAAAATAAATTCGTAAATGTAAGACTGTTATGTGTCTGCTTTGGCACTTTTAGTGTTAAATAAATTTTTTCATTAGAAATCTTATTAAACTTCATTTCCTTTAGTCTTTCATTTTAATCTTTGTCCGCTTTCTGTGCGAGTTCAGAGACGCATTCTTCCCCAAAACCGTAAGGTTTAAATAAAAAAAGAGCATCTTCGCGCGAACGTTCTCGACGCAGACACCGAAAGGGTTAAATTCGTAATATTTCACGGTAGAAACAATTTTGTTGCTGATCCACGTCGTGGCAGTATTGTATTCTACTGAAATAACAGCCACGTCGGAACCGTAATTTATTTCAACGCCGTGGCGAAATTAGAACCGTGGAACGAAATTTACTTTTCTCTTGCATAAACGAAATTACCGTTTCGGTGGGGACGAATGATAGCCAGCTGGAAGCCAGTCTGCTCTGCAACTTTGCCAATGTTTCGCGAGATAAAACGTGGAACGATCGAAGCGATCCAGGCATCGCCGACCGGATGTTCCTCGAAGAGCACTTGTCTGGTCGCGTGAATTATCGAGTTCGCTACTTCGAGTGCGATCCATCGATTCCCCGTCCCCGAAAACCCCCGGAAATTTCCCGTGTCTCCTATCCCTTTCATGTGGTCTCCTACTTATCGACAGAGCAATCAGAAAATTTCCATCGCCTCGCCTCGGTGATAGCAGTCGATTAGAACCATCGCACCTCAGGAATTCCAACACGGGTTTTAGATAATTTAACACATAGTTTTAATCGTTTTCGATGATTTGTTTACCGAGTTTCGTTCACTGGTTTGAGAAAATTATTCGTGATTATACAACTTGATTTACTAGTGATGCTTTTGATTTTGTTGCATAAATATACGAACCCCTTTTATTTTTATTAATCTGAGATTTCGAAAATTATGACCAGTTAGGGTGGTTTTGGAGACTTTATAAATTGTAGTTAAAAGTCTATATGTTAAGAAATTGATATGTGGATGAAAAATTGCTTTGCGTATGTAAATTCGAAATCTTGATTATGCCATTTCATTAAAAATTGATAAATTTCTGTCGCTAACAAAAGTTTCTTTTCTCTGTTCTTTTTCATGTTCTACCTGGACCTCGTTCTCTCTATATGGCCGTTTCGACGATTTCGACGATGCTGATTTCACAACGACGACACCCTAACATTCCGCATGGCAACAACGATACGCTGATTAACTTTGGTGATGGTGGGCCATGCTAACGCGTCGTGGCGATGGTGACCGCAATTCCTGGTACACCGTGGTGACGGTGACAATGACACGATAATAAATCATGGTGATGGTGACCGCACTGGCATGCTAACAAACCGCCCGCATGGTGACCACATTGATACACTAACATTTTGTTGTACACCTTGTTGGGTCAACGACTTAATTGCTCACGTTACACAATCCCTTTGATCGCTTTTAATTAAACATCACATGATTACCTATGGCTCGCTCCATTCTCAATTATTCTAATCTAATTTCATTCGATATTCTGTTTGAATTTATTTTTGTGCCACTTTCTTTACTTGTATTTTTGTATTATTATTTCATTTATTCTGGGAAATGCAAAATGCTGCAATATTCTTATTGATTTATGTTTCGTCATTTTTTTGATCATTTTTAATTAAATTTCTGGATTATTATAATTTGATTCAATATTCTGTTTATTTCGTGATACTATTTTTATCTGTTGTCGTTTTTGGTACAAATATATATTTTATACCTCAAATGCAAAACATTCGTATCTTAATTAAAATTTCATTCATTATATCATTTATAAAATATTTAAATGTATTTATTAATGTTTACTGTGATGTTAATAATGAAATACTAAAACGTGTTCCTATTATTGTGTAATCCTATTATTTATGAAATATTTAAACACACGTATTAATATATTTTAACGATACTTATAAAACAATCTACCACGTTCATTAAAATTTTATTTACGAACCTGTTCATTTATAATTTCAACACATATTGTCATCTTTCTACACAACTCGCTTTTACCGTCCGAAACATTATTATCATAATAACAATAATGTTTAATCATCGCATTAAACGGAACTGTATATTCCGATCGCATTTGTTGCCACTCCTTTCACGTGTCATTTTCCGTGCACCTCTTCCATTATTTTGATAACGTCCATTATTTCCATTAATTTAATCCACAAATTCCATCATATCGGACAATCCCGTTCATTAACATTACCTTCCTCTTTGCTGACGCATCTCCGATGCCCATCGAAAATGATGGTTCACGTCTCTGAAACTGACCGATGGTCAACAACGTACCTCAAAATGATCATCGTTGCGTTTTCCGGTGTTTGCAATGAATGTCACCCTGTCTCGACGATCGTTCCGTTCTTACCCTGATGGATTTCCAACGAAAACACCGCAACTGTTGCGGTTTCGCGCGCAAACTCGTCGCCGAATTCCGCAAATGTGGCCCCCGGTGTTCGGCTCTTGTTCCCCTGTATTTCTCGTGTAAACGAAACGACACCACTTTCGCGGGTGTCATCGATACATCGACCAATCCTCGATTGATCCACTCGTTAATTACCGCCAATCCCTCGGAACCGATCACCATTGCGGTGACACCGTTACGGTTCGATCGATCCTGTCTCTCCCGTTTCCTTCGCTCTACCCGTGCCTATAAATCGATCACCGTCCGCTGTTCCCTTTCGTTGCATCTACCTTTCGTTTTCCCCTTTCATTTTTCTCGTTTTCTCCCTCTTTTTTTTTCAATCGATTCAATATACTTTGATATCGGGACACCGTTGCGGTCGTGTGCGATTTCATCGAATTACGAATTTCTTGCGAATTCAATATCTTTGTCTTGCCCCGAACGGTTTGGCTTTTGTGACATTTGATTTATCCTTTATTCGATACTGCGCTTTTTGTTTCTGTTTCGCGCGCCTTTGTTTCACGAACTTTTTCATTGTTCCGATGAAATTTTTGCCCCGTTTGAACGGTCCGAAATTCGATATTGTTGGATGAATTGTTCGATGTTGCTTTGTACGGTGTTAATCATTTACTCTGTTTTTATTTAATTTATTTGAACTGCCACTTACTTTGTGCACTTATTTTGTTACTTGTTATTTACTTTACTCGTTTCTTTTATTTATTACTCGCTTTAATTATTTATTTTGTTACTTTTCATTTACTTTATTTATTTACTTTGTTGTTTGTTATTCCCTTCATTTATTTAAATTTTTATTCATTATTTTTTCTTACTGATTTATTTTATCATTTATTTGCTGATTCCACTTGTATACTTTATTATTTAATGTACTTATTTATTTTGTTTATTTATCTTACTATTTTTCATAAATACTCAAATGCTTCATAATGAAACTATTACATAATCCAATTACCTACTTGCTTTATACACAACGCTATCAATCTAATAATTTTCGTACAACTTTAACCCACTACTTTCATCCGACAAATTTCCCATAATTATGTCCGAATTTCTACTAATTTTGACTGCATCGTTCTCGTGCCTCGACCATGTTTCACGTTTGATGATCGTGGTTTTAACTGGACAGCCTTGTTATCAGGCACCCTGAAGACCTATCAGCGTGCAGCCTGCGATGAAGAGTCGATGACGTTGAAGTGTCCACCAGGTACCACGATATCTGTTGCCTTGGCTCAATATGGCAGAACCGGGGCAAATGGCACGGGCAGGTGCGGCTCACCCGATCCATCCATGTTGCTTGGTGATAAACAGACAGATCAAACTTGCGTTTGGCCACAGTCGCTACAGGTGTGTGTTTTAAAAGTGTATTTTTACAACTTTTTAATTGACAACTTCATATATTCACATATAGGAATATATTTTTATTCATGTGGTCTGCCACATGAATTGAGATTGTAATTGATTATCTGACATGTATTCGACTGATATAGGAATTCAATTGGTTTAGATGTTTGAGACCATCGGAATTTTGAGGTTTGAGGATTTGCAATGTTGGGAATTAGGTGGATTTGATTTTGAATTATATTTTGTTTAATTACCGAATTTTCATACCTATTTATGCTGTGTACAAAGATTGTAATATAGGTGAAAATTTGCAATTTAAAATTATTATCAATTACCAATTACCATTTACCAATTATCAATGATTAATGATCAATTATAAATCCCAAACGACATAGGAAAAATGAAAATAAATAAACAATTATTTCCACAATGAAATATTGTTTATTACAATATGCTATTATAAAAAGCTGCTCATTGTTATAAAAATTATGTAATTATATAAGTGCTTTATTTTGATTGATTTTATTACTCAATATTGATTATCGATTTTATTACTCAATATTGATTATTGATTTTATTATTCAGTGTTGATTATTGATTTTGTTACTTAGTTTTGATTATTGATTTTATTACACGTCGATGTTTAATATTTTCCAAATGTTGTGGATTCTACGAACAAAATTTTAACCAGAAGCTGAATTGCTTTCGAATATTTCGATGGAACAGTTTTCATCTCGATTTAGTGCTAAAAGAGATTATCATCGATAAAAATCAAAAGCTTCTGATGCATGAATACCTTTTTCACTCATTGTATGTTCAAGAGTTTGAAAACGATCATTGCGCGTACAGTGGGTGTTTACGGTCCATATTCACAGTACATGGTGAAAATAATGATTTTACGCGGAAATATAAATCGAAAATATGGAACAATGTTATTTTACTCTATATTTATAAATTTTTTCAACCAAAATTCTACAGTTTTGACAATATTTATTTATTATGATATAATTAATTTTCGTAAAGTTACGAAATCACGAATTGTCAAAAAGTTATGAAATCATGAATTTTCACAAAATTCTGAAAGTTGATTTAAACAGAATAATCGAAGATTACAAATAATCGTGTTAATTAAATTATTGCAATCTGAGGACACTCGATTATACGCAGTGCGTTAATTTCTCTGAAGATGGTCAATTCTGTTTTTACAGAGTTTATAAATATTTCGTCAAAATACAATTTTAAATACAATTCGTCAAATTACAACAGAAGTAAAATACACTCAATTTCGAAGTCTGACATTAAATTCGTGTCACAGTTTTGCACCGTAAATTCTGCTTTTCAGTGCATTGATTAAAGCACACAGAATTATTTACATGGCAAATAATGAGATACACATTATTATCCATGAATGTCCTTTGTCTTTCTACAATTACACTCACGCTTTTATTACTTCTCGTTTAATTTATCTCTGCACTTTGTTGCTTCAGACATTAATATACGTTTATCTTTATGTTATATCGTTTGACCTCTTCTATTCTGTTGTAATCATAGAATTAGGTTTTTTCAACATAGAAATTAAATGTTTAAAGTCACTAACTATTGTGTGGTAAAAAGTTATTAAGATAGTATATACTAATTATTACATTTTCATTATTAATATGTACTAATATCAATTATTACATTATCACTACGAATATAAATAAATATTAATTCGGACATTATTCTGATATAGTATAGTAATACTAATACATTGTCCCCATCACGCAGCTACGAAGTTAAATCGATACTAACATCAATCAAACTCGTGTTCCCGAAGCAACTTTATAGCAAAGTACATATAATCTAAATCCGATCGATGTACCGCTTTTGTGAACAACGTACTAAAGCATCGTGCGTTGGATTATTGCTTTCGTGAGTTCCGTATTATTACTTGCTGTAACTTGCTAATTAACACTTGAAGCTACGAAGTTTAAGTGGCGCTTAAGCATTACACTATCGATCTAAAATTAACTTTATCTTTTACGGATGCTTCTCGGCAGAGAAAACAGGTTTGACCAAAAAGGGAGCTGAAAAAGTATAAGTGTAATTTTGGAAACATGGATAAGGAATGAAAAAAACGTGCAAATGAAACAAATGTCGTATGGACTGATGGATTGATTGATCGTTGGATTGACAGATCGATAGATTAATAAATCTGCAGATTTACAGATTGGTAGATTGGTGGATTGATAGATTCGGAGATTGGGAGATTAGGATATCGATAGATCAATAGATCGATAGATGACAGATTGACAAATGGACAGATTGACGGATTGATAAATTCATAGTTTCGTAGATTCATAGATTCATAGATTCGTAAATTCATAGATTCATAGATTGACAGATTGACATATTGACAGATTGACAGATTGACAGATTGACAGATTGACAGATTGACAGATTGACAAATTCATAAATTCCTAGATTCCTAGAGTCCTAGAGACCTAGATTCCTAAATTCCTAAATTCCTAAATTTATAGGTTCATAGATTCATAGATTCATAGATTCATACATTCATAGATTCATAGATTCATAGATTCATAGATGCAGAAATTCATAGATTCATACATTCATAAATTCATAGATTGATAAATTGCTAAATTAACATATTGACAGATTGACAGGTTGATAGATTTATAGGTTGACACATTGATATATAGATATATTGATATATTGATATATTGATATATTGATATATTGATATATTGATATATTGATATATTGATATATTGATATATTGATATATTGATATATTGATATATTGATATATTGATATATTGATATATTGATAGATTGATAAAATTTGAAAGTATATTTGTTGTAGAATTTTGGAATTGATTTAAATATATAATGTACAGTTGTTATATGTTATGTTTTAGCAGCAATAGTTTTCAGAATATGTTTAATATTATAACAGTTCGATTGTAATTTTATAAGTGCTATTTTAACATAATCATTGAATACGTATACCGTAATGATAATTTGTATCATTTCATTGCGGTTAGTGGGGACAACCGAATTACTCAGCTTTAATCGTTTCTCACTTTGCCCGACGAAGCTCGCAATTGCCACAGAATTTTCTGAAATTTCCTGGAAATGAGCTCTCAGCTTTCGACACCTTGAAAGTCGCTTCTTCGTTTCAGCGTTTCATTCGCGGTCGAAATGAAACCAGAATCATGATTGCTTACGCGTTTCCACTCCACTCGATATAAGAGCCAGCCTGCGAATCTCGTCTAACCAGACTTTACTAAAAGAGCAAATTTTTTCATTCCACTTTCGCACTTGAAAGTCATTTCAGTTAATCAGAAACTATCGTTTTTTCTCTATTTCCCTGCGAAAATCGTGCAATTTTCTGATGCAGACAGAATCATTTTCGCGTTGTTTTATTTATTGGCAATCAGCAACGCGAACGAAACTTTCATGTTCTGCAATTGCAAAATTGCGTTTGTTTCTGTGGAAAGTTAGCAATTAGGAAATTGATGATTTGAAAATTTAGAGATATGGAAGATATGACTAACATCTTAAATTAAAATTTTTATACAAATTAAATTTTATTAAATTTCAATTTCAATTTCAATTTAAGTTTTTATTAAATTAAAATTATAATTTCAATTTTAATTTAAATAAAATTTTATTAAATTTCAATTAAATTTTATCAAACTTAAATTTAAATTTAAAGAAAGAAATTTTTGTTGAGCTACACTAACATATACTTAGCAGTAAATCACGGTGAGATTTTTCGTGTATGTGTCCATAGTAAAAGGGTTAAACAAGTCTACAGTGGTTAATGATCACAGCAGTGAACGTCCAACAATCAATCAGTCAATAAATCTAGTGCTCGATATAAATTCGAGTTCATTTCGCGCAATCTAATCTGCTGCAGTTTTCACAAAATTTCAACATAGAGGATCTGTTCAATCGAATAACCTTTTACGTCCCAAGGTGCACACGACGATAATAAGTTATCGATGAAGCTACAATGGGAACTCTGGTGGTTATATCCAGTGGGCTAGGAAAGAGGTACGAGGATTTCGTATTGATTTCGTATTTCGCGTTTCCACTCCTCCGGAAAGGAACCATTGTGGCATGGTCCTTGCCACGGCACCGCGAAAATAAAATAACTTCTTTTATTCAGCCAATGATCTCGTAGTCGTTGTTGGCCTCCGTCTTTCTTCACGGACCTTTTATCCATTCGTTGCTTCCCGTGGTCGTTTTGTTTCCTCTGGTCGACTTTAAACTTGCTAGCCAGAAGACATTTCACTGTTCTTATCTTACACGTAAGTGAACCGACCTTCTTACTTTCTTTTTTCCCTGTAAATCTTACGTATCGCGATGGACCGTTGAACAGAATTTAACATCTGTTAGTTATGGAGTTTGGAAAGGTCAGGATGTTAAAATTTACAGTTCTCTTCGCAGCTGTTTAATAATTCGATGCAATATTTTAATTTAGTTGAATGCAATATTTTATTGAAAGTTTCAATTTTATTGAAAGCAGTGTTTTTGTATAGTTAAATGCAATATTTTGCTGCAGTTATATACAATATTTTGCTATAATCGAATACTTCATCTTTTTACATAATGCTTATTAACCTATTATAGAAATGTATTGCAAAATTAGATACTAAATAATTTTATTCAGCACCAAAATATACTTACATACCATGTTACATCACAAATTTGAATTCAAATCTTCTCTTTCAATATTCGAAAACCTACATTACCGGTATACATAAATAAACCCATTAAAAATTTCAATATTATTTATTTATTCATCATACTAGAAAAAGAGTTTCTTTTGAAACAGTACATCGCTAATACGCTCTTAAACATATGTAATATGCATGTAAAAATGTTCCTCAGTGGTTCCTCTCGATTTCTTAGTATAATGTGATTGCCCTGACGACTCGAGGAGCAACGATCATGCTCATTTACCTTTTTCCACGGGGCTTATCGGAAATGGAATATGAAAACGTTGCGGCAAACTGGAGATCCGAGAGGGGAACACGGTCCTCGAACGCGTGGCACGGCGCCAAATACGCTCATTATTTTGATTGCCACGATAAAATTTATTATTCCAGCGCGTGGTAACTGCGGAAACGTCATCTAGATTTATCGAAGCGCAGCTAACCGTAGCACGAAACAATTTCGCCGTTCTATTCGCCGGAGTTTTATTAAGTAAACGCGATCTCGTCCTGGCGACGGCGAGTATTTAAACGTGGACATCCACAGGGAGATTACGAGCTGCAATTTCCTAGTACTTAGAACGTTAATGTGGTCTGCGACCGTCAAGAAATTAAAAGCTTGCGAGTGTGCTTCGGTAGATTTCTTACAGATTTCGATGAGTATTCTCGGAAAACAAAATGTTAATGTTTGGGAATGTAGGAAGAATTTGTAGATTAATTTCGATGACATTGTTGTATGAAGAAATAAAGGTATCCAAATGTTATGTTTATGTGCGAGTTTCTCTTAAGTTTCTTTTTGAAAATATTTCTGTTTTATAGTGTCGTCTTAAGGTAGATATATTCTATGTTAAGCGATCGTGTTAGAATTGCTTCATGCTCACTTTGAACCTTTTTTTCAGTTTGCAAAACACATTTAATATAACCACATTAAATATCTTCCATAAAATCTTTAAAATAAATCCCGTAAACGCCCTTCGTTGAAATTAAATTCTTACCATCCTTTCTTCTAGAAACTAATCACCCTTTAAAATCAGTTACATCTCGCTATCACGTTTCTATCATCAATGAACGTTCGATTTCGTCGAAGAAAATTTCTCAATGTTCCGTTAATTAAAACGAAATAATTCGTGGCCGCTCGTGTTCCACCTTTTATCGCCTTAATCTCTCGTCGATATCTATAATAGCCTTCGGCACGTCGTTTCCCCGTGGAAACGCTTTTTATCGAGAAGTCTCGCGTGTTTTCGACCCGAGTGAACGAGATTTGGCAAACTTTCAACATTCTCTTTCGAAACGACGAAATCACTCGACGAACGTGTAAGTTCGGCTTCTTAATCGCTAACGACCGACACGAACTTCCTTCAGTCTCAAAGGAGTTCGCCGAGTGGTCGTCTTTCTGACCTGTTTGCACATGTAAATCAATTTTGTTGGTCGCGATCGAAAAATCAAATTAATTGGGTGCTCAACTCACGTTGATCGAAAACGCGAAAATTAAGCCACGTGCATTTCGGTTACTTTTGTCTATTCGGAACAGAAATGCGTATTTGCGATCACCTTAAGGGTTTTGGAACCTTTCGAAATTTGTATGACTTTGATTATAAATTTTGTAGAGTAAGCGGTTAATCGAAATCGAGTAAACATGATCATTTAAAATTAATATTTTCAACATCAGTAAAAGATAGATACTTCCAGCTGTCAATTGACGAAGAAAATGAATGTGCAACTTATTCAAAAATTATATTTCTTGTGAATATGATGAAACTAATGCTTTACTTAATTACACAAGTCAAATTTGCCAATTTCCAAACTGTGCATAGGATGCATACTCGCAATTCTCTCGCAGACTACACGAAATGAAAA
The DNA here is from genome assembly GCA_945859555.1 of Megachile ligniseca. NCBI lineage: Eukaryota > Metazoa > Arthropoda > Insecta > Hymenoptera > Megachilidae > Megachile > Megachile ligniseca. Next base: position 4,210,322 of record OX243785.1, read on the forward strand.
CTGAACCCCTCAAAGAAACACCTGCACACCTTACCGGTACTTTAACTATCTGAGTCTTAGTAAATTACTTTTCAAAGAACATTCAAAGAGCGCGTGCATTATTTATTAAGTTCATTAGAAGTTCCGAGTTTCTTAGAACAATGGTGTATAGTACCAGTTGCAGCTTCACAATTGCATTTAGGACTTTATTAATGAACTCAGTCTCTAATCGGACTTTATTAGCGAATTCACTATTCCACTACTATATCATTTATTCTTTGATATTGTTATTCACAAATGAAGTTTGTTCGTACTTTGCAAGTAACAAAGTTCGTCATATTTGAGTCCATTTGTCAGTTTAACTGTAGTAGCTTGATGTTAACTGTCGTAAAAAACATTTTGTGATTAAGTATATTCAGAGTATAATTTTGGTCACGTTAATTTCATTGTAGCGCAGACTCTTAAATATTTCAATTTAAACATAGACTTAGGCCACTTTCAAAATAAACTAAAGTATTCTTAACTACAGAAACTGTTGAATATATTAATTATTCAATTTAACTATTGTTAAAGTTTGAAATGGAACCAAATAAAGTACTGAATGTTTTCAACTGTCAAACTGTTTCTATATGTGCGTTACAACACACATGTCTGTTGATACGGTATTTTTCATTGCAAATTATCCATGGAATACACTAGTACAATATTGACTTTCTCCGTCAGGAGAGCCGGTGCAAAAGCGGATGATCGTTGAGCTCGCTTTCCGTTTTGATCCCAGCATTAAGGGCAAACGTGTGCAGTAAATGCTACACGTAACCAGAAACCGTTCGTTCGACCCTTATTTCATACACCACCGACCATTTTGAGCCCCGTTTCGAGGAAAAATAAAGCTTTTACAGCGTCGAAAGTGCACGATTATTGGCATTATTCAGAACCTTATCGGGAAAGGAAAAAAAACGTGGCTCGATTCGCAATGCTATAAAAGAAGCTGGATAAAGTTTAAGGATGAAATATTGGATCGATAGCAATTTTAGAATCGTTCTGTCGAAAGTTTATACGTGTTCACACTTGTTTTCCATTTTATTTGGGTCAATTGATGTTTATGGCGGCAGAAAATCTTGATTTATTCGGTGGTTAATTTTGAATCTAGTGTATCGAGTTTGAATGTATTTCTTGTTGATATAATGTGTCAATTTTTTGGTAAAATATGTACAAGGTTTGTGCAAATATTTTATATTTTATGGTAGAATGATGATAATCATCTGCGACTCGTGACTTAATTACATGTGCTGGCATTTAATATGTGTTCATTACGTTATGTCATGTGATTACATACATGTGGAATTTATTATTTTATTAATAGTGTAAGCGTGCAGCTATGATTATATGATATTTTCGCTCCATTACCGCATGCCATTCTCACAGTAGTGATTCAATAAATTATCAAGATAAATTTGCTCTTCTTGCATTATACATATGTTAATGTATGAAAAGTACATCTAAAGACTTATGTATTTTCATCTTAATATCTGTAAAACTTAAAAAAATTTAAGACTTTTTAATTATTTAATTTGTAAATTTGAGAGTTTGTGATTTCAGTACTTTCTGAATTTGAAAATTCGAAATTTGAAAATTCTAATATTTCTAAATTATTAAATTTGATAATTTATGATTCTAAAACTGTCTTGTCTCGAAAACATGAATGCATAAAAAATATTGAGTTACTCCTTTTTGTAAACTCAACATACAATCACACAAAGTTTAACTCGTTTATTTTGAATTAAATTATGTCATAAACAAGTTATATTATTGATGGGATTAAATACTTGAAAATAAAAGTACCGTAACTGAAACCTTCTTACTAGAAGTTTATTACCAGCTTTTAACATTTAAATTGAGGAAATCGAAAATCTGCAAAGTTCGAATTCACAGAAAGATTGAATTCTTTTCTTCCTTTTTTTCTCGCCCCGATATCGCTGCTATTTCGTATCTTTCCATTCAGCTGAAATATATTTCGCCGATTGCGCGATACAAATATGATCGTAAACCACGATAAAGGAAAAAGGGTTCTCGAGGACTCGATATATGGACGAAATCGAAATTCTTCAATGAACATACGTTTCTTTGTTGGCGTTTTCCTTCGATAAGCGAGCTACGTTCGAAAGAATTTCATTGTTATTTAGATGTTTAAATAAAGTACAGTATTTCCATTGTACTAGATCTGTAAATAGGACAAACTTAATCTTTATCTATAAATATTTTAAATACACGTAAATATATGTTTATTACATATCTCACATAATTTTTGCGAACGTTGTTACATTTCTACATATATTCATATATATTTACATTTCTCATTTCTACATACATTTATATTTATATTTCACATATGTGGATATATGTATTCGTACACACTTGTATTTCACTCATCATACATATATGTAGATTTCACATTTCTGTACGTATACATATATTCACATGCATTCATGTTTTACATATATGTGTACTTCTATACATGTGTACATGTATATATTCGTATTACACATATTTGTACATATTCACATATGTTTATATTTCATATTTCTGCATACATTCACATACATTTATATTTCACATTTCTGCTTGCTATATTTATACGTCACATATCATCCCATAATCTACATATACTGCACACGTCTGCACATTTCAACGCAATTTAAGTACAAAACATCCGCAGTCAACAAAGAGCTAATTCCACAAAGAAACTCAGTTAAATAGAAGTTGAACTAACGAGCAAACTTGTATAAAAAAAAGTATTCGAATAACAGTCCTGAATCTTCATAAAATAAATTGGTTTCAATAAGCTCCGTCAAAAATTTGAAAATGCTCCAAAACTGACGAAAATACGTCGGCTAATTATGCAGACTGTCGCAGACAGGAACGCAACGGGAAAAAAAAGACCACAAAAGCGGCATGATAGAAAATTCCTTAATGCGCGTTTTCAGCGAGGACAATGGTCCCTCAGGCTCAATTCAACGAAAGTAATCTCATTATGCAATAATGAAACCCGTGTAGCGTAATTTCGAACTACAATACATCCTATTCACCGGCGAAAGGAAGCACGTCTCCAATTTTTCGAACATCACCGTGTCACGGAGAATAACTTTTGGTTTCGTTGGCCACGCAAAGGCCGGCCAATGGATGGACAAAACTTTTTATCGTACGACTTTCGCCATTTTCGTTCGAGCTGCAATTTAATGTCGGCCAAAGGGAACTTTTCTTTCAAAGCGCAATTTCGTCTCCTTTCTTCGGATGAAACGTCTTCTGTCGAACGAACGGGATGAACGTAAGAATAGATGAATCGCTGATGCGATTAGGCGCCGTTTCCACGTGGTAATTCGTTTCGCGATTGATTGGACGGGAAAGAATTTGAGTAACGACCGGTCTTTCCTTGATCAAAGAATAATTGTTTCAGAAAGTTAATTGCACGAATACGGGTACCAGTAATTATTCCATTACATACCTCGTCTGAATTGATAATGTTCGATTTTACAGGATTTTTGCGCGTTGAATATCAATTTGAAGGTCTTTTGGGGAAGATAGTTTCATGTTTAATGGAATTTGGTGAAATTAGAGTTTTGATCGTACATCTTAAATTATGTTCAATAATCTTGCAGTAGTACAGGGTGAGTCAAAATTATGTGAACACTATTTGAAAGCATTTACTCAGAGTTTTCGTTATACAGAGTCTCAACCTGACCACCAGCACGATTAATGCACTCAAACCAATGTTCAACATACATCCTTTATTCTGTTCTTGTGTTCTTTGAGGTATCTCACTTTTGTATGATTGTTCACATAATTTTGATTCAACCTGTATAAGTCATGTTTATTTGATGATTGATAGGAATAGAATGATTGAATTTAGTAATTTTGCGAAATATTGGAAATTAATGGTGCTTGGAATGGTTTGGTACTTGGATGGATTATTGATTGATTAATGCTGGTTTTGCGTTAAGTGACTAATGAGGTTGACATTAATTAATTAATTTAGAAATTTAGGTGTTTAGGAATTATAGGAATTTTAGAAATGTAGGTGTTTAGGAATTTTAGGAATTTAAGAATTTAAGAATTTAAGGATTTAGAGATTTAGAGATTTAGAGATTTAGAGATTTAGAGATTTAGAGATTTAGAGATTTAAATTTCTAACTTACTAAATTTCCAATTTAACAAATTTCAAAATCTTAAAATTTTTAATTTTCGAAATTTCTGGATCGTAAACTTCCCAAATGTCAATTAAGCATGGGATTGTAAATATTGGATGAACAGCATCGGTGACCAAAGCTGGTGCTCGTTTATTTCCAAAGCACCGTTTTTATCAACTACGTGCATCGAGTGCGATTCTGTGGAACGAAGCCACGTGATAACTCGTGATCACGATAAATCGACGCGTGCAATCACGTACAACACGATTCTAGCTTACCGTTTATCGTTAAATTCCGGTAACAACTTGCAGATTTTCCGTGCCTGAAATTGCTGCTAGATCGAAGTCTTTCGATAATGTGGATGATCGAGATAGTATGGAAATCTTCTCCTGAGAGTCGATGTGTTCATCTTGAAAAGGAATCTGAACTAAAGACGATTTGCTAGTTTGATAACTTGATAATTTAGAAGTTTGGATATTTGCGAATTCAAGAATTTGGAAATTTAGAAATTTAATAGTTTTGAAATTTGGGAAGTTAGAAATTTGGAAATTTAGAACATAAAAATTTAGAAACTTGGTAATTTCATAATTTAATGATTTTATAATTTGATAATTTGAAAATTTGGCAACTTGAAAGTTGGTAACTTTATAAATGGTAAAATGGTAAATTGGTAAATTGGTTAATTGATAAATTGGTAATTTAGTAAATTTCTAAATTTGTGAATTAGTACGCTTGTAAATTAGTAAATTGAGAAATTTGTGCATTGGAAATTCGGTAATTTGATAATTTCGTAATTTGTAAATTTCATAATTTTCAGCTTGGTAATTTGAAAATTTGGAAATTTTAATATTTCGAACTTATATACTATAGAAACTCAAAAATATATTTTTTTTAGTTCCACCTTTGAAATATTTTTAATTTGAGAATTTGGTTTACGAATTTATTACTTTGAATTTTTAATATTCAAAAATTTATGAATCTCCAAATTCTCGAATTTAGGAATTCCAGTATTTGACAATATCGAAATGACCAAATGAAAAAATTCGTAACATTTGAAATCAAGAAATTCATCGAGCAATTGACTAATTTGTATACTAGTATTACCCTCCGCATTAAATTACTCAGACAAATGAAGTGACTCTGTTGAAAACTCGGTACTCCGATCAGGGTATTCCAGAGTGATTTTCCTAACTCGTTCTGTGCACCTGTGTCTCGCAATGCTTGCAATGATATTCTGTTTCCGGAATGGCAGAGAAACGTATCGTTAACCGAGAAACTAATGGACCACGGGCTAAGCGTTCGAGCGTGTAAGGGTGTTCCAGGACGAAGAGGGTGTTCCAGGGGTGAAGGAACAGGTCGAATGGGTGCCAAATGTGTGCATCGATGTATACCGGAAATCGATTTCTCCCACGGGAGCTTTTCTCGTTCGTACGTGAAACAGGTCGACTCTCGAGGCCAGATACACTCGATAATTAAATGCGTGAAAGCAAATGTTTCGCGGCTTAGACGAATCCGCCCTTATCGAGGATAATATTTCAATGAATCGATTCGCGTATAGCCCGAATTTCGTGGGATTTTTGCGTCGGTGCACGCGGATGCACAGATACTTTTGACGATAACACTTGGTTGATTTATCGTCGTTGTTCTGGCTTTTGTTTGCTGTTAAGGATCGATTTCTATGGAAATTTGCCATTGGGTAGTTCGCTGGTTGAATCACACGGAAGATGAAACATTTTGCTACGTGCTCTCGATTCCTGTTTCATCTGTTTTCGATAGCTGTTTGTTCTTATGGTTTAGCACTGCGAATGTGACGGGGTCTCTAAATAGTGAAGTTCTCTGATTTTTTATTTAAATGCATAAATGTAAGAATTTCGTGACGAGAAACAAAGAGATAAAGAAAGTTGTGCAAGAGGTAAAGGAAAGTAACAGGATGAAGCTATTAAAATGATGTCTGGATTTAATATTTTAAATACAGAGCCATCGAAAATAATAATTACAGATAGATATCGAAAATCTAAACAACTTTTTCAAAAATGTTATCGTCTGGAGATAAATTTATTATTAGCCTGTTTTCACTTTGTACGAAGTTTGTTCGTAAGCGGTTCGAAAGGAATTGGGTTATGGCAGGGGTATAAATTGGATCGAGATCGTTCTCAATTTTTGAAGATGGCACAAATTATTTGCGAAACGACGGTCAGTCGAATTTTCTGTAAAAACGGCATCTCAGGAATTTGAGACAATAACTCGTCGGAGCGGCGGCAATTTCGAAGGCGAATAACTTCTCGCTTCAAGGATATCGAAATCGCAAAAACCGTGATGGTAAACTGCAGCACGATCGTTCCCTCTTCACAAGCAATTTAGACGAAAATGAAATTTTCTTAATTAAAACTGAAATAAGCTTTCTGTTTGTCGGTGTTCTCAAACGAGTTCCTACGACTCTTCATAATCCTCCTATCTTTCTATTAAACCAATATCGCCCGGTAGATGTGCGCAGAAAAAACTACCGTATTTGAACTTTTCAATATAAACTAAAGTACGAGAGATAATCTAAATTGAAATTTCATTCAAATTCCGTGCGATGGAATTTTTTTATTAAAAATACGAGTGATAGAGCGGCCGTTCGATCGTCCATAAAATGGCAATTATACACCATGATAAATTACCCACGGGCAATATTCTATTCCATACCCGACAAACTCGAAATGTTGATATTTCTTTGCTATTGTTGCTGAAACAATGCCTCAAGTAGGAAATTCGTTTGCAAAAATTGATTAATCGATTTTCGGATGCGAAACGTTGCGTCTGAATAATAGAACAATTTGAACTCTGTTGAGATTGAGCCATTTATTTTGCAAGTGACCTATCAGTCGTTTGTTAACTGCAGTAACATGTACCACTTGATATCAACTTTCATAAAGAACATTTTGTAATTAAGAATATTCAGAGTATACATTTTCAACATAATTGTTCAACATAATTATTTTCGTTAAACGCAACGCTCGAACCGAATGAATACCCTTCTGCTACGATTAAGTAGATATCGACATAGATACGTGGACACGATTTTACGTTTCCTTTCAGCAAAATTTTCACCACAACATTCCTGTTCGCAGGATATATCCAAACTGATAAAAAGGAGATCCGAAAATTAAGCATTTATTATTTTCGATTCATTACTTGTAAATATGCAGTGGATGTTTTGCAAAACTTTTGAAATTTTTGGTGAAATTTAAGATGTGAGCCATTTGAAGGTGGCCTAAGTCCATTTGTCAGTTTAACTGTAGTAGCTTGATGTTAACTGTCATAAAAAACATTTTGTGGTTAAGTATATTCAGAGTATAATTTTGGTCACGTTAATTTCATTGTAGCGCAGACTCTTAAATATTTCAATTTAAACATAAATGGGCTTGAGCTACTTTCAAAATAAACGGTTTAATTAACAGATTGAAATATTCCAAATTATTTGAAATATCACCGTATTCAAAAATGTGTACACTGTTCCGTAGCTATACTTTTTTAATTGGATTTCTTCTGATATGAACTTTGGAATTAATAAAAATGATACCGCGAGCATAGCCAAGGGGTATTATTTTATTTGACTTTAATATCCTCTCAACTTTTCGATACGAGATATTGTCACGGAATCTCGGTATGTAAATAGAATAGTAGCAAAATCACACATCACGATGAAATTTTTATCTTCTTTGCTTCGGGAGTATCTCCAATAACTTTGAAATTATTTTTAAAACGAATAAATATGTACGAGGTTTTCTTTAGAAAGTGAAGAAGTTTCTTTTATACATTTTAACAGAAAACGAATGAAATATGATGTTGACCTGTTTGTGCAACGTTAGTTATTGCAATGTAATATATTTACATATGTATACATATTTTCAATATATTCGGATACCTACACAATATGTACTTGTTATGCATATTTGTCAAGTCAATTTTAAAATTTGATGTTTGAAAGTGATTTTGGGGTAGTACAGTTACATTAACTTTTAGGACTAACATTAAAATTATATGAGAAATGGCAAAAAAAAGCAAAATGGTAGTTTGAATATTTATAAATAGAGAAACTTTCAAACTTCTACATTTTGTAATTAGAAAATTTGATTATTTAAAAAATCAGAAACTTGATGGTTTGGAAATTTAATGTATTGAAGATTTTGTAGTGTAGAAATGTGAATTTAAGAATTTGAAAATTGAGGTATTCAAAGACCGTCATAATTTAAAAATCAGATGTAATAGATTCAAAAATATCAAAATAATTCAGTACGACTAAAAATACCTTACAGTACGAAACCAAAAAACATATTTGATTTACCCTATTTCCACTGTGACGATAAATTCTACCAATATCCACCTGTACAAGAATTAACTAAAGTACTTCTTTGTGAACCCCTCCATTCCGTTCATCACAAAAGCTTTCATTAAAAGATTAAAACTCTCGATATTCAAGAGGCTGTCACAGTTTGAGAATAATAAGATATAGGAAAGAAGCTTAATTTCAACCCAAGTAGAAGATAAAATCCTCTCGTGTGATTTTTCCCCTTATCTGTTTCTTTCTCCGCGTTGCATATCAAGTCTGCAGTAACCATATCGACCTACAGGTGACACCATATTAATGTCGACTATAGTTTAAAGCGCCTCCGAGACTGAATTGTTCTTCTTTCCTCGTTCACCATGCAGCTCGATTCCTCTCTTGTGTCCGCCATTGTTATCCGCAACCCTTGTTCCTGTGTTCTTTTCTTTCGTATCTTCGAACGGCACGTTCCCTCGAAAAGCGAATTAACAACGAAAAAGCCTGGATACTATTTACCGACACGTTTCACGTCGATACTCTGTGATACAATTTTTCGCTTACTAACAAACGAACTTTGAAACTTTAAACCGTTGACCCAACAACTGTGGTATTGAATCGCGCTGCTGTAGGATTGCCGTTTGTCTGCGACCATCACAGAGATGGGACGCGGATTGCGCGTTTATTAACGAGGGGTGCACGGGAACTTCGATTTTTGTTGAAATTTTGTAGATTTATCGAGAACTAGCGTACAACATTTTATCTCTGTTTCTGTTTTAATCAATTGTTTCAATAACGTTGCTGACGTAACGGTCGCATTTGGTTTCAGCAAATATTGGTGGCTATCGTAGGGATTGATCAGCTTGATTTGTTTAAACGATCGCACATTCGAGGGGATTTATTTTTCATATGAACGTTTTGAAATCGGAGTTGTTTTATGGAGACAAACTTTGAATGGAGTACGTATTTTATGCTGTAGGTAGAGTGTACTTAATGTAATACTTTTGTTTTATATTGATTACTATAGTAATTTGAATATTTCTGTAGTAATTTTAGGCTAGTTAAATTAGGTTATATAAGATGTATGTTATATTGTAAATAAAGTACTTGGTGATACAGTACTTGTGGCTATTACATATATTAATAATTTAGATATTGCTATAATAATTTTAGATAAATAAATTTTACATAAACAGAGGACTATTTTTACTGATAATGATTCCTAATTAAAAATATCCTATTAAGTTATATTCGAGTTATAATAATCGTATGACTCTTTTGTGTTAACATATAACGATCGCAATATTACATAAAATAAAAACATTAAAAAGAACATATGACGTTGCTAGAAGGGAAAATGAAATTTCAATAGTATCTAGTATTATTGTTAACATGCTCATTTCACGGAAATTTATCATGGAATTAATGGACAGTATATTGAAACGTACAGCTGCTACTGTTGTACAGGTAGTTCCGTATTGGGTATGGAAACACGTGTGTTTGTCAAAGAAGCATTTAATGCTTCCCTGCACATCATGTAATAATATAGCAGCCAATTATGCATTTTGGTGTAGCCATGCTTACATGGTGAGTTACAATGGCACTAAATATTGTCACGTAATTATGTTGAAACGCGTGATTTATTTCCGGGATGCGTATACAATATGCTTTGAATATTCTATGAAGATAATTATCTAAAGGTACTTCACGCGACAAATTAATAGAACTTCATTTTTGAAAGTATTGACGTCCCTAAACTGATATGTCTATTTAGTATCGCAGATGGTATAATAAATTCTAATTCTAATCTACATAATTCATAATTTTTATTCTTATAAAATATTTCATTATTTGTATATTTAATTATTTTGTATTTTATTTCCATATGAATTTTTATAAAGTCGTCAGTATTTTGTATACAGTTTGCTTAAATCGCATTAGAAATTGAAGAATTATAATACTTTGACTTTTGTTCTGACATTAATGTTATAGTCTTAATTCTTGAAAGTTATGCAAACAAGTTCGAAATTCTTTCCTAGTATATTTTTTCATATTCGTAAATTCTTAGATTAAAATGACATCGAATCTTATAGTAAAGTGAACGGATCTTATGAATGACGTGTTAGTACTCACTGTTGCAGACGGTGGTGGAGGTATGTCACAAGAAGAGGCAATGCAAGTTCAACACCAGTCCAAAGACCTTTCAAGGCGATCCGTGTCCTGGACTTCCGAAGTATATTGAGGTCGCCTACAAATGCCGTCCCTGTAAGTAACTATTCCTTTATTTCATTTATTTTATATATGAACACTTTCCTATCAGATGTTACACTTGTGTGACGCTATAACACCTATGCAGAACGTAATATCACACATGAATGATGCTATAATACTTATTCAGTACTTAACGTCACACATGTGTGGTGCTATAATATTTATGCAACTAGTTACATTACATGTGTGGTGCTATAACACTTGTTCAGAACGTAATATATGTGTATGGCTACACTATCTATGTAAAATGTAACATAACATATGTGTGATGCTATAATACCTATCCGAACGTAATGTCACATATGTGTAATGCTACACTATCTATTCAAAATGTAATATTACACATGTGTGGTGCTATAACACCTGTTCAGAACGTAACATATGTGTAACGCTTCACTATCTATCCAAAATATGACATTACACATGTGTAATGCTGTAATACCTATCCAAACATAACGTCATATATCTGTCACATTAGATGCAGTATTTTAATAGTATGCATATAAACCATATAATGCATTATGAAATATTAACAAATTTTGGTACGTAAATTGTGAAGAGCGACCTTTCCTTAAATGATGACTATAAATACATTATGGATGACTTTAATTATTCATACCATTTTGGATTTCAATTGCGTTAATGTACTTTTAAAGCTGATCATTTTTTAAATACGACAATTTTGAATCTTGACTTGAAAAGGACTGAAATTGTTACTTAATTCTGGCCACCTATTTCGATCACAGGCCCCATAATTCAATGAAACAATAGATTAAATAATTTTTTACCCGAAACTTTACCTTTTACCTAAACTAAAAAATATTTCTCTGATTTTACTTTTATAGGAAAACGAAAAATCGCTTCTGGAAATCGAAACAAACTAAAGGTTAAAATGTTTGAAAATACCTTAATTCGTTTATACGAGAACACGTTCGAGTAATGGAATCGTTCTTGTAAAATGGAAAAATACAGAATCGTAGACCGAATAGAAAAGAAAGAATATGCGTTGTTTCCCGCTTTTTCATATTCTATTCCGGTTCCTCTTTGTTCCTTTCCGATGTTTCGAAATACCTGCATTTCACTTTTTGAATTTGAAAATATATTTCATGGTTTTCGAAATACACAGAATTCGTCTTTTTATTCTTCTCTGCAATTTTCTACTAGCAATTTACCACTGAAAAACAATGTTTTTTGTATTATCATTCTGAAATTTTAATAAACGTACCGCTAAATAATTGTAGAGACATTAGGTATTTGCAAACAATTTTTAAGTTTTGATAAATAACACAGAGATGCAAACTATATCAATTAAATGTAGCATCTTAAATTATTTTATACTTTGATTTGAATATACAAATATATGTACAGTAAGTATATTCTAACAATCTGATTTCAAAAATGAATATATGAAACTGGGAATAGGTTAATCGTAAAACATGTTAAAATGATAAAATATCGATTCAATAGAAATTTTATTTGTGCTGTTTATAATGAAAGTATGAATGACATTTAAAAAAATGTAAAAAAAATGTTTTCAATTTTCTATAATTTTCATGATAATTAATTTCCTATCAATTTTTACATTTCATGTATTTAAAAATGTAGCAATTAAAATTTTCTTTCAACTGCACGTGCCGTTTAATTATAAACAAGACATGTAAGGAATATTAACTTTTACATAAATGTATGTGAAAGGAAAGAAACTTTTATCGCAGTACAGAAAACAAACAGAATAAATACGGCTTCCATTAAAATACGAAGATTAGTTAAGTAAAGTGCCTTCAGTAATGCATCCAAAGATTTCTCATTCCGAAATTAATTACACACATGATCGCTTAATGCTTTCCGAGGTGAGCTATTCAGAGTTTTGAATTTATTTCTAAAAACCAAAGCTTAACATTCGATTTATTCTCGTGCAAACAAACAGTAAAGAAGAATATTAAAGAAAATCAGTAAGCCTTTGAAACATTTGTATGTCCGGTACATTGCGTATTCTCGCGTAGCGAAAGCAAACAAACGATAAAATGCAATCGTGAAACTTCTATTTATTTATCATTAATATGGACATACTTTTAATAATACGAGTTGTTGATCTTCAGGTCCGGAATTTGGGGATTTGAAAATTTGATAGTGTAGTGATTTTTAAATTTTGATATTTGCAAATTTGAATATGAAGTATAATAGTATTTGTTGATTCAAGAATTTAAGGAGTTGGAAATCGAAAATTTGGGAATTTGAGAATTTGAAAATTGTAAAATTGGGAATTTGAAAATTGGGGATTTGAAAATTGGAAATTTGGGAATTTGGAAATTAGGGATTTGGGGATTTGGGGATTTGAAAATTGGAAATTTGGGGGTTTGAAAATTGGAAATTTGGGAATTTGGAAATTGGGGATTTGGAAATTTGATAATTGAAAAATTGGGGATTTGGATATTGGAAATTTGGGAATTTGAAAATTAGAAATTTAGAGATTTGAAAATTAGAAATTTAGGAATTTGAAAATTGGGGATTTGAAAATTGGAAATTTGGGGATTTGAAAATTGGAAATTTGGGGATTTGAAAATTAGAAATTTGGGAATTTGGAAATTTGATAATTGGATAATTGGGGATTTGGAAATTGGAAATTTGGGAATTTGAGAATTGGAAATTTGGGCATTTGAAAATAGGAAATTTGGGATTTGAACCACACTAAGAAAATACCCCCATAACCAAAATTTATTAAACAAAAATTCTTGAATCCGTTCAGATCATCATTTCTACGATTTCCTGCAAATTTTCCAAATTTTTTCATTCATCTAATTCACAACTCCGTCACCACAGTAGAGTTAGCAAAAAATGCAGTTGGACCTTTGTCAAAGTTGGAAAAAGCATTGATAGAAATGGTCAAGGTGCAGTCTAAGGTGCACACATGAGCGTAGCTGGAGATCTCTCTTCGAGACCAGGTCGTTTTTCCTCGCGGCACTTATCGATGCCTTTTTACGGGGATGTCGAACATTAGCCCAGTTCAGTGACTGGCCGAGATATCGATGTAGCTCGAGGAAGATTCTTTGCTCGCGTTACAGTAAATGCGACGGCGAAACGAGAAAAATTCCTGCCTGATCCGTTGATGAACATCGTCGATGGTTCATCTTTTTTGGAAAACGAATCGGGCGAATGTAATGGAAAATGAAAGGTTCTTTGACAATTTGTCGATTTGCTCCTTTGTTTTTGAGACCTGTGACTCACCGAAGGAATAATGCTTAATGCGTTTAGAACTGTTCGTGTTGAAATGACCATCCTTAGACATGGCGTAATGGAGCCGTTTATTTCGAATACATGAGGGGAAGTTAAAAAGTAAAGGGATTTTTTTAATTTCTCTTTTCAGAGTTTGGTAACACTGCTCGTATCCAGTGCTGAATACGTAGAAGTGTAACCAACACTTCTACAGTGTAACTCTTATTCCCGTGTTAGTCGTTAGAGTGTAGCAGATCGTCATTAGAATAAATGTCCCTTTACTTTTTGACCTCCTCTCGTATATTTAAGAAAAATGAATGTTATGATAATAACAAATAAAATTTAATATATGTTCATCTGTAGGCTATAGTGAAAATAGTTGAAATTCTCCAATATTTGGGCGATGGTTTGGGTGATTGAAAGAATTATTTTGAAAGTGGTGCAAGTCCATAGATTGAAATTATTTTTAACCGAAAATATTATTTTTGCCTTCAGGAGGAATATGTAATTTTAACAGACGTTTTAAAATAATCAATAGTTTCCTTTAATAATGGCAATTCAGATGTTCAATTTAAGTGAAACATTTTGTATAGGACGCACGTGGTGCGTCTTTGTATTGAATACATAACATAGGACGCATCTGGTGCGTCTTCGATTCCATCGAGACAATGGTATGGAATGGATACTATGTATTCTAAGTTGTGTTGCATACATAGCATAGGAAGCATATGAGACATATTTGAATGCATTAAATGCATACCATAGAATACTATTGTGCACTGACAGGTAGCTGGTTCCACAAATTTAAATTAGAAAATTTAAAAATTGAATGCAGAAATTCGAGAATTTGAAATGTCTATATTTTTATCCTATTGAATTCTTTTATTCTATTAAATGTTCAGTGCTTCAAAATTTTTAACTTTTTAAATACAAAAATTTCCTGAAATTCTAATTTTTTAATTTCTAATTCTATCAATTTCTAAATTTACAAATTTTCAAATTAACTACCTAATTTCCATACTTCTAAGTTTGTTAGATTAGAAACATAAAACATGCAAAATTAGAAAATTTAAAAATCTAAAAATTGAATGTATTTATACGTCACATACAATTAATATATGACACATATAGCGAGCTCCAATTTCATTTATCCAAAATTTATTACCAAGTGTAAAATAAAAATACAAGATATATTTCTAAGCTTTTTTACAATATATTTTAAAATATGAGATCGATTATTAGTTCCTTTATTTTCGAATTTATAATAAATTTATTGTATTATAAATTCGTCTATTATAAAAGTGTAACACAAACAGATTTAGTTTACCAGATTATCCAGGTTTAAATAAGTACAACTTCAAATTAAACTTCATGTAATCCATCTCATACAATTCTACATTCCTTTTGTATATTGCACTATTGTGTGCATTCTTACTTCGCATGGATGTAAGATTAAATTCAGTTACCTTGAAATATACAACATGGACTGACATAGCGTGTCTGACAACTTGTAAACAAGCCTTCCAAATGAAACTCGGGCGGAAATTCCAATTTCGCTAAGCGGCCACTTCCTCGCAAATTAAAATTCCATTCGGTAAAATCCGTTAACTTGTTTTACGTGACACAATGAAATTCGTGCATTCCTCAAAGCTTACGAAATGCCTCTAATCAAGTATCATGGTCAAATCTAACAACCTCAAATCTAACTTCTGTCACGTAATTGTAATTTTGACTTCTAACTTTTGTACAATATTATTTTTCTTATCTATGCTATTATTTTTCAACTTGTCTTAATATTATGTCGAATATGCAATTTAAAAAATAATCATTTTTTAACCTGCATTAAATTTTCGAATTTAATTTTACAATATCTAGTGACATTAACCATATTTTTTAGGGTTCTTATTGTTGAGGTAACATATCCTAACAGATTAAAAGATGTAATTGAAAGATTCAAGAATTTAATTTTTCATGATCAACGTGTTAGCTTTCTTCAGTTGTTACAATATTGTAGTTCTGAATAGTTTACTTTGTTTTGCATCTGAAAAATCGATAGACATGTCAACAGAGATCAATAGACATTTTAACGTTCTTTATTTGTTTTAATATTGCCCCAGTCAATAGCGCTGACTGACGCATCTGACAAATCGTGTGGCAAGGGGTTAATTCCCATCACATTTGCCTCTTCGAACAAAATAATACCCTCTGACATTTTTATCTACTATAAAAGATTCGAAGCTTTACCTAAGTCAATCTGACACATGGAATATGTCCGTAAACTATATCTAACAAGTTACCGGATTAGTCAATAGTAATTTGCAGAAATCAAGACTATGTTCTGTTACGTTCAAGAATGCAATGCCATAGCGAAAAGATCAGGAGTTTCCATCGATACAATAATATATCGTTTTCAGTTTTTCTGTTTTTCAGTTTCAATCGTTGACTATGCAAACTATTAGACTGGAACTCCAAATTGCGTATTAACCCTTCAACCTATAATTTTCTAGGCAATTGCATTATTCACAGCTACCTAATTATTGCTACAGCCTTAAGATAACTAAAGAATGTTAAAATGTTAGGCACATTTTACCTTCAGCGATCCTTGATACAGATCATAAATAGAATTGGACCCAAAATTGAATTGCAGTGAAAAGTCTGGTTTATTCCAATTACAGTGTGTGTCACGTGTGTGGCACGTAGTTGTAGTGTAAGTTAACCCCCTCTTGTGCTTTAGCGAGTCTCACTCGTGACGTACAGCTCAAATGTGACAAACCTTACTCAAATTTTGAATACTCTTCAACTTGAAATTTAGGTCCAGCTATAAGTTGCATTATCAGGGATCATTGAATATAAAATACTCACATTTTAATTTTCTTTGTTCCTTTTAATTTTATAGCCCTGAATAGTCTTGACTGACGCATCTGATAAATAAATGAAAGGGTTAAAAATTCGAATGAAATTGATCATAATTGAAATACCAGTCACGAGACTAGTCAAAATAGTTCCAGAGGTTAATAAGCAAGATATTGAAATTAGAACACTCAGTAGAGGAAACTGTATCGGTGTCAACAAACAAGGAACGATTCGAGCGAACAAAATTCCCAAAGTCAGAGGAGCCAGACAAATAACGGAACCGAGCGGAAAGCGAGCAAATCGTAAAACAGTGCGGCATGTTTATTGCATGGCGAGTAAAATATGTATATTAACCGTAGGAACGCCGTTGTACGGATCTGTGCATCTACAATACGGCCGCGACAACCTGTTGCAGTAACAAGCTCGAAGTAATTTTTGCCGGAGGGCGTAGTAATTCTTTCCGTTCCGTGTTTTACGCTCCATGGATGCCCGCGCTCTCTCGCCTGTGCTCTTCAACTATAGCCACCTTGTTTTTCGCGCGAAACCGCCGCGTCTGGATGATCCCCTATTTTAGAGCACCGGTTATCTTCAAGATTTAGAGTCTTGATTAAAACGCGGCATGAATTACGGCTGGTGGAGTGAGACTGTGTGCAACCAGGTCAGATGATGTTTGTAGTTTCGCGAAAGGTGGAAAACACGGTGTAATGTATTCGAAATCGATGACATAATGTCTAATGTTACCAAATTATTAGAAAACCTTATTTCGACCACTCACTCACGTATAGAAAAATACAGGTCAAATTGTGTCAGATACGATTTTTTGTCAGAGAATCAAACTTTCATAAAATGGGTCAAAACGCACTGAAAAATTGTTAAAAGTGTTAAAAGGTGGCTAAGTGGGTATCTGCGAGATAAGCGAGTTTATTCAGTATACTCGAGAATATAGTGCAATGTACGCTTTGTAGTCTGTTAGGTATATGATGACGCACCGTGTGCGTCTTATAATGTTTATTTAGTATAGCGGAGAATACATCGCATACAACATTGGAATACAAGTCTGTTAGGTATCTAACGTAACTGACTAAATCTATCAATATATCAATCTACCAATTTGTCCATTTCTAAATCTATCAATCCACCAATCTGTAAATTTCGGAATCTGGAAAGCTAAAAATCTAGAAATTGAGAAATTTAAAAACTTGCTGCTTTGAAAATTCAAAAGTCTAGAAATTTGATGCATTGGAAATATAAATTTCAGGTTAATTTCGATTAAAAATATAGAAATTTGGCAACATAAAAATTCAGAAATGTAAAAATTTCGTTATTTTAGGATTTAAAAGTTCATAGATTTAATATTTTCTAATTAAGATTAAATTCAAAGTTCAACATTTCATATTTCTCCAAATTATTAAGTATCGAATATCTGACTACTCAATTATATTAAAAAATAACTGCAGTCAACAATAATAAAACATGAATTTCTAAGTCAATATTTATTTTAATAGCACATTTTACCGAACTAACGGAAATACTACGGAAGTAACGTATACGTACTATTCGGTTTTTATAGCGGGAAAAAGTGCATCACCGTAACACTGTATCACGATCGTGTTTCGAATTTTTAGTACTCTGCGAGTCATAGAGAAACGTCGAACCAGAAGAACGACGATAATCGTTCAGTTCGTCGATACAGATGAATGTATAGAAGAAAGAAGTAAAAAAAGGACACAGTCGATTAATCAAACGATGGGACAGTCGAACGAGGCATGGTCAAATCAATCGGGATCTCCTTTCCACAAGTTAGTTTCAGTCGAATCGATTGTACGAACTCGTAAAGCGACGAAAATCCACGTTACGCGCCGTAAGCGTGCAAATTACTTTTGCCAGATTAATGTCACCCCATGCTCAACACCCTGAATCACCGTTTGATTAAATAAACGACCTGGAATGGAAGTGTTGTCGTAGTCACCGCCAGTTGGACACAGAATGATTGTCGTTAGGTTTAATCATCTGACGATTAGGTTAATTATTGACCATTCTGAAAACTTCTAGCGTTATTAAAATGTTGATTTTCCGCTGTTAAAATCGTACATTTGTTAACACGTTAATACGATGACGTGTTAATCGACAAAATGAAAATCGTGTACAGTAAAATATTTTGCAACCTTGATTTGTACAGTTGCAAATAATTAACTCTTAAATTTGATATTTTCATTTTATATCTTTTATTAGTAATTTGATTATTTTACGTTTATTAATTCATTGGATAATTAATGCTCTTTAATTTGGAATTTTTTATTGTGTTTCGGGGTTTCAAAAAATAATCAAATGTTAATCGAGTCTTTTACTCGATTGAACTAATTAGTAATTAACCATTGCAGTCTGTTGTAAATATAACACGTGAAATAATATACAATAAAATTCTTGCAGTTTTAAATTGTTCATTTGTTTCATTGAGTGTCAAATTTCATAAATAATTAATTATTAACTCATAAATATTTCAGTTATTGACTTTCTTCAAACAATAATGATCATTAGATAATTAATATAGTAATTAAAAACATTTCTTATATTACGTTATTACAGTCTTTTACGTGTTTATCCATTAATAGAATAATAAAAGTTTTCAAAACTTGATAGAAAAATACATTTCAGCTTTACACAAATTTTTTTCAAGTTACACCAATGTATTCCGTTAAATCCATACCACAGCTTCAGAAATTTTTGCTACACCATCCATTCACACAAATAACCGAAAAATTCATTTCTCCTCGTCGGTAAAGCTCTTCCTAAAATAAATAAAGCGAAGTCGTTTCTCCAAACCTCGCAAAGATACGAATCCCCTGAAACTGCAATATTTTTCTACCCTAAAACCGTACAGCTATTTTCCTTTCGATTCTTCTAACAAAATTTATTTTTCACCGGCTCTTTTCCCTTTTCCGTTTCAGTTACCCTGTTACGCTCGCTTTTCGCGTCGCTGACAGCTTGTCATTATTGATTTCGTGAGGTCACTTCTCCAACTTCAATATACACAGCGATCGTATTCTACACGTGTACAATCGCGCGTTTTCTCTATTTTTTTTACCGGATGTATATACGCGGTCACGTTTTCCCGCGGAAATTGGGGGATGAGGGGCAACAAGTTATACGAAAAATCCATTAAAACAGTGAACGCTCGTCCCAATATAAAATAGCCAGTTTCCCATCGATCGTTCGAACACCTCAACCAAAGTTTCAAATACTTCAACTTCTTCGTGAATATTGCATCATGACTCGTCGTTTTCAAATATTATTACGATGTTGGATCTTCAAATATAATACCATAGCTAAAGGATTAAACTTCGAAATTTCAATCGATAAAATAATATACTTTTTTCAGATTTTCCGGACAGGGCTTGGCAACCTTTCTAGAGTTAAGAGCCATTTTTTTCTCGATGTGATAAATTATTTTTTTAAAGAGCCAAATATAAGTACGTACATCGGTAATATGTATTAGAAAAAATAATATAACCATTATCTGCTGTGAAACATATATTGATTCTGAAATCAAAACATTCTAAACAGAACATAAGTCAGTATCTCCAAAAGTCAAATAAAACTTATTGTTAGAATAAAATCTCTAAATTTTCCATTGTTCAAATCTAAAATTTCCAAATCTACAGATCTTAAACCAAACCTGAACCCTGTCAAACGTACCTAACAGCAATAAATTCGAATCCTACATGATCTTCGAAAATAAAAATCCTAAACCCCCAAACTAAAATTGAATAACACCTAAAACTGAAAAATTGAAAATTGTTCGCGACCTCGTTCTTGTATCATAACTGTAAGCAGTAACATCGAGCAATAACTGTTTCAAGCTGTCGGTGTTCAAATACTAATGCGGTCTGTTATGTCCACAGATATTCGTTAAATTCTACTACTGTTTCAAATTTAAACGCCGAACGATAGTGTTTACACGGGTATCGCTTTCAAATTAAATCGCATGGCCATCGAATCGATTCGGTGTCGAGCCTCATCAATTACTAAACAACTGTATGGCCTACGCGTTGAAACAACGCTGAAACAACGTCCAGAGGATTACAAAGAAAAATGAATTAGCGAAATGATGCACGTTCAACTAATGACACGATGCCGCAATAAGTGGCACGTGTGTCGCCGAATAGATTTGCGGCCGACACGTGAGGTGTCGGCTGGTTTTGGCAGACAACGTGACACGTGTAATGTGTATTTGTCTCGTTAATTCATTGCGTTTGAATTACCATGCTCTCTCTGCGTCTCCTCTTGTTTCCCTTTGTCATGATTTCTCGCAGATTGATTAATGACCTTTTTAAACCATTCTATTGGTTCCTCTATGTGCTTCGTCATTCGTGTAATGTTTATATTAATTTATGAACGGAGTTATTCATTTATTTGAGGAGTTTTATTAGGGATATAAATCTTGTCTAAGTATAGATACTCAAATTTTAAATGAAATTTCTTTTTCATTACTTTTTTTGCAAACATCGGGTAGAATAAAATACAATCGTATTACATTACATTATTAAAACAGCAGTTTACAATTACTTTCGTAAGATATTTCATAGCCGAAACTCGCCAGTTATTTTATTTGAAATTGTGGAATATTTCACAAATTATGGACTTGTTCAATATTGTAATGATAATATCCGTACATTTTACACGGAATATTTCGGAAAATATATCTATATTAAAAAAATGCATTTCCATTAAAATGGAACACTGATTAATAATCACTGATTATACTGAAATTTTGAAATTGTCTCTGTATATTTTTGCATAAAATTTATGGAAAAAATGTCTGTTCAAATTCTAATATGTTCTCTTCAAGTTCTAATATGGCCTCTACAAATTCTAATACAAGATTTATGTAAAAAAAAAATATCCTCTCTTCAAGTTCTTATACAAAATTCATATCCATGATATTCTTTTTAATAAATAAAATGAGTACTTTTAAAAACGTTTTTCGGATTGACAAACAATTTATAAATAATCACGAACAGCGGTTGTAAAGTGCATCACCCTTTATTTATTTAGAAATGAAACCATTTATCTGATCGCATAAATGGAGTGCGTAAAAACCGACTTTTGTGGCGTATGTGGGGTAGTAGAGTACTTTATTTGCAGTTACTTATTAATTTCGTGGTATTGGTTTCGTTACTTGCTGTTTTATAAATATTGGGACTTGAAACGATGTGAAGTTTCCTGCATCGTTTAATCGTCGCCAACACAATTGCCGACGCAACCGCGTCGCGTATATGCCATATATGGAACACAAGGAGAAATGTACGTGGCTCGATCGAAGTTAACGTTGAAAAAGTTTCGAGCGAGGTCCATTGTCGTTTCGAGTCATCGAACATGCTCGGTGTTCAGATAATTACCTTTGTATCTACGCCTTTGTGCCCTTTTTTCCAGACTTTTTGGCCAATTAATGCTTCAGACTGCACTTTCGTCCAAAGGAATGCTCGATATGAAAGTTTGCGGCGACTGTTCTCTCTTTCTGTGAAATTTCATGAAGCATTGGTACCACTTGTCTTTGATACACTGAACTATACGCACCATTGGTTCATTTCACAATCATCCATAGATCTTTTTGAGTTTGTGGTATTATTTCGAAGTTATTTCTTTGAAACTCTTGAACTTTAAATTTTATGAATCTACATAATTTTGTTTATTACCACATATAAATTTATACACGAAAAATGTTTATTTTTGACTTGACAAGTCAAAAAAGCAACTCGAGACAGCCCATTCGTATTACTTATTTTGCAATCTTTATATGGCCTCATTCCGAATGTAGGTTATTCATTAAGCAAAAATGCACGAGATAGGTGAAAAATGTGCATAAAACATACATTACGAAAATCATACGCATTATACAAAATACGCATAATAGAAAGTATATTTTCATAACTGCCATTTAAAAAAAAGGTCTCAATTTAAAGACCCAGTTTGCTTTTTATTTTCTGTAGAAACTAGCATAGAAATAATCTGCATCAATAATTAAACATTATGGTGAACTTAACAAATTTATTAATTGCCCTATGTGCATGTTTTGTTGTGCTTTTAATTAAAATTTGTTTAATTAAAACGCTCTAAATGCAAATTGTATACAATAGCTATCCAACAGTCCGTCAACTCTGATTCACGTAATTACAGAGCAAATTATAATGCAGCGAGTTAATTATCGTCCGTAGTCAATACAAAAGGCGAGCAAATTTTTTCCACGTTTTATTCGCCTCTGATTTCGTTTATTAATTCTCTCGTTATTTTCGAACGAAAATTAATGGACTCTTCTGTCTCTCGAACAACAGACTACTTCGTTACTTAATAAATATTGATTTTTAATAAATGAGTAAGTTTATGTTCGTTTCAGTTGCTCGTGCTTTTTCTTCGTACTTTGAAACAGCGTCACTGGTGAAAAAGTTAAAGAGATAACATAAATCGGTGACTCAATAAAATAGCACATAACACTTTGTCGAGGACGTAAGTGCACCCGAGAAGTCTCAAAGTGTGCCGGTGAACGTGGGGCTAGCGTGTTGAAAAGCCGCCGTAAGGGTGGCAATTTCGCGAAGAAACTACCCTAAGTAAGCAGTGATGATACCAATGAAGTTAGAGTGGCGTTTTGCTGCATCGAGTAAGTTCATTCGAGCAAGCTCAATTTCGGCTCTTCGTTAATCGAGTTATTCTTGCATTAAAAGGAAGCCTTCTGGTTTTCAAGAAAAAAATCAGGATATAATATCATCAGATATCTATATCTCCAGATACCTAGATTCCTAGATACTTAGGTTCCTGAATACTTAGGTTCGCAGATACCTAGATTTTCTGATACTTAAATCTTCAGATACCAAGATACTCAGATACCTAGATCAGCACATTTTTAAATTCCAAGATATTCAAATCTTCAGTTAATTATATTTCCAGATTTCCATACCTAATGTTCTAAATCCCTATTTCACATATCTAAATTCTCAAATTACTTTATTAGTGAATTACTAGATATCTAAATTCCTAGGTACCTAGATTATCAAGTCTTTAACCAGTCTAAGTCCAGGATAGCCAAATACCCATCTTAGGTATCTGCAAAATTTCTAAGTCCTAAATTGTGACATTTCCAAATTCACATTTTCATATATCTCCACATTCTCAAACTTCCAAGTCTCTCTTTAAGTTAAAGAGACTAAATTTGATCAGTAGATACATTGCCACATCCCTAGATTCTCAAACACGTAGATTCATAGACTTTTACACTGTACAAACATTACCAAATTTCTAGACGTTCTTTAATAAATAATTGCCTCCTAATTATCTTGTTGCAAATGTTAATTTTAATTTTACTTCGGAATTAATGCGACACGATTATGCTGAATGGCGGCTGAATGAAAATGATGAAACTTCAGAACATATAAATATCGAGAGAATGCATCGTTAATTATATTTGCATAAATGATTTGACGATCTGCATATACGTTCGAAATTGATGAACTTTAGCAAGAATTATTATGCAGGTATTATAGCAACATACTAACGTATCTGAAACACGCAACGACGTTTAATATGTATAACGCATAGTTCCATGAAATTTTGCATGCAGAAAAGCGTAGCACAGTTTGAACACCGAAGATAATCATTTTATTTATGATCCAGTCGCACAGTTTATCGAAATCCGTACCAAATATCAGCTTCCTATCCCCAGGTTATAGCTGCAATTTATTCTCTTTATTGCATGTTGTTATTAGATTTATCTGAACAGCTTATAATATCATATTGTAATCATTCATTACGGATACTCCTGTGTTCGAATTTAAACCGGGTACTACAATACTGCTGCATATCAACTGATTTTACATTGAGAAAATCGAGAATTTTTATTTGGAAAATCTGCAACTTTGATCTGGAATTTTTGTTTATAACATTGAATATTTTTATGTAGAATTTGTGTTTAAAAAATTACAAATTTTTATTTAAAATTTTTATTGAAAAAATTTAGAATTTTTATCTGGAAATTTTATTTATTAAATGTATAACTTTAATTTTTATTTAGAATATCTAGAATTTTTATCCAGGATTTTTATTTTAACAGTATAGAATTTTTATCTAGGATTTTTATTTGAACAGTGTAGAATTTTTATTTATAATATCTAAAATTTTTATCGACAATTTTATTTTGGAATATGTAAAATTTTTATTGAAACAATCCAGAATTATTATCTAGAATTGTTACTGTAAATTTTTCGTTTTACATTTTATAAATGTTTTGTCCGCAAGTTTTATCAGAATGAAATAATAAATAATTTCGTTTCACATTCGCACAAAGAAATATCAGTGTCATAAAACAGCGTAAAATCTGATTTTTATAGGAAATAAAAATACTGAAATAAACAAAAGAAAACATGAAATTTTCTGTATCTTCAAATATAATTTAACAAAGCAGTAATTGAACCTCTGATGTTTAATTTTGCTAACACAGTTTTGGAGTCGATTTTCAATTAACGCGCTGATTGCCCGCCATTTTGTACGAAGAACGATGTATTGTTCAATCAATTATTCTCATCGAATTTCAAGCTTGAAACTGGTATATCTATCGCGATATTTCGACACTTTAATATAATCAAATTTGTCAAATCCTTTCTGTTCTAATATTTGTTTATTACTCTTCGGCACCATATTTTATCGTAATTAATATTCCATCAATTTTACTCGGTTATGCAGGATTTCTAACTTTGCGCTAATTTTCATCTATAATGGCATCGGAATACTCGCAACGGACAGAATTTCGATTATCCGGGCATTAATCATCCATAAATTGATTCTCCGACGATGCATTGTCATCAGCGAGGAATTCTTGCCTCTAAGACAGAGAAACTGTCGCGTGTTTACGTTGAATAATTTTGATATCTCTATATTCGGTAGCTTTGTACTGATAACACATAGGAGTAGCCTAGTTAGAGTACATTCCATCTGACTGGATACATTATTACCAGAACAATCTGTTTCCAAGTTTACTCTAATAATCGATATTCTCAGATATTAGGTTGACATTAGCTTCTTGTCAAAATTCTGTGTTCCATCATTGAGTTTAATACGCTGTATATTTGCTGTTGTGCATTTGTCAATTATATCAATTGTTTTAGATTTAACTCTGTAGAGATTCTAGTAAATTACAATAAAATGAGAAATAAGGTAAAGTGAGAAAGATGGAATAAATGAGAAAATGGGGAAGGAGAATATGCACAGGAAAGAATTTAGGTTGAAACTAATAATACTAGGAAATTAAAAAAGAATAACAGTTGCTGGACGTTGCTGGATGCAAAAATTTAGTGCCTTTAAATTAAAAAAAAAATACATTGAAAAATTAATTAATATATTAAATCTTAGTACATACAAAATCAGTGAATTTAAAATTAATTAGCACGATGTTGAATAATTGAAACATTTACATATCATATCACATTATAACATTACATATCACATGTAATCATACATCTAATCGTGACTATTGATACGTCGATCTGGAACAATCCATCAAATAATTAAATATTCTCATATCATTTGATATAGTGTTAGTTGTGAAATCTACAGAATAATCAATGCTATTCATCAAATTTGGGATTTCGTGACAACGCGTTCATTCTGTAACAATAATTACCGATAAAACAATTCCATTTAATCGAATTAACTCTTGTACATTCTACACTGTGCGTATACAGTATTGTACCTAATTTAATTCACCAAAATTGAACGATAAATACATCTTTTCATAAAACTGGTATCTAAAATTATTTATGACTTTCCAAAAAATACAAAAATTTCTCTGTGCCAACAATTACAATTTAAGATACATAAACGTCTTGTCACCTACAATTCCAATTTAAAATACTAATTTCATTCTACTTGATTTAATTTCAATTTAATTTAATATAATTTAATCTAATTTAATGTAATTCAATTTAATTTAATTCAATTTAATTCCATTTCGTTTAAAATAGATTATTAATAACCGATCGAAAAAATTTGTCCGAGCCAACGAAAGAATCGAATACGAAACTATTTCTAAAATTGAGGAGATAATCGATATTATTCATCAAATATCGATCTCCATCCTTAAATTTGTCCGAGAAATTCGCGTTTCACTGTAATTCACGCAGGAATTCAATGGAATATGTGAATGGTTCATCGACCCCCGGCAAGAACAGGTGAAAATTCAAGGAATTTCTCGACTGTGGTATCGCAGATCGCGAAGAGACGATTGCGGTAGCAAAAACGTGTTGTAGGCAGCTGAAGAAGACGTCTGATCTGATTAGATTCGTTGAAATTCTCAGATACTGCGAACTGTGAACGAGACAACGGAGATTTTACCGAGATGCACGGCTTCTCGTAAAAAC
Organism: Megachile ligniseca; assembly: GCA_945859555.1. NCBI lineage: Eukaryota > Metazoa > Arthropoda > Insecta > Hymenoptera > Megachilidae > Megachile > Megachile ligniseca. The sequence continues at coordinate 4,237,531 of OX243785.1, forward strand.
CGACCCGGTTTATTTCGTTGTTTGTCTCCTCGTCGTATACGTAGTCTCGTTCGATGCGATGCGTGGAAACTTATCGTACCATATACGGAATGTCTCTTGTAACGTGAGCTTTAAGGACAGTCGTTACTTATAGTCTTTAACTATTCATAATTTAATCGAGTCATTTATTTTGAATCTGACCTATTTGTCAGTTGTTTGTTAACTGTAATGAAATGCACCACTTCATGTTAACTGTTTCAGGATTTTTAACATTTTAGTATTTTCAAGATTTTTTATTGAAATATTTCCATATTGAAAATTAAGAAATATTTCAGTACTGGAAATTGAGAAATAGCCGAGGCAGTTCAGATGCATTTGCTATATTCACTCCTGAAAACAAAAGGAAATTTGATTTAATAAGAATTTCTTGTTTGTTACAGATGAATTCAGAAGCAAAGTTGCTTGCGAGAATGATGTCATCAATCTTGCTTGTCATCCCGGACAGAGGGTTGCCATTTTCAGTGCATCATTTGGTAGAACAGAATACGAATCTCTTCAGTGTCCCCAGCCGCATGACGTGAAGGAAGAAAGTGAGTATATGACAATAATTATAGTCATAAAATAAGCTTCGACATATATCAAACACTATTTTAATATCACAAAATTGACTTAACCTACAATTAGAATTAATACTAGAATTAAGAAGACCAAAGGTAACACGTAAAAATGTTTGAAAATTAAAAAATAATATCAAAATTGTACCAGAATTTTAAAGGTTGCTAGTATATTCAGAAATGCTTAAAATTTATGCAAGGACTTTAAGCATGACATCCAGAATGCAAGATCTTAATAAACACAGTTAGAAAACTTAATGTTGCGATTACAAATTCTCTGTCTTATAATATCAAGTACATACCTCCTCGCTTCTGGTACTCATGCCACATGAAAAGAGCGGATTACCTAACCTTCTCCTATTTACATACACGTTTCATAATAGGATTATCCTCACGCTCCACCAGACATTCTTAGTTATTATACGTATCATCGAGTACGTTGCGAACCCGTTAACTTGGTAACACTTTCAGTGAGCTGTACGAATTTGTAAACATTAAATGCGACAATGTATAACTACAACAGAAGCATAGTACCCCCAAAGAAAACCCAGTCCAGAAATTCTAATTTTAATAAAACTTTGTTATAAAGAGCACTCAACTATCGACCTATATTTTATCTGAAATTTAATTTGAAAACCATGTCTTAATATTTGCTCAATTTTGCATTATTTTCGAAACATGACGAGTGTGATTTGATGATAAAATAATATCAAAAAGTTGCAATAATAGTAATTATTTTTCTTCTAGCAGGAAGTTTATTAATTATTTTAATATGGTAAAGTGAAAAAATGTTTATAAATACAATATGTATTTTTCGAGTAATTTTTACCGTGACTCCATTTTGTGAATACTTTCCGTTTTTAAACTTCCTCTTCTTTTTAACGCTGTATTTACGAACGATCAATACTCTCATACATTTAAAACCACAGATGAAGCTCGGCGCGGATGAAAAATACCTCGTCAAGTTGGTCAAAAAAGAGACAAAACAATGCTTCGTACTCGTACACGCGCGATGCAGAATTGTCAAATATGGCATTATTACTCATGGACTGATGAAGTTGACGTTTCCATTAAACGAGATAAAACGGTCACAGTCACGCTTTAATCCGTCATGCAATTTTTGATCTGACAAATGATCCGTGTTATCTTCCGCGAGCTAAAGGAAAAAATATGTTTGATGAAACGGTGGAATATTCTAAACTGATCGATTTCAATTGATTACAGCGTGCATCACGCCACACGCGACGGAAACCGTGATGAATATGTGCCATGGGAAACGACGTTGCTCCGTGGTGGCAAACAGTTCGACATTTGGTGAACCTTGTAGCCCGGAAAGCAGAACTTACTTGAAAGTCGTCTACACCTGCGGTGAGTTTCAGTTTATTCAATATTTACTTTAATAGTTTTAGTAAAAGACACAAGTTTCGAAAGAGATATTCCAATATAGAAGCTTGAGATATTCCTATCCCAATGAGATATGAATCTCATATGAGTGGAAAACGTTCATGCAATATATTTATTGCAAGTTATGAAAATATTCTAAGCTGTAAATACGTTGACGAACTTCTACTGTATTTGATATTAAGGTTAATGTAGTAGATTCTCGTTATGTGGTCCTGAAAGAGGTTACCTCGCTTTTATTTAATTTGTGAAAAGAGCCATATGGAATTGATTGATAATGCTTAAAATAAGGAATACACTTTTTTTGAAAAATTAACTACATACATAACATAAATTCACCTTTGTACGAAATTGATAACTTCATAAACTACTACTCTTTTCATAGTACTTATTACTTCATACTACTTTCTGATATTATTCTATTTTAATCACATATGTCGTTCAACAGTTACAATCGTGAAAATGAATATCGCTTGAAATCAAACCGATTCACGAACAACTGAATAGACGAGATAACTTTTCAACGCAGGTGATTGCGATCGTACTAAAACTAATGACCACTGAATCAAAAATCTTTGATCTACCTTGTCGGTTATTGTTTCCAGCGAACGAAATCGATAGACGAAAGTAATAACGCATTCCGTTGGCAATCACTACGGATATTTGGATCGCATTTGAACATTTTTCGCGAGTGATCAATGGAGCGAAGCGTTTGTTTTCGCAAAACGCTCGGCATCCTCTGATCTCTGATGGAATCGTTTGCCAGCAACCGTTTCTCGCTACGGTATAAATCACTGCGTATTTTTAATACATATAAGTGAAAACAGTTTAATTTCTTTCTGGTTGATAAACGATGTTTACGAACAGTTTCACGTAAAAAATTATTTTATAGGTCACGATAGGAACATGTATCATTTTTATATTGAATGAAAGAAACATTACTTTTTTGTGATACTATATTTTTAATATCAGTATATAGTTTGCTTTATAAAATATTAGGAAACGTCATAAATGTTTTGGATATTTATTCGATTTATTTAGTTTGGTAAAGTAGTGCATTTGATTAAACAGTTTGCCGAGTGTATATGTACACATTTTGATATATAATGTGTACTATTATATGTGTATTATATATATGTATAATTTTGATGTATAATGTATAAGTATAAAATTTGGGTTAAGTCCTGACGAATTAAGGTTAGTTTAGGGAACTCATATAACAGTAAAGTTTTGTTGCTTAATTCTGCATTGATATGGCTGTATAACTGAAACTTGAATATACACTAATAAACAACTTCGAATAAATATTCTGAATATCCTAAAAGGAAACTACATTGAAATCACTTTAAATAAATAAAGAATGTAAATAAGGATTAATCGATATGTGAGAAATTGTTCTATAAGTTTCCTAATTTCAAGAGTTGTCCATAATGTAAATCATTTAATCGTCAAATACTGAAATTTCAAATTTTAAAATTCTAAAATTCTAGATTCCTATATTATGAAGTTCGCAAGTTTCCAAATTTCCAAATTCTCAAATTCCCAAATCTCCAAGTTTCCATATCCAGAAATTCCCAAAACTCCAAATTTTCAAGTTCTCAAATTCCCAATTCCCCAAATTTGCAAATTCTCAAATTCTTATATCCAGAAATCCCCAAATCCCCAAATATAAAAATTTGCAAATCATTAAATTTTCAAGTCCCTAATTTCCCAAATTCCTAAATTTCTAAATCTTCAAATTCCCAACTTCGAAATATCCAAACCCTCAAATATCCAAATTTCCCCAATCCCATATTCCAATATCCCCAAAGTCGTACACATCCCCAAAAACTTTCTCTCGCTCCGATTTTTACCCAGCTCTCACTATATCGCCTAACCCGAATAACGGCGTTCATCCTGGACAAACCGTACTCGTTGTTTGTTTCGTGATCAAATATCGACGTAGGAAATAATCTCACCAGATACGTGAGGGTAGAGACACCATCTCAATTTGTGGTTAGTCGGACTAACGAGCAAACAACAAAGCGGTCACCATGGACTCGGAAGTTCGCGTTAATGCTGCCGATTGACCCAAAAAGCTTCGCTGCCGATTGACGCGAACCGTGCCTCACGAGAAGTCCCGTTGATAGCTTTTCACTCCGGATAGCTCGTTTCTGTACTTAATGGCTAGTCAGTTCGGACGAAAGGACCGGCTTAATAGCCATTGTTTGAAGCGGTGGCAAGTGAATAATGATCGGTCGTATTCCGTTCTGCCGATGCTAACTGAAGGTTACCGATCGAATTCCTGGATTTTCCTTTCGGTAAAATTAAATGGCTTCTTTGCATTTCGATTTTCTGTTCCTATTGGACCTCTCGATGAATTTCATCAATCTTTGTGGGGCAACGAAGTTCGATATCGCGTTTATTGGGTATAACTTTTCTACCCTTTAATTTCTGCAGCTCTCAATTTTCAAGTCCTCCAATTCTCAAAGTTCTGAATTCTTGATCGTCCATACTTTGAAATTTTCGAAACGTGTATTTTTAGATAATTTCTGTTTCCAAATCCCAGACATTAAAATATTTCAAAATTCCTGAATTTCTAAATCTCACAATTCCCAATTTTCTTGTTCTCCAAGTTTCAATTTGCAGTAACATTGCAAATTCAAAACATTCGAAAAATGCATAAAATGAATGACTATCACGATATTTAAGAAACTTCGTCAATAATGCGATTAGTTACAAAATTTAATATTCATTTACATCTACGAAAGCATGAAAATTTCTACTATTCTACAGAATATTGGCAACAAAATTCTACTAGCAGATTAAGCGTGTTTTTATTCGCCCTTTAAATTCCTATTTTGAGCCACCCTGTATCGCACCTTATATTTACATAAAATAAACATGTACACGGTTGAAACTACCATTATAGCCAATAGGTACTAAAAACAACCCTATACGTAGCCGCCGGTAAAGAAAAGAAACTGTATATAAAGGGTAGCGAGAATGGTGGATCGAGGGGCAATTTCGTAATCTTGGTTTCTGCGAAGCGTGAAATTTTCAGAAACAGCTCGCTATCTACCCATGGGCCACTAACGATCCCCCGAGTTGTATCGTACACCGTCTAGCCGATGCATTTCCGGGAAAAATTCCAGAATAATGATACTACTCGGCCTTTAACGACCGGCAACCCCCGTTCAACCAAAAAGAACCGTGCGCATCGAGCGTACACTCGAACGCAAATCTCCTTAATATCTTTCTAAATCGCCACATTTCTTTCCCCTTAAATCCTTAGATTTCCATAGTCTTAGATCGCCAAACCTCCAAAATCTCTTTTCTTTAGATCTCCTCTAAAATATCCTTAAATATCCAAAAAGTATAACCTTATCCAGTTATACCCTTAACTTAATCAAAAGTGCCTTTAGATCAAATTAATCAATGAACGTATCAGCTAAAGACCATTCAAAGGAAATCATTTTTGGCGAGTATCTAGTCGCTATCGCTACTCAAAGGGTAGTTACAGGGCGAAACGCAATTCATAGTTTAAGCTTTATATTTTTTGTTGTGCCATACGGAAAATTTTGAAAAAAATCAAGGATATTCTACTCTATGGCGTACGTGCATGTGAATTTTTTCAGAATTTTTAAACGCAAGGTAAATTTGAAAAAAATTCTAAAATGTCAAGGGACCACGTTCATATTTTTACAGTAGACGTGCTTTATCGTGATTATCAATGTGTAATTTTTTCTGTAGATCTGTATAGTAGCTGTTCTGTGTAGATCCTAAAATCTCAGAATCTTCAAGTCCCTAGATCCTGAAATTGCTATATTCCCATATTTGTACACGGTTAAAATTCCTATATTCTCATATCTGTAGATCTTCAAATCTCAGAGTCTCCAAGACTCTACATCTTCAAACTCCCATATTCAAATATTTATAGCTCTCTCAAATACCAGAATCTCCAAATCGCCGATCTTCAAATTCCTATATTCCCGTAGATTCTCAAATCCCAGCGTCTCCAAGTCTCTAGTTCTTCAAACTCCTGAATCCAATATCCGTAAACCCCCCAATCCCAAAGTCCCAAATCGCTAATTTCCAAATTCGTATATTCCCATATTTCTCGACCCCTCAAATTCCCACGTCCTCAGATTCTCATCCCATCCCCAAATATTGAAATCTCACCAAATCCCTAAAAATGAAGTAACGGAAGGCATCTTCCTTCTCGGTTGTCACATTATTCGTAAGGCAACCAGATTTACTCTTCGCTGCACAATGCAATGTAACAAGCAAAGCTTCGTTCACATGCAACGCGAACTTATTCTCATTGTGTTGGCGACGGGGGAAATCGAGACACAGATACCAACACACCCTCTTACCGATCCACTTTTCTTTCTTTAGTTCGTTTCCAAACTGGGTTGAGTCCAGATTCACCCGCGGACACTTTTAATGGCACTCGTCTCAACATTGTCGCGAAGTAACGACCGGTTGCTTGTCGAGTATAAACTTGGCGAGTTTATGGCAACCAGATGGGATCGGCCGCGAAACGAGGAAAAGCGGAGGATCGTTAGGCCATTTCCTGCTTTTTCGTCGTTCCATGGAATGCGAAATTGGCATGCGAAACACGCGGTACAGGGAGCTCGTTAATTGGCGAAGAATAGAATGCTATCGGAAAGGATACCCTTGCACAATCGGGTGCATCTTCTTTTGAACAGAGAAATATATCTGAACTTTTTGGATTCTCTTATTTTACAAATTCTGAAGTTGTTCAAGTGAAAACTTTGATAATATTCGAGTTAGCTGATTTTCGAGATTAAAATCCTTTAAGTTTGCAAAGGTAATTTTTATATCTGTAAATGTAAATTTTTAAACTTGCCAAGTATTCATGTCTTGAATTCTCAGTTTCGTTAACTTATGAGGTTTTCAAATTTTCTCAACTTTCAAATTCCTACATTTCATAGTTTCTAAACTCTCAAATATTTAAATTTATAATTTTTCAAACGTAATTCTGAATTTTTGTTTTAACTAATTCCTAAATTTTCAAATATTTAAATTCCTATATGTAAGTTTGAAATTATTCAAATTTCCATATTTTCCAAATTTCCTAAAGTGCCTAAATTCACAAACTATCAAATTTGTTCCAATTCCCAAATTCTTCTAAATGAAGTCGAACAATGTATCTCTCCAAAGTTTCGATTATATCATCAATTTTCCTAACAAATCTGATATACCTAAATTTTAGTCGTAATAAGAATGCTAAATATGATCCAATATCATTATCTTGAAAATCAAAATAACTGAAAATCAATATAATTCATGAGTTGTTTTTCTTGCCTAAAGCAAATACCATGTATACGTAATTTCATCGTGTAATTCAAATGACATGTAAATCCTGAAAGTAGCATAAGTGCGTGACAGGCTACGCTGACACGCCTGGTAGGTTCATACTAATTGAATAAGAAAGAAAGGAAGTTAAAGACCGGAATGAATCATATGATGAATGCAAATAATGGCAGGAATCTGATTGCATATTAATGGCACGTGATATCTACGACTAAAGCAATCAAGACATAACGTCAGTTAGGCTGATGCAATATTAATCACGGTTTTCACTTAGCTGCAAGTAGTCGACGTATCTGTTTCAGATCGGCGTACTAAGTCGCCGTCGCGTCGTCTCCTTTCTTGCCACCAGTTTTGCGCGAGGATACGAGACAGTATGATTAATTACAATCACTTATGCAAATTGTTCACCAGGGTAACGTCAGAGTCTCAAGTATTACGTACAATAAATGCTATCATAAATTGATTGAATCTGGAATTTTATTTATATTGTACTTTGGAAATTTAGGAAATTTACAAATATTTATGGTTTCGAAAATTTGAAAATTTCAACATTTCTGAATTTCAGAAAATTTCACTTTGGAAGTTTGTAAATTTGAAAACTTCGAGGTTTGAGGATTTGAGCATTTGTAAATACGTGTGATAACAAATTCGACACAAATATATATCCGTAAAATTCTAAATTCATAAATTAAAAATTTGGAAATTCACCAATTTTAAAATCGTTAATTTCTACGTTTCTAAATTTTCTGATTTCGAAGGTTTGTAATTAGTATAATCATTCAATCTCTGAACACCAAAATTTGAATATACATTTCTACATGTAAAAATGAAAAAGATTCAATATTCTTGCCTCTGACAAATGCACATAATTTCAATGTGAATATGAATATCCTATCCAATAAACCCTAAAACTCAAAATTCTGAAATTTCAAAATTTCCATAAAAGTTCGTAAACATCTTAAATCGAAATACAGAACCCTATTATCGTATTGGCAATCTGCACCACCCAAAGTCACGTTCGCATTACAAATCCAGTGCCCGTGCAATCCTTAACATTTTGGATCGCGCAATTTCGCCGTTCCTTAATAGATCACGAATTTTCATTCGTAAATTGTGCACGTGTGCCTGCGTGGTACCGCGACAATTACCGATGCATTAGAAAACAGGTGGTTAGCGTGTTGCGTTTATCGGCGCGTTCGTATGCAGCGTCCAGCTTCTGGCCGCGAAACAGGACTCGTTAGTCAATGGTCCTGCCTGCGTCCATTATGGGCGTTCTCTCTCATGAAACGGGAAAAATGGGCGAAAAAAATGAAGAAGAAAGAATTCGTTGGGTACTCTAATTCAACAGCGAACGATGCACGTTTCCATGATGTATGTAGCTTTTTCTGTCGGCGAGGAAAATATGCGCATACGCTCAGCCGACGAAAAAGCTGCCGGAATAATAAGCGTACACGCCACGGGACGAATATTCCGCTGCACGAGATCGAATTTTCCTGTCCCCAGACGGTTTTTATCTGTGCAAGCTTTTTCGAAAAACAGCCATGCTTTCTAGAATGACGGCTTTCTTGTACGAGCTACGTGACACGATTAGGGGAACTTTCCTACCACCGATCTTCGGTTGCATATTTTATGTACTTTCAATTGGTTTCTTCAAAGGAGATCAAATGGACGATCGTTTGACGTGTTACGTGTGTGGTTAGGTTATTTATGTTAGGATATATTAATTGGTTTCTTCAAAGGAGATGAAATGGACGATCGTTTGACACGTGTCGTGTGTGGTTAAGTTAAGTTATGTATATTAGGGTATATTAATAGGTTTCTTCAAAGGAGATGAAATGGTCGATCGTTTGATGTGTCACGTACGTCATGATCGATTATTACAATTGATTATTGAAAGAAATTCGATGCATGGGTATCTAATTTATCTTCTAGTTTTCATGGTCGAATATTTGCTCTAATCATTATACGTATTATTACAACCTTTTTTAGTATTATATCTTTGTGTTAGTATTGTCTCTTTGTTAATGTTTTCATTTACTTTTTTATTTTTTGCACGGCGCACTGTTTTTTCCAAACGTTCTAAATGGGTTTGTCTCTTGGTTCTCGAGAGAATGTTTTATACGGGAATTTTTGTGTATTGTTCTGTCTATTAAGGTTTGTCTGTCGTCATCTTCGTTTTTCAGCAAAAATGGACTTGCCCCACTTTCAAAATAAACGGCCCATACGTGTATTTGTAACTTTTACAGCAGATATTTTATGTCGCATACTATTCTTCCAATGTCTGTTCGACATTTATATTCTTTCGTCGTTACAGTTGTACTTACAGAATACTTAATTAGCCCTTTTTATGCAACAGGTGCAAAGGTAACTTTACATGTATAACAGACTCAAGGAACAAAAGTAACTTTAAAATATAAAGTTTATATTTTAAATTCAGGTAGTGTTTTGAAAACCTGTCGAGGGCTGCAAGAAAAAAAATTTAAATATGAAGTTTATATTTTACAGTTACTTTTGTTCATTGAGCCTGTAACATAAACTTACTTATTTTATAAATATAATTTCACATTTTCAGACTTGATTTTACATCTCTAAATCCTAAATCACTAAACTTTTAGACCATTTGAAAAATTGGAAATTGCGTTTCATCAGATTGGTTTCTAAGTCGTGCAATGACCACATCACAAAATATTAACCTGTGCTTATATTCAGGTACGCAGATAGTTTGAGTTTCAATTCCATATTCGAAGTTATTCGAATTGTCCTTATAAGACCCAGGTCCATTCGACTTCATCGGGCGAGTGCAATCGCGATGCTCGACGAAATCAAACGTAATTCCTATTCCAACAACGACTAGCGTTGCGGAGTGTGTTGCTCTCTTCGAGCTGTTGCGAACGTTGGACCACCATTGACCCGTAATAATTACGAAGCGATCTCAAAGTCTAATTGGATTCGCATGAATTATCCGCGTACATCAAAGTACTCTGCGGTATAACGCGCGATGGTTTGACACACTGAATGCAAAGCTTTATTAAATACGTGGCTACTAGGCGTTCAACAGCAATTAAGCGACCGGAGACAATAATACTCTGAGTAGCTCCCGATGTATGGTGTTATCAAGTATCTCAGCAATTTTGTTAATTGTCATTTTATCAAATAATATTTCAATCTTCTCTCTGCAATCAACTGTAATGGTGTCCTGTGAGTGCTCCGTATGACGTACCTCTAAAGTTCGATCCCACTTCGATAATCAACCCCAAATCGACAATCTCCCAAATCCCCAATCTTCCAAATTGGTCTAATGTTCTCAGACTCCAATATTTTTTAATCTGCTAAATGTCCAGACTCCTAAATTGTAGAATTGTAATGTTTTCAAATTCAAAAATTTCTCAATCTCTGTTAGAATTATGTAGTATTTGATCACGACTGAGAATTAGCAAATGTTAATCTGAACATAATTCCGAGATTTATTAAAATAATATTATAATACGATAAATCGATATGAACAGCACCATAATAACACGATAAAACAGTATTTCAGGATGGTGTTCATATTTATATACATACATGTAATGATAAAAATCTGTCTTTTATTAATCGAATAATCTATCGAGTTTATGTGCAATAACTTGTTATATTCTCAACAATCTCCAAAATCCCCAATCTATCAAATTATAGAATTCTGATGTTTTCAAACTCCCAAACCGCCAATCTCCCAAATTGTAAAATTCGAATGTTTGTTAACTCTAAAATCCTCAATTTCCCAAATTGCAAAATTCTAATGTCCTCAAACTCCAATATTTTTTAATCTCCTAAATTGTAGAATTCTAACGTTTTCAAATTCCTAAATTTCTCAATCTTCAAAATCCCCAATCTCCCAAATTATAGAATTCTAACGTTTTCAAATTCAAAAATTTCTCAATCTCCCAAATCCCCAATCTCTCAAATTGTAGAATTCTAATGTTGCCAAACTCCAAAATTTCATCTTTCTACAATTTAGAAATACCATCTCCTAAAATTCTGTATTTCCAAACTTCCAAAAATACCGAAATATCAGAATTAAAAAATTCTGAAACTCCTAAAATCGAAAGCTTCAAAGTTCCAAAATCTCATACGAAACATTGTACATTTGAAGCCTCGCTATAATTTTTATCGAGTAAATTGATTCCGCTCGTACGAGCAGCGAACGTTTCCATCGCTTATCCAACGGGTTAATGTCTCGAAATGAGCGACACAAGTGGAGAACCGCGTAAAATATTTCGTTGTCTACGTAACCGCGTACAGTCCGTGAGATAAGAGAAAATTTATGCGACGCGTTAGACGAGGTATGAAGGAAAGTTTATTCGTGAATCAGGAGCACGGCGCATCCTTTTCCACTTCATTTGTCCTCGTTAAGTTTTCTCGATGACGTGTCCCGAGGAAACGAAGCGGCAGCAAAAATGGGAGAATAAGCGAAAAACGAAGAACGATGTGACAGAGTGAAGAAAAATGAGAGCTGTGAGATCTGTCCAGAAAGTTTCTTCAATTTCTTATGGATTATCGGATCAATATTGTTTTGGCGCTTTTAGTCAGCAACTTTTAAGATCTTCTGTAATAAATTGCTTGCGCGTGACTTTAAGTACTGCTAATTGTGGGAACTAGAAAATACTGTTAACGATGACTTTTTCTAACGCAGAATAGGACTTTCATAAGAAATAATAAAGAGAAATACTGAAACATATTATATTTCAACGACAGTACCTGTACGTTTAAATAAAAAAAAAGAATACATAACTAGCTTAGTTTATGATAGCTGGAAAAGTGTTACTTTTATCAACTACTTTTGTTCCTGCTCTTATTTAATCAAATGACTTATATTTGAACAAACTCTCTGTGTTTAATCTCTACTTTAATAAAAAAGTAAATGAATTTCACCACACTCGCGTGCACACGTGACACGTTCTAGCGTGCGTGTTCTCGTCAACGTCCACTCTAATAACTTTATCAATAATTAATGCGTTCCCAATACGCTTTATCAGACACCACGTCACCGATATAGGAGTTGTTCAGAAAAAAAGCGAAAAGAAAAGGTGTCGCTAGTAAAAAAAAAAAAGGAGAGCAGGAAACAAAGTGGCACGTTACCAAGAAGAATGGGGAAAAACCGATGCGGTGGGAAGTTTCTCGAATAAAAGACAAGGCCGAGTATCGTGGCTGACCGTAATTCCTTTGTGTTTACTATCCGTGATAACGGAATAGGACGCCTGTCCAACGAAACACAGCATTCAGAAATCACAGAAAACATTGTCCGTTTCCAGTTCATGCTTGTTCCACGTCGTTTGCAGATTCAGCTGCTTTTAGTTTGAGGAATTTTACTCGGTACTGAAACTGCTGATCCTTATTATCGATATTTTATCAAATATCTTATTAAAATAAAGCCCAGTTTTATTTACATTCATTTTGTTTCTTTTAAGGGATGCAGAATATTAAACTTTTGACAGTTCAAAGTTTTATTAGTATTTTGACTTTTAACAAATCTCACCAAATATTTGCACAGTATCTTATATTTATTACTCATAATACGATTGTAATTAGGTAAATTTTCGAATTTCCAGTATTTCTGTTTAGACAAATTCTAGGTGTAGGTGATATTTGTGTGGAAATTTGAACTTGATACTAGGAAATTGTTTTTAACTGTTATAGTACTATAGGTATTAAAAATAGTAGAAAGTAGTCCTTTGAAAGTCCTCATTTCTCCAGATTATAAAACTGAACGACTTCAGAATTTTTGGAGAGGTGAAAAATGTTATACGAAAAACTTGAAAAATATCTATCTAAAGAAATAGATCTCATACTCCTGATGTATTATCTCAAATCTGCAAGAGTTAATAAATTGTCATATATGTGTATATGTTAATTCATTCTCATAAAAATAGCAGTGCTCTATGCATTCTTTTCGATAATATTGATCTGCCTGCTAACAGTAACACTATGTAGCTTAATTACCGTTCCAAACGATCATCGAGTTTTAATAATCAAATTAATCAAGAGGTACGTTTGCACTTGATCATTAAATTAATTAACTGACTCTATCTGCCGTTTCTGTTGTACGTCCGATTATTCCGGATTTCTCCGAGCCATTTCCATGAAATGATGTCGAGCTATTCTTCTAAAATCCTGTGCCCATTTTATTATAGTTACCTCGTAATTTTTATTTTATAATCCGACAGCTTTTTTAACTTTTCCATTTTCTTTTTTACGAACTGAGCGAAATTAACGTCGTGGTTCGACCTCGTATTTTCAGTCAACTGAAAATGATACGCGTGCAGTACCATTTTTTATGCGATATGAGACCGCGTATAATTTCGGGGAAAATAATGACGTTCCGGGGATATTTATAAATTTTCATATAAAGTAGTTCCATTTCGTCGTAAAGTGCTTGGAAATGCTGAAGCATCGTCTCCTGTCGTCGCCAGGACCTCCATGTGAATATTCACGGGTGTAAAAGGATTTGCGGAGGATAAATTTATGTTTCATTCCTAAGAACAGTGGTATACTTGACAACCGTGTACTTCACCCTCTCGTAAAGTGTGTAGCTGCGGGACAGTGTTTTGTGTTACATTGAAATTGCTTTTAAGTATTTGATGCAGTAAATTACTGAAAAATTTCAACTTTAGAAATTCATAACATAAAGGCGAACCTTTAATTAATATTAGATTATAACAATAAATTTTACTGTGTTTAAATTGAATTAGATCTGGAAGTTGTAGCTGGGTGATTGTATTTTGTTACATTGAAGTTGCTTATAAATGTTACAGTAGAATGCTTTAGTTTATCAGGAAAAGATAAATTTCACAGGAACTTTAGATATGATCATTTAATACATTGCACATAGTTTATTATTAAATGCATTGTTATTTTTATAACCGAGCACAATATTTTATACATTTTAATTTTATTTAGGTTATTCACTTCATCACATTATTTTTTAAAATTGAAAATGTGATATTACAGTGTTTTAGAATTTTGAGACAAGATATTTTCTTGCAACAATCTTCTAACCTCAAAATTGCAAACAAAATAATTTTGTATGTATATTCATTCATATATGTATGCATGTGATATTTTATTTGTATTATGTAGAATCTCTCCATCAAATTACATATCTTCCAAAGTCGAAAATGTGATAGGAAATATTTTCAACTTTTAAAAAAAAAATGCTATTATTGTATTAATGAAACAAGCTCTGATACAGTATTTATTTTTGCAAGTCTATCTACGTTTTTTGAAAACATTCAATATATTTTATTGTTTTAGTAATAATTCATTATATCAATGATATTTGTACGTTGTCAAGTATTGATTTTTCTTCACCCGAGCCAGGGTCTAATAAAGAATCATCCAATTTATAGTCCTTAATATTTCTTGTTTTGTTTGCCTCCGATTTTTTGCACAGTCCTCCAGTATTCATATTTCACGCGGATGATATTATAAAACATTATTTCTGACATGTTACCATCAGATATCCGTGACATGAAAGTCATAAAGCTATATTACGCAAAAACAACAAAATTATTATTTACACGTAATAATGATAAAAATAACTGTGATGTATGCTTTCAGAATTATTATATAAATATCCTTTTGTTTCTTAAAATAATGGAATATCGAGAGAAATCGTAATATTTGTACATAAATTACTGTTGGTATTTGATGTTTTAAATCTTTACAAACACTCATACTAATTTGACCAACTGCAAATTATACTCATAAAACAAACGAAAACAACTACGACAAATTTAATATTTTTCTTTGTGTGATAATTATTAAAGCAACCATCTACATCAATTGTCTTACACATGTTGTGTGAGCCATTAAAGTGTTAAAAAGTTCCAAAAATTTCCAAAGTTTTGCAAAACTTGCATATTTGCAAGTAATGAATCGAAAATAATAAATGCTTAATTTTCGGATCTGTCGATTTGAATATATGTCGCGTCCAGGAATGTCGTGGCAAAAATTTTGCTGAAAAGAGAAAACGTAAAATCGCGCGTGGCCGCGTATCTATGTCGATATCTACTTAATCGTAGCAGAACAGCATTCATTTGGTTCGAGCATCGCGTTTAACGAAGTGCCAATACGAGAACCAGTGATCCTCCCAATCATGTTTTGACACGGAGAACCGTGTCAATCACTGGCATAGTAGAAAGTCAAGCGTCAAACAGCGACGTGCAGCTAATTAGGGAACGAAGAGCCGATTCGATAGCCAACCACATGATCATGGACATTCCTGATGTGATAGTTATTTAATGATCGATTATTAGGATTAGTACAGTGCAGGATTATGAACGTACATTATACTGTTGTAATTGTTTTGTGCATTTGTAGCGACATGGTGATCTTAGAAAAATTTTAATCCGAATGGATATACAGCTACTTATTTCTGTTTATGGTACTTTGGGTTTTGTAGATGGGTGTTTGGAAGGTTGGACGTCTCAAATCTTCAGGTGGTCAATTTGTCAAATTTTCACACTTTCGAATTTTTTAATTTTCGTACTTTCAAATTTTTAAAGCTTCATACTTTCAAATTTATAAATCTGGACAATTTCAAATTTATAAATCTTGACACTTTTAGACTTATAAATCTTCACACTTTCATATTTATAAATCTTGACACTTTCAAATTTATAAATCTTGACATTTTCAAATTTATAAATCTTGACACCTTCAAATTTATTTTTAAATTTTCAAATTCTGGAATTTTATGAGTTTGGAAATGTGGAAACTTAGAGATGTAAGAGTTGAATTTGGAATGTTTGGATATTTAGAAATTTAGGGAATTTAAATATTTGGAAATTTAGAGGCGAAAATATTTAGCAGTGTAAAATACAAATTCTGAAATTTGGAAATTTAATGGGTAAGAAGTTCAGTAAGTTTGACATTTCTGTATTTTATTAATTTAGTAATTTGGTTATAATTTCATCACTCGTTCATTCCATTATTCGATTATTTGATTAATAATAAATAATTTGATTATGAATTTAATCATTTAAGAATTTGAGAATTTCTAAATTTAGAAATATTTCACAAAATTGTTGATAAAATTGCAAAACTAAATATTTCGAAATGACACATTCTTCGGTGACAAGAGCTGTTTGAGAGCTTTGCGAAGGATCTCATGTTCTGATTTCGGAATTGCTTCTTGGCACGGAATAAAACGGAAGAATATCCGTTTTATTTTCTCCGTTCTCGTTTCTCCCCCTCGCACGGATAAACTTATTCCCGTATTCACATCGGTACCTCTTATCGAGCTTATTTCCAGTTCATGTTTTCTCGTTTTTATTTTTTATATATACCCATATGATATCGGTTTGGATTCGTGTTCTTGATCGATTGACAAGGGAAAATGATTGACTATTTATCATCTTTTTCCGATGTACATCTTTTTTCAAATAAATAGTACCTGATTATTAATTGCTTAAAACATATTAACATGATTTTTATGAAAATTAACAAATTGTGACTTTTATTGTTAACGAAATTCTTTAATTTATTTTATCACGTCTAAAATTTCATTTAAAGCACATAAATAAAATATTACGAAAATTGTATATTATATTATAATTTATTAAACTATTAATGAATTTATAACTTCTAGTAACAGATGCAATTGTATTGCCATCCGCCATTTGCAAAAATAATTTCAGAAAGTCTCATGGTATTCGAAAGAGGGAAACTGGAAATTCAGATGGTCGAGACAGGTGGACTCGGTTCTGGTTTTTCCGATTTCCATTTTAAAGAGTGGATTACACGGTACACGGTCGTCTCATGAAACATTGATGAACTAATCCCCTTCAGGAATTGACCGTACGTTCTGATTTTCAATCTTTGCTGTGGTGCATCCTCCAAACGAATAAATAAGGCTATCTTGATTATCTTCATATAATTATGAATTACATGAGGTCATCCTTGCAAGTTTGCGGATAAATTTTAATGGAACCAAGGAAATATATCGTCGAATAAAAATTACATCGAACGAATTATTCGGGATAATCTAAAAGTTCGATCGAAATATTACAATTTTTTTGGCGGACGATTTTTATGTAGAAGTATATTCAATTTGGTTGGAAAATTATTTGGTAACTTTATAGATTTGAAGTTAAGATTTTTAATTTTATTGGTAGGGAACTTACAACTTAAAATATTGTTTAATTATATTTATGAGAAAATATTGTTGTGTAATTATATTTAAGAGCAAATATAGTTGTCTAATTATCATAAAATATTTTTGTCTCATTGCCAATTAGTTACAAGCAAAATTTTTACTGATCCGTTCATGTTTTACAAATATTTAACAATAAATTTTTTTCTAAAGAACAAACTATAGAAACGCAGAGTCTTCTCTTTTATTATTTTCCTGTGCATTTTTTAAAATAGCTATTTTACAGTTTTTATACAATTTGAAGAACTTTTTCATAACTGAGCATAGTTTGCATAATTTCAGTAGCTTGTTAATTAGTAGACAATTTTTATATAATTTCAATAGCTTTTCAGAAATTAAACAATTTTTACTTTTCAACCATTTTTCAATAATTACGTTATTTTCACATATTTAATTGGCTCTAGAAATGAAATGCATTGAATGGTTAAGGTTTCAGGACTAATTGCCAGTAAAAATTGATTAAGTATCAGGCAAACATGTTGCCAGTGCTATTTTCAACTGTACCAGAGTATCATGGTACATTATTGCGCCGGTACAAGTAATTGCTACCATTGTGGTACCACGTGCGCTAATTACAGGTATTGTTACACGCCGTGCACTAGTTTACAAAGAGCGAATCGTTGTTTACTCGTTCAACATGACGGTAACAGCGTATCAATTTTATCCACAAGAATCAGAATTTCATTCTATCATCCCGATTTCTGTTAAATTCAATCAATTATTACAATTCATGATACGCTTTCGATCATTCATTAATTTATATGAAATTGAAGAGTAGATGAAAATATGTGACATTTTTAAAAATTTAATTTTTATTTTAATATTTGTTCAATAGAGATATATCTTTCTAGTATGATATTGTTATATCTTCAAATTTTCAATGTAGTATTTTTATTAAAATAGTAGTTTGTTTTTAATAAAATTTTATTAACAATTTGAAATGAGTATTTTTTAACTGAAATATTTTACATGCAAAGTATAAATGTACACATTCAAATAATAGTTGCAAATAATGAGAAATAATAATTTCGAAGGAGTTCATCAAACTTCTTAACTAAAAATTTTTAAAGTTGCTTTACTCTTAGCGTGGGTAAAACGTGCTAAGGGTTAATACACAGAGTAGTGCATTGAATTTAAACTTCAAATATAAAATTTTTAAATTTTTATTAAAAATGCCAACCTGACAATATATTCCATAATACTATTACTAGAATATTACTATTTCTATTACTATTTTTATTACTATTACTATTATTATTACTATCACTATTACTATTACTAGAAATATAACATTCTATTTAAAAAATATTGAAGAAGACCTAAGTCACCTATTATGCAACCTTACGCTATAAAATAAAAAGTCCTCGAAAACTTGAAGATAACGAAAAGAAATTATTTATGACACTGCATATAAAAATTTCCTTGTATATCCTACCACCTATAATCACATCAAGTTATTGCGAAAGTAATCATTACAATTATTACAAAACATCCAGTATTTCAACAATTTTTTCCGCGTTCCATATTCCACGCGAGTAACTGGAACGTGAAACTGTAGAATGTGATTTTAATTACTCTTAAACGTTATTTGCGTTAACATGCTAATGACGGCATAGAACTCGCAAACGTCGTTAAACTTTGGCGGAAAGTTTGCTGAAGACGTTCCCGCTCGAAATATTAGGAACAAAATCTAGCGAAGACGGTGTCCTTTAATTGATGCACGATGACGAAGAACAAAGACATTAATTTGGAAACTTGTCGAAATGAAATGTACATTGATGGAGAACGTTAAGAACCGTCGTAGTTATATTTACGTGTGGAAATTCACTATTTACACGTACAATATTGTATAGCTCCGCCGGAAGGATTCGTACTTCCGAGTTTCGTTTGTCGATCAAGCCCTTTTGTCAGCGACTGCAAATAGAACCAAATGGCTGTTTGACCTAAGTTCATTTATCACCCTGTTTAAAGCCATATGGAACCTGTGCACTGTGATATTGATGCAGCGTGCATGGACATAATCATGCAGTTCACTAGTTTTGTTCGTCATCAATTTTGAATGTTCAATAACTGACGAGCTTTCAGTGAACATTTAAAATGATTTCAAAATTCACATGTACAGTATAAAGGGAATTATAAATTATTAAAGGGTGAAATTATTTGTGGCAGAATTTATTTACGTAGCCTCACTTTAACTGGCTATTAGACATGTATTTCTGATCACAGTTATTCTTACTGGTGTAATAAAGGTAATCAATTAACTGGATTAATCTTTTCCAGGTATCAGACAATTATATGTCTTCAGTCAAATTATGTAGCCATACTAGTTCAGTCACATTAGTCGAATAAACTCACTGCTTTGACTAAGTGTTTACTGATTCTAAGCTGTTTTAATAATTTAATCTCCTCAAACGCAGTTTTCTAATTTTTTTAAATCTCTTCCAAGTCAACCTTGCGTACACTTATTTCTGAAATTCTAAGGAACCTCTGGAACCCGGGCTGAAGTAAAAAAATACACAACAGTTGATTTCTAAAATCCTTACCACATATTGTACCGGTCTGTTGAACTAACCGAAGGAAGAAACTAACGATCAAATGTCTCCAATATTATCCTAACAGACGTGGTATGACAGAAACCTGTTTACTTACAGGCCAAGTAAAATAGCTTTTGAATGAGTTCTCGTGAATCGTCGTCGATGATGATCGTTTACGTTCGCTAATTAGAACCGTACTAATGACACAGCATTGTTTGCGTGGAATAACACAACATGGTAAGAATAATGTAGAACTGCTTGGGGCGGTTCTAACTGGTCCTCGGTTTGCCATGAACTATACGTTGAAATGTGAAATGTTACGCATTGTTCCAACAGGAGAAACTAGTATTTCCTCGGTGGCTAGCCGACTAATTTGTCAGCTCGGTCTGAATGTAAGTCGGATTCTAAATCCTGCGCCAAGCTTTAGCCTCTTAAACGCATCTCGTTGGCTGCCACGATGAAAATGGGCGCTGCAGAATATTACAATACGTAATATCAAATTTTGAATCGAATATTTTACCTCACTATTTAAACAAATTCAATTTCTTCATTTTATCATTGGAAATATTTACTGATCATTTAGCATACTGTCATAGATTAATATTTAATATTACAGTAAATGAATATTATAAAATTTATCACGAGTTTTGGTCAGAGTAAAAGTTCTTGAAAAGCCTCAGATATTGAAAAATATCTGTCAGTAAATTTTAACAGTATATTCAATACAGAGTAAATAACGCATTCGTTAAACGAAAGTAAATTACTCCGGTTATTGAAATATTTTCGTCTCTCTATACACAATTTATGTTCAATATTTATTTACAATTTATTGCATCAAACATTCGCAACAATATTGACAAGCAATTATTCATCAAAATACCGAGCAAGCAAAGCAGCTATAATCGATATCTAAATAAACGACTAAATTAACAGAGAGTTAAAATGATCGAAATAAAAATTAGTGTACAGTGGTTTAAATTTGTAAGAGCCGAAGAATACGTAATATGCTCTGAAACGGAATAATCAAACGACCCAATTTCGTCTGAAAGTTGACTTTTCCAATAGTCCGCGGTAAGTACGAAAATTTTTGGCAATCTGCACGATAAGCTGTCCCCTTTTTCCATGAAACTAAAACGAATTCCAACGGTCACGCGACTAACCATGGAACGTTTGGTTCGCGAGTGAGTAATCCAGGTCATATGGAATAATTTCAGAGCGAATCGAGTAAACTGCGCTCGATTGAATTTAAGGAGATCAACGAACTGTTTGAGATGCGCGAAACTATTCAAGCTGGCTCGCGCCGTTTCCGGATTATTCGGAATCTGCCGATCGAACATTTCATTTTGCTCGTAATGCAAAATAACTGTCGGCTGAATGGTTCGATTCATGTGGTATTACGTCGCCGGTATTAGATCGTCTTATTAACCCTAGATTTACGGACATTAACCACTTCTATTTCAATCGAAACGAAACTATAACTATAAATAAATATCGTATTGTACAATTGTCTTAGTGAAGGTACATTTCAAAGATTCTTCATTTTCGTTGTTTAAAATGAGAACGTCCGACGGGTTCCATAAATCTGGTGTGATTGTTACTTGAATCTGTTCGTATTTTGAGATAAAAGATATGCAAAAATGGAGAATAATTTTTGTTATGCTAAAAATATTTGAATTAAGATTTTTAAATACGAAAATTTATTATGAAAGGGATGTGAATTACTGTATCCCCAGATATTTATATCTTCAGGATCTCAAAATCCCCAAATCCTATATTCCCAGATCTTTGCATTCTGACATCTTCATATCTTCAGGATCTCAATATCGCCAAATCCCTACAGACCCAGATCTCTAAGTTCCCAGATTATATATCCTCAAGTTTATGTATCTTCAGATTTAACTCGAAATCTCTATATTTTCATATCCCAGTATCCCCACATTTGTATATTTCTATTATACATCCCTAATATAACTAAATCTCTATTTTCACATCCATGTATTTTCAGATCTCTAAATCTCTATATTTTCGTACCCCAATACCCCTATATTTGCATATTTCTACATCCCTATATCCCCAAAACCCTATATCCTCAAATCTCTATATCCCCAAATCTCTGTATCCCCAAATCCCTGTATCCTTATATCCCTATATCCCCGAATCCCCATATCTTCAAATTTCTATATTTCTATATTTCTGTATTTTTATATCTTCAAATCTCTATATTTCTAATTACCTACCCCATATATTCCTCATTTCTAAAACAAACTTATTACAAAAATGATAAATAATTTCTAATTCATATATCGTTGGATGAAATGTCACCCACTGCTCATATCTTCTTTTAATCAAAATTTTGATCTCAATATCTTTTATTACAATTTTATTCATTATACTCGAATAATTTCGTTGTACCTACTCCAAAATCAACTTCGTTGAATTTTCAACTTCGTTCGTAAACAATGCAAGTGTCATAGTCGAAAGGATGTTGTATGCAAAATTTAATCGTTCGATAGTAAGTAAATTTAACATGATGAGGATTAAACATGTCGTTAAACAGTAATGAGTGGATGGTAAATATTACTTAGTTCGTTATATTTGACTCTGTTTGACGAATAAATAATCAACCGTTAATGCGAATATTAATTTCGAAGTAGAAACTCGGGAATAAATATTGACGTTGTTGGTGATTATTCGCGATCAGTATTCATCATTTATTTAATTGTTCGCGGGCTTTTGTCGATTGTATTTATAAATTTCAGTTCGCTGTATGAGTTGTTTAATTAATTTATACGGAAAGGTTCATTGAAATTAATATCATTAAACAGGTATTGATTATCGTTGTTATAAATATGGGATATCTGTTTTGTTTTCGTTGAATAATGTGATGAATATGCGTTATGTGCCATGCAAATATCGGTGTGTTTGTTTACTATGTGCCGTGAATTCGTTCGAGGACTTACTTATTCAACGCACAATAATGCGAAATATGAAAGGTAGACACGATAGAGTGTTATTTGTTATTTCAACATTTTCAATTCGCAATTGTTGCGTGGGCAAAGTGCAGCAAATTTGGGATACCGCTGATAAATTACTCTTAAATCGTTGGCAATTTGAACTACCGAAATTTCTGCAAATTTATTGATATTTTCTAATTTGTTGCACCGCAAACAGCATAAATATCATGTTAATGACGTATGCAGATTATAAATTTCCTATTTTCGACTCTGCAGAGAAATAAACCGAATTTGCTTTGCAAAAGGTTTTTGCTGCAATTAAAACATTAAATCATTTTTTCTACTAATAATTGTTTTTCTAATTTAGAATAAATGTCTTCTACTTTAAAATAATTTGCTTATTATTTGTGTAATTTCACGTTAACGTCTCGAGTATACAAAATGTTACCTTTGAACATGTTGCTAATTCAGTACACCGTAAATTTCTGTAATTTGGGATATTCCAAAGCGAACCCTTTTGTTTTATGGGTAAGGTAACGTCAAAAGAGGAGAACAGTGAATGCAGTATGTCATGTGTAAAATATGGTTATGGCTGTAGAATAACTAGTGCAAATAAGTCGTATAATTGATATCTACCTTGTGATCTTTATGTCTAATTATCATCAGAAGACAAAATACTTGCTGTTTAATTTTATATAATAAAGATAAATTGAAATAGAGGTTTGCTTAAGTAACGAAAAGGTTACGTCACTTAATCCATTTTTATTTTTTTCATTAAGTTTTACATTATGCACGTATTGTGTACTTATTCACTTTTATTTGTTTTGATATTTGCTATAATTTTTTAATTCGGTTAAACTGGTATGTCTAGTTGCTACACTTTCACAATTTCAGATTTGTAGACTTTGATATCTGCTGAAATACTCTTTTGTACAAGTATGTGTAACATTGTATAACTATGTGTAAAATATGTGTATATGTTTGAAAACGAGCATAAAACAATTTACACGAGCACTACCATTCTCCGTGTCGTTTCGGACCAATCGTTTTACGACATGAAGAGGATCCATAAAACATGTGGGCTCACCAATCCTTGACTTCCATCACGGCATCTAAAATACATCTCCAGATTGGCCCAGAATTTATTATCTTTTCTTGAACCGTCGTGTTATATTGCCAATTCAAATTAGAGTCACGTATAAAAGAAAAAGTTAAACGAAACTTTCCTCATATTCTCTAAAAATTGACGATTTTTATCATTCATAAACCTGAAAGTTTCTAAATTCAAAAATCCTGAATTCAGTTCCAAACGTGATAAATATTAACATGTTGTTCACTCAAAATTACCTTTAAAATATACCGTGAAACGTGATATAGTACATTATTCTGTGATTTGTTATTCTAAAATATTCAACGAATTTCAACGAACTGAGCAATAAATTTCGAAGGACCGACAAATGGGATACTGTAGGTGCTTAAAGGGGTGTCACCAGACACGATCAGTCGAATTAATAACGATGTTGGAAAGTCAAATGGTTTTTTGTACGAGGTGAAGGATAACAGGGTGGTGACAAATAATTTCTGTAGATATTTGATATAGGTTCAATTACTTTTCAGCCTAACTTGCCACTGCTCTTTGATTTATAGCTTTTGCGCGATTGATACATGAGGTTTTCGTGATCTGTATCAAGATCCTCCTCTTTTATGTAAATGGGTTTTTTGTCTCGCGCTCAGGGATTTCTAGAGCTCTCGTAATTTTTTGTGTTGGGTTTTGTTGTATCGACTGAGATTGGTATTATATCACAGAGCTTTGCGATAGTAATTCAAAGTACAGAGGTATATGAATTCTAAAATTTACAAATTTACAAATAGTCTGTCCATTATAACTTACAAATATTTTTAAATTTACCGAAATACACAGCCTTAAATATCTCGCAACAAGAGAAAATGGACCTGCCCCACTTTCAAAATAAACGGCTCATACATAATCATAGTCCGTTGTAACAAGCAACATTCGTTATCTTATTGCATTAATGGCAACAAACACGTACACTTCATATATCAAATTAGCCAACAGCGCCCATAAATAATTACGTTGCGAACGAATGGATTTATTTTATTTCCTGTACACAGTTTATTTGTTTAAACTTCGTTAAGCGTGCAATATCCAACAACGAGAGAAACGTGGTTTCGTTGAATTCGCAAACGGCTCGTATTAATTCTTAAAATCACGTCATTTATTCAAACCTCGACGAATACAACGTATTCCAAAGCTCGTTCGTTGAAATTTACGAAAGCGGCTAAGGAATTATCACCCGCACTCGTAGTTTGCGCGTCCGATCGAAATTTATAGAGGACCTCCCATCGTTTCGCCCATCGCCCAAGGTAAATGTTTTCCGTACTTTTCAACCCCCTACTGGCTGGAAAATATTCACAAGCTTCTTGTTATGGAAAATGCGTCGTTGTTTACGGAATACATAGCTCAAGAAGAGAACAAACTCGACGATATTTTGGATCTTGCCTGTTTTCTCGCCGTGATTTATGCCTTAACCCTTAACTTTTCTGCGGTAACATCTCTTCATTTTGTTTTAGGTCTCGTCTTATTTATACGATCTTCGAACTTATTCAAGCTTATACAATTTGACTTTGGGAGATGGGAAATTAAGAGACTAACAATCACATCTTTAATGATACACATGACAAATTGTATGTCAAAATTGGAAGTTGATCAAAATTGAAAAAGTTTATGAGCAGCAAGAAATAAATATACTTAACAGTATGAAGGCAATTTTTGTATTTCAGTACATCTGAATTAGAATTTAGAAACTTTTCAATTTCGAAATTTTCCGCCTCGAATAACCCGTTGTAGATGGTCACTTTCGCATCAAATGACGACTTCAATATCAGCAGTTATTGCAAATGCTACGAATTTTCCGAATATAGTTTCTTTATAGATGCAGAAGACTACCTCCTTCGAAATGGGAAAATACATACATAAAATTTCGTGGGGAGGGAAAATATCGTAGAATCCGGCAAGAGAGCATCGGCATCGATTGCGGTAGAAATCCATATTGGAACACATCGGCTGGAATTGTAGTTTCGGTTCAAAGCATCCGTTCAAACTTTTTGTTTGTTTCTCTGGTCCTAAATACACTTGCCCTTTTAACTGTGTCGTTACAAATTGCTACGTAGCTTCCTTTGAAACTATTCGTTGATACAGATTACGTACTGATGTTGCTACAAGTTTGCTTCGAGAAATTGCAAGTTTAACATGTGTACGTCATTGTCGAATTACATTTCCGAGAGAATTACGTTTGTGTAATGGAATTAATACCTTGCGCAGTGAATGTAACATGCCATTTCAAATGTAGGGTTCGTACTAATTTTGTCTAAAGTTAAGTATAATTTTGAAGAACAGAAGTCTAGTTAAGGACCTCTTGAATTATTCATTAACTTTCAGTCGTCAACTGAACCTGTTCCTAATTGAGGATAATAATCTAAATGGATTTCGAATTGAAAATTAATTTTGTGAAATTAAATAGATATGATTTTAACTTTTGAAGAATTGTTATTAAATCATTCACTTTTGTGGAATTGTTATTGCAATTAAATTTTATTCTCTAATTTAACAAGCTTGAATAAAAAACATTTAAAATTAACAAATAAAAATTTAATTTAATTTTGAGGAATGAAGTTAAATATAATTGTAAAGATTCGAAGACAATTTCAACTATTTATTAACTCTCAATCGTTAATTAAAACTTCCGCTAGAAAATAAGAATTTAATCGAAGTTTTAATTGAAAATGAAGTTTGTCAAATTAAAAAATAGAAGCTAACTTTCGATCAGCAATGAAATTTTAACTTCCAATTAAAAATTCAATAAATTCACTTATTAGCTCAAGGAAGTCTCGAATTAAACATCGATTATTAATCACTGCCATTTTAATAAAAGACGTAATTAATTACTTAAAATTCTGTTCGTATAATGAGATCCCAGTTACGAGAATAACTGTACCTTCAAAATTTTATTATATTCGCAAGCTTATGCAATTCGATAGAAAGTTAGCGACGTGTATCTAATTTAACAGGTTGACCGTAAATCGAATAAGATGGAAGCTATAGTTGTTCTGGTACTTTGGTAAATCGAAATGGAACTCGGATTTTCCTTTCTTGCAACTTAGAAAGAACGTTCCATATACGATGCGAACGCATTACTCGAAGAGCTGCGGCGAAAAGTATTATCGAGGAAGCGAATTCGAGAGCAACCATGTTCTGTATTCATACGGGAGAGCTACCCTAACCTGTCCTTCCCTTCGGTCGCGCGATAAATTCGCCTCTGTTGACGCGGGAATTGAATTTCCTGTAGCGTAGCCGACGGCCATGACCGAAAGTCGAACGAATTTTTCGTTCTGTGGCCGGGACCGAGGATACAACGAATAGACGTTCTCGATAAAACGTTCACCGAATGGGAATCCTTAACATTTGAATGTACTCAGCGAAATTCGTGCCTCTCGCGATATAAGTTTTTTATGAACACCGGAACTTTTTGGTTAACAGCTACATTAATATTTGGACATCCTGTGTTTTTTGTTTTGTGCAAGTTAAGCCCTTAACCTACAGTTTTCTGGACAGTTGGGTCATTCGAATGTAACTACTACTATTTACTATTCGAACAAAATTTTGTCAAGACAAATAAAGAAGCTTAAAATGTTAGACACATTTTGCACTTAGTGATCCTTGATTGTGCAGATTGCAATTACAATTGCACTAGAAATTGCAGTGAAAATACGAGTCACATCTAGTATGACATAGTCATACTAGTTTGTCACATTTGTACTGTTGTGTGCGTCACAAGTAGGTCACGATATTATGGGGAAAGAGATTAATTAAACATTATCTTACAGGAAGATCGTTGCTAAATAATATATCAAAAATACTGCATAATCAAAATTTCAACTGCTTCAGTGTGACGCTGAAATTAATAATTTAGTGGCAAATAGTATGAAATCTTGATTTACATCCTCATTAATACCATTAATAATGTTTCCTCGTATTCTGACCCATCTCTGTCACTACATACATATTTAATGGTCCTGTACATATCGTACCAGAGTGATTTTATCAATACTACACGTTTACGTTAAATGATTGAAACCACGATGCCGCGAATGGAATTTTGAGTACGATAGAATCATAATTACCGACGAGCGAACGCTCCAAATTACTAATAATTAACTTTGTACATAATTAGTCCGATTCGCCGTTGCTGCTGCGGGTGTTATATTCCGTGTAATCTCAACGCGTTAATATTAACTCTGTCGAGCGATAATCCGCATCTCATTGACGAAATTTTCACCGTGATTTTCCGCGAAATTGCTTTTCGACGTTATTTTTCAGCGCGTTGAGAACGTGGTCAGAGAGGAACAATAACGAGGAGAGCAATGTGTCGTCGTGAGGAGATCGCTTTCCTTCACACATAAATCTTCAGCGTCTCCGCTTTGCTCTTCTTTTTCGCGCTCGTTCGGTCGTCTTGAAAGACCACTCAGCACCGAGCGTAACACGGTATTCTTCAATTTAATTGCCACCCCACCGGCTCGCTAATTATCTACTCCCTGTTTACTTCCTTTATCGTCCAGAAATCCCGGCTCACGCGAACGTGAGACGCTGGCAGGAAAAGCTCCTGAAGAATCTAATGAGCTTTTGCGTGTTCATCATTTTATTACCAATTTTCCTAATGTGGTTAGCTTCGTAGATGACGCTTAATAAAGAGATAATTTTAATTCGGAGTATTTTTAGTTCATTAGTCACATCTGGTTGCTTGTAGTAGTAAAGTACTTTATTGTATAAAGTATTTTATTGGCATTGTTTGGTTTTATTACTATACAACGTCATGCAACGGTCATTTTTTTGGGGAATAGAAATGGGGAATTGTTTGACAAACAATTTATAAATAATCACAGCGGTTGTAAAGCGCTGTAAACATGAAATACAGGTTGTTCTCTTCGTAACATGGGATACATGGACACGTTGTTCACTTCAAAACAACTTCGGGTACATATAGACACGCAGTCGTTTAGTTTGGAACATCATTAAAAATGAGTAGAAAGCACATGTGTTATACAATTATTCAAGCTACCATTTATAAATATTAGGACTTGAAACGATTGAAGTTCCTCGCATCGTTTAATCGTCGCTAACAATTGGCGAGGCTACGACGCATGTACAAGCATATATCGTAGGTAAAGCGAAGAACTCGGTTACACGGTTTCGCACAATTTCCTGGCGTGAAGTCCCTTTGCCGGATGAATGAAAAGACCGGCAATGATTCGTTTACCAAGGCAGCTCGTTAAAGCTCGCTCGCTTGCTCGAAGCTCATCCTGCCTTCCATTCGACGCCTATGGTCGCAGTAACTGGAGCTGCTCGTTGAAACGGGTGCAACAAATCGACCGTGTGTGTTCATGCGGGTGTATACGTGTATGTCTATGCGTGAGTGTGTGTGTAGATATCCGTACGTGTATGTGGGTGTACGCGCGTGCGGATTTCGTTCACATGGTTGGGCAATGTACGGTTCAGTCGCAGTGTTCGAGCTGATCAAAGTGGTAGCATACCTGACCACCTATTGCCAGTTAGCTGTATCGCCATAGGCGTCAATAAAAAATGCTCGACCTCATTGTTCGATTGCCTGATTGATACTGTTCACTTCGTATTTGATTTCGGGACAATTCTTTTTCGAAACAAACGATTCAATCGGATTTTATTACCTACTTGCAGGTTCATCTATCAAGGTTTGAGTTTGGTATTTGTTAGAATTAATTTGTAAAACTACAGATTGTTATCGTTTCCGTTGGTAAACGACATTGAATATTATACAATGTATAAAACTATACACATATTGGTAATAGTTGCGTATATTTTTATATAGTAAAAGTACTTCCGATACATTTTACTGCAATATCTTGTAACAGCGGTTGTTTACATTTTTCGTACACATCTTTGAAATTTTTCTTTCACTGATTGCTTTTTTAATAGATGATACGAGGTACACTACATACACCTGTATCGGCAAAAAATAAAAAAAGCTCTTTGTAAATGGAATAACATAAAAGGTGTTTCATGTTTGCCTACCCTCAGGGTTCAATTTATACGTGGCATTTTTTTTATCCAGCAATGCATGTTCCTCTAAATATTTGACTTTTTAAACGAAACAATAACTCGGTCGAGATTTAATCTGAACAAATAAATACTGTAGCGTACGAAAATAATGTAAAAGACGCGATCAAATAAAATAGAATGATTCGTGGAAAATCTGACATAAAATCTATTAGCAGACCCTTAGAAAAGTAGAGAGAACGAGCGAAATATTATATAGCGTCGCGAAAATTCTAGAGAAACGAAAGATCTAGAATAATCGAATTGTATCGAAACGCGAAAGATTGTAGGCTGCTCAGCGGAGCGGGAGGCAAGGCGCGTTACGCGAAGCCGCGAGCCGCGAGCCGCGAACCGGCGAACTTAGCGACGAACTGTTGATAGCGCGGCCGCGCGATAGCAACCAGCGAATATAAATTAGAGGCTCGCGACAGGAGTCGGTCTATTTGGCAGTCTGAGAGAGAGGACGAGGTAAGGACCATCGGCCGCTCTTAGACTAGCCTAGGGACTCCGGCAGGAGAGTTCGGCGATAATACCTGGACGCCTGCCTGGAGAAAGCTTTAGTTGGTTAGGGACTCCGGCAGGAGAGTTCGGCGATAATACCTGGACGCCTGCTCGGAGAATAGCTAGTAGGGTAACTCCGGCAGGAGAGTTCGGCGATAATACCTGGACGCCTGCCCGGAGAGTAGTTAGAAGGGAAACTCCAGCAGGAGAGTTCGGCGATAATACCTGGATGCCTGCTTGGAGTAAAATAGAACCTCCGGCGGGAGAGTACGGCGACAATTCCTGGACGCCCGCCTGGAGATGGTTAAAAGGTCTAAGACTCCGGCAGGAGAGTACGGCGAAACCTTCCTGGACGCCTGCCTGGAGAATAGGGGGAGAGTACGGGAGTTTGTTCCTGGACACTCGTCCGACATGGAGAGTTCGGTGAACATTCCTGGACGCCTGTCGGTCGAGAGAGGACAGAGCATCTCCTGGACGCCCCGAGTAAAGTACAGGAGAGTACGGGAGAATACTCCTGGTCGCCCGTTCGTTATGGAGAGTTCGGAGAAAACGCCTGGACGCCATTCGAACGGGAGAGAACAGAGTTACTCCTGGACGCCTGATTGATTAGAATCAAGTAGAGCATATAGTCTTGCGATTTAGAAAGAGAGAGAAAGAGAGAGAGAGAGAGAGAAAAGAATTGTCCTTTGTACAAAATTCCTGTACCTCATCCTAACCTGTGCAATAAATCCTGTTTTCCAGATCTCCTTTATCCTTCAAACTCCAAAAAATCCTTAACCTGCTATTTTGAAAAAATCATGGCTACAATACCGTGATTTAAATCGCACAGCACAATATGTCATAAACTTTGTTTAAATGTTTACTAGAAACGAATTGAATTTTTCTTTATTCGCGATAATAGAACTGAAAATTGAAGCTCTATGTTTATATTTTCGTCGCACATTGAAATATTATTAAAGAATTCAGTTTAGCAATGTTTGTTAATTCTTTAAATTAAAGTGAAATTTAGTATTAAATCCTGCATTTTGTTTTCCTTTTTAAATACCGTTCTTGGTGTTTTATAGATACCAAAATATTTTACTGAAACAGTTATTTTTCGCAAATATTTCGAAACCATGATTTTTCATTCGTATTTAGCAAATAATTTGGTAAAGCAACGATATATTAATTTAATTATTGTTTAATGTTTGAAATACAGATTTTAAATAAAATTCCGTAATATTCGATGCAATTGGATATTTCATAATATTCGATAAATTCGATATTCAGTAATAAGGTTTGTAAAATGTCTTTTTTTATTACAGAATGTTAAAATAATTTTAAAAAAATATAACATATGTCAAGGAAATCGTATATGACAACATTTTACATTACATTTTTTATTTATTTTTTCACCTTGAATATACCATTAATTCTGGAACACCCTGTATATATATCTATATAAAATCACATAAATCAACGCTTTTATAATACTAACAGACATATGTGAGACACGCGTTGATATTAAAAATATACAAGAATTTTGATAATGCGGATACGTCCGTCATACCCATCGCGTGTTGACTTAAATCGTGACGTACATATGCGATACATCCGCTTAAGAGACAAAGCTTTTAAACGTCGTTTAATTCGTGTGATATCCTCTTATTCAATTTTCTCATATGATCAATTTACGCCAGATGACGAACGATAGCAGAATAATTCGCCATTATTTGAGAGATAATCTCACGTACTCTCTGGCGTGGATTACTTGAACATTTCGTTCAGAACCCCATTATCCATAGCAGTCTTCCTTCTGGTATAATTTTTAATAAAAGTTCCGCCAACGCTGAACAGTTCTTATGTTTGCGTAACCTTTCTGAAACGCGAAATTAATTTTTTCGCCAGTTTTCACTGGGTATTACCGAATTCATATTCATAGAGGTAAATTGCTGGAAAATTCAAAGTCGTTGCTTTAAAAAATTGTTTTCGTACCTTCCTGTTCCTTTTAAAATGGACGTCGCTGCAGCGCGGAGATTTTATTATACTACTTTTTGCTTATTTACGGTTTAGTCTTGTATTACTTTACGATTCTGTTATTTTATTATTCTACTATTTCATTATTTTACTGTACCACTATTCTATTTTTTATTATTCTACTATTTTATTAATTTATTATGCATTTTACTATTTTACTGTTTTTCTGTTTTGTTATTCTATTCTGTTACTATTCTACTGTTTTATTATTTTATTATTTTACTATTTCACTATTTCACTATTTCACTATTTCACTATTTCACTATTTCACTATTTACTTTTGGATATTTAGTTATTTGCTCCTTGATATTTAGAAATATACAAATTTAAAAATATGGATCAGTTAAAGTAAAAATTAAAAAATTTGAAATACTGCGGAGGTTCAGCAATTTAAGAATAAATTGAGAGACTCCTAAGTTTAAGCACTGAAAAATTTCTGTACGTTGGAATTTAGAATAAATCATTGTTTTCGATAAACGTTGAAGTATTCGTGTCGTAAGAGCGACGGCTATTGATTGTACGATGGCATTCACGAGCAGAAACGACCTCGGTATCGTACTTACCCTTTCTAGGGACGCAGAACCCGTAAGGGTCGAGATACTGCAACTTATTAAAGGACCGTGAGTTGTCTCCCCTTTGAACACTGAAACGAACGCAACCCGCGTTACGTGGTAACAAGGGCTGCGTCGCCGTTCACCCCTTAAGAGCGGCGTGAAACGAGACGTGAACATTCGCTCCATCGCGTCGATTCTTGAGAAAAAAACAGCCTCAGTCGAATCACCGTGAAAAAGGTTTCTGAACTCTCCTTTGACGATGTCACGACTTTCATTTTGTTGTTGTCTCGGCCTTGGAGACTTGCACAACTTTCGAATCATTGTGCTCCCGTTGGAATTTTGATCTACTTTTATTAATAAATTATTGTGTGCTTTATTATTTTACTCTTTTGATCTTTTGCTATTTTACTACTTTATTGATATAGTGGTTTGCTATTTTGCTGTTTTACTATTTTACTATTTTACTGTTTTACTGTTTTACTATTTGAGTATTTGACTATTTGTCTACTTGAGTATTTGACTATTTGACTATTTTACTATTTGACTATTTGTCTATTTGAGTATTTGACTATTTTACTATTTGACTATTTGACTATTTGACTATTTGACTATTTGACTATTTGACTATTTGACTATTTGACTATTTGACTATTTGACTATTTGACTATTTGACTATTTGACTGTGTTACTGTTTTACTATTTTACTATTTTACTATTTGACTATTGTACTATTTTACTATTGTACTATTTTACTATTTTACTATTTTACTATTTTACTATTTTACTATTTTATTATTTTATTATTTTGCTCTTTTCCTATTTTTTTGTTTTCCACCTTTTCTCTTTTTCTCTTTTGTTATTTTGTTACTTTGCTATTTTACCATTTGATTATTTCATTATTTCACTGTTTTACTATTTAGCTATTTTGCTATTTTGCTATTTTGCTATTTTGCTATTTAGCTATTTAACGATTTTGCTATTTTGCTACTTTGCTACTTGAGTATCTTGCCAATTTCCTCTTTCCCTACATTACTACTAGTTAAGAGACCGTGGCCCAACTAGACATGATTTGAAATCGATAATATAGTTTTTGTAAAGTACTTGCCAATATTTTTTAACACTTTTAGTCCATACAGTTTTGCAAATACTTGGTACAAATCTGCAAAATATTATGGATGAATAATTTGAATACTGTGAATTAATGATACGAATGAATAATGAATAAATGATACGAATAAATGATGAATAATTGATACGAACAAATCATTTCAGTAAATTACATTACCTTCTTACAATGTATAATAAATACTAATATTAATTTTTAAATAAAGAAACATATAGTTTAAAATCACAACAGATTTTTAATATACAGGGTGTTCCAGTTTCTTACTCCTAAACGTTATGCAGTGAATATAAATATATAAATCATATGTAAATCATAAGATCATTTTATTTTTGCGTACGAAATACGTTGATAAAATAATGATACATCCCATATACAAAATTGTAAATACATACAATTAATTCAAGAATTAATTTGAATTTAATCAAACGAAAAAGCTCTTCTTCGCACAACGTTAAAATCTACGATGCAAAATTTTCTGTCATCGCACCCGAGCATAGTTAATTATACAATCAGTCATTTTGCACACAAACGTCAGAAAAAATAGCGCGTACTATCGCGAAACGTCTATAAAATTTCATCCACGGTTTCGTTTTATTCGAATGGATTTAATTCGGTTGTGCGTTTCGTTGAAAAATTGTCGGACTGTTTATGGCACAGAGGCGACCGGTTGGCCGGCTAATATTTTCTACATGGCCAATTTAAAATCGCGCCGTTCGAAGCTTGCGTTAACGAAGTTCGTAATTCCGAAATGTAATTAGCCAGCCGACGCGAAATTTGAATCGCCGCCGAAAAGCTTGTAATCGGCCGGCTTTTATTTTGTAATCCGACAGTCAAAGAAATATAAATTCGAGTGAAATAATCTGTGCACGAGGACGAACGTAAATGTAAATCGGCGGAAATTAGCTGTGCAACTGCAAACGACTAAAATATTTTCGATGTTACTTACCTTTTTGTGTTAATCCTTTATTCTTGTGTTTGTTTCGTACTCTTTATATTGATTACTTCATTTGCTCGTAATGTTTTGTATATTCTGTTTGAGCTTAATCGGAAAATCTACAAGAAACGGGCGCAGAGAAATTTAATGTGCAATTTGTTCGTTATATTTGAATAAATGATTTTATAAATCGCCTTTCGCAAATTTGAAATTGCAGGTTCATTCAATGAACCTTTGATATTTATTTTAACGGATCGGTCATTTTGTATTAAGAAAAATTCGTGTAACGTTTGTGCAGATGTTTTCATTAAATTTTTAGCTTTAAATTGGGGTTATTGAGTCAGAAATATAGAAATTTTTTAAATTTGCACTTCATTTTCTCAATTTTTGTTTATGAACGAATCGTTTCAACAAAATACACTAATGTTTTTAAACATGCAAAAACATACAAAATATTTATACTCGAATTAATAGATTTATTAATATTATCTATGACATTTAAAATAAAAATTGCGTAAACGAGTTCGTGAAACCATTTGGTATTTTACGATTTATACATCTGCGTTAAAACAGCGAATATCATGTACGAGGATGGTTTTATTATAATAACAACAAAGGAGCAACTAATTATAACAAAGGGAATAAACGCATTCATTTCGTTTCGTAGTTCAATTACACCCAAGGCATTTTCAATTTCGCCTTTGTTGAAAACACGAGCGAAACACAACGAGGAGGGAATAAAATACAGATGGAAATATCAAGACGATTTAATTGAATTAAATTCTTCGTTCACTGAAAAACAATGGATAATTGTGATACAGGATCTAAATATTATTTAAAATAGTTCTTAAATACCTTCTCTAATACCTTAGAGTCCATTACAAAATTCTCTCTCCGTACAAGTTTTTCTGTAATATTTAAAACTGTATATTCTCCCAATTACGTGGCCTCCTTTTTAAACAGTAACATTCAGAATGAAATTTCACGCAAGCCGGTGGATAACAAAAGCAATTTGCAAATGTCAAATCCACGCACGGATATGAAAGAAAAAAATAGACACCGGTACATTCGCTATTCATCAACGTAACAGCGACAGAACAAACTACAGGAGCAGAAATTTTCATTTTCCTGTTAATAGATAGCGACAAATAAAAAGCGGACGAGAAAATCATGTAGACATCCACATCGTCGACCGACTTCGTGCCTTCCGGGTTTCAATTACAAAGTTATTACATCGAACGTTCGTCGTCCGTCTCTTATTCTCTGTTCACGGTGAAATCATCTCTTTCTCGCATTGAAAGAGTCGAAGTTAACCGGCATTGCTCGTCCGTGTAACAGGCTGGTTGCCCAGGTAAACTCAAATGAGTATGCAAACAACAATATCGCACCGAGTACGGCCTGGGTGAAAATAGACGCTGGAAACACGGAGTTCTCGAAAGTTAGCTGAAACAACTGGTGGAAGCAACTTATCTGCTTACGCAGACAGGTCGGAGTACCTCCACATCCACCGAAGTCCGAACATGTAAAACTGGACACCGTATAATTCTTCGTGGAAAAATAAGAAAAAATATAGAATGCAATTTATTCATTCTTGGCTCAGTTTGAATATTCACTGTTTAAATGTGGGTAATTTCTCTAAAAGAAAGTCTGAATTTTTCAAATAGTTGCAAATGGTGCAAACATTACAAAGCAATGAATTGCACGGCTATTTACTTAGCAAGTGCGACATACTGTAAGGAATTGGCGCGTAGGAGGCTGAGTTTGGAAGGACTACGACCCCAATTGGTCAGAATAGAAAAATGGACACCTCACACGGATTTTCGGCGGTATTGGCTCGAGCAGTCACGCACAATTAGGACAGAAACTATGACAGTCGGCAAACGTCTCGAGAGTGAGATAGTGCGAATCGCGTGATGCAGTTGTTGTCATTATTATTCTTATTTGCCGATATGTCACGCTGGAACTCACGGCGGGGATAGGCGGAGCGACCGAGTGGCTTTTTTTACTCTGGGTCGACCTACGCGACAACTCTTGGGTTGTCTACAGTAGGCGTTTGGGTCTGCTACGAATATTGCAACGTGGAGTTTGACTAAATTGCGTTGGTTGTTTGCGTTAGGATGGTCAGAAATTTTACAATCTCGAATTAGAAAAGTTAGACATTACGGAAATCCGAGGATTTTTAGTTTGTGGGAATTGAACTTCGGAATTTACGAATGTAGGGATTTTGAAATTAGGATATTTGGAGAATTCGTGAATTTTGTGATTCGGAGATTCGATAGAATTTGGGCATTTTTGGATATTCTAGTCAGGAATTTTTGAATTTTTGGATACTTTGGTTCGACCTCCTTACGCGCCAATTCCTGGTTTGTCTACAGTATCTTTACGAGAAATAAAAAATTAAAAATTCAGAGAAATTGTATCGTTATACACTCCGTAACTTCTTTTACCCACCTCCTTAATTTAAAAACTCAAGTTCAATTTCATAAATTCGATCAGGATTCAAGGGTTCTCAATAAAATATATTGCAACAGTGCAAAGTGTGTGACAAATTTTTCTTTATTTATTATAAACATTGAATAAATGAAAATATATACATTCATCTAATGTATTTATCTGAAATATTTATAAGGCCCAAATGAGTCACACTCGACCTAAGAGTGATAAGGGTTATAGAAATTAAATATATTGTAGAAATTTGATCAGTCTATAATTACTTTCGAGAACTTTATAATTGGGAAAGATTGGAATCGAACATTTAAAAAAATGAAAGGTAATCTCTTTCCGATCTTAAATCACAATCAGGTACATTTCTCTTCATTCGAGGGAATGAAACTTTTCTAGTCGAAATAAAACGCTTACGCGAAACTCGACGACTTTATCGGAACGGATTTAATAAGTGGAAGCCGAAGCGAATAGGCTGGAGATGAGGGAAAGGAATGAAAATCCACGTCTCATTTTCTGTGTGATGACTGGTATTCGAAACAGGTATACTCTAGAAATCGATTTCAAAATTTTGTAATTTTGAAAGTGCAGAATATGGAAATTTTCGGCGTTTCTTAAATGTGGAAGTTTTATATTTTGAAATTGTGTAATTTCGAAGATTGGAGATTTGTGGATTTGAGAAATTGGGGATTTAGAAAATTGAGGATTAGGGAATTTGAGAAATTGGAAAATTCAGAAATTGAAGATTTGAAAATGTGGGAAATTGAAAACTTGGAAAGAATTTGAAAACTCGAGAACTTCAAGATTTGGAATTTAAAAATTGAAAAAATTTTTATTCGACCTTCGGGGATTTGTTAAATTAGGAAATTACAGATTTGGTAATTTGGTGATTTACTAATTTGAAAATATAGAATTTTGAAATAC
This sequence comes from Megachile ligniseca, assembly GCA_945859555.1. Lineage (NCBI taxonomy): Eukaryota > Metazoa > Arthropoda > Insecta > Hymenoptera > Megachilidae > Megachile > Megachile ligniseca. Next base: position 4,276,171 of record OX243785.1, read on the forward strand.
GAAGATTTACAAATTTAGAAATTTAGATATTTATACATTTGAGAATTTGAGAATTTACTAATCTACAAATTTAACAGTTTGCTAATTAATCAACTTAAGAACTACAAAACTCGATAAATAGAGAATATGGAAATTTCAAAATTTAGAAATTTGAAAACATGAATTTCCATATTTCTAAAATTCCAAACTTGAGAAATCACAATGTACAAACGAAAAAATTCGACCATTTGAAAATCCATAATTAAAAAATTCCAAGAATAAAAAATATTTAAAAATTCGAGTGTTCCTAATAGCTCAAAATTCGATAATCCGTGACACGTTCAAATTTGAAATACATTTGTGATCCTTCGCGTCTCAACAGCAACGTTCATATATGTTGGAGCAACGCTGAAAAAGGGTGACAAATACCATTTGTCGTGTAACTCATCCTCTGGTGACACAGAAGTACCTCAAGTAGGAATATCTTAAAGCTGCCATGAATCATTTTTGAAAAGGTAGCTCTCCTTTAAGCTGAAATTCGGCGCTGAAGAAAAGATGAGATAGGAAAATGGGAAAGTTTCCAAGCTCTTACGGTGCACCCTTTTATTATATGGATTAATTTGTCTGAAATATCGTTATGGATTTTACATGAATATTATACGGCAAATTAATGTGTATGAATTTGCGATCATAAAATTTGACATATTTGTAAATTTGGAAAATTGGAAAATGGGAAAATAGAAAACTTGAAAATATGAGAATTTTTGAAGAGTTAGGACTTGAAAACTGGGAAAGTTGGCAGTTTGGAAATTAGAGGTAATTTAAGAATTAGGATCTGGGGTAGCAAGGTAGTTAGGAAAGTGAGAAATAGGGAAATTGGGAAATTTGGAAAAATGGAAATTGGAAAATTGGGAAATTGGGAAATTGGGAAATTGGGAAGTTGGTAAATTGGGAAAGTGGTAAAGTGGGAAAGTGGGAAATTTGGAAGATTGAGGTATCGAAATTACATAATTTGGGAATTAGGAAGTTGGGAAATTGAGAAATGAGGAAATTTGAAATTAGGAAATTCTGAATGAAATTTAGAATTTTGGGAATACAGCATACTTGTAAATTTGTAAATTTATAAATTTATTAATATTGCAGTTTGGGGTTTTTGTAACTTTATTAAATTTGGGAATTTAGGAATTTTTGAAAAGTTGTGAATATGGAAACCTGAAAGTGTATTAACACATGGATCAAAAAGACTAACCTCATAAACCATAGCACTTCATGCTGTACACGTTTAAAAGCATTTTTGAACACGAATCATGAAAAATTTACTGCACCAACGAATACATGATATGTTGATTTATTCATACAGTATGCAAATGCATGATTACACTATCGTGTGTAAAAGTAATAGCCAAAAAATCGCAAGCGTCATTAACCACGTCGTGTTCAGAAGAAATAACACAGATAGGCGAGCGGGCAAATTAAACATGTAAATTAGAGGAATAAAATATCCCGTTCTCCTGGTAGGTATAGTAACGATACGAGATACACAATCTGTTTTAATGCATTTTTCGCGTGCAAAGTCAGCAATGCGAATTTAAATCGTCTCGAGTGTAACTTAACGCTCATGGCCGGCAGTAGTTTTAGTCGGTACGTAGTCAGACATAAAGGGCAGGGCCACTGGAGCAAAGAGGTTCGCGTTGTGTTTACGGGGTAATTTAGAAATTGGGAAATTTATATATTTGATTTGGAAATTGGGAAAGTGCAAAGTTGGGAAATTTGGAAATTTGATGCTATAGGAATTGGGAAATTTGGAAATTGAATAATGAGAAAATGGAAAAATTGGGATATTGGGATATTGAGATATTGAGATATTGAGATATTGCGAAGTTAGGAAATTGGGAAAGTGAAAAGTTGATAAATTTGGAAATTTAGAAATGTAGAAATTTGGAAATTGAGTAATATGGAAAGCTGATGCTTTGGAAATTGGGGAAATTTGAAAATTGGATAATGGGAAAATGGGAAGATGGGAAAATAGGGAAATTTGTGATATTAGGAAATTAGGAAATTGGAAAGTGGAAAGTTGGGAAATTTGGAAATTGAGTAATATGGAAATTTGGTACTTTGGGAAATTGGGAAATTGGAAAATTGAGAAATTGGAAAATGAGGAAATTGGGAAAGTGGAAAATTGGAAAATTGGAAAATTGAAAAACTTGAAATCTTGTAAACTTGAAAACTTCAAAATTTCAAAACTTGAAAACTTCAAAATTTCAAAACTTGAAAACTTCAAAATTTGAAAACTAGAATTGACTAGAATTGAAAATTGAAAATCCGATAATTAGTCCTATAAGAACTATGAAACTTTAAATTGGTACATTTCGAATTTGGAAATTTGAATACGAAGAGCTGAGTAGTTCTACATACGACAAAGTCCCTGATGTGGAATACTCCACATGTTCCACACATCGTGCTGTTCCTGACAAGGGCATTATCTATTCAAGTGATACCAACCTACTTTCCGTTGAAATACTCTTTCCCCGATCCAGAATTGTTTCTTTTGCCCTTCCCGAGTGGTCTGATTACTCTGTTTGAAACGATTTGGTAAAAGCTTTCCATGGAAGCTGTATTAAGAAAATGATCTGCTCCGTTTAATATCGCCACTTGGATTTAATGCCGCGACGCTCTTTACATCGTTACTTCAATTGAAATCGTTTGCAAAATTTCTACGTAAAAGAAATCAATTCTTAAGTGTTCTTGAATCTCTGTTGAGTACTGTGATTGGAGAAGTCTACTTCGTTTGAAGGCAAGCTGGCCATTTAACGAGAATGAAAAGAATGTGTTTTACTGATATGCGACCCGTTTTTGTTGGAAGTGGCCCAAGTCCATTTGTTAATTGTTTCATGTTAACATAATGTTTCATAATGTTTCATAAACATTTTGCAGTTAAGTATATCCAGAATACACAACAATTTCCGACATATAAATTTTCGCAGTTATTTTGATGATTCAAAGGTTGACTTTGAAAGTGGTCTAAGTTCAATCTATTATTAATAATATCAGAAACTACGGATTTTCAAATGCCCGGAGGCAGTGATGATGGTAATTACAATGAATTATTAATTAGATAGTATAATTATTAATTAGTACTAATACGATGTACCACCGAAACACCATGACCTTTTCAAATCCCTCTCGCAACGCAAAATGTAGGCGAGCAGTAAATTGTTATGTAATTTATATAGTTAGATTTCCTGAATTGCATAAATGGTGTTTTTCAAGCGTTGTAATGAAATATGAAATAAATATTGTTTTTTTCAAATTCGAAGGATTTTAAATTATTATCGAATTGACTGTTTCAAATTTTATGACAAATCTAGTTGGTAATGTTGAAAGTGGCTTAAATCCATTCTTGGTAAGAAGATATATTACTAACTTAATAATCGCTGTTATTTAATTATTATTTAATGTTTACGTATAAATTTGTTTGTCGATTGGCGCGTTTCTGGAAATCAATTTTGGAGAACAAATTGTGTTAATAAATGTTGGTAGAAAATGACAATATTTCATTGGGACACTGGAATTTAATTTAGACTCCAATTTAATTTAAAATGTTACACAATTTAATTAAATTTAGTGAAATTAAACATGTGCACGGATGGGAGGGGTGAATTCAGTTAATGTATTTTAGTAGTGGGGTGTAATTGCAAGCTGAGTAATTAAATTGGTAGTTAAAAATGATAGTAATTGTATCGCATTGTGAGTCTGCTGTTTTATTTATGATATTTGTATGCATGAATAAATTTTGACTGATGCAGCTATTATATTGGTTCATGAAGTTTTAATCTTGTGTAATTTGAAATGGGGAATTTGGAAATTTTGGAATTTAAGAATTTCGGGGTTGGAAATTTGGATACTTTGGAATTTAAAAATTGGGGAATTCAGAAATTAAAAAATTTCGGGATTTGGAGATTTGGGCACTTGGGAAGTTAAGTATTGGGGAATTTTGGGATTTGGGATTTTGAGAATTGGAAAATTTGAAGGTTCGGGAATTTGGGATTTGAAAATAGGGAAATTTACGGAATAAGGAATTTTGGAATTTGTCGATGGAATTTGAAAATTTATGAATGGTGAATTTTAGGATTTGGGGATTTGGGGATATGGAAATCTGGGAATTTGGAAATTTGATGAGTTAAAAATTTAGAAATTTGCTATGTTGAAAATTTAGAAATCTGAGAATGTGAATACTAAAAAATTTAACAACTTAAAAATTCAGAAATTTGCGAGACTAAGAAATGTAAAAATTACAAAACTTTTATACTGAATCCCTGTATAACCTAAAATCGAACATAAACTCATCCTTCCTTCATTTGAGAACATAAAAAATGCTGAAAATTAGTGGTGCTAATTCGCTGGCCAGGGACACTGCTAGATACAACGTGACGACGTATGTGACAAATACTCGCGTGCCTAACAGAGAGTTAAACGTCTCAACGCCGTCGAAACTATTTGTTGAACCCTCATCTATTTCTCGTTGCTTCCTCGTGGCAACGTTAAGGTTGAAATTTTTGCGGCCAAGCAAAAGTGTTTTTATTCCGGTTCAGCACATAAGCCTGGCACTCAGCCAGATCTTAAAAATGCACTCGAGAGCAGCTACTCGCTTATTTGAGCCGTCGCTACCGGATTAACCGAGTCCTCTCTTAAACGTTTCGAGCTATGATTCCTTCTGGCAGGCATACGAAATTTTTCGGCTGAAATTTCATGCAGGTCCCTCCACGCGATTCGTTACACAATATCGCATTGTTCTTTCAGTCGCTAATGAGGCCACGTAAATTGATCGCGATTCGAAGCTTAATTGCATCGTTGAAAACGATCCTACCCCTTCTTTCGATTGTCTCTGTTCTCATGAAAAATTTCCCTGTATTGAAAACGCCAATTCTGTTCTTGTACCATGAAGAATTTGTGTTAATTAGTACCAATCATCGAACTTGTAGTTGATTTATTCGTTCGTGAATATTAATGGATGCATCGGTTCTTTCAAACGGTAATTATTAATTTCGCTAATTTTGGAAAAGTTTTCATGTTTTGAAAATGTTTCTGAATATTTACGATTATTAGAAAGGGATGTGAATATTTTGTATAGTTTTTATTTTCTGTAATATTTATTTTGTAAAAATGAAATTCTTGGAGCTTTTAGAAAAATCTTGAATTTTTCGGTGTTATTCAAAGTGTTTTGTATTTTCAGTTCCTAACCTCATTTTATGAAAATATAATTGTTTTGTGTAATGATTAATATATAAATTATTGTCCTAATTTTATCAAATACTGAAAGAAATTCTAAGTATTATTATGTTCTGTTTCATGCAAATATTTTAGGTTATATTAACGATGTACCCTTTGTGTATTTTTTTACCCTAAAAATAAACGCATACATTTTACACAACAAATGATTTAACTAATAAATTCTACAAGTATAACAGTGACATAAAAGAACATTCTGAAGTTGCCGTAAAATTTTTTCCTTGTTCTTGAACAGTTGTAATTTTTTTATCCACACCGCCATAATTCTCTTTCCTGAGAGATGTCGATCGGTTCCCTTTCTACTGAAGTTTCTCGCGCAAGTCGTAATTAATAGTTGTTTTTAAAGTTCAGGGCCCTCGGTTCTCTTTATACACGCCATGACTTCCCATTAATCAATTTCTCCGGGCGACAAGTTTACTTTATTTCGCCGTGTAACACTCCGTTTTATTTACTTTGCCGACCACAATTCGAAAACTCGGACTCTTTTTTAGACGTTCATTTATTTATTTGTTCCAGAATGGTTATCGAAAAACCATTGTCGCTTCGAGTTTAATTATTCAAATAAATATTGTTTCGGACAAACAATGCAACTCGTTCATATAACCGCTCTGATGATTTTTCTTTCATCCGTTTAATCTGATTTATTGTTCCACTCTGATTTTTTGTGCAAATTTTCGTTATTGTTTGCTTGTACGATTGCTGCAGTGAAAAAGTGTGTTCGATGAAGGTTAGGTACCTAATTCTTAAATTTCCATTTACAACTTTTCAATATGCTATGATTTTATTATTATTGTGGTTAGAACATTATTCCAAATATTTCTGAAATCAATTTTTACAGGTACTTTGGCTGTTGCCAGATATCTTTAAAGCTTTTTAGTTGAAAAATTTATTGAATTCTTTTAAGATTTTATTATTCTAGACTATTATTTTATTATTCATTGCCATTATTGTCTGTTTTTAAATAAATTTAAAAGATTTAGTTAAAAAATATTTATTTATTATATTTGTGCAAATTGTTATTAACTGAATGGTGACTATAATTAACCTTTCGAGTACAAAGAGTTAATACTGTTTCCCTTTCACTATTTTTAATATTTTTCTGTGCTTTATTCCTGTTATGAATACTTTACGTAGAATTTCGGAATGAATGCAACTGTGGATAAAATGTTATTTCCATTTAAAAAATGAATTCAGTGAACGTGCATATACCACTGTGCTTCTAAAGAAAACTTAGTTCCACGAATACAGTATTACTTAAGCCATTCTTCTTTCTCTTTTGACATTTTTCTATATCTATATTTATAACGGAGTTGTAGTCTAGTACAGTTGCATGAAACACCCTGTACATTATACATCTCTGTTTACACATTATTTGTACCTTTATGAAAGTGATGAAATAATATGGTCTAGACCAATTTGTGTATAATATAATAACAATATATTATTTGGCATCTTTCCACTTTTGGTACTTTTTAGTAACTGTTTATAACTGAATTTGTCGTATGAACCACCCTGTATACAGAATTATGATACAATAAAAATGTTACAAGAATATTTATCAAAGATTTTCGTCAAAACGACGCATTCCAAATATCATTTTGACGACCCGGTGCTCAAAATACAATGCATTTACCTGCCTTTGTGAAAGAGTATCCCATTTAATTTTTCGCACGGGATTTAAAATAAAAATTCCGCTCGCCCATTATCCGCGGTTGTATACGTTAAAGAAATTTCAGAGGTGAGAGAAACATAACATTGTTCCGTGGTCGTAAAGCGATTTTCGGATTTTGCGCATTGAATGCAACTGATCGAACGACCGTCAGTAAAATTCTACCGGAAACACTCGCGGCGGAAATGCTGACCGATGTGTCGGATGTGTCCTCGCGGGATTTTGTGAATATTTTTTATCGTGACAACCGGACTAACCGTTTGCTCGTATCTCCACTTTCTTTTGCTTTCTCTTCCCTTTTTTGACGGGGCTGACAGCAATTTCCTGCAACTGTTGTTCTGTCGGAGCCGAACAAACAAATTTCTGAACGAACCTTCAACCAAGAACTTTCGTTTTTTTACTCTTCTAGTGTCTACCTGACGAAATGAGTACTGTGTAGCGGATGTTTATCTAATGTACAAGTGTTCTTTCGTAAACATTTCGTGAAAAAGATTATGATAAGAAAATTTTCTGTAAAAAAATCCGAAAACTTCGAAAGTTGGAAATTAAAAATTGTTTTTACGTCCTCGAATTAGTAAATCTATAAAATTCTAAATTTTGCAGTATCTACATTTATGAATCTCCAAATTTCATATGTATGGATTTACAACTTTACATACTTCCAAATTTGGAAAATTTAGAAATTTGAAAATTGAGAAACTAGGGAATTTGAAAACTTAAAAATATGAAAGTTTCTAGGCTTGAAAATTAGGAAAATTTTAATGTTCCAAACATTGTATTTTCAAATTTTCAGATTTCTAAATATTTAAATTTGTGTATTTCCAAAATTTTAAATATCTAAATCTCCAAGTTTTTATTCTTCCAAATCTCCAAATATCCAAAACTCCAAATCTTCAAATCTTCAAATCTCCAAATCTCCAAATCTCTAAATTACCAAACTTCCAAATATCTATATTTGTAAATTTCTTAATCTACAAATTGACAAATTTTCAAATTGCCAAATCTCCAAGTTACCCACCTCTTAAATGTATAAATTCCTAAATGTCTGAATCTCCAAATCTTCAAATACCAAATTCCCAAATTCCTCAATTTCTTAATCACCAAATTTCAAAATTTCTTAATCTCCAATTCTCCAAATTTCTAAATCCATAAACTTAATATCTCTGCAAACCTCTCAGCTCATCACTGAACAATACTCACCACTTCTCACTGAAACACTTGACACTCCCATCACCATAACAGAAAAATACATTAATAGATTTACACGTCACAATTCAATATAATAAATCAGTAACAAAGTATGTAGACTTTAGACGAAGGTACAAGATTTATTCTTTCAAGATATATGTAGAGAGTTCACATTGAAGCAGAAAATTCGCGTAGATCTGCTGTTGGAAAACTAATTAGGAAAACCAACGGGAATGTTGGTGATGTCTCTTGTGAACGCTGCACATGCTTCGTGATCACCAATGAGGATGAGAAACGGTCGGTATGCAGATTTAGCGATCCCAAATTGTTCTCTGCATAGCCTGGTGACGTTTCCTGAAATTAGGAACGTATGTACGCCAACAAACGAAAGGACACTTGGTTTGCATTGTCAATGCAACGAATTTGCATCTTGCATTCAGATCTTTACATCTGATAATCAGATTCTTCCAAATATTATCTTCGATCATATTGAGTGACTTTCTGAAAATGTCAGTGGATTAAATCTGATATAATTTTGGGCATGATGAATATTGTAAGATACACAACTGAGGAACATAAATACTTATAGTCTGAAAATAATTAATGTACTTAAGCAAAAAACTATTGGTGGTCTTAGTGCAGATCTACTAGTTATTAATTATAACAAATTATAATATAGGTTTAAATCAGTACTCTTTTTTGATTAAAATATAGCCGTGAAAGCCTTATTTTTTATTTTTATTTCAATTTTCGAACCGCATACACAATAGTCGATTATTTTGTTTTAGCACAATACTTGTTAATCGAACGATAATTATCGACCCATCATTTCTCTATTTTTGTCGTTGTGTTTTGGCCACAGCGCCGCTAGTTTCACCCAGCTCGCATTCAATTACATAGCACACTAAGCTTTTCAATGTAGCGTGGATTAAAATGCGGAATTACGATAACAATAACTGTATAGCCGCGATTGTGTCGTTTACGCGAATACATATTCGATAATTCGGTTTTAAGCTAACGATTATTGCGGCCATTATTTGCGAATCACATCAGTCGATTGCCATTTCGTTGTTCGTCCATTGAACGGTACTCTTTTTTTCGAGTTCAACATCAACGTTTCAATTCTTTTGATCGTAACAATAGCAATCAACGATGCTGGAATTGTTGCTTGTTTAACCTCAAATTAAAACTGCAGTGGAACGTTTGTCTTTGTTTGCTTTCAATTGCGATTTACAATCTACGTTTTGTATGAATGAATTGTTATTGTGTATTATACTTTGACATTTAATTTCCGTCGATTATACTTTGTACAGAGTATTATTTCATTATAATATTTGAAGTATTTTGATTGTTTTTAAAAATGGTAGATATTTGAGAAAATGAATATTTAGAATTTACAAACTATGGAAATCTTTAAATTGAGAAACTAAGAAGTTTGAGAACGTGGAGATTTGACAATTACAAAAAATCTGAAATCTAGAAATTTGAAAAATTAAAGATTTAGAAATGTTAAAATCCTTATCAAAATCAATATTTTTTATCAACAGTATTTGTACATCGATATAAATACTTTTCTGTAACATTTTTTTTCGATTATGTTAATCAGATCGGGTAGGATCGCCCGTATAGTCATTTACAAGTGTAAATATCGATCATCGATAGTGCACATTACGAGAACAATGGTACCTCTATCTCATTTCCTTTGTTACATTATGTTCATTCCATTGGTGCATCCACAGGGATTAAACCTTCCCTTTGACAGTTGGTACATTGATAGTAAACCAATTGTGCTAAAAATAATACTTCTTTTTACAAGTTAATATTAGATTCTCTCCACAAGTAATTACTATTGAATTATTCTTTGAATTATAATTACACAGTAATTCAATTACGTTATATTCAATTATAATTCGTAATTTAAATTTCCCGTCCGGTTAAACTGTAATTCGTTATTTGGATTTCTCGTTCGATTGAATTGCAACGTGATTCGTTATTTAGATTTCCCGTTCGATTAAATTGCAATGTAATTCGTAATTTAGATCTCCCGTTCGATTAAACTGCAACGTAATTTGTATTTGCGATGAAGATGCAGTTACAAGATATTTGTAATGTAGAAATTAAGTACATTAAGTACGTTAAATTCTACTTATAATTTAGTATAATAGTAATTTGATTTAAAATAGTACAAAGATTTTAAAACACATAATTTTTAAACACACAATATTTTGCGTTCATTTTTTAAAATCTTATTAAATCAAAATTATTTTTTAAAAACACAAATTTCAAACCTTTCAATGTCCATAAAAATATACTTACACTTTAACTAGCTATTACACTAACTTTACACATTGATCAAGTTTATCGACAGGTAATATTGTAAATATTGTCGGCATATTTACAGGTCTAATAGGATAAATTAACAAGGGGTATAAATTACTGATTTACTATAACAAGTTGTGGTAATGGGTTATCGAGTAAATTAGTGTTTCCCATAAGTTAAAATTACCAAAATGATCAAACGACCGTCTTATAAATTCCGTATTTTAATTTACAAAATCTGTTGTTTTCTAGAAACCTGCGTTGATTTTTATCAAGATAAAGAATCAGTATTTTACATACAATTTATGTTTTAACGTTCGTTTACTTATTATTTCATTTTTCCTTTCATAGTAAAAGTGCATTATTCACCAGAAAGTTTTGCGGTAACCAAAAGATAAAGAGTATAAGGTAAGGTATAAAAAGGTAGTAAAAGATAAAGGGAGTCATTTGTCACACACTTTGTCCGTACCGAGAAGGCAAATGTCCGAATAAGGATTTTTATTTAGAACCTTGCGCACGAGAACATTACACCGCATGGAATATGTATCTATGGTGTCGGCGGATCTTCTCTGATCTCGTATTTTCTCAGTTCCATTATCCCTGAACGTGGGGTTATAATGTATCCGGTTCGGTTAAAGCGTCGAAGCTGCGCGCCAAAGCTACCGTAGCCCATTGTGCTATCCAGCACCGCAACATTGGTGTTAAATTGCAATTATTAATCGCGGTAAGTAAACTATACGAGGCTGCTGCTTCCCTTCGTGCTCATTCCTCTTGCTAGCCTCGAGCATAGCGGTTTCGTCACCTCGTAATTTCGCGATGGCCGCCGCTGTTCTCTGCAGCGAACCCTCGAGCTTCCTTCATCTTTCAACATTTTAATTGCTATTGCTTTTATTGAACTAATTTCACGATTATTTAATTATTCAAATATTTTTCCGATTAATTACTAAGATATTTAATTACAAATTTCAGTGAACTGATTTTTCTGTCGATTTTTCGTGGTACTTTTTTTTTTAAAGAAGCTCGAACTGATTTTCCTATTTACTATAATATTTGCAAGTTTGAATTTTCAACTGATTTTTCTTACAATTTACCGTGATGTTTTATTGCAAAGAAACGTGTATTGGACCGAATTTATTGATTAACTGTAATATTTAATTGCAAGGAAATATGTGGGTGTTGAAGTAATTTTCCTATGACTTACCATCAATGTTTAATTGCAAAGTAACGTGTGTGTTGAAGTAATTTCTATCGATTTACCATCGATGTTTGATTAAAAATAAACATGTAAATTTTTCATTGATTTTTCTGTTTATTTATTTTGTTGCAGGAGATATGGGTCTTAAACTGATTTTTCTATCGATTTACCGTTACATTTGATGGCGTACAAATTTTGTTTGTCAGGAATGCAAGAAAATTGTTTTAATTATTTCCCTCAGTCTGCTTTATTTCAATTAGAAACATCCTTTTAATTACAAATTTTTATGTTATTAAAAATTTTTATCCTAGCTCAAGATTGATAGTTTCATTAAAAAGGCATACAATTTACATGAATGCCTTTGGACTGAGATTACCACACGAGTTACTTTACCTTAGGGTGCAGCTTGATCGCATAATAAAAGCTTAAACTGCTCTCTCGAGGGAGATAACACTTATTCCGTAAGCTAAAGCATGAAATTTCGACCATGCATCTCGTGTTAGTTAAAAATAAAAAATCCTTCTTTATCGTCTCACTGAGTTCCGAAGAATTTGACATCGTTACCAGACTATCTTTTCAAACTTGCGGACAACTCTGAAGTTTTCGAACAATAGCGTAAAATAATCAAACCATCGATCTTATATAAAACTTTTAGTTATAATGAAAAAACAAATTATTTCATACATCAAACTTATACAAACATTTTCTTTATAATTTTTTTATTATAAATATTTTAAATATTTCTGTTATTGAATTTTAAGTAATTATTTTCTAGTTTCCTAATTACACAGGTAGATAATATTTACAAGCTAGGTTGTGAAATGAAATATAATAATTTGCTATAGTTTCTATAGTTTCTATATTAAACTCGATTATGTACTATGACTGATTTATAATTTATAATGCGATGATTTGTATAATTCATTTATCAGGTACAAATTCAGTTTTATATTCTGTATGTGACGTTAAAACTGTATACAATTTATTTTATCATTTCTATTTTATTTACATCACCGATTGATTTATTAATGTATAATTGCAGAATAAATGTAAAAATAGAGTAAGTATAGCACACATTTATGAAACAAGAAATTTGATTACCGTAAAATTTCGAAATTCCTTTTCCACCGCAATTTTCACGTAAGAAAACGATTTCCCTCGGGCGCAAATGGCGGCCACGAACGCCCCTGTAATATCCTTAAAATATAAGAGTTATTTTGCAAGGCAAGAATATAATTTGCGAGGAGGACGAAAACGTTATTTGTAAGGAGACACTCGTGTCAGAATTATCTTGGCACATTTGTCTTTACGTGTTTTGGCATTCTAAGTGCAGGCGTTTCGTTGATATACGACAGCAAAAAGAGTCTCTAAATTTCTAAAAGGGCTCTCTGCTACACGAATTTCAGCCAGAATTTACGGACACACATGTTGCAATTGCGGCACGGAATGAAACGACATTGCAATATTTGCTTATGAAATTGCAGAGCTAACGAAGAGGAAAAAATGCGACGTAGATTAGAAAAACATACGACAAGAAGAGTAAAAATTCGTTAGATTTTCAACGCTATCGTTCGAACAAACGAAGAAGTTTAAGAATTTAAAATTTAAATTCAAAGAAGATTAAAAAGATAACGGTAGGAAAACACGAGCGAAAGTTTCAAGAAAATTTTCCACTCTTCGATATTTAAATTTTATCTTAGACCGTTGAATTTTGTCATTTTCTGTGTATAGCAATTTTATGACCGAAGATTAGGAAATTCTTTCGATAAGTGGCGACGAAATGTTCTTTAAAAGTTTCATGAAAGTTCAGTGGCTTTTTGCAGGTGAAATTTTACTTTAAATCTAAGGGGTTTGAACTTCTGGCGAAATCACGATGTCAAAGTAGAAGATTAAGGAATTCGAAACGGCTAGAGGTTTTGCTACAAATGAGAATGTAACTTTGATGTTTCCGCAGAACTTTAGAAAGTTTGTTGCGCTTCTTCGCGCTCTGTATTTGCATAAATTCATTGAAGCCCACGAGAAAGTTTCCAGTGTAATTAACTGTTGGAAAAGTTATTAATTTCGAATGTTGCGTTACGTTTTACATGTGTTAATTTGATACATCGTAGATAAAATATATTGCACTTTTGGTACATTGCAACGATGTTATTAAAAATATGTTAAATATTCAAACTATTAATATTTCAGACGATTTTAGCTTTGTAGAATTTTATTGTATCTGTGAAAATTTTATTTGCTATTCTCAATTTTTTGCATTTTCATCTAGGTTCTTCATTTGTAACTTAAATAAAATTATACTTCAAATTTTTAAACTTGAAAGTTCATAAATTGTAAAATTTCTAAACTTGAAAATCCATAAATTTAAAAATTTAATCCTCGGACAAATATTCTCCCCACACATCGCCATTGCTGCACAATAAATCACATGGCAATGAAAATATGAAATTATTAAAGAAAATAAAGATCTGGCGAATTTACGCGCCATAACTTGATCTCTCCCAATTTGACGTAGCAAAATGGTGGTTGATTTATGACAGTCACGGCAGACTACATTTTCTTATCAGGAATTTTCGCACGGCAGAATAATTCGAGAGGCGTTGTGCAACACGTCTACGTCAGTACAAGACACTGATTTGGTATCTACGTGCCTGTCTGGTTGAAATGCAATTGCATACGCGATACCATGTATCGGTACCGCAGCTTCTATATCGAAGTTGAACATTATGCTATCGGAAATAAATCGAGCTCTGTCAGTATGTTAAAACAGAATATTGGTCATATGTACCATATATTATTACTATACTATACACTGTATGTATAAATTACAAACAAAAATACAAATTTGCGGATTTAATTCCTTGCTTCGACGAGTCTGACTCGAAACGTTACTCAAATTTTTAATACTCTTCAACGTGAAGTTAAGGTGCAATTTTAACATATATAACCAAGGATCTCTGAATATAAAATACTCATGTTTTAATTTTCTTTGTTTATTTTCATATTATAGCTATGAAGTTTGACCAATGCATCTGACAAATGTAGGGTATATGTTTAAAATACAAATGTATAAATAATTGCCGTATTTAAAAAAAATATAAATTGACAGGTAATTTAGATAATGGACAAATTGAAGAATGAGAAATTTTGTTCTTTTGCAGTGCCCCGAACAGTGCTCCGAGAACAATACGAGGGCGACGTGGAACCAGACGAGGTGGACCTGATGCACGAGTTCGAGGAGGGTTTCGACAGGGCAGACTTTAGGGCAGAATTCAGTCCCAGTCCAAATCTCGAAGGACCACAACCGCAACCAAGGGATAATGTTTCTCGAAATTTCCCAACGGTCAGCTCATCCCCACCACGTGCTCGGACGAACAATGACGGTGAGTACGACATAACAGTATCGCTGCTTTTTTCTCCTCCCGAACTTTGGTGCGGAACTGACCCCGATATGTGCCATTCGAGTTGCTTTTCACGAGCTGCGTTACGTTTCCTCCTCGTACATTGATCCCACGCCGACGGACATTCAGTTTTACGACGCAGCTAGAACGTTCTGTGGAATTAATTCCTGTTCAATTGTGTTGTATTCTCCCGTAAGAAATCAGAAATGTGGTCGGAATTTTGAAAACGGTATCTTGTTAGAGTGAATAATATAATTCGACGAGAATGTTCCATGAAATTAATTCGTGTTTAATTGTGTTATACAAATAATCATTCAAATTGTCATCTTTCTTGACACAAACAAATTTTAAGAAATACATTCTAATGTTTATAATGCTTCATATTTATAATACAATTGACATTAAAAAATGTTAAAATTCAATTTTCAGCTAAATGTGAAGAAATCTTGATTTACATAAATTTTTTCAAATGTATGTAATCTTCTCTTCGTTGCATATGCCATCAATATCGAAACATTTTGTGTAATAAAATATTGAAATATGAAATGAAATTTCTTTCATTGCAGCGGTAAAAATGAATGTTTTACTGTAATACTATTGAAAATATAAGCAATGTAAAAATTGTACATTAAAAAATAATGGTATCGTGAATTCTCTTCTCGCAACATTTGATATTTGAATGTTCCGTTATTAAACCTTGCAACACAATATCATGATTAAACGAGAATCTCGTTCAGTTTATGACACAATTAGATACATAATCATCGATAGCTAGCAGATAGTATCACATGACCGTATTATGCGAAATATGTATCGATTGGAATGCATTTTCAAGTTATTTTGATGCAACTCGTATTACACTCGAATGGTACTTATTGTCAGTTATCGAAATACTTTTCAAAATATCATAGCAATGGAATTGTCAATTTTAATTGATTTTAAACTGATATTGAATTAAAATAGTATTTCAAAATTTAAAAAGTTGTAAATACCTAATATCATAAATTCATTCATTCTATTTCGATAAGCAATAAAGAATTATAATTTGTTCCACTTGCATATTTCACTATATTTATAATGATCACCTTCGATAAAAATAGCTTGAAATAATCTTCCCTAAGATTCCTACCTTTCTAAGCAGGAATTATATCCAAAATTGATGATTCCATTGTGCCATGTGTTCTCTGCATTAATTTCAGCTTGCATGTTTTATGCTTGCACGTTGCATGTCAGTCTAATATGGGGTGTTCTATAGCAATTTCCTAAAACCAATGTGCATCTAATTTCAAGTGTATACATTTGATAAAAAAATGTAAGTTATATAATGCAAATAATTATCAGTAAATACAGAATGATAAAATGTATATTATAGCAAATACATTATGAATATACATTGTCACAAAATGTTTTCGTGTTTATTCTGTAGATTCAACAAAATGAATTAGTAGTTTTCAAAACGTGTACCATAATTCATAGAAAAATTACTTCTTCGAAAACTAATCCTGTTCTTAATTATCATTTGTGATGCCACTTACCATATTCACACCATGAATTATTCACATCTTCTTCAAAATGAGTAACTGTTATTCAAAATGAATATTTTCTTCACAATAAGTATCTAGTGTTTACAGCCTTAAATAACATATTCAATAAAATTGTCGATAATTCTACGAAAAATGATCCAAAAGAGACAAATGATGTGAAAAAGTGTATTAAAACTTGAATGAAGTTAAGAGTACGTAAATAATTTTTTGTTATTTTAGAGTCTTGTTATTTGCAACTCTAAAACCACCAACTGCTGCAAACTTTTCTCAAAATGGGGTTCTACGTCCCCAGATCCCCTTTCAGCACTTTTCACCATTTTTCCAGGGATTTTGGTCCATTTTAAAAAAGTTTGATCCCCTAACAAAAAGTCTCACGGCTTTATACATTTGTATAGGTTGTGACGGGGTTTTATTTTGTCACTCGATAAGGCAGACATTTCGCTTCATACAATCACTCATATTGACACGCATATTCTGTTAAAGCTATTCTCACATAAACGATAACGGACGTCATAAACGACGTTAGCATACATTCGAGCAACTTGTCATGGGACACCCTGTACGTCGACCTAAGATCTCGTTGAATCTCTAATGACACACGATTCAGTGCTACGTAAACGTTCAACAGTAACAGGCCAAAGTCGTTAACATCCAGTGCATATGCGAGCATTAATGTCCGTAAGTAATTAAGGTTAATGCAACGCCGATAGCGCGTTGCTTTATGACTTATACATATAACTCTTACGGCTGATCCCCACGGGTCCACGACTACTGTGCCTTCTGTAGTCTTGGCCAATAACGGTGGCGGTTTACCTGATGCTAATAGGAAATCGATAGCGTCGGATTTGTAAACCGAGGCACACGTCCTGTTGCGGCCACGGAAAATAGGAGTACAGATTCAACGGGCGTCGTTGCTCAAAGCGTGATACGCTTCCTGGAATCTGGTCAACGATCGGCCGCGATGGTAGCTGGATTCTAATTATGTGTACCTATTGTTAGTCGTGTATGGAATCGGACATTCAAGGAAATTCCTTTTGGGTATCATTTTTACGAGTGATAGTTACGGTTCATTATTGTGATTTTTAAAAAGGAAGTATACCTCTGTAAGATGAATATCGGTATATAATTTAATATATGTACTGTTTTTGAAATAACAGTAACATGAACTTATGTACACTGTAATTACTATATTTATTAATATATATTTCGCAAAATAAGAAAAAGTTAAGCACATGTCGAGCATATGTGAGAGGTGCCTTAAATGATGAACTAACGATACATACATCAATACATACCAACAATAACATCATAGTGTTAGTGTATTCTAGAGTTTGATATTCCCAAATTTTTGAACTAAAATTTCCATATTTCTAAATTTAGAAATGATAAAATTTGAAAATATAGACCGTCTATCACACGAGTTTATTTCTCCTACTATATTCAAAAATGTAATCCTCATTCTAAACTCATGTAAACGATATTTCAAATCTTCGAATTTAGGAATTTGAGAGTTTAGGAATTTGAGAGGTTAGGAATTTGAGAGTTTAGGAATTTGAAAATATGGAAATTTGAGAGTGTAGAAATTTGAGAGTATAGAAATTTGAAAGTGTAGAAATTTGAGTTGTTAATTTGAGAGTGTAGAAATTTGAGAAGTTGAAAATTAGAGAGTAGAAATTTGAGAAGTTGGAAATTTGGGAGTGTAGAAATTTGAGAGTATAGAAATTTAAGAGTGTAGAAATTTGAGAAGTTGGAAATTTGAGAGTGTAGAAATTTGAGACTACAGAAATTTGAGGACTTGGTAATTTGAGAGTGTAGAAATTGAGAGTATAGAAATTTAAGAAGTTGGAAATTTGGGAGTGTAGAAATTTGAGAGTATAGAAATTTAAGAGTGTAGAAATTTGAGAAGTTGGAAATTTGAGAGTGTAGAAATTTGAGACTACAGAAATTTGAGGACTTGGTAATTTGAGAGTGTAGAAATTGAGAGTATAGAAATTTAAGAAGTTGGAAATTTGAGAGTGTAGAAATTTAAGAGTATAAAAATTTGAAAGTGTAGAAATTTGAGGATTTGTTAATTTGAGAGTGTAGAAATTTGAGAAGTTGGAAATTTGAGAGTATAGAAATTTGAGAATATAGAACCTTGAGAAGTTGGAAATTTGAGAGTATAGAAATTTGATATTTGTCAAATTAAAATTAATGTCAAAATGCTAATCAAGCTACTTCCTCCAAATTATCCCGAATACGAAATAAAAAATAAAAGCATCTCACTTAGTTATTAATATATTGTGAAGCACATAATTGGAATAATCGTAGTCAACGATAGACTCCGCCTTCGCACTTTCGTCATTACAGACCCACGTATTACACCGTTCAAGTCAAACACACGCCGTGTAAATTTCAAAGAAACACTAGCAAGTGTACTTCAACGGAGGCACCTTTTCAAATCGAACAATACACGTCACGATACATAGGAATTTTTTTCCCCTAAGTACTCTCTCTCTCTCTCTCTCTCTCTCTCTCTCTCTCGGTTGTTTTTCGTCTCACGAGAAAAACTTTCAAGCGAGAACTTTCGTCTCAAACGATGCAAGCCTGCACATACTCGTAGCTGTATGTGCAATAATGGCCACGATGAAGCAACTCGTCGACAAAAAAAGGAAAACAATTGTCGCTTTTTCATGCTTCGCTACCTTCAAGACACTTCTTTCCTCTAGCTTTTTCTTCGGGGTGAGCTAAAAACGTTGTTTCCCCGCGGTTTGATACACCAGCCAGAAGGGAACGTTTATTCCGAAACTTTTCGTGACTGTTTAATTAACAGGACTCTTAGTTAACTGGCTTCCTTCGGGTGAGATAGGGCCGTTGTTCCCAACATTCTTGTCGCGACTGCTACTTCGCTGTAATTTGCTGTGATTCTACCTGTTCTTTCCTGCAATGGAAGCTGTTTTATTTTGTCAATCTGAATCTTCCATTAGAGCACCAAGATAAAGTTCCAGTTAGTGACACTTCGTTAAATTTTCATTTTACCTTGCACAGTGCAAATATGGTCTTTTAATAGGAAATTATGGTTAGTATTCCTTAAATACTTTACAAAACTCGGATTAAAAGGGGTACATTTATGTGTACCGTAACTTTATTCAAAAGAACTAAAGAAAGTTTCTTTAAAATTTAATGTACACAAACTGTGAAATAATAAAGGTGCCACGCGTTCTTTTTACGTCGAGCCTGATTCTATTTTGTTTATAATGATGGAAGAAGTAAAAAATTGTTATGATATAAATTATTACAATGAAACTCATACTATACACGTACTGTATACACATATGTATATTGTACATATATCTCATTTTGTATTATATGTAATACTGCCTATACTCTCATATAATGTTATTGAAAATATTTCAATACTATTGAACAATTTAATTTCTATTTTCTTTATTAATTTGCGATAACAGCTTGACGTGTATCTCAGCATCCTCCATATTTGTTTTGTGCATTATCCCCTCCGCGGTTTCTTTTCCAAATACAATAAAAATTGTAAATATAGAGAACTTATAAATGTACATACCCCAGAACTTTTCACGAAATTACACCTTAATTTCGACTTAAAATGGAAGTACATAGCACTCCATTACTCTGAAAATTTCTAATTATCAGCACTCCGTAGGGGCTACGCGACGAAACTAAATCGCGATACTTGAATTTCAAAGATTCCTTTGCGAATCTAGGAAGCTTTAATTGGAATTCTATTCACTCGAATGCTTTCAGTCGCGAGTTTTGCTTTGCTTGCTTCGGATACCACTTCTCAGATTCTCGAGCAGACTGAGAAAAGTAGGTACAGGAGAAAGAAAGCAAAAAAAAAAATGAAGGCAAAACGAAAGCGATGCTTTTGTCCACGAGTTCTGGTCTTTTTATCGCGTTTAGCCACTTTCTCGTAACTCGCTTAATTTCATTTGAATACTTGAACGTGGATGGGATGAGTCTTTGGAATATCATATTAAAAAACTTTGTACTCTGCCCACTCTGCATATTATCTGCGAAACAGTAATTTAATACGTTTACTTTGATGCTTTGCCCGCGAATGCTTAAAACAAGTTCCACGATTCGTTCGTCGAAAATTTACTTGATATTTCGTTTAATTTGCCACGCAACATTTGCTACGCGAAGTTGGATTTAAGTATCATTATATAAATTACCTCGACTGTTCCTCTGTCAAGGAACTTTGTCCTTCCTTGATGCGATTAACGATGTTTGCGACTTTGCTGAATGTAATATCGTCGTTAGGCACATTTCTACCTGATTTCACAAACAGTAATGTCGTTAAGATGGTTTCATTTACGTTTCATTTAGATTTAGTGTTTGCAAAGGGAATCGCATTATGTGCTCCCGTATAAATTCACATTTTATTAAATTTTCGTCTTCAAATTCAAGTCTTCAAATTTTTCAGATTACTCATTTTCGAATTCTCGAATTACAAAATTGTCAAATATTATCAAATTTCGAATTTCTCTGATGTATAAAAATTACAGTTCTTAAAATATCAGTTTGCAAATTTTTGAATTTATAAGAATTCTTGTATTATCGAATTTTTAAATTTGTTGGTTTATGAAGAATTTCAAAATTAAATTGTCAAGCTTTCTAATTTATAAAGTTCTCAATTTTTTAATTACCAAATTTCTCAATTTTATAATATACTTCGTATTTCTGAATTACTTAATTTCTAACTATTTAATTTTTAAACACACAGACTAAGGAAGAGCAAATTTCAAAATATTCTCAAATATTTTTACAATGTTATATTTATTATCCAGTTTCACGTACCTACAATACGCGTAGATAAACGAACAAATTCTAAATAATATATGTGATATAATCGTATGAAAATGTAAGCGTCACCTACATACCTAAATGTGGGTGGTCAAAGCGTTAAAGCTAATAATTGTAAACTAGATGTCCAAATTAATTTTACATCTCCAAATTAATTTTAACGTCAAATGCATTGCGTGAAATATAAAATTCATTTTGGTCAGACTGGAAGCTTCTGTTGCATAAATAACAAGCAGTTCCTTCAGTTTTTGCTTCGATGTCAGGAAAGAAGATTTGGACGAACGAGGAAAAGTACAAAATTACGTAATTGCATTAGCAAGGACTCGCATATTCATGTCCCGTCTACGGTCTCTCACTAAATGTTAATTAACTTTGGCGGTAAAATAAAAGCTCTTTTCGTGACACCAGCAAGTACATTGTCAGACGGATACCACGGAAAAAAAAGAAACACGAACCGTACTCGAGGATTAGGATCCTTAAAGTCCGTTTAAAATTTATTACCACGCTTTTTTATTGGGAAGCGTTAATTCTTTCATTGAAAAGAAGAATAAGAAGCTTTCAGTATCTTCTTTTACGTTTCATATTTCACGATTTTATTCCCTGCTATTACTTTTCTTTTACAAAATATTTTGAACACAGTAAGCCGAATTTAATTTTTCAATGATTTCATTGAAATTAGAAAAAATTAGTTACAGTTAAATTTTGTTAAAATTAAAACTATATAATAGTTTTGATTATGTTAGTATCGAAGGAGTAAATGTATAAATATATAAATTGATAAAAAAGATAAATCCACAAATATGACTTATACTCCACAAATAATAAGAAGGGAGTAAATCTACATGTCTATATAAAATAACGAAAATAAAGAAATATTAATACAATTTAATACACTTAAAACGATGAAAAATCCGCTAAACGACAGTGACAGAAGAGTGGGTCGTTTATTTCTGAATAAAGGAGCAGAAACGCACTTTGAGGGAGTGAATTCGCTGACTCAAGAAGCTTCAAGTTAATCACGATGACAAAATTGGACAGGTAGTTGGATGCGTTATATTATACACGCCTCGGCGACCAACTCATTAAAGCCACGTAACCGGAACTTGGAATAGTGCTTCGAAATCTACCGCGGAAACTTGACGAGCTTTCGTCCAAGAACAGTTTCGAGTACTGCCTATATAGCCTATGTACATATATTGCACCTGCTGTTACGTGACTATTCGATACAATTGCAGTCTTTTACGGTGGGTGTCAGAGTTAATTTTTTTTTCAGTGAAATATTTTCTGAGTAGTTTTCTTATTCTTTCTATTTCTGATCTTAATTTCTTGCAGTATGATTGTCAGGAAATTTAAAAATCTGATAATTTAAGAATCTGAAAATTTGGGAAATTGGGAATTTGAAGAACTGAGGATTTGAAGATGGGAGAGGGAATTGGAAAATTTGCTGGTTTGGGATTTAACAATTGTAATGAACAAGGTAACTTTAATATCTGCAACAAAGAAGATTTTAACATCAGCAACGATAACAATAGTAAATTTCACATTTGCAACAAAAACAATAAATTTAATATCAACAACAAAAATAACAGTAAATTTACAATTTGCAACGAAGAGATTAAAGCGTTTGATACGTGTTATGCAAAATCACTTCCTTTCAGGTCGTTCTCCCATTTTATAACATGGTGTTACACCCTGGCTCGTTCAAGATGAGAGATAAACGAATCGTAAAATGCATTATCTCGTCGTGTCGCGTTAAAGGTACGAGAGAATTAACGCGAAAAGTCAGGTTCATATCGAAAATTGGGAAAGAGACTTCATTCATCTAAAAACGCGAAGTAACCGGCTGGAAAAGAACCGAAGGAAAAAGCGAGTTGGCGTTTATTAGTCGACTGAACGAAATTGCCTTTCGTGATGCGTGTCTCTGGCATCGCTTTTAATCCAATCAAACCTCCTCAAAATCCAATTTTCTCCAGGCGCTGCCCTTTAATGCCTGTCATGTTGAGAGCTCCTAAAATTCTGCCTTCGATCTTGTTAAAAATATGAAATAGCAGATCCCACGAGCAGAAAACCGTTGTCAACACAAGAATTAGTAGGCTGATTCAGGGAAGAACGGTCTCAATTGCTCAGAATATCAAAATGGCTTTGGAACAATCGAAAATTCGTTAGGATAGTTAGAAATTTTACAATCTCAAGTTAGAACAGTTGGACATTACGGAAATACGGGGATTTTTAGATTCTGGGAAATTAAACTTCGGAATTTAAGAATGTGGGGATCTTGAAATTAGGATATTTGGAGAGTTCGTGAATTTTGTTATTCGGAGTTTCGATAGAATTTTAGAATTTTTTGATACGATGTATGTAACTATATCTGACTCTTTAAAAAAATAACTTATCACATCGAGAAAAAAATGGCTAACTCCAAAAAGGTTGCCGAACCCTGTCCTAGGTTGACTACGGTACCTATTTCCTCTTCCTCTACACATCACACAGTACATTCTCACCTGCGTATCTTTCGTTCGCATCAAAGGCAACGCCGAAACATCCCCGAGCGTATGAAAACCCTGGAAACCCTGAAAATCAGTCGTAGCTCGTTCGACCGTGCCCTTTAACGAGCTCTTTCTCTCGCGGCCGAGCTTCCTGTTACCATCCGCGCAGATAATTCAGGCTTCTAATTAAAATCGCCCACACCACCGGAGCCTGGGCGCCCTATTCTGGGCAGGAACGTGATAGTTCGGCAAAGTGGCTATAGGTCTGGCAGCGTATAAGCGCGTGCCCAAAGCGGAAGAGGCACACGCGACGCGATAACGTGCTGTTACAACGTCCCCTGTTCATTATCCGCGTTTTGAATTGCAGCATGGCCGGACGACAAAAGAAATCGTGAACTTTATGGGTCGGCTTTGTCCGACGAACCACAGGCGCCGGCCTCGTGGTTGTCGTCGTCGTCGTTTGGCATCGGCGGCAATATCGTTCGGATGTTATCCAATTTCATACGCGAATTCTTTTTTCCTTCCCATCTCCCTTTTCTCTTCCATCGTTCACGAGGTTTCTGCTCTCGTTTGGACGTGATTTTAACTCCATAGGTAAATTACCGCGATTTTTATTAGCTCCTCGACGCGTGCACGATGAAGAGAATTATTATACGTTTTATGGTTCAGAGCTAATCTGTCTGGTCCGGAGGAAAAATTACCATCGGTTAATTTTCGAGGATCTCTGAGGATTTGAACGGTTGGAGACAGGTTCAGAATTTGGGACCACAGAAATTTGGGGATTCGGGAGTTTACTGTTGATAGTATGGCCTTGTCGGTGTGGGAATTTGGGAACTCAGAAATAGAGGATATAGGGATATAGGTATTTGAGGGTTTGAGAATGTAGTATATAAGAGTTTAGAAATATAGAGATCTACGGATATAAAAACGTAGACAATTAGAAAGATTTGGAGATATAGGGATTTGGGGATGTAGGTTTCTGCGAATGTTGGGATCTGGAGAAAATAGGAATTTGGGGATTTGAGGATCTGAGCTTATCGGAATTTGGGGATATATGCATGTAGAGGTATCAGAATTTAGGGATATAAGGATTTAGGGAGGTGGGAATTTGGGGAAATTAATAATTATTATTGTTGGGATTTTTAATTATAGTACACGAACTGCGTATTCTTAGTGTATAGATTTTCATCTATATTTTATAATCTATATTTTTGTATAACCTAACTTTAATATAAATAAAAGATATCGAACTTAGAATTCTTGGAGGAAGAAGTGAGCTAACATGGTTAGCGTGACAAACAGGACAAAGAAGTTTAAGAGAACTAAACACAATATGATTTCAAATATAACGAGACAAACAAGCAAAAATTGAAGTAAACTGTGGAAAAGTAAATACGAAGCTGTATGGAGTTAAAAATAGTCTTACAAAAACAAGAATGACAGTAACAGGAAGAGTTGTTTTATATATTAGAAAAATTGAAAAATAAGAACTAGCGGAAGGTGCCACATGGGCAAACAAGCAATTTTCGATGGGAAAGAATAACTTTTAAACAAGCAAGCAAACAAGTACGAAAGAAAATAAGAAAACATGCTGAAAGATACATCGTGCATCAACATCAGCGCAAGGAGTCAGTAATAAAACAGAAATAAGGGTAACACGCTCGAGGGAAGAAGCGAACTATAGAAATGAAAGTGACTGCGTATCGGAAGAGGAAAACTAATTAAAATGAAGAAGCAAACAAACCGAGCAAATTGAGGTTTTTATTAAACTGTCAGCAAAATTAGCTATTTCGCGTAAGTGAAACGCTTCAAACTAAAGGCATAAAATGGAAGTAAGAATAGCTATGATGAAATAGAGTTTCTTCAGTTAAATAATTTTTAAATTATGACGTTAGAACTCTGAAGTTTGCAAATTTGGGATTTTCTGAATACCAAGTTTTCAAATTTGGGATTTCAGGAATTTCAGATTTTTGAATTTTGGATTTTAGAAATTTAGAAATACGGAAATTTCAAATTCTCAAATTTGGGACTTCAGGAATTTGGACATTTCAAATTTTCAAATTAGGGATTTGAGGAATTTTTTCTCCAAATTTGGGATTTTAGGAATTTCAGATTTTTAAATTTTGGATTTTAGAAATTTAGAAATACGGAAATTTCAAATTCTCAAATTTGGGACTTCAGGAATTTGGACATTTCAAATTTTCAAATTAGAGATTTTAGAATTATTGTCTCCAAATTTTGGATTTTAGGATTTTCAAATTTCAAATTTGGAATTTTAGGAAGTTAGAAAAATAAATTTTCAAATATAAGGATTTAAAAATTTAGAGTTGTCAAATTTCCGAATTTACTTACGAAGTTGGAAATTTCAAATGTAATAATAATTCCGAAAATTTCAAATATGGAAATTCAGAAACTTGAGTGTTCAGAATTTTGAAAATTTCTAAGCTTAATTCAGAAATGAACATTTAACAAATTTTCAGGAATTCATATTTGACAATTTGCATTTCACTTTGCAACGTTTGTAATTTACAAAGCATCAAGTCTGAAAATGTATAATGTCATAAATATCCATGTGTGCGTAAAATATTCGAGAAATTCAAAATCTTCATAGTGTGCGCTTTTAGGAAAACCGCATTTGCATTTAAAACGAAATGATGTTGATGAAAAACGACAGTCTTGTACGAAACTAATAGAGCCCCGTCACATTTCATAGCATTTCCTTAGATTTGATCTGAGCCTTAATTAAAGATAATGGCCGACAGTCCAGTAAGCCAAGAAACTCGATCCTATCTTTTCCATCAGACGCCTTTGGCAAAGTTCGATTCGAGCCTTCCTGCCATTTCATTCCCTTACGAAGAAAATATTGGCGAAGTTTTCGGTGGAAACTCTCGCATAATCTTTCGTGAACGATTAAATAAGCGAACTTAATAATCGATCTTTCCATTCTAACGGATTTCAACCGAGCCGAAGTAGAACGTCGTGACCAATAGGATTTCAATGGAATTAAATTTTTCCGATCGATACGTAAAACGGCCCTTTACTTTTTAAGCGGATTAATATTTGATCACACAGAAGTTACATTAATTAAACGATCTGACTGTTCAATAGAGAAGTGTGTGATTAAACTTAAAATATATGCGAATATTTCTGCTTGAGTGGAATTAAATTGAAAAATTGAGTAACGACATTTGCGTTTGATCGACATTTTTGTATTTGAATTTGTTTTAAACGTAGGATACGAGGTAATTTTATCATAACATTTCATTTATTCTGATTTGATATCTTTGGAAGATTATAAACACAGAATAAAAAATAAAATTCCTGATAATGATTGAAATATTTAACTGGTATTACACGTTATATGAAATTATCATTTTATAATCATAATCAGTTTATAATAAGTATATTAGTACCTTTTATATCACGGTTAATTAAATGAAATGTAATATCTCAAAAATAAAAAACTTAAACTTACATGTGTTCATATTTCATATGAAAATATAATTTTGAGATTAAATGTTAATCAATTAAGTAACCGATCAATAAAATAAAAAATAAATGATATCCAATAGAAACGGAGAATCATTATGAAAGAAAATTGATTTAATTGACCATTTCTGCACGAAGTCAAGTTTCAAAGTAAGAGAAACACCCCTGTGGCGCATGTTTAACCGCGTGCAAGTCAAACTAGATCGATGAAGAAGCAATTATCGAACAGCTGTCGTAGTGTCAATGTCTACCACGTTGGCTGATGCAGTTGAGCAAACTTTCGATCCCTTCGGGCGAAAATTCCTACGTCCCTGTTCCTCGAACCTGTGTCCGTCAACTAACTTTACGACACTGCCTGGGAAGCATGACCAAATTTCCATGAAAAACAACAACAATCTCATCTTGACCTGTCTTCTACCCTTGTATAATATTTGTCGTCTTTAATTAATCATTATCACGACTCAAACTTAATCTATACAAATATTTTATATTTATTTTTGATGTGTATGTCTATAACTTTTTATCTGTGTAACTTATCTTCATTTTCTTGTATTTATTAATATAGCCCTTGATATCGAAAAACAAGTAATGTTTAGTAACCTTAATGGTGGATAATATTAAAAGTAATTGATTGATATTGTTTATAATGGTTAACATGAACGTCTAAGAAATAGTTAATAATAATAATGATTAACGCTAAAGAATAATAGTCAATGATATTAATAACGATTATCTTTAAAAAATAAGTGTAAATATTAATAATGATTGATATTAAATAATAAATAGCATTTCAACCCCTAGTAATATCTAGAATTTCTACAAACATTTTTATTAAAAATTCGCAAAGTTGCTGTCTGCATTCTGAAGTCATGATTTTTGGCGAAGTTAGGTAATTTCAGATGGCATTAAGCAAATTCTTATTGGAAGATTACTGTCGATTTGAAAGTTGGAAGACAGCGGAATTTAAGGAAACTTCTTTTGATTTTCATTGAACTAGGTCGAAGTAAAGCTGCTATTTTTCAGTCTTAACCGAAGTTCTACGTTTATGGAACACTTTTGTTATTTAACCTGATGTCAGGTACGATTCATTAGAATTTCATTAAAAATCCCATTCGTTTCGGTTAGAGAAGGTAGCGTTTCAACGGTAATAAATCTGAAATTGAAGGAAGAGCAAGCAAAGTTTTTAAATTTTAAATTTTATGCTGTTTCGTGTCTTTTGTAAAAATATGATGGTGATTTAGTGAACTTTCCTATTTCGCACATCCTACTTATTCAAACTTAATATTATATATATTACTCAAATATTATTCAATGACCTACAAAGTATATTACTTAAATAATAACATATTGCTGAAATAATTTTCAGTGTACATTACCTGAATAATAAAAATGATAATAAAAGAAAAAGAAAAAATGTAAAAATGCTTCAAGGTCCATATTGATATACCATAATCACAATGTTAGGGTATTTTGAGTCATCAAATAAGTGTCTACATTTGATGATCGATTTGACACGCAACAACCTAATACTTTTCTATTATCTCGGACGACCACCACTGGTCAAATGTTAATGCTCTCCAAGTGTAATAAAGCCACAGGCAATCAAGACTAGCATCAGCGACGCATCGAAGATTGAACTATCGATAACCAATTTGACGTTAGTAATGAGAGTATACTAATACGCTCAAGGTATAATCTAATTCCGATCAGACAGCCATCAGCTACCGAATTTCCACGTACTAATTCACTGTCTGTTCCACCGTCATGCGAACATTAAATCAAGCTAACATTGCACGGACAGTGTGTATCTTACTGAAGATTTTTGAATTTCCATACCGCCGTTAGCACGAAATTGATGAAATTCCTCGGAAATAAAATATAATCGATGCACCCGTTCTTTTTACCGGGAAATGGAATTTCCTGTACAATTTCAATTGCTCTGAAAACCGGAACGGTCCAAGAAGTATTTCATTTAACTTTATTTGAAGCGCTAGCAAATTAGAAAAACGGATTCGTGTTGAATGAAAATGAAATTGATTTTCAAATTGTATTGCGGTTGCTCTCGTTTTTAGTTTCTCGTTTGATGTTCGGGAAGGTAATCATTTTTTGAATATTACTTTGATGTGTTATAAGAATTTAATACACGGTTGTTTATTAAATTGAGATGTTTATGCAGTGTTATACAAACTAGTTGATTTTTGCATAATTTGTTAGATTAGCTGATTTTTAAATTTGTAAATTTTTGTAATATATATATTTTTTTTTTCATTTTTCAAAATGGCAAAGTTTTTATATTTCAAAATTTCGTAATTTTTAAATTACTGAGTTGACAAATTATTAGATTACTAAATTTTTTAATTTGATCACTTTACTAACATTTCTATATTTTTATTCTTGTGAATTTATTCATTTTCTAATTTGATATTCTGTATTTGCTTTCGAAAGTTGAACATTTAAAAATATTTTTACTCCTCGATGAAATTAACATTTTGATGGATGCAACAATGCGACGTACCTGCAGTTTAATTTCGAGAAAGACAGAAAGTACAATTAAACGATCTATAAATTTCGATGTCGAATAAACGAGTCAATAAATCTACTAATGAAATGGATCTTGTTCACATGGCGGCGACACGATTATTGGTAATAAAACTACATTATATTCCATTGTAAACATGCAACGCTGCAAATTAATTCGATAAAATCTCAGAGATGGTTTTTTGGTTTCATGAGATTACGTTGTAATTTGTTATTCTGTAATTTATTCGATTAAATACTTTATCGAAAAATTACATCTGGAGCATTTCGCGTATATCCTTCTTCATCTGCATTTATGATGGCAAATAAATCAAATTTAATTTGTATTATATATATAGAACGATAATGCTGTAATCTATACAATACATATATATTTTTTCAACGAAAAATATAAATTATATTTATATACATTTAATTCAATAAATATATATTTCTACATATACATACTTAAAATGTATACATATACTTATGACTATAACTGTTGTGCACAAAAATATAAAATATAAAATAACTATAAAATAAGTATAAACATATAAAATAACTAGAGAAAGTATATCATCATTTATATCAAATGTTTGTATAAATTTTCAAATTTTTTATCAAATATATTTTTGTAGGTACATTATTATAATTTAAATCATGAAATACCTTGATTTTAGCAATAATTTTTAAAAAGTGAAATGTGAAATATTTTCTGTAATGGAGATATAGGTAATGTCATATCAGGGAGATATTTTATGACACATATAATTAATGTGATAAATAATATTTCGTTAATATTTGCAATTAATTTTCACGAACATGGAGCCAGATATAAAAAAAA
Organism: Megachile ligniseca; assembly: GCA_945859555.1. Lineage (NCBI taxonomy): Eukaryota > Metazoa > Arthropoda > Insecta > Hymenoptera > Megachilidae > Megachile > Megachile ligniseca. The sequence goes on from OX243785.1 coordinate 4,306,906, forward strand.
ATGTTGTTCTTTCAGTTTCATTTATTCATATAGATTGAATTTTTGCTTTCTATGCACATTTTAAAAGCTATATAATTGCATGAATAATCAATCAGTGCTCCACAATTGATTTCAGCAGTGAAAAAAGGAACAGTTTTCACAAATTAACAATTCCGGAAATGCAGGTCATTCGATCGATCGTATGTTTTATGAGGTTATACTACATCAACTTTTATGAAATTAAAGCAGTACAAATATTACGTTTTAATTTTCTAAAACAGTAACTTTTTAATTATAGAACTACAAAAGTAAACGAAACATTCATTTCGTTCACTTTAACATTTCATTTTCATTACACATTTCATAATTAGGCTATGTATGCACTTAAACTGTGTCAAAATATGAAAATGCTATATGTAAAATATATTCACATTTCTAAAGTTTAAAACATTTTTAAAAATATTAAAAATATTAAATATACAAAATTTTTATAAAATATAAAATTTTTATTTTTATGTATTATATTTATAAAATATTTTTGAAACATGCAGAGAAGGATCGTATGCAGAAATATGACATGTGCAATGTGTGGGCTGTATAATACCTGTATGTGTTGAAAATATATCACAGTTCTGTAACGTTTAATTTATCGTTATAATTGTAATTGAAATTGCAATCGCCTATAACCATCTACTTAATTCATGATGTTCACTAATTAAAATAACTAGTTATTGTTCTTGCAACATTCAGTTATTATTTGAAAGTGCATATAACATAGTGTATAACATATTGTAATCGATACATCATGTATCGTTCAACATATTGTATTGATTGAACAGTAATATTTCAGTTCACTTATTCTTTCTCTTCGTTTCTTTGAATCATTTTAGTCCGGATTGTTTTTATATTCAAATCCTGACTCCAAGATTCTTCTTTTATTACCAATTCTCATGGGTCTTATTTCCATAACCATAATAAAAACAATAAAATTCCTTGGAAATAAGGATTTTATTAAAGCGGCGTTATTACCCAGAAAAATATTTTTATTTTGTTACTGTTACCTGCTCGCTTTACTTTCAAATGCGTCACAGTTATAATTTTCCATGAATCATTCTGAGCCATATTTTTTTTTAATAATATAAACCACAATTTGTAATTAATTTTCAAATAGTTAGGGGTTAAATTGTTAAGGGGTTGCAATAATTTTAAAAACCGAAATTGATAATTTAACTACTTGTAATTCTTAATATATTTTTTAGTAGAATTTGCAAGTTCGTTATAGAAATCAACAATACCTAAACAGACCTACAGATCATCGTTCACATTGAGATTATGCCACCAATATTATACAATTTATAGTTTTTCACTGTATTATATTACTAAAATTTACTAGAGCTAAATAGCATAATGTATTTGGCTAAAAATAATTTCAACCTAACTTGCACTACTTCCAAAATAATCTTTCCAATACCAGTCACCAAAACTATCGTCCAAATATTAAGAAATTTCAATTATTTTCACTATAGATTATTTACAGATAAAAGTATCACATTATCATCTTCCTCTTTTTTAAAAATGGATTTGTTCCACTTTCAAGATAAACGGCTCAATTGCATCAATAATGCCTAGTATTCCGTATCGTGGCGTATCAGATGTCCCATGGAAATTCGAGATATTAGCCATACATGATTGCTGCTGTAAAGGAAAAGCACCCTATTGAACTAATAAACTGTTGCTCAATTGATTCGCATTTAGCGTTCGGTACGTAGCGATATCGAAATCATTAGTATCAGTGTGCTGTTGCGTTGACAATTGTGCCGTCACAGATTGGTCTATCGTCGAGCAATTCCCTATCAATACACAGGGACACTATGAACCCAATCGAATCTTGATTAGATCTACAGGCATTGCTTTCGAAATTTGATTGTCCGAAAGCGCATACTTGCTCATTCAACCAAGTGCAAGTTAGGCTATCCTATAATCTGGAGTCTGGCTCGATTAAACCCTGATTTTTTAGAGTATCCAATATGAGATATTTTTATGTGGAAATTACTTTTGTATTAATCGAATTTTTAGTAAGATCTGCCAATTAAATAATTAGTAAATAAATGATAATAATGATACAATTCGAGTTACAACGTTATTTTAATTTGATATTTAAATTATTTATTTATTGATTTTGTCCGTTTTTTATTAATTGAATTTCGTTAAATTTATAATTACGTTATATTGTATGTGGAGCTTGTGGGGTTATGAAACGTTGTTTCTTTATTATAACAACTTCTTCGTTATTATTTTAGTTCTTTCTTAGTATCTACAGTTAATTTTTATCATAAATATGTTGTTATACGAACAAGTGTTGTTGTATTCTAAATTAAATCTAAATTTTGTTATACTTGTATCTAAATCATATCTAAGTCTGTTTTTGTTTTTATTTCTATCACTCTGTTCTTGTTCTTATTTTTATTTCTATCTCTCTATGTTCATTTTTATTATTCTTGTATATTTTTGGTGCGAAAGAAATTTGTATGTGATGTACATTTTATAAATACAATATTTAATTTACTATTAGATACCAAGTTCCTGAAAAGGAATAAAATTAATTTTTATGTGTTTTGTAAACCGTATCATGTGTACCACTTTATGTACACATAACCTCAAAATGTATTCAAAAACGGCTTACTGCGGAACACATTAACTGAGTAGGAAACAGAATGTAAAATGAAGTTCTGAAATCATTAAACTTTCATGGTAGAACATATGTTTAAATCATGAATCATGCTTCCCTAGCGATCCTATAATTAATTGGAAATTGCAAAACTTCTTTGGCCAATTTATTCAAGTTTTATCTTTCTTTTGTCGTGATAATTTTTTAGCTATGTTAAATAGCACAGGTGTGAGACATTTTTTTGTAGGACAGAAATTTTTAATTTTCTCATTTTGTAATGGAGAATTTTTTGTAACTCAAATTTGCAGATTTGATGATTTATTGTTTGAGGAATTTTTAAATTTGTGAATTTTCGAGGTCTTGGAAAACTTGGGTGTTTGGGAATTTGGAGATTTAGGGATTTGAGGATTTGGGGATTTAAGAATTTGGTAACTTGGAAATTTGAAGATTTAGAGATTTATTGATCTGGAGATTTGGAGATTTGGAGATTTGAGGATTTGTGGACTTTTGGGAATTTGGGGATTTAAGGATTTGAGAATTTAAGAATTTGGGAATTGGAGGATTTGGGGTTTTGTGAATTTGTCGAATTGGGAGTACAGACATTTGGAAATTTTAGAATTTGAGAAATTTAGTAATTTAAAAAGTTAGAGATTCGCTTACCTGGAAATATAAAAATTGAATAATCTGAATCTTTAGAAATTTAGTAATCTGATAATTTAGAAGTTTAAAGATTTTGGAATCGAGAAATTCAGAAACTTGAAAATTTACAAGCATATAAAATTAAGAAACAAATGAATGTCACATTTTCAAATTCCCAAATTTTTTCAATTTTCACACTACAAATTTGGAAACATGAAAATTAAAAATTTTACAAGTTGCAAAGTAAAAATAATGTAGTAGCAAGTTTTCAAATTTCCAAATCTGCAAAATTAGAAATTTGAATTCGCTGAACTATCAGAACGAAAATGAACCAATTAAAAGTTAATTTTCAGCTCATTCATATCAATAATTAGATGTCTGACATTTATACAAATATCCACTCGAAATTAAATGCCTCGCTTCGTATATTTCGAACATTTTATTTGCGTTCCCACTCGAAATTAACAGATCGTTTGCAGAATTTCAAGTGAATAATTCGAAACCAAAATTTTATCCCCTGTAAAACGATATTCGTTAATTGCAATCATTGCAAAGTTGTTAATTGGAAAAGTAGAAACTCCGAGATATCGTTCGGTTGCGTACAAATACGGTTCTCCGTGAAGCTTTTCCTTGAACAGTTTAAAATCCGATGTAAATAGTGTAAAATCCTTTGACTTCGTTAATTTCATCGGATTTTATTTATCTTGGTAATCTCTTGCGGCAAAGTTTTCTCTATTCTTGTTGGAGGTCCCATGGAACTCTTAGTTATCGAACAACTTTCAAGTTAACGTTGACTGTTACTGAAGTGCCCTCCTCTTCGCTGATTGTAATTCTTTTATCGAAACAAAACCTTTGTTATGTGAGTTATTTTGCAGAAACTTTTAACCTGTTTTATTGGCTTAACGTTAATTACTTCGCATAGAGAGTGACAGAGCAAGTTACATCTATTGAAATATTTATAATATTTATAAACATTTATAAATATTTATAATATTTATTCGCGAATCACTTTTAATACTTGTGGAAAGGAAAATTGGTAGGACATATATTTGTTATTGTATATCTTTTTTTTTAAATTTGTAATTTTCGTAATTTTCAGCTGTATTATATTTCGACACTTATATGAATAATATTGTAATTTAATTTTGTTTACAACTATGTATAATTTCAAAAAAATATTACGTTTCACAATTTCGCTGTCGATAATATTCTTAAATTAATATTGAGGGATGGATGGAATTATTTTGATAAATTTCGATTATTTTTACAAGTTTCAATTATTCAATTATGTTAAATGTAACATATTGGAAAAACACTATTATTTTTTCATCGCGTCGATAACCACGATAGTTTAAAATCTCGAGTCAGGTAATTTGCTGATTCTCACAGGAATACTACCGTATCAGCAGAATTGCATCGTGGCAGTGGTTTCATTTCGTTTATGTAAATCAGTGTCTGGAGTATTCTTCTAAAGAATCGTAACAAAGTGCCTCGGTTAGTCTGAATCAAATAAGCGGAAGGAACACAATCATTCTTGTGCAGATTGTAAGTTTACGTGCTGCTATTTATACTTGTTTGGATAGTCGACGTTTAAGACCGACTTCGATCGAGTAAAGCTGCATAAAATTAGACCACATCCACGTTCCAATAACTCACAGCAATGTTTTGTATTTTCACTTTGGTACTTCTCTTCTGTATTTCATTATTACTTTCTTTTGTATTAATATATGGATATATGAGAGTATTTACTCTGCTAAAAATAATTCCCTACTGTATAATTTTACTGATACGTGCCTTTACTGTCATGTGATTTTATCTCGTTTTAATTTTTTCAATTTATTAGATTTGTTAGTTTATCAAATTTTTAGTTTATAAAGTCTGATCTTTATTTAAAACACTCCTTTATTACAAGGTATTAATCTAATCACTTAATATATCCTCATTATATATTTCACACGTCTTCAAGTTTGAGCAACGTTATTTTTATAAAAATGATGTGATATTGTCAAAATCAATATTTCCACTTTTAACCATTTACAACAAACGAAAAATTTAATTATACTTCGCACTGTTCTTAAGATATTTTGAAATGTGAGCTTCAAGTGAATTGCATTTTCAGAAAAGAAAATGTTGACACATTGAATAAATGTAGTAATAAGAATTACATAACTTTGGCTAACCCAGTAACACATCGAGGATGATAAACCATTAAAACTTAACCTCACTTTGAATATGTCATTTGATGTTAATAAAATAATTAGCGTTTCTGTCGATCGACAGTCACTCTATTTGTATTCTACCAAGACTTTTGACCAATCTATCAACCTCAAATTTATAAAGAAACTAAAAGTTTACTATCAATTTTTCACTAATTGCTATTGCAAACGCTTAGACAAGAAAACTTGGTCACCCAACGCCGCATAGGAAGTACTCTCCCCTGCATTATATTATATTTCTTCATGTATAAAGGGGAGTAAATAAAAGAATATTTAAATGCAGTAATATCTTGATCATCGCGTGTCGCGATATCCCAATATCCGAAACGTCAGCCTTCGTGTCGCTTCTCGAATTACCCACGAAATCCAGCCGAATCGTGAAATTGTCCGCCACGTATACACGACATTTTCACGGAAGTTCGATCTTACGTGACACAATACATACCGATTATACCGTCCGCGTTGTTCACGTATTCCTGCGGCACGTTGTGACAAAGCTTCGTCGCGACGCCGCGTGCTGATGTATGATACGCAAACTTTGAATTTCCATTCGCATTGGCATGCAGTTCGAGCGGCCTCTACGAGAAAAATATCTGTCCCCTTCGCCTGTCCGAGGTCTGAAAACCTGTCGAAAGCTCCGAGTATCGGTGTCTTCTTTGCGGTTCCGTCGATCCGTGAAAAACAGGGGTGAACGACACAACGGACGGGTTATCGGCACCGCCTCTCCCTCGTTTTCCATTATTTCAAGTTGCTCGATGAAGAGGGTGGCCCTTTGTATTTTACACGCTGTTGGCTCGTTGAACGATGTTGCTTCAAATGTGTTTAATACCCAAGTGAACGAATCGTTTGATATAACAGCGTTTGAACGTTCAAATTTTTCCGACCACAGGAAAATACCTTTCATTATGGCGAGGATCAAGATGCTGCAAAATCTGGGTACTCTATGGTTAACTTGAGTGGGCACATAATTCTCGTTTAGTAATCCAGTAAATAATTTTTCAAAGTACTAATTTATGGATCACGTAAATGAACTGCTAGGTAACATTTCTTACATTTGGTCTATTTGCCCATCACCTTGCAAAGGTATGGAAACAAGAATAGATCTGCCATTAGAAATTAAACTTTTACTGATATTTTTATCAAATAGCTGCAAGAATCATGCATCCTTAGACATATCATCCTCTGTATATTACATAATTATTTATAATATTATACGTATGATAATATAGTCATTGTGTAATGGATGAACATGAAATTTGAAAGTGATTTTTTTCTGACTAAATAATTAGTGTTCTCAACATTTTCGGGAAACAGAAAACTGTAGAGTGTTCGTTATAACGCTGAGAAAATTTGAATTTTATAATTAAAGTACCGGAAACGTAGATTTCATTACACGCGGAATTCAGCTTCCATCATCTGACGAGCTTTCTTTTATTCTAACGAGAAAATGGAAGCACAAGCCGTGCCAATTGCACGGATGTATGTATGTATATAACGCTTCAGCTTGAAATTTAGCAAGCACAGTGAATTACCCTCAGAAACTACTCGTTGTACATGCTTCATTTAAATTTCAGTGAGGTATACACACCATAAAATTACCTGAATTACCTTCTGTCACAAATAGCTGCAATTTCAGCGAGCACAGCTTCCAATTTGTAACAAAATTCGTCACGTACCCTGTTTCAATATTTTCCTCGTGAGTCAGATTTTCGTTTCTATCACCTACACGACACTCTAATTAATCACGTCCATAATGTAATAACGACACGATCGCAACTTTGGTGGAGGACTACGTATCACACGTTTCACGATACATTCTGAAACTGTACATTCTCTTATGCAAGAATACGCTGTTTGTAAGATATAATTTTACTGTCTTGTGTCGAGATTCATGGATACGGTAAGAGTGTAAATATCGATTAATGTGTCATCATCGAGATACACGTATCTTCGGCTCACTTGTCATCTGTAAAATAATCGGCTGATTCTTCGCTTCTTGTAAATAACAGGGATGGTTATCGGCACCTTTTTGTGCATTTTTTCATCTCACCCCTTTGTATCTCGATTGATCGTGTTTCCATGCAGTGATGGGATCAATTCGTTCAAATTATTATATATATCACCTCAAATTATTATCGTATCTATTATTTCATATTATTACTGTGTCTATTATTTCAAATTACGGTAGACCTTTACTGACAGAAAATTGTACAATTGTTAGCAGAGTTTGCAGATATGGGTACATGGTGATGCATACATGATTTGAAATCATGCAGCTCATATATCTTCCCACTTCTGGTTACAAATTGAACATAAATCAACAGTTCGTTCACATTATAAGGTTCTATGTATATTATTTCGCGCTGTATACTGAATAAACCGAATTTTCGTGCGGTACGAAGCTGTCGTGTTAATTTTAGATTAATTTGTAACCAAAAATAGGAAGGTACATGAGATGTACGATTTTGACTGACACGATTCGCCATGTGGTGCACTGTGAAATTAATTCGTGATTTAATTACGTTCAGAAAATGTAATCGTTCTATTATTACTGTACGTTTCTTGCTACATTCGATCAGTATTTCGTATTTGTAGAATCATGTTATAATTGAATTTTACATTGAAGTTTATATTCGTAATATAAAACTTCGCGGTTATTTAATATGTGAGCAAGGTATGAAAGTCAATAATTTATGATATAGTTAATTTGAAAAGGTGAAAGTATTTTGGAAGCCACATTCTTATATTTATTTTGAAATATATATTTTTTGCATGAGCTGTTTGGGAATTGGTCAAATTTGGAAATATAGAATCAGAAAATTGCATTCTTATGTTTTGTTGTGTACAGGTGCAATAAAGTCGAAAAAGTGGATTTTTAATAAACTTGTAGTTATATGTATATTCGAAAGTTTAATACATTGCATTTATATATATTTTTTTTTTTTAAATGAATATTGCATTAATGGATCTGAAAAGTCTCAGCCATCTAGTAGCAGAAAGTGTAAACTAATGCAACCAAATATCGATCATTTTTTGTATTTATTGATCTTCTTCTGTTAACATTTTAAAAATATTCTAAAGCTACTTATCATTTTTTAACACAATTTGATGTATATTGTTTATATTAAGAAGAAAAAATCAATATTTATTGAAATTGATTGAAAACGGTCCAGCTATTGCCATCTTCTGGTGAATGGCTATACTAGTAAACTAGAAAATTACGTTTTTCGTAAGAATTAGCGATTTTTTCCCTTTTTTGGACGAGCAGAATATTCTGAAACCTCATTAGACTGAAAGAACGTCATCATAATGCAAAACTGTTAGAAAAGAAAATAAAGAATATTGCATTTTATGGATCTAAAAATTCTGTTACCTAGTGATTAGTAATGGGGATTAATGGAACTCAATTTTGAAAATAATTATGTACTTTATTTATTGTTGTCAACTTACTGACATGTGCAGAATGTTCTAAAACTACTTGATATTTCTGTTCGAAGCATTGTACTGCCCAATAAATTGGAAAGATCAATATTTCTTAACATAATGTATTTAAAATTTATTTTCATTATTTTCATCTACCTTTCCACCTCTATATGGTTAAGAATTTTTAGATCGATAAAATGCAATTTTTTTTTAATTTTTGTTTGGTAATCATTTGTATATCTTTTCGTGACTAGTGGATCCATTATGGACCTAACAAGTCAATAAAAAAAAAGTGTAATCTTTAAACATTTTAATGTACATAACTTGGAGCTTACTGTAAATCCATTTTCCTTTTAATAATTTGTGAGCACCAATACACGGTAAAAATGCTTTCTTTTACATAAAAACGCAACTTTTTATATTTCCATGCCTGATGGATAGCGAAGCATTTTCAGACAGTACGCATGAAAACATAAATTTTAAAATACATCTGAGAACAGGAGGTCCAAAATACTTTTCACTGTTCAAGTTAATTACATTATAATAAACTACTGTCGTTTATATCTCTTTCACTAATTAAATCGGCGTGTCATTTTCATTATAAATATTTTCATCGAAATATGAAGTTAAGTTACAAATACTTTAACTACAAAGAACGTGAAATTTCTGATGCTGCTAGAATTTTCTGAAACGTAATGTGAACAAGAAAATAGTTTGCTTCTAAAAGTAACTTCCGAAAATTTGATTATTTATCCATTTCAAATATGATTGTTGTCAATTGGAGATGTTACTGCAGATGGTTGGGATTTAATTCCCTTGACAGACATTTTCCCCAGGGAAGTTGGATCTCCACTTGAGTACTCATGTCGTATTAATGTATAGTTCCATGTGACGTCACTATGTTCCTACATATAGCAACTCTGAATGTAAACGAGGAATTGATACAGAGAAATGTTTTTTAAAAGCTAAACGATTGTATGAAATTTTTAAAATTTCCATATAAAATTTCCTACAGATTTACAATTTAGATTCTTTTTTTTCAAAATATTAGTTTTCAGAGATTTCTGAAAAACTTCCAAAATCTCAAGTTCACAAATGTCTAAATTCGATAGTCCCAAAAATTACAAAATTTCGATCTACAATTCCAATCTTCAAGTCGCAAAATTTCAAATTTTGCAAATTTTAATTTGAGAACCACTGCCTTAAGCTTCAAAATCTATCGTTATAATATTTTCCGTCTAATTCGTATTTTTTCATCGAAATTAATGAAATCATACCACCTTCTTATTTATAACAACTTTATTTCACAAACCACAATTTATGTACAATTGCAAAATGAAGATGAACTTACATAACTCTATTTTGCATTTCGTGTGACAATCATAAAAAAATAATATTATATAAATTTCGAAATAAAAGTTATACATATAACACCGATTTTATTTCTCTTGTTCCTCAATTTTCTGTCGTTACAAAATTAACTGTCAGTTAATACCAAATTTATTGATAATATATAACGATAGATTCCCATCACTGCGTTCAGTTCAAGTCGCAACATCTCTTCTTGATCAGCTTCAATTCATATGTTTCTCGCGTACACACAGTGGGCACACAATCGATCAAGTATAAGTCACACGGTGTACGTGCGAAAGACTCGTCCTTATCACCCGCGGTTATTCAAGGGGTGATTATGTTCGACAACAACGTGGACGGTAACACTAGAGATCTTCCCAGCAGTACCGTGTCACCGATTAATTGCACCACGGTTGTCTACGCCGTTCCCGAAGAGGATCGCGTCGTTGTCGGATATATCAATGAATGGATCAATGCATATTCGTTCATATCGAGTAAGTATTTTCCTCTAAAATATTTCCCTCTCGTTTTACCCTTCGTTTAACCGGTAAGTCCCCTTATTTCTTCTCTTCAGGTTTTTACCCTTTTTTGTCGGTATAGCAGGTTTTGCGTTGATCTCGGCCGGTAATAAAGGATTCCGACCATATTAGTTGCAGGAAAATTACTAGCAGTCGGGATATAATTTACGGTCGATAATATCTGATGTCGATTAGATAGAAAACTTTTATTTCTGTTGTTGGTAACCTTACTAGTTTTTTTTGTGGTAGAATTGGATTGACGAGGAGAACTTGTGGGTTTTCATGAGATTTTGCATGATCGTATTATGACGAATTTTGTCGTGTTTGATATTTTATTATTTTATGAATGTATTTAAGGGATTTGGCTAGCTTGTTTTTGGCGATAAAATGAAATGTGTTTAATTATTTGCAAATCTGTCCATTTCCAAACTTGAAAATTTGTATAGATAATTTAATAATATTTCAAATTCCCAAATTTAAAATTTAGAGTCACTAAAATTTCAAATTCCTAAATTTAGAAATCCAATAATTTCAGATGTTCGAATTTCGAAACTTCCAAATTCGATAACTTCAAATTTCCAAATCAAATTAAGAAATTTAGACAAATGTAAAAATTACAACTGTTCAAACCTTCAAATCAATAATTACTTTTTGACACAGTAGTCCGCCAAATAAATCTTCTCTAAATCTTAACATTACCTATCTTCTAAATTATTGATCGTCTAAGTTCAAACCCATGCATATATGCATAAAGAGCTTCGTAATAACGTCATTAATATGCAAAAGCTCATTAAATCTAAGAACCTATAGGAATTCTCCTGTCAAACATAGCGTACAAATTTTACAAATAATTATACAGTTAATTCTTTTAAAGCTTGAAAACCAAAAAAATTGAAGGGACGAAATATTACAAACTGAAAGGTACACAAGAATGATTCATTCTAATTGCTTCAAGGTTTGTAGTTTGACAAAATTGAACACTTGTGTGTGGCATTGCATTTATTTAGTAGAGAAATTTTCTAGCGTTTTTGCATGCTACTTAGTGCCCTCCTCGATTTCAGAGTAGAGAACTGTTAACTCGATTTTCTACCGTATACTAATTACCGCGAAGTTCTTTGGATAATCATGTTAAATGTTGTGCTATTCCCTTAACGCAGAGAATCAAGAGAAGTTCTACCTGTACATCATAGTGTCTGTCTCGGCTGGCATTCTAATCTTTCTGGGCTTGGTAATTGGACGTCTTCTTGTCAGCCGTCATCGTGCGAAGAGGGATGCGAAATTCCACGCGAATAACGAAGCTCTGCCGAATGGATTTACGGATGACATTTCAGAAATCGACGCAGATATTGATCTCACGACCACTATGCCAGTTCCCATGCAAGACACGAGGTTTGTAATTTCATTATTATACGTATGTGCTGTCCATCATTCCAGTTTGTCTTTCTACGAATTCATTTCGAAATTTTCTGATTATTTCGCGTGGGGAACGATAGAGCGATGGTTACTTTTTAATAATTTTATTTTTGTATCTTGGTGTTCGAGATCAGGGAACATGTAGAGTCACGTTGTGTATTGGTAAATTATATTAGGTACTACTATTTTGCTATTTTATTATTTTAGCATTTTACTGTGAATACTTGGACATTCTGGGATTTAAATATTGAAGAATTTGTAAAACTTCAAATACTCAAATTCTCAAATTCTTAAATTTTCAAATTCTCAAATTCTCAAATTTTCAAATTTACAACTCTTCAAATCCACGAATTCTCGAATTCTCAAACTCTCAAACTTCCAAATTCTCAAACTCTCAAACTTCCAAATTCTCAAATTTTCGAATTCTAAAATTTTCCAGCTTCATATTTCCAAATTCCAAAATTTCCAAGGCTTGAATTTTCCTTTCGCATATGTACCACCGTTGTCTCAGTCCGTCGTAAACATGATAATTATAACTTCTAAGTGAAACACAAATTTTATATTGATTTTTCTATGTAATAATCGTATTATCGACTAATAGTATGCGAATTTCGTTTTCAGGATCCCAGAAACGCAGCTAGCGGAAAGACTCCACGGCGATCGTTACTACGCAGACACAAGGATACCCATGTCACCCACGACGATCCACCCAGCACCCATACACCACCCAGGGAACACAGGCGTCAGGGTGGACCTGGGTAACCACATGGTGGGCACCGACAGCCTGCACACGATCCTGCGCCCGGAGAATCCACGGAGCCTGAACACCAAAAGCTATTATTATGGCTGACAGGAGGAGGGGGGTGTCCCGCGCGAGGGACGACCCCCGTCCTTGAGCCCGGTACCGGAAGTGAGCACGCGGAAATACTGCTTTTAATCGAGATTTTTTAAGGCACGAGCCACCAACGAAGCCGCTGTAAAGAACGTTCGAGAGTCGAACGATCCTCGCGCGTCGATCGATCGTTGTTTCCTCGAGCGGAAGTGGAGGAACCTTCGTCCTCGCACCCGGTACTGGAAACAAGCACGTGGCGGTGACGTTTTTCGTGTTTCCCTCCTTCTTTTTTTAATTCCGTTACCGTTAACTGATATTGAAAGTGAACGCGGAAATTGTTTGAAAATTTTGTAGACGTTCGACGGTCGAACACTTCGATACCGGAAGTGATGATGTTAAGCGCGGGATTTGCAGCGATGAGGCACTTTTTATGCGTTTTTCTTGTTATACAGGGTGTTTTGAGGTGTGATATAGGGTGGGGAGTAGAAGCGAGGAAATTAGTAAAAGTGTTAGTATCTGTTTAGAAGAAATTGAATATTGGAATAATGTTATAGTGGCTTTGTTTTGAATTGAATTTAGAAGCTTTTCGAATATTTGTGAAAATTGTGTATGACAGAAAATATGAATCTGAGTCAATTTTTGTTAATTCAGTAATTAATAAATGTATATCAGTGAATGTAGTTGTTAATATCATTGTATTTAATATTACTATTATCAATATGGGTTTATCTTGATAATATTAATATCAAAGTGTATATATCCTAACAATTTATATTACATATTGTTATTTACAAATTATTGTCATTGATTAAATTCATTACATTACACGTTAATTATCTGAATAAAGTTATGAAAAAAATGGCTAATAAAAAATTCCAGTGATATTAATAACTACATGTATTCGTTTATAACGTTAATTGATTTGTTAAATTTATGAAAAATTGCTACTTTTATCAGTGTATGGACAGTGAACAAATTTTTGTGCAAATATTTGAAAAATTTTCAAATTCAATTTAAAATCAAGTCTTTAAATAAATTTTAAATCCCTCTTTTATTTTTTGGAATTATTGGAAAGTGGACCTGTATATTTATTCAGTGTTGTGTGCAATTACAATTGAATCACACCAGGAATTACAGTTACAAGGTAATTCAATTATATTGTCATTCGTAATTCTGATCTTCCATTGTATTAAATTACTGTGCAATTGGTACTTGCAATTTAGGGACAATTTCAAAATACAATGTACTTAAATCAGAATTATGAATCAAAATGTAACCAAATGTAAAAATGTGGCAATAGGTGAAAAATACCATGTTCTAAAAAAAAATGAAAAGAAATTGTTGAAAATTATGAATATGGTATTATTCATAAATTAAATGTAAAAACGAATAATCGACATTTAATTATGCTCGTAATTACAGTAATTGCCGATTGAATTAACTGAGGTGTTCAAATTGTGCAGTTCAACGACAACGTTATAATTGATATTATGACACAACTTAATTAGTTATTGAAAAATTGATATAATGACATAATTTAATTTCATATAATTAATTTTATGACATAATTGGTATTATTACATAATTTGATTGCTTATGATATAATTCATATTATGACTTAATCATTCATGGTATAATCAATATTTTGATATAATTTAATTACTAACGATGAAATTAATACTATCACATTATCGAGTTGTGTGTGATACAATTAATATTGCGACATAATTAAATTACCTACGACATAATTGACACAACGGAATAATTGAATTACTACGTAACTGAAATACAAAATAATGAAATAGTATAATTAAACAACAGTGTGATTCAATTGACACAGCTATGTCCTTATTGCTGCAACGCCTCCAATTCGTGATGGATGTACCAGTTAGGTTAGGTGAGGACAAAATCTGATATTTCTCTTAACGAAATCGTTTCACGCGTGCCTATGACCGACACCGGAAGTGAACGAGAGCTTTAGACCATCAAACATGTAATACGAGCGTTTGTAAATACGGCTTCAGTGAGCTGAAGAATTGAAATCATCAAGTCGTTTGAATCTCTAACGAGAAGAATCATTCAGGATTGAAATGACGTTTTGAGGATTTCGGTCACTGATCGGAAATTCTTATTAATTGTTGAAAATGATGTTGTTATTAGAAGGTACTGTTTTTGGAAAGGACGTCGATGTAATGTCAAATTCTGGGCGAAAAGTATATAAGCGAAAGTTAATTGTAAATGAAGAGAGAAATATTTTATGCGTGAAATGTTCGTCCTGCGACCGGTACCGGAAGTGAGTCGTCAAGTCTGTGGATATGACTATCAGTTTAATTAGATTTTTATATCTGAACGAACAATTCGCATAAAGGGGTAAACAAATTCGAAGACAAGGATTCAATGTTATAGAACAGCGATGGGCAAATTGTGAGGATGTGATATGTAAACGTGCGAGTGAGCATTTGTGCGCACTGATGGATTCAATTTCTCAATTTGGAAATTTATAAATTATGTATTTTTAAATTTTCTAATCTTTGAATTTTTAGATCTATGAACCTTAGAAGTACCAAACTGCGAATTTTAAAAGTCTTAAATTTCATTTTTCTTCTTTTTGAAGTCGTAAATTATTAAGTTAACAAATTTACAAACCGCTAAGTTTCTGAAAAATTCGAAGATACTATCCTTAAAACCTTAAATTTCAAAATTTCTGACTTATGAAATTATCAAATTATCAAGTTGTTAAATTACCAAATTACCAAATTACCAAATTACCAAATTACCAAATTACCAAATTACCAATTTACCAAATTCCTAAATATCTAATTTTCCGAATTGCTCAATTCTCAAACCCCAAAATCCCAATTTTCCAAATTTCTAAATCTTCAAATTATATAGTTAAAAAATTTATAAATTTCCAAATTTGAAAAGTTGAAATTTCCATTGCACCCTGTACGTTATATCATGATGTCCTTGAAGTCTTCGGACAGTTAAGTGCCCACCACTGTTAAAAAATAATTTGCAATTTAGAAATTTTCGATTTGCGACTGAATTCTGTTACGCTTACGGAGGAGCATCTTCATAAGAAAATTTCTAAATTAAGAACGTAACGCAGTGAAATGAAAATTAACGACACACTTTTCCACAAGGTGAAATTATTTGTTACTATCATATATCAAGATAACATCACCTATAATCGATACAATAATTTCTATTTTTTAAAGTCCACTACCAGAGCATTCTTAAATCTTAAGAATTTCTTAATTAACAAAAGTAATTACGATAAAACGATGTAACGATCGAATTGTACCAGTAACGATGTAGTAAAGTTGAAGAAAAAACAAATTAACACTGCCTGTTTAACGGTAATAACATTAACAATAACAAATCAACATCCTATGTATACGTACAATAATATATTATCAAGAAACAGTTTTACTTTTCAACCAAAATCACGCACACGTCTTTTGATTGTTTGAAGACTACACATTCGAAGGAATTGTTTATATATAAGTAATTTTGTTCGTAAGCATGATTTCTTGTCGAACGATCAAGAAGACTGTCTGCAAAACTGTTACTGCCTAATCGACGAGAAAACAAAATACGGGTCTTTTGTTACGAATCAAATTTTCTGTTGTTCTTCGATTTTTTGCAGCGCGAACCACGTTATCGATGTTATCGTGCTGAAACATGACTCATACACGATGAGGGAAAATGTCGATAACGTGGAAACGTTTGGTGTGGAGAAATATGAATAGCTCGAACAGTGATATCGAAATTATAACCAATTTTTAACTGCTGCGTTTTTTTTTCACTCATTACAACACTAATTACCTAGCAACAGTGAATAGAAATATTGTTTTTATATCAATATTTGTTTTTGAAAGCATGTTTGCTGAATTTACATGTAATACATATTTAATAGATATTATTACATTCATGGTCCTTGCAAGTTCATGTGTATAGTTAAATGGAAGAACGCACAGGGGTTAAATATCTAGATTGTTTATACTTAAATTACAATGATATATTCCTAAAAAATGTGTATATATTTAAAAAGTCTAATTTGGTATACAGTTACAATTTGTGGATATATTTAGTTATTTTGGTTACTAACAGTTATATGTGTTTATCAATGAAATAACCATTGCATATTACGGATGACTGTCATTGGATATTATAGATAATTATAGATCATCTTATGCTTATAGTATCCATTAAAATAAGTGGATAGACTTATAACAAATTTATAAAATGAATAAATTAATATCACTCTCAAATATTGCTACAATATTGTTTAAAATGTTTAGTACTAAATTAAAAATATATTTCATTCAAAAGTTTCTTCATCACGTTGAGCTATTCATATTACGATCATGCATCGATATCATACTGATCGACAGTATCGCTCAAACTCCTCTCGATCGAACTCCAGTACAGAGCAACAAAATAAACGATTAATCGACATTGCATTCAATAGACGAACGAAAACGACACGAATCGACGATCGATAGATCTGAACATTTAACAATCATCTCACAGTCTCTAATTAACGTTAAACAAACGGGAAAGAAAGAAAAGGTAGGAACCACAGGTCGATGGAGCATCAGATCTCGATCGATTTCGTCGGAATAAAGATCGATCGCGAGTAACAACACGTAGCCCTAAGTCCTGAACAGGAAATCGGTTGATCTCAACGAAGTTACAGCGGTTTTGTATTTCGAATACACGCATGCGAATGAGATGCACCGCGAAACGACTTTTATAGAGAAACGATCTGTATGTATATCACGCTGTAAATAGGAACAATGTAATTTACTGTAAGTGTTGAGAAAGTTAAGTAAAGAGAGAAAGAATGTGCGTATGTGTGAAAGAGAGAAAGAGAGAGAGAGACAATGTACCTAAAATATCGAGAGTGTAACTTAATCGAAAGACGTTTCTTAGTCGTGAATTACTTTCCGTGCCATCGATTCTACGACCATTAAGTGCTTCTTTAACACCGTCACAACATAAACGTTTGATCGTTTTATAGAAGTTAATTTTTAAGCGACCGTAATTTTAGATTATTCGATTCGCCGACTATCATTGTTAGCAGATAAATAAGAATAATGTTTATGTATTAATTGTAAGGGAAAAATTATTCGAATCAATTTTATGTACATTGGGTACCGTTGGCTTCGACTAAATGGCGGAGGAGGAAGATTTCTTATTATTTGGTTGATATATTTTCAAATTTAGTAATTTAGACATTGAGAAACTTTTGTATTGGTAACTATCAAGTTTAGAAATTGTTGAGTTTAATATATTAGGAATTTGGATATTTTGGAATTTGGAAATTTGAGAATTAAAAAATGTCCGAATTTAGAAATTTGGGAATTTGGGAGTGTAGGGATTTGGAAGTTTTTAAAATCTAGAACCAATTGAAATAATTTGAAAATTTGAAAATTCGAAAAATGGAAATTAGAAAAATAACTTAGAAACTTGAAAATTTCAAGATTTGAAAATTTGTGAATTTTTAAATTTACATATTAAATCGTCCAAAATCAAAAATAAGTGGTGGTACCCCTCCTCCTACATTTGTTCAGAGGAAGCCTACGTCGCACCCAACTGTACATTTTAATATTAGCTACGATTCCGAGGCTCGTTTATAATTAATTCTATTTCTTTGCATCGTATAATTATGTTAACTTTCAAGAGCATTTAGGTTGTTTTAAGTAATATTTTAACCTTTAGATGGCGCACAATCTAGAAAACAACAGTTTAAATTTTGTTTCACGATTTTTCTCTAATATACAAAATCATTTTATTTAAAAATTCGACCATAATTTTAGTTGAAAAGTACTATTTTACTGATTTTAATTAATAATCAACTCGGTTTCGTTGTTTGAGGGTTAACCAGAATATTAAAGATTGTGTGTAAGATCCCTTTTAACAAATTAATTGCCACAGTAACATAAAATTCGATATATTACAGTATCGATTATTCAATATACTATTATTTAATATTTCAATTTTACAATTAAACATAACTTTTGTTCCTTTTGAAGTTTGGTCTAACATTCTTCAACTTAATTAATATAATTGCTGTAAAATAAATGAATGAATTTTATAATAATATTTATGAAATTGAAATTGTACATAAAAAATAAATTTTAATGCATGGATGTTTCTGATAACATCAGTTCTTACACACAGTCGTCATGTTTTATTGATTTGTAAATCGTTAGTGGGTAATGATATTAACATCATTAATTTGTACATTAATTTCTAGTTATAATTTGTATTAATCAAAGCATGATCGAAAATAATGATGTGGTGTATCTGACATTTGAGCATTTATTTAATGTTTTGATACTTGAGTGGCTCATTGAAATAGCGTCTTTGCGTTACTAAAGTAGGTAAACATTATTTAGACAATTTTTATAAAATACCGTTGAGAACATTGAAAAATAATGAAATTGATTAACTACAAATATAAATAAAATGCATATAATATACAAATAACAAATATATTGTTTATTATTTGACTAGTATTTATACAGTTCATTGCTTGATGAAAGTTTAAACAGTTATAATATTTTAATGTTACAATCACTCTATTTTTCAATTGCAATCTTTTGTGCACTATAATGTTGTACTATGTATACAAGGTGAACTATTTAAATGGAAATACTTAAATTTTTATGTTATTTATGATTTTATGAAAAATATTCTAAGCAAAAAATTATACTGTTTTTATGATTTTTTACTGAAAGTTATAATATAAATAATAAGGTTTTTAAGATAAATTAAATTTAATTTCTATATTAAATATTCAATAATTGAATTTCTATTTTATATATTCAGTAATTAAATTTCAAAGTTTTCATTTTTTTTTATATGGTTCTTTAGATGTTTCCATTCAAATAGCTTACCCTGTATATTAATGCTAAAATTATTTTTAATATTACCTACATGTTTTTAGTATATTAAATTTGTGATTGTCACCGACACCTACGACGTTGAATTTATTAGAAATGAAAGTGTGACAAAGAACGTTTTCATATTTTCACACTCGTTCGATCATAAATCAGCCTTTTTCTTATTTAGATTCATTCTCGAAAATACGATTTGTTGTCACGCAACCAACCCCTTGTTACTTCCACAGTAACAATAGAATCCCTACCATATTCATTTGTTCATTCAATAAATGATTTTACAAATGGTTTGACCCAACAATATTTCAGCAACGGTACCATTCTTTGTCGAGTAACTAACTAATTCTACTAACAATGAGTGCATTCAGTACAAACATTGTGCAATCTACTGCTGGATAGAATTATGAGACACCCCATTCGATTTACAGTAATATGTGTGTACAGAAATGCACATAATTTATGTTTACCAAACGTAAGATTGTTTTTAGAATATCTACATTGCTATGTTTCTAGATCCTTTGATTTCTAGATTTCTAGATTCCTAGATTCTTAGATTTCTGGATTTCTGAATATCTAGATTTCTCAACCTATAAATTTTTAAACTTCTAAATTTCTAAATGTTTAAAAGCATAGCAGGACAAAAAGGAATAAAGAAAAGAAAGAGACAAAGAAAAGGAACAATTATTAGAAGATGTAAGAGGATGAAATTTACGGTACAGGTTTTGCAATGACATGAAACGATTGAAAATAAATTTGGTCAAAGATACGCTGTCAATGAGCCAGTCAATTGATTCGACGTCTTTGAAAATAAAAAGAACAGTGTTGTTCCGTTGATTAGATTTTCACGGTGAAATAGGATGTAACGCAACGTGGCCGTGTTTTTAATTGGTCTGGCTTAATTAAGCCACTCGTGCACGACTGTTGCGAGCCTCGGTGGTCTCTAAGAAAATTCTAATTGCTGGAAGAACGCTGTTTCTCCTTCTTCTTTTCTTTATTACTTTCCTGTATTCTTGCGGTTCTACGCGCTATTTTCTTTTTTAGCCTTCAACTTTTTTCGGCATCGTAAAATTAATTTTTATTTTTCAGATTTTTTTGGTGAATGTAGTACCTATCTTGGCATTTGTGTGTGCATTTGGGATTTATTTTATAATTGGAAGTTTATTGGTTTAGTTTAGTGATGGACAACGACATAGGGCTCTTGGGGGGTACTTAAGGGCATTTGAAGGCACTTGAGGACACTTAAGGGCACTTGGGGGCACTTGGGGTTTCTAATTAATTTCAGTTAATTTGTCGACTTGGCAATATGAAATTTCAGTGTTCAAATTTTTGAATTTCTAAATTTCTAGATTTCCAAATTGCCGAATTTCCAAATTTCCAAATTTCCGAATATCTGAATTTCTAAATTTCTAAACATCCAACTTACTAAATTTGAACATTTTTTTAATTATTTTGAAAACTCGATACTTCCAAATTTTTTAGTTTCTAAATCCTCGAACAAATGTTATACCTGATTTTAAGTAATCGAAGTAATCAATAGAGTATCGATAATAAATGCATTCGTTTAATACTTTTATTTATAGTTAGTCTATTCTTTCAAATATTAATCATATTCAGTCAATTTATCCAACTAATATTAGGTATTTATATTCTTTTAGTTAAATGAAGATTAAAAGACCTCTTTATACTGTTCTTCGTATTATGTACATTGACACGAATATCATTCTATTCCAAAATATACATTTACTTATATCGCATTATATTAATGTTGACAACATAGTTTAAACTGCTTATAATTTATTATACTTATTTTCTACGGCAATTATGCTAAATAGGGGACCCTGCTCCAATGACCTTGAAATATGTTGTCAAGGACATATCCTCCAGTAACTTTTTCTAATAACTTAACCGTCGTTCATTACTTATTAAAAAGTTATTAACAAAAAAAGTGTAAGTAAAATACAAATGAAATTTGAAGTTATTTGGGGATGGTTAGTTTGTATTATAGAATGAAGTCCTCCCGAAGGGTATATATAAAAAAAAATAAGCATATAAATGAAGAATTGAAGTGAAACAATGAACAAGGGTTAACATTTTGCGTATATTAATCAATGACATGTGACAACATATTGACAACCTTGACAACATATATCAAGATCAAAATAATTGGAGCACCCCTACTTGGCATTTTAACCTTATTTTTAATTTTCTCCTCGTTAAGTTTTCATTTTAACAGATTTTTCACGTTAATTTAATTTCTCGAAATCGATGGGCACGTCCGAGATATACACTCAATTTTTATTGATTCACCATGGGACAAGGTGTCCCATTGGTACTGGCTCAACACGACGAGAATTGAAGCGAAACAAAGACTCGATAATTAGGATATATCGAGAGGGCGAAGAGGTTATCGTTCGTAGATTCACGTAACGCACCACGTATTCAGTAAGCATTCTGTTTTTATAAATAAAACCTAAGCGTATACTTGTACGATGCGTTAATAATGTATCATCTATATTAATCTTATTCATTTTTATTCCTCCATTAATTTACATTTATTAACACTTTTCTACGACTAACCTCACCAAAGACTATTTAATTTATTAACTTCAAAATATATTTGATAATTAGTTTTCTTCTCGATGATATGTAATTTTAAATTACTTTGTAGAACCATTATATACTATATGTATAATGAATTATTGTAAATCATCAAGAAATTGGACATCGTTTTTTATATTCTGTAAACTAGCGTCATTTTGTATATTTTATGATCGCCATTTCCATTATTATATTTAATACTGTGCAAGTTATTTATTCACACGTACATAATTAAGAAAGCATGTAAAATTGTACCAAAGACATGTTATCGATACGTCGATCGATAGCGGCGCGATTTAAAAGGGGCTCGGAATCGAAATGAAAATTTTTGTACATTTTATTCCACTGTAACTCCGTTCATGTTACGTGAGGTCCTCGAAGAAACTCGTCGAATCACGGTAATAAATATCTGTATCATGATCTGTAATTTACGTTATTGATTTGCGTTAATTTATTCGATAATATTGTTCTACATGAATGTAATTTTCCTATAATATATAACAATTCACGCATACGAAGCTTTAGCTTTCCTTTTTACATAATTGTGTTACTGGTCCTTAGAATAATTTCCTGAATTCAAATCGTCGACTCGCGATTTTGTGATAATTTCTTCGGAAAGTTTTTGTTGAATTTTGAAAATTCGGTGTTTGTGTGATATGTGAAGATTTCAAGTGTTTTGGTAAATCAGAAATATAGAAAAGAAGAGTATAAGATTTTTTGATTTATACTATATTTAAAAATTTCAGTTTTTGTTTTTAAAATTTCAAGTACTCGATTTTTTAAGCTTTTTCATTTTCGAATGTAGCTGGAAATATAATTCATTAATTTGGAAATTTGGTAAATTGAAATTAATTGTACAAATATACAAATTTGAAATTTAGAAATTAAGAAGTACAGTTTTTAAGAAATTTAGAAAAATATTTATTTGCAAATTTTCAATCTTCAGTTTTTAATAAAATATCACTGTTTTATATCGTATTTCGTTTAAAATATTATTCTAAAATATAGTTTCTGATTCTAAAAATGGATATTTCCCAACTTAAATAATTTGAAATATATCAAAATTTAGCTATAACATCTACAAATTATAAACCTTAAGAAAATTAAAAGAAACATTGTATTTTTTGCTAATTACTAAACACAAATTTCATGAATTACTTAGCATCTTTTGCAAATTACCTCCAAAACTTTTTTGTGATAACTATTTTACAAATATTTTATTTTTATTCTAATTATTAAACGTTATTTTATTATGATGTCTATGGAGTTTCTAAATGATAATTACTATCTTATTACCATATCAAATTTATAGTTATTAAATTCGCAAGATAGTTTAAAGGAACAGGTAATCCGTTTAATTTTGTTTTTATTTCCGAGTTCCCGAACTAATCGGTCGTTAACGAAGCGATCTGTTCGATGCGGAGTGCCTGATATTCCATGAGAAGCGTTTCTAAGCAGGTTACACGCGTACCACGTCGACTTTGTGACCGACATGCAAATTCCTGCTAAATGAATCCTTCTGGGAAGTTAGGGGAAAACCCTCCTCTGGTGAGTTCTGTGTAATGCACGAACGGCAAACATGATTTATCGTGACATTGGGAAACGAGATTTCGTGACGGGAAACACCTGATGGAAAGGTTCACGAACTTGACGAAATGCGAGAATTTTCAGCTGTCTGCGAAATGAACATCTACAATCTGGATGGCGTCATTCCGAGACGATATCTTTTTCAAATTGCGAACTGTCGGAGTTGATTTAGGCGGGACGAAGAACGAGGATTCAGTTTAATTCGAGTGAAATTAGGGAGAAACAGTTTGGGGGAGTAAGTTAATATATTTTACAGTTTTATATTTTTATAGTTTTCGTTTTTATTATTTATTTATTGAAAAATATGGTGAAACATTTTAGACGTCTATGATTATTATATTCATACGTTTGGCAGAATTTAATTTTTATCATTTTTGTTCAAGTTAATTGTGCTAAAATATGATTTGGACTTTATATAGACTACATGCCTTTCGCAGTCTTACATTTGTACAATTTCTGGCCGAATTAATTATTAAATGAGAAATATGGCAAAACATATTTTAGACTTTCTTTATGCATATTGAAACATTACAGTTTCTCACTTTTATAATTTTTGTTTAAATTAATCATTAAATGTAAAATATACTGAAACATATTTTGGACTGTTCTTCATATTTCTATATCGATACATTTTACAGATTTTCAGTTTTACAATTTCTGGCCGAATTAATTATTAAATTAGGAACATGCTAAAACACATTTTATTTCCTACATACTACAAATGAAAATATGGGAAAGTATATTCCAAATGAAGTAAAAAATATTCAATAAATAATCTCAATTTTTTGTAACTCTAAAATGCCCTAGTTTTTGACTTTTACTCATTTCAAATCGATAGATTATTTAATATTTCAACAGTCATCAAATAATTTACCAGTATGTACTAAAAATTGTAGTACACATATTAATAATCAACAATATTGTTCACTGAATGATAATTAGCAATATTTATATAAAATTACCTTGAGTGAAATTAATCTCAAAGAATGTAGCATACGCAACAATATTTTTAAGAAACCTAAGAAAAATTTTAAAAAAATATTTTGCAGAATTAAAATCTGAAGTACAAGCTGAACAAAAACTAATCGTTTGTAATTAAAAAAGTACCTTGAATCGTAATTTTCTTCATTTTGAACTAACGTAGATCGTTCCCTTTGTTTTCGTATAAACCTTGCGCCGTACGTATTGATTAATTCAAAATATAAGGGAAGGGGCTGCAAAAGTTTGAAAGCAGTCGAAAAGGTTCCTGTGTTTGCGAAGGAGTCTGTGTAGCACGGTTCGACGAAACTTTGGAACTTTTCGCTGAAGAAAATCGAACGCTAAACACAAACTGAACTATAAATGATTTTATCAGAGCACACGATCTGAAACTGCTAATTTAAGCAACATTCATAACATTTAATTCTCGTAAAATTTTATAATTTTTAGACTACACGTTCTTTGAATAATTACTTTGTGAAAACTGAAGGTTTAAATAAAAATCATAAGAAAATGTTTCATAAGTTTTGTTAAAAATTGTAACATTTTGTAACTTTTTAATTATTAAATAAGTAGTTCTATACTAATAATTACTATGTGATAACGGACAGTTACTTAAATTACAATTTATTTATTGAATTATTATAAGATAATATTTTATAAATTTTATGAGAAACCATAACACTTCACAACTTTTAAGTTTCGCATTCTATAGAAAAGTTGTTTACAAGTATAATAATATATTATTATCTACAAGCATATTGAAAATTATTATTTAAAACTATGTAGAAAATTATTATGTACAAGCGTATACAAAAATTATTATCAATATTTAAAATGTATACAACATAAAAGATGCTTCATTTCAAAAAATATGTTTTATGGTACTTCTTTACTTTGTAAACTTTGTATCATGCAAAAATTCAGGAAAATATGAATTTTACCAGTTATCGCGGGATAGTTAAATGCTACATGAATCAAATTGAATATTAAAATTACACTGCATTACAGATTCACACAAATAAAGACCAAATGAAGATAGATAAATAATTCGTGCAAGACACAGGATTCATTTATTAAATGAATCAATATTGACATTATCGAATTGATCAGATTTTCTAAGATGTCTCAAAATGGCGTGTACGCCCTTGAACGAACCGCTTCTCAAGTCTCCCAAAATGATTTTACATGTGTATAAAAAAAAAGAAAGAATTATACCTAGAGTATGTAAGAAAGGAATATATGAATATATGTATGTATGTTTGCAAGTGTGGACTAGTTTTTATTGTAAGTATATACCTCTTGTTTATAAGCACCCTGTAAATATTGCTGTAACATAAATAACCATTGTAATCTTCGGATAATCGACTCCTCCCCGATTTCGAAAGAAAAATCAAAGAAACGAAGGTAGTTGAGGAAATAAATCCTTTGTGCGGGAATATAAAATGGCGGCGAGGCGACAGTTGGAGGATTTATGGGTTCGATTATTAAAATTATATGTATTTATCGAATGTTATTGATTGATATTATTATATGATGTGTTCCAAAAGTAATAAGACTGTATTTACGTAAATGTACTTTGTCTTAAAAGTTTAAAAGACAACTGTTTTAAGGAACTGTTTGTTTTAAATATTGAAGGTCCTTTTAGATTTTAGAATGTTTGCAACTAATTGTAAGACATTTAGACTGTTAATTTAACTTAACTTAAGATGAATGCAGTTACTAAAATCTTTTTACTTTGCTACCGTTTTCTATTTCTTTGTAATTTATTTAAGATCTATCCAAAAATTTGTCTAAGAATTATTTCGTACTTTAAGTTTGACTGTGACATATACAGTTATTTTTATTAGCGTAAAAGTTTCATTACTTTTGGAATAAATCCTGTGCATGAAAGGGTGATTAGAGTATGTAAAATGGCGCTGTTTATAGAAATATGAAAGGAATAAAAATTTACACATATTGTACTATAATCGACATCGTGGAGGAAGTCGATAATAGTATATATATATCGACCTGTTAAAATTTTGAAGCGAATTTGAGAATCATGAACGTGTGACTAACGTTTCCAATTTGTGTAACAACTATCCCTTAAATGATTTACAATTATAATAAATGAATTATGAAAAGACTAAATCTTGAGAATTTTCTACCCTACTTAATTTTCATTCTTTGAAGTCTAAACACAAAATGGAAATTTTTAAATTTCCAAGTTTTCAAGTTTCCTACGTTTAGAAGTACATACGTTACGGGTCTGTTCTAGTGAAATAAATATTATTTAAATATATTTTAAAAAGTTTTTAGAGTGAAATTACAAAATCCGACCCTTGAATATAGTATAACAAATATTTGAAAAAACGTTGAATATTTATGTCAAAATATTGTTTTTTATAGAAAAATATCTTTATCTCTCCTGGCTAAAACATAAGATAAATAAGAATCACCATAGTTTATTTTCCGCCAGAGACCCCAAAAATCCCCCAAAATACTCGATGTATTCGGTCACTAAACTTGACGCTTAAAATGTTATATTCTCGTATCCGTTGAAATTATACGAAATATGTTAAATCGATAAACGACGTCGTATGAACGTTAATAAAACCGTAAATCACTAAGGGCTGATGGGACAACGTTCATCGAAATTACAGCTAAGCCGCAAATGAAATAAAGTCTCTGTTTAACTATTGACCAATGGTTTATTTCCGTTTGCACGAGTGCGACAAATGAATTATTGACTGCTGCAGTTTGAAATGCAAAACGAGACATCGTATCTGTTTGATCGTACAGTACAAT
Source organism: Megachile ligniseca (assembly GCA_945859555.1). Taxonomy (NCBI): domain Eukaryota; kingdom Metazoa; phylum Arthropoda; class Insecta; order Hymenoptera; family Megachilidae; genus Megachile; species Megachile ligniseca. Next base: position 4,334,811 of record OX243785.1, read on the forward strand.
CGTGCTGAATATAATAACTAACGAGCGAACAACCGCCACGTTTAGCCGTTGCGCAAGCAGTTTTGCCAACAGTTTTACCGTCGTACCGCAATGGCCAATTTAACGTGATAATTCTGCACGAAGCTGTTGGATGATAGATATTAAATTGCACTGACGTAATAACGAGTACTTTTATTAATATAACATTCGTTTTACCGACGAATTTTTAATCTACAGTCGACGTTCAAAATATATTATAATAATTTTTATCAAATTATAATAATTTTATGAACTTTGAAACTTAATTTGATTTAATTGATTAAACTTTTTAGGTAATTCAATGAAACTTATGTTGATAGAAATTTTTGTTTTGGTAATTTTTATGAAATTTTTAGTGTAATTGAATGTGGTGTTCATTTTGAATGTCGAATATCTGTATTTTTACATTTTTACATTTCTACGTTACAAGATTTGAGGATTCCTAGATTCCTAGATTGTTAGATTTTTAAATTCCTAGATTCCTGAATACTTAAATTCCCAAATTCTCAAATCCCTAAATTTCTAAATTCTTGATTTCTTAAATTCTTGATTTCTTAAATTCTCGATTTCTTAAATTCTTAAATTCCTAAATTCCTAAATCTCTTACCATTCAAATTCTGACGACTTTTTGTAAACAGTATTTTTCAAAGTTGAATGATATATTTTTACAAGAATTTTACTAAAAATTACCATATTATTTATAAAACAATAATTCAATAGTCAGCTGTTACATTACTTATAAGCCACTTGTTTATGCCCTCACATAAATACCAACGTAAACTTATTTCATTTAACCAAAAATATTTAATTGCCACAAAAATCTTTGGCATTAATTAAAAATCATATCCTCTTTACAATTTCATTCGTTATTTTTTATATCATCAATCGATCCAAGCATTATCGACAACACGGAAGATTGTAATCTATAATCAACAGACCACTCTGAAATCAATTACTTTGAGAGATTATTATGATAAGCGCGTCCAGCTATCACCTCATTACAATCTATTTCATTGGACGCGAATTCACTGAAAATTAGATGCAAATTTCCCTCGTTGTTGCATCAAATCATCCCTTTCGAAACGTCTATACAACACGTTTCGTGTTGATTTCAGAATCAACTGGAAAATTCTGCCTCGCGGAATGCATTTTAATCCCTTTGTAACGAACATATCTTTGTAAAGGTTGTTCCAATCAGAAAGGATATAAACTTTTTGCGAACGAAATTAACTACCTTTTTGTTATTCCTCGGAGTACGGTTTATTTTGAGTACAATTTTATTTTAGAAAAATAGGAAGCTGTGAAAATTCAGTAAATAATGCATTATTAATGTAGGAATAATTCTTTTTTCCGAATAAAACTTAAAATCTCCCAAATTACTAAATTTTCAAATCTTTATATTTTTTAAATTTTTATGTTGCCAAATACACAAATTTCCAAATTTCTAAATTTCAAAATCTCCAAATTCCTAAAGTTTTAAATTTTTAAATCCCCAAATTCGAAAATCTCCAAATTTCTCAGATCCAAATTCCAGAAATTTTCAAATCCTTAAATTATCAAATTCCACACATCCCAGAATTCCAAATTTCCAAGTCACTAAACTTCTAAATTTCTAAATCTCCAAATTTCTCAGATTCAAAATCCCAAATTTCTAAATCCACAAATTATCAAATTCCAAAAAACCCAAGTCTCCAAATTTCTAATTCTAATTTCAATCTTGACTTTTACTCGTGATCTACATTCAACATTTTATTCCACTAGTCAAAAATAAAAAATGTTTTTCAGCGCATCAAAAATCCAAGTATTCCGACGTAATGATGCCAAGCATTTCAAACGAACCAGATAGAATCGATAATGAGTATCGGTAATGACCGTTTCAATCGTAGTCGATTCAATAGCAATTTAAAGTCGAAAAACGCGATGAACGAAGTAAATGAAGTTCATTTAATGATGCACACTTACACTGTTCAGTCCTGTTTGCATCCAGGAGTCATCGCATCGAATTAAGGCCAGTGCACAGTGCAGCGACAGAATGTGATCAACGAAGAATCGATGTTTCGATTCTACATACTGTATATGATGGGCTCACTACATATTGTAGTCATGAACAGTTTATGTGCTCATAAGAGTGCTCATATGTAACTTGTATGCAAAAACAGTGGCGAATTATTATAACAAAAATTTTATCGCACAATATTTTGCAAGTTTAATCGATGAAATAGACATACTTATTTTTATTGCTTTATTTTATAACTTTTATCGATGAAATATAAATGCATATTTTTATTGTATTGCTACTATATAATGCAATGTATTATTTTTATCGTGAGGATCCTCAAACTGTTAATCTCTAGATTTTTTAAATTTTAGCTCTTTATGTTAAAATCGAAAAAGTTTTGAATTTTTCTGTGGACCATCATTTTTTCAATTTTTTCACGTTTGTGAATTTTTGTCATATTCTATGTTCAAATTTTCTGAAATCAACTGTGAAGTACGTTAAATCTTTCAAAGATTATTTATAGTTTTGTTTATGTTAAAATAATGAGTACCTTTTTTGCAAGAAACATTTTTAGTAAAGAACTTTAGTAAAGAACATTTTTACTAAAGTTTGTAAGAAACATTGTTAGTGGCTGGGGTCTCAGTATACCAGGTATTCTGATGAAACATGATCATTTAAACTACAATTTGATGCATGAAAATACCGCAGCAGCCAACAATTTTCCAATTTTCCATCTCCGTTCCGTAGAAACAGAGAAGCGACACTAATTTTCAATCATATTCGTATTTACGTATCAATCGAATTTTCCTCCGTTTAGCTTTTTCGCCAGTTCGCTTATTTATTTAACGTCGCGAGCGATCGAATTTGCATTGCAAATGAACGGCAAGCAGATAAAGTTTCACTTTGCTCCCGTTTAAAATCGTTCGTCGCTCGTCGTTAAGCTGACCTTTATATTATTAAGCTCGCGTAACCTCTTTTATTATTTCATGTCGAGCTGCTTGCATTTCGTTACGCTCGGCATATTCACGGGAAATCGGGTGCCAACTGCAAATTTCAGATTGCATTGCAAGCACCGGCGCGTTCGAGCCGGATGAAGAAGTGAAAGAAGAAAAGGGAAATGAAAGCAACATGATTATGCACGAAAACCTTTGTGCATAATTTATCGGTTCGTCGTGTAGCTTACGTGAAAACATCGTTTGGTAGCATCGATCGGGAACGTTATTTCTGCTGTGTGATGTTTGTCATTGTTCTTTGATTACGATCGAACTGCGATTTTTATCGCATTTATGTTGTAATGCAATACAGATGTGGCTATCGATAGCGTTATGTGTGTTGATAGTATCGGACTGTTTTCGATAATTCGATATATTGGTTACTTCGTTAAGATATTATTAAGGAGATAGATGGAGATGAACGAAGAAAGTACAAGTAAAGTTTCAAATACTCAAATTCCTGTATGTATAAAGTTTTTTAGTCTTAAATTTAAAAATGTCCAAATACTTGTATTTCTAAGGTTGCGATGTTTAAAGTTTCCACATCTTAAAATTCTCAACTTTAAACATTTCGAAATTCCTTCAATTCTACAATTCTGCAATTGCACAATTCCACAATTCCGCAATTCTGCAATTTCACAACTCTGCACTTCCGCAATTCTACAATTCTACGATTCTGAATTTCCACAATTCTACAATTCAACCATTCTGCAATTGCACAATTCTGCAATTCCACAATTTCACAATACTGCAATTCCACTATTCTGCATTTCCACAATTTTACGATTCTAAAATTCTGCAATTCTGCAATTTTGTAATTCTACTATTCTACAGTTCCTCAACTCTGTAGCCCTACAAACCTACAATTCTATAATTTTGCAATTACAAAATTCTATAATCCCTCTTTATTACCATTGCATAAACACTTAAAGGTTAAAGTGACTCGTTTACTTGCAAATAATGAAATCTTACATTTTTCTCCGCAATTTTATGCCAAATACCAGAAGAGGTACATATCCGACATTGTATGCTTTTTGCGTTCCACAAGGGTAGTAACGCAACAGTTGCTACCAAAAACACTTGCGATGTTCATCCAAGTGCATTAAACTTTCGTGAATGCCAAAGGTGGATTTCCATTTACTCCGATCGCTACAACACCTTCCAAGTGACAACAAATTTGAAAATTTTCATAATATTCAAACTACGATCTCCATTTATGTTATTCAAAATTCAATTGATTTTTGTCGGTTAGCATTGTAAATTTACACACTAAAAGGTTGTTGATAACCAGGGTGATCATTGATTAAAAACAAGAACTTGTTAAAAATTCATTTGTTTGAATTTAATACAAAAGAACATTACTTTCTAGGTACCAAATTATTTTGAATATAAAATTGTTAAAAATTTATTTGTTTGAATTTAATGCGAAAAAACATTACTTTCTGGTCCCCCAAATATTTTAAAATCGACAGAAGGTAATTATCGAGCAGATTACTGCGTTTTGAGTTAAACGAAAGCTCTAATAGCTCTTCAAAGAGTAAGTAGATCTCTTCTGAAACACCTTGTGTTTCCTCGAAGAATAACGAAAAGCACATTCAATTAGCAATTAGTTAAGGTAGAAATAATTATACTGATCGTAAATACCGCCAGTATTTATTTTCGCTCGCGGGGAAGCGGAGCTAGATAAACTGCTCCTCCGAACAAATTCAAAGGCAAGTTAAATATTTAATATCGACGAGAAGCGAGCAAGACGCTTGCTATTAAAGTGTCTCGACGAGACGAGACGTTGAGCCCGTGTACACACCGGTGAACATCTTTCGGCTCCCATTAGAGTTCCAATGGCGGTTTCCGGTAAACTTTATGACTCTCGTGCGAAGATTGAAGCACCTACCGTCTAGTTAAATTGCCCGTTAAGAACAGCCACCGTTCGTCGGTGTCGCGTTTATACAAATCTTCTCGCGATTCGTCGCAACGTACCGGAAGTTACGCAAACTCGTGATCAGCGATCTCGTAACGTTGTTGGAACACGTTTCGCTTTTCCTGATAACGATCGTTCGAAAGATCAAACATGACGCGGTATTTGTATAGCGTGCTATTTGAGCGCGGAACTTTCCATGAAAAGAATGGCAAGGATAATGTTCAATTTATGTGATTTGCTATTTGAATTTTATGAAAATTTTATTTTTTTACGCTGACGAAATCAAATTTAATAGGTGTGATAGAAAATTATTTAAAAAAATTTATATTTATATTTTTGAGACGTGGAAGTTTGGAACTCGGAGATTTGGGGTTTTCAATGTCTGCAAATTTCGGGGATTCGAAATTTAAATAATATGGCAATTTGGGGAAATTTGCGAATTTGAAAATTTAGGGATTTGGAAATATAGGGATTTGAAAATTTGGGAATTTGAAAATTTAGGAATTAGGAAATTTGCGAATTTGAAAATTTAGGGATTTGGAGAATAGAGTATTTGAAAATTTAGGGATTTGGAAATTTAGGAATTTGAAAATTTTAGGGATTTGGAAATTTGGGAATTTGAAAATTTAGGGATTTGGAAATTTGGGAATTTGAAAATTTTAGGGATTTGGAAATTTGGGAATTTGAAAATTTAGGGATTTGGAAATTTGGGAATTTGAAAATTAAGGGATTTGGAAATTTTCGAATTTGAAAATTTAGGAATTTGGAGAATAGAGTATTTGAAAATTTAGGAATTTGGAGAATAGAGTATTTGAAAATTTAGGGATTTGAAAATTTGCGAATTTGAAAATTGAGGAATCTGAAGAATAGAGTATTTGAAAATTTAATTAGTAATTTTAGAAATTTCAGAACTTACAAAGTTGAGAATTTAAAAAGTTAGAAATTTAGTAATTTATGAATGTAAAAAGTTGGGAATTTATGAATGAAGTTAAAAAATTTAGACATTTGGTATTTTCTGACTTTAACAACGTTCATTTCTGTACTCTTGATTTCCCAAGATAAAAGATAACTAATGATTGCTCTTCTGGCTGCCTCTCTTGTCTTTATCTAAAGGTAACCTACGGGGTAGCCGTTTGTACTTGTACGTGTATTCGTGTGTTCATCCTTGTCGTTGCGACCGTGTGTGGTTCAGACTTGTACCTGGTTCGAGGGTGAAACGGTGTTACACCTTTAGTTTGTAACTTGTTGGTTGCGGTAGGATCAACTCCAATTAGCCAGACTAATTTCAGCTCGTGCTTTTCCATCGACGTTGGAGGGCGAGGTCGTGTTTTCGTGTATAATTGGATGACGATTGAGAACTCTTAAATGATAACGAGTGCTGCACTCGAAGTTCGGATGCTTTGAGAGAAGCTTTGACTTTATTGGACGATGATGAGAATGTCTTTTGATGGTTTGAATGGTTCGCGTGTAAATAAAGGCAAATTTTAAAAAATGGGATGATGCAGAAAATGCAACGTGTGTGAAATAAAAATAAAGTAAAATAATATAAATTAAGAAATTTAATTGTAATTGTGTATGTTTGTAGAAATTTCAGTAATAGAATCAAATTTTACTGGATTTGATTGAAAATTTGTTATTATAATAAAACATGCGATTAAGAAATAAGTTTTAATCTCCAAATTGACGCAACTGAATTGAAAATTAAAATTTCATTTAATTAATCTTTTAATCATTAATTTGACGAAATTGAATTAAAAATTGAATTATAATTATTATTTCTAAACTAAATAATTAATTTTTATTTCATAATTAATAGTCATTTCAATTAATTATTAAAATTGAGTCGCTAAAAATGATCTCAATTAAAATTAACTTTTAATCTTTAATTCGATAACCTTGAATTAAACATTGATCTATAAATTTTGTTAAAAAAAATATTAACAAGTTCTAAAACCAAAAAATTAATTACCAACAGAATAATTAACAATTTGGAAATTCTGAAACGGTCTGAGAATGTCATTGACAACCACGGTAATTACCTAGTGTTATAATTACAAATGTGTTACTAATGTGTCAATAACGTGTTTATTAATAATCCATACTGAAACCATTCTTCACAAGAACAATGTTTATTAACGCTTACGGTAAAATGGTTTTCTACAATAAAATCTATCGTTTTTCGATCAAAAAACCACGGAAACGTTAAAACCGCGCAGGATTAATCTTGAAAATTTGAAACACGCGCAATTCGTGTCGCGTCGGTTTACCTGCGATGTCGTAACAGTGAAACGTATCCATCGAGCCGGGACAGATCGCGAAATTAATCACACGCGACATTTGCGCGAAACAACTGTACGCGATTTCCCGACGCGGAAATTTAATTAACGAGGGGGAAAAAATGGCTCGTCCATTCGAGTACGATCTACGGGAACGTTACGTGCAGGCGAATGGAAAAAGAAAGACGGAGAAAATAGCGAGACAATGTAGATGGGAGTGGAAAGAAGTGGACATTTCCGCAACATGAACGCATCTACAAGACGCATCACCAAATAAATCACTAGTGATTTATACGGCGTAACGTCACTTGCACCTCGTATTTGGAGGATATGGAGGTAGTTATCAGTATCCTCCGCTGAATAGCTAGTCGGTCGTATTCCGAAACGGCCAATCCTATGATTGCTAATGGCGGAGATTAGACCCCTAGTAAGAGCGTATTAATATTTCAGATTCGATCCATATCAAATTTGTTACAAATGTATTGTGGATTGTTAGCCCTTCTGCTGGCAGTTATACTTAGGGCCTAAGAGGTGGGCCTGCAGACAATTTTATTAAAGTGATCAATGGACCACTCTGACCTGGGTCACAGACATCCTCAACTGAGGAGCTTTTCTTTTTGGAAATGAATTGAGGGAAAGTTATCGTTCCTCGTTCGTATCATATCTTATATAGTATAAATATATTTAATCCTGACAATTACGAACTAGTCTTTACTCAGAAACTCTACAATATAAATACTAACTATTGAATCTTGTTGACACTTAAAATCCCTCAGCTATAATCTCAAGAGTTCAAATCTTAACAGTTAAAAATCCCGACAGCCAAGGTCCAGACAAGTATAATTCCCACAGCCATAATCCCGATACCAATTATCCCCACACCCATAATCCCTACACCTATAACCCCGATAGCTAAAATCCCGACAGGTATAATCCTGATACCCATTATTTTCGCACTCATAATCCTTACACCTATAACCCCAATAGCTAAAATCCCGACAGGTATAACCCCGACAACCTAAACTCCCGACAACCATAATCCCGATACCCATTATCCTCACACTCATAATCCCGATACCAATTATCCCCACAACCATAATCCCTACACCTATAACCCCGACAACCTAAAATCCCGACAACCATAATCCCGATACTCATAATCCCGATACCCATTATCCTCACACTCATAATCCCAACACCTATAATCCCGATAGCTAAATTCCCGACAACCTAAAATCTCGACAGTCAAAATTCCAACACTCATAATCCCGATATCCATTATTCCCACACCCATAATCCCGATAGCTAAACTCTTATCATCCCAAAATTCTCACAACCCAATGTCCCTACAGTTAAAATCCCGACAGCTATAATCTCGGGTATATTTCTCGATTGCACCACTGGCTTTTAGGTTGTCGGGATTTTGGCTGTCGAGATTATGGGTGTCGGGACTGTGGCTATTGGGATTTTGGAATGAACCATTGTATCTACATTGCAGTTGAAGTATATCTATTTAGAATAAAGAACGTAATTCGAACTCTGCCGTACAGAGAAGCAGTAAAGTTCAGGCATGCAAAAGGTTAATGATCGTCTAAGAGTTAAGAAGAAACTATGTTCTAAATTTCATTGGAATCCGTTCAGTGGTTTCCGAGAATTCGTGATGAGTGAGTCAATCGTTTTTAGATTTTATGTACAAGATAGATTTACAAAAATGTCGTTTACGTGTTCTTGTGCAGACTGTATTGACCGCCTCCATCTTGTCGAACAGCGTTAGACGTCGTTTAGAACGTTTTACGGTGGACTGAAATTTTTACAACGGCATCGATGTTGTAGGGAATACGATAAGAATTTGATGTCTCGGACCGTTAGCTCTGATCCGATACACACATTTTTGTGGCTGTTAAAGCTTCTTTTTATTAACATACCTACAGTCGGTATCAAAAGTATTGGGTCTCAAGAATAATTTGTTTTTCAAGTTTTATACTTTATAATTGAGCCGTTAACAAGTGTAATAATAGATATTAATGAAATAAATTGATAAGTACATATGAATTTCTAGAAATGAAATGTGCAATTCTGGCATCTACAGTTTTATACAAATGATGTATGAAATGATAATTTATTCCAATTAACAGGAAACCAACAGTATCATAACAGGAAAGCATTAATTTTCATTAATTTTCAGTTAAAGAGAATTTTCATTTATTCTCATTTGTATAATTATAAAACATCGTTGTGGAAAAATTCGATGTTACAAAAATGTTGGGTTATTTTATTAGTTTAAAATAATATCTGTAGGAGTAAAAATATTAAAGAGCCCTTTACAATGGTACCTCACAAACAATTAAATATTTTCATAACGATCTTATTTTTAATAATTAAAGATAAGTGATGTACCCATTTTCCAAAATAGAATATCTTCGTGTTCTTTTTATATTTGACATGAACAGAATACATAACTCGTGTTTATATAGAATAATAGAATTATGCTAAATGTAACATAAAAGAGAATGCTTCAAGAATCATAAACAAAATGAAAGCATAACAATGTAAAAGTTTAAGTGGCTTCAACTTGTAATACCTTCATTAAATGCCAGCTGTTACATGAAGTTTGTAGAATGGAGTAACTTGTTATGGAAGCCCGAAACCTTATCATTAAAATATAGTAGATTTTATTAAAATACTTTAAAGAATATTATTCTAAATATTTCATAAAATTAAAAACGTTGAGGAAATCCCGAAGTTTTTTGAGATTATGAATTCATCTTTGTTTATTCATTTATTTTAATTTTGTAAGAAACAGCATTCTGGTTCAATGGTGGCCAATGACTATGTACGATTACCAAATTTTTTAATTTACAAACTTAATTTATAACTATCAGATTTACAAATTTACAAATTTTCATACCTTGCTTTAAAAGTATAAACCACATATTAATTCATATAATACAACCATATGCGAATTAAAATTAATGAATCCTTTGTCCATTTCGTAATTAAATATTTCGTATATATAAATTTAATGAAATTAGTTTCACAGCATGTAACAGTAGAATGCTGCGTGTTTCGTATTTAGTAAACGTCTTTGATACCGTAAGCCCGAAAGTTTCGTTCGTCACGATAAACCAAAACTTTGAACTATTATTAATTCCAATTTTGCCCGGCAAATTTCATTAAAATTAATAATTGTTCCTTTCATTTTGCACGGCCAGCCGTGCTTTAATTTTACGTACAATACCTCGCACGTTCGACCGGAAGTTTGTTCGACGATTAATCCCAGAGAGTTAACGAAAATTTCACAGCTTTCGCGAAATATTAAATTGTACGCGACATCAATTCCAACTTTATCGATACAATCAGTTCGTGTTTCTTTCTGTAATTTTACACCGTTTAGGTGGTCTTTAATCACGATAATTACAACGCTCACGTAATTACCCAAAGTTTCCGTGTCTCGCAATTAGAATGCATCCATCTTAAGTGCAAGTTGTAGAAAAAGTTTTTAATTTACCTCGAGAGCATCGGCGGGAAAAAAGTGTAACTTTCGAACTAATTTCCCTTAAAACGTGCTTATGAAATTGGTTAACATTTCAGTTTGAAAGTTTTAAGTGGCGTTAATCGCTTCCTAATGAACTTTCGTTGATAATTCTGCGGGTTTCTGCAATGTCTATTTGAATATTGTTTCAAATCAGTTTTAAGATTCTTCTAAACGAATTACAGCTTTTCAAATCGATTTTCGTTTTGTTAGAAAATACATTTGTCAATCGAGGTTTGAGATTTATATGCTACAAAATATATGGAATGAGCTCGATTATCGTCTGGACATGTGTCGTGTCACCAAAGAGACACATATTGAATATTTGTAGAGGGTGTATAAACCTGGTGAGTTTGTGGTTCTTTTCATATATCTTTCATGTGTGTACGTGTAATACTTTTGAAAATATAGTTTTTTCGAAACGAATGAATGCTAGCCCTGTATGTGAAATTTAATCACACATATACATTGTATAAGGTGTCTATGTTTGTGTCCATATACATAACGAATGTTTTTGTTGAGGACTGTCTCTGTGCAGAAAGGATTCGCATAAAACATTCTGTATGACAGTGTTAATTTTGAAAACTGACAAGTACGAATTGGTGAAATTTGCGAATCGTAGTGAATTCGATAGCATTAGGTATCGAATACCAACTCCTGAGGTATTCAGGAGTGACCACGTTTCCTCCAGATGCTGGTTGTCCTCTCGTGAACGCAATTAAATTGATTTGCATTCGGCCATCAATTTGCCCGCGCTCGATGCCCGTCGTGGTCTAAATCGATTGGCAATTATGCGATATGCAGGCGACGCGCCATTGCGGTGGATAGACCCGGTAATTTAACTTCGCGAAATGTTTATACACATAGAATGAACATATAGGGTGTTTCATAATAAATAAAGGTTACATTGACATGGAACATTAAATTTATTATTTTCGTATGACTCGAATGAGTTTAACGTATGTGTTTACAGTGAAAGTGGAGCAAGTCTACTTATTGAGAAAATTTAATTTCACATATAATATTTTAGTTATATGAAATAAATTTTGTGGTTTTCGTTTTTCGATACTGATTACGAATTTGAGAATATTATAAATTTAGAAATTGAGGACACTGGAAATTCAAGAACGTGGGAACAGAAATTGTTCAATCTAGGAATTTAGAGTTTTGGAATATACAAGTGTTGTAAATTACAATTGTAGACTTTTAGAATTTTAGAACTTTAGAAGTTATTGTAGAATCGTAGAATCGTGGAATTATAGAAGTGCAGAATTACAAAATCGTAGAATTGTAAAATAGTAAAATTGTAGGATTTCAGAATCTCAGAATTTCAGAAATTTCGAAAATGAATTTAAAATTGTAGAAATTGAAAGATGTCTAAAATTTGGAATCTCACATCGAGATTATGTCGAAACTATTCGGAAGCGATTCACCAACACAGAATGTTTGTGAAAATGGTATGATCGTCTTAATAGTTGGATCTCCATCACCCACAGAGTTTCTTTGAGACGAGATAGTTCGAAAAGGAAAGAAAGGATCCATTAAATTCCTAAGACTTTTCAAGGAGATGGTATTAAAGACGTGAAGCGACTTCCAACAGGACCTTTACTTTTTTAAATGAACAAGTCTTCAATATATGCGATCCAATAAACGGGTTACTTAGATTATTGCAATTATTGCGATCTGTAAAACGAATGCTGAAAAATTTATTTTATTTCATAAAATCATTTTACTGGTCGATGCGATTTAAAACTGCAAAATAAAACTTTTGAATTTTCTAAATTTTTGTCTTTCAATTTCTAAATTTCCTAATTTTTTCAGGTTTTTAAATTTCAAGCCTCTAAATTCCCCAATTTTCAAATTATCATGTTCTTCTTATAATTCTACCAATTTTATACCAAATCAATGTTCCGAACATCATGAATTCTCCTTGTCAATCAAAACAACAAAAATTAGGTGTACTACAATAAAAAATATTGAATTTAAAGATTACTCCTTAAATTTATAATAACTATTAGATCAATAGTAATGCACGAACGAAACTTTTCCACATAAAAATACAAGCAACAGACTACTCCATCAAAAGATTAATCTATTTTCTATTACTTAATCTCAAAACTAATCCGGTAACAAGCATCGACTAATAAGGAACTAATTTCCGTCAAACCCTTTAACATCACGAAATCATCAATTAACAAAGTTTCGTTAATGACGAACTACAGAAGCGAACTACCGGTCTCTTTGAATTTCCTGCTTGTCCTTCGACAATCTCTATCCCTCTCCCTCATTCTCTCTCTCTTTCTCTCTTGTTCTTTCCGTATCCACACGTACATAAACAAGATAGCCAGGCATATACGAAGTTATGTACACACTGGTTCGACGTACCACCCTCAGGCACAGTTTCACGACTATTCTGTCAACTTCCACCCCATTCATCGCCCGACATCCCTGTCTGGTTGCTCACGAATGTTCACGTGCGCAAAACTGTTCCCATCATGTCAGCCACCATGTGCCTAAAGAGATTTCTATGTAAACATTAGGGACCTTTTAGAAACACCGATGTTGAAGTCCATAGGTATTTGCAATGTAACAAAAAAGCTACATGTTCATGGTAGTTTTAATTATTTTTGCATGAAAATCGATGCTGACGAATTTTTCACTATAATATACGTAATTGTAATAATACGAAAGAACGAAGAATATATAAATATGTAGGAGCAAGTATGTAGAATAACATATCTATACATGTAGTATGTGGAATATATGTATATGCAATAATATACATATCTATTATATCATAATTGTAAGAAAAATATTACACATTCGAGTTATAGAAAATTAACAGTAAATAATAGATTTTTGATTAAATATTAAGAACTGTAAATTGATATTACATAATTTATTGGCTAATTCATTAAGTTCATTAATTATACCAAAATTATACTAAAGTGCATTTTCACTTCTGCTTTTATATCACAAAATCATGATAAATTTCCTGTGATCTAATTCATCATTTCTTATGCAATCAACTAATACTCTTCATTAATTCTCGGTACCAGCAGATCATTTCAACGGCGTTGATTTAAAATGCATTTCATTTGAAAGTATTATTTTGCACATAAATTACCATCTATAATTTACAATATCCTTCCCATCCCAATGTTTTTCGAACGTATTTATTCAATTATACGGCTTATACGCTTCCGTACATGTAATTCTGTATAATTTACACCTTCATGATAATACCAACTCCCAAATGTCCCGTATCAATTTCCCAACACCCGAGTTCGCGGTTACATTGCATCTGGTCAGCTAAATTTCTATATAGCCATGTGTTCTGTGTACAGCACTGTGCAATTATGGTGTACTGATGTGGTATTATAAATTATAAAAACTGTATTTTGCTCTTTGAGACTTTGGTTTGTTCTCCATTTCTTTCTTCTATTCAAATTCTGGCATTTTTGATACTTTTGTTGGGTATACTTTAAATGTTTCTTCATTCATTTGACTTGGTGAGGGTATTAGTACAAAACAGTGGAACTAGGAGTATTATAGCAGTCTACATAGTTAAGTAAGTTACAATAAACATTATGTAGTAAGATTCTATATAGTCAGTTATGATGATGCTGATATGGTACCATGGCTCACAGAACTTTTATTTTGTTTTCAAATTCCTTCTCTTATTTCACGTTCTTTTTATTAGAATTCTGATATCTTTGGTACTTGCTTACCAAATACCAATTTGCTTAAGATATTTTTGGCAATCCCAAATTTTCAATTTTCAAACTTGCAAATCTCCACATTTTCTACACATCGAGTTCTTAAGTTTGCAGATTCTCATATTCTTTACTCATCAGCCATTGAAATTTGCGTATTTCCACATTCTCTAATTATCAAGTTCTGAAATTTGCATGTTCCCACGTTTTCTACTCATCGAGTTTCCAAATTTCCAAGTCAACACATTATCTACTCATCAAGCTTTCAAATTTACATGTTCCTGCATTTTTTGCTCATCAGATTTTCAAATTTACATATTCCTGCATTTTTTATTCATGAAGTTTTCAAATGTACATACATATTTCTGCATTTTCTACTCATCAAGTTTTTAAATTCACATATTTCTGCATTTTTTGATCATCAAGTTTTAAAATTTACATATTTTCTACTCATGAAGTGTACACATTTTCAAATTCTCAAACACCTAATAATAATTTATAAATTTCAGTTCTGAAGAGTTATTCATCTTTGGATTTGAAAAAAAGAACAGTGAAATTATCGTACAGAATTTTGCGATAGTAACAATAAATTCAATAACAATTGCATAAAATCATATTTAATTAATAAATTAATGCAACATCAATCTCGTGTTAATGCTTCAATTACGAACATCTCCAGCATAAATTACATTTCTATCCTCATCAATAACTTCCTTCCACCTCAGCTCGATTCTATTTACCCACCTCCCATGCTCATTCTTCAACATAGATTTTCCCAAGCTATTCACCCTGTCCGCAGTCTTCGTGTCTCTCCTTTGCAAACACCATAAGAGGAACGGATCATGAGTTAGCAGGAAGTTGCTCGCAACTGACGACATCCGACAAAACACCACACTCTTACACAGTCCTATATACAGGGTGGTCTCTAAATAAATTTTCACGATTTTTCAGTTATTTCAGATTGTCGAAAGAATTTGAAGTTACTGAATTTGAACATTTTTAGAGAAACTTCTAATGTCTAATTTTAATATTGTAATGTTAATTTGCGGCAAAAGTTAGTAGATTTTCAATTTACCAAAAATTACTGTATTAAAAATATTTAATAAAATTCTATTTCGATGAAGATATATAGTCACCTTGACATTTTTTATGCTTTACTCACTTATTTTTTTATACATTCACATACTTTTTGATTCATTTTTAAGTGACTTACACATTCATAGACGTTGAAACTTTAGATGACATTATTATGCTTCACAAAAATTTGCATAAATATCAAAACTACTTTTATAGAAAATACATTTTCGTCCACTTATCTAAAGTCTCCAAAATGTGCCGAGGTCGTGTTTTTGGACCACTCTGTATATCGATGCGATAGAACGTTCAGTTCGGCGGTCTATAGCTACAATCGGGCAAATACGTAGAACGGAAGGCGAATGTAATCCGGGATTTCCTATTTTCCCTATCCCTAGTTCCCGTAGATCCGCTATCGGCTTACAATCCAACGTGATTATCGCGGGGAAAAAAATGTCGGTCGAGGTACACATTGCTGGGACTCGACATATGTGCACGTTGCTGTACGAGCACTCACGAGTCTATATGTGTACAATACAGAGAAGAGTTTCATGTTTTTGATCAGTTGTCGATTCTAGAACGCGAAATGCTGTTTCGAACTCTGATATCGATCGAGAAGATATCTGATGTATAGATTTTTGTCGATCATTTTTCAGATATGTTTTATCTGAATCGTTTATGATTCTGAGTGAATGATAATTTTAACACTTTAATGGGCGCTCACACATGTGTGTGATGCTATCTGAGGTTATTGACCGGTACCACACCCTTTGTGTGAACATAAGTGATTGCTGTAATAATTATTGCACAAAGGAAAAATATGTTGTATTAAATGTGTTATTGTTTTCGTTTGTTTTATGTGTATGTTCGCACATGTCTAATGGTTTCGTGAATTTACATTGCAAGTTTTATAAAATTAATTTTACAAAAATATTACCGATCCTGGCATATTTCCACTTATTTCCACTCCATTGATTGTATCTTATTTTCATGTAACAAAAATAAATTACAAATCTTACTAATTTTTAATCTTTAATTATTAATAATCTTTCAAATATGGATTAATAAGATATATTATATTGTCTTCATCACATTTCACGTGTACAATATAAGACAGTAAATGGAAGGTATTTCCGTGAGCAAAACGAACGTGGAAATAATTAATTTCGCAGCGGTTCTCGTTGCTCCTCAATTTCTACGACTCTTCCGAGTTTATCCTGTTTTCATCCTTACTTTACGTCCTGCTGAGTTGTCATGTGTCATTTTCATCAGCAGTTGGACTTCTGTTAATCAGAAATATCCTACAGTACCCTCATTTGTGGTCCTCTGACCTCGTCCAGAGTGTTGGTTTCATCCTCCAAATTTGCGGCTATGCAAAATGCACGTAGAAATCCCAAATTGCTGGTTACGTTTCACCCTGTATTCCCTCGCTTTCGATTTTTAAATTTATCGCCGACGATGCTACACATTTTAATTAGGGTTTAACGCTCCTCGATACATTAATTAATTTGGCTAATGGAACGTTATAGCACCATGGAGCAGATGGTTTTTGTAAATGATATATGAATGCGCTCTACGATTTGTACAAATTTGAAAATTGAGGAAATTTAGGGATTGGAGAATTTGGATATTTAGGGTTTGGGGACTTGAAAATTTAGAGTTTAAGTATTTGAAAACTTGAAAAACTTTCTATGGACATTTTAAGAACTTCTAATTATTTAATTATGTATTTCGAAATTAAAATATTCATGAACCTCGGATTCCGAATATCTATATTCATTAATTATTTTGAAATCCCCAAATTCTCGAATCTCCAAATTTTCACATTCCCCAATTCCCACATTTCCAACTTTACAAATTCTTAAATTCCCAAATTCCTAAATTCTCAAATCCCCAAATTCTCAAATCCCCAAATTCTGAAATCTCCAAATTTAAAAATCCCCAAATTCTCAAATCCCCAAATTGTCAAATCCCCAAATTCTCAAAATCTAAATTCTTAAATCCCCAAATTTTCAAATCCCCAAATTCTCAAATCCCCAAATTCTCAAAACCCAAATTCTCAAATCTTAAACTAAACTAACTAAATCTTAACTATTGCTAAAATATTTAATCGAACTAATAATGTATTTCGCACATTAAGTCTATAACACGAATAAACTAATTTTACGCCAGCAAACTGTAATTCGCAGGAATTTTAATAACGTCGGAAGAATCAAGTGTATTTATGAAACTTCACTGAAATATTGTTCCAAGCAGAAACTATTATAATGTTATAGCGAATTAATACGAGGTCTCAATTGGTTATTGAACTTTCTAAATTGTTTTAGTTCCATAACTAAAAGTTTCAATCGTTCAACATCAATATTTAAAAATGTATTTTAGAAGCCTCGTTGCTTCTGAAGTTTGAAACGAGTTGCTGACTATAAATTCATTAAAAGTTGCAAACGAAATTATTATAACGAAAATTGCTGAGAACAAATTGTCAAACAACTACGTGAAATAAATAATATCATTAAATCCATTAACAAAGCCATTATTAAATGACATTTCATATATTCATATTTCACTGGCAACAATTTTCAGTGCTACAAAGTACAGTTTAACCGTGGACAAATTTACTGTTAACGTTGTGTAAAAAATTACATTTGATTTTCTTCAACAGAAACGAAATGACTTAAAATTTTTGAAAGTGCGAATCAAAAGTTTGGTAACTGGTAAAAGTTTTTACGAAAATTTTAAAATTCCAGTTTTCGTTAGAACAAGGAAGCATGAAGCTCGTAGTAAAATTTTCATACGACAACACTGCGTTTTCTTTCCGTGTTGACAATCTCCTTATTGCGAATTGAATATGCCACAAAAGCTGAAAGTTTCTCAAAGAAGGGGGTCGATGTAGAACTTTGAATTCTCCGTGCACAGTGCTGTTTTAATCATCAGGATCGCGATAAAGGAACAAAGAAACTCGGTCAGTCTCAAAACGTGATTTTCTTTGACGTCTATTTTCTACTCGAACCGCCTCCTCGTTGATATGCGAAAACGAGAAAAGCCGTGCGATAAATAAATATATTTTGCACCTTTTTAGAAGCTCACTTTCCCTTACTAGATTTACGAACGAAATAAGATCAATTGCTCTTTTTTGTAGTCTTCCACTGCTCTTTGATGCTCAGCGTTCCTTTGAGAAAACTTATTCCTTCGTTCGTGTATTGAAGCGTACCTTCGAGGTACAGTTTTACGCAGTACACGAAGAAATTTATTTATTGACTTGTTTCTTACGGGATTAGCGATGTATCTGATTCTTGTGAAGGTTCATTTTTATTTTTTACATTTTCAAATTTTCACATTCCCAAATTCTCACATGTCCAACTTTACAAATTCTTAAATCCCCAAATTCTCATATCACAAATTCACATATTCCCAAATTCTTAAATTCCCAAATTCCCAAATCCCCAAATTCTCAAATTCCCAATTTCTTAAATCCCCAAATTCTCAAATCCCCAAATTCACATATCCCCAAATTTCCACATTTCCAACTTTCAAAATTTAAAAATTCCCAAATTCCCAAATCCTCAAATTCTCAAATTCCCAAATTCCCAAATTCTTAAATCCCCAAATTCTCAAACTCCCAAATTCTTAAATCCCCAAATTCTTAAATCCCCAAATTCTCAAATCCCCAAATTCTCAATTTTCTGCATTTCAAAATTTTGAAGTTTCCAAATTCCCAAATTTCTAAATTTGCACATTTCTATATTTTTAAATTTCTAAATTTCTAAATTTCCCAGAAAAATGGCAAAAGATCATCATAAAAAACTATAGCTATATTTTCAAGTAAACATTTTGAATTTTCTTTTTTATTTAAAATCTACAGTCAGTTGAACATGCCTTTTTTACAGAAAACGTGTAAAATGTCGATAATTTTATAGTGATCCTAATTCGATGGCCAGGGACTGAGCGTTAATCAACCTTGTAATTGAATAATTTTTTATCCGTCGCTTATTAAAAGATAAATTTAACGGGCTTATTCATCGACTCGAATTAATCTCGAATCGATCCTGCGTCGAGGAGATGCTACCAGTAAAAGAGTCCTTTTGAATGGAAGATCTTACCCTTCTTAAAGGTAATCCTTCAGTCCACATCGTTCTTCCTTAAAAGACAGGTAAATGATACATAGCCCTGTACAGTAAGATAGAAAAGGATGGATTACTGTCTTTTCATGTCCATTCAGCTCTTTGAATGGATATTACATCTCAGAAATTAATCCTAACATTCAGGTAAGCTTGCTACGAAATGTTCAACTTTAATCAAAAACTCGGAATATACATATATAACATTGCATTAGTAGGTATAATTAGATACTAATAAAATACTAATACCTACAGATGCAAAAAGGTTCTCATAAAATACTAATGTCTACAGATAAAATAAGATACTGTAAGCTGTGTGAAGACCTGTGTGAAGGCAATTCGATTTGAACTCAAATTCTAAAATTCTCAAATTTTTATATTCCCAAATTCTCAAATTCTTAAACACTTGAATTCTCAGATTCTCAAATTTCCAAATCCCCAAATCCACAAATTGCAAAATCCCATGAATCCTAAATCACAAAATCTCACAATTGTCAAATCCTAAAATCTTCAAGCCCTCGCATCTCTCTAAGTCCTCAAATCTCTAAATCCTCAAAATTCTTAAAACCCCAAATCCTCAAATCCACAAATCTGTAAATCCCCAAATCTCCAAATCCTCAAATCTACAACTCCTCAAATCTCCAAATCCTCAAATGTCCAACTCCTCAAATTTCCAAATCCTCAAATCTCCAACTCTTCAAATCTACAAATCTCTGATTCTCCAAATCTCAGAATCTCCAAATCCTCAAAAGGCCAACTCTTCAAATCTACAAATCTCTGAATCCCCAAATCTCTAAATAACCAAATCTGAGAATCTCCAAATCTCCAAATCCTTAAATCCTTAAATCTCCAACTCTTCGAATCTACAAATCTCTGAGTCCCCAAATCTCTAAATAACCAAATCTCAGAATCTCAGAATCTCCAAATCTCCAAATCTCCAAATCTCCAAATCTCCAAATCTCCAAATCCTTAAATCTCCAACTCTTCAAATCTCCAAATCCTTAAATCTCCAACTCTTCAAATCTCCAAATCCTCAAACCCTCAAATCCTCAAATTCTCAAATTCTCAAATTCTCAAATTCTCAAATTCTCAAATTCTCAAATTCTCAAATTCTCAAATTCTCAAATTCTCAAATTCTCAAATTCTCAAATTCTCAAATCCTAAAATCCTAAAATCCTAAAATCCTCAAATCCTCAAATCCAGAAATCTCTAAATCACCAAATCTGTAAATCTCTAAATCGCAGAATCCACAAATTGCAAAATCTGGAATCTCGACCCGCTTCGAAATAGAGACCCCAACCTAACCCTCAGTACGTTAATTACCAAGTAAGTTATTCGTACGAAAGACCGGTGTCGTAACTGGCACGAAGGTTTCTTTGGGGCGAGACAATTTGTCACGAATGAGAGAGCAGGACAAAGACGCGTATCGAACAACTCTTCACCTCCATTCGCTCGAGAATGCTCGACAGTTCCTTTATCTACCTCGCCATTGACATCGACCCCCTTTCGCTGACGATGCAAGACGTACCCCAAATCTGGCGATCAAAATGAGATACATGCGCATACCAAGAGCTTCGTATATTGCAACTGAACGCTTCTTCTATCCCTTTTTGTCCCGTATTGTAATCCGAGAACTGGATACCATCCATCCGTGGATTTCTGACGAAGCTGTTCCTCAAATCTTCTCTATTCATAGCCTATTTATGCATGTTCAATCGCGGTAAGAGCTACGTGTTCCCGCAATGCAAGCCAGACGAATAATATGAGATATTTTTCATTGAAAATTCTTTGATACGTATAGAATACGCTGGTGAATGGAGAATTGTGTTCCGCCAGTTATGAACTGTGACTTCTATTCAGTTGTTATAATGATGATAGTAATAGGGATAGTAATACGGTAGAATATCAACTGTACGGATATTGATTATTCAAACGCTGGTTATTCGACTAAATATTCCGTATGCACGTCTACCTATCGCATTCGGGGTAGAATTTCGGTTGCATACTATTCCCGGTTGATACCAAACGTTTATACTGTATGTGTATCAGAACTAGTGTAAGAGGCGAGAGGGGGTGGTAGACGGGACGATTCTTCAACGCTTTGATTGGTTAGTTTTCTGCTAATAACTCGAAAATAAAGCCTCAATATTTTGATAAAGGAAAAAGTTCAGAATTGTTCCGCTTACCACCCCTTTTTGGATCGTACACTAGTTTTGGGACGCCCTGTATAGTTAAATAATGTCATAGACTGTGTGTATGTACACTGTGTATAGTAGAACAGTGGTGTGTATGAAATTATGACGTAATTTTATCGTAGAACACTGTGTATTGTAGAATAATATTGGAGATTTTATGGAGATAATTTTTTACCTTAATCTACTTGTCAAGTATAAAAATTCCAGAATTACCACATTCCGATATAAAATTTTCAAATTTTAATCTGGACTTTAAAAATTCTTTAATTCAATAATTTTCTAAATTTTTGATTACCGGATCTTCTATTTTTCAAATTTTCAATAATAAATTAAAATAGGTGTTTCAATTAATATCCTTAAATTATGAAACAATTATAATATCAAATATTAGCAAAATATCGTATAATTGTAAAGTAACTGTGCATGTGGGATATGATACACATAATGCATATGTGAAAAATCATGAAGCATCTGAACACTAAACTCACAGAAACTGATTGTACTAAAGTTCCAAGATACCAAGGTCTCAAATTACCAATTTTATCAATTTTGGGATTATAAAAATTCCCAAATCCCAAGATCCTAAAATTCTAAATTTCAAGATGTCAAATTCTTAAAATCTGAATATTCCAAAATTCTAAAATTCTAAATTTAAAGAATTCCCAAATCTCAATATCCTACAGGCCATAAAATCCCAGTACCCAATACCTCAAAATTTTAATATCTCAAAGTCTCAATACCTCAAAATTCTAATTTCTCAAATCCCAAAATTTCAAAATGTAAAACTTTCACAATTCCAATCTCCCAAAGTTCCAATACCTGAAAATCCTAATATATCCTAACATCCCAAAATTCCAGAACCCCTTAATCGCAATATCCCAAAATTTCAAAATGTAAAACTTTCACAATTCCAAATTTCCAAAGTCCCCTATCAAAAAAGATCATATAAAAATATCCCACACAAGTCATTTAAATTCAAACATTCAACAAAATCCACCCTAATAACAGCATCAGCTGGCGGCCCATTTCCTGAATCCGCATTTCGTTCACCTCCGTCCCACAACATCATCTCGGCGTACATTAAATCATCATTGCACAATTGTTGTTTGACTCATCAGGAACGTAATCATTAAACCAGGAACACATTTCCCTGCATATACGGAAAGTCCATGTTCTAAACCGAACGCATTCCGTTTCAAAAGGGCCTTTGTGAATACGTCAGTTGCGGTTAAGTGACAGATTATGATGTGGTTTCGGCGTGCATTCAACCGCAGCCGCATTGACAGCGAATAACATGCAGATGGAACGATCGTGTCACGATGAATCCGTCGCGAGTCTAGTAACCGAATACTTCTAGCATTATTTTCGGAGATTTTTCGGGCCTCTGACGGAAAATTAAGCTTGTCCAACTTCGTTTATGTTAGGGGTACTTTGGTCAGGAAGGACAAGGATAGTAGATAGAAATATGTCAAAATGCGATTTAGTAATTTTAGAATTTTTTAGCTAAGAAGCAATATTTTGTCATACATTTTTTCACAGGTATTCTTTAGAAATTCTCAAGATGCTTTATATTTTCTTTTTTTTGCGTATACACAATTGGGAGATGTACTTCGGAGGTTCTGGAGAGATGTCTTCAAGAAGTGATCGGTGCACCAATATGCGAGAAATTTGGGGATTTGAGAATTTGGAAATTTGGAAAGTTGGAAATGTAGAAATTTGGCTATTTGAGAATTCGGGGATTTCAGAATTTGGAAATTTGAGAATTTGGGAATTTGGGAATTAAAAAATTTAGAAAGGTGGAAATGTGGAAATTTGGGAATCTGAAAATTTAGGGATTTGAGAATTTGGGGATTTGAGAATTTGGGGATTTGAGAATTTGGGGATTTGAGAATTTGGGAATTTGAGAATTTGGGGATTTGAGAATTTGGGAATTTGGGAATTTGGGAATTTGGAAATTTGGGGATTTAGAGATTTGAGAATTTGGGTATTAGGGAATTAAAAAATTTAGAAAGGTGGAAATGTGGAAATTTGGGAATCTGAAAATTTGGGGATTTGAGAATTTGGGGATTTGAGAATTTGGGAATTTGGGAATTTGGGAATTTGGGAATTTGGGAAATTGGAAATTTGGAAATTTGGGAACGTGGAAATATTGGGATTTGAGAATTAACAAATTTGGAAAGTTGGAAATGTGGAAATTTGAAAATATGGAAATTTGGGAATATGGGAATTTGGAAATATGGGAATTTGGTAACGTGAAACTTTGGAAACTAATAATACGGAAATATGGAAATTTAAAAATGTAGAAAATTGTATATTCTTTGGAGATTCTCAAGATGTCTTACATTTTCTTTCTTTTTGCGTATACACAATTGGAAGATGTATTTCGGAGGCTTTGGAGAGATAACCCCAAGAAGTGATATGTCGCTGCTTCAATAAGCAAAAAAGATGGCAGTATACGGCAAAGAGGAGGAAATACTCGATTTTGTATATTTTGTATATTAAACACACACACACTCGAAGCATAAAGTCTTTGCAGAATGATTGTTATACAATATTTTGTTACGACCACATTTCAAATATCAGCAATTTTTCGCTGAAAAGTCTACCCTAAATTTTGCACCTCAGTGTATCTACTGTCCTTGTCTCTCCTGATCAATACACTATAAGATAAATAATCGAGCTTATAAATTTTCCACCAAAAGCCTCAAAAATCCCCAAAATTAGTAGTTCGAGCATTCGATCACCAGAACAGACCCCTAAAAGTTAAGAGCAGAGACAACACCGTGAATAGCCCGTACGATTACGCTAATGAATTAATTAAAATTTTCCGAACCTCGCTACGGTCCCATCTTCGCCGTAACTTTCTTCTTGGCGAAACTTTTTTAATAGGGGCGCAATTCGTCTACGGAAGTTTAAATTGAATTTAGTCGCTTATTTGTTTCGGGAAGAAGGGCACTCCAGGAGAACCGAAGCGTGAGAGAACGACGAGACATTTTTCTCGGATTGTTCCGAAACAGTTTTCACAACGTCGACGCGTAGCCACGGAGACAGCGATATATCGTGCTGGAATTTGTTTCCACCGGCGAATTTGTCTCTGGTAGTTGCATGAAGAACCGTTTTCCAAGGTAAATGGTTCCTTTGTTTCATTACGTTTGGGTGCTTCTTCAAAATTAACCGGAACAATTGCTTCAGGTACTGGTAATCAAGCTACGGGGTCGTTTGACAATTGTTTGAACGTTGTTTGTCCGAGTTACGGTACGTTTGTTCTTCTTTAAGATTTTTGTTCGGTGGAGAATACGATGTGTATAGGAATGGGTACGAGACGTTTAGTTTGCAATTGATGTAAGTCACTTTCGTGATTTGGATGATAAAATTCACTTCATAGAAAACTCAAATTCACTTCAAATTCATTCGTAGAAAATTTAATTTCTACTGTGGTTGAGAATAATTTTAATGTATATGTTTTTTACCAGAAGTAATTGTGTGGTGGTTACTCAATTACGAGGTTATCTCTACAGTTCTGAATTTCTAGATCCTTAATTTCCAATTACAGTATTTACTAACATATAAATTCGACATTTTGATTCCTACATTTCTGAGGTGCCAAATAGCAAAATTCTTAATTCCCTAAATTTCATAATTTCCAATTTCCCAAATTACCAATTTCCCGTATTATAATATTACAAAATTACAAAACTTGTTTGCTTCTGTAATCATGAATCCCTATCAAAGTTTCATAATAATAATTCCTTTCAAAATGCTACTGTACGTTATATTCAAGAAGTATCCATTTACAGTGTACTCATCATGAAAATTCCAACGTGTAATAATCGTATTAAACATAATCACATTAAAAGCAGAATCGCTACAATGGTGTTTCAGATACTCCAGTTCTTAATACAGCATCATTCATGAAATGAAACATTAATCGAATCAACTTCTGAACGGAATAACGTACAAACTTTTCCCCCCTACATTTCTCAATTGAAATACAATTAAGCTTTAATTAATTAAAACGTATTTAAATCCAACGAAGCTTTATTTTACCCACATTTGTACCTACGCTACACTTGTCACTCAAATCGACGATGTTAACAGAATTCATTGCGACAAATGCCTTTTAACCCGCTTTCGCTTCACGTTAGTATGGGTTGGTAAAGTGCAGCAACGACATGCAGTTAAACGTCGATAATCCATATGTCGATTAACGGGAATGCCAATTATCTGAATGCTAGTTACTTGAATGATCGATTATCGGAGAAAGGAACGAATCAGGCGTACTACAAAAGCTACTGCACTACAAGACGTACTTTAAATCGTTTATACTTTCAATATCATGTTACTACGTTTCATGCAAATGATATTGCTACCTCTTCGAATAACTTGTACACTCAATTTTATTATTTCGTATCAAACGGTTTTCTCATATGAGATTTTTAATGAGATTTTATAACGAGGTTTTGCTCCAGACATTTTAATTATCACGCGGTCCATTTTGGTTTCAATTTTCGAGTTTTTTTAAGTTGAATATTTATAAGTGGAAAAGTAGTTTTGTAGAAATAGTAATTTTATTCTTCATATTCTTTTCGAAGTAGGTGAAGTAGAAAAATTAGAAATAAATTTGAAAGTAATATTAATAAAATAGATAGACGAAGGTCTAAAGGTTAGAAGGAGAATTTGATATAATAATTTTTCTTTGAATAACGAATAGGATATGTCATATGAAATGACCGGTTATTGAAAAATAAAGTGTGCATTGTTTTACATTATTTTTATAAAATAATTATTATTGTAATCGAAATATTGTAAAAGAAATAGTAGATGCATTTTTAAATACAAATTATGAAATATTGCGATAAATATATTTGCAAATAACAGGGTAATGAAATACGCATTGAAATATAATTAAAGAGTCCTCAACCTTATTTCTACATCGCAAATTCCTAATTTTCATTTCTCTCATTTATTTATAAAAAACATCTGCAAAAGTTCATTTTTCACTAAATTAGGTAACGATTGTATTGAAACGTTCTTTGAAAATAAATGGACGAATCCAGCATTCACAAAACTCAATCGTCTTGCTGGAAGGTAAGACTTCAATTAATCTTGCAGAAAATAATGAGAAAAAAATTTCGATTCAGTGCCGAGTCTGAAAACTGTCGAGTACACTCCCGGGCTCTTTGAACGAGCATTCGAGTGCTTTCCGATGCGTCCTGCAGTGCATTCAATTGCAACAAATTCGCTCGTTCCAGGGAGCAAAATTCCAGCTGGAAACTGCCGGTCGAGCAGTCGGCATTGTTGACAGGGACGTTGTAACAATACAAAATTCTCTGTCAATTCCTTAGTCAGCACATGAGAATAACGTTACACTGGAATACACCGATCGATTTGATGCTGCACCAACTTTGAAAGCTGAATCCATACTGGAAACAAATTTACACTGTTCGTTGCATTTGACCAATTCTTGAATAAAGGTTAATTCGACATGTACTCTAGTTTTACCAATTTTTAACTGTTTTTTCAATTTTTTTTATTTTCAAAATTTTTTAATATTTTTAACATTTTAAATATTTCAATAATTTTTAACAATTTTTAACATCATTAACATTTGTAAGAATTTTGAACCATTTTTAATATTTTCAATATTTTGAAATGTTTTTAACATTTTAAACATTGTTAACAATTCGAATATTTTTAGCATTTGCAATAATTTTGAACATTTTGAATATTTTCAATAATTTTTAACATTCAAAATATTTTCTCAATTTTGAACATTTTCAATATTATCATATTTTATAATCTGTAACAATTTTAACAATTTTTAGTATCAAAACGTTCAAGCTTCTGCTTTAAATACCTAGAATTCATATAAAAATTAATAACAACAATAGTTTGATTTTATTTTTAGTCAAAAACATCTTAATTTTTCAATTTTTTTATTCAAAAATGAACTCATGAAACATCTCTTTCAAAGCGAATTGAATATTAAATTATTTTCTTCATAATTTTCATTAAATTTTCATTATATTTACTATTATATTTGATTAATTTAATTCTTGTAAATCTGATTCAGAAATTTTTGCATGAAATGATGGGATATGGTAAGAATTCCATATTCAGATTAAATTGGCTTTCGCTGTACCAGTATACCGGACGAATTATAAAGAAGGTCATATGCACATACGTACACACATAATACAGGAAATTGATCAGACAAATTAATTGCTGTATATGAAATAACCATTTATTTTTAATTTCATATGTATGGAATATTCGCCGACACAATTAATGTTAAGCTTCAGTTTCATAAGCCATAAGTGCAATTTTAAAATTGACTTATTTTAAAGATCGATTTTGTAGCAACCTAATACACATGGTGTTCCATTTTAATAACTCGAATATCTTTAAAAAAAATTTCTCAAATATCTCATACGAAAATAATGATAAAAATGTTTGAAATAAAAATTACTCGACTTCATATCATTTCTATATCCACGTAAAACTGCCATCACATAATTTTCTTTCTGAAATCATACAACTTTTGTCCAGAATTTGTTTATCAATATATTTTATAAGATATGTTTCATTAATATTTTTGAAGATATTCGAGAGAGTTGATTCAAATGGGACACTATACATTTTGCACGTTGTTCGAATACTTCTTCCGCAAGTTTTCAACACGGAGGCTATCGATTTATCCTCAAAAATTTATTCTCGCCTGTTCGTGATAAAATGGAAATTTATGCGCCGTTTCTGAAATCTTACAGTACTCTGCGAGTTCGCACCGCGTGTACGTGTCTTTGAAATTTTCTTAACCTTTATCCAGACTGCTGTATTGTATGCTCTCGATAAGAGAAACGTGGAAACAAGAGTCGTGCATCACCGAATGGGTTCAAACTACCGCCACGATGGAAATCTCTCGAGCGAAAAAGTGCGAGCTGTTAATGATTTTACGACGTCGTTACGCTCCATAAATTTCGCGATAACTGACGTTAAATGGCGAACCGTGTACGAAGTTTCGCGGCTGAAAAATCTGCAACGTGGACGAAAAATCAGGAACGTGAAGCACGTCCAACAAACTCGATTTTCCAGTGGGAGTTTAAACGAACCCCATATTGAGTACGATGCTACTTGATATCAAATATTCCTCAGAACGGTAAAAAGATCAAGGATGAACTATATTTCCACGCAAAAAATAAAATCGCTTAAGCGACGTTTGATATCTTTCCAGCGATAGGAGATCGAATTTAATAAAAAATTATAGGTTTATAAATTCGTATTAAATTTCACATATAGTTCGATTTTTATTTGAATTATTGGATTTTAAGCAATGGCTGTTTGGATTTATTCACATAATTTATGATTAAATTGTAATTTGAGAGTTTTGTGAAGGCGTATAATTAGACAAGTAATTAATAAATAAGATTCAGTCAAATACTTCGCAAATCATTTTTTAAATATATTTAGTGTCAATCCTTCAGTCACAGTCATATTTCAACTACATTATTTCTATAATGAAATGTGTAAGAATTTCTTTGAATTCAGCATTAATTATCATACGAAAATTTTCATCGCGTGTCTCCTACTTACAAATGTAAACGCTTTGAGTACAACCGTAATAGCGGAAGGGTTAATCAAGCACGCGATGTGCATTGCTAATTATAAATGCTAAAGTGGATTACCCAGAATGGTAAATAGGAATACGGAAGATAAAATAAACAAGGCTATATATCATTTTACATAATCCGTATTTAGGGCCCACATATATGAATACACATTGTTCGCCCATCGCAGACCATTAAAACCACATTCCACGTTGCGATGACTGTATTTTACAGAATATTTGTTTCACAATTCGACTCACTTAAATAATTAACAGTCGCTCTACTTTGTTATCACGGTTATAAAAGCTCTTCTATGTCTCGCACAGGGAAATTGCATTTAAACAGTGCATAATTCAAATTAAAATGAACTTTGAACTCTCCGTTCTCCACGGTAATATTAATGTGCGGCTAATAAATGAATAATTCTGTAATTAAGCCCCGACGTGTGGCTGTTTAAGAACAATATGTCAGCTGAAGTATTAATACAGATTAATTAATATCAGCGGCAACTTCAATTTAATTACCGTCCTTGCTAATGGATATCATCCACGTGTCACAGAATATTTTTGAACAATGTTCTCTCGACACCTCAAATAATTACATTCTGATACTTCTTGATTGATGGTATCGTTTCTTCCGAGTTTAGAGAAATTGATTTAACGTTTCTTCACTTCTGTTATCTGAACTAGCACCATTAATTTGGTATCAAGGTGACGTGTATGCTTCGCGTACTTCATCAATCATCTTCGATCAAGATTAAGCTGTCGCTACTGCACTAGCTGTGCATAATTATCGAACAGGTGCTGATCAACTGAGCTTCGGAGCTTAGGGAGATTTCCAGATTCTGCGTCAAACTGTACAGCTTGGAGATGTTATTTAATCATGTTACATGCTGTCTTGTCTTCATCCCAGAGCTCTTCAAATTGTTAGAAGCATTGAAAAGAATATTTCAGAAAATATTTTAACATTTTTAAATTTGTTGAAAACATACGTTTTCTTTTGTGTTACAAAAATTTTAACTTAAAAGAATTGATTGCATTTCTTGATTTTTTCCCCTGTTTTATCATATTCAAGTCATTATAGCTTCTGGTAATTACAAAGACTTGTTAATGTCCTAATTATCCCGATTGAATGTCTTCTACATCCGTTGCCACAGTAAAACCGCTCGTGTTCGAAGATTCATTACCCAAATGCTATACCATCCGAACGTCCTATTATCCGCTAATTCAAATCATTACTATTGCTAATCGTCACTATCAATCATTAATTTTGATCATAATGATTCAGCACGAGGCTAACGATCTACACATGCTTTGATAATGCCAGAAGGCATAAACCGATTAATGTAGCTGAAACGGTGCTGTATTCTAATAATTTCGGTGACAAAAAAATAAAAATATTCTGATATCCAAATACATAATATATTTTAAAGCTAATACATTAACTTTTTACGGTCCATATTTTTTACCTTTGTTGCAGATCTTTAATTTTTTATTTATCTTTGATGCAAATATTTAATATTTTATGTACCTTTAAAATAAACATTTAGCTTTGATATAAATATTTAATATTTCACCTTTGAAGTAAATATTAAAATATATTGGAGTTCTACTGAAAAAATTCCACATTTCGACCTTCAAAGAGCTAACAAAAAATGAAACCCCACTTACTTATCCTGCAGACAAAACAGTAATTTATCTACAGAAGAGGACCCTGCGGAGCTGTAGCTTCAGGTCCTAAACTAATAACCTATTCAGACGTCTCACAAAATTCTACTTAAGGGTCTAGCTTAAGCACCAAACATACAATCTTGAAAGAAGCATTCTTATTTCTGTCAAATCATGTGTATTCACCAAAAAGGTTGATATCTCGCGATTCACCGCGACGGAAGATGTATTTTCACATTTGTCAGACCACACCGTGTATTCTCAAATAAAGAACGATATATCTCGCGTTTCACCGTTTTGATACAACAAATAGTAGGCAGGGTATAGTTCGTCGAACCTCGTCGTTCGTTTATCATACTCGCGTCGTTGAATCGACTGCCGTGAAAATATCGTCGATTTTCACCTTTTCAATAGCTATTAGAGGGGCGACGGGTCCCGGATAGGGTTTCTACGCGTGTCGAGCTGTGATTTATGCGACAGATACGTTGAAACCAGTTTATGCAAATATTATCGCAGTCAGATTGGTTTGGCAGCACGCCCGGTACCGCGTGCTACTGAATCTTGTAACGGTGACTAGGATTTCTGCCGCATTAGTCTTCATACAATAGTGGGAGTACAACGTATGGACAATGCACAAATATGGCAGAAAAATGGTGCTTGATTTAAGCGACATATATCTTTATGACATATAGAAATACTGTGGTTCTTTACTTTAATTAACGTTTTTCGTTAATTTAATTTTACATATGATGTTAGAATATAATATCATAGCGATTAGGCCGGGTTAAATTTATGAGCTGGTTTTACTTTTCGCGGCTGTTACTTTCACAAATTTAATTTTCTACCAAAAGTTCAGATCGTTGAAAATGTAAGTTGATACATTTAGTCCACATGTTGTGTGATCAGTAGTTATAAAATCAGAACTTTGTCTTTCAGAATGAGCAATTTTTTTAATAAAGCTTGTCAATTGCGAGGAGCCCGCGATTTTCACTAGATTCTCCAATGTCCGGTGCAGTTTCGAATTTTCATCCAGGAAGATTTAAATCCTGTACACGTCGTGGCAAATAATTAGGACGGACGTGTTTGGCACGTGTCGGTGGACGTCGTAACACGCCACCAGAGAATTACGATTGATCGCTTTAACCGTGGAGCATCGTTATTGGCGCCTTGTCGATTGGGTCGATTGTGTCCCCGAACGCGATACCTGATATTTCCAACACCTTCCGATCCATTGATTTTTCTCCGATTGAAAAATTGTCGTGTACATACGACATTCATATGTTATTTTGATTCATTAGTACTTTGCAATGGAATCTGAACAGCTTTTGCGGTTACAGGATTTCAAATATTCTTGCATATTTATGTTTCAATTTCGTTGCATATTTTCAATTTACCAAGCAAATTCTCCAACTCCCGGGAATAATATAATAATTGT
This sequence comes from Megachile ligniseca, assembly GCA_945859555.1. NCBI lineage: Eukaryota > Metazoa > Arthropoda > Insecta > Hymenoptera > Megachilidae > Megachile > Megachile ligniseca. The sequence continues at coordinate 4,367,355 of OX243785.1, forward strand.
GTTGACTATTACACAGTTATAATCATTAAATTAATTTCGTCTATCACTACATTTTTGTATCATAACTGTATACTGTCGGTAACAATACCATGTAATCAATTGCAATTATGGACCACATCAAATCACAGTTTATTACTCCATTTGCTAATTCAGCTTTAAACGTGACAGTGTGTGTTTGAAATCCAAATAGTTCAATTTAATTATTACAGCGTAACATAATCTGTTTAAGCAATCAAATATATAAGCTCCACATTTCTACAACTACCAGCGTTAAATGCACACTAACTTTTAAATTGAAAAAGTAAACTGAAGTATACCATATACATTATCTCAACAAAATAAGACATTTTAACAAAAATACAGCAAAGTTTGTTACATAAAATGTGAAACTTGAAATCATTTTTACTGATTGATAGTTTTAATATTAAACGACAAGTTAAATTATTTTAATTAACAAGTTAAGAAGAACTTAATTCGTAATTATATCGTCCTGAATATTCAAATGTGTGAAGATCATGGCATGATGTCAAGAAAATATTATGATTCGCTTTCGGTAGATAGAAAGCTTCAGTTTACCGGTTAAGAGTTTGTAGATGAAAGCTCGTGGAGTATTAAGACTTCGAGAGTGGAGGTAGGTTTACGACGAAGATACGCTGAGAGGGTTGTTCCTGGGAATGTTAGTTTAAAAGATAGCAACTGGAAAGTTTCCCGCGCAATTAGCTCAGCAGTTAGAGACTGTTAGTGTAAATTTCCCGTTTCTGAAACACGTTTATGAAGTTTGGATCGTCGACTTTTAATGGCACATACCGTGAAATCGAAGCTGCGAGGTGCGTCGTTGAAAGGATTAAAGAGGTCTCGTTTCAACTTCATTTTTCTTAAACTTATTTAGCCTTTTACGTTACAATTTTTCTGGTTAATCCGACAATAACGTCGACTTTACCTGTAAGTTTTAGTACTTTGTACTATTTTTTTTGGGGTCAAATGGTAGATGGGTAAACTTTCTCGTGACATAATTCTGATTTCTGTATCTTCAACACTAAACCTACCAAAATGTTCTACAAGTTTCTTATTATGAACTACATTGTTCAAGTGCTTTTCTGGACATCTGCATTGATTTTCATCAAGACAAATAATGTCTGTACTAATTTATGTTGCGTTTATTTATGTTTCAGCTTCATTTTTAATTTCAAATTAAGTACACATTACACGCCGGTAGATTTAAAATTGCCAAGTAGGCCAAGTGTGAAAAATTTTATTCCCACTCGTTATTTTGTATCACTGTTTACCTAGCAATTTTATTTTTCCTTGAAGAACTATTTGAATAAAATATTCATTCAAAGTTCGTGCAACATGGTAAATAGAGGTTCGTGTAAAAAATGTCTTTATATTCACAATTTATCCGTAGCAAACACGAGGAAGAAATCGCGAAGCTGGAAGTTAAATGGTGAATCCTGGTAGCAGATTTGAAAAATTATTCACGATTCGTTTTCTCGGGAACGACGAGGAGTAACCAAAAGACGAGAGTCAGCGAATCGACATGTCTGCACTGAACTTTTCACCTGCAAGATCTAATGAGGCAGTTAAAAGACGAGCGCAATTAGCAGGCTGGCGGAGGCAGCGTTCTTTTCATCACTCGATGTCACAATCAGATTGAAATGCAAATTTTTAGAAGTAACATTGAAAAATACAGCACTATTACTTAGCCACAAATTTACGAAACCCATTTAAATGTATCTTAGATTTCTTATTTTAAATTTCAGAAAACAAGTTTAAGGTATATCGATCTTTATGCTGATAGTTTATCTGATTGTGTTTTTGGATAAGACTGTTTTAGAGACAGTGTTTTGATGGAGTAATTGTATAAATTGATACTTCTTCCTCTATTTTGCAACTTCATTTTAGATGTAAAAGTAATTGATCAATTTAAATTCAATGTTAAACATAGAATGTATTGCCAACGTTACGTATTCTCATGGGAACATTTTCCACATTGAAATACATGCAATCGTTCAATGCAACCTGTATTGATATTTTTCTGTATCGGCACTGGTAATGGAGTTATAACCTGATATAACTATAATTCTGTAAGCTGTGCATGTCTTTTCTGCGTTTAAATAATGATTTTACATTCATGGAAATGATGTGTACATTTTATAAAAATATTGGCGAGATGACCCTTTTAATAATGTGATATTATTTGACAGTCTTCCACGTTTAATAGGTTAACTCACGATGGTCATATGTGACTGCCGCTGCAAATTAAATAAATTAATTATTTATAGAAAAAGCAAAGAAGAGGAACGAGAGAGACAATGATATACACTAATCGAAAAATGAAATTGAAAGATTAAACTTGTAATAATCTATGATATAGTGTGTTCGATCACAAACGTCAACGTGTTAACATATGACAGATAACTCCTTATACTTGTTTCCAATAAGAATCCTTAAAATATGTATTTGTCGAAGAAAAAAGTGTGTAGAAATGAAATGAAAGTCATGTGAGAATAACAGAACCCAATATCACAGAGCGAGAGGAATTTTCGTATTCGAACCATTCGTACTGCTTTAAACCACCATGAATCAGCAGATACAGTCCTATTTCAAAGCCATAAAATGGCAAGAATAATTTTGCCCGGGTAAATAGGCAATTTCACGTCGGTCGAATCGCGGTAACCCTCTGCTGTGTCATCAAGCAAAGGTAATCGCAACAGATGTTCAAAAATTTTCACCTTTTTTCCGTCGATACATATTAAAAGAGAACCGAACGAGATCAGCGATTAAACATTGCGGCTTCAATTTTCCCGAACCACGGAGTCAGAGAACGAGAATTAACGCTTTAATCCGCGCGAGCGTGAACGAGATGAAAACGCTCGGAGGACGATTTGCACGGACGATCGAGCCGATATTCCGCGGCTTCGCCAGAACTGAAACGTCGACGCTTCTTCTCTTTCTTTTTTTATCACGCGTCGAGGAAGATCGATAATTCATGCACACGAGATCGACGGCGCGGATTGGTATCCCCTTAAAAAGCGGAACGTCAGTCGAAGCAACGCGACAGCAGAAAATCTAAAATCGATATTCGTCGGCCTGTGACTCTCGAAACTCGCATTTCTACTCGCCTTTCGGGAGGTACTTTATCCACGAGATCAAAGCAAGAAAGATCCCTGATATCTGCCGGCTCGATAAAGATTCTTTTGAATCTTTCTGCTGATCGGAAAACGCCTACGTTTCATTATTGAAAACATCTTCCTTCGCAATTATCGTGACTGAGGGAAAAGGACGTTGATTATATGTAGGTTCTTTTAAGTTTCGTTATTCATTTAGTTGCTTACTGTTTATATGTTTGTTAGAAATCTTGGTACATTAAAAATGTTTGTTTAATGTACTTTTCAAACGAGACACGATTTTGTGGTTTGATAACTTTCTATAATATATTCGCTCGTACATGATATTGTTTTAAAATAATTTGAATTATTTTTTATTGCATCCGAATTGCTTTAAATAATTTGAAAGTATTGAAATTTAAAGCTTTTGAAGACTAAATTCCAATTATACTGTGATTCAAAAATTGTAAAATTTTAATAGCCAAAATTCACAAGTTTTTAAATTCAATTGTCTCAAAAGTCTCAAAAATCCAAGAAGCTCCAAAGTTTCAAAATTAAAAAATCTTAAAATCCCTAAATTCCATAATTTTAAATATTGCAAACCTCAAAAAGCCAAAAATTCCAAAATTGCAAAGCTTCACAGAATACAAAATAATTTTTTATTGAAACAAGTGAATTATCTATCAAGAAATTATTTAATTTTTTATAGAAAATTGATTACGTTAAATATATAAAGAGGTCAAAAATTATATGTTAAAGATGTAAAATTATCAAAACAATATGTAAAATAAAAAATTACATTTCTCATAAAAAAAATAAATTGTTCCTCACAATTTGATAATTATATAAATTACTTAGATCATAATGTTCCTATTATGATAGTAACAATTTGTCGTTGACAAAAGTTCAGGAAATACGTTGAAAAATATTTACAACAAAAATTGTGCGGTTGGAATACTTATCATGGAGGGAGTCTGGGTTTTCACTTCTTATTTAAAATCTCTTTCGCTCCCATGATTCTCGAGATCAAAGCACAAGGATTCTTCGTATCAGCCGCATCTCTGTTATTCTTCTCGTTTCTGTTTCGAAGGAAATGCAAGCACAAAGATAAACCTGCAATTTTTCACGGTTCCTTTCACGATATAAGACACATCGCTCGAAAATGGGGCATTTAGAGATATACTATGTATGAGTTTCTTCCGGTACAAAATATAACCACAGCTTTATATTGATAAAATATATGTATCTTGGTACGCTATTTTATTAGAGATAAATCAGGTACAAATTATATAATTAAAAATATATACAAATGATTTTCATTGAAATTTATTATTCAGGAGTTATATCATCTCTTTGACCTTTTTTGGGGTCTTTTTGACCCATCTTATCCATACATAAAAGCAAGTGCAATTGTAGACAAAATTGTAATGAAATTTATAACATTTCATATTTTTAATATTTCTAATATATGTAACATTTGTAATAATTATATAATTTTTTATATTTTCTACTATTTTTAACATTATTAATATTTTTAACATTTTCAGTACTTTTAACAATTTTAACACTTTTAATATCCTTGACATTTTCAATATCTTTAGTATTTTTTATATTTTTAATATTTTAAACAGCTCTCATATCTTCAATATCTCCAATGTCTTCAATATCTTTAATAGCCTTAATATCTTTAATATCTCTGACATCTTTGATACGTTTAATATCATTCATATCTCCGATACATTTAATATCTTCGTTACTTTTAACGTTCTTAATATCTTTAATATCATGAACGTTTTTAATATTTTTAACATCTTGAATATCTTTAATATCTTCAACACTTTTATTCAATAAAATGTTAAAACCTTATTTTGTCGATTTACATGTACGTTCATTAAAAACTATTACACATGTACATGATCGTGGAAAAACCATGAACACATAACAAAACTACCAAATATTAAAATCTGAAATCCTTCTTTATATCCGAAGTCAAATACAGAATTCTGAGCATACAGAACTTCAATGAAATCGCATTATCGAATTAGTAATTGAAAGATGTAAATAGATGTTATCAACTGCTGAATTGTATACTGTATTGAACTGCAACTAGAGTTGCAGATAGTTCGTGAACGAATTATGTCATAATCATGCAACTACATCGTACACACTAGTTTCTGTACAAACTGTGCTTTTAATCATATATTCAGTGCACATTATATTTGTGTCGTGTTCGTAGTAGTGTCACGTGTCGATACTCCATGTGTTTCCATGTAACCCGAATGCGAACTATGTACGACACGAATGCACAATTCTACTAGCAGAATAGAACGTGAATTCTTTAGAAGTTTTTGGGTAGAATATGTCGGATACTTTGTATTGTTTGTTTAACACTATTGTGTTAAACCCTCTTTTGTATTTGCTGGAAACATTATTACCATTTTCTTGAGAAATGTTCCGTGAGTTACTAAACTCTAGATAAATTCAATTTTTTTAAATTTCACACAATTTTAATACTAACACTTTTTCTACAAATTCATTTTTAGTGTCTACAATTTATACAACAGCCGAAGAATTTAATTTTTCTAATTTCAATAATAATCGACAAATTATCTTTCAGCAAAAATATATAAAAGGTGTTCAAAAAATTATTATCTTATAATGTCTTATCGAATTTAATCTTCTTGTGTTTTTTATAAATGAAAATATTTGACAATAAGTTATTTAACGAACAGTAATGTAGTAATAAAATTTTTTAATTTTAAGAATAACATTTCTCTAAATAAAAAAGTCTACAAAATTTTTGGCTTGTCAACTTTATTAAAAGAAGAAATGTTCACTGAAAAAGTATACTTTCATCAAATATCTCTTTCAAAAACGAATTGGACTTCTTCAAATTAAATTGAAAAACATAACATAATGTTCTTCATAATTTTCACTAAATTTTCGTAATATTTACTACTACATTCGATCAATTTAATTGCCATAAATATGATATAGAAATTTTTACATAAAATGATGAGATATGGTCGTAAGGATTTCGTATTCAGATTAAATTGGCTTTCGCATACAGGACGAATGATAAAAAAGATTATATACACACATGCACATAGGTACATACGTAACACAGAAAATTGATCAGACAAGTTAACTGCTGTATATGAAATAGCCAGCTTATAATCACAAAGTTTTATTATGTCAGAAGCACATATTACTACATGTTCTGCGTCTCTTCGTTATAACACGTTATATCTGCACGCTGAAAAAGTTCCCTGCAATTTTTCCTCTATGATAGAAGTTAATTGCTGTGGCTAAGCTTGCAAACTTATAGCGTCGTTCGATTTTATGGCTGCAAGCGTACTTTACAATAAAAATTACATTTTTCAGATCTATGAAATTATCAGGAGCTTAGCAATTATTTCATGTATTTCATTTTATTTTATTTTCGAGGTCCTTCTACAAGAATAAATATAGGGAATAAATATCAGAAAATACGATGAAGGATATAAGATAAAATGTACAAAATGTGACACATATCAACATGGAAACATACATGTTGCATATGTAGCCTCTGCACATTTTATATCAATAAAAAACCAGAAATATATTAATTCAATTATGAATAGAGCAGTACTTGATAGAACACTATAGTGTCCAAATATTAATAAAAATCACTATAATTTCCGATTCGTTCTATGCAAGTGAAATAAACGTTATGCGTCCAACGATCGGGGTCAAAGTTATTCTCATCACCGGTGGCCAACTACACGTATAATAGACCCGTCTGATACAACCCTACTTTCGTCACATTTTTTTTTACTATGTCACGAATGACCCGCTTTATGCATCCTACTATTATGAGAAAAAAAAAATATCAGAACTCTTCGTCGTGTCGTGAGGCGTGGTATTCCTCGATTTGCATTCGTCGTCGCCGATGAAAAGAAACTCGGTTGTTAGTTTGATTGGTAAAGTAAAGGGAGCCGTGATTGCAGTTCACCTGGAAAATGTGGGACAGCAAGAAGTGTGCAGTAAAACAAGTTGTACAGCTGGAAAAGTTTCGAACTCGACGAGATGATATTGTATATTTTTTGTTACTTTAGCACTTCGATGGCTTCAAGTTTTTACCGTGTTTCTTATTTCCCGTTCGTATTGACGTTGCTTTAGTTGGCGGACGGAAGGAGTTTCTAATCGATGCCGTAATTTATTAGAGTGATATCAGATTCGAAGTTTCTTACATTAAATTAGTATATTGCCACGATTGTCAATTCTGTATTTCAATACAGTTCCACACATTTTCAAATTTACAAATTTTTTAATAACAAAATTCCTGAATTTGCAAGACCTAATTCTGAGGTAAAAAATATTCACCAATTTGCAACCGTCAATACGTTCCGACAATCAATATAATACTCTCAATAAATATTGAACACCCTGAAACATTGGCAATACGTATTGATCGTTCGAGATCTCCGTTAAGTTATTAAAAACAAATATCGCGCTCAACACGTAAATTTTCCATAAATTGCACAACAAAATCGCACGGACAATAATTTATTAATATACATTTCATACATACATTTCATAACCTTCCTATACATTTCATTGAACTAAATTCGCAGCACAAATTCTAAACGAGAAAAACAAATTTTTATATTTTTTTTTATGGAAATCAAATAAAAAGGTATTTGTATTAAAGCTGTGTTCAAATTGATAACACAAAATAAATTGATTGCTATCAACTTGATTTAGCAATTTTTGCGGATCTTTGTATAAATTCAAATAAAGATATTTGTATCGAAGCTGCATTCGAATTGATACCAGGAAACAAATTGATTGCTATTAATTTGTATGTATGTATCTCAACGCGAGTTGAACTCCCTCGTGAAAGGTAGATATGAAAATTTCATAGGTATCGTTCGGAGCGATATTCCGTTTCAATCGATTGCAGAAATTTACAACGCCAGAGACTTTTTAAATATTCACCGACGCACGTGATAAAATATTCAACAACGGGGAAAATATCTTGATTTGCAAAATAACACCTCCAGAATTTCTATGGATGATAATAATAATGTCTGCTGTAGTAATATTTGCGTTAGTAATACCCATGATAATACTTATGTTAATGATAATAATATAGTAATATAGTAACGATAATATAGTAAATCAGAAACGGAGTAAAATGCGTGTTTATGATTTATTTAATACAACGGCAGCAAGGCAGACAGTTTTATTTTCAAAAATAGTAACACAAACTTTAACGAATGGAATGTAATTTTAAACGAAACAAGAATCTTTTGAACAATTAAACTAAACTTAATTTCGATAAACACATCTACAAACGATTATTTCACGACTGAGAAAAAATCTAGCATCAAGATTGACAGCTCATTCGGTTTTCATTTTTTTTTAAATCTGAAAATTTTTCAAAAAGCCCAATAATCAATAATGTACACGGTGTCGATTATTTCAGTACTCTACAATATCTGCGTTACAAGTAATATGAAACTGAGAAGTTTATACGGTATATTAGTATCAATATACCAACGGATATTAGAATTTGCAATTTTACCGAGGGCAGATATTTTGAGGAATGAAGTTTCCGGGGAATGAAGAGAAATAAAGAAAAATATCCTTGCATGGCCAGCTAGGACAAACGTGACTGGAATTTCCATTGAACCGTCAAAATTATTGGTCGATTTGTACGATCTGGCTGTAATTTCGGACAGTAATATCGAGTGTACATTATATCTGATACTTGAAATAAAACCGGGCTCCGATGAACGTATCGTACATAACATACGTGAAGAACTTACGATATGAGTTACTTCGATCGCCCCATCATCGAAAACGATGATAGTACTTGGCTACAGTATGTAGGTTTTATAGTTTTGGTGAAATGATTGATCAAATAACTTCAGTTTTGGGACACACGTTATGAGAGTAACATTGCGATGGAATTTTTCAATTTTTGAAGGAATAAAATGAAATATATGTTTATGTATATATATGTGATCATATATTCGATCAATACTATGCATGCAAGAATTTGTATAACTTTTATTGCAATTTTCTTGATTAATTGAAGTCCATGAATAGTTCATATCATATAATCTATATTAATATCAATTAGTACAATTTTTTTATTCGATGAAGTAAAATTAATTTTGTTACGAGCTCATGTTTCCATATTTTAACCACATTTCACTGTGACACATAAGTAACAATATATGTCATGAGTGACAAAGATAAATATTTCAGTAATTTCAATAACTAAATATACTGATTTATATTTGCTAATTGTAGACTTATTAATGAGATCATTAATTTTATTATTTTCTATGTCATAAGCAAACTTGAGTTCCCAAATTGAATTCTGTTGAAGCTGCATGGGAAAAAGTTTCATTCATTGTTTCCTGTAAATTCCTTTCGGTCCACCATTTCGGAAACACCCTGTATACACAAAGATCAAACTATTCACTGACACACTTCTCTTTAAAGTAAGCTTATATTCATGTTTATCGAATCGTGTCATCATCGAGAGGTTCACGCTACCTCATTTTTATCTTAACACTCATCCAACCTATACCTCGTCATTTCCGACCGTACATATTTACAGTGCGTTGCATAAATATATCAACCCCTTTGTTTCTATAAATCTGAGTTTTCTGAAAATTATAGCCAATTAACTACTTCGTGATAAACAACAACTTAACCTACCAACAGTCAGCTGATTTGCATGAACTCCATATGTGGAATGTCTAAACATCAAATTTTATGTAACTCAGCTTACGTTAATACGTCAATTTTATTCTTTACACACTTCGAATTAATCCATTTTGCTCCAGTACTCATTGGAGTACATTGCATTCATTGACTTTCATAAAACACGAAATGTACACATGTGTTCCCAGTGTACTCATATGAGTACACTACATGCATGGACTTTCTTAAAACATGAAATGTACACATGTGTTCCCAGTGTACTCGTATGAGTATACTGCACTCATTGACTTTCATAAAACATGAAATGTACACATGTGTTCCCACTGTACTCATATGAGTACTAAAGTTTGTAATATGAAGATATATATTATTATTTTTATTATAACAAAAGGTTTAATTTGCTCAATAAAGTTGTATTGAATATCACCACAAGCATCATTGCCCCTTTTACCAAAAAAATGCTCGTAGGACCAAATGGGTTAATAATTAAGAAAAATGTACATAATTCGCTAAAGGCTCAGATCATTAAAAATGTGAGAGGTTTATTCGACGCACAGTGTTTCACGCCCTTCGTTATATCTACGAGCCGCGAGATGAAAGCAGAAAATCGTTGAGAACCATCTTATAAATTCGCGGAACATACGGGCCAACAAACGGGGAAACTAAGTCTCAAAAGAAGCCGTTGAAAGGGGACAGGTAGTCTGGATCAGTCTTTTAGGTAGACTGAAGATTTCCTTCTCTGGCAGCCGCTTCTCTTTATTACGAGCAAGGAGAACGTGGCAATTTCGCACGACACGAACAAAGACGTACTGTTCGCGTGTTCCTTCTTCGTAAAGGAAAAGAGAATATAGCGGTCTCGTGTTCCAACGATAGTCGTTCGTCGCCCAGTTGTTGGAAAGCTTACTTGAAAAGTCCCGCTGGCCCTGTCTTCCAGCCACTTTAACGTCGTTGCTCGATTTTTTTCGTGAAACGTTGACAACGATGGTTTCGAGATTCCGCGTTAGGGAGCGTCTACATTGTACTGGTAGTAGCTGGTGTAATCTTGCGAGTAGGTAGTCGAATTTTTGCATTTTTCACTCTGCCTATACCAGGACTGGAAAAGGGATTTTTGAGAATTTTGGAATTTGGGAATTTAGCGATTTGGGAATCTAGGGATTTAAGGATTTGGAGATTTGGGCATTTCAAGATTTAGAAATTTAGTAATGTAGGGATTTGGGGATGTAGAGATTTGGAGATGTAAAGATTTAGGGATGTATGGATTTGGGAAAGTGAAGATTTGGGGATGTAGGGATTTGTGGGTTTAGGGACTTGGGAATTTAGGAATTTGAGAAGGTAAGGAATTGGGGATGTAGGGATTTGGGGAAGTAAAGATTTGGGGGTGTAAGAATTTGAAGATGTAGGGATTTGGTGATATAGGGATTTGGCAATGTAGCAATTCGGAGATGAAGCGATTTGGGGATGTAAGGATCTGGTAATGTAGAGATTTGGGAATGTAGGGATTTGGAGATGTAGTGTTTTGGGGATGTATGAATTTGAGAATGTACCATTTTGTGCATTTTATAGAGAAAATGGTTTCATCCTCTCTTGCCTTCTTTATCCAACGACAGACCTATTACATACAAAACAAGAAACGCAAAAATTTGTCTATCTACTTGCAAAGCTACTGGCGCTGATTACTAGCATAATGTGAACGCTCCCTAAGGGATGAAAGGAGAGAAAAATCTCCTCCAAAGGAGATGTTTCAAGATGAAACGAGTGGTAAAGTTCTTTGGCACGTGGTTGCATTACGGATGTCTCATTCCGCAACTGATTTCCCAAAAGAAGGAATATAATTGTATACGTGCTCTTATATACGATGAAAAAGGGCAAACTGCAATAACCTCGCATTATATTGCCGGGCTTTACAGACGGAGCTTTATAAGTGAACAATTTTTCGAGTTGTCTATATATTGGACTATGTAAACAATTTTCTTTTCTGTTTTCTTTTGCGAATCCCGGAACCCTAACATGGAAAAGTTGCCCCCATTGTGCCATAAAGAGACTCTGTAGTTATGGAAATATAACAAAAATCCACTATATAGTAATAACTTACACTTAAAAATTTTATAAACTCTAATAGACAAGTCCTAATGATACAAGTTCACTCACGACTTTTTTAAATTAACAATAATTTAAAATTGTTATGTTTTTATTTTTGTCAAATCCGTAAGTTTCATACAGACATGCAGCAAACGCCATTTTGTAATAGTATTTCGCGGGAACTTCAGTGATAGATTTATTGCGTACAGTTAAAATTGTGCGCTACTTCAATTTCTTCCATCTGATGCGTTCGAATTGTTGCAAAATTCGTCCAACATTCTTGATGTCGGTTTTTACACCAGCTGCTTCGGCAATTTGTCTTGTGGTTCCTTTCAAGTTTGATATAACTCACAGAATTACCCGTCTATTACGTTCGGAAATTGCACGCGGTCGTCCATTTGATTTATTTTTCTCGTATCTTACAGGGATTTTTAAAAAATTCTACATTTCGTTAAGGTACCGCTTTATCATTCTGGAAATTTGTATAATTGTATGGTTATTTGATCCTGGATAATTTATTCAATCTGGATGATTTGTCTGCCTTTCTAGGAAATTTTCATGCATTATCGTTTCGTACATTTTTTAACCTAAGCAGGGCTGAACTGTAACATTAATCTTTTCAGGGATGAATTTGTACGAAAAATAGATTTTTTACAAAAGATTTATTACAACAAAACAATTAAAAAAAATTACGACAGAACTCTTTAGTGTAATTATATCTCACTTGTTTCAAATTTGTAGCAATTTTAAATATTTAATATCTGTAACATTTATACACCTATATCATCTGTAATAATTGTAGATTTAAGACAGTTATAAAAAATGATAAATCTATTACAATTACATAAAATTATAAATCTGTAACAATTATAAAAAGTTATAGTCTGTAACAATTGCAAATAATTATAAATAAATTCCAAAAAGATTTATAATACACAGAAACAATGGTAATATTCGTATACGTGATTGTTTGGTTCATGAATTTTTTAATGAATTGAACGTCCACATATGTGTAAATATTTTCAAAAATTTTCATGAAATTTTGTAATACTGCTATCATTTTTGTATTGCAGAATATTTATAGGAAATTCAAAAAAATGAAAACATTTTCCTCATTTTTCAGATTATTTATCAGAAACTTTCACTGTACTTGAAACGTTCCGAGGTCAACGACTTCAATTCCGTTTAATTTGTTTCTAACCTGTTTAAACTGCAGAGAGAGGCTCGTAAATTGACCGTCGAACAAAAACAAGATTCATTTGCTCGTCGTTCGAAACGAGCTTTTTCCGGTTACGTAAGAAGAAAACGCTTTAACAGCGATACCGGCTTATTAAAAGTTCGCAAGCGAGTGCTTACTCGCCGGTTTTTTCCTTCGAAACAATATTTCATTCTCTTACTCTTTGTTTCGTTCGCTTGCTTTTACGCAATCGTGCCAGACGAGGAGGAGTGCCTCAGAGAAAGCGTTTCAGAGGTAGTCGCACTTTCGAGTACCATTTTTTTTTACGACTCGTTCAACTTTCTGCAACCGATCGACGTTTCACGAGCCCCTCCATTTTTTTGCTCGCGGTAAAATGAGAAACGTTCGAGTTTCATAATTGTTCTTCAATTTTAAGGGGCATTTCCATGAACGCTTTTCGCGCGTACAGTATGATTGAACACTTTTATAATCACGTAGGTGGCGAACAAATTGTTGTAACTGAAACACTAAAAATATGTCTTGGTTATTAGAAGAAGAAACATTTCGTCAACTTCAATGCATTTGTAATATAGGCTATCGCAGTTTTTTACCACTAAATTTCCAAGTTTTCCATTTTTCAAATTTTGAATTTTTGAATTTCCAAATTTCCCAGTTTCCCAATTTTCCATTTTCCAAATTTCCCAATTTCCCAATTTCCCAATTTTCCCATTTCCCAATTTTCCAATTTCCCTTTTTGGCGATTTCCCCATTTCCCAACTTTCCAATTTCCCTTTTGGCGATTTCCCCATTTCCCAATTTCCTAATTTCTCAATTTTCCAATTTCCCAAATTCTCAATTTCGCAATTTCCAAATTTCCCAAATTCTCAATTTCCCAATTTCCCAATTTCCCAAATTCTCAATTTCTAAATTTCCCAAATTCTCAGTTCCCCAATTTCCCAATTTCCCAATTTCTCAATTTCCCAATTTCCCAATTTCCCATTTTCCAAACCTCCAAATTTCTGAATTTTTAAATATCAAAATTTTCAAATGTATACAATTCAGAATTTTCAAATTGTCAATTGAAATTTCTCCCGAGTAAAAAATTATTACTGCCATGTTCTTCTGTGCTGGTGCTAATAAATTTTAATCGAGTCACTTTTCCCAAGGACATTTGCTTTATAAGAGAAGATCAAAATACCGAATTAATTAATTAGGAAGCTTGACGTTTTATATAATTATGCAGTATATTTCGATCGATCACCGTGGCCTCTCAATGATACGTCTGATTTAATTTTGGCAACGACTGTAGCAATACATTTGAAGTACCGTAGGTAGATTTAATTACGTAAATGGCCCGGAGGCATTACATTATTCGATACTATTACGAGCTGTTCAGGATTATTACTTTCAATCGTTAATTGGCTCACTAACTTTCCAACAAAGAATCTACTCTCATTATGCAATGTTCAATCCTTCACGGTCACACTTCATCAATAATGTATCATATTATACATTTAAAATTTTTTTCCAACATTTTCACACAAAAATGGAACATAATTTTATAAGTTATAATATAACATATTTTTATTATTCTTTATATAATATAATACTATTATTAATATTAACATATTATACCTAACATATTATATTATTATTTAACATTTTATTAAACCTAACACATTATCTTATATGTAACTTGTTAATATGTTAATGTAAATAACATACCAGGCACACTGGGACGTGTGAGACCCCAGCCACTGAAAAAGTTTCTTACAAAGAATCTACTCATTCTTTTATCTTGAAAAAAGCTAGAAATAATCTTTGAAAGTTGTTTTAATATTTTTCACAGCTGATTTCAATAAATTTAAACGTTGAATATGAACAAAAATTCGGAAACGTGAAAAACTGAAAGAATGACGGTTCTCACAGAAAGGTTAAAGAATTTTTTTGATTTCAATAGAAAGAGCTAAAATTTGAGCTGAACACTCTTGCGATAAAACAGAAAAATACCGCGGCTTCGAAAAAGGTATTTATTCAGGTTTTCAAGTTGTGAAGAGGCTAGAATTGAAACTAAATTTTCTGGGGTCGTAACTCCAGTAACACCATTAAAGGTTAATAATGAACAGTTTCTTTTTAACACGAGAGAAACGTAATTTGTTTAATGGAAAAATAATACTGGCTTTATTGCAACGATTATTCTTTTGAAATTATATGTGAATCTCGGAAAATGAGGGAATCCTTGACACGAAAATAAGAGTATATTTTACTGGTGTTCGGTTCGCGATGTAAAATGCAGGAAAATAGCCAAGTTTCATTGTTATTCACGAAGTGGAAGCTGAGCTAAAAAGTACGCATGTTTTTATATGAATAATGCATTCCAGTGCAACATGTGCAATATTCGCGTATACGAAATTGAATTAAATTCTTAATTAAGATTTAAAAATGGTTTCTCTCTACATTTTCTGATATGAGGTTTTTCTGAAATCTCCAACTACAGATGTAATCCAAGGTCCAGACATACAAATCTGCATGGATAAATAAATTATTGGATAAATAAATCCTCAAAAATCTCAAATTCTACATCATCTGCCAAATTCGAAATTTTCCATTTTCCAAGTTATCGAATTTTCAAATCTGTCCTTTTAGAATTTATATATTTTCAAATTTGTTTACCACAAAAGTACTAAATTTCCATATTCCTACATTTCGAAATCTACAGTTTTTCAAATCTCTTGATCTTCAAATTATCACATTTTCATACTCTCAAATTGCCAAATTTCAAAAATAGGAAAACTCAAATAGTAAAACTTCTCAAAAACCAGAATCTCTCAAATTGAAAAATTTCTCAAATAGCAGAATCTCTCAAATTGCAAAATCAAAATGAAAATTTTCCCAAATCGTAAATTTTCTCTAATTCCAAAATTGTCCAAATGAACAAAATTTCTCAAATATCGAAATCTCTCAAATAGCAAAATTTCCCAAATATACAAAATTACCCAAACTGCAAAATAGTTGACCTCCATGTTCAAGTAAAATGTCCATCAGCCTTAACGAGGTCATTTCGTTTTTTTTCGAATTGACTCAAGCGACCCAAAAATCGCGCGTTAACGAAATTCAAAAAAGCCTTCAATCGGCAATAAAATGTTTGTCGTCGAAGCGAAACGAGCGCTTCGGTTGGGAAACAAAACCGCGTTTCATTAAAAAATCAAAGCGTTCTGAACACGGTTGTTTCAGCCAACTCAATAACGTATCGATCAATCGTCGAGCAAACTAAAGAGCCAATTACACTGCGAGGAATTCCATCGAGGGATCTCTGTCTCTATCTATCGCCGAGCATTCTGTTACCTTGCAACAACGTTACGTGAAACGAAGTGACATTTATCTCGGAGCAGCTTGATTTTGGCCGAGGCTGCTGTGGCAATTAGTTTAACGTAAATCAGGTAGAGGCAAGCATCGAGATAGAGCGAAAGCTTTTCCATTTGGAGTTTACCCAACGCTCAGGGTCGACCAGGGTGCCCGGTGTGGTTCAACGGAAAGTCGACAAAGCAAAATAGGCCAGCATTCTACTGTACATTCCAGTGCAATGTAACCTTCCTTTGAATCAGGACATGAAGTTGGTAGTTTTTAAATTTCTTCAATTTTGGAATTTCATGAGTCTTAGAATTCTACATTTATAAGTTTCTAAGTTTTCTAAATTTCTTAATCTTTCTGAATTTCTGAATTTCTGAATTTCTGAATTTCTGAATTTCTGAATTTCTGAATTTCTGAATTTCTGAATTTCTGAATTTCTGAAGTTCACTCCATAAACGAATAAATAAAATAAATATTTTCTGTAGGGGAGTCAGATTTGCTTTTACCTATAATTGAAGCGTTTTTCAATACGCAGACTGATCACCCGATCTAAAAAAGTCAGCTGAATGATAGAATCGATTGCATAGACGGATCCAAAATTAGCAACTGACCCTCGACAGTTCACGGTCAGCTAATAATTTATGAATTTACGTTTCTGACACGAACCGATGGACTTCATTGAAGCTTCCACCGCGCCCAGAAACTGAATGGTCAGAGAGAATATACAGGGTGAGTCCGCCACACCCTTGCAAATAAGTAAACGTTCGAGCAGTGACGCAAAGCCACGATTAGGTAGGATTCAGGCTGGAAAAGGATGATGGTTGTTGATCGAGACTGAAAGAAAGCTAGGGAAAAACGAGGAGGATCGATGAAAGGAGAACGATGTGTTTTAATGATCGAAACACCGATGGCTATTTCGATTGGAATCGATATTTCAGAGAAATGAAGAACAGGGTTTACATAGGTCCTTTTGAGACTTTATCGAAAGCTTGAAATTTAGGTTTTTTTACTGAAATCAGGACGGAACGAAAGGAGGGTCGAAGTTGGCGAATTAAAAATGTTCGATTGCGTTATGTGGGTTAATTGTAGATAAAAGGATTAATGAAATAGCAGAGTTTAAGTAAAAAATATTCGATGGGTAATATAGCATTTGAACTTAGAAATAATATTTGAGAAATTACTGTATTTCTTTGATTGTTAAATTAGTTCATTAAAACTAGTAGTACATTTTTATATAAATTAAAATAATACGTGCAATATTCGTTCAATTTGCATTTTTTAAATGTACCTTACCCTTGTGTAAATATTCGTTTTTGTGCAAAAATTTGCTTCGTACAAACTCGAAATGGTTAATTGACGTAAATTGATTATGAATGAGTGTTAAATGATTATGATGGAGTCAACCATTATTAAAATTTTATTATATTTAATTAAAACTTCAATTTTATTCTACTAAAATTTCTCTCAATTTTATTATTATTGTTAAATATTATTATTACAGTATAAATACTATTATTAAAATATTTAATATTCTTTTCACGAATTGCAGTTATGTTATTTATGTCTGTAATTTACCAAGCAGGCAACTACCAATTATTTGCTATTTTAACGTTACTTTTACAGTAAATCTTTTTAACATATATTTTATGTACCGTTCAATAATTATATGGCAGAGAACATGGAGATTTATATCGCAAGATTAGGTTACTATATTATGGCTATTAAGATAGTGCTATTACATTGCACAGCAACCTTGATCAAAGTTACGTTCTTAATGCGATTACAGGAAAACATTATTTAAAACCATTATTGCATGTTAAAAATAATTATTTCTAACGCGTACTTCATAAAAATCATTATTCCATTTATTTCGATTAAACTGTATATCAGTGTTAAGTAAAATAAATTTTTAATTATTATTTAACGAAAATATACCAATAACTAATCTAACTTGATGTATACTCAACACCAATATCAAAATCATGAGTTAAATCAAAATTAGTAATAATTGTTCGATTAATCTTGATTTATTGTTTTATTAATCATGACTTAACATATATGATTATTTACATCCTTTATGTATTCATAGCTATCGTGTTATCAGGAGGCTAATATTTAATTTCTGAATATCAAGATAAAAGCGATGGTGGAAGTTTTAATTATTTAAATAATTTCTCAATGTTTTTCAGAATTGAATCACGTACGAGTACGTTTTTTGCGTCAGACGAGAGATCGTTTAAAATTAACACGTCGTTAAGGGGTTAAGTATCTCTTGAGTTATGAAGACCTGTTAACTGTCTGATAACTGTCTCAAGTGTCTGCACGACAAAGAACCTAACTACTTTGTGTCTGACTCCTCGCGTGCCTTGGTCACTCGGCAATGATTACAAAGGAAAAAAATACGCTGGTCAATGAAACAAAATGTTTAATGCTTGAAAAAATTCATGAAATAAAATTGAAAGTCTAATGGAAAATATATTTTTACACTTAGCAAATTTTTTATAACCTCAAAACACATAATTTTGATGTGCGATCATGCACATTTAATATTCTTCCTTAAAAATATATTTCTTAAAATTCATTCTTAAAATTCTTTTTTACAATTATGTCTCTAAAAATTGTTTCACAAAATCATGCTTCTGGTTGATTTTCATTGATTTATGATAGATATGAGATTCGATAATTTATGTCATATTTAAATAAATTTGCACCACTGTGCACTGTTCACAGGTCGAAATTCTGTCAAGTTTTAGAAACACTTGCCATGAAACTATTTCAAACTATCA
The DNA here is from genome assembly GCA_945859555.1 of Megachile ligniseca. NCBI lineage: Eukaryota > Metazoa > Arthropoda > Insecta > Hymenoptera > Megachilidae > Megachile > Megachile ligniseca. The sequence goes on from OX243785.1 coordinate 4,386,578, forward strand.
AACGTTAACTTTAGGAATTCTAAAGTATTGCAAGATTTATGGTTAGCCTAAGTTGTGGTTACTTTGTGTCCACATCAAAGAAATTGATATTAAGATTCTATTTTCTGTGCTTGTATTATGTGCATATTTATCTGATTTATTATGATATAAAACGTTTAACTACGTATCAATACTGTGTTACAAAACAGCTTATTACTGCACAAGAATTAAAATTATATTTTAATAAATTGAGTCATCAAGTTTCTACTTATACTAGGTATTCAAATTAAAAATTTTGTCCCAGTGCAAATTTCGGTGGAAAATAAGTTTAAAATAAGAATTTAGAAGTTTTTATCGTCGGTATAAGTACATAAATTCATATGTAGAATATGTAAAGTGTAATATTTTTTCGGAAATGCGGACTTAATACATTCTGGCTCTAGGATCCGGATTATGGTCTTAGTTGAGAAATTGGAAGCTTTTAGCTTGTGTTTAAAATATGGTACTTTCGTACGTGCATGAGACGTTAATCTCTTTTAAATGCTTCAATTTTTAAGCAGACTTTAAAACTTTTCTCGTCCATGAATAAGTGAATCGACGCAGCACTAATAAGGAACAAATTTATTAATATTTACTATGAATTAAAAATTTTAGAGATAACTTTATATTTTAGATGCAATAACTTTATATAATAAATTTATATTTTAGATATAAATAAAGGAAGAAATATTTTAAGGACAATAATTGAGGGTATCAATATTTTGACTGCAACATTTATAAAAAGTAAAATAATTAGATTTTAACATATTTATTATTTGGATGAATTGTGCATAGGCTATTTATTTATCAATAAAGACTGATTTTATTAAATATCTTCTAAATGATAATTTTAAATTGTCCTTAATAAAAAATGTTATTAATCAACTTTACTAAATAATTTGATTATAAATTATTTTCTGAATAGAAAGGAGCCATCAGAATAATCAGAATACTTGTTAGAAACTAAAATCTTATTCGTTACGATGTTTTTATGGATTTTACGTGCTAGCCGAAGTGTTAATGAAGCTGTTCATAAATCTAAAGGAAATTTGTGGTAATTGTAAACGTTGTTCGAGCCACGATCATGAAACCCCTTATGGAATTGCATTGCGAATGGAACAACCACAGTTGGCATACATTTCATAGTACTCCTGGGATTCGTGAGGAACATATAAGATTATACATACATGCACGAAACGTGGAATCGTTTTGTGATAAATTCGCGATATACGAGATTATACTTGATTGGTTTAATTAACAACTAAACGATGAATGTTTATGTATGTAAAGTATGCATGAAGGTAATACATGCATCAAAAATGTATACAATTTATGAATAATGTGTTCCATTTATGCAACAGCATCGAATATGTATGTTATTCGAACTGCGATGAAATAATATTTAACTATTCTTTAATGATCAATTTGTTTATGACCCAACAATAATTTTTCATTTACTTTTTAACTTCTTCTTCAATGAAAATTACACTTTTTACATTTCTTTTCTTCTTATTTTATATTACATGTGTAGATATAAATTTCGTACTTTCAATTCCTTATAATATTTTATAACAAATGGTTTTTAAAAAGTGCCCAAATAAAACGAAATAACATAATAACAATAATGAAAGAATTACTACGAGTTCAATAATCAATTAATTTTATCCGTTTTATTCTGAAAATATTCAGCCAAACAGGAACAGTGTAGGAAAAGCAGAATATTTTGTGCGAAAAGGAATTTCCATTATTCGGTTTGGAATTTGAATTTGCATTACGCAAACATACGTAGAAGCGAGAATGAAAATTATGTTTAACCAATAAAACGTACGCACGACAAATATTTATTTTGATTTCGAAATGCTGTTCCCATTCGACGTTCATAATAATTGAATTGCAGTGGAATTAATGGGAAAAACGAAATTCATTGTTTCCTGTATTATTCTGTCAACTGTCTAATGGACCTCGAAAAACAAAAAATCATGCTTTCACTTCTGAAACAATAATTCGACAGAATTTTTTACCTCGAGTCAAAAACTGCTTTCACTAATGAGATTACAATGCACGAAAACATTTTAAGAAAGGTAAAAATTTTTACAGAGTACAGAAAACTGAAAAGAATTTAAGCGAACAATTTAAACCATTTCTTATTAATAGTGGTTGAATATTAAATTTGCTTTTGCAAATGAATAATGCTAACAGCTGAATTAATGATTTGCTTATGTATTTTATCGCCAACTAAAGTTGGAACGTAAATGTGTTTTCGGAAAATTCTTCCAACTTTCTGCTCTGGAAAATGTTACGCAAGTGGAAAATTTTTCATGAAAGCGGCGAAACTGCAGGTGAAAAGGCGAATACGGAATGAGGGAAGATAAACGAATGCAGAGTTCAAAGAATACTAAAACTTCAAGAAAATAGTTCGAATTGATGGGTATTTTAAAATATGAAATAAATTTGGATATTTTAAATGGTTTGTAGACATTAATTTTTGGTCATACAAAAATATTAACTTTTGGTACATTATAAAGATGTTGAAACACGTTAATTTCAGGACTTAAAATAAAACTTTGAAATAAATTTTAATTCTGAGTAAATATTATACTCGACTTTCACGTACGTTTATTTTATTCAAGTTTCAAAATTATTTGAAATGATTCCCACGTTTGATTACTTACCAAACTTACCTTTCCAGCATGATATCAGTATCCAAACACTTGAGCTACGTGTTTTTAAAATGCGAATAAAAATTTCATCCTGTAAGTGAGTATGATAGTACGTGCTGTGCTGGCTTCCTGTTGAACAGGTGGGGAAGGAAAATGGGGTAGAAAAATCGAGGGAAAATGAAGATCACGTATCTGAGAGAACGAGTTCCCTATTATAAAACATCATATATCACCTTTATTGTTGTTCTATGTAACACGTGTCGCTGGTTTTACAAAATCAGGAATCTCGTATGTCATACGTATGTATAACTTTACATGTACAGTTTTATGTAACATTGCGGTTGCGTTCGGTAAGCAATTGGTCGTGCTGTCGCCAGGCAGAACGTTTCACTGAATCATGATAAAATTTCGAGCTGCATTGTAATCATGCGGCACCCTTCGTCGAGGAAATGTAGCGCGGAATAAAGCGTACGATCGTAACAAGAAAAGTCGATATACGAATAAACTGCTTTCCTGGAAAATTCATATGTCAATTACTCGTTGGTGTGGTTTCGAGGAAGTTGTTTAAAACAGTGCTGGGCGGATTACGTGCGTAGTAAAGTACTTATGGGCACCAGAGTGAAAAATGTGAACAGTAACGAGATCCATAAAGATTACTAGTTTAAACATTTTAGTAGGTTGCAGTTCGTACATCAAATTTCAACCTTACATTTTTAAATTGCAAATTTTCAAATTTTCAAATGTTCAAATTTCATAATTTAAAGTTTCGAATTTACAACTTTCAAATTGTCGAATTAATAAATTTTCAAATCAAGAAATTGTTTAAAGTTCGCATAAAAAGAGCTATCATCCCGAGTACGTACCATGTGCACTTTACCTCTGGTTAAAAAACGCTGCTCTTCCGTGTTGTACGCATTTTCATGAAAATTTCGTATGTTTTATATACTTTGATGAAAGTTTTATTCGGCGTTTATGGAATCGAGTGATTCAACGCTAAATTTCTGCCTCTCCTTGTACATGTTTCTGTAAAAAAATGGGTGCAGCTATTTTTTATTGTACAGCATGGTACATTTTAAAACACAATTCGTCTTCGGTGAAAGTGAAATAATAAATTTTATTCTGTTCGTAGATGTACAATGTACGTGGTGTTTCGTACCAAACTCTACGTGGAATAATAGATCGAATATGTGCAATACAAATTTACAGTACGAAGCTTTCTTTTCTGAAAATCAATTGTAAAAGCTCGCTATAAACTTCCTCGTATTTATTGCACTCCATATAAAATACACACTTGTTAATTGTTTTTATTTTACCAGTTTAAAAATTGTTAAAAGTATCGTCAGAATTTTATAAATTATTTTCTTATGAATTCTTATGAATTTTATATAAATAGTTTTCTAATAAAAGAGGATACAATATTCAAATAAACACATACATGTTTCTAATAAAATGTGGATACAATGTTCGTAATAAAAATTCCTGTATACAATGTTTCTAATAAAAATGTAATTTTATAGTCCTATAGTACTGTTTATTCTACAGTAAACAGGATCGTCTGTTTTATACTCACTGAGATTTCCACATGTGCGACAACCATAATTTTTTACTGCAAGCACTTTAACATAGGCGAAAGTCGTTTCACACTTTCACATAAGTGCAGCTGCTTCACATAAATTTAAGAGAATAGTATTTTATAGAATATTTTTAAAAAGAAGCTCTGTTGATTACAATTGTGTAACGAAATTTGTTCGGCCGCGGACGTTTACCTACTTTCGTCGCGACCGAAGGGATTTTATGATTCAAGTGGTTCGGCGCGTAGACCACCGTGAATAGGTCTCTGCCTCGACATTCGAGTCAAGGCAGAGTCTTTTGTCCATTAATTGCACTCGGATCGGCTTGAGAGTAACCATCGGCAAGTCGTAAATAACCTAACGGTTTTCCTTGCTCGCACGATGGACAAGAAAAGTTAGAATTTTTTGTAAGCCATCGCCCCTTTCGTGCGGGGGTTCTATACTATGTATTTTTTAACACAGATTGTTTCGACAGTCCGGTTTCGAATCTGCCAGAGAACGGATCGTTCATCGGAAGATTGTGGAACGGTGATCGTCAGTTAAATTCAGTGTTTTCTACATAAGTTTTCGACGGTAACACAATTACCGTCGTATCGAACAACATAATCCGCAATTGTGCGCTCGTGATCTTCGGATTGCGTATCGTAAATTGATTCTCTCAGCGAGAATCAATCGAGATTTGCACCTCGGTGTTCAAATCTTATGGAACCACGGTCGTGACGACGATCCGTAACGTGAATGCGGTCATGACGATGACCCGCAGAGTCGTTGCGCTATGCAACCACTCTTATTATATTTCGGCGCAATGCTATGAAATTTCATTATAATACACACTACAACACATGTATCAATCGACACAAGCCGTTCGCACTTCCGCTTCTGAAAGTAACAATTAATCATATCATTATCGTGGGGTTTTTTATGCCGCAAGGCTTTTTCCCCAAAGCGTGTAGAATGAGCCAATAAACGTATGAATTTTCGGCTCAAATCCGCTTAATTTATTTTAGCCATACCCCCTTCCTCATTCATTGAATAATAAAAAATTTTGAACAACGAAATTGCTCCATGTTGGAGAGATTTCGACGATACAAAATTGTTTTGTATTCTGTTAAATATAAACGAATAGTGAAATATAGTTAAAAAAATTGCTGAGAATATTTCTTGCCTTCGTTACAATTCTTTGTTCTGCATTTGCAAATTTGAAATGCTATATCATTTTCCATCATGTAAATGTTAATAAATAATCATTATTTATTGACATTTTCATGTTAGTATTATTTATGTGAATTTAGAAACAATTTTTTTTAAATTGAAACACATGAAATGAAGAATTATACTTACCTTTTATTTATTAACGTGAGAAGTTTTATTATTTATTTGTTTCACCCCTTACATTTTGTGTAAAAATATATTGATTACTTAAAAGCATTGTAAATCTCTCTGATACAGAAAAAGCTTGGAATTTTCTATCTCCAAATACCTGTTCTCTGTTTTATTGGAAACGAATGACCACGTGGAATATTTGTTACTTAAAAAAAAAAATTATTTTGTGGAAGTGTTATATACTGTGAAAGAGCTATCGTACCAATTTCCAGTGTAAATGTCATGAAAACAAAATTGAAAATGAAATAAAAATAGTAGATATGAAATATCATTTACCAAAAAAAAATATGTGATACATACTAACGATCTGTTAACCACAAATGTATACATATAATTAATGATAAACACATAATTCATTACGAATAACATATAATTATAATACAAACTAAAATATAGAAAATAAAATTTAAATTACATAATCGAATTTGACATCGAAATATTATAAAATAAACCATGAAACTGTCAACTTCAATTCCCGTAATAAAAAAGATTTGAACAAAATTGCAACTACTACACTAAAACGAGCTGGCCGTTTTGCGAGCTGCCATTTATGTGTCATGCAGTTAAACGGTCGACATTCTTCGTGTACACGGACAGAATAATTACAGCATCAAATTAAACTGCGAGCTCGTATTAAAATTTAGCAAACGTGTCCCTATTCCCCTCAGAGATTTGACAATTTTCCTCTGTTCTCGATACCATCTTCATAAAATGCAAATTCGTTTAATGTCCGTGATAAATCTCGCGTGGGAAGCTTCTCCTTTCGCGAATTCCCGCCCGGACAGCGGGATGAAATTAGCGATGGTAATCGGTGAAATTCACCGAACAGACAGAGCAGATTTTCAAGAATTTCCACTTTCCAGTCTGTTCGCGACGTTTTTGCCTCGCGTTGGTTGCACGGTTATCAGGAAACAGCGGATGATAGCGCTCGAGGAGTCGAGCTTTGTGATCGATGCGAACGCGGGTCACGAGAATCGTACAATGCTCGTTATTGAGCCATCTAACCGAGCTGCACGCACACGTTGCTTCGTATCGGCATTTACAAACACGCGTACAGTCAACGCAAATTTACCTTCTCTAGAGAAAACATCGAGAAACCGTCTTTCTTCGGGGAAACGATAGAAAATCGTCTCTGCTGAGAACAAAGGAAGTACATTCTAAAAAACTGTATGCACACGGAATTCGAAATAAATGTCGGCTATCACTGTTAGGACAGCAAGAGGCTATGACACGCTGAAATATTTGTAGAGTTGTTTACAAACTGTTTTCTTTCGTTAGTTTAGCAGCTGATCTACAATATCCAGCACATGAGGGTTCATTTTAAAAAACAGCTATTTTTTCGCTTCAGCTCGGATAAAGTCGTGTTTCAGAGGGTTCCTTCGAGTTTCAGGAATAAGTGTCCGCAAGGTATTGGACGTGACGGAATTTCTCCGATGTTGCCAAACACATGTTCACCATAGCGACAAACTTCGTCACCCCCGCTCCAGGGATGTACCGCGCTATGGGCACTCGAAGGGGATGATACGAATTGGTCACCATAGATTTTGAGAAAATAAGAAAAATAAGTTTGAGGCTTTACCTGCTTCGTACATCAAGGAGAGGGAGTCCAGGGGTCAGCGAGTCAGAATTTTGGCGAATCACGACAGAATTAAAAGATTTGGGGATTTAGGAAGTTGGCAGTCCAGCGATTTGGGGGTCTAGAGATTTAATGATTTGATAATTTGGAGATATGGGGATTTGGGGATCAGAGGATTTGGGGATTTAAGGATTTGGGGATGTAAGAATTTGGGGATGTAAGAATTTGGGGATGTAGGGATTTAGGAATGTAGAGATTTGGGACGTAGGGATTTAGAATGTAGGAATCTGGAGATGTGGGGATTTGGGCATGTGGGTATTTGGGAATATGGGGATATGGGGATATAGGGATTTGGGAATGTAGGTATTTGGGGATATAGAGATTTGGGGATGTAGAGAGTTGGGAATGTAGAGATTTGGAGATGTAGAAGTTTTGGGATGTAGGAATTTGGCAAGGTAAGGATTTGGAGATATAGGGATTTGGAGATGTATAGATTTGGGGATGCAGGAATTTGGAAATATAGGGATTTGGAGATGTAGAGATTTGGTGATGTAGAAATTTGGGGATGTAGAAATTTGGGGATGCAGGTATTTGTGAATATAGAGATTTGAAAATGTATGGATTTGGGGATCTAGAGATTTGAGGCCTTTATGAATAGCAATATAGGGATTTGAGGATCTAAGTATAAGGAAACGCAGACATTCATCTAATAATTTAAAAATTTAGAAATTTGAGAGCATTGTAATTTAGGAACATAATAATTTGATTATATAATAATTCTTATTTTGTAATTTGGCGACATTAGAATTCGTGGATATGTCAATATTCTTAAGCTTCTATTTGAATTTGAATTTTCAATTGATTTCTTTAATCTTTAAAAAAAGCTCAGATTGTCTGCTTCAATTTTGTCAAAGTTATTCTGATTCTAAATGAAGTCCAAATCATTTGACTGTGAGTATACACTTGTAAACGGAAAACAATATTTCTGCCGACAAAACGGTAATCGTGAATATTTCGTTCGTTATTATCTGCGAACGTGAACTGACGAATATTTTATAGCCGCTTGGCACGTCGTGTTTATTAACGACTAACTGATGTACCGGTTCTTGCCCGGGGACAAATTAAATGCGTTTGAAAGGCAAATTCGAAGAGTAATGCAATTTGACAGTTGCACGACATGGGTCACCGGATATTTGTATGCATTTGTGTAATATAGTGAAGATCAGGTTGCTTGACTTTTTTTGAATGTGCATATAAAGGGTGTCTCATCTAACATTCTGAATATCTTGCTTTTATATTTTCGCGTTTTTTATTATTTGTTCAAGTTCCCAAATTCTCTAGGTCTCAAATTCCCAAATTCTCAAATTCTCAAATTCTCAAATTCTCAAATTCTCAAATTCTCAAATTCTCAAATTCTCAAATTCTCAAATTCTCAAATTCTCAAATTCTCAAATTCCCAAATTCTCAAATCCCCTAATTCCAAAATTCCCAAATTCCCAAATTGCCAAGTTCGCAAATTCCCAAATTCTCTAGCTTCCAAATTCTTAAATTCCCAAGTTCTCAAATTCCCAAATTCCCAAATCCCCAAATTCTCAAATCCCCAAGTTTTCAAATTCCCAAATTCCCAAATTCCCAAATTCCCAAATTCCCAAATTCCCAAATTCCCAAATCCCCCAATTCCCAAATTTCCAAATTCTCAAATTGCAAAATTAAAAAATTCCCAAATTCCCAAATGCCACAAATTTCTATATTTTCAAAGTCCAGAATATCCAAATTCCCAAATCCTCAAATCCCTAAATCCCCAAATTCCAAATTTTAAGTATAACTTGTCATTGAACGTCCATAAATCTAGGATTTAAGAACTACCCTAATGTGCACCTTTTTTCGAAACACTATGTATGTTCAAGAGAATTCGTTTGATTGCTATTCCTTTTTGCGCGAATATTTTCCCGGAGTACGGCCCGTGTCGCGTTGGCTTTTGATCTTTAATTGATTTTATTAGAAACAGGTCGCTCGACGATGAAACTAGGTGAAAAATTGATTAAACTGGTTACCCGTATGACCCACGCCCTTTCATGTTTCTCTTTTACTCTTACACCTCGCTGGCTTTTTCAATTATCATTCTGTGTAACTCACTGGCAGAAAGAACCTAATATTGTTAATTTACATTATGTTTCTGATCCTAGTCTTTTATTAAATTCGATTCGAATCGAACGGGAAGTGAGATTTAGTCGTGTCATGATTCTTTTTCATTTTTTTAACGATGCGAGTGAATTAAATTTTAAATAGCTGATTTTGGGAGATTGGAAGCTTTGCTTTTGAACCTTGATATTTTTGAATCTTCGAGATTTAGGATTTTTGAATTTTAGAAATTTGGAAGTTTTAAACTTTGGAATATTTTACTTTTGAAGTTTTCGGATTTTTATATTTTGCAACTTTCGGAATTTTAGGATTTTTTAACTTCGAGATTTTAGACTTCAAGATTTCAGAATATTAACACTTTAATAATTTTAATTTTTTGTGATTTACAATTTCAAATAGCATCGATCTATCGACAACACTCTAAACAACAATTGCTCCTTGGAGAATTAAAGAATAAAAGATGTCTTAAGTTCCAGTCAAAAGAACAAATGTCAAGTGTCGAGTAACATGAAACTTTATAGTAGGTCTAAGACAGCTAGAAGTAAAATTTAGTTCTTCAAAAGTGACCCAGTATCGATCCACCTTCAATACTGTAGTTATCAACTGATCTTTACAGAATTGAAGAACAAAAGTTACAAATGTAGGAACAAACATTGAGTTTTCAATGACATGAAACTTCATAATAAAAATCAGGAGTAAAATAATGAAAAAAAGTTAGTTGTCCCTCACAGGTGATTCATTGTCAGTATAGTCCTATCTGCAACAGTGCAATTATTAGTCCTTAAAGAATTGAATAAAAAAAGTTGCATGTCCTAGCTTCTAATTAAAAGACCAAATGTCAAGTTTCCAGTTGCAGAATATTTATAATAAAAACCAGAAGTAAAATGATCAGTAAAATTAAGTTGTCCCTCACAAGTGACTCAGTATGGTCCTACAAATACTGCAGTTATTAGTCCTTGAAGAATTAAAGAAGAAAAGTTTCATGTCCTAGCTTCTAATTAAAAGACCAAATGTCAAGTTTCCAGTTGCAGAATATTTATAATAAAAACCAGAAGTAAAATGATCAGTAAAATTAAGTTGTCCCTCACAAGTGACTCAGTATGGTCCTACAAATACTGCAGTTATTAGTCCTTGAAGAATTAAAGAAGAAAAGTTTCATGTCCTAGCTTCTAATTAAAGGACCAAATGTTTCCAGTGACAACATGTTCATGATAAAAGCAAAAGTAAATTAATCAGGAAAATGTAATTATCCCTCACAAGTGACCTGTATCGTCGTATCCGCAACACGGTAGACACCAATTGGTCCTTGTGGAATTAAAGAAGAAAAGTTAGATGGTAGGTCCCAACTGAAAGAACAAATGTCGAGTATCGAGTGACACGAAAGTTCTTAGCAAGACTGGGACAGCCAGGGGTAAAATAGCCAGGAAAATTAGAAAAGCCGCAACAAGGCTGGGTGATCCGGGTTCCCCTTAATGACAAAGCTGCCTGGGCGTATCGTTTCTGAGATTGTTCGTTCGTCTAGCTAGTCCCTCTTGCTCTTCCATGCCTCTATCTACGTTTCCCTCTCGGCATCTGTAATCTGGGTTACTCTACAATTAAGGTCAGGACGGTGGAGCAGCGCTCGAAATAAGACAGCGACGGAACAGAGATTGCACTCGAGGAAGCTGCACACACGACTCACGAGCAACTATAACTTTCGATGCATCTCGAACTCGATGATCGTGAAATGTTGGCTAATCAGTGTTCTTGTAATTGTTCTAACGTTGTTAACACGATTGCAATTTGGACCAAGACTTTGACCGCCTTACACCTTGCTTGCGCAGTCAAATAATTGCTCCGAGGGACACGCAGCTGCAATATGGAGACTTGTTTGGATGAGGGTGACATGAGGTAGTTGCTTTTGATTTCGGGGTGTTTCATTGACTTTAGTAACTAAAACCAGTATTTTGTTAACTTGAATTAATGAAGAATACTACAAAATTAAACTTTAATTTATAATCTCAACAAATCATTAATTTATCACTGAAAAATATAAACAAGTCATTTCGAAAAATATTAAATTTTACGAAATACTTTATCAGATCTTATGAAAAATAATCGTAGATATAAATTAGAATGTTCAGAAACTATGTGTGTCTGTACTTATCTTACAGCGTTTTAATTCTTTTATTAACAGTCTCAAAAAGCTTTTCTCTTCCGCAACTTTTAACATTGTTTTATTACTAAAGTTTCGAAGAAAATTACCAAAGTTTTAATACTTTTTACTGCAAAATGGTTTTACATTGCTTCTAAGTACCTTCATAACTTTCTATGGGGATGATACCTCTGTCGTTTATCTTCGTCCGGTGTTTATCCGATTTTTATATTTTATATTTTTTGTGGTAGTATAAGTGGTAGCTTGAATAACTGCATAACTGATATGTGCTTTCTATTTATTTTTAATGATGTTCCAAACTGAACGACTGCGTCTATATACATCTGATGTTCTGAAGTGAACAACGTGTCTATGTATCTGCTGTTCCGAAGTGCAACCTCTATTTCGTATCTATCTTTTCGTTTGTTTATTTCACAAGATGAACTATGGGTGTACAATTTTTACGAAAAAGGCTACGGTTAACAGTTCCTGATTTCTGTTGAGTATATTAATTCGGGTGAAAATGAAAATCCAAGTGATGTTACTTCAAAAAGTAACCGTAGCAAGTAGTAAAACCAAGCAATACGTCGACACGAATAGAAACTATAAATAAAGGACTCTACTACTAAGATTAAGGGTACTTGCAACGAGATGTGAATGATAATAAACTAAAAATACTTGATAGGATGTAACTCCTTGGGTATTTTATTGGGAAAACGGTATATTATTATATCGATAGAAAGTTGGTTCGACATCTAGTCATCTCGCTATGGTATTGTATTCTAAGACCTAAGAGTTCCCCTTTAAGTTCATCAAAATTCATTAGAATTACCATATTAACTATCCCATTCAGTTATTACCGTGTGAAATTGAAGCAAAACAAAGCACAGAGGCTTTGTTATTCCCGAAAACAAGGTCAGCATACATCGAAATAAAATTTCGGATCAGAAATCGCTAAAAAAAACATAGATAACGAACGTTAATGCCTTTTCTGTTACATATTTCATCAGATCAATGGACCAAGTAATGATTTATTTTTGTTTTTTAATTAAATGGAATTTATCGAGAGAAATACGTTTGCGAGTTTACATTGTATATCATAAAATTACCAGTTCTCAAACGGTAACTGTAATTTTGTTATAATATATAAATCAAAGAGATTTATGTTTCGTTGGAAATATGTCATGTAATATGAGTATGTGTACGTCAATGTATATGTCATGTAACTGTGTCACGTAGCAAAATATACGATAAAACGTTAATAATAATACGATGAAACGTTTAAATGAGAAAATTGAATGAAGAACTTAGGATATTTAACTGCATCTCGTGTGACTAGAAAATTTGGAAATAGTAGAATTTTTGTAAAAATCAAGATTTTTGTGAAGCTTGTCTCTGATAAAGAATCTGTAAACGATTAACAAATATTTTTTATCTACAATTGAGTTATTTAAAAAAATATCAAAAAGTTTAACGTGTGCACATAAAATTTGTAAAAAATATTTTGTTACAAAAAAACAAGTTTCCTTTCTTACTTTTGTTTTGTTTGACTTCGTTTACTGTTTACTTTGTATTTAATATTGAGTATTCATTTATAATGAATAATGTGGTATTCATTTTATTTAAGCTGTTTATTTCTTAAAACAACCAGAGTGTTATTAAAATAATTCTGTAATAAAATTCAGTTAAATTTTCAGTTAAATTTTTCTGTTTAATTCTGTTTAAAATGAACTACTAGCAACTGCATTTATTTTTTAACAAAATTTTACTTTTACGAGTTTAAATTAAAAACGTACCATTTTTTGAGTACACAATGGGATTGCATATAAATATTGGCTGAAAACATTTTGTTACAAATATTTATCGATGTACTGAATTTATCGTGAAAATAAATGGTTACCGTAATATATCTTTATCGTCTCCAAAGGGTTAAGAGGAATCTCCGAGATTGCACGATATGAAGACCTCACAGAATCAATATACTATATTGCCAATATTTCGGGGTTCTCAATATTTATCGACGATAATAAAATATTTACTATGTTGTATGGACAATATACATTAATTACGAATGTGGAAATTCATGGATGCGGAGACTTGGGAAATAAACATTTTTGGAATTACAAACTTCAAAAACTGAAAAATTTCAGAATTCTGGAATTTGTGTATATAATATAATATGACTTCCATACCTATATGTTATTGCGTCCTCCATGACGCATTCGGTACAATAATGGCGGCATCTCGAAGTCCATCTGTTCAAGTATAATTTCATCGTTTATTAATTAAAAAACTTTACATGATTTGCATCGTTTATAAACATTTCAAATATAATTTATTATTCAACCAACAACCATGTTTCTTCAATGAAATCCGTCGTATTTAAATAAAAACTTAAAGTAGTATCGCATTCATTCAACGCATTCAACGAGAATACCAGTCTCCCGTGCATCTTCCATCTCATAATTTCAATTCCAGCTTTGGAAGATTTGACTTTCGTAGATATTCAAATCGTTCTGCGCCAGCGAGAGCTCGATCGATTCCAGATTTCGCGTTCCACACTACTCTCCGTCCATTTTCTCGCGAACGTCTCGGTAGAAATATCGATTCATCGTAATCTCGTCGATCGATAAAACTCAACAGCTCTATGTATGTATATATATAATAATAATATATATATATACATATGTATATTCATTTATATACGTATATAATTAGTAGAAACAAACCCTCTGCGGTTTAGACCAGCTAAATGCCAACATCGGGCGGCTATTAGAATACTCTTAACACTCGACTGATAACATATCATCGCGTTTATCGTAAATCTCCATTCAGCGAGTTTCGATTTCGTTTTGCTCTGCTGCTAGGCTACAGCTTTGCCTAATTTACACTGGCGTGTTTCTCTCGCGAGAGAGAATGTGTTCGTGTGTGTACGTGTGTGTTTGTTATGCGCACGATCGCGTGTACGGTGTCTGTCGATAAACTTTTAAAACGTAGCTACGTAGTTACGGGTACAACTCCTTGGATTTTTCCATTTTCCTTTTTATTCCTTATTTAATAGCTTTCTATTCCTCTTGATGACGGAAAGCAATTTCTTGCCTCGACTTGACGAAATGTTTTAATTTAGTTTAAGTACTTTTACCGACTTTATTCGAAGGTGTTGGAAGGACGCCGGTTGGAGTTTGATGAAGGTTAGATACCGAAGTAAGTAGGTCCACACTATTTTCAAAATAATTTCAAGTTCTACAATTTTATGGGAGAAGTTTGGAAACTTTTAGGGTGACAGGGTACCAACTATTTTGTTAATGAATTCATTTATTTTGTGGTTCTCAAATTGTTAAATTATGAGATTACAAATTTGCTTATTTTTAGGACTATACATTTTGAAGTTTATATATTTTCAAATTTCTACATTCTTAAACTCTATTTTCAAATTTTCCAATTATTGAATTCCTAAATTTTCAGATTTCTGAATTTCCAAAAGATTCTCAAGCCCCCAAATTTCGAACTGTCGAATTCTCCAAATCCCTCGATTTAAAAAAACGTCATATTTCTCACCTTCAAATAAAGTTTGTAACAGAATTGTGTTCAGTCCGCATAACCATTAAATAAAACTTGCGGATAAAACGAAATAATTTGCTAATATATAACTTTTTATTCGTACAATTTTCAAAGCTTTTAAAATAAAACTTAATTTATATCAGTGAACGAATAATATTTTACTAGAGAATAATAAATAATTTCATTTTATTTTCACTCAAAGATTATTTAACTGAAAAATTATTCGTTATATACAATCAACGTATTATTCGTTAAATAAATTTTTATTCAAACATCCTTCGAATAAAAATTTACTAATATTCGTGAATAATACACAAAAGCACATTCATAAATTACTTAACTTCAATTCATTTTCAAATTTAATTCGTTTAATAAAAAAAATTATTCGTTACATGGAACAAACGTATTCCCTAAACAAATATTCCTAAATTCGAACGATCAACTTCACGAATAACTTTTATTCGCAACATTGATTTCCAAACGAAAGAACCCATAATTCGTAAATAATCTCTCCGCAGGCTGAACCAGGTTAATTGTCAAAGCTCGTTATCTCAATTATTGCTCTTTCAATCATCAAGAGGAATATTCACGTCGCTCTTCAATTAAAAAGAATCGTACCTCTAAGTCACCCTAACAGGGTATACAAAGTAGCCCAGGAATTAGCGTACAAAATCGTTAACGAAATTTCGGCTCGTTACTCGGTTAAATATCTCTAAAGTGTGAACGTCTTTGAATCTCTAAGAGTCTCTCTTCTGCTTCGATTTTTTTGGTACGTTAAGCTCGTGACCATTTTTCTGTACTCTCGTTTATTTCCTTTGTGTTTGCGAGTGGTCTTCAACGAAGCTTGGTCAGAGCTCTCATCCGGCGTTTAGAGAGAATATCGCGAGGAAATCGTCGACTTTCCCAAAATTCATCTAGTTTTTTTTTTTTATAGTTAAGTTTCGTCGACGATCAGGCAGCTCATCTTCTGATTGGCCGTGCCGGTTTGTCCTTTTGATCAGAGTTGCAAGCCTGGCAGTGCCCATATGTGTATAATTAATTAACGCAACGTCGAAAGCAAACCTCGTCCCTGCAATTTTATTCATTTTATCTGTTAATTCTGTGCGTGGGAACCGCACTAATCCAGGTCCACCTCTTTTCATCGATTTTTGTACAGGAAGTAAGCGCTCTTTGTCTTTCTTGAAAAGTGAAAGTGGATTAGCGTGGATCTCGGTAGAATTTCTCGAAAGAACGATGTTTGTCTTCGACTTCTTAATCGCTAGTGTTGTCTCTATCTACGTTGGACTTAAGCTAGTTTGATTCTCTACTAGTTTGTTGGAGAGAAGGAAACAAAGTAAGACTGAAAGGTCCTCATTGCGAGAATAGAACGCTAAATCTCGAAGCACATTTTTCTCAGTGGCCTTGAAAGGGAACATTCTCTTAGAGCTTTGTCGTGATTAGGTTTTCGACGAAATCTCAAGTTTCTTTTGTTCTAAAGTGTTTAACACCTTGCGTGTAGTGTCAACAATTTGATATATTAATATATTTTAATGAAAACTGTTTCGATACCTAATATGAACAGTACTGTAATTTTATTACGTTTACGTTGAATGTGTAATATCAGGTATCGATTTTATGTTATAAATAATTTTGTGAAATTTACGAAGAAATTTTTCATGATTTTAGAATGACACTCAAAGTATGTTCAAGTTTTTGGATTATTTTATTTTTATTTTGCAACCATCCTTCTTCGACGGATAATTAATAAAAGTGCGTAGCCAGATACATCTGAAAAATTACAGAAATTTCACAAGTGTAGTATATTCTATTGCAAAAATGTTTGCAGTAACATGTTATTAATAACATACGAACTTTCGTATAAACATAAAACACATTAAGTTTGTAAGTATTTGTTGAATTTGTATTAACACAAAATTCTGGTGTCATATTTCTTTGGTCTTCCAACAAAAATAATTTCATATTCATTATCAACTAATGAAAATAGTTCCATTATTATTAAAATATAAATAAACTTTAAAGAACAGAACATTTGCAAACTTTGATTCTAAATTTCAATTTTCAAACCTGAATCCTAAATTTTAATTTTCAAATCTAAATTCCAAATTTTAATTTGCAAACTTAAATAAAATAAATTTTGATTTTCGAACCTAATTTCTAAATTTTAATTTTTAAGCCTAAACTCTGAATTTAAACCTCCAAACCTAAATTCTAGATTTCAGTTTTCAAACCTCATTTAAATTATCGAACGTAATAAATTCGGAACACGAATTGGTGATAATATAATGAGAGCCTATTGTACATGAAAATTACGAGATCGAGTTTGATTTATATTTCGCAGCATAAGAAAATTGCCAATCAGCTCGTCGCAAGATATATTGCCTAGATCGAACGTTTCTTCGCTTGCACGATGCAAGAAGATTGATTTTTGGCATTAAGTTTCGACGGTAAAGAATGCGAGGGACACGAAATTAATTCCGTTTCACGCTCTTTTCCCTATTTCTCCTCGACGTTTACTAAGTTGCCGTTCAACTTTCCATTCCTCAATGTTTTTTCCAACCGATGAAACACTTTGTTGTTCAAATATCTTGATAGACTTTTCTTTTACTACACTCGTTTCGCTATTATCCACATTTTTAATTCTACATTTTGAACAATGTTGTTTTCGACCACACATTCTGAAACATCCAGTATGCAACAAAAATCAATCACCAAAAGTGATTCTATTTTCATCAACAACCTAGCACATGTTGCATAATTGCGGGCAACCTGCGTCGTTAATAAATATTGAGAGAATAATTAACTGAAAAATCGCTCGTTACGTTATAATTGAATTAATAACAACGTGCTTTCAAAATTGATAAACGATACTGCGCGCATAAATTTACCGCCATTATTCGCCAGCCGATAATCCACGTAAAATTTCGGTTTCAATAATTGTTTAATCCTTCGTTGCATTCTATAACATGTTATAATTGTACCAAAGATATACTATAACATTTAAATGTTATATTTTGTTCAACACGAATGAATTTCAAATTTTATTATTACTCTTCAATGTTTTATTTAATTTTGAGTACGTATTTATTTTTAAGGTACATGCTCGTTCACATAAATTGTATTATTGTAATTATTCCCTTTCATCATATTATTATAATTATTATCGTTTAGTATAGTTTTATAATTATTAGGGTTTATTATATTATTATAATTATTAGCTTTCAATATACTCTTGTAATTGTTAGCTTTTATTATATTTTTGTAATTGTCAGTTTTTGTGATATTCTTGTAATTGTTAGTCTTTATGATATTTTTATAATTTTTAGCTTTTAAGATATTTTTATAAATTATTATCTTTGATATTATTATTCTGTTACTTTGATTACATTATTATTCTACCTTTGATTATTGCTTCATTCTTGTTATTGCCAATAAGAGTTTCAGACTGTGTATTTGCTCAAAATTAAAAAGGTCATGCAACAAAGGGTTAAAGCGAGAATTGCATATTGTTTTATAATTGTACTCGATTCCAGCGGCAGCTATACAAATTATTTGCATGCCAGAATGAATTCCAGCGGCTCCAAAAACCTGGCCGTGTGCCTCGCGTTCAACAGAAAGAAGCACGCGATCTCGTGAACCTTCGAAGCATAAATGTCAGTATGAAAA
Source organism: Megachile ligniseca (assembly GCA_945859555.1). Lineage (NCBI taxonomy): Eukaryota > Metazoa > Arthropoda > Insecta > Hymenoptera > Megachilidae > Megachile > Megachile ligniseca. Next base: position 4,405,286 of record OX243785.1, read on the forward strand.
TGGAAAAAGAGACGGAAAAAAGGAGGGAAACAACACGAAAGAGGACACAGTGGATCGTTTAACGGTGTTGCGCTGTAAAATTAACCGATGCGAATATATATCGTTCGGTATTGTTCGAACGAAATGATTTTTCAGGTTGGTTTCAGGCGATCAAATTATTATAGCAAATAAATTATAACTTCGATGATAAAACGTAGCTACCACATTTTATCGTTTTTAACACGGATATTGTACGAGCTTGTCCTGAAATGTTTGTCATCACTTTATTTTATTAGTGTACTGGGGAAAACGTATTTATGACACAGTAATATTTCATGCTCTCATAATTTTATGCAGTAGCATGACTCGCAGCATAGTAACTTGATTTATTTGTTTTCTTTTTACTTCTGTCAATTTTTATATATTTGGTAAAATGGTAAATGGTAAAATGTACTTAAAAACTGAATAATTTATGGAGAACTGTAAAGGGAAAATAATCCTAAAAAATGTACCCCTCGTAAAACCGTGTGCAAGGTAGATCAATAATTATTACGGTCTCAAATGAGCCGTTTATTCAGAAAGGCAAGTTCGCTTTTCGGTACTGGAAATATTTAAGGATTTACATTTCAGTAAATTTAAAAATATTGTACTAGTAAATAAATTCATATTTCCTGGTGTTAGATAATGTTTATTATCCAATGATGTTTAAAGATAAAAAGATAAAGTCCAAATGGACTTGCCCCACTTCCAAAATAAACGGGTCAAATATCACCGATGTTATTGAGGTTAGGGGAAACTATAACTTTTACAAAATTTTACGAAAAGAAATTTTAAATTTAGTCGTGAATACATTTTTTACAACATTCGTGAATACATAGAGTTTTTTTTATCGATTAATATCTTCACATTTTGATTTGCCACATTCAAAGTTTTAATTTTTTTTTCAGTTTTCATTCATTGCGATATCTGTAAGATATTTTTGTTAACTACGATGAGAATATATAGTCATTAAACGTTCTTAAATCCAGCGTTAAATCATGTTTGTCCATAATTTAATTATTTTTATAATTTAGTTTCAGTTGAAACATAAGTGGCCATTAAACGTCCATAAATCCAGCATTGAACCATGTTAATCCACTATTTATCTTTAGAATTTAGTTTCACTTCAACTATCGTCATTAATCCAGCAAGTAAACGTACATTCATTTCAGTATCTTCAGAAATCCTCTCGAGACAAGATTTTCGAGCAGAAAGAGAGGAGAATTTTGGGAAAAGAATTTAGTCGATCGTTAGAATCGCGTTAATCGACGTGTAGCGTTTGTTCGTGCATAGAAATTTCAGTTCCTTGACTGCGTACGAGTACCCCTTGAAAATCTGGGTCAAACTCCTCTAGTCGGTCCTGCATTGCAGAAAAGTGTATTCGTCTCAAAGTTCTTTCTTACTCAGCAAAATTTACACTGCCATGGCTCGATACCACCTCGGTGACATTATGACGAATGAATTCAGTTTAATTGAAACAGAACGCAACAGTACCGCACTTACGTTGTTTCTTGTTATACGATTAACGTGATTGATGTGGTCAACACGTGTAACTGACACCATAAATTTAATATGCGGATTCGATAAAATGTTTAGAATTCAACTTCTAAAATATTGCTTGAGAGCATTATTATATGGATGTCGAATAATCGCGAATAGAAAGGAGATTGTTAAAAACAGGTTGATTATACTGTGGAACTAAAACTACACTTTTTATAAATTTTTTACCGTAGAATCACGTAATGAAGTCCTTTTTCCCTAAACAGCAGGGAAAGTATGAAACTGAAAAGGAGGCCATGAAAAATGCAATTTCCCTCATAAAAAACACATGTACTTATGAATGTACTTGAGTGAACACAAGTACATATATCCAAACTTGTCACAAAGTCAAGTGATAGGATGTTGTTCTCTTGTAATGTTAATGCCGACGGTGAGGAAACATGTAATTCAAAGGTACTCTTATCAGAACACACATAAAGAAAAAGCTTTGAACCCATGTGTTCACTCGAGTACATCCATAGTTCCATGTATTTTTTACAAAAAATTTTACATATTCTTCTTTTCAGTTTTTCCGTATTTTCTTCGCTATTTAGAGAAAAACGCACTTTACCACGATTCTATGGTAAAATATTTATAAGAGACCATGTGTAGTTTTTGTTCCACATGGGCCAAATTTGACCTATTTTTATCATCCTTTGTTCAAAGGTCGTGAAATGAGTTTCACAATATTTTTCGAGTCACACCGTGGCTTGTACGAGGCACTCGTAGATCTCAGCGATTAATCGATATACTTCCTGCACGATATCGAGTCACACCGCTTTCGCCAGGATTTCGCGAAACGTTATCTTATCGTCGCGTGCTTCGGGTAATTTGTTAATGTTGTTTAATACCTGTAATAGTAACAATTACATCCTGCTAGCAACGCTATGAATCTTACACGCGACTACATACCCTCCTAATGGGCCATTTAAAGTAATGATCCTTTGCCTGAATTATCTTCTTGCCCTCATTCCTTTTTTTCGTTCATACATCTTTTCTTGACGTTGATGTTTTTATTTAGACTTTATCAAAAATTTTTTCCTTTCGATACTATTACGGTGACTATTTGTATCGATTTAGATAAAAATTTGGATTATTGATTTTGATGGTACAATATTTTATTCAATGATATATTAAGTTGCATAATTTATTTATAAGTTGTCTTAATTTTTTCTCTAATCATAATCATGTGCACGCCATGGTATTAGTCGTCAAATTTAATACAACTTCATAATTGAAATGGATTACAGAAATCCTTCAACTCATGGAGATAGAAGTATAATCTTCCTTACTATCTTGATGGATTGCCTAGTTACACTCTTGCTCGAACTAAAAGATTGCATTTTCTGCCAATATTAATATCGATAAATTATTTCTTCTCGGTCTACATAGAGGTATATAAATATAGTAACATTATTTTATTTTTTACAATTCAATTTTCTAACATAACGTAACATTTTATTACGTTTTCATAACTTCATTTTGTTTTTCACATTATTTCTGAACAATTAAACTATTACTTTTTCTAACAGAAAAGAAAATTTTGTTATTTGTTTTCAAATTATTAAAATACTGCATAAAGTGATATTCAAAATTCTCGTATTTTTCTGAAATTTCATAATGAATGAAATTATTATTAAAAATTTTGCAATAATGCATCATTCTTTTTTATTAAATATTTGTAACAGAAAATATTCGTCTATTATTATTTTATTATTAGTATTATTTATGGTTCAAAAGTGCATCCTTTATCTAAATTGAACAAATAAAAATTTGATATAATTCATTAACTAATATTTAAATCTTAAATATTCAATGTATACAAAAATTAAATAAAACAGGTAAATATGAAGTCTGAAATACCGCGTTGTTAAACACCTAAAATTTAAATGTAATTTCAAACTCCTCTTCGTCTCATAAATTTTCACCAATTTTTCCAGAAACATATTTTCCAATGGACTTCAATTATTCACACGAAGACCTGTCATTTAAAAATTTAAATACCACAGTGTACATTCTATATTTCAAGATTATGGAAGAAAAATATTGCTTCCTATAATTTACATTAAACTACCGAAACCGATTATTGCCTGTCAGCTTAAGTTTAAACGATTTTAAATCTCGTCTATAAATTGCACCTAAGCTGTGTATTTTTATTATACTGCCAATAAATATCCAATAAAGTATCGAATAAACACTACTTAACCCTCAGTTTCCCTATATTTAACTAGTACACTCTAACCACTCGTGCATGGGTCAATTTTCATCTATCCACATTTCTTTTATTATTATCTAGAGAATGTGCAAATTTTAAATAGAATAATTGATATTTCCAATTGCAGAAATTTCAGGAATAAAGATAACAGATAAAATGTAAGCTAAATATTAGATATAAAATACTTCATAAGCTAAATATTACATAAAATATATGATAATACACAATACACATTATACGTATATATAGTATACAATATATTGTCTAATAATTATTATTCTTTATTATCAATTACAAATCTAAATTAATTATAAGAAATAATAATCATTCCTTATTATTATAAAATGCATATGGTACGTACATTTTTGATAATTGTTATAACAAATACCAATTTATATTATTATTTCTCACACATTATTACTGTTATTAACATATCATAGACATAACCTAATAGACATTTAATACAAACAACGTAACCTATTTTTACGTTAAAAGTACATGAACGTTAGATATCAAAGACATACTAATATTTAATTTATAAATATTTTTAACAACTACACTTTAAGAGATCTTCAGCTAACGGTTGAAAAAGTGGATCTAAATAGCCCCAACCACGGGTCACTGAGGGTCAAGCGCAAGATCGAACACGGAGACAAAAAAGCTTGCACGACTTTCGAATCTGAGCTCCTTTTCGATAAACGAATTTAAATGTCTTCGAGGAGGAACGAGTTTTCGAAGGAACTAATTTCGATTCCCTTTTCTTTTTTTTTCGTTCATTGTTCCGCTCCGATACTCAAAGATATCGAGACCGAAGACGACGCCTCTTCCTTTTACTGGCATCCTGCGACTTACCACGACAAACCCCTTAACTTTCTCATTTTTGCGTTTCTCTGGAATAACGACCTCCTAGTGGCAGGAAAATAAATTGGCTGTCGGGAGGCCTACGCTCGTAACGATCGATTAACTTTTGTCCCATTTTTCCTCCTCGGTCTCATTTTATCCGCCGTCCTTAACTTTTCGATCGGCGAGTCTCGCCCTAAAATGAACTCATTCCATCCACTTTAGCTGGATGAAACTTTCTTTCGGCTGTTTTATCGGGAATGGTAATAACAGTTAATAACGGCGTAACTTTTGCGTAACGTTCAATTTTATGTACGAAAGTGATTCCGAGAAGAAATTTGAAAGCGTATTTAAAAATTATGATCAAATTTTTACGGCTGCTTTGTGTACGGTACAACTCCGGTATTTCCTTGCGCCAGGGGCTCTAGTCAAAGTGTTTACCATTCACGTTCTTTTATGATCTTCTTATGTTTATTGTTAAATCTGCATTTTATACCGATACTGATTGATTGGTTACTTAAATTATTATTTAATCTACTGTTTTATAATGTAATTAGTTACGTTGGATTAAAATTAGAATTAGAATTACTAAATTAGAATTCGAATTAAAATTACTGAATTAGAATTACAACTAGAAATACAAGTAGTTACTGAATTAGAATTTGAATTAAAATTATTGAATTGAAAATAAAATTAAAATTATTGAAATACAATTGGGATTCAAAATTAAAATCGTTCAATTAAAAATGAAATTAGAATTAGAGTTCTAATTACAATAAAATTAGAATTAGAATTAGAATTCGAAATAGACTTAGTATTAAAATTGAAATTACTAAATTAAAATTAAAATCAGAATACATCCAGTTTTCATTTTGAATAGCTTTATCTGAAATAAAAGGAAAGTAAAATGGCGGCTCAAGACGAAGTTTGACCATTTGTGCTATTATGTACGCGGTAAAAAATTTTAAAACTTGCGTTTAATTGCATCAGTGTCCATATACGAATCTACCGTGGTGGATTAACTTGATTTTAGTTTTTGAAAGTGGAAACGAACGCGTATCGTACCGTCGCAGGCAACAGTCGAGTTTCGCTCGGCTCGTTTACGCTTTGAAACTTTGCGTTTCACGAAAGCAGAGCTTCGCTTGGTTTCACAAGATAGACGAGCATTTTGTTGAAGTTTCGACTTAGCCGATTTACACGCGTGCTAAAATCACCGGAGCATGGCTATTTTCTAAACGCGTGTGCGCATTAATTCTTGCGGACAAGCGAAACTTTTGCTAATAACGCTGTCCAGCAGATTTCAACCCCTGCGATACAATATTCATACACAGTTACGTTAATATGCACACTACGTACATTTTGATTTTGTTGCACTATTTTTTTCATAAAAAAAGAAAACATAAATTATTACATATGTATAGTGTTCAGGCCACATGTCCAACAATAGTATAAATTTCGACATAAACGTATCACTGTTAATTTTTGTTTATACTTTTTAACTCTAAACGGTCACATGACCGTTTTGCAAGTTCCTCTGTTTAAGTTACAAGAGTTAAGGTAATTTTCTAGAAATATATATTAATTTCTATCAAGATAAAAATTAAGGTGTATTAATGTTTCAACGTTTGTGTAATTTCTCTTCAACTCCATTTTTAATTGTAAGTGTCCCTCATACGCCGGTAGTGTTAAAAGAATTCAAGAAAGTTTACAAAATCCGTTCATGGAAAATTAAATGTTCGTTACATTTGCACCAAAATTCGTTTAATGGAAATGTGAATCGTTTTATTAAAAATACAAATTTCAGACTGATGGGAACAGATGGTTCACGAATTTATAATTGGAACACGAGACAGCTTGAACATAAATTAACAGTACCTCGTACTTTAGCGTGTTTCTACAAAAATTGTACCATAACGAATAAAATTTTAAAAAACGTATACGATAACTGTTTTACATAAATCGTTATATGTTTGAATGTTGCATGTAGAATATTCCTGAAAAGGTAGATAAATTTTTATTGGAAATATATTTTAAATATCGCACGAAATAAATTGTAAGCTATAGAGGTGAAATTTCGAACGGAATAACGTTTCATACGAATTTTGTTGGTGATGAAAAAAAAGTGACTTGTCAATGTATACACTGTGGAGGGAGTCTCTTTCCTATCGATTCATTATCATTTAAATCGAATACGAGGCTTGATTGTAAAGTAAGGAAATATATTTCGAAGGAGACATTATTTGGGGATCTTTAATTTCCGATGTCTTGAAACAAAATTGTGTTATCGTGTTCTGAAATCTCGAACATTTTATTTCTTCATCCTTGATTTCATTCATAATTCGACTAAATTGAAATCGATTTAAAAATTGCGTTTTATTGACAAAAAAATCGGGATCTTTTTAATTTTATTGAGGTTATGAAATGTAAAATCGACATCATTTTAATGTTTTTAGGTTATGAAATGTAGAATCGACATCATTTTAATGTTTTGAGGTCATGAAATGTAAAACCAAAATTATTATTATATTATTCTGCATAGAATTTATCAATTTATGTATTTATAACACACAAGTAACATTAAGCTGCAAGATAAAACACAATGAGAAAATAAATCAACAAAATATATATTGTTAAAAAGAATTTTTATTTGTTTAGTATATCCAGAAAATACATACTTGGATGCATAAGTGATTTTTAATTACACACGGTAATCAATCACTGGTAAAAGTGCTGATCATTTTTCACGAAACCTTATAATTTTTATTTTTAATTTTACAGGTCAACATTTTACCCGAACTTTCTGTATAAAAAACGAATGAAATAATTTGAACTTAACACATCATCGTCAGAAATTTAATCTTCTTATGATATTATAATTTCCCGAGCTTTCCGCCATTATATCGAATTCACTTTGCAACTAAAAGCTGAAAACATTTTCTGAAATCTCTTTGCACTGATTAACGATTTTGTGATTGAATAACTAACCCCTTTGATGAATCCCTTGATCACGGGGTCAAAGAGAAAAATTGGAAAGAAATTTCATTCCCTTACACGCTGCTCGTGGAATTAACATACTTTTGATCATCGAACAAATTCAATTCTAATTCAAATAGTTAATTACCTATTCTATTTTAGACTTGACGTACTACGAGTTTCGATTCAGCAATCCTTCGATTACAAATTGTATTCAAATTTGATTCTGATCGTTCATGTTACAAAATGTTATCAAGATGTTATCGATAGTCGATTACTGATCATGATCAATATGATAATTTATGATCAATTTTACGTTTGTATCGAAGTTAGATTATAGTACATTCATACTGTGCAGTTTTGTTATGCATTTATGTATGAGGCCACTCCAGTATTGATTAAATATGTATTTCAGCCAAATCTATGATATTGAAATGCAGATAAAAGAGGTTACATTTTTCAACATTCTAAATTGAAGACTTTTAAACTTAGAAATTTAGGAACTTGGTAATTTAGGAATATGAGAATATTGTAATTTGGTGATTTCGTTATTTGGTAATTTGGTAACTTAGTACAGTGATAACTCGATAATCTGGAAATATGGTAACTCAGTAATTGGGAAACTTAATTATATGGTAATTTGATACCTTAACTTGGTAATGCAGTAAGTGGTAGCTTGGTAACTTGGTAATATGGTCACTTGGTAATATGGTAATTTGGTAATATGGTAATTTAATAATATAGTAATTTGGTAGCTTGGTAACTTGGTAATATGTCAACTTGGTAATTGGTAACTGGTAATTAGTAATTACATAATTCCGTAATTTTTAAATTTCATAACTTAGTAATTTACTAACTGATGACTGATAACTGCTAATTGCTAATTAGAAATTAATAATGTCATGATGCACCAATTGAGTAATTTAGTAATTCAATAATATTATAAATTAATAATGTAAAAATTCGATAATTTGGTAATTTGGTAAATTGGTATTTGGAAATTGGTAATTTGAAAATTCTGGAATTTGGTGTCTGGAAATCTAGAAATGTAGAAAGCTAAAAATCTAGAAATCTATTATAGAAATCTAAAAATCTAGAAATCTAGAAACCTAAAAATCTAGATATCTAAAAATCTAGAAATCTAGAAATCTAGAAATCTAGAAATCTAGAAATCTAGAAATCTAGAAATCTAGAAATCTAGAAATTTAGAAATCTAGAAATTTAGTATATTGGAAATTTGATAATTTATATATTTAAAAATTTGAAAAACTAGACTTTTGACCATTTAAAAATTTTTTAATATGAGAACAACATTTCAAAACTAGAAAAATTTGCTCTAAAAACACTAGGAAGCTTGCAAATTACCATAATTCTACAATTAAAGCAATTAAATTTTTCCCACTTTCCTGAACGTACATCAAAAATGCCCATCGTATCAATTCAAAAATAACCTCTCTAATCACAATTTTCCTCCATTTTCCTAAAACCGAACCATATCATATTTTAATAAAAACTCAATAACGTCGGTCACTCCTACAACTCAATCACGATGATATCAAAAACCGCTCTCAACTTGAACCGTGCTACGTAAATTCACTCGTCCATATTTTATCCAATCTTGATCGTAATTTTTTATCCCTCCTCCCTGCGCTCATTTCGAATTACCATCGTTTCGGGTAGAATTGCATATTGCACACTACTCTCGGTAATTGGCATATCGTGACAGTGTATTTTCTCGCGATGGTGGGGTCCCGCTTGTCCGTTGGGGTGCATGCCAACCCTGTTGTATAGCGACAAGTAACGAAAGGACGAACTTTTTTTTTCCACTATCGAGAATCGCGGTATCGACAATCTCGAGCAGAACCGCGGGCTTCCTCGATTCTCTTCGTTGTTGGCAAACTTCCACACGCACACAACCTCACGGGCTCGTAATATGCAAATGAACGCGATGTTTAAAAGGTCGAGACGGTGGATGGAAACGTTTTTTTCCCTCGCCTGTGTATTCGACCACGCGAATTTCCGTCATCTCCTTTTTTCCCCCTAAAAGTGTCGAGCAATATTCTTCCTTCCTTTTTTTAGGATTAATTTTTGAAATTGCATCAACCTTCCGTATGGGTAGCGTGTCTCGTTTTAGCACTCGCCTTTCTTTCGATATTAATCCTTTCGAGGTTGCAGGTTATATCGCACGTTTATTTTGGTTAAAAAATAGGTGTTAAGGTTTGAGTAATGGAGAAAGGGGCATACGCAGGTGTCGAGGTTTTAGTGCTGGAGGGTTGAGATAAAGGACGCTTGATTGGTTAGGTTAGGTTAGGTTAGCTTGATTGGATGTGGTACATCGAGTGCTGCGATGTGAATGCATGTTTTTTTGAATTTGGAAATTGGGGTGTGCATTGTTGAGGATTTGTACATTTTGGAATTAGGTGAATTGTGAATTTGAAATCGGGGAAATGGGAAATTAGGAGATTTGAGAGTTTGGAAATGTGGAATTTTGGGGAATTTGGAGTTGAGAAATCTAGAAATTTGAAATTTGGGGAATTCGGAGTTTAGAAATCTAGACATTTGGAAATATGGGAAATTTGGAGTTGAGAAATCTAGAAATTTGGAAATTTAGGAGTTAGGAAATTTAGGAATTGGGAAATTTAGGAATTTGCAAAATTAGGAATTTGGAAATTGAGGAATTTCGAAATTTAGGGATTTCGAAAATTGGGAATTTGGAAATTTAGGAATTGGGAAATTTAGGAATTTGGAAATTTAGGAATTGGGAAATTTAGGAATTTAGAAATTTAGGAATTGGGAAATTTTGGGAATTTGGAAATTTAGGAATTGGGAAATTTAGGAATTGGGAAATTTAGGAATTGGGAAATTTAGGAATTTGGAAATTGAGGAATTTCGAAAATTGAAAATTTGGAAATTTAGGAATTTGGAAAATTAAGAATTTGGAAATTTAGGAATTTCAAAAATTGGGAATTTGGAAATTTAGGAATTGGGAAATTTAGGAATTTAGGAATTTAGAAACTGGGCATTCTAAAATGTAGAAATTAGAAGTTTGGAAAATCAAAAAATTTGAAAATTAGGTAATATAAAAATTTTAAGATATGGACATTTGGTAATTTGAAATTTTGATTTGGAAATTTGAGAATTTAGAAATAAGGAAATTTAAGTATACGAAAGTTTGAAAATGTTAAAATTTAGAAATTTAGAAATTTAGAAATTTAGAAATTTGAATATCTGAAAATTGGAAAAGCGACAAATTCAGAATTTTATAAACTTAGAAAATGAAATTAAAATTCAGAAAGAAGTTTTATAATTTCTACATCAAAAGCAAATAATAATAAAATTCTAACCATGTCCCACTTTTCATCCAACAGAAATCTACATTTCACCCGCCTGTATTTACATATTTCAACAACTATGCTTTTAAGCAGCAGTGCAATTTTATTAGCCACTCTTGTATTTCTACGACACAGTATACATGTCAGTGGACTTTTAGTTTCAAGAAATAATAATGCTGTTAGTTACAACAACCTTTTCACTCCAAAAATCAATATTATTAATCTGTTTGTTATAGAAGTAGTTTGATATGTTTCTTTTATTAAAAAAGAAAATGGTTGCGAAAATATTAACATAAATGAAGTGAAAATAAAATTCAAATTGGATGCAGGAGTTTTCGTGAGCAAATAACAGTTTCTTTTATACATTCCATAAATTTTTTCGGTAAATTCTGAATTTAGTGAATAAATAGTGCATTCGTTCCGGAAAAACGTGAAGTGTTCAAGAGAAATATTATTGGGAGAATTTTTCAAATAACGATTTCAGTAACGCGATGTAGTATTTTTATTGTACAAAATATGCAAAGTATTTTGTTAACATAATTTTGTATATCTTACCTACAGTGTGAAATTTCTGTTCTGTATTGTACAAAATATACAAGGTGAGTCATTCGAAACGTATCTTGTTTTCATTTATAAAATAAATATTCGACTATGTTGAAGGTGTAAATAATCATCAAATATGTGTAAAAAATTAATTATTCAAAAGTTGATTTATTTCAAATTGTCACTTATCGATTTATGAAATTAATTTTCTTTTATTATTTCATTGAAGAATATTGCAAAACTTGAAAATCTAATTGCTAATAAAATTAATTATTAGTTTTGTAATTGATTTTTAATAATTGCACATAAATTTATCTGCTTAATACTTATAATTGAGTAAATTTATAAAAAAAAGAAAAAACAAAAGGGATCTGAATAAATTATTGAATTAACCCGTTTCAAATATCTCACCTTGTAAAATAGTAAAACATTGCACAGTTTAAAATAATTGTTACTTATGTTGTTAACCCTTCGTTGCATTCTTTTAATTCTAAAATGTGATACACTTTTTATTCTCAGAAATAACACAAATAACAAAAAGAAAATAAATTAACAAATATTTCGTATATTATGTTAAAAAATAATACAATTATTTCATGTATTACACTAAAAAATAATATAATTATTTCATGTACATACATATATGATATTAAGAAATAATGTAATCATATATTACATTAATTTATAATACTTGAAAAACGATACAATATTTCAAATTTGTAAAATCTTGAAAAAAAAACAAAATATTGTGTCTAATCACAAAAGGTAATTGTCTTCAATCCAAAATTTAAATTTTTACAAGATGCAATACAAAATTTGTATTGCAAAATTAATTACAAAATTTTTATTACAAATTTAGTTACAAGATTTTTATTGCAATTACGATGTTTCAATTATAAATTGAATTACAAAATTTACTATTCGGTCACATTTACCAAAATCTAATTTGATGGTATATTTCATGTACAATTTTTTCAACAGAATGCAACAAAGGGTCAAGAAGAATTTCCACTATTATTGGATAGAGGAAAATATTTTTCAGAAGTACGGTATAGTATCAATTTTTATTTCCACTTGATACCTGGCTAGTATTCTGTATAATCTCGACGTTTATTTCAATTTCATATTCGGATAAAAGGAAGTTCGCAGAAGAAGGAAGGCTCCTCGAGAAAAATGGTGCTTCGAGTTAGATCAACCATAGCCCTGTAACAACCTCTTACGAGCTAATAAAAAATAAATCTTAAGATGATTCTCGATCGAGTTTTCGATCGCTCGTCTTTCGTCGGACTTAAACGGGCAGTTATGCAGTTTAACTATCGCCATTTTACAGTTACGTAACCTAGTTTCTAACTTAGTAGTTTTAGGACATCGTGTCCTGTTGATTTTATATAATTTTTGTTTTGCAAGGAAACAATCCCTCGGTTTATACATTCGACTGTAGTATTTCTGTTTTTTATCTGTGTTGCGTGACATGGAGCGTGACGAAAAATATAGATTGCGGATTTATTGGTAAATTAATAAATATTCATATATTTGGCGATGGAATTCTAGAAAATTTTGATTCATTCAATTTTCTGGTTTCGTAGTTCTCGTATTTTCAGTTTTAAATTTTCACATTTTCTAATCTTTAGAATTATACATTTTTAAGTTGTGAAATTTCAAAATATCTATATTCCTAAATTTCTGAATTTTGAAGTAGTCAAATTAAAAATCTTCTAACTTCCCAAATTTTCAAACATTTAGGTTTCTCAATTTTTCATTTACTAAATATCTAAGTCTCTAAACGTTTAAATTTGGAAATTTAAAAATAAATTTAATCGTAGCTACAACATAAGTATTGCGACAGTGACTGTACATAAAACTTTTAGAAACTTAAAAATTCATTTAACAAGGGACATTAAATGTTTCATGAATAAATTTAGCAAAAGTTTCTGAACCTTCATTATTGTCATGTTAGTTTTACTTTTGAAGAGTTTTCAAATGGATTCATTAATTTTAAAACTCATTAATTTACACAATAACATGACAAATTAAAGAAGAGCATGTTTGTCAAATTCGGTGTAAATTTTTGATGATTTTTTATTCAATTATTTAAAAAATTTTCTTTCACGTTCCATGCCAGTACTTGAAATTGATATTCATTATTACTGTAATTATAAAAAATTAAAACTCAAGAAACGAAAGCTTTTTTCACTAATATTTACAAATTGATTGTTAAAATGAGATAAATGACATTTTCAGTATTTATTTCGATTTTCTTATGGAGACCATAGATAATTAATATTAGTACGTTGTTAATGTATCAAGGCTTTTAATATTTTATGACTAGTAGTATTGTATTGACAATATTTCAGTATTGTCAACAAATGTTCAGAACCCTGAAATATTAACAATATATCATATTGATTATTTCGAATCTCCTTTCGGAAAAATTTTAATGTTACTTTTATGAAAACTTTTTGTAATTAGCAATTGATTTTCAATGACAGTATACAAAATATGGCAATAACTTCGATCACTTTAATTGTGTTCAAATAATCTGAAAAACGATTGGAACAAGCTTATATTTTTTTATTTCTTAAAAATGATATTCAAATTTTGGTGAAAAGTAAAAATCTATCGAATTGCAAATATTTCAAAATTTCTTGAAAAATGAAGAAATAAGACATTTTAACTGATGAGGGTTACACTGAAAAATGCACAATCTAAATTCCGTAATTAACCCTCTAATAATTTAACCCTGTAATTGAAAACTTATAATTGAGACATAATAAAGAAAATTTCACACAAGAGATAATATAATTGAAGGTGATCGAAGTTATTATCTATGTATACGCATCATCTCGAATGAAAAAGATTAGTATACACAGAATGAATATTTCCATCATTTTGCAAGAATGAATATAGAAGAATGATTGCATAAATATTGTTCAATATTAATCATATTGTTGGAAATGAATAGTGTTATATATAAAGAATGAAATTGAGAAACATTACGAATGTATATAAACAATAATGAAAAATATAAAAGTTTATTACTTTAATAAAACTCTTTTAAAATTTTCTTATAATCACTTATCCCAAAACCACTTGAACTCACATAACCTCATTTCATCTTCGAGAAATTAAAACAAAATTTAAAAAATAAGTATGCAAACTAGCCCATACAATTCTCTCATAAATATTCTTTACTGCAAAAGTTAAATTTTAACAAAACCTTCTTAACAATTTCCATAACTTAAAATAAGACATCCATTTTAGTTCCATAAATCCTGTGTTAAATATTAACAATTTTTTACAATAGCCTATTCACGTTCCAAATACTGATACTAACTACTTGAAACTACGAAAAATAAACGTAAAATATTGCATAAACATTTGATGAGATTTATCAAAAATAAAAATACCAGATCTTTCTAACTGCAACGGTGAAGGTTAATGTTAAAAATAATAATATTCATTCATCTATATTCATTGTTACATCGAATATCATTAACTCGAACAGCTAGATGTCACTGTTTCCCGAGGGATCGTTTCCTTGTTCTGTACCTGTTGACTTGTTCTGCTCCTTGCACGGTGCTGCACGTGTCAGTTTGTACATGTGTGTCCACGTGTTTGGGGTGCTAGTGGAAGAGTAGGGTCGGGTGTAACGTACAAGGTGCGATGATTCGATGGAAAAGGGTTGGATTTAAAACGACCGAGGTTAGGGAGAGTGGAAGTGAAAGAATTAGGCCTAGAAGTCGGATTGCGACGTAGCCAAAGCACTCTCGGTCGTTTCCTCTCGTCGTCATAAGGGCCTGGTTACTTCGCCGCACTCGCAATATGGCGGATGACCCCGTCGATCCACGCGATTGCTTATCGAGTGATCGCTGAAACACATTTAAAACACGGTATTATTTCATCTGGTTAAACATCGTTGAAAATTTCAGTAAAGTAACTACAATGATCATCAGACTTCTTGTGATACGGGTAGGAAATTTTTTAAAATATGAGAGTTCTTACATGAGGGTGCAAATTTTATTGAAAACTTATTAGATTCTAATTGCAGCTCCCTTTATTATATGTACATTACCTGGAATTCATACACCAAATCACTATGTTCTACTCTATGGATTAACATTTCATCATGTGTAATTGAATGGGTCAAATTTTGCTCAGAGATAATTAATTTATATCCAAAAATCCTTCACATACAGAAAATAAAATGACTTTCCTACTAGCTCACCATTTTATTTCTTTTTATTTATATTTGATATATTATTTCTTCCTATGTTTGTATTTTATTCTTCCTATATTTATATTTGATTTCTTCCCAATGTATCTTACCTCCTTTTCCCTAAAATTTATCTCGTTCCTCTCTTATTTCATGCTCCTTTCTTATCCTCCTTTTACCTTTTTTCGTATATCGCAGGTCGCGGACAAAGCACCGTTGTACGCTTTTATCGCGATCAGATGTTTACATATGAATATGTAATACACTTACAAGGAAGTATATTCGCTAGCCAAAGGTTTCGTATGCCATAACAGGGATCTACAGTGTTCGTCCTCCTTTAACCCGACAATGGATCTTTTGTAACCGTGGTTCGACGGAATCCTATTCTCCTCCGGAGATATAATCAGGCGAATTCATGGAATTTAGGTTGAAGCATTTTTCAGGATTCCGGGAACGGAGCTCCAGTAGGTGGTGTCAGGGAAAAAAGGAAAGGGGACGAGAGTTAATTTCCAGCAAGATTCTCTCTTGTCGCGGCCATTGTGAACGTGCTGGATCATCGGCCGGATCGCGGCGTAGAAAATTATTCGAGTTTCGCGGAACCATTGTTCGCAGAAATTGATCCCTTTGAAGTATGAACACCGGGAACCTGACGTATTGTTCCCGTTAGTCTCTTATGAGACGTATATGTTCGCTACGAGGGGAATTATTTGCATTTTGTACGAGCGGAACGCATTGTTCTCGGAATTTAACGTTTCTAAGATGGAACTAGATCTCCTACTGTGAATACTTGTTACGTGTACGTATCTGGCACAATTCGACATGTGTCAATTTTTTAAGACAGTTTCCTTAGTTTCCCTAAGGAAGAGGAAACGGCAACCAAGTGAGAAGAGATGTCTTACTTGTTGATTTTTATGGACTTCTCGAGTTTGAAAATTTTTAGACGGGTTAGGTGTTTGGGGAGCTGGGATTCGAAGCGTTTTGGGATTTGGGAATATATAAATTTAGAGGTAAGAAGATTTAGGAAACTCATTATTCAGAAATCTACTTGGGAATTTTTAAATTTGTAAGTTTGAGAAGTTTAAGTTTGAAGATAACAAATTTAAGAAGTTTAAGTATTTCAGAATTTGGAGATTAACTTGAAAACTTAATAAATTTAAACTTTAAATTTCTAAATTTAAACTCAATCTGAAGATATATAAGTTTAGTAATCTAAAAGCTTAAGAATTCAGGAAATTACAAGTTTTAGAATTTGAAAAATTTCAGGAGGAAAAGTTCACATATCTACCCCAATTTATTTATTTTTCTACTTTATTTCAAATTTAAATTAAATGACCATCAAACGTCCGTAAACCTACTATTAAATTCTCGTTATTGGTTTTGATATCGTAAATACGAATAACACCTGACAAATAAATTGTATGTATAGCAAGAGAAATCGGGAAAATCTATAAGAACTAATAAGCAATCAGAAAAATAGAACAAAGAAGTAATAAGAGAAATAATGAACGAGAAAAGAAGAATGAAGAAATGAAAAAGAGAGCATAAAGCAGGTCCAATAAACGGGAGAGGATAAAGAATTAAAATGGCCGAAATGAGGAAAACTAAGGAGAAGGTGGGTGGAGAGAACGTATGAAAGAAGGCGAAGAATAAAGAAGAGAGAAAGGCGGGTGGGTGTAGAATGGTTCTATATAGTAATTCAGCGGTCGCATTGTAAAAAATCCTGAATATAATGTTACCATGACCTACATCGATGCGGCTGTGAAAAGAACAAGCGAATACAGGCCGGGCCATTGTCAGTGGTTGCGGACTGATCATATCAGACGTGGCAACGAAGCTCGTGCAGTAGTTATAGTCTGATAATGGTCAGACAACGTTCGAGTCGAGTCGCGTGTTGGTCCTCGTTAAAGCACACGTAGGAATTTTTATGTTATTTACTTGGTCGTTGTTGTTTGTGCGACCGTTAATGCCATTTGATCAATTTTCAAGAATTAATCATCCCTGATATCGGACCTAATTTCAGGGTATGCACAGTGAAATTTTCGTGGATTTTTCATTTTGACGTTATCGAGGTAATGAAATGTTGGGAGCGGATAATTTTGTGCTTGAGCTGATTAATGCTCTTAATTATTATTGTAGTAACTTGTACATGAAAAGGATACAATTATAGTTACTATATTAATGTACTTTGTGAAATAGTTTTTCGTATATCTTGTTTCGTATATCCTAGGTCCCTTGTTCTATAATTTTCTAGTTTTTTATTTTCGGAATTTTAGTTTTGTAGTTTTCTAGTTTTCTAATTTCCTAGTTCTCTAGTTTTTTAGTTTTTTAATTTTTTAGTTTTTTAGTTTTTTAGTTTTTTAGTTTTTTAGTTTTTTAGTTTTTTAGTTTTTTAGTTTTTTAGTTTTTTAGTTTTTTAGTTTTGTATTTTTGTAGTTTTCTAGTTTTGTACTTTTGTAGTTTTCTAGTGTTCTAGTTTTCTAGTTTCCTAGTTTTCTAGTTTTCTACTTTTCTAATTACCTACATCCATATTTATCAAGTTATCCAGTTCCCTAGTTCCCTAATTCCCCATATCCCTAGTTAACAAATTTCTTAGTTACCTAATATCTCTATTTCCTTATACTCCTAATTATCAAGTTACCTAATTACCCATCTCCCAACTTTCCTGTATCCCTAATTAGCTCGATATGTAACCAAGTTATCTATATCCCTAGTTTCATAATTTCCTACATCCTTAGTTAACTAGTTTCTTATATCTCTACTCAACAAGTTACCTAGTTAGCTAGTTACGTAGTTCCCTCATTACCTACATCTCTAGTCATCAAGTTACCTAGTTATATCCCTAGATACCTAAACTTGTAAATTACTGTATGTCGATTACAATATGCCATTATTATCACAGAAAATGCACATGTAATAATTTGAGATATTTTATATTAATGTGCTTAATTATGAATTAATAAATTAAAACTTTTTATATCGAATGGTGTAATGCAATCTTGTAATAATAATTTTAATCCTTTTACAAAGACTTCTAATAACGTGTTAATTACATTATTTCTTTTCACTTTTTATGCATTTTTTTCTTTAATTTTATTTAAACCTTAGCAGGCACTGAGGTAAGAAACGATCCCCGCTAATTTAATTTCAATTTTATCCACTTTATATCCTGATCGTCTGAATAAATACCTTTCTTGAAAGCCCAGTATTTTTACATTTTTTTTCCTCAAACTGTTATATTTCAAGTGTTCAGGTAAAATGTTAGCTCTCTATATTAAAATCCTAAGAAGTCTTGAATTTTCCTGTGAAAACCATTATCTTTCATTTTTTCACGTTTCTGAATTGTTTTTCATATTCAATTTAAATTTACATAGCTGTGAAATATGTTAAAACAATCTTTACATAAATAAAATTATAAATTATAAATAAATTCTTTACAAGTTAAAATTGTGAGTAGTTTCTTTGTAAGAAGTATTTTTAGTGGCTGAGGACGAACAATAAATTTTGATTCTAAAAAATCTTATTTGACTTATATATCAAATTATTAATATTACATATCCATCTTGTGTATGTTCTCTGTGAAATGTTGTTCTAGGATTTTGTAAACAATTCTCAGTAAGTATTTACAGAATAACAAACCAATGTGGAAAATAAGAATTATATTAAATCTTTGAAGTATTTCAGAGCTTTCAAAATGCAAGCTAAAGGAATGTAATTACAGAAGCTACATCCGTACCAAGTTAAACGCGATATAATTAATTTGTTTGTTATGCAGTATATAAGCATACGCAACATCGAAGCAATAATTTATCTTCTGCGAAAAATAATAATGTTTTTACGTATGCTGTAGTGTTTCCGACAATGTAGCAAAAAGCAGCAATTCAGTTAGTCGAAAAATATGTCAAGTGAGCGTAACTGTTGCCCTACATACAGTCTCTTAATCAATTTGAATGGCACGCTGTCCGTTCGGCCTTTAAAAAACAACTCGTTTATTCGCAAAGCTGTGTATCTTGCGTTTATCAGTTCTTTCATCGGAAAATATTACATCGGACGTTCTCGTCAAATGTGTTACACGATTCGATCGACAGTTCCGAAAGAATTACATCGAATTGACAGGCATCGGGTGTGCTGTACATTTGGGTGCAATGTGGATTTTCGTGGTGGCAGGACACGTATGTAAACTGAACAATTATTAAATTATGAAATTTTATTTTCAGATGTACAAATTACACGAGGTAAAGATATTATTCAATCTTTCAATATAATCAATATTTCAGATATTCAAACACCTCTCTTTTGTGTTTTTCCAACAATTGTTTATTCAAATTAAATTCGCATCGGCAGCCATTGATAGAGTCAACGTATTGGTATTAAGAAATAAATAATTCAGTGATTGTGTTACGCAGTCAAATATTGTTATGTACATAAATATATTGAATGCTATTGGAATCGAGCTGGATAATAAATATAATGGTAATTGAAAACACAGTAAAATGAAAATTGCTGCACTCGGTGCACCGCTTAGAAATTGAGCGTGACCTATTAATGGTAAATAATCGATTTGCTCGAACAGAAATTCCATTAGCAGAGGAACGCGCGAGCAATTTTAACAATATACCGAAACAATCATTTTGTTAATTTAAAATTTAAAGAGATTATCGGAGAATACAATAAAACTAAGGGGACGTGCCGTTGCGAAGTAGCAATTGAAAACAATTCATTAAAATAAACACTTGCGGATTTTTTCGAGTTTAACATTGTGTTACAGTCGCACCAACGTTGTCGGATTATTATACTAAAGTTAGTTCGTTAGTTAGAATTGTTATACTAATTTGCATTTCGAATTTTTTATGGAAAATTGGTAAAATTGGAAGAAGATTGTAATAGTATAAAATAATATATGGTAAATTCATATTGGTACTCATTAAGGTTGTTTAAGAGAACATGATGTGGTATTGGATGATATATGAAGATGATTGAATTTCAAAATATTGTAATTTCAGAAATGAGGAATTCAGAAAGGTGGAAATTTAAAGGTTGTGAATGCAGTGATTTTTGGAAAGTCGAAAATTTGAGCATTTGCAAATTTTGAAATTTTAAGATTTGCAAATTTGAGATTTTGAGAGTTCTGGGGATTAGGACAATTTGGAATTTAGAAATTTGGTTATTTGGAAGTTTGGCGATTTGGAAATTTTTAAACTTTGTAATTGGAAATTAGGAAATTTGCAAATGGAAAATTTGGAAATTTGGAAATTTGGAATTTAAAAATTTAGAAATGTAGAAATTTAGATAATCCACCAACATATCCACAAAAACGCATACTCGAGTGAATAACCCCGTCTAAATAATTTCATCAAATTTACCACCAATTAATCAATAAAGCGTTAATCATCAATTAGCTCCGCGTACAAAACATAAAAGAAGATGATCAGTCACGAAATTAATTAAATCTCTTTATACCGTAAACGTATCATGAATATTATCTAACGAATAATGTCCCCGTAATACTCGTATTAACATGGAATCACGTTATAGATATTAGCTGCAATTAAATCGCGATTACAAGTGATTCGCTTCGATTCGTAGCAGCAGCCGTTAAATATCGATTTCCGCAGAGGAGAGTTTCCATTTGCCGCGAAATATGGGTGACGGTGATGCTTTATCGTGGAACGACTATCGATTGCTCTTGCCACTTGCTATTTTTGCGATATATCCCGCGATGAATATGTTGCTGCACGCGCAACAAGGTATCCACAGCAGTAATTAAACCAACGATTTCGATTGATATATATTTTTTTTCCTGTTACGGCGAATCGTTCGTGACCGGAGCTTATCGATCATGGAACGGTCACATTTCTCCTGCAGTTATGTGTCAACGTTATTATATCGACATAGTGACGGTCGTACGTATATCGACATAGTGACGGTCGCGTTAGCGTATTATTGATTCTGAGTAATACAGTCTGAGAACTGTTTACGATAGTTCTCAAAGAAACGTCAGGTGCACTCCATTCTCGGTATTCTGAATCGTCAGATCGTTAATGAGCATGTTTATGCTTGATAACTTTTTCTTAACTCTTTGCACTCAATTTCTATTACCAACTTCATTTATGAAATAAACCAAGAAAGGATAAAATGTATCACATTAGTACGTGTATGTGACAAATTCGTTTATTATAAGTAGTAAATAAATGAAAATATATACAATTTGTTAGGGTAATGTAATAGAGTGTAACATCAATTTATAAAATGACCAGGCATTATGTAGGATATCGAATTTTATGGGCAATGTATATAATGGGTATTTCACAAATGAGCCATTTAGTATAATACCCACGGTGTGTTATGTTAGGATAGATTAGTCTAACCCAACACCTCTCTGGTTCTACTCGAAACGAGGTCTATAATTGTTTTGCTCCACATGGACTTTCACGTAGCTCACTTCCAACGTTACAAGCATAGGCCCTTAAAACCTAACCACCACCCTCTAGGTATTTTGTATAATGACCGGAAACCTGTTACAGGCATTCTACACAATGCCCAGTCATTTTGAAAAATGCCACACATTGCCCGTCACTTATTCAACCAACCCATTTATCTGAGTTATTTATAAGACCCAAGAGAAATGTGATGTCGAGCCACTCTTGACATAGGAGTGCCAAGGGTTAAAATTACTGTTGCGTGGTGTGTTTAACACTAGATTTATGAAATCCGACAGAATGATACATTTTTTATTTTCAATTACGAAAATTATGCAGAAGCTTTTTGATAGATAATCGATGATAGCTGTCATTATTGATAGATTAATGTTCAATGACGGAAAGTGAACCCCCAGCGAGTGAAAGCAAAAGTCATTCCATATGATTCTAAATATGTTTACTTTAAATATTCATATTAATAAACTTGTCCAGTTATTTAAAAATAACTAGTTGATATAAAGAATCATCGTATAAGTATGAATTATTTATTTATTTTTATAGTTTAGTTTCAATTTAAAGCGGTCACCAAACGTCTGTAAATCTGGGGTTAAAAAAAGTTTATACTACAGGTTACTTTAAAATACAGCTTCTGATATTGATAAATAGGGATAATATCGAAAGGTTATTGATGATTCGATGTATCGATAATGTTACATCGTTCATGAGAATTAGGATGACGAATGAGAATTTTATTGTTTACACTCATTTATCTTCGTTTACACTTCAAAACTAATCTGAAGTTATAAGGAAAATTTATTATTTGGAAGTCATTACTCTTTTTTGAAGTTAGCTTAAATTATATGCATACACTTAAAGTATTATACGTAGTTTTGTAACGTAGGTTATAAAATATGTAGTAGACTATACGTAGGTTTATAAATTTATTAGTTAAATTTGATTATTATTCTTATTTCGAGTCATATTAAATTAGTTTTAATATTTAGACATATATAATATATAATTTTATTATTGAAACATATTTATTATCGTTTAAACTTAATCTACCTTAACCTAATACATAAATTTTCTTCAACTTAATCGTTCCTCTTCAACTTTTGAGTTTAAGAATTTGAAAATGTGGAAATTTGAGAGTTTGAAGATTGTAGAAATTTAGCAATTTAAGAATTTGTGAAGTTTTCTTGTGGAAGTCTAGAAATTTAAAAATATAGGTATTAAGAAATGTAAAAATTACAAAATTTGAAAGTGTGGTGATTTCAAAGTTCGAAAATTTAGAAATTTTAGAAATTTAACAATTTGGAGACTCGAAAATTTCTTGAATTTATATCTGTGAAAGATTAAAAATTTGAAAATTTAGCGATTTAAAAGTTCACGAACTTCAAATTTGAAAACATGGAAATTTGTGAATTTAAAGATTCAGAAATTTGGGAATATTGGAATGTTGGCAATTTGAATCTTCAAAAATTGAGATGTTTAATTTGTAAATTTACAAGACCTAAAATACGAAAATTAAAAAATTAAAATATTTAGAAATTCAAGACTACGAAGTTCGAATTTTTCAAGATTCTATAATTTACAAATTAATCATTTCCAAATTCCAAAGTATACAAAATCGAAGATTAAAAAATTCCCAAAATTGAACGTTCAAAAATTTCTAAAAATAAGCACTTAAAATCTTCTAAATTCCTAATATCTTTCAACATTCCCAATAAAATTTTTTCTAAAATCTCAATTTTCTACCGGGGAATATCACCGTACTCTTCCCTCTTCTCCACCGCCATTTTCCTTCGCGCAGCCTACCGTCGCTAGTTTACCGAATACACCCCCGGAGATTTGAAGCGATCCAACCTTGACCCTAAAGAAATCAAATCCTGAAAATAGTTTCGCTGACAGTTGGTCGAGAGGCGTTGTTAAGTGCGTGTTATGAAAGTTTCCAATATTCCATCGAGCGATGAGAAGCGGCTTTAAAATTTATATCCTTTGGCAGCCAGGCACTCGTAATCATAACTTGAATCCCGAAGGATGCAAGACCGTGGAAAGGGGTCGGTCGTGTATTTGTATTCCTGGTTAAGTGTCTATAACGTTTGCTGACATTTTGAAAAGGTCGCAGTCGTGTTTAACCGCCACACTTGTACACCAGGATCCATCTAGAGAATTAAAGCACAGTCGGATCGGACGAGCTCAGCTCCGGATCGAATGCTTTCGGTTCGACAAATAACCGTGATCGGATAATTGGAAATTGAGATACGTCAAACTGTTAGGAAGTGTTCTACGTCTGAATGGTGTTTACCGGTGTATGTGGAATTTCGATGGGTTTGGAGTAAAGGAAATTGCGAAGGACTCATTTCAGTCGATTTTCGAACCGATGTCTGAAGTGGTCGGGTGGTCGTAGTTATAGGAATCCAACGAAATTCACGGACCAGTACAGTTGGCAAATTATTACACTCGAACAAAGTTCTGTATTTGATGACCTTAACTTATGAAATGGAACAGATATTTTTTGGTTATGGTATTTTTTTCAGGGCGATTGCATGTTTTATTTATTTGTATATATACAAATTTTGGAATTAAGAGTTTTTCAAATTTTTATATTTCTATATTACAAAATTTCCAAATAGTTAAACTTCCTCATTTCCAAGTTAGAGAATTTAGAAATTTAATAATTACAAAATTGAGAAGAGTCATACTTTCAAATTTCCAAATCAATTGATCACTCATATTTTTGACACTTTAAAAGTTCGGCTATTTATATAATTTAGGAACGCAGATATTTTAAATTTCCAAATCCTCTACCATTAAGATTTTCAAATTACTGCATTAACAATATTATCAATACATATCGTCATATATTATTGTTTCCATCGGCCACGAAAATTTTCAAATATTAACAAATTCATTATTCGTATTCATTAACATATTTTCTTTTTTAAATCTTCATGAAGATACAAACACATCATTTTGTATTACTATCACATTTTTCATCTGTCGAGTACCAAATGTTGTTGTATACTCAATCTTCCTACACTAATTCTAATTTACCTTCGCGAAACTAGTGTTGCATTGCAACAAAGTTGAAAATCGATCCTGAATTTCACACAAAAGAAATTCTCGTCCTTATCGCATAAAGAATCAGTAACAGCACGTGAATGCTTGCAAGGTTCAGCGAACATGTACAGAGGACGGAGTAATTTGATCTAAATACCGCAAGGTGATTGTCCTTGCCCTTGGCTGCTTACACGCATGGCAATTGAAAGCATGAAAGCTTGCGTGACATCGCGAATCTAAGAAATTTGACGAGTTGATCTGTTCCTGAAGTGTATGGCAAACTCGATACTCCGCAAAGAAAGGGTAATCCTAATGAAATTGTCAAATGAAACTTTCTATACGTAATTTGACAGCGTATCCAAAAAAACACCGAGTTTCAATCTATGTTAAATCATAGAATAAAAATGGGGGAAATGCAAATTACAATTTTTGACTTATTTTTTCTGACATACTTATTCTTTTGGCGAGCTACAAAAAGATCTGTAAAATTCTGAAACATTGGAGATGCAGTAGCACATATTACAGAACTGTGGAACACTATTATTTCCTAATTTATTCAGATTTTTCAACAAGGTCGATACTGAGAATTTGAATACTTGGAAATTTGGAGATTAAGTAATTATGATGTTTAAAAATTTACACAGTTGAAGACTTAGGGATTTTGAAACTTCAGAACGAAGGAATATGTTTGTTTAATAATTACAAACTTTCAGATGTTGAAGTTCGAGAGATTCAATTTGATACTTCAGGATCATGTATAATATAACCCTAATGTAATCCTGATGTAATCCTAATGTAATCTTCAAAAGATTCTAATGTTATTTAAACTTTAATATAATTCTAACGTAATTCTAACGTAACTCTAATTGTAACTTTAACCTAACCTAACTTTAACTTTAACCTTAACCTTAACCTTAACCTTAACCTAACCTTAACCCAGATTTACAGACGTCTAGAAACCACTTATTATTAAAACTAAACTGTAGAAATAAATAATTAATGAATAATACGTAAACTAGCTTATACAATGATTTTTCATCTCGACGAGGATTAACATTTTCACAAAAGCTTCTCAACAATTGTAATTAAAAACAAGAAATGCAAGATCCGTCACTCTGACGGTTTCCGTAAATCTAGTGTGATCCTAATCTGAATTTTAACGTACTCGTAATCTGAACCTAACCTTAACCTACACTTAATCTGTCCTTAACCTAACCTTGAACTTTACCTTAACCTTAACATGACCTAACCATAATTTTCGAAAACAATAAAGAAGTACTATTCTATTCTTTGTCCTTATTTTTCCATAAAGAAAGTGCTCCCTTCCTCGCGTTATTTCACCAGAGCATGAATCATGCAGACACTATTATGTGCCATTGGGGCATTGAAAATGTATGAATTTTGCGATTGACTGTATATTGAAGGTGATTATTAGACAGACCATCGCTAAATTTCAAGCATTTCTGGCTGGTCCCTGATGAACAGGCACGCGAACGCATACCGCGGTTAGCGTGATCCTAATAAATTTACCACCACGCTAAAAGCTTTACACTAGCCACCCAACAAGCTCGTGCTTCGTTTTGCGTTATTAATTTCAGCAGGACCCGTATTCCCAACGGATTTAACGCGATTTCGAATATTCGGTAAATTATCTGTTACGCCATGTGCAGATTATGGCATGTATATGTACGTATGTGATCGCCTTGGAACGATGCAGAAACCGTATAATGAAAACTGTACGTCAGTTAATCCGATGGCGGAGAAACGGAGCCCGATCTTTGTAATAATCTCTGTAACCGGGTTATGATTCAACCATAAGTCAAAATAAAAAAAAGAAACATTCATCCTCCGAAACGCGGTACAGGTACGCGGAAATTTGGATCATTAATCTTTCCGACGGTGAACTAGTTTTGAAAATGGACGATGCAAACACGTTTAGAGAACAAGCTTTTGCTTTGTGAGTTGAAAAGCTTTTTTATGCGGGAAATGTAGCATATTTGAAACATTATTGGCAATTTGAAGTGGAGTGGACTCATCTTTGTTAGCAAGATAATTTATTAATAATAATATGAACGTTCTAACTTATAAATAAGACACTTGTTGAACGACCATTTTGATTGCTTTAATAGGTTTAGTTAGGAATATTTTGAGTTAGTTTTTTAGTTATATGATTATTTTGAGAAAAGATAATGTAATATGAAATTATGTCACGCAACGAACAAACTTGATAAATTATTTATATATGTTTTTATTTTAATTTTTTAAATTAGTATCCAACATCCCCCAGATACAAGTACTTCAAAGTTCCAATTCTCCAAAACAGAATAAATTAAAAAATGATTAATGAAATCGAACTCTACATAAATATTCCTCGCGTCACTTCAGATTTCCAATTCGACATAAATAAGTAATTATCCTTGCGTCATTGGCTAATATATTAACATGCAAATATAATAAGCGGGAGTACTTTTCAGCGACAGTTTATAAACTACTTCCTTCTATGAATAATTCTCTCCGTTTCGTCAAGGATCCTCGAAAACGAGATCTCCCTCGTCACCTCTCGAAGTTAAATTTAATATTTAATCGCGATCGGTGAAAGTGTAGATTGGCAATTTCGTCGAGTGCTCGTATCGGCCTGCTAAAAATAAACCGAACGCTTCCAGTTTTAATTCCATCGTATTTGATTCCGTATTCCTATGCAACCAGTCTCGAATCGAGACATTTAGGAACCCTGCGCAGCTTGAGGATTTTCAAACTAAAGTTAATATTATTATTCATATATTATAAATTATGGTGGTTTTCTAAATCTGTGTTCATCAAGATAAATGTGTATATTGGTTTATATTTTATCGTTAGTTTAATTATATTTCAATTTCAAAGTCTGTTGGTTTAGTTAATATGCAAATGCGTGGGTTAGACAATTTAATCTGAAGTTTTTATGTGTCTATTGTAATGATTGAACATTTGCTGTGAAAAAGGGTTTTTAACAAGAAATAACAAAGTTTTTTGATCAACCAAATTCTGACACTTGAAATAACAATTATAAATAAAGTCATATAATAAAGTTATGTAATAATGTCTGTTAGTAAAAATTGTTGTATTGTCAATTGTAAAAAGTGTTGAATTTTTTAAAATTATATGATGTATTTCTAATTTTATAGCATTATAGCTGATAGTTAAGTCAAGCAACCTATGACAAACTGTACCAAAAATATACACTGCAGATAATTATTAATATGTATGAATAAATTATAAACCAAAGAAGCTTGTGTATTATAAGCATATGAAAAAATTGTTCTTGTCAACATATCTCAAGGTCATAAAAATTGTGAGTGGTTCCATTACTCTGCAAACCGTAGAATTCCTGAATGGTTTTAAATTTCTATAGTATCTCTTGTACTGACACCCTAAAGAAAATGTATATTTGGTCAATGGTTAATCCAGCACTGTAATCGTCTTTTATCATCGTCAAACGAGGAATTTGAAGGCGAGTCTCGATATCACATCGCGATATAAACCCACCTTGTTTTATTCAAGCTGCGTGGGCTGCTTCCGACAAGGATCTCCAAGGTACACTTTACGATAACCTTTTCTTTTTTCAACCCCCGAAGCGACTCATAAATATTCAGCAGGGTCAGAGTGGTCCATCGCCCCGAAGGTTTTCAACAGTTACTTTTAGTGTTCTTACGCTTTAACGGGATCTTAAGACGTCGAGAGGGATGGTTCGGTTTGAATTGAATTAGGGAAACATTGTATTATCAATTATGATGAGTTTGGAGAGGATAAAAGTAAGGTGTAGTTTCAAGGTTTCTTATATTAGGCAGGTTCGTGAGATATTTAAAGTTTATTCAAAATTAAATTTTTGTGCTACGTTAGGTTATATGGATAATAATATTGACAGGAGATAAGATCATCCTTATGGTCTTATTACAAAAGTAAAGTACAGTTTCAAGGATTCTTACATTAGTAAGATTCGTGAGATATTCGAAGTTTATTCAAAATTAAATTTTTGTGCTACGTTAGGTTATATGGATAATAATATTTACAGGAGATAAGATCATCCTTATGGTCTTATTACAAAAGTAAAGTACAGTTTCAAGGATTCTTACATTAGTAAGATTCGTGAGATATTCGAAGTTTATTCAAAATTAAATTTTTGTGCTTGGTTAGGTTATATAGGAAATAAAATTTACTGAATATAAGATCATACTTGTGATCTTATTACAAAAGTAAGGTACAGTTTCAAGGTTTCTTACGTTAAGGAGGATGGCGAGATATTCAGAGTTAAATTTTTGTTATTATGACATTTACTCAAGATAAGATCATACCTATGGTCTTATTGCTTGTAAAAGTAAGGTAGAGTTTCAAGGTTTCTTGTATTAGGGAGGATCGAGGATCGTGAGATATTCAAAGATTATTCAGAATTAAATTTTTACGTTATTATGACATTTACTTAAGATAAAATCATAATTATGGTTTTATTACCTACAAACGTAAAATACAGTTTCAAAGTTTCTTATATTAGGGAGAATTGAGAATATTCAAAGTTTATTCGGAATTAAATTTTCTGTTATGACATTTACTTCAGATGAAATCATAATTTATATTGCGTTAATGGATATAAAATGGTTAGGTTGGGAACACATAAACTTGTAAATTGTTGATGTGTTGATGGTTGAGAATTTGAGAACGTGAAAATTTGCAGATTTATTTAAAAATTTCAGAATTTCAATATTTGGCAATTTGAGAATTGAAAAAATTATAATTCTGGGGATTTGAAATTGGAAATTTAGAATTTGTAATAATTTGTGAATTTAAAGGCTTGGAAATATGAGAAAGTGGCGATTTAGAAATTTAGAAATCTAGAAATCTAGAAGATCAGAAATTTCAAAGTTGAGGAATTTAAAGATATGTGAAATTGAGAAATTGGAAATTCTAAAATTCAGCAACTTGAAAATTATGAAAAATTAGCATTCTATCAATCTGAAGTACAGAATTCCCAAAACCCTGAAATCACGAAAATGCACGAATTTATAAATTTTCCCCCTTAACAGATTAATTTTCAATAACAGACACCTTCATCCACAGCTTTCATAAATTTCCAGCCTCGCAGCTCAACTTAACCAATGCCTTATCCGTTCATTAATGCAATCCACACCTTCAGATCCCGCAACTAGCGTTAAATGCGCTCTCAGAAAAGTAACAGCATACATCAAGCATTTTCATCCTTTCAGCATTATTCGAATATTAAATTACTCCGTCGCGATTATTATGCATAAAACCAGCCGGCTGGTATTAAATCGACATCGATAAGGGCGTAAACGGTTTGCCCCGTTTCCTGGAAACAATAAGGGGGTAATTCGTGGCACAAAAGCGTCGCGAAATTTCGCGGACAAAAGGCAGGACAATGGACGTCTCTCTTTTCTGTCATATCAGCCTCGGCTCAGTCCGCAAGCGTACACGCTCCTATCAGCGTGGCCATGCAAGCGCAGAAACGACCCGATTTTTATTCCCTGCCAGAAGAATCGACGATAACGCCACCTCGAGGATGGGGTACAGTCAACAGGAAATCTGGCTATTCTGAGGAATAATGCGGAGACCAAACAGGAAGAGATTTGCTACTCGCTGATGTTTAGTTTGTTCAGATTCTTTTTCAGATTCGAAGATTTTTGTTTGTAATAGTGTCATCGAAGAGATTTGCTACTTAGAAATTTAATATTTAGTTGGCAGATTTGCAGATTTAGAATTTGGGGAGTTTGAAATTTTTAATGTTGCATATTTGGAAATATAGAAATTTGGGAATTTGTAGAATTTGTAAAATTTGTAGAATTTGGAGAATTTGGAGAATTTGAACACTTAACTATTTGAACACTTACAAATAATAAGAATTAAAAAATACAAAAATTAACGAATTAGAAAATGTAAAAATTTGTAAATTCGATACTGTAACAATTTACAGAAACATAAAAATGTAAAAATTTAGAAATTTGAAAACATAAAAAGTTGAAAATTTCAATATTTGTAAATTTGATGTCGAAATATGAATATTAAAAATGTCAAAATTTAGGGATTCGAAAATACACAAAATTTGAAAATTTCAGTGTTTGTGAATTTACATACTGGTTCCCATCGAAGGGAAGTCTACGTTGCATTTGAATGCACGCTTTCGATCGATATATCCCGGTTGTGCTTATCGGTTATTCCGCTTGTGAATCGGCTGCAACCAAACGAAATAGTCGGTTGTCCCTTGAATTCAGCAGGTCAGTTTTAGAAATTGAAAACGTGAAATGTGGTTGTGGCTGTGGTTGTCGAGTGACGAGAGAACTGGCCTGGTCAGGTTAAGAATTGAAGAAATGGAACGAAATAATTCCTACGATCCGATTGGGGATTCATCGAAAATTTTTTTATCCGAAATACGAAACTATAAAATGATTTATAAAGAGTCAGTTAATTTATAAATACTGTACTAATTTGTTTTATTAAATATATGAATATTATATTTGGTAGACAATATTGTATACAAAATGATGTTGTGTATCAAATACAATATTCATATATGTATTTTATACACAATGATATTGTGTATCAAATTCACGATCATATTATTCATAATTTTTAAGTACAAATATTATGCATTACTGCTAATTTAACAGTTGAAAACAATGCTGATATTAATTCATCTGTCACTATGTTCATTCAATATTAAGTTATTTCATTTTCATATTTGAGTTTTCCGTTTAATTCAATTTAATAATGTTATTTTAATAAGTTCATTGAAGGTGTTTAAATCGAAACGTGAATTGTAAAATAATTTCCAAATTCAGTTAATTTCTGTATTTCATTAAGATCTTATCTATAATGAATTTTAAATATGAAGATTAGTGCAACAAGTGATGTAATTAGTCTATGGCGAGCATTAAGCAGTATAATTAGTCTGTGATGTAATGTGATTAGTCCACAATTATTAAGTAATATAAAAATCCATATTATCCTAGTAGCTTTATTAGTTTTGACAAAATACCATAATTCATATTATATCAGAGCAACAGTTCCATAATATTTCAGGAACGTATATACAGTAATAGGGTGCCCTCGACTATAATAAATTGCCCTGACAACTTGGATTAATGAAATTCAACAAATCGTCATCTCTGAACAATCCCTTTATTGCATTGAATGGTACACCACAGCTGCATACAATCGTTCTAGTAAACGCATACGTCGTCGATACGAATTTTCTCTTTGCCGAAGTTTCCGAAGAGTTTTCTCGACTCACTTTCCCGTCCACGGAAACTGGATGCACGGTTACTAGGGATTTGCATTTCCAAGTTTCGTGTGAACTTTCAGCGGAGTTTTCACGGTGTCCTGGCTTCCGGTTGCAGCCGTGCACCGCCACGCTTCCGGCAAATCGCGCGAAAATGATCCCAACTGATCCGTGTCCCAATTTCCGCGCCGGCGTAAGATAAATGTACCCATTAACAGCCACGTTCACATTAGTGACCAGTATAGTAAGTATAATAATTTACCCACCCTCTCGATTGCTTCGCATAAAGTGCAAGTACTGTAGACAACCCAGGAGTTGTCGCGTAGGTTGACCCAAAGTAAAAGCCACTCGGTCTCTCCGCTTATCTCAAATAAGAATAAAAATGACAACAAATGCATCACGCAATTCATACTATCTTTGTCGACTGTCATTTTTAGCTTAATTGATGTGACCAATATACATACATATATACATACATATTGACTCGAGTCAATATACATGTGACGTATCCATTTTTCTATTCTGACCAATTGTAGCCCTACTTGCATCCACCTCCTACCATTTCCTGGGTTGACTACGGTAGAATTGAAGGCGATCGAAGACCACCGTCTTCGTTGAACATTCGACTCGCTTGCTTTTGTTTTACAAAAATGAAAACGCTGTTATGTATACGTTATCGAACGGTTATAATAACGTTTTATGCGTATGCGTATGTTTAATTGTGTAAACAGTCGAAAAGTGAAAAGTAGCATCGAAATAGGTCGAGTTTTTCCGAGTGTTTCTCTTTTAGCGTTAATATGTTGTTTTTTTTTTGGCCCCGCGTTAATGAACGAACTCGACATTTCCTGGGAAATGTTGCGCACGTTAGAGAGAAAACTCGAAACTTATTTTACGTCCAACTACTGTGAACTTTTTTCACCTTTTTCTTTTCTCGTACGATGAAGTTGTAGAATTTTTAGAGAATAGCTAGCTTCTAACGAACGGTACAATATTTTTGTGTGTCCAAGTTTGGACACTGATGTGACTGGGTTTTATAAAAATTATTGTATTGAACAAAAATTCACGATATAAAATAAGAAATAATTGTACACTATATAAGTGATATAATAAAAGTTCCGGAATTGTATATACTAATCAGCAACGTCAATTTAACATTGAAATTATTGATACAAAATAACCCGAAAATTTAATAAATCAAAGCAATAACCTACAAATTTGGCTATAAATAAAGCTAAAAATAGACCAGCCATATCCTACAACCATAATCCCACGTAGTGACTTTAGCAGTATTTCCCTTAATAGTTTCATCACTATAATCCCCAGCAATTTTTGTAAAAGCCAAATAAATTTCGAGTTTCCCTCGCACGTGCATGAGCTGCCTATGAATAAAAATGTGTTCAGCTTTTTATCGTCGTGTACTCGTGCAGGTAGATTAACAAAAACGAGCGTGTACTGTAAAACTGATAAATGGACAACAATTTATGTGCGTACTCGCGTTTCAACAAGTTTATTCGAACGGAACAAACAGTTCCAAAAACAAAAATACCAATCGCTTACCGACAACACGTGGTCGCAAGTCAAACGACTTTTTGGCAATGTCGATGGAAGTAGCTGAAAAACAAATCCCATCTTTTTAACAGCTTTTGGCACGGTACACATGGATACACACTTATTAGACAAACTGTTGGCCCATTTAGCGTGTTTTTAAAGAAAGATGCTAGAGCGAGGTGCACGATTTTATTCAATCGAACGCAGTCTATGTAGCTTGTTCTTTAATGGACGAAGCTTCGATGTGCATTGTATATCGTTTCTTCTTAATTCTAGAGTTTTATGTTTACTTTACAGGTAGATTATATTGGTGTATGTCGATTGTGAACGCAGTACAAGAAGCAAGTATAGGGTGTTGGAAAAGAGTGTTTCTACAATTTGCAAATTTATTCAATTATATTTCAGTAATACACATTTT
The DNA here is from genome assembly GCA_945859555.1 of Megachile ligniseca. Taxonomy (NCBI): domain Eukaryota; kingdom Metazoa; phylum Arthropoda; class Insecta; order Hymenoptera; family Megachilidae; genus Megachile; species Megachile ligniseca. The sequence goes on from OX243785.1 coordinate 4,439,668, forward strand.
TAAATTGCACTTTCATTTGCTTCATATTTTTGGGTTAATTGGATATATCTCGTCAGAAAAAATATTTTTATCTTTTTGTGAATATCTTCAAGAAATTATAGATAGTGATTCAACCCTTAACAGGGTCAGTATTATTTTTAGAAGTAAACGAAATCGATAATGATTGTACACACAATTGCAAATTAATTTTTCTGAACTGAAAGAATTTAGAAGACTTCGATTTCAAGAAAGCTTAAGTAAGTTTTCTTTAATTTTACTTCTCTCTTCTGCTTAACTATTTATTCTTAATTTATTTGAATTTATTAAACGTTATGAATGTATACAAATTTTACTGTTTTCCAACATCCTATATAACATCCCGAGCGAAAAAGCTCATCACTTTACGTTTCTCGTTGCTAAAAATATTCAATTAGCAAATTAAAGCGGTTTCGGTATAATATCTATATAAAGATTAAATAGTATAAATGGCATTTGATTTTCAAATCTTACCAGAGTGTATTTTTTTACATAAATTCTCGTCGATTTTCGATTCAAAATTTTATCTGTTCATCACACATTCAAACGATGTAATTAATAGACAAAATGATACAATTTTCTTAAGTAAATGATGTAAACAAATAGCGGGAAGAGATTGGAAGTTTTATACGTTTTTTCTTATTTTTTTAAATAATTCTTTTAACATAAAACGAATTTTCTCTTAATACATTGAGAAGTGTATAAGAATTTTTCCCTAGGAAAAATTTACAGAATGTAGTATAAATGAAACTTACAATGATTCGAAGTTACTTATAATAGTTAATTTACGCTATAACAAAAGCATACGCTCTATATAATAAAATATTAAACACTTTAACAAATATTGAGTATATTTTTAACTGGTTCAGTGCAAGTGGTTTTCTTTATTTGTACATTTTGTATATTTTTTTATATTTTATATATGTTACTTCTTCCAAATATATCATTTTAACACAAAATTTCATTATTATCTGAAATTATATGGTACTTAAAATATCATGTAACTAAAAGAAACAAGTATCTGCACTGAACGTGTTAAAAATACATGCAGAATGTTTTCGAAATGTAAGCAAAAATCCAGCAACACGTTCTACGCGTTTCAAAATAAAAGAAATTTTTGTGAAATTGTGAGCACGAAGTTGAAGAACGTTTCCCAGTAGAAAATTTGTGTAAAAATTACTCGATAACTGTATATTATTAGCTCAAAAATTCTTGAAATGTTCACAGTCATTTTTTAAAATAAAAGAGCTATGAACCACCATATACAATTGTATAAACATTCAGTTAAAATAATTCATCATTTAACACGTTGACAGCCACAGTAAAAACAGGCATATTTAGTACAGTACGATATACATTGTTTGAGATGTTAACAATTAGTTTATAATATACTTCAATTTGTTGTTTGAAGTTATTAATGCAATCTTAGTAATTTTTCAAATTCTTTTACTGAGCTATCGAAAATGACTACATAATTTCATTAATATCCTATAGAAATTTTATTGCAAATTGATCAGTTTTTTACTATAAGAAATAATGAAACATAGCTAACAATTAATCTTTGTCACAATTGTAACAATTGTCCACAAACAAATGCATATCAATTTGGAAAAACCAATTCAAAAATATAGATTTTGATATCACGTATTTATTTTATTCCTTGCCCAAATAAAACTACTGAGGACATTGGGCACTGTTATCTATTAGGTTAGTGCAAAAAAATTGCGGTTTTTATTTTAAACTGTAATTATAATTTTTATTTGTTTATATATTTGAGAGAATTAAACTCGTTCTTCTAATTTACGCTAATTTCTCTTTTTTTTTATTTTAGGGTGCTAAATCAAACAAGCAAATTCAAAATAAAATCGGAATATTTAATCTGGGAAATAGTTTTATTTTATAGCTTGTTAATACAGTGTTATTGTTATATTAATTAGTTCAATTATTAATTTCTTATTGAAATAAAACAATTCAGAAATTACAGTTTATTATTGTTTCGATTTATTATTTGTTTCTGGCAGTATAATTCTAATAATTATTATTTTAATTAGTAAATTTTATAGCAATTTTATTATGATACATTTTATTGTGTATCAGTACACTAATTAAATTTGATACACAAAAGTGTTTAATCATTTTTACACGAATCTAGTACCACCGAAAATTAATTGATGTTAATTTTACAACTAATAAAATAATCGCTGGTATGAACAAGATATAACACAAAACATGATATTAGATAATTTAACATTAGTTTTAAAGGGATACGGGACAGAATTTTCAAATACGATGAATAATGAAATTATTAATATATGTCAAATAATTATTGAAACATTTAACATAATTGTCCTAAACAATTGCGTCTTCGACAATCTGTCGAGTAACAGAAAGCTGAAATCAATCGTTTTAACACATCTCTCTATTCTACCATTAAAAAAATAAACTTGTTCGAAAGATAAAAATGTTTTAACGAAAAAGTTGTCTCTCGACCGAAAAGGGTTATCGATTTATTCAAACAAAATTGATAGCCTCAGCAGTAACTTTCGTGCAATTCAACGTGTTAAACGGAATAGCTATCCCAAATTGTTAACAACAATCTCCGTTGCGCAGCCGTAGCTCAGAATGAAAAGGGAAACGATTCGAAACCTACTCCTCCAAAAAATTCGTTCGTCCTCCGAGATTACAGAACGTTTCGAAAACACCCTGTGGAAAGTCGGGAAAATTCGAAAGCAGTCTCGATACCTTCGTCTCTCACGGATACACGATACACAGATATTCACTTGGACGAGTTCACAAAACGAAATCACAAAACGTGATACTCACACCATACACCCAGCTGTTGTGTACTCACACCGAGTATCAACAGTGTCGTTCTAACGGCCGATATGTATGTTGCAGAATTTACATAACTCGATTCTGAAAAGAAACATTAGCAACATTGTAATTGAGGCTCGCTTATTCGCGGTTCGAGATTTAAAATATGAATGAGAAAAAAAAGAGAGACAAAGATACAGTAAGAGACACAGAGGAGAGAAAGAGAGAGAAAGACAGAGAGAAAATGATCCTCGAGAGAAGAGAGAGCTTGAAACACGCTCGTTAGATAAGGGGATGAAAGTAGCTGCATTTACATAATTTCATATCGCTTTGTAAATTTATTCTCGGATGTCGAGGGACGGGGGTATCTGATTATGCAAAATACTTCACGTGGTCCACAACGATTTTTAATCGTGCGTTAAGCATTCGATACACGTGACAATCGAGTTTGATCGAGTAACAAGAATTATTGTAATTTCAGTTGCATTTCGTTTCTGCTCGACGACTTTATCTCGATGTTAATTTCGAACGAATTTCATTTTTGTAGCTTGATAAAGTTGTGAGATTGGCAAATATTGACACGCTGAACGCTGTGGAGGTATGTAAATTATATGTACTCAGTGATTCTGAAGGGCGTGATAAGTAAATCCGCCATTTTTATCTGAACGATACAACAGATGGCGGTAAAATTCAAATCTTTATGAAGATGAATTTTTGTTATAAAGTAATTGCTTATATGTATGTATATTTATAGAAATAAATATTTTTGTCGATTTAATATCACAGTTTTCTGTATTATACAATCAATTTTATGGTCAAGGATAAATATATAATTTATAGTTTATAATTTTCCAAGTTTTATTCGGAAAGTGGTCAAAAATATTTGAATCTATAATCTCATAACTGAATTACTTGCGATAAAATATTATAATGGAAAATTAATAAATATTATTACAGAATATGGTAGAACTCAATTTGTTCAACAGATTCATTAAGTTTCTCGTATCATATCTCCTTCTCATGAATTGTACAATACATTATATTTCATTTAGGAGGTGAAAATGAGAAAGAAATTCATAGTAAGTACACAGTTCATAAAGCAAATTAAACTGAAGATGGTAATTCTACCGCTTAGGTTAACATCGTTAAGAGAATAAACGAAGAATAATAGGTTTTTTAGGAGAGAATCTTACGGGAAGTGAAATAATTGTGACACTGATATTATCTGGTAATTCAAACTCACTATGCGTGTAAAGAGATTTCACGCTAGTAATTAAGTTTATGAAAGCTGCTGATAAAATTATTATTATGACTATTTCACCTGGTTATAATACAATTTTATCTTATACTTTTTATATCAAAAAACTGCTTATTATCTTTAAACGAAGAATAATTCTGAAATTCTGGGTACACTCAACTGAGATTGTTATCTTTGCTGTTTTTTGTTAAGAGAACTGCTATAATAAATTATTATAAATGTTATAAATATTGTATACACATATATATAACATTTTATTGTATCTTGTATTGTTTAAAATATTTTATATGTATATTGAAATTTAGATTAGATAAATTATTTATTCTTTTAATTTATGAAATTAATGTTTAAGGGGAACTGTAAAGCTCATTTAAGTTTAAATTTGTTTCTAAATAGCTATTATTTATTAATAATAATTTTAAATTATGTCGTAATGTAATTGCTATACTGTATATGTACAACATTTATAACATTTAGTTTATATAAGGTTAAATATTAAGTTTCATAAATATGTAATTATTAAACGTCACGAACATTTCATATTACTTAAATAATATCAAAAAAATATCAAAAATCTCTGTACCAAAACTCAAACACAAAATTTTTAACGTTACAAAGTAATCGAAATTTTAATCAACAATAAACCTAGTTTTATTACGAACAAAACCGTTCCGTAATAAAACTCCATTTTTAAAATAAATATTTGTGTAACGAAACGGTATATTGATACACGAAAAGTTGAATGGTAATCAAATGAACGAAGCATGAATTAAAAATAATGGAAATTCGTCGATCGAACAAGGCTGAAAAAAGTCTGCAATGGTTTAATAATGAAAATGAGTTGACACAATTCTCGATTCATGAACGTCGAATAAACAAGCTTCCAAATTCTCAAGTCACAGCCACTAGATTCTTATCATACCAGGCATATTTCTGTAATAAACAAGTAGGAATTCACAGAACGAGCCCGCAAATTGCAGGACACGCGACGATTACGTCGGATTCTTTCACGCAGAAACAATTCTGTGTCTTGGAGAGCCGAAGGTCGACGTTATGTAAATTAATTCGCTTATCGATAAATATAACCTCTGCCGTTCTTCGCCGTTGGTAACAGAAAGGTTTTCCCAATCGATACAGCAAGAGGAGAAGGAGAAAACATATACAGTTACTCGCATTAATATTCGGACACTGTACTTCTGTATTTGTTATTGCAGCAAGGGATGATTTATACTGCTTATTTTACAAAAACATGAATCAGGTATTGTAGATTGGAAATGTATAAATAATTGCTTTTCAATCGTAACATTTCGATCTGCGATACATTTTAAACAACAGGTCATCGCATTTTCACGTCGCAGTAATTTTCGGATTTTACGAAGAAGATTTATGAAATGTAGCAAAAGAATTTTAATATTTTGCTGGAAACTTTATTTCTGTTCAATGACCTGCTGAATATTCTGAAGGATGCCATTTTTCTGTCAGTCTCGTTTGTAACTTTTGAATTTGTTGGATTTACTAAGGATGTAACTCATCATATGGGGTTTAAGTATGGGGTTGTGAAGGTGGATGTAAATCTTTTGACAATAACAAATATTCCTGTATTCGTGCTGTGAGCTTTGGATTATTATCCTGATCAAGTTTGAACATACTTTGTATTTCCACGCTATTTGCACTTTTTAGCACTTTCAGAATAAACCTCTGAAGCTAATTGTACAGCTCTACAATGCTGATTTTTGTTAACTCTTCAAACTAATTTTTTTCTCTTTCATTCAAAATTACAGATTCGTTTTGTTTCTTAAATTCGATGCGATCTTTCTTACATCTGCTGCTGTACTCTCCTTCGTTAAAAACTGTGCTACTTCTCCATAAGTTTTACCTTTCTTTTTATGATAAATTGCAAGTCGTCTCTTATCAAAACTGGTATTCTTATCGTTGCATTTTGAATTTAGTCGTCTACGCTTTGAAATGCAATCTTATACTGAAGTAGAATTATACTTCAGATGTGTGCATACAAAAACCTATCCCGCAGCCCAACTAGCTTCTAAGTATAACTAACTTGTTGAAACTGTTCCTGTCCGAAGATTAATGAGACACGGAAATACATTTTGTTTAAAATGATTTATTCAACTAAATATTATAGCCAAGAGTTGATGTATTTTTTATCTACAATGAATCATCTTTCTGTTAAATAAGTAATATAATATAAAAATTTGAAATATTGATACTTAATAATTTGTTAATTCAGAAATGTAGAAATTTAGAAATTTTCAAATTTAAATCATCAGAAATTCAACTATGTCCAAATTTACAAATTTAAATATTCATATATTTTGAAGTTTCCAAATTTCTGAAAAACTCAAGAAATTTGATAAATTGAACATTTACATATCTTCAAATAGTAATATAGTAGCTAACTATCAAAAATCAATTAAAATTGTGTTATCCGTTCAACCTTCCTCTTTTCTCAACCAACACGTCAATTTCATATGACAAATTATCAACACTAAAATTTCTACTAAAATGCTTTTAAAGTACATGTAATTTCCTGTTTACATAACTGTAGTCATACGTACATTACATTGCAGAAATAGGTTTCATTAAAAGTTTCTGAATACAAAACAAAATAAATGTCACGTATCTTTTAATATGGACAAAGTTCGAAAGGGTTAAATTTTAAGATACTATCGATCTCATTCATACATAAAGTTCCCTCGTATTCAATCAGTTCTTCGTCCAACCGTAATACCTTCTTTTGTGACTGATAACCTATGCCGTTCGGAAAAGTGGATTTAAGACGATCTGAGAATAAGCTGCTCATTTAGAGTAGGATTTCCACGGTCGACAAAAGGCGCAGGACTTCGGGAAATTTAGGTTAACTTCCGATATAGAACAACAGTCTCTCGAAGGCTTCGAGCCGACGAATCCCTGACCTATATCCCTTAAAACATCATATCGCCATTACGTGTACTTTGCACGCGAAACACCATATATGTATGTCCCCTGTACACACACATGTATACATGTGTCTCTGTACAAACATACATAGGTATGTATCTTACTACACTCACACATACATACGTGTATCTGTATATACATCCACATGTGTTTCTATACACATATGCATACGTATTTCTCTAACTCATATGTATGTGTCGCTGTACACACACATGTACATATATGTTTCTGCACACACTTGTACATATGTGCCTTTGCACTCACACATACGTATACATATGTGTCTCTGTACAATACACATGTGTATACATGTCTCTGTATTGGCAGATGTATTATAAATCCTACTATACACAAATGTGCACGTATGCTTTGTACAAATACATATACACATGTTTCTCGATACTCACACGCGTATACATATGTCCCTGTACACGCTCATGTATATTTGTGTCTTTTTACACACACACATACATGTGTGTTTCTGTACAAATACATATACACATGTGCCCTGTACCACACACATGTAAATGTGTGTTTTTCATCCGTATAGAAACACACACATATACATACGTGTTCATATGTGTGACGAATGATCTGAAGGATGAATCTTCGAAATCACGGCACATGCCTCCGTAAAGAAGTCTCGTTTCCTTTGCGGATAAGGAGACTTCCGCCACGGAAGGCTGGCCACGGCATTGGCGAAATTCGATAAAAGTCCAGCTGGAAAATTTCGTGGCTGGCATACGACAAAAGGGAAGTTCCACTACTTTGATCTCGCGAATGTCAGGAAATGTAATTTTCAGCCTGAAAACATTTCTGTTGCTTTAGACCGCTGCGCTGTTTTGTTCTCTAACGCGTTCGAAAGATTCTTTTGTGGAGTACGCAGATTAATGTAATTCGTTATTAGTCTGTTTGCACATTGTTTCGCTATAGAGTGGTGAAATGATATTATAGAGAGTTACGTTTTCAGGAAATGGGTTTTTATATCGGTTTAAATCACTGATGGTTGGCAGAAGTGACCACTGAAGAACTCACTGGCATGAATGATCTCAATTTTTGGAAATTGAGAATTTGGTATATTGGGATTTGGAAATATATAATTTTAGAAATGTAGGAATTCAAAAATTGAAACAATACATATCGAACTCAAAAATTTAGAAAATTAGGAATTTTCAAATGTACAAATACAGAAGTCAAATTTTCTAATTACTCAATTAAAAATTTTCAAATAAAACAATTTAACAATTAGGGAATTTAAATGTCCCCTAATCTGAAAATAAAAATTTTCAAATTTACAGTGTTTGTAACCTTTAAACTTCTTCTTTGAAGCAAACAATTTTTAACATACTCAATTATATTTCGAAAATAGAAGAAAATATGCGAATTAAATATTTTCTCAAGTTCCATATTTCATCAAAATTAGAGATGATACAGTAGAAAGAACACTTGTAAAACGTCGCCTTTTAATGGTAGTCACTATTTTTCTAATTAGAAAAAATTGGAGAGTTTCCAGATGTAAGTGAGCACCTTAATTAAAAGGTACCTGTAGATCCTTTGTACGTGCTAAACCTTTTAGGTTACACAGGAATTTGGTGTTTTCGACGCCATATCATAAACTCTTGAATTAACTGCAGCAGAAATATTTGTGACATGATGACACTAATTGACCCGAACGTATATTACACCTAAAACTTTTATCAACGTGTACCAAAAACTCATTTATTATTACATTTATTACATCCTAGGAGACAAATGAGCCGTTTAGTTTCAAAATGCCCTAAGTCCATTTATGTTTAAATTGAGACATTTAAGAGTTTGCGTTTCATTCATTCATTAATAATTTAAAAGCATACAATTTAAAAAGTACTAATTTGATAATATACGTTCAATGAACGTTCTAAATAGAACTATGATAGCAAACTTCTATCGCAAAGAAGATTAAACTATAAGAGTTATAGATTCCACGAGATATAGGGCTGTCAAAGTGTCAAGAATTAAAATGATCGCCATCGAGGTAGTCCTCGGGGAACTGATGTATCGATGGAAACGTTTTTCACTCCTTCGAACAATGTTGGAAAGTTTTCACCTTTAAGAGGATTCTCTTAAACGATTTTTAATATCTTCAGTTATATGATTTGAAAATTGGGGATTTAAAAATTTTCAAATACTCAGATATGCAAATTTCCAATTTCCAAACTTCCAAATGTTCCAATTTTCCAATTTTCTAATTTTCGATTTTCACTTTCCAAATCCTAAAATTTTCAATTTCAAAATTTCTCAATCTACAATTGTCAAGTTTCCAAATTTGCTATTAAAAATTTTTCAATTTCTAAATTTTTAATTTCTACATTCCTCAATACTAAATTTTTCAAATTTCAAAATTAAAAATTTTTTAACTTCGAAACTTCTAAATTTTATAGTTTCTCGAGACTCTCAAACATCAAATCATCCCATAATCGCTATATTCCCAAATTTCACGAACATAATTCTAACTAGATTGATATATCTGTAGATCTTCAAATCTCAAGATCTCCAATTGCTTATGTCACTAAATCCTTACATTCCCGAATTCTTAAGCTCCCAAATCCGTATCTATAAATTCGTACGTTATCGAATTTCTAAATCTCCAATTTCCTGTAGTAACGAATCCTTGCATTCCCATATTTCTAGATTCCCAAATCTCGAAGTCTGCAAACACTTACGTTTCCTAATTTTCACGTTCCCTATTTCCTAAGCTGCAAAGTTCGTAAACAGTTAACAATATCACTACTAGGCTTCAAGAAAAGTATCCCAATAAATTTTGTAATTTAGGAAAGAAACCTTGTGAACGGATGAAATAACCCGTTTAGTAGTTATAGTGTTAACACAATAGAATAATTGAAGTTAAAGCTTTCAGTCAGCATCTTCGTGAAAATATCAAGAACGCTCATAAGTGCGGCAAATTGCCGTGGTACGACGAAGATTAAGCTTCCAGTTGGCACGATTCAACTGCAGCTCCTTAAAAGCACCGTTTACCGAGATATTTCGTGTTCACGAACGGCAAGTTTATTCTAATTTCTGTCGTCAGACCATGGGGTAAAGCAGTTCCATGAAAACGCAATCCTCAAACTACGTGAAACCGCTTTTTTGCGTTTCTTCTCGTACTTTCTGAGAAAACTTTTCTCTATAGTAGGTAAAAAAGATAATTACACCGCAACGAAACGTGAACACGACTAGGGCAATGCATTTAAATGAATTTTGAAGCATAGTTGTGGTCATAGATGCTTGATAAATGATATAGAGCCAATATGTATCTTCTTTTTTTTGCAGTTTTGTTTTTAGAAAGTCGTTGAATTTACTGATGTTCAAATTTTCAAATTTACGAATTTTTACATCACCAGATTCATAAGTTTATTAAGTTCTCATTTTTAAATTCATAAAGTTATATTTTAAAATCACCTAGGTCCTGGGAAACCTAAAAATTTTCAAATCTATAGATCTTAAATTAGAAATGTTTAACTTCACGAATTTCTAAATTCCTAGATTTCTAATTTTCTAAATTTCTAATTTTCTAATTTTCTAATTTTCTAATTTTCTAATTTTCTAATTTTCTAATTTTCTAATTTTCTAATTTTCTAATTTTCTAATTTTCTAATTTTCTAATTTTCTAATTTCTAAATTCCTAAGCTTCTAATTTTCTAATTTCTAAGTTTGTAAGTTTCTAAATTTTTGAATTTCTGAATTTCTATATAATTATATTATTCTATATAATCATTCTACATATTAATTAATTTATAAATAATCCATAATACGTACATCATTAATACATGAATAATTCATAATACAAAAACAATTATTACATAAATAATTACTTCATAAATTACTGATAATACATAAATAATTCATAATCCATAATCAACAAATACATATATAACCTATAACTTAATAACTGCCATTTAATTAAATAAAAAAACAAGTACACGCAAGATGATTTCGCTGTACAGAAGAACAAATTTACAAGACACAAAAAGAAAAAATATTAAATAATCCTAACAACCTTCTTGGATCCGTTCTTTCGATAATGAGCCACATTTTTCCAATGGTCGAGAAAGGAACAAGATGTTCAGGGAAACATATCGGTCTTGTTAAATTCTTCCACGCAATATCATTCCAGAAGCACACAGGTTCTCTCGGATTTTCCGTAATAATGCGATGCACGTAGGGGCCGCCGGTTCGGAGGGTGAATAAAGAAGAAAAAAGCAAGAAAAAGTTGAGATAATTACTTGCTCACAAGTGGTGCACGTCCGATATCAGGCCGCAAATGAAACAACAAGTCAAAGTTCGAGCAAGTCTGATCCCAGATTGGAACTTGTCCAGGAAGTTTCGGCTAATAACAAACGTCGACAAAGGCCTTCGCTTGCCAATCGTAGTTCATCTGGTCGGTGAAAGTAATCTTCTTTTGATCAGGGAAAATTCGTTCGTCGTTTAACCCCTTACCTTTCCTGACATTTTTACCGATCAGATACACTGAAATTAACTACCAACGAAACTCGCTCTGCCTTCATAATTAAGGCTTTGACTGCCGAGTCAGCCATGTGAACTTATCACATATAGGGTGTCCTTATTTACCTCTAATGTGGAGTATAACCTAATATAGGCAGGTACAACTTTTCAGAATCGGTTAACATATTACAGATATATTTTTTAGGGTCGTGGAGTCATTTATAAATCCTTAGTGTTTTCCTTTTAGAAGTTGAGTTCTAAACTGTAGCACTGACATGTCACCCTCATATGGATCAACAGTCCCGGACAATTATTGACAATTATCCTGATAATCACAGAAAAATATAAGTAAGGAAATGTTTTGTAAAACTTCACCAGAATGCTGTATAAATAAAAATTATAACACAGGCTCTTAAATATTTTATCAAAATATAAGATCTATACAGACTGAACGATTTTCTTCGATGCAACATACGAATAATTTCAGACTTTCATATTTTTTTGACGTATTCAAGAGTCTATATAATATATATTCATATAAATTCCTTATTTTTATTTATAGAGCATGCTAGTAAAAACTTGCAACACCATATACTAAAGCAGTCCCTTGTAATTTCCCATGTTTGTCATAACTTTCCAACAAAGTCTAATAATCCGTTACTTTCACGAATGGAGTTTAATAAAATTTGTCGATACAGAACTGGGACGTCCTCCATAGATGTAATCCGCGAGACGCACAAATATCTCTGATCTGATAAATTGCTCTGCAGTTCCATAATCTCCGTTAGCAACGTGAAATGATGATCAAATAAGATTCTCGTTTATATAAACTTCTTGAAGGATCTCGATGTGCTGAATTCGCAAGCAACATCCTGTCTGCTACTAACGAGCCAGTCTGTATAATTCAATGATTCAATAATCGAAGAGAAGGCGTGTACCTCGGCGAATCGATCTGTCGAGAGGGGGGCCAAGAAATTTACAACCGTCGAAATACGTTCCTGATAGTGCGAACAACGGTATTCGCGACAATATTTCCTGATCTTCGCCGTTTGTTTCGCATTACGACGCCGTTAATTTCCACTGGGCGAACAGTGCCGGGTCTCCAAACGATATTTATGTAACTCCAAAGTGCTTCGAAGTATTCGCCATTTCTCTACGACTGTTTTTCGTGATTCTATACCGATTTCAAGATCCCTCGTGACGATATCGTCTCGTGCAATATATTTCGTCACCGAGACATTTTTATGAGAACGTCTCTTTATATAGCGGATGGTATTAAACCGATGCACTCCCAAGATATTGAATTTTGAACAGTTTGGAAAAATTATAGAATTTAAACGTTTTATAAATACTCTACCATGTTCGTCGTTTGAGACGTTTTCTGAAACACGTCGCGTTTATTGGTTATGTGGTGCAATTAGACTATGTTTTTTAGATAATAGAACGATTTTGTGGAGTTCTGTTTTGTATCTTCCTGTAAGTAGTTCGTGAACTTGCGAAAGCAACGTAATCAAATGACGAAAATACAAGTAGTTAGTAGGCAAGATACACTGAACTAGTATCGTTTCGACAGTTCAAGCCGAATCCAGACAGGCGGTACAATTAATCCAACAACCAAACCGCAGAATTTCATTTGGGAATCGCAGACAGTGCTTCGTAAAGCTCATCCGTGCCAGTTCCAAGACCAAATCATAGATATTTCGCATTGTGTTTAATCGAATGAGTTTGATTGCGAGTGTCGAAATAAAATCATGATCGATGAGGTGCAGCATCTCTATAGAATGTTAAAATATTGGATGTGACAATTTTATTGTATAATATATAGATGTCATTAAAAGTGATTTAGAGATATGGAGCTGATTCAACGCAGGATTAAGAACAAATTATTTTGTTTTAGACATATAGGTTTAAACAAAATGTAAAATAAATAATCTTGTAAGTGCTCTTTTACTGAAAGCTTAAGTTCTACAATCATGAAATTCAAAAATCTTGCAATTTTATGGTGTTAAATTTTCAAATTCTTTAATTCACTTGTATAAAAATTCCAAAATACCAAACTTCTCAAATTCCAAAATACTAAATTTCAAAACTCCGAACTTCAGCACACACATGAATTTCCATGTGAAGTAATCAATTGTGGTAAGAATAATTTTATATATTCTATTACAAATAATTTTATTAAATCCATAAAATCTTAGTATAAAAATAGTAAATGTTGAGAAACTATAGACGGAATTTATAGAAAACAAAATTACTATCTAAAATGGTTTCTTACAATTTTAGCGTGGTATACGAAGGGGTAGAATGTTATTTCCTACGAGACTCTAAGCAGGTATTTTTAAATCATAGGATATAGTATAGAGGCAAAGAAATCGAATATGTAGAGCGCCTTTCGTGACTATATTTAGCTATCATTAATCGCTGAATGCTAAGAATCACTATAGCTATCTTGAAGTTGAACCATCACCTAGTTATACTAGTTATACTAACATCTAGTTTAAGTTAATTACAGAATGAGTAATTACATTAACATAAAATTTATTACTGTCAAAAAGTTTTAATAAGTATAACAGTGATGTATTATATTCTCTAAACATATAAATTATATTTGCAATAATTTCTCCAAAATTCAAAATACTAAAATTTGTACATAAAATATAAATTCTTTTGCAAAAGTTGTAAATAAAAGATAAATTTTTGATGATGAAAAAAATTAAAGGGTTAATGCGTTTAATTTCAATGAAGAATGAGTAGTAGTCTTTCGGAAATAATATTTGCACATTATACCACGTTCATACGCACATTCTTATACCTGTACGTATATTTTATGCAAAGGGTTACACTGACAGTCAGTCTATGCAATTCTAAATGAGTTTATGTTACGTCAGCCACTGCACGTGTGTTTATTCACGCGTTTTTGTATCCACGACAAATACATATGTATACGTGAGTACATACGTGAACGATGGCACACGCTGTTAATGGAAAATTGTTCATTTAAATCGCGGAATTATTGCGTTATAGTTTTTGTAAAGTAAACAGGCAATTTATAGAGCCATTTATATTGATGTTACAATATTATGCACGTTATATTGCATTTAAAATTTGTGGATTGCCGAATTTTGGAAATTTGTGTGTTCGGGATTTTGAAAGAGTTTGAATTCGGAATTTCAAGAATTTGGGAATTTTGGAACTCCACAAGTTGGGAATTTTAGAATTTGGGAACTTTGGAATTTTGGAATTTTTGAATTTTTGAACTCCTCAAGTTAGGAATTTTGAAATTGGGAACTTTGGAATTTTGGAATTTGAGAATGTTGAAATTTTAGAATTTTGGAATTTGAGAATTTGAAATTTTGGAATTTGGAAATTTGAAATTTTGGAAACTTAGAAATTTGGAAATTTGAAATTTTAAAAGTTGAGGCCTACACAAAATTTGAAAACATTGAAAATTGAAAACATCACTTTAGGAATTTAGAAAATTAAAAATTATGTGAATGAACTATTAGAAATTTGAAAATGTAGTAATTCAAAAACTTATGTATTCAAAAATTGTAAAATATCCATCTTTTCAACAATGTTCAAATTGAATGAATATTTGTCTGAATCAAAGACGCATCAGTTGCGTCAATGGCACTAAATGCATTAAACACTTTCCAATAAAGCGAGTTTATATCTTGAAATAATTGAGTGAAACAAAGCATTCCGTTACCCAGTTTCATTCTTACAATGTCATTCGCTCAAGGTCGCAATAAAAGGGCCAAACGGTAATTAAAATTGCTTCGATCGATTCGTATCGTTGTGGACACTTGCGTGTTGCACGAAGATCATTAAAATTCGAGTCGATTCGCGTAACTTGATTCAGTTGTTCGACCGGTGAAATCAAGACCTCGACAACTAAAGATCCTTAACCCTTTCACTACATACTAAGGAACACTATTAAACTCACACTGGGGTACGAGACGACCCCAATTTAGCTACAATTTTAGCCACTTCATATCCTGAAAATCTGAATACCTTTTTTGAAACCGTGGTAGTTTTACTATTTTTTTCCTCAAATTTCCAGTGTTTAGCTATAATTCTCTTGATAGTAAAATCGAAAAAAGTTCTAAATTTTCTTATGAAAACCATCATTTATTCAATTTTTTCGTTTCTGAATTGTTTTCCATATTCAACTTTTAAATTTACCGTATTATCTTAAACACGCAGGGTTTTTCTGAACGGAACGAAACCAAAATAGGGAAACGAATAACTCCGGAAAGCATAGGAAATCCCGTGTTCATAAATAATTCCTACACTGTTAACTCTGGTCTTTCGATTAATTTTTTATCCACCTCGAGTGTATTCACGCTGACTCTAATATTCAACATTTCTTCGGGTATCGTTCCTTCAGATAACTATCCGAACATGCACGCGAACAAAACATCGGTTTCAACAAGTTTTATGTCAACAGAGAACTAGGTCTCCAGATTTCGAACACCGTAAGAATGTAACAGATTTCCTGAAATTAGGTTAAGGTAAAAACTTCTGGAATTCGTTACGTGCTTAAAAAAGACCGATTGATTATGTTTGAAACGACATATAAAATATGGAGGGATGATCTCTGTTCGATTCTTGAATGAATCAAGATGAAAGAGAGTTACGTCGAATCCTATGGGACCTCGTCTCTGGAAGCACGATGAAAAATTCACGTAGAACTCTGGACTTTGTCGAAATCATTGATGTTTCTCAGGAGACCGAGCTCCGAATTTCCTCAGGGTGATGTATAATATTATACCGTAATGGACAAGGGTGTATCCCTTCCTTCAGGCTTAAGAGGTTACGATTTAAATTAAACCTAACCTTAAAATTCGCATGAAACTGCTATTTAGAATCAATTTACGTTTCAAAGATGTGTTAATCTGTAGTTCACAGACTTGAAACAGTGTTGAGTAAATCAGACTTGAGTATTTGAGATACAGTAAACAATTTGGACAACTTAATATAAACATGTGCAATTTTTCAAAATCATTTACAGAAATATTCACCAACCGTACTTCAATAAGTTTACGAAACAGTATTTGAAAAAGGAGATGTAGAATCTATAAGTTAATATGAACATATACAATTTTTCAGAATTAATTTATATTTTACAAATATATTAAGTATGGTTAATATATAATATCATGGTTCAACAAGTTTAAAGAATAGCATTTAAAATAATAAACAATATGAAGTCTATCTTCTAATATGAGCATGTACAATTTTTCAGAATCAATTTATATTCAATTTATATTTTAATTTATATTTTACAAACGTATTAAACAATCGTAGTTCAGTAAGTTTAATATTATTAAAAACATTCAATGAAGAAAAGGGTAAGTCAAGAAATAAATGAAGAATAAAATTTTGAATGAAACAAAGTCGGGTACTTCCTAGTTTATTGTAATAGCACTAAGGTTTATTGTACAAGGCCGAAGTGAATTACGTGGTATGTGTGAACTATTTCACACCTAGGAATTTCACACTTGGCAATTCCAAGGGCATTATAATTTCCAAGTTTCTCTGGAATGCTCTAAATTGAAATTTTCTAAATCAAGTGTCAAGTATACTAATTTTCAAGTTCATAAATTTCTACTTAAATCTTGAATTTCCTAAGTTCCAAAATGTTCAATAAATTTCAAGGTTTTAAAGCTTCTAAACAGAAATAAATGGAGGACATGAATTAACTCATACAATAATTCTCCGTCTTGCCAAAAGTTTAGACAAATTTTAATAATTAGTATAATGTGAAACGAGGAATTAATCCGCCATTTTGGCGGCTGCCTATTGTTACCCCAATTTCTCAATTCGCCAAATTTTACCACGCACTGTTGCATTAACAATATATACTGTTGCATTCACGATCAATTTACAATCGATTTACCAATTTCGATAGGCAGATATTTAATAATTCGGCAGACACGGAGGCCAGCAGAATTCTCATACGCAAAATCACGAAGCAATCGACGGAAATGATTTTCGATTCGCCTCTGGGCACAGTTCTGAATGCGACAGCTTTGGACGTCGTTACGCGGCCTTCGTATGCAAGCTGCATGAGAACGAAATCGCAGTTTCATCGAGCAAGAACAATCTGGGCCGTTCTGTCGCGAAGATTTAATGAAGCCTAAGGCGATTCGCGGCTGCAACCGGGCCATGCACACGGGTGTCGATAAACCGTGATCGAGCTTTCTTTCACCAAGTCGTTTGGCCAAAATTTCGTTTTCTTCGACGTGTTTGCGTCTACTGACATACATTATTCATCGAGACGAAAAAGTTGATCCTTCTCGTTTCTTCGACGAATAAAAATTGTTCGGCCGAAAATTACAAATGATTCTTTAGAACTTGAGCTCTGAATATTCGAGTCCTTTGAAATCCAACTTTGTACATTATTTCCATTTAGAATTTGGAATTTTTAAATTTGGGATTTGGAGATTTGGGTATTTCGAATTTGGGAATTTAGGAATTTAAGAATTTAGGAATTTCGAAATTTAGGAATTTAGGAATTTAGGAATTTTGGAATTTAGGAATTTAGGAAATTTGAAATTTGGAATTTAGGAATGTGGGAATTTGGAATTTTAAATTTGGTAATTTGGTAATTGAGAAATTTGGAACTCCGAAATTTGAAATTCCACAATTTGAAATTCTGAAATTGGAAATTAGAGAATTTGACAATTTTTTACTAAAGTAGAAAACACAGTTTAAATATTAGTCCCAAAGATATTTCTTGGTTCTATCTAAACCAGTATTTTCATTTATATGTAAATTACTTCACAAAAGCACTGTCGGTTATTACACCTAACCTTTGTTATACCCTGCAAGCAATTACAAAATCTTTCCAAAGCAAATAATTAAAATATAAAATATAAATATAAACACTTGTCTCTTTAAACAAATATAACATGTCAAAATGTAAATTATTATAAAATTACTACAAAAAGTGTGCAGATACGAATATTTATAGTTTCTGTATCCTTTCAACTTTGAAGTTTTTCTTTTATATCTTCCCAATATTAAAATGACAAAATATAAATATACATACATAAATATATTTCTATACAAATATATAAAAATACCAGATATATTTCATATAACCATTACATAATCTCAAAAAGTTGTGAAATATTCCTGTACAATATTCTACATAAAATGAAAATGATAATAAAAGTCCCGTTACGTTTTCTTATCTGCCGTTCAATAGTTACATCAATGGACCCTTACCACGAGGCACTCTTAAACTATTAATTCACATCGGATTAATCAAATTTGTATTCTATATAGATCCCCTTATTTTCGTCTGAATTCCACTGGCGTTCATGAATTTAGCTCTGCGGAAACTGCATTACGGACATCGAATATTTAGATTGACCGGCATTACATGCACATCGTTCTGTTCATTTGATTTGCAAGTGGCACAGAAACTCTGCAATGTATGAAAGGTATCGTTACAGAGGCTTCAATGTAGCTTAAGCGCCTCGTTTCGACTGATTACATAATGCTGTCCTACCAGAAGAGCTAATAGATTACGTATTTCCGAGAAGAAGGCGAGTTCCGTGAAGGCTTTTGAAAATGAACAATGCTGGAGAATTGAATACGGTAACCCATATAACCATCTCGATTTTAGGTCGTAGCTTAGGAAATTTCGTCAGCAATTATTGACATTCTTTTCAATGTTACACGAAATTTCACTGGAGTGAATAGCACCTCGTTTTATTGGGTTTGCGCATATGAAATTTCGTTCTCGTAAAGGCTACCACTTTTTCAAACGTGCAGACGGACTTTTTTAAAGAGTATATTATTAAAGGTCCATTTGCGATTTTTTCACGTTTATACCAAATTTTATCTTGCAGATTAATTTGCGATTTATTAATTCTTTAGTACAGGTTAATTTACGATTTATTCATTTATTCATAACAAAATAGGCAGATATTTTTGAACTACAAAAGATTATTTCATAAAATAATGTTCGTTTTGAGGAAAGAAATCATGGAAATTTGTTTGAATTTATATTGTTTATAATGCAACAGATATTGATATTATTTTCAAGAAGTTTCTTGAATACGGAAGCCATAATATGCAAGCGATTCAATCTTACAAAACGACTCAAAGTTGGACCATGGATTTCCAGGGGATTGTAACTGTCGGAGCTTTAAATAAGACCCTTCCTACTGCAGGAGTTGTGACGGAATGAAATTCCTAGGCTTCTTTTTACGACTGACGTAACGCTAGTCCTTGCAAAAGACATCTATGAAGATAAGAGAAAGTTTATTGTACCCTGACACTATTCCAATCGGGAAAATAATTCAAATTCACTTTCCTGCTTTTAATGTTATTTAATAGAATTAGATACTCTTCGATTAGAGAATACATTTTTCGACGATGTTTTGTAGGGCCTTGTGAGTGCCACATATATTATTTTGTAGGTATTAAATTGTACAGTGTGTACAATCTTGTAAAATTTTATGTAATTCATAGATTATAATCATTTTAAATTTATATAATATTTCATAATGCTTTTAATTTTATATAATTTCTATCTTAAAATTTTATGAAGTATATATAATTTGTACATTATAATCCTTTTTTTATACAATTTATGTCTTATAATTATAATTTATGTCTATGTTCAAAATATAATTTGTACCTTATAATCTGTACTGTTCATTATCAGTATTTTTACAACCCCGACTCCTATAATTTTGCTACTTGTATTTTACACCCTATATCGTGAAAAGCAAATGAACCGAAAGAAATCGTATAAATTGCTTCATTGCTAAATTCATAGTAGTGTGCATCTAACTGTTAGCTGAGAAAGAAATTATACGAAATGCGTTTCAGATCGCTCGAATGCCCTCGCGAAAACATTGTATGCGAAACAATGCTTAGAATGGCCGGAAACGGTCGGCGAGCAGAGGAAAAAAACGTAACCCGGTTTAAAGGCGGAAATGGAAGCTCGAAAATATGAATATTCGCACGAGAGACCCTTGAAGGTTCCAGAAATGTAGGTCTGCGACAGAAAGGAAGAAACAATGGAGAATAATTCCACAGAGGAACAAAGAGAAGGATGGAAATAAAAGTTGCGAATGGCGAGAGGAATGCGCGGAAAAATATGAAGAAAAGACGAAGGAGAAGGAACGAGAATAGAATGAATCGTTTATTATACAGTAGTAAATTTCTGCTTCGAGGTCTTTTCGAGAAAACGGAGTCTACGGAAAAAAATACGACTGCGAATGAAATAGAGCGAAGGGTTAATAGATTCTAAAGGGCACCATTGTGGGACACGCCAGTCACGATTGTTGCGACTTTATCTCCTAATAGAAATCTCCATTTGACCCCTTTCGAATCGATATGTATCGGGATGTAGCTTTGAAAGAGAACATCGATAGGTTTTAATGCATCGATGCGTTTCTGTCGTAGAAGCGCAACATTTTTCGTGGACGATGACCTTTTTCGAAATTACCTTACAATGGTCTTCAAATGACATTAGGATGTCAATGAACATATGTCCTGAAATCGTAGAAACTTTTATCAGCTATTTCTTTCTATTTTTGGCAGCAATGGTAATCATGATGGTAGTCATGATATTTGAAACATTTATAAGATGTGAAACATGAAAATGAAACATGGATTTTTGACACCAATGAAAATCACTTAGATGTTCCTTATAAATGAGACACTTTATTTATCAATCATGAGTCTTGAAATATTTATATGAAACATGGATTTTTGACACCAATAAAAATTTAGACGTTCTTTTTAAATGAAGTATCTTATCTATCAGTCTCGATACATGAAAGGTTTATATAAAATGTGGAACATGGAAGTTTCAATTAAAGTTGTTATTTGGACTGTCTTCCTCTTGATTGGAGGAACGCTTCGAGCTTTAAGGTGATGTCCGGCTTCCGCAAACAACGTTTCCGTCAACAATCTCTCGTTGCTTCTATCAAACAGCTCCTGAACGTGTTCAAGGCCCTTATTACGATCGTGTCAAATCTCAAATGCTTTCGAAAGCTCCTGAGAACCTATGGCAACATTGAACGTTCTGTAATACTGGAAACGTTACTAATATTTCAAACGCTTAAGCACTTTGTTCGCGGTATAATATTATTTTATATCTGCTATGATAAACTATACTATTGTTTTATTTTTGTTGTACATCGTATTTTATTTGTACTTATTTCAAACTGTAGATATTTGAAATATTTTTTCTATGCATTTTTCTTATTACTGGTGTAACTTAATCACATATGG
The DNA here is from genome assembly GCA_945859555.1 of Megachile ligniseca. Lineage (NCBI taxonomy): Eukaryota > Metazoa > Arthropoda > Insecta > Hymenoptera > Megachilidae > Megachile > Megachile ligniseca. The sequence goes on from OX243785.1 coordinate 4,461,458, forward strand.
GTTTCGACTTTATCTTAAACACACATGGTCCTCAGCTCTAACTTACGTTAAAAATCGATTATAGAAAAAATAATTTAATTTATCCCAAAAATAAATATATTTAAGTACTCTCATTTCTCTGCTAAACTATTTTAACAAAATGTTATAAATTACAACAAAATTGTGTAGAAAAACCGATTTCGATAAGCACATGTATGTGTGCATGACAAAATGCGATATAAAATGATTTTCATCAAAATAAAAATACTTTGAGGTAAGAAAACAAGGTTTCACTCGATCTCGTTATGTTGTTCTTTTAGTCGGAACGAACACCAAAAAAAAATATATTAGCGGTTTAATACCACCATAACTTAACCATAGCCAGGAGCTTTCTCGAGGAAAGTTGAAACCCCCTCGGAAACCACTTGCCATAGCTATCCCTCGAGCCGTTGCTTTCATGTTCGAGAAAATCTGTTGCGTTTTCCACGACGAATGCGTCTTTTCGCCGTGGAAATTGCCTATGCTTCACACGAGCATGATCCCTGCACGTAGGTGGAACGTGGGCAGTGGAAAAGGGTCAGGAAAGATTGGTTAGTTCGAGTTTCGCAATGTCTGGTGAGAATTGGTGATTTCTGACCTTACTTTGTATTTGTAAAAGGTGGTCCAAACAAGGAACCTTAGACATTTTTATTAGAGGACAAAATTAATTGCGTACAGTTGACTGGTTCACACGTTTCTTATTTTAAATCAGAAAATTTGTTCAGATTTTCCGAAATCTGTCTTGATATTCTTGGATATTAAGAATTAATTGCAATTTGCCGCACATTAAAAGTATTAGTATTGAGGAATGTAGAAATTAAAAATTTAGAAATTGGAAAATTTTAAATAGGAAATTTGGAAATTTGATAACTGATGATTCAAAAATTTTGAAATTTGAAGAGTGAAAATCAAAAATTAGAAAATTGGAAAATTGGAACATTTGGAAGTTGGAAGTTCAGAAATTGAAAAATTTGAAAATGTAGGTATTTGGAAATTTAGAAATTGGTAATTTGGAAATATGAAGATTTTTAATTTTCATTTTCTCCTATTTCGTTAAATAATTAAACGACCTTATTTGTGAAAACTAGGTTTTACAAAGTTTGTTGATTCAATCCGTCAATTTCCATCGAACGCGATTCCATACGGAATGGGCTCTTCCGTTTTTATTCTCCTATAATTGCATCCGCTTCCATTTTAATTTCACGGAAAGCAGCAGAGGAAATAGAACGCCGAGGGATTCGCTCTAATCCAACTAAGAGACTGCAAAATAAATAGCATCCATATTTTTATTCCCTTCATAGCGAAGGTTTTTGCAATTTGCTATTTGTTTCATCTCCCATGCGTTCGTTTTTCTTCTTTAATACAAAAATTCTCCAACTCTTTTTTTCCCGCTGATTCAACATCAGTTGCAAATGAACGAAGCACAAGATAAGCGTTTGAAAATTGTACGGTTTTGAGGGATGTATTATTTTTTATGGAAGATACGTTGCAATTTATCCTTTGTAACAGGAAAAGCATTCTGCAAACAGGGAGAATTAATTGCAAAATTCTTTTCATCCCAGTTTTTCAAGTAAGTCGAGAATTTTTAGTGCAATAATTCAAAAGATACATATACAATATTTATGGTTAGTACACGTACTAATAATAAAAATAAAATACGTTTTAATGTATTTTTAATCGCTCTTGAATTTATTATTTAAAGTTAGATAGAAAATTATATTATGCATTTACTGCAAATTTTCCACACAATTGTGATAAATCATATTTGATATTTGTATGTAATTCCTGTAATTAATGTTATACACTTAAAATTTACTAAATTATTTAAAATAAATATTTATGCTAATCCTTTGCAACAATCTAATAGTTTCATTTTGTTACATTTCACTTAACGATCAGACAATGGAAAATTTAATGTCTGTTATTTATATAACAATATACACATTTTTAAATAAACGTATATTGTATAAATAAATTAATGGTACAATACAATAAATTGTATTAACGTACACTATATAAATGTTCATAATATATGTGCAACAGCTTACTAATTTCATAAACGTATTCAAACACATAAATTTTACTAAACACAATCTTATCACTCGTAAATTAAATATAGTTTCAAAGATATAAAACAATCTTCCAAACAATTTAACAATTATTTCCCCGCAATAAGTCACAGATCGAAGGAGAACCATTTAATCTTTGAAATAAACGAGTCGTAAAGCATTCGACAAACAATATACATGCAATATTTCGTATTCTTTCAGAATATTCATTGAATCGGATAAATCTCTTGGCATATCGAGATTAAATGTTAAGCTCGAAAGATTTCATTGTCTCCATTGTGCCGGAAGTTTCTATCTGGTGCCCTCAGACAGCCATTATAATCCACGGTCGTTTTCTGTTAGCGAAAGAAACTAAAGAGACAATTTCTCTAACGATCTTTTGATAGTCGACATTAACGAGAAATCCTCTTTCTATTCCACGAGCCCTCTTCTGCTCGTTGCCAAAGTAGCCGGAGTATAAAAACGAAACTGCACGTGCCGGTGAATGTCTGAAGTCATTGAACAAACCACCGTCGGTTTATTCATAAGCTTGAAAATAATCATACAACTAAATAATGGATAGAGAAATATTGAAGTTCGCGAATTTCCATATATTCATATTTATAGATTTAGAAATCGTTTTCAATTTCCAGATTCATGAATTTTGAAATTACTGATCTTCCGAATTTCTGAATACATAAAATTTCGAATTTGCACATTTCTAAATTTCCAAATACAGAATTCTACAATTGCACAATTTTCAAAGATGCAAATTTCTAAATTTCCAAATCCAGAATATCACAATTAACCAAATTTAAAAATTACTAATTTCGAAATTTTTAAATCCAGAATTCTACAATTGCCCTACTTCAAAATTTCTAAATTTCTCAGGTTCCAATTACACAGTATCAAAATTTCTAAATTTTCAATTTCCAAATCTCCAAATTTCTTACTTCTAAATTTCCAAATTTCCAAATTTCCAAATTTCCAAATTTCTAAATTCCAAATTTCCAATTTCCTAATTTCCTAATTTCCTAATTTCCTAATTTCCTAATTTCCCAATTTCCTAATTTCCAAATTCCAAAATTCTCAAATCCCCCAATCTCCAAATCCCCAAATTCTCAAATCCCCCAATCTCCAAATCCCCAAATTTTCAAATTCCGAAATTTCCAAATCCCCAAATCTTCAAATTTCCAAATCCCCACGTCCCCAAATTCCCAGGTCCCCAAATCTCCAAAACCCCAAATCCCCAAATCCCCAAATTTCCAAATTCCCAATTGCCCATATGCCCAAATTTTCAAATTCTGAAATTTCCAAATCCCCAAATTTTCAAATTCTGAAATTTCCAAATTTCCAAATCCCCACGTCCCCAAAATCTCCAAGTCCCAAATCCCCAATTCTCCAAATACTCAAATCCCCCAATCCCCAAATTCCAAAATTTCCAATCTTCTAAACTTCCAAATTCCCAAATTTCCAAGTAACCATATTCCTAAAATAGACTCCTATTAAAATCTCGATATACTTATTCTTTCCCCAAAAAATCGTATCATCTATTTATTACTTTTAAGCTCAAGCAACAAAATCCTTCGAACAAGCATCCGAGCTATATCGCGAAATTTATATAAAAGCTCCCCGTATAGCAGACACGCAATTTCCAAAAAGGCAAAAAGAAATCCAGGCCTTCGATGCAGCGAACCAATTGTCTATAAAGGTCGGCGATAAAACGGATCGATATCGCCGGTTTAAAGCAGGCTGCATCGAGGAAGCGAAAGAAAACTGGCATAGTTTGCCCGTTCAATGAACATAACACTTACCAGCGGTGCATTCTCATAATCAAATTAGAAAGGCTTTTTCATTTTCGTGGCAAAGTAGCCGTGGAATAAGAACGTGGACGACGCCTACGGGCGTAGAATTTGCGAGCGACAAGCTGTCGAAATGTGGACGGAAAAAAAACCACTCGAGCCGTCCACTTTTGCGAGAGGGAAAAATAGAAGCTTGCATAAAACAGTAGGCTCGGTAACGTGGGAACAAGAATTTTTTTCCGCACGCGAAATAATCTAATAAATATGTCGGTTCTGACGTTAATCTACCTACGTGTGTACACGTGACGCGAATAAGTTGTTACATTAATTGATTACACGTTTCGTGTTAAACTGATATTTGTGCACTTCGCGTTGAAAGTTGATTAATTCGCGCTTTTCACCGGTGGAAATATTTTTTTCTCTTGATTAATTTGCTTGCATTTTGTTATTTTTTGAGGGACTTCTAAATAGAATGGTTCACTGAGAAATAATTACTTTTTGTGCTTTTTTATGTTCTTTTTATGGTAAGGAATTCTGATTGTTAATCATAATCAAGGTTATATGATGATTAATGTAGGAGAATGTAATGGGTGAATTGATAAATGCAATCAATTAAAAAGAAAACTGAAATATTATTTTAAAACAGTACTTTATTTTAAATGAAATGTATAAGATAATAGTATGTTTTGTTAAAAATGGTTGATTCAAAAGACATTCTAAATGAAAAGTTTATTGTTCCTAAAAGAGAGTCAAACGATCAGTTTACAAATTTTAAACAACAATGTTAAAGCAACAATTATTTCATTTTCTTATAAACCGTAGTAGTGATTAATCGGTTACAGATGAAGAAATTCTCAATTTCTTTTTCTAAATTACCAATTATTTCGTCAACATAATAATTACTTAAGACACGCTTTTATTTGCAATAATTTAATTATTCTCCCGATTTCTCGCAAACCGAGGTACCGAATAAATCCACTCAGTTATTAACTTCGGAATCGGAAGAAGTTCCGGACGAAGCGCTTAAAAGGGAACCAAACGATCAATTCATTTGGTTAAAATTGAAAAGATCATGAACTCGAGTACGATTGTTCGTCCGTTTGACAAAAGAGAAGAGGAAGTTACCATTCTCCGGAGGACTTTCTGATAGCTGAGTTAGAGCGGATGCTCTCGACCTCATCGCTTTTTTTTTTCTGCTTCGTGCCAAAGTACCCGAAGAATAAAAACGAAGTGCACACGGTCGTGAATGTTTAAGGGTGCTGAAACACTAAGTGGCGAGGGCAAAGCGCATTCCTAACGCCTACAACACGGTGTACAGAGCATACAGATGTGCAATGAACATACAAGCTCGAATGAATCGTACCGGGACGAACTTTTGACAACGAGATAGAATTTCATACTTTGCGCGGTTCTGAATCCATTTTGAAAGAACGTCAAGTGGGACAAATTTTTATTAATTATATTTCGTTTCGAAACTCATGGGAGATCTATTGAAATCTCGGATATAACGAAGAAATTATTAAAATAGTTTGAATGTGGGAGAAAAGCCTTTTCTTGTGTTTAATACTATTAACAGTTTCTCCATGCACTATGTTATTACATACATATGTAAACATGAACATGTGTAATAATAAATCATTATATGTATGTATGTATATGATCACATGCAATTACACACATTTATAATTATGCAAGTTTGATTTTTTATTCATCAAAGTATTTTTAATAATACATATTTGATTTCTTATTTTTCCAAGTATATATTTAGAAAGCCCTCCTACACCCTCCAGTTTCCGAGCTATATAAGAAAATGTATTTTCAACCCTCAAGTTTGAGGGTTATTTTCACCCCCTCAACACGAACGTCAGCAGATATAAAAAAATACGAGTCACATAATTTTCGAAAATCTACCCCATACGTAAATTCCATTAAAATCCACGTGTAACATATTGGTGTAAGAATTGTTACGTGTTAAATTTTAATAAATAACCCTTAACAAAATTTCGACATCACGAAACTTTGCAAAGTGTACATTTAATTCCACAGACTAATAAATTGCAACTTAAATTGACAAATATGATTTTTATTCTAATGTACATTGATCCTAATAATAAATACAACAATTAACAATTCTAAAATATAATTATACAAAAAGATTACATTACTTTTTATATTATTATGTAATAAGTAATATTATATAAAATAAGTAGTATTACTACTGAAGAAGACTGTTCTTCGAAAAGTGAACAATTCGTACGATTTTATAATACAATTTCTTCCACGTATATTCTCCTTACGTGTTATCGGAAAAAAAGAGAAAAAATCTTATAAACCATTGTCTCATATCAGATTTCCCTTCATTTTTCTCACCGCATTTTATTTCAACTCGATTTTCCCGTTTCCCTACAACCCTCCTCGCTTCCTTTTCTTCTCAGCTACCCTTCTTCGACATCTACCCCGATCGATACCATTTTCCTAAGTGATCTCGTGACACGTGAAGATTATTCAAAAGTGGATTACATTTTTGTCCTTCCTTGACTGCTCTTTCCGATTCAGGTTTTCGCTATACTTTTCTTTTTAAATATTAACAAACAAAAGAACAAATTTCAGTTTAAAAAAGACTAGCAATTAGAATGTTTTTATAAATAAATTTAAACATAAAATTATGCAGACGATTCTTGTATAATCTGTCAAATATGTGACATTAGTACTATTATTAGAGACTTTAATTATTTTTAATACATAATTACATATAATTAACGTATTCGATTTATTTATGTACAGATGATTGCTAATTTTAATTTATGCAAATTAATATATCGTTTTGTATGTTATAAAATAAATGAAGGATTCAGTGAGTTCTACTTTCTGGTGAAAATTCACGCAGGAAAAATTCTTGTGGATAAAATTTGGATATAGTAGAATAGGTGATAAATAGAATCTTGGGGATTTGCAGATTCGGTAATTTAGAAATGTCAAGAATATAAGAATATGGAAATATACAAATTTTGAAATATAGGACGTAGAAAATTTTGGCTATTCGGGAAAGTAGAGACTTGTAATAAAGGCAATTTTAGAGATTTGATATTTGGGAATTTGGAAATTTAAATATTTGTATATTTGGAAAATTAAAAATTTTTAGATTCAGAAATTTAGAAATCTAGAAATCTTAAAATGTAGAAATGTAGAAATCTAGAAATCTGAAAATGGAAAAATGGAAAAATGGAAAAATGGAAAAATGGAAAAATGGAAAAATGGAAAAATGGAAAAATGTATAATTGTAGAAATCTAGAAATCTAGAAATCTAGAAATCTAGAAATCTAAAAATCTAAGAATCTAAGAATCTAAAAATCTAAAAATCTAAAAATCTAAAAATCTAGAAAAATATTATTATTACTACCTATAAAGTATTATCTTTCTACCCACCCCCAAAAACAACCCTGTATCTCTAGTTCCAAGCAAAATAAAATACAATCAGCTGTTACAGTTTCATCGTTACTTTCTCTCCCTACAAATGAGGGTCCCACATATTATGAATCAGCCTGTACCCAGCGCCCGCACCTCAGGTTCGACAAATACCAAACACAGACTCGTCTTTTCCACGATTTCCTTGAATACTTCAGAGAATTGACCTTATCGCTGCACAAACAGTTCGCGAACCTTAACAGTCATCGTCGAGAAGGAAGCTGCTCGTCAGTCTAGTTTCCATCAAAGCCCTTTTGCGACAAAGTTCAGCGATACTTTTCTCTCTCGTCAATCGCTCGCTTGTTGGCCGCTCAGACGACAAGCGAGTCGATCGATGAGCCTCGTTTCGCCATCTGTTCTTCCGAACTACTTCCAAAGTCGATTCACTGTTCCACACTTGCCGCATAACTTACTTGAGCCAGTACTCGAACTGCATTAGAGGCATTTTTACAGACAGCCACCTTTACGGAAGATTTACAGCGACGAAATGCAGAACGAGGAAAGAGGTTAAACTTGTTAATTTGCTGAGCAGAGCTCTAGACGGATTACTCAAGTTTTTTCTTTCAATCGCCTTGGGATTTTTAACTCTTGGAAGACGCTGAGTGGGTCGATTTTGATCTGCACGGAACGTGGTAATATTTCGTGGATTAAATTTGATATTTTATCGGTTTTGCGATGAACCAAATTTTGTAATTTTATGGGAGATTTTGCAGTTTTATAATTGGATCTATGAAGCAATTTATAATTTGTATAAAGAAGTAATTTATATTTTATTGTATAAAATAGCAAATTACAAAGTTACATACAATTATGTAAGTATTTATATTATGCACGTAATTTTATTTTAATATTGATATCAGATGTTGTATTTAATTTTGAATTTGAGGAGATTTGAAGAAGTCTGAAAATTCTATTTGAAAATTTAAAAAATGCAAATTCTAATATTTAGAAGTATAACAATTTTTAAATTTACTTAGTTCCAAAATTCTTAGAATTTGCCTGTACCATTAATACTCGAATTTACAAACTTTCAAACCTACAAATTTTCAAAATCAAAAATTCCCAAACTTCATGAACTTCGATTTTAGAAACTTTCAAATTCCGAAAGAATTTTCTTCAAAAAAAGCTCCATGTGTCAAAGTAAAAATCAATAAAATTTATTTATTTTTCAAGCTTCAATTTAATTATCATTCGTATTAATGTTTAAAAAAATCTTGTTCGCACAATACAATGTTTTTCCATCCTAAACGAAGAGGTACGAGATTTTCTAAAAACAAAGGAGATCGTTCGGCAATCTCTCAGAAGGTATTGTTTTTCCTAGAATGTGAACCAGATGGTGTTCGCCAAGAGTCGTCTTAATAAAATCCGAAGGAACATGTTTTTCTGTTGGCATGATCCAAGAAAATCGGACGATAAGTCAAATTCCTGAAAAGAAATCTAATTTACCACGCTCGCTATCAACTGATCGATAACTGGTAATGTTTTATGCTAAAACGCGGAGATGAGTGGCACGAATGCATCAGTGTCGAATAATTAGCGAAGTTGGCAAATTGCCTTCGTTCTTATGCAGAATTCAGAACGATTCCTTCCGTTTCGGTTCCTTTTCGGAGTTGACCTTTAGATCGCTTCTTTCCATCGAATTATTAATCGGGAACTGAGTGAGCATTCATAAGTCATTATTATTAAGTATTCGTTTGACTTTAACTTGGAATCTGTAGTCCTTCAAGTTTTATGCCTTCATAAACGCCTTGGGTTTAAAGGCTTCGTGCCTTGCAATTAGATCCTTCTATATTTCAGTTGTAAAATGTAGCGTTAATTTGAAATTTGATGAAATTCGAAATTGGAGTCTAGTACGTGGGATTCGAGTAATTAGTTTCAGTTGAGAAATTTGGTTGGAAATTTGGAAATTTGAGATTGCGTTGGATTTGTACATTTCAAATTTTCCAGATTTTCAAATTTTTAATTCTCAACTTTGCATATTCTCAGTCTTAAGTTCACAAATTTACTAATTTGCAAATGGACAGATTCACAAATTTCTAAATTCTCAAATTTTCAAATTCACAATTCTCAACTTTGCAAATCCCCACATTCTAAAATTTCCAAATTCACAATTATCAACTTTGCAAATTCCCACATTCTCAAATTCTCAAATTCTCAAATTTCTAAATTCACAATTCACAACTTTGCAAATCCCCACATTCTTAAATTCTCAAATCCTCAAATTCTCAAAGTCACAAATTTGAATTTGAATTATCAAATTTTTAGGTATCCTAACTTACAAAGTACCAAATCACATGTTTCCTAAATTTGAAAATGTAATATTTTCAAATTTCCAAATCACGAAATTCCTAAATGTTCAACCTATAATATCTAATATCTGAAATCTTGTACCTCGCGTCCTTAAAAATCTCGAATTCTCACATACTCTCCTATATTCTCAAGTTTCACAAAAATCCCCAAATATTCACCTAACATCAAAAGCTTTCGAATTCAATTTCACTCGCGCGAAAGCTTGTAACCCTAAACGAAAATTGACACTGCATTTAAGAGCGATAAGTCTCCAAACGATATACAGTTTTATAATTGACAGAAAAATTGCTACAAAATTGGCCGATAACGGGAAAACAGAAGTTTGGAGGCAACGATAAACTAATGGAGCGATGGTAACTAGCCCGTGCACCATTGTGGAAAATCAATATATTAGGCGGAGATTAATCACCTCGAGCTGATACGCTGTCCCGGAACCTGTTTGTCTGATATCTTTAGTGTACTATACTAATGACGGCGTTTTCGTTTAGCTTCCTTGGACAAGGTCCAAAACGCTTCAGCGGCGTGCTTCATTTTCGCAGCTGTTTGGTTCCATAATGAAGAATGATAGGAGTTTCAGTTTCTTTTCGGTAGATAACAAGGATTGCATTTATGAGAGTGCTATTTGCGAATTAAATCGAAACACGTGTATCGGATATAATGTTAAGAGTATTCTCGTGTTCCGTACAGAAGGAATCGATCTTTTACCTTTTCACTGCTGAACTCAGAAATTTCGGACCAGTCTGTTTCATTTTGTTGTGTCTTGTTAATATACAAGTATATTTTATATATCACATACACATATATCTTGCATATATTTTATTAATACTTTGAAAATTATTGTAGACTATAATAAGAATTTTTAAAGGTATGAACATTTAATTATACATAAAATTATGTATAATGCAACATTTTACTCGAAATTACAACTTTCTCAAATTTCTATAATTTTGATGTTTAAAATTGTGTCAAAAATGTTTTTAATGAATCGACAGAGATAAAATGCAATGAAATTACGCATGTACTTATGGTGAACAAATAATTTTCGCGGGACCAACTAACACGGGTTGCACGAGGTGCTTTCACTACAATTAAACACAATTTCGCAACATGTGCTCGAAGAAATGATTAAAAGCGACCAATACGTCGGAGTTTGTAATTATTAAAAGCGCTCGACTGTTTCGTCAAAGCAAAGATAAATCCACTTTACATCACCACTTGAAGTTTGACCTTATTTCCGCGGGATTAAAGTTTCATTTATCGAATGAAGGCACTAGCTTCTTGCGACCTTGTATGCACTGGCTCAAGTGCAAAGGGAACTGTATTCTCATCTGTTTCGCATTCGTCAATGAATTATTAATTTTCCTGTTTTAAATTATTCATTCTCAATTTTGCAATTTATGACAGTATTAATGCGATTATAATTGAATTCGTAATTATTTAAAATCGTTCATATTGTGAATATACGATATTCATGTATGAATTACTAATAACAGGTATAGTTCCTTCCAAAAACTTTCCTGAATGAAAAATATTCAATTTTTAAAATATTGCAGATTTATAACATCATATACTTTTAAAACAATTTATGTTGACAAAACATTTATTATTCACGTCTTGTCAGAATATGAAAAATTTTCAATATTTCTTTAAAAAGATTTTTGTTGACAACAACTTTTTATAATACAAAATATTACGAATTACATTTTTATAACACAATATTAAGAATTAAAATAATTTGTATAATTCAAAATATTATAAATTATAATAAGATATGTAAAACAAATTATAATAAAAAAACTGATAAACCACAACACTAAAAATTTGCAACAATACATAATTTTTCCCCAAACAACTGTATTAATAAGTACTCGTTTATTAATATTTTCATATTAGAACTATCTGCGAGAGTAGAAAACAAAATATTTTATCACGGTTGAAAAACCCCACGCAACGAAGGGTTAAAGAAAAAACAGAAGCGTAGTCGAATTTGTTCAAAGGCATTTCGCGTGCATTTTTCGCCAAATTTTGTTTGCCAATTTCCGCAAAAACATACACGAAAAAACCCGCGAACAAATTCAACTATCCTTTTGTCTTCCTTTTGAATTTTCCATTGCACGATTTTTCCAAACAGAACTCGCAAACAGTGGCGATACAGAAATAATAATAAATTGAAGAATGATACCGAACAATGATTCAACGCGAAACCAACAACTGATGTAACTCGAGCGGAACACATCTCTCCTGGATAATTTTAAAGCGCGAAGAAATGAACTCGACGAAGAAATGGCGCCTCTTGAGAAGGACGGAGCCGTGACCCGCATTTCGAGTTTCACATTGTTTCTAACACAGTAGCCCTACTTCGTTACAGACCGATCGACAACAAACTCACCAGGGTTGCGTTGCAATATCACGGAAATGTTTTCTTCGAGGCTGGGGAACGACAGCACGCGGCGAGAACAAAGCCACGGTGTCACGGAAATTTCAATGGGGACTCGTTAACCCATATATTCATCTTCTTGTTAGCTCCACTGCATTCATAATTCGCGCGGGAACGCGTAATTTTTATTAACTCCGCGAGTAATGAAAATTGTCGGGTACAAGGTCTATGAAAATTCGAAAATTAATATGTCCTGCTGGCATGATTGCGTTCGTGATTCGCACGGGAGTGCGTCATTTTTATTAATTATGGCGAAGAACATTTGTATTGTACAGGATCCATGAAAATTTGAAAACTGATATGTCTTATTAGTTTGACTGTCTTCATAATTCGTGTGGAAAATGGTAAATCGTATTAACTCCACGACTAATGAAAATTGTCTTGTACAAGGTGTATGAAAATTCGAAAATTAATATGTCCTGCTGGCATGATTGCGTTCGTGATTCGCACGGGAGCGTGCCATTTTTATTAATTATGTCGAAGAACATTTGTATTGTATAATACCCATGAAAATTTTAAAATGAAAATGAAAAATTGGATCCATAACAGTTTGTGTTGAAAATTCGTGTGAAAATGCGTAACCTTTGCTAATTACGGACGATAATGAAATTTGTGTTAAACATGGTCCGCAGAATTAAAAATTAATGTATCTTGTTATTCTGATTGCATTCATAATTCGCAGGAAAATAATTTTTAATTAACCATGAATAATAAAATTTATACAAGGTAAAATTCGAAAACAAAAATTCAGGAACAAAATTTTATTAAGTTACATAAGAATCAATATTTAAATTCAGTCACAAATCAGCGTATTAAATTTGAACTTTATAATAAGAACAATATTTGAGATATTCATAAAAGAATATTGTTTTAATATATTCATATTTATTATTCAAAAGTAAATTATGTATTATCTCAAATATTGTTCTCATCACATTCATTATTATAACAATACAGTGTATGACAAGCCTTATTAAATTCTCTTCTTTAGATTAAAAGATTAGCATATAATATCCTTAATAATCGACATTATACTGTATCCGACAACGCGTCGCTGTTTCTATTATGTTAGTCAACGTATTAACGTTCTTAATACGGAATCCTTGATTGTCAGTTGGATCAAACAATAGAACAAAGTGAAATTTGGGTATTGTTCCTGCATGGATTTCAATCAGGATATCCCGCAGTGAATGCTGTCCGCAATTTATGGAATACAATGTTTAGAGAAAATAGAGATAATGGATACACAATACCCTGTTTATTTGACGAATTTCGATCACAGGCTACGAACCTGCAAAATTAATTATGTTCATTCACAAAGGTGACTGTATACTAACTATTAATTAAAATGCATAGATAAATATTTACTATTAACTAGAATTTATAATTTTCAACAAATCATTACTTTGAACCGGCTATCATCTTTTATAGAGTTTGAAGTTTTGTGTCATCTAAAAAATGACCTATTTTTCGCTTTCTATGAAAAAGATATTAGAAAAAATGATTAGACCGATAGAATTTTTTGGTCAACTTGCTTCAAAAATTGCAAACTTTCAGGGAAAAATAACGAGAGTCAACTTACAACAAAATGTATCAAGTGTGCATTTTTTCATCTAGAACATGATCCTGGAAAAATATGGGTTTATGATGAAAATGACATGACCTTGAAATAACCTTGAAGACCATTACAAAATTAGTAACGTCATTTGACTCCCAACTAGAAATACTAAAGTACATTTTTTACAATGTAATGGGACACCCTGTATGTCACCTTATTTTCCTGTAAATTCACTTACAGCATTTCGAAGGCACCCCGTATAACAGAAGTTCGTGGCGATTCATCAACCTACAAAGTCAGAATGAAGCAATTAGTGAAGCTCTGTTTGCGTTATCTCCGGATGTTAAATCGTCATCAAAATCCAGGAACTTGCCTACACGTCTTCCACGACCCATTATCGGATGTTCGAAATTCCCGGTCGAAAAACAAAAAGCAGCGTTAATCCGAACTAACGTTGCGCCATCGGTCTCGAGCAAATCTCCGCCGAAAGTAATTAAACTACAATCGTGCCTAACAGCGGGGCCAGATAACTGGCTCCATGGTGTTCGTACCATCTGCAACTATGTCGAAACTCGATGTGGGCGGTAGGTTTCGTTGGCGAAACCGCATTTCCCTGTATGCAGGTGCAGCTGCACGTGCAAATGCGCGACCTCGAGGCCGCACCGTCGGACTGATTCAGTTTGATCGAAACCGTAATTTCGCGGGCTGGGCACACAACCCCTCAACTGTATATAGGGAATATCGAGTGGCTCGTATTGTAAGGTGTAATATGGATATGGGCGAGAGGAAATGGAACGCTCGGATCTAGAACTCGCGCTTCTTCCAAGGGGATTCTTTAGGGTCGTTGCTGAACAGCGTCGAACGACTTTCGTGTACAGTCGGGAGCAAATTTGACTTCTTTAGGGAAAATATGCCGACTAATGTGGGAGGGATCTTTCGCACGATCATTTTTAGGGATTTTTTATTTTTTATGGAGAAACGAAAGGGAATGTGATTCGTAGTTTGGATATCACACGTATTGATTGTATGTATCATGGACCATATATGTATTGTATATGAGGTATCGTATATCATGTACCGTTCATCATATACTGTTTATCATATATTGTACATCATATATCGTATATCATATATCATATAACACGTGTCGTATATTATATGTCGTATGTCATATACCGTTCATCATATATAATATAATAAGAATTCTTCTCATTTTCATTCGTTAAACACCATGTTCTTCTGTGTTGTTTAGGTCGAGAACACACCGGGAACAAGCTGTTTATTGCCAGGATAATGTTAATCAAAACCGCAAAGCGCAACGGAAACCAGACGAGAGTGGATTTAGTTATAAAGTTATACTTGCCACAACTTTTCGTCCGACTGTTTGATGGTATCCCTTTTGTATTCCAAAGTTATTACATCTTTATTGCGAGTGTTCTGGAGTTAGAAACAACGAAACCTCGCACTTGTAGTAGTAGACAAGTTTGTTTAAAACAGTTGCTAGCTCACTTCGTTTCTGGTTCTACTTTGATCCTCAGACACGTCAGAACCTTATCACCTTGTGATAGTGATCATTTTAAATGTACTTTGTTAATATTATTGATAACGCAATTTATCCTGAATTTTCAAGTTTTTAAATTTTCACATTCGTAAATGACCAAATCCTATACTACTAAATTTTAAAGAATTCCTAAATCTTTAAATTCTGAAATGGCCAAACCCGAAATTCCAAAATTGCTCAAACTAAGAATGCACAAAATTTCAGAGTTTCTATATCTGAAATTTTAGTTTCAAAATTTCCAAACCCCCATATTTCACAATTTCCTAATCCCAAATATTAAAGCTCCCTTATTTCAGAATTCCATCTTTCAAAATTTCCAAATACCAAATACCAAAAGTCCTTATTTGAGAATCCCACCTTTCAAAATTCCAAATCCCAAATATCACAAATCCCTTACTTCAAAACGCCATATTTCACAATTTCCAAATCCTAAATATTAAAAAATCCCTTACTTCAAAACCCCACCTTCCAAGATTTCCAAATCCCAAATATGACAAATCCCTTATTTCAAACCCCCACATTTCCAAATTTCGAAATAAATTTGTAAATTCTCCAATTTCCACATCCAATGTCCCCAAATGCCAAAAATACCAGTATTTTCCAAGAAACCCAATGAATCTCGTTCATAAGAGAAAAACTAATTTCCAGCGACAGCCATAGACTCCTCGCAGTGATAAGTTCATAAGCTAAGAGACTTTGCGTATACATCCAGACGAAATAACGGTCTAGAAAAACACGTCTGATGGTCTCGTCGATTAATCCGAGTCTGATATATTTATGACGGACCAGGTTACTGGCGCTGTTTCACTCTCCAGCCAGCCATTCCTCGCAAATATCCAGCTTGTGTTCCTCTTCTAATACTATAGCGATACACTGCCAGCAACCGCTATAAAGATGACAAACGAGCTACCGTAGAAAAATAACAAGCCAGCTACCGTGATGAGACCGGAGGATTCTCGGCAAACGATTGCACGACGTTTAAAATGGGCATGGCTCGACTTTCAGCCTAGAAATCACGACCTCTTTCGGTTGCACGATGTGTTGGCATCACGAGCGAATCGTGTAATTCGTAGCTCTTTTACGAGCATGTCTGCTCTTCCATGCTTGTCCCGTTATTTCTTTGTGTTGGCCAGGTTTAGCGTAAATTAAAAACTGTGCCAACTTCGTCTCCCTTTTTTCCTGTTGGTATTAGGATATTAAACGGAACTTACGGTGCGAATGAAATATTTGTCATCTGGCATTCATTTTTGACAGCTCTCGATTAAAATGACGATGAATAGTAAATTACTTTTTGAATGGAGGTAAATTAATATTATTCATGATCATCCTAGATCCCAGAAAATGGCTACATAGTGCTTGAAATTTATTGAAAATGCCTACATATTGCTTTCATTAATATATCTCTCAATATATGTATATTAGTACATACAATACAAAATGGCTGATTTTACAGTCAATCGATCAAAATGAAATTCTCTATCTTTCTATTTGAAACTGAATCAAAGCAAAGATTTATTGGTACTATAATACAATTGAAGAACATATGAGACAGTATTAAATCAACTTTCAATAAAAACCCATAATGCTACAGTGAGGTCTATTTTACTTTCAATTTAATCTCAGCAACTTTCTAAATACAACTTAATATTTTAATAAAGCAACGTACAATACTATTTTCTCTGATTTGTTTAAAAGTATTAAAATATCTATAAATGTCTAAAGATTTCTATAGATCTCCACAACAAATGTCTGGACATATCTGCGTCTCCAGAACAAATGTCTGAACATATCTGTCTCTAGAATGTCTAAATATTTCTATAAGTCTCAACTATAAATATTTCTATAAATCTACACACCAAATGTACACTATAACAGTTAGGATAAAATATGGAGCCATGAATCCAAATTTACCACAATAATTTTATCCCAACAGTCCGATCCCATGAACAATATTTTGAACAGTTACTATTCTAAAAGATATGTACAAGTTTAGAACACGTTTTTAGGTCTGGTTGTTGAATGTTCTAGGAATAAATCGGTCGTTTCATCGATAACAACCTATTACATTCTACGAGCCAACGTTTATATAGTTAGAGTTTCAAGGTTGAACGATTACATCAGTCTCTAGCTTTATGCATTGTATAAACGCTGACTCTGGCGCAGCAGCGTTAATGTATTAGTTATTTTCGCTGAATAATTTCAGCTAGGATGGAGATCCACCAGTGAACAGAGTGTACGTCAAAAAGTCAAAAGATACTGAATGTGGCCTCGGTGACGCAGTGGCCCGTAATGGAGCAGGCTCGAGTTTTCAACCAGGACCGCGAGTGCTTGCTTTTTCGCGATACCGTGTAACAACGTGCACTCACCGCTGATAAGATGAAAGTTAAATTAGCATCTTTGTTAAGTACGAAGTTATAAAACCCTTGAGATGGATATCAGGATTCGTAAAGGTACACAAATAAATGTGCCCTTGAACCAAATGAAACGCAGTACATCATTCGATGACGTATCCTTTGCAATACGACTTCAGTTTCAACCGTTTGAACACTTACATTTTCTGACATTTATAGCACAAACAGTTACATTCCAGTGTATAAAGTAGGATTAATTGAGAAATGACTTATTTTTTTTAATTAATGTACCATTTCTGTCGATGTGAGTTTATTCAGTGCTCAACCCCTTGCCATATTTTGACGAATCTGATTAGTGACGCACTCAGTGCAAACGTGATATCTTACTCGTATTAATAATATGCTTCAATTCGAAGTTCAAGTGCAATTATAATTTGTATAGGCTCGCTGAATGCATAATTGACGTAATATTTTAACTTTTTGTTTGTGTTAATATTGTAGTGGTAGACAGTGCTGACTAACACACCTAACAAATAAATTGTATGACGAAGAAAATGTAGTGAAAAAAGGAGACGTGCAAATTGGAAATAAAAGTTGCTTTTTCATGCAAATTAATCGGTTTCTGATTTTGTTGACTGTGGTGCAACTTACCGAAAAATCTGAAAAAATTCGAAAATAATAGTTGTGCTAATATGTTATTGACATGATAATATAAAAATAGTGTTCCTATATCTTCACTGAAAAGTACTTTTCTTAGTTTGCAATACAAAAATTTTTAAAAATTCTGTAATATGACTTCTTTCATAATTTACATATGTACTAATGTCATGTAATATTACACGATCAACAGAAGTATAACTGAAAGCAAATGTGTAAATTTATCGTATCTATTAAATGGAAACTATTAAAATAAAGGTAAATGGAATAATGATTAATTATATGAATAATTGTATGTATAGAATTTGAAACAAGAGATTATTGAAGTACTGTATTTTTTATTATTAGAAATCAATACATGAAAAGGTTCACAGGCTTTTTAAAATGTGGATTAATTTTGAAATAATCCTTTTGATAAAGGAATTAAATTTTATAATAGTTCTGATAAAGGAATTCAATTTTGTAATAATCCCTTTGATGACAAGAATTAAATCCTGCTGGACAGTGTGACTAATTAAAATACAATTTCAAAAGGGAAATTATTGGAATTATCAATTTTCTATTATTAAAAATGACAGGAGATGTAATATTAACACTAGCATAATCAAAGTTAAATATGTACCTGTTTTTATAATATTTATAATTTTTTTTCGAACAATGGTTAATTAAAATAGATTTCCAAAATGGAATTATTGTAATTTACAATTTTTTGTTAGAAATAGAATCTTCGAACACGAGTTTCTAATTTTTTCCATATTTTTCATTTTAACAAGTACTTCAAACAATAATAAAATAAAATACATACCTAGATGCCAAAAAAAAGATTATTTTAGGATACTTTATTTTTTATTTTTAAAAATGATGTCCTTTAATGTATACTGTCAAGTTTACAGATTTAATCCTTGAAATATTCTAAGACTAATACAGTAAATTTCAGGGTCATTCTGACCCGCCATCATACTGTACAGAAAATGACACTATAGTTTAATTTTAATAACAATTCTTAATCGTCTTGCAAAATATGCAAAATAATCAGAACTTGCAAAACTTGTAAAAGACAACATTTGAATTTGAAATTTGAATTTGAAATTTAAAAAAAAAAATGAGTGGAATTAAAGGAAGAAAAGGCTGAATGATCGTACGAACAAAAATAACATAACACTTCTATTAATTTGAAACAATATTTTATTTCTCATTATTTTCAACGTCTTCGCTGTTCAAATAATTAATTAACAAAAATAACTTTCAATTACAAAGATTCGTAATATTTTACATTTATAACGTTCCTCGTGAAAATGAAACTATTCAGAACATTAGATGCTATCGATATACCGTACCACGCTATAGTAGGTATCGATTAGTTCACTTGAAAAATTGATAACATGCAGTCGTTAGTATGACAAAAATGAAACGTAACGGAACAGAAGTTACCTATTGTAAAATGCGAAACGAAATTTGTAACAAATCTAAAATCTATTATTTTGACGAATATGATTGTTCTAATAAATTCTTTTTATACCCGCTTTTTCGATTCGTTTTCCTTAGTTTTATAGAAACATTGTTGCGTTGGAGTGTCGTAATACTGCCATAAAACTTACAATTAGTTTAATGCATTCACTACCATGAAATGGCTGTATACAATGCGGTATATTTTAATGAAAACTATTGCAACATAATCATTTTACGTTTTACTGTTTCCTGTTATTAATAAAGTGATAGAAAGAAGAGAATATTTAAAACTGTAATAATATTTCCAATTCTCTTCTTGTTCTTATTTTATAATTAACATGTGAGCTGCCATAACGTTAAGAATCTAAAGTAGGAATTTATTTTAATAGATTATTTAATATTTTAAGAAATTGAATTTTGGTATTCTTAACGTACTAATTAGTACAGTAAAAAAAAAACGTTAAAATATTAATTACGAATATGTTGAATGCCATGGGTGCCATTAGTGTTAAAAAACTAACTTTTTATTCATTCTAAAAATTAAAAAAGTATGATTGAATAATTAGGAAAAAGTATAAGGTTATTATTTTAAATAACATTGCTATTACTAATATCAATATTAGTAATATTATTATTAATATTAATATTAGTAATATTATAACTAATAGCACTGTTATTATTATATTACTATAAATGTAATAATGCTAATATAACATGACAAATAGTAACATTATCACATTAGGTCATAATAATAGAAAGCTTAGATTTGAATTATTTTATTTAATTACTCTTATTTTTAATTTCTATTTAGAGTTTCGATATGTCTTACAAGAAACGTCCATCTTTACTGCGGCAGTTAATGTGAAAATTTCTGCAATTTTCAAATCCAAACCTTCGATTGATTATTCTGCCATTATTCTGATTATAGAATTTGTTATTAACCATTACAGTTTTATCATTAATTATTATACAGATCTGGCGATCCCCATTACAGTCAATTAACAATTAATTAATATTATTAATAATTCATATTATATTGAAAATTTCTACTGTGACAATCAATTTATTAAATTTGTGATCAACGAGGCAGTCAACATGTCAAAAAATATAAGCAAAACAATGTTTACAATAAATATTACTTGACTCGAACGATCTCGATAATCGTAGGAAGACTTTGATAAATATTAAATATGATTTAAATATAATTGTAATAAATATTCGCAGTCGATTTAGCTCCACTCTGAAGGCAGTTTTTCATAGCATCGAAATAATATATTACAATTCGATATTTCTTAACTACATATCAAGTGTACGTTTGAAGTTTTACTTAAACAAAGAAATAAATAATGAAGAAACGATCAACTATATTACTATATAGGAACATTAAGCACGAGTACGCCTGTAGTTATTAATACAGTCAGCAAAATTTCATAGGTCACAAGGTGAACGAAAAAGCGAAACAATTTATTACAATTAC
This sequence comes from Megachile ligniseca, assembly GCA_945859555.1. Classification (NCBI taxonomy): domain Eukaryota; kingdom Metazoa; phylum Arthropoda; class Insecta; order Hymenoptera; family Megachilidae; genus Megachile; species Megachile ligniseca. The sequence continues at coordinate 4,482,591 of OX243785.1, forward strand.
AGAGTTTAAAAATAGTTTGAGGTTAGCGTGAGTCAATACCGACATATCAGATGTAATTGAAAATGTGGGTAACAAAAGTTTTTAAAGTTTGCAAAAAGTGTTAATAATATTCACTGCTAATCATATTAATATTTAATCGGTTAAATGTCAGGTTAGGTTAGTTTAAATGTTAAGTAGTTATAGTTATTATATTAAGTACTATTTTTCAATTGTACTATTAACAATATATTAAGAAAAATAGAATTAAGTAGAATTTATGTTAAACAGAAATTTTTGATAAACAAATTTCTGGCATAGACATTTTTATTAATATCACAAACTTTTTATTGCAATTGCGCGAACAAAAACGTAGTTTATTTTGAAATTATTTAATAACTTTTTTTTTAAACTTAATGCTACTTTTATAAGATTTGTTAATTTTTGGAACTTGTGAAAATATAGAAATTTCTCTGACTGTATGTAATAATTTTTCCATTTGTGAACCATGACTTCCCTCCTCTTAAAAGAATACACCCCGAACGCTCTCATAAGCCACTAAAATTCAACTACTCCATAAAGTATGTTACTATAACTAAACACTAAAAAGCAAGAACACGATTGTTATTAATATACAAAAGTTTCTTACAGACTCACGAAGGCAAAAATTCTCTCGAGTCCATTTGAGAACTCAAATAAGTACATGTGTACAATGAAATCAGAGTGAATAGTCCCTAAACGTTTTCATAGTCATAATAAACTATGACGATATTTTTATAATAATGTAGACAGTAAAGCGTCACGTACGGTGACAGACGTTTAACTCCTTACCTTGTAATTTCTTTCGCAACTACCCTAAATAAACACGGAATTGACTGTATATAAAAGCTCTTCCCAAGCTTTTTTGTTCGAAAACTTGTATATAAGTTTCAAACAAGGCAACGTGTGAATTAGAAACTTTGCAAAAGAGAGGGTCGTATTTATTTAAATACAAAGTATGTTGTTTAGAGGTTCTGCTACTGTGACTCGTGTTTTTGAGTTAGAATCGTAATTTTACTCAGTGAGTAAATATTTTGTTCTTATTATGTACTGGTTTATTTTAAGGCTCCAGTAGATCGATTGGCTATCGAAACCTAGATCTTCATAAATAAGTTGGGGTATTTATTCTATTAAACACGGTTCAAATAAAAAAGACTTGAATGCATCGGCGTAAATAGGTGTAAAGTAACAATTTTTCAATTTTTCAATTCTTCAATTTTTCAATTTTTCCATTTTTCCATTTTTCAATTCTTCAATTTTTCAATTGTTCTAATGAAAGGTCATTTGAAGATGTTGAGACAACTATGTACATTAACAGATTAAAAGATGAAATTGAATGATTAAATATCCCTGTTCTTAACAACATATTATATTGTATATGGCCAACAAGTCTATTTATCCTATTCCACTTCAATCACTTTTAAATCCTAGTTACGCCAATGCTTGATACTAACAATTTCAAACAAGAGCAGTAACAATCGTCCATAAAAATAAAAGAGCGAAATGCAGAAAAGACAGTCAATCTGTGACGATAGGTTCGTCGATAAAACCATAGACATGCAAGTATAACTATACCGAGCGAAACACTGTATTTTAAGTAGAAAAGAACGAAAATTAGGTGTCCATTTTCTCTAAAGAGGAGAAAGTGAGAAGAAGAGAGAAAAAATTGAACGCCGAAATAGTATAGTAGATATAACATAGTTTTTACCCTCAATTTCTCCACGTTAAAGAGAAAAAAGTGGATAATACTGTTTTTCTGTGCTTTTCTACTCAAGATTCAGGTCTGGTTTCTCACGTTCGGTGTGGTTAGAGACCCTCTAATCACAGACCCGAAATAGTCGATAAGGTTAGGTCAGTAACGCCATTTTCTAGCAAAAGCTGTGCCACGAAATTTAGTTTACGAACAGTATACTTTTATTAGACAAGTTCTATTATGTAAATTTATTATTTAAGCCAGTTGTATTCTTTTTTTTTACTGTTAAAAAAAATACATTGTAACAAAACATACAATATATTATATTTGAAATATAACATATCATACAATATGTTATACAATGTATTATAATGTAAAAATAATATACTGCAAATATGTTGTAAATATATTCTTGTAAATTTATTGTAAACCTATTGCTAATATATTTACAATACTATATTCACAATATATGTCAAAATAACATTATTTACAATAAATTTACAATAATATATTAACAATACATGTAAAATAACATCTTCACAACATATTTACAATATATTTATAACGTAAAAACATGTATTTAAAATACATTGTTGTGCAATATAAAATTACACTATATCATTGTAAATATATTATTAGACGTATATTTACAATATATCATTGCACAACATATATTTACAATAAATCACTGTAAACGTATTGCAAAAATATAATATTGCAAATTAATTGAAACAAAATAAAATTAAAAGTAAATAAAATTTTTGTATAAATACAATAATTTGCCAACCCCAGTTTCGGGACTCCGTTATAAAGTGTCTCTAACAGTTATATCATGTCTATGGATAAAACAAAGCCTGAGGAAGCTAGGGAGCACTATATACAGTTTGTTCGAGATATTTATAATGTTACCTGAGATCGTTGCCCCTGCCTCTTCTCATCCCTCGCGACGAATGTCGTGGCGGTGGACTGCATCTGCAGTCACAATGCATCACACACAGAGCAACGCTGGTCGCGAGAGTCACTACGAAAGGCGCCGCGAAGAAGTGTATGATGGTGGTGACCTGCGCCTCGCGATTATAGTTCGCCATCACTATGCTGTGGTTCACTCGGCTGTAATGGCAGGGGAATTTCGCGCCCTCGTAGCCCAGTTCGCGGGTGAAGTTCTCGCAGTCGACGATCGGAGGATAGCCGCACCCTTTGATGTTCACCAGGAGCACCGCCTCCACGTCGCCTGGCGTCGGCACTGCCGAAACAACGTTTTCAATATAACACCTCGTGTCACTTCAAAAAAACTTGAAAAAGTTTCACGGATTGCAGCAATAATAGGCAACTCTTACACTTTCTTGTACGGCTATGTATACTTTATTTTTTATTTGGGAGTAAGAAGAATCGGATAAGAGCTCGTTTAGATTTATCGCCATTTACGGAGCTCGTTTAGTTTTGGAGGGAGGTGGAGGGTTTAGAGTTTTTTCTTTTTCGAGCTTTTAATGGTGCTTATTAAGGTAGTAATTAATCTTAGATTTACGGATGTTCGGTACTTGTATTTAAATTTGGGAATTTAGGGATTCGGTAGGGTAGATATTTGGGAACGGAGGAGATTGAGGATTTTATAATTTGGGAGTTTGGTTATTTGCAAACTAAGAAATTTGGGGATTTCTATCTTTGGTATTATGGGAATTTGAGAAAAGGAATATGGAGATTTTGGAATCTAGAGAGATGGACATTTACGAGTTTAGGAAATTTGGAAATATAAAAATGGGATAATTTAAAAATTTGAGAATGAGGAAATACAGGAATTTGGGTAATTGAAAATGTTGAAATTTGGGGATTTTAGAATTCAGCAATTTGCTGACGAGGGTAATTTAAGAAATTTGGATATTGGAGAATTTTTAGAAATTTTAACAACTGGAGATATTTTAGGAATTTTAAAAATTTGAGAAATTTCTGAAATTTTAGAAATTTTAGAAATCGGTAACATTCGAGAAATTGCAAAAGTTTAGGAAATATGAGAAATTTGAAAAATTTTACAAGTTTGTGGACTTGGAAATTAGGAAACTTAAATATGTAATAGAAATTTAGTAATCTAGGAATATGTGAAAATTTTCATCAGTTCTATTAATTTCTACATTCAAGTTATACATATATGTTTATGAAAAGCATACAAGTATATATTTAATACATAATAAAACAGTCCACTAATACCAATATTAATTGATTATAGATTTATAATATAGCATTTAAATATTTATTTCTTTTTATCTTACTCTTATTGCCGAAAAGTGGAGTTACTTCATTATCATTGCAATCCTTCAATTATTTAATTTAATGCAAAACTTGTTATACAAAAGTGTAATTACGATATGTGTCTTATTGTATGCTAGTGTCTTATCTTGATCGAAAATGAGACCCAATAATTAGGACATTTATATAATTAGAAACACGTGTAACCTCGTTACTGAAAAGCTAACCCTCAGATTCCTCATTCAAAATGTGATGAGACTACGAAGAGTACTTCGAACTAATACATTAGTTTCTAAATACACTAAACACGTACTAAACCAACTCTAAATACCACACACGCAATAAACACACACGTCAGGTTCAAGTCCAACCCTTGCAACCTCTTCATGGCATACCTTAAGCTGTACTAACAACGGCGACGTCTTCATTTGAAGTGTAATAAATTAACGCAAGAAACTGCATGTGAACTTGTTGAAAGTAATTTTGGATTTACAAGTTCATTTTGAAAGAAATTTGAGAGATTTCTGAAACTTTGTAAAGTTTGAATACCTAAAATTTTAAAAGAAAAATAGTGACACTAGTTTCCCGCCGTTATAATAAAAATTAAGATGAAAAATGAGGTTTCACTTTTTTCAAGATGGACTCTTGTATAATTTCTTTTCATAAAATTATAGCAATTCAAATGACAAAAGTTTTTCAGAGAATATTTAGTGCTGCTTTAATTTTTGTATGTATGTACAAACATTTTGTACATTTCATAATATTTAGTCAGAGTAAAATTAAAAATTCCAGTTTATCTACAGGTTTAGTATTAATCTCGGAGTTTGGTAGTAATGTAATATGTTAATTAAACTTTCACAAATAATTAATTACTAAACCCACAAATTAGTAAACCTACTCATTAGCCTACTACTACTAATTAGTGACATAATTAGTGACATATATGTGTACTAGTTAGTGATACTACTAATTAGTAAACATGGTAGTAATTAATTATCAGTAGACTTGCTAATAATAATAATTAGTAAATGTACTAATAATTCATTAGTAAAACTACTAATAATTAAATTACCTGACCTAACATACTAATAGTTAATTAGTTATGTTTAATATTAATCCAATATAAATTCTAATGGTAATAGTTCATATACATACATACTTATCAAAAAAATTCAAAATCATTCAAAAACAAATAGTTTCAGAGATATTCAACAAAATATTATTTGCAACTTGGATGACTCCTTTCATCCCTATAAAATGGATGACTGCCAATTTCAAAATACCTATGTGTAAAATATATTTTGAGAGTACTATATCATACTAAAGCGTTATTGAAAATGGTATGCATCGCCAGTATATCATTCTTTGTAAGCTATTTTCAACATCAATCCATCATTCAGCACCGGACAACCACTCGTCGCATTCCCACGCATCTATAACTAGATCAAACAATTTTTCTCCCTCTAATAACATCGACTATTTTCGATGTAACATTACCTCGAAAATAGTATGTAACATTAGTAATACGTAATATTCAACTAGCAGAACAAAACTTGAATCTAGCATTGCAAGATTTTTATCCACACCAGCTGAGACGTAATTTACATTTGCAAACTCTCCAAGATTTACGTTAGGTTAGGCAACGTGTGACTATGACAAACGTTCTGGAGATACCTTTATCCTAAGACAAATTTAGTAAGCATTTTGAATATATCTTTATCCTGAGACAAATTTAATAAGCATTTTGAATATATCTTTATCTTGAGTCAAAAATAAGAATTGTGAGTATATCTTTACCTAAGATAAATTCAATAAACATAACACATGCCTCCTTTATTTATGTGTAGAATGCACATTTTAGTAAAATTTTCAATTTTTACCTCTTCCATAAATTAAAATTTATGCTTATTGAATTTGCCCAAGAGGTATGTCTAATTTTATAATAAAATTGCTCTTTCTTTATAAATATAATAATTTGTAGATATTCTTTGTACCTGAACTCACATTAAGTAATATAATATAGACTCTTGCATTGCGATTTCTATAGTCTTTGATATATGTTCACCGTTTAAGAAACACGATTTTTCATATCACGACGTAAGTTTCAAGGGGGAAGAAAGCGATAAGGCCTATTAACTCGTTAGCTGCATATCATTTTGATCGATGAACAATCATTTCTCTGCTGTACGTGTAATACAAAATGTATAGAGGTGAATTAATCCGTCTTTCTCGTGTCAAGTACAATTACGATTAATGTACTTTGTAATTAAGATACAACGGTAGAATTGAAATTGGAGAATTTTATTTTTACATTTGAAAGGATAAAAGTTTGATTCATGTGTGTGTTGTTATTTCGAAACGATTAAATGCAGAATTTATAATTAATGAAGGAAATAACTTTATTTCCTTCTAATTTTATTACCTATTAAGAATTAAAGAAGGAAATTATTTTATTATATAAAATCATATATTACAATAATTTTATAATTTTATATAAAATTATTTTCTTCATTAATTATTAGTAGGTGATTGTTTTTATAAGTAACGAATAAATTCAATATAATTTTCTGTTCAAAATATACATCAATTTGAACTGAAACAAAAATCCTACATTTTGCATCCATTAACAGTGTAATGATCAGTAGATTAACTATGGATATTAAAAAAATTAATTCAGTCACAAGATAATTAAATAATAATCGAAATCAAATGGTCCTCGAGTTATAAATTATTTTAATTGACTTTATAATTGAATTTAAATGTGTTTATAAATCATGTTTATTAATACAAACTATAAATATGTTCACATAATTAATTATTAGTAGATTCACTAATTATTATCATTATTAAAAATTTGTATAAATTTCTAATTATGTGTATAAACATTACTTCTAATTTATATAAATTTATATCGTGTCTATAAACACAATTTATGTATAGGATATAATATCCCTCGTTAAACCATGAGTGAACGTGTATCGATTTATTAAATCCACCTCATTAAATAATTTAACTAAAACAACAAAATTCAACCACACAATTATTTTGTTAAACATTGAAACAAAGAATGAAAGAACGCAATTAAAGGTTGCAATTTAACACAGCTTCAAGATTTGAATTTCGTACTCCAACACGTGCAAATACACAAGTAAAACTTTTAATGACGATATTATCTCACTGTTATCTCACTCGTATCGCGATTATGAACGCACATATTCAATCCCCCTATTTCAACAAATCCACGAGCCATCAACAGAACCGTTTAATTTAAATACTGTTGCAAATGTAACAATTAATATTACTCTTTAGCACGACAACCTAACACGTTCACTTTCGATAACATCACTGTCACTTTTTTTCACAAACTTCCAAAGATCTTTAACAAAACTTACTCCCTCGTCTTCATTAATCATTCGTCAAACAACATCCACCATTCGAAACTATTTACATCTCAAATAACTTCTGGATAAACAAAAGAAATTCAGCGAAAACACGGAACCAGAAATAATACATTTCGTGGCTTTAAGACACTCTTACACCCACATCATTTTCTATACATTCACCGCAACACTGAAAGTTCCAACGCCAACGAAATTGAAGCAAAGACAGATGGAGACGCGAGAAGAAGCTTTACTGGAGGTCTTAAAGGTGTGCTAGACTTCTGTAGAGTTCTCTTTCGTGCTCATATAAATCTACGGTGTATACGTGTATGTCACTGTGTAAACATCTAGAGATCCAACATTTTGTACGCGTATGAAATCCATCAACGAATTACAAAATTCAGATGAAGATGAATGGAGAAATAAGATGTTCTACTGGAAGCATTGGGGATGTACCAGATGACGGAGCCATCTTTCATTGTCGCATGTTATTCCGCGTGGTAATTGCATTATTTAAGTAATCAAAAATTGTTTTGTATGATTATTCGTTTACTATGAATTCACACTGTGTATAATTACGTATATGTATAATATGTGTATACTGTATATTATTATAGTCTAATAGTGTATTGAGTGATATATTATGGTGTATATTATATATTATTATAAAATTACCTAATAATGTTAATAGTGAATATCCTGTAATTATATTTGCTGTTAAGCGAACTGATAATGTTCAAGGTCGAATGATATTTTTAATAAATTCAATTAAAGTTATAAAATTTATTAATGATGAAATTTGGTAATTTAATACCTTCGAAGTTAGAAAATTTAGAAATTTATGAATTTCAAAATATGGAAATTCAGAAATTTGAAAGTTTCTGACTTCAAATAGCAGAATCTTTCTCTACTTCACTGATTTATCTTTTCAAACAGTAGTGTTCAGTAATTCCATAAATCTTCTACGTCACAGTGTTCCCTAGGGTAGCTTACCATCGAGCACAAAAATCCTAGTTACGTCAACCTCATTACGTGTACGCCATCATTCAACTATTCGAAAATCCCTTTCTTCACAAATGTAAATTCACACAAACACGTCACAATTATCGGATGGAAAACAAATGGAAAGACACATAAAAACCTAACCATAAATCTGAAAGTTGGACCTTGAAGTTCTCTTCTATGTTCACATAATTTCCTGTACACTTACCAGAATAATTTAAACACATCCATCGTTTGCAAACGTATAAAATGCACCAACAACGCGAAGATTATACTGAAGACAAACAGAACTACTAAAATAAACTCTGCAAGTCTTAAAGATGCACTAAACCTTGGAGTTATCTTCCACACTCAGTCCCCCACACTCACCATAATGATGCATGAACTATGTATAAGACCTATACCTTTCCATCCACGTGAAATCCATTAGCAACTCATAACATTAAAATGACAGCAAATAGAAGCCTAAGGAGTCTTGCAGGTCTCAAAGTTCTCTTTCACGCTCACATAACTTTCAATGTATTCACCGCACTGGTGTACAATCACCTACTCTAACTCATAGCTTTACAACCCATGAGAAATGTCAGAAACTCGTAAGATTAATGTGACAACTAATAGAAATCGAGTTCTGTAAGCAGTATTAAAAATGTATAAATCTCATAGCCCTACACATTCACCGCACAAACGAACAAACACCTAACCTAACTCCTAGCTTCTGAACCCATGAGAAGCCCCAAGCTTAAAGTGACAAGTAGAAACCTAAGAACTCTTTCACTCTCACACAACTTCACACAGTCAGCACTAATGGTACGAACACCTAAAGATCCAAGGTTTCGAAAGGTGTAAACTCCATGAACAACTCAGAAGATTAAAGTGAAGAAACCAGAAGAGTCCTTACCAGTAGTGGTCGAGGTATGTTGAACGCCGGTGGAGTTCCCCCTGCCCCCAGTATCGTTCATGCTAGCGTTGCTCCATGGTGTGTATGTGACGTATATATGCGTGCATCTGTAAACGTCACTGGTGCATCCTTCGCGACAGGAGCTCCAAGTACAATTGAACAATCCGGCGACTTCCTCTCGCCTGGAGGTGGTGCAAATGACAGGATCCGGCGAGAAGTCAGCTGCCAGGGTGCTGATCGCCGGATCGACGTACAACGGCACCAGGAAAAGTAGCGCCGCGCCGCCGGACGTCGCGACGAAGGCCAACGCCGAGGTGGCGTAAAAGTTGAACCGCTGACGGCAGGTACGCCGTGGCGGTCGGCGCCGCGAAGCGCCGAACCCGAGCTCCAACAGTTTGCGACGACGTAGCTCTCGCTCCTGGAAGTCGTGTTTCTCGTTCAGCTGATGCTGCTGTTGCTGATGTCTGTGCTGATCGGCCTGGTGATCGCTCTGACACTGGACGCAACTCGCCTCCAGCAGGAGCTCAGAGCTGCTCCCGCGCATCACCCAACCGCTCTCAGATAGCTGCCAACCGGAGCTTCTTCTTCAGGCGTTCGAGGCAAACGATCGAGAGTACTCGAGGATCCTTATCTTCACTAGGACTCATCGAGTGCTGGCGAGGCCGCTTTTGTGTGTGCCGTGACACGGGGTCAGAAGTTGGCTCGATGGCGAGGTCGATCGTCGACGCTCCTCTCGCGTGGAACAAAAGTACCTTTCTGAACGGACTGATTGAACCTTTCCTTGAAAGATCTCATTTAGTAGGCCGCAACAACCGATGAACACATGCTAGTTTCTTCGAACGAAGTAAACGTTGATGAACATCTTACATGGATCTCTACGTTCGCATTTAGGACCCACGTGGATACAGTGCGTGTGGCCTGGGTTCCTTAGAAGTAAGTAACCTTGGATGACCGTTGTATAGTTGATAGACTATATCAAACGCGGTGATCCAAAAGGAACTGATACGAAATCCTCCGTTATCGTCGCTTCGGCAGCCGTGACGAGGTCTGCGAAGTCTCATAGAAACCCTGTAAGAATTCGAGGGAGATCCCGTGGTCAGCCTGGCACATTTCGTGAATGCCGATACGTTGCTGCTCGTTGGAATATCCTTGACACGACATCGTGCGGATCAGCGAGTTCCGCTATCGCGTCATCTGGCCTGTGGTAGGCCTCTCTTTTCGTTGAGACGTTACTGAATTCTTCTCGGGCAGATAGGGGTCGTGTTAGGCCACGGCGAGTTATTTCGTTCCGGCTAATCGTTGCAAACCTCTAGGCTCGATTCCTACACTTTACGACGTCCTCGTTTTATCGCTATGCATAACGACCTTGCACGTTTAAAGTTCTTTTAGGCCATCGAAGTGAGTCGATCGATTACGACCTTTTAGCTGTCGTCACTATGCTGTCGGGGCATAGAACATCTCGACGACGAACGAGTCGGTCTTCCGATCCGCGTGGAAAAGTTTCAAGGCCGTTATCTTTGCGCCAGGAACACCCACGAACGACCTTTCGATAGTTATCACTGAACTCTATCGCGAAATCGACGACACTCGAGATCCGATTTAGGCCCCGATGCGGTGACTACGTTTCACTGCGTGGAAAACATTTCGCACGGAACACTCGTTTAACGATTCCTAGAAAACACGATAATAAGCCATTATAACGAGCACCGGTTTTATTCCCTCCTCGTTTTCTCTATTCAACGAATCGACCGAACAAGCATAATCGTCTCCGAAGGATCTTCCCAGCTAACGAGGTCGATGATCGATCGGCCGCCGTTGCCATTAGCGCTCGTAATCAACAGGAGGCGCGTTCTGGTCGAGGACGAAGGATAACGCGACCCGTGTCACGCGTCAAGGATTGATCCCAGTTTTCCTGCTTTCCTTCTCCTAAAGGACACGCCACTTCCTCGCGTCGATACTCCCTGTAACCGTAACCGAGGAAATCCGATCGCGACCTTAAAACGCCTCCCCGCACCGTCGCTGGGCTACCTTATCCCCCTTCGACCCTCTTCAAATAAATCCTTCCCCTATTGATCAAGTTAGATTATCTAACGATCCCCGAGCCTCCTTCTCCCTTTTCACCCGACCAAGTGCGTCCCGTTCACCCGCAACTGGTTGCTCCCGTCCGCTCTGGAAATCCTCCTCGATCGCGTCCAGACGCTCCTGTTTACACCGAGCATTCGAACACCTGGCTACGCGTGTTCGAGGCAGATCGACGTATCCTCGATCCTTCGTCACCGATGTCTCGTGGTACCCTTTTACCAGCAATTTACTCGAACACGCCAAGACAGATGCTGACCGCGTGAAACACCTGACACCTACACCTGACACCTGACACCTGACACCTGTTCCGAACCTGGAGCTTATCACCGATCGAACTCTTGTCCTTGAAGACGGATCTCCGGACACAGGCTGCAGGAGCTAAGATCGAACAACTTTGATTCCTGTTGCGTTACATCGGGCAGCTGCATCTGCGATTCCGTGTTCCGGGCTAGCATCCGCCTCGCGGATCGCGAGTTAAAGCGTGACTACTCGTCGAACCTCGACCGAGAGTCCTCGACGGGACAAGCTTTCGTCCGAAGCGACAGGGCGGGGTTCTAGGCGCGCATGAGCGTGTCTTTCCCCCTTGCACCCTCTCGACCATACCACCCCCACGTTGCACACCCCTTGTTTACGCTCCTGCCTTGGTCCCCTTTTTGCTCGCGCGCCGCGACGCGCTCGTGGCCTCCTGACCATTATCATCCTTTAATTGCTACCCATAATTAAGCCAATTTTTTGGCGTCGACGCTTCTTCGATAGCCTCTTCGACGTACGACGATGTTTTTGATGGACCTTTTGTGTTTTCGTGCAATGTTGAAAAACTCGATCATGTCTATACTGTTGAGGGTAGAGATGTGTTACCTGCGATGAACCGTTTGGGTAAATAGCTTGTGGGCTGCACCGTTTGGGAAAGTAAAACGTGTTCATATTTTTGAGGCGTTTAAATTTCGTTGTTTTATGGAGTTTCGCTTGAAGATACAGGTACAGTTGGAATATCTTTGATTAGGTTAGCTACTAATCTGAAAGTAGAATGCTCGTTTTTAATCTTACTCCTTAAATTGATAAATCATCTTATTGGTACTTTTTTACACTCTTCTCATCATGTAAGAACAGTTTTCTTTATTTAATTTCGTTTCTAAATATTGATAATTTTTGAACCTTAATTTCTTTTTTATAATTTGCATTCAAAAGAAGATATTTATTTTAGTAAGCAAACTTTTGTATAGTTCTCGTAAATGGTAGTATTTATTCTCTTTAGGATTAATAATTAAAAATTAAATTGAAATAATGAAAAGGTATTTGTTCCAAAGGGAAGATTTTCGTCTTTGTACTGTTAAATGTTAGCGGTGGTGTGTTTTTTCTTCCTCAGTTTCGTTCAGTATTGAAGGAATCATTGTAGCTTAGAAATGCTTTGCCTTTCGCTGGAGTGGTTTTAGTATTTTAAGTCGGACAAACCTGACAAACAGTCGTGTAAATCGACTTAACGTGAGAATGGGATTTAACTTTTCCCTCCTTGCTGTTTTTCGGACATCGGGAACTCGAAAGTCGACAAGAAAATCGGATTAAGGGGTTCGAGCGTGACGATTGCGTTTCTTAATTCGATGAAACTTGTCTGTTCACTTTCTATTGCGTAAACAAAAATATTTACTATTTTTCAAATGTAAAAAACATCGTGACATTCAATTATATCGCAAAATTTATATAAAACAGCTTCGACATCTCCAAAATTCCATTTTATGATTTATTATTACTTTGTAATATTATTAAATATTTTTTAAAAGTTTGTAAAAGTTTTTAAAGAAACTTGTACTTATTAACTTTCCTCCCCAAATTTACACTTAAATTTAAACCTAATCCACTCTTCTCGTTATTATGGTCACCCAAGGAGACCTAAGTGATCATTTCGAACAGAAGGAGGAATCAGACCAAAACAATTACCGTTGTGTAACGTCACAACCCTAACTTCCGATCCTTTCCAAACTTTGCTAACCTTATTAGTTTGTTTTCGGACAGTATTATCACACCCTAGCGACATTTTCATAAAAACTGCTTTATGATGTTCTAATAACTAGATATCAAACAGCTTTCGAGGTTTCTTTGAAAAATGTGTCACTGATATATGCACAACCTAACACAAAACACTGAATAATTGTGAAAACGTTTTGAACAAATTGTGTATAAACAATTCCTTTGACTATTCTTTTAAATATAATATTTAAATATTAATATTTTTAAATCTTATTTTATTTAAAAATATATTTTGGAATTATACAGAGAATAATGCTTTAATAAAAAAAAAAAGCTAGTTGAATTATTAAGGTTAGTTACACTACTAACTTTGTATTCTTAATACTTGAAACTTTAAATCAAGTTTTAAATTAACCTACTTTATATTTTACTATCAAATAATATTTGTTACAATTTATTTAAAAATTAGGTGTTGTTAAGCTACAAAGTACTAAGATGCTTTAATTATTATAAAAAAAATACAAATTAATTCACAGTTTTATGTCAGATATATTTCCAAGCCAACTTTGGTCGTGTAAAATATTATGATATTATGCTAATACAGCAGCGTGTATAATACTGAATATAATACCGTCAGAAGTTTCCGACATTTTGGCAGTATAATCAAAACTTTGAGCACTTCTTCAACTTGAAATTTTTAATACGATAAGATTTACTTTCATTATATTTTATATATTACGAGTAATTTGTATATAACAAATTCGTGTGTAAAAATATAGTATAGATTATTGTAAAATTATAATTCAGATATAATATTGACAATTATATTACGTTAATCGCTGAAAATTCTATATTATAATAATAAATGAAGGTGGAAAATCAAAAACTTATATAAACAATCCAATTAATCTTATGAAAATTGTGCAATGTTCAAAGTGAACAAATGCAGAATAAATATGATAAGAAATTTTAATATCACTCCAAGATCACAAAATTTTATTTACCTCAGAAGTACAATCTGTTTACAACAGATTATAATATCGATTGTACTATTTTATTGTATAAAATCTGACTTCATCATAAATTCACCACTGTACTCATACTTTTAAGCTATACGCTAAAAATTATTGCACATCATTTTATTTAATTTCGACTGAAACATTTCCATTCAAATTCGATTATTCTATTTAATTCATTTCATTTAACTTCGATTGGAACATTGTTCCATTCAAGCTTGATAAATGCGCTTTTACTTTTGCTCGCAAGCCTCAAACTGTCTTCGCGGAGAATATTTTTACATTATCCGCTCATCGCGCGTGCAGACATCCATCATTACCTTCTGTGGCATTCATAACAACTCGGAATCTCCTAAAGCGTTTTATCTCGCATGAAGGAGCAATATTTCAGCAAGATCGTGGTCCACCCGTTTCGAGCATAAATCAATCCGCGAATCCCGTCAGCCATTCACCGTCTTTTTTTCGCTTCGGTTCATTCGTTTCGGCGGCGATTACAATTTGGATTTGGTTTGCGAAACCGCGACCACTGCTGTGGCGCCACAAAAGCAACAGTTTGCTCGTAAATTCTGGTGTCGTTAGGTTCACGCAAAAAGGAAACTCTACTTGCATCGCTAACAAAATAATAATTGCTTGCAATCTGATTATCTTCTGTTGCGATTCGAAAAGTATCTCCTTTCAGAATTTCAACTGTAATTTCGATTGATTGTGTTTATTGTAATTTTATTTATTCATTTGCATTTATTTGCGTTAGCCAAGTAACTATATTTATTTGTATTTATTTATATTTATTACACAAGTGCGTTATTGCGAGTAGATACTACATTTTTAAAAATTTTATATTCTTGTAGAACTCTGCTCAAGCATTAAATGTTGTGGCTAAAACTTACAAGAATTAAAAATTGAGAGCCAGTTTTTACTTAGAAAATCATAACGTAAATAATATTACAGACATTTACATGAATTTATTAATATTTTATACGTCAAACTTCAAACTTTTTGTCTAAAATTATTAAATTTTGTAGCAACGAAGATTATCTGCCTTTACCATACATTAGTAAGAATATTTTAAGTCTTACTTTACTTGATTATTTAAAAAATTAAGTAATAATCAACTAATAAAGAAGGAGTAACTACTCTAATTTTTTAGGTATTTAATACTATTAAATTAAGCTTAAGTGTAATATTTATGAAAGTGTATAAAACTCAAATGAATGTAATCTAACGTCCTTTTGATAGTATATCTATTTTCATAGGAAAGAAAATGAGAGAATCGGAAAATAGCAATTATCTTTAAAACGAAACCTTAAAGACTAACAACTTCTAGGTCGAAACCATAAATTCTGACAACTCGAAACCAACTCCTAGAAGCCTCAAATACTAAGCTTACTTTGCATTGATGAAGTAAATAATAGAATAAGTAACGCTGGGAGCAAAAATCCGTTCACTAAACTTAAGTAAACAATCATGGCAGAGGTTAGTGGAGTACTAAAACTACCAAAAATGGGATAATAGGGTATGCAGTGAAATTACTTGCGTTAGTATACTCTAACAATTTACTCTAGCAATGTAAACTGGACCGAAGAGTTATGGCTACGTAAGAGAGACAGGGAAAATGAGAGGGTTTCATCTGTCAGTTACTCAATAAAATTCCCTAGTAAGCTCGTAACAACCTTAGATAAAATCAGGTCTGAGAATGCATATATACAGCGTGTTACTGCTAGCTTGAATTACGTTCTTATTTGTAAAAATACAGAAAAAGCATCGAGATGAAGATGTATATCTTAATCTGTGTTGAAGGTGTTCATTAATCTCATTGTCATTATCTTACTACTTTATTACATTGACTGTCTGCATATAATATTATATGCATATATTTTTCATACAAAATATTAAATTGATCCATATAATTTAACTATACTCAAAATGCCAGGAGTTGTGACCTCTTTTTGTTAAACGTATGAAGGTTAAATACTTGTATGTCAGTATACCATAAAAATGGTAACTCCTATCAAAAAAGGTCATAAAACCTTTCTTGTAGAGAATTTCCTAAGCAACAAATTTTGTAATAACTATTTTTGTCGCAAAACTAATAAATAACGAGATATTCACGAATAACTGTCTCCTTCTACCTTTGATTCTCTGCAAAATGTAAGTTTCGATGAGAACTGTTAGTTTGTTTCTCCACTCAAAAGCTTGTTAGGAATTATTAGAATAATTCTAACATTTCTGAATTATCGTACAGATAGAATATTCTTAATTACCTGCTTAGTTTGTACGCTAGAACTTTAAAGTTTCATCAGCTTTATTAATTAATGAAAAATTAATTACGACTTTTACAACATTCAACGAATTTGTATGGTAATAAAAGGCAGTTTTAGCCAGCAATCCTTCTTGTGACTCGGGTTTCGAATAATCTTCAATAGAATTGAAGAACTTACAACAATATACAAACGAAAGTTACTCGGTCTGAGAGGTGAGATTTCAGGCCGTGTATTCAATGGCCTCTGCTTTTCTATGCGAACTTTACAAAGTGTCTTTCATGTTCGTTGGAAATGAGCTTTAACAAATTACCAATGCGAAGGACTGGTACAAAAGCTTTTTCATGCGGCGGAAAAAAACTCAATGGCGACCGAATCTCGGTGCCCTCAGATTTTAGAAAATATTAATCTACGAAGTCTTTCATTGGCAACCTCCGCGTCTTTTGTACCGGATAAGCCGCTGGAAGCTGCCAAATAAAATATCTTTTGATTGATTAATTCAGCAGAGATATGTACGACGAAATTAGTAACGTTTCAAAGAATTGCATTTATTCGAAAATTGTAAATAAATATTTAACTTGTATCACTAAGGGTTTCTTTTATATAAAATGACTCCACATTTTGTTTTAAATAATGACATGTCTTTATTCAGCATTAATTAATTTATTTATTTATTATTCAATATTTGTTCAATACTAATTTTTAATTTTTTTAGTATTTATTTTTTTAGGCTCCATTCAAAATTTAATTTAAAGTTAATTTAAGAATGTAGTATTCTTAATGCTATAATTTACGTATGGGTTTATTAATGATTAGTTCTTAGCAATTTACAGTTTGCCTTTTCATTCTAATTGTTAACCCCAGTTAAGCAATTAAATTGATTTTAAACTAATTTAGAATAAAACTAAGCCCAAATATATGGAACGAATAAACATTTCGGAACACAAGAAATGTAATACATTTTTGTCCAATATAATAGAGTAAAAAGTTATTTCAGAAGTTACCAGAGACCAACCTTGTAGAAACACAACAATGGAGATTGAAGCACGATGCATCGAAGAAAGACGGGACAATGTAGCACTTTATCAAGATTCAAGTATTCCATCCTCTTAAAACATCATTTAACCGATAGGAGGACTTTCTTTGGCCCGACAATGTTTCATTGGCTCTGAAAGGCTTTATCAAGCTTTAGATGGATGCAAACTGCGACGGCGTGTAATTTACTCGCGACACACCGTGACAATTTGCTTGCAGCGTGTGTTTAAGCCAACCGTTGCCGTAGCTGATTGTTAATTGCGCCAAGAAAATTATAAATGATCTTGAAGCTTATAATTTCAGATTAATTTTATTCCACTCGGAGATCAAACACTTTTCTTTCATAATATTTCTATAAATTCCTATTTCACTTTTTCTTATATTTGTAAAAATTTGTATTTCACTTTTTTGTAATATTTGTAAAAATTCATATTTCACTTTATTTTATATTTGTCAAAATTCGTATTTCACTTTTTTTTATAATATTTGTAACAATTCATATTTCACTTTTTTGCAATATTTGTAAAAATTCATATTTCACTTCTTTTATAGTATTTAGAAAAATTCATATTTCACTTTTTTTATTATATTTATAGCGATTCATATTTCACTTCTTTTATAGTATTTGTAAAAATTCGTATTTCACTTTTGTTATAATATTTCACATTTTTTGTATTTTTAAAAAATTCAATTTTTTATGAACATCAAATACCACTAAATAGTGTTGTAAACATATTTATGGACCTAACAGTTATTTTTACTCCCTAGTCGTGGTAATACATCGGTAAAATTACAATTTATTTTGCGCAAGAGAAAGTGCCTCTGAACTGTCATTTTGGACTTGTATACACATGTGTACACATATCTAGAATATGAATATGTAATATAATAAAGACAGTTTGACTTGTCTTATGAAAACTGTGATTTCTGGTTAGCTTTAGCAAAGATTGCATATATTTAACTATTTCGGAAACAGATATAGCTTTGCATAAACTGTCCACATATATTATCAAGGGCGTGAAGGGGTTAAAATCGAAACATTTTTATGTGACACGCGTATCAGCAGTTCGCATAATTCCTCGGAGATTTTATCCCGTTTTAACGAGCGAAACCAACAGAAAATCAACTGCGGCATTGGCGATCGTCCTAGATCACCGGTCACGACCTTAATTCGCCATTTAAGGCACGATGTGAACGCGCGATAAGAAGACGGCCACCCGAGAGTTTATTAACGCGACCCCTTGGCTTCCTTTCTAGATTACGATCGAAAACCTGTATCGTGCTTCCTGTGCGACTTTGATTTACCAAGAACGAAAGTTTTTGTTCACGTGGTCGTTCGTGAACACGTTATCCTCTACTTATCGTTACGATTGCGTGAACTGGGAATTAAACAGGAAACGAAACGGTGAAAAAGTTATGTTACTTGGATTCGTACAAGTAATATCTATAATTTTGATTTTATTACTCGAGATTTGTTGGAAAGTGGGGAGTGAAATTTAAGAAGTGAAAAGTATTTTAGTCTGTTGTATAGTTGACCCTAGTATAGTTCTGAGTCCCTAAATCCTCAAATACCCAAATCGTCAACTACCCAAATCTCTAATTTCCAAAAATCCAAAATCCCTAAATTTCCGAATTCCCAAATCCTTAAATCCCCAAAACTCAAATACCCAAAATCTTCAAAATCCCTAAATTTGCAACAAAAAATTTCGATTATATCACACTTACCGTAGTTTCATTCCACTTTTTCATTTGCTTTAAAATTGTATCAAAAAAGAATTTTGCTCGTTTAATTGAAACACTGTTTTCGACAAATACAATGGGTCTTTAGTGACCCGCAAAAAATTATAGCTTATATGTTAAAATGTATACGTGGTAATAGCACAAAAGAATCTTCTTTCCCCATTCATCATAAAAATTAACCAACTTCCAGCACTGTTCTTTCACAACAACGGTTATATAAACATTTAATTAATTTTCTGAATACAAAATGGTTGAGTATCCGTTGAAGCAAACAATAGAACAAAATGGAATTCGTGTATTGTTCCATTATGAATTTCAATCAGAATATTCCGCAGCAGGAACAGCTAGTAATTTATTACAGCGTTTAGAGAAACTACAATTAATTAAGACAGGAGACGGTATTATTTCAGCGAATTTAAATTAATAAAGTATTGATTCGGTAGTGCATAAATATTGTACGTCCACTTTTTGTGAAGGTTCAGGTTTTTATACATATACATTATGAATAATTCATAATTGTCTCTTTGTATTTGGCAAAAATCACATTTGTTTGTTTATGAACTTGTTAAAAATAATATTTCCGTTTATTGTAATGGCATTAGTTTACTACTCTGATGTCTTGAATGTTTATAATTTTGTAAATTGTAATTTAAATTGTTCACTGAGTTACATTTTTAAATAATTAAGTTACAAGATAGAGAAACTATACTAGACATCAACTTGTTAAATTCTGAAATTCTTAAGTACTCATATTTTTGTATTCGTAAATAAAATTTCGCAAATTTCTAAATTCTCACATTCTCAAATTCTGAAGTCCTCAAATTCTTAATTTCCCAAATTTTCAAATTTCAAAGTTTTAAAACATTCAGATCTTGAATTTTCCGAATCCTCAAGTTTCTCCAACATCCAATCTATAAATTCTCAAATTCACAAATCATCAGAATCACATATTTTCAAACATCCTTAAACTGCATTTTCCAAATCATAAAATTTTGAAACCCCTGAATTTGCAAATCCTTAAATTCATAGTAATGGAGATCATCGGCAAAAATACTGCATTTTAATCGAACTCGGAAATCAAGCTATCAACGACACCTATTATCAACCACAAAACATCTTCTGAATCCCGCTCATCAACGTTAGATAATTATTGAAAACTATCAAACTTCGACTGTATCTAAATTTTGCAAATAATTGGGATCCACGGAATATATTGTAAACAGCATAAAATCACTATAAATAAATATATAGCATATTAATCAATAAAATCAATATTAATTGAATTTTTACGAACATGGAACAAGTGTCACCATCTCTCCGGCGAAGAGGGTGAACTACACACTTTTGAAACTGTAGTTTCATAAGATTTGTAGAATTCTAGAAATCTTCAAGATTTTAAGAAATCTTCTAGATTTGCATAAATGTAGAGCTTATAAATACTTACTTGATCCATGCGCGTTTAATGCACGATCCTGGAACTCCGAATGGTGCATTTACCGAGCAGACATATCTTCGATCCAAAAAATTTTCGTAAAAGAAAATGTGGCATAAATGAAATTTAACAGTAAATCGTAGCTCTTAGCTCGATATCGTTTTCTAAAGTTTATTTCGTGAAAAATATTTAGAAAACGATATCGATTACCAGGTCACACCACGTGGAGGTGGCTACGACAGTGACCCACCCTATCTCCAAATCCCAACCACCCTCCATTTACAACTCCCTCATTTATCGGAAGGATAAATGAGTTCTAACTCTACTTAGCCCGTTCGCAAAAATATACAAGTTCTTTACCACAGTACAGCAAAGAACTTGTATCGCACGCAATATAACACACAAGCACACCATACAATTCCAAACTTAACGCTCGCATTCTAAGATTGCACCCGTGTTATCTAAAACGGTATCAAAAGCAAAGGGAGAAGGGAAGAAAGTTAGAGGAACTTTCTACTAGAAGGAAAGAAAGTTAGAAGAACTTTCGCAAAAAGGTGGACCAGCATTCTCTATCGAGTGAACCTTGCCTTCGTGGGTCAAATGGTAGTCGAATAGTGGCTTACGTGAACCACGAGACCGCATTGAACCGAAAATAACTGGTAAGAACGAGTGACACATCCGCGAAGGGTTTCCCATTTCTCCCCGCTCCCGTTTAAAGGGAGGCTGACTGCAGAGAGGATACCCACGCCGTGAGGCGGCAAGTCGAGAAGGTTCTTCAATCAAAATGCCTCGCAGAGATGTGTCCCTGGCGCTACACCAGCATTTGCAGCTCAGTACTGCTGCGTGTTCACAGCACTACCAACCCCAAATGATCCACTAGGGTTCGGACCAATCGACAGAGAATCACCGATTAATACTACACTCTAGCGCGAAAAATTCACGTATTGATGGGTGCAAGTTAGAATTGTAAGCGCTCAACTCACTTATAAACTTAATACTAATTTCGTGGGATCCCACATACACTCTGTTATAAAATTGCACTCGCATTATGTAAAATGAAACGGTAAACGAGAGAGAAAGAAAGGAAGAGAGGAACTAATACTATGATCTAACGCGGAAAAAGTTTGATAATTAAAATTAGTGCAATTTTAAACAGCAATCGCATACGCACACGCTTAACATACTTATTCTAAACGCCGCACGCGTACCTCTTATTCTAAGCTTGCACTCGAATGATATATAACGAGGTAAAAAAGCAAGGGGAAGGGAAGAAAGTTAGAAGAACTTTCTACTAGAAGGAAAGAAAGTTAGAAGAACTTTCTGCTAAAAAATGGATTAGCATTTTCGGCCAAGTAGACCTCGCCCTCATGGGTCAAAGGGTAGTCGAATAGTGGCTTACGTGAACCACGAGACCGGATTGAACCGAAAACACTGGTAAGAACGAGTGACACATCCGCGAAGGGTTTCCCATTTCTCCCTGCTCCCGTTTAAAGGGAGGCTAACTGCAGAGAGGATACCCACGCCGTGAGGCGGCAAGTCGAGAAGGTACTTCAATCAAAATGCCTCGCAGAGATGTGTCCCTGGCGCTACACCAGTGTTTGAAGCTCAACCCTGCCGCGTGTTCACAGCACTACCAACCCCCAATGATCCACTTGAGTCTGGACCAATTGACAAAAAATAGCTGGGTATACTACAATCTAACGCGTAAAAAGTTCAGGAATTGTGAAGATGAGTGCAAGATAGAATAAGAGGCACTTACAGGGACCCACCCACCCGCCCACGAGATTACAATTAACTTAAGACTAACGCACGCATCCCTCGATGATTCGTCGATGATCCCTCGATGATATGTTCAAGTTTCGTATACGCACATTTCACACTTGCACTCATCCATACTACAGTGTATTACAATATGTTGTACGCAACTTAAAATTAACTTAAAATTAACGGATTCATCAATGAAATCTCTCTGTGATAGTCCTGGATGATTACCTATGCTGTAACAATCAGAAACATTATGCGAAAGGAGAAAACAGATGAAAATTAGTAATATTAAGAAATTCGAGTCGACTCGAGAAAAATACGCAAATAAAATAACAATGTATAACAATATAAAATAAGAATGAAATAACAATATAAGAAGGAGGAATGTAATACATTGATAAATAGAAAGCACAAGTAAAAATGTGGAATTTGGAAATGTGAAATATTCAATTACTTACTTACAATTTAAATGTGAAACATAAAAATGTAATTAAGACAAAACCTAATCATTTTATACCTTACTTTAAATTAAAACCTGAAACATATAAATGTAATTAAGACAGATATGAATTACTAAATTACTTAATTAAAATCAACACCTGTAACATACAAATGTAATTAAGACAAATATGAAATACTAAAATAGTTACTTAAAATCAAAACCAGAAACATATAAATATAATTAAAACAAATATGAATTACTAAATTTCTTACTTAAAATCAAAACCTGAAACATACAAACATAATTAAAACAAATGTGAATTACTAAATTACTTACTTAAAATCAAAACCTGAAACATACAAATATAATTAAAACAAATATGAATTATTAAATTACTTACTTAAAATCAAAACCTGTAACATACAAATGTAATCAAGACAAATATGAGTTATTAAATTACTTACTCAAAATCAAAACCTGAAACATACAAAAGTAATTAAGACAAATAAGAATTATTTAATTACTTACTTGAAATAAAAACCTGAAACATATAGATATAATTAAAAAAATATGAAATACTAAATTAGTTACTTAAAATCAAAACCTGAAACATATAAATATAATTAATACAAATATGAATTATTAAATTACTTACTTAAAATCAAAACCTGAAACATACAACAGTAATTAAGACAAATATGAATTACTAAATTACTTACTCAAAATCAAAACCTGTAACATACAAATATAATTAAGACAAATATGAATTATTAAATTACTTACTTAAAATCAACACCTGTAATATACAAATGTAATTAAGACAAATAAGAATTATTTAATTACTTACTCAAAATCAAAACTTGAAACATACAAAAGTAATTAAGACAAATAAGAATTATTTAATTACTTACTCAAAATCAAAACCAGAAACATACAAGAGCAATTAAGACAAATATGAACCATTTACTTACTTACATAAAATCAAAACCTGAAACATACAAAAGTAATTAAGACAAATAAGAATTATTTAATTACTTACTTTAAATTAAAACCTGAAACATACAAAAGTAATTAAGACAAATAAGAATTATTTAATTACTTACTCAAAATCAAAACCTGAAACATACAAAAGTAATTAAGACAAATAAAAATGATTTAATTACTTACTTGAAATAAAAACCTGAAACATACAAAAGTAATGAAGATACGAAATCGAAAGAGAATGAATGTAATCATTTTTAATTCGAAACGAAACTTGAAAAATGGAAATCGTTTGAGTTCGAAAGAATTCAGAAACTTCAAATCTCGAAATAAAATCACGATGAGGTTCTGAAAACCTCAAAACCTGAAATAAAATCACGATGAGGTTCTGAAAACCTCAAAACCTGAAATAAAATCCCGATGAGGTTGGAAACCTCAAAAACTGAAATAAAATCACGATGAGGTTCTGAAAACCTCAAAACCTGAAATAAAATCACGATGAGGTTCTGAAAACCTCAAAACCTGAAATAAAATCCCGATGAGGTTGGAAACCTCAAAAACTGAAATAAAATCACGATGAGGTTCTGAAAACCTCAAAACCTGAAATAAAATCACGATGAGGTTCTGAAAACCTCAAAACCTGAAATAAAATCCCTATGAGGTTGGAAACCTCAAAACCCGAATTAAAATCCTAAAGAAATCCAGAAAGCTCGAAACTCGAACTAAAATCCTAAATAGAATTATAAATTTCAAAACCCGAAATAAAATAATGATGAAGTTTAAAAACTTCAGAACCCGAAATAAAATTACGAAAGATTCAAAAATCTTAAAAAACACAAAATAAAATCTCGATGTTATCTGAAAACCTTGAAACTGAAAATAAAATCATTTAGACATTTAAAATATGCAATTGCAATTGCAATTACATTTCAATCACGCATACTAAAATTTCTAAAGACTCTACAAGTACCTCTTGTTCTAAAATTGCACTCGTATAATGTAAAATTATGTAAATGAAAAAATAAAAAAGTAGGGAAGAAAGTTGGAAGAACTTTCTTTTAACTTTGAAGCAATTGACAAGAATAAGCTACTGTGTAAAAAGTAAAAGTCTAATACATAAATAATTGCGTAAATTTCTAATACGTAAAAAGTTGAAAAATTATAGCGAAGATGAGTGCAAGTTAGAACAAGAGGCACTTACAATTCGCGTAAGCTTTTCGCCACAAATTGTGACGAAAAACTTACGCCCTGGCCCGCCCTTCCTCCCACAAGTTTAGAATTTAAATCGTATAATTTTAAGAAGAATAAATAGCGAAATAAATTACTTACAATTGAACTCTGAAAATAAATGATAAAATTTACATAGGGAATGAATGAAGAAGGAAAGAAACAGTACTTTATTTCAAATACAACTCTTGAAAAATAGAAATCGCAATGAAAATTGCGGATTTAAGAAATGTAAACAATGTAATTACTTAAAATAAAAATCTGGAACAGAAAAATATAATTAACATAGATAATTGGGGGAGAAGCTATGAAATTTAAAAACGAAACTTTCAAAAAATAGAAAACGAAAGAATTGCGAATTGAAAAAGAACGAACAATGTAATAATTTATTAAGGATCAAAACCTGATAGAAAAAAGTGTAATTAAGATAGAAAATTGGGGGAGTGGAAACGAAATCTTTCATTATCTCAAACAACACACACGAATAATGCAATTACTTACTTAAAATCGAAGTCTAAAACAGAAAAAAATAATTAACATAGAAAATTGTGGGTGTAGGAAGAAAATCTTTTTTTATTTCAAACCACACACTTGAAAAATAGAAATCGCAATGAAAATTGCGGATTTAAAGAACCTGAAACATTCAATTAGTTAGATAAAATTGAAACCTGGAACAGAAAAATATGATTAACATAGAAAATTGGGGGAGGAGATATGAAATTTTTCTTTCTTTAAAATAAAATTGTCGAAAAAGGGGAATCGTAAGGCAAATAAAGTCTCGAAGGGATATAAAAATCTTGAAATTCGAAATGAAATCGCGAAGGGATACAAAAATCTTTAAGTTCGGAATGAAATCGCGAAGGGATACAATAATCTTGAAATTCGTAATAAAATCACGAAGGGATACAATAATCTTTAAGTTCGGAATGAAATCGCGAAGGGATGCAAAAATCTTTAAATTCGTAATAAAATCGCGAATCAATTGTGTGCTCGTCAAAATTCGAGCAAAACGCGTTCGACGATACTTTTCGTACCGTTCAAAAACACATGTAAAATACAAAAAAATAATAGCGAGCATAGTGACAAAATGACTCTCCATCCTAAGATGGACAGCCATTAATAGTTCCCCTCTTCTTTGGCAATTTTGCCGGGGCTCTTCGGCATATAGCCTCTTCTTTCTTCGGCACAGCCTCACAAAAATCACTCGCGAAATTTTACGGTAACTCGGATATTCTTTGCTTTTGCTTTCAATTTTACTATCGATCTCAACAAATAGATAGCAGCCATTTTTATAAAGATAAAAATGAACCACTATCCATTTGTTTCGATCAGCAACTACAAAATCAAAATTTTACATAATATAAAAATTCATTACTTTTATAAGAAAAAGAATTCTTAAAATTATACGACCAGCGATTCTTAGAATGCGCTGTCCGTAAAAGAATATCCGAGCAGAATATTTATTTAAAGCACTTCACTTCACTTCACTTCACTGTATACTTCATTTTTGCAATCGGGTCTAGTACCACGACTGCGACTTACAAACTAAAAGGCCTGGCCTTACGAACAATCGAGTTCAAGAGAATATTAAATAGAATTAATTCATATTTAGATTTTCTCTTCTCGATTTTTCGTGTTTAACCCCCAGATGCAAGCATCTCACGTGTGTTTTACGGAGGACAGAGAAACATGAAAGCTTGCTCTGGCCCTACCTACTTAAAACTAACTCAATCACACCAGAAGTAAGCTACCTGCCTGCCTAACGCTATATTTAAAAAATTGCAAAGTCCATTCTCACAAAAACACACTCCACGATTCTCACACACGCCACCCGGGTGCAAAAAAGCCTACTCCTAGGGAGTACGTCCCGGGACGTCTCCGTCACCCGAGTTCAATACAACATTCACACTCTAAGTTCATACCTTTTTTGCTGAAATCGATCGACAATCGACAGTGAATATTTATTGAACATATTTCATTTTATGATTCTTTCGAATATTCAATGTAATATGTGCATGTTATAAATTTGTAAATCTAACTCAACTTCTATAAATTTGTAATTCAATCTAACTCTACTTTTATAAATTTTTAATTCAATCTAAATCATTTTGAATGCATCTTGGAATAACTTTTTGAAAAATTTGTATGATTTTATAATAAAGTAATATAGTTTGTAATCGACACAAGGTCCACGACCTAACCACACACACACGTGTAACTTGTGTCGATAATTCACTGTCAATTTGTCGATCGCCAAAACATCTTAAAACTAAACCGTGTCCACCTGCCCTAACTCATGCGAGTAGCATCTAAGCACGCGTATGAGTTTAGAGCATAAAAATGAACACGGCCAACAATATTTTCACCTACCAGTTTTCTTCATGTGTGCTGAAAATCCTGAGCTAAGAAACATGATTAATAACATGCTAATAAAGTGTCTTCCGAAAAAAATTTACTCTAAAGTTTCAAAAAAGAAAATGGAAGAACACTTTGCAAAAATCTAAGTATACCGATTGTTTCATTTTTAACAGATTTTTAATATCAAAGTAAATTCACTAAATGACTCAAACATTCATAATTAACTTTGATATCAAAATCTGTTTCTCGCGATATTTTCTTGTACATATGTATATTTAAAAAGAGTTCACGCGTACGTAAAAATTGAAAGTGATAATTGAACTATCAAGAAATCGGAGGGTCATCCGACTTCTATTAACTTTAGTTTTAATTCGATTCGTAAGGAAGTTAAAACGCGATGTACAAGAAAACCCTATCCTGATCTAATAAATAAAATATATAAACAGTTTGTACGAATATTGCACGATCGTACAGTCGTGTGTCACTATGCTCGCTCAAAAATATAAAAATACAACCAGTTCCCGTGTCGTTTCGGACCATTCGTCCTACGACATGATGGGAACCGGAGGAACCGTAAAGCATGCGACTCACCGATCGCTGACTCGCATCACTTAGCTCGTAACGCGCCTCAGATCGGTTGCACTCGTATCGCATCGTAGGAGGTTGATTGACTGCATCTCAGAGATTGGTTCATGATCGGCTGCTTTCGTACGGTCAGGATTAGGCACTTCGGTTCGGCACAGAAACGTCCTTCTGAAAACAGAACAAGTCGAAGCACGTTAGCGAACTGTTTATCGATTCGTATTTCAGTTGATTCTTTCTCAATTCAAATTATAACAAACAAGCACATTTGCAAATAGGTAACATGCAAACAAATACAAGCATGCATACAGAAATAAAACGCGTTCAAACATTTGCACACACTACAAGCATTTGAAAAAGTACGTAGTAACACTTTGGTAAATATTCTTTAAAACCCGGTAAAAAATTTGGAAAAGTATGTAAAAACACATAGGTAACCACACCATAATACCCGGTAAAAATTTAAAAATGAATGTAAAAACACATAGGTAACACTATAAAACTAACGAAAACATTCACTAAAATATGTCAAAACACGTAAGTATTCACACCACAAATCCCAGTAAAATTTGTATAAAACACTGGTAAAACACTTAAATAACCACACCATAAAAGACACTAATGTATCCGTATACACATGCACAATCACAAATTAAAACACACTAGTAAGCACGTAGGTATATGGGGAACCACACCATAAAACACATTAATACACCCCCGTATATGCACTAAAAAACTTGTTAAAACACACTAGACACTTGCACTAGAACACTAGATAACACAGCGATGAACACACAATCGGTTAATTAACACTTTGACTCGTACCGGTAGGACATGTCAATGTCGATCCGAACACTTCGGCAGCTTGAACAAGACTGAGCACCTGTGACTTTCAACGAGTTAAGAATGATTGGTGAACCGCGGACCAATCAGGTCAATGAACCAATACCAGGCAGCTTGAACAGTCCTGAACAC
Organism: Megachile ligniseca; assembly: GCA_945859555.1. NCBI lineage: Eukaryota > Metazoa > Arthropoda > Insecta > Hymenoptera > Megachilidae > Megachile > Megachile ligniseca. Next base: position 4,511,677 of record OX243785.1, read on the forward strand.
CTATGACCTTTATCAAGTTATACAAATTGATCAATGATAGGTGATCCGTGGACCAATCAGCTATCACGTAATCAACCAATACCGAGCAATTACGTCGATTCGTACCTGTATTTGCAATATCGACATATTTTATTTAAATTTTTCATTTTTCTTTTGTTTATTTAACAAATTATTATTGCAACTAATAAAATTTATTATTTTTATTAATTTTTATGCTTGCATTGGTTATAAGATTTTGTTTTGTTATTACATTTTTATATGATATCAAGGGATAATTATAAATTATATATTCTTTTTAATGTTATTTTAAATTTTTGAGTTAATATTCGTTAAATTATTATTGTATATGTTGAAATTCATGTTTCTTTCACCCGTTTTTTTGTCGCATTTTTTTTTATATATACGTAAACATTCTTATGTCATTCCTTATAATATCAACGAGATACAGTATACTGTGCGAACTGTGCTAAACACATAATCCACGGAATATGTATATTGCAATCAGTATTTTCATGTCGACAGTTTATACATTAACAGTATACAGCATTGAAGTGTCTTCCTTCTAAATGAGAATGAAGAAAACTCTCAATCGCAAACAACCTGAAAAAAGCCCTCATACAATTTTAATTTTCGTCATTTTTATATTGGGAGTATGTTTGCACATGTTGCGATGCAAAATAGAGAGGTGTATAAAGTCTACAAAAAGAGATATACTCTTAATATAATTAGTATAGCTTCAGAAGATATCTTTTAAAATAAATATTAATTTTATTCGAGTTTTGTTGGGTTTGGTTTTTTGAAAATTCATATTTTTTCATGTGCTGAAAAACGGTACAGGTTGCGCCATCTATCGGCGAAACAGATGAACTAATCGAAAAAATGCATATTTGAATACGCATATTGGAAAAATATGAAAAATTATATTTCTTCACTTTCACCACATATTATGCTTCCTGAGACATTTGTAAGCAAATTCTTATTAATATTTGATGCATTTTATTGTCGATTAAGACCAAAAAAATCGATATTTATTGAATCAGACCCAAAACGGTACATGCCGCGCCATCTAGCGGCGAACAAGCGAACTACAAAATTACAAAAAACCGATTTTCTGCAAAATTAGTGCATTTTATACATTTCTGAGGCTAAAATATTGCTCTGGAATCTCTTTCGGACTAAAATAATGTTACAAAAACTACCTCAGAGCACTAGAAATGAAAATAAAAAAATAGTGCATTTCATGGACTAAAAAATTGCAGTCCATCTAGCGGTGAAAGGTAGGAACTAATGGAGCCAAATTTGAAATAATATCCCTTCGGAAATATTGATTTTCTGGGCTTAATCGGCAATAATATGCATCAAGTATTAATAATAGTTTATTCTAGAATGTCTCAGGGAACATAATATGTCCTCAAAGTCATGAAATATGACTTTTTATAATTTCCTAATATGCGTATTCGGAGATGCATTTTTTTGGATTAGTTCACCTGTTTCGCCGCTAGATGGCGCTGCACTTTTTGTCCATAAAATGACCTTTTTTTTATTTCCTTTTCCAGAGCTTTCAGCAAGCTTTTATAATATTATTTCACTTCTAATGTCATCATATACCAGTGTATTAGCCTCAGAAATACTTAAAATTCACTAATTTTGTCAAAAATCGCATTTTTATATTTTTGTAGTTCCACCTTTCACCGCTAGATGGACGGCAATTTTTTAGTCCGTGAAGCTCACTATTTTCTTATTTTCGAAAAATCGAGGTTTTTGTCTAAATTTTGTGAAGTACAGAAGTGATCATTAGCTGTTTTTGACTATCCTAAATGTATATTTAATATTTATAATGTTTTTAAATAATCAACCGTAATGTATTATTGTATTGTGCATATCATTAGATGTAACAGGTCTATGGGTTCGTTTAAGAACTCACGGTTTTATTTTAATAAATAATAACTAATAATTTTAAATCTTTTATTTTATGTTTTATGAAAAACGCATTTTTATGTTTCACTAGTTACGCGTCTCCCCACCGGATGACGCTGGTAGTCCCATTTCCGAAACAACGCGCGCTAAAATACAAATTTAAAAACATATATTTGAATCTTCCAAAATGCTTTCCACTTTGTAAATAAATTACTTTACAATGAACGTAAACTGTCTAATGATATGAAAAGCTAACTATAACTCTTTCATATCTTTTCTAGATGTTAAATCCCCACAGTATTTTTGTTATAAATGTAAACTTAAGTGTAAAACTCAATTATAAAAAAACGTTCACTTTCTTTCTGACGTAGTACATAAAATCACCTTTCTGAAACATTTACGTGCACAATAAAATAGCTTTCTTTTAAATGCTTGTACTTGTATTACGAGCATTGTATTATTTATCGATTTAGAAAGTTGCAGTTGTAAATTATACAGAATGCCTGTCAGTGCGTGGATAATATTGCGGGTGGTAAGGACCTGTTTCCTTTTAGCTGCCATTGTCCTCAGGGAAGCCAGATTTGCACTTGAGAGTGCATATATCCAGCAGTAAACTCGTTTCTCGGTCATCGACTTGTTGCAAAACTATGCTGCACAATGTTCCTTTGGACTTCGGAACGTTAAATCCTTTTTTATCGATTTATTGCCGCCATTGTTTTTTATTTCAACGAGTATACGCAGCGTCTGCATTAAAGATAAAGAAATTATTTTTTTACGGTGAAAAAAAATTGTTTTTCCTTTATAGTGAATGTATTTCAGAGGTCTTAAAGTTATATTGTTGTTTCTTTGATATATTGAGAATTCGTAGTAAATAAATATAAATTGTGGCAGCTTGCAAGGTTGAGAATTTGTTTTCAACATTATTGAGAATTTGTTGTAACAAATGTTGTAATAAATATAATAACAAATTTGTAATGTCAAGGTATTTGTAAGTCAACATCTCTTCATTTGTTGTTTAAAATAAAATGTTTCGAAATTATTATAAATAAATATACATATTTGATATTTTCAGTGCACTTAGTTAATATTATATTTTTATGGCAATATTAATATTACATATTTATTTATTGAAATATAATAAAGTGCTGCATTTTAGAAAACAGTAAAACACTTTTATTTGTTTCGTTTTATATTTCATAAGGCAAATTTATTTAAAAACATTCTAAGAATACTATTCATAAAATAATACATATTAAAAGTACAATTCAATTTAATTTAACACTGTACAAATAGTGAATACCGGTACATATGACGTTTAATCTTCAAAGCATTGTGATGCATAAAGTCTACTAAAACGAAAGCTTAATTAAATTTATTTAAGCAAAGAATACATTTTTAATTAAATTCTTAATTTCCTTCACTATAAAATGACACAGAAAAATGAAGAATTTAAATTTAATTTTTTAATTAAACTTTTAATTTCAATCAAATCGCGAATTAAATACATCTTTAGCTTTTAGAGAATTCTGTTAAAATCTGAATAACAGGCAACAGCGTTAATTTCTCTGATGCTCCGCAGTATGGTGCCGGCATTCTACCAGTAATTAATTACGTTAGTTAATTAACAGTTAATTACGTGTTTCATAATGCATAAAGTAATTATAATTCATAAAATATGCATGGTATCCTACATTTTGAATACGCAGTCATTTAATCTCAATTTTACAACGATGTTCATGGTTATAATTGTCACGTTCACAAAACGAACATGAAATACTGTATCGCTAATTAGCGTCATTACGCTATTCGTTTCATTTCGCTACAAAAAGATAGTAAAAAAGGAGCGGTAAATACTGATGTGCATATTTTATGTCCTAAATAACTTGTTTTATCGAGCTTTTAATTAAAGTACTGCTTCATGAGTAATAAATATTATAGATTTTTTAAGAATAATAATTTAGTTGCTATATCTTCATTAACAGTACTAATTAAACGTTTTATATTACATAAATCTTACTGAAAATGAGTGTTAAGAACTCAACAATAAATTAGTGTAATTTGTATAGTTCAAAAATAAAAATCAGTCTTCTGTCTCAGATTTCAGACGAGGAAATTCAATACATCATTCGATAGTTCGATTTTTATCGATATGGAATCAATTATCAAAATTACATTTAAGAAAAACTATGTATGTTATATTTTCAGATTGCATTATTTGGAAATTTAGAATATTAGGAAATTGGAAAATTGGGAGATTTGGAAATTGAGAAATTGTGAAATTGTGAAATTGTGAAATTGGAAAATTGGAAAATTGGGAAATTGGGAAGTTGGAAAATTGGGAAATGTGAAAATTGGGAAAATGGAATTTTGAAAATTAGGACATTGTGAAGCTGGAAAATTGCAAAATTGCAAAATTGAAAATTGGGAAATTGCAAAATTGTGAGACTAGGCAACTGGGATATTGGGAAATTGGGAAATTGAGAAATCGGAAAATTGGGAAATTTGGAAACTAGGAAATTGGGAAATTGGAGTATTGGGAAATAGGAAATTTGAAAAATTTATAATTCGATAATTTTGAGAATTAGTAAATTGGTGATTTCAAAATTTGGAAATGTGGGAAGTTGAAAATGTGAGAAGTGGAAAATTAAAAAAATTAGAAAGTAACGAATTCATAAATTTAGATGTCTAATAATTTGAACAGAAATAATTGGGTCTAAAGAATTTTGACAAAAAAACCTTGAAAACTTGTGGATCTCTGGACACAGAAATTTGAAAACTTTCTATCTATTTCTCAAATGTGCAACCATAATAATTTCAAAACTTGACAATCTGAAAAATGTACAACCTTAAAATTTCAAAAATTATAAATTCGAAGATAAAATAATAATATATCCATCTTCAAACTTCAAAATTCCACGCTCCTTTATTCTCGAATTTCCTCGCATTTCCAAGCTAAAACAATCTCGCTAAATAAATCATCCTCTCGAAAACGGAACTTTAGCTCAAAATATCCATTTACCCTACATACGAAAAGTAAAATTGACCCAGCCAGCGATACAAAGGAGCCTTATTTGCCAAAGTGCCGTGAACAATTAAAAACCTAAAAATCCCCTCTCCCGGTGTATTCACAAAAGAAGAAGCGGTGTTTCGATATCGAGCCACTCACAAAAACAAAACTCTTCGTTTCACCCGAACCCGTGACGTCAGCAACCCCGACGCTCGTCAACGCGCATGCACCACCCTGTAGTCGAGGGTTTCGCGCAAGAGAGAGAGAGAGAGCCGGAGAAAAAGAGAGGGAAAGAGAGATCGAACACCGACATCGTTTCTCGCAGTCTCCTCCCGTTACTCGCGCGTGTATCGAAAGCATCTTTCTTGCTGTTGGCCTCGCTGAACCAAGAGGAAGAAAAATCCGCTACGATCTTCTCATCGGCGCACCGGTGTGTTTCCCGTCGTTTCGTTTCGTCTTTTGCATTGTTGCGTCTCGTGAAATGCGAGGACAACGCTTGTCGAAGGTCTCGTAAAACTTGAAGGCTTCGTCAGACACAAACTGTCAGCAGCTGCTCACCGAACGACGACGTAAGTAAATAGAAGATAAGAGATATCAATTGAGAGGTTTCTTGGGTGTTTATGGAAGTAGAATGCCGTGGTGTAAGATTTAGAGATTGCGGGCGACATCATGGGGAGCAAAGATGTAATGTGACGCAAGGACGCCGAATGACGCGGTTTTGGGACATCGGGGACGCGGGATTAATGGGATTGTGGGTTTTTGAGGATTTGGGGTTGTGGAATGAGTACTTGCGGATTTGGAGGTTTGAGAGTTTCGTATTTTGATATTTGCGAGTTTGGGGATTTAGTTATGTCGGAATTTAGTGGTTTAGGAGTCTGGTGATTTAGGCATTTGGGAATTTAAATGTGTAGAAATTTATGGATTTAGGAGTTTAGAGATTTAGAAATTTTGAAATTTTGAAAAATACAAATTTAAGGATTTAGGAATTTGGATGTATGGAAATTTAAAGATTTAGAAATTTGAAAATTGGAAAATATGAGAATTTCAAAATTTGAGAATTTGAGTATTCAAGAATTTAACCAATTGAAAAATTGAGAATTCAAGAATTTGAGAAATTGGAAATTTGGAAAATTGTGAAATGTGAAATTTGAGTATTTATAAATTTGAGACTCCGAAAATTTGAGAATCAGAAAATTCTGAGAATTCAGAAATTTTCAAAAATTTCCAAATAATTCACTCCAGTTAATTAATAATAAAAAAAGGAAGTACAATAATATTTCTCAACCTTCCATCACAAATGTTGCAATTAATCGCACAATAAAGCAACTTAAATTGAATATAAAAATTCAAATTTAGCAAAAGTGACTAAACAAGAATAATAAATTAAGCCTATTTCTGTACATCATTAATTTCACGGTGAAACGAATCTATTTGCATTACTGAAGGATTTGAATAATATCCCTGAAGTGTTCTTTTTCTGTACATGATTTATCGAAACAAATAACCAGCACCTTCAGCTAACTTTTTTAGCTTTGTTCGATCTATCATAGATAAGGAATCGTGACTTGAAAAATTCTGTTGTTCACTTTAATACTGTTATACGCATGATGAAGTGATGTATAAAATTTCATGCATAATAGTCGAGAAAAAGCCTCCATAAAGTGTATGCAGGCTTCGATGCTATGAGAAATATTCTTGGAATCGCGCACATCACTTAGAAGTTGGCATAAATTCCTACCGGTGAAATGAATGAATATTCGCTTTTGATGTAGATGAGTTAACAGTGTAAAGAGTATTATTAACCCTACATAAGCAATCTGGGTCGTTGAGGACAAAAAGGAAGTTTGATTTTGTTCTCAGTTTTTATTTCTATTGGAAAATTTTTTTAATACTTGACGTTTGATACGTTGAATAATTTTAATATACATGTGATAGTAAATATATTGTATAATAATAGCAAATATTCTTGAATAACAATAAATGTTATTCTAACAATGTTCATCTAACAATAAGTAAAAAGTAAAGAATAAAATTTGTTCATAAAAGAATTGATTAAAAAAAATCATTGAAATCGAATCTGACTAATTAACTATTAACTACATATTATAACTATTTGTATGTTTTTTCATAATTAATATCAGTTCGTGGTGATTAGGACTAATGCAGTTAGTTTCAACAACCAATTATCTTAATTGTTTACAAATTGATGGAAATATCGTCCTTGATCCTACAGACTTCTTGCTTCGGTGAGTTTAAGAAGCGTGAACTGATGATAATGTATTTAACTACGTTACTTCTTCTAACGCTTGCGTGCCATTTTGTTCTTTATTCTGTATTCTGTGGTCTATTTTATTTCATTTTCTATTTTATTACGGTTTGTTCTACTTTATTCTGTGTTCCACATATTCCTACGTGTACTTTTGCAGTGTATGAGTACATTGTGTTATGTTCTATATTTTATTTTTCTATTCTGTTCTATATCCTCCATATTCTATTCGATTCTATATTCTTAATATTCTATATATTGGATATATTACATAGTCTATTTTCAATATTTAATATATTCAGTACATTCTATATTTTCAATATTCAATATTTTCCATATATTCTATGTATATATTCTATATCTCCAATATTCAATATTTTCTATATATTCTATATTCAATATAATCTACATTTCCTACATTCTACATACTCCATATTCCCTATATTCCCTATATTCCAAATACTCCGTATATTCTTGTATATTTCTCAGTTTATACAAGGAATATAAATACAGTATATTTTCACACGAGAAATCTCCTTTCCAATTGAACCGTGATTTTAGAAATCGATTGCAATTTATGGCAAGTATTAATACACATCAGTGGTTCTCAGCCTTTTCAGAAATGCGAATCATTAAAACAAAAATTACGAAATTCTAATATCACCAAGCATCAAAATAGTAAAATAGAGAATAAAATAAATCTTTTACATATAAATTCAAATTTTACTGCTAAATATTTTTATTTTATTTCTGAAGAATAATTATCACTGTTATAATAGAACAATTATAATTATTGTAATAGAATAAAAATTATAACTGTTATAAAAATAAAATTGAATTAATACGATTAATAAATAATATAATTGTTAGCGAACAAAATAATTTTTCTTGATATTTCATAGAAATTCTATATAATTACGTCAAATTCAGTATTAATTGCGCTATTCAGATCAACGACATCAATTTTGATTCAAATCAATACAGAATTTTATTGGTCATAGTTAAAAAATATCGTGTTTTTATTTAGAGACCTTTTAATTTTTTAATTGTGATCTTACCTTCATGTTGTACGACATTTTAGTTTTATATTTAATCGCAAAACGTATCAGAAAAAATTATATGTAAATTTTGTAGAACACACTGTATAATTCAGATCAGAATGAATATTCATGATGCTCAGCAATGATTTTCGTAGCCATTTATCTTATATGGCACGATAAGCGTAATACTTAGATGAATTGTTACAAATATCGGTATGTATGCCACGACACTTACAATAAAATTTATTGCTTTCGACCTCGGATGCATTGAAAGATATATCGTGGGCTGTAAGATATGATGGCGCCACCAAGTCTAGTGTCATATAGTATGTAATCTGGAACGATTAATCAAAACATCGCCAAAGAGTACTTGATTCACCAGCGTTTCAGAAAAATAACAAGAAATCTTTTACACTCTTTAACCTACAACTTTATTTAAAAATTAAAAAAATATCGATAAAAGGATTGAATTAAATAATATATCGTAAAATGAATTAAATAAAATAATATCAATAAATGAATTAAATTAAATAATTATTATATCGTCACAAAATTATTAAAAATATTCTGTTCATAATAAACAAATATTCTAAAAAGTTACCAAATGCATTTTCTCAGTAGCTGCATGTGAAAAAATATTTTCGACTTAATGTTTTCTCAAATATTTGTTTAATATTCTCAATAGCTTCCTTCAAAAACCCCAGTTTTTTCAGTGATATAATTATTTATAAACATCCTGTATTTTTTACATCCCCTAACGCCTTAAATAATTTTTCTAAATTTGTACGTCACAGAATTACGTTATAAAATAGTACAATATTCATTCTCGTTATTTTTTACGACTGCTAACATTTAAATAATACATTTCCATAAAATCTACAGTTATTTCTGGTATTATTTAATTTTGTATCATAACCTATGACGTCACTGGAATATTTATAGTAATACTTTTCTCCTGCATAATAGAGATCTTATCTCCACACTCACATACTCCTTAGTTTGACATAAGTGCATTCATGTAACGACGTTGGTCTTTAATATTCTTCGAACAGCTTCGCGTAGCTTTAATCATGCGACTGGTATCGCGATATTTATGCAGACGCCCGACGTGAAGCACATGTTAATGAAGTAACATAACAGTTTCTTTAAAAGGAAACAGTACCTACACGTGTGCCCTATCAATCAGTCACTCGACAAGATTAGAAATTCTATTCGATAAAATTTTTGTAAACGTCATTTAATCACGTTCGATTACCACGATTACGTTCGTTTCCTTCCTACGGAAGTAATACTTAACCCCCTGCGCTATTTTGACGAGTCTGACGTACTCGTACTTCAGCTGTGATCAATTTTACTCGAATTTTTAATACGGTTCAATTTGGAGTTCAAGTCCAATTATAATTTGCGTAGTCAACGATTGCATAGTACCAAATAACATTTCATTTGTCTGTTTTAATGTTATAGTTATGATTAGTTAGCTCTGACTGACGCACCTGACAAATAAATCATAGTGGGGTTAACGCTCTGATTCTGTATGATGGTGCAGAAAACAATTAGGTGATAGAAATTTAATCGCGGTCATAAAACATGAATTAAAACTTCAATAATTATGTTCAAAAATTAGAAAAAAATATGAGTTAGGGGACTTTGAGATTTCGATATTTGGAAAACTTGAGGTACAAAGTTTGGAAATTAGAAAATTTAGCAAATTTTAAAAAATATCGTGAATTTGAAAATTTGGAAAATTTGATAACTTAGGAATCTAGCAAATTGGAAATTTAGAAACTCAGAAACTCAGAAATTAAAAAATTCTTAAATTAAAAATTTCAAAAATTTAGTAATTGGAATATGGATTTGAAAATTTCCATAATGTAAATCTTCAAAAACCTAAAAATTTACAATTTCAAAAGTCCCAAATTCTCAACCTAATAAAATTCCAAAATTCTTTAAAAGATCCATATACGTATATCCAGCAAAGTACACCAAACTTCGCCAAACTCAATTCAGCAATTAAGGAAACACGAAGCCATGAATAGCTTGAAAAACAAATTGACTCAGAAACGGAAGAAAGAATAAAGAAAGCGTTCTACAGCTATGTTAGCCGAAGCAATTGAAGCGATAGCTTCGTAGAAACAAGCTAAAATAAATTATAAAGGAATTCGTGTTCCATAACTATGCCATCGCAATCAACACGATATCTTTCTTCATTATCATTTCAGCAAACTTGCGGTTCGCCCTTCGTCTTTCGCGTGTCTATCGATAATTCCGTTCGCTGTATCGATACTTCTCTAAACTCGGAGCTGCCTCGGTTCACCAACATTAAGGGTAGAAAATACTCGTTGAACGATCGATGACTCTAACGCGTCAGAAAGAGAAAGAAAGAAGCTGAGGGGTGTTTAAATAAGAGAATAGGAAGGAAACAGTGTCCGTCGTAAAAAAAGAAGGAAAAAGAGAACACGAGACTTCCCTCGATGGTGAAAACAATCGGGTGTCACGGCTACTCTGTATATGCCACCCCTATTCTCATCGTTTTTCTCTCTTTCGCTTGTCGTACGTTTCCTTTTTTCTCATTTTCGCTTGTTCAAATGATAATGAAAGAATTTCACCGGCATGGACGACTGCTTCAAAGAGAACGCTTTGCGAGACTCTGAATACGATCGCAATTTGTAACGACTTTCTTTTTCGTTTCAATGGGAATCGTGTCAAGCATTTTGAAATAAAAGTAGTACAAATATTCGTAAAAATAGTTCCGTTTTTAATCAATGGTGATCGCGGATGAACATTTCCAAGATTAAAAAGGTAAATCCAGAGTCGTGGTTAATATTGTTTATATTGTAACTGTGTTGGATTTTGACAAGATTTTTAAGCTAAATTCAGTATTATATCGTTTGGCATGTTGAATATTGTCATTGGATTAGATTCGATTTACAATATTTAAAAACTAAGTAAATTATGTTGTTCAAGATTTTATATTGTGGTTAAGTCAGGTTATTGCAAGATTTACAAGTTAGCTTCGACGTTATCCACATTGTGGTTAAGTTAGAGTAAATTTACAAGATTTACAAATTAAATTCAAAGTTGTTTTTAAAGTTCCATATTCGGTTAGGTTAACTTAAATTTGTAAGATGTACAAATTAAATTCAACGCTGTGGTGATTAACGTCATATATTATAAGTTAGGTTAGAATAAGTTAGATTAGATTTGCGAAATTTTCCAATTATATTCAACGTTATCTTCTTTTACATCCAATATTATTAGGTTAGGTCAAATTAGCAAAATTAACAAGTTAAACTCGACGTTATTACTTAATAATTTCTAATAACCCACATTATGGCGGTAAAAAAGATAAAGATGTTTAAAATATAGAACATCGAAAGCTTTGAACTAATATAACTTTGAATATTTTAAATAATATATAAATATAAAATTATTTAAAGAAATTATTTTCATCCCTTGAGCTATTTTATTCTTGAAATTATAAAATTATAAACTTTTCTTACTAATTAGGAACTAGGAAAAGTTGAAAATTTTGTTCGCTCGTTTAATCGTGCTGCATTACATAGTATAACAATAGCGAGTAAAACAAGTTGAGGCATAACTTATTTTCATAACTTGTAAGTTATACTCTCTGGTATTAAAACAAAAAGTTTATACATATTTTACTCGTAAGAACTTATAACAATATCTTTAAACGTATCTCTTCAACACAGTCCAATACGTTAATTTGAACCTGTGACAATAATATTAAATTTTAAAAAGCAATTTTAATTATTGACGATTCGTTTTGAACGAAAATAAATATAACTAATTATTGTAACTAATTTTTGTATTATTTTTCGATAAAACAATCCCTCTATTTCATCAACAAAAACAATAGAAATAACTGAATTGCTCATAAATTGAGTGTTACAATTTCAAAGTAAACTTTTACGAGCACAAATATTTTGCTAGGAAATTTGTCAGAGTTAAGAGAAGCGATAGAATCATGAATTATTTGCTGACAAGTATTTACGAAAGGATGTCCTACAATGTGAATTGCTATTGGTTACTCGGTGGTACAAAATCTTATTGGGTCAATCAATAACGATCAAGCAAATGGTCAATTGTGGAGGTAACGACGATCAGAATTATGTTGTCAGCGACCTTTGGCACTCAACACCAACCTTAACTTCGTTCGAGGTTCCAGTCTGCTGCTGTCTACGATATTTCCTAGACAGACAAATAGGTCAGAATAATATATCTGATAAAATCATGCCAAATTATGCTAGCTATATGTTTGGTATGAAAAGTAATAGTCACCAAACGAATGACACTGTATAATAGTAATGTAAATGATAAAAGAAAATTAATAAAATGCAATAGATTTGTTGCAATATTCACAGAATATTAATATTGACTAAAAAGATGTTAATTAATTTTCATAATTTACGAAATGGTGATAATATTAACTGATTAAATAAGATTATGAGTCAAATTTCTTGTTTAAACATTTGTAAAATTAAAGATTAGAAAAAAAACACAAATTTATATTAATTGTTAATTTTACCTGCTATAATCCTAAATGAAATGAATATTAATATTAATTAAATAGAGTTTTTATATTAAATAGAAAATATTAATGTACATATTACTTAAGGAGTATGAATTAATTGTTCTACAATATTTCAAGAAATATGAAAATTAATATTTATTGAGCAATTAATGAATTGCGCCAATTTAAATAATGTTAGTATTAATATTTATTGATGAATAAATCGATTGCTTCAATTTAAATGATATTAATATTAATGTTTATTGATCAATGAATCAATTTCTACTTTTTTTATATTAATATTTATTATTAATAAATCTATTTCCTCAATAATAAGTCAATCACCATAAGTTTTTTCTACTTACTTAAATAATTTTTAAATGAAGTATAAATATAATATATAATATGTCCTACCTTCAATGATTTTAATTATTTAGTATTCCTATATTACTGAAGTGCTCTATGGGTCCAATTATACTTTTTCATGACAAAATAATTATACTAATTACGGCCTAATCAATCATTTTAATTAATTATAGACTCATTTTCCGTTATCCATTAGGATAATTGAAATGTGCGGTTCAATAACTTTAAACTACATTTATAGGTTGAAATTAAACTTCAACACAAGCATAAATAAATACCTACATTTTCTCTATTAAATATTTTATATCAAAAGAAATTGACAAAAATATTTTAACTGAAAAATTATGACTATAAATCGTTTGTCTGTTTATATAATTCTTTACGAAATATTGTTTGAAATTAGTATACTATTATTTTTATAACTAGTATTGACATCCTTTGTTTTTGAGCTTCTCTGTAAAAAGTAGAAGAAACATTTCAAACCGTATTTCGCATGAAATATTCACGGACTCCATTTTGCAATTTCACTCTGACAATTTTCATCCCTATCCAGTAAATATTTGATGAAGAAGTTCCGAAAATTGAATTTCTTGTTGCAATGGGGAATATCCCCTTTTGTTCACATCCAGACGTTAACTGTCAGGATTAATAATAAATTTTCCTCACTCACAGAAATTGAATCACGTCTACAATAGTAATGTTAGTTCTCCGAAAATCTGGCTCCGTTTCGGATAACACTATTATAACAATTAAACTCATTTCAATTATTGCAAACGTTCCTTTAACCAAATTAACAAAAAGTCAAACGTGCAAATGTCAAATGAGTTCAAGAATGAGTTAAAAAAAAATTGAAAGAAAGTAGGTCTTAAATTATTTAAAAAAACTAAACTAATTTCACAATTTTTCTGTAAACATAATAATAACGAAAAGTTTCTTAAATAAATCAATGACAAAGAGTTGGCCCTCGAGACGTGTCTACTTTACCTACTGATATATCTGTATAGACTACTATACTACTGTACAGTAGTTCCAGCTAAAATACATTATACAGTTTCAGAAGAGTCCTCATGAAATTATCGTTCAGTAGTTAAATCCATTCTTTCCTCAAAAGTTCCCTGTTTCTTTTTAATTAAGTTTCTCAGCCTCACGGAGAAAGACTAAAGAGCGGATTCCAAGTTTAAAAGGACTCGTTTCAATTTAATTTTTACGGTAGCTTGTCGCGGGTCTCGTGTAAACGTTAAGGAACGTTCTCTGTGCTTTCTGCACTGTTTTAAGTAGCTCCTTAAAGCACTTCGAGGATCGAGGTAAACGGATGAGAAAACAGAAGCCGTAGGAATAAGTAGGCGTCGAGTAACAGGAGGTGAACTACGGGACGAGTAAAACGGATACACAAAGTAATCCATGGATGGTTTCAATCTCGGGGGAGCAATCGGAAAGGAGAACATGATGTTTTGTGTGGCTTTTTCAACGGACTAACCTTCATTAATTTTGTACACGTCCGAGGCAAGAGAAATAGACGATGATCGACGAGATAAGTGGTGCAAAAAGTAACATTGATGGAGACTATATGAATCGAAGGGTGAAAGGAGAAAATGATTTGCACGTCGCGTGTCAGATTAAAGGGAAGATTTATTGAGGACTTACTGAATCGCGAAATTAATTATCAGAATTTTTATTCGTTAAGGTTGTCTCGCGATTCAAGAACACCGACGGGGATAAATGTTTCCGATGTATCATTATTCATGTATCTTTTGAATATTTTACAAGTATAAGAGTGCTGGACAAGGTTGGGAGTTGAACTCATTTTTGGTTTATTGTCATTGAAGTATTTTCATCTTATGAAATTACAAAATACAAATCTCTTAAAATTACTGAAAACAGAAAATCTGAACAATTTACGGATCTGTAAAACTGTACCAATAACCCAGAAAAATTTGAATTCAATTCTTCTTCAATTCACCTAACCCAAAATGAAAAGTAACCAGTTTTTATACAACACATTAACGAACTGACGACATAGTAATTTTCATTAAATTTATTTTCACTTGTTAATAATTGTATACTGATATACACCGTTGAATTTTTATTCATAACGAAAACAAAAATTAAAATTGCCCAAAAAATGAGAGAGGAGATTACATTTTTACAAAAAAAATTTTTTCCAAAAACCATTTACATTAAGTCTAAGGAAACAGTATCTTTCATTTCAGTAACTGTAACAATAACTCTTGTTTCAAATATTATTTAATATCTCCGTTTAAAATTTATAAATTGCATAAAATAAAATTTTCGATTTTCCCGAAGTTAAAAGACGGTCACCGACGATTATACTCTTAGATGTAACAATTATACAAAGTTTCCCAAAAAACGGCGCGTATCAGTCACCGGGTTTCCCTCGTTAGTTAAAAAGAAACGAAGCGTTTAGGTTGAAGCACGTTGCGCATAGCGTTAGAGGGAGGATGAGAGGGTAAGGGTAGGAGAAAAGGGGAAGAGAAACGAGGGAGGACGAGCAAAGGTAGGAGAACTAAACGAGGGTGTTGGTTGCGAATCGATAAACCACGGGAAACGCGAGGCACCCTTGCGCACGGCTTCAACATGGCGGTTGGTGAGTCCCATTCCCTTTTTCCTTGATGGTGTTCGTCCAGTTAGAGGAACTTGAGCTCGTACGATCGATTCGGAGCACGCTAGCGTTTTTCCCTTTGCTCCCTTTCGTTGTCGTTGCTCCGCGAAAATGATCCCGCGGGATCGATGAACACCACACGGTTCGCGGTGTTGTAACGTGTGCGTGTACGTGTCACGAGCAACACTCGGGTCCGGGGGAGTGACAGGCAAGCTTTATTCGAACTGTTTTCAGACGAGAATCCGATATGCGGATCAGGGAGGCCGTCGTCTCGTTGCCGCTGCATCCTGGAGGACTGAACAACAAGTAAGTGCCACCAAACGTTCTCTATCTCTATATCTCTTGTACTCTTGTCCTGTAGCCAATTCGTCTCGACGTCGCTTTCGTTCATCCTCGAGCTTTTTGTGACTTACTGCGATATTCGACAAATTTGACCTCGCGATTTCACCGATTTTCTGGGTTCTTTAGCTACTACTTGTGGCATTTCTGTTCCACAGATTATTAATTTGCGAGTTCTTGTTTTCGGAGAAACTTTCGTTGATAGTTCACAGTCGGTGTCTGTGTATGATAAGCAGCAAAACGGAACATGGGTTTATGTGATATTACGAGGTTATCATTAATCGTACTCATTAATTTTCACAATTGATTTTCAGTAAATTACTGCTAATTTTCTAGGCTTTTCTAAATCTTGAAAGTTCTTAAATATTTGACGTGTGTAATATGTAGGTAAATATTAAATTGTATTATCAATGCCCTTTAAATGACATTTACCGTTGTCAAAAACTCTTACACAGTATTATGTACATATATGTATACATATATGCTATAGTACATTTGAATGATGTGAAATTTGTTCAGTTTTGCTCGTTATTATACAACGGCGTGGTTTAACGTGCTTTGTTTGATGTCGTTTGTATCGTTTAATCTTCCGTGGAAATAATCGATTCACCTCATCCATAATTAATGTACAAATACAGGTAAAAAGTTGAGTGATTAATACTGTAGTATAAAAAGACCTTATTTAGTGCAACCATATTTTTGTTCTCCGTTTATGATTCAAGTAGAATTTTCTCTGCCCAACTTGACAACGAAGAGATTCTTGGTAGAATTAGTATAATTAGATCACTTTCAGTCAAGTAGTTTCACCGACAATGAGATCTAGCAATGAGTAGCTTTAAATGTTACTTATCTAGTGTAAATTGTAGAATATTTATTCCGTACCTTATTATTAGCAATGCCATGGCATTTTCTGAAAAGGAAAAACCATAAGGTTAGTGTTGACTCTAAACGGTCCCCCTTTTTTGATACAGTTTACCGTTCGTACTTTCCTTTATTTTCTGTTTCATTCACGCATTCAAGATATACGGGATGTTCCATTCAGAGCGATCGTCTCGAATATCTCCGAAATTATTCATGATTCCAGAAAATGCTTTGAATAAAAGTGAAATGGTTTCGAAGGGGACGCAATTCAACCACGTATTTTTTAATAAATCATTAGCCCATTACTCTCTATAAAAAATTACTGACCTACTTATATGAAGAAACCATTAACTTAAAAGATATTTTAATTTTAGTATGCCATTTTATTAATATGATAAACAAGGTTTATGTGTTTGTTATTTTAAAAAAGTTGTATCTGTTGTAATGCTACTATAGTGATAATCTAGTTGTGAACTAAAGGTCAATTTAAAAACATAATATTAACATAATGATATCATAATATTATCAGTAGCTATACTATAACAATATCTTAATTTTTTAATATTTCCTAAACTACTAGTTTTTCGATATGCCTTAATTTTCTGCAGAGAATAATTTTTCACATAGATATAAAAAAATATATTTCCATTAAAAACATGACAGTGACTTTCAAATGCCCTTCACCAATCCTACAGGAAACTAATTAAGATCGAATGATGTCACATTCGAAATTATTAAACTTTTATTAGAAATATTTTCTGGTATCAATTTCGGAGTTACTCGAGGGACCGCTTTAAATGAGACACCCTGTATATACGTGCTTCTTATGATGTTGACCAAAATATAATATCTCGTCTAGATTTTGTTTATCGATGTCTTCGTTTGTAAATATTTATCCATGTCCATTGATCGAACGCATCAAACAGCGCACATACAACGACACACATACACAGACACACAGGCACACGTAACAGATCGCAACAAGTGATTGTCGCATGAATGATTTTACCACCCCCTACTCATCAAAGGTGCAAGTTCGTTGAACAAACAATCATTGTTACGCGTTCTTGTCTCGTTAGCGATGTACGATACAAGGATTCCTTTATTTTTCTTGCCATCGTACCTGCATTTAACGATCGATTACACGGAATTTTTACATACTTTTTATGTGGTGTTTTACTTTCGTTCAACTGAGTTTACACGATTATGCAGTTTGTGTTTATTGGAGGGTTGAATGTAAATTCTTGAAAATGAAGTAAATAGGTTTTGTGTACAATATGTTCGGTTTTGTTCTGACTTTTTTTTTATTTGGTTCACCATTTGCACTCCTAATTTGAGATTTGGGTTTCTGTAAATTTGGAGATCTTGAAAATTGAGAATTGGGGAAGTGGCGGTTTGAGGATTTAGGAATTTAGGGATTTTAAAATTGACAATTTTGAAAATTGGGATTTGAGAATGGTAGAATTAAAAAATTTGGGAACTTGGAAAATTTAGAAATTTGAAAATTACTGATTTAAAAATTTAAAAATATGAAAGAATAAAAATTTTTAACTTCAAAAAAATATAAATTCTTATACATACATAAGGTATACTATAAATTTGTATTAAATATTTTTAGTTTATAATTAACTAATACCATCAGCAATTATAAATTATAAATTAATAGCGTCCAATAAAATAAAACCCTTCTGTAAATTAATGATGTCCCAAAAAATGAAATCCAATAGAAATTATTATTTTCCAATTAAAATTTATTTCCTATTAAAAAGTTGATACCTGCATACACATTGACACGGGTAGATGAACTTCAACATATGTCTGTACACTCAGTTTCGTTATCTCCGTGTAGATAATAATTATCTGACACTTGACATTTCTGTTTATACTTACCTAATAATCTGCTTGTATAAATTCCATGGTATGTATAAGTCCGCAAGTTGTATGAACGTGTAAACCCAGCTTAAGATCCAATCGCTTGAGATAGATTCACATAACTCACTTCGAACGATGTTTAAAAAAGATTATGCTGTGTGCACGAGATCATTGCGAGTTTTATTTCTATAACACGCGACACTTAGAGATGAGAACCTACGATGGCTTAAAAACGATTGTTCGATTTACACGTCATGCAAAATATCAATAATCCCGTCGATGAAATTGCACATCCACGCACATTCACGCACTGTCGATATTTTCTCGATCGACCCTCGAATTCGACTGCAACGAGCTTGGATATTATGCATTGTTTTGGGATCTTCACGTACTTTTTTCATTTTTCTCTCAAGTATTTGAAAAATGTTTAATTAAGAAGGAAATGAAATAGTCTTCATTTGTACTGTCGATAATTTACATATTTGACTTTAATTTTGAACTTTAGTTTCGCAAAAAATATACATATGTAGGTACATACAAGAGTCTTTAATAGAAGATGTAATTAAGTCCAATTAAAGTGTCATTCAAGATATCAATATTGTATACTAATTTAGTATTTCTTTAAAATTCCTTTAATGTGTACATGAACTACGTCAATGTTTTATATATTTAATTGCTTATATTTATTATCGTTAATTATGATGATAACTGATATTTCAGTTATTTATTTTCATTCAAGATAAAAAAGAATTCTTCATATCTATTTTATAATTAAGCGTCATCATTGCGGAGAGCATTTTAGTACAATAATAATAAAAATTATTGATTTATATCCATATACTGTAATTTTATTCAAATTGTAAATCAATGCACTGCATGAAAAAAGACAAAAGAGTAGCAAAGTGCTTGTAAAAAGTTCGAATATACTCGGTCAAGGTTAGAGTCTGCTTGAAGGTACCCCTCAAAGTGTGTATTGTATGTTCTTATAATAGGTTATCCCTTGAAGGGTTAAAATCCTTTACACTCGAAAGCATTTTTGTTGTTGGCAGATAGCAACTATCAAACTTTCCAGTTGAGAAGTTTGATGAATTTTTTGAAATTATTATTTTTATATTATCATTTAGTTTAAACGTTACGTATATGTTTACCATGAGATGTCTTTTGACACCTTTCATTTTTATTTTTCTAACAAAAACACATCAATGTATCAATAAATATATTCCTCAAATTAATTACATTTAACTGATAATTTGAAATCCCAGTTTTGATCATTATTTGCATTCATATGAAAAGCTGTCAAAACACCTCTTGGTTGAAATAGGTATACACAGAATCGTGGTAGAAATAATGTTAAGGGGTTAACACGTTGACTGCCACGTTGAAGCAGTTGACAATTTTATTAGACAGTACTTTTTCTTCTAACAAAACTTGCCGAATATTTTTGTAAAATTTTGTTATATTTATTCTCCGTAGTTTCAAGTAATTACGATTTTCAGTTAGGAAAGTGAACAAATTTTTAATAATATAGTTATTAGATCTGTATCGAGATTTAAGGGTCACCCAAATATGGGTGATATGGCAGTCAAAGTGTTAAATAAACAAACTTGATGAGTCGCGATTTAATCCCTCGTGTCGGAGAATCTGAAGCGGTCGAACGAGAGAATACCCTGACGAAGTGCGTTCATGTGGGTGAGCAGAGTAGCTCGTGCCACCTCGCAGACGTTCTTACGTAGGTGTGCTGCCTATATTTGCATCGTCATAGATCGTATGGGCCGCGGCTAACGGAACGTATCGATCCACTTGGACTCATTCCTCTGTCTCGCTCGCAGTCAGCTTCGTAGGAGCGAGCAGAACCAGCCGATCAACGAGGAAATCGAAAATCGCAACGACATCTCGTTGACGAACGCTGCCTCGGTCACCAGGAGTTCCTCGTCCACCGATTTCATCTTGGAGGACAACGACGATTTCCGTGTCGCCGAGGACACCACCACGTGGTCATCTCTCGCTGTCACACGCGAGAACGTGCAGGTCGATACCTCGAACGAGAACGTGAACGACAACGACAATGACAACGACAACGAGAATTTGAATAACAATCTGACATCCCCTGGCATACAGAGAGACAGTTCTGACGAGAGTCTGACCGATTACGAAGGTAACATTTTGCTTTGTTGTTGTAATTATATTTACTGTCATTTATATTTTCTAATTTATTTTGTGATTTTTGTAATTTTGTGACTGAAAATTTATTTTCTAATTTTGTAACTTTAGACCTTAGGAATTTATTTTGCAGTTATGTAACTATTTGCTGCAAAATGAAGGAAAGCTTTTGATCCGCTTCGCATGAATTTCAATTAAATTGTATTATTAGTGTAATAATATTCTTATGTGACAATAATCCTCTGTGATAATATGATAATAATCATACACTTTCACATCTGTTTGTATTTTCATCAAAATGATTAACGTGATTTTAACTTTGCATTAAAGCACGAAATTTGGAATCATTCATGCATGAAAATGAAGCTAAGAAGACATTATCATATTTTCACTTGTAGAAGAATGTATTTTCTCTTCTAATTAAAAATGCATTTAGTTCAATACATAGTTAAAAAAGAAAATATAATTCAGTATATTCTCTGTTGTCATAAAAGTCACGAACTTCGATATTTAATAGTGGTCCCTAGGCCTTCTAAGAATGACGTCGCCCTTGACATTAACCGTAAATTTCATGGTTTAATGATGCAGATACACTGTGCATACATTGTACACGCAATCGCGTATACAGGGTGAAATCTGAAACGAGGGAAAATGGAAATATGTGTGTACAAAATAATGTATTGCGTTTTTAAAAAAAAGTGAGGTTAAAAATTCCGAAAGCACACGTGCACTCGATTAAAGTCTCCAGCAGCGTATCTGTTTATAGCACGTTGCTTCTTCGTATGTTTATGTTCATAAAAATCGACGATTATGTGATCGGCAATAATAGATATTACGGATTTTTATACATTTTTTATCTCACAATTTTTTATTTACTTAAGACTCGATTATTTAGCTTTCGTTATTCAATCAGTAACTTTGTAATTTTTAGCAGACTCCAAATTTTAAACTCTTTCAATCTTCAAAATACATTTGCAAATACAATACTCTGTGGTCAGGAACATTCTTCGAATTTAAATTTTTTAATAAACTAATTGTTGATTAATTATGATTATGTGCATGTTTTTATTTGACAAATCTTTTGCAGTTACAAAATTTAATTTGGGATATGAAAATTTCAATGTTTTAGAGTTTAGGAATTTGAAAACTCATGAATTTAAGGAATTAAAAATTTTTAACAATTTGATAATTTAGAAATTACATTCTTAAACCGAACAATTTCTAAACTCAAGTTAAATCACATTTTACCAAGAAATTAGAAAATTGCAAAATGTAAAAAGTTAAAAAATTTTGTAACTGAAAAATTTCTTCCGAGAAGTTAATCGAGTTACCAGGAGCGTAGATAGATGAATCAGCCTGTATACGTAGAAACGTTTAGCTGTCGCGTATGTTAATCAGACGATTGAATTAAAATCCCCTTGGTCGAGTGTCTGGTGTGTTGCAATGAGTCAGTAGCCTCGCCACGATTATTCAGTATTCCGGCAATGTGCAACGAGCATGAAATTCCGCAGGGCGTAACTCTTCTCGCGAAGACTCGTTTCACGAATGGACACCGCCTGATTGGTCCGGCTGTTCCGAGGAAAGAAGTCCTCTTTCGGGTTGGCGTGGCATTGTCAACCCTAACTATTTGGGATTTCAACACCTGAAACCGTCTCAACTGTGGCCAACGCATGTGAACGAAGACGAACTGGATTACCCGTGGCTCAACGACTTCGACACGCGACTTACCGAAGAGGACAACTACCTGTGCGTGCAGGAGAACGAGAAGAAGAACTTTTACAAGAAACCTTATATAATACCGGTAATTGGATTTTCACTGCTTCTCGCTGTTATGTGTGTCTGCCTTGGTGTTTGTTTTTGTGACGATCGGATTTCTAGTCGGGGAGAATAACCTGTTGGTCAAGGGAGATATGTTCTCTCGTTGCTTTGAAAATGACTGCTGAGATTTTTGCTAAGAGCGAAGGGATTGTGTTCAGTGGCAGAGATATGTGGAGATTTCGGTAGCAAGGAATTTGGGACAATTTTGGGGAAATTTAAGTTAGATATTTAGAAATTTAGACATGTGGGATGGAGAAAGAGGATTTGGAAATTTAGGAATTTAAGGATTTGGTAATATGTGAATTTAGATATTCAGAAATTTAAAAATTTAAAGATGTGACAATATGTGAATTTGGATATTCAGAAATTTAGACAATTGAGGATATATCAAAATATATAGAAATATAACCTATCAGTTACCCATAACTGTAAATCTCGTTTGAAGACCAGATGCCACGAACTCTGAATGGCTAAGATGTTCCGTAAGCAGACCTGTTAAACGATTAAACAGCATCTAAATTTAGCTCGAACTTTAATTACATTTATGAACGGCTATAACCTCGGATAGTCGAAGATACTTTTTACGCCACTCAATTAGATTTCAATCTCTCTGCTTTCCAACTCGAGTTGTATTTATAGTTTCCTTTATATCCCGCATTCCCGCTTTTTTAGTCCTCTAAATTGATGCAATCAGTATCATCTAAAGCAGTGTTTCCCAACTTTTTTGTGTCGTGCCTTTCTAAATTTCGTATGAATCCCATGTGACATATACATAATTTAGAATATTAGGTTTTAAATTATGTAAATTATATTAGGTTTAAAAAAAAATCTAAATAGTAGGTTTTAGGAAGAAATCACTAGAAAATTGTTGAGGAAACAGTATGTAAACATCTGAATTTCTAAATGATCAAATTCAAAAATTTAAAAATTTAAAAATATTTGCATTCTTAAAATATCAAATCCTTAAATTTCCAAATTTCTATGTATTTCAAATTCCAAATTTTGACTCCTAAATATCCAAATCTTCACATATCCGAATTCTGAAATTAAGTCCCCAAATTTCTAAATTTCTAAATGTCTACATCCATAAATCGTCAAATACCTAATTTCCTGAATCTCTAAATTTCTAAATATAAAAATTCCCAAATTTTCAAATCACTCTCCGTTGAGAGGAGATCTAACCCTAATATAATCATTCCAAAATCCAAACGTGTTTAATATTTTTATTATTCAATAACTGTACCAAGTGGAGCCTTGGAACATAAGTTACACACTTATTAACTGTGTGAAAGGTCGATATCGGCAATTAGTTAGTGTGGTTTTAGCCAGAATATTGAGCCGATATCCGATTCTGCTTCCAGACAACTTCACAAGCGTTCACATCGGTGTTGCTTCAAAGTATAAATCAGGTCAAAAGTGCTGACGAAACAGAAACAGAGGAAAAGGAGCTTTCAGAAAAATCAGACGTGATAAACGAAGAGATTGAAGCAAAACCGTATCTTAAACCTATCTTAGTGGATGGTGTTGTACAGGGATGGGAGTTGCTCGATGATGAAGAAGCACTCCCTGACCCAACTGCGGAGAACAGCACCCAAGTGTCAACGGCGAAGTTGCAAGAGGAACAAGAACGAAAGCTTCCCGTTGAGACTGAGGTCGATGAACTGCCCAGTGTAAAAGAAACTCCACAGTATTTTGATATTCTGGATTCTGGAAAGAGCAGTGAAGTGGACGAGGTCAGTTCCGACATTTTCTATCCTACTCCCCTCCTTCTTTTATTGTTTTAGAGACAATAGTTTAATCGCTTCGGAGAAGTTGAGATTGCGGACGGAACAAATTTTTTTGAGATCAGATCTTGAATTTGAGGATTTGGAAATTTGGGTTTTTGGGAAATGAGAAATTGGACATTTGAGTATTTAGAAAATGAGAATTTGGACATTTGGATTTTTGGAGAATCAGAATTTGGAAATTTGGATTTTTGGAAAATGAGAATTTGGAAATTTGGATTTTTGGAAAATGAGAATTTGGACATTTGAGTATTTAGAAAATGAGAATTTGGACATTTGGATTTTTGGAAAATGAGAATTTGGAAATTTGAGTATTTAGAAAATGAGGATTTGGACACTTAGATTTTTACAAAATGAACATTTAGAAATTTCAATCTTTAGAAAATTTGGAAATTTAAGTTTTTGGAGAAGAATAATTTGAAAAGTGAGGTATTTGGAAAATGAAAATTTTGAAATTTGACTCGATCGATAAAAAAATCTCTAAAAAAGTGTAATGATTAACTCCAAAAATACTATATCAAAAACCTTACACATTGAATCAACTTTATTTTCAGACACCATCCTCGTGCGATTCGGAGTCACCCAAAGAGGAAAGTAGCGCTGACGAAGCTAAAACCGAGGAAAAAGTGTTGTCTGAAAAATCGGATGTGATAAAGGAGGGTGTCGAAGGGGAACCATATCTCAAAGCTTGGAAAAAGATCTTAGTTAATGGCGTTGTAAAGGGATGGGAATTGTCTCTCGGCGATGAAGAAACACTCCTTGACCCAGTGACGGAGAACAGCACCGAACTGTCAACGACAAAGTTGGAAGAAAAACAAGAACGTGAAGTTCCCGTTGAGATCGAGATCGTCGAACTGACGACCAGTGTGAAGGAGACCCTTCAGTTTCCAGAGATCGAGGAGATACCGGACTCCGGGAAAACCAGCGAGGTTGGAGAGGTTAGTTTACAAATTCTCTATAATAATTAAGTTCTAAAGGAATTAAACTTCTCACTTGTACCACATCGATTAATTACTGTAGAATTTTTTCAAAGTATTCGTAAACTGAATTGATAATCACGCGAATGAAGTAGTTGAACGAAATTCGGGTCACGTTTGTCTTGCTAACGATGCAATTAGTGGAAGGTTTAATTATTTCGGGATTTTTACTTGGATCACATAATTAGCGACACATATATTTTTCCCTTTTTCGCTTCAAAGAGAAGATTCTCTTCGTATTCCCTTTATAGTTCTCTGCATGCACTGAACATTATTTCCATCCTCCATTTTTATAATTCAGAGGTTTCAGTGAAGTTACTGAAATTATACATATGCTATACTATAGTTACTAGCATATAAATACTAGTTAAGTTAAATTCATAATTTAACGAATTTATGAAACTCTGTCGCGTGTAGATTGAATTACGTTCGCCTTGAAGTACTTGGTAATCATCTATTTAAAAGGTGATACTTTACCGTGTCTTGTGAGTTTTCTTTTTTTAAATTAAATACCAGTCACGATTGCAAATGATCTCTGAGGCACGCGCAATTGAGAGTAGCGAGAAGTCGTTTTATATCGCCGATGTCACGCTTCCGAGCGTACGTGTGGAAGAATAATGGCCGCACACGCATGTAGATCGCGTTCTTCATTGTGAAACGGCGATGTTACTTACAATTAGCTACCTTCGTGTCACGTATGTACACTCGGGTGCAATATATTATCCTTTGGATAAAGACACTTTTACAATTTACGAACTGTCATGTTTTGAAATTTTTAAATTATCATATTGATCATGATAGAATGGATTGATGCAGATCAAGAATCAAATCCCTATATTTCTAAATTACTGAACAATAAATACTCAAATTTCCCAGCCCTAAATTTCTAAATTTTGAATTATCCAAATTCCCAAATTGTTAAATCTCTAAATTCTTAAATCACCAGAAAATCATTAAGACTCAATAAGTGAAAAGCCTTCTTCTCCTCGATTATCATATTTTTTCTAGGGAAATTTGTTCTTGACTGTACCTACGTGTGGAAGTTAATCGCAAATTTCCTGAATCTTTATCACGATCTCAAGTCTACTTTGCGACATTAAATAGCAGTTACCGTAAATATGGGTCGTCCTCGATTCTCTAAAAACGAACCAATGTTGGAAATTCTTTTTATATACATATATCAGTAATTTACCATATAAGTAATATTAATCGATCAATTTTCTATCAGAGATGAAATCAATAGGAATTGTAAAATTTTATTCAATGAAATTTAAAAATTAATTGAGATGAAGTCACAAAATAACCGATTTATCTACTTTTATTGGTGACGTCACCTATTAGCAACAACCATACTTTACAAATTCAAGTACGGTTTTAAAATTCAAATATTCCGAATATTCGAATACAAAATCAAATATTCAAACTAATCGATGTATTAGAATTTCAAAATCAAGTTTCAACCATATTCAAATATTCGAACTTGCTTACATATTATTTTTAGAGATCCTTTAACTAAAGGTTAGGTGTGTTAAAATCTGTCCCACCTGTTGCTTATCCTTTTATGCATGGTAACATATATTTTACCACCTCAAAAAGTTGACGATATTTTTATGTTAAATAATTTTTCATTTGTTTATATTAAAAAAAAATTCTATGCGACTTTTATTTTCGTTAAAATCATGTATCTCAAAGAGTGAATCTAAATCACAAAATGACCGGTATTTTGATCGATGACGCCATCTTTTATCGAAAACCACACTGCATGACCTGAAATACGACTTTGTCGAAATATGTGAAGTATCCAAATATTAAAATGAAATTTTGGATATTTAAATATTCGATGATATTATACACTTCTAATACGATAAACCCAACACGATAAGATAATAAACCACGTATGGGAAGACCTAACAGACATCCTGTTTTTTCAGACGGAGGATATCGTGGTGGAGCACATCGACCTGATCCGCGAGGCAAAGGAATTGCCTCACCAGGCCCGTTCCAAAATAGGCAACCGTCAGACGATCACGTCGAACGGCTCAGCCGACGACGACTCGGAAAGCAACACCGACACGGACAGTTACCCCGAAGAGCAACCCACCTACACGAAGCTCGAGGAGATCGATCTGTTATCGAGCATCGGCCGGGACATCGGGGTCGATCTCGAGAAATACGTGCAACCGGTGCCCGACGTGGTCGCCATGGAGGCAATGGACCCTGTTCACGCGTCCTCGCGAGCCTCCCTCAACATGATGAAAGACAACATCGAGGATACGAACAAATTGTTGGATCGTGATCTCCCGGAGGCATCCAGCGCCGATACCAGGAAGAAAGAGAAGATGGCGAGGAACCAAGCGAAGAGGAGACAGCAACAACAGCAACAACAGCTCAGATCCTCGAATGCCCACAGACGTCCTGATAAGAGGAGAGCTGACGTGGATAATGGACCAGGTATAATTATCTTTTCTCATCCAGCGTTTTTCGTGGCTGATGGAAATTTTCATTAACTACAGGGGCTAATTACCACAGCACGTAATTTTAAACTATCAATATTCGATCTTGTGAATAACATATTATGCAACATATATATTATTGTTGATGACATGTCCGCCATGAAAGAACACATGTTCTACTTTTGAAAGAAAACGCAAAGTACAATTTATACAATATAATGTGAATGACATTCGTGCAAAAAAATGTAGAATTTCCTTATAAAATAGAGTTGTCTTCTATTAAATACAAATGTTAGAATAGTAATTAAGAACTGTCAGTTTAATGGAATTCTCAGTATTTGTTTACATTTCAAACTTATAATTACAACATCTTTGTACAAACTAGTTGAAAGTAACTTGGAAGTTTCTACATTTCTTATGTCTTAGCCAACGGGAACGATTGCATTTAATTTACTATTGCATAACAGTAGTGAAATTTTACGGTACAACTCGAAAAACAATACACACGTGTGTACACAGTGACTGAGATACGCATAATCTCACAGTCAAACATACTGCTTGGTTTTTGTGTGTTATATACATATATGCACATTGGCGTATGCAGGGTCCAAGATGTGGGAAATTATTGAAATTAGTAGTTTGACATTTTGAGAATTTGAAGATTTTAAGATTTGAGAATTTTTAGAAAGTTGAGAGTTTGAATATTTGGTAATTGTAGAATTTGCAAATTTATCTGAGAATTTGGAAATTTGGAATTAGATAATTTTGGAACCTGAGAATATGGAATTTTGAAAATCACAAATTTCAAGATTTAAGAATTTTCAGAAATTTGAAAATTTGATAATTATGGAATTTGCGAATTTAGGAATGAGGGTATTTGGGAATTTGAAAATTTGGGTATTTCGTAATTTGGTGATTTTGGAATTTAGAAATTTGGAAATTTAGAAATTTGAGAATTTGAGAATTTAGAAATTTGAGAATCTGAAAATAGGATCAATAATCTAAAATCTTAGATGTCTTAAAATTTGAAAATGTAAAAAGTTTTAACTTGAAAACTCGAAGATTTAAAAATGTGAAAATTTAGGAACTACGCCAATGTGCACAGGAAACTCGAATAACAATAAAACTACCATGTGTATCTATCACAAGTTCTTTCGCTATGGTTATGCATTTACGCTTCTTCGTTCACTATGTTCTCTCATGGTAGTCACGGCTCTAGATTTCACATTTCAAGGGAATCTTGACTGTAACCTGAATAGAAGACGATAATCAAACAATTTAACTGACAAAAGGATTCACGGAACTTGAGAAATCATCTTCCTCTTTTCGCAAGGTTCATTCCAGTTTCTTCTATTTTTGTTGCAAGTATTACAGATTACGTGTGCAATCATGTTTCCTCTAGTTGTGAATCATCGGTTTCTTTCATTTGTGTATATACTTTCTATTGTATAAAATTAATATCAACTGAGAATGTGAAAATAAATTAAAAAGTTTATTTCTAGAAGCTTTATCGATCCTGTTGAAAACATTTGTCAAATTTACTTTTTTTTACAGAATGTCACAAAATTAAATATATTAATTTTAGAAATTTCTTCAATATACGTCGAAAAAGATAGTTAATGCCAAATAAATTAAATTACAAAATTATGTTCTTTATAATTATATTGTACTATGTATAGTAAAATTAGTTTATTTTAAATGAAGGTAGAATAAAGGTCCTAAGAGCCATTTGAAATTATAATAATTTACAAGTAAATCATGCAAATCAATTATTGAATTAGTTGAAAAGTTCTTTAACTTAAGATTGAATATTAGAGCTAGATTGTGAAAGTTTCAATTAAAAATGAAACTTGCAGTGTAAGATTGTTAAAATTGAACTTGAAACTGAAGTGCTGTATAGGTTATATTAATTCCTTCTTCTATGCTACAATTTAAAGTTCACATTTCTCTTATTTCTAGCTATTATCCGTTAAATATTTCTGTTTACATAATCCCTTGTTTCTGTTCTCAATTAAAGGTGGTTTCGACGTATACAACATCGAAACAGCGATGCCGAAGATCGACCTGGACGCAATAGAATCTCATTTGAGAGCTGCTCGTGAAGAGGAGCGACGGGTAAGTGGATGTTGTTTACCGATAATTGCATAATATCGTGGCTGAGAATATTTTCGCAAGCTGCATCGGAGAAACCTGTACGAATAATTTCTTTTCGCCTTGTCGAACACGTTGCAAAAGAACATTTATTGAAAGGGGGACCCATTTTCTCATTTTGCTCATTGGCAACCTTTCACTTCGACGCACACGCGATAATTGCGTGTTTTGTTTACCCAGCAGTGTACGATATTTGCATGGAAATGCAAATGGAGGTTTGAGGACGCTGCACTCGTGGGTGTGCAGCGTATAATTTGAATTACAATGTTTGTTAACGGTGCAATAACTTTTGACGCAACTGTCATTAATTTTAACGAATTATTCAATTCAAATATTTTTCATTTTCGAAATCGGAATTGCAAAAATAATATACTGACTTGAGTCTCTTTTTAGACTATGACAATTGGTTCTATTTAAAAGAATATTGCGAATTATATATATTATAATTATGTATATTAAATAATCCGACAGGTAGAGGGATTTAAAATGGATATCTTTTTAACTATTATGTTGGTTTAATTTTTATAAAATAATTAAAAGTAGATAATGTTAAACCATTGTCTATTTCAACGGATAACACAAATTTATGTGTAATGAAGTTTTCATGAACTAAATAATTAAATAAAAATATAAAAGAATACAAACGTTTGGCTGACACTAAAAATATTTCATTGCTACTAAAACCTAAAGTTTTACGAAAATATGAGTCACATAATTTATGAGTCACCTGGTCCTGCTTGCCTACACATTGCAGAATGTTAATTAATAAAATAAATATGAACCGTACAAATTTATTATCCTACAAAGTAGCATCACGTTTTTCTGCCTACTTTGCATTGAGCTTGAATTTAAATATAAATTGTAGCAATAATTTTCAGGTTTAATATCCCCTGCGTGTAAATATAAAAGAGAAGTCTAAAAAGTTCAAACTTAAGTGCTCGATATTATCATTCCGGTTTAATCTCGCAAAAAGAGGATGAATAATCGCCTTGATAAATATTATTATTACGCGCATTGCAGAAAATTGTAAAAACAGGAATACGGAAACGAAGAACTAGAAGCATAATTGTAATGTTCGAGGAGGGAGAGGGGAATAATTATCGAAGCTATAGGAAACAAGTGGTAATTTTACATTGACCTGGTCGAAGTTCTCAGGGATAAACGCGTAAGATAAAACTGAATGGACACTCACGCGACCAGGTTGAATCGTTTTCGTTGAAGGTCGAGATATAATAGTAATCATTAATGTTACATGCCTGATAAACCCTGACTCCATTGCTTTAAATAAAACTGTAAAGGATGCGGTGGGCGTTTACGAAGATAGCAACATCCATCGATCTGAGGTGATAAACGAAGCTGGAGAATAATAACTCGGTCATTTAATTAAATTTAACTTTTTGATGAAACATAAAAACTGTGAGACAGTTTCGTAAAAAAGTATGCATAAAATTGTGTAAATTTTATGAGATCGTCTGTTAATCGAATCATTCTTCAATCGGAGATTAATCCGGTCTTTTTGACGTAATAAAAAAAATAAAGAATTATGCAAGTAGATAGCTGATTAAAATGACTACAAAATTCAATATTTATTATTTGCAAATCTTATACAGTTTTTAACAAAGTTACTTTTTTATAAAAAAAATACTATAATAATTGCTTGAATCTACAGGATATGAATTTACATGTAAATTGAATTGTAAATGCATGATATATATTTACAGTAAATGTAGAAATTTAAAAGTTTTGAATTTATAGCAAACGTGTTAACTATTCCAATTAGTATGCGAAGTAAATTCTGATTTCTTGAAAGAAAGAAAATTCCGCGTTCATTGCAATCTCCTTAACGTCGAATAAAAAGTTGAAAATCTCATATAAGTAAACCGGCGCGACCTGAAAATGGCAGAATATTCCAGTTAATTCCATAGAAGAGAATTTTTGATTTGCACAGCGCGTAATTTCGACGAGATGTTTCGCGCCAAGTGTTTTCTGGATTATTGACGCAGAAAATAAGGTCGAGAAGGTTTACGACCCCCTTTTGGGGTGCCGATAGCGAGAGTCTCATTAAATGCACAGACGATCTATATTTGCCAACGTGCTGTGTCCATTGTATGGAAATAGGGAACAGGAAACGGATGTCGACAGGAGGACGATCAATACGACCATCAGATAGAGCGTGACACATTTTGGTACTACAGATTGGGATAGGATTTAATAACGACTGATAACAATGGCGGATTAATGATGATAGCTATGCAGATCAGTAATATTTTATTCAATATTCAAAGTTTCTATATTTCGATATTTTTACATTCGATATTTCAGGTTTTAGTATTTCAAGTTTCAGTATTTCAAGTGTCGATATTTCGAGTATTTCAATACTTCAAGTTTCGATATTTCGAGTTTCGATATTTGAAGTTTTTCGATATTTCGAGCTTTGATATTTCGAATTTTTTGATACTTCGAGTTTCGATATTTCGAGTTTCGATATTTCGAGTTTTGATAT
Organism: Megachile ligniseca; assembly: GCA_945859555.1. Lineage (NCBI taxonomy): Eukaryota > Metazoa > Arthropoda > Insecta > Hymenoptera > Megachilidae > Megachile > Megachile ligniseca. The sequence goes on from OX243785.1 coordinate 4,544,342, forward strand.
TTTGAATTTTTGGATACTTCGAGTTTCGATATTTGAAGTTTTTCGATATTTCGAGTTTTGATATTTTGAATTTTTTGATACTTCGAATTTTGATACTTCGAGTTTCGTTATTTCGACTTTCGATATTTCGAGTTTCGATGTGTCGAGTTTTTTGATACTTGGAGTTTCGATATTTCGAGTTTCGATGTTTCAAGTCTCGATGTTTCGAGCTTTGATATTTCGAGTTTTTCAATATTTCGAGCTTATCTGAAGAAACGTTAAAAAAGGTCATAAATTCAAACAACAAATATTTTCACAAATTGTGAATTTTACATCTTGTACTCTAATACCTTATTACATTTAATATATTCTGAAAATTAACTTATGTAGAACAAAGTAGCGTTGAAAGAAATGTCTACATTTGCATTTGTTTCTAACATGGAATTAAATTGTAGATAGATGAATTTCAAATTAACCGTACAGAACGATTTAGGTTATTCATGATCCAGTTTAAAAAAAGTGCAACCAGCTCTGTAACATCTTGAGATAACGTATCACTGCACCTTAAAGAGCTGCAGCAGCCGTGGGTCAAAAGACTCGCATGAGCAACCAAGCGAAACGTTTTACGTACAACCTATGAGAGATTCACCGGCTTCGGGTACAGCAATTCGAAAACGATTTTTCAAAGAAGTGTTTTACAGATCGTTTTAAAAGGGCTATAATTACAGAACCGGAAAATATAGGTGTATGTTCCAAGAATCTTTTCAGAACGTTACATACACATAATGTTTCAAATGAAGCATTCAACCTGTTCGAGTTAGGTCGCTATATCTCAGTTACATTCAAAGAAAATTCTAAAAATGGGGTTAAAAATCTGATAACAGTGGTGGATAGTTGTAATGTCGCTTGAAATTCGTTAAAACAGTAAACAGAGAGAAATTACAAACAATTCTGTGTTAATGATAATTGTAACATGACTACATTACCTTTCTTGTATTAATTTGTTGATTAGATAATTTCTTTGTTAATTAGTTGATAATGATTTGCTCCTCACGCATTGATCAGCTATCTACAAGTGGCTTTGAATATTTGGCAAAATGAAATTTCAATATTTGCAATTTAAAGCTCTTTAAGGTACAGTGTTAAAATTTGTAGTTCTGATATGAAAATCAAGAACTTAAAAATTAGCTTGAAATGAAGTATTCGAATTAATAATAGAAAGTGAAAGAAGAAACAAAAATAAAAGCATAACAATAAAAAACAGCTCAATTTTAATAGATTTATCAATTAAGAAAATATACCTTCTTTAATTAATTTTTTCACTACCTTTATTGCTCTCTGTTGCAAATATGCAATATAAAATTCTTGTACTTTGTCAAACATAAACAAACAATAAATTCCTCAATTAAAAAATGATTGAATACACTGTCTTTCAAAATTACAACTTTTTATTGTGCCTATTCAAAATGTTGACAAGTTTGCAATATTGTATTCTTCTGTAAATTAATTTTTTTAATAAATAATATTTGAGTTTTATTATTTCTTAATAATGTTACTTGTAAAAGTTCAAAAATTTTATTCAAAATTGAAAGATACATGTAACGTATAATAGTGTGAAAAGAATACCGGTAACAGTTAAATATTAATAAAAGTCAGATATTAATTATAACCCTTTGATTTCTTGATATGTATCTCAACTTAATTGACCTCTCAACTAATTAATAACCCAGTCGATCGACTTCCTGAATCAACCGTTAATTCTCCGCGTTAATTATCCATCCAAACAATAAACTTCAGCTTTCGCTTCCTGGTCGATTAATAAACCAATAAACTATCATCTTGCAAATAACATCGAAACCGTTCATTCCATTTCATTATTTCTCTATCTGTTCTTAAAAAGTTGCAAACTTTCAAAAATTAAAAAATTCGTAATTAGCAAAATTTAATAATTTCAATCCTTGATAAAGGGTTTAACATTTAAAGATTTATAAATTTAAGGATTTCAAAATTTACAAGTTCGTAAATTAAAAAATTGTTAGCGTCACAACACTTCAAATTTTACTATAAAAATCGAAAAAGGAATGTACTACAAAAATCTAGATATTTCACATATTGAAAAAATGCATAAAATCGATTTTATTAAATCAACATTAAAATTAGGTTAAATTATTTTATTAAACTAAATTTCATTTACATATTTTGCAATCGTTTAATGCTTTAGAAGTTAGAATTTTTCTGTCAAAGTTCAGTAGAAAATTTTTAAAGATTCCCACTTTCAAACTATTAAAAACGAAATGAACTTTATCGATCTTATGAAAAAATTACTAAAACGAACCTTGAAAATTCCTTCATCTATAATCATAGATTACTGCTATAATCTACTAGATAAAAAATGGTAACATTTCTGTAAAAATTTAACAGAATGTTAACGATATTAAAAATTTCCAAATTTTTGACTATATTAAAAAATACACAATAGCATGTCTAATTACTAGAACCTCTTAAATTATTGTCATTTCTTGACAAACTTCTTCAACGATATGCAAATGCACTCGAATCGGGAAGTGTTAACGACCTCGATACTAGAAGATCAACAGGTAGATAATTGTCAAGATCGACAAATTTTCTCGACGCTATCGATAATCATGGACGTTCGCTCGTTAAACGAGTCAACCACTTTCACCGAAGTCTGTGAAAAGCTGGGACTAGAACAACCTCTATAGACGGTTAATAGTTCCACCACCTCCTTCGAACAAACCTAACCGGAAGATCGGTTCGCCGCTCACTTGACTCGCTTTAAGCCAGTCTCGTGTTGTTCTCGTCTCGTGCGAGTCTCTTGGTGAAAACGCGAATATTCCCACTGCATTTCTGTGTTATTTCGATCCAGCAGCGAATCCGGTTACCAGACAACTTTTAACAGTGTACCACTTCGGTGCTCATAAAATCAAGTGAAACAGATGTGTTGTTCGATAAGGATCCCTAACAATCATCGTGATCTTCGATCCATGATAATGATATTTATTCGTAGTAATTACTGATCTGATCTTTAATCTGTAATAATGATTCTGAACTAGGATCGATAATTGTGATGTAGGATATATAATAATAATTCTAATCTACAATCCATAATAATAATTTTGATCTAGGATTCATAATAATCTTGATCTGAAATCTGTAATAATTAATTATACATCTTAATATAATTTGGAATAATGATTCTAAAATAGGATCCATAATTCTGATCTAGGATCTATAATAATTGGGATTTGGAATCCATAATAATATTTCTGATTTGGAATCCATAATAATTATCCCAAATTTGTGATCGATAACAATGATGATAAGGTGTGCTGGGATCATTAGTACGTTAAATTTCTAATGAATGAAAATACTAATTATGACATCTTACTGTTCCTGTAAATGTACCTACATGGCATATGAGAAAAGTATTGCAGCTAAGAAGCTCCGTTACAGTAGGTCATTAAGTATGAAGCTTGTCAGGTAGAAAGTAGATCTTCATTTTTGAGAACAAGTTTATTTTTGGACTGAGAATGCGTTCATATAGTTTCTACACTTTTGCTATTTGGCTTCTTGTTATATGTGAATATGAATATGAATTTCAGACTTTTTCGTGGATCTACAAAAATGGGTTAATAGAGTTGTAGCAATATATGGTAATTGGATAATAATGAAGACTATTTTAAAATAACTTAACACAATATTTAAATTTGGCGCCAAATGAGAATGCACATCAAAGTTTGGGTTTTGATATTTGTTCGTACTGAATGACCTAATATTTATCTTTTGAGGAACAAATGAATTTAAAACATGAAGGTTTTCAATCATATAGTTGATTAAAGTTGTAAACGTGCGATAATGTAGTTGGACTGTAAGGTTATGTACATTTAGGTGCAATGTAGATCTCTTGGATCACGCTCATGAATTTATAAACTTTCAAGTTTCAATTTTAAATTGTTAAATTTTAGATTCTCCATTTTTGACATTTTCAAGTATTTTAAATTTGCAAATTTCCCCAAATTACTAAAATTCTGTACCATTAAATTTTGTAGTTTTGAAATTTTCATATACTTCAATTTCGAAATTCTTCAGCTCTTAAATTCAAAAAGTGTGAATCACCAGATTCCTAAAGTATCCATCCAAATTCTCATGTTTTCATAGATTCCTCAATTTCTAGAATTTCAAATCCCTAGATTCTTAAATCTCAACATCCCCAAATCCTAAAGTCTTCAAATTTCTATTTTCTTAAAATCTCAAAGTCCTTAAATTTCCAAATTTCCAAATTCCTATATCGCTAAATTTTTACGTTCCCAAAACCCTAGAACCCCAAATTTCTATACTCCCATATTTCTCAATTTTCAAATCTCAAACTTCCCATCTCTCAAAGTCCCCAACTCTCAAATTTTCCAAATTCCTAAATCTCCGTATTTCTAAATCTTTAAATCAAATTTTAATTTTCGAGATTAAACCTTGAGAGAATTTTTTTACACCATATACCAACCTCCTAGAGAGTAAGAGCAAAAAATCTTTTTTGAGCCACCCTAATGAACGCATGAGAGGATGCTCCATGAAAAGGTACAAAACGAACTTTTTTCTGTTTGGTGAACAATTGACATTTGTGGATCCTAACCTCACCTGCGATCCACGGCAATCCTATCCTCTTCCGGTTGCAAACCGCATCCATTATTTGCGAACAGACGTTTCGTCAGAGATTGCGGTTCACTTTATCAGGGTCAAAGGAGATATTGATATTCGCAGCACGATATCGTGAAGCTCGAATAACAACTTGAATAACCATACTCTTTAGTAATTTACTGTCTTCATAAGTGAAACTACAGATCCGAGAGTTTTCATTCATTGTGGAGGAATCGATTTTCTTTTATTGCATTTTTTCAAGGTAATTTCAGTGAAATGAATTGCATCAGACATTGGGGTTGCTAGGATTTTTTATTGGGATTCAATTTAGTTTTCTAGTATTATTAACCCTTTGCACTCCGATTTTTGCCAGATACCTAAAAACTTTCTACTTTGTTGAATTCTTTTAAGATTACTACTTCTCTATTATTATTTGCAACTATTGTCTGTTGCAGTATGTTTATACAATATTATAGATTTAAATATATTTATTTTAAATTGTTGTATTAAACTGAATAGTAAATAGTTAGTTGAGTGCAAAGAATGTTATGTTAAAACATCATTTTTGTTTAACGGTGGATGAATACTTGTTCCATTTTATCAAAGCACTTGTATTTAATATTATGATATACTCACTGTGGAAATATGTAAATTTGGAAATTTGAAAATATGAAAATTTCAGACTACCGAATTTTAGGAATTTGTCGACTTATATTTAGAGATTGTCCTTGATCCCTAGTTGCACCAAAGGTACAGATAGATCCTCTTCAATAATTCTAATTAAAACAGAGTTCACGATCAAATTTATTATAAGAATCTGTGATGAAAGTCATCTTTCACAAGTCAACAATCGACCCTCCAACACATACTCATTTTAAAAATTCCTGTAATTAATCCACACTTCCGCTTCATTCGACCCTCACAATTCATCTTCCAATTCGTCTGCTTATTTAATTAAAAAAATACACGTGCAAATTCCCTAGCACGGGTTGAACGGACGAATTACAGTCTCGCTCATAAACACCGGAAACCAAGAAGACTTCACCACTTCCCCCGTTATAATCAGCAGCTTGATAAACAATGAATACACCGAGACACCTGTTCTCGACTTAATTTACGAGACACAATAAGAAGCGTACAGAAAGGAGCCTCGTGTTACAAGTGGTATTATATGGTAAACAAGAAGAAAGTGGACGATTAAAGACAAGCATGTGAACCATGCTTTTATTTCGATGCGTTGTACCGTGACGAAAAAGCAATTTGATAAAAACGTTTATCTCTTGATCAGGAATACTTTCTTTCCCGAAACTGTAAAAAGAAAACGCGAGAATTGTGTGATTTGAAGCTCGTTAAAAGATTTCGCCATGCGTGAAGAGACATCTCATGGTGTTCCCCTAAACGTGTCAACTTTTTCCTCCTGTAAACGCTTCTTGAAGAGGAATTCTTCGTGAAGAAAAAGTGACTCGTGCGTCTTCCTGTGACGAGAAGAGGTTGTGCAAGTGCAACGAAGGGAAAGTGTACGATGTTCTGAAACTGTCGACAAGGAAAACGAATACTTACTAGGACTAAACAGACGAGGAACTAGAGCGAATCTTGAAAACATGGGCAGCAGTAATAAGGCTAGGAAACATTACAAAAAAGATTCCCGATTCGTGTCGGATCTTTACACGTTTACGTATGACGACTTCGATCTCGTAAGATTCGAATTTGAAATGTGCTTTGCACTTTTGGCGAACGATTGGCGACAGAGATTTTTTTATAACTGAGCAGTAGAGTGACATTTTCTTTTATCATTAGTGTTGAGTGACAGAGATTTTGTTTTGGAATGGTAAATTTACAAATTCACAAATTTTCAAATTTAGTTATTTTCAAAATTACAAATTTCCAAATTTAAGCATTTAGACATTTAGACATTCCCAAACTTACAAACTGTCTTTCCAAGTTAATAAATGTGCAACTATACAAATTTCCAAATTTTATAAAACAAATATTGTTTCCTCAGATTTTCAAATTTAATTTTTCGCGTTATACATTTTACATTTAGATACTTAGAAATCCGCAAATTTATTAGTTTGCAAATTTCTAAAATCACAGATTCTTAAATTTAGACATTTCCAAATTTTAATATTAGATAATTCATTATCTAGTGAGATACAAAAATGTTTTATAGATGCGAAATCATGATCGTACCCGACAAAACTAGTTCTGAAACATCATTTGAATTCTCAAAATTCTCGAGAGTCCTGACATTCCTGAGTCGCAGAATACTTCCTGGAATCCGATCTAATCCAACCTGACCATCGGTTTCCGACATTTTCGCAGCCTCGCATTCTTTCATACGTATAGTAACTCTAATGTAGAACTAAGCAGTCAGAGTCTATTAAATATTAATTTTCTATTGCATTCAAGAAAATTTGGTTACTCGTATATTTAAAAATTTTTAACATGGCATTTTTAAATATTTATAACTAAATTAAATTATGTATCCACAAATCAGGGATTTCTAAATTAAATTTCTTAAAAATTGACGATAACAACAAAAGGAATTTATTGATTTGAAATCAGTAAATATACAAAACTAAAGAATAAAATGAGTGAGAAACTAAACAATAGTGAGAGTCGAAACGTATCGATTATCTTCATTCTAATACCATGTGCCTAATATAAATTTACTAAAAAATTTTTTAATTCATTGAAAATTTATCTTCGAACTAGTTTAACATTTTACATGATAATTTCAATACAATTTAATTTTTATATATAATTTTACAAATTATTCGATAAAATATTGAGAGACGTTGAAAAATGTTTCATTTTTACTTCGTATAATAATTTTTTACTATTATTACTATTTCAAAGAAGGTTAATGACTCCGACAATTTGATTCCGAAACGATAAGATTAGTCATGGAGAACAGGTGCTGAGAAACTGAATTTGACATTCACGTGCAAGTTAATTGCAAGAAAAAAAACTGTTCTACAAGGTTTATGTAACTCGATAGAAAGCAAGGTTGAATTAACGATTTCGAAACGTTCCTGCGATTACTCATTGATTGAACATTCTTTTTCCGGATGTTAGACATGCAAAACTCAAGCATGGTCTTTAATTTGATCGATCGAGCTCTATTAATTTGTTGTGTCTGTAAAAACAACAGTTTCACTTTAATACAAAAAGAGCTCTTGTACAAATGTGTTTCTTGTGTAAATGTGTTAAAGATTATTAACTGAAGAACTTTGTAAAAAATGAATTCTTTTTGTTCGTTATTCAGAACTATGATTGAAACTTTTGTAAAAAAATCGATATGCAGAATTTGAAATTTGAGATGCTTTCAATTTTATAGTTTTTTTTATATTTTCCTTGAAACGAACATTTTTTGCTGTAAGAAGTAAAGTAGAAAAACTAAACTCTGTCGAATAGTGAAATTTTAATTCTACATGGTTTTTCTCACCCTTGTTGCTATTAGATACACAATTTTTATATTATTAATTAGTTAAATATTAACATAAATTCAAGAGTCATTTTTCATTTAACCTCTATACAATTTTTATTCAATTATTGGTGAGTAAGAAATCGATAGAACTTGTTTTTTACAACATTTCAATCCCATATGCAGATCATGTTTTTCTTTATTTATTATATAATACATTGGACACATTATCTAATAAAGAAGGTGTGTTGAAGGACGACTACTGTACGTAGATTTTTCTTTCAAATTGTTTTGATGTCGGATATTATATAATAAATAAAAACTTGAGAATACATTATGTCAAAATGTTGTGGAAATAGAACAGTTTTATTAAATATTTGTTTATCTAAAATAGAGAAAGTTTACAGAGTGTAATGAAAAGTGAATTTCTGAGATTACGTGATTAGTTCAACCACGAAATTAGAAGAAATGGAAAATTTGAAATGCGTATCATGTTCCTGAACTTTTATTAACATGTCGAGTTCTAATATATGCGGTAGCGGTACTTGTGCTGATTAAGAATCTTATTGATTTTCTTGTTTCACACGAGCCTGTGAGAAAAAACCACTTCCGCAGGCAAGAAATTTCTTTTAAAAATATGTCTGCTTTGTCTCGAAATATGTCATTAAAAAAGATCATTAAAAAAAATTATTATTATTCAAAATTATTCAAATTATTAAGAATTATTATTATTAAAAAAAAATTGTTATTTATATATACGTTATAAGTAGTTCATGAATAAAGTTTAACAAATATTATTTATTTTATTTACCAAAAAAATTGTTAACTTTTTGTATATGTTTATAGAAAGATTTCTTAAATAAAAGAAGAATACTATAGGTTTTTGTTCCCAGTAAAAATTAACCTATTTATGATACAGAACTGATAAGCAATATTTAAAAATTAAATAAACGATATAAGAAAAATTCTTACAACAAACAGTAAACTTAATTTTCGTCAAATTAATAAAAACAATTCACAACTTTAAATAAAGAATTGAATTAAACTGTTTTACCTATTTTTGTCATATGCATATACATTTCTGCAACAGTCTTTTTTTTTAGTTTGCGTAACGCAAATAATGAAAAATTATTTATTTCACTTTTATCAACACAACTACATGCATTTTATTTATTTCAAAAATACGTATACGATTTATTAATAAGTTTGCCTGTATAAAACTTTGTCTCACAATGGAATGTTTCGAGTACGAAGGCTTTTAATACGCTGAACTTAACCTTCTCGGTCCAGTGAATTCTTTCCACACGAGTGACTCAGGTAATCTGAATTTATTGGCAAAGACATTCAATATCGAATGTGCAGAATATTGGAAGTTTAACAGATGAAGTTGCGCAATTCATTGTTTTCAGTTTACGTCACAAACACTATTATTGTATAAAGTTCATTCATCGTCCCAAAAAGTCGATTTTGTATGACAACAATCATTTATCAAAATAGCAAATGTATCGAAAAAAATTATTAACAAATTCCATATTTGACAAAAAATAAGTTAAACGAGAACAATTAAATTGCTATCAAAACACGTTAGTGGAAAATTGTTAAATATGAATTTTGATGAATTTCAATATTAGTATGTACAAGATAAGTGGATCAATATAGAACCTTGTTAATTATATTTTATTTAATTATATATTATAGTTTATCATTTAAAAGTTCTTGCAATATTTGAAATAACATAAATAACATACATAGATTATGCAACACCTTTTTTATAAGTTACACATATTTACATTATTATTTACAACAATTGTAATATTTTTGTTTTAATTCAATTTAATTTAAAAACAAAAATCTCTTTATTACGCTATTAAGCACTAATGAATTTTTTAAACGGAAGCTTTTTGCGCTGCACTAAAAATTCCATAGGAAGAAACACTGAAAGATACAAAAGAAAAAAGGAAGAATAGTGTAAAGTTCGTTCGAGAATTAAAAGTGGAAGCAAAGAAAGGTTGAATAGTCTGGAATATATAAAAAATTGCTGTGTTCTCCCTTCAAATACGAATCTCTGTCGCCATTCGCTGAAAGTTACATTTATCAATGCCCTGTAATCGAGCGTATCACATCGATTACCAAGTTGGCTTTCATTTCTGGGGCATCAGGACGACGATAAAGAGCCCGTCAAGGAACAACCACAAGAAACGATCGCGTCGTTCCAGAAATCCGTCGACTTGAAGGAACCTGAAAGAGAAGATCTCGTCACGCGATTCGATAGAGTAGTACGCGGGGATCCAGATGAAACTCTTCAGGTGCGACTCGAGGAAATCCTACAAATTTCTTCCCTGAAGAATATTCAGGGAAGCTTCTTACACCACACAGCTTCTTATAATAATGGGAGAAATGAAATTTTAGAAGCCGCTTTATGTCATTTAGTCCTTCGATGTTACTATTACTCCTCCTGTTACGTGTAGCTAGTGAAAATCATTTGGATCTATTTTAGTCTTCTATTCTTAGTCTTCTATTTAATCTATTCTTAGTTTTATTCTATGTTGATATAGTCACTTAAGGGTGTCATTTAACTGTGCGACCCAAATTTATTTTTAAATTATTTTCAATTTATTTGGTATTATTTGAATGGTATAGATAAATGAGATACTCTATATTCTGTATTTGTAGTCATTTAAGGGTGAGACATTTAACTGCATTAGCTAAATTTGTTTGTAAACTATTTGTTATATTAAAAAATATTCGAAACATTTTCTTATGCAAATAGATAGTTTACGAGTAAATTAAAATGGTACAGCTAAATAAATCACCCTGTATATTTGTATTTATAGTCATTTAAGGGGCAGACATATAACTGTACTAGTTAAATTTATTTGTAAAATATTTTTTATTTTAAAAAGATGTTTGAAACATTGTCTCATATGAAGTTTATGAGTAAATTTAAACAATGCAGTTTACTCAATCCCTCTGTAAAATTGTTCAGAACTGAACCGATCGTCCTAAAAATATCATTTTAAATTTTCTTAAAAAACTACAGAATTATACATGAATATAATACAATATAATTATACATAAATATAAACCGTTACGACGTCTTTATGTGCGCCATATCCAGAAAGTTTATAGTTCAGAGTTTCTGAATCTCTTGGCACCAAACGAGAATCTAGTGATTAATTTCGAACGCTTGCCAGAATAAATGTATCTAGTTCGATTTCACGATTTCTTCTATACAGTTTGATTTTTATCTCTTGGCAGATAAGCGTACGAATTGATATTAACCACTGCCAAAATAAGTTTCGTAGTTCGATCAATTTTTTACCTGATCTTCCGGTAAATTGAAAATTAAATCTGCTTCGACTGTTTAAGTAGCAAAATCCTATTTACTCGAACGAAACAGTTTAACTGATGCTCCGCTAATAGCTTCTCACCCTGATGTTACAAGTTCACATTTGTGAAAGTGGATTGGAAAATATCCTCTTCATAATTTAAAACTATTAAATTTACCGATAGAAGTCTAAGAACTGTCTGCTAATATTTCCTGAATGTGGATTTTAATTTTGCCGATTCATTCGTGATAATTTAATTAGAATTTTATTTGAATATTACATTAGTACTTAATTCTGGATTGGAACATTGAAAATTCGTAAAAATTTATTCCGCTTTTGCATAATTTTAATTTCCTGCTTCGTTAATGAATTACTTCAAAGAATTACTCGCACTTTAGTGCAATGCTTGTCAAACTTTCGTGGACCGCAACCCACTTTCGAAAACGGTAATTTTTCGAGGCTCACTCGCCTATGATGCACATTGACCCATAAAAGCAATTAAACAAAAAATATCGCTAGGCTTCCTATTTCACAATTTTGCATATTTCAATATTAAACGTGACTCACCTAAAATCTTCCCTTTGATGAAACATAAACGTTCAAAAATTGTTCTCTCGCTAGGTTTTTAATCATATAGAGATTTGGGAATATAGGAATCTGAAAATAAAGAGATATGGAATTTTAATAATTTAGGGTTCTAGGCATAAAATGATATAGGGATTTAAAAGTCTATGAAGAACTAAGGTTCTTAGGATTTGGATATCTAGGTGACCTAAGTATTGGACAACCTATGGATTACACGGACTTAGGAATGTAAATCTATGAATATAGAGATCGAAGACTGTATGTATAAATCTTAGAATATCGATATCCAGGATAAGGGCCTAGAATTATCAGGTACTAGGAAATTAGAAATCTAGATATCTACGAACATAGCTCTCTTAAAATCCAGAGACATAAATATCCAGCAATAAAAGGCTTTAGGACCACAATAATTCAGGAGTAAACCATCTCCTAAATTCGCATAAAATATCATCGCCAAAACACAGTACCAGTTGCATCACCCTCGTCTCACAAATCACCGTAAAAGGTTAACGAGTAGCTTGCCGCCTCATTAAATTAATATCAATTATTCAGCAGGCAAACAATTCGCGACACATTATGCACATCAGAGAAAGATGTTGTCAATCTCATTAATGGTTTTCACTCCCACGCGGCTGCGATTCCGATACAGCTTGAGAAGAAGCTTTCGGGGGGCGGATAGGGGATTAAATGCATCGAGGGGGTTTCTTCCGACCTCCCCCCGCACGAGTGTAACGAGTAATCACACTTCAGATTCCTCTGTCTTCCTGTTCACAGCGACGAAACGACCGTGAAGAGATACGACGGAGGTTGGCCATGGGTCCAGACGCTGAAGACTTGCGCGCTGAACGCGGAAGAAAACCGAGCCTCCAGTCGCGGCTTCAAAGCGGTCGGTATCACTTGAACCCTGAACGCACGTCACGTTTGTTTTATCGGAACGAAAATGTTTATCTCGCATTTTCGCGAGATTGCTCGCCGACGATCGGAGTGATCGATTGATCGGAAAATAGAGACAAGCGTTTGAAAACTGAAAATCGTCGGTTAAAGAATGAATGAAACTCGTGGGGATTTTTGTTTGGGTCAAAGTGATTTTTTGGGTGTACTTGTGTGGTCGAAATTAACGGTGATTGCGAATTATGACGCAATTAAGGACGAGGAAATGTTTGCAATTTCATGGGGTGTAATTTATGGATACAATTATTGGGGTGGTAAATTGGTTTAGGTAGTGACTTGTGAGAATTTTTTGAATTATTTTTATGTTTGTTGAGCTGTTGACTGAATGTCGGTTACGGGTGAACAGCTGTGGATTTGTTGATTAATTTGAACACTTTCGATGACCGCGGTAATTCTTTGTTGCATTGTTTTGTAATTTTGAAAAATGCGATTTTTGGAGTAGATGGTGTAAATTTTCGATTGAAAAATTTTGAATTGCAGATAATATACGTACATTTATTATAGTGTAGATAATATTGCAAGTTTGCAATGTTTTAAGAAGGCAAGAAAAATTTGATAAAATATAAGAATCTGAATGAGAAAGTAAAACAAAAATATACAATAAAATTTTGTCACGTGTCATTTTTTTCTACTTTCAAGAAAATTGAATTAAAAATTTTTTAAATATTTGTAAAAGAAACTTTATAGTACAAACAATTTTCATGACAGTTAATTTCTATTACTTAAAAAAAATACCTATTACTTAAAAAAAAATACTTATTACGTAAAAAAAATATCAAAGCATTCTATTTTATTCGATATTCTATTTCTATTCGGTATTAAAATATAAAATACGAGCCACAACAATAAAGTACGAAAATGGATGTGTGCTGATACGAAAATGTATTTCAGTATTTGGAACTGCTGAACTAGTTTTCTCTGATAACTTGATGGATGAGAATGTTCAACTCTCTATTCTGGAAAATAATTTACCGAAAAATGCAAGGGAAATGAGAATTTAAACGACATTTATGTATTATCAAGAAAGATTGCAATGTTCAACGGAGAATTGCAAAATTTCAGTGTCTTCTAAAGAAACCTTGAAACAATGGCTCACAGAAGAATAGAACATTATAAACATAGAATATTTGAAGAAAAGAATTGTAACATGCCTCAACGCTTGAAAGAACAGCATTCCACGAGAAAGATATCTTGCAAAATACTAAATCAATCTTTATTTATCGTAATTATTACATGAAAATTAATAGTTTCTTAATTAATAACTTTACAACACTTTTTTTTTACAATACTTTGCAAAAGTGTAATTTTAAAAAAAGTATGTGTGTATTAACGTAACGTTAAAATTAAATATTGTTTTGTTTAAAATGGGTAATATAATAGGCGTTATAAATTATACAAATAATATTTTTATTTTTATTAATTAGTCTCTGTATAAATTATGATCTATTATACAATATAACTAAATAAAATATTTTTCCAAATAAAAAAATGTGTGACAAAAAAATTCAGTTTTTAGATTTTCGAATAATAGAGACATTAAATAATTTTCAGAAAATATTAAAAGTTTTTAAGTTTTCTTGAAGACAAGACACAAGCAAATTTTATTATTTTTTGTATTCGATTTTTCCAATTGTACTTTCGAATATACCGTTTGATTAAATTGAACAAAACTTTTGACTAAATTTTTAAGTGGAACACGTTTCAACTGAATACGAATCATTCGGGTCATGTAGAAAGCTTATGAATTTTACAAATATGAAATTCTTTATGAAATTCTTTATGAAAAATTGTATATGGAAGTTGATGATATGGAAAAAAGTGTATGAAAGTTAATAATGAATGTTTTGATTGATGAACACTGTCCCAAAAATTTTTAATTTCAAACTTTTCACATCAATATTATCTTCTTGGTGATGTGATAAAAAGTAAAGTAAAAGAGGTTAATTATTCTTATAGACGATAATAAAAAGTTCTATACTACAAGACTATTATACTAGTATACAATGGACACTATTGTATTATTATACTATTATAAAATACATGTATATTATTGTACTATTATACAATATACATATTACTAACATAGAATTACTTTCTTCTTGCAGAAAATATTTCTGCTAACAAGAAAACATTAGACTTCATAATAATAAATTACATATAGTTTCTGTATGTTCTAAATTCATAAAAGAATACCTAAAATAATTTATGAGCAGAGTTTAATTTATCTTGTGGACAATCAATTTTTTTCCTATTTCAACATACACTATTACATGTATGTTATATACATATATTATGCATATTCGATATAATAGTATAAAAGAATAAACTGTAATATAATAGCATAAGAAGACAGTAATTCTTTTATTAGTAATAGTGTATAATATAATACATACAGAATATACTTTTACTAATATAAGAAGAAACGTCACATACAATTATCACATACAGTTGCTGAAAACATTAAATTCACAGAAAACCTAAAATAAAATAACTTGTGAACGAATAATAATGAAAATATAATTTTCTTTTTAGGTATGAATCTTCAAATCTGCTTCATGAACGAAACACCTTCAGACACGGAGTCTCCGTGTTCGGAGAACGACGTATCTCCAGAGTCCACACCGACTTCATTAGGTTCGAAGCAACAACACCATCAGCAACAACAAAAACAACAAATGCCAGTTAGGCCTCAAGTGCTCAGTCTTCCTTCTTTAAGGCTGGAGACTGGTTCGAGTTCAGCCCCGATAGATGAAGCTGACTTTTTCGCCAAACAAGCCAGATTACAGACTGAAGCACGAATGGCTCTAGCACAGGCAAAGGAAATGGCGCACATGCAAATGGAAGTTGAGAGGCAAAGGCTGAAACAGAGTCCCATTACGGAGATGGTGCGATCCAGCTTGGAAAAAGTGTGTTTCACATTAAATTATTACATGCTGAAAACTTTTAGCGCAAAACATCATTCGTTTCTTGAATATTTTTCGAAATTTTTAAGCTTGGAAATTAATCTACTTGAGAATTACCGAATAATCTCCAAGTTCTCAAATTCTTAAATTTCCACAATTTCAAATTTCCAAGTTGTCCAATTTTTTAATCTCCAATTTGTGAGATTTCAAATTCCCAAATTTACAAATGACCAATTCTTAAATTTTTTAAACTTCAATTTGTAAAATTAAAAAATCTCAAATGTCCAAATCATTTTACAAAGTATATGCTGTAAAATATTTAGTTGTACATTAAAATAAGTACTGAGCAATGCATTAACAGAAAATAATTCAACGCAAAAAACTAAATACTCGATGTCTAAAAATAATCGATACTAATTATAATTTTTTCTCACAGTTACACATAAGCATAAGCTTCACATAAAACTGCGAACCGACATTATCAGTACTTTTACAGATAATCGCGAAGAATGAAGTTTGCGCGCGAAATTTGAAATGCATCAACCGCTCTCCCGTACACAAAAATTGATGGTTTCCATTATTCTCTTCAGGTTGGCGTTCAATTGGGAGAGGATAGACGCAGATTGTCCCGAGTACTTTTAACAGATCTAAACGTCGCACAGCTTCAAGTAGTAGCAAATGACTTGCACGCCAGAATCGCAGCCCTAAACGAGGCGTTGGTCGAAGGACTTTTAAGAAGGGATGATCTACACATGGAGCAAGACTCGATGCTCGTCGACGTGGAAGATCTCACTCGATATCTGTAAGTTATCCTCTGCGCTAAACCTCAATTGTCCCTCCTTTCATTTTCTTTTCTTTACCTTTTTCTTTCCACGCAACCTACTCGACGCAATTAAGATTACTTAAAGTATGAAAGAGTGCTCGCGAAAGGACGCATGGCCTATTTTTCCGACTGCGAAATGGAACGAGAACTCTTAAGAAAAATCGATCTCGCTTTCACGTACTCGAGCAACCACATTCTTTTTTTTTCACCGCCTTTTAAGCTGCTTTGTTTGCGAAATTATGTTCGCCACTGCTGGCAAGAACAGAAGTTGGTACAGCTCAAGCGATATACTTACATGTCTATTTAGCTTGTTATATCATAAATACGCTAAGTAAAGCATCACCTTCCGCAGATGAAATAGATGTTTCAAAGATTTCATTTAATTATTCATGAAAATTTTGCATTTTTACGATTTTATAATCACGATTTTTAAACAGTAGTTGCATAAATTAAGAGAACGATTTTTAAACAGTGGATGCATATATTTATGAGAATGATTTTTAAACAGTAGATGCATAAATGATTTATGAGAATGACTTTTAAGCAGTAGACGCATAAATAATTTATGAGAGTGATTTTTAAACAGTAGATGCAAAAATATTCTAGTCCTTTAAATATACAATTTTGTAATAACCATTAAATAAACTATTATTTCCATGCTCAGTATTACACTATTTCTTTTATTATTGTTATCATTGCCTGTTTTAATTACATTTCTGTTACATTGCTACGTAGCCTCTTAATCAAGCGTTAACTTGTTATTAGGCTCATTCAGTTTCAGTAGATCTTTAAACATATTGATTAGTTTTATTAGAAAAAAAATATATGGTATTTGAATTTGTTACAAAAAAAAGTAATCTGTCTGGGTAATTTATTTTTTATCATGAGTACAGGATAGAAATATCCTTTTGAAGATCTGGTTAAGAGGTTAAATGATCAATTTCGTGACATTAGAAGTTGATGTTAAGATACGATTTTATAAAATACAAATAATAATGGTATTATTTTGATGTAAAGATTTAATGAAAAGTAACTACATTTTTCCATTAACATCTTTGATATAAATTGGTTAATTATATGAGAACCATCTTATGTCAGGTTGTTGCATAATAAAATGGTCGATTGCTAAACGCCTAAAGTCTAATACGGTTTCATGCTTCAGACTTTAGACTGATATAAAGCTTAGGATCTGATGAAAAATAACTGCATAAATTTTCCATTAACATCTTTGACACAAACTGTTGCAAATTTTTTTAATAAATCAATAACCTCACAACAATCTGATTACATGTTAACACGTTCGCTGTTGTATCAATGACTTTAGTTTAAAAATTAATACAGTAATATTATCTTCAATAATATTATCATCAGAAAATCTTCAAGTAATGTAATTTTATATGGAAAATTAAATGTGTAATAGAGGTTCTACTGTGACAGCCAATGTGTTAACATATGATGTGGTGAAGTTAAAAATTATACTAATGTGTTCAATTCTCATACTGAGAAATGAAAGAAAGGTTTTCTTAAATTGATTGAACACCTGTTCTGTCCATATTATGTTCTGCTACATAGTACTGTTATTTCTTGGAGTAAAAGTAGATTTATGACTGGTACTACTTTTTCTTCAAATGAACAGTCATGTATAAATTATGTCTACGCACAGAAAACAATATTTTAAACAATCTGTCGTATCATTATGGCTTTCACCTTCTCAAGTATATTTACGACTTACTCGCTGTTTTTTTATGAACAGACATTTGTTGATTGTATTCGCACACAAATCAATATTTTTAATAATATGATTTACTGCACTGTGGCTTTCACCTCCTCATACATAGCATACAATATAAATTAGCTTCTTATTCATCTGTTGTTTTAATATGTCATGTGTACACTGTGGTTCAAAAGTTAGGAGTATATGTTCAAATATAACATTACTAATAGAACTACAGTTTTATTATTACATATTAAGAACTATGTATTAAAAATCTGTTTTAACTAAAAAAGTGAAGAGTGCTCCAAACTTTTGAACAGCACTGTACATCATAAGTAAAGAACGTCCAAATATAGCTCGATTAAAAATACACATTAACAATACTAACATCTCTTAACAACAGCTTTCAAACTTATACCCTTAATGCCTAGCAATATTAACTTATAGGGTAACTGCACCTAATATGAAATAATTTTTCAACGAAATTAAGGTTGGTATATTCAATATATATTATATTGATAAAAATTAATATTGGAAATAAACAGGATACAAAATAGAAAAAATAAGGAAGGTACAAAAATATATATCTGCATTTTCTTTATCAAATTGATGACTTTAGAAATACATATCTTTGCTAACTTGTCTCATAAAAATCTATAATTATGCTTGCTAACAAACACCTTAATAAATCCTTAAAATAATAAACAAAATACAACTGCAATGTTTTAACAGTTTGATCGATGTCATCTTAAATAAAATGAAATAAACAATAGTCATTAACGAAGACGTTAATTGTCACATTAACCTTAACGTGATTTCTTGAAATCAGAGAATTAAACAGTTACATGAACATTCACAAAAACGGCCACATTTTTATTCTCGATTTTATCAAAATATCTATTAGTCAACTACGGTGATGTTTTCTTGTAAAATTGCTCTGCTAGGTGCAGTTACCCTCCACAGATTCACTATCATAGTAAATTCGCAGTTGCCCCTAGTCCCTTTTTATAACCAACACTAACGTCTTCCGGGCAAACTATGACAAACGTTATATTTTCCGGCCTGTCGCGCTAATAAACAGCTTCTGCTGCGTTCACATGCACAGAGGTGCCAAGCAGGAGTCGTTGAAGAAGAAGCAGAACGCGAGGGAGCAGCAGACAGCGAGCAGAAGTCATCAGCAAACCAGCACCGGTCCGAACAAATCGTCGTTGAAGCCGAAGCTGACGCACCGCGGTTTCGTCTCGTTGGTAAGAAAATAATGCCTCGCCACGAGACTGCGTGGTCTCGTCGGAAATTAAACGAGTATCGAGCACAGAGTAACATTAGTAGGTCCCTTCAATGGCAAACGGTGGATCTGGAATAAACGAAATCCTGATGTCGATGCTCGCGATAATCCTACGGAAGGAAAATACTCTTCGAATGAAACAATGTAAACGTAATTCTCGTGTTTGCCGCGTGAACAGACTTATACGACAAGACACATCGTTTTCTCATCCCTCGTGAACGAGGGTTCAATACGTACCATAGATCATCAGCCATCCTCCAATTCGACGGATTGGTCGAAACGGAGGAAGCGATCTTTTCCAGAATTTCCAAAAGTTTTACAGCTTCATCGTTATCAAATGGATGTAGAGTAATACGTATACGTGCACATACGTAGCCGGACAAGTAGCAACGAGCAACAAGTTCCCTACCCTGTTGTCCTGAACGATCGAACGATGGTTTTATCTGTGCGGAGTGTCTCAAAAGACATGTATATTGTGAATATGACGGAGACAGTTGGAAAATGTCTTGCGACATTTTGCAATTTGATATTTTGTTTTTGGAGATATCAATGGTTATTTGTTTCATTTCAGTGGCATAGATAAATATGATACTGGTTCATTTTTACTCTCCAATGCAGTGTGAAGGACGTAGGATGTTGAATATATGTATACTAAAAATTTAGAAATTTGCAAAGTTAAGTGCCTCGGTTTAAAGATTTACAAATTGCCAAATCCAGAAATGTAGAAGTCTACAAATTTCTGAATCCCTAAATTTCCAAATACCTACATTCTCGAAAACCTAAATTTCCGAATCCGCAAGATTCTCTAATCTCTAAATTCCCAAATTCCTAAATCCCCAAATCCCTAAGACCCTAAGACCCTAAATCCCTACCATCCCGAATTCCGAAATATACAAATTCGTAAATATATGAATCCCTAAATTCCCAAATTCTTAAATTCCCAAATCCATAAATTCCCAAATCTCTAAATGTTCAAACCTCCAAATACCCAAATCTCATTTATCCTTCAAATTCCATATTTAATTATCCAAAAATGAAACAAACGACTTGTAATCGTCAATATGTCCGAAAACGAAGGCTCACGTTGCAGAATGGAAAAGAATTTGTCAATTACTGTTAGATGATCTGTAACTTTTGCGGTGTACATCTCTTTTGAGACGCCCTGTAGAGTAAAATTTCCTTCGCTCCGGTAATATCTTGCGGCCATGCATGCATGCGTTTCCCAAGTGTATCGCCTTTATATGATAGCGTTACAAACAGTAGGCAGATCTCTTCTCTATGTTGTAAACAAGCGAACAGGCCAACAGAGCCTCCATCGCGATGGAACTGGTTCTTTGTTCTCTGCAGTCGAAGACGTTTCTCTTTATTTCAACGTCTTCCACGAAAAAAAATGAACTCACCAGTAATACGATTAATTCAATCAATCTATTGATTTCCCTTCGTTTTCTAAAGCAAAAATCGATACACGTTAAACGAACACGATTTTTTGAACAAACTACTTAACACCTTTTTAATCGATTCACCGAAAACTGTTTATTTGACGAAGAAAATTGTTAACTTCGATGATAGTTTTACATTTTTGCGAATTGTTTATTGTCATTGGTTTTCGGTGAATTTATCGTCCACGATAATTTGTGGGAAAATATTGAGAAGGGATAGAAGATTGAAGAAGAAGTGTCAAATTATTAATTATTTTGCTGTGTTCAGATAAATTGTAATTAATATGTTGAATGCTGTAAAGTTGTGATCGACACCACGAGTGTTTATATGAAAATTCAAAACAAATTTTTAATAAATGTATTGTTTCATAATGCGAGTATTATATTACTTAAAATGGAAACAAATTGAAAAATAGAACTATATAAAATTATTCTAAAAGCAGTAAAACTACATTATTTTGAGGTAGTTATACTGTAGTGTATTAAACAGCCAATTATTCTCAACTCTTTCTTGCATGATCCAACATATTTATTTATAACATTTTCTAAAACTTGATGAACTGGATTTATCTCTCTATTATATAGTATATAATTTTATAATGCTCTATTATATAAATTATAATACTGTATATTATATAAATAAATAAAATTATGCATATTTGACAATCATTTCTACGATATAGATAATTCCATAATGTCCATTTACTTCGTTGTAATTCTGTTTATTATAAAAGTATAAAAGTTTTATATGGAAAGATATAAAACTAACGATTTTAAATAAAACAGGTTGTTTTAAAATTATAAAAATCATTGAAAGTGTTGGATTCGTATTTATTGGAAACTGTTATGTAAATTACAAGTAAAATCATACAACAGTGGCTTTGTTACATAAATTATAAAGAGAATTATACAAATATACAATTAATAATTATTTTGTTTTTAACTTTAATTTATTAATACTTAATACCTACTTCGATAGAATTAATTAATATTATTCTCTTCGTCGAACTTATATCCCGTTTTGACACAAAATGGCAGCTATCGTTTCGCATCCCCTTAAAAATTTAACGAAATAAAGGTTGTAAAATTGAGTCAATTTTTACTACAGCATTCAACGTGTTAATTATTAATCCGATACATGCAATAAAACAATGAAAAACGTAGATAACTTATGTAAAATAAAAAAAGTAGAGAAATGCATCATAACCAACAAAAACTAAAGATAAAACAATTATAAATTTGTTAATCTTGTAACGTATATGACATTCATCGTTACAAAACATTTAGAAATATAATTTTAATAAAAGAAATAGAAAAATAAAGGCTACAAAAATATTTACCGCGAACTTTGAATTTCTCATTTGGAATGTGTTAAGCGTAATTAAATGTAAAACTGAATAAACGTTTATTTATATGTGTTAAACTACGATTCCTTCAATAATCACAATTTTCGATTACACTTTACTCATTTATTGTAACAATTTCTATTTTATATAAAAGTGATCACGTACCTACTGATATTTAAAATAACGAATGATTTCGACACAACATACAAGTTATAAATTTGATATTTTGTAAAAATTAATAACGACTTTAATTAATATTCACGCATTGTCAAAGATAGAAATACGTCTGTTTATGTCAAACTACGATACAAACTACTGCGAATAAGTACAATTGTAATTATTTATATTTTTACTCGAATTATTTAAATCACACAACTGTAAATTATTTATTTGTTAACCCCTTGTTTTATCATTTTTTATTGAACGAATATAATAAAATTAATTTAAACGTTTGAACAAACGATCCAAATAATATTTCAACAAGTGAACAACACTGTATTTCAATAAATGAACAAAACAAAAACTGCAATATTTTATGTATCCTTCATTTACCAACAGTCAATATTATAAATTGTAACTAATATAAACTAAAATTTAATTATTCAGAAAATACTTACCTAAAATTAATTTTGTAACATTCAAGTATTCTAGAAATTATAAAGCAAGGGGTTAATATTAAATCGCACACGATGAACGAGAACGAAGAACGCGTTACATATCCAACAAAAATCGAGTATGAAGATGATCGATTAGACGAAGAAAAAATATAAATCCTCGAACTAATAAAAAACGTCCTCAAATAGGAACGAAGGACTAATTATTGTATACAGATCGAAGCGAAGCTTCTTTATCGACCGCCCGTTCAAACAATTTAGAGTTAGCGAAAAAGAAAAAAAAAACGTAATCAAAAGTATGTTAATCGTCTATTTGAAAAATGCGGATTACCCGAGTTTTGCATAAAACTATTCACGTACTGATTTTCATGTATTCATACTTAAGGATTCAACACCAAATAACGGTGGATTTATTAAAGACGATGCGAAATGTGTATCTATCGAATTTCGAGGTCCTTTCATTTCGTAATTGCGCTCCCATTTTGCGTGAAACCATTTAAGCAGCGATACGAACTTATTATAAGTGAACACATAATGACAAATAAACAACAGAACATTTGATGTCCGACAATTATGAAAATTATTCATCCTTTCATTATTGACAAATATAATAATTATCCATCGAGTCTAAGTATGCCTAGCCTATAAGCCATGGTAAGTATATTTGTGTACTTAACGATTTTTTAATTTATAAATTATATTTCCGAATTTCTAAATCTTTTCGAATTTTTATATTGTCAAATTTTGTCAAGTTCACAAATTTTCAAAACTGTTGATTCCTAAACTTCTAATTAAATCCACAAATTCTTAAATTACGAAATTTCTATAGAGATTTCTAGTATTCTATATTTAAAAATTTCCAAATTCCTAAATTAACAAATTTTTATTTAACAATTTTTTGTTCCAGTTTTTTTTAAATTTTATTTGTATTCTATTTAAACGTAAAATAAGGTGCTATTGTTTCAATATAGTTTGATTTTGTACATTTCTTTGAAAATGACTATATTTTTTCGTAAAGTATTGTAAAACGACTTTCAAAGATTATTCATAATTTTTTTCAAGTTAAAATAATGAGTAGCTTCTGTTAAATGCTCGTGTTTACCTCAAAGGTGATCGAGCTTTGTAGGCGTTATGCACGCTTGTGCCAACGAAAACTAGACCTTGTAACTTGTTCGAAGGACCACCCGATAGTTGATCGGGAAAAATTCTATTATTCGATTTTGTGCCGTATATTTGACTGTGTTCTATAGATATGTACAAGTGACTACGTATTGCTAGCTAATGGTGTCTATTGGAGTACTATTTTATTTCTGCTCGAAGTATCTAAAACTATGGTCGATGTCACCTTGGCATGGGCGTTCTTGGCGGGGGAGGAATGCTCTGATAGGTGCAACATTCTTAGGTCTATGGAAGGGAGGTGTACGGTTTCCGCCCTTCTTGGGTTTTTCCCGCTAGCCGAATTTACTTAATTTTGACCCTTGGCCGTGGCAAGCAATAAAGTCAAGAGGCGCGCTGACCGTGGTAAAACATGCTAGAAATAACGGACTAGAAAGTTAGAAATGCTGGTACCTGGCGACCAAATGTGCACAATGAACTAAAAAGGCTACGGTAAGAATCGCGGGTCTTTATGGCTTCATGAGTTTACGGCTGCCACGGAACGTTTTACAAATTTCTCCAAGGGACCGATTATAAACTATAAGAATGCTATAAATTTACAAAACTAAGGCTAAGCTAAATATATACAGTTAAATATATGTAAAGCCTTAACATACCGCCCACCTTGAACGGTTCCGTTCAACACGTCAGATTCTATACAATATAATACAACGATCCAGGGGGTTCTACAATATCAAACTAAGATTACAATGAAATCAGTGAATCAAATTACATCTAAATGAAGACTAAGTATAACAAGCAAATACATCAAAATATTAAATAGCTGTACACAAAACCATATACATATATACATATACACAAGGCAGTTCTGTCCATGGTTCAACTATTAACTATTGCACTACGCGTTTCCGGGGGAGGGTGGATCATTAGATTGATCCGAATCTACATTTGGCAGAGGACAGATTCTTGTAACTGGCCTCTTGAGGACGCCATCAGCTGTCCGGAGTGTTACAACTCTGATGATCCCATCAGATCCTGGATGCAGCTCCGTGATGCGTCCAAGTCGCCATCTCGTCGGCGGCAAATTGTCCTCCTTGACCAATACCAAAGAATCCTTCTTGATCACGCTAGAAGGGTTCGTTCTCCATTTATGGCGCTGCTGAAGACCATGTAGATACTCCTTCTGCCAACGCCCCCAGAAATGCTGAACCGTCTGCTGGATCAGCTGATATCTATTCAATCTTCCTTTGTTGAGATTAGTGATGTCAGGCTGGGGAAGTGCCATTAACGCATCTCCAATAAGGAAGTGACCAGGAGTGAGAGGATCGAGATCGTTAGGATCATGGGATAGAGGATATAAGGGACGTGAGTTCAAACATGCCTCTATCTGTGTCAAAATAGTATGGAATTCCTCAATGAAATAGGTCAATTTTTGTTCCCCAACTACTCGTTTCAAGTGTGTTTTGACCGATCTCACACCCCTTTCCCACAAACTTCCGAAATGAGGCGCGTTCGGGGGTATGAAACGCCAATCTATATGTTCTTTAGCTAGTAAGTTTATAATTTGTATATTATGCGAGCTTGAGCCTAATAGGATTCCTAATTTTTGTAGCTCGTTTCGAGCACCCAAAAAATTCCTACCGTTATCAGAATAAATAGTCTTACATCGTCCCCTACGTGCTATGAAACGATGCAAGCAATTGAGAAACGCGTCGGTTGTCAGATCTGTAGCCAACTCTATATGGATAGCCTTTGTAGTGAAGCAAACAAAAATGCATACGTAACATTTTCTAGCGACGCGAGATCGCCCGGCTTCCTTGATTAGGAAGGGACCCGCGTAATCCACACCGCAGGTAGCAAATGCGCGTGCCGGTACTACGCGGTCGGCAGGTAAATTGCCCATTCTATATGGCACGCTGGAAGGCTTTGTCCGAAAGCAAGATAGACATTGACGCAAGATCAAAAATGAGGCCGACGCTGTTTCGTATGTTACCGTATTCAATTCGTACGTTTTAATTGGCTCACTATCGGTAGACCGCCAAAGAATTCTCTGGTATTTTCGATCTGCCTTTGCAACAAGAACTTGCCGATACATCTTTTCTGCATCCGCGGACAATACAATAGGATGTTTTCTAAATCGCATAAGGATTGTGACAAGGTCACTCTGAACTGTCGGTCCTACTAATTGAACATCATTCAACGAAAGTCCCGATGACGTTTTTGCGGAGCCATCAAAAACTACTCTAATTTTTGTAGTTGTACTAGATGATTTGAACACGGGATGATGCGGCAAATAGTAACTAGAGTTCGAGGCTTCTAAGTCTTCATCGGGAACTACAGACATGTGGCCTAAATCTATATATTCTTGCATAAATTCTATGTAATGCAATCGAAGAGTCGGATCCCTTTTAAATCTACGTTCTATGTTTAATAATCGCTTCTTTGCCTGTTCGCGAGAGTTTCCTAACTCACTAACGCGCTCGTTAAACGGCAAACTAACAACATAACGTCCGTCCGAATTGCGCACCGTAGTTCGTTTAAAATGAATCTCGCACTCGTTACTATCTATATATGTCGAAGTAGAATCGCGCGAACTGATTTCTTCTACCTCCCAAAATCGAGAAATTGAGGCATCTAATTGAGCGTTTGTAACCGCGTGACATGCCTGAACTGATTTTCTATTTTCTCCGGGCCAATTCAAACTACCTCCTAGAACCCAACCTAGACGCGTTTTTTGCCAAACTAGATTGCCTAATCCTACTTTGTGCTGACCGATACACAATAAACGCCAAAATAAACCAGCACCGATCAAGAGATCGATGCGACCGGGTCGCTGGAATTCTGGATCTGCCGGAATAACACCAGGGGGTATCGGAATGTTGATTTTATTAAGAGGAATATTAGGCATGGCCTCTGTGATTCCTTTTATGACCAGACATGATAATTCTGTATGGAACGAATTTCCATCCGAAGCTATTTGCAATTTGGTTTTATATTTTATGGGATTTTGTGATCCAGCCAAACCACCGACGGTCATTTCAATGGGCCTACAACTAAAGTTAAATCGGTTACAAAATTCCTCGGTGACAAAGTGAGCCTGAGAACCGACATCTAACAAAGCGCGACATTTGTGCCTATTGCCCTTATCGTCTATTACAAAAACTATCGCGGTTGATAAGACCGTGCACTCGATCGCGGCTTCTGTCGAATTTGCTAAGCACGATTGCACTACATGTGAGGTAGACGGAATTGGAGGAACTATCTTTGCCTCGCTCGTCGCGGGCGCTTCTTCTCGATGCAATACGGTGTGATGTTTTTTCCCGCATACTCTACATTTACCGCGGGTGCAATTTTTGATACTGTGTCCCGGCATGAGACAGTTGAAACAAACTTGCAATCGTTTGATCGTTTCATGTCTTTGCGGGAAGGCTAATCCTAATAAACTGTGGCAATATTGCAACTCGTGTTCACCCTTGCATAATGGACACTCATTGCGCTGAATAGTTACGTGAGATACTGGAGTATAGGGTCTATTGGCCACCGCGCGAAACCGATTATCCTTGGGCAAACTACTTGAAACTATATTAATCGCGCTTGCCTTATTTGCGTCCTTTCTGGTAAGGTATTGAGAACGCTGTTCCATGAATTTTGCAAATTCGTCAAACCCGGGCCTATTCGGTGCATCCATAATCTTTCGCTCCCATTCATCGAGCGAAGCGGAATCTATTCTTCGAGATAAATATACACTAATGAACGCTTCCCACAATTCAACTGGTTTTAATAATCCCTCTAATGCACGAACATTATTTACAGCGGTGTCAATGAATTTACTAAGCGCCTCGCCGTCTTGCTTTCGAACAGGGGGTACGTCAAGCAACGCGTTCACGTGATGGTCTATTAACGCCTTCGGATTCTCGTACCGCTCCTTCAAACGTGTCCATGCGAGATCGTAATTCACGGCCGATACACTAAAGGATTCTAAAACGCGTGCCGCGGGACCAGATAATGCCGAAACTAAATAGTTGAACCGATCGATGTCCGTTAATTTATCGCAATTATGAACTAGGGAAGTAAATGTGTCACGAAATCTGATCCATTGGCCGAAATCGCCATTGAAAGTTGGAAGCTTGATTACTGGGAGTCGAGTTGTCATGCCCGGCTCAATGAATGCCGACGGAACGCCATTTGCTTGCGACGGTACCGGACTTCTTACGCCGCGAACACTATTTAAGCGCCTTTCGGCATTCGAGAGCACACCAAAATAAATATCTTCAAACGATTCGCGCTCTTGCAAATGTATCTCTTCACTATCCGTGCCTACTACAATTGTTTCTATGCGCGATTGAACGCCGTCAAATTTCTCATACAAACCCTCATTAGCCCGTACGCGTTTCTCAAATGCCAATATATCCGTATCTATGGCTGACGTTTCTACAAATTTTCTAAATCGCGTCAACTTGGATTTTATTGCCCCGCGTTCGGCTACCAATGTTTTGAGGGATTCCATTCTATACTATTTCAAACACAAACTAAAGACAGATGAACCAAAAACTCACGTAACAAAGAAGGATTGGAATCAGCGTTGCTAGGATGCTTCCTCCAGATGCACCGTCGATGTCCTCGAATCTGCGTATCTGCACGGCTGCTATCTCGTCCAGGGGGGTGCGTCGTCCAACTATTGCGCACAGTCGCCTTCCTGGATGTACCGCTGCAGATGCTGCACCCTCCTTCGATGGTCCTCTGCACGTTCTCGCTGACAGTCGTGGGTTGATCCAAGTACCAGACCGCTTACAGTGAGACTAGATGTCTTCTTCGTAGCCCAAGAGCGGATGAACTGATCCGGCTCGAAGGACCAAATGTTAAATGCTCGTGTTTACCTCAAAGGTGATCGAGCTTTGTAGGCGTTATGCACGCTTGTGCCAACGAAAACTAGACCTTGTAACTTGTTCGAAGGACCACCCGATAGTTGATCGGGAAAAATTCTATTATTCGATTTTGTGCCGTATATTTGACTGTGTTCTATAGATATGTACAAGTGACTACGTATTGCTAGCTAATGGTGTCTATTGGAGTACTATTTTATTTCTGCTCGAAGTATCTAAAACTATGGTCGATGTCACCTTGGCATGGGCGTTCTTGGCGGGGGAGGAATGCTCTGATAGGTGCAACATTCTTAGGTCTATGGAAGGGAGGTGTACGGTTTCCGCCCTTCTTGGGTTTTTCCCGCTAGCCGAATTTACTTAATTTTGACCCTTGGCCGTGGCAAGCAATAAAGTCAAGAGGCGCGCTGACCGTGGTAAAACATGCTAGAAATAACGGACTAGAAAGTTAGAAATGCTGGTACCTGGCGACCAAATGTGCACAATGAACTAAAAAGGCTACGGTAAGAATCGCGGGTCTTTATGGCTTCATGAGTTTACGGCTGCCACGGAACGTTTTACAAATTTCTCCAAGGGACCGATTATAAACTATAAGAATGCTATAAATTTACAAAACTAAGGCTAAGCTAAATATATACAGTTAAATATATGTAAAGCCTTAACAGCTTCTTTGTAAGAAACATTTTTAGTCGCTGGGGTCTTAAACGTCTCAATGTGCCAGGTATGTTATTCTGATGAAGTGTGACCGTTAAGGGTTAATTAACAGTTTAATGGCTGAATGTTTCGTGGAATATGTGAGAAAATTTTACGTTCCTTTTTATACCTAACAGATGATTGATGACTTGAGGTTTCCGGATGTTAGCTGCGTCCTTGAGGTGTTATGTTCTGAGTTCATATTCCAGCATTGCATTATGCACCAACATCTTTAAGACTGGTAAGAGTTTCTTTATTTTACCTTTAAATAGTAAAACGTGGGTCAAATATGACCAATGACGTAACCAGGTAAAAATTTCCAAATCCCTAATTCCTAAATTCCCTAATTCCATTATACTAGTTTTTCCTAGTTTCTATTATATTATTTAATCACAGAAAATTTTACTTTAATTATCAAAAATCTATCGTTATAATAATAATTAATAATAATATTTGTAATAATAATAGTAACTGTCAATATAAAAAATATTTTGAGTAATAACATACATTTGTACAATAAATCTAAAAATTCAAAACGTGGCAAAAACATAGCAAAAACGTAGCACGAAACACTCTTTCATGCATGTCACAATTCGTGTATAAAGAAGAGAGATGATTAGACTGTAAAATCTCGAGAAATAATTAAAAGGTCGTCGACCCACGGTAGCCATGCAAAGAGGACTCTCTTTCATTAATTCGAGACGTCACCTCGCCTCGCCGACGTATTGTAAACGAGCGAGAGCCGCTAATTAACTACCGATCGCATTCCAATTAGGAACTGGTATCTCCGCATGCTCTAAAAGTACTAACGAGAGAGAACAAACACAAAAAATTACATATCCAGATATTTGTAATGTTCTGACTAAATTTATGTGTGAAAAGAAATGGCTGATGTTAGGTTGTACCCATAAAAACTAGGATTTTTGTTCGAGATATTCTAGTTACAGATTGCTATGCCTTATAAGACCATACGTTATATGGTCTTGCTTGTACAGCTGCGTGTTATATTGTCAAGTGTTAGATCACTACGCGTTATATAGTTATGTGTTAGATTGTGTATTGTATAATTATGCGATAAATCACGTTATATTGCCACGTATTATATAGCCAACGCGTTAAATAACCACACGTTATATAACTACGCATTGTATAAACTATGCGTTAAATTCACCACGCGTCAGGTCCTCACGCGTTATATAGCCAATGCGTTAGATGTCCACGTGTTATATAACCACAAGTTATATAGCTATGCGTTAGATCACCACGCGCTATATCGCCACGTGTTATATCGCTATGCGTTATATAGTCAACGTGATAGATTCCCACGCGTTAAATCGCCACGTGTTATATCGTCATGCGTTATATAGTCAACGCGATAGATTCCCACGCGCTATATCGCCACGCATTAGATGAGTTAGATTACCACGCGTTATATAGCTAACGCCTTAAATTACCATACGTTATATTATCCACGTATTGTATAGCTATGCGTTATACTACCGCGTGTTATATAGCCAACGCATTGGATTACCACATGTTAGATCATCACGCGTTACATGATTTTAAAGTGATAATTATATACAGTTACTTGTAACCAAAATATTCATATTAACAATTTATTTTTACAAAACAGTAACTAAATATATTTAAAACTGCTAACTAAATGCTAACGAAATAAGTCAGTAAATAGTTGCCTTTATTAGTGGCAGTTCGTTGTTTTTTTTTTTTAACAATTAACTAACCATTTTATGTTAAAAACATTGATGAAACATTTATATAAGTACTTATACATTATTTTGATGAATTTTTAAGTTGCAAATTTATATGCTACAAGCGATATTTTTGTACAATCATATTGTATCAAATTGCCTGTGTTTGAGAATTAATAATTAGATATGGTACAACCTAATGTTTAGATAATGGGAAACTATTTTTCTTCGCATTTGTTGGAAAAAACATGCTCAACGTCAATCGCTCGTTTTTAAAATTAAGAAAGAAGAGAAGAACAGATTGGACTGCAAAACATTTTATCATTGCAAAAGACACTTTATCTTAGAAGTTTGATTACAGACACGATTAAATCATATAGATTCAAATTGTAGAAAAATATAAATCATACAAAGGATATTCTTTTGTACTATATAAATCAGTTACTTAAAAAAGAATAAGAAAAGAAACAAAAATAAAGAAAATAAAGAAATATTCACAGAATTCAGCATCCGCCAGATGCTTATCGATTTCAAACTCTCTATGTCATATGTATAACTTTAATAGTAAAAACATATCAGAATCATCGTTTAAAGGCGATTTGTACTTCTACAATAATCTGTAAAGGGTCATCGAGAATGGATGCGCTTATGTACACTCAGGTGCAACGTAGGCTTTATTTAAGTGAAGACAAATTTAGGGGAAGGAACACACCATCATTTGTATTCGATTTCAAGAAATTAAATATGTAAACGTAAATTTTCAAATTTTTTAATTTTTAAATTTCCTAAAATTCCTAAAATTTCTAAATCCACAAATCCCTAAATTTTCAAATTACCAAATTTCAAAATCTTTGAGTTTGTAAATTCAGATATACCGATTATTGAATTTCTAAATTCCCTACGTTTAAAATTTTAAAGCTTACAAATCCCCAAATTCTCTAATTTCCAAATCTCCATAGTTCCTAAATTTCCAAATCCCTAAATCACCAAACATTCAGACCTTCGAATTAAAAAATTCGAAAATTAAAAAGAAAATTAAAAATGTTTTGTATATCTGATTTTGAAAGCTTGTAAATTCCAAAATGTAAAAACCAAAAACAAACAAATGATGAGATCCTCTTCTCCTATATTGCCATTCCCTAATGCAGCCTACCGTGCTCGCCACTGTACAATCTAAACAAGATGAAAACAAGAATGGCAATCGAGTTCGCTCCGTGCAGTATATTTGTCCCTTACCGTTGTAATCGTAAATTACGAGACTTTATTCCAAAACAAAAGTAAGTAGAAAAAAACATCAGTCGGCGCTCATTCGAGAAAGGAATTAAAAAAGTCGGACAAAACAGATCGAACGATAATAAAAAAAATCTACTCTATCCGACGACGAGACCACATAAAAATTCATGATCGTTTTCATGGTGGAAACGTTCCATAGACTCGCGTGTTATCTACAAAATACTTTAATCGTATTATCATTAATTAATAATATACAGATTGTAAATAACTAAACAATAATAATAAAATATGCTGTAACAAGTATCTTCCACTTCTTCTTGCTTCCGTCTCTATCGTATCTCGCGTTGTCGAAATTCGCATAACGTTTTTTTAATCCGGCTCGCCGTAGAAAATAATTGTCCCACGGTGAAAACCAGAACGGGGAAGAAGGCACAAGGCAGTTAGTCAAAAATCTGGCGTTCCTATTATGATCATCTATTCCGTACATCTACTATCTCTTTCTCTCTCTCGCAGCTTATTTAAAAATTAAAAAACCAATGGGTGACCGTACACGTTTCCCTTTAGTCTCCGGAAGCTCCTCTTCATCAGGAACCAAAGGAAAATATGGGTGGCAGGGGCGGAGTGGGAGCACCATTTAAAAGGACGTCTCACGCGGGTACAGGTAACAACCTACGAATAGGAGGATCGAATTAACTTATTATAGACTGTCAGTAAACTATACATCCTAAATTTCCAAATAAACTAAATAGCATTCGTGATCGTTTGGTCACGAGTAATAACAAATTTCCAAATTTCAAAACGGGTATTAACAAATTTACGTCAACTTCGTTTATATCCTAATCATACATATTCAATTTTATAAAACTAAATTCAGGTTAATATAGAAAAATATAATGCACAATATTAAAAAACTATCAAATAATTGAGATGTGAATGTTGGTCAAAGATGTAGATCGCTATGTTGGTTTGCCATTTCGAATTTTGAAATTAGAAAAAATGACCAAAGATCCTATTCAGAATGTTTTAACCTAATGTTACGAATGCAATTAAATCTGAAAACTTGTAATACATATTTTACTAGCAGCTCATAACAAGTTAGCAGGACCGCAAAAAGAATTGACGAGGAATTTCCGTTTTCCGCCCGTCCCAAAGCAACAATGACGCGTCGCTAAGGTACCGTGGAAAGAACACAAACGGCGACGATGATTAATAATAATAATAATAATAATTATAATAAAAGGAGTTCTCTTGCGTTTTAATTCATTACACGTTTTCTATCGCGGATGCCACTTCGATCTGCGAATAAACTCGCTCTAGGCACCGACTAATGAAATTCCTAAGCATTTCTCTGTGGATAAGCTCGCGCTATTTCTCGCTCACTTTTCACTGATCTAACGAATATTTTAGCCGTATATCGGGTTTGTTAGAAAATGTTCTTACGTTTACAACTGTAAATATTACTCTACTATACAATGAAGCTTGTTCGTGACGCTGTTCCTTAATATCTCACCGTTGTGCTCTCGTTTTTGAATGATTTGGAACAGTGACGGGCATATATTATATCCGCTGAAGACCTCAAGGGCAAAGATGTGCACTGCAACCGTGGCGATGAAATGTTGGAAATTTGAAGATTTGAGAATTTAAGTGTTTACACACGTGGGAATTTGGATATTTGGAAATTTAATAACTGGGAATCTGGAAACTTTAAGAGTTAACTTTAGTTTAGAAATTCTGAAAGACAGTAATATTAAATTTAGAAATTGATTACTTATCATTAGCCACAAGTGCAAGTCACATTTACCCTACGGCCCTGCGTGCATAGTTGCCCATCACTGATTTAGAATATGCTTTCCATTTCACGTTCGTACTCTACGAATACGATGACAATGGGAACGAGAATTATACGAGAATGTACGATCGCGTGCAACAGTGTTTCCCATTTTGATTCTTAAGTGCGAAGGCAGTGAGAATAACCCTTACAAGGGAAGTGTTCTACATTTCCCCTTACAAGGAAAGTGGTGTTCTATTTTTCCCCTTACAAAGGAAGTGGTCTTCTACATTTCCCCTAACCAAGGGAAGCCCCATTGCACGCAATTGTACAAAGCGTTCTTCGAATCCTTGAGCACGCGTTGGAAGTCTGAATACGCTAGTTAATGGCTCTGAAAGAAAGAAGTTCATACTATTGAACAAATGTAAGTCGTTAAAAAAGGAGGGGATAAAAACATCTAAGAGTGTGATGCAAAAAATGTGTGTACAAAGCGGTTCATAACATGTGAAGCTTACTTTAAAATCATTGAACGAAAACATTGAAAAGAAAGTTCGTATGGACATGTGCCCTATTTGATCTTGCCTGCAAGTATAATCATTTTTCTATTTTAGTACTTTCTTATGATAAACTGCGTTAGAACTCGTAAACTTACTTTATATAAGTTAGTTTAATTTCTTTAAATTGTTTTTAAATATTTTATACAAAACAATTAGTGTTAGTATAAGCCTTTGACGCTGCAATAATCTAATTAATTTGAATTAAAAATGATTATGAATAACTATTCAAATCAAAAAATAGCAAAGATTAACCTACAATGTATAGAGTTGCTATATATAATATTCAAGTAAAGTTTATAAACATATGAATAAAGAAAATATCTAAAAATTTAAGCAAATATGTACAAAATACAGGTTTATTAAAAAAAAAAAACAAGAAACAAAAAAATGACTGTAACTTGATAACAAGGTTAATTATAAGACAGTTTTATAAGAACTTTTAGCATCGTTTCGTGTCGCTAGTCTACTACTATAACAAGTTCCACATGTCATGAAACACTCTGTCTAATCGCAAGAATTTGTTCGTACGGACGAATTAAAGATTCAAGAAACGCCGCGACTTTTGTGAATTTCAAAGCTCGAACAATAATAATTATATATGTCTTCTATTAGTGATCGGTGATAAAATACTTTCAGTGTTATTTGTATTTATAATTTATCCCGATCGACGCATTTGCCAAGATCTAATAGAAGCAATAACATGTATCCCATAGCTGAAAGAGAAACTTTGGCAGCCGCTCTAGCTAGCACGTTTTCTTCTACACGCGGGCTGATTCTCCTCTTAATGCAATACTCATTAAATACCGATACAATTTATTCTCGGAACATATAAAAATAATAATACTATCGATCTGGCGTGGTAAATACACGATGATATTAACGGGTCCTTCAAGTAAACTAATTTAACTCTTTTCGGTCAAATGGCAAGCTGTGTTCTGAAGCATTTATACCTTGTTAATCAATTGGTAAGTTGTAAATTTAATCGTTTTTGTAATATTAGTATATTATGTTTTTAAAATACTAAGTTGTTGCATATCAAGTGTATAATTTTAAAACACAACATTTCTGACACAATTTAAAAATATAAAAGTATTGCAACATATTTAGCATTGATGGTACTTTAATGTGAAGGTCAAATGAGTTTAGTTAAATTGAATAGGTGATTGTCATTGGTACAACCTAGTAAACAATAGCAATATACTAACATATATAAAATACAATTTTAAACAATTTATAACTCTAATCAGCAGACTTTTTGAAATACGGATTGATTAAGAATATAGATAACAAAATTATAATTGTACATTTCATGAATAAATTAACAATTATATCTGCAACAACTTAATACACAAAAGTTTAAATTAAATCAATCTACCAAACTAAAGCATTTGATAATTTTACATAAAAATCTTAACTACTTTTCCGTTTAACTCAGAAAGCAATGACCGAAGAGAGTTAAACAATTGTCAAATAACAGAAGAAAGCGAACAACATTCACATTGTACG
Organism: Megachile ligniseca; assembly: GCA_945859555.1. Classification (NCBI taxonomy): domain Eukaryota; kingdom Metazoa; phylum Arthropoda; class Insecta; order Hymenoptera; family Megachilidae; genus Megachile; species Megachile ligniseca. Next base: position 4,580,852 of record OX243785.1, read on the forward strand.
TTTTCCTTAACATGTCACGTAAGTCTACGAACGAACTTCCCGTTATATCAATTGAAAAAACAGTTCTCACGAATTGTAGCGATTGTATGTACAAGAAGATCACCTTTCAAGTGTAAACGTCTACGAAGGATTGGAAAAAAGAAAGAAAGGAAAAATCACCATAAAAACTGGATCCGTTCGTCCGTGCGTGATAAAGCATTTATAAAAACAACGCATGGTGGCTCTGGGAAATACTACCGCGATTCGTCGGATCGAACTCGTCTGCTCATCGAGCACGATCGAACACGATGCAGTCCGGCAAGGAACACGGTCCACGTACTTAATTTACTACGACTTGGTCTATGTCCTTTTTTTTTGTTTTAAACACCATCAACGATTTCCCTTGTAAATAACAGCTGCAGCACGCTTCTGTTCGTTTTAATCGCCCTTCTAAAACGTTTCCCCTGTTCCATGGCATTTGAGAAACACCGTTCAGCCTTGTTTCATTAACGTCTCTCCGTATCGTTCAACCCTCTTTTCTTCGTCGTCTGTACAAATATCGAAGACGCTGCTGAATTACGGTTAACGAGCAACTTGCGACCGACGGGCGACACGGGTTAAAATGTCCCCCGTTTACCAGAATTTTCTTCCATTTGTCCGGAAGTTGGTAACGATGCGTTCGGGTACTCTAATTGGATACTTGTGAAACGCCTGAACTCCCCCGGGTTTACCGGTTTACTGGTAACACCGGTGATACCGGGGAACGTCTGTCTGTCCGCGCGTTTGTATCCCAAACGAGGAAAGCAACTGATCGAATTTATTCGCTTAATCGATCGATTAGGAAGGACGTCGAAGCAACGAGTTCCAATCAAGTATTGTCGACGCTAGCTATGGTCACTTGCCCATGCTGGCGTTCGCTGGCAGGGTCGCGGATCGTTGTTGCACCGATAAATATGGCTTCAAGGTGGATCTCGTAGATTCCCTGAAACGTGGAAATCGTTATTGATAAAATTCAAACGTCTGGCTACCGTTCATCCAAACACATCACATATAACATGTCCCATTGGAAATTAACCACACAACTTTCCATACAAGAGCTATACTAAACTACATCCATTTTGAATACTTTACTTAGAGTGTTTGCTCATTTCTTGTATAAACACTAATTAAATAAAAAAAAAAAATTGTCCCAGCTTAGTTTGACTTCCAGGTATAGATTTATCTTTTGACCTACCTATTATTGAAGAAAATATTTCAAATAAAACTTACTCTATTTTAAGGAAGAATAATTATGTACATAAATAATTGTTTAGGTGGAGGAGCTCCTGAGATTTCACAATGACTTTTGTTTTCCTTTTGGAAATGGAACTATACGTTTTCTTTTAGTCAGAATAGTCATTTTATAAGCCAGTGAATTTATATAAAAGGCACCTCCGCCTAAACAAGAGCTGTAACCATAATAAAATGTTCCTCTTGTAACAGAATAAATTTTATGTATTTAAAACATTTTTCCAATGACAAACAATTTAAGAAATAATTGCATGGATTATTTCAAGTGAGACACTTTATATATTTACTAATATACGACAAAAAAGAGAAAAGAAAAAAGCTCCAAAAGCAGAGTAGCGATTTTCATCTATATAATATGGAAAAAATATTAGGCATATAAATAAGTTCCTGTGGCAGTTTTCAACAATACATTTGCTAATATAAAAGAGACAACACTATCATTTCAAAGCATTTTCTTTCTGAAATTACTCATTTCTGTTATTATTCAAGCAGCATGCAAGTTATTAAAGTAGACGGACAGTCAATATTTAAATTTCTAAATTTCCATATTTCAAAATTTTCAAATTACCAATATTTTATATTTCCACATTTTTAAATTTCTATATTACTACCTTTCTTAATTTTCCAAGTTTCCAAATTTTCAAATTTATAAATTTGTAAATTAACAATTTCTATATCTTTAAATGTCTAAATTACCAAATTCTGAAATATTTAAATTTAAAAGTTTAAAAATTTGAAAATTTTATTGTTGCACGCATCGTGCACATTCCTTTATTTTTCAGCTAGCTCTTAATCTGCCTATTACTTGTTTAAACGATTGTTTGGGATCTGTTCATAATTTGTTGAACTTAAAATTATTGTAGTAGATCTATTTTTCATTCTCTGTTTTGATTCGCCACAAAAGCTCTTCAACAGCAGAAGATAATGGTACAAATTCGTCTATCATGATACACTTATAGTTAAATCATGTGACACCTATTTTTTTCCTTCTGCGCCTTCCTCGTCGTACACAACCAACTAATAATGATGGTTTGCGTCACTGCAAGTTGTATATCAAGCTGTCTAAAAATGCTTATACACCTTTACAAACACAATCTAAATGTAACTGCAGGAACTTACTTATATATCTAACAGCTATAAAAGCCCCACGTTGATATAAAAAAAAGCATCAAAATCTGATGGTGACTATTGCTGATTTCTGTTTACAGTTACAGGGTTTACTCTTAACATTAATTAATGTATTAATTAACACCTAACACGATTAAATTAAAGCACCTAAAAAGACACATTAAATTATAACTATCACAATATTAACTATCATTTTATAAATATTTAACATTTATTCTATAGTAACTTTTGATTTCACGCTAATGTAATGTAAATACGAAAAAAATATATAGTTAACAGTAATCCCTGCAAAGTATTTGATTGCTATGACATTTGACATTTGCCGTGCACGATGTAAAGAAAAACTGATCGCTTAGCGTATTATGTTCCTTACTGATCAACATGCAATTTTTCGGAAAGAACAAAAACACATAATGAAAAGCTATAAAAACTCTGTCCGACGCATGAAATTCATTTTTAATTGCAGAAGCAATGTATATTAATTCGGTTGTGATTGTTTTTTAATATTTTTAAATAGAATTTCAATGAATACATACATAAAATATATTTTAACGAGTAGCAAAACAAAAATCAATAAATATTGTGACATTATTGATATTGACAAGTTTACTGCATAATCTTTAATCACAACAAACTAGTATATAAAAAATCAGATAATGTAGTGTAATCAGAGGAAAAAAGGAAAATTAATCGCGTTTAATATAAAGATATGCTGATATTAAACGCATGCAAATTCCATTCAAACTTTAAATAAAATTAAACAAAAATCAAAGTTCGTTAACAATTTAGCTAAAAAATGTTTCAATCTATCCAAATACATGTATGTACAATTTTAACAACATAAAATATAATAATAATCACCATAACGATTCTTAATAATCTTTGATATTTAAATTAAAATAATTATGCATCACACCCGTGCAAACTTACCTAAACTGTTCTGATCGGTTTCCGTATTTAAAAAAAATATATATAAAAAAAATAGCAGTAAATTAATGTAAGACAATGTAAACAATAGTCGATAATGATCCGTATTCATCTCGCATTGCTGCGAATAAAATGTAACTTACTGAACGCTTATCGTTTAGTATCATGTTTTCTTGTGTTCTAATGTTCGACGGGGAGTATGTGGGAGTGCAAGAAAAATCAAACGACTCTAACCTCGCTACACCCAATCATGCGATGCCACAATACAAGAGAGCTACTTAGTCTCCAGTTACGTTGAGTCGCACGGCTACGCTACCTTGGCGAGACACGCTGCCCCGTGCCGTCGACATGCGAATTCGCCTTGTAGCCACATTTTTGTACACGCCTCGACAGTCTTGCGACCCAATATTTCTGTTCATCAGGACTACCAGCCAATATTAATAGTTCACGGGCACTGTTTGGATCGTAATGTAATTTGCATGGTGCTATGGCATCCTCTTTCTTATCCAAATGCTCCTTGTGTACCTTTATATGACACCCTGCAAAAATCATAACACTCGCGTGACAGTAGTGACTGCATAAAATTTGTAATGAACAAGACATTCTTTATGCTGGTATTTCGTACTCACTTCGACACTCGAGAGCCGGTGGCGGTCGAAACATGTGCCACAGTTGTTTGGAGCATACCTCGCAAGTAGTTGGCATATGATACGAGATTGACACAAACTCGTGGCCCTTTAATGATTGTGTGCCTGGTTTATCTGCAAGTTGTGGCAATTCCACTCCAGGCAGTGTATTTCCCTCATCGCCAGGACGTCTTGCTTCGCCTTCACCAGCGTACAATAACTACAAATAATATAAAGATAAAACCAATTATTCCGTAAATAAAGTTATTATTATTAAACGTATAATTTACCTGGAAAATTCTCGGAATATCTTTGGCATCAGCTCGGATAACATCACCCTGAGTCACAGATCTAACGTGGAAGACTTTATTTAGATCTAGTATCAAGACTGGATCCGCATTTATTTTATCGTTTTCGCTATTATAAAATATTATCTTCTTCGAAGAAACGACGACATATTGTTTCTTCCATCCGTGCCTTTTAATGTTCTGTTTGTTTGGCACATTTAACCAACCTTCCAATCTCATGGTACCATGCTCTGATAAAACGGAATCTTCTCCGTCATTTTCTACCGAAGAAACGCTAGCTGTTTCCGAGTTAAGCGAGGCGATTTTCATTTGCAATGTTTCTATCTCTGAATCCTTTGAATCAAGTTCCATTTGTAATCTTAATTTTGTTTGATTCTCCTCCACTAGTTGTGCCTATAAAAATAAAATAACGTTAAGAGAAATATACAAACATGTGAAAAAAAATGACATTATATACTTTTTGATTTACCTGTAAATCTTGCAAGTCCTTTTGCCACTTAGCTGCCAACTGTCCATACTTTTCTCTCTCCTGAGTAAGTTCTTGTTGCAAACGTCTACAATCTTTTTCCTTCTTTCTTAGATCTGCCGCAGATGCTTTGTTCTTGGTCTTGCCACTTGAAGATAAATCTTTCCTATTCATAATCTCTGCTAACTTATTAACCGCTTGTTGCTTCAGTAGCTGTTCAGTTTTTAATTTACTACTAAGCTTATCTATTTCCTCTGCATTCGATTGTGCTTTAGTAAGTTGATCTTGTAATTCTTTCAATCGTTTACTAAAATCATCTTTCTCTTTAAGATACTGGTCAACACTTTTCTTAAGTTCACTTTCGTTATCTTTAAGTCGGTTTATAATTTGTTCTTTTGAATTTAATTCTTGATGATGTTTAGCCACACCATCTTTGTACTCTAATTCTTTCATTGTTCGTTCCTTCTCAAGATCTGCCACTGTTTCTTCAGCTATTGATCTTGCTAAAGCTTCACTGTCTCCTCTAGCTAAAGATAATTGTAACTGATGTACTAAAGAAGCGCGTTCTTCTTCCAATTCTTGTTGTAACCGTATTTTCTCGTCGAGTTCTTCTCGAAGTTCTTGTGTCTGTGTTTTGTAAAGAGTCTATAAACAATAAAGTAATCATTTATCATAAAAACATCGAGGCAAAATAATAGTTTACTTAATAGCATTTATTAAATTATAGATATACCGAAAAGTAAGCTTCTGCTTCTAACTGTTCTTGTAATTCCTTCGTCTGTAATTGATCCACGTTTCTCTGAGTTTTCAAATGATGTAATTCTTCTTCTATCTGTCGTTTTGCTTCCCGTAACTGGGCAACTTCACCAACTAACTGTTGTTCTCTAGCACGTAATCGTCCTGCTTCGGATGACTGCTGTGCTAAATCGGTCTGCAGAACGTTTCTTTTCTGCTGTTCCTGTTCAACCTGACCCTGTAGCACCTTTACCTTTTCAACTTCCTGCCTATGTTCACCTTCCAATTTCTGTAATCGTTGCTGTATTTGTCGGTAATCCACAGAAAGCATAGAAGTTTGCCTCTCCTTTTCTTGTGCAAGAAGTTCAGCGCGTTGCCTTCCACTTTTCTCTTCGTTTAGTTTTGCTTGTAATGCTATTAATACCACATTAACAGAATACAATTATTTTCTACTTAATAGGTAACGTTAAGTTAAGATAGAATAATGTACATACGTATACAGAAATACCATTAATAATGAGCAGCCGGAAATTTGAAAAATTATAGTTAGTAATAAAATAGATTAAAATAAGAAAAACAGTTAAATATGTTCCCATTACATAGTACGCACGTACATGAATGCAACACAATGTTTAAAAACAAAAATCATGGGCGTAACTAGATTATCAGTCAGGAAGAGGCAAAATTTATCTTAAGATAAATTTTATCATGAATAAATTATATTCATTTTTACGCACACAACATTAATTAATAAAATGCTTATAATTTTTTATCTAGAGGGATGCAAGTGCCCCTTCTTGCACCATTCTGGCTATGTCCATGATAACATGCACGGTGTACATTAGCTGATAACATTTAAATGCTACTTGATATGTAATATCTTGATATAGTGTAATTTACTTGAAAAAATTTAATGATAATAATACTGATAATAATTTAAACTAAATATGTTGAAAACATACTACAATGTATATTTATGAAAGCTAGTGTACATCACCTTCGAATATTTTGTTTTTTCACCCTGATATGCGTATCAGAATCAAAATATATAGCTTTTCAAGAAGTAATATTAGTATTACTGGATGTAAAATTGAATAAAATTACCTTTAACAACCTCTAGATTAGCTTCTTCTTTGGATAATATGCGTGAACGTTCCGTTTCTTGATGAGCGACTACTTCTTGATTGTACCTCGCTTGCGCGGCTTTCAATTCAAGAGTCAGACTAGCAGCTTCTTTTTCTAATGCTGAAATTCTTTCTGTTAATTGCCTGTTATCCAAAAGTGCTTTTTCCTCTTTTTCGCGACTATGTTCGAGTTCGAGATGAAGAGCAGAAAGGCGAGTTTCTAATTCGGCAGTTAACGATGAAGCTTGCGATCGAGAACTGCGTTCTTTCGATAGTTGTCCCTGCGAATAACAGGTACCAAAGCACAAAACTTAACATTCGCATTCTTTTTGTTTTGTGAAATATCCATACTTACTTGTAATGTAGCCACTTCTTGTTGTAAGTTATCTCGTTGTGCCTGTAACTGAGCTCTTGCCACTTGTAACTCACTTGCCATTTGCTCTGCTGCCTGACGAACGACGGTAATCTCTGTAGCTTGTTTCCGCAACCTTGTTACAGTTTCAGTTTCCCTTTCCAATTTTGATTGCATCTCCTTAATCTGTTTTTCTAACGATGTAACACGTTCAGACGTTTGCTGCGAATTACTCGCATCGCGCGCTCTTCTTGTCTGCTCTTCATCGAATTTCTTTTTCAATTCCACAAATAACGACTCCGCTTTTCTACGTGTTTCTGTTTCATGTTCTACCCTGCGTTGCGCTTCTTTATAATTGTGTCTCAACAAAGTCAATTCCTTATCTACTCTGCCTATTTCTTCACGTAATTCAGTTTCTCGACGCGTCATAGCTTCTAACTGCGTTGTCAAAGCTTTCTGTCGTGACTCCAAGGATTCTACTTGTCTTCTCTCTTTATCCAATAAATTTTCTAACTGTGAAATTTTAACATCATCGCTCGTACCATTATTGATATGATTTTCTAACCCATCTACCGATTCTTTACCGCTAGAAGCCATTAACTGATAATCTCCAGAATACGTGAAGCCAATGAAAGGCAAATGATTTCCAGAAAACGCTTTCGGAACCGGAAAACTTTCCTCTGGTCCATCTTCTTTATCAACGTCATCAAAGTTACTAGTGTCATCGTCCCCAGAAAGTTCTGGTACTACCGGTGGCACGCACTCCCGCAAATTATCAAATGTCCATTGATCATTTTTAAAGAACGGATGATTTTTTATTTCTTCTACGCCATTTCTTCCTAAACGTTTTGTTCTATCAGTAAGAAAACCACATATTAAGTTCTTAGCCGAATGAGATATATCAACTTCTGGAGGAAAGTGTAATGAATTTCTATGATCCATAATTTTTGAGTATGTCCCAACTAATGAATCTGCATAAAAAGGTGTGTCACCAACAAGCATTTCGTACAAGAACACTCCTACTGACCACCAATCACACTCTCTTCCATATACACCTTCACCACCCTGGGACTGGAGCACTTCAGGTGATATATAATCAGGTGTACCCACTGCAGTATCAGATCGAACAAGTCCATCCTGAAAGACATATGTACAATAATTAAATACATCTATAAACTAAACAGAAGTCGCTGTAAAAATTATACATACAACATCCATTCTCATGCAAGTCCCGAAATCTGCAAGCTTTAAATGACCATGTTTATCTAGTAACATGTTATCTGGCTTTACATCTCGATGGACGAATCCCATAAGGTGTATTGCATCTAATGCGAGCACCACTTCTGCACAATAAAATTTTGCCCATTTCTCTGGCACATCATAGTTTGACATTAAGTTTACTAAATCACCACCCGGCATATAGTCCATCACCATATAAAGATATTTTTGATCTTGAAACGCAAAATGAAGTTGAACAATCCACTGGGAATTAGCATGTGCCATTATATCACGTTCTTCCCAAAAAAAGGCTGAATCTGATCGTTTAATCTGTAAAAAATATATAGAAATAATGAGAAAACTTTTTAATCGACATACCTCTAGCATTACTTATAAATTCCTTACCATTTCAAATTTACTCAGTAATTTCATAGCAAATACTTTCTGTGTGGATTTATGTCGTACCAACTGTACTTCTCCAAATGCTCCCCGACCTATCACTTTTATTAAAGTGAAGTCATCTGTACGCATTCGCATTTTACAAATATCCTGAGCCACCGAATCATCTGAAAATATAAACAGTATTTTGTAACTTTTATTGTTGTAAACCTCGTCCATATATATTTATAACCTGATATACTACTTTTTAGTAATCAAGCATTTATTTCAAAATTAGTAGTTTTTCTTTTTACAATGAAAATTTACTTCTTTGCACTCTGAGATTTTATTTTAACATTTAAAGTATTTCCTTAAAAAGAATAGTTATATGCAAAGGGATAAGTTTTCTATTATACATGTTTTACAATTACAGATATCAATTATTATTTCATATTTTTTAAATTTAAGGATACTTTAAACATTAATTACTTACATCTGTTCATATATGCTTCTATATTTTTCATACGCTTTACGCTGGGATGATCACAATCTGCCACCAGGGCTTGAACTGTATCCAAAAGGCAATCAATATTTGTAATGCTTCTTGGATCTCTTATGCGCTCCTCCAATACCCTCAGGCGCCTGCGCCTGTCTTCATCACGTACCCCATCCATTTTTTCTATTAAACGCTAAGAATAGCTTTTCTCAAAAATGTAATATCCTTTTTGGTGCATCAAAAAGAATGCAAAATGAAAGGCTACATGCAATATGGATACAACTTATGCACTGTTGCAATACTGGATGGGCAATCCATGTTTCCTAAAACAATAGAGAAGTTTTGATCGTATTAATTTCTCCTATAAACATTTATAGTAAATATATAAATACTAAGAAAATAAACAACTATTGCTGTCAGAATATAATAAAAAATAACTATTTTGTAGTCATCAAAACCATTTCAAAAAAGTTAAGTATTTTTATTACATGTTTTATACAATATATTTATATTATTTTATATCTCTAAATAATGTTATAAAAGTTAAAATAAAAAAGTTAAAGAAACTAATACTCCATCGATACAAAATGAAATGAAAAATCTAATAAAATTAATAGTTTCATTGAGATTTTATTAAAAATTGAATAAACCAAATAAACTATTGTTGCATTTTTAAATATTTTATAAAAAACAATGAAGTATACAGTATATGATGACTCAACATGATTTAGGTATAGAAAAAAATCATTAATAGATCACGCTTGTTAAATTATTTTAAAAAATTAGTATTAAGTTGTTACAAAAGATAGAAGTCTTCAAAAAGATAATTTAGTATTCTGTATCTCGAATAGAACCATCAAGACACAAACAAAATTTGACCAGTACATCTTGTCATTTTCGAAGAAACGAATTTTCGGAGAAAGAATACGAGTTGCAGAAGCTGCTAAGAAAATATAAATTTACTATCTGAATTTTGCTATCCGAACAAGAAGTGAAAGATTCATAAATTGACAAGTCGAGGAAGTCTGTCAGGAAACTTGTAAAACTAAGGTGGATCCCATGCAGGTGCTTCAGACCCGTCACAAAAGATTTTCTACCTATTCCATATTTTCCATGATCGGTTAATTAATGTCACAAGGGAAGTCACTTCAACGTACCTAATATCACGAACACCTTATCCAGTACTCCGTCTAATTGAATAAAAATACTATAAAATACATTATTTTTCTACGTACATTGGTCGCGATTGCACACAGCTGAGCCGTGCATGCGCCATTCGGAAAAATCACAACGGTCATCAAAACCAATGAACGACTCGCGGAAAACTTAAAATGGTTCAGTACATTTTTTGAATTACGCACGATAATAAAAAAAAATTCTTAATCTTTGTTTGAAAAAAACTGACATCTATTTCGAACGCGAACTCTCGCATTATGCAATTTGAAAATATAGCAGCATCTTCGAAAAAATGTTGGTTACTTGCACTGTACCCGACACCATTTGAATGTTCGTTGTTTGCAAATTGACAACATAAAGATCACCTTTCTATCGTACATATATATTTATTTAAATTGAATAAAATCAAAAAAGTTACGTGTACTATGAAAAAATTACGTTGAAAGTCGTTGAGATGGAGTATCAACGACTTCGGAAAAACTATGGACCTAGGAATATAGGGATGCAGTGCAAGCTTGGATTATAGACAAGAAGAGCGATGCCAACATGAGAGTGGGGACCTGATAGGCGATGCCTAAGTTTGATCGGTTCTTTTCTTGCGCATGTTCTGTACCGCCAATTATAAAAAACTAGAATTTTTTACATACACGTGCTATTTTAGGAATATGGTAATTTATAAACTTTCAAATTTTCAAATTTAGGAATCTTTTACTTCCAAATTCCGGAATATAAAAATTCCAAATTTTTTAACTTTTAAACTATCTAATTTTCCAATTCTCAAATTTAGAAGTTTAGGAGTTTAAGAATTTCAAATTTAGAAATTTTCAAATTTAGAAATTAAAATGTTTCAAATTTACGCATTTTCAGATTTAAAAAATTTTACATTTTCAGAATTAGAAATTTAGAAACTTCAAATTTATTAATTTCGAAACGTCAGATTTTGAAATTTAAATATTCCAACTTTAAAAATTTAGATACTTCAAAGTTATAAATTTTCAAAATACAGAAATTCCAAATTTTCAATTTGGTGTCATATCAAATGACAGCTAATCAAAACCAGGCATCAATTTACCTCGTCAGCTCCTCTGGTAATGGCATCCCTCTTTTAAAATATACTCTGTCCCTATCATATTCCTAGATTCATTGGAAAAACGATGTAATGAAGTAAAAGAATAACTAAGATGGCGTAGCGTTTTATGTGCTAAAGGAGATATAGGTTTTTGCAGATGTAAAGATCGTTTGTAATTCAAAATTGATTTGATTGAAGCTGAAATTGCTTCCAAGATTAAAATTGTGAATACATTATACGATTTAAATACGTATAGTGTGTTATACGATTCTGTAATATGGAAAAATCCTTCGTTTTCCCGCGCGTATTTTGATGTTTATTGAATTGTTCTACAGATTTTTTTTTGGCATCGTTTATGTCATATTTTGTATTTATAGCGATAACACGTATCGCAAAAAGATATGTAAGTATTGTGGTTAGGTTAAATGAGTCAGAGTATTTATGTTGCAATATTTAGATTTTTTACAATATGTTGTGTTACGTCTTTTCTCACAAAACTTATATCTTCTATCCTTTGATGTCATTATTACAGTGTTAGTCAGCTTATAATTGTATAAACTTGAATAAATCTTATCCCATATTCTGCGGAAATGGGCCTGCCTTATGATTGGCAAATCAACAAACAAAAAATCTCGGAACGTGGTCAATATTTATTGGAAACAGGACAATGGTCCGATTGCAAATTTATAGTTGGACAAGAACCGCATCAACAAACATTAAAGGGACATAAATTGTTTCTGGCTATGTCTAGTCCTGTCTTTGAAGCTATGTTCTTTGGGGGTTTGGCAGAAAAAAATGACCCAATACCTATTCGAGATGTTCAACCAGAAGCTTTTAAAGCTCTCTTAGAATATATATATACAGATCGAGTTGATTTAGGTTCTTTTGAATTAGCATGCGAATTATGTTATTGTGCCAAAAAGTATATGCTACCTTCGTTGGTAGAGGAATGTACAAAATATTTGTGGTCTGATTTATCTCCAAAAAAAGCTTGCAGAGCATATGAATTCGCTAAATTGTTTGAAGAACCTGTGTTAATGGAGAAATGTCTCTTAATTATTTGCACAAAAACAAATGAAGTTTTAAAAGAATCTAGTTGGGAAGAAGTTGAATTAGGAACATTGTTAACGGTGTTGGAGCAAGAGGATTTACAAATAAATTCAGAGATTGAATTATTCACTGCTGTAGAGCGGTGGGCAAAAGCTGAATGTGCACGAAAATCCCTTGATCCTACTGACGGGAAGTCTTTAAAATCTGTAACTGGAAATGCTTTGTCAAAAATTAGATTTTTGAGTTTAAGCCCTCAAGAGTTTGCAGAAGGCCCAGGAATGTCTCCGTTACTTACTCAGCATGAAGCTTTCGCTATTCTTATGAATATATTGTGTTCTGGAAATAAAGCACCTATGCCAGAGGGATTTTGTACTAATTTGCATAGTAGAGCTAAACCATTAAAAGTTCAAAGTTCAAATATAGACTTATTTGTAAGTTATTGAAATATTATATAATAAGTTTTGTGTTTTCTCTAATTATTTCATGAAATTTTATTTTCTAGAAGTATAGACGAATTTCTACTCCACACTCTAGCAGTTCATACATACCAGTCTATTGGTCTTCTTCTGAACCTAGTAGTAACTTACAAAGTACACCCCCAATAGTATTTGATGATGGAGTAAGAAAAGATGCTCTAAATTTAGCTGTAAACAGTTCACCTCCAGTTGTAATTGAAGGTGGCATAAGGGAGGGACCTAAATATTATTGTCTAAGATCATTACTTCAACAAACTGATTGTCTTAATACAAATGTGTTGGACTGTTCTGTAACATTTACTGTAGATAAAAATATTTGTGTATTGGGTGTGCAAGTACCTACACAAATTGCTAGTGTAGTAAGTTGAACATATTAGATAAAATCAAATATAATTAAATTTTAACTTCTTGTTAATTGTTATATTATTATTTTTATTACAGACTAATAATATGAATCATATTCTTGATACGACGTACACTGAAATTTTATATGCCCATCTTCTTGATTCTGATGATACTCGATTAACTTTTACACACTTTACGACAAAAGTAAATATTAATACTCTGGTAGAAATCACATTTAACCGACCTGTTTATATTCAGAAAAATAAGGTACATATTTAGGTATTTTTTATAATCTAAAAAATACAAATCATTGAAAGATTATTCAAATTTTTGTAATTTTTTTGTCAATGTAGGTTTATAGAGTTGGAGTAGTTTTTAATAAAGTTGGCTGGTACCCAATGGGAGTGTGTACTCAGAGTATGGCTTGTGATTCTGTATTTTTCACATTTGGCGTTGGGAATAGTTCAGAGAGTGTACGAGATGGTCTTATTCGATCTATAGTTTATACATACCACTGTTTGGGTACGTAATACTAACAATAAAATTGATTTACATAAAAGAAAAAAGAAACGTATTTAAAATGTGTAATAAAACAGCGGTCTATGTATTCTGTTTGTTTCATTGTTAGTTCATTATTTTATTTTTTAAACTCTGTCGGTGCTATCATCCTCATAAAATTTCTAAATTAAAAATTGTAAATTGTAAAAAAGTATGCTCATTCATTTTGATCATAATAAAAGATTTATACAAAAGAAGTTTTTGACATGTATAAAAATGACGTTTGTGATGTAAACAATAACTTTAATTTAATTATTTAAATGTATTCGTTAAAACTTGTATACTAATATAATATATAATTTTGTTTCTTCTTCTATTACTTTCATTGTATTCATATTTTCAGTGTAAATTATTATTCATTTTCGTTCTTCTAAAAAAGGTTTGAAGTTACAAAATTATTTCTATTTTATAATATTTGATTTATTAAAAATTTGTTTAATCTATTTTAATATACAGATATATATTTTGTTTTAAATATATAAAATTTATATTATACAAAATTTATAAAATATATATTATATAAAATTTATATTGTAAATTAATACATGACTATTATAAATGATAGGCTTTATGCTTACTTTTGTTCATTAGATATATAAATGCATATAATAAAAATCTTCATAAAATGTAATCAGTCTATGTAGTTGCACACTTTTTACAGCATAAAAAGTAATAAATCTATATTAATTATACTTGGACCTTCAATACATCAACAATAAATTTATAATAATTATTAACATTTGTGCATTATAATATCAATTCGAATGCGCACAATTAGCGCATTATATAAATTTTACTATAAGTACATGATTTTTTCAATGTTTGATTATCTCTTACGTTTTATGTATAATAAAATCCCATGTGTCTTTCCATCTTAATTTTAAAACTTCCTTGGCGCTTAAATGTGTTGTTCCATAACTGAACACGGTAAATTTTTTAAATACATAAATAATAAAAAGTAGCCATATAAGAATACTACATTTTAATATATGCATTAAAAGATTATGTTGATATCGAGTTCTGAAAATTACAAAAAATTAATTAATTTCCATAAATTTATTTTTCCTAGTCTTATGATAATATTTTCTAAGTGTTCTAAAGATAAGCTTGTAACAATAAGTCATGCAACATACCCAACTAAGTAGCATAAATGTTCGATTGTTGCTGCTGTAAGCAGTACTTTAAAAATAAATGCTGGCAAGTAATGATGAAGAAATAGAGTTCTTTCAACAAATAAAAAGGGTAAAAAATGTAATAAGTATCCTGTTAAAAAGACACTTCCTATATTAGAAAATTTATTCCATTCTTCCTGTGTAATATCAAAGCACATTCGTCTTCGTCTTAACATGTAAAAAATTAATAAAAATGAATATAAAATTACACAGCCTGTTCCAGAATACCAAATTGCTATGTTCCCTAAAAGATGCACTTGAGCCTGTTGAATAAGGAACATTAGTACGAATGAATATCAAAAAGTTTAAATAATCTAAATGAATGTATATAATCTATATTTACATTACTATTATTTGAAACCCAATATGCAATTCCTCTAGACATTAGAGGCCAATCTAAAGGATCACTGGAATACATATGACTGTTTTGTCCTTCTTGACCACTGAAGAGCATTTTTATTTGCAATTCCACAAATTTCTCCCAAAAGCTTAAGGTGGTAGCTTGCAATGGAATCATTTCAGCATTGATTAATTCTCTTTCTCTTTGTTTTTGATCTTCACTTTTAGTATATCTGTGTTCTTCGACATTCCATATAGAATCTGTCTGTCCCACTAATTTATCTGCTACCACTTCATGTTGATTAAAACCCCAATCAGGCAATTGCCTTCCACTAAATTTTAATGCATAATCTGTATTTACATGTATCAGACGTATTTGACTCTGAATTGCATGCCAGACATCCCCAGTACTATCTTTGTTAGTAATTTCTACCCTCCAAAGATTTTGAGCAGGCATAGATACATTATAATCAATGTAACAAGATACTTCCTGACTTTGAGGTGTCATTGGAGCAGCAACATCATGTGAATTCAATGCTCGACTTGTAATTCCATGTACTAATTGTATTATCTCTCCATGTTTTATTGGCTCACTAGGTTTTGTAACAACTAAATCATTTCTTTCTGGTCTCTTTACAATCCACCAATTGTTTACATCTTTAAAAGAATAACAGGTGACTTGTTGTTGATGAGAACTACCTCTACCATCTGGATATCTTAGTGGATACATATGATTGTGACTGTGGAGCCAACAAGCCCTTCCATATGTATGTCTTAAAGTAATTTGAGATCCATGTGTAACTTCTAAAGGTTGACCTTTTGTAATACTAGCAAGACCACCATCCAAACTTGCTTGAAAGGCACTTGTCATTACTGAATCATGTGGCCCAGCTTTAGAGAGTATTGTTAAATGTATGTGAAATACAGTCAAATAAACAGCACAAATAACACCAAGTATTACAAAAATTCTTATTACAAGGTGTATACATAATACTGTGGTGGATAAAGTTTTTCTTGGTATTAGATTCCAATAATCATAAGCAATTAAAGACAATGCAAGAATTAGTGAATATAATCCAACATACTTTACACTGAAAACAAAAATTGATTATGTTTACAGTACAATATAAATTTAATCAATAATGTATATGTTTTAAAACATACCATAATGCACATGTTAAGTTAGCAATACCTAAAGATAGCCATATCCACCACGACAAAGTTGTTGGTTGATCCATTACTTTTCTAAATTTCATAATACATATTAATCCAAATAATGAAAATTGCATTAGGATACTTTCCATTAAAATAAATCTAGATTGAGTTAAGAGAGCATT
This sequence comes from Megachile ligniseca, assembly GCA_945859555.1. Classification (NCBI taxonomy): domain Eukaryota; kingdom Metazoa; phylum Arthropoda; class Insecta; order Hymenoptera; family Megachilidae; genus Megachile; species Megachile ligniseca. The sequence continues at coordinate 4,597,401 of OX243785.1, forward strand.
ATCTGTAAAATCAATAGAATATATTAACACAATACATGTACTGATAAAATCTGCTGCTCAAAATTATAGTACAACAAATTACCAAATAATAATAAAACTCCCGCTAATGCAGCAGTCCATTGTTTTAGACCTAATTCTAAAAGTAAGTGATAGACTGTCGGAAGTAAAAGACTACCGCATAACGCTGGTACTAATCTCAATGCGAACAAAGGAATACTATCGGCATAAGGACTTCCTATTCTATCAAATTTAAATTGTCCGTCGAAACCAGCTAAATACGCTACTATGGAAATAAGTTGCTTTCCTAATGGAGGATGAGAATCGAAAAAAAATGTCCTCTTCATGTAAAGTCCAACATATTTTCCATAATGTAATTCATCAAATCTGTTCCAAATAATATTTACAATTAAACATTTATTTTAATTACGCGAGATTAAACAAAATATTTCAACGAAGTACTTATGTTGTTCTCGAAATATGTAATATTTTTTTTTAATTTAGTCAAATTTTCCAAATTTGATTATTATTACAGAATTCAGAAAAGAAATAATTTTATTATTTATTTTTTATAAACGTAGAAAATAACTTACACTATACTTCGAGGTTCTTCTAAACGATAAAGTCGAGTAACAATACCGGCGATTAATAAAATAACTGAAACTAAATCAATCTCGAGACTTATTTTAATTCGAGCTCGTGGCACTGTGTCGTTTGGTTTTTTTACTGCATTGCATTGTTCTATTAAACGGGAAGAAACTTCTCCATCCCCCTATTAAAAAAATAATTAATATCGTTATTATACAAGATATCCGTGATATTACCGACCAGTGGTTTTTTTTTTACAAATGGTAAGTATTTGAAAAATATAAAAGAAGTTTTATTTACGGAAATAAAATTTATTACTTTTTATGATCAATGTGTTAGAGTACGTGGGTTGTTTATATTTACGATGCTTTATATAAAAAATCGATCTATATAATGAAAAACATACAATTTAATTTTTAAAATAGTATGTGTATTCGTTACGCGCGACAGAAGTGAAACTTTTGTATATATTGTAGATAAAAATTTGAGAATGTAGGGGTGTAAAAATACGGAAAATTTTAAATTTGAAAATTGTGTAATTTGCATATTTGAAAAGTAGGGAGTTTGAAAATTTAGGGATTTGCAGATTTCGACATTTAGAATTGCGAATTTGAAGTTAAAAGAATTTCAAAAATTTTAAAAGAAAAACGTACATATTAAATAAACAAACCGAGCGATGGCTTTCAATTAAATGTTTTGAAAAATTGAATCAAATTAAAAAAATTCAATATCGAATAAACGTTAAATAATATGAAAAGAAATGTGTAAATTAATTTTTCACCTCATCCCGTTGAATGTTTTTGATACAAGTGGCAGGAATATGTTCATAATCAAACTTGGCGCTTTGTACTTGTGATTGCTTATCTTGAGTTCTTCGCCTGCGACGAACTTCCATCGTATGTCTTCGGATGCTATTATAATGTGTGCACTCTATTTTATTATCTAAATTAGTATTTCTTCGATAAAGGCAAGCAAAACGTTACCGAACCACTACTTGATGTTCTAGCGTCAACCCACACGTCATCAATCGAACAATAGTTTCGACACGACGTTCCTCTGTTTATAAAAATTATACTCTTTGAGAAAGTGATATTTCGACTTACTTATTATTATATACAAAAAATTATAGTTTGTTGAATTTTACGGTAAAAAGACAAAAACATATGATATGTAGATTTGGTAAATGCGAATGTTAAATTCAGGTTATATGGTATAGCATACATGATGTAACGGGATCGTCGCTGAAAATCCTTTTAACAATTCTTCCTGCGCATAGCGCGGTAATCTTATAGAACGAGTTGTTTTACTTATAAAGTAAGGTTTAAAACTTGAAAGAATTACACATAATTTTTAAATTTGTTTGTAAACGACGTAATACACTTCATATTAAATATATTTATTGATATATGAAATTAAGTTTAATTTCTTAATTTAAAATAAATGAATGATGTTACTTATAAAAATTGTAAAATACAAATAAATGTATAATATAATATCAATAGTTTCTTTATGGGTGAAAGCATGGAGATCTAGAAATCAATTTTGTTTTTTAAATGAAATGTTCAATTCTTTATGCTGGATTTTGGTGGAACAGCGAATTCTAAAAAATTTACTATTTCTGAGGTATTTGATTTTGTTTAGATAAATGTTTTGGTAAATGTATTTTTCTATTTTTATACTTGGAATTTATTGTTTTGTGTAAAAAGTCAGAAATTAAATTTAAAAGAATATAATAGATTTCTAAATTTCCTCTCTACTTCCACCCATAAAGAACTATTAGTAATATATTATACTATCTTTATACTTATTATTTGAAGTAATAATGTTATTTCAGATATAAAAAGTTGGCAGAATACCCTGTATAAATATATGCATTTGTTGCAGGTCAAAATATGAACCAAAATATAATTTCTTGTCCTATCTGTTCAGAAGAATTTTCTGCTGCAGTAATAGAAAGTCATGTTAGTAAATGTCTATTCTTGAATGAATCAACAAGTAATGAATCTCCAGCCCCTTTTAAGGATGAAAGTCCTGTTAGAAAATGTATGAAGTTGAGTAGCAAAACAACAAGGCAGGGTGATTCAGGATCAATAAAAAGAAAAAGTAATTTAATGGAATCATCTCTTACCAACATAGATGTTCAAACTTCAGTAACTCCATCTAATAGTAATGTAATTACTTTTTTAATTTTTTCAAAGAAAGAATTATAATATTAAGATATGTGATAGTTTTTGATAAATTTTATAGCAAGAAAAACAAAGTAAAAAGCCATTTAGTAATGATCATGTACCTCTTGCTGAACGGATGAGACCTACTACACTTTCAGGATATGTTGGGCAATCTCATATTATTGGGCCATCTACTGTTCTTTATCAATTATTAAATAAATCAGAAATACCAAATATAATTTTATGGGGTCCACCTGGTTGTGGAAAGGTATTAAACAGAAGTTATGCATATAATAACATGTATATATTTTTATTGATTTTATTTTTTTATTGTAATTCAGACATCTTTAGCAAATGTCATAGCTCACATATGTAAAAATAAATCAAATGGTAAAATGAGATATGTTAAATTATCTGCAGCGATGGCTGGTGTTAGCGATGTGAAAGATGTAATCACTATAGCTTCTAATGAATTGAAGTTTAAGAGACGTACAGTTGTTTTTATGGATGAAATACATCGTTTCAATAAAACACAGCAAGATGTATTTTTACCTCATGTTGAATCTGGTACTATTATATTGATTGGTGCTACAACAGAAAATCCTTCCTTCAGTTTAAATTCTGCACTTCTGAGTCGTTGCAGAGTTGTTGTTTTAGAAAAACTAACTACACGTAATTTGATATCCATATTAAAGAAAGCTATTTATTCACTAGAAGGGTGTGTATATAATTCAAGTAAAAAAGCAGAAGATACTGAGCAAGTACCAAAATTTATAATAGATGAACCAACTATAGAATGGTTGGCAGGAACATGTGATGGCGATGCACGAATAGCTTTAGGTGGTCTTGAATTAGCAGTTCAGTGTAAAGTACCAAAAGAGGAAGAATTTTTAAAACATGGTCCTGTAACAATAACATTAAATGATATTGAAGAAAGTCTTAAAAAGACCCACATGTTATATGATAAGAAAGGTGATCAACATTATGATATGATTTCTGCTCTACATAAATCTGTTAGAGCAAGTGATGAAAATGCTTCTATATATTGGTTAACAAGAATGATAATGGGCGGTGAAGATCCAGTTTATATTGCGAGACGATTAGTTAGAATGGCATGTGAGGATATAGGTTTAGAAGATCCAAAAGCTTTAGGTAATACAAATTTGTACAATACTTTAAAATGTAAATCTGCTACATACTGAAGTAATTTTTTAACATTATTTTTAGGAATTGCTATACATACAATGCATGGTTGTAAAATGATTGGAACGCCTGAATGTGATGTTTTGTTGGCACAATGTACAACATATTTGGCAAGAGCACCAAAATCTAGACTAATGGAAGATGCACTCAGAGCTGCTCAAAGAACAATAGCTGAACATAAAGGACCTCAACCATCAGTGCCTTTACATTTAAGAAATGCTCCAACAAAACTCATGAAAAATTTAGGTAGCCAATTTATACTATTAATTAAATTAAGACTACAGTTATAATTTGTACTATTCAAAATGGATTTTTATTTCAGGATGCGCTAAAGGTTATAATATGAGACATAAAGATGAATCAGGATTAAATTATTTACCTGAAGGACTTGAAAACATAAATTTTTTTAATTAGTAAAAGTTGTATAACATGAATACAATGTATGAATATAACAATTAATTAAGTAAGAATGCTGTTATAGATTTATTACAATATAGTTATAATACTCAGGGATAAATAATACTATATCATACAAACAGTATTAGTTATTAAAATACAAATTAGGTTAAAACTGTATAAGGTATATATATTATACAAGCTAAATTAATTCAGTATAATAAAACATTATGATTCATAACTATATCAAAATAATTTTACCATCTTAAATTAATTCCATTATATATCACAGAGTTTTTTCCATATGATTGTTTTGTTATTAGCAGGCATGTCAATAATATTTATTAATTTAATACCATTTTTCTCTGCCAATTCTGTTAAATCTTTAACGTCTCTCAGACCCCAGTCTGAATTTTGAGACTTTAAAGATTTATCGAAATTAACATTACTTTCTGGTGTTATTTTTCCATCTATAGCATAAGGTCCATATGTAAATAAAATGCCATTGTCTTTTAACAATTTACCCGCATTTTCAAATAATTTGATAGAACACTGGTAGGGTGAAATATGCATCATATTTGCATTGTATATATAATCAATACTAGATTCTTTAAAAATTCGATTGCCCCATGTATGAAAATCTGTAGTTATATCTATTTTTAAAGGATGTTTTATATTTTCAAATCCATTGGAATGTGCAGCAATACTTTCTAATAATTTGTGTTCGCACTCTGAAGGATAAAATGTAATATGAGGAAAATGAGGAGCAAAGTGAGCTATGTGTTGTCCAGAACCAGATGCAATTTCCAGAAAAATTTGATTTGGGCCGCGTTGAATATACTGCCGAAGAACCAATAATATGGGTTCCTTGTTGCGACAGGCTGCAGAATAAATAAGCTTTTTAGCAGCCATTTCGCTAGACCTTAAATTAAAATTCAATATATTATTTGCTGTTTAAATTCTACATACATAAAAGATGTTTGACTTCTTGCATGTAATTATGTAACAATTATTTAGACAAAAGAAAACTAAAAAATATGTATTAATCTCACCTATGATTAGCAGCACAATGGATGATAGTATTCATGTGTAGTTATTATATTGAATTGATTTCTGTCCTGAAAATTAAAGTTTAAGGTTTTCAGAATTCTACAGAAGATAATGTATGTAAGAGTATTAGAGAATGAAGGAATAAAATCTTAATAATTATGAATTGAAAAATTCATATTGTTAGAGTTATAAGCAATTTTTTATTTTAAAAATTTACAACATATACCTTGTGACAAAAATTATGATCATACTTATTAGACAATTATTAATTACACATTTTGGTAGTTAACAATTACTCTAATCGGTTATTTCAATTGGAAATGACGATCCTACACGTTGTTTAAGAAATTTCATTGTTTTGTTTGTTTAACATGTATCAGGATCTGGAAAAACCTAAATCTATTTTTATTTATAACAGGAAGGTCCGCATTTTGAAAATAATTGAAGAAAACCAAGAAATTAGTGTTATGAAAATTTCGACAACAAGAGGAACTAAATATCTGTTTGTACAAAGAGTATTTTATCACAACAAAAGATTGTTTATAATATCAACAATATTAATTTTTCAATCTATGTTCATTGGGACCTTTCTTTTGTAATGTCACGAGTATTATTTGTGCTTGAAATTCTGAATTTTTTTCATTAAACCCTTTGTATAATATAACAAATGATTAATTTTTTAATAATCAATAATAAATAATTAACACCTTATATTATACAGGGTATAAGAAAAAGTTCAATTTTATTAAAAGGAGTATGTATGTATTATTTTCAATAAATTAGGAATAATACTCTAAAGTTTTATTTTTATTGAAACATAAAAAAAAATGTTTAAATATTTAACTTTAATAAATATTTTAGAATTTTTTAAATTTAGTATACTTTAGCATACAGTACAGAATTGTATAATTAATATGGTATAGAATAATAATTGTTAACTTTTTTTTGTAATGATTAGAAGTTATTAAGCACTTTGTATGTTTCAACATCTATTATTTCTGAGGTATTGATATATACAATTTTAAAAGATATTATACATAATGTTTGATTATATGATATATTTATTAACTAAGTATTTTTACATCCTTCAAATCAATTACAATAAATTGTATCAAGCAATACATAAATTATTTAATGATGATTTCTTTTATCATTGTTTCCTTTGCCTTTGGACGATTTTTCTTGGTTTTTTCGTTTACTTTTTATTGAATCTGGTATATACACAGAATGACCTGTTCTTTTCAAATGTTCAAATAACTTGTTTTTAGTAGGAAATTCAGCTTTACATGTAACACAACATTGTTCTATATTTGAAACTTCAATAATTTGAGATTTTTTTCTATTTTTTGTTTCACTCTCTTTTTCTACTACTTTACATGGCTTCTTCCCGTTTTTAAGTTTTTTACTTTTAAGTTTTTCATTGGCTGCATTATTTATATCTATACCATTAGAATCTAGTCCTGCTTCATTTATTTCTTTCTCTATCTCTTCCTCAGATTCTTCTACTTTGTCATTAGATGTTTGCTGATTATTTTCTATAACTTTATTTAGTATTGTTTTTCTTTGTTGCTGCTTTTTACGTTGTTTTTTTGATAATAATATATCTTCATTAATAATTTTGTCCTCATCACTTGTCTGTTCTGCTACTGGATTCTGAACATTCTTCTTCCGTTTTTTCTTTTTCTTTTGCTTCTTAATTACAACTTCTTCGTCTTCTTGATCCGAAATGAGTTCATCTTCAGAAGTTATATATTCATTATCATTTTCAATTATTTTAGGTGGTACATAAAGAGCATCATCCATTTGAGGACCTGTTGCAAGTGTAGTTCCTTCTGGATAACATTTCTTTCCTTTTACTTTTGGTGACTCATCAAAACTGTCATCATCTGACATTAATTCTTCATCTGAGGTCTTTTCTTCTGTATTCTTTTGATTATATGAGATGTTTTGTACAGGATTTAATAAAAAGTCAGGCATTTGTGAATCTGTAGCTAACTTTTTTCCACTTTCTGAACTAGATTGTGAGCTAACATCACTATCGTCAGAATTTTCAAATTCTTTATCTTCTTTTATCATAGATGCTTTCATCAAAGCAATATTATCTTTATGCTTTTTAGAGTTTTCATGGTTTGTAAATGCTTTATGCGTTTTAAATATTTTATTGCAAGCTACACAGTATAAAGAATTATCATCTACTTCATTCTCATTATCTGAATCTGACTCAGAAGAAAGATGTTCACCAAATTCTTGTGCAAGATTAGCTTCAATATTTTTAAGTTCTGCCTCTATATTTGAAAATTTAGACCATTCTGATACTTTATGTTCTTTCAGTTCCCTTTGTCTTTCTAATAATTGTTGCTTTTTACGTTCTTCTGCTTTCTTCAAATTCTCTTTTGCACGTTCGGCAAGCTTAGCTACATGAGCTTGTACTCGTTTATCACGCTTACGTACAAAAGCAACTAAATTTCTTATTTGTTCATTCCGTTCTCTTTTCGCTTTATCTCGAATTTTCTTATTTTCTTTTTCGATAAGACGTGCGACTCGTCTATTACGAGCATCTCTCACATCATAACGATCTAACCAAGTAAATGATTTCTTTGTGCTATAACTTTGCCAATAAGCATAAAAGTTATGAACAACATCTTCATAAGAACTTTGTGAATCTCCAAATCCAGGAACTTCTTCGTCTGAATCTCCTTCTTTCATAAACTCTGCATCTTCAGTTACTAACTTTTCAAAGACATTGCGATAAACAGTATAAAATCCCTTTTCATCATCTCCATATCCTTTGAAACATGAAGTCGAGAAATATTGAAATAGGTCTATAGAATCATCCTTATAATTTTCACCAATACCGCCTTTTAAAATAGCCTCACGGTGATTATCATACCAAGCACGTTCATGAGGATCACTTAACACTTCCCATGCTTGTTGAACAAGTTGAAACTGTTCTTTCGCTTCTTCTGGAATATCTAAATTTTTATCCGGATGCCATTTCAAAGCTAATTTTCTATAAGCTTTTTTTAAATCATCATCAGCAGCATTTCGTGGTACTCCTAATACTTCATAGTGACATTTCATTGTATTAATAAATTATATTACGTACTCACAATATCAAAAATTGAAGATTACCCTTGCATAATGTAAAATTATGTAAACCATATGCTAAAAAAATAAGATTATTGAATCGATATCTTCAGCAATCAAAAATATTCATGTTTTAAACAAACAAAATTCATATATTAAACATTTTCTTTGCAAACTGTAAATTGTGTACTAGTATATTTAGATCAATAAATTTAGAAGATCTTACCAGATGTCATTCAATCAGTAACCACGTTAAAACGACAAGCACATTTATTAGAAATTGTGTAGAATTTAAAAACTCAAACGTAATTACACTTTGTATAAGCCAGATCCAAATTTCAGGTTATGTACTTGTCGTGTAATAGAAAGTATTTCTATTCATGAAGTTAGCTTTACTTCGATACACTTGTCACGTTTATTTCAAGCCTTATGACCTATATTTTAAACATTATAAAGACATGTACAGTATATTTGGATGTTTTAAACAAAATTTAAGCTCAAACGAATTTCAAAACCATTTTTTCTTATTAATAATGAGTGTGATTTTTGTATTATCAAATCGTGAAAAATAAATTGAATTTGAACGTTGACGTACAACTTGCGTGTACTATTTTTCTTTAACGTTAAATTAACAAGGTAAGCATGTTATCCACGTGATTATTCCACTAGTAATAATCTTAACCTAATACATCGAGCGAGATCAATCATTCAAAATTTTCCGTTTTTTAATATAAATATTTGAATAAAATCAAGTGTTTTATAACTACGTCATTTTATATCGAATTAGACAGAATTTTACTAGGGACCTTTTGACGTGGAACAGCTGATTGTATGTGTTATTCGTCTAACTATTCTCAACATCAAGATGGCCGCGGTTGTGAGAGTGCAGTAAGGGTTGTATGATTTTTGGCATATATCGCCAGTTACGACGTTTGGAGCCGTTGTCATTAATATTCAATATTTTCGGTAAATATTTTTATGCCGTCTAATATAGAACATGCAATCATTTTTCGTTGTATTTTTATATAAATGTTATAAAATCAAACCCGTTCAAGTTGTCAGTGACATCTCTTGATGTAGCAGACGCCTTTAATTGCTTTTAATAGGTTTTCCTCGAGATCTTACTGCATCACATTGTTGCGGTGAGCTTTGAGGTAAATATTTATTAAATTGTACTTTTGCAGAATGAATGATTCGTTTTTAATCAACTAAAACATCTGCTATTAATATTGATGTCATACTGACAATAAGGTTTTGTTACTTATTTGTTAAGAAATTATTTTGTTGCTTTGTCAGCTATTAATTTGTTTCTTGTTTCTTTAGATTATTATTATAGTATGTGTCATTAAAGAACTGTATATTGTAAATACAGTAGATTTCGTTTTTATATAATGTTTTTGATAAATTATAACTTAATGCATAAGAGCGTTATAGTAAATAATTATAAATTTAATTAACAAAGTAACTTTGTTATATATAATAAATGTAACATAAATGTAATAATTATTATGTTCTTTTTAAGTTTTACACTCTCATTTATTTCATTCATATCTTATATCAAATATAATGTTTAATTCAAATGGCATTACAGCTGTGCATTATCGTTATAAAATAATTCTCATTAAAATATGATAATACTATTAATGTCATGTATGTTTTACAAGTAAATGTAGCACATGTTATTAATAGCATTTAAATTACATGATTACATTAAATATAAATCTAAAAATATTGGATTTATATATATTGTAGAATAAGTAAATAAACATGGTTAATTAAAACAGTTTATAAACCCATTATAGGTTGAATCTTAAAAATGACAGCGGGTACAAGCTTAGTAGTACCCATAGTTTTATGGGGTCGCATAGCTCCAACTCATTGTATTTCCTGTATCTATTTGTCACGAGATCAAAAAACATTAGTAACAGGATGTTATGATGGCCAGATATGTTTGTGGCAAGTTGAACCTGAAACACTAAAGGTAAAAAATAATATATTTATGTTAAGAAAAAATTACATAAAACTAAAAACCATTGATATTTAATATATTTTTCTCAATTATATATTAAGATGATTCCGAGATGTTTACTTGTCGGCCATACTGCACCAATAATGTGCCTGAGTCGAGCAAGTGTTATTATGGAACAAAATTATATTGTTAGTAGCAGTGAAAGTGGAGAAATGTGCACTTGGGATTTAGTCGATGGAAAATGTAGAGAAGCCGTAAAACTTACCAGTGTTCATACACAGATGTTGCCTTATGTCTCCGCTGGTGGAGAAGATGTCAGACTTTTTTGTTCAGGGTATGATTAAATTTATAAAATAAATATTTTCTTTTTATCTTTTTTAAGATACTTGTAACTGTAAACAGTATCTGTTTCCCAATTTTAGGTATTATCCTGAAGTTTTAGTGATGGACCCTTTTAGTTTGGAGGTTTTGTTTACCTTAAGTTCACGTGTTAACCCTGACTGGATTAGTGCTTTGCACGTTTTGCGACCGGCCAAACGGAAAGGTCGGTTCTACGTGCATACAAGTTAGTTACACTCCATCACACCTACGCTTAATACCATATAATTTTACCTTAAGTTCTTCTGATTTCTTCACCAATTTATATTGTGCAAAGATTTAATGATTCAAAAACCTCATAATTACCATAAAATTGAGTTTGTCCAATTAAAGTTTCAACTACAATATCTATTTGTACAATATATATTTGGTATTTCCTATCCTATTAATTTTTTGGTATTCTGTCTTTCTGCTCAGCAGGTCTTTCTTTTAAATATTAAATCAACTGTTCATAATAGTATATATTTTTTCTGCACCAAGATTTATTTAATTGAAATATTTAAATATTTCCTGCAGTATTCTTTTCAGTAAAGTAATTAACAAACATCTAGATTTGCATATACATATTTTATATTTTTAGGATATAAATTTTCTGCTAATTTTTTAAGCAATTAACTACAAAAAGCTTTACGCTTTGGGTATATTAGAAATTTTGCATCTTTCTATTTTTCTTCATAAAAGGTACTTTTTGACAATTCAATTCAGTAATAACTCTTGATGTAAAATATATTTTATAATCTAGTGATAATGATTTATATATTACCAAAATCATAATAAAAGTTACATTGTTGCAGCATGTTATTGAATCACATGTGGAGATACATCAGTGCTGTTGCACTGGTAGTCAAGGCTGTATCATTTGTTTCATGTTGTTTTCTTCTGACTTTGAATTTTAATTTCTTTTAAGCAGTAAAAACAAATGAGCAGGCATTATTAACACTTTGGGAGCTTTTCCTCTTATGTTAGTATCCTTCACATGCTGTTCCTCCCACAGAACCTTATCATTACATACATTGCATTAATCACATTCAAATCATTTATAATAAATTACACATATCGTAAGTATACATTAGTTTAAATTTTAAAAGATATTTAATAATTGAATGCAGTGAATGCATTTGTATGAACATTCAGTTTAACGTTTATTTTTGATTTTGGTAGCGCATTTGATGCATTAAGCTTTTTATTATTTCTTATATTGCATTTTAAGTGAAAGCAGATTTATACATTAGAGATTTTGTAATTATTATTTTGTTATATTATGTTTCACACTTGTAATGATAAATCGTTTTATATTGATAGTTTTTAAGTAAGTTTTCATTGTTTAATAAAAATTATAAAAGAATAATGTAAATATTATAAAAAATGCTATTGCATGAATGATAATTGATCAAGAGTTTTTCATGATATTGGCACAGGAGATACAATTTTATAGTGTAGACACATACATGTATTATAGCGGGTTCTGAAATATCTTCTTTATTTAATGGTACTGTATGTGGAATTAGTAATTATTTGCTCGATTGCATGATTTAAATAAGCACCAACTGAGATTTTTATAAAAGAATAATTGTTTATTTTAACATGAAAAATTTTATTTTGCATGAAATTATAGTACTGTTATATGGGCTTAGATATTAGACCTGTTTTGAATATTTTTTTTATTATTTTGTTGTATTTATTGTATGTGTTTGTTAGTACAAGGTTGATGTTTTATGAGTTTACAAAGAATCAGTTCTTTCTTATGCATTTATAACACCTGTAAGGTGTTACGTTATTCACTGTTACTAAATATTTTTTGCTTAAAATACTATGACACCTTCTTAGATGTAGTTAACGCGCAACAGGCGCTTCCATTCATTTAAAGACGACGTTGTGCTGGCCTTAACAACAACCGGAACAGTCAAGGTGTGGACTCTTCTTGGACATGAGAACCGCAATAGTGAACCCCTCTACGAACATGAAAGTAAACAAATAAGGTGTCTAAATGCGCTTGCAATGACTTGTTGTCCCTATAATCAAAGGACTGTATTAATTGTGTGTTCCAAACATTGGCAGGTATATTTTATTTATTAAACAATTCTTATATTTTATTAACTCTGCTTTTACCAATATATTTTTTAAATTAGATATACGATGCTGGTGACTTTTCTCTTCTATGTTCAATTACTGCACCTTATGGTGAACGTTGGATGGCTGGAGATTTTCTAGCTGCGGACAGAGTCATTTTATGGAGCGATGAAGGTCATGGATATCTCTACAAATTACCAGCTAAGTATGTTTCTAAATAAAATAATATACCTTTTATCAATATTTTACTTTTGTTTTTTATGCATTTTAAAATTTGTATTAAACATGCAAATTTATATACATTTAAAATAATGCACAGTATCATGTATTTATAAAACAAAAGATTTATAACTATGTTACATGTATAATATCTAATCTATCAGTTTAATATAGATCATTTATTTATTGCTTATAGGAGTGTGGTACATCTTGACAGGTAGTTTTTTCTTAAATTTGATATTTGTAAATTATTTCAAATATAACAATCGATGAATTATTCTTTGAAGTTTTCACGTTTAAACAATGCTTACTATTATAGCATGATGATAGATATTAATTATGTATTTATATGCTCTAACAAATTTAATGATTAATAAATTTAATGTTAATGCTACCAGAATTGTAGCATAAATAACAATTTAGTAATTAAAAGTTTTAATAACTTAAATATATTTGAAATATTTTTTATTTTTCTGGTATGATTTATTAAACAGGGTGAAGTTCAAATGTGATGACTTTAAATTTATTTTTAATTAATTGTAATATGAAAATATATTTCAAAGAAAAATGATACATATCAAGGACAAAACATAGTAATAATAATTTTTTGATTCAAGGGAAAGATTTTCAGGTATTTCGAAATCAACTTTATATATATTTAAAATTTTTGTACGAAGTATTTCACTTGAATTTTAAATATGTCATATAATTGATCTTTTCAGTATTATATTTTGATAAATGTTGCAAAGAATCAAGCCGTATAAAAAGACATGCCATTCCGTTTCAAAAAGTAAAAAAGTAAAGTCGATTTTAAAATTTTCGAAGATGCTTCACTTAAGAAGAATTATTACACCCACCTTATGATATCTTATACCTTTTTTTTTTAAATATTTTTTCATATAACAACTAATTTAATGATTATTTAATATTATCACTTTGGCATTTTACCCTGCATATCATGATGTTGAAAATACATTGGAAATATATTTGAAAACAAAATATTTTATAATATTTCAGATAATGGAAATATATTATTATCAGTATTTGCTCTAGAATTGCATTAAATAGTTGAAATACAATTACTTGTGTGGTTATCAACATGGTTGAAAATCTTTCGTTGCTTGTGTTTCAGAATATTTCATTTGGATATGTAGATAAATATTTTTCAGCCAGGCACACTATTTTTTCAAGTTAATTAAGCCCTTTAATTAAAATTTTGGAACTGCTATCGTGTAGAAGCACTTGCTGGCAATGCACATATTCAATATTTATTTCCCTTATATTTCTTTATATCATTTATCATAAACATTCATATTCGATCATTAAATAGGAACTAAAAATTTCAATAATCTATAAGACAGATTATTGGTAGATCAAGTTTTGTTTAAAAGTTAATAGAGGTAAAATTTTAGAAAATAAATTTAATGTGTTGTATATAAAACATTAATTAATTATTGTAAAAAAATTACTTAATTTCATTTATACATCAATACTGGTATTTAGAAAGTTATTTTAACACATAAGAAGAGAACACTAAAGATTATTATTAATAAATGTAGTAACTTTATTCAAATATGGTTTTGGTTTTTATGTATCTCAAATAAACAATTAACATGACTTGTTTTTACGGTGATGTGTCTTTTTCATATAATACACATCTACATACTACATTCTACGGTGGATCTGGTGTTCTTCTAGCAAGCTAAAGGGCAAGGCTCTCAGCAGGTAATCCTGCATTATCTCTTCTAGATACTCTTCTTGTGTTCTTCACTGTAATTTCTCTCTTTTTAATTGCTTCTTTTTATATTCCTTTCGTTAAGTGTATTGCTCTTCTGCTGGTTCACATACATATATGATTTAAAAGTGCATTAAACAAAAATATGTAAATATATTATATTTTTCTGCACTTCATATCTTTCGTTTTCACATTTCATTCCTTTGCAATTGCTTTAAATGTATCACTATTTCATAATTCATATATTACACTATAAATACATATGTTACATTTACTAAATAATAAAAATAAGTAAGTACAAAAAATGGTGCTATGCCAGCTTATGTAGTTTAAGTAGTTGATGTTTTTAATTATATGTAGCTAATTATTCAAATAAATTTATACAGTGAGAGATTTTGCAATTTTTGCATTCATCTCAACAGAGAATTACAATACTAATATAATTATAATTTAAATATTTATATAATATAATTATATGTATTATGTTATATAAATATATTGTATTTATATAATTTTAATAAATTGTAAAATGCTTTATTGCTTATATCTGTTAAATGTATTAAATTAAATTAAACTGCTAAACTTAATAATTCTTTCAAAACACAGTATTTGGTATTTATGACTTAGACTTGAGTATTTTTAATTTTTCAATTTGCAATGTATTGTAACTATTGTGAATTACTGTTCACAAGCCATATTGCTTGATAAAAAAAATGATAAGTATTAAAGTAATGCGTTACCTTTATTTGTTTTGATCCTGTAGTAGCGTTGCAGACAATAAAAATTTTCACACCGCTGGTGCCGAATATGATCAACCTTATTTGTACTGCACTCTGACACAACCTGGTGATAGGGTAATTTAAAAATTTTCTTAATAAAATTAATTTAAAAAAATTGTAATAATGTTAATTATAAAATGTGTGATTATAATTCTTCTTTTTATTTTAGCCATTATCATGTCCTCCAGCAATGCGATTGGTTACAGTTCAAAGGCAGAGTAAAACATTGAAGTATTTATTACGTGGTGATAGTGAAGGTGTCGTTGTTCTTTGGACAGTACCAGAAGTAACTACCCAACAATTAGCTCAAATCTGTCAAAATAGTTGCTCAACTCCACTCTCATTGCCGCCAGTAGTAAAGACAAGTTTAAGAGCAGCTTGGGAAGAAATGAAACCACCACCAGTTGGAATACTAGATCAATTAGATGCCGGAGATGGGCATGGTATAAAATTAACGGCTAGTATATATTTACCGCAACAGAGTCGTCTTGTTGTTGGTCGTGAAGATGGCAGTATTATTATTGTTCCTGCTACACAAACAGTTATGCTTCAATTACTTCATGGCAATCATCAACAGTATGATGGTACAATACATTTATTAATTGAAAATAAAATTTATTTCGCAATTACTTATAAGATACAAAACTGTCGTAAAACTTAGTAGTTAAAAAATTCATGACCATACTTCTTTTTCTTTATTTCATTATGTGGTTTATAGATTGGCCTCCTCATCAAGTACTTTTGGGTCATTCTGGTCGAGTGAATTGTCTACTATATCCAAACGGAGCAGCATCGCGTTATGATCGTACGCATCTTGTATCCGGTTCTGTCGATTTCGCTGTATGCTTATGGGATCTTTATGCTGGTACTCTAATTCATAGATTCTGTGTACATGCGGGTGAAATTACCCAATTAATGGTACCGCCTGATAATTGCAGTGTACGTTGAGATTTACTTACAAAAATCTTAACAGTTATAAATTATATGTTATATTGTTTTTAAATCTTATATAATTTTATCTTTCTAGCCTAGAATTCAAAAGTGTGTCTGCAGTGTTGCGTCAGATCATAGCGTTACTTTATTATCATTAGCGGAATGGAAATGTGTTGTTCTTGCTTCTCGACATCTATTTCCAGTTGTTACGATAAAGTGGAGGCCATTGGATGATTTCATGATAGTTGGATGTTCTGATGGAGCTGTATACGTATGGCAAATGGAAACTGGTCATCTTGATCGTGTACTACACGGTACATATAGATTTCTAATTCTTATGTTTTTTTATGTTAAGAGACTTTGGTGATTAATATATTTTTAAATATCTTATACACTGAAGTTTATTGTTGTAAAATTGTAATTAAAATTATAGGTATTATTGCTGAAGAAGTACTCTATGCGTGTGATGAAAATACTATAGCTGCATCTGGCGGGTCAGCCGCAGGCGGTGAACTAGGCTTAGCTAATCCTGCTGTACATTTCTTTAGGTAAATGAAATTTTACTATGCGGATGTGTGAACTTTTGGGAAAATAATTTGTTTCATCATTTACGTATATTCTGTTTCTTCAGAGGCCTGAGGCACAGAAATCTTTCTGCTATAAGACACGCTACGCAAAGAGGGTTACATCAATTACAACAACTTCATGGCGGTCAAGGTGTAGATCACGGAAGTCAAATAAAAGCAAAAGGCACACCTTTAATGATTCAAGGATTCAGAAGTAATCCTAAAGATCCAGAAAGTCATATTTTATTTTTTGACATAGAAGCATTAATAGGTACTATTTTTTATTTCGTTCATAATACTTGTGTAAATAAATTTATATTAATATAAACATATTAAAGGAGCATATATTTTTTGTTTATATATATAGTACAGTTACTTAGTGATGAATACGGAGCAATGTCACCGGGTTCTTTAGAAGCACAGGGTCTAATTTCAGCGTCTGAGTATCAAAAGGTTGCAGCGCTTACACAGTCTGCTAGTCCAGATGCTCATAAAAAAATCGCAGGTAATAATTTCGTGCATTTCTTTCTTTCCAATACACATAAATATTAATTTAAGAAATTTAACTTACACGTATATTAATGAAAAAAACTTGCACTAACATGCCACTTTATAGACTTTTTCGGTCGCGTCAAGGATAAGGCAGGAGACGTTGAACGAATTTTAAAGGAGAAGGATCGCCACGGTATTGTGCCCTGTTACTGTTTCATTTAATAGAAACTGTAGTTTGCGTGTGATTTTTTGCATATTTTAAAGTGCAACTTTGCGAAGAAACCCTCACAGGATCATTTGATTTTATTTAACACATTACCTTTGATACACATTGTTCAACATAGTGTTGTGTACATACAAATGTTCTTGTGATAGCATGCTCACCGATATAGACAGCTCTACATATAATTTTCCGATAAGTGCAATATTGGATTTACACATATCTCAAATATTTTAAAAAAACTTGATTTAATCGTAGTTAATTCAATACACACAATACTTTCATGTAATGTTTCGTTCGAATTTTTTATATTTATATTAAAACTCTTGATCAATTAAAACTATTCGTACTTAAGTTCATTTGTTGAGTCATCTGTAAGAACGAATTTACCACGAAGTAGTACTGCACTATCACTTTATTTAATGCTTGGTAGTATTTTTTTATATTAGACACATTGATATACACACATTCATATGTTCTTTCTTGAAATTTTTATATCATGAAATACTCATTGCAGAATTTAATAGTGCCTTTAATTTTCACTTTAGCTGTAGTCATTAGAAGATTCGTGTCGAAAAATATATTCGTTTATTATCCTATCTAAAGCCAATTTCTTTCTGTAGGTATATTGGCTAAAATGAAGGAGGGTGCAGAGAACGTACACACTAAGATTCAGGCCAAGGTGGAAAGCGTTGGCCTCAAGCCGTCGACTCTCGACGGCAAAGGTTAGCCATGAATTAAAGAAAATGGCAAAATTATTGTTTTTTTATTATCGAAATTCTGTCGCATGGATTTTTGTTAATTTAGATTTGTTGTTTGCTTTTTAGTTCCTTTATTCTTTTTATGTAAAATGTACTCATTATTTATCTCAATGTTTAAGAGTTTCGTGTACAATATTTATTTTTATACTCAGAATGTGTGGTTCATTTTGACATAAAATTGCTGATTTGTAAGTTGCAGTGTAATGATGTTACATCCAAATTTTATTCATTGTGTAATTTAACTTTTTAAAGTTATTGTTTTTTATATTTTTTCAGACATTCACATTTTATATATATTATATTTTATTTATATATTAATTTTTTATTTTTAGACTTCATGTTGGTGTATGTTGTAAAACTTTTCATATATTCCACATAACAAAAATTTTACATTAATAATCTTTCATATTTACACATTTGCGGTATTATTATTTCTATACCAGAATATCTGAGAAGTTTTAAATTTAATCTGTGTTACACTATTATTTATTTTTCAATGTACCTTCTCGTACATTTGAAATTCCTAAATATACGTATATTATACAAGTTTTTCTCTTTTGCAGGTGATAATTGGAATAACAATGAAGCCGCTAAAAACAATTTGAAAAGAAATGGTGCATTTAGTGAACCAAATGCAACTATGGAGGTTGCTCAGCTTATACTAAGTTTATTGCATGCTTGGGGTATGGATCCAGACTTGGATCGTGTCTGTGAAGGAAAATTGGGTTTATTGAGGCCTATGGTTCCTGTTTCGTTTGGAGTGTTGTCTAAAGGAGGTACATAAGCAGAATATTCGAATTTATAAAGCATATATCATTAATTTTAAATCAATACTCTGTGCTACAGGTTACATGTCATTATTACTGCCAACTTGGCAAACGCAATTGGAACCAATTGGTGAGCCTGCAACACAACTGGAGCAGCGCTTACCAGCTGAATTAGTGAGGCAAGAAAGACTTACCAGAGCATTCACGGCAAGAGCACATTGGGAGCTCTCTACTACGTTAACTAGTAATCATTTATTAGCAGTAGTCGCTTTGGCAAATACTTTAATGTCAATGAACAATGCAACTTTTGTACCTGAACAAGAACGAAATCGAAAAATGCACAGGTTAGTATTAATTATTCAAAGACCGATCATAATGTAGAAATAAATTTCATTTAAAATTTTGTGCAGGCCTGGTAACAGAGCCACAGTTAATTGGAACAAAGCGGAAGAAGAAAATGAAGAAATTTATACAGCACAACAAGCACAGATTAAACAAGGTTGGTCGTTATTGGCGACGTTACATTGTGTACTTTTACCTGACAAGGTAACTTCACAAGGCGGTGCAAAGACGTTCAAACGTCCTCAAGTTGAAATGATGGCACGACGGTGGCAACATCAGTGTCTTGAGGTTAGTTATTACTGTATCTTATACAATGCAGTTATTATCAAAGTATATCGTACATAGTACATTTAATTATTTCTGGAATATGTTATGTGTATAAAATATGCAGGGTTATAAGAAATAATGTTGCTTTTAGATTCGTGAAGCCGCTCAAGCTTTGCTACTCGCTGAATTAGGTAGAATGGGCCCAAAAGGAAGGAAAGCCCTTGTAGATAGTTGGTCACAATATCTGCCAATGTACAGTACTCAAGAACCTATTGCACCACAAACACAAAATCAAAGTCCGCCAGCTCCTGGGAGCCCAATTCCTTCAGCGGAATCGCATCATGAAGACGAGGATGAAGAAGAAGAATTAGTAGAAGGTAATTTACATGCAAAGTTACACTTGTATTATTTCGATCTTAAAAAGAATACATTAATTATGTTGAATATTTATGTTAGCAGAAATTAATGTAACTAGGAAACCGTCGAGCGTGGCAGAACTGAAACGAAAACAAACAACTGCGGTTGTATTGTTGGGTGTAATAGGCGCTGAATTTGGGCAAGATGTTACCACAGCAAATCAAAAGAGGGACAATGAACAAAGACGAAAGAGTTCAATCGTTGAAGGCTTTGGAATAGGAAATAATAATCTTGCGCGACATACTAGCATGGCACTCACGCATCTATTACACGCGCCTCATTCTCCAAAATTACCGTTACACACACCATTACGAAGAGCAGCAATTGATCTCATCGGTAGAGGTTTCACAGTTTGGGAACCGTACCTTGACGTATCGAAAGTAAGAGCAGTATCTATGTATTTATGTAATTAATATTTAAGGTTTCTTTCTAGGTTTCCCAACATTTGTCGTTTTAGTAGAAATAAATATTATAAATTTTTACTTAGAGTCATAACTGTACCATGTTCTAATATAATATCAAATTAATATTAAATAATTTAAATAATTAATAAGAAGCGAGAAATAGGTTTATCAATTTTGTGCTATAACAACACAGGTATTACTGGGTCTATTGGAAATGTGCTGTGATGCTGATAAATTAGTTCCCAGCATGACGTATGGTCTTCCGCTTACACCTCAAGCTGATACTTGTCGCACGGCACGTCATGCTTTAACTTTAATAGCTACCGCTCGACCTGCAGCATTCATTACTACGATGGCGCGAGAAGTTGCTAGATACAATACTTTACAACAGAATGCGCAAACTTTAAATGTAAATATGGGTGCAAGCGTTCTAGCTAGAGCAAAACCGGAAATACTCAGAATTGTTGAACAGTTAATTGATAAAATGCAAAGTGAAATGAGTGATCTTTTAGTTGAGGTAAGAATATTTGTTGAAAAACAAAATGTAAATATCTTTATACGGTTTAATGCAATCACTATTGTTTGTAGGTCATGGATATCATTCTACACTGTTTGGACCCTGGTCATCTTAAAACTAAACCATTAAGTGAAGTGTTTCAAGCAGTATGTAGATTTAAGCAAGTAAGTTGAATAGCATTGACTCGTGCACTGCAGTTTGATGAAAGTATCGATTCATTTTACTTATAACAAATTTTTAATATCCTTTTTAGGTTAGCCACTGCCCAGCAACACGTAGGATAGCAGTGGGTAGTCGCAATGGCCAGCTTGCTTTATATGAATTGAGAGGAAACGTAAAGTGTCAGACAGTCCCTGCACATTCAGCACCTGTAACTGCATTAGCATTTTCACCCGAAGGCAAGTTCCTGGTTAGCTACTCTTGTACGGAGAATAAATTATGTTTTTGGCAGGTAAGAAACATTTTTATTACTCACTGTTAATGTGATCAAATAATAATTATATACTTTGATTCAGCAAACAAGTAGCGGTATGTTCGGCCTAGGAAATTCGCAGACACGTTGTGTGAAATCATATAGCACTGCACCCATTAATGATGTAGCGCGATTGAATCCTATGCGATTAGCTAAACTAATATGGATAAATAATCGAACAGTCACGTTAATTCTTGCTGACGGATCTGAAACAAGATTCAATGTATAAACAGTAGACGACCCCTGTTATTCCAGTACCGAATCAACAAAAAAGTAAAATAAATGATACAGCAAGTGAGATCAGTTTACACGCATATATGGAAGGATTGTTTTAGGTGAATGAAATAGCTGAAAGTGCTGTTGTCGTGAACGTTGGTACGTTTATTGGTACTTCATAGTGCTAAAAATAATTGGATATCGTATCATGTGGAATATGCTTGAGTGAAATTCATCGTTGCACGACGCAGGATAATGGCATAGCAATTATCATCCAGCATTGGTACGAAAATTTGTTCCTTTTCAATTTATCTCGTCTCTTCCCTTTTCCATTTATCTAATTTAAACATTTCATTTTTTTGGTTGCGCACGAATACGCTCCACCCTCCTTTACGTTATGTAGCAACAGTGATAGTTTGAATGCCGTCACGCTTTAAAGAAAAAGTATTCTTTTTATTTAGTAATTTAATTGCACTGTCATTTGATTATTAGTTTATGTAGTTACAAGTCTGAACAATTTCGCTATAGTTTCAAGAATCTAGATCGGAAAAAATATATAAAACGCTTTCATTACTGACACACATACCGCAAAACTTGTTGAACATTTCTACATGAGGATTTGTGTGCCGTATTGTACATTATGCAATGTTATAATGTGTGAGCTTTCAAAAGCCACATTTACATATTCCTGAAATAACAATATAATAGTTAATAAAGGTTACCGTATGGAACCTCGCGTGAAAGTACATACATGTGTATATATACATACCAAAAAATGAATTTTCGCCCGACGATTTGTATATACATAATGTTTACAGTGGCGAATCATTAGTCAATATATTAATTTGTATGGAATGGTTTTATGTTTAATCTGTTTACGTATAGTTGAAACGCTTCATATGAATTCCTGTTTTACAAATTTTACACATCTTACACTGTTCGGTATTTTAACGTGTTTGCAATTTTGTAACTTTCAGCAGGGATTTATTATGAAACATCATTAGCTGAATACAGATTTGAAAATTAGAAATCGTCAATTTTTAAAATGAATCAAAAAATATCAACAAATATTAGTGCATTTTGAATATCTTATTCACTTTGATCATTATCTAAATATATTTAAAGTATAATAATAACTATAATTGAATAGTGTAATAATAATTTATGTTATTTTATTCAGTAATGTCCACGGGATTGTTTCGTATCAAAAGCAAGCAAATAATAGCTAATTAAAAACACAAAGCATTTTCAAAGTAGAAAATTAACATTTTTTTTTTACATTGATTGCATGGTGAAAACGGTTTGTTAGTTGTGATTATAAGGTTTACTCGTTGAAAGTTACAAAGTTAGATACGCATTGAACAGTGTTATTTGCCAGCGTAATATGTATCGCTTAGCAAGTTAAATATTTTCATTAGCTAGAATTGCATATCGAGATCTGACGTTAAAGATTAAACCATTGTCTATGTTTTGGTACTTAGAACTGAATATCAGATGGCATTAAGCAAAATTAATAGTAGATTCATATGGTACACAAAAGTTAAATTTTCAAATGCAGTTTATCCAAAATTTCAAACGTTCTATAGTTACCTTATAATTTTGTTTTATAAATATATTATGTATAAACGGTTAGTTAATATTTATTTCGTTGTTTAAAATTGAACGAATGAGGGATTGAATTTAATTTGTATAGTCACTCGTATTTGAAACGTGTTTTCCCTGTTATATTCTTTCCCAGATTAAAGTAGCTTCTCCATTCGTAAGAGAACAAATACGACGGAAAAAATATAGACGATATTATATTATTTTAGCGTAATTTATTATCTTCATTATTTAATGATACAACAGACATTTGTATGCGTACGTTTTAAAACAGTTACGATTCTGTTGTTAAATTCTTAGTAATTATGACAAGCATAACAAGATATGCAATTGTATTTAAAATTCCTATGTTGCAGTATAGTTATGTATATCGTAAATCGCACAAAATGGTGAATAATTTTCCCAAAGAAATTATTAACTTTTTTGAGTTCAAGATCAGAAATGATTTGCGTTATCGAAACGAAATATAATGAACATCTATATACGTATATTAAAACAATTAATGTTATCGGCAATTCAACGTGAATGTAAAATCCATTCGCTTATACTTTGTCAAAGGTATATTTTTGTATTTCTTTTTTCTTTTAATAGAGAATATAATAGAGTTTTAAGAAGTATACGACAATGTATTATATTTTAACTACAGAATAGCATTTGGAACAAAAACAGAATTCAAATTTGATGTCTTTCTTTCATCAATGGAGTATTTACATTTTGTACGATTTATCTTCTTTGTATTTTTAGTTTATGTTGTTCTGCTATTTGAATTAATAATAAATACCAGAAACAGAAGAAAGTGAATGGATCAAAAAATGAAATTAAAATTTATTTGTCGATAAGAAAATTTAGATTATACATACAGTCGAGTCTGGCTATATGGCACATAATAGCGCTGTAGTAGATGGAATTCTTTCTTAATTGCGCTCGATTGCCAAAGCCATGTAACCGCAAATTATAAATTTGAAATTTGAACTTGTAATTTGAACATTTCTAACTTCTACATTTGAAGATATCTCAAATAGAAATTTCCAAATTCTTGAATTTAAAAATAAAAATTGTTACATTTAAGAATTCGAAAACTGGTAAATTAAAAAAATTATAAATGTATAAATTTAAGATTTGAAATTTTTGGATTTCTAAATTTGAAAATTTTTAAATCTGCGGTTTCCGAATCTTTCTATACACTATGATAATATAGGAACGGCATTAGTGTATATGGAAGTGCATGTAAAGCGGAAGTGGCTTAACTGGCCATATACAAAAAAGCCATATAGCAAGACAGCCATGTATTAGTATTGCGATTACTGTGAGAAACGCAGTAAAAAGAAATGTGTTATTATTATACAGGCATTTGTCACGCAGGCGTGTCTACAATCGGTACCGAAACGAAATACTCGTAAATGTCGAAAACGAATACGAGACAGCAGATTCAATCTTTGATCGCAGCATGATTGCGATGAGAATTGAGTGAACAATTTCTCTGCATTACTTCTATCTTGTATATAAAACCGAACTATGCCTAATTGTATCTATGTAATTATTTATGTGTACATTATACTTTATCGTGCGCTGTGTATGGCTGAACTAAGTTTAAGACAATGATCAATAAAAGATATTAATGTTTTATTGATCATTTTCTTACAGTCGGTAACAATGGTTGGTGATGGATATTCGACTTTCTAGTCTGCAAATTAAATCGGCTTATAAAAGATTTTGAGTAACTTACTGTCTTCTTAAATTACTAACTCTTTAAAATTTCAATAGATTCTACAACACACAAAGTACGACCGATGCGATCAAACGATATCGGATGTTATTCCTGTGAAAAAATTGAATTTTATATGATGCATTCATATGAGTAGACATACTACTTTTTAAGCATTTGAATACTTCAAATCTATTCTTCTCTTGAAGTGTTGCGACTTTTTAATATTCCAATGTTTTCCACTATTCAAATGTTGCGAGTAATTCTCTTGATTCCATCACTAATGGCAATGTTCAATACTAAGGGAAGTATACCGCACGTGTTGTTAATCGTTATGCAATAATTAAATGTATTTAAATGTATCCTATGTGAAACGCGTTGCGTTTAAAATTCGATAATATATATACCATGAAGATGAACATTCTTTTCACTTTAATAATTCTTATGTTTTCACATTAATTATTAAAATATACGAACGAATTAATACAGCATATACTGTAGGAAGTATCAAAATTTTAATTCTTAATATTGTAAATTTCTATTAATAATAGACGCGGCAGGTAATTAGTAATAACAAATTGAAAAAAAAATGATTATTAAAAATTGTACACTTAACTGAATAGTTTAATGATAATAATTTCTATTACAAAAACTGTCTCCATATTTGAACAATAAACATTCCTCGTTATGCTTGTATATAAAATGTTAATTGTTCATGAACGAAATAAGGAAATTGATTTGCATATAAAAATTTGCATGTACTGGATAGTTAGGTTTTTCAAATAACATTCTTATTTCCGTTACTTATGTAAATAAATAATATTTTTCTATGTTATTAGTTTTATGAAAGGAGAATTAGGAATATTTTTCGAATTTACAAGAATATTCGATATTAATTATAAGAATTTATTTTTAGAAAATTGTGATTTATTTAAATAAAGAAATAGGAATAAATATTACCACAACATAAATAGATGATTTAATATATTAAAAATGATGTTAAATTTACATTTGATAAATTATATACATATTCGTTACATATTTTCTTATATGTATAATACAAAACATAATAATGCTTTTTAAACATAAATAATATTACTAAATAAAATCATTTACGTGGCTTAATATTATAATTTATTAAGACGTGAATTATTCGGCAAATTGACATCACATAACTGCAATAGAAAAAACACTGTTTACACAATTGTATTTATATTAACTTCCATATTCTATACATTAGAAACGTCAGTGTATTCGAACAAAAATTTGTCATCTTTAGTCAGAACTCTAGCCAAAAGTATCATCATACAAAATGAATAGTTAAACATTTTAATTCCTCTTTTTATTATTCATATTGTTAGTAACAAAAATGTATTAATGCGCGAGTATAATGAACAATCACCTTCAAATTGTAAGTTGGAAGTGAAGTAGTCTCCATTTTGTGATGTTCGAAGTTCCTATAAAAAGAATACAAAATCCGATTACCAACTGCTTACATAATAAAATTATACTTATGTAAGTATTTATTAATCTCAGTGAAAATGGTACACGTTGGGAATTCTTAAAGCTTCGTCATAAAAACTCAGCCCCGAAAGAGAATCATCATTAAAATAGTGGTTTTATTATTTTTGTAAAGTATAGTAAAACTAAACGAATTTAAAAATTATTATATTACCTTAAAATGGCAAATCCATCGAAGAAGTAAGCCCAATTAGGAGTGTATGTGCAATTAGATATCTGATTTACATGGTTTAGTATTAAGACACACCAAAGTCGTTTAAAATTAAAACAATGTTTTTAAGTTTTAAATCAGGTATCTATAGATGCTCCACTTTTTCAGATGACATAATCTAGTGATTGCCTTTTCAGCCTTTGAACTTCTACGAATATCTCTCCTAAAAAGTAAATAATTTGTTAATCTTCTATACATTAAATAAGTAAACGAAGATATTTAAATGAATGAACTCAGTACACGTTGGGACAGTCATTGAAATTTCTCCTTATTTAGCTAATTGTCATCGTAGGATATTATTAATAATTAGTGATGGACAGCAGTTCAAGTTATCCGTCGAGGAGTCCAAATTTACTAATTTTTGATTCTCAAATACAAATTTACAAATTTTAACAATGCCATATTTACAAACTTCCAGAACTACAAAACTAGTAAATGTACAGATTTCTGAATTTTAAAATGTTACATGAAGAAAGAACTTTCTATATTACCAATTGCAACAATTTTCTATTTCTACTCGCCTATTTGTGACAACAAAATACCTCATCGATATCCTTGCATAGCTGCCCATCAATTTTCTATATCACAATTAATAGTGAAAAAGAAGTGAAACACACCTTACGATTTTACACCTGGCTTTCCACGCATACAATTACTCTTCATGTAGCCATATCCTGCAGACTGACTGCGATTACAAAGCTGTAAATAAAATAAAAATTTGTATAAGAAAAATCATACATGAAATTGTTATTATACAACTAGTATAAAAATTATAGACTCAGTAGGTTGGGACTATTATTATTTATCACATAGTTCAAAATGAGTAAGGTTGTCATCACAACACAGAGTTATAATGCTTTCTAGATCCTACACTTTAATTTTTAAAATAAGATAAATTCAGCTTACTTTTTCACCTCATGGCATGTTCAAGTTTCTTCTTCAACCAGCAACAGGTATGAGCATCTGTAAACATAAAAATTGACATAAACATTGTGTTCAAGAACCTAGTGTACTTGCATTTTTAATATTTAATTTAGAAATTGGCAATTTAATACGTTTAATATATAAGCTGAACTAGTATTATCTGTTAAATAAATTTGATAGCAGGTATATTATTGTCAGAAACTTCTTCAGAATTTTAAACTTCAAAAGTATATATAATATGGAACACAAAAATATGGTGCAATTTACAATACAAAAAAAGTTCTTCTAATAACTAATACTTTTTGTTAACAAACATTCGTTCTACATATATATTTGTACACAAGTGCTCAGGAAAAATGTATCATAGTATTAAACTACATTTTTGTATGTTAAAAAATGTATTGTAAAAGCACATTTGTATAATCTCCTCTGAATACAAAATGTATTTTTCAAATTGCCCATCATTGAGCATTATCAACCTATTAAATTTCAGTTGATTGTTAAGAGTTGTTCAATATTATTTTGTAGGAATTAAATACGTATAGTATTTTCAATTACACATAAATCATACATGTTACCACCCAGAAATCAAGTAAAACATCGACAGTGTCTTAAGGTTTGGTTGTTGAAATAGTAATTAGTTACATCAGCCTAGATTTAAATAATGAACCTTGACAACCGTTTGCTAAAATTCGTACGTAAATATAAGTTTGGTTGTCATAGGTAAAAATACGGTCTAGGCTGGAAAAATTTCACTCAAGTATTAAACTCCTATGGATTCAAGTAATCAAAGGATTAAGTTTGCATCATAGTACGGTATTATCCAAGTCCAAATGCAGAGTCGAACTAAACCAAATATAGTTAACAAAATAAATCATTTCAGATCGTAATTTCTAACATTTTCATGAATATTTCGAAGCTTCACAATGTTACAGATAAATTCAATTTCGTTGGTAAAGATTATAAATGAAAATATTTATTTAACAATATTGTAAATGTTAACATTTTCAGAAATAACCAAAAGTATCTGTTATCAGATAATGAAAGATAAATCAAATATGGTGCAGTCTTGATATGACTCGCTCTTTTTTATATGGCCCGTGTCTGTACAAGTTACAGACTTTCAAATTTAGAAATTTGAATTTTGTCAGTTCTTCAAATTTGGGAATTCAATATTTAAAATTTCTAATTGTAGTCATTTCAAATTCACAAATTTCCTAATCAAGAAATTATCAAATTGAAAAATTGAAATTTAGATATTTCATAGTTATAAATTTTGATTTTCTGAAATTTAGAAATTTCAAATTTTCTCACAACAAATTTTTAAATTTATGAACTTCTACATATTCGACAGCAGGACTTCAGCAATTGAGTACTGTACGAAATAAGTTCCATTGATATCATTCTGTACATAATTTTTGCTGTCTTTACAGACCTATCCACGGCCATATATCGAGACTCCACCGCTACACCTGAGAAATTTAAAGTACTTCAGCTAATGTTACTAAAGAAATATAGATTAATAAAGATCAAAGTAAAAATTCAGTTTTCTTTTGTAATCTTTACCATATGCTTGTATAAATGTCCCACCCGAAGATTAAAATAGAGTTACGCATAATAACAGTTTTACAAAATCTACTCACCTCGATACCAGTAGATTCATTGACTAGTAGTTTCAAGTAAGTAAGCCTATCTTGTGATTGCTGTGTCTCTCCTCCGTTAAAAGATTCTCTTGATTAATAACATTTGCTTTAGATTGTTCGTTAGTTCGCGATTGTAATCAACCGCGTACACTCGAACATGTAGTCGTTTTCTTCGAGAAACAAGATGGATACTTTTATCGTTAGAAATGCGTTCGTGTCTATATATCCCACACAATGATTTGTCCATAGAAATGCTCAAAGGGCATTTATATTATCAAATTATGATTCCTCTTACAATCAATTTAACGATTGTGAAGAGTAATTAAAGATTCTTGATTCGTTGAGCATTTTTTCTTTTAAACACACGTATGTGCGTTAATTAAAATAATGCAGCCATTTTGTTACATATATTTGCAAAATATTCACTGAATGATATTTCATCTAATCCTATGGTAAGGATTGAATTTCATTCGGTGAATGGTAAACTGTGTCTCCTTGAAAGTACCTAGTGTTAAATATAATTTATGATATATAAGTTTTGTTAGGAATTACTAATCATTACAAATATCTACATTATAGACACACAGTAATTATAGGATGAGTCTTCTTTAATAAGTGGGATTGGAATTTTCATGAGAATTCGTAAAAAAGAGAAATTAGGATTGGTAGAGTAAGATTAGATAGAATATGTTGAAGAGTAATGCGAGAAGTTCAGTCTTATAAAGATATTCTTATATCTGCTTTAGATTCATAGTCAGATACAGTTCTTTCTCAGAAAATATATGTACACAAAATTAATAAAGCAAAATGAAAAATATACCTTTGTAATTAACAAAATTATGTTCAACAAATTTCATTCAAAAATAAATGTAATCATAGAAATAAAAAGAAGTGCACACTGTGTATGGTCTACTGTGTTAAATAATTCCTGGAAAGAAACATGTATAAACTTGAAACTAAAAAACTTGTAGGAAATATAAAAATATTTTTTGATACTGTGGAGTTTCTATTTCAGAATACAGAAATATTCAGAATAAACAGAATTTACTCGATTAATGAACTGTGCACACAATTCATTTATTTTTCCTAAGGAATTGTTTTTTAAGAGTATTAAGAATGTCAATTCATCAGAAACATATTTGTTAAATATTTGCACTTGCAATATACTATATACAATTTTTTAAATAATTCTCTTACTGCAAAAGTTTCACTATTTTAGAGTACTGATATTGACACATTTGCAGCAGTCAGAACAAATCTACATTGCTTTGCAGTGTATTTCTGGTTACTGTTAATAATGAGTTATATGAACCTGTATGAACTCCGCTATTTTCTTGCATTAGGGGCTCAAGAGGCTGGGCAGAACATTGCAAAGAGCCCAAATCTCCAAACAATTTGATTGTTTACTTTTAATAACTGTTCTGTAACACTAACTCAGATTTATATAGTAGAGTATTATATGGCTCTGGTTGGAGCTCTAGGAATACCAGTCTGATATTTTAACATGAAGTATACCAGTTTCCATGTCCTATGAAAAAAAGTCTGTGGCAATCAGAAGTTGTGAAAGAAACTGCTAGCTGCAAGTATGTTAATAACAGAGAATTAAGTTAATATCGAAGCTAATTTTAAAGATTAATTATTACATTAACACCAAAAAATTAATACAAAAATTAATTTTCTGCTAATAATGTAGTAACTAATCTTTCCATTTCTGTTTTGTTTTAAAATATAAAATCACGCCACTTAATACAAAATTTGAAAAAAAATTTTGTTATAAAAAACACTTTCATTCAGTTTATGCCCAGAACGTGTATCATCACCAGAGCGTTCGTATTTCAAAAGCATTTGGATGTCTAAGATCTCAATCCAGTATGTCATTACTTTACATGCATAGATCAATGATAAAGTTTAACCAATCTGCATTCAATTCTCCCCAATAAATCAGAGTATGTAGAATGACAATATATGTATGTTATGTAAATGGGAATTAACTTGTCTAATACTTTAAGTATAGTTTAAAATCATTCCCATTCAAAAGCTATAAAAAATTACGTTTAGCATATTACAAATGATAAGAATATATCAGAACTTCTGTATCAAGTTTAGTAAGTGCAGTCATCCTACAATAGTTAGTAACATTTTGGTCCACGATATCGCAGAAAAGTCTGTTGTTTTAGCGTGAAATATTATTTAATCCCACACTGAATTTGAATAAATTCAGTTATGTTTCTGTAGAAGTATGATGGGTACCTAAGATCCAGTATTTTCATTAGTTTTCATTGGGTACACAATTTGTCAGGTAATAAAAACCATAAGTTTTCGCATTATCCTTCAAGAATACATATTTGTGAGTGGCACAGAGCGTTTGAAGATTGATTATTAAATAAATAGTTCCTATATATGGATATATATAGACCTTTATTCATAAAATTACTTCTTGTCAGTTAAGTTCCTTCACAAAGTTTGAGTAGCACAATTGCAGATCATTCTGCTGATATACGTCTTATTCTAACACAATTACTTTTATAAAGCTTGAAGTAATGCAAAAATTGCATACTGTTCTCATGATGAATATTACACCATCGTTAACTTAAGATCATGTACGTAAGAGTATCAATAATACACTTTAGCTAAAACTGTCTGCACAGGCTTTAAATACACCTAATGCAATTTCTCGTCTTATAGAAAGATTATCGTGGAATGACTGACGTCAATTTCAGTCATCAATGCATCCTTACTTATAAACTAATTTAATATTTTCTCGTAAAATACAAAGCTAAAGGTGTGATCGGAATATAATATCATTATTTTCAACTTGGAAAACTACTGAACCAACGAATGACAAAATTAATAATGGTAGCATGACGATACAATAGTGACGAAAACTAATATTATCTTGCTCTTAAATATTTACAATTTTTCCCCATGAAATAAAATTCTCATGTTATCTTTTCTTTTATTTAAAATATTAATTGACAATGAATATACTTCGTTTCTACATTATCGTACATTAACATAAAGTAACATCTTAAACTCAAACTTCAGTTCTTCTGTGTTAATGCATTTCTTTTTCTTAGAGAAGAACAGTCTCTAGGAAATAAAAAAGGCATACGATATTCTCAATATTGTTCCTTATAGTTAGAAGTCGATAAATGATATGAATGTGTTGTGAATTGTCAACATTAACGGTATCCTACTTTCGTACAAGCATATATTTCCAAAAAGAAAAGCAAAAAAAAAATATATATAAGAATTCGTCAATGTATCAAATTTATCAGTATCAGTAATAATTTCAAAACATGTCTCCCTTTCATTGTGCTTGTAAAGTTCGTTAATGTTCTGATAACTTAAAAACTGTATGGAATACAGTAATTTCTTATCAGTAAAACGATTCATGATTACATGAAATCAGACCTAATATGAAAAATATAAAATCGTTCACAAATACTACGCCCTTTTCATTCTTGCTAGTATTTTCTTTTTCCCTATGATATAAAACGTGAAAGATGATCGATAGCAAATGTTGGAAAAATGATTGAAGAATATAATGCGAACTATCGGAAAACGTTCTTTTTCGACAGTTAAAAAAAAATTGTTATAATACTGCGACAATTTAGTAACGTCTTCTCTTATTAGGATAATCATCCTGACGATTTCGATCACCTCCACCTTGCCAACGACCACTACCGCCACTACCTCCACGACCGCCACCCATGTTACCCATATCAACCCTCATATCCATCAAATCCATTATTTGACCACGATCGTCATTGTAACCCCCTCGGCTACCGCGATCCATACTGTTATATGCATCCATGAAAGACTTTGGATCCTAACCAGTATCAGAATAGGTCGAGATCGTGATGTGCGTAAAATTTCAAGAGCGGTCGTTTAAAATCAGAGTAGTCGAAAGTATGTCCGATAATCATTGAAGTGAATGCCAACATGATTTCCCGTTTAAACGGTGAACAATGATGTTTTGTAGATTTTGGATGTACCATAAATACATTTCACAGTTCAGGGCGACCATCCACGTTTGACAGCAGCACAGGTCATCGTCAATTTTCGTCAAATCACATAGAAAAGAAAGGGGAAAACACAATGTTAGATGTTGTTTGCACGTACAACATTAGTAGAATTGAATGCGTGAATAATACACGCGCTAAAACAAATCACATACGAATATAATTGTTATATAGCTTTCAGAAATATGTATGTCGTGTTCTCGACATCGATTAACCATATTAGACCAAGCAAATGCCCAACACAGATTAATGATGATAGTTTATGTCTAAATTGGGACGTTTCTCGATATAAGTTAGAGTAACAGGTGTTCTTAAAGTATGCTACAAGTTTTATGGACCTGCCTTCTAAATCCATCGTATCAGTTTTTTATGTTATACATTAAATTTCAATAAGAACCCTAAAATTATATAATTAGTTACTGCCTATGGAATGTAAGATATATATAGATGTTAATAAATTGTTTACTAGTACAGGGCTTCTCAAACTCGTATGTGCCCAGATCTACTTTGGAGAATAATTTTCCAGGACATACTCGTTTGTAGTGAATTATTTTCAAAGGTCACAGAATCCGATAATTTCAAAGTATGGTAGTTTTTAAATTTCCAAATTCCAAAGCTCCAAGCTTAAAGAATTCTAAAGTTTCAAAGCCTCATGTTCTACAATTCCAAAGGCCCAAGGGCACCTAAAGTTCAAAGTCCCAAACGTTCTAAAATTCCAAAGTCCCAAAATTCTAAAGTTTGGGAATCTCCGTACTAGTACAATGCATTGAAGTATTAATATTTTAAATTATGCAAAGTTATGGTTATGGCTATCGAAATTTCAATTTGTAAAGGTCATATCAATTTTTGTATCAGGAAAATGTCGAGTATCGCTAAATATGGTTGAATATATATATATATATATTTCAAACACTTATGCATATAAAATATGCATATAAGCTTGTCTAAGCAACGAAATAGTTTTTCAACCCTATATTTTCACATCCGAAAAGCCCGAAATGTAAACGCTTATAAAGTATAATTTAAAACATGTAAGGGTTGTATTAATATGTACAATTCTTCAGTGATGTTGATATAGAAAAATTGTTTCATTTTCTGAGGAATGGGGGAAGTATTACAACTTTTCACAATTCTGCAGTTTAAATATTGATGCAAGCAGCAAAGAGGCGTGATCAAGGTCTCCAAGCAAACTTCTCTCAATAATTATACAACAGAAATGTGTATGTATGTAATAAATGCATTTTTTAATGGTTTTTCCCTTTCAAATATTTGGTTCGAGTTTGATTATATCTTAAAAATTAAAAATGATATTGCTATACTCGGAAACTACATTTAAGATATTCTATTCTTAATTATATATAGAAGAATATTTCACAGATTAATTCAGAATAGTTTCTGAATATAGCTAATCATAATTAATTATATATACAGTTGGGCATTTGTTGGTTAATAAATATCAAATGATTACTATGGAACTATATACATTAATAAATGATATTCCAAAAACAAAACAGAAAATACTAATTTTAATTTGAATATTTAAAATTGTTCATTTATGGAAAGAAATTCTGGTAGTAGTTCCATAGTAAGCAATATACCTAATCATTAATGCAACTAGAGAAAATAGAGGGCAGAGCCTCCTGTCTGCAAGCATATGGAGAGACCAATGTGGCTAAGTTTAATACAATTTTGATAGTAAGTTTCCATCGGTACGTGCCCAGATAATACTCCGCGGAGTATTTGGAAAAATTTTGTAGGTTTCATATAATTTATAAGACCTTTGTTCATAATAATTAATATATAAGTACTTCGATATATTATTACGTACTTAATACATTCAGAAAATTTATTTTAGAGGTAAGCGTAAATGGCATATTATTAACAGAAGTAGTAGGAAGTATCATAGTTTCTTCCAAGTATTCGCGTAAATTCTGTATAACTGTTTAATGTAACATTATTTTATAGGATAAGTTTTGTATTTAAAAATTAATATCTAGGGTAGTACAAATAAACAATTCCTATTCATAAGAAATGAATGTACTGTCAATTCAGTACATTTGGTAGATGAAGACTTTAAGAATGCAAACGGAACACAACCTGCCTATGTAACTCCTTGCATATCTTATCTGATTTTTAAGTATAAGATATTGATGATAAGGAAATTCCAAATATGTGTCGTTGATATATCAACGTATAGCGCTAAAACAATTGGGTTAAATTTTATATATCACTGGCTTTCTATTATGCAGAAATACAATTCTTCCATGAGATTAGACAACGATGAGAACTATTATCCATCAAATATTATGGATATTTTCCAATACATATTGGAAATATAGTCGAATGTGTAATACCATTTTTAAGAGGAAATAATTATTTAGAGGTATTTTTATGAAGTCTCATTCGGTTTAAGAAGTACGATGGAGATAGAAAAAACGTTACGTAGGTGTAACAATGCAATAATACATCACCACCTGAACACATTATAACTGCATCTAGAATCGAATACAGTATGCTATTTCCGTTAAAACGGAAAATTGCACATTGCAATATTTAACTTCTGCTTATGTTATAATGTCAATGAAAAAATAACCCCCTACCAAATTTAAAATTTAAATATGTGCCCATTGACTCCTCCACATGTTATAGCCAATTAATTAAAATTGAATTATTCATATAAAATATATTACATTAAAATTATGTCAATTATACGTCAATAAAATTGGCATTGTTGCAGACATTAGAACTCTGCTATATTGGAAGGCATGCTTCGTGGGAATATTCGTAAAGTTTTTCAGCACATTTTTCGCAAGTTTTCACTAACAGTACTGGTTCTTTTGTCATGCAAGAACACAGTTCAATTTTTCTAAGAAAAAATTCCCGCGTATATATGTAACAGTTTTTTTCATAATACCACTATAGATAAAAATAAGTATGTAACTAAAAAAAATGGAACTTAAACATATTGAAATAAAATAAATGTTTTGGTAAAAAAAAGATAAGTGAAATAATAAATGAATGGGATACATTACCACTGGCATACTGCTTCCACCTGTAATAAAATACAATTTAATGTTAAAAACTATTTCATTCATCTACTTTAATAATGATATCATGTAAAAAATATAATGAATGATTTCATGTATTAATATATTTTCCGCAATTCAACGATCCATAAGGTAATCAATAATATGTACAATACATATAAAATATAAACATACAATCTTAAAAATTGAAAAGATACACAATTCAATTTACATTATTTGTATTATTATTAATGTTTAAAAACTTACCATCAGATTGACCATATCCATCACGATCACTATTACTAACGGAATCGTAATTTTTTCCTCCTAGTCCACCTCCACCACCTCCTCTCATTGCTTGCTCCTTAAATATAAAAGGAACATAGCCCTGAGCATTATTAAGAAACATAAATCTACTGATAATTAAAAATTATAAACGGTATGCCAATATAGTATGCTCTTCTTATTACTGTAATAATTAAACAAAAAAGAAAAAAAATAGAGATTTATATGACAGAATTATTATACAATCTTGCATAGAACATTAAATTTGACTACAAGGCTTGCAGCACTGTATCGACGAAAGAAAACGCAACACATCAATAACCGAAGAATTTTCAAAGACCTATTTTACCTGCGTGTTGTGAAATGTAGATTTTTATGATACATTTTTCCAATACATAAAAAAAAATATTTTTTAGCATTAGATATTTTTACAATTCTAATACTTAGCATATGCATCCGCGTAGTATGTAAACACTGAAGTTATAAATATTAATGTTATAGAAATTCTATAACTAATATTTTGTTATTATAGAAATTAATGTATTAGTCAATTACCTGCATAAATAAGTTATTTTCCTGTTGGCGCCTGTGTAATTCCTCTTCTTGTCTCCTTATACGCATTGCCATTTCTTCTTGTTGTCTTCTTCGCAATTCCTCTTCGCGTGTTCTTTGTTCCTCTGCTTGTCTTTCCTTCATCTCCCATTCACGTTTCTGCCTCTCACGATCCGCTTCACGCATACGCAGTTCTATAACAGAATATATTGGTTTATAAAAATATATTCACATTTGAATTATTATATTATCATTCCACAGTACTTATTACTTACGTTCTCTTAATAATTCAGTTTCATGTTCATAACGTGCAAATTCCATTTGAGCTTCTAATTTTTCTTCTTCCATTGCCATTTCTCTTTTTAATGCTTCTTCCTTTTGTTTATACAGTTCATGAAGTTGTTTCCATCTTGTTCCGTATTCATGTTCAAAACTTCCTATTTGTGCAAATCTTGGACCAATATCACGAGCTTTAAAGAACTCCGGATTTTTCCGAGGTAAATTTTTATCCGGATATCCATCAACATCATCTTGTTGCTCAAATGGTTCAACTACCACTGGTCGCAGGGAACTGTAAAACCACATTTTACTTGAATACTTAAAACAATGTTAATAATATTATTATAAAATAGAAAGTTTTGTATTCCCAGTGTTTGGCACACAACACAGATAATTACTGCATCATGCTTCCTATAGGAACTTATTTCTCTTCCCCAATTATATTAATATAGGCACTCATTGATTACTTAAACATCAAATAAGCGTGGCGTTGGGGTAAACAAAATTTTCATTTACAATAGAAACTTACGCAGTCAAGAAATAACATCCTTCTGTACACTTTCTTAGCGCGAGTTGGGCTGATGGTTTTCTGCAGAATTCTACAATTCCTTCTCCAGTAGATTTTCCTCTATCATCTACTACGACTATCGCACGTTCGATTTCTCCAAAAACACTGAACGCTCTTTCAAGTAATTCGTTTGAAATCCAAGGTGTAAGATTCTTAATTTTAATTGTGGACGAGTGAGGTGCGAAACGTACTTTCAATGCACGTCCTTTACGCATTGTACCATCTAATTCATGTTTTGCTTTTTCAGCATTTACCCTGTAATCCTACACATATTGATTGCATTTTAGAAATATATTGTAGTACTACATAAATATTATGTACAAAGCAATAATTTATCATAATAATAAAAAAGCAGCCATTACAGATATTATCATCTTTTATCAATCGGTAACTATTTTAATCATTTGTTTAACACAGCGATATTTGGGTAGTGTGTAATACATCCAACGAAGTTAATTGTATACTGTTTGTCAATACTGTTATAGATATTTTTACATGTACTTTTACATCGCATACACATTTCAACTACTTATATTTTTCTACATAATCAAATGTTATTTAAATTCAAATAGCACAAAATACAGAATGCGATTAAAAAAATCAAAGTATTACACTCCACTTGGCCACGTCGGAATATTTGAAAAATTATAGCATGAGATTATTAAAATTAAACTTACCATCCTGAGAAATGCAAAATTTTTCTCCTTATTAACAAACAGTTCAGATATTTCTCCATACTGTTGAAACATTTGTTGAATCTCTTCTTCTGTAACGTCATTTGTTAAGTTTCCAATGTACAAACGATTACGACCACTGAATTTCTTTTCTGTAGTTTCTTGGGGTGGTAAATCGTGAGTTGGCCCACTAATAGCCATAATACGTTCCATTAAACGATCCTAATGCACATAAAAGGTATTATTTAAATAAATACATTTTATATTTTAACAATAATTCAAAATACTAATGTAACAATGGAAAATATTACTTACATCTTGTGAACGATTTCCGATGTTTCGGTCACCACCTCCGCGGCCACCTCTACCGCCTCGCATTCCGCCGCCACGTCCCATTCCCATTCCCATTCCCATTCCACCTCCCATTCCTTCATTCATGGTATTATCCATGCCTCCGTCCATCGAGTCGCTCATTTTCATCTGCAATGGTTTCTTCTATTCAGAAATTTTCAAGTTACTAACGTGATACAAATTCTTAATATTTGGTAATGAAATCTTCATAAAATTTAGAGCGTAGTAATTAAAATTTATTATCAGCTTCCATTGAACTAAAAGTTACTTTATATTGAATATTTAAAATATGTTAATAACAGTCTGCTTTAAGTACACAATTAAAGATTACTTAAAAATTTGTCCTTGGTTTGATGATATAAATAGAAGTAAAGATAAAAATAATGTATTTTAGAGATAAAATGGTAGTACATATTCACATATATAAACGAACATCAATACTGGCTTAAAAAAGAATTCAGCATCACAAACAGACTTATTACAAACCATTTAATTAGATTTAAAATTTAAACCAGAATAAATAAATCTAAATGATAAAGTTATACATAAAATTGGCTCAAATTAAGTTTGAAGTTTAAACAAACGCAAATAAATTTGAATAATAAAATCATATAATGAATAATATAATGAAAATCATATGAGTAACAATTGCATTCAACTGTTATCATTTCCATTAGCCTTGATTCTTTGAAGCAGGGTGATGAAAAAAACATAATATGTTTTCAACTGCATATGGAAAGATTTGATACCCAGTTTGTTACATTATTATCTCTATAAAATGTTCAGCTAGTTGACTTTACGTTCCTCGTGGAGTTTAATCATATAAAATGATTAAATTATTAATCAAAATGATTTCAAGGTATTAAGAATTTGAAGAAAAATATATGATTAAAATATAGGCAATTTATCGATAATCAATAACAGCACCTCTATTAATTACTATTTCTATTTCTATGCAAGGTCAGCCTTCATGAAAGACTTTGTACGCAAAAAATATTTCGAAGCTCCACATTATTTTTGAACGATTAAAATTGTAACATTATTTCTCGAAAAATGAAAAAAAAAATAGTAATACATAAAATAACAACGATGGAACACAATTAATATATTTAGAAAGATATTTTTTTATTTTACATTTTTTACGAGAGTCAGGTTCCGTAACTACATTTACCAACCTCTGGTAGCTAGCCCTGCTAATATCGAATCGCAATTATACATGCCCTCTCTTGTGAATATAAAAAATCAGTTTTTTTTTACTTTAATACTCATATTTACAAGGAATAAAATTCAGCAACTATTCTTTGTTTTCATTACCAAGAAAATACTCTATTAACTCGTGATTTAATACCGAAAGTTGCTATCAAAGTATATAAAAGTTTAAGAAAATATCGAATATTCTTTCTTTTTTCCTAATGAATACGAGTGAGAAATGGACAATTCACTCTAGTATATTTATTTTACCCACGATGTTAATTTATTTTAGGTACTTTACACGGTAAGCTCAATCAGCGAAGCTTTAGAACTGGTGGTAAAGATAACTATTATCTAATTAAATAACTTAGTTAAAAAATAAAGAGTTTATTACATAATGATAAAGGTATATATGAAAACATTCATCATATTTATAAGTAAAACTGTTTCAAGCACGTGTTCGGAAACCAAGAATACCTATCCACCATCTTAGTTTCAATGCGCGCCATTTTGTAATCAGTATACACGTAAAATCGATATATCTGACCTGGTACATTTCAAATAAAGCATAGCATATATACGAATTAATGAAGCATGAAATATAAAATAAAGTCCTTATGAAGAAGTAGTTTTTTTCTTTTCACATGAAACTTAATTTTAAATACTTTATCGCTTCAATTTTCTGACTTATAGTAACAATATAACAACTACATAAATAATACGTATAGTTACGTACTATACATTGCCGAACATTATATTGCTGTACGTACAATACGTTCTTTTCTTCTGCTTAGCATCGTAATCATGAATTCGTATGTAACATTGAAATAATCAAAATTTTCATACAAACTGAGGTATTTTGGAAGTTAGAAACACGGGAGTTTAAAATCGGCAAGTATTACGCATTATTTTGAAGCAAATATGGCGGTACAAAGGGGAAGAAAGAACTTCCGAAATGTTGTAAACTACAAAAGGAAACTTGCAAAATTCTTACCGGTCCATCGTTATTTCTGTTTCCACCTCCCATTCCGCCTCCACGTCCTCCAGAAAATCGTGTACCGCCTTTTCGACCACGCGGTCCGCGGTTTCCACCGCCGCCACCGCCACCGCCTCCACCACCTCCGCCGCCGCCGCCGCCGCCTCCACCGCCGGGTGGATTACGTTCTCGTGGATTTTCATTATTATTTTCCGCGGCTGCATTTTGAGATTCTGGTTTTACGATTGGCGACTCGGCTCCCGCCATCGTTCGCTCAAGATTATCTTCTGTGCGTCCAAGTTATCGAGAAATGAAAGCTGAGATCCTCAAAAACGAAGAGCTCAACTTGCTCTCGATCGTTCTTCCCGACGAAGTGTTCACTATGGCGTCCAACAGCAAAGAGGATGAAGTCGCCAAGTAGAAGACGTACTAGAGGAACTTCCCCCACCACATATCGTCATATCCGGTATATTCAAAGTGCTATTTCCTGAAGTTGCGATTGGTTAGTTCGATTAGTAACAATTTACTTGATTGGTTACTGGATGTAAATGCAATATTGCCACATTTAAGAGGATATGGGAATTATTAATTATAAATATTTTACATATGAATAAATAAATATTTTATATTTTATTTTTATTTATTCGGATTAAATTAAAACATATTTTATAAGTGTATAATTATAATGTTCTGTTGTAATTCATTTTATCGTGTTTTAGAACTTTGTATCCTTTCCTAGGAATATTCTGTTCAGTTCGATAAAGAATAATACTTTTACGGAGTATATTGCATTGATTATAATAAATTAAACATTTAATAATTAAAATAGTTGAAACAAAATTAAAAATACTGGTATGTATGTTATTCAAATTTATTTTTTTTTGTTATCTGTGGTTTTGGTTTTCAGAATGAAATTGTTACTTCGCGGGGAAAGAATAAATTTTATTTACAAGAAGTATTTATTAAAACTGATGAATAAAAAAGACATAATTAACTACTGTAAAATAATACAATTTTTTTAATTTATTGCATATTTTCGGAATATACTATTCAGAGAACAAGTTTTCATTCGTTCTATACATGTTTAATCTGATTGGTTCGAGTATGGTTTGTAACCGAAAACAGAGCGCAAGACGGTC
The DNA here is from genome assembly GCA_945859555.1 of Megachile ligniseca. Lineage (NCBI taxonomy): Eukaryota > Metazoa > Arthropoda > Insecta > Hymenoptera > Megachilidae > Megachile > Megachile ligniseca. The sequence continues at coordinate 4,640,086 of OX243785.1, forward strand.
ATAATTCCAGTGTGCATACCCAGTGGTCTTTTATTTGTGCACTTTTTTAACTCTTCATTTCTTTCTATATCCATATATTTTTGTCCCCTTTGTATATGACCACGAAGTGAGAAATAGAAACTAGGGGGAAATGTATTAGCAGTAAAAAGCGTTGTTATTCCGTTAAGCTGTCGAGCGCTATCTTTCGTGAAAGACGAAAACAATAAACTGAACTGAACATCAGTCAAGCTGCGCGAGAAAGACAAATATATTTTAATATCTGCTTTCTACGGCAGATAGCACTTTGATCGTAAGTAGCTTCCAAGAATTCCTCATAGTATTATTTGCGCAATTGTCAAAAACCTCAGTTCTGTCGATTGATCGAGAATAATTGCAGTCTTATTGCATCAGTGAGTAATCACGAAAATTTTTTGTCAAAACCTGGTATGACATTTTGAATTTGTAGAACCGTTAAATTGTAGAATCTTTTAAATTTCTTAAAAATAGTTTGATTTATTCAAAACCACATGTAGTTTAAAATTATTGGTTAAACTTTACTTTGGGGCATATAAAATTGTTGACTTTTGTTTTACCAAATATACAAGAATGCAAATTGTATTCTAGATGTCAAAAACTGTCAAATGGTATAAAAAAGTTAACAATTTTGTGTGCCCCAACGTAAAATTTAACCAAATTATTCTTTATATTTGGTAGACGTATTATTTACGTTTTGTACTAACGTATTTCAATTTTTAGATCATAGCGTGTAAAAATGATGCTCGCTAGAGTTTGTCGAAGTGGAGCTTCGTCAGCTCCTTTAATTAGTTTTCTAAAAGCACCAGTGAATTCAAAACCTCTTATTTCAAGACTTCAAACTGTAAGATCATTTGCCAACGATGGACGTACTTCATATGTTAGATCGGCTCGTACTCGATCATCCACTATTTCGGAACGAGCGATGGCTCCTGCAGGAGAAACAGGTATAAATTAGCCAAAACTGTTGATATAACATGATGCAATCACAATCATAACCTATTGCAAACTATTGTTACATAAATGTTAGAGAAAATCTTTATCCTTTATCCTACATTAATAATAAGTATATTATCTTTTTTCCAGCAATCAACATTGGTAAAGGAGCTCTTGCTTGTGGTGCAGTAATAGGCTTAGGTTCATTATGTTATTATGGATTAGGTTTATCACCATCTATGGGAGCCATGGATTATGCAAAGTACTTTCTTTTAAGCAGTATTAGTATTCTTATTTTCGTCAAATAAGATGAGTTGCAGGATAGTACTGGGACAAAAGGAGAGCTAACGTTCATACTACCTGAGTTTTTTGAGTTACATGAGTTTATCATTAGGGCAAAAACGTAGCCAGCAAATGTCAATATAATAGATTATAACATTACATAAGTTTTTTAATAGATATAACTGAAATTGTGTTAAGGACATGTGAAGTCTGTAGTTATACGATCAATGAAATCTGCATTCTTTCTGCATCTCATTTTGTGTGACAAGGGCAGTATTTGCTAGATAATAGAAATTAAATACAATCTATTTCTATTACTTTTTATAGAGTATGGCCAGAGTATGTGAAAGATAGAATTAGAACTACATATATGTACGTTGGGGGATCTATAATGTTCACTGCAGGAGCAGCAGCAATGTGTTTGCGTTCACCAGCTCTTATGAATATGGTGATGCGCCAAGGATGGATGTCTTTCTTGGGAACTCTTGGAGCTATGTGGGGTACTGCAATTTTGGTGCAAAGTATTCCTTATAAAGAAGGATTTGGTGCAAAACAATTGGCATGGATACTTCATACTGGTACTGTGGGAGCAATCCTTGCACCTTTGTACTTAATGGGAGGACCTTTGGTACTTAGAGCAGCATGGTACACTGCTGGCGTAGTTGGTGGATTATCAGCAGTTGCTATTTGTGCACCAAGTGAAAAGTTCTTAAATATGGGAGGTCCACTAGCAATTGGCTTAGGAGTTGTGTTTGCAAGCAGCATAGGATCAATGTTTCTTCCACCTACCACAGCTCTTGGAACTGGCTTATATTCAATATCTTTGTATGGCGGTTTGATATTATTTTCTATGTTTCTTTTATATGATACGCAAAAAATCATAAAGCGGGCAGAAACATACCCAGTCTATGGAGCTCCAAGACCGTATGATCCAGTTAATAAGTAAGTGACTTAGTTAAATATAAAATTGTATAATGAATAAGTTTATTTTCGTATTCTTTTTGTTTCAGTGCCATGTCTGTTTATATGGATATACTAAATATCTTTGTAAGGATTCTTACGATAATGTCGAATGGAGGTAGTCGTAAACAAAAGTAAACAAAGAAAAAATTCTTAGAGTGAAACAGAAATTATTAAGTCATATTTTTACATTACGATTAATCAACGTTCCATCTTAGTAGAGAATTGAAAATTGATTCAGGATGAAAAAGATTTACATATGTAATACATTTCTTGTTATAGTTGTTAGATAATGTAAATTCTTAATTTATTTAAAATAAAGTATAAACTCAAAACGAAGTCTTTTTATGTATACAAAATAAAAGTTATAATTTTACGTACTATTTTTTTAAACGTATAAGGAGATTTCATTTAATCCAACTATAAGCAGTAAAATTAAATGCAGTTTATTGTCGTTTCTCAAGCACATCGTTTGAGAACAAATTAAGATACGATTACTAAGTTAATTATATGTATTTTACAAATTTAAGCTAGGTACTTAATTTTAAATCGAGGTACAGTGAAAGGGTACGAGTTGGTGCAATTAGTATTGTGCATAATGTCGAGAAATGACGTCGTAGACGAATAAAACTAACGACGTACCATTCGCGATTCAAATACGTTTTCGTTTTTGAAATGTATCGATAATTTCGCGCGTTAAGTATCAAAGAAATATTCGGTTTAATCGATTTTACGAACTTTTAACTACATAAAATATGAAGATCGTCTTGAACGGATAGTTACTAGTGCTACTATACTGCAGATAATTACATGGGCTTACATATTCGTATTTGCTTATAATATATGATCACAAGGAGGATTTATCCTTTCAAATTAAAAACAATCTTTTCTAAGAAAGTAAAGCTTCATCGATATAAAACTCATTAGCAGGCAGTAGGTGAGGACAAATGCAAATAAACGTTATAAAACGTTATAAAAAGTTCGTTAAAAATATCCAGTTAATAAAAATACTGTGAACATTTTAACGATTACATAAGAAAAGATAAAGAATGTGCAAAAAAATTAATGATTTTCCCTGAACATACATGTTTAACGGAGCACCTTAAGAAGGTATATTTTAATTTCTTATTGCCTAGTTTATCACTGATACGTATTTTACCTGATATTTATTTTTACAAGAGCCTTTTGATTTATCATTCTGATTTAAAAAACATATTTCGAATTTATTCTTTCGTGATTTGTCTTGAACGGTGCAAGATACTTTAATATCGTCCATTTTGTAATCCGTATGTTATCAATAAGTATGACATTCAAGCATTTTAAGGTTACACGTTTACAGAGTCTGATTTTGTAGCTAGCGACGATGAAGAATGTCTTCTGAGATAACCAGCGAATAACTGCCTTGCTTGATTGAGCACTCGGATAACATTATGCCGACGAACCATTTTATCAAAATGCATCGCCATTTCATTGTAATCCATCTGATTACGCATAACAAAGTCTCTGTGTTGAAGTAGCAAAGTGATGCACAAGAACATAAGAAACGGATTGCCACCACCGAATTCATGAGGCGGAGGTAAAGAACTTTCTCCTAACTGATCTTCGCTGGTTCCGGCTGGAATGAGATTCGTTAGCTCTGTGGCTTCTTCACAATGCTCTTGCATAGGTTGCTTCGTTGGACTTTCGGATACTGTTGCATTTTGATGCCAACCTTCAGTTTCCTCGCTGTCTGAAGCCGATTCTGACCTATATCATTTTTATATCATTATTTTCAAATACCTTAATAAATATTGGGATGAAATATAAAAATTATAGAGATCCAGAAATATGAGGATATAAAGGGTATAAGAATCCAAGGATTTCTGTGGTCTGAGCGGTCTAAGGGTTTAACGTTACAGAGATGTAGAAGTATAAGGGATTTGCAAATATACATATAGTTATAGAGAAATAAGGGTATAAAGATTTAGAAATACAGAAACCTATACCTATAGAGATGTTGGAATTTACAAATATACATCTTGATATAATATACGCACATTTCGTTTTCCTAGTATAAATTAATTACGTACCTAGTGTTGCGTTTAAGTAATCTAATGGGAGTTACAGACTTAACGCCATTTTGGTCTTCCAATATTTCACCATCATATTCAAGCTCTGCTTGTTCATCAGGAGTAGCGGGATGATTCTTTTGTTGCAATGTATGAAGAGGATTTTCCCAAACGAATACATCTGCAGCTGGGCTACACCTTGCTAATTCAGTGTCAGTTTCACTGTCAATTAACTCGCTTTCTTTCTTGGAAAGAACGCAATCGCATTGTTGATCACTGGGTGGCGATGGCCCGAAGACTTGTCGATCGAGTGATTCTAGTTCCAGTCTTAATTCTCTAGTCATTGAAGTAGTCATTGGGAAGAAATCTGTTGGATCGTCTGGAGAGCTTGGCTCATCTCTCAACACTCTAATAACTCCGCTTTCGCTCGAAACACGTCTAAACCATAACATAACATTTTGTTACACAACTATTTACTATTTTTGAAAGAAATAAACATAACTCTTTAAACTCAATAATATTTCAAATTGTGGTTAAGGAAATGTTTATAATGAATTAATTTCACCTTAATTCTGGTTCAGCATCACTCGGTGTTACTTTGCTACGATTTAGACTTGTGAAATTTAAAAATTCGTTTAAATTTTTTACTACTCGAGCACATTTCTTTTCGCCATCATTTTGTTCATTACTTTTACTCTGATCTTTGTTAGGTAATGGTAGTTTCTCTTTTAATTCCAATAAATTTACACGTTTAGATTTACCAGCCAAAGAATCTGTACTTAGGCACTTTTCCGTGGATTCTGTATTTCTTCGATTCTTTGCGGTTGTCAAGTCGTTTTCTGGTTCGGAAAACGTCTCGTACGGAGAGCTCGATCTGTAGATAGTGATTTTCATTTTATATTACTATTTCTATTTCAGTGCTTTCATCGATGTTTGCAAAAGTACCTCTTTGAATCTCCGTTAGTTTCTGTTGAACTTTGTAACGAGGGTTCCTCTGTGTTCAGATTCTTTCTTTTTCCAGCGGCGGCGATACTTGCAGAAGAACTTTGTCGCCTGATAGCGCAAACTTTCGTGTATGCATTTTCACGAATATGTTTTACGTTTGGACTTGGAGGCGGTGACGGTGGAGGAAAAGGTATTTCGGCTAGATTAAGTTCTCCGTTTGGCGGTGATGCTGGTAAAGCGGCCCATAGAACTTCAAGCATTCTTAAAGCGTCATCCAAAGCAAACTCACGTTTCATTTCCAACAAAAGCCATCGGTAACAAAATAACAGATCATCTGCTTGATGAGATTTTAGGTAAGCATAGAAATCAGGATCATAGTGCTGCAAACCTTAAAACATATTGGAAATATTTTAATATAGTTAGAAATTAACACAAAATATTGAATTGATCTACTGCTTTTAAAATAAATATTATAAAGTATCAGCCAAAATACAAATAGTTTCCTTCAGATACAAATTATAGTTACACCAATGACCTAATTTTCGATTTATTCCTTTAAATGGTCAAGAATCAAGATCCCCTATGTATTAAAGTGCATGTACCTTCAGCCAAATGTGCAAATTTTGTAGTCATTGCAATTCCATCGAGCATAAAGTTATCTTTCAATCTTCTCATAAGAGCGCACAAGCATATGTACGCTTGTGCTTCGTCTCGCATAGTAACCAACAAGGGCGAGGCCAGATCGCTCATACCTTGACAGTAGCTAACACTTGGATGATTCAAAGCGTAGGTAGTTAAAATATTGAAAAGGCTAGCTGTGTTCTGATTATCGTCGGAACCACCGTAAAACTTGTGATGTCTATCCGTTCTTAAAACATCTTTTCGCACCATACTTGTAACATACGCTAGATCCCCGACGTTCTGTCCTTTCTGTACCAAGGTTTTCCATCTTTCTCGTAGATTTTGATACTCTTGCGATTTTTTCTTCATGTAATCCATCCTCTCGCGACCCGACATACCCTCTGGATATACATTCAAAATGTGCTTCCAAACCACTTTTCGCAGACTGGGTTCTATTCCACCGAAATATATAACAGCTCTCAGCTCTTTGGGATGTATCACCTGTCCGATAGGATCCAAAAACCGTCGAAATTCTGCGTCCGTTAATGGCGGTCGTGGTGGTTGAGCACCCTGCTGATGTGATGATTCTTCGCCTAAGTTACCCAGAGCACGCTGAACCATGTTCAACGTCCTCTCCATCTGTAAGAAATATTCCAAATTAGATTTTCCTTTAAGTTTAAGAATGATACATCAAATGAAAATAATAAAAAAAAATGCTTTTCAAGGGAGATTACCACTGTAACAGTCTTAAAAATACATTGTCTTTTTGTGAATTTATTATGATGTATGTGCTACATGAAGAATTTCTTTTTTAAAATATAAAAGACTAGACATATATACTTTTAAACCTAAAATTGTAACTTTCAGATATTGTGTATGACCAATATGCTGTCACATATTAAACAATGAAATAAGTATTTTTTATAAAATATTTGACATCTTTATACAAATGTCCAAACAGTGTATCGCCGAAGTTGTCACAGTTAATTCTCTTCAATGAACAAAATATAATGTATAATTGATAGATATCTCTTGCACTTGTATATTTTAAACCAGAATTTCACTTATTCTTTAATACAAATAAAATGTATTATAATATTAATAACAATATATGACACAAAGCAATAATTACCTGAATATATAATATTTGTTCGATTCTCATTACAATTGCTTATATTAAAGAACTACTTTATTATTCTAAACTAAAGTAGAACTTACTATGATCTTTAATTTCTTATAGAGAATTATTTTGATTAAATGTTCAAGCCAATGAAATTTTCAAAAGATATTTGTTAAATTTTTTTCAATAATACTGTAGTTAAGGAGCTTCCAAATCTTATGAATATTTCAAGGTACTAAGGTACAGCTATTCCATTAGTTGAACATACTGTATTTAACTGGTTGAGTAGATACACTTCTGATACTTTGATAGAAAACAAATTCTTCAGCAAAAGATGAATACGACTGTCCGACGTGATATAGAACTGTAGTCGAGTCAAGAAAGTAAATGATACTCGCCTTATTCATTATGAGACCGGGTAACTTAGGCGTCTTGTATGGAAACCCGGTTTCTTGCCGCGTCGACACTTCCTGTACATTCTGTTCCCAGTAACACTCACAGTCGCCTGTCTCTCCAAAGGGTTTCAGGTTCACTTGAAGATACAAATACGGCTCGGAGGCGCTAAAATAACGTGTTATCGGTTATCATTTATAATCTACACGCACCGTTATCTGAGATTTACCTGATAAACGCTGCATCCAGATCCCAATCGGATAGCAGGAATAAGTATGTTTCCGATCCATAGTCGTCTATCGCTCGATAAGACACCGTGAATTCTCTGTATAAATTTAGCAAAATTATAATAAACGATATTATAAGCAAAGGGCTGTATGTAATTTTGCAACTATTTTAACTTAAAAAATAACTGATATAGTAATGAGGCGAAAGAGTACAATAGTAAGTTAATACGATGCAATGTAAATTAGCAAAGTATTACAAATAATAAAATAAAATGGTAAAAAACCTAATTGTTAGGAATTCTTAATTAAATGATATCTGATGCAAAATCTAAACTCAATGGAATATTTATAAGCTTTCTTAAGTTAAATAAACAGTACGACTCTCCATTATTCTCATTGACACAATTATGAAGATGGATGAAGGAACAATAGAAATCAATATTTCAAGGATATTACAAAAACTGAATAGCCGATAAGTACTTATGTCAAGACGTCGAATAATCGTCAGAAAAGGTATCCGAATAAAATACTAAATGCAATAAACTTAAAACATCGATTATTTATAAAAACCTGAGTTTCATAGATAAACACTAATCGTGACATGCTTAAAATAAGTGATGAATGATATCTCGAGATTTTCTGTGTTAGGTGCACTCAACATAATAGACTTGTCGATTTTGACAATGATGATATACATATATCCCTCACCCTTTGATGTCGAATGCTTTGATGAGTATACTTTGGAGCACTTCGATGGATGTTATCTGTGGATCCACGCTGAATTTCCGGTACTCGGGCTGATGCCTGGTCTCACATTTCTGGACACAAAAGTTTACGATATCTCATCAATTTTATTTCTGCTGAAACGAACATTCCTTTTGATTTCGATTACTTGTTCGATACCATCGAATTACAAGACTGATTTCAACCTTCATTGGATTATCTTATCTATTGCTTATATCTTGCACATACTTTTTTACACTATTACGTATATTTTGTACTATTATGTACATCTTGTACTTCTTTTTACATTATTGTTTATACATTGTAGATACTTTTTAAATTATTATTATACATACTTTTTTATATTATTATATACATCTTGTACATACTTTTTCACATTATTTATATCTTCTACATACCTTTCATATTATTGTTACACCTTACACTATTGTTTATATTTTGTACATATTTTTTATAATAATTATTCTGCTTTTTTTTCGAAAGTTTCACCCGTTCTTTGTTCTATTTGCTATTTTACATTTGCTTAAATTATGAACACAACTTTCTACAGATGCATTGTTCGATTCTGAATTAGCAACACAGCTTTCACAAAAATAATTTTATTTTTATAAAGCAGAAAAGGATCAGAGTAGAAAACGTGTTTACAAAATAAATTATGGTTACATTTTAACATCCTCGCACGTTTTAACAATTTTTCTATAATTTTTAGGATACATGATATTTATTCCTAATTTTTTAAGATACATGTGAACAATTTTATTTTTATACCACATTTAAAAATTGGCTATCTATCATGCATTATAAACAGGTGAATTACAATTTTTTAAAAATATTTTCCATTTTTAAAAATTGAATTTTTTTTGCGATTTTTAGTTTATTCTATGAAGTTTTCAAAAGACATTATTTTATTCCGTGAAGTTATACTGAATGATTATGTAAATTTCCAATTACGAAAAAGAAAAATTTTTCGAGCGCGATTGCAAAAATCTGATTAGGACATCATCGTAAAGGTGCTTATAGATTTTCTGTAATTCATTGCGATTCTAGAAATCTTGTAAACCATCGAGAAAGACTGAAAATGTGACGTCGGTTCTGTTGAAACAGTATTCCATTAATTCTGTCCCCAAATTGATTGATTTCGATTACTTACACAGTGAAGTTCTGCAAAATGAAGTAATAATAAAACTACGACGAAACTAATATACATCTTGAGGCTAATCTAGAAATCCTTAAGCCAAACACAGGAAACTGAAACTTTCGTAATTAGTATTGTTACGAAAGACTAGAAATGAAGGTGATATCGCTGTGCAACTGCAGAAAGCAAAATAGGTAGTCTAATTAAAAATTCGATAGCTTAAACAACGTTGAGTTCCGTGCAGTTAATACCTTGTACGTAATAAGGATTATCAAGGATAATAACCCTAGGAATCCGAAGTTGCTGGCGGGTTTAAAGTTTAAGGTCTTTTCGAGGGTCATTTTATATCCGCATAAAAGATAGTATTAAAACTTTTTTTTATGCAATAAATTGTTATCTTTATAGAAGAGAGTGTACTGTGTAGATTTAAGTACATTTTATTTAGACTAAAATAAAAAGTAGCAATTTTAAATAAATTATTTTAAGTAATTTATTGAAGGATGAATTACTTCAACTAATTTATTAAATAATAAATTGTTTTAACTAATGGATTAAATAATATATTATAATACTGTTGTATGAAGTAGGATATAATATTAATATAAATTTGTTATTTATAAAGAATTTCATGTAAAAATCCACAAATATATATAAGTGGGTGGATGTTGCAATCAATAAATAAAATAAAAGTTTCATATAAAATAGAAATTAATATTAACACAAAGATACTTTTTAAATATTGCACATTGCACATTTTTTATTTATGATATACATTATGTTTCAAAAGTAATATGTAAATATATATTAACAAATATTTATTTATCCAAATTTTGATTATTCTACTGTATAAATTTACATGATGTTATAAAAAAGTTCATAACAAATTAATCTGTTTTCAGAAAAAGATTAACAATCTAATAATAACTATTTTTAATATTATATTACAATATTCAATATTATTTTATAAATAAATTAGTATCATTTTACAAATGCAAATAAATATCAAATTTGTTAACAAAGTAACATAAAATACACAATAATTATTATTGTTAAATATATTTTCTAATTCTACATTATACCAAAGATTCAACAAAACTGATATTTGGGTACATTTTTATAGAGTGGTATAAAATAATATTTTGTAATTAATAATTAGAAAAATCAGCCTCTACTAGAAAGTACATTATTGTAACTAAAATTTCACGTATAAAATTTTATTATCAACATCAATATGTTAACTTAGATAATTTGATATAGTATGCAAACATAGTGAAACGATTCCCGACAGAAACGATCGTTGCGAAAGGTTTAATCAGTTAAATTAAATTGAAATCCCCGATGTTCTAGGATTATCTTGGAAGCCTTCGCAAAAAAACACCGTTACGAGGGACTGGAAATTGATGTACAGTTGTATCTGTTTTACGTAAGTTTGCTATTGTAATTCGTATAAAGCTACTGAATAGCAAAAATATTTTGTGCAAATATGAAAAGAAGTAACAAATATACCCCACATACACCTTAGAACATTAGTCTGGTGCAAATTTGAATTTTATCATAATGAGAAATATATATCCATAATAAATATCTTGTATAATAAAAGATATGTCGTAATACAGTAAAAAGAATTTGAATGAATAAATTTTGAGATTTAAAAAAAATTTTTTTTTTAATTCAGAAATTATCAAATTCAAAAATTTTTAATTTCAAAATTTGGGAATTTATAAATTTAAAAATTTGCGTTTTTGGAATTTAGAAATGTAGAAATTTGGAATTTTGGAATTTCAAAATTTAGAAATCTAAGTTTTAGACAAGTTGGAATTCTCAAAATTTGCAAATTGAGAAAATGGGAAATGTTAGAATCCATACATTTGGAAATAAATATTAAATACAGTTCTCTGGTGTAAACGTTCACATTCGAATAACAAGAACCTCCTCTTTCTATATCGCCGTTTTCTAATGTCGTCGATCAAGAATTACTATAACTATAGTTGGTAAAATCCAACAAACGTTAAATGTATTTTTCTCCAACGAAGTTTCTTAAAATTGTCTTCCTAATATCCGACCTGCTTAATTAATTTGCTACTCTTGTACTCACCTTCATTAAGTACGATTATTATAGCTCGTATCAGAGTTGATTAAAAATCGTAATAAGTATAACCGACAAGAAAGGAACGGCAAATGACCGTAGGTATAATAACATTTGAAGAACTATGATAGTTCAGAAAAAAATGTAATTAAATTAGCCTACAACAAATCTAAAATAAGATTTACGTTCCACTTGCTAGTTCAACTACCACATGAGTTACATAATTATAGTTCTAATCATAGTCATTTTGACTTTGATCAGAAGCATCGATCTAATTATAACGTTACCCTAATTTGTCGTGAAGTTGTGATGATTTAACGTCTTTCAGTAGGAGAGAGTTGATATAATCACTATCATAACTTCACATGTATGTAAATAGAATATTGAACAATATATGAAAATATACATCCTGGATTTAAATTTGGCTGATACGTTTCATCTTATTTTTGCATATAAAACGAACACTGTTATTAAATTCAAAATGTCTTATAACAACTTTCAGTTAAATATTTAAAAATTATGTTAGCTGTCTATCAAACGTTTTGCAGTATTACTGATAAGTGTATTAATTATAAAATTTTTGAAAATTATGTTAGAATGTGGATATTCAATATTTCAATCTTTTCTATTAGCCCTAAAAAATGATTAAACTAAAATGTAAAATTTCATAATAAAAATATATTACTAAATTTTGACTATTTTTTCAAACAATTGTTTTTCAGTTCCCTTCTATTTGTCTCATTTCTTGTGTCTCAATTACTTTCATCTTTTTAGCTTATAATTTTAGAAAAATACATTATAAGATACTGAACACGTAAGCAGTGACTCTTTCTCTTAATTGCATCTATTTAAGAAGTATTTCGTTATCAGTGTAAATTAAACAATCTTTGTACGATTAAGTTTTGGCAATCCTTTCGTACTGCGGATTATGCGGTTTCCGGTCCTCTCTCAAAATTAGGTCATTAATCTCCTCAATGTTAACTGAACCGTAAACTGAAAATAATGGGAACAAAATCGATTATGCTTTCCGCAATGTAAATGTAAAGAAAAGTGAATAAATTATATGGTAAAGTACTAACAATAATTGTTTAATAAATATTTTGTTTTATTCAATATTGTATTTTTATTCTTATAAAAAGTAGTACTTCAAACTAATACATCAGCTAACAATTTGGAAAACAATAAATGTAGGTAAAAGATTATTTTACCATTTGCATGTGGTTGTAAAAAATTAAATATGTAAACTGAAAAATGTCCAAATTCTATTTTTAATCTGTACTTTTTCCAAATTTTCAAATTTAAAATTTCTACAATTTTTCAAATTTTTAAATTTAAACAGTGGAAGCTTTTTCCCTTACATCGCCATTTTCCCTAAAAACAGCGCACATCACATAGTAGCAGTAAACATTGTATAGTGTGCAAGTATACATTATATTATTTCATACACAGGTGTTCAAATTCGACCCGAAATTTGATCGTAAACAGCCGCAGGAAATTTTCCACTAAAATCCGAACAAAATTTATATCTTTTAACGATGTTGACAAATGATAACTCAGCATCTATAGGTAAAAACTGCCATGATATGTCTCAAATATAGGCATCGAAATATGTATGTACAAACTTGCAAAATGTACATTACGCTCGTTTCTAATTGGACGTTTCTATGGCAGTGCTGCAGAAATATTCGCAAAACATTCAGAGGAATAACGACGTTCTAATTATTTTTACAGAACGTTGGTTATTCCAATTACTGAAGGCAATGCGTTTTTGAAGGATGTTTGCTTTCTTGCGAAATCACGTAAAACTTTCTATTCTAACCATGAAATATGTGATACTGAAACGAAAGTTACTTTATTATTTGACAATAGATATATCAATTTTCAATAGTACGAATTGAATCTTTCTGTAGAATGCGCCAAAAACAACGTTCCATAATTACTTTGAATTCGAAACTGACTACATCCTATTTAAAAAAAAAAGAGAGTGATTTAAAAAATGTTATGTCATGAGTAACAGAGTAATGGATTTTTTTAACACATTGTAAACAACAGATATTCTGATAATATTGATAACATATGCAAAACCTGTACAGTATTTCAGTAAACTTTTAAAAAGTGTACACAGTTTTTGAAAAATACTAGCTTAAATGAATACAGATTAAATATCACATGTTAGGCAATATAACACGTGGTAATATGGTGCGAGATTGTTTAACTTTAATATTTCGTAAAGCCATTTAACAAGCGGTGATATAAAATGAGTATATACAACGCAAAACTATGATGGCGATATAGCGCGAGGCGATATATCATGTGACGGTATAACGCGTGGTAACATGTCGCAAAACTGTACAACGTGAAACTATAAAACACACGGTAATATAATGCGAGTTTGTATGTATGGTGATTAAACGCGAGGCTATATAATACGCGATAATGCAACGCAAGACTGTACAACGTGAAATAGTATAACATATGGTAACATAAGATGAGTTTGTAAAATACGTGGCAATATAAAACAAAATACGTGGTTATATAAAACGAGGATATAAAACGCGAAGTTACATACTACGTGTGGTAATATAACGCGAAGTTACGTGTGATAATTTATCAAGAAGTTATACGTGGCAACATAAATACAAACTATACAATGTATGGAAATATAACGCGAATTATTCAACGTGTGGCGATATAACGCAAGGTGCAACGCATTGTATGTATTTATACTTATTTGATTCGTTCAATGCATACTGTCATCCTTAATTTGCAGTGACCGCGTAAAAAATAATCGAAATTTCGAAAAATGTTACAGATCATAAAAGCTCCTTTTAAAGATCATCTAAATGCACATTATACAGATACTGTACATATGATATTGGTATTTTTTGAATGGTGTCACAAAAATAAATTTTATTATTCTCCGCAACGAAACAAACAGCGCCTTTGTCCGGTGAACAACTTGCACACCTATACCCGGCGACCCTGAATATATGTGATAACAACAAAAAATAATTGTTTGCCTTGTTGATAAGACCAGTGTTAACGTCCACAGTTCGGTCTATGCAACATAACACAAAATCATTATCAACCTAAAAAATAATCTACAATTTCATAAACAAATAGTCATCACCATTTGTTATAATAAAAATAAAAGATCGCAGTTCAACATTGAATTATAAAAAACTGTACCTTTACTTTGACACGGACGGCCTCTCTAGGACAACCGAACATGATTGACGTTGATATGCAGGCTCTTTCGTGTACTCGAAAAGGACGCTCGATAATTCAGGAATATTCCAAACTCGTTAAAATCTGCATCTCTCCGGGGACATTCTCGCATCGAACGAAATTCGACATTTTCGTATTTGACAGTGAAATAATTTTGTGAGGTTAATTTATTTCGTACGGCGCAAAGCGATCCTGCTCACAGCTTTCACTCCTCTGCAAGAGGAGCATCCTTTCACCAGAACACTACACTGTACCTCCCGAAGAAATCGAAGTTTTCCAGCATGCACAAGTTGACACTTCACAATAATCCTAACGATTGTTCACGGTAACGAAGCGATCTATACTTTATCAGCTGTTGATGATAACACGTTTCAAGATGTTAAGAAATAATTGCTCGGACCGTTTCGCGCCTTCCTGGAGATTCGACTGTAAAGATTTGCCGTCACCGTGACATCGTTGACACCACCATGCTCCTGCAGCTGGGGTTTGGTATTTGAGACTATGTGTCTCTTTTTCCTGTCAAAATCACTGACACTGAAAGAGATCGAGGAGCGCTGTTTCCAAACGCGATAAGCGAAACAAAGACGGACAGAATAGCTGAACAAAAATTGGCGTTAGATTCGTGCAATGAAAGATAGAAAGAGCAAGAATGAGTGAAACTAGGGACTTGAAGCAAGCTGCGATTAACACTAGATTTAACCATAGACTTCGCGTTATATGATAGGAGTTGATGCCGACATTAATAAGAGAGAGCAATAGTTGGAGTAGTTGTGTCTTTTTCTGGAACGTGAAATTGTATTCGATTTGCGCATTACGGCTAACTTCAGCAGTCACTGTAGGTCATATACACGGTGGACAAAAAGAATGTGTCAATTGGGAAAAAATGACGGAAGGCACGATTAAATGATAACTTAGTCATAATCGATTATCATCAAATTCTCAAACAGCAATAGAATTGTATATTTGTAAAAATTTATACAAAACAAAATATATTTGTTCAAATCATGCACTGTATTGATCCTTCAACAAGAGGATCAGTATTTATTCAGTATGTTCCTTTATCCTAGACTACTAGTATGTACATTCAAGTACAAATCTAACTTTTCTGGGGAAAATGGCAACCGAGGTATACAGGTTTCTACCACCAACAATAATATTCACACATTGGCATGCATTATGCTTAATTTACAACATAAAAATAATAAAATTTTCGCAAGTATATGCTTTTAAAAGCAGTTTGCTTTATTGCAAATTTTACATTTTAGAAAAGTGATTCTAGGAACTACATCAGAATGAAAGTTAATGTTTTTTTATGTCTGTTTTACATTTAAGTTTACATACATAACAAAATTACCACAACGATATAATACATAAAAGAGATAAAAGGAAAAGGCAATAGTTTATTCTAAAGTATTTAATTTGAAAAGGTTGAAGCATTTTGGAAATTTTATTCTTGCACGTATTTTGAAATTCATATTTTCGCGCGCAATGTCTGGAAACGACTAGTGCTATCTAGTGCACAAACTTGGAACTATTGAAAAGAAAATTTTTGCCATTCTTATGTCATTCCCTATGTTATCGACGGGATACAGTATAGTGTGCAAATTGTTCTCGATGCAAAATTCGCATTTTGGGACCCACAGAATATATTGCAAACAGCATAAAACAAATATATAGCATATTAATCGATAAAATCAATATTAATTGAATTTTTACGAAAATGGAACAAGTGGCGCCATCTCTCCGGCGAACAGGGTGAACTACACACTTTTGAAACTGTAGTTTCATTAGTTCCCACACTGCCCCTAGATGGCGCCACGTGTTTCATTTTCGGTTCAATTCAATTATATAGTTGATTTTATTAGCTTAATTGACTATAATATCAATCGAAATACATCGGAGTGCAACACTAATTAACTTTAAATTGTTTTGGCTTTACTATTATCAATTTTTAATCATTCTTAGGTTAATCCTAATTATCCTACGGGTTTCTGTCTTATGTGCCGCCATCTAGCGGTAGAAGATGAGAACTAATCAAACTACAGTTTCAAAAATGTGTAGTTCACCCTGTTCGCCGGAGAGATGGCGCCACTTGTTCCAATTTAAAAAAAATTCAATTAATATTGATTTTATTGATTAATATGATATATATTTATCATATATTTATTAATATTGATTTTTCTCTGCTTGCAATATATTCCGTGGGTCCGAAAATGCGAATTTTGTGTTCAGAACAATATGCACACTATACTGTATCTCGTCGATGATGTAGAAAATGACATAAGAATGGCAACAAATTTTCTTTCAAGTCGCTGAAAATCATTATCACAGATATCTTCTTTTGCAAAAAGAGCTTATTTGCAAAATTTGTCGATATCAGAGCATGATGGTTTTCCGAAGTTTCGCCAAAAAATTGATATTTCATAAGGTACCGCATTCAAACTTCGTCCCATTAGTTCCTGGTTTTCGCCGCTAGATGGCTAAGTATTTTGTGGTCCATGGAATGAACTTTTTTTAATTTTCGTCCCCAAGCTTCGAGCTCATTGTAAAATTGCTTTTCTGACTTTATTGTGGTCGCAGAACAATTTGCGAACGCTATCAAGAAGTAAAAATGCCTAGTGTTAAGGAAAAACGAAATCTTTTATTTCAGTATTTACGCGCGCCGCCGCCAAATGGCGCCAGTAGTGCAATTTTAGGCAGCGCGTTTGTATTTATACATTTAAAAAATGTCACGGAATGAAACATTCAAAATATATTAAACTTTTGATCGATTCCTCTACAAAATGTAGGATACCTGCTTTACAAATTAAAACGTTACGACACTTTAATTATCAATGTACATTTAAATACAAAATTCAATTATAAGGGAGCATATTATTATCATTTATTCGATCATATTAAATTTAATTTATGACTTTCTGAACATGTCATACTCCTTTATCTCATACTATTCGTCAGAGTTTTGATCTTGGAAATATTTGGGAATTTGGAAATTTGAAAATTGTGGTAGTTGGAAATTTAAATAACTACGATTTGGAAATTTAAGAATCTGCAAATTTGAGACTTTGAAAGTTAGTCTGTAAACTTGGAAGTTTAGAAATTCAAGAATTCGACTTACAAGTTTGAAAATTTAAAAATTGTAAAACTTTTGAATTTTAAATCTCTAAATCCTCAGTTTGTATAGTTGAAAGCAAATCTGGGTTCCCTAGGGAAAATATAATGATCAAAGGTGAAGCCTTTTATTCGTTGATTTATGAGGATTTTTGGGCATGGGTCATAATTTTTTATTTCTTTCTGAGTTGGTTAATTTCAGAATTTTGAGATTTGGGAACTTTTAGAAATAGAGGAATTAGAATTTCAAAGCTCGAAAATTGTAAAACTTGGATGTTCCAAAATTAGGGAATTAAAAAATGGTGAAATCAACATATATGTCCTAACCAAATAAAGTCTAGGGTGCATCCGAGTGTTGGGCGTTCCCTTTCTTATATCGCCGTTGCCCTCGGGGGACAACGGTATTCAATAATTCCCTGGGTGTACTACCCCTTTCGCCACTTTCTCTACCCACTTTGCTCCCCCTGTATAAAAATCGAACTTACGCCAATGGGGGTTGATACTTACCGGCCATGAACCCCGCGTACAACACACGATCGATGTCGTCCCTTCCACGCTATACTTGGAACGCTGGATTTGCAGACTTTTCGGAGTCGGCGCGATGCTGGTTCCCCTTGAAGCGCCCTCGTTGTACACGAATGTGCCCTCCACCGAAACAGAATCTATCAGAACACTACGAAGCCTTGGCGTGCCATCATTCGCGTAAAGTGTTCAAGTTCTCGTTCGTCTTATTACCGTGAACGCTGCCATCGTTCGTTTCATCTTCAACAGCCGCTATCGAAAAGGGGTTAACTCGTAAGGTGAGGAGTCCTTCATTCGTCCTTCGCGAGTCAGCAGAAAATACCCATATTAAATGTGTCATAAATTTCTGCAACAATACAGTGCTCGTGCACTTGATCGACGGTGTTTAACTTATTTAGGACACGAGTGGGCAGACGTCGGAAACATTGAATTTTTATGGCAACGTTGAAAGATGGCTCGTGGTACAATATGAAGTATGATTGTCTCATTGTCTCTGACGTATGGGTCATTTTTGCACGATGATCACGTACTTTGAATTTCTTGCTGACGTATCGAATACTTTGCATATTGGTGGACGGTTTTGCAATCGACGGTGTTGCAAGTGTGTGTTGAAAGTGGCTTGTAAATGAGTTGTGATCGAGGAATTGATCGATTACCAATTTAGGTTGTTAAGTTTTTATCTCGTTCTTGTTCGTCTTGTGTGTAGTTGGTCGGATGCTGTAGTTAATGGTTTTGTAGCCAATATAATGGTGCATTATATGCTGTCTTATTACGAATTTAATTTGTAAATGGATATATTGTGTTTAAGTAATTGATCATCTATTTAGTTTAATTTTACGCGACGTTTCTTTTTATCTTACTTTATTTATTCGGTGCGTATAGTGGCAGGTGCGGGACCGGATCACATAAAGTAAAATAAACACGTGCTTCTGGCATCAAGGGGATGAACAAATTTTCTGAAGCACAGTTCTAAAGTTTTGAAATTTTACGTCTACCGTTTAAGAATTTCAAAATTCCGGAGCCATGGAGTCCCATTCCAACGTTTTAAAGTACCAAAACCTAAAAATTGCCAAATTAAAAAATGTCTGAGCAAATCTCAAATTGTCTGTTTTATGTAAAAAATTTCAATTTCTTTAAGTTCTAATTGCCTAGATCCAAATTCTCAAAAATCAAAAATTCCAGAATCCTAAATTTCCGACGTCTCAATTTTCCAAAAAAATGTTATTCGGTAAACATCATCAATGACGTGCTGCTTCCTGACGTTTGTATGCATACATTTGTACATCAAACTTTGAAAATATCAAACGTGTTTGGGTCCATGCAACATTTACTAAAGGATGTTTGTCTTAAATATTTAATAAACGTATATTTGTGTTTCTCCACCTCGTAAACAAACTATGTATGTCGTAGTATGTAACTAGAAAGGTCTGGCGCATCACGAACAGCTGATTCGAAACGAAGAATACGAGTCCTGTTATCGATCAATCTTAGATATTACTAAGACTAGAGAAAAACAGGCTATGGTGATTATTTAAGCTTTAATTATAATCAAATTATGATACGGAATCATATATTCATCGCAAGTTCCCGTCTGCATGTTTAAACTATTTGTGAGACGCATACGGTGCGTCGTCCGTTACAATTACAATTTCCCTTAAACTTAACATGATTTTATAATTTATATTGTGACAGTAAAGTTACATCACAATTCCCTACCTTTTGAAACATATATCAATTTATAATTTTTATATATCTCACAGGACGCACAGGTTGTGTCATTGATCTCAAATGCAATTCCTCTTTGAATTCAACCTGTCAATGAAACTTACTTCTTGACAGCAGAGTTATAGTGTAATTTACTAGTTTTTATAATATGTGTAACTGAATATCAATCTGTAACTTTTTCTGCACTTTGCAGGACGCACCAGGTGCGTCATCGATCACAAATGCAATTTCTTTTTGACCTCAACCTGTTGTTGAAACCTATGTTTTGACAGCATAGTTACATCGTAATTTCCCAATTCTTATAATATATAAAAACAAATATCAATCTCTAACTTCTTTATATACTTTATAGGACGCATAGGGTGCGTCGTTGATCTTAAATACAATAATTTCTCTGTGAACTTGATATCTTTTTAAAACTCACTTTACGACATTAATAAAGATTTGCAATTAATAACAAAGAGCTGCAAAGACGTCAGCGTGTAAATTATAGAATTGTCAGATATCGATGTCAGTATCCAGTTGAAACGGTTTAACAAATCTGTTGTTTCATAGAAACAATGAATGATATCGATTCGACGTGCGTCATCAGCTGCCCGGCTCGTGGCATTGACATCGTTTGTCTTCCCAAATACACATTTCCATCTAAAATCTGTCGTAAAACACGGAACAACAAGATTCTATAGAAAGTGGATGTCGCATCAACAAAACAAGGCGAAAAGAAAAGAATTCGAATTTACGTGAATTATCACGGTTGTAGCGAATATGCAATCGTCTGATTTGATTAGTCGTTTCGCCATTTTCGAATCGATTCATTAACGACCTCGTTAATTATTTGTGACGGGCAGGAGGTTTCAGACCTGGTCGAAACTTTCTATCGTTGCGGTAGGTTGTCGACTCTTGTTGAAGGTAGAGTGAACACGGAAAGTTGAGGTTTTCTTTTTTCTTTTGATAAAAGGGAAACTTTTAGGCCGGTGTCGATCACGATTTCTTACAAGGTCTAATTTCGGTGGGCCAATCGATTGGAATTTGAATATTTATCTAGGAAATTAACAGTGGCGCACTTTATTTTATGATGTTGTAACTGGTTACATTAGACTCTAATGAGTGTTATGGACGGAAAGAGATTTTAGTGGATTGACAGACATTTTTAATGTTTCAAAATTCTTGAATTTTTAAGTCTCAAAGTTCCAAAGTTGTAAAGTCCAAAGATCACAAAATCACAGAATTCTAAAATTCTAAAGTTTCAAAGTTCCAAAGGTAAAAATGTCTGAAGCTCCAAAATTACAATAACCTAAAATTACAAAACTCCAAAGTCCAAATATTTCAAAGATCCAAAGTTCAAAAGTTCTAGTCGACATATTTTCATGTAATTTGATTCAAACGAAAACAAAAATACTTTTTGCAAAAAAACAAGTGAACCGATCTGCATCGCTGGGGCACCGATAATGGCTGAACACAATAAAAATGGCCTCGGCGAACTCGTTATTTTCGTATCTTGAATGTTCATGAATCATACCCGGGATGCAATGACACTGTATTTGCGAAAAACAAAGAAGGCACACACGAGTTGATTTTTTTTCATGTAGCAAGTCCGCGGAATGGTAAATAATGGCTCCATTGCGCAGCTGATGAACGTCGTTCTGAACATCGTAGGCGGTAGTTGATTTTTTCGTTACATTGATTTATTTCAACGTTGACATTGTTCGACCTTTGCTTTAATCGTATGAAACACATGTTTATAATTTTAATTATTGTCGGTATTATCATCATTTCAAGCTGTTATTTATTAGCTCATTATACATATAATTGATAACTTGTAATTTACGTATGCAATATTTGGATTTAAATTGTTCAGTTTGCGCATAGATATTGTTAAATTGTTCCTTCACGCAGTGCAACACTGGACGTGAGAAAAAGAGGGCAGCAGAAAGCAAACACTCTGAGGAGGATATGGTTAGTTATCGTTAAGCGACATCTTTAAGCTAAATGATTATCGTTACCGGTTCCTGTTTGCGTGAGTGTAATAACTCGTTGCTGCAGTTTCCTTGATTGAATGACTGAGTTAACTACTTGCTTCCAATTTTGGAATGTTTGAGAATTTGGGGATTTAGGGACTTGGGAATTTTAGGATTTAGAAATTTGAAGAGTTTAAAGAATTTGTGAAATTTGAAATAGTTGGAAATTTAAGAATTTAGGAATTTGAAGAATTTAAAGAATTTAAAGAATTTGGAAATTAAACAACTTAAAAATTCGAAAATATAAGAGCTTGAAAATTTAGAAATTTCGCAACCCAGAAGTTTAAGAATGAAAAAATTCGAAAATTTGGATGCTATCTTCGGAAATCTAAAAATCTAAAGAAAAGCCTTGGAAAGAATTTGGAAAATTGAAAAATTCTCAGAATTTATCGACATCAACTCATGCGTGAAACGATTAGAACTTACATAATGTTTTAAGCGTATAAACAACGTAACGAAGATAAATGTGCTGTATGAGTTATACAGATTTTCTGGAAAAAAAATGTACAAGGACGGTGCTAGACTTTTCGATGAATAAAGCAACTATACAACGGTAAATCTACTAATTACAAGCAAATAACCTTGATTGATTGAAAGTAAAATCTGTCCGATTTATCGCTGAATGATACCAAGGATGTGTCTTTTTCGAAAACAACAAGAAAAGTATATTTCTTATCAATGTTTAGATTTTCTTTACCTTCAAAGATTTTTTCTTGATGTCATAAATATTCAGCAGATATCTTTGCAGTTTCTGGGATACGTATGATAATAAACGTATACTTCTGTTCTGCTTTTGAATATACCGCCCGCACAATGTAATACAAATCCATCTTAACAGTTTCGTCAATAATTATTATTTCAATGTTTTTCAGAAAAAAATATCGTTATAAAAAGACACATACATATCTCGTAGTATAAAAGTTATCAAATATTCGATAAATAATTCAAACTCTGAATTTGTAGTTTACCTTTGATGTGGAAATGTAGTAAATTATTCTATGTATCAAAAATTTGTATTAAAAATTTAAAGAACTTAATATTTAAAAATATTCAAATTGTGAAGGTACGTGAAGAATTTCTAAAAATTTTATATATAATTTGGTGTTTAAACTCGTATGTAATGTTACGGATTAGAATGACCCCACGTCCGTTTACTGTATCAGACCTTCATATCAGTCATTAGCATTGTTAAGCAAAATTAAAGCTGAGTATCACCCAGATGCATTCTGGCTTGTCGAGTTGTACGGAGTGTACTATTTTATCTTCGAGATTTTATTGTATGTGACATTCTCCGTTTGGGAATTTTGAAAGCACTTTTAGTTCTTATTTTAAAAATTGTCTAATTGAAATTATAAATTCCCAAATTCAATATTTTTAAATACCCTTGTTTTCAAATTTTCAAAGATTCAAACTCGAAATTTCCAAACTATCAAATTTCCACAAGTTCAAATCACAGCATAATACATATTGTAATTCAAAATACTGCTATCATTAACATTTTTTTAAGAACTGTTACGATAACAAATTATCGCATGAACAGTTCATTTCCAACCGATAAAATCATCTTATCGATCATTCTCCAATTACTCTCAATCAATCGTGAGAAAGTAATTAAATTCTGCCATCAGGTAATTAAGTACTTGTGATCATATTGCTTTTAGCTCAACGTTTTTATCGGATTTAAAACTCAACAAAAATATTCGGGATATCGAATAAAATCGATACGTGCTAAATATTTTAGATGTACCCATATCTATACATATGTGAAATATGCACTTCTCATGCAATAACATGAATCTTTCCATGGGGTGATTAAGCACGTTTGATTAGATTACTTTTAAAGGCTATCCTTATCGGACTTGATATTTTTTATCGAATTCACCGAAAGATCGTAATGGATCGATACGAGGCTCTAGATTCTAAGGAACGAAAGTGTCTACGTCAGCATTGCCTACATTTTTATGGGACGAGATCTACTTATGAAAATGGCGATTTAGAGTTACTTGACTATAATTGTCTTTTAAAATTGCAAGAAATTTAAACACAAAATTTCGAAATTTCACGATTCTGAAATAATGAAGTGAAAAAGTGAATTCCTCAATTCTGAAGTTATAGTATTAGAAATTTCTAAAGTTCCTAGGTATTTGAAATTTGGAAGTCTTCAGGTTACAAAGTTTTAAATTACATAGTTCTTACAATTCTATGTTCTATCTAGATTCTATTCCTAGTTTTAAAAAATCTAAATGTTCTATAGTTTCAATATTTTAATACAAGTACAATGTTTTAATATTCTAAAGTCCCAAAGTTTTAAGATTCTAAAATTGTGTAGTTTCAAAGCCTCAAAATTACAAAGTCATGAAATCCTAAAACACCAAAGTTCCAATCTTTCTGAAATTCTAAAATCTCAAAATTCTAGTTACTCAAAGTTATGAAATTATAAGGATATCAAGCTTAACCAATTTTTAAGTGTCCAGGTTTAAATATTGTCTCAAGTTACAACATTTTAAAGTTCCAAAGTCACAAAATTATAAAACCCTGAAGTTCCAAGATCTCAAAGTTACAAAACCCTAAAGTTCTAAAATTCAAAAATTCCAGTTCCAAATGACCAACGTCGAAAGGCCCCAAAAGCTCAAATCTCCAAAATCCAAAATTTCGAATTATCAAAGTTCCGTATGTTCCAAAGTTCAAACTTTTCAAAGTCGAAGAGTGTCAATGTCCCAAATCAGAATCAAAACTTCTAAATTCCCAAATATCCCAAAGTGCCATATGTTCCAAAGTTCAAAATTTTCAAAGTCGAAGAGTGTCCATATCCCAAATTTCCAGAACAAAAATTCTAAATTCGCAAAGACCCCAAAGTCCCTTAATTCCCAAAATCGCAGTTTGTCGCTGGATAAAATGACATCTTTCCCGCGTGTTTACTCTTTTTTTTCGGAAGTTGGTCAATCGGATAAGATATTTAGGTTTCCGTAGCGAGCACAATGCGTTCGAAGACGCGTGATCGAGTTATCGCGTAAAAGAAGAAATTTTGTGGGAGTCCGTGTTTTGGAGAGTTAAAAATGGTCCGAAACATCAAGCGCAGCTACCTGGTCGAGCACGCGGATGCCTGCTGATGTGCACGTGATTCCAGTGTGCCACGGTTCCACGGCATCGACCGACTTCCCCTCCTTCGTTCTTCAACGATGTCATACCAACTGCCTCGCACTATGCTATTTATGTTCATCCGTTTCATGTTAAAAGCCCTGTCTCCCTTCTTTCTACTCTCCTGTTTATTTCACGATCGCCCTTTCGCCGTTCGTTCGTTTTGTAATAAGTTTACATTATTACTTAACCAAGCCTTCGCCCTTCGAATAATGGCGGCCATCTTTTCTATGTAACTAATATGATACGTAGAAAGTTGTGGAGTGTATCTCCATTTTTTGACGATTACTTTTACAATGTACCTAATATTCATCATTTTTTGATGAACTGATGGTTATTTCTGCATGTACCTAATATGATTCATGGAATGTTTTGGCGAAGTGTCTGTATTTTGTGATGGCTACTTTTGCATGCATTTTGCAGAATGTTTTGAAGTATCTTCCACCTACTGCTTTGGTATATACTTATTTGTATATGCAGATATGTTCCTCAAATTTTATCATACAGACATCTCAATGTGATATACATGCATGTATAGAACATCTTGTGAAGTATATTTTTATTCTTGCTTGTAATTGAAGAAATAAAATTCAGTAGAGTATATTGTTATGCTTACAAATGCTTATAATGTTCATTATTTATAACATCTATTACTGTATGTAACAAATAATCTGAAATGTAATTAATATAAATGATTAGTACAAATTATGTAGTACTCAATACAAATGATGATGATTCTACATATTTAATTGATTAAATTATGGAATGATAAAGTGCATATATATTTTATACACATTTTACAATTGTACATTTTATGTATACTCTGTACATATTTAAACAATATACGACACATGATATTTGCAGTGAACATAATAGTTTGAATTAATAAACGTGGCTTGCTTTCTTCTCGATGTCTCTGTCTCTCGCTCAGTGCTATAAAACTTGCCTCTCTCCAATGGAAAAATTTCACGCGGAAGTAGATTCAGGAACAGGAAACGACACCTAAAACTGATACTAAGAAAACTCTACATAAAATTAGACTCGCTGAAAGTATAGCAATTATAATATAAATATACTTGTAGAATCTGTGCAACGGTTTTAATAGTGATATTTATAAATATCGATAAAAACATTTGATCCTTTGCAGTGGAAAATTTTCATATAAAAATAGAGGCCAGTCTGACCGTTACTATGATTACGTCAACTTAAACTCACGAACATCCTTACATTCTGTTGTTTTATGTATATAAACATTTGCTTTATGACAGAAGTTTTAAATTTTCTTTACGAGAAGAAACGATTTTCATGTCAACACAGAATTCATGGAAATCGTGTCTTCTTTTTAGTAATAATTTTGCATATTTACGCAGCTGTGCATAGATATTTTTATAACGTTTATTTTGGGGAAATTTGAAATTACGTGGAAAGAAAAGGGAGTTTTGTATGAAGAGGGGAATTTGGGGAATTTGGGGAATTTGGGGATTAGGGAATAGGGGAATTAGGGAATTGGGGAATTAGGGAATTTGGGAAATTTGGTAATTGGGGAATTTGGGAATTTGGGAATTTGGGGATTTGGTAATTGGGGAATTTGGTAATTGGGAAATTTGGTAATTGGGAAATTTGGTAATTAGGGAATTTGGAGATTTGGGGATTTGGGAATTGGGGAATTAGGGAACTGGGGAATTAGGGAATTAGGGAATTAGAAAATTTAAGATTTTGAAATATGAGAGTTGGGAAATTTTAAAATAAGAAAATTTGGGAATCAGAGAATTGTGTGATTAGAGAATCAGTAAATTGGGGAATTTGGGAACGATCGAATCTGGAAATTGAGAAATGGGAAAATTAGATAATTCGGTAATTATCGAATTTGAGAACTTGAAAATTTGCAAATAATACATAAAAATTTGAAATCTAAAATTTAAAAACTTGTTTAATAAATTTTGACACATTCAAACAACAATATTACTAGAACTCTTTGCAGTATTCTGCCATAGAAATACTGACTCGATTACTCTAGCATCAATATAACTCGGGCATAAATAGTAAGCACTTACCGTTACAAATGTAATAAGAAATTCCGAACACTTTTATAACGGTTGACTTACTATATTTCTACTTGATCATGACATAATAAAATCATTGTTTCATAAAGAAAAAAAAATTGTCCGACCATTCAGTTTCGTAAACAAACAGAACTTGAAATAGTTAATTTATTTTAAAACTGAGTTCCAGTTTCAGAAGGACATTTTTATTGATGTTTAAAAATAATATATATGACACCATCTTTCTCCTGCATTATGCATTTATATGGAGTTGTTCAGACTGGCTTTTGAGCTCGTTTACAAACGTCCCCATCTTGGAAAGCGAATAAACCGGTTATTATGTTGTTTCCTTATGAATCGAATACGCAATCGGTTCACGGTAAAAGCGCATCTTCCGATCAAAGCCCGGGGTAAACTTTTGCGATATGTTTTGCTCATCAAGCGATAGATTTACGAGCGTGTACCATGGAAACATAAGAGCATCTCGGTGTGCAAATTTAGAAAGGCTTCTGCGTGTTGTTTCATGTCTATTTTAAAATATTCACGTCACAAGAAAAAAGGGTGTAGATTCTGTGTACCGAGAAAAAATAACACTTTGTACCATAGTATTCAATACCGTTATACGTAACATTGTTCGAGAAAGAACAAACAACATTGTTGACCAAGTAATTGCAACAATTTCCTTTTTACGGTTATCTTCAGCTCTCAATTTGAAGTAGTTGAATTTATCGTCATAATTGTTCAGGAAATTACGATTCGTCACCTACTTCGTCATAGCTCTATTAAATCGATGACGTTTTAAGTCATAAAGCTGAAACAAACCGCCATTCGACTTTCGTCCTTCGATTTGTCTTATTGGATACAGAAAAATGAGACTAATCTGTAAAAGTCCAACAAAATCACTACTGGATCTTCAAAGATAAAACATATTCTTGGCCACCGTAAACATGTTTACGACGATAAAATGTAATAAATAGATAGAAAAGAAGTATAAAATACGAAAATCGGTCGAAGATAGAAATCGATGTAAACAGTGCGCATGAAGCTAGTGTACAATATTCTGATAAAAAAATGCGTTTAAAAAGGGTCGTTGATAGCGATAAAATGGATTGCAGATATTTTTAAAGCGTTGATGTAATCGAAACTTTTGTGCACCGCAAAATGATAGGTTATGTACAGTTCCTTTGTTTGAACGCTGAACGTCTCGACAGAGTCTCTTTGTTCTACGAGGACGCATGAATTCGAGTTATTTCTACGTGAAAAATCTGAAGAATTACAATTCTCTGTCATAAATATTTAATAACTTTATCGGATCAGTAAAATTAATTATGTTCCTTGTGTTTAACTTGTGAACGGTAGATGCCAATATTCTGCAATATATTTAACAAGAAAGACAGGTAGACTTTTTAGAATGATTCTGATATTAGTAATCAACAATTTCCGTTAAACTAGTCACGTAATGAAAGCGTGATCGAAGAAAATAAACGATAAAAATGCCGGTAATTGTTTTAGAAAACTACAGGTAGTCTTTCCTCGAACTGATGCCGCCAATTCTAACGGTGAAAAATGAACGAACGTATTTTCCATTCAAACTGCTGCATTATACGCAACAGTATTTTGTGTAGTTTCGGTTATTTCTGGAATACGGAGCGAAAAATGATAAGTATATTTGTATCACTGAGGATTCTCGATAAGTTGTCTATACAGATACGTATCGTGAAAGAAATAAATGAACCGTATCTATTTTGATGCTAATCTTGGTTAATTAATGACAAATTCTGATTGATCAATTGTTATTTATGACGCATTTACGCCATGTCTCAGATGGGTCATCATTCGATATAATCAAATTTGATTTTAATTCTCTCATTACAGTAATCTTTTTTTTTTAATAACGCAATATCTATTTTCAATATTTAAAACCGCACCAATTTTTACGTTAAAAACATCAAAGTTCCTAAAGGAATAATAAAAATTGGTTTAAATTTAGGGTGAACAAAAGTGTTGTAAGGAAACGAAGTTTAAAAGAGCGGTTAAATTATGTAGCATAATTTTTGTACGTAATACTAATTGAAATAACGTGTCCTTCACCGCAAGTATTTTAATCGTCTTTTTAATTGTCACTTTGTATTACATGTTCATTGAAACGTAAATGTCGCAAACGATTATAATAATTTTAATAAGGAGGGTAATTGTTAAAACGATTTATGTTTTCGAACAAGTAAAAGGAAATATTATGAAGCAGTTCATTCCTGAGTATACAGCCATTTAGCGGTTGTTAAGTAAATATTTAATCGTTGAATAATCGTTGAGCAAACACTGTTGAGAGTGTTGATAGCTTATCAGTAAAATCAACGATGGAACACGCGTTAATACAACGTGTGCTAAATATTGGCTAAGGGCGTGACATCAACCCTTCTGCTACAAACAACGTGTACGTCCTCGAGAGATAAATGCTCACGTACGAAAAATATGTCGTTACAGATATAATATTTTCAAATTCCTAAAGTTTCAAAACATTTGAAAAATATTACGTAACGAGAAATAAGTGCAGGAAAATAGAGTGCATAAATAGAGTACAACCGTAGGATAGTAAGTGAACCGCGTAAAAACGAGGTCTGGTTAGAAAGAGAACAATGAAGGGACTGTACTTTGTTCCGAACGAGATCAACAAGCAATTGATGTATGATTGACATTTTGTACGAGACGCGAGTAACGGTGTGTTTTTCTATCATGTGAATGATAAACATCTCTTTACGAGACGCGAATCGCATGAGATACTCCGTTCTTCCTTGAAACCAAGGCCGGCATTGTAATGCGGCTAATTGGCTACTTCTGCAGCTGTTCTTTTTTTAAACTAGAAGAACAATACGTTTCTCGTAATACCTAGTTTATACCTAGGAATTGATCGGGCACAAACTTGTAACTAGACTTTGAAATTTGGACCTGGAAATTTGGAAATTTGGGGTGTAGAAATTCGAGCTGTTGGGAATTTGGAAACTTAGAAATTTTCACGTTTGGGAATTTGGAAATGTAGAAGTTTGGGGATTCGGAGGTTTGGAAATTTGAGAATTTGATGATTTAGAAATTTGGAAACATGCCAACTTGGGAGTTTAGAAACGTGATACTTTTGGAGCTTGGAAATTTAGAGGTTTATAAGCTTCAAAATTTGGGGATTTAGCAACATGATAATTTACGAATTCAGAAGTTTGAGATTTCCAAAAGTGTGAAAATTTGGCGATTTAGAAATTTGAATACTTGAGGGTTTTTAGAAATGTAGAAATCTGGGAATTTAGGATTTGGTAATTCAAAAATTCTAAAATTTAGAAGTCTAGAAATCTGTAACTGTTCTACACATTACCACACATTCCACTTTGAGGTATTTTCAAGGTTATGAAATCATGTCACACTTTGTTTCGAAACTGATGGTGTGGTGTGCAATAACCTCACACTTCGTATTCTTTTTTCGTATACGTAAAAATAATCATAAGAAGTTTTATCAAATATCGTTTCTAAACACTTCCGACATCTTTTCTATGCAATTGCGTACCGAGCTATTTTAGTGCTGGCCAAAGCAAGTGTTTTCGAGATGTAGACAAACCTGCATTTAAACGTGCTAAAGTTTTCCATGTAATCTAATATACGATTTATAATGTGAAAATATCACCCATGTATCATTTACTATTTACATAATATTACAATACACTGGCTGAATGTTTACACAGGAAATTAATTAGGTAACAAGAGAAATGTAGGCGTTGTCGTTATCGTTTTATACTATCGTGAAATAACTGCATTGCGTAGTCACAATTTACTGAACTTCTATTAATTAACCTTTCAATTAATCCTCTTGTGACCATAAGATTGTTAGTAATTATTAAAAGGTCACGTATCATAATTTTTGTCACAATGATTCTCTGATTTAATTAATTTCGATACTGATGTAATGGAAAGAAAATTTTCTGTTCTCTAATGAATGATTTCTTTTGCATACTGGTTGCATTAGACATAAACAGGCAATTAAATCACTGAAATACTTATATTCCTTGTTTAAATACTTAATATTTACGATGCATAAAAGAACCTGTTTTTCTGAAACTTCAGTTATGCGTCGCATATTTATTAAATATACTTTACTGCTCTAGGGTTAATTAACCTTCAGACGACGGATGTTGGGTCATTCATATCAATTTTAAAACTGTCTGATACGGAGATGAGACTGTAACACTGGAGCGATGTTGCAATTCTCGATTTAAAAGGCAATTTTATATAGGAATTGTATCTCTAAAAGAAAAATATTTATTGTTCAATTGTGTATTGTGTACTTTAATTTAAAAATCTAAGGTATTCAACAAAATACAAAATTATACTGCTGTTGTTTGTTCTGGGATTTAACTATTAATTAACTTACTAAACGCGTATAATTCCGTATCGAGTGCAACGATAACTCACAGAAACAATCGATTGTCCCATTTACTCCTACAGTCATAGTGCGCAGCTTCGTCGAATGAGTGTTCTATTTTTTTCAATAATTGTTATTCCCTTACGGTAAACAAGTCATTTTTTCACGTGCACGACACATGTTTACCGTTCTATTGCTTATAGGTATTAAGAATCGATCAGTATCGCTGGTTATCGATGTCATCATCGATACCCACGTTATTCAAAATCTAATGGAGACCTCGAACAATCAATATACATATACAACGAAAATTTTTTGGTTTACAATATATTTATTAACAATGCTGAAATATTGTTAATATTTTACTGACAATGCATATTCTGAGAATATTATAACATATATATAGCGAAGAAATTTGAACAGTATTGATCATTTATGGTATTCATAATGGTTGCTGATCTGACATTTTAAAACACGTAATCTCGACTACTTATGTAACGAATCTAGAAAATGAATTTAACCGCAACAGGGCAAGTCTTATCTGAATTATTCAAGAGCAATTTGTCTCATACGTTGTACAATGAAAAAATATGGCGAGAATATATCGAAGGGTCAACTTTGATAAAACTGATGTCGTCATTTGATGCGTAGTAGGCATGACCACGTGTTGGCGCGCTCTTTGCATCAAAACAAAACACTATGAATCTTTTAGAGATACGTAATTTAACTGGACACGTATACGTGGCTTATGGCATGTATGAAATTGATAATCGAGAGCAAGTGCCGCTTCTGTGCTGTTTAACACGTTACCAATACCGCGGGGGTGACACCACCAGTCCATCTTAATGAAATAATTAGCAACAGAAATGGAACGAGTTCATAACATGGTGCATGTTTCTTGCATCAACCTTGTTTCTTCTGGCGAATTTAGGAAATTATGTGAATCATTTTTAAATTACGTATCGACCAGGTAAGGTTAATGTCATCGTTATCGAAAGTCTTCTGTTAACAAGAATGTAGTCAACTACAACTTGCTGCATGCTTTTAATTTCATATTAGATATTATACTTAAATCAAACTGAATTGCTTTCTCCTGTTTTATTGTTATTTTTCATTAATTTTTCATTAAAACAAAAGTGTGTACGAAATTCATAACTTACCTTATTAAAACATGTAATTATCCTTGTCGATAGAAGCAATGGGAAACTAATTTACAAAACAGATAACAAAACATTTCCTGTACGATACATTTAGTTGACACATCAATTACAATTTTGTAAGACACATTTAGTGGACTTCAGATACAATTTTGTAAGATACGTTCAATGAACTTCAGATACAATTTTGTAAGGAACATGTCGACTTGATATTTAGCTTTGTGGTACACTTAGCTTCGCTGTATAATTTTGTGGTGCATTTAGTTATCTTTTTGAACGCCTCATAATATTGCACCAAGGACATCCAAATTACGAAGATAGTTCCGATATTACGATATGACACATAATAATTAAACATAACAATAATAGCTGGAGTGTTCCTAAGTTCTAACCTTGACCACACGCGGATGTGCATATACAAATGCACGATAACATCGTGCTAAAATAAACGTATATATTCGTTCCCGAAGCAACAGAAGTAATAAAATGCGGAGATCACGGTCAGAAACTACGCTCTTCCAGCGTTGCTCGCGTTATTTTAAGTATCCTCGGAAGCGGGGGCCGAAAAAGAAGCATCTCTTCAGCTACATCATCTCAGAACTCGGCTACCATGAGTTCAATCGTCGGAACAAAAACACGATTTATCGATGCCTCATTCATGTGGCTATCACGACGCACTGAGCGAACGTTCGAGCGTTGTTGGACGAGAAAAACAGAGGTTGCACGTGATTCGCGAATGCTCGTACCTGTTCACGTTCCGTTTCTTCGGATCCCTACCATGACTCCTTTCCTGCCAGCCATGACTAACGCAACCCGAACGAGAAAGCCCGTGACGGTATAAAAGTGAACGAGTGTCGACGCGTTCGTTTAGTGTGTCTCGCGCAGTCAACGGAAAGCGTTGTTTTTATCAGCTGTTCATTTTGTTCTTTCTTTACGATTTTATTACTTTTTCTATTGAATTGTTACGATTCGGTCGACTCCAGTGCGCATCGCGTGTCTTTCAATCGTGCCGAGCGTGTCTCAATCGAGACGCTGATTCTGTGATTTTCGAGAGGAAATTGTCCATCAAAGGATAATTCTATTCTTTGAAATTGTGCTGGCGAAAATAATCACAGTATAGAATGCCTGTTGAATTGGAGTCAGTGGCACCGATCACTCATAAACCTTGTTCTCCTTGCAACAGGTATGCATCTGTCTTTTCATACTTTCATTGTTTTGAGATGCATCAGTAGTGGCATTGATGTAAGTAGATGGGGTCTAGGGTGGGACTGACTTCTTCAAAGTAAGAACTGACTCTTGAAATTTTATGGAAGATATAAGATTCATGTAGCTTATTATCGAAAATAATTATTAATTAATTATAATGTAAATTGTGGAAATTATTTCATATTTAGAAATTTACAAATCCTAGAATTTTCAGTCTTCCAAATCCTTAAATCTTAAATTTTAATTTTAAGAAGACTCAATCATACATACTATACAATACTAAACCTAGTTACTATTAACAGAACTAGAATCACTCTAGGTAACTAGAAACCTAGTTACACCAATGCCATAACTATAATATTAAAAATATATACATTAGAAACATAAAAGGTTTTATAAAAAAATGTACAATTTAATATTTTACCAACAATACAAATTATTAAGTAAAATATTGTAGTATATATATATTTTTTTTTTGTTATTCATCGAAGGGTTAATTTATTATTTAGTGAACTGCTACGAAATTTGGTAATTATCTGTATATACGACAGTAAAAACATTATGAATCAACTCGGTGTACACATAGAATGTTCGATGAACTCATGTACAAAAAGCAAGCGACAGCTGATCTGCACACCAAGCTCGATTAACGGCACGTTTCCGTTTGTTGTGTCTGTTCGAAACTTCGAACGCATAACATGTAATTTAGTAACCGCGAGAAAATGACCATAAAATCTTCCACTGTCGCAAGAATATTCTTGTAGGGAACCGAGCTATTCAAAGATTTCTTTGTTTCCTTTGTACTATTTAATTTCCCACTTTAACTGTTACTTGTTAGACAAAAATTTCCTTACTTCTTTGTGTAATAATAGAATTCAATTTTTGTTAGTGAATATGTAAAATTTTCTACGTACATAAATAACCATATTTTTAAATTTCATACTTTCACATTTCTAGACTCGTAAATTTACAATTTTTTAAATTATCCAGTCCAAATTTGTACATTCTTGATTTTGGATGTTTAAAAAATTGATCATTTGATGTTTCTTCAGTTTTACATTTCTAAATTCTCAAATTCCTAAGTTTACAATCTTAACTATCATATTTAATCATATCAGGGTCACAAGTTTTTCCATAAATCACTAATTTCAGTGATAATCACGAATTACAAATAACTATTAAATACACGAAAGCTTGTCCAATAAAGTGACTCACAGACTTGTCGAAAATAAATAACAATTAAATAATTCCTTGTTGTCTTATCAAAAATAGAATCACTAACTCCAATGACTGTACATCAAACAAAACCTAGTGTACAAAATTTCTTATCCAACATCTCCTCTGTTACAGGGAGAAAATGAACAAGTTATGCAAGCAGGTGTCCATCGAGAGCCCGAACGTGGGGGGTCGTGAGTGGGTGTTCAGTTTCGACGTCCCTGTTCCGGAAGTGCCAGCGAACGGTGCCCGTATCCGAGTAATATGTGCAGGTGCATGTTACCACCCTCGTCGTTCACCCAGTCTGTCCAGCCTAACCTCTGTCTCCAGTGGGAGCAGTTTGGCTACAGAAGTTTCGTTAGAAGGAGATTTCCCGATGTCCTTGCCGCATCATGGAGTCCGGGACGCGGCTCTGTTCCCTGGATACGAGGTTGCGGGCGTAATCGAGTCCCTCGGGGCAAACGTGCCCGAGGACTGCGACTATTCCGTTGGAGATAGAGTGATCCTCTACCCTTATGAAGGAATACCTAATGGTTACGTCGAATACATTGTCGTCCACGATCTCAAATACCTCATAAAGATACCAGACAACGTGAGCCTGAGTGTGGCGGCCATGTTGCCCGCCGGAGCTCTCTTAGCCATGAATACTGTTTTCGCTGCCCACAAACACGTCCAGGCGTTGTTGAAGGAAAGGGACGAGAAGAGCGTCTGCAAGATTTTGATCGTGGGCACCGGTGGGCTCGCACTTTGGGCACTCAGGATCGCGGCGTACCATTTCAGTAACATGAAGGACAGGGTCACTATTACTATCGCCTCCTTGAAGGATGATGGACTGACCATGGCTCAGGAATTCCAACGGTGAGTTGTTTACGGCGATTTGAATATTAAGATTGACGTTGTGTAGGTGTAGGTAGTTGGAAAGATGTTTATTTCGTGTTCAAATGCATTTTTTGTAGAATTTTTGAAGAGTTCGAAGTCGTGAAATGCTTCGGGAATTGGTTTGTTGCTGTGATGTGTTTAAAAATATGACTTTGGAAAATTTGAGGAAATTCGAATTTAAAAATTATAATTTGCTTATGGGGAATTTAGACTTTTAGAGATGAAGCTTCGACTAGTTTTCAGAAAATAATAAAATAGTTGTTGCAAAGTTTTAAAAGTTTTTTGATAGAATCAGTTCTCCAAGCTTCTCCAAGTTCTAAAATTGCATTTATAAACATAACAAAGTTTAAGTTTCTCATCCGGCGATTTCCAGTAAACAAAATTTCTAAACTCGATCTATTTTTAGACACATCATGATGATAAATCCTCTCGAAGCTATGTACATACATTGTTTTTTCTATGTTTGTATGCATGATGCGAGTTCAATCAATTCCGCGTTCGTCCCAGTAATCTCTGACCCGAAAAATTGACAACGCCGCTTTGGTCTCTTATCGAAATTACTTTGTTTACGATGCTTGAGTAAATTGACCATATCGACGCAGTGATAATGAGACTGTTATGATAGCGTTCAATCTCTGACGCATCTTCACGTAAATCGTTGATCTTTGCCGTAATCAGTATTATGTAAAGTTATGTATAGTATCTTGGATCTTTTCCGTGTTCAAATTTCAATTCTGTTTTATTCTGGTTTTATGTACCGTTACGTTCCCGTATATAGTTTTTCATGGCACGCTACAGTATACGTCTGTTGCACGTACAATTTTAAAGCACTTTATGAGCACCAATCGAAGTGGCAGACTATTTATGTACAGTGTACAGCCGTTTTCCGATACTGCGCTCAGGGAGGAAGAATCTGTCCTAGATAATGGAACGACTATTTGATAATTGAAAAACATCTGCTCAATGTACTCTTCACTTTCATCGTAATTTTAATACATATTTAACTTAACTGCGATAATGTTCACTTAATTCGAATATGCTTATAGTCATTCATTTTTAGAGATTATTTTCAAAATAACACTTTGTGTAGATATTAATTATATCAAATTTCTTATTTAACCAGTTGTAACTGGAGGGTAGTTTAGAGAAATAAAAATTCATTGATTATATAATAAATTAAAAATTTCGTATAATTAAGACGTAACTGAGCCACTAAAAATTTAATACACATCCTAGATTTCTATCTAGATACATGATTAACATGATTAAATATTTATAATGCAATAATTGGGAAGTAACTCAAAAATACACTATTCACACAAGTCTACAAAGAAAATTTTATCAAACAGTTCAAATTCAACTAATACCCTAATCAGGTCAATCTTCCTCCCTGCATTTTCGCACGCTTCCACAAAATATATAACCGCATCAACAATAGAGTAGAGAAGTCAATGCCCATTGAATCCGCGTCCACCTATCAGTTCATTCGATTTATTCACCAACAGTTTGCTCTCTCAATACAGGGTGAACGTAGTGCAGTGGAGCGAAGACCTATACGAGAAACAGCTGATCGAGCGTACGATGGACGCGTGTCAGGGCCAGGTAGACGTGGTTATCGATTTCGGTACCACTTCCCGCAGTCTTCATCGCAGCATGCAGTGTCTGAGCAAGGGAGGTGTCGTCTTCGTGATCAAGGAAGTGGCCGATCGATTGTTACCAAAGTTCAGCAGACGAGCGGAAGAGTGGGAGCAGAGCATCAAACCCGTGGAACCGGGCACCTTGGAGCAACTCCGAGAGTTGGTGGAACTCGTAGCTTCCGGTAAGATCGAACCACCGCCGCACACTGTATACCCGGCCGAAGATGCGATGGACGTGGTACGCAAACTGTGTCATTCGGAGATTCAGGGACGTGCGATTTTACGCTTTTATCCAGCGGATTAAGGAACCTTCTGGACCGGAAGATCGCGTGCCGTGTCGTAATAGGCACAAGAAGCTCGTAAACGAGACGAGAGAAAGCACGGACCGGATTACCTTCGGTTAATTAGACACGTTGCGGCCCACGCGGCCATATCGGGGACTAGAAGTTTGATATTCTCATGAGAACGAGACCAAGGGAGATCTCTTCTAGAACGACGTCGGTAGTTATCGCGTATCGTTCGGTGTGGGTGTTAATTGCGATCAATGCTAGATCGTACAATGATTAAATATCCAACGTGACATAGTTGTGTAAGTTTATCCTTGGATGAAGCCCGAGAAGAAACGGCGTGTTAGGGGACACGCGGATATGAAGAGTGTTCTTCATGACCATGATTTTTTAGACACTTTTAATGACTTGACAGGAAGATATTCCTTTAATTTCTCATTTAAAACTCGTCAAGAATGGTGTGCGTGTCTGATAAATTGGCAGTTGTGGAATGTGGATTGCGCCAACTTACCAGACGCGTACAGTACATGTACTGCCTTCATTAACCCTTCCTTGTATACTTTTGTAAATATATTTATAATTTTTGTATTTTGTTGAATGTAAATAAATACCAAGTTTCGTAACGAATAAAATGATCGAAAACATTTGTTCTTTCGTAATTACAATTTTAACTACATTATAAATAAATATAATTTAAAATCATTTGAATGATATCATTTGTTCGACGTATTTTTTTATTAGCATTTTTTGTGAAAGTTCAAAGATTCATTTCTTATAACATTGAAAAAAGTCAATGCAACGGAAGGTTAATCAGAGTTACATGAACCTTGAACCAAAGCATAAACAAGAAAGGTTTACGCTACACTTTTTTATGTTGTTAATGACAATGTACACGTCAATTTGTATTTACAAAATTCATTGGTAAATAATGTCTAAAAAATCATAATGGTTAGTACAATGAACACTCTGTACACTGCTGTCTGTAAATATTTGGACACCTAAATCATAACCTAAATATTTATATCTAATAAGTCATCACTTTGTAAATATTTTGTTAATAAGTTCATAACTGTTTATGCGATTTTAAATTACAGTTTTTTTTAGTTACAATTGCATTTATTGATACTTGGTGATAAAGATACACTAAAAACAGTGTAGTATATTTATCCAATGAAAAGCGATATATTAATTTGAAATATATTGTATATTTGACACAAAGGTATCCAAATATTTATGAACAGTAGTATATACAAGTACTATACACGTCTAATAAGTTGGCAGTCAGAAGCAATGCGAATCCTATTGGTTCGCATGCCAACTTACCAGACGCGCACAGTTCGTAAGATGATTACTTTGAATTGGTTCTATGTAGATGATCGTACCGCTGTTCGGTAAGTTTACGATAACAGCACCCGCTGTATCTTTAGTTTTACGACTCTCGCGAGAAATAACCAGAATAAGAACGACATGCATCCGACACACGGGAATTTATACAACTGTATCGTTCATTGTAGAATAGTATGAGTTAGTCGAGAAATGATATGACGTAAATCTCCGAGAGTATCATAGAGAAAGTCTTGCATTGAACTCGATACAGCATCACGGAATTTTCCGTACCTCTCTTGTATATTGCCGCGTATTACTTTCACTTAAAGTAATAATACTGTCGTTATTGTTACTAATAACATTGTCACGTGGTCTCAATTCCATGTCGATGCTGAGATCGAGTTTCTTGATCGGGTTACGATCGATGGAAGATATTGGCGCAACTAGGTGCAGATCTAGGGTGGGTTTTTCATATCAGAAATTTAGAATCCAAATCCCGATTCCTAAATTTTAAATGCTCAAAGTTAAAAATCTTTGAATCCCCAAATCCTCGAACCTTCAAACCCTTAAACCCTCGTCAGCCCTCGAATTTCCAAATTTGCAAATCCCAAAAACACCAAATCCTTAAATTCCCAAATCAAATTTTCGAAAATTAGACATGATGTCTTGCGTCAATATAAATAATAAAACTAGAGTACCTGCCCCACCCTAAGCAAAAGTCCTAGCTACGCCACTGTCATCGAGCCAGAATTGTCAATCGAGAATTCGGTAAGTTAAGTATTGGATAGATTTCAAGCTTACTGAGTTTGACATACCAGGTGATTAATCAATCGTACTGTCAACTATTTAATGTCAATTGAATCGTAATTGTCTTAGTTTCTAAAATGAGATACTACCGGCCTGCAATCACTCGTTTGTCGGTAAATTTCAACGGAGACTGTAACTGATCATACTCAAACGCGAATCGAAGCATATTGGAATGATATTCGAAACGAGAAACGATTTCGACAAGTTTATCCCAATTTCCTTGGGTATTAACACTATCTGCCGGTGAACTGTTTCACAAATAAAAGGAACACTATAATCGCGCGAAGAACATTGCCGTATTATTAATTGAGGTCTGGTTCACTTAATTTACTTCCGTGCGTAATTTAATTATTGACTCGGATCATGCACGTAGCCAGATCATTAATCAAAGAGGAGGGGATAAAGTGTATCTTGCAATTTATTATCGTCTTACCTTAAGATAAATTTTATCGAATTAAGAGATTTTAGTTTTATCTTTAAATACGAAATATTGGTCAATACAATTGTAATTTTACTTTCTTTCTTTGGGGAGAGAAAAATGAAATTTTTTCTTCTTTAGGGTAGAGCGAAGGGCACTTTTTCTTGTTCAAGGGGAGTAAGTGCCCTTTCTGTCCTCTCTACGGCTACGTCCCTGATTATAATATCACTTCGCGTAATCGAGATGCGATACGATCATTTTCGTTCAATTTGTATCGCGTTTGGGGCATTTCGTGATTTACTATTCTTAGATAATAATCAGTATTCCTCTTGCTTTCTTTTTTTCACGTAGGGCAAATTAGAATAAGTTCGTGTACTATGCGTGCATTTACTGTATAATGATTAATCACGTATCATGTCGCAGTTATTAAGTCGCTGTACCTCGAAAGACTGTTTTCTTTATTTAAGCGTAAATATTCTCGTTAATTTGTATCGTAACAGTAGGCGGACAATTCAACGCTGTAGATACAAACCGTTTACTGTATCGACTGTTGATCATGTCAAGTAACATTGTATTATATTACGGTGATAATACAGCAGATACGTTTTTTATTAAAAATTACAAGATTGTCTTGCATTTTGTTTCGTAGACCTATCACACGATCCTTGATGTTCACTCACCAATAACAATTGTATGGACGAACGTTTCAATTCATGTGTTTTAATTTGTTCAATCAATAAAAATTGTCGATCAATGGAAGGTGGGTTGATTGGTTAGGCGGACGTTCCAATTCAAGATCCAAACACGATCAAAGACTCGTTGACTTGTCGGTACTTTGCCGCTGCACTCTTGATTAAACTAGGTATATCTTGCCTTTGAACCATAATCGACTTCCTTTATTGCGGTTAACCCATTGTCCCTGATTATGATAAATTGTCTCGTGCATATCGTGCCATTCCTTGGAATATTTTGCTGCTCTTCGACGAACCGTCAGTGTTCTATTTATAAGATATGAAACATTGAAGATTTCAGTAAACAAACATTTTCAATAATCATATAGAAAAGTTATGGAAAAACGACAAACTTTAAAAGAAAAAGTTGTAGAACTACGACAAGAAAGGTCTATTTTAGGGTGAGAAAAATAGTACATATTATAATTTTTACTTTAATAAACAGTTTACTGTAATAAATACTTTAAAGATTCCTTCTAAACTTCACTTAAAAAGAATATACATACGATTTTTAATGATATAATGAAAGATTAAAATAATGAAGATGATTTTAAAATGATGTGGTTCATATTATACACGATTACCCACCATAATATAAGTGAAACTTGAGATAATTATACTCGTATGCAGGAAGCAAAGTGCTATCAGTTTATAAATAGCTTGTGGCGTGTAATTCATTAATCAAGACTGAACCCTGCCATTCTTGTATTATATCGGTATTTAATTTCTTACGAAAAATAATACCATTCTCCTGGTACATAAACGGTGAATATAGAAAGATTAATATATTTTGTATGCAAAATATGCATTTTAAGATCACATATCTTCGTGTTAGGTGGTTAAAGTGTAATGATATAATTGAAGATACCAGTTCTGGAAATATGGCTATTAAACTTCGCGTGTTTTTCGCTTAAGTGACGAAGTCTTCTTTAGTTAACAGATTAATCTTTCTGAGCACGCAATTTATGGTTGAAACTGGGACCGAGATGAGATTGCATGATTTACATTTACACATAGAATAAATTTTCACGTATAATTATTTTACTTTTCATTTTGACGTACAATAAATCTATGATTCTACTACCATCCAAAATAAAATTATCCAGAATTTTGCTATTTGAAGACTTTGGAACTTTAAAATTTTAAAACTGTAGTATGAGGAAAATAATCCATTAAAAACTGACACCACATTCGATAAAAATATTTCTTCACAGAGAATGTAAAACTCGTCATTTTAAATACGTTTGTAAACCGCGACAACGCTGTTGACAGATCGCAAATAATCGATAATCGATTGGGCGCGTCACTGCGTCCTCTTCAAAAAACGCGGTAAACCGATTTATTATTGCTCCGTAATTTTATCATTCTTTATTTCTTATTTTGAATTTATGTATTAATTTCATAGTGAAAACCAAGTGCTTTATAGTATACTATTCACTATTTTATTATCTGTGAAAACTTAAATTATCTTATAAAGTAAAAAGTTAACTTCAATTGTTTCGGTAACCATAAATAGAATTTTGAAAAAAGCTGTTGAATAGTTCACGTGACATTGTAGTGAAAAAGTGGTTAACACTGTAACGGATTTCTTTAGAGAAGATGTGTGATTGTAAATATTGTGAATATTTGAAAATCCATGTGCCAAAAAAGCAGCACAACTTCGGGAGCGATGTTTGGTTTAATAACGGCCAAATGTGTCCATCTGAGGCTATCAACAGGTTCGAATGACAAGAATGAAGGCTATAACGATAAGTATTAAAAGTATACATATTATAGATTTATATATTATGAACCGTGATCTTTGGTATTTCATTAATTAAATTGTTTTAACATGATAAATTGCTGCAATATTTTTATTAATAATCTAACAACGTCTTCAATACAGGATTTAAAC
Source organism: Megachile ligniseca (assembly GCA_945859555.1). Taxonomy (NCBI): domain Eukaryota; kingdom Metazoa; phylum Arthropoda; class Insecta; order Hymenoptera; family Megachilidae; genus Megachile; species Megachile ligniseca. The sequence continues at coordinate 4,683,338 of OX243785.1, forward strand.
GTATTTTATATGTATATACATTCATTTATATAAAATGCATGAACATTGTCAAGACGGTACATAAATTTTACAAAATCAATTAAAAAATATATACAATATATTTCGGTGTATATTATTCTGTAGGCATATAATACATTTGTAAGCACAAATACATTTATATAATAAAATAAAATTTTTAGAATATTAAAATAATACATATTTAAAGTATCACAGAATTGACATTTCATCTTTGTAGATAAAATTATATATTTTTTAACTTTCTGATACATATATGGATATATACAAATTATAAATAATGGAAAAGTATGTTTAAGCGTAAAGTATCTAAGCATAAGTACTATAAGCAAAGAGTGTTAAAATACCTTTGTATGAAGTTAAAATATGAATGAAATATGTATATCGATGTTGAATTATAAATAGTCTCTATGTGCCTAATATTTAATGTTAGTCATGATTTCAAATATTTACCATTTGAATAGTAAATTGAGATTTTTATGATAAAATGTAACATAAATTAAACAACTATTAACAGTTAAATACATTAAGATATAAATGTAATTTCATTTATAAGTTTGTTACTTTCCTGTGGGTGGTTCACGTAAATAGTTTTGAGGAACGTAACCCTTATTACCATAACGATCTTCCATAAGCCACCATTCATCATTTCCTTTCTCATCATGAGGTCTGACAAGCCTTAATGCTTGTCCCTTAACAATATTGAGTGTTCCAGGAATATTTATAGCAAAATCATATTCCGCGTAATAGAACTGAAAAATGTCAATATACATATATTTTAAATATTCATTTAAGACTAAACTATTAATTACTACAAACCTCATAATTTAGGTTTTGATACTGTTGAATTCTAGGAATTTGTTCAATATTGCCATAACTATGGGGGTCTTTATTAATGTCAATATCAAGTAGTTCTTGCAAATGTGATTGAGTTGTAGTTTTTAGTTCTTTTTCAGGAGAATCCATGCAAATCAAATCAGGCACATTTGTACTGTTAGGTTTATTTGTAGTAGTAATCTCATTATATGATTCAGTCCTTGGTAGTTGTTGGAACTGTAAACTTTTAGAGGGCAAAAATCCTTGTGCAACTCCATTATCTACAAACCATCTTGATGTATCGCCCATAGGATCTTGTTTCTTTATTACTGCAACTAAAGTTCCACTTGCTGCACCCATATCCAAAGATGATGTGCTCACTACATTTTCAGTAACAACATACAACTTATCACTGGAATACTTGTTTCTTAATGCAACTTTTTGTCTTTCACTTTGTGGGCACCACTTAGATTGTGTTTCTTCTATTCTGGGATTTGACCCAGCAAAACCAAAACGTGTTATCTGATTCCATAATAGATTATGATTAACCAGAAATGATTCCAAAATATCCTGAGATGTGAGTTGGGTTGAATTCTAGAAATACAAAAATAACAATTTAATTTTTTAGTTCTCACATACTCCTAAACATTAGTTACAGTGTTATTTAAAATACCTCACAAAGGGTTAAGTATCGCTTAGTAATTTTTCCACATAAAAGTTTTCGAGCTTGTGCAAAAGCATCAATTGCAGCAACTAATATTTTGGTTGCTGCATCAATAAGAATAGGCAATTCTTCTAACAACTGCTGCGACAATGCTTCATAATTACTTTTTGCTGTTGCTAATTCATCCTGAACCTAATAAAATAAAGTATTTTAGAATTTACGTATTTTTTAATTAGTCCCATGCAGAAAATAGTTAAACATAAAATAATTACAATTCTTGAATCTCTATACTTTTCACTTTTAGAAATAGCAGCATCATAGTCAAGTAATTTGTCATGTCTTTTTGTTATTAATACAGCAGGTCCCTCTAATAATGTTGCCAAAAAATTCATTGGTGTGCTAACTCTATCTTTTAAGCACATTTTTAATTCTAGCAAGAACTGTGACCAAATTGTAGATCTTATATCTCTAAGTTTTCTTGCTTCAGTATTTGGTGTTCCCTGATAGTACTGAATCAAAAAGTCTGATATTACTTCTCCAGAAATAGCTTCGTCACTTAAATATGTAAGGCACTGGTCAACATCTTTAGCTAATTGGAAAGTACATTTTTCTACAGATCTAAATTGTTTTTCAAGTTCTTCAAATTCTGGATCAACAGCAACATTTGTTAATCCTAAACTTGCAGATAACCGTGTACTTAATCTGGTAGACATTTTGGCAACAGAATGCATATTTAGTTTAGCCATTTTCCTCATTAATGTATTATCATTGTCCAAATACTTTGATACCAAATCTTTCCGACGTTTATATTCATTAATGTGACTGGCAACAGCTGTCATAGTTTTCCATGCTTCATCTACAGTATGTTTATCAGGATGATTGTCATCAGTACACTAAAAAATGTCTGTCTGAATTCAAAGAGGTTTCTAAAGTATTGATGATAACTATGCAAATGTTCTTTTACCATTATAATGCTGCATTAAAAATACATGCATATTGAGTTTACTTACCTTCACCAATTCATATAAAATGAGGGGGTATTTTAATATCCTTTGTACGGGTTTTATGAGAACAGAGCTCATATCAAAACAAGCTACTTGATAGCGTAATGTTTCAATACCTTTATTAAATACTGTCATTATTTCCTCATTAGTTTCATACTGAAATGTATAAAACAGATAGGTCGTAAAATTGATATAAGAAACGGTTATGGGAGTATTACCTTCTTCAACAAAATTAATGCAGATTCATGATTTCCACAATATTTCACATATACATTCTTCAATTTTTCAGCCATTTTGGTAAAACAAGGACCAACTGTTTGCAGTCCTTCATCACATCCCTTCATTGCTCTTAGTATCAAATCCAATAATTCTTCGGCCACTTGAATAACTTCAAAAATATTTCCAAATAATGTAGTTACATCTATTCCTAAAGATTCGAGTTTACTGGGGTCGTACAAGTTAAATGTCTCATATGTTAATTTTAAATCTCGTACATATTCTTTTTCTGTTAGGACTAGTTCTGATATAACATTCTGTCTGTGATCTGCATTTTTCTGTTTAATATCTAAATTACTGATACTAGCAACATCCAATTGCTCAGTTACATTTACAGAATTATTTTCCTCTGCATTTTGCTGTAATGGCATTCTACCAGGTGCTGGTACTGGTGGTGCTGGTCTATGTGGTTCTGAAAGTCGTTTTGGTTTTTGCTCTTCAATTGCCCTTGAGGTTGCTTCATCATGTCGTATCATTACAAAATCTTCTAAAATATTTTTGGCAATATCTGATGATTCTGTTGTCAAGGCAGTTAAATACCCTCTGGGACATAAACCAATTTTGCCAAATTGATCTTCGACATTAACCCAATCTGAATTTGCCATGTTAATTACTGTGACTATATCACCTTCAGTAATACTCAAATCTCCATCCATTTGAGCTTTGAAAGTATACTCTACTTTGACTTTAGTTTCAGGCATTAATTCATCATATTCTAAATTATTTGTATCTTGATTGAGTAGATTTTGTTCGGTATTAATTTCATTACAGTCTACTATAATATTAACATATGATGTAGGAAAGATTCCTTTTTGATTATCTATCATACCCTCCATCCACTCTGAATCTATATGTTTAATGAGATGTACTACTTCTCCTACTGCAAAACTAAGTTCATTTGGAAATTGAGCATTAAAAGGGTATAAAGTTGTAGCATATGGTTTTACATCCAAACTATTTTGATTGCTATTGTTGTCAGGACTTGTCATTTGACCTGAAGTATTTGTTTTAAATTCTGGGAACAAGTCAAAATAATTTGGTGCAGGTTCCTCAGTGTATGAAGTTACAAGATGTGTTTCTTCAATGTTTGTGTATACTGCATCATTATAAGATGTTGGTGCAACATAAGAATCCACTGCAGAAGCTGTATCCAATTGAACAGCAGAATCATCTATATAACATACAAATGCTTCTGGAAATGTTCCCTGTTTACCATTTTCTGTTATACCAGAGCACCATCCATCTTCAAGAATTTCTGTAACAGTGACTATTTCACCTTCAATTAAATCAAGTTCTCCTTCCAGTTGTGCTTTTAAATTAGTTTTTATCCTAGCCTTTTTGTTTATATTCTTTTTTCCTAAAGCTTTCTGGAATCAGTAATAGGTGTGTTATCTCTGTTTCTAAACAAATGTATTTGTTAGTAAAATGGCCATTGCGTTGTTCGACAATAAGTACCTTCAATAATTTAGTGTCGATTTGCCATGTATGAGTCACAGGGAAAATACCTTTTTTAGTATCTATTTGTCCTAAGTACCATCCGGATCCAACATTTTGTACTCCAACAATAATTTCACCTATTTACATAATGCACGCATTAGTCTCTATTAAAAATATAGATATTATTACACATGTTAAATAAATTACCTTCACCAAAAGATAGATCTCCATCCTGTTGCCCTGGAAAAGGAGCAATCGAAACGAACAAGATTTCTGAATCTTGCAATAGTGGAATATCTATTTTGTGTAAACGATTTGAAGGAAATTTGCCAGTCCTGCCCCGAGATTCCCCATAACACCAGTGTCTATCTATGATACTGTATACCTATTTCAATTTTTACATGGAAAATGATGTAATTTAGTGTTTGTTTTGATAGGGTTATATGTAAATGTTTGTATAGATATATATTTATTTTAATTACCAAAAAATGTTCCCCTTTATTTAAACTTAATTCTCCGTCGACAGTCGTGAAAAAATCAGATAAAACTTTTGCCAATGTTCCTGGTTCCATTTTTGCTCAAAACAAAATAAAATTTATCGTTTAATTTTGGTAAGGCACATTCGCACTTCCAAAGATTGACACCTTGTCAGTTTCGTGATAAGGCTAGTCACGTGGCAAGAACATCTGTTCGAAGTTCACCGATTCTTGAATTTAACGCGCGCGAATAAGTGTACCATCAGAACACACACTGTGTATGAATACTTACTTGAACTGATAATAAAAACTATAACAGTAGCACTTACGAAGAACACCGTAATATTTTGGTAAAAGGATGAATACAGTAATAGGGTTCATTGTTATAATTACATTAAGTGTAGCAGTATAATTAAATTTATAATTGTTTATAATTATACATTTTGAAAAAACTTATAATCATCAGAATAGTATATATTATATGATTAAAATTCTTTAAATACTATGTTTCATAATTAAATGATTTAATGTGTGATGTCTTGAGTAAGGTTAAGTGTTGAATTTGAACATTTGATTTTTCCATTTGTATTGTTATATCAAACACCTTATATTTATTATGTATTTATTTATGTATTAATGGAAATACTGTATAATTTGATCTATTATCAGTTTTTTAATGTCAATCTTAAATTAAAAACAATCATTAAGTTTGAGGTTATGTTTCCCTAACATTATTTTGTGGGTTACACCTATTTGTATGTAAATAATTATATAATGTACAGATATTTTAATTGACAAAAACACATTATTTTTTAAATTATTTTGTATCATAAGCAATAAACAATGCAGTATCTGACAAAAATATTTCATGTTATAAATATATCTCAGCGTGTATTAAGAAGAAAGAAAGAATTCAATACATTAAATATTATTCGGCGTTACAAATCTGATTCCGATATAGAATATGAGGAACTTCAAGAGAATGAAGAAGAACAGAAAACGTATGAGGAAGTATCTGAACATTGTTTAGGATCTCTTATTTTTGGAAATAGAGTATTCGTTATACAACCATATATAAAATGGGGCCCTGATAAGAGAAGAAATACAACACCTGAATTACAATTAGAAGAGGCAGTAGCACTTATTAATACTTTACCAGATTGGAAAGTTATTGACAAGAAACTTGTTCCATTACTTAGTTTACAAAGGAAACAATTAGTAGGATCAGGAACTCTTAAGACTTTGAAAGAGGCTATTCGGAATGCAAACGTTACATCCATATTTATTAGTACAAATTTGTTAAAATTTGTACAAATCTTTGAGCTACAGAAAGCTTTCCAATTGCCAGTTTATGATCGTTACTCTATAGTCATCCATATTTTTCGACAACATGCAAAGACTCCAGAAGCAAAATTGCAAGTGGCCTTAGCAGAAATGCCATATATAAAGCAAAAAATGATTGATTTTAATACTTATCGCATAGGAAGAGTAAATTTAGATGAAAAAAGAAAAAAATTGCTTCAATCTAGAGAGAAAAAATTGAGAAATGCATTGGAAAAACTAAAACAACATAGACATATGACAAAATCACATAGAAATAGTTATGGTTTTCCAAGTATAGCTGTTGTTGGGTACACAAATGCAGGAAAAACATCATTGATAAAAGCATTAACAGGGGATGAACATTTGCAACCTGAAAATAAATTATTTGCCACTTTAGACACCACGCTTCATCAAGGATTTTTATCTAATAAGTTAAAAATATTGTATATTGATACAATTGGGTTTATTCAGGATGTACCAAAAACTTTAATAGAGCCATTCACAGTAACGTTACAAGATGCAATCGATGCAGTATGTTAAATACATATTTAATTACCTTACAAGCTAGGTTCTTATAAGTTAATTTTTTCATTCTTTTTAGGATATTTTAATACATGTATTTGATATAAGTCACCCAGATGTAAAAGCACAAATTCAGGAAGTTCAGAAAACAATAGAACCAATGATAGAAGAAGATAAAGTGATTATTAATGTTGCCAATAAATGTGACATTATTGAAGAAGGGAATATCGATAAAGATATTTTACCAGAAAATACGCTTACTGTTTCTGCAATCAAATCCACAGGAATTAGTGTCTTACAATCTAAACTAGAGAAAGAAATTATGCAAGCTGCCAATTTGCTGAAGAAAAGATTCAGGGTAAAAATGGGCAGTCCAGAAGCATCTCTGTTGTACAAAGAAACAGCAGTTATGGGTTCTGAACCTGATCCAGAAAATATGGAATATCTGATATTGGATGTAGTTGTAACAACAACTGTATTTTATAAGTTACAAAGAATATTTAGGCGGTAGATGTTAGAAAAACTTTTACTAAAATAAATACTCTTTTAATTAAATGAATAAATTGTTTATTTTTCAACGAGCCAAACGCCGCTTATCGCCTTAAAAATTTTCAAAATCTAGTCGTCCTTTCCATAAGATATTTCTTTCCTTTTTTCTACGATACCGAGTACACGTGTTTAGCACATGTCCTGCAGTCGGTGCTTGTGAACACCAGATGCAAGATTTGAAATTTCAAGCAAAGCATTTATTATGCTCGTTAACTGGATTAAAGTGTTAATTGTGTATACACATACTAGAACATTATATACTCGTTTGAAAACGAGTCTAGTCTATCCACTCAATAGAAGAATTTACGATATAAACTGGTAACACTATTAGCTACCGTACATTGATAAATGCTATATTAGATAATCAGACTAAAATTATAGTTCCGCTGCAGTGCAAGTATAAATAGGTTTGTCGTTTAGAGCCACATTCCTGTATGAAATTTTTACGAATCCTTCAAACGAAAGTGTCCTTCATGCATTGCCATCATGCGGCGCATTCTCTAACATAAATCGGTCTCCGAAGCCAGTGCGTGGGTTGGAGAGGATGCGATTTCACATTATCGGAGAGTAGATTTCAAGCGTGTTGGATGGTCCGTAGAAAAAGGGAGATATGGAAATCCGGCGAAGAGTAAACGAGATAAGGAAGTTCGTTACACTCGCTCTGTCCGAATGCGTTTTGATACATGACTATTCACGATCAACGAACACCCGGGTAATCAAACGAGGACAGCATATTAACCCTCTGACGGCAAAACTCGACCTCTTTTTAACGTAATATGTTATAGTTTAAATTTAATTAGCAATTAATTTTTACTCTCATTTTTTAAATTGTATATTACTTTCTTTTTTTTAATTTTTTTTATATAGAGCGTAGTTTCGTTATGAGGCTAGTTTTTATATGGCCACATTTTATGGACTCTCATACATACTAATAACATTCAAGTTTAGGAAGTTGGAAGTCCACTCGCAAACTTCGAAATTATAAAATTTTCAAGTTGGAATCATCATATTAGTTAAGAGCCAGAAATAAAAAATTGGAGTATGTGAGATCAGTCTAGGGCCACATAGAGATTCCACAGTTATATTCCAGGTTACGAAATTAAATTTCGAGACCAACTGTTTTAGTATTAGAAGCTTAAGACGAAAGAAAAGAGTTTCAATCTTTTTAGGCTCGAAAAATGTCTTAACCCCTTCAATCAGCTTTGGAAGTTGAACAATCGATTTATCGGTTTCTGGATCGAGGCTTCCTCGGCTAAGTAATTTACGATGGTTTTTCGTGGCAGCGTTTATTAAAGAAGCGAGTTTACTTGTCTTATCTATCTCTCCGAGTGCAAAAACGATCATTCGCCGCAAGAAAGTTCGCGGCGAGGGTGCCGGCTTCGTGATGTATAATTCATAGAACCGGTGGTTCATGCATATATAGATATATAGAACGTCTTGAGGAATTAATCGCGGCGTCGAAGAGTGGAAGAGTTTCGACGTGGCATCGGTTCGGTGAGGAATTAATGAAGGATTGATATCACGATTATGGTTCTCTGGCTATGGGAAGGGTCCGGTGCGCAAAGAGCCGATCGACAACGAGCAAACGGGCCACGATAATTAATTACGAGCGTGACGTCGCTTTAACGTCGTTAATTTTCATTATCTCGATTGCGACTCCGCTTGTAGCGTATCGTGTACCGTTTTCGGCCTCGCTAATTTCGCGCCTCGTCTGGACCTCGTCGCGGAAAAGGCATTAATAATTTCGGCGGTACTCTAACAAAATTTGTCAACCATCGGGGATGACGTTAACGGTGGTCACATGCACGAGACAACACCTACAACCATTGGCGTAACGAGCATTCTTATACGGGGTAGGCTCCATAACTTTATTGACTCTTTGCTTTAAGTGACTATTAGGTCACAACAAATTTAAGTAGGTATTTTTTCATTAAATATATGCTGTTATATACATGATTTATGAACATGATAAAACGGATACAGTGGCAAGTAGTGAAATTACACTCTTCATTTAAAAAGTTTTATAGCTGCCATCTGTTAATAGCAAAGATACCTTCGAGTGCAAGGGGTTAATAGGAACGCTGTGTAGGTATGGGGAAGTGTTTGGAGAAGAATTTAAAATTTGGAGATTTAAAAATTTGGAAAATTGAGGTTGTGGAAGAGTAGTCTGATAACTCTTCAAAATTTGGGAATTTAAGCTTTTAAGAAGATTGAAAAAATGACTATATTCAAGAATTAAACAATCGTATAATTTATAAATTTGTAAACCTGTAACCTTGTAGCAAACTAAGTTTCTAGTATGCGATACATGAAGTATCCAACATTCTACATCCTCCATTCCTTCTGCTTTACACGAAGGGCCACTTCATATATTTGGGGAGTGGGCGGGGTGCAAGTCCATCCTGGTTCCTATCTAGTTACGCCAATGCCTCCAGCCCGGCTTTCACGGATGCAAGGATCCGAGCAATGCACTTTGCATGTTGTCTGGATTATTAAAGCGAACCAAGTGAAACCTAATTATCGCGGTGCCACTCTTGCCACTGGCCCTAGCCGAACGACTAATTTCCACCGCTTTCCTACTGTTTACCGTGGTAACAAAGCAACAACTTTACATTCCCGCCGCTCCCAACCTGTGGGACGACTTTAATCTCTGTAATCTTCGCTTGTGTCTACGTGTTAGGATGTATCATTATCTGTCGCCGTGTTTCTATGTCTCCTACATTCTCCAAGGAAATATGTGCTTCTTTCGTATCCATTCTTCATTCTTGTATATTTAGATACGTACCATAATTCTTGAATATAATTCCATACTTCTTACACCTCGTGGTTGTTTTATTACTCATACTTATGTCCTGCTGACGCGTATGATGTATTCTGTTAATGACGCAACTTGTGCGTCTCTGTTTTTATCAAATATTTATTGCTATCACGTTTACTTTTTCAATTTTTGTTACAAATATTACTTTTGACGCATATGGTGCGTTAATGACGCAACTGGTGTGTCGCAGTTTATATCAACTACTTATTGCTATCATGTCCACCCTCATAATTTCTGAGTTTCTTTATAACAATCGAACAATGCTTATATTAGTATACATGTACATCATCAACATATGTATGTGTAATTCTTCATGATTAAATTATGTCAGACTTTCTACCGAACTCTCAACAGAATCAGAACAGAGTAATAAAATTCTGAGTCGTATAAAATGAAGACGTGAATTTCCGATTCGTGTACGAGGTGTCTCATTTTAATTTCTAAATCGATGTATCGTGGAACCGAAAAGAAGATAACAGCCCTAACAAGTATAAGGGTGAAGCGAAGTGATAAATGATGGTGCCGACTTTGATTTTTCATGCCAGATTACGTTTCTAAGCTCGTATCGCCTTCGTCTTAAACTGACGAGGACATAATTTCTTTAAAAATATTTTATCAAAAGCCCGTTACAAGTTTGGTTTGAACGATGTCTCTTAACATTTCTATCGATTGAACTTCGATTAGCGGTCTCATAATGCAGCGTTCTGTTCGAGACGTGTTCATTTATAGATTAAAACGGAACACCCTTCGTTTTGTCAGGGTTATCTGTCTAGCGTTCAGTTATCTAACGAACAATGGTCGCATTTCTTTCGTCCGAATGTACGATTGCGCCCTCGCATTGTTAACGTAGCACGTTTATCTGGTACTTCAACTACAAACCAACAGCTTAAACGGGAAACTAGTAAGCCAACAATTACACGAACGACTGACTAACGAATGTCGATCGCCGGGAGTGACTCGTATAATGTAATGATTGGCCGTCGCGCTGATTCGGTTGCTGGTACAGATTCAATTACGGTTCGCACGGCTTGATATTTTGCGCTCCGATTGAACGGCAGGAAATCGACGGGACAGAACTTTGATCTCCGACAGCCGGTGGTCCCGAAATCGAATTAAACCAATGCTATGCGCATAAATAACGAAAACGACATCTATCGGTCGCGCGATTGTCGACGATTCTGTTCGGACGTAATTTTAATCGGATACCGTTTTGGCACTCGACTTTCGTTCATTTACAAATCTCCTACCTATCCAGTGTTTCACACAATCTATCTCGTATTTTAATTAATCTCATATTGTCACGAAATCTTTAATCCCTTAAATGCAGCTGGGATTCAAATGTAATAGACTCTTATTATATTGCAACATTTGTATGGGTTGAGTCGCGCTCCATCGTCGTTATAGGACGTGCTGATTTATGGGGATCACTGCAATATTTATAGCTGAATCGTTTTTGATTGATGGCATCGCAAATTGTTGAAAGATGGATGTTGGGTTGCTACTAATTTTAGAGTGATGTGTTGTATCGCCACGTGTTGTATTGCCACACGTGGTATTTTTAGGTATTTCCATTTTGCATTTTCACGCGTTGTTTCACCACGTTGAAGTTTTCAAGTTTCTGGATTTCCAAATTTACGAAGACACTGTCAAATTTTTAAATTTCAACATTTCCAATTTTCCAAAATCCCAGTTCCAAAATTTTCAAATTTCTGCGTTTCCAAATTCTCATATTCTCATATTTCCAAAATTTCAATTCTCACATTCCCAAATTTCTAAATTTTCAAATTGTCAAATTTCCAAATTTCTACATTTTCAAATTCCTATATTGCTAAATCCCTAAATTCCCAAATCCTCAAATCCCCAAATTCTTTTACCAATCAAATTTCGAAAGTTTTCCATTTCTACAGCCCCACCAGTGGCCATATAACGGGAGTCCATTCCAATACGCCGATACGAATGTCCTCAGATCATGTCCGTACGTATTTCTGAACGTATATTACAGTTCTACGTAGCCTATTAGAATGATGTTTTGCGTTCGAAGAAGGTTTGGATTCCTGTAGAGTTGACGCGTCGCGAAAGATCGTCGAACAGTCTCTTACAATGAGAAATCAACGTAAAGGTATGGCTCTTTGCGCGATGTGATCGATCTTCGGGGAACGGATTTTATGCGAGCGAACGGCAAAGCCGGTATCTTCAAAGAGAAGCAGAAAAATTTGAACAGTCAACCTCGTGTAGGAGAATCCCATACCCGCGGATGCCATCGTCGAGCGATCATCATCATTTCCTTTTCGTACTTATTGGAGCCTTCTTCGTTTCTCCTTCTATCTTTCGGTTTCTTTTGCTACTCATAGAAGCAGAAGAACTTTTAGAATTATTATTATGAAGTTAGTTATTAGATAATAAAAGAGCTCGATAAAAGAACGTTTTGATTATGGCTATCTCTTGGTGATGTGGACATGGAGATTTGAAATTTATATCATGGTTGTTTCATGTTATTTTCTATTAGTGTGTGATTGAGTGTTGAGTTTAGTGATTGCTATGGTAAAAATGAGAAAGTATTCTTAAGTGAATTTTAATCTTTTGTGGAATTCATTGAATGTCTCTTTAACGAGATTTGTGGTATTTTTATGGGGTTTAAGGAGAAAGAGTTTTGACAACCTTGAATTTCTACAGTTCTAAGTTCCTAGATACCCTTGGATCCTGAAATTTTAAGAATCCATAGTCATATCTCCAAATTTTCACTTCAGCGAATTCTTAGCTCCCTAAATCCCTAGTGCCACCTATTTCTAGGTTTGACCCCTAGAACAGGTACCCACATCGGTAGAACTTCAAATTCCTAGATCCCCAAATTTTTACAGTCCTGAGTCCTTATATTCCCATATTCTAATATCACTAATTGTAAGTACCAAAAACTCTTAGGTGTCCAAATCGCTAGGTTCTGAAACTCCTAGGTTTCTGAACTCCTATGACCTCAAATTCTTAGGTCGAAGACCCAAAACCCTAGATACTCATATATGGAGATTCCTAAATGTCCCTGTACATTCCTAATTCCTCAAATTGCTGGACTCTGAAATTCGTAGGTCTTCAAATTTCTAGAACCACAAATTCCTACGTCTGGGATCTAGATCATCATCGATTCTCACACATGTAGGTCTACAAACATCTATGTTCCCACATATTGCTAGGTTTTCAACCTATTCCTAGGTATTCAACCAATTCCTAAGATTTCAAATGCCTACATCCCCAAATCTCTATACTTCCATATCAGCAGTTCCTCAAACCTTAAAGTCCCCATTCCCAAGGTCTACAAATTCTCCGATCCTCACAAATCCTTAAAAATCACCGAGTGGTAGACCTCTCCCCTTTCGCCACATTTTCTCTATAGTATCCACATTTGCCCTTGACTCCCCCGTCGAAACAGAATATGTATCAGGTATTTTGACAAATGGTAAAACATAAAATCGATCATCCGCAGCCTGAAATCAGGAAGGATAGAGGAGCAGGAAGGATAAATTGGTCCGTAGTTTTGCATCAGGGAAGTGTTAACGACGCGTTGAAGAAGAACGTTTGTTAGCAAAGGCGAAACGTATTCATTGACTTGGCGCCCTTGTAGAAGGTTAGACGTTCCTGGAGTAGAGGCTCCGGCATTGGCTGTTTCGCGGGCGTGGGAGCCTCCGCAGGGGTTCAGTTACTCTGCACGGTTAATAGAACTGCGCTGGGGGTGGGCGTAAGAACGAGAAACGGTTAGTACATCCTCGCGAAGGGTAGGAGCAATAGCCGGTTGGCGCAAGTGCGGCGGGGATATCGTGGCCTGGCGGAGCCCAGTCGAGTCCCGTGAGTCCGGGCAAGCACAGCTATTAACGGTGGTACGTGGTGGTGGTGTAGGCGTCGTCCGGGACTGAGATTTCGAGCCGCCATCGACAACCGATATTCCTCTCCACCGGTGTCCGTGACCAAATCTATCGTGCCGTTTGTCCTCGGTTATCGCGCCCGGTACGCATCTGCGTGTGTCCACTATCGTCGACGGTCGCTCGATTAATACGCGACTTCTTATATTCTGTTGTGCCGCGTGCCGTGAGAGTGTGTATGTGCATGCGTGTGCATGAAATAGGAGAGAAAGGTTAGGAAGAGCCGAAAGATACGGAGCGAGTCGGAAACTGAAAGGGAAACAGAGAGAGAGAAATATCGTACAGTCTGGTGCGTGTGTCGTAGAGAGCGGCTGCTCGACCAAACCCGAACCGAGGAGGAGGCGAGAGCTGTCACTTCGATCGCCATTTTAGCGCCGAGGCGGTGAAGAACCACCGGGTATGCATGCCGCCGATCGCGAACAACCCGGAACGCCCTGACACCGATGCACCCTGATACTCTTCCTGGGCTGTGCCTCGTTCGCTCGCTCTTTTTCTAGCGCCGGTCGCGTCCCGTGTTTTGGCTATCGAAGGAGACAGCACAGGGAATGGGAGAGGGGGGAACGGGAAGGGAAACAGCGGTAAGCGCGCGTCGATCAGAGACTGTGTCCATTGTATCTCTCGTGTTATGTGGACGTTGCTTATCTTCGCTCTATCAAACGTTCAGATCGCTCTGTGCTATTTCGCGATCATCCGATGATCGACTCTTTTGGACTGTCGTTTGGAAGGGTGTGCATTTTTTTATTTGGTGGATTCGCGACGTAAATTGACAGTGTTGTGCGCTGACAGTTTGACGGTAGTGTGCTCGAAGAGTACGCGCGTGGTTCGCTAGAAATGCGCGAGGACGTGCGAGTGAGATTCTAAACGCGTGTTAACGTAACGGAGAGGTGATAGAGAAACGTACGGCGAGGGTTGTAGGGCTTTGGATAAGAATTACTGTAGGGATGGAGTGGTTCAATGGGTTTATAAGACTGAGTGAACTTGAAAATTTGTTAATTTTTACATTCTCCAAGTTTTGAAATTTGAAATTTCACAATTTTTAAACTTTCCATTTTTTAAATAACACAATTTTTCAATTTTCAAATCGTCAGATTTTGAAATTACTGAATTCTAAAATTCTCACATTTTTAAATTTGTCATATTACATTTCCAAATTTCGTAGATTTGTAAATTATCACAGTCAAATTTTCAAATTCTAAAATTTAAAATTTTTCAAATTTCTAAATTTCTTTCCACATTTCCAATTTTCCCAAATTACAACATTTTTGGACTTTCTGGATTTTAAAATTACTACATTTGCAAATTTTTAATTGTAAATTAGAAAATTTAAAAATCTTTTTTCAAGTAAATTTTTAAGTTTTCAAATTCTGCAATTGTTCAATATGCAAATTTCCAAATGTTCATATCTTCATAACTTAAGAACACTTAAATTCCCTAATTTAACACTTTTTTAAATTCTCAAATTATTAAAGCTCTAAATGGTTCAATTCCCAAGTTCCAAATGGTACTTTGCAAACCATCAACTTTTCAAATTTGCAATTTCTTAAACTTTTCAAATTCCAAATACAGAAATTCACAGACTCCTGATCTCTAAAATCTCTAAATTCCCAAATTTACATATTAAGTTCCCAAATTCCCAATTTCTTAAATTTTCATATTTCTACATTTTTAAATTTTCAATGTCTTAAATGTTAAAATCACCAAATTCTTAAATCTCCAAATCATGAGCTTTCCAAGTCCCTAAGTCTCCAAATCTTGAATTCTCGAATTCTCATCTTTGCAAATTCCAAAATTGCCAAATTTTCACATTTCTGTATGTCCCAAATGCATAAACTCCCCAACCACAAACTTCTCGAATTTGCCCACCGCTAAATTTTGAAATAGTACAATAAAAAATTGACGCGTGTCGTTTTTCCCCTATATCGCAATTTTGTGTAACCAAGCCCCAGCATGCCCGTCGCAGTACGCGTGGAAAGAGTGAAAGGGTTTCTAGAAAGGGACGCACGACGCACGGCGCCATACTGTCTCCCCCAGTTAGTTTTTCAAACGCGTTAGATCTCTCTCTTCCGATTCAGTTTACGACTCGCGTTGATCGTTGGTTGCGTATCGCCAGAAGTCTCTGATCGATCGTAAATGGTTTTTAGGTACATAGGTGCACGGATAGGTGGTCCCCGTGCCGGAACACGGCAGACACCTGGTCCCTTCCGGATCGACGGACCTGTTTCCACTTCGTAACGCCGAAAAGAAGAAGAGTCAGTGGTGGTTTGTGGTGATGGTGGTTGTTGTGTCACGACGTTCCCTCGCCGTTTATCGCTGGCCATCAACGTAAAACACGAAGGAATCGAACAAGCGATGATTCTGCGCGTCTGAAGAGATAGCTAGATGGATAGATAGGTTAGATAGGTAGATAGAGATAGATAGGACAGATAGAACGCGTGGTGAGGAATAACCACGACGTGTTCAACGGGGTTACCGTGTATTCCTGACCCGGTGTGCGAACGAAACAGTTGACAGTAGTAGTCCGGGGGGTGTATAGCAAATTGTGAGAAGGTTAACCTTGAGGAACGATGTTATCGTTCGTCGCGCGTTTCTTCGACCCCTGATGACCAGTGTAACCGATTAACAGACTCCTTCGCGAGTGCCCGTCGATCGAACCGCTCGATAAAGCCCCGGACGCCGAGAGAACGGGAAGAGAGCGAAATAACGCGAGGGAGAAGAGGATCAAGAAAGAGGTGATCAAGGGAGAGAGATATCCGAGAGAATTAACAGCGACTTGTGAGTGGTCCGTGGTACGAGAGAGTGTGGCTCGGTTGTAAACGGAGCTAAGGAGTAACATCGAGGACGGGGGGTCCATCGGCGACATTGGGGGGGCGTGTGAGACTAATTTTGCCCCCCCTACCCCACCCCCTGCCTCAATCGTCAGAAATTCGTCCTCGTTAAATTGATAGACCCTTGGTGTTACCACGTGTTTAGGTAAGTCAACACTTTTATTCATTATTTTTGCTTCTGGATATCTTTTGCTTCACTTTTGGGTTGTTTGGACAATTTTTCGAGCATATAATTTAGATCTGTATTAAGGTCTTTGATTGTTGTTATTTGAGGTTAATAACTAGCTTGGTATTAAGGTTTTCATTATTGTCGTTTGAGAGTTAATAACTAGAGTGATATTCAGCTTTTGATGATTATCATTTCAGAGTTAATAACTAGGTTGACGTGCAGATTTTTGATTATCGTTAATAACTAGATGTTCAGGTTTTGATTATTGACATGTGAGGTTTCATGATTAGGTTGATATTGAGGGTTTCGATCATTGTCACTCAAGCTTCAATACATTACATAATGACTCTGTTGGAGTACTTGCAGATATTTGGAATTCATATTATACAATTAAACACATTTCTAAGATCTCCTAAACATAATGTATTATCGCATTTTTATGATTTTATTAAATTATGCTACGAATTTTCCAAACAACTCAAACTGGACATTGTATATGACTTTCATTTTACATTTACTTTTTGTGTACTGCAACCATTTTTTTTAATCGCGAATCATTTTTGTATAATCAGATGCAACGTAGGTTTTCTCTAGATAAAAAAAAATCCTAGTAAAAATGTGAATGTTCACCTTAAGTTCTTTATAAAAATCAACCTAGATTCAAAACCGAAAGCAAATGAAATTGGAAATTTGGAGAGCAAAACTTAAGGAAAATTTAGAACTAGGAAAAAAATATTGTCTGTTTATTTAAAACCCCAGACTTAATGAAAAATCTAGATCTATGCCAAATGAAAAACAGACCAAGCAGAACCTTAGATCAAAATCTAGACTCAATGAAAAAACCTAGACCTAGGAAAACCAACGTTCCCAGAGGAGTAAAATCGAATGCAAATGGGTAGAAGCTTCCCTCAATCCTTATCCCTAGTAACCCTACGTTGCATTCGAGTGTACATTTGCAAAACGAAACGAAACGAAAGCTCGCATTGAGAGATCCATGAAAGAAACAAATGCAAAGATCGACGAAAGGGAGGGACAAGCTTTTTGTCCTCCGAGGTCGGCCGAACATTATGATAACGTACAATGTCGCGTCGGAGATTCATTGTACGGTTGGTAACAGGCAGCGTTCACTTCCTGGACTAAGAAACAAACAAGCTCGAGCATAGAATACCTCCTTCTTTAAGTGTTTTGTCTCTGCCACCGACCATCTTTGTTTCTGTTCATTCGAGCCGGCGTTAGGACGGTGGACAAGTCCGGTAGATTTTGTTCTTGGACGAAAAATAAAAAACCCGGGGGCTGATTCGCTATGTAAATACCATAACTTAGCTCTGTTTTCATTGTCTACGTATTTGTATACTTGTTCCTGTGGATTTGCGACTCGCACTCGACCTGGATGGCTCAAAGTCGTGGAAAAGAACCTCGCGGGGTCGTCGACCCTGCTAATTATATTGCCGTAGCTTGCGATTAATGCTTTTGCTCCTTTTTCCTTCATTTTTTATCGACAGGAACTGAGTTGTTAGTGTATCAGTCGTTGATTGCAAATAGCGTTGTGGGCAGGATCGTGTGTGCCGTCGTTACGGTAGAATTCTATGTCACGGTTAGTCGCACTCGGTTTAACACGGCGTCATGATTTTATGGAGCTTAAACATGTGTCATTATTTAAAGATGATCATCTTCGGTGTTCGTACACTTGGCAAGAATTACGCGAGTAATTTAATAACGTGCTCACTGAGCGTTTAGGAGAACCTTGAATTAATTCGAATCCATGAGCTCGTTATTCGATTTTAACCATATGCTATTCAACATTCGGTCGAACCATGTGCTTTTCTTTTTTCGAATTTGCTAGTTCATATACAGGAAATCGATGATATTCATTTATTGTGACTGTTCTGAATTAGTGTAAATGCGATCTACGTTTGGTTTGTGTCGAGGGAGCATGTATCAAATTGTCGATTTCGTGAAAATTCGAACGCAATTTCATGACTTAAAAGTATTACCAAACGACACTTATGGCATATCAACGTAAAGCTTAAAGATTAACGAAAATGACTGTGTAGGACCCCCATCGATATTCTTAATATAATACGACTGGTGGACAATTGTAGCAGACATTAACTATGCAAATGTTTTGTTAATATTTTTGCTGTGAGCACCAAAAATTTTTTAAATAAAAGTGTCATCAAATTGTACGTGTGATATATTAGTTTGATGCTGAAAGTTGGACGATGATGGCTATATACGCGCTTCATTAATATTTTTAATAGAAACTGACTGGATCTGCATTTCAACTATTAACGAGTCGAATAACCACTTTATAGCTTACTGTTACTGTTGTTCGTTACTGAATGTTTAATTTTTAATCAATTACGTACACATCAAAACGGTGCAAGAAATTTGAATTCTCCCCGTGGTAGCATTTAGACAGCTTTAACGTGAAGCATGAGTTATTCATTACGTAAGTGGTGCAAAACCCATCTTCTTTATGCAGGTACATTAATTGCAAACTCAAATTTCATGTTCAACAAAAGGCAGAATATTATCGGATTAAATTTTTATCGAAAAATGGAGTTGCTCCACTTTCAAGCTAATGAACTCATACCTGCAAATTTGATTTTAAGTTTAATATTTATTTAAAAAATTCTGGCAGCGAGAAGAAAAGTAAATAGGTCGAAAGTAATTTGATAGGTTTTTAAATTATCCTGATCAGGCTATTGACTCTGTGCAATAAAGCGAATATGACGTAATAAGGAATTAAAATATTTATGCGTTGAAGTATTTACAATGCGTGATTATCTGTTCGATTCGATTCGATGATTCTTTCAAACGAGTGAATTCTTTATGCGATAGTATTTCGGAGTCAATTAAATTTTCATTCGATCATTTCCATCCCTTTATCTCGTCAATGGACAACCCCCAGGGAAGGGGTATGATGTTCAGGATCGTTCGAAACAAACATGGCGGCTGGAGAATTCATTTTTGTTAACGGTGCAATTACTTTCGAAATGATTGACGACGAATGGCATGCGCCGTTTCCACGACCGCGTTCGTCAGATTATATATTTAACGATTGCTCCGACGCGTTTTTGTATTTTTTCCAATTTTTCCCTTTTTTTTACTTCGTTTTCGAGTATAATTGATTGACAGCGCGCAACGTTGAAATTCAATTAACGTTTGATACAACGCACGAGTACCGTTCACTTCCTGATCAATACTCGACCACGATCGTATTTTTTTTTTCTAAAGTAACGTACGTAATTTCGACGGACGTCGGCACACAATGAGGCTGGGGTTCAGCTGTGCGCTTAAAATGACGTCCATCGATAGAGGTCTTTGGACGTTGTATAACACTGATGGACACTTTTAGGTTTCACACATTTTCAAGCTCTCAAATTCTCCAATTATCGATATTTTCTCATTTTTAAATTTTCGAATGACTAAATTTCTAAGTCTTTACATTTACAAATTTACAAATTTCTAGATTTCTGAATTGCTAAATTGATAAGCTGTATTCTCGTACTTGGGGATTTAACAAATTGGGAATTTCTATATTTGCAAATTCAAAGATTTATTTCTAAATTTCTGAATTGCCATATTTGCCATATTTTTATATTTCTATATTTCTATATTGCTCAATTGCTACATTGCTACATTGCTACATTGCTACATTGCTACATTGCTACATTTCCAGACTCCTACATTACTATATTGTTACATTTCCACATTGTTACATTCCCACATTGTTACATTTCCACATTGCTACATTTCCACATTGCAAAATTTCTACATTGCTATATTTCCACATTGTTACATTTCCACATTGCTATATTTCTACATTGTTACATTTCCACATTGTTACATTTCCACATTGCTATATTTCCACATTGCTATATTTCCACATTGCTATATTTCCACATTGTTACATTTCCACATTGTTACATTTCCTCATTGCTACATTTCTACATTGCTACATTTCCACATTATTATATTTCTACATTGCTACATTTCCACATTGTTACATTTTCACATTGCTACATTTCCACATTTCTACATTTTCAAATTCCTACGTTTCCACATTTGCACATTTGCATATTTGCTCATTTCTCCAATTTTACATTTCCATATTTGCATGCTGCTTATTTCTATACTTCTACAATCCACATTTTCGCATTTTCGCATTTCTACATTTCACAATTTCCAAACTTCCTAATTCCCAAACTTTCAAATCTGTATGAATCATCAATACCCCTACATACTCCCATGCTCCCACTACCCCAAATCCCTTAGCAGGCACCCGATCCGCCCTTCCCTGTAATATAACTCCATATCACCCTGTACATATATCAAACGTCGATCGCAACATCCATTTATCACTGATTTACTCCCGATTCAAAAATGCCTTGTTGCATCACGACGTCGAGATGTTTCGGCGTGCTTACCTGTATCTGTCGTTGGTTGGTAATCGTTTCATGAAAGTCGTGTACCCGGCTGTTTTCGCGGGCCGAAAGAAATTTATAATTACACCGCGGGTTCGTTAGCGGTTGGCCGGTATTCCGTTTTGAAGTTAATCGACGATGAAAGAATTTGCCTGGGTTCGCGATGAGCGGAGGCTTAAAATACGAGCAGCTTTCGTGGCTTTGACCATTAAAAGCCGTACTGCGATGCGGTTAACCTCAAAAAGTCTATAGTTCGGCCTTCCGACGGCTACCCTGGGCAATTTCATCGGGGAATATGAGGAAGGATGGCAACGAGGAACGAGGTCGGCGCGTAGGCCTCATCCTTTTCCTTTTTCTTTCACTCTCGTTCGTTCAGCAGTCGCATCGAAAAGGAACGGTGTTCAGCATCGTTAACGAAAGCAGGCCACGTTTTGCCGTGGATAATACCGTGGCTGCTTAACACTTACACCGACTCCTCGTTAAAGTATTACGTATCGTGTTGTTGAATATTAAAAAGCGGATTTCAAAAGTCTCGCGTTATTTGGTCACTTGAATGCAACGCAAAATACCACTTGTTCGCATCGTTCGGAAGGGCAAAGTTCGATGATGATGGCCGCTTAAACGTTTCGACCGTGTTCTTAATACAAAATGGCTGGCTTATCGACAGCGAAAATTATGACCAATTTTAGAACACGAGTGATAAGTGAAGTCTAATATTCGATCACATAAAAGTATAATGTAGTACTTATGTTGTATCAATTTGAAGGTTGAGGCTTTATGAAAATGGCTGCGTAAGTGTTTCATCAATATTCTTAATACAAGATGGCTGGTTATGTTATATGAAAATATGACGGTTTAAATGACGGTGAAATATAATGACAGGTCTGGGGTGATTCGATGACATAAAAGTAGTACCAAATAGCACGTATATTATATCAATTTGTAGGTTGAGCTTTTATGAAAATGGCTGTATAAACGTCTCATCTGTAAGATACGGGTTAAAATGATCGACGCGATTGCTAACTCCGTTTTTAAAATGCAATATATATTTTCGTAAAGGCTACGATTTCAAAGGCGAAGCTACGTCTTTCGCTGTTCTACACAGAATGCCCTCTTCCTGTTCCGAGAGGTTTCCTTGTCCCTCGCGAAATTCAGGGGCCTTGGGGTTGTTTATGGCCCTGACGTCCCAGCGTCGGGCCTCGTCACCGTGATGGTCGTCGTTGGACGGCCATGTGCCCTTTGCCCTGATTTATTAGGGTGGGTCGTCGAGAATTTTCTAACACATCCAATATTCTTAATACAAAATGGCTGGTTATCAATTGCATTCAAATATGACCGATTTTAATTGGTTTAAATGACGTTAAAATATGATGATAGGTCTGGAGTGATTTGATGACATAAAAGTAGTGCCGAATAGCACATATATTATATCAATTTGAAGGTTGAAGTTTCATGAAAATGATTAAATCCACGCCTCATCAATATTCATTATACAAAATGGCCGGTTGCCAGTTACAGTAAATAATGACCAGTTTCGTAACCTGTAAAGTGTAATATGATTTGATGATACAAAATTAGCGCAAAATAGCATTTGCGGCATATAAATTTAAAATTGAAAGTTTAGCAGAATGTGTGTACAATGTTTCATCGCTATTCTTAGGCAATAAAGAATTTCTAATAAAACTTTTTGCAACGCCTTGTATGAAGGAAAAGTATGAGGTCTTGCATTTTTCTATTGTATACAGTGTGTTCCAAAAGAAAATTGGAAAATAAATTCAAAACTGTTATTATTTTATGACCAGAGTTAGGAAGATGAATATGTAATAGACAATTGTGTTATTGTTGAATTATTTATTGGTAGATTCAAGTATGGAACGTACACATTTTTTTTGGGTAATCGCTTTTTTATATCAATGTTCAATATACAACTGTTATTACAAGTGTCAAATGTCGGTTTTTGATACGAGATTGCGTTGATTTTTAACGCAAATTAATTAGGTATCCCTTTGAGCAAAGGGAAGATAGTGTTTACAAATATTTGAAGGGAATTTCAGTATTCCGATAGTTATTACGTAAGATCACATTGATGTTTCAGTGGATCTTCTTCTGATCAAACAAACCGCTATCCTTCGACCTGTGAGAATCGTAACAGTGTTCTGAAGCCCCGAGAAACAATTTACGAGTTGAACCCTCTGAACAAATACATGGAGTAATCCGACGAGCCCTCCGTTCTGTGTTATTTCAGGTACCCTCTGACCCCAAATGACGCTGTCCAGATCTTCCCTTTTTTTTTTTTTCTTAGTTTGGATCGATCGGATTAATACGAGCGGTATTTCAAAAGGATTTACGCGGGTAATAATAATGCAGCTTTTGTACCTTTTTTCTATTCAATAACATTTGACAGAATGTGCAGCTTATTCTGAACCAGCTATTATTTCATTTTAAATTATAGCTTTTAATAATAGATTTAGTTAATTTTAAGTAATAACTTTTATTAATAGTCCTTATTTTCTTTTGAATATCAGTTTTTATTTCGTTTAAATTAAGCTTTTAAAATTGGAGAATAATTATGAAATTCTAAATCCCAAAATTCCAGATCTCCAAGCTTAAAAATCCCAAACTTTCAAATGCCAAAATTCTGAATTTTCGAATTCCAAATCTCAAAATTCTAAATCCAAAAATCCCAAAATTCCAAATCTCGAATCTTCAAAATTCCAAACTTTCAAATCTCAAAATACCAAATTTGAAAATTTCAAGTCCCAAAATTCCGAATCTCAAAATTTAAAAATCACAAACTTTCAAATGTAAAAATTAAAAATTTTAGAATTCCGAATCCAAAAATTCCCGATCTTCAAATCCTTAAGTACCAAATTCCAAAAATTCAAAAATCTCAAAACATAAAAAGTAAAAAATCCCAAGAGTCTAAGGGCCAAAGCAGTATTTGCTCGGTACTCCGTTAATCTTTGATCCAGCGTGTACCTCTCGTTGTCATCGTGGCACGCAAACAATGAGCTATTATAGAGAGCGTGTAGAACACAAGCATAACGTGCAACGATGGAAGGTACACAAATCGTTAGGTAGAACAAGGCGTCTCGTTTAAAGTACAGATGAAACGACCTGTACCGGTCTGGCTTGCACCGCAATGATGCAACCGGGCACGGTACGGCGCCCTTATAGAAAACGTGGTGCACGAGGAAGAAACGATGAGAGGAGGCCATGCCTCGTGTAAGAACGTGCCTGTCGTACCGTACCCAACTGTCTATGTATATGTACGCCTACCTATATACATATACATCTATATACGTTCAATCTTACATTCTCCATTTCGATCCGTGAGAGAGAAGCGTTTTCATAGTGTCCTTAATACAAACTCTATATAGTTCCTTATTATCAGATATAACCATGACCGATTTTTAAATATTTACATTCAAGTCTGTCGTGATATAAAAGTAGCTCAAAATAACACTCATTTGATATACAGTTGAACGTTGAAGTTTTATTAAAATAGCTACAGTGAATGGTTTATCAATAATTGGCTTATTAATACAAAGTGTTTGAGTATTGGCAAAATATAACAATTTTGAAGATATGTAAGTCTGAGATGATGTGATGACATAAGGATAGTTAATATGTCTAATATAAAATGACCGTTGGTGACAGCAGAACATTGATTTTGGAAGATACGAGGTGTGTCACAATTTGATGATATAAGAGTGAAGGGCTATTCCCTAATACCTAGGTTCTGAAATTCTTAGATTCCAAGAACCTTTAATTTGTAGGTTCTAAAATCCCTAAATTAAAAATTCTAAGAACCTCCTAGGTCCCAAATTTCAAGAACTGCAAATTCCTAGGTTCCAAAGTCCCTAGACCCCAGATTCCAAGAACCCCTAATTCCTACCTTCTAAAATCCCAAGATCTGACATTCCAAGAACCCCTAATTCTAGATCCCAAAATCCCTACATCCTAATTTCAAAAAACCCTAATCCTTAGATCCAGCATCTTAAGAACCCCTAACTTCTAGGTAACAAAATCTGTAAATCCCAAATTTCAAAAGCTCTTAACTCCTGGATAAGAAAATTCCTAAATGCCAAATTCCAAGAAGCCGTAATTCCCATGCCCCAAAATCCCTACATCTCATGTTTCAAGAACCCCCAATTCCTAAGGCCCCTAATCCTCATGTCCCGAAATTTCTAAAGCTGCCGAGTTCCATATCCCAAAATTGTCAACTGCTGTAATATTGATAAAAATATGTAGAGGCCCTTCGCTGCAATATAATCGTAGGGAAGTCAGATTTGTCGTGGACTGTACACGTAGGTACATGGCTTGTATACACGTCGAGTCCTAGATTCTCGGTTTCGTATCCGTGAGAGAGAAGAGAAGGAACAAACTCCGTAGCTCGCCAGTCCCACGGGGCCTCAATGTCCTCAGAGTTATCTCGGGCAACAGAGGGGGCCTCACCTTCTCGCGATCCTCTTCTCGGTCCCCCTTTCTCTCGGCCAGTCCCTTTCGAATGCATCCATCGCATCGTGCCTCTCTTCTTTTCCTCTCTTCCACAAACAAAATTTATCTCTCGCGTTTCTTTCGCGGTTTCACGGGATTCTCTTTCCTCTCGCGCTCTCTCTTCTTCGCGTTTACACACCGAATCGTATCTCCGTCTTCCTTTCCCGTTTTTTTTCTCGTCTTCCTTAATTCCGCGTCTGTCAGCGTATCTCTTTCTCCTCGTCACGACTCCGTGGTTCAACCTCTGTACCCTCGTAAAATATGTATCCGTGTTGCGCTGATAATGAGAAGACGAACAAACCGAAGGAGTTATGCTACTTTTGCCAGGGGAAAGTGATGCGCACTTTTCGCACCTGGGAACGCTATGAAAACTGCTTTTTCATAGATTTTCGTGCGATAGGCATTACTTGGATAGCGCAATTGAATGTATGGTAGTTAATTCTTTAAGAATTATCGATTGTGTGCAGGGATAATATATAGGACTTTGTAGAGAAGGGAAATGTGTATGGAGGCGATTTCAACATTTTCAAATACATGTATCTCTAAATTTTTGAACACTCATATTCTCAAATTTCTAATTTTCCAACTACCTAAATTTGTATACCTCCATCTGCATTCACAAAAATCCTCAAACTTCAAATTTTCTAAAAATCCCCAAATTCACACATCGACAAATCTCCACATGACCAAATTTCCAAATCCTCATATTAATAAACTTCCAAATCCTTATGTTGTCAAATTACCAAATCCCCATCTTAATAAACTTCCAAATCCCCAAAATCCAAACCAGCAAAAGATCCAACACAATGGAGCGTCGAAAAACCAACAATATGATCGATGTTAATCGAGATGCTATCGATATTTCTTCGCCTCTGCTATGTACACGTAATCGACCACCTGGTCAACTTCAGCGCTGTCGTTTGCTGACATTTTTCTTTCCTTATCGATCGAAACGGGAAAGTTTAATTAGACAGCCGACGAATTCCAGAGGAAATTACTCGACTCGTTTTAATATCCCTTACGTGCACGGCGAATTCCAAAGGAGACCGGCCGAAAAGCTGGACCTAAGATATCCTCTGACGTGACCTCAACCTGTTCGACTGTTCCAGACTCCTGTTTTCTCTATTCTTTTTTTTTTCCTCGTCATCCTCTGTGTGTGGGACGAATCCCCATCGTTAGCCTCTTTTTCTCGATCATCCTCTATCGAGTCCTCTCTCTGTTTTCTTCCTCGCCTTAACAATCAACGGAATTCATCTCCCAAATACGTCTCCCTTTGACAGCGAGTTCGTTGTTCGTTTTTTAAAACCGTTTTCTTGCCTGATCGTCTCAAAACATCGTTGTGTAAACGTCTATTCATGCCACTCATTGACTCCCGTTTCGATCGTTTTATTTTCAACCTCGCGGTCACGTTATGCACGCGAGGACCGAAATTATATAGTACAGTAAATCTGGTTTCCTTAGGGAAAATATGACGACTAAAGGGGAGTTCATGTTTAGAGGGGAAATCGTTTATTTTTACGGGTATTTGAAGATATGAAAATTTGGGGTTCTATAAGTGTGAGAATATAGGTATTCGTAGATATAGATATTTGGAAACACAGATTTGTGGATTTAGAGATGTGGGGGAATTTCGGGATCTAGGGATTTGATCTAGAAATTGCGGATTAATCTTTTTACGATCTAGGGATGTACCGTAGAAATTGGGGATCATAGATATTTGTGAGTTTGGAATGTGGGAATGTAGGGATTTGATGGTCTAGAGATGTGGCGACTTAGGAATTCCATTATGATCCCCTTCTCAATTTGAAGTGATTGCTTTTTCAGTAGAATATTGAGACTACCAAAACATTCTCAAATTCCTAAACACCTAAATTTCAAATTTTGAAATACCTAAATATTCAAATTCACAAATCCTACATATGCAACATATTAAGTTTGAAGTATACATGTACGCAAAATTCCAAATCCCTATAATATCTTGATATCCCCACTTCTCTCCTATATTTTATTATCCTTGAATCTCTATAATCTACATCCCCATATTCGTTGAACAAAAATAATGTATATCTTGTCGACATAATTACCTTCCTAAAGCTGCAATATCAATCAGATCCACGTATTCTTTGTCAAACTCCACATCTTCATCTCTACATAAGTGTATGCTATATACCACAGTCTTTGTTTCCTCGTTGCGTTTCCATGCACGTTTCCAGCTCCGAAATTTAAGCCAGCAGATTTCCAAGAAAGTCGAGGTATGAATTTCGTGTAACGAATATGCACGAGGACGAAAGGATTCGACGCGTGTCCCGGTTCTAATGTGACGGAAATCGTTCTTCGATACCTTTTCGGCGAAGTCACGGAGGGTCTGAATACGTAGCACAGCTTGACCGGACCTGGAATCGTCAACTATGACGAGGGTTCAAGCTTATCTAGACCGTGTTCCGTAGCTACGTAATGACGAAACAATGGCACGTCTTGATCGTGCATCGGATACACGTAATCGTGGCTGCTTCGGCCAGATTTCACTCAACGCCCGCTGCTTGAATATGCATCAGCAACTCGACAGTCGTTGGTTCTCTGCACGTTAAAGGTCTTGCGATACTCGGCCATGATTTATGCTCCTGCCACCACGAAACTTGGTACGCGCGTGTGAAGTATCCTTTCAGAATCGAGCTTTAATCTGTTCCTAGACTCGAAACTTTACGGATGGAAATCAATAATGTTTTTGTGCATCCGGTGATTTATGGTATGTGTTTTTAGGAAAATGAGAAACGCTTCTGTACGGGTTTCTTAGGGATGCTAATAAAGTATGGGGGACCATAATCGTTTTGCTATTCTAGGCACGATGAGATGTTGAGTGGCGAATTATATTCGGTTGTTAGATACTACCTCATTTTCTCATTTTCTTGTTCTCGACGTTGAGATTCTTAGAATTTTTTAATTTTCGAATCTTGGACTCGGGTCATAAGAATTTGGAAATGTGAGGATTTTTGGCAATTTTGAGATTTAAGAATGTGCAATTTTGGGATTTGTGGAGTTGATAATTTAGAAATTTAGGATTGTGCAGATTAAAAGATTCATAGTCAAGAAAATACAAAAATTTTTTATTTTATACAACTTATTCAGAAATCGAATACAACCAATTCTCCTACCTCATCCTTAACCAAAACAAATCAAATATACACGTTTATTCCTCCATTTGAAACGTAAACAAAAATTACAGCAGTGAAATCGAGAATACGATAATTTCATTTTACATATCGGTACGATACAAATGGATTAACGAGTTACCTAATGGAGTACGACTCGTTTCTCAACCTTTTCGGTGCGGTATGAGACACGCCTTTCTCGTCTCTCCCGCTGGCTTTTGCATCGAGTTTCGTCGTCCAATGATTCTCTTTTACTGCATTCAATAATAATAACCGTAAACGGTAAGACTCGGTATTACATGCACCATACTTCGCTGTGTCATCCTTAAAAAATTGCCATACGTGTTCCTCGTTTGAACTCTGACGGTCACATACATTGCATGACTTTTATGACTGTCTTACAGCTGTTACAATTATACACAAAAACGAGTAGAACTTATATAAGATCTGTTCTAGTATACAAGATAAAAATGTTTAATCACATGTTATAAATTTACAATGGATCTTTTATACCAAAAAGAATCAATTAAAATATAATGTAAATGTCTTCATAAAATAAACCACCAGATTACATATTTATTTCATCTCGTTGAAATGACAAGTTCTCATAGTTGATGGTAATTGTTTATTTTACAAGTCCCGTGTGTGCAGAATTTTTTATTGTAAATGTATCGATGACTTTTGGATTGTGTATATCCATGGACCATGGTAAAAATGGGCGAGGACCACGAGATGGTTCAGCCTGTACATCGTAGACTGCCGTTTCACAATCGAACGAGCACGGGACTAAACAAGCCGGAGTCCGGTATCGGGATCTTTCGAACGGGAAAAGAATGCTCATTAAATCCAATTACCCGAAGTTTCGTCGTTAGGACGGTCGAAAGATGGTTGCCGATAGGGACGGCGAAGGTAGAAGAAGCCCGGTGGTTTCTACGGTTCGATGGATCCGTTGTATTTCGTCTTAATCGCGGTTGCACGGCGTTCCCCGTAGAAAATTAACAGAAGGAGAAGACGCGACGTACACGTCGGATAATGGACAAAGCGAAGAACACGGACCAAACAAGCAGACAGGTAGAGGAATCTGTTGGTGGTGCCGACGAAAATACAGACGATCCGAGGAGTCAAGAAATCAAGACGAGGAAGCGAGTACATAAAAAGCGAGGAAAGGGAAAAGACAGCCAGAGCTCCTTCTTCCTCGCGTGTTCCTCTTCCAGACGAGAGAAGATGGTGAAGTTCGAAAAGCCCGAGGCATCCTGGAACATCGTACGAAAGGAGAATTCACGGGGAAGGGGCAACGAGAACTTCCAGAAGAGCTACAGGCGGCCGAAGGACCCCGGGATACGAACGAAACGTCGAACGGGAGAGACAAAGAGACAGACACTGACAATGAGAAAACGAGCCACGACGATGAGAACGGAGAACGGAAAGAAAGATGGAGAACGTGTAACGAGAGGACGGGGAGAGAGATGGAGGGATTCGGTGCAGGGACGGTGATTTTCTTCATGAGCGGTGGAGCTCAGGAATTTTTGGTACTTCGCGAAATTTGGAATTTTGATATTGTTGCATTTTTAAAATTTTTTAGAACTTTATGTATTTGGAAATTTGAGAAATTGGTAATTTGGTCATTTTCAGATTTCCAGAATTTTTGGGGTTTTGTGGATATAGAAATTTGGGAATCTTGAAATTTGAGAATTTGGGAATTTAGCAATTTAGCATTTTAAGAATTTGGGAATTTTTTGAATTTAGAAATTCAGGACTGAAAATTTGGGATTTTGGGAATTTGCGAATTTGCGAATTTGCGAATTTGGGAATTTGGGAATTTTGAATTTTCGAGAATTTTTGCAATTTTGTGAATATAGAAATTTGGTTATTTAGGAACTTGGAAATTGGAATATGCGAAAATTTGATAATTCAGTAATTTGAAGATTTTGGAATTTATTGATCAGGAAATGTGAGTTCTGGGATTTGGTAACCTACAACCTTAAAAGTTTGAGATTTGAAAATTTCAAGATTAAAAAATTTGAAGACTTGAAAAACCTTAAAATTGACATTTATAAATTTTACCTCCCAAAAATTAGTTATTTAAAATTCTCGAGCTAATTATCAGAACCTTAGCATATTGTAAAATGTTTGTGATGTGTCCAATTCTCAAACAGTCCACATCTAAAATTGTGTAATGAACGAGCGTGTCCCGAAATTTTTATGTGACTTCAACGATTCGTGTTAATTTGTCGATCATCGATCGAACGTTTAAAACGAAAATACCTGACACAAATTCCGACCTGGTAAACTTAGCAGCAAGTTAATGCGGTCTCCGTGTGTTTCGAGCAGACTTCCTTCGAGCGTGCTTCCTATCCCGGCCACAAAATGGAAAAGCGTGTATCGAACTACGAGAGAAACTATGCCGAGGAACGTCGAAAAACTTTTCCGTTCTATCTTCACTAGTCCGAAGTGGATTATGTATCCCGCGGTTATCGTACATTTCCTACGGAACTTTCAACCTAATCGTGAGTAGATTGGACAAGAAGGCGAGAACTGCGGGTGAAGAGTTCTGGACACTCTGAAATCTTGTATTTGTTGCTTCTATTGTTTTATTATCTCAGAGATATTCAGTGTAATTTTCTGTTATTGGTAATGAGACAATTTCTTGACGAGGGTTTCTTGACGTTATTAAATTTATATCATTGTTTTTTCAATGGACTTGTATTTAGGTGGTGGTGTTTGGGGTTTGCGATTTTTACGTAGTAAAATATGTAGTTGTATTTTACTATTTTAGTATTTTGCTATTTATTTAGAAATATTTATAGCACTGGTGCTGCTTTCAAACGTGGAGTTCTGGGTTTTTGAGATTTGGGGATTTTAAGATTTAGGTTTTATTTTGGACTTTCAGAATTTGAGTTTTGAGATTTTGGAAGTTTGTAATGTTTAGCTTTTGACAATTTGCGATATCGTAGTTTAACTTTGAGAATTTTAATTTTTTAAATTTTGGGGTTCATGGATTTTAATATTTAGAGATCCTGAATTTTACAATATCTGTCTAGTCAAACCACATGTCTTGTTAACACATTGACAGCATATATGGGTGACACTTAAGTTTCGATACTGATCTAACATGTGTATTATTAAACATTTGTTCACTTCCCTAAAAAATACTTGCATTAATTACATGGATCTATGGAAAATAATTATAACAAGGTATTGAAAGAATATTTGGTGAGAATTATTAAAAATGAAAATACTGCTAAATGCAATTTTCAATTGCTCTAGTGTGGCAGTTAAACTACACATTTTACTATTACGAAAATCAAACATATTTCTCTCAAAGACAATCTTTTCACATCTATTTCAGTTATTTTACACCTATTTGCTATTTGAATAGTTCGGATATACATGCTTTTATAAAAAACTTAATTCACTCAGCAGAAAGAGGAAGCAATCAATTTGAAATGACTTCTACGCAATACGATACAAGTATAAGTAATAGGCAACCGCTACGAACAGTTATTAGAGATCAATTATAGATCTATTGATTCTTCTCTAAATTAAACTTTCGAATGCGTACATCGGCCCGCGATGTTTCCACTTTCTTCCTCGTTTCACCAGCCGGTTTTTGGGGGCAGAAAGTTGAAAGTTAATGGTGCACGAGATTACGAGCCA
This sequence comes from Megachile ligniseca, assembly GCA_945859555.1. Classification (NCBI taxonomy): domain Eukaryota; kingdom Metazoa; phylum Arthropoda; class Insecta; order Hymenoptera; family Megachilidae; genus Megachile; species Megachile ligniseca. Next base: position 4,715,876 of record OX243785.1, read on the forward strand.
CCTCGAACAAGGTATAATTCATCGCGGCATGGAAAACGACGTAATAGATCGTGTGTTTGTCTCCTTTCTTCTATTAACTCGAACCTATCGAAGTCCCCAATTACATTATAATTGAGAGGCTCGTTGCTCGGTCTTTCCCTTTCGCTCTTCTGCTTTTCGAGAAAACGAATGATCGTCTCGAAAAGTTCGTTGACTCGCTTTCGTCAGGTTCAGGAACCGATAGATAGGAATATAATCATCGTCATCGATGATCGCCGATGGCGGTAATGCGAATCTCCGGACGTGAGAGGAAATATAAGGGGAAAGGGAGAGATGATCTCGTGAAACGTCGCTTTGTCCATCGTATCTCGATTCCCAGGGGAAAAAAGGGCGTAGGTTGGCTCTGCTATCTCTCCATCGAGAAGCCTGGTGTTGGACGAAAAGAAAATCATCGTGATTAATTTTATACCGGCCAATGATCGGATTCCTTCCATCAACCATGTTCGAATCTCGATAACAATCTACATACGTCCATGACTGTACAAAAATTATTTTCATTATTCTTTTAACTGCCATTTCTTACGAGTCTCACAAAATTCTGTTATGCTACTGGGTCCCCGATGTTTCACAATTTTACGTCATTACGTTGAAAAATGGGGCAAAAGCTGAAATTTCGATTTTTTCCTGTTATGACCCAGTCTGGTTGCGATAGAAGGTTGAAATTTTCGTTTGGATAAATTTGACCGTCTTACACGGATGTACCCTTTAACGGAATGAAATAGTTTCAATAAAAATCGTCTCGAGATTAAGATCCGTAAGTCTCGAAATGTTGAAATGCCCAGCCAGGTGGAACGTCCACTGGAGGCTAACTCGCGTTACATCCATCACCAAGATGGCTCGTATTATGAGGCAGCCTGTATAATGGTTGCGAGGGAAAGAAAGAACCGAAGTTGCAATTACAAAGCTAGCAGCGTCGGTGATCGAAATCGGTCATTACAGATGGAAGGTTAGAACCGGGGGCGAAATTAGCCGCGGATAGGCGTTCCTCCGTAGCCAACTGGCCGCAAATAAATGCGTAGCGTTAATCTTTGGTTGAAAGAAAGGAAGAACGCAAGGAGGTCGAGTGCGGATTTCGAGCTCGGTCGGAAGCGGAGCCTCGTCAAGAGGTGGTTGCTCTTTAGCGAGAGGAGTGAGCCGAGGGATGCGAAGAATAAGAAGAAGGTCGAGGAAAACCCAGGGAAACGGAACGCACGATGTCATCAGGAAACAGCCTAAGGGGTAAGAAATTTTTCAGAGAGAGACGCTCGTAGTTTCCACGAAGCCGAGTTCCATCCCGTGCTCCCTCGCGGCCACAAATGAAATCCAAACAGATCAAAAGGTCTCGGGACACGGGGAGCAATGATACGGGCGCAACTTTCAAACTATGAGTAACTCCGCCGCTGCTTGGATGCAACTTTCAAGTAAAATCTATGATGAAATACAACGAGGCTTTTCCACGCCGCGTTTTCCACATTTCGGTCGGGCTGCCTTTCGACCTGCTACCTCGTATCTCATTCTCTGCACGGTAGATCACCGTTCCCGGAGATTTCCTATCTGTACTGCCGGGGCAAACACTAAACTTGAACAAATGTCTCGGTTCTACTTTCCGCCTACTCTTCCTCTCACGCTTCTCGCCTATCTTTTTCAGAATCTTCTCCGTTAATTTTAATTTTGATAAATCTTTCGGTAAAGCTTTTAATTTATCTGTCAAGTTTTTGAATCTTTTTACACTGAACCTACCGGGGTGTAATGAGGATTTAATTAAAAATTAAAAATGAAGTTGATAAATAAATAAATAGACGACTAAACATAAAATCGTATAAGTATTAATCTTTTATGTTGATGAAAATCAACGTTGATTTTACGAAAAGCATCTTAACAAATTGTGTAACTTATTGTTCGAAACTTGTGGAGCGGTCATTTGACCGTTTTGGTAGTTTTAGTGTTAATGAATCTGATACATTTTTGAACTTTAATCATACTCTTTGTAAATCTTGTAATAATTTCATCAAGTTTGTGAGTGTTAATAAATCTTTTACAGAATACATTAAATTTTTGAACTTTAATAAATCTGTTAAGTTTTCGAATTTTTATGAATCTTTTAATACATCTGTTAAACTTACGAATTTCAATAAGTCTGCTAACATTCGGATAAATCTTTCAAATTCATCAAATTTTGAAATTTCAAAGATTCGAAATTGTATTAACTTAGAAGTTTGACCAAACACATAAACTTTTAAAATGCATTCAATATTAACTTCTAAATACTAGAATTATTTGAACAGAAATACGAAGTGTTGTAAACTGCAATTGTATTACCAAAGGTCAAGAATTTAAGCTAAACGAGTCAATTAGATGAAAGTTACTAATTTAAAAGAGTCCACAGTTAAGAATGAAGCTTCAAAAACATGAGAATATCCATTAATCAAAAAGAAATGCGGATCAGCTGCTTCAGCATAATCAACGTCGTATTTGAAACCGTGTCTAACGCGATCAAAAGGTTAGCTATTGAATCTGTCACGATTAGTCGTGGAAAAAATTGCTTGCAATAAATGTCCGGAATCCGATCGTTAGAGTCTGTTGTAAAACCCCATGAAAGTTCTTTTACGACTCGTCTGCTTTTGTCCACGAGATTTCGAGTGCCGTATATCTCCATCTTTTTTTTATATCGCAGCATAGCAATGGACGGCTGTCTTGCCGCGTTCTTAATCCCGGTTCACGTTCGTCGACGCGTGTTGCTTCATCTCTTGCTGTATCCGATTGTTCCTCCTCTTTTTATTATATCCGACAAGGTTTACAATCAAATTGACTCCGGTCAGCTTATAAATTTAATTAACTTCCGAGACTGGTCGAGCGGGATGCACCGAAAAACGAACATGGTGTCCGCTATTTATGCGAATTAAGCGATGATTAAATAATCATTGGTTAGTTTTAAATGCTCGGTAAATTGTTATTACGTCTGTGTTATGTCGATTAGAATTCAATTTCGTTTAATTACAATCGATTACAATTTTTACGGCCGATGTAATCACGGCGGAGCACGATTTAAACGATATCGTTTAATCTACACGCAATGTTCGATACAGTGTAAATCTGATTTTACACGATTTTCGTTATGAAACTTTGTCACGCAGACTCTGCATCTGCCTTTTCAAAGTACGCTTAACGCGTTGCAGGAACGAGCTCTTCAATTAACGCGTACGCAGTTGACACTATTTTTTCACTTACCTGAAGCTGAATACCTACCGCATTTAATATACTTAAATCCACATACCAGAGATTTCCGTCGTTAAAATAGGAACGAAAGGTTGTTTCAAGAAAATTATGGTGGCTGTTTATTTAGTCTCGAGTTCGAATGGAAATAATCTTAAATCTCGCGCTATTGCAGTGTAGACACCTTTCAGATAAGTTTCAAATAAATTAGTTTAATTTATTGAAGATAGTGTTTAATGTCTATGATGTTATGCGAATTTTTATTTTCTCTTTTGCAAGAATTTTTGAAATTATTTGTACATACAGTTTTAGGTTAATATAAAATATCTTCAAAATTCCATTAAATTTCATGAATATATATTTTGGCAAAATCAATACAAATTTGTACAGTTCATAGTTGAGAAATATTTAATTTAACGAATTTACTTCAATTCGTAGTTGAGAAGTGTTTAATCATCGATTAAAATTTAATTCGTTCTTAACGGAGTACTCAGAAATAATTAGAAATTTCGAAAGCATCGTATTACAGCCGTGATCGTCAACACGATTACAACAAACAACCATGTTCATAAATTTCATCCAGTACAAGCTCATAAATTTTCCATCGCACTATCGTCTTCACCCCAACGATTTCCATAAAATCACCCCATTCTCCATTTCCCTTTTTCTAATTTATCGCGACGTAAGCTCGCTGGAAACCGCCTTAATCCCGGTTCACGCGTCCTCGTGTCGAGCTGGTTTTACACGTTGTCGCGAGCAAATCTCGTTTTCACGTGCGTGCACGTGGACAAGCGGCTGAAAGCAGCGGGCCGTACGGTGTTGCACACGGCTTTTTCTACGGGTATAACACGAGCAATCCGAGCGATGTAAACGCGCGTCAATCCGTGACGCGGCGTACAGCGAAGCCGAACCGAGCGGAGTTGAGCCGAGCCGAGCCGGACGTCGTCTCGTTTTGTTTATTTTTCGAGGAAAGCGCCCTGCACAGCACGTGGCGGCAGCTTGCAAATGACACGTGTACACACGCCACTCCCTGCCCCCTCGTCTGTCCTTTACGTGCACCTCATTCATGCGGCTCGATCGTTCGGGACAACTGCTTCCGTCCCTGCAAAAAAGCTCTGTCACCGGGTACAATCGCTGCTCGTCAAAACTACCGACGAAAAATTTACGAACCTTGCCGATTTATTATTTCATTACCCCTTGTGGAATTTAAAGTGTAAATACATTCACATCCATTATTGAGATCTTACTGATAATTTGATGGGACATGTACAGGAGGAAATTTGATCGATATGAATTTTGAGATTTCTGAAATGGTAAATTGGGTGAACGAGAAGATTGACGATTAGGAGTTCGGGAATTGGGAAATCTTGGGATTTAGCTATTTGAGAATTTTTGAAACTTGGAAAATTTGAAAATTCTATTTTCTCAAACTTCTCAATTTGCCACACACTCAAATTGTCCAATATCCAGATAGCACAATTTCCAAGTAACCCAAATCTCCAAAGTTGCAGATCCAGAAATTCTAAAATTTCTTCAAACGAACCTCGAGCTATTCGAAGTGTTTACGTCCGCAGAAATCCGTCACTGATCCCTATGCACATCGACGCTGGTACACGTCGAATAAACGGCAAGGTAATGGAGAGTACATAACAAATAATTGAACGAGGAACGTTTCTCGATTACGTATCACGAGGATACGTAGTTCGTTAAACGTGTGCATGCGTTCAATTCGAGGTTTAGTTCGATGGTCTTACGATTTTATCGTACAACCGAGTTGAACGTAGACACACACGGGACAGCAGAGTCGTAAAGAGCCGACAATGACACATAAATATCGCGATAGTTCGCACGCGAAAGTCGTAAGGCTGTTTTTAAGTTGCCTTCAACGTCCCTTATACGCTTCTCTGCCAGCCACTATATTCGCAGTGGCTCTTCATTATCTAAGCTGTGGCCATTAGCATAATGAATGGTGAATGTCATAAAATCGGGCTAAGAGTTTAACCAGACACCGCTGTCACGATATTTACCTCTTTATCCCTTGAGCGAGACACGACATGTAGTTAAATTATGGTGGTTGCGCGGGAAAAAGAAATAAACAGGAAAAGAGGATTGTATTATCTTGATCGCTCGAAAAATTTACTATTTTCGTACCGTTGAATCGGGTTAATTGTCGTTCATTTGACGTTTTTAATGGATTTTTAGCTGTACTTATAGTTGCCAGTTATTATGGGTCGTGGAAAGTACAGACTGGTCTCTGTTAGGAAATTTATTAGGAGTTGGTAGAATATAATTTGCAGACATTTTTTATGGTTTACTTGCAATACAGGATTTCGTGGACTGGGACAAATATGTAAATTGAACAATCTCTAACACAAACTCCGTAAAATCTGAAACATGCAACTCCTCAAATATCAAAATTCCTCATATAATTACAATTTCATCCTCCATGACCCAGCAGATTTTTGTCACAAAAGTGTACACACTCGTACTCCGTGTTCAGATGTTAGCCTAGTTCTGTGTGTAGAGCAGATTGTCCGATCCCGTGGCGTCCCGGTCGTGCTCATTAACTAAACAGAATTATTAGGATCGCGAACGCGATGTATTACGTGTCAGCGACAGACGTAACGCGAGCCTTCTCGTTAAGCAAACCCGTCGCGACCAACGGTGGCCGGTGTTGATTGAATTCGTTAATTTTGCAAGGCGACACCGTCGGGCCTGTTGCGAATTTCGGCCGAGCGCCGCGTTTATTGTCAGCCGCGGCACAGACTCGTTCCAGCCCTCTCGGTGTTACACTGAAAACGAGGCTTAACGTGCGCCGAGGGATCGAACCCTTGCCAACATGGCCTGAAGGGGTTTCCAACCCCTTTTCATACGCGCAGATAGCGGTGACCCCCCTTCGAGCGAGTATGTACTCCCGGCAAACTTCACCTGAATCATCCAATTCAGCAGGGCTCTTCAAGAAGAGATTAACGCGCCACCTCGCGGCATCCGAACAAAGAAAAAGGAGCGCATCGAAGCTGAAGAAGCCGGCAAATCCAGATCCCGCTTCGTAATTGCTCCATTCAAGGATAGGACCTTTCGAAACGTCGCGATGTCTACCGTCCTTTAGGTCAGAGGTCACTAGACTTTCTCAAAAACGGACCGGATCGAAAATTTATTACAACATTTATTTATTAAAATGGTGACTTGGGGAAATTAGGGTGACCTAGGAAATATTATGACTTGGGGAGGGAATAATACTTGTAACATTCGAGAGCTATCGTGTATTATCCTTAATTTACATAAATGGTCATCTTCTCGTAATTAGGAATGTCGAGAAATCAATAATTTGAGAACTTAAAAATTTTCTTGACAATTAAAAAATTGAAAGATATCAACTTTCTAACAGCAATATCCACATCCCAGATTTTATTAGCATAAAAATTGACGAATATGTCAAGGACAACATGAAAATTAGAAATCATAGTATGTGAAATTTCAATGTTTAATCAACAGGATGTGCTTTCGAAATGATTTCACTGCACACTTATAATCCTCGACCTTGTACGAGAAATCGTTGAAGTAGTTACGAGTGGTTATCTTACGATTAGTGTTAGATTATGAAAATGAAACACTCTAACTTGAAATTTTTTTACCATTTACGTATGCTGATTTTCTCCGCGAGTTTCGAACAACTTTACGCTTTTGAGCTCCTTCAATCGACCTACTTTAAAAAAATCCTCTTGTGTAAATAATTAATAGCGCGTAAGAAAAACTCCGAGCCGTGTTAGCATAAACTGTATAACTTAATCGGTACTCAACTTATAATTTGCCGTATAATGAAATACTTATCGATAACATATAATTTAATACGTATTTAATACTTGTTAAATTCAATTAGTATCCCATATAAGTTACGTCCCATAATTTTCTATTTAATTAATCGATGTTTCGATATATAACATTGCGCATATAATACTATCAATGATAATTTCGCCGAGACAAGTCCTGTTAATAACCGCAAATATAAGTAAATCATGTTTCAATCTAATCAAAGGACTGCGTTCAGTAATTAGATTTAATTAAGCCTGTCTGAGCTAGATTGTACGTTCTCGATTGTATGTCCCCGGATAATGCGACTCGATTCTGAGGGATTATTTCGTGAATTGCATTTCTGACGATGCACTTAATTAATTTCTTGGAGGTAGGTCGAGTATCAGACAGGAACGAAAGCGGATGATAGGTTGAGCTTTCACTCGATTGAAATCCATACCTCGTTTCCGGCCAAAAATTAACCAACCATCGCCTCCTATTAGTAAATCTTCGATCTAGGTATTTCCTCATTGCGAGCTAAATTTTCCACGCTCGTTTTTCCTTCCTTCGCAACGGAGCTAAACAACGCGAAACGATCGCGTTATTCGCACTCTGATTCGTGCGATATTCATCGGCCATAATATTCACAGATTCGACGACGATAAAATTATGAATCATGCCACCCTGACACGGATATTCATGCTGTTTTTCGTAGCTTTCACGGAAATATCAAATTTGATGATATAGGAAATTAGGAATACAATGATGTGGAAATATAGGAATTTAGGAATACGTAGATATTCGGATATAGGGATATATGGATACAAGGATGTATTGATCTAGGGATATAGAGATATGGCGATATTAATATCTAGATTTATATGACTAGGGATATGGGAATATAGGGATACAAGGATCTTGCGATATAGGTGTCTAGGGATATGGGAATCTAGGGATATAGCAATCTAGGGACATAGGAATCTAGGGGTATAGCAACCTGGGGATATCGGGATCTAAGGATATCGGGATCTAGGGATATCGGGATCTAAGGATATCGGGATATAGGGATCTAGGTATATAGGAATCTAGGCATATAGGGATTTAAGTACCTCGAGATCTAGGGATATAGGGATTTAAAAATTTCGAGATCTAAGGATATAGGGATTTAAGAATCTCAAGATCTCGAGATATAGGGATTTGGGAATTTAGGGATCTAGTAATATAGAGATATCGGTACATAACGTGGGATATAGGACTGTGGAAATATAAAGATCTGGGGATATAAGAATTTAAGATATTATATATCTAGGGACACCGTAATTTAAAAAAGAACGTCTCGATATAAAATCGATGCATATTAGCTATTATAGAATAACGAGGACGTTTAAGGTACAATAAACCTCATTAGCTTTGCGTGTATTAAAGTTGATGCGTATCGGCATTGCGTTATCTGGCTATTTCTTTTTCCAACGTACACGTATTTTCCCCGGTTGCCATTAACATACGTATGCAATTTCAATCGGCCATTCGACGAAACGGTCAACGATTTCGTTGAGAAAGCGAATTTTAATTAGACGGAAGAACATTTGCTTGTTTGGGTGTGCGCGATAAAATCAGACGGTAACGCAGCTTTTCCGAGTGAGATCTAACGCTCGAAAACTGGAACGCCGTTAATTAACGGCGGAACATTAGATATTCCAATCATAGAGATTGTTAAGCACACTCGACGATCCTACGTGTCGAGTAATTATCGTACGGGGTGCTCGTATAGGAGCGAGCCAGATCCTCGTTCAGTTAGTTACATCGTTATATCAGTGGTTGATTAAAAAGGAGGTTAAATCGTACGACTTTATAGATTTTTTGATCGTTGATTTTAGAACGGTGTGCTCAATTATATTCGGTAGGTGACTAACGTGAAATACTTGAGAAAATGTGCGAGCATACTTGCAGACAGGGGAGAAACCACACTATAAAAACATGCTAATAAACATGCCCGTGTGCACATGTGCGACCGCATAAAGGAACATGGTAGAGCACGTGCTAACGTATGACGAGGCATCTTATCACATGACGAGTCACTTCATAAAATAGCCATATTAATTCATTGTTTTGTAAGGCACGGTGCTTATACAATTGTACAGAATAACGTGGAGAAACACTAAAACACATATCAATATGTGAAAAATCATATGATTAATGAGACAATAGAATATATTAAAATCCTACTCTATTGTTCTACAAACTACTATCGTACATATGCTTACATAAATTACATGGGTAAACTTGAACACATATTAACACGCATGTCAAACCATATGGTAAATTACGCCATAAGGTATACGTGATGGATCGAAAGTCACAAAGGGATTAAAATAGTTCGTAATTTATTAGGTATTTTATTACCGTGATATCAACTTCATAGTTACTAATAAATCGAAACAGTAAAATTATTAGTATTTGTTATTCTTAGCTTGTAATATATCGAGAGGACTCCGTTTGCAATCGTTCAATAAAGTATGTCATATCAGTGTGTTTGCATAAACATACGCAACCATATCACAACGTTCAGTGACATAAAATCAAAATCATATGGGAAACCACACCATGGGATATACAAATACATTTGCGTACTCATGTGTAAGCACATGAGGGAATACACTAGGTACACACACACTGAGCACGTAACACACACACGGTTACACGTGAGAACACCTGAATTGTCAGCACGTACCAGTAAATAATCAACAGCTCGATATATGCTCTATGGGGTTTGCGACAAGCTTGACTGATCTCGAATTATGTATCCAAGCTTAAGCAATAAAAATTGAAAATTTATATACGCTGTTATTCATACGTTGTGTAGAAATTTATTCTATCACATTTTATGATTTTATAATCGCATCTTGTTTAACGTGGAGCAATTTCATATTTCATTTTTAAGAGAAAAAAACTTATTTTGCTATATTTATTATTTAGTCAATATGAAATACAACAATTTTTATGTTAGAAATAATAGTTTCAATAAAAATTTTGTTCAATAACTACTTTCACGATAAATGGTTATACATTCGTATGATCTCAAAAATGTCACACATTTCAAGTTTGTTTCAAGGATCTTCCTCTATTGATTAATTTCGCAAGAAGAAAAGGCTACCATAAATTTAGTAGCCACAATTCTTCAATCTTTTATGCTGACAATTTTTCGAAAGTGAATTGTTTTTTGCTATCGTCCTTTGTCGACGTGCTACAAACGAAACACATTACCCCGATCTTTTTGCTTCTTCCCCACGTTTTTTGTTTTGTCAACGACAACTTCATTCCTACGGCTGTTTGAGCCCCTTTACTGCCTTCCTTTTAGCCATTTTTCTCCTTCGTTTCTCGTTCTCTTTTCTGCAACTCTTCTCCCTTCCCTTCGTCGGCGACCTTTATTTGGAACATGATGCAGCTGTCTCAAATCAGGTCGAAATTACACGAAGAATACTCCCCTATTCATTTCTTCCATCCACAGTTCCTTCTTTCAAGATACTCTCGATCTTCTCTCAACATGTATGCTTAGACTTTTGATCGGAAGTTAATCAATCTTAGTTACAGGATTTAAGAATGTGAAAGTATTCAGAATATAACAGAAACGCGATAGAAACATGTAATATACAGAGCTGTTAAGAGACACATAGTTATTATAGAGATACAGCGCTGTTATAGATATACAGGGCTGTTATAGAGATATTAAACATATGTACAAGATTTCATAAGGAAAAAAATGTAATATATAATATTTTTATACTATCATGATTGTAAATTTCAAACATACTATTTGAACAATCACTGATGTCAAACTTATTGTGACTGAAAGTGTCAGTGTCTAAGCATAACATCTCAAAATAATTAACTAAAGACACTGTCGAGACAAGTGACCTATATCACAGATATCAAAATGAGATTGTAAACAAAGAGCAATGTTACACTACTCCAAAAAGATCCTAAGCTTCGAAACGAGATATCGCTTTCTTAGAAAGCCAGCTGCCACACAAAGTTTGCGCTTGTAGAATTTCTAGATACCTAGAGAATAATAACATGACGTTAAAGCCGTCAACAATAGTCCGTTTATTCCGCGTTAATAGTAGATTTCGATTGAGGAGAGACGCGAAAGAGGGAAAAACGAAGAAAGAGGAAAGGAAGAATAGAAAGATTATCAAGGCTTGATTGACGCTTTCATTGCACCCGATTCTATGCAACATGCCGGCGACTGACGTGCACAAGAATGATGTATGAAATCGCGTCTTTTATGTACGCCATTAGTATGCGAAAATGTCGAAATCGATAAAAGGTTTTAACGCTCCATTTCGCTTTTAAGGGTGGCATTTTATAACATTCCCGCCGCTTCCTGAAAGCGGTTATTAAATCAAATTATCCCACCAATTATTGGTTAAAAGCGAGATAGGATTTTCGCTCTTGGACATGTTATACTTTATTTTAACCCTTTGTGGCGCAGCCTGTATTCCATATTTCGCTTCATTAGGTCAGATATCTTCATTCACGCGGTTTGTTTGTATTTCGATGTTTTGATAACAAAAGCCACGTTTATCGGTAATGCATATTTAACGTAAGTATTATTGTTTTAATCGCGTGTAATATAATTAGCTTTAACTCGCGACCTTCCTTTTCTCCGATACAGAATTATTTATCACAGTTGGATATGGGAGACTTTTTATGATAATGATTTTGTAAATTATTGTTTCACTTCATAATGGGAAAGATCAAATTCCAATTTTATGAACATGGAATTGCTACAATATCTATCATCTGAAATTATATTTGAAGATCATGAGAACATGATCGATTAGCAAAATTAATCCTTAATCAATCGTTTTCCTGTACAAGTGTCAATTCTACGATAAAGAAAAATGAAATTGCAGAAAAGAAACCAGAAGACCAAAAGCATTGGCCCAGTGGTCTGATTTCATTGACAAAAGCAGTATGAATGAAAGTCAAAGTTCTCGTTGGCGTTTGCGTTCTGTGTACTCGATATCGATTATAGTCGGCGGCTGTTTCTGTGTCTTTAACCTTTGCCAACCACGACAGTTTTATTCGTGTGCTCAAACTTTCCGCTGCACAATCCAATCGGCTCTCTATTTCTGTAAATACATCGTGCGTTATGCGAAACTTACTTGGCTATAAGAGCCGCTACAATAAGATACCTTTGTCTTATCCGCGCGTGTGCGTACGGGCTTACATGTGTGTCGACAATCGACTGTTGATACGAACATACACGATAACGCGTCTGACAAAGGGGAAACATGCGGTGTGATTTGTTTTTCGACCGATTATCATATGGACGCGTGTAATTAGCAGAGACAGTTACGATTAATGAAACGCTGGTCAAGATAATTTGCTTCGTAAATAGGATTATCTGCGCTGGGGTTTCTCCCGCTTTATATGTTTACATTTAATTAGCATCTCGTGCCTAGTAATACAAATTCTGGAAAAATAGTCGTGCTTGTCTCTTTTCCTAATTAAACATCCCCTCGTGTTCTCTGTTAATCATTCATTAAACTGTACCTGTCAATTAAGCTTTTGATACTGTCAAATTAAAATTATTTTCGATAGAGACGTTTTAGGGTGCCTATAACATATTGGCTACGGATATTTAGCGATATTCGGATATAGGAATATTTCGATCAAGAAATATCGGTGTCTAGGGATATTAAGATCTGAAAGTATTGGGATCTAGGAATGTTTATATCAGGGGATATTCGGACCTAGGGATATTTCCATCAAGAAACATCGTGGTCTAGGGATATTATGATGCAGATACAGATTTAAGAATTTGAGAATATAAACTTCAATTCAAACTTCAATTCAATTAATATTGATTTCTTGTTTTTCTGTGTATAGTCGATTTCATTAACTTTTTATTGCAACTGAAATTGTATAGCTTGTGGTTAACAAACAAATGAAAGTTCGACTCATAGAACTTGTGTACATTCCATGATTAATTCGTTTACAGAGAAATAAAAAATTTGAAACCGTTGCTACGTCAATAAGCTTCCTTATATTCAATAGTCCGTACAATTACAGTGAAACCATTTACCAAGATCCTACTGTACATTGTACCATAACGATCGTTTCCGCCTTCTTAGACAAACTTCACGATCATCGATTTGCTCCTTAGTATCGATGTCGATAACCGTTATCCAACAGTAGCCATCTATCAGACAGCTTTCTTTTCACCACCTTTTTCCACGCTTTTATTAAGACGTCGTTCGATCGCTAGAAGCGATCTTATCTCGTTCGTTTCTTCGGAGAATCGGTTATAGACCCTTGTTAAAAATTGACCGGTACATACGTACATTTTCCGTACGCGAAGGAGTACGTGCTATTGGAATTGAATCCGTTCCTTTTCTTTCTTCCTTTTCCATCCTTCGTCCTTGTCGACCAGAGTTTAGCCGGACACCAGCCGATAGACTCGCACGGCGCCGTTCTCCTTTATCGTCTCTTTCCTTTCTTCTCGCGTTCCTTCTCTTCTCCTTCTTTCGCTCTCTTTGCCCGTTGCGCGATTAAACGTCACGATAATTTAATATTCATAGGCACGAGAAAGGTTAACGTCCCGTTTCCAGAGACAATTAGCACGTGGACACATTGTGATAAACGTGAGACTGGGCTTTTAGGCCCCTTATTAATTGCCGAACGCATTCCGAAATGTCATCCTGCTACTATGAAAATTCAGGATTTCGTTAAAATTGGGTGTTTCAATGTTTTAACGACAAATTTTCATATAAAGTGAACTCTCGTTATGTTGCAATTAGGAGAGTCTAGGAACATTTATGAAGTTTGCAATATGGTCGATGAAAACCCTTTTTCATGCACGAGCATGGCAATATGCCTACCTGGACGTGAGCGCGTAACTTGAAAATTTGAAATTTCATATATCTATAAATTTACAAACTTTTAACTTTTTAAACTTGCAAATCGGAAAATCTGAATTTTCTAATGTTTAAGTATTGGAACATTCTAAATTCTCAGACTTTGAAGATTGACTATTTCAAATTTGAAAAATGGGAACTTGGAAATCTAAAAACTTGAAGACTTAAAAATTCGAAAGTTTAAATTCCTAAATTAAAAATTTCTTAGTCACCATTCAGTTTGCCAAATATTTCTGCCAGTATTGATTGACATATTCAAACCGGCAGGAAAATTTGTTCACCATTTTATTCTCCGGAATATGTATGGAAAGGAATCACGGCACGGAAAGCGAATCCTTCATCGAAAGTATTCGAGACACGGATAAGAAGGATTGAATGGATTTTAGTAGCAAGTAATCGTGCCGTGCATGGTGGTTCGTCGAATGATCCTCTTTTATGGGATACGGAGATCTTTTCTCGTTATTCCTTCGATTTCGAATGCCTCACTCTATTTTATTCCTCTCTAAAAGATTCCATCTTTTCGGGCGGACGAATAAATTCTCAACTAGCTCCGCAATCTTCATACTTCTGTATTATGACATAATTAGAACATTTTCTGGCTACTGAACAAAGTTCATTTTTCACGACTAATTGCAATATTCAGTTTTCTACAAGACGCACCAGATGTGTCAATGATAGCTAACATAAGACGCATGGTATGTCATCGGTTACATCGAATAGACAATGTAAGACACACCTGGTGTGTCGTTGGTTACCTTAAATAGTATGAGACACTCATAGTGTGTCATCGATTATATTAAATAGTGAAGACGCATCTGGTGTGTCAATAGTTAAACCGTATAATACAAGACGTACATGATGTGTCATTAATGAAACACATTATGTATATAAGGCACATACGGTGTGTCATATTGAATAAATAAGCTAGACGCATCTGGTTATTGATTACATAAAATACCGTAGGACGCACATGATGCGTCGTCTACAACATCAATTATGCAGTTTTTAGTTTTAAAAGAGTACAACGATGATCTCTTTGTGTGAAACATACATTTTCATCTGTTTCCCTTTATTTGGTTGATCTTCCTGCTCGATTTTCAAGACGACGAGGAGTCTCCGAAAAGTAATTCGGCAAGAATATTTCTGTTGCACGAAATTATCATCCCGGAAGTCGGATAGAAATCCGTCAAAGCAACGTCGACGAGTAGACGCGAATTACGAGTAAACAGGGGAAACGAATGTACGGTACAGGGCGTTTCCGTCGCGACTATTGATTCCTCATTGTCGTACGCGCTGCGAGGGACACGCGAGGCAAACTGCCGCCGTGTGGACATAAAAGGTAAAACCACCTTCTCTCCTCGACCGTCGTTTTCCAAACAGCTGGCTTTTCCGAACTTTTCCAATCTCTCCGCCTTCGTGAATTTACCTGGCTAACTAAATTTACCTGGCCGAACTAAATGTTGCGCTTCAATGGTACGTCGATTTAGTTAAACGTTCGCGAGTTTCACTTCTTTCTCCCTTTTTACTCTGCCTTTGTGTTTTCTGTAAACTTTCCTTCTAACGAAATTTTTCAGACTACTTTTTGCCCGACGAATATTATTTCAAATAGCTGTTTTGAGACTCGCGGAGGATGCGTGTGAACGCACTTAGACTCGATGAGATTTTTTGGATAATTTATTGCAGGTTACCTTGTTACGAGTTTTATTACCACTCCTTGTGTAACTGCGCGTTCTATAGTCACTCGTTATATTCCTACGCTTCGTATTTCTACTCATTTCATTTTTACGCGTTGTAATCCAACGCGTTGAGTTTCTACGCGTTATATAGCCATGCGTTATATAATCACTTGTTATATACCCATGTGTTATATTCATACGGGTCGTATTCATTGTATTTTTACGCGTTGTAATCCAACGTGTCGTGTTCTAACATGTTGTATAGCCGTGCGTTATATAGCCACGCGTTATGTTCTTACGCATCATATTTCTACCCATCGTATTTTTATACGTTGTAGTAATTCCGTTGTGTTTCTGCACATTTTATAGCCATGCGTTACACATCCTCGCGTTATATAGCCACTTCTTATATTTCTACGCTTTGCATTTCTATTCGTTGCACTTTTACGCGTTGTAGACGAATGCGTTATGCTTCTACGTGTTGTAACTGTACTTGTTATATAGCCACTTGTTATATAGCCTCTCGTTATATAATCACTCGTTATATCACCATTTGCTATATTCTTACACGTCACATTGCTATGTGTTGTATTCCAACACATGGCATAGGCACTTATTATATTGCCACTTGTTATATAGTCACGCGTTATATAGCCACCCGATATATTTCTACATATCGTATTTCTATTTAAATGCATATCCACACATTCTATCTCTACGTACTATATAGCTATACGTTATATCGTTATTCGTTGCACCGACCACGCACTATATCGCCACACATTGCATTACTCAATCGTTCTATCTCGAAACAAACAGGATAATTCAACCAACATCAGTCCGTAAATCACACATTTGAAATTTAGAACAAGAGAATTACATCCGTGCAGTGAGGTCTCCATATATCGCAATTTATTGTTTCTCGAATCGAATGGTTTTCTACTTAACCGGCTGGTTCGAAATTTTCTCGTGGCACGGTGGGCGGAATAATTTATCGAATGAAACGAATGTCTCGACCGCGAGACCGTCGGCGAACTTTAAATCCCAGTTGGAGCTCGCTAAGGAAGATCGATATGAGTTTTTAAGGGACACGCGAACTTCTATTTCGGTGTCGAAACGTGACCGTGCCGGTGCCATTTCTTCGCCTTCTTCTTCTCCTCCTCCTTCTTCTTAGAACCGTATGTCCACGAAAGAACGAGGATCGTTGCTGGGACCATCACGGTTGTCGCACCATCTGGAAAACTTTCCTTACCGTACCGATCACTCGAAATAAACCGAGTGCTCGACACCCTGAAGCACCACCGAAACTCGTCCACCATAATTATGTCTTTTTACGCGCGAGCGTAATTCATTCCTGGCTACACGAGCAGATAATTACAGGTCGCGGTTCCCTCGTCACTTCTCTTCACCGGTTCTCCTCGAAATAAATCATGTCGCGGCACTGCCACTCCACCTTCGTTACTTTTTTTTTTTCTTTGTACTTTTTTGTTTTTGCAAACCGACAGCTAACTACGACCGATTTCTAGAATCGTTTTACGAGCTGTCTGTCGCGCTGCTCAACGGAACCGCGTGCTCTGAAAACGCGTGCTCGTTCAATGGGATAAAAGAAGTTTGTCCGCGAATACTTCGCTAAAGAAACTCGCGTAAGTAATTATTCTGAATGGTCGAATGTTAACGAGATGGCGGAAATTCAGCCACTTCGCGGTTCTGTCGGGAGATACAGGGATGTGGCTTTTGCAAGTTTTTCCGCGGATAAGCTAGTGGTAAATAGGTGGGATTCAGTTGAATATGTAAGTACTCGCAAGTCCGAGGCAGCTCCAACGCGGAAGTTACACTTTATGGGATTCGAATATGTTCTCAGAGATGATGTTTCGTTCTGTGGACTTGGAAAGTACGGACTTGAATCGTACTAGGTGATTTCAGAATTTAGGCCATTCTGAATCCCGAAATTTTTAGATTTTAAGGTTTTCAACCTTTACGTTATGTTTATGGATTTTTAATGTATGGGTTTATACATTTTTTGAATTTATAAATTTTTATGTTTGAAATTCTGTCATTTTTCATTTTCATATTTTCCATTTTTAAATTTCTGAGTTTCCAGATTAGACAATTTTTAATATCTACGTTTCTGAAGTCTCATATTTGAACATTTTTAATTTCTAAATTTTTAGGTTCGCAAATTTTAAAATTCCAAATTGAGTAAAACTGTATTTCACGTTTCTCTGTACTCCACAAAAATGTTATCGCAATTTCAATATGCAACTCCGTATGAATGAAAATCTTCTCAACTGGTGATATAACAAGAGTGAACCGTACTTGCATTACATTTCTCCTCACGAATCACATGATTCTTCTTGGGATTTTCTCACGATGATCAAAAGGGAAGAGGAAGTTCAAGATGGAACAACGTGAGCTCTTCTTAAAGAGCTTGTTTTCCTGTATCGAGCACACGAAGGTCGTGGAACTGTTCAGAGACAATAATATCTGTACTACTTGCACTACTAGCGCAAGACTGGCCAATGGTCTTGGCGACAGGCCAAAGGTTTCCGTTAAAACTCTGATTCAATGTAGTGAAAGTAAAAGTTTTTACTGATTTCTCAAAACAATGCCTTTCTCTGCTAAAACTCCATCGATAGCGCAAAAACGTTTTCAGTTTTTCATTGGACAATTTCACTTGCTAGTCTAGTGATCAATACGTAGCACAATTTAGGACACAACTTTTTAGTACATGTATCATAACATTTTTGTAACACTGTTATTCATTTCTAATTTGTTAGATTTTATGAAAGAAATTTTCAATTTGCTACCTTTTACCACATTGTCGTGCTGTATAAATAAATTGTCACGTTTTATTATTTTTCATATGTATTTGTCAAAGTTTTAATGTTTTATAAAATAAAATCTTATACATGACTATGTTTCTTCATAAAAATATCCTTTTTGTAACGATACAAATAATTCATTAAGCCAATGAAGTATTAAGGCTGCAAATTTAAACTGTCCAAATGTATCTTGGACTTCAGTACATATCTTAATATTTATTTTTTTAAATTTCCTTAATGTTTAATTTTGTTAATCATTTCCTTAATATTCTGTTTAGTAATTTTCTTAATATTCAGTTTGTTAAACAATTTTCTTAATACATAATTTTTTATGTACCTTAATATTTTTTATTCATTTTCAATGAGAACGTTTGGATGATATAACCGTGATGGCGTATACAGAAAGGAATGTTGAAATCGTTGTTACTAGTTGATTTGTATCGAGATTCACTGTACAAAGAAACGAGGAGAAATATCGTTCGACGTTCCAGGCGTGGTCTATTAACAATTTTCGCGATCCGTATAACAGTGTCGCGTTTCTTTTCTCGCAGAAACAATTTCTCGCGAAGAACGTGCTATGAATATAACGCGATCGCTTTTGTAATCGTCACACGCATCGTGCCGTATAGTCGGCGATCGTTCGTTTCGCATAACCCTTCGAGTATCGATGGATCGACGCGTTCCAGTCGTTCCATATGTCTCCACATTCATAGCGAAAATATTTTTATAAATTGCTAGCATTTCCCCATAACATTTGCGAACCAATCAAAGCTCGCATCGATCACCTATTGCAAAAATATCATACGTTCACTTTTTGCGAAATTGTAGCTTTTATACGCGATAACAATTGTTTGCCAGAACAGACTTTGACATTTTATGTTGTATAAAAATCTGTTTCAATCTCCAAAAAAATATTTTTGTGTCTTTTCAATTTTAAAAAAATAATATTTTTGTTAAATTTTATATTTTTATATTTTTAAAAAATTTCTCGATTATTGCACAAATGCTTACAATTTTGCAGTCTGAATTAAATTTTTAATTAAATTTGTAAATTCAAAATTTTAAATTGACTTAACGTTTAAGCAACGTTGATATATTATAATTTTTATTAGATAACTATAGAATTTAATATTTTACCCTTGCTGCTTTAATTACTTTAAGTAATTTAATACGTTTATACCATTTTCTTTTTACGTAGCTTATTAGATAGATACGGTGATAAAGAGTGCACGCGTGTTAATAGCCTCGTGCAATAACAACGCTAACAACATCCATAACTAGGCCATTTATATCATTGTATTATATCATGAATGTATCAGACCGCCTGCAAGCTAAATCAATTTTATTGCGGGCTTATATTAACATTATCACGAACGAAATTACAACGTTTACGTGCCAGGAAAGGTTGATGCGAAATACCTGATAATTTCCCGAAGCGTTGAAGAGTTTGTTGAAATTTAATATACTCGAAATATTCATTAACGAATTAATCTCTCATGAAATGCTTTAGTCGACACTAAATCCATCGGCATACAATGCATACTTATTTTAGAATTAAAAACGAAGTTAAAAAATTAATGATAAAATATCAATTCTTTATAAAAATCAATATGAGTTTCAAATAAATACTTAACACAGATTTCAAGAACTTTGACAAATTTGTTTGTTAAGTTGAAATAAAATTTGATGGACAGCTTGTTGTTGGATTAGAAGTACAATTTTATTGCTGTTATGATATAATTTCAACGAGAGTGTCTACACAGTTAGAAGAGAAATTGCAAAGTTGATCATCGTGACAGAAAATGAACCGTTAACCCTTTCACTGCGGGAGATTCTAACACGAACGCGTACTATAGGTGGTAAAATAGCAACGACAGATGGTCGATCAATATAGAAGTCATTCATCGATCATTTCTATTGAAATTGCAGAATTTGTATCGAGGATGTCAGCGAGGGACAGTTGACTCTCGTTATATTGCCGTTAGCGGAGGCGTAGGGATATGTTTGGAAATTTGACAATTCCAAAATTTAATATCATACAAATTAGAAATTTAATGATCTCTCCACTTACAAATTTAATAAACTCGTGATTTAGAAATTTGACAATTCAAAAATGTGGAAATTTGAAAATTAAAAAATGCCAAAATTTAGAAATGTGGAAATTTGAAAACTTGAAAATGCCACTATTTAATTTGGAAACTAAATAACCCTATAATTTGAAAATACGAAAACTGAAAGCTTTGTTAATCCCAAAATTTGCAAATTAGAAATTCGTTGATTTCAAAACCAAGAAATTTTGAAATCCTAAATTACGAAACTTGAAAATTTGGTATATTCACACCTGTACACAAATTTTTAAAATTTTGAAATTCACCCCTGAAAATTACGAAATTGAAAATTTTTGTAATTACAAGGTTTCAAAATGTGACCTGTCGTAAAATAATAATGAAATAATAAAAATTTCTCACAAACTGCTAAACGTTGTTTATGAACGAAAGGTGTACGTAGATGCACTAAGGGAAGATAAAACTGATTACTCCCGTAGAATTGTTACGATTCGAGCAGATGTAGATCCGCTTTCATTTCTGTGCGAGGGAAATTTTCGTTGGGCGTGTCGCATCGACATTTTTACCGGCTAGCTTTTATGGTATCGTTAATCGGAACGTAAAGCAACGTTCTCTTTTAGATCCGCTTTTGCTGATTTCACTCGTGGTCCCTCGATGTTTGCGTTCCCTACGATCCTTCCGAGCGTTTCGAACTATCCGGTCCACTCGAAATTTGAGACGAGTGAAATTCAATTTCAGCAACTGTACTCAGTTATTCGAGCGATATCTTCAACGATTCGATTGTTCGGCCATGTTCAACTAAGTGGAAGGATTTCTGCAATGTTTGTCATCGTGACGTACTTCAACATTCTCGACTCGAACATTTCGACAATTAGTGTCGAAATATATACAGTTTAATTGAGAAGCGCAAGATAAAGTATCATTTGTACTCCCATGTATCATGTATTGGCGTATATGTTGTATAATTTGTATAATTCGTCAAATTTGTATAATTTGTATACTCGTAAAATTAACATAGATTGTAAGCTTGATATTTATAATTTATAATTATATAATATTATAATATTTGTATAATTTTGCATGATACATGTACCGATGTTTTTTCTAAAGTTCATGTATTTTTCATTGAAAAAAATGAAACAGATATTAGTTGCAAAAGTGTGTCTACAGATCACTTACCTACAAGTTGAGCAGAAAATTTGCATGTGTCCAAGTAAATATTTCCAGTTGTATATCAAATATTTATCACGAACAGGTTAAGTCATGAATGTTCATGAATGGATAATTACGAGGATATTAATAAAAATTCATGAGCCGCGATTGACGTTTACAGAAAAATCCTTTAACTTTCGCGCAAACGATATTAATCGTTTTTTTTACTAATCACACGTTCCGGAGAACACGCACGCTATTTCCCGCGTTTATTATTCCCGTCGTTGGAATCGAGGGGATTACACTTTTACTCTTTCGTTTCTTTAACATTGAAATTTTTATTTTTTCCCCCGTGCCGAGTCGGCTCGAGGCCGATCGAGTTTATAACAAGGCGGATTTATCGGGGGTTAAATCGCAGAAACGGAATGCTCGAAGGGTGTAAAGATGAAATCAACGTCGGTTACTCGAGAGAGCTCGCGGATCTAGATGAAAGATTTTGATAATGGAAATTCGTGATGCAAAGGTCCGCTGTTCGGAACCCCAGCATCGTTTCTCGGATCGTAATCGAATTGTTATCGCTTCGTTTCACCGCGTGCAGTAATTATTTTTAATTTAACCCCGTTGCGAATATCGAACAGATGCCCTCTTGACTTTCCGTACGATGTTTCCACCTTTTTCTTTTTTATTACGCATCGATGATTTCGTTCTCTCATCATCTATTTTCAGGATCCAATCATCCTCTCGTCGTTGGATTATCGATATTACAGTTGCATTAATATTCGGACATTATTCATGTGTTTGTTTTGTATAAGAAACTTATATATGCCCAAGGTTATTAACCCTTTCGGTATAATAAACTGTTAATATCTGATAATGATTTACTTTCGGTACAGTTGCTGGAAATAATTCCATCTTTGTGGCGCCATAAGCACTTCTTAATATCTTTACCAACTCTTTAATTTACAAAATACATCAAGACAGCTTCTCAATCAAATGCAACAGTGCGGAGTATATGACAGATACATTTTTCATTTATTATAACTAGTAAACAAATGAAAATATATATTCAACGAATCTATTTTAATTGAATTATTTATAAGATCCAAGAGAAATGTGATGTCGAACCTTACCATAGGAGTGCAAAGGGTTAAGGTGTAAAAATTATCAATCAAAAGCTTATTTCTCTAAGTACATATATACATAGTACTCAAATGGTTTGCAATATTAAAATTGTGTTTCCTACATTTTATATATAAACTCTTTATTCTTCATAAAGCCTGTATAAAATGTACACATCGAATTGTTATTGTTGAAAAGAAATTTATAAATATTAAATCCACAATGTTCTTGTTAGATAATCCCATCCCCTTCGATATACAATAACAAGTACAGGGGTGCAGTGTCCGAATATTAATGCGAGTGAATATACCGGAGAATACAATGAATACTTTTATTAATAAAATTAGGATGTTCATGTTGCAGAATGTAACGAAACATTTCTCGTCGATAAAACTGCAACGTTAATTAGTACAATGGATGGTAGTTATAAAATTATTACTTCCACTTCCCCTTTAACCCCTTGCCGTACTTTGACGACTCTGACACGTGACGCACAGTTCAAGTCTGATGAATTTTACACGAATTTTTAATAAAGTTTGAGTCCAACTATAATTTACGAAGGATGCTTGAATACAAAATTGAGATAATTGAAACTTTTGTTGTTTTAACGCTTTACACTCGAGGGCTCCGAGACATTTAAAATTTGTCTTCAAACTCGAGGGCTATGGAGACAATGCAAATAATTTTCAGTTCATAAGGACAAAGATAAATCGTGAAAACTATTGTGCATAGGATTTTCCGCTCTTGGTGATAAAAGTCCTGTTATTCATTAGTAGAGCGTACTAGATTTATCTGTTGTTTTCATATTCTGAATTTATATCCCCGATATGGCAAATAATGATCTTTCTATTGAAAGTGCTTCGAACGAATAAAACTTTGAGGGAAAGGGGTTAATATTGTAAATACGAATGGTTCTGTCGCGCGTGCAAATAAACTGTACAAGGCATTAATTATGCAAAGTTTGGATCGAAGGTTTCTCCGACGGAAAGAAAACCCATAAAGAGTGCCGGACATGGCCGAATAGGGGAAGATAAATCGATAAACGTCCTGCGGAGCACGGCCCGTACGCGGAGGCTCAATTAATGGAATCATAATGTAGAGTGGCGAAGGCACCGTAGAAGTTCCGTTACAAAGATATCTGTCTGGAATTTAGCAAACAACAATTATCTCCGCTCGCTCGTCCGTAACTTTGTCGTTGTCACGGCGTTGTCCTCTGGCTCCGGTAACCAATTCTCATATCACAGATGGTACACACCGGTTAAAACTTGCTTGCCGCCTACCCTCGTGCGAGAGAAGTTCATTCGAGTTTGACTTTCAACGATATCGTAGGTAGCTAGCATTCGAAACTTAGACAAACGGTGGACCGACCCAGAACGCGAACTAGTTTTCGAGTCAACTGACCTAGAAACATCGTGAAACAGGAGCGTCGAAAGACCGGTCAGGCACGAATCGCTTCGCGATAGCTTTTGTCCGTCGAGAGATGGAATTCAGTTAGCAAGATTGCTCTCCACGCCTGACCGTTCGATTTCCTCTAGCCGGAAATTGAGAAGAATTTCGTACCGATTACGAGGACCAGACGGTCCTCTGCACGTTCGTGACGGAAAGTGCATCGTAAAAATTGGTATCTTTCACCCGGGGATTACCGGCGGGGACTCATCGACTCGCATTTATTAAAAAGAACATCGTAGAAAATTATACGACCAGCTATGAAATACGAATTAGATGCGGACGGATCACGGGTAATGAAAGAAGTTCGCTGGACTCGGAAGGGAGAGAAAAAAAGAAAATGAAATAAGTCTAGAGAGGAATCACCGTTTCCTAAAGATACCTCGTCTGGGAAGTTCAATAACTCGCATCTCGTTTTGACTTAATCCAATAATTTCGATCGATGCCGCCGCGATTCGGACTGGTACGGCGCAGTGAAAACGAAGAATAAGAAAAAGGTAATACTTCGTAAAGAAATTAAGCATTTACGCGACGCGTTGAACAGCAAAATTATAAAATTACAAAGAAAACAAATTTTTTACATTTCATCGATAGCGTGAAATAACACTGTACAAGAATAACAATTTTTAATAAAAGCACTCTAACCCTTTATGATATTCTTAATTTTTGAAGGGAAATGTATTTCTAAGCTACAAGTAGTAAGGAAATAACAATTTATTTAAAGAAAAGTTACATAATGTAAATATTGTGAAAAGACACAGGAAGAAAAATTCCGAAAAATAGTAAACGTTTCTAACAATTTTTTCATTTAATTAGTCGAGAAAATACGAGAATTTCATCGAGAATTCTGTGACTATTCCACTAGTTCATAAATTAAATATAGAAAATGGTGAATTATTCTCGGCAAGCTTTCCTTGGTAGAAGAAACCTCGTTTTACTTTCCGAGAAGTCAGGCAGGAATTTGAGTCGGGTAATTTCAGCTGGGATTTTAAGAAGTGGACTCCATATGGCTCGTGTCAAGAAACAGCGCGAACTATCCTTTTGTCCTTGGAGTTCCTTTGTACCGATACTTCGGTACCTGGATACTTGCGTAGCAAGGACCGAACCGGGAGAATTCCGCGTCTCGGAATTATATGGTGAAACGGCAACGGCGAGTTGTTCTCAGGGCTGTAATACCTTTTACCATACGTCTGTCAGCTTCGAGATTGCTCTTTACGTTCGAAAGATACTGCACGCACCGTTCCACGTAATCCGTGACGCCTGTTGCTGCTAAATGAAACGCGTTTAATCCAATGACATCCGCGGGAACACTGTGTATCCTGAAGATTACTGTTCGTTCCATTGTTTTTCTTCTTAATCCATCAAACGTGCGATGAAATATGTATTTCGTACGAAAGTTTCATTTTTAATGACAAATTTTGTTTTGAGGGAGCGGCAACTTGAGGGAGTTTCGACGGGTCGAGTAATTTGGATTTTGGAATATTTTTCATTTGGTAGTTGGTGAATTTGAGGAATTGGAGGATTTGGGAAATTTGGGGAATTGGGCAATTTCAGGGATTTCGGGAATTTGGGAAATTAGCGATTTGTGAGATTTGAGAGATTTAGAATTTGGGGAATTTGAGATTTGGGAGATTTTGACAATTTGCGATTTGGGAGATTTGAAGGATTTAGAATTTGAAGAATTTGAGATTTGGGGAATTTAGGGAATTTAGGGAATTTGAGGAATTTCAGAGATATAAGACTTGAGAAATTAGGATAATTTGAGATTTGCCAAATTCAAGAATTCAAAATTTTTAAACTATTGAATTTTGGGATATATAAGCTCAAAATTCTGGATTGCTATACTTCTAGGGAACATCGATTTTTATAATAACAGAAGATGAAATTTTGATCTTTGAAACTTCTGGATTTTAGAATTTTGAAATTCCGAAAGTTTGAGAATTAAAAATGTTAAAATTTCGATATTTCAGAACTTTTTATTTCTGAGCCATTAGAATCCCACAATTTAATTTTCCTCGTTTCCCAAATTGACGCAAAAGGCAAATAATTCAGATAAGAGTGCATAATACATGTATAGTTATTATAGAAACGTAGTTAAAGAAATAAGTCCTAAAATTCTGCAGCACAATATAATTTGATCGGCATCTCAAATACCCTTCTTCAGTTTAAAATTACAACAAATCAGTAAATTCTTATTAAAATCATATTCAACGAGCACCAAACTATAATAGAATCCTTTGTTCCCACATTATACATCATAATTAAGAAACTATAAAGCACGCAGTGTATTGCTACAAGGTTCTCAATTATCGTGAGGATCTTTTAATTTTTGTTGCGAATACGAGAAGGACGTTGCACGTCGATCGAAGGAGAATCGAAAGTTATAGACACGATTGAACTCCGATCACGTGCATATAGATCGCGGAGAGTATCTCCAGGCCCCGATAATAAATCGATTCGATCCACTTAAGAGTGATGGGCGTGATTAATACTGGCTAGCACTTATCGTGAAAGCGTAGAACAGTTTTCATCATCATTATACGCGTTATGGTTGTCCTTTTTTTTCCGTTCTTACGTCGATGCCGTTCGAACGTGCTCTAATTTCTGTATCCCCTTTCGCTAGGCGCGAAACATTCAAATCCTCGACTTAACGCGATTATCCGTCTGTTTTTAGTCCGGCGAGTGATTTCGATGGTATCGCGCGTTTCTTAATTGAGCCGGATGTTACGACATTCACATTTTTCCGTGTATCACCGCGCACCGTTTCCGCGTAAGAGGATTTTGAACGGTAATCGAACGGCCCTTTTTACGGGAAACCGGTTCAACAGCCTGTTCGGAAAACAACGAAGGTACTCGGCGTGTATTTTATCGAAACTGCTCCGTTATTACGGCGGTGTCGGCGGAGAGTACCCGACTGTTTTATTTGCAACTACAGCCCTGGTTCTCCTTGCCAGCAGCCTTGCCCGAACCGGCCAACGACCGTATCTCTCTTACCTATCCTGTGCTGCAGAGATTCTCAAACCGAGGATACTTTGATCCTCTTAGGTATATTAGTAATATTTTAATAACATAAATATTAACATATAATGTCCTCTTCTTGTGCATTACTGACAGTAACGTGTACACTACTGAGTTTCTCCGTTTAAAGATTATTAGTTTATTTCTTTCATTTTTATATACAATTACTTTTTTAAACTTCACCTGTTTAAAGGAGAAATATCTATTATTCTCCCGTTTCTCCCTAATTACACTTTGAAATTAATTCGCTAAATTTTATACTAGTACGTCAACTAATTTCCTTATTTACACGTTACACTCGATCTTACCATGTGGTGATCTGTCGACCTCCGACGTGAACAGAGTGGGTCAAAATCTACCTTCCGAAGTACGACATACTTTCTTTGAATACATAATAAATAATAAATGATGTACAGTGTGAATAATTTGTCTATTGAGGATGCATGTGATACTTAACACGCTGACAGCCACGTCACCCATATATGACACTTACGTTTCTATACTGAACATGTGTATTGTTAAAAATTTGTGCACTTTCCTAATCGGTAATTCTTGAATTAAAACATGCATCTATGGAAAATAAATCTAACAAGATATTATAAAAATATTTGGTAAAATTTATTAAAAATTAAAACATTTCAATTGCTTCAGTGTGGCAGTCAATGTGTGAAATAAATAACACGAGGTGTACTATTATTGGGTTCGTGTGAAAATCGTTGAAAAGTTAATGGAACAAAAGAGATGTCAATCTCTTCAGCAGTTAGAAACTTGAATATAATTTTGTCGAGATATGTAGGAGTAAATAAAGTTTGGTTATGTTTTCCGGAATGTTTGAGGAACTTCCAGATTTTAAGAACTTTATTTTGGGACTGAATTGTTTGGAATTTTGGAATACTTGAGACTGAAAATTTACAAAATTTAGAACCTTGACAATATGAAAATTTGGAAATATACGAATAAAAATACTAATTATTTAATTAGCACAAATAATTCCCTTTGGATTTATCTCCGTAGAATTGTATGAAATCAAGGGTGCATTTAAACGGAAATCCCGATATGAACGCAGTTGATAATAAACACCAATGAAATTGCTGTTAGCATTAGGAATAATTTTGCTGATATTCGATGGATGTGGTCAATGGAATCACGCATGTATTGTATACCATGTGCATGTAGGCATGAGGTGGTCATTTGGAACAATACATGTAAATATTATTACAATGTGTCAGTGTTAAATGCAATTTAACATTGTTTCAAATAAATAATTGAACCGAGGATAATTACGCTACTGATTAAGGATTTGTGGTTCGTAGATTATATCGATATATTTTCGATAACTCGATAATGACGAGGAATATACGTATATATTATATTTTAGTTTAAATAATTTCAAAGCGGAGATTAACCAAAAACTGTATTTTTCTCCTTGAAAAATTGTTTCTTTAAAAAAGACACTATCATTTTTGCGAGGCAGTAATTTATTACTCAAAATTATAAGCGTCACAGAAACACAAATATCAAAATAAAAAATAAAATTCATACTACACTTTTAACACATTTTCACCTAAAATTTCTATAATTTTGTATTTTCATATTTCACAATTTTACGTACTTACCACAAAACATCATCGTTTGCATTTTATGTAATGTACAAAAATAAATCTGAATTCTTTTCTAAAAATAACCTAAGACTAATCCAAAGAATTTGTCAGCGAACCTGTCTAAAAACGTGACATACACAGTGATAAGATTTATTTTTACGCATCACATCATACGAAAGCATTCACGGAATTACAATGTGGCTTTCGTCATTAAAACAAACAGTAATTCGAAAGACTGTGATGTGGGTGTAATTGTGCAGGGGGAAAATGAGAAAAGCTACTTGAAACAGGAATTGTCCGCAGTCGCGAGCAAAGGTGCAAAAATGTCCCCTAGTCAACAGTGGCGCGCCAAAAAGGCTCGTTTAAAGTGTCCAAGGAGCTTTATACGCGTTTCACGTGAACCTACCTGTACAACGGATCAAAGAGACCTGGTTGGAAGAGCGGAGGTTGGCCGATGAAAGAGAAAGGATCGTAAAAGAGACAGAGAGAGAAACGGGCTGCTACAGCAGAGGTCCTCAATCTGTTATTGCCCGAAACTTATTTTCGAAAATAGTCTAATGATATAGTCAATGTGAGCTAAAATACCAAAGTTCAAATTTTTCAAGTTTGTAATTTCATTCATTTTCCAAATTTACCTACATTTTTAAAATTTCTTGATTTTTCCAATTTTCTTAATTTTTCTAAATCTTCTAGATTTCCTAACTTTTCTAATTTCTTCAATTTTCCCAGTTTCTCCGATTTTTCTAAATTTCCTCCATTTTTATAAATATCTGAAATTTCTTAATTTTCCTCATTTCCCTAATTTCCCTAATTTTCTAAATTTCGGAATTTTCCTAAATCTCCTGAATTTCATAAATTTCCTAATTTTTCTAATTTTCTAAATTTCTTGAATTTCCTAATTTTCTGGAATTTCTTAAATTTCCTAATTTTCCTAATTTTCTTGAATTTCTTAAATTTCTGAATTTTCCTAAATTTCCTAAATTTCTTAAATTTCCAAAAGGCACTTGTTCCCATATGCAACCCACCCTGTACGAGGGTGCTACTTTCTCCAGCGGATAAGTATAGATATCGGTACATTGAAACATCGGAATATTGATAAATGGTAAATCAAAGGAGAGAACTATCTGATCCAGCTCTCATTTAACCGTCGAATGCAAGGGACACACGCCTGCCCTATCTTATCAGACGCAACGACCGAAACGGATGTTACGATAATGGTTCTTCTGGAGTATGCCCGTAGCAGCATGAAGACGATGTATTAAAAAAAGAGAAAAAAAAATGAGGTAGGAAACGCGTGCCGATAAACGAGCGACATGGGCAACTCGAAATTACACGATTCACCATCTATTATCGTTCTAATCGCAAACAACGACTATACTTTAATCAGGCACCAGGTTATTTAAATATTATTTATGCGTACCTACACACGTTCCGGTGTAGATAGTTAAAATTGCTAGTCGAGTATTTTGTAATGCTCACAGGACTATCTTGTTCGCGTGGCCAATAAATGCAATTCATTTTGCTCGGTCAATTACCCAGATAATTCAACGGTATTCATTTCGAGGATGTAATTAATGGTTTCGATATGTAAAGCAGAGGGTTGCGAGACGAAGTCTGTGTCCATGGCACTCCCGTGTTGTAAAATGAATTGACTGTGGCACGTAGCGTAAGTTGGAGCTGTTGGTTCGTAAATTTCAATATTTGCCGTGTTCCAATTTGGTCATTTCGAATTCGCATGATCTGGATTCAAATATTTATAACCCACATATTTCTTGTTTCAAGTTACACTAGGTTTATAGTCGAATAACCTCCGAATGATAAAATGCATCGATTTAGTCTAGGTCAGATTAGTCAAGTAATTAGGCTTAATCAGATTTAGATATCTGAGGTGAATGATATTTGCATCAGGTTAGAGTCAGTTATACAAGGTTAGGTTTGGTTAAGTTTCACCGAGTAAGGTTATGTTGCATTAGGTTCAAGATTTCAATCGTTCAGCGCGGATTTTGTTCCAACAAAAATTTATTTACAGTGCAATAATATTAAGAATCATTAGCTTCCAAATCAAGCTCCAAAATTTTTATTAAAAAATCTTCGAATATGATTAAAAACTCATTCTTCATCTTTCTCTCAAGTACACGATTATTAAAACACTGGTCGAAACGTAACAACCCTAATGAGTTCCGTGACCGAGGAACGAGAGAGCGAGACAAGTTAAGGAAGGAAAGCTCGACGAAAAGCGATATTCCGTCTCTTCACGCGCGAGCGACCCGACAAAGTTGCTCGATGTCCAAGGGAGGCCTGCTCCGTATACGCTTCTTCGTGTTGAAGGATGTATCGCGTTACACGTCCGTATCGCGTAACACCTCGATCTACAAAGGAGAACAACTCGCGGCCTGGAACGAGTTGTGCTCCGCGTATGCTCGCTCTCCGTATATGTGCTCGATCGGCGATCGTCGCCGATCAGGATGTATCGGGTCCGCGCTTCTCCGGTGGCGCGCGTTTACGCGCGTATCCTCGCCGCCGATTGGAAACGGGAATGGGAGAGCGCGGGCGGATCACTGCCTACGATGGTATGCATACCATCGAAGCCTCCGAGAGCTTTCTCTCGCGGGCGACAGAAAAATACGTGAGAACGGGCATTGGGAGGAAATCGTGATTACGTGCTCTCGCTTTCGGTGAAACTCGTCACGCTGCATCGGTACGACGAGTACGGGGATATTTCTCTTCCCTCTCGTTGTTGAGGAGAAAGAAAATTGAGTAAGGTGACTGTGTTGGTTGACACGGTGCACCGGTAATTGACACCTTCTCTGCAGGGAAAAAATGAACTTTCTACTAACAAAAATTTGTTAAATAGTACGTTGCTGGAAAGGTTTACCTTTGGAGGCATGATTACTGGTTACCGAGGTCTTATCGACACGTTATTGATATTTTACGATGTATCGATAATATCGTTATCGCGAATCCTCAATAATTTGAACCTCATCTATACTTAATCTGATTATAATCCTAAGCTCACCTGGTATAATCTTAATCGCTTAACTACTAACAATCTTAATTTAATTTAATGGTACCTAATATAACAGTAACTTTATTCTCGTATAAACTTGAATGTAATCTGATAATCTCATCTGATCAACCGTAATCTACCCTAACATGACGTAACCCTAACTTAATTTAACCCTGAGTTAATGTATTGTAATCTAATATAACCTTAAATTTGATTTAATAATATAACATAAGGTTAACGTAATATAATCTTAACCTAACCCAATCCTCGAATCTTGTCTATCTCTATCTTTATTGTAATATAACCTATAATCTAATCCAATATCCTGACCTAACCAAACCAGACGTAACTTCAACTCCATATAACGTTAAACTAATATAACTTTACTTAAATTGACAGATTCGGGTGATAAAACCTTCCCCAACTTAAGTTGGTACACAATGTCGTTCATATCGTATTTTGCTGTTTAAAAATGCGATAAAACTATGTATCAGCTTAGATTAAGGTAGAGGTTCCAGCCAAAATAAACAGATTTAAATGATGCGATTACGCATGACTGCCATTAGTCTTAATGATATTGATATATTGTTAAATGCCAACGAGATATTGATAGCGTATCGATAATCGATAGCAGCGGCTCCAGTTAAGACTCGGAGGAAGATCGAGAGCGAACGAAAGGAACGATCGCGTTCTAGTTTCTCTGTTGCATCGGGCCTATGGTAAATCTCACGATCAACAACGAAAGAAAAAAGATAACGGCAATAGCCTTCGTGCCAGACAGTATAGTGTTTCGCGACTTCGTGGTCACGCGACACCCCTCCGAACCACGAAGGCAGCGTGGTGTCGGATAAGCGTCCGACTGGCGCATGCTTGATCGGACGCGTTCGTGCGCGTCCGTGCAGGGTCGGACTCGTTCGCGTACGTTCGGTCAGGTTCGCGCGTTCTCGCCGCCCGAGAACGACCGGACGACTCTCTCCAGCGCGCTGAATCACAGTCTGGGTCAGTTCGCCGAATGATCGTCGCTCCGTACGGAGGACGCGTGCGCGTGTCGTGTAACTGTGATCACATGAGTGGAGAGCTGTTCGATACGATTTTGTGTAGACTAGGAAGATCAGTGTGTTGAAAATAGTGTTTAGTGAACCGCCGTGAAGAAAAAATACAATTCGAATTGTGGCCAGTGGGATAATGTTTAAGCGTGCCGCCGAGAGGGCTTTCGTGGTTGAACGGAGCGAGACGAAGCTCATCGAGGAGAACAAGAACGCGTGACAGGTAAAACATAACCTCAATTCCACGGGGTAAAAAGAGAACGGGGGTGAGTTTTTGATGCGCTGCTGGCTCTCCCGGTGATTGCCCTTTGTTCGGCTAGCATTTTTTTTTCCTGGAAATTTCTCTTTCGCGTTTCGTTCGTACCAGTTACACCAGTCGCGTCTGATAAACTCGTTTTCTCGGGCGGCGTAAACGAGCCATGCAACGATACGTTACCGTGAACGATTTAAAAATGGTCCTGCACGAAATTACATACTTTCGATTACACGCGTGACTTATTTTACGACTGGCAAGGTGAAAGACGCGTTCGATTATCATCGATGTTCGTAAAACCGTTAAATAAGCATCAAAGTGTCAGTATATATGTATATTGTATATATATATATATACATACATTTTTGTGAATGATCGAAGTTCACGTGACCTTCTCGGCCAGCCTGTTGTATCCTTGTCGTGAAGTGGCGCTTCCGTTTGCTCCGACAAGAATGTTCAAGCGTATATCATTGTGCGCGAGTGTATTTCTCGTTTGTCCACCACGCCTTGAAATCTCCTCAGCTTTTGATTTCAAACGGCGAATGGAAATTTATGATGATCCAACGAAATACTTTTTAGATTATTCAGCACGTTTCCAGGCCGTGATGGATCGCGATGTTTTTTCTTCGATTGTTAATTATCGAGATCGTTGTGGAATGAGTAATTACAAAAACAGCTTCGCAATTATTATTCCTCATGATTCGATAACGTGTCCTCATTTTTAATGGTATTTTAATATACATCTTTGAAAAAGTTAATCCTTTTGACTCTATTGAAAATTTGTCTTTTTGATAAGTTATCAAAAACGTGATCAAGATATAATGTATAACTTCGTATATAAAATATTTATCTGTGCTTAAAATAAAGATGCTCGATATCGATGGCGTTTGATATATCGATAATATTAAAATATCCTTAAAGCAAATCGGAACAACTAAAATAGAATAGAACGCATAATTTGATCATTTAGATTTATTTATTCTGATTCGAACGTTTAACCTAACCTAATCTGATACATAAATTCGTCGTCTAAAATTAATTATTCCTGTTTGAAATCGAGTTAGATTACATATTCAGTTTAAACACGAATAGTCGTGGCGGATTAGGTTATATTCAAAGTTTAAACGAAAAGAAATAGGTTGGAATGATAAAGTTATCGGGTTAGGTTATATTTTTTAAGAATCGTGTAACGAATGGTTAACCGTCTATTTTATTTCGTGAACTAACCTGCTTAACCGGTGATTAAGCGAGAGGTAAATTCTGAGAAATGTTTACACGCACGTGTAGGTGTCTTGTCGGA
This sequence comes from Megachile ligniseca, assembly GCA_945859555.1. Lineage (NCBI taxonomy): Eukaryota > Metazoa > Arthropoda > Insecta > Hymenoptera > Megachilidae > Megachile > Megachile ligniseca. Next base: position 4,750,328 of record OX243785.1, read on the forward strand.
GGAATTTCAAGCGACATTATCTCAGATCGCGGTAATTGACAACGATTAGTCACATCGACTACATTTTACGAAACTTTTCGAGCGTTCTTTCCACGTGAAAACGGAGTCGTCGTTTGTACCTCGTAGAATTACAAGGATAATCCACGGACAACGATCGATGTGTTAGCCGTTTCTCTTCTGTCGCGTTCTCAGACGTTTTAGTCGCGTACCACGCTGAACCCGTCTATCAGAGAGCTTAAGAAATTAGCATAAATATTCGCACGCATCTATCATACTTACGCTGGTGTGCGTTTCACGCGCCCGCAAATTGAAAAGCAACAGATCTCGCGATATTGAAAGAGGCGAAAGATTAAGCCGAGATAATAGGCTCGATACGATACCATAAATACATTCATCGGCAGCTATTGCGCCGTTTAAATGCATGGCACAGTGTCGGGAACAACTCTCTAATGAACGTATGTGTTTTACAATTTTTAACTGAAAAACTAAATAGTATAATCTTCCGTAATTGTAGGAATCAAATCTGTAAATTAAAGACGATATCAACCCTATAATCTTTTATCGTATTTGGTATCTCCTGTGGCGACATAATGTAAAATTTCACAATTTACGGCGATATATTAAGAGACTATTGCACGTGGTGAAATAACGCGAAGTTATACAACTCGCGAAGATATAAAACGAGAGTATACAACCCGTGGCGATATAATGTAAGATTTTACTATTCACGGTGATATATCGAGAGTGTTCGTAACACGTGAGAAAATAATGCGAGTACACAACTCGTGGCGATATAATATGGGAATATACAACTCTTCATGATATAATGCAAGATTATACAATTTGTGGCGATATATTACGAGGCTACATAACTCGTTGTGAAATAATGCGAGGTTATACAACGTGACGTGTTACATGACCTGATAATCATAGATATCAGATATCTACACCGAGATATGAAAACAATACACAAAATTTGTTAAAAATAACAGTACTATGTAACTTGAGTCATAACCTACTAATTGTTTGGTATTTCGAAACTTTTCAAAATTCTTAAAGCACGTTATTTGAAATTTATAATACTTTGCGGAATCTGTTGTATGGAGAACATTATAACTTTCTATTTTCAAACTGAAGTTGGGTAACGTAATGCGTACATATTTTACTATCGAGAGATAATTTATAATTCGTCCGGTGCAAATCTTTATCCATTTTAAAACAAATATGCGATGCAAATTGAAAAAACGCGCTGGGATTTGTTCGTTATGTAACCGAACGTAGCTTAATATTTAATGTATTACATAAACGTATGGAAACATTTTCCCGTAGAGACGGCCGTAACGAAATGGTTAAAATTACTCAATTAACAAACGGGCATACGATTACGTGATTCATTCCGGTTTCGTTTCGTTGCACGACTGAAATAATACACGCGGCAAAAGGATTTGTCTGTGTCATAAATTGGTATGAATATACAGGAAAGTATTTGAGCAGTAGATATACGTTTCATTTTAAATGACGAACTGTTTCTGCGGTCTGCAACTTGGATCGGCTTAGAACGAAGTATGTTTACACTTGAACATCCTTGAGGTACGATTATTGTTTCAACTGGTTATCAGCAGTGTTTGAATTCTCTTTTGTCTTATATATACCCTTTGTGATCTTTTGTTATTGAATCTATTGTCATTGGAATACGTTTTATGTTGGTTTAAAAAGTTAACATAATATTTATGGTTACATGTATTTTATTGTACACTTTGAACGTTATACTTAAGTTAACACAATATTGATGGTTATATGTATTTTATTGTATACTTTGAATGTTATATTTATTAACACTGGAATTAGTAAGACAATCAACTGAAAGTTTTTTAGTTTATATTGAGATATATTCAATTAAACTATATTAACACTTTGCACCCCTTCATTTCTTTTACCTACCAACTCCTTAATTTACAAAGTCGATGAAGAAAGGGGTTCTCAATAAATTGTACTGCGAGTGCAGTGTATAACAAATGTATTTTATTTATTATAAGTAGTATATATATTCACCCAATTTATTATTGTAAGATACAAGAGAAATTTGATGTTGAGAATCATTAAACGCAATATGCATACTACTACATTTTCAATTACGTTCGTGAATAACCTACTCCCATTTTCAAATAGACAATTAAAATGTCGTGAAGCAAATCGTATAACACATTGTACACCGTTTTTACAACGCCCAGTAGAATTCGCGAGCGAAAGGGTTAAACGAGTAGGCACGTAGCGTCGGCCATGAATGGCGAGGTAGGGTGAGCCGAAAGTATGAATGGGCTAATCAATTTCCAGGCACAATCGTGGCATAACGCGTATTCCTAGTAACATCGTGTACACCGATACGATGTGTTCGCGTATAAATTTTCAATCGCTAACCGAACGAACGATCGCGAGCAATACGAAACGTTCGACGTGGCCGCAAAACGTTCGTAAATAGAGAAATATCGTTCTATTTGCCTCGATAATCGAACTTCTGTCGCGAATCCTATCGAAGACGGAATTGATAGAGACGACAAAAGCACGTTTCCTGCTACGTCGAGAAAGTCTATTACAAATAACGAATATCGAGATGTTTCGAATTAACCCTTCTTACGATCGAGCCGTTTTTATTCTACGGTGTCTTTTTACTTGCGATCATTTCACGTTTCAATGAGCTTTTCTTATATCTCTTAACGGTATACTGTTTTTCATATCTTGTGTACAGAGATGTTCAAATTACGGTACAGGTACAATATTTGTACAATATTTCATTTTTCAATCATTTAACGTTTCAACGAGTTTTCTCGTATTTGTTGATGGTATACGGTTTTTTTATATACCGTGTATAGAGATATTTAAATTATTGTACAGGTGCAGTGTTGAAGAGATAATTGACATCGACGTGGTGTAATTAATAGATTGTAAGGATATTTTATTCATAGATCGTTTAACGTTTCAATGAGTTTTGTTATATTTGTTGAGGGTATACAGTTTTTTTATATCCCGAGTACACAGATGTTTAAATTACAGCTCCTCAACCTGCAACTTTCTACACAGTTGCGTCATTTGCAGCTAATTATTGCTACGGTTGCCCTATAATTTATTTGTCACATGCGTCATTCAGAACTAATCACAAATACTAAAACAAAGAAAGTTGAAATTTTATGTCAATTTGGTGTTATGCGTTGACTATGCAAACTTGGATTTGAACTCCAAATTGAAGCATATTCAAAATTCGAGTAAAAAGCTGAAGTACGAGTGCGTCACAAGTCAAACACGAAAATGTTGCAAGGTATTAAAACACATAAAGGTTGAAATATTAGGCATGTTCTACATTTAGAGATTCTTGTGCAGATTGCAATTAGAATTAAGTCAAAAGTTCAATTCCAATGAAAATACGAGTCTACGTCCTCAACTTCAGTGCGTCACAAGTGACACGATATAGCAAGGGTTTATAGAAATAATTGACGCTAATAGTCATTCTAACATGATTAACAAACTCAGTTTATTTCATTCTCGACTCATTTCAAACTTGTCATAAATAACTTGATATTTCAATTTAAATATTAATTATCGATAACGGATGTTGAGAATGATTAACCGACGGTGTATCAGCAGAGTTACCAGAAGCACTATTAATTTCTTCAAATTTTTTTTTCTTAGCCGAGTAGTAATGACGCAGTAACATTTGTGATGTTTAGCGTATAATTAGACAGTAAAGACACACGTGTGTACAGCTGAATGAATCTTGTGCAAACAGTCACGTGGATGATCATTGTGCGAATGATTCAGTGACCAGCCATTCGTGCAAGGTTTCAGTTCATTTCTTCCATGGTACGCGTTTGCGTGTTCAGCTCGAACATTGCTGACTTTTCATTTTTGTTGCTCTTTCGATTCTTTGTATTGCGTTCTTATCGGAGACAGAGTGTCGAGCTACTGTGCAAGTTTTCTTATCGGCGAATTCGCGGAAAGTTTGTTCTTCGTGAAATTATGACGAGGTTAATTATAACCTTGTTACATTTTATTGATATTTCAGTTTTTTATTTTATTGGAAATTTTCCGTTAGATTTTAGTTAATTTTTAATTTAAGAAGTTGGACATTTTAAAATTGAAAATTGTCAAGTTTCTAAACTTACAAAGTTAACATAGCTCCATCAGTATCAGTTGAAACTCTAACCAATCCAATATATTACCAACAAGAATTTGCAGTATTGGCAATATAACGAGACTCTGCTATGATAATGCAGAGCAGCAAATTATAAACTTGAAATTAAAAATTTGCAAACTAATTATCCTAATAGTTAATTAAAATGTTAGTATAGCCACATTCTACAATTCTCATACATTAACGTGAGAATAAATATAATAATATTAATATAGGACAAACTGGATATTTGCTGAAAAATTAATACAATATTATTAGTATAATAATGTAATATAAAACAATGTATTATTTTATTATATCAATTGTGTAGTAAATATTCATTGTGTCTATGCCAGTCAACATCATTAAGAACAATTCCATAAACGAAGACCAACTTTTACTATACCAACTTCTACCATCAGGATCATAAGCACTATTAACCCATTATCAGAATTATAAACATTGTTCACTATCAGAAATTATATACAATAATCAAAAAATATTCCTTCTGTTACATCTCGTTAATACATAAACGATTATAGGCGGTTCTAATAGATTTAACGCGATTTTATGGGATTTTACGGAATTCTATGATTATTGTTGGAGGCGAGGCAACAAGGAAGACGGTAAGCGTCGAGTTATTTATTTCCCCGTTTCTCTTTGCAATTGGTTTTCCGATAAGCCAGCATTTATTCCGAATAATTTACCGTAATTTGAATACAAAACGTTAATCCATTTTTAATGGAGTGTGCCCTTAATAGCTGGCCAGGATTTTAATAGTTGCGTTAATTGTCCTACTATTTTAGTTGAACCAACGTCGAACGTTTACTCGAATAAACTGACCGTCATTATTTCAAGCATTGCCCAGCCTCCTCGATAAATTACCATCAGTGTTTTATTTTTTTTATTTACTTTTTCAAGTCTCTCGTTTCGGTCCATCGAATTTCGATATTAACGAGCTACGAGCACGATTTAATCGCTCTCAAAAGGTAACGATAACGAGTGTCGTGCATTTCAAGGAAAAACGGTACGTTCAGGCTGTGGAGCAACGCTAATCGATTAGTGTGCACGGTTAAGAGCGAATTTAGGTTTCCTAAGGAAAGTATGATAAATAAGAAAGATGTGGTCGCTTAATGGTTGATTTCTAGTGAATTTTATGGATTTGTATTTTTAGAAGTCTAGGGAATTTTGGTATTTTTCAGATCTGAGTGTTTTGATATGTGGGGATTTTGGGTTTTTAGAAATATAAGAATTTGAAACTTTGAGACTTTGAAAATGTAGGAAATTTGGGAATTTGGGGAATTGGGAATTTGGGAAATTTAGAATTGGGGAATTTGGGAATTTGGGAATTTGGGAAATTTAGAATTCGGGAATTTGGGAATTGGGAAATTGGAAAATTGGAAATTTGGGGAATTGGGGAATTGGAAATTTGGGGAATTGGGAATTTAGGGAATTGGGAAATTAGGAATTTGGAGAATTGGGAATTTTGGAATTGGGGAATCGGGAATTTCGGAAATTTAGAATTGGGGAATTTGGGAATTGGAAATTTTGGAATTTTGGAATTGGGGAATTGGGAATTTGGGAAATTTGGAATTGGGGAATTTGGGAATTAGGAAATTTCGAAAATTGAGAATTTTGGAATTGGGAAAGTGGGAATTTGGGAATTTGGGAAATTGGGAAATGGGAAAATTGGGAAATTGGGAAATTGGGAAAATGTCAAAACTTCGAAAATTCAGAAAACTTGAGAAATTAATTTCCAAATTTGAGAATTTGTAAATTAGACTATTTAAAAAATTGAACATCATGAATCTTCAAAATGTTAAAGTTTCGTAATTTAAAGATTTCGGGACTAGAAAAGTTTAAGACATAGAAATTAAAGAATTGTGTATTCTATACACGTACGGTTATCGAAAGGGAGTGTTGGAGTTTGAAAGACAGCGTGCACGTTTGCCGAGAATGGCATTCCAAAACAACAAGAATGTTGTACCGAACAGCCGATCGATGTTTTCCATGCAACGATCGACTGATAGATGCGACAACCATCTATTAATAGACGATCGATGATGATCGTGAAATTCCAACAAACTTTCAGTTACAAGCAATGCTCATAAGTATCCGAACACTCGGTAAATTGAAAGTAATAGTACATAAATGACATTGAACGGTGTATGTACGGTTCTCAATGAAATCTATTTTCTCCTTTCTACGGAATTGGCAACTTACCAGACGTTTATTCAATTCTATGAAATTCTTGATTCGCCTGCGTATCCGCAAACTTTAGATATCACTGCTTAGACTAAATCGTTTAACAGTTCTTTTTTTCTTTTTCAAATCATTTCATTTCATTCTTATAAGATTCTTGCAAATATTTCTGCAGATTTTCTGACATAAAGAATTTCAGGACAAACATTTATTTAGAATAATTTGTCTATAAGCATTTATAATGTTCTTTTTATCTTTTCCTGCTTTAAGTACCGTAGATTTCTGGAAGTTAATGACGGATAATTGATTTGGTGAATTGTGCGTGGTGATATGACGCGAGATTATATAATCGGTGATGATACACGGCGAGATAGTTCAATTGGTGATGATGTAATTCGAGAATATATAAATGTGATGATACAATGTAAGATTATACAATTCGGCGCGATATATTACGGTGCTGTACAACTCGTGGCGATATAATGCAAGATTTCATAATTCGCGGCGATATATTGAGAGACTATATAACACGTGGTGAAATAATGCGAGACTATACGACTTTCCAAGATTTAATACGGAAGTATACAACCTGTGGCGATATAATACAAGATTTTACAATTCTCGGCGATATATCGAGTGTCTACATAACACGCGGTGAAATAATGAGAGATTACACAACTCGCGAAGATATTATACGAGAGTATACAATCCATGGCGATATAATACAAGATTTTATAATTCGCGGCGATATATTTAGAGTCTATATAACACATGGTGATATAATGCGAGACTACACAATTCGTGGCGATATAATATGGGAATATACAATTCTTGATGATATAATGCTAGATTTTACAATTCGTGGCGGTATATGACGAGTCTATGTATATATTCTGGTGAAATAATGCGGGGATATACAACGTGACGTGATACATGATCCGATATTCATAGATATCATATATCTACACCGAGATACTATGAAAACAATACACAAAATGAATTAAAAATAACAGTATCTGTAACGTGAGTCATAACCTACTAACTGTTAATTGTAATCGACGATCAAATATCTATAATGCAGTCATGAGTGTACATATGTAAATATCCCAGTTAACTGGTTAACTACGATAAACATTACCCAACACAGTTATACCAACATGTTCCACTGTATCCATAAAAGGTCCCGAGCACAAATCACCATTGTTTCATCCCGAGTACACATAAAACCATTCCAATAGGCTTTCCGCCAACGGTACATGGTTTCTTCTTCGAACCTGTCCCTTTTCGAGGACCATTTTCAAAGGAACAGAGCCGTTTTCTTCTTTGTCCCTTTACCGATTGACGCGCAGGTTGCCAGAAACGCGTCAAGTCGAATGGAAGTGCGAAGTCAAATTAGCTTTTGTCGAGGGCGAGCAATGTTCTTCTTTCATAGTGGCTCCCTCCACCGACCATGGATCTTTTTCCTGTCATTACGGGACTCTTTGTCTTTCTTCCTGGAACTCGTTTCGGACCTGCGATCCGCTTTCAACGCCACGGGATAGCTCAGTTTCGAAACGATCGCGTTTCCCGGTTTTGTTCTTCCACGGGAACCTTCGTTCCGTCAGTGGTGCGTTTTTTAGGGACTACCTGCAACATTTCTTGTCTCACGCTTCTTCCACGTTGCACGGGATGGAAGATAATCGTTGTAGAGCTGTGATTATCGATATCGTTATTGATAGATATCGATAATATCGGAACATGGATATTACATGTGGATGTAATATATAGAATTATGGATAATAATGGACGTATCGGTAACTCGAGATGTTGATAATATACTGATAACATTAAGATATTGTCGGGGTGAACCATGGATGATTGAAATAGTTACAAACTTCTAAAGATAGAATTTCTAAATTTAGAAACTGAAGACTTGATAATCGGAAGTTTGATCGTTGAAGGCCTAAAGATTGAAAACTGGACAATCAAACACTTTGAAATTGAAAACTTGAAAATTGAAAACTTGAAAATTTATATATTTAGAAATTTAAAAATTTAAAACTTGAAAAGTGAGAACTTGATCATCGAAATCTTGAAAATTAAAAATTGGAAATTGGCAAATTGACAATTTCCTAATTCCCTGAATTCTCAAATCTCCAAACTTCCTTAAAATAAAAAATTAAGTCCTTAAAATTGCCCAAGTCCCGAAATCCTTGAATTTCCAAATAATGAAGTTCTGAAATTGCAAGTTTTCAGTAAAATTCAGTGACTCTACCTTTCATCCATAATAACGATATCCGAAGATATCGATAATCGATAGTCCCGTTTCTAAATCGACACGAAAGCGGTCGTTTTCGTATGCAACGCGCGAAGCGTGCAGTTTTCGTCGCGAAGCGTGCAACTTTCGTCGCGTGTTCCTCGCCGCTTGATCCCACGTGTATCTGTTGAAAAAGCGTTATCGCGCGAGATCTTCCAAGGAAAATTGCGTAATTTTCTCAATGGCGTAGCGTTACGTACACCGTAAGCGATGATATTCCTTCTCGATATTCGGATCATACATATTCAACGTCGACCAGCGACGCGACGCTCCGAAACGATGCATTTTTCTTCCAAGGAAAACCAGAGAAAATCGAACCATTCTATATATACTTTGATAGTTCCATATATTCGAGAGCTATTGTAGTAGACTTCAAAAATATCAATCTATTTTTGTGTTTCCCGAAGGTAGACATTTTTAAGAATGTAATTTATTCAATTTTCGTATAAACATTCAGTATGAGCTTCAGTTATTTTTATCGTGAGTATATTACGTTCATGTAAACGATGTTTAAGTGATCGTTTTAATAATTGGCCCTCGAAATTTGTTTCTGACAAATTGTTACCAAAGTACCAATCTTTATCAATATCAATATTTGTATGAGACAATTTAAAGTAACGATTTTAGAACCTTCTGTAATAGACAGTATTACTTCAGCAGATAAATGATGTTTAGGAAGATTGTTTCAATAACTGATCTTCAAGAATTTCTTTTTAAACTCTCCAAGGGAACAAATACTCAAATAACGTTTAAGACTTGCCAATAATTCCCTTCCTCTGAACCACTGATCTCTGAAATATCTGAAAGAGGTACATCAGATTTTGATCGAAGAAAGTCCCACGGAACAACTTTTTCTCGCACCGCAAGTGTTCGAAAAGGACAGCAAGGGGAAACAACAAATTGCAACCACGAACGAACCTCGACCACCGTTAACATCATAAAAGTTCAGAGGCCCTGTCCGCTATCCGCCACTTTAATCTCGACCAACTCGGTGTTTCGCCTCTTTGAGGCAAGAAAAATCGATCGCGAGAAGCCCATTATTTCGTTCAAAGGTGAAATCATTTTTGCCCGTTTGATCTTTCGCAGCAATTATCCCCACGTCCCGTCTGGGCCGACGACGTTGGCCCGCATCGAAAGGCACCGAACGCGACGGAAAAAGGAGAAAAGGGAGGGAAAATAGGTGAAAAGGGAAGGAAAACGAGGGGTGTCGCGGAGTGAGTTACAGGGTATAAGGTTCTTCCCCCTCGTAATAACGGTTCGCCGTTTTACAGCTGGTCGACTCCTTTATTCGTGGATCCACGTGGATCCACGAGGAAAGGATGCCGGCTCGTTCGACGACAAAATTTCCACCGCATTCCTTCTGCACTCTGCTCGATATAGCCACGGCTACAGTTTTTATCGCCCAGGGTAAACTTGTCAGACGGCGATGAAACGAGTGCCTCGATGGAAAAACACCTTCCTACGAAGCTCAAATGTACAGCAGGTGACACCGGGCTTAATTAACGCCCCCGGTTAACACGGTGTTCCTTATGGTTTAACACCGAATGACCAATTCACGTGTTTTATTTTAGATTGTAAAAAGGATGGTCCAATATCCTCGAACCAAATGAAACTTATTCGGTAGAATATCCAAACAAAATCTCACCTGTCCTATTATTTAGGGATGTACGTTTCTGAAGAAATTCTGAAAGAGATCCTGTGATATTACAAAATTTTGTTAGATTTGCAAACTGTAATCAAACTGAAATCCTCTATTTTCAGACCTAGACAAAAATCCGAATAAGATTTTCTCTAGTAATAAGAGTAATCTCAAAGACCTTTACAGTGATCCATTTTCTGACCCATAACAGCATCTGCATGGCTCTTTGTCTCACATCGAGCTTTACGAAAGAAACAAAGCAAAGAAAGACAGAGTTCTTTCATCGTGTCCGAACAAAACGAATTACAATTATTTTGGAGCGAGAACTAGGGGCACGCTCGTGTAGCGGTGTTATAAAAGCACGAAAAAATATGTTTTTCTTTTTGCCGTCGTTCCTCTTTTCGCTGCTACACGCGAAAGAAAGAACCGCGTTCTCTATATTTTTTGAGCCCGCGACTTCCATTTTATTTCGCCGTCTCTGTTTCGCGAACCTGGATGCCTTTGAGCATTCTACGTGTGCTTCTGCTTCGAAGAAAATAATCCGACGGACGTCTGCAAAAAATAATTTTCCGCGCCGACTACGGCGCAACTGCACGCACAACATTGTTCCCTGGATTTAATTTGTGCCCAAAGAAACGACGCGAAAATGATTTTTTATTTCGCTGCGAGACCTGGAACGTCCTTTTCGCGTGTGTCCGTTTCCCCTTGTTCTCTTCTTCGTTCGTTAGACAATTTCGGCCTCTGAGTAAGAACTCTTTTAATGTTTCGAAATTGAACGTGCCGGTCAAAGAGAACAAGCGTCTATAGTGGATATAGTAATTCGTGTATGTGGTTTTAGATCACGTATTTCGTTACCCGTGCTAGAACCACTGCGTTAACTATCTGGGGATCTATTTCGATGGTGAGCAACGATCATTCATCTTGTTCAAAATATTTGTTTAATATATTTCTGATAGAATGTCAGGATCTAGGGTTTTCTTAGATCAACATTTCTAGGTATAGAGTTCTTTCAGGTTTTTATTATCAGCTGTTCTAGGTTTAAGTCCACATCTTCCTAGGTTCACATTTCTTCTAAGTTTAAATGTTCTTTAGGTCTAGGTGTTTCTTAGGTCAAGAATTTTTCTAGGTCCATTTTATTACGTTTTGATTATGTGTAGATCTTCCACATTTCCTCTGTATTTACATTTTTCACAAGTTTAAATTTTAAGCTTAGATCTAGGTTTCCTTAGGTTAAGATTTTTCTTGTGTTTTAATTATCTGTATGTCTACACTTTTGTTAGATTTAGATTTTCGCAGTTTTTTCAAGGATGAAACATTTTATTTCAAATAATATTTGATGCTGTCATTTTTGAATAACTACTCGAATTCTGAATTCATCATTCCCATCAAGTAAGCTATATTTCAAGATAAATTCCTTATTTACAAATATGTACGTTCTTCGAAATTCAGGTCATCAGATAATTTGAAGTTATGAATTACAAGATGATCACAAACGTGACTGTAGACTAATCACAATTGCAAACTAATATCCTCTGGCAACAAAAACATAGTAGTCGTTCGAACGATAAAACAGTTAAGCGCAAAAACGTGCTTATATGGTAATTTCAGTGTGCAGCATCGAGTCTACTATTACAGAACCGTTTAGAGTACCGAGAAAATAACATCTACGGTTCTCAAAAAAACTGGTACATAGCACAGTCATATCGATTATTTAACGATGTAACATCCTTGGTGATGACATCGTGAGAGCAGTAATTACACGAACGTGTATGTAGCATTGTAGTCGAAGGATAAACTGTAGTTCTAATTACGTGTTCGGTAACCAAACAGATTATTACAAATAACTCGCTATCGAGTACTAGGAAGAATATTTTATTACGTGCGAGGTAACTCGAGCATCAAGGTAATCTGGATGATCCCGTTGCTGCTTTTACCGCGATAAATAAATCATAACTAGTTTCGAGAACTGGGAAATTTGGTATTTTGAAAATTATAGGAGAAACATTTTATAACAGTAGTCCATTTTTGCTCGTTAAAGATTTATTATTTATTTAAAATTTGGGAATTTTCAATTTTCAAATATACAAATTTTTAGTTGTGAAATATACAAATTATCAGTTCTCAAATATACAAACTTTCAATATTTTAATGTAGAAATTTTCAGATTGAAAATTCAGAGATAAATTAGCTCCTCTGGACACCACTTTGGTCTCCAGAAATATTTTCTTACAAAGATTATTTTCTTAAGTTTATCTTATAATCTTACGTCCATTTATGTCAGCCCATTTTCAAATGAGTCTCCCAACAGTTTGTTACCTTCCTTAACACTTACCGCAACGAATTGCTCACAAAATAAAAATTGTTGGAATGTTACTAATTCAACGAAAAGTACGTATTCGCGCACGTACGCTTCTCATAAAGTAACACAATACATACGTCCACAATGCATTGTTTCGTACACGTATCGCGGAAGATTTGTCACGTAGAAAGCTCGCGACATTCCATACGATCTTTGTGAAGCATTCTTTCGAGCTACCCCGTGAATCGTTTCGTTTATGGCCACTAGGTAAATGGGTTTTGTCCTCGCTTAAAAGCTTCCACGTCCAGTCGGTGCTGTGTTATAACTGCGTCAATTGTTCAATGTTACGCGATGAGTAATCAACAGATTAGTTTCCACAGTTGATCAATACCGTTGATGACAAGCATTTGATGACAAGTTGCAACCTGACACATCCACGCGAGGAAGAAACTAGTTGTCTCGTTAGAGGAATGACATTGAAAGATTTTGTTTAAAGCGTGCCGACGTTGTCGACTTAAATTTTACCGACTGAAAGGCGCTGCTTCGACAAGATTAAGTGCCGTGTAGATTATTGTAAGCTACGCAACAAGATTAATGCGTTTTAGAGAGGTTTTGTAACCAGTTAGCGGACGACCAGTTAGTATTATCCAGTTGTGTTGGGAGCAGGCTGGACTCTTGTGCAGGGTGCGATAGGTTACGTCGTTTTGGTGATAATGTGGACATGCTGGTTACGTGTTAATTTCACACCTGGTGATTTTTGGGGAGTTTGAAAATTTGGGAATCTAGTTGGGTATTTTAGGATTTGGGAATTTGAAAATTTCGAGATTTGGAAATTTAGAAATTTGGGATGTGGTAATTGAGAAGTTGAAAATTTGAGGATATGGGATTTGGTAATTTAAAAATGTCAATTTTGGGAAATTTAGAATTTTAAATTTGAGGAGTTGGAAAATTTGAGGATTTAGAAATTCGTGAATTCAAAAGTTTTGACTTTTGAAAATTTAAAAATAAAAGCTTTAGAAATTTGGAAATTTGAAAATTTCGATTTTTGGAAATTAATAAACTACACAATATAACATTTGTTTCCCTATAAACAATTATAAATGTTCAATATTAATTTTTTCCTATAAAAAAAAAAGTTTACCTTTACTGCATATAACTGAAATCACGTAAGCTAAATTTTGCCTCGTACAGGAAATAAAATGTTCGATTTCGATCACGAAATAAAACTCGGTTGAATCACGGAGACGAATGGAGAACGGCAGATAAAAGGAAGAGGCGATATCTATCTGCAAATCAGAACATGCGACGTCAGGTATTTTCGTTCGCTTCCTGTGTCCCACTAGCCTTATATCGAGTTTACAACGACTTCCGGTTGATCGTTCCCGCGTGACGAGAAACAACGACACGCGATTCTTTCCGTGAACGATCAGAATCACTTGGCAACGTGTTCTAAGCACGAGGAACAATGAACGGCTACAAGATCGTTACGTATCATGGCTTGATCGCAATTAAATCAGATCCAACGCGTTCCGCGTACCAGAATAATCGGCCGAGATTTAATTAACTGGGAATCGATTAACGAGCGTCTTCGTCCTCACAAGAGAAACCTACCTGAGGCGTTGCATATTAGGTCACGAGGTATCTCGTGTTTGACGAACCTAATCTTTTCACCTCCGTTAATTGTTTCTACGAAATTACGTGTTTCATACGTAATATATGTATTTCATACATCTTAACCCTTTGCACTCCTTAATTTCTTTTACTTTAGTGATCCTGTATTAAAAATTTGTTCGAGATAACGATAAAATAACCTATTTGATCACGTTCACTCAAAGTAACAATACTATCTAATACGTGGCTTTGTTCGTTCTTTCAAAGACAATATATTGTAACTAAAATAATTTGATTTCATGAAACGTGGGATTTAACTGATATGTTTCTGATATCCGACACTAAAAATTGTAAGGTACCATTGTTTCTAACAATACAGCAAAATAATCTGTTTGATATCTTACTACATCCTGTGTTCTAAAAGCGACAGTCATTCAATAAATGCTTTGTTCACTTTCTATAAATACAGTGTCGTTAGACGTTTTTACTTTGGGAAAGGAAATTGGAATTTATCCGATATATCTGTTATATTGTGCTCAAATAATCTGTTTGGTATTTTATTGCATTCGCTGTTCTTGAAGTGATACTCTTGGTTTCTTTTTCTGTAAAGTAAAATCAAATAATTTCAATTAATTTTACTATGAAATATTTCAGAATGTTCAAATTTGAATCCTCAATTAAAATCCCTAATAAATTTCCAAAAGTCGAAATTTTCAATTCCTTAATTGCCAGTATTGCTTCGCTACATGTGTACATCATATGTGTAACAGTATAAAGTTAGTTAAAAGATACCTATTTCAGATCGTTGCATTAATGATGAGTGTGAATAACCTCTGGAGCGCCAAGGTATAATAGATAATGTAAATTACATAGATCATTAGAATTACTCAGTAATCTGCATAATTATTCTTGAATAAATCCATCACAAATAGAACTGTTATATATTTATTTGCTGCACCACAAACAGAAGTTTCAAGTATCTTTCCACTCTTCCTTCATCAATAATAATTATTTATTAAACATTCTTCAAGCTTCCAAAAACCAGAGTACCATTTTTGAGTACTAGTTCGATACGTCAGCAAAATTATGCATAAACCTATAAAAAATCTTCATACTTGTATAAGAAGAAGCTTCCGAATATCACCCTGTGCAGTTCAGTAGCAGTATTTCCGCGAAATTCGTCCACAAGGTGTCTAATCCTAAGGTATACAATGTGTTAATATATTTCGTTGCTTATTAGTACGGTTTCGCAGGTCGGTGGCCGTTCACGAAACCCCGTGCGATTTATGTTTATAAACGATGCCACCGTTCATTGTTGGCCGATTGTTCGGCCGGTGATTAATCGATTTCGTTGGGGCAAGTGCGGCCGGTGTCTCCGTTTTAAAAAGAGATTTATTAGCAGCGTGACATAAACGGCGATTATGACTTCCATACGTGTACGTCGATTAATCACTTGGCGTGCTTTTGCTCCGCGAAACCCGGCCTCAAGAACTTGGGGTTCTCGAATTAACGACGATTACGAAAGTCTCGCGTGTTGGCAATCGATGCTTACGATTAGCGCTCGCAATTGATACAACGGGTATTAATCAACGATAACCGGCCAATGAATTCGACTCTTTGATATTCGATCGAGGCTTATTGTTGACGGTGAGAAGCATTGAGAAACACTCGAGGCTGACTCTCGCCGTCGAGGCTGTTTGGTAAATGGAGATTCGAGGAATGCGGAATAGCTAGGTGGGTGGCTTTGCCTGCGTTTCTATGTGTACGTGCTCGTACAGTCGACAGCAAATCTGCCTTCTGTACGAAAACTACGACAGAGTGATATGGGGCCTTCTACTCGATTTTTTACTGATTTTTGTACATTTCATAATTTCGGGATGGGTTACGAATTTGGGGACGTAGGGATCTGGAGGAAAACGGGATTAACCCCTTCTAACTACTCAAGGCTACAACATTAAAACGAACAAAGAAAATTAAAATATCGTGAGTATTCTATATTCAGGAATCCTTGATAATGCAACTTATAGTTGGATCTAAATTTCAAGTGAAGAGTATTCAAAGTCTGAGTAAGGTCACATTTGAGCTGTAAATGCTTCACGAGTGAGACTTGTCAAAGGGGTTAATCTAAAAATTTGAGAACCTAAGAACCTAGTATACCAAAAATTAAAATAAACCTAGAACCTAGAAACCTTGCACATACGACTCTTACAAAAGACCAAAAGTAATAAAAAATACAGCAAATAAAAGCAACGTATTCATGGCCCTTTAAGTAGAACAAATTTCCATGCAATTTCTTCGTTCGTAATTTTCTATAAAAACCAGCATTTGCACGGCCATCCTCATTTCGCTAATTAGTACCACGGGTTACCTTGTACTTCCCCTTCGCTCACGCGGCTAAATTATCACCTTGAAACCGAACGAATTGCCCTCGAAAATTAGCAACGATCCGCGTAGCCGATGTCTGAATTAAAAGCGAGCAAGTTGTTTCCTTTAATTTGAAGGAAATTCGCTGAGCTCGCGTGTCCTCGCTCGAATTTGCTGAAAATTATCCGTGGAACAGCCAGTAACGTGGCGTATTATCATAACCGCTGTTTGCCGGTGTAATTTTCAATTTTAACCGGGGCTTCTTGCGCTACCCCTAACTGAGCGTATCCTCGAAGCACGGACCATCACGGTTCGGTTTTTGCACGTGGTTTTCGAGGTTGTTTCTTGCTCGGGGATCTGGCGAATTAGGGAAAGCAATCTGTACGCTGGCCGGAACAGGTTAACGACTTACTTTCTCATGGTCCGAAAGACGTAAACTAGATAAGTCGGTCCAAAAGTCGCAAGCAAAAGTCGAATAAATCTATGCAGTTTAGAGATAAGCTGATGTATAAAATAGAAGCAGCCAGGCGCGTGCGATCAGAAGACAGCAGTTCTCAGCAGCTTGATAATGTGAGCCGACATAACAATAGCACGTCTGAAATTCATTAAAACGTTTAATATCGCAGGTGATCAAATAAAGTTTCTTTTAAACTGGGGTTTCTACGTGTAATAACTTCCTGGCAATTAGACCCAACTTCCGGGGATATATCAGTAATGTTAGTATATTACTGGCATTAATAAGTAGAGGTGTCGCTGAATTTGATGGAAGTAGAATGCAACGAGTGTTAAATCTATTTCATAGTGTTGAATTTTCCAATTTTTAAATGGTCAGATGAGAAGTGAAAATTGAAGTTTGATAAATTTGCGAAATAAAAAATACGAAAATCGACGAAGCGTTGAAATATTTAGTAATTTCGTAAAGTAAACAACCTGCCGATCGTTCCCGATATAATCGCGTTTTAATGGAACTCGTTAGGGGATCACGATATAACAACGATAAGGAATCATTACTAAGAATTAACGGGTAACTGGGAACCGATTAAGGAAATAATATTGGCCGATTACGTCCGCGAAGACCGGTTAACAGATTGCATCTCGGGTGTCTGGAACACGGAGTCGCGTTGCTGGCAATCGTTTTACATGAAACTGGGAGACGATGTCTCTCAACTCGGTTCACCTTGAAGAGTTGCATTATATCGTCCGGACTTCCACTCTGTGGTTAGTCAAACCTCCACTTACGCGGACTCGTTTTTAGTCTCCACGAGAAGAAACTCTCCGGAGTAAAAGATACAGAGTTGTTGTTACCGCGTAATTTCGTTAGCGACTTTTAGCGGAAACGGTGAGCACGATGCCGTGATTACTTACGCTCCAAAAAGTTCCAAGGAAAAACCTCACGCGACATTATTTGCATGATGTTTGCATACGATTTGCATGTTATCATTAATGAAAGGAATTCTGAAATCTTGCCCGTCTAATAACTCGTGTTTGCCTCGTGGTTGCTCTTCTGTGCCGTCGTAACATCCGAGCTTCTTTGCTACGTCCTTTTCAGAAAGGAACTTTTAAGAATGTACGCAGGCGGGTAAACCTTTCGTTCGATATGACGTCTTACGCGCAGGAATGTTTTAAAAGTCACGATACTAAGCGTTTCAGAAGACCGTTGAAGGATGTCTGTCACTAAAAATTTAGTTGTGTAACACCCTGACACGTTTCACTGTTGGATAAAACTATCGAAAATATTCCTTGTATATAATTAAAACTTTACAGCTTTCTAATGTACTGCAAACTTGCGATATTATATAATTTCACTTGAAATTTTAAGAACAGAAATCAGTTAGAGAATGTTCCAATCAGAAACTGTGTACTACAATTACTTGTAAGTCGAAAAAATTCAAAACAAAATCATGCAGCAAAGAGTTAATCACGAAAACTAACGTAATTAAATTAAACGTTCAATATAAGTTCTCTTATAAATCTTCGATAAATGAAAAAGTCCTGAATGAACATTTTCTCCTCATACATAACTGAAGTTCCGCAAAAAATAACCTTGTTCCACTCGATTTATAAAATCACGATAACCGAAAAGATCAAACAACGTCGCTTTCTCTGAAAGAATTCGCCGCGTCCGCGTAGGATGGTAGAATTTTCAAGCAAAAGATTCCATGAACCGCGCTGTATCTAAACATTCCAGAAGCCGTGTGACTAACTCAAATGGACCGCCACAGTCGAGTATGATAATTAATATGGAAAGGTTGGGACCGGTTGATTGCGCGAAACCAAACAGACCACCTCTTCTGGCCTCTCTTGCTGCCATTTTGCCCCGGTTACGTACACCTTGAAGCTTCTTTTTCTTTCTCTTCTTTTTCGTGGCCGCTCTCGAACGACCTTGCGATCTGGATGGCTGGACTGAAATATCGCCCGTCCAGAACCCGGATCACATTCCTGCGAAACGATTTCGTAAGAATGCGTTTCTTCGAGGGCCCGGCTGATTGTTCAGCTATTCGTAGAATTAAATTGTTTCGAGGTATTCGTGTGATGTCGATGCATGGTTCATGATTATGCAGTTTTGCGAAAAATCGCTTTTCCGGATGATATACGATAGGTAGCTTGAGTATTTTGTTCACTGTTTTGAGAGTTTAGGATACTGGAATTTGGGGATATAGGGAATTTGGGATATTAGGATTTTGAGACATTGGGATATAGAGACTTTGGGGTACTTTGAGATATTTGAATGTAGGCATTTTGGGGTATTTGAATTTTGGGATATGGGGACTTTCGGATATGGGGACTTTGGGATATAGGAATTTTGAGATATTGGAATTTTAGAATATGGGGACTTTGGGATATTGGAATTTTGGGATATGGGAACTTTGAGATATTGGAATTTTGGGATATGGGGACTTTGGGATATAGGAATTTTGGGATATAGGAATTTTGGGATATGGGGACTTTGGGATATAGAAATTTTGGGATATTGGAATTTTGGGATATGAGGACTTTGGGTTATGGGGACTTTGGGATATAGGAATTTTGAGATATAGGAATTTTGGGATATGGAGACTTTGGGATATTGGAATTTTGGGATATGGGAACTTTCAGATATTAGAATTTTGAGATATTGGGACATAGAGACTTTGGGGTGCTTTGAGATATTTGGATGTAGGGACTTTGGGATATTGAAATTTTTGGATGTGTAGACTTTGTGATATTGGAATTTTGGGAGATATGGACTTTGGGATATAGCGATGTTGGGACATTGGAATTTTAGAACATTGGGACTTTGAGATATTGGAATTTTGGGTTATTAGAAGTTTGGGACATTGGAAGTTATTGAGAAGTAGAGACATTGGGATATAGGGATTTTGGAACATTGAGACATTGAGACTTTGGGTTTGTGGAATTTTGAATATTGAGAAATATAGGCTTGAGATATTGGAATTCAAAATATTAAAGGGACTCTGCAATATTGATACTTTGGGACATTGGAAGAATTTGTATGATAAAAACGTTTCTATATAGAAATTTTGGGACACAATGATTCTGAGATGTAGGAATTTTGGGATACAATGATTCTGAGATATTTCAATTGTAGACTATAGCTTTGGTGTATTGGAAATTTGGGATAATAGAATTTTTGTATATCGTTGAAATAGATTTCATTTTCAATTTAACCTCTTCCCACGCTTTGACGAGTCTCACTAGTGACGCATTCACAGCTCAAATGTGACCTTACTCAAATTTTGAATATTCAACTTGAAATTTGGGTCCAACTATAATTTGCATAATCAAGGATCGCTGAATACTCACATTTTAATTTTCTTTGGTTGTTTTAATCTTATAGCCCTGCATAATTTTGACTGACGCATCTGATAAATAAATTGTACGGCAAGGGGTTAAAAGTGTGCATTCAGCCGGTAGTGCTATAAAGACCGCCTTCATCACATTACACCTTATAGACGTAAAAATTCTTGATCCGACAAAACCATGAGTACACAATCGAAACGTAATGCACCGTACGTGCGGATGAACGTGGCGATATAATAAAACGATAGCGAACATAGCGTGCGATTCGCGTCGTTTAAAGAAAAGTGTTCAGTCGGAAGCCAGGGAATCGTGATAACGAGCAAGTAATAACAAAGTAAGCCGCTGGTCCACAATAGAAACAAAGAGAAATTGAAGGGTTTGGGTGGAGAGAGTCAGACATGCTCGCCGGTGTTGTTCGATAATCGATCGGCAGTTGCACGCTGCCAACAAACTGCACGCTTACGTCGGTGGCTTGAAAAGTATTAAGAATGAAACTTCGTTCACACCGTCTGGCCGGCGTCGAAATCAATAATGCCCAGGTTGAACTGGGTTAATACCACGGTACACCGGTTGGCCAGGAATTTCGTTCCGTTCCACGCGTTCGTGCCCTTCGTTCAACCACCTTTCTTCTCCTCGCCGACGGATCTCTGCCTTTCTCTCTCGCTCCCCGTCTTTCATCTTTCTCTTTCGTTTCTCAGCCTTCTTCCGTGCCGTCTTCTTTCATACCTTCGCCTCCTTTTACCTTTCTTTCAAGTTCTTCGTCCGCCTTCGCTTTCGCGTCACCGTTCTTTTTATTCCCACCTCTGCCTCACCGGTTAAACGAGTATACCCAACGTTTCCTAGTGGATCTGGTGCAACAGAGTCTTGCCACTCGGAATTATTTGGACGCGGCGGTGCGGTCAGAATCGACTATTTTATTTGCTTTTTCAGGACGTGGACAGAGATGGTATTTCTATCTACCGCTGGTGAACGACCGACCAGTTTTCGGATTTGGTATGCGGGGAATTTCGTGTTTTAGGACGTTTGAAATTTCAGGTTTTTAGAATTTGCGTGATATTGACGTTTTGGGATGGTGATATGGACTTCGGGGTGCTGAGAATTTGAGATAGGATATGGGGGATATGGGGACTTTGGAATATTGGAACATTGGAATATAGGAATTTTGGGATATAAGGACTTTGGGATATTAGAATTTTGGAATATAGGGATTTTGAGATATTTTGGCATATTGGGATATGAAGATATTTGTGTTTTGGAGTTTTAAGATATTAGGACGTAGGCACTTTGGAATGTTGGGATTTTGGAATATAGGGTCTTTGGAATATATTGGAATTTTTGGACATAAGGAATTTGGGGTATTGAAATCTTGGGATCTAGGGATTTTGGGACATTGAGTTTTTTGATATATAGATTATTGGACATGGAATTTGTTGATATATAGATTTTGAGATTTAGAATTTATTGTTGCATGAATTTTAAGATATGGGATTGTTTTGTATATAGATTTTGTGTAGAATTTATTGTTCCATGAATTTTATTCATATATGGATTTTAGGACATGTGAAACATGTGTTTTGTATATAGATTTTGAATATAGAATTTATTTTTCCATGAATTTTATTGATATATCGATTTTAAGATATGGGATTGTTTGGTGTATAGATTTTGAATATAGAATTTATTGTTACATGACTTTTGGAATAACGAATTTTTTGAATCCTGTGATAGTTCTTGAATAGTTGCAAATTTTGAAAATATTTGGATATCGAAAACTGATGTAACTGTTAGTAATTTGACTTTTTACTACCAGATATACATCAGTCATTTGTCAGTTATATAGATGTCCAAATAAAAAGAAGGTATATTACTCTTAGCTATCAGCAGTAACCACATCCTTTATAAGTACAGCATTAAGTAGAACTTAATAGTACTAATTACAACTCAAATAATTTTCTACGTTCCGTATCTTGTCCGAAACGAAGGACTTCCTGTCATACATGCTCCTCCGTATCTTTAACATTCCAGAATCGTGGTCGGTCGCCTACAGTTCTTCTCCATAACTAAAACAGTAAAAGACATTCATCCGTTCGTATCAAGCTCGCTTTTCTTCATTCCCGTTTACGTCAGAATTCCTCGGTCTCGTTCCGTTCGCCGTTCATTTTCTCTGTCTGTCTCGGCCGACTAGCCATAACGCCGAGCGTATAACGCGGTCGCGCTATTAAATCTAAGTGGCTTACTGCCTTAAAGTCCCAATAAAAAGCGGACGAAATTACATTGGTCGCCGACTTTGGCTGACCCTTAGCCTCCGGATGCTCGTGTACCATCGGCCCCGAAGACGAGGAGGAGGAAAAATAAAAATACGCTCGACAGCGTTCGCGTATTATCGCGCGGATATCGCGATTCAGCTCGGCGAGTCGCGAGAACGACGACCGGCTCGCACGATGTTGTAGCGTGTAATTTCATGGATTTCGGCTTAAGCGACGCTGACACGCATCGAGATAATCATACACGTACAGTCAACAGCAAATATACCTCTCTACCTTGTGTATGTTCGCTCCTAGGGACTTTTTCGGGATTGCAAAATTTTTCAACATAAAACCAGAAACTTAGGAATTCGATCTACAAATGTGGAAATTCAAGAATTTGGAAACTTAGAAATTTGGGAATGAGATTTGGGATCTAGGGATTTTTAAATCTATTTCAAGCTGGTATTGTTAGGAGTGTAGTTGACCTCGGGTTAGGATCTAGGAATATTTTCATTTAGGAATTTGCTGATTTGGAAATTTGCGAATGTGTGGATATGGAAATGCAAGAATTTGAAGGTTTAGAAATTGGGAGTCTAGGAATTTTCTGGGGATATGAAAATCTAGAAATTTGAAGACTTCATTTTGAATCGGGGGACTTGGAGATCTGGGTCCTAGGAATTTGGGAACCTAAATTTGAAAATACATAAATGTGAAGGTCTTGAGATTTGGAGATGAGTTAACATTTGACGTTCTTAGAGTTTGAAGATTTAAGGATTTCAGGATATAAGAAATTAGAAATGTATTTTGGTGACTTTAGGACTTGGAGATCAGAGAAGGTAAAGATTTAGAAATTCAGAGACTCGATGATCTAATTCTGTAATCTATAAATTAGATAACTTTGAGTATCTGAAGATTGAATGGACAAATTTGTATTTAGAAACTTTCAAAAATTCGAATTTCAGAAACTTGAACATTTAGAAATCTGAAAACATGAAAACACGAATTTGAAATGTTAGAAGTGTCCATGATTGTCCCACGTTGCACCCGAGTGTACTCCTGGAAATTTATTTAAAGATCATGGAATAGCCGGTCGATGCCGCGAATCGAGGGAGACGAGTCGATTATCTGATACGTGTCCAGTAACGATACGTCAAACACAATTTCCGTCGTTTTTACAACAACGATCAGACACGAATAGTTAGTCCGTGGTAATGTCGGGGCCGTTAGGTTGCCGGTGGTTGAATCGAGCGTTGATTGTGGCGGCGTCGATCGTCGAAGCGTATTCGAGCGGTCGATAGAGACGGCAGTTCCGTAGCTGCGCGCCTCCGCTTTGTTTGCTCGTAACAACCGTAATTATCTTGCCACGACGTTATCTCCTATGAATCATGCTAACCTGACGTAATGTACTTGTTGTTATTTGACGTTGCCATGCATTCAGGATGCCCTCTGCTCGACGATACCGTCGGTGACCCGCGAATTAGAGCGAAGTCGCGGATTAGGTGGCAACATGTTCCACTCTACTTCGATCGCTCGATAGCTCTTGAACTTTGTGCAAGCTCTTTGATTTGATCAATTTTTTACTGACCCCGAAGTTTCAATTTCTTCCATTTCTGCACTCTCATATTTACGAATTTCCAAACCCTTCAATTCTTAACTTTCAGAAATTCTCAAATTCCTAAGTCCTCAAATTTCCAACATTTCCAAACCCTCAACTGTCAAATATTCCTAAATCCTCAAATTCTAAAATGTCCAACCCCCAGCTACGATTCAGAAGAAGGTCCGTAGATACGTAGGGGGTTGAAATGTAGTTCGAAAATCTCGAAGGTCGAAAACAGATAGAGCTAACGCACCGTGCATCGGCAGGGGACCGTCCAACGAGACTTATAGTTTTAAGGGTAGAAACGGCAGTAAGTAAGGGTGTACGGACATGTACCGGAGAAGGAAAAGTGACACATCGAGAAGGAAAAGGATACGTCGAGAAGGAGAAGGAACGACGAAAGGGAATCCAGGGGTAGATTGGGGACTCGTGGCGAGTAACAGGGTGGCAAGGGTGTGTGCGCTGCTGTACAAGGTTCCCGGTAAGCTCGATGCCTGTTAAGTTTCCCGTGTATTATATCGTGTGCCGAAGCCCCGAGGGACGTCGAAGCTTTGGGGTTCGCCAAGAGGATCGAGGCAGGCCCGTAGCTCGTCTAGGACCACGTTCTGCTTAAACTCTGCCAAGGAAAACGGAGGAGGGGAAACACCCTTCGCAGTTTCGCCGTGGGGGTTCGGATACGAGCGGGACCGGGACAGGCGACGAAACCCAATGGATCGCCGAAAATGCACGACCCACAAACACGTCCTTCGAACAAAGGACATTGCCGGCGCGAAATAATTGCGCTACTGTTGGTAATAATGCGGCCAGATGCCTGCGTGTGCGAGTTGCACGTTTCCACACGAGTTTTGGTCATATAGCGAGGGGACTTTCGATACTCTAACCGGTTAACGATTGCTTTGAAACGTGTCAGAATTACGCACCTTTGATTTAGACGCAAATTGTTTGAAATTACACTCGAGTGTTGTCAGATGTCTATCTTCAAACTTAAGATGTTTTCAAACTTACTAACAAAAGTTTGATGAATTCATTTAAGATTACTTCTCTGTTATTATTACCACATTCGCTATTTACACTGTATGTATATATAGATGCAGTTAAAAAATATTTATATCAAATTGTATCAAACTGAATGTGTCCTTTGGAGTGCAGAGGGTAGTTTTGTAGTGCTAATTTTTATCTGAAAGTAAGTGATCGTCGAATGTCTGTAAAGCTAGTGTATTACGAATGATATATCTACGAATCGAATATCGTATTAAGATAATATTAAAACGACGAGTTTAAAGTTGACAAGAGCGATAAAAACCGAACTTTCCATGAGACTTAATAAATTCGCTTAGCACGTAGCCGATAAAGTCGGAGTCGCCTTTGAAACGTGTCCAGATGTCATCGTACGATTAACACAAATTGGATGATAATCGCACGACTCTCGACGCAAACAGATTGCGTGGCAGATTTATCGCAACAGCCGCGTAAATGCAACGGAACGCAGTGACACGCAACTTTTTTCTCTCGACCCTGTGCAACACGGAGAAAAATATCAAGCTAAAAATGGTGTACCGCCTGTCTAGCAGTATACAGCGTTATCCATTTTTTTTATTCTGTATAAATCCCTCAATTACGGGCTGGCGAGTCAGTAAATGCAGCCGTTCCAGTGTCGGAGCCTTCGAAAACTTCGTTTCACCGTCAGAACGACGGCTGTAAGTGATTTATAATCAAAACTGGATTAGGTGGATGGAAAGGCCTTAACTTGCTGCAACAGCACTCCGGGCAAAGCCTGCCGGTGATTTAAAAGTCTCGTAAAACGTGCTAAATAGTTGCACGAAAAATACGTGAACGTTACTTACCAAGGATAATTGATCGTGGTAGATTTTTCAAGTTATTTTCAAGCACGAAAATCATCGGCGAACACGAAACCGCCTCACCTCGATGCTGAATGCGATATTTACTTGTAATCGTGCATTGTAATTTTCGCTAGTCAGTAGCCTTAACTGGCACTTTTTATTATCTCGAATTAAATATAGTCCACCTGGGATTTATTGTTTAATTGAAATGCGATTATTCAGCATATGAGTGCTCCATTTTTTATATTGAAGGTTTAGACTGAAGTTTTTTTTAGCTCTCGAGGCTATTCTGGCTCTGAGTTTTTGTAGGACGGAGATTTTTTAAATTTAGCATTCCACATCTGTTATACTAGGTTTGAAGATTTCTCTATCTAATCTAGGTTTCTAGATTTCTAATCTAATTTTATAGATCTGGAATTGCACTAGATTCGGATTTTTCTGTGAGTACGAGTTTGTACTAATAGGATAGAGTTTATTTTAGCACCACTTTGATGGGACGTGTCAAAATGAGCTATCTCAGATTTCTTTTAAACACAAGAAATTATTAAAGTGCTTTTACCAAAATGAACTTTTGTCAAAATGCAAAATAATTGTATAACTTCATGTTACATTTGTGGATCTATTGCAGTCGTTCCAAAATTTGTTTCGAGTAAGAGTAGCTTTTCTAGGGAAATGTGAAGCCGTCGAGTCGTGTGTCATCCTGACAGCTGACCGATAACGATATTCCGCTATTATGAATCCCTCTGGTTGCGTCCTTTTTCAGGGAAGCATCCCTCTGAACGTTTTGTAAATAACTCTATCAAAATGACCTATTTTCCTAGGTGCTTTACGGTCCTTGGTATCATTTTGAGGGAAGCACCGATTCATCATAGACTGTCAGTCCGTCGTTGAGCTAGTGCATCCTAAATGCAATCGGACAGTCTGTTGCTCCTTTTGCTGCTCCCGATGTCCTGTTAACGATGATTGATGCATTTTTAACGGGCCTTGGTCTCATCGAATATTATGAGCATTTTACAAGCGTTCCACTTTTCTTCTACTTTTGTCACCGCGTATGTTACATTCGTATGAGGCCTCCATAGAGGTCGCAGAGAAGTCGCGTCACTTCGGTTCACAGATTTTATAATTGAGAAATTTTTATACTTGCAAGCTTTTGGATTCAACATACATATATAACCATTCTTAATCTCGATAAAATGTGAAATTTGAAAGCAGTCATTTTGACTAGTTGAATATGTTATGGTGGTTTGGCTCATTGTTACTAGATGGCGCATAAGACCGAGAGTTTCTCGTTAGTACTCAACAGCCTTCATATTCCTACAAATAGTTCCTGTCCATCCCTTCCATACGTCCCCGCGACTAAAGCAAGTGCTAGGATGCTTACGAGTCCAATAGCAATCGGACGCCTCTCTCCTTCAAACCGAAATAGCCTGAATATTCTCAAAATCTTTCACGATTCGAATATTAATAAGCTAGTAAATTTAACGACTTGATGTATTGACAAATTTACGTTCCAGATTTGACAATATTCGAACCCGACAAGTCATCTATTTCGTTCAGACCTACGCTCTCGAATTAAGTCGAAATATTCCCGCATCTCGCAGGGGTGAGAAAGTATAGTACGAAAAGCTACCCTTGGTCATGCCTCCCAACATCTGTTATAGCCGACGAAAGGGAGGCGCGTGAATTTCTGGGGAAATCGGTTTTTCGCCTTTGAGCCGTGGCCCTCTTAATCGCGATAAAACCCGCGGGGTTGTGTAAACGCGTGGGTCACCGAACCGGGGGGTGGTCTTCTCGATAAGGGGGAGGCGGTTTAACGACAACGGTAATGGAGGATAGAAAATGAGACAGCGAAAACGAGCCACGCGGGATTTCGAGCGAATGGATATAACGGCGTTTATGTTTCATGAAACGTCGCTCCATGCCAGCTCGAACAGCAAACGTCCCTCTTTGCCCTGCGTTAGTCTACTATTCTATGTCTAATGCAGTTTCCGTACGGGTCGACACAACAACACCCTTTCTACGAAGCCGTTCGACTTCCGTTTTTATTTGGCCGGCCGAGAATTTTTAATGACCGGCATCCTTTCTCGTGCGTGCCTTTCACCTGCTCTTTAATTTAATCTCTCTTTGCTCCATAATTATTGCGGAACGGGAACACAAATTTTATTCTCTCGGGGAAATTTTAGGGGTATTCGGGGAATGGGTATTTTGGGATATTGATTTTTTGAAGGGAGAGCGAACTTCGAGAGAGGGTGTTGATAAGAGTACATCTGTTTATTATACTATAGTTGGTAATGGGCAGTTGTTTATTTGAGGGCGAGAATTTGGGGATTTGGGGTTTCGAAAGCGTGGAATTTGGGGATTTGGGGACTTGGGAATTTGAAGATCTAGAGATTTGGAAATTTGGAAATTTGGGAATTTAGGAATTTAAGGATTTGAAGTTTTGGAAATTTGGGAATTTGAGGATTTGAAGATTTGGAAGATTGGGAATTCTGGAATTTGAAGATTTAGAGATTTAGGAATTTGGAAACCTCGAAATTTTGGGATTTCAATATTTATAGACGTAGGAATTTGAAAATTTCGGAATTTTGAGATTTGGAGATTTGAAAATTATGAGACTTGAACATTTGCTGATTTTTAAATTTGAGACTTTTAATATTTTAGAATTTTCGAAATATAGGAACTTGAAGGTAAAATTTGTAAGTTTTAAAATTTAAGAATTTGGAAATTTAGAATATTGAAAGATACGGAAGAATGGAGATGGGAAAGGGCATGTAGGAGACTAGTCACGGCACTGGCATAGGGGCCAAGCCGTGACGGAATTCATCGTCTTGCAGTGTTCGTATCGAGTCACTCGTTTCTTCTGCTTTTACTTCTTCCTGCTTTAGCCCTTTCCTTGATCTTCGTTCTACTGTGGTTACACTCTGTGACAAAATCATAGGGCATTTCTAGATTTTTTTATGAGTAATATAAATACCTCATAATAATTGTATCATATAAGTGGTCGAGTGAAAATGTTTGAGAGTAATCATTATAAAATATAAATATAGAGATGGAAGTTAAAAAAGTTAATACCTTTTCAAGTTTTCGTTTGTTTTTCTTTCCAAGTTTATTGGGATCGTTCAGATTTCAACTGAACAACGTGAACTGCATTAGAATAACATTTTTACTTGATGTATATACACATCGAATGCATAGCAAATGCTACAGTCATAAATTTTCCAAAAAGCATCAATCAAAGTGAGTGACTACATTATCATTCAACAAAACCTGAACAATTCCTCAACGTACCAAAATAACATTTTGAATTGATGTACATACACGTCGAATGCATAGCAAATGTTACAATTATAAATTACCCAAAAAGAGTCTACCAAAGTGAGGAAGAACTACATCATCATCTATCAAAAATTAAACAATTCCTCAGTGTGAACCGTACCAAAATAAAATTTTGAATTGATGTACATACACGTCGAATGCATAGCAAATGCTACAATTAAAATTTACCCAAAAGAGTCCACCAAAGTGGAGAAGAACTATATTATCATCTATCAAAAATTAAACAATTCCTCAGTGTGAACCGTACCAAAATCTCATTTTGAATTGATGTACATACATGTCGAATGCATAGCAAATGCTACAATTATAAATTACCCAAAAGAGTCCACCAAAGTGGAGAAGAACTATATTATCATCTATCAAAAATTAAACAATTCCTCAGTGTGAACCGTACCAAAATATCATTTTGAATTGATGTACATACATGTCGAATGCATAGCAAATGCTACAATTATAAATTACCCAAAAGAGTCCACCAAAGTGGAGAAGAACTACATTATCATTCAACCAAAATTACACAATTCCTCCACAAAATGAAGTTCTGTGTTAATGTATACGTCCAGCGTATTCCTTAATATAACCTTTTCTTTGCATATGAAATAGAAACTCCAAAAAATAGAACACCATATTTATGAGAGCGTAAAAATGTAGCTACGTATAATTTTGTCCGGGAGTGTAGGCTCATTCTTGTTCTCTCTGCTCCTGGTTAGTTATCCGGCGTCTTTCTTTGTCTGTGACGGACCCCCCCTAGACGGTACCCGGTTCTATTTGTCTCTGTCACCGGTAAATGGCCTTTGCCGAGCGTCCACGACGATTCCTCCTAGTACTCTAGTCACTCCTTAGCTTCGCTGCTCTCGGTTAGCCAACATTTTCTGTCTCTGCGCACGCCTTCGAACGTGGGGCCTCATCGTGAGCGGAAAAATCGGCGAACATCGCCACGAACGACGCCACTAGGACGGCCCTGTACTCCGCTATTTCTCATTGCTATCGATGCTGTCTCGTTTGCCCTTCTTTCTTCCATCCCCGGCACGCTGATCGACGTCCTCCCTCGTCTACCAACCCGGTAATGCGGTTTTGCGGTAGGTCGGATGGATCGACTGTTTTTCACCGCCTGGATTACGGAAAGGGTTTCACCAGACTCCGGGATATTCGGGGATTTTCGTAGACTTGTCTTGTTGGAAAACCGGGATCAATCCTGTTGCCGTCTAAATTTATACAGGCGTTTTGTTACCTTGGTGGCATTTGATTTTTGTTTGAGGGAGAATTTTACTCTTTGGATTTTAAGGTTTTACCAAATTTTAGAATATTTGGGGATGTTGAGACTTCTATTGAAAAACTATTCTGGGGATCAATCATGTTGCCGTCTAAATTTATACAGGCGTTTTGTTACCTTGGTGGCATTTGATTTTTGTTTGAGGGAAAATTTTACTCTTTGGATTTTAAGGTTTTACCAAATTTTAGAATATTTGGGGATGTTGAGACTTCTATTGAAAA
This sequence comes from Megachile ligniseca, assembly GCA_945859555.1. Classification (NCBI taxonomy): domain Eukaryota; kingdom Metazoa; phylum Arthropoda; class Insecta; order Hymenoptera; family Megachilidae; genus Megachile; species Megachile ligniseca. The sequence goes on from OX243785.1 coordinate 4,781,219, forward strand.
ACTATTCTGGGGATCAATCCTGTTGCCGTCTAAATTTATACAGGCGTTTTGTTACCTTGGTGGTATTTGATTTTTGTTTAAGTATTATGGCGAGGGAAAATTTTACTCTCTCGAATTTAAGGTTTCATCAAATATTAGAATATTTGGGGATGGTAAGTCTTGTATTGGAAAACTATTCTGGAGATCTCTGTTATCGCGCTAAGAACCCTGTAAATTTATGGCAATATTCATTTTGATATCACACAATTTTTGTTTAGTAAGTGAATTTGGAGTTGAGTAAGTGAATTCTGAATAACATACATCTTATGGAAATTTGAACGTCACATATGAGTGAGTCATAAAATGTGATGATATGAGGACAAATATACACACAAAAAATAAACGTAAAAAAGCTGTTAGAAAGATATACCACTGTATATTTCATTATAATTAAAATAACCATATCTTAAACTTTAATAACTGATTGCATATCAACATATATTTATTTTATTATAATTAGAATATCTATGTTTTAAACCTTGATAACTGCATACATTACTGTAATTAAAATGGCAATTTTCTAAAACTTCAGTGACTGCATATTAACATATACTCACATTACTATAATTAAAATGTTCATTTTGTAAAACTTTGATGAGCGACTACATAATACTATATGTTCACATTACTGTGATTAAAATGTTCATTTTGTAAAACTTCAGTGCGTGCATATATGTTCATGTTACTATAAAATAATTTTAATCTCAGTAAAAGTAAATGACTGCATGTCCATATACATTAAATTACTCATGGAAGTGTTAGTAAATGAAAAAACAAAATAATGTAATTACAAGATAAAAGTTTGGCTTCCCTAAATTATTTGACAAAATCTCGTAGTTATAAAATGAGGAACCAGAAAAAATCACCGAGACGAATGGGACTGTCAGGAAAGTTGGAATGAATCAATTTAGTCTCGATAAAGGAAGAAAAACGAAAGAAAGGACGGAGTCTGGCCTAACTCCGAGCGCAACATTTTCCCGAGTCCAGCGGGCTGTTACCGGAGCCCTAATAGCTCTTTAACGAGTTAAACAATCGTTAAGAGTTTAAACAATCTCACCGGTTCGACGTGGAGTTTTTAAAACGACCGATTTCCACGGGGTCGTCTCGTAACTCGAAAAGTCTGGGAGCCAAACCCGGCCGTGGAACTTTTCTCCGATCTTTCTTCATGGTTTACTCACCGTTTCAACTAGGGAACTTTCGTTAAAACCGAAGCATTCAGTGAATTCAACTTAAATGTACGATATTCACTAAGAACATTTCATTATCCACCTGTGTTATCGACGGATAGGATCAGTTATTCGAATTGCTGTTAGTGAGTTAAATTATGGTGTTTATTAAATGTGGGACATAAGTAAATATAATCTATACTAACATAATTTAATTCTATACTAACGGAATTTAATTCATACACATAAATTTAAGAATATTTGATATTTTGCATATTTGAGAATTTAGAGAGATACAAAATGTGATTTCAGAATTCTGGGAGTCTGAAAATTTGGAAATTAAACAATTTGAGAATTTGAGAGTTTGAGAATTTGTAACTTTGAGATTTTGAAAATTTGAGAATTTGTAAATTAGAGATTTTGAAAATTTGAGAATTTGGAATGTTTGACAATTTGTTTTTGAGATTTTGAAAGTTTGAGAATTTGTAATTTTGAGATTTTGAAAGTTTGAGAATTTGGAATGTTTGACAATTTGTAATTTTGAGATTTTGAAAGTTTGATAATTTGGAATGTTTGAGAATTTGTAAATTTGAGATTTTGAAAATTTGAGAATTTGGAATGTTTGAGAATTTGTAATTTTGAGATTTTGAAAGTGAGAATTTGTAAATTTGAGATTTTTAAAATTTGAGAATTTGTAAATTTGAGAATTTGTAACTGAGATTTTGAAAGCTTGAGAATTTGTAATTTTGATGTTTTGAAGGTTTAAGAATTTGGAAGTTTAAGGATTTAAAAATTTCAAGTTATAAAACTTAGATCATCAGCAAAATTGATAATTAAAAAATTTTAGAAACGGAATGATTTACCACTACTTACTTAATCAAGTGGTTTTCTAATAAAACCACAAAAAATCTGATTATACAACTATCAAGAACAATTGAAAAGGGATCACTTGTAGGATTTGCACGCCGATCGCATCACAGGTAATCCAAAGACGTTTACTCGTTCAAACAACAAAGGATTCAAGTAAAGTCTCTCATGGCGATAGAAGTTATACGTCTTCTAATCGTCTTATCGCGCAGCAGGGTCGAAAGGAAAACAACCTGAAGACCCTGTGTACATCTCTTTAAATTACTTCGCAACTTCTTCCCGCCTACTTTTATTTTTTGTCTACGGCCATTTACTTAATGAGGAATCAGAGTTTCTCGCTGCAAGACCGAGCAGCAAGATTGAAAGGAACTGGTGCAGCGTTTCTTTCGGATGACCTCCGTTTTATATATCCTCTTCCTTTACGCTTCTTTTTTATCCTCGGTTTACAGCTAAGGTCGAACCAACTTAGTCGCAAACGATCGCATTCGTTAGAGGAACTTTTCTTAAGAAGGCAGTTTGTCTCAATGTGTTTCCCACGTTTGAGTCTGTTTCCTCGTTCCTTATATCTGCCAGCTTTGAATTTCTTTTAACTGTCCTCGTCGTGACGTTCTTCTTCACATCTGTTTCACCATTTTTCTTAATCCCTCTCTTATTTCATTCTGTATCGTTAGAAGGTACAGTTTCTTTACGACGAATATCGTCATAAAGAATTAATTGGTTAAGAAACTTGAATATGGGAAATGAAATTCTTTTAAAAAATTTCTTTTATTGTAAACAACTCGTATTCTATATTCATTTTGATACATTATATCTGCTGATATTTTGTATATTTTACAAGGGTCTCTTTGTAATTTAAGATACGTAAAAATACGAGTACATTTTTCATAACACATGTGAGTATTAACATTTTGACTGCCACATATGGGTGACACTTAATCTTCCATACGAATCTATCATCTATTAAGAATTTGTACACTAACCTAATTTGAAATATTCATGTTAACTATTTGAAACTATGAATAGTAAACATAAAATATTGTGAGAATATTTAATAAAATTTGTTAGAAACAAAAATACTATCTAATATAATTTTCAACTGTTATGTGGCAGACAACGTGTTAAGAACTCAACACATCCTTTAGGCAACATTGGAGCAAAAATAAAATTTGTTAAAAAACTAATTTTGAATTTCACACGTGGATCATTTAAAATTTACATAAAATTCATGGTCATCAAAGTTGCCAATTTTTAAATAAATTTTATTATCAAAACAAAGATTTGCTCCTATAAGTAACTGCTACCACAACGGAATTTCATAACAGAAACTGAAGATTCTCCCTCGAATAGCAATTATGTTCCCGTTCGAGGGAAATTTCTGCGAGATTTCTTAATTTGCTCGAAGCGTAGGGTTTCGCATAATCGTCGAAAAAAAAGAGGCAGGAATCGCAGCTCTCTCGGTGTATCCTCTTTTGGTTTCTTCCCGTTATCCGCCCACGTCTCTTCCTCTCCGTTTTGCTCATTTCCCTGTTTGCGTTGGAAAGTACGTAGGCACGTCCCAGGTTTAACCAAACGATCGCATTCGTTATGGGAACTGCTGCTTAAAAAGGTAGTTACCTACCCCTTAAGGTACGATGGCGCGTTCGTAACGGGCCTCTTCCCTTACGTACACAAAGCCGGAATGTTTCGTAATTTAGCCGATCGACGAAACTCTCTGTATGTATTTAAATTCCGACCCTTTCCAATCTTGCTGAACTTCCATTTTCTTTAAATCGACTGGCAGTTTTCGGATCTCCTCGAAATTCCTACGACACCCTACGTAATCGCTTTTCTTTGTTCCATTTCCGCAAAGAGATGCTGAAAGTTTGAAACGTACGAGTTTTAGGGATATGGTAATTTCAGGGGCAGTTTCCGAATTCGAGGTTTGGCGATTTGGGAGTTTGGTAATTGGGGATGGGTGCTCGAGGTGAACATTGGAAATTTGGGGATTTTGAGGTTTCAGGCAATTGGGAATTTGAGTTTTTGGGAATTTGGGGATGCAGAGATTTTGGGATTTGGGAATTTGGTGATTTAGGAGTTTGGGAATTTTGTAATTTGAGGATTTAGAGATCTAGGCATTTTCAAATTTGGGATTTTGAGATTTTGAGAATTTGGGAAAATTTTTGGGAGAATTTGAGAATTTTCAGAATTTGGAAATACAGCGACAAAAGAGTTTGGAACTTGAAACTTCGTGAACTCTGCACTTGAAAATTTTCAGATTTATGCATACAAGAACTTCGAAATATAGAAACCTGGGTTTTCACAAATTTGGTAATTAAGAGATCCCACAATTATTAAATTTCAAGGTTTAGAAATTTTACATTCGAGAATTGTGTGATTCATAAATTTCTGGGTTTGAGATTTGAAAAATGGAGAAATTCAGGAATTTAAAAATATATAAATATAGTCACCCAAAAAAAATGATGGACAATAAAATTTTCAAATCCGTCCAATAGAGATATAAAATAGAACTCGAATTAAGCCCTATGCGCGTCCGGTAAGCCCCTGCGCTCCGCACTGCCTGCATCTGCCAAGTTACCAGAAGCGAACGGCACTTATCTCGAAAAGAGGTCGATCCGTGCTAACCATAAATTTATTGGAATTTCCAAGTGCTTCCCGATACATCACGGACTTCACATTGTCCTCGACAATACGAAACTTCAACAATACACGAAGCATCTTGAAATGTTCGGAACGCGTTCCGTTTGTGGGTGCAGTAGGTCACCGATATTTCCTGGCCGCGCGTTTTGTGCCGCAGACAAAAGGACGGCTAAAGCGAATGTAAAACAAGCGAAGTAAATAAAAGTAAAAGCCCCCGTGTTTCCCTGGAAATGATGAAATATGGGCAGGAGCGAAGTTAGTGTGTGCTATCGAGTGCATCGCACGGAAACCCCGCCGGTTTTCCATTAAAATAAATGTGCATATTAAAGCGCGCACTTTGTAATTAAAATTAACGCGCAGCCATTTCTGCCGGAGGCTTTCGGTGCACACGATGCAGAAATTACTTGCTGTTCGGATCGACCGTATCGTTTGCGTGTCGATTCGACCTCTATCCTCTTCCCGATTCCCTTCTTCCTGGACAGCATGTCAGATTAATTACCGAAACTTTTCTCGTTCGCGGAAGATCGATACAGCGAAACGACGGAACAAAGATTTCTACTGTTTATCACAGCAGGTAATTATGATTCGAAGAGTTCATTCGCTTCATTTCTGGAAATAAAGTCTGTTCCACAAGAGCGTGGACGCGATATCTGAGTGCAAGTAAATCTTTTCTGTAAAAATACTTTATCTATTTCCCTAATGTCTAAATGACCCACCAAATCTATAAAATCATTAAACTACCGTTGAATATCAATAATGTCTCAAAAGAAGTGTGACCTCTGGTTTTCTTCTAATTCGAAACGCGTCCATAAAATTGTCCCCGCAATCATCTTTCCGCGTCTGTCCGCGGTCGACGAGTTTCTAAGATTAATCCGGAGAAACTTTTCTGTCCGGTGTTTGGTTGGTTCAGCGGTAAACACGCTAATTAAAGCGTCGTTCCACGGTTGTTTGATTTTCCCAGACTTAGGGGATCCGTAAGGTTGCGGTGGATATAGCGGCAGCGTCCTTCTGTCACGACGTCTCGGTTAGATCGGTAATACGCTGGTGTAAACTGTCGGCAATTAAGACGGTGGTTAATTACGGTTTTAACCTACATCGAGGTGCGTGAGTCGCCACGGTAGGACAATGGGAATTCACGGAGAAAGGCACGCGAACGGCCATCAGATACCGACTGCCGGCCATACTACACCGAGAACCATCTTTCCTTTTGATCTTTGCTACACTCGGCTGCAATGTACGCTTCCTTTCTGTCGTTTATGGAAATTACATGTTTCTCGTATCCACAAACTTTTGTGCTCTTCGAAAACATGTTGGTGGTCAAGTTTTCGAATTTACCAAATTCTTACGTTCTCGAATTTTTAAATTTTCGAGTTTTCAATTCTTGATATTTTCACATTTTCCAATCTTGACATTTTCAAGCTTTCAATTTTCCAATCTCGATTTGTCCCTAGATTCCTATATCTCTAGATTTTCATAATTAATTAATTTAATATTAATTTCCATGTGCTTCGATCCCCACATCCCTAGACCTTGAAATCCCCAAATTTCCGTATCTCAATGTCTCGAAATCTCTATATCCCCAAATCTTCAGATCGTCTCAAAATTTTAAGACTCTGAAATCTCCAGATTTTCATATCCCTAGATCCTTAGCTCCCTTAATCCGTAGATCACGAAATACCTAAATAGCTCTATAAATCTATAGATTAGTAAATTTCTAAATCGTCGAATCCCTCAATTCCTATGTTCTCGTATCTTGAAATTCTTATAATTCTTGAAATTGGTAAATTCTCAAATTTCCCTACATTTTCAAAGGTTCTTGAAAAAGAACGATCACCAGGCTTGCTCTACGCTTTGGTTTGTATACGTTCCGCAAGCTGATTTGCTATCGACTGTACGCACGTGTACAGCTCCGTGTTCCCCTTTTGTGTACCGTGCTGACTGCACGCATACCTGCCACCATACGTGATTTTCCTTCTACGTGAAATCACGCGTTCCTCCGGATATCTTGATACTTATCTGCTTGTCTACTAGCAGCGATACTCTTTCCACGTTTCTTCTCGATCGTGTTGCGTGCTTCTTTGGAAGAACGAGGAGCGTTCGCGTTGCTTTCGTTTTCGGTGAACCAGCTGGATACATGGGATCTGTTGGCAAACCGATACCGCGAACTCGATAAATGGAGAACGTAAAACTTTTTTGTTCTTTATCGGTTTTTACGATATTTATCGTTAATCGTGATATATTGACGATGATGTGTCGACAGTTAATGTGTTGGTCGTGAATTTGAACATTTGGGAATTATGGAATTTCGGGAGTTTGGAAATTTGAGAATTTGAGAATTTGGGGAATTTAGGTAGTCGGATATGTGGACATTTGGAAATTTTAGAATTTGGGGAGTCTTACTATTTGGATATGTGGACATTTAAAAATGTGATAATTTGGGAAATCTAGGTATGTGAGTATGTGGACAGTATGTGGACATATTTGGAAATTTTAGAATTTAGGGAATCTTACTATTTGGATATATGGACATTTAAAAATTTGGAAATCTAGGTATGTGGGTATGTGGACATTTGAAAGTTCGAACCTTCAGCAACCTGAAAATTTTCAGATCTGCAATTTAAAAATCGTCAGCTATCTGCCAATTTCACAATTTGAGAAATTTTAACATTTCATCCTTTCTTCAGCTGAATATCTGAAAACTTGTCTCCCACACTTGTAACTAATCTACATCGAAAGTATCGATATCTACACTGACCTGACCGATGTCTCTTTCCCCTGCAGTGTTCCTGGAAAATCACACCATATGTGCCAGTGTACTTCACTTTGATAAGAAGTTCACGAATAAATGCGTCATTGATTGATGAGTGACGAATTACGATTAACCCAATTTCATAAACCGGATATCACTATCCTTACAAAGAACGATAAGCAGACTCTGTGCGTGTTCGACGAATATGATATCGATTAACATACATATGAGGCAACTATATTTAAACCAGAAACAGTCGAGTCACCCGGTGACGAACGATTATAGTCGTCGCTAGTGGCAATGGTTTGACTTCTTTAGGGAGTGTAATCTTTTAATCATTTTCGAATTAAATTGCAAACAGAAGAAAATTGTATTTGTAATTATAAATTTACATGCAAATTAGTTTTCTTTAGAGTATTAAATGTTAATGGTACAAAAAATCCTGCATTTTTATTTAGACTAATTTAAAGTTAATCACATATGTTACTTTTAAATTTCCCGCCATTTATGACAGCATTTTAAACGCTGAGTAGCCATATTACCTTCTTTATGAAATATTTAGAAATCTCGTTTTTCCTGTTTAAATTTTAATTTACGAATATTTCATAAAAAGAAATAGTGTCTTTCCGAATGTATTCATATATTTATAAGTCTCATTTATATTAACGTGATGTGATATTGCCGCATTAGTATCGATAGAGCAAGTCCGATTAAATGACATTACGGACGCGATTTACTTTATTTCACGAAAGAATCTCTGATTATTTTTCATTATCTAACAATTTCACATGCATATATTTCATTTTGCAAATCCATATTTTTACATATAAATTAAATTTACGATGCACCAGTTTTTATAGTGTCTCATCACAGCTCCCATATCGCTCTATCTCATATTTTGAAATATTAATGGACTTTCCACGTTACACAAAAAGGCACGTATACCGGAATGAACTTGAAAAGCCTCGCAGTTGTACTTTTCCTTTTTCCCATAATTGTATCCATAAATTGGAATCGACCAGTAACATAGGGTCCGTGCGTCGACGGGGTTCGCAACACGGGTATCGGGGAAAATAGGGAAACTTTTTGTTGCTATTGAACGTCACCCTCCAATTTGTGACAAGGAAGACGTCTGACCACCTTTCTTGTCCCTTTCGAATTTTTTTTCTCACGTCTTTCCGCGTAAAGTCAGGCGTTTCATTTCGTTAAGAGGAGCATGCGTTGGGGTTCCAGTCAAAGGCACCTGGTTTCCCTAGTCGATAAATTGTCAGAGAACCTCCCCTTCGGTTCTTCTCCTCGCCGTGTTGCCCTCGTGTTCTCACTTGCACGCTTTTCTTTCCCGTTCACTGACTTTTAGGAAGTCCCACGTGAACTTTCAAACCTTTTCGATCGCGTTCAATTATCACGGATAATGTCCCTTCAGACAACGGAGCAAGCTTTTTGTACGCGTTAAGTGCTCGCCAGTTACACTTTCTTACGCTTTTTCTTGCGAAATTTAATTCGAACAAGCCTCTTAAAAAACAGTGCAGGATGATATCATTTATGACTAGTATGTTGTCAGTATTGGGTCTTTTATTATAGTTGTTCTATATAAAATCAAGTGAAATCTGATTAAAGATTGTATACCAATTATGACTAATGGTCGTACAATTTATCTATATGAAATATGTGATTATACATACGTATACGTATGTATACATATGTATAATATGTGATCAATATACATGCAAATATAAAATTACACAAAATCCATGTATACAGTATACATCTACAATACAATGAAATTAGAATATGTATTATACAACCAACCAAAACACTACAAAATGTGAACCTACACATCATCAAAGAATTTGCTGATATCTCAGATCTCATTTCGATAGCAGTAACTAGTAACACCGATTAAAAGCATTTCTGCGAAGTTCCCCAAGGAGAATGTGAAGAAACAATTTGGTGGTTAGAGGATTCTTAACGATAAGAATTATCTGGACGTTCCTGATGTCTGAGGCACTATACCGAATTCAACGACACAGTGTCTTCGCGTGCGATCGCCCGAATCCCCTCGAGTTTGAAGAGATAATCGTAGCAATTATTCCGCGGTAGAAGGTGGTTCGTGTCTCGAGTGTCGTTGGTTGAGTGCTAACTCGCAATTAATGTAAAACGGCCGTATAGTCACGCTAAACATCGACTACCTTCGCGAAAATACTAGACCGCTTGATTTAAGACCGGTCTTTGTGGTAGACGTCTTCATACTCTTCGAACAAGTCGAGCATGCGTTTAACCGGTAATCAAATTTAAATTGACCACTTGAAAACAGAAGACGGAGAATTTAAATGACCTTTATATGTACAATTCCTTCGAGATTTCACTACTAATATTCCAGTCGGTCGGTTCATTCGTCATGTTATTTTTGCTCGTAATACAACCATCAGGAACGAAGGCTTTTAAACTTCATTTCGCGATGGTCCATAAAATGCAAATACTTGTGGTTGCAGTTCACTCATTGTAGATTGGATTGTATGTCAATGGTACAATATAAATGTGCAGTGAATGTAGAAATTGATAATATAGAAAGAGTTCTTCATGTGATTTAACATGTGACAGTACAACGCATAGTAATCTAACAATCACGACTACATAAAGTGTTTGCAATCCTTGAGTCAGAATATACCTATTAATGAACACGTACATGTAATAATATCTATTTCGAATTTTCTGTTTAGGTCTGGACGAAGCTCGAGGAAGCCGCCTCTCCGAGGATCCCCGGGCGCAGCGATATAGAAAGTGTCAGGTTGTGTCCCTGTTAGCGTTAGGCAGTAGAATAGTAAGATGCTAGTCTTCCCGGTGACCGAGTCATCAACGAGGATGGGCTCGCTGTTGTCTCATCAGCAGCAACTCCGTCTGGTCCTGTTGATCCTGGTGCTGATGTCTCCGCGTTTGCCGGTTCGTTCAACCTCGGCGGACATAGTACAAAAGTTCCACGACCCCGAGGTGAAACGCATGAACCATTTGGTCGTGGACAAGAACACGGGCCGCGTGTACGTGGGCGCGGTGAACCGGCTGTACCAATTATCCCCAGACTTGCAACTGGTGGTGAAAGAAGTGACCGGTCCGAAGGGCGACTCGACAGCTTGCTCGATGATCGACTGTCCCCGAGAAATGTCGACGAAGCTGGTGGACAACGTGAACAAGGCCCTGGTGATCGATTACACGACCACCAGGTTGATCTCGTGCGGTAGCCTGTCGCAGGGCACGTGCAGAGTTCGAAATCTGCACAACATCTCGGAGGTGGTGCAAGAGGTGAAGGAGGCGGTTGTCGCGAACAACGCGACCGCTTCGACGGTAGCCTTCATAGCACCGGGACCACCGAATCCACCGGTGTCCCAGGTGATGTACGTGGGCGTGACTTTTACCGGGAACTCGCCGTACAGATCGGAGGTGCCCGCGGTGAGCTCCCGCTCCCTCGACAAGGACAGGATGCTGAACATCGCGGAAGCCGCTGTCACCACCGGCACCAGGATGTACATAAACTCGCTGGCTCGCGAGCGATACCCCATCAATTACGTGTACGGTTTCAGCAGCGGGGGTTTCAGCTACTTCATGACCACGCAGATGAAGAACACCGAGACGGCGATATACATATCGAAGCTGGTGCGGGTCTGCCACGACGACCAACATTACTACTCGTACACCGAGATACCGATCAACTGCACCAACGACGGGATATATTACAACCTGGTGCAGGCCGCGTACGTGGGCAAAGCTGGCTCGGTGCTCGCCGGTGATTTGGGCATCACAGCGCAAGACGATGTGCTGTTCGCCGTATTTGCCCAGAGCAACGGCACCAACAGCGACGTACCCAAGGAACATTCCGCGCTTTGTGTTTACTCGTTGAAGGCTATCAGAAGGAAGTTCATGACCAATATACAGAAGTGCTTCAGCGGTGAGGGACACAGGGGATTGGAGTACGTGTCTCCCAGTCATCCGTGCATCTTAACGGTGAGTCGTTACCTTCCTTTTTCTTTCGTTGCGGTCTCGATATCATCGAGCCTTCTACGCGAGCAAGGTTTACTTACTGTCAGGAAAAAGGACTATTTTAGAATGATTAAGTATCATGTTTGGCTCAGGATCTTTTGATTATACAGGATGTTACCATATAATATGGTAAAAACAATGCGTGTTCCTATTAGTAGGTGACCTCGATTTCGCCATAAAATCAAACTGTTTTCGAATTGTTTTTTCTGATATCTATTGTACACTTCATACCATGAAACTTTTCTGAACTTTTTTTTATCAAACTTCGTGTTCGAGCTAACACTCTAAAAGGAGTATTTGGAATTAGTATTTATTTAATATGTTCTATCACAAATCAAGCGCGAAAGACTTATGTGAACAGTGATGCGGCGTTGTAGGTAGAGAAGGTAAATTTGAAAGGTTTGAAATATTTACGCGAATGGTTCCCTCTCGTGTTTTACGACCGAACATTTCCGAAGGAATAAAAAGAAAAATTGCAGGGTCATTTTGTAAAAGCCGAGCACGCGTTAAACGGGTCCGAAAGTGCAACAAGAGGATTACGAATGGTGGATGGTAGAAGACAAGTTCCAGGTGTAGCAATGCCACAAAAGTTGGCTTTATATTCGCGTCTATGTAAATGAGAAACGATCATTCAGTCGTGTTGTAACGTCGTAGCACGAACCGATCGTGGGTGCACGTGTAAAATCGAGCAAGAAAGCACGCGCCCCGTTCTCGTGTTTCTTTCCAAGGGGGTTCTTTAAGCCCCCATGCGGTGCTGTCACGCGATAAGAAACTCGATGGCGGTTTACCGATTACCTGACGCTAGCAAAGCAAACGTACGGCTCCTTCTGACTGAATGCAAATCGACACCGATGGACGAAACACTGGCTCTCCCCGTTATCGTACACCCTCAACAACAATCCGTAAAGAGGAAAATCCATTTGCGACTCGTGCACTCGCGATTCATGCGCTACTTCAACCGCGACGACTTTGATCGACCTCCTCAACGACGCTCCACTATTCCGCCTTTTATTATCGAATTCAAACCACCTCCCTGTTTCCCCTTAAATCGCTCTTTTCTGCTCGACAAATCAGACTACTCGCTCGGTGAATCGCGATTCGACCGAGATATTTCAAACTGCTGGCAATTTTTAAAACAAAGTGGTTTATCGGAAATTTTTTTTACTATTTTATATAAAATTTGTTTCATCGCGCTATTCGTACAGAATAAAGGATTTTCAAATTTCCAAATCATGAAATTAAATTGAAAGGTTGAAAACTTGAACTTTGAATCTCCAGGTCTTGAGAATAAATGTCGAAAACTTGAAATTTTTAAAAATCTTCAATGCCTCGTTAGCAGTGTCCATAAAGGACTCCCACTTGATCCGCCCATTGTTCATCCAAAGCATGATATCGATAAGTAATTCTCGTTCGTACGAAACAAAGACATTCTATCTTGTACCCGGAGTAATAACACCATTTCCTGGCACGTGTACGTATCAATGAATCACCCTCGCACATTCATCAATGATGCATCCGCGCTATTAATCACGTCTCCGCAAAAGAGCAACATCGAAATCCTCGACGGAGGAAGATTTTTCTTGGAGATTCAAGGTAAGTTTTCAAGGAAGCAAAGCAAAGTCCCGTTCGTGGAATAATTTGGAGGCAAGGTATCACGCGAACGAATCGAATTATGCGTTGGTAATTCAGCGCACGTGCTAGAACAACGTTGGAAGTCTTTGTCGTTGATTTGCTGAATGGTTGCCAGGTAAAAGGGAAGGCCACGATTCGTCCTCGTGGCCCATTGCGACGTAAATCAATTGGCTGCATCTTGCCGAAGAGGCTCCTCTTCAGGGTGCTTGTATTTACGTAACAGGTGGCCGGTATCGAAAATCTCGGCTGGTGATATAGCGAGAGAGATCGTGCGAGCAGAGCGTCATGTGTTCCTTTCACACGCGCGATCCTAATCTAGGCTAGATCTTCGACTACGTCTTCTGGAAAAAGCTCTGTTCGTTTCTCGGTCGTTTGAATCGCTATCGTCGACAAGAATTCACAGATTTTCCTCGAAACGCTGACTCGCGATTTCGATGTTACCGCTTGCTCGATCCACAGGTTTTTTATCAGCGTGAAATTGTCGGAGGGAACTGAAGGATATTTGAAAACGGTTTTCGTGTCATTTTATGCGATTGTTTTTTTTACATACTTTTCTGAATTTATTGTCATCTCTTATATTATTATTTAATTTTACTGTTATTTACTTTCTTAAATTATTATTTTATTTTATTGTTATATTTCATATAACAATATGAAATGTTATATTCTCTGATTATTATTTCATTTTGTTGTTACTTACTCTCAGATTATTATTTAAATTTATTGTTACTTACTCTCAGATCATTATTCAAATTTCTGTTATTGTGTATGTTGTCATTTACATAACGTAAATAGCATTTTTGGAGGATGTTCAGTTAGCTATGTCTATTCTGATGCGTCACGTGTGTTTCTTACATACGGTGGGGCAATATGGGTCACATGTGTGAGTTATTCACATTTGATTTCTATCAAACAGGAATTGTTAAATCAATATAGTTATACTTGCAAATTTTTATAACATCTGTTCACAGTAATATAATAATTCACTAGTCTACTGCCATTAGTTCTCAGCAATATCTAAATTCGAAGATAAAATAAGCGTTTTATAATGAAATGAAATATCAGAAATCGATTAAGTTCTGAGAATATTCAGCGACGAATGATATCAGCACTTCAATCCTTTCCAAACACGGTTATAATTCATTGACCAACAGATAGCGTAAATTTCTCAGCTGTTTTTCATCAGGCATCAATACTGCTCGACGTAGGTGGTCTCAAATAACTCAGAATAACACAAGCATGACCGAGTTTAACACGTTGTCTGCCACGTTGGTCACAGCTCACTGACGCTCTGCGAATGTAATTCGGTCGAATAATAAATTTAAAAAAAAAAGAATAATGTATTTTAAATACCACCGAAACTGTGTACCTAGTATTTCAGTTGCTGATAAAAATCTTTTCAAATTACGGTAGCTGTTCTTTGAACAGAAATCTTGTAATTATTAAAATGAACGCGGCACATCGAAGCGTGAAATGATGAATATAAATACATGAATGTAAATTTTATGCATGTCCGATGGTTTTTATATTGGAGATATTTATAAGAAACCGACATTTCTCGCTGACTGTCGCGTGGCTATAAAATTATTTCTTGTATATGACACAAGTTTAATTCTCGATTGCAAAGTGTGGGAAGTGTGGTGAACTGTCGGTATAATGTTTGCAAAATATGTACAAAATATTATTTTGTATTTGTGGTGTTTTTTTTATTGTGTATGAGGATTTGGGGAGGCTTTGTGTGAGAGTTTTTTTGGAGATGATTATTGTGGAATTTGGGGATTTGGAAATATCGAAATTGAAGAGTTGGAAATTTGTGGATTTAGGAATTTGAGAGTTTGAAAATTTGGGCTCTTGAGAAGTTAGAAAATAGGGATTTGAGAATCGAGGTCTTTGGAATTTAGAAATCTAGGTATCTAGGAATGTAGAAATTTAGAAACTTAGGAATTTAGTAATTTAGAAATACGTAGGTCTTGAAATTTAGAAACCTAGGAATTTAGGAATTTGGAAATTTAGAGATCTGAGAATTTAGGAATTTAGAAATTAAAAAATTTAGAAATCTAGGAATCTAGGAATTTAGAAATTTAGAAACTTGGGAATTTAGCAATTTAGAAACTTGGGAATTTAGCAATTTAGAAGTTCGTAAGTTTAAAAATGTAGGCATTTGGAAATGTAGAAATCTAGGAATTTAGGAATGTAGAAATTTAGAAATCTAGGAACTTAGGAATTTGGAAATTTAGAGATCTGAGAATTTAGGAATTTCGAAATTTGGTAATTTGGTAATCTAAAAATTTAGAAATTTAAAAACGTAGGAATTTTGTAATTTAACAATTCAGAACTCTACAAAATTAGCATTTAAAAATATAGATATCTAAGAATTTAGAAATTTAGAAATTTAGGAATTCAGGAATTTAGAATTCTAGGAAATAAGAAATTTTGAAATGTGAAAATTTGAAAACTGATAAACTTAAAAATTGAAAAATTTATGAATTCACCAAATGAAAAATTTGTCATCGACTAGTAAACAAATTTTCAATTAGCATATCCTCGATCAAAGAGAACCTAGAAAACGCGATCGAACCGGAGGTCACATATTTGAGTGATTTTTTCCCAGCACAAGAAAGGTACCGGACATGATCGTGCAAAGAACGAACAGTAAATTCTGTTCTAATTTGTTTCGCGGTTAAAAACGTTTGAATGGAATGACTGTGAGTAATGGAGTGAGTGATGCAATAGTAGTACGATAGAAACTGGAATGAAACGCGACCGTGGAATAAAAAATTGTTCCAGGTTCGACAAAGTGTTGAGAGGTGTATGCAAGATGGTTGGTATTAGAAAAATGAAAGGGAGAGTTGAATGAAGTACCATTGATTGTTAAGTTTAATAACTATGCTATGTTGCACGTGCAGCATTGTGCTATGCGTTCTACAACCGTGAAATGGGTAGATGACTGTATAACGTGTTGCATTGTTACTCGTGATTAGTGCCAATTTCACGATAAAAATTGAAAAGAGTTCTTGATGTTAGATTATAAGAGGGTGAAATTGTTAAATGTATCAAATGTGAAATTTCTAGATTTATAAATGTTCAAGTTTCTAAATTTTTTAAGATTTTCACACTCTCTTAGAGTTGTAAATATCTCAATTTTTCAATTGTCAAATGGCCAAATTCTTAGATTTTTGTATATGAAGAGGGTTTTTCACTATTCCCAAATTTCACAATTCTCAAATTTCCAGATACTCAATTTCTTAAATTTCTAAATTCTCAAGTTTCTAGATTTCTAAATCCCCAAATTTTTAAATACTCAAGTCCCTAGATTTCTTAATCTCTAAATTCCTAAATACTCAAGTCTCTAAATTTCTAACTCTCTAAATTCCAAAATTTCTAAATATTGAAATTCTCAACTTTCCAAATCCTCACTCTCCCATTCCCAAATTCTCAAATCTCTAAATTTCTCCATTTCCAAATTACCCCAAATTTCACATCCCTATAACATTTACACCCATAACTCTATTTAAAAGAAAAAATATAAAAATTCCGAAATATACCAAAATTCCATATTTTCAAATATTCTAGATACCCAAAACTGCAAAAATCCTTAAAAATCCACTGTAAGGTATGTTTTCCCTTAGTTACATTTGCCCTAGGGGAATGATACTTGTTATTGACCGTACACGCGGCGGTTCGAACGTCAGGAGGCGTAATGTCAAAGGTTCCCACGAATGACTCATAATAAAGCGTTTGCTCGGTTTATTACCGTGAACGACGCTCTACGTTAGGGGTTGGTGGAGTGTAACCAAGTCCTCCGGCATTTTCGTCTGGCGAAAAAGGCCGAGATAAAAGAGTGGATAGTTTGCGGAAAGCGTCGAAATGATATTCAGAACGGTAGCGTGCACTCGAGCTCAGATTTATTCAAATTTTCGAGGCTAGACGGCTCGGCTCGTTGGACGATCCTCTTTTCTACCTTTCGCGCCCTTTTCTTTCCTTCGCCTCTACATTTTACTTCTTCTTTTTCTAACGTCTTATTTCTTTAATCCACCGCTTCTTAACCGATGTTAAGAACGCTGGTCTTCCCTGAATCACAAATATTTTAATACGGTGAGTTTATCTGCGGATAACTCGAAAAATATCGACACAAAATTTTTTTGTCTAATTTTGTTTAAAACACTAAAACTACCAAAATGGTCAAATGACCGTTCCACAAGTTTACTATAAATTGGTTTGTAAAGATTTACCTTTGTAAAAATGGTTTGCAAACCTCATTTTTGCAAAGGTTCAGAATCTCGTCAACTACCCCTGTTTCCGGGACCTAGTTGTGAGACACCCTTATATTTAAACATAAATATAATAGTTTCGTATAATCGGAATGAGCGAAAGATAAGTTGTTTGAAGTTGCAGTGATTAGATGCTTGACTCTGTTTGCGATATCTATAAGAGAGGGAAGTTAACCTTCTTGTTCGTTTTTCTTTGTTGTTTCGAAGACGAAACGGTGAGAAAGTATGCGGCGAACACAAAGGACTCGTTCACGTACGCGGGGCGAGAAAAAGGCACAGAAGCTGCTGCGGGAAAACTGTGGAGAAGAAGAGTGTAGATAAGGAGCGGCATAAAAGAGATAAAGATTGTTTGTTTGGTCCAGCCGACGAGCTGCCGTGGGACACTGTTACCCTTTTATTTCTCTTCTCCCTTTAGTTTCGTTCGTTCCGGATCGCGCCTCTGCATTTGTTCCTACTTTTTTTTCCCTTAAATATTCCTGTTCTTTATTTTCTGCCGCTTCGTTACACGTGTCCTGCGGAACGTGTTTCTTCCTTCCGATCAGTTTTTTCTCTTTTACCGTTGTTTCTTTCCAATGGGTTCACTGCGTTCTTTCACCGTTGCCTCTCCTTTTTATAACTATTTGCAGGGTGTCGGTATTCAATTGGAGTGCCATGAAGATCTTTCTAACGAAGAATTTAATATATTTGCCCTGAAGAGTTTTTAGCGGTTTACAAGTTTAATTGGGTTAGTTGGAAATTTTTAGCTGGATGAATTTTTGGAATGTGGATTTTTGGGACATGTGTGATTTAGGATTTCGGATTTGAGTCGACCAATCTCATTTTCAAACTTACCAATTTTTTTATTTGGGAATTTTGGAAACTTGAGATTTTTGGAAAAATTGAGAATCATGGGATTTGTTGTAATTTTAGGAATTTTAGAAATTTGAGGAATTATAAGAATTATGAGAATTTTGGGGATTTTAGTAATCTTGAATATCTTGAAAATTTTGGAAATTTTTAAAATTGAAGGAATTTTGGGAATTTTAGTAATCTTGAATATCTTGAGAATTTTTGAAATTTAAGGAATTTTAGGAGTTTTAGTAATCTTGAATATCTTGAGAAGTTTTTACATTTTTGAAATTTAAGGAATTTTATGAATTAATTGAATTTTGGTAATCTTTGGAATTTGAACAATTTTTTACGTTTCTCAAATTTTATAATTGGAACTTGTCAAAATTTCCAAACATTTAAAACCTCAGTTCGCGGAAATAAACTTTTATTAATCCAGAAATAAAAATATTCCCTCGATTCCAGCGAATATATATCCCCCGTTTCTCAATTAGTTGCGTAGGTCTTAAAACTTCCAGTTATTTACATAAATACCGAAAGCGTGTAGGAAAAGCAGTCGAAGCAGATTAAAATAATGTGCATGTGTACCTAATCAACTTTACGATATGGAAATAAGAAATAATCTTCCCTCTTTACGCAGTCAGCTTCTATCCAAGATAAAACAAATTAACGCTAATTAAGATATCGAGTCGTGGTTTGATAAGGTTCATCCAGAGCCATGAAATCGTAAGAGCTACGGTTTCCCGATCGCATTAGGTCCCGACGTACAAATTCTCTTGGAAACGTATTCTTGGTAGAACAGCGATCGAACGGTGATTAAACGATCAAGAAAGCTCTTACGTATCACGATCGCGAAAGGTATTTTCCACGAGTTCGGTGGATTAGGTGAGATCTAGTCGGGTGGGAACAGTTGTTTTTTTCCTTCACCGCACCTCATTGATCTTCGGTCAGCCATAAAAAAGCCCATCAGCCGACCCTGAAAAAGGTGCTCCGTCAATTAGTTCCAATTAAGACCGTTCGTGTCGACGGTTTCGTGTTGCCATCTGATGATTCTCCGCAAAAAAATGGTCTTTCTTCGAAGTTATTGCGAAACGACTAGAGTTATCGTTGTAACAATTCATCTATTTAGACGTGATAATTGTTACTCTGTTGTTTTTAACATTTTCACCATTTTTCTGAGGGACTATATACATTAGGAGATGAAAATTTTGGAATTTTTGGGACTTTTGGACATTTGAAATTTTGAAATTTTAAGACTTCGGAACCTTCGAATTTCGAGACATTTTTAACGTGCAACCTTGAAACACTTAAACTATGATTTTCGTACTTGTACAGCACTTACGTATATCCTTAGTCCCAAATCCCTACATAAATCATAAATCTACCTTCTTGGAATTATAAATTTTTGTGGAATAAATTAAAAGAGAATCTTTTCCCATATATCTTGTTTGTTCCAAGTATCTCCTGTCTTCCTTTTGTTCCACCGCATCAAAGACTTTTTGCTTCTTCCCGTAATTTCAATATCACCATGTTTCCCACCTTTTCAACGGGCTACCCACACTCGATTTCTCGGAAGCTGAACATATTCCCGGAACACATGCAGCAACATGATTTACGAGCGGTAAATCGAAAGTGGCTCTTGTGTTATGTGTGTAACTTAGCCGTAATCTACTGCTCCTATTCGGCTTCGAATCAGTCACGCATATTAACGAACTCGTCGTCGTTATCTTGCAATATCGTGAAAGAAACGCATCGTAATGATAATTAATGAAAGAAAAAAGGGAACGTTAACGAACGACACGATTGTTTCTGGTGTGTACTCTCAAGGTAATTTCCAATGCTGAATACCGAGGATCCTTCCGAGTACAAACGTCACGCTCCGTGTACCAGACGAACGCGTCTCGTTCTATTTAACAAATCAACGAGTACAGGTAAAACACGAACAAAGTCGATCTTCGTGAACCAACTTTCACCCGATCGGATTCGCTAGCTTGATTTAGATTGTTATTGAACGCGAAACGCTTCGAATCGAAAGATCGAGTTCGTTTTCGATGGTGCTTCTGGTGATTTTATTTTGAAATCTACTTGCAACAGGAATGATATCGCTATCGATTAAATATCGATTAGATCGCAACGCTCTTGATGGTACGAAATATTGATAATTTAGTATATCGATAATGTAATATATCGACATTTCAATATATCGATAATTCAATATATCGATAATGTAATATATCGATAATTCGATATGTCGACATTTCAATATATCGATAATGTAAAATATCGATAATTCGATACGTCAATAATTTAATATATCGATAATTCAATATATCGAGGAAAATATGAGAATGTCAATTAAATCAATATCAAAATATGAGAAAATATGAGAATGTCAATTAAATCAATATCAAAATATGAGAATATCCATCAATAGTTTTAGTCTTCCTCAAATGCTTTTAATACAAAATAATAAATCACGATAAATAAATTACTGATTCTACCAATTAAAATGAGACAAACTTCTCACGTTTCTTGTCACTTTCTCTCGTATAAATGTAATCGAAAAATATTCTTCTTCCAAAAGAAGATATACGAAGAATCAAAAGAAGATATTATCGCATGTCGATAATGCAGTCGATAAATATTCTTCTCCCAAAAGAAAGCGCAGAAAGAATGAAGAAAAACAGATATTATCACGAGTCTCTAAATAGAATAAATTCCTGTATCAGAAAGAGTATAGAACAGAAGCATGCAACAAAGTATCAATTATTTCGCAGTCATCACGATAATCGTATCCGAAGAGCACATTACGACGTCGGCGACTATTCTCGAGTG
This sequence comes from Megachile ligniseca, assembly GCA_945859555.1. NCBI lineage: Eukaryota > Metazoa > Arthropoda > Insecta > Hymenoptera > Megachilidae > Megachile > Megachile ligniseca. The sequence goes on from OX243785.1 coordinate 4,802,275, forward strand.
CAATAAAAATGGAGGTTATCGATTGGTCGATTCATCCACATCCGTAGCAATAATAAAACAAAGCTCTCAGCCTGGTCGACGAGCACTCGACCAGAACCAGTACGTATCTGTAACAAAAGCACAAACATTATTCCGCAAATAACTATCGTAAAGGAAGACGAGTGTACTCGTTGTGTCCGGTTAGAGGGTGGTTTTCAAGCACCGCGTTCGCATACTCGTCGAAGGGTGGGGGGATGGAAACGATATTGCATTTTTATACGGTCCGTCGAATGCATCGAACCGTGCACTGATTACGAGTCAGTCGGGTTCTCCATTCTTTCTATCGACATATTCGTAGTTTTCCGTTCTTTGAGCGGGTCTATCTGTGCCGACACCGTCGAAAGGGGGTAGAAAACCGTGCCGGGGGTGGGAAAGATGGACCCCCGGTAACCTCTGCCGTTGGCATGTGGAAAAGCTACCAGCCAGACAATGGAGCTGTAGCTAACCCGAAAAACTGAGCGTCCAGTAACGCGGAGAAAGAACGGAGATATAGGGGTTGGGGGTGGTTCAAAGAAAATGGCGGACACGCGGGCACACTAGGGTGAGCTGTACGCGCGAAGGGTAGCTAGAATTCAATTTTTTCGTGACAAAAGAATCACGGAAGCGGTCGAGAACGGGGCTTGTACAGTCCACGGCAAATCTGTCCTCCCTAGGGAAAATGTGCCGGGGGATGTAAAGTTCCACGCGATTTTGAGCGAGTTTCAGGGGTTTGCGAATTTAGGGGCGAAGAGTTTTGGGAATTCGGGATATTGGATATTGAGAAGTGTGGGATTGCGACTATTTGTGTATTTGGCCTTTTGGGGTTTGGATATTGGGGGTGAGTTTGGAAATTAAGAATTTCGGGGATTTAAATTGTAGAAATGTTTGCAACTGTAGGACTTTGAGAATTTGGAAATTTGGACAATTAGAATTGAATATTTGAATATTTAGAAAATTTGGATTGTTGATTTCTCTATTTGGAAATGTGGTGATTTGTGAGTTTGAGAACATTCGAAAATTTAGAAATAAATCTACGAGTTCAAAAATTTGAAGACTAATATTAACACTAATAGAAATTTGAAAATTTGCTAATTTGGTATTTGAAAGCTTGAAAATTCGAAAATTGAAGAATTTAAAAATATAAAACTTTGACAATTAAATAATTATGGAGTTTACAAATTTCCCTATAAAAATGTAACCTACTTACGTTGCACCCGAGTGTACAAAAGAATAAAAAACAGGAGGATGGGGTGGTTGAAGATCGCTGAATTGGAAAGCGATATAGGGGTGCGTCACATTCGAGAAAATCCCGCTTCTGCAATTGGATCGACTTCGCAATTAAAATATTTCGAACCGCGAGAAAATGGTCGCGATTTCCTATCGGCTCGTGGAGATCGCGTTAAATATTTCGTTTTATTTTCTTTTGTATAGGGGTATATTGGATCGGGGTTGTAAAAGTGGAAGCGGTTTTTTGTGGTACCTGAATGGGAGAATTTGCGTATATTCGGGAGATTAACCCTTTTCCTCTGAACGTTTCGATCGGATTCGAAGTGTGAAATACATTTTAAGTACGACAAATAGGGGTGTATTTCGTACGATATCGATGAGCTTATATTAAATTGAATATTTGAAGTCCCGAAATTGAAAAAAAAATTGATAAAAATTAATAGTCGCATGAGTTAATTATATTCATATATTTAATGATTTATATGTTTGAAAGTTTTAACTAGTTTATCGATTAAAATCAATATGTTCAATGTATTTTATACATAGAGTGAATAAATCAAAAGTATGATACATAAAATTATCTTATAAACATATTGATTTCGAGTATCAAATTAATGCATTAATTGACTTTAATTAACAAATTAATTAATTAAATAAAAAGATATAAAATTAACATATTAGACTTATTGATTTCAGATATAAAATTAATTATTCGAATAAAAAGTATGATATCAAAAATTAACATATCGGACTTATCGATTTCAAATATAAAATTAATATGTACATTAAATCCATAAAGTTTAATTAAAAAATTAATTAATCAAAAATGACATACAAAATTACCATAATAGTCTTATCGAGGTCAGACATGAAATTGATACATTAATCTCATTGACTTCGATTATGAAATTAGTTTCGGACGAGGTTTTGAAAGTTTGTAGTTGTTCAGAAATCGGGGAATTAAAACGAGCGTAATTTTGTGTCGAACGATCGGCTATCGACCAGAAAATCGATAAAGAGAGAAGTAACCGGAGGCGAAACGAGAATTCCACCCTTCGCTCATCGATTTCGAAAAATGATTTTCCACACCGCGTGACTCGGCCGGTGTTCCTCGCGATGATTATACGAGGGGTGGCTCGGTATCGCCGGTTTAATCTCCATAAATTACAATGGAACAAGAAAAACTCGAATATCGAATTTCAATCGGGCCTTAATCACGTTTCAACGGCCGGCCTCGAAATGCGATTTTTCCACCTTGTAAATCCTGTCGCTGATTAAACTCGATCATCGATAGGCTCTCCCGGTTTAAGGAGCAAAAACGAGACGGCGAAAGTTCGAGAGGGGAGAACGATACTCGAAATTTACGACGCTGACAGATTGTCTTCGATTTCATCAATTATATATATTCTTGTTTTCTCGACGAAACGTCTACAGTCTACGCGATAATGTGTGGAATATTTTCCGAAGCCGAATGATTGATAGATTACTTACCGAACTACGATTTATCGAGACAACGTGACTTGCAACGGCTCCGAACGATGAGTTTAATTTTCAATGCGCACCGATATCGAACTGATTGAACATCGATATCTATCGACGTCGTCGTTTATTTACTTCAACTTCGTTTATTCTCTTTCGTTCGGTGAATTGCAATCGAATATTGTTCGGTAAATAGTTCATCTTGTGTTCCTAGGGAACATATGGGAGATCTTTTGGATTTTAGGGGATTTCAAAATTTCACGTTCACAATTTTAGGATCGGGGATTATGGGGATTTCGAGATTAGGGAACATTGGGATTTGGAGATTTAGGGAATATGGTGATTTGGAAATATAGAAATTTGAAGATCTGGGATAATATCTAGGGATAATGTACCCTAGGAATGTAATCAAGGAATATCGGAATCTAGGGATTTTTGAATCTCAGAATGTCGGAATCTAGGGATGTTGGACTTCAGAGGTATTGAAATCTAGGGGTATTTACATATAAGAATATTTTAATCTAGGGATATTGAAATCTTGAGGTGTGGAAATATTTGACTGTGGAGGTATTTGTATCTAGGGAAATTTGAATCTAAGAACATTTGAATTTAGGGATATTGGAATGTAGTGATATGAGGATCTAGGGTCATGAACCCTTCAAGACATGCAAAATTTTCGAATTTGAATATTTATGACTGGGATGAAAATTTGAATGTTTTGAGGGATTTGAGAAGTCTGAGAAATGAATAATTTCGAAATTCGAGACTAATCTGTCTCCTACTTTTAGTGTCACGTTAAATATTTAACATAGCGAATGATGTAGATCTTCAAATGGAAATTAAATACGTAAACGCTTGGCGAACATAATTACTTAACTTACTAATTTCAAGGAAAGCGTCAGTATTTCAATCGTGCCCGGTATCCGCGTTTTAAGCAACAAATCTAGAGTAGGATGTAATTAATTTCGCGCACGTCGGCGAAAAATATAATTAAGCGGCAAATTGGAGGAAAATCGTGGAGCAGCGTTGAAACGATACACCGAACGTCTAGGTACTAATGATACGAAACTAGTTAAAACGTCGAACGAAATCGAAGTCTTAAACGATCCGTATCCTTAATAAATTTATAATTCCAATGAAAATCCATGCGTCGATTACGACTTTCTTCGCGTTTCCTGTTTTCGACCTGGATCTCGGCCGTTCGTTATAAATAACGATGATCTAGCCGATCGGTATATAGCTATAATTGGCGGTTAAACACGGATGAAAAAGGAACGACAGACAGGCGACGTAATTGCAACGTTTTACGCGAGTTGATCGCCGCGGGGCAACACTGTTGCCCCGGAAAGAATCGAAAAATCGCGGCAAGAAACGCGAATAAGCAGGTTCGAGGGCTCGTTCCCGGGAAATATTATACACGGTGTGTCGTTTTTCCGTCGCTCGATTCACACGTTCGACACGGTCGTTAAAAATTGCCCGTAATCGAGCTTTTTAGGAGGAAGCCGAGGGCGAGGACGCGAGATTAATTGCACGTCAGAGAGATCGATCTATCGCTCGGCGAGAGAGAAACCTTCTACAGGGGAAGATTAAAATTCTTTGCCATGCGACGACAGCCACGCCAAAAAGATCAAAGAAAACGAAACCCGTGGGATTCATCAAAACTTTCGATACGCTCCGACAAACGCAGACCAACTTTTTGATTATTGTTTTACGAGACCTTAACTCCGGCTGATGAGGCGAATCAAAGTTGCAAATGCACGCGAAACACGCGGAGAACTGAGATTTGAACGCTCGTGAAAGTTGCTCAAATTGGCGGTTCGATGTGTGCCTGATATACAACCTGTTCCACAAAAGCGTGGACGCGATATTTGCAAGTAAATCTTTTCTGTAAAAAGGTTGTATAGGTCGAAAGTACATTTAAATACGCATTTGCTTAATAATGTGTTCGATCACCACCATTAGCGATTATTCTTGGACATACTTTCAACCAGCTTTGCAGCGTATGAGACAGGAAGAGATCTGCATATTATTTCGAGTCAGGATCACTAAAATTTGAAATGAAAACTTTTTAACTAAATGTTCTATGTGTGATGTAGTCTATGTTATATTTGAGTGTCCGTCTGGTACTGTAAGACCTATTCAGTAGGAAAAGGTAATAGCATTCGTTCCCAATTGTGTGATCAATTGTGTGAAAATTGTGACAATTTTCTAATCAGGGTTCGTTTGATCTGAACGTTTATGACCGACATAGTGACCGACACCATGAATTCAATGCGGTCAAATAATTAACCTATTTTCACTATGAGTTCTATTTAGTAAAGTACTTAGAAAAGTAACGATCAAAGGATTGAAATGAAGGTTTAACTGCAAAGTTCATGGTTCTCAAATCGGCAGTGAATTTAAAAAAAAATAATATTTATTTATATGGGCAAACAAGAATACTTTACATAAATAATAATTATAGTTTGATTTGCCAAATTTTGGGCTGGACTTGAATAAAAATTTGAATAAAAACAATATGATCATTATGGTCACAGTACTGTGAAAATGTAAATTACTATATTTCATGTTATAATATGCTGTATTAATATGACTTATCTGATCATTCAATTGTAACATGTCAAAAATGATAAAATTCATAGTACATGCATTTTTGTATTATCAATATTTTTACAAGTAAGGTTTGGATTTGTTAGCTTTTATAAAAGCATTTAGAGTGCATGGAAAAATAAATATCAAATATTTGAATATTTTTAATTTCCTTTCGAGTGAAGTCTGGAAAATATGCGTCAGTGGTTTAGGAATTCGAGAATTTGGAATAATCGAAAATTGCTGTTTTTACTTTTTGTCTTTTGGTAATTTGTCGATTTACGGATTTAGGTATTTAAGGATTTAGAGGTTCAGTGATTTGGGAATTTGAGGATTCGGAGATTTGCAAATTTCACGGTCTGAAAATTTGGGTATTTAATAATTTGTGATTTTGTGAGTTAACAACTAAAAAAATTGAGCTTGTCGGTAATTTGTATATGTATTCATTTAGAGAATTTAGAAATGAAAATATTTCACTTTCGATAATTTATGCCTTTGGGTATTTGGGAAATTTAGAATTTGTAAATGTGTAAATAAAAAAATGTGAAATTTTCAACTTAAAACAACAGTATCATAGCAGTAATAAATGAAAATTATTTAATCCATACCCACTTTCTAACAAGAGTCTATTAAACGTATGAATTTGCTAAGCGTATATATCCGTTCATAGCACCGAAGGTATTAAACGATCCAAACTAGAGTTACTTTCGTAGAAAAAGCACGATTTCACTTTTTTTTTTCTGGCAAAATCACCTTTGTTGGCGTTGCAAACGCCATTCTGCGTCAAACGTTGAACGCGTCAGTCAAGCTTTTTTCCTCTTTTTGTGAATTTCTAAACGAACTGCAGTTGAAACGACAGAATAGGGTCGTGGTAGATCAGCCGATAGTACGGAATTATGCAAGTGCATCGGCCCTCGACGAGCATTAACTCGTGGACTTTTGAAAACGACGTTTGCGGTTCTCGTTATTTCACGTTGCTCACGTACCGATATGGGGATCTAGAAACTCGAGGACGTGGACGTTGCTTTATGGCTATTTAGATCATTTGGGATTTCGGAATACGAAGATTTTAGAAGTTTTGGGAACTTTTGGAATTTTGTATGCAAGGATTTGGGGATTTGGGAATTTTGGGATTTAAGGATTTGGGGATTTTGGAAATTTTGGGTTTTAAGGATTTGGGGATTTTGGGATTTAAGGATTTGGAGATATTGGAAATTTTTAGATTTAAGGATTTTGGGATTTTGGGACTTTGGGATTTGGGAATTTTTAGAATTTTGGGATTTTGAGAATTTTAGGATTTTGAGAATTTTGGGATTTGGAAATTTTGGGATTTTGGGAAATTTAGGGATTATGGAATTTGCGAATATTGGGATTTGGTAGATTTCAAGCTTTTGGAATTTTAAGATTTGGAAATTTGAGAATTCAGGAATTTTACAATACAGAAGTTTTGAGATTTGGGGATTTGGGGATTTTGGGATTTGGACATTTAGAATTTTAGGGATCCAGGAATTTGGGTATTTGAGAATTTGGAGCTTTGGAAATTTTGGATTTTGAGGATACAAAATTTGGAGCTTTAGGCATGTTGAAATCTAGGGATTTGAGGTTGTAGAATTTGCGAATCTAGGGTTATGAGTACTAGGAACTTGGGCACGTAGAAATTTGATGATCTACGAATTAAGAGATGGAGAAATTTGGTAATTTCAAAGTTTGGCAATTTGAAAATTGAATATTTAAAAATTAAATACTTAAAAATGAAGTATTTAAAAATGAGGTATTTGAAAACTGAATATTTTGAAATTGAAAGATTGAAAATTGAATACTTGCAAATTAAAAAATCTAAAATTAGAAAATTATAAATTTTGCAAACACAAAAAAAGTTTAGAAATTCATGAATTTGCAGATTTGCAAGAGTACTTCAGCAATCCCCAAAATTTTGCCTCGCAATCACAAAAATTTCCTAATGCTAAAATTTGCGTACTCCCTGAACTGGAACTTCCTAAATTAGAGGTTTCATAGATTCAAAACTGAAAAAAATAATGTAAAAACGTCTGGATAAGATCGACGGCTGTGTTTCTCGTTATATCACGTTGCTCGCATTCCGTTCGTGTTCCGCAGCGGGTTATTGTCTCACGGTGTCAGGGGAGAATGCGCGACGAGGAATTGCATCGATGAAAAGGGCGCTGGTTCGTTGCTTCGGCATCTGCTTGCCTCTAGGAATCTTTCTCTCTTCCTTTTTTTTCCGTTTCCTTCTTTTTTTTTTTTGAATTTTTTTTTTTTTATTTCGGTACACAGTGTGCCCCTTCGCTTTGTTCCGAGCAACGATGAAAAGAAGGTTTGAACCTGGTGTATCGGAAAGTGGCTTTTGCTTCTTGTCGTCGTGTTCTCGATTTAATGCGATCAACGTCGTGTGAAATTTTTGGCCGTTCAATAAAATTATGAAATATGAGACACGGGACGTTATGTCACCGTTATTGTGCTCGGTTTGATCGAGGTTCCTTGCGTACGTGTCGTTACTGGAATTTTTAGTTTATAAATCATTTTTGACAAATTTGTCCTGCTTCTCTGTTACATCGGTTTGTATTACTTCTGTTAAAGATACGTGAATTTGTTGTACGTATTGATTGGTCTTGTAATTTATTTTGTAATTAATTAGTAATTTATTATGTCCACCTATCATACTTGTAAAGATTTGAATTAATGTCACTGAAGATTGTGAAGTGTAATTTATTGTGCATATTAATCGTGTTTGGTATTATGTTGTATTTATTATTTATTTGATATTGTGTTCATTATCAGTTTATTAATTTACTTGTATTCGTTTATATCTATATCGCATGTATAAGAACATTAATTATAATACTATTATCATGTGTATTAATTTACAAGAAAAATTTGTACTTGAACATAATTATTTACTTATTAACTGTTTTAATCTTATCACAGTCTTCTCGCAGATTACACATAAAATTTCAGCATTTTCGTGAATAAAATTGCCGTACAGATTTATTCGATAAAATATTTCTAAAAAATTTGAAAGGAATTTCAAATAAAATTGTTACAAATTTAAAATCAAATAAAATTATTAATATATTAGAGATATCTCGCAGATTACACATAAAATTTGATTAATCTGATTTAAAATTTGAAGAATAAATTATTTTCCCCTTTTCTTTCCTTTTAATAGTAATTCCGTGGTACGAGATTGGAAATGTCGGTCACCAGGAAAGGGTAGTTGAAAAAGCGAAAAAAGCCGGTATTCATAATTAACCCGCAAAGAGTAATTTTTAACTGACACGTTTATTACAATTACGAGTCCATTTTGTGCGTAATCTGTAAAAATGAAGCACGCAGAGGATGGCCGACAGATGACAAGAGCCTTTGGTGTCTTTGTCGACGAGCGTGATATCACATAAATAGATATGCAGGGATAAAATTACACGCGTATAATGATGCGCGAGAGAGGAACGCGAACGAAATGAATAAAAAAAAAAAAAAAAGGAAAGGGAAAAAAGAAGATGGCGAGAGAAGGAAACGTTGGAATTATATTCCGCGAAATACAGGCGTGTGCTAATGAGGTACACTAATTAAAAAGTTCTCGACTTTCTATGGGCTTCTCAAAGAAAAGAGAGCACGCTCCCTATGTGGAACGTTACGTTGGAAAATTTTTTTGTAAATCCGATATCATTCCCTCTGTGGACTCATCTGCTCTCGGGACCTGCAGTTCAAACACGATAAACGTTTCTAAGGAAGCTGAAAGAATCCGTGCAACGATAACGCGGGAAAAGTAGCACGAATGCTACGAGTCGAGATGGAGAGATATGTGACGATAATGATGCGAGATGATTTTTGTTAGATATGGTGTAGCTTTTCGTTTGATAATTTTACATTTTTTAGTACATCGTTAGGTGGAAATTGGAAATTTGAAAATATCATGTATCTATAGTTTTTATAGAAAAAGTGAATTTTCAAATTTATAAATTTCTCGAGTTTCAATTTGTCAGATTTCAAATTTCTCATATTTTTCAGATCTCTCAAATTTCTCGCATTTCTCAAATTTTCCCATTTTCTCAAATTTCTCTAATTTGTATATTTTCTCAAATTTCCAAGATTTTCAAATCCCCAAAGTCACTGCATTTCAAATTTTCAATTGCCCAAATTTTCCCATTTTCTCAAAATTTCAAAAATTCTCCTGTTTTCTCAAATTTCCCTAATTTTCTCATTTTCTCAAATTTCCTTAATTTTCCCATTTTCTCAAATTTCCCAAATGTTCCATATTTTCCAAGCATCTCAAATTTCCCAAATGCAAAATTTCCAAGTATTAAAATTCCCTAAATAACAAGAACACTTCCAAAAAAAGCAGGAATACGAGTAGATAAGTAGTAGATAAGATAGGTTAATATTATATAGGATATACGATAAGCAGCACGACACTCGTACAATACAGGAAACCGATTTCGATATCTTTCGCGATTCACCTATCGATAATGGAATAAATCGCATGTAATCCCTATCGAACGGACACGTTTTGCCCCGACCTGGGTTGAAATTTCTTTTCGATAACAATTTCCTCCGTTTCCGTGTCCACCCTGTCCCCATCTCGTTCGAAACGATACAATTACGAGCGATCTTCGTTTCGCGTGACGATTCCACCGATATCGTTCATATCGATTCTTCGTCGACCCCCAACCTCGAGTTCTCTCGTTTTTACCCTTTGCACTTGTGTGTCAAGCTGCGCTCGACATTCTCATTCCATTCCAACAATTTTTATATTATACCTGCACTCGATACGTGGATATTTTTACAATTTTCTTAACCTAAAGAAAACGGGCATGTATCAACTTTTTTTTTACGTTGATTGCTTTTTATATGATCTCGTTCAATTTTACATGATTGCATTCATATGATTTTATATTGTGAAATGGTTGTGCGAAGTCAATTATTATTTTAAATTGATATTCATTGGGTGAATTGATTGATTATTTAGAACTGGACGTCACCTGCTGTTAAACCCATTTACTCAATTAGCGTTACATTGTTTTTTAGAGAAGTACATTTATATTTGAGCATTTTCGTGAATAAAATTCATCGCTGTACAGTTATATTTATTCGATGAAATATGGATAACAATTTATTTGAAAGGAAAAAAAATTAGAAAGGAATTATAAATGAAATTGTTATAAATTTAAAATCAAATAAATTTCTTGTTAATATATTAGAGATTTATTATTATACGAACTGTTTCAAATTTTAATATATAAAGATATAATTTCAAATCTTTAATTATATACATAATACAATAATTTCGAATTGTAAATGATTTTTTCCATTAAAAACCTTTCATCAGACAGTGAGTCAATTTATCTCTCAAATGTAAAATTCTAGTAGAGACAAAAGGTTCCACTATAAAAATGGCAAGTACATTTTTAATTTAGATTCCAAAAACTGTTCCACAGGAGAAAAATAAATTGTCAATAAAATCCGCGTACGAATTTACAAAAGCGAAAAATTCTATGCACGCCACGCATGATTTTTTTCTCGATTTAATTCGAAGCCACAGAAATCGAATATGCGAAATAAAGGAAATATATATGTATATGTATGATTGAACGTAAAGGGTTAAAAGGAAATTCGTTCGATCGGGGGTTGATTTTCGTGGGTCGTTGGAGCGTAAGGGAGACAAGCAACGCGTCGCTATTTTTCGTCGAAACGAGGAAAATTGAACTTCCATGTAACCGTTTTGTGCCCGCGCTCCGATACTCGAGTTAATGGTAACGAGGACAAGCTGCTCGCGAATACCGACGATCGTTATTTTATAATTCCCTCGTACCATTGCTTCCATATTTTACAATAATATTTTTTCACTCGGAACAGAATCCGTGAGGTACAAGCTCTCGATCTGTTGCGAAAATTCGGGTATTTGCTGTACGCGAATACTCGATTCGGAATTCTGTAATAATGTAACGACGCAGGGAATTAGCGGACGGTTACTGTTTTTAATTATTCCTTCGCTCTTGCCGCGTTATTTCGATTTTGTTAAATATGCAGGCTTTCAGTGTTCAGAAGTAATATTGATGTAAAATTCATTTCATCAGAAGAATAATAATATTATATTGTAAGCTTGCAGTATTTTTAGCAGACGTAAAAATTTGTAATTACGAGAATATCTGCTGTTAAATTTATTTGGAGAAGAATGTTGTAAATTGTCGAAGAAGGAACATTTGCAGTATTTTGAGAGGACAATAGAAATTTGTAATTACAAGAATATTTGCTGTTGACAAAATTAATTTGGTGGAGAGTGATAACGTTGTAAGTTTGTAGACTTAAAAAGACACATTAAAAGTTTGCAGACTTTTAAGAAGACACATTAAAAGTTTATAGAAATAATATTTTCAATTCAAAAAATTTATTTGGCGAAGAATGATAAACTGCAAGTTGCAATGTTTTGAAAAAATTGGAAAATTTTAGAATTGGGAAATTGAGAAAATGGAAAATTTGGAAATTGAGAAATTTGAGAGTTGGGAAATTTAGGAATTGGAAAATTGTGAAAATGGAAAATTTAGGAATTGGAAAATTGGAAAAATTCCAGAATGGGGAAATTAGAAAATTGGAAAATTTGTGAATTGCGAAATGAGATAATTTGTAAATTGGAAAATATGAGAGTTGGGAAATTTGGAAATTGGAAAATTGGAAAAATATAAAATTTGGGAATTGGGAAATTCTAGAGTTCGGAAATTTGGTAATCGGTCAATAGGGAAATTACGATCCAAAACTACATTGAATCATTACATTATTATGCAAATAGACATCGCTAATCAATTAACCATCCTGAACTTTTCGGAGCCCACATATCCAATTTACAAACTGTCCCTTACACGTCCCACATCGAAACACATAGTTCGGTACTTTACTCGTGTCGCAAGGCTTTTGAACGACGTTATACACCATGGTCGACAAAAAGGTTAACAAACACGATTGTCCGGTTATCGAACGTCGAATCGATGTCGACGCGCGATGGCGGCGTTTAATTCGACCGTCAAACCTAAACGTCAAAAACTGTAATTACGTGGGCGACCGTTGAGCCGGGAAATTCGTTTTCGAAAGTTCATAGACGTGGACGCAACGTGTGCCTGCTTTGTGAGATTCTACGGCCGTTCAACATGGCCAGCAAACTGTAAAACAAGCGTTGAAAACCGCGATAACCGGGCCAAAGGGGTGAAAGGGAGGCCACCATTTCTCCTGGGTCTCGATGAATGCTTTGAGGCGTGATTACGTTCCCAGGCCGTGCTCGTGTTCCGTCGAATCACATTATTAAAAAACTTTATCTTGCCACGGCAACGAATTCCTCACCGACGATGCAACCAGACTGTCCAAAGTGGCACGGTTCTTTTTTTTTCTTTCGCGGATATCTGCTCGTTTTATGAACGAATTTAGAGTTCGCGTTGTTCTTTTGCCTCCTGGTAAACGATATTACTTTCTTTACGCTTGCTGCGATCTTTACGGGTGTACGCGTGTTTAGGTTTAGACTGTACGTGCTTTATTGTTGCGGTAGATTCTACATCTGGGATTTTTTTCTGCTGGGGAAAATTCGTGGGTTCATAGATCGTGCTGGTGCTTTTGGTACGATGGTTGAATATATGTATATGTACAACTTCATACTACATGTATATGTACCTTTGTATGTGTACAACTTTATACTATATGTGTATGTACGTATGTATGTGTACAACTTCATACTACATGTATATGTACCTTTGTATGTGTACAACTTTATACTATATGTGTATGTACGTATGTATGTGTACAACTTCATACGACATGTATATGTACGTATGTATGTGTACAACTTCATACTACATGTATATGTACCTTTGTATGTGTACAACTTTATACTATATGTGTATGTACGTATGTATGTGTACAACTTCATACGACATGTATATGTACGTATGTATGTGTACAACTTCATACTATATGTATGTGTACGTATGTATGTGTACAATTTCATACTATATGTATATGTAGTATACTATAAAATTGTGATATCAGCTAGATATTACAAAACTGCGATAGTAATACGATAGCCAGCATAAAATTGTAATATTAGTACATCAGTAAAAGTTAGTGATACCGGTACCGCTATAAAATTTACGGACAGTAATTCAGTAAATCATTCACGGTCAATTAATTATTCCCAAATCTTTGGTGCGTATCAAATACCAAATGCATTATCAAGCACAGTTATTCCGGTTACAATAGATAGGAGGAAACCGTAACCGGAGAAAAAGAAGATGATCAAGATAAGAGCAAAGACAAACGATCGGTGTCGTCCGATCGATGTGTGTTACACTCGAAACGAAACCGAACTCAAGCCGGTAAACGTTATGACGAATGATTTCGCCGGTATCAACCCACGAACAGCCAGTTTTCTTTCGCTATAGCAATAAATTATACCCCATCGTGTGTAATGCCTAACGTTTTTTCTCTCCTTTTTTTTTTTTACATCTTTCTGAAATACGTGACGTAGAGGAGAAGAGTGAAATCGGCCGAGGTATCGAATATTGGTTCCGCTGTCTGCGGAGAAGCGACACTGAATAATTTCGCTGTTTATCCGCGGCATCGATATGACGATTTATCTCGATACACGGCTTATCGATTTCACGGCTACGAGTCGTTACGTGACGCTCTTCTGACTTTATTTCGCGGACGAATAACAAATAGCCGGCGAATAAAATACACCGAGCGAATAAACGATCCACGGCTATGAAATTGAATTGCTTAAACCGTGAAATCGGGAAGAGGAGAACCGCGATCGGCTCGCGTTCGATCGCTATCACTTATTTATTTTGTGCACCGAACCGTGACTTGTCCAACGGATTGCACCTGTATGTATACATATATACTTAGACTTGTTTGCATGTTGATAAAGATGCCTGAAAACGGCGATATCTATTGGATCAAATGAATATGCATCTTTGATCGAGAGGTTTATGTCATCGAACCTATATCTAGAAACCTATATCTATATTCCGTACGGTTTAATTAAGGATACGTGGATTGAGTGGATCTGTATATTTATAATGTATCGACAAAAGTGGGCGAAAATCTTCCAGTTAGTTCTTTATCGTTTATATCTGAATTGATTGATTTACATTTTCGTTGAAAGGAATATTCATTTTAATTCATTGCATAGATCGTTAGATGACTAATCTGGGAAATACGGGTTTGCTATTTGAACATATAAGTATTTGGAAATATTGGGATTTCGAGATCTAGGGTTATGCATAGGAATTTCAGGAAACAGAAATTTATCCAGTTGAAAATTGATCAACTTGAAAATTTGTCAGTCTGAAAATTTATCAATATAGAAATTCGTCAGTTTGAAAATAGACGACTTTGAAATTCTAAAAATCTCGAATCTGAAAATGTAAAAATTTAATAAATACGAAAACTTATAAATCAGAGAACTTTAGTTTACATACGAATCTTATACAAAAGAAGCGTACTCGTCTATTTCCCCGCGTGATCCTCTATTTTTTCATTTCTTCCCCGGTCGGTCTGAAATAATAATCCTACGGCAATCGTTCCTTGCACCCCCGTCGCGGGATTATTGAACGCGGGGGTAAAATTCACGGTTCGTCTCCCCCGAATTCTCAACGTCCGGTTTTTCGTTCGACACCTCGCGACTCGACGGCCAAACCGCCGCAGTTTCGAGGCTTATACAAATGCAAATCCATTAAGCTCGCGACTAAGCTTAGGCTTTTATCGAAAAAGTTACCGCCCCTCGAAGAACGGCCACCATCGCGGTTCCTACTTTCCGTTTCGCGCTACCGAGGATGGTCGACGTAGAATTAACAGCCCCTGTGTTCGAGTGTTTTTAATCCCACAGAAATTTCAACCCTCGGACCCTGGCCTGGCCTCGAATAACATATGCAAATGGGAGAAACGTTAGGGGATTGCTTGGATTGCCGATCGATGAAACCTTCGTCCACCGAGATTATTTAATTCCTCGAGCTTTTTCGAGCGGGTTCGGTGAATTGATCGTTGAAATTGTATCAACGTGTTCTTTCTGATCGTTGCTCGAAGAAACGTATATTTTCGTTTGAAAGTGGGGGAAACATGATACCGTTGAAGAATATGAGCTTACGAGTGTTCGATCCTTTCGAATATTCGATATACGGTATTTTGTAACCGAATGTAGAACGATATTGTGTTATAGGGACATTAACGATTATTCTGTATCGTTAATTGTACAAGATATACATGTTGAAATTATGGTTTAATAAGCGTTTGTAGTTGAATAATTTATAAATTAGTTACAAAGCGTGAATAATTAAAGTTGTTTAATTAAGGGTGATTGTCGGTAATGGGAATTTTGTTTTGGTTGTGAATAACCATTAATTATAATACAAATTTAATTTTGATATTAATATAAATACAGGAAACTGTATACATTTTTTAAAATATTTATTTACCTTTTTTTGGAACTGTGTATTCGTATATTAACTTCTATATTTGGTACAAGTTTAGGTTATAATATACTACTTTACCCACAACTAATTTGTTAATATTTTGTATAATATTATCTTCTTACACTACGACATAAATATTAAAGTTGAGAAAAAAAAAAAAGATTTTATACTTTCATGAGATTTGAACGTGAGATTATTACATTTTTAGGCAGATACTCTACCACCATGGCTACTGCACGTTATTTAACACATAACAAATTAAGTTATACAACTGTATCAGCATCAAGTTTCAAATAAAAATATCTCAAAAACTAAGGTCTATTCTTATAAAATTACATTATCATATTTGCCAGTATTTCTGAACTTCACTGTACTTGTCTGCAATGTCCCTGTTTTACTTTCCGAATAAAACTACTTTAATGTTGGAATTATTTAGTTTATTAGTTCAAAAGATTATCTTTTATTTAAGTATGCATTTAACATCGGTAGTTTTAATGTTAGAACGCATCAAAGAATGTTCACATAACATGACCTCGATTCACCCTGTTCGTATGTCGGTCAACTTACGGTTTGTCCTTCCCTATTTTTCCGCGGTTCGCAAAATAACGAGGCTCTCACGCGATCTCGGAACCAATAATCGCGACTCTCATCGTGCACTGGCACGATGCCCTCGCGATTCTCTCGAGCCCCGAGTGATCTCGCGGGCTTTCAGTTTCTTCGCAAAAGGGCCGACCGACAACGTGCCAGACGTGGTAGCATCGACTTCCGGTCGAGTGCTCGCCTTGCCGACGAGATACACGCTCGAGATACGCACGGATAACCGCACGTTCTAACTGGGTTACCGTTGGCAAAAGAGAGCACAGCTTTAGCTTTCTCTTGCCCTTGGGAAAATGCCTCCGTGTCACGAGCTTCGTTCCCTTTTTCTGTCAGCTCTGTCTTCCTCTCGCGACCCGAACCGATCCGATCGATCGCATTGTTCCAGCCGCTTCGAGACAACGCCGAGTCTGAGCACAAAGAACGATTGTCTTGCGAGATTCTCACGAATCGCCTAATTTCCTCGTTACGGCTTTCACTTTTATCCTGCAGGAAATTCACCTGTCGATGGAGGGAGCCTGCTCGAGATCGAAGATTCTCGAGTTATTGCGCTCAGGAGATTGCGACTCTTGCAAGGGAGTTTTGGGTTCGTGCTCACTCTTTAGGGTCTTGTGTTTAGATTGTGTCATCTAGATTGTGGACATTTAGGGGATTTGAGGATTTAGGATTTTAGGATATATTCTTACTATTATGACTGATTTGTTTATACAGAGTTTTGGGTACGTACAATTATATGCTGACTTTTTGGGGTCCTTTGTTTAGACTGTGTCATCTACATTGTGGACATTTAGAGGTTTTAAGGATTTAGGATTTTAGGATATGTTCGTACTATTATGATTGATATGTTCATACAGAATTTGGATTGGTATAATTACATGTTGATTCTTTAGGGTTCTGTGCTTAAATTGTGTCACTTAGATTTTGGACATTTAGGGGATTTGAGGATTTCGGATTTTAGGATATATTTATACTCTTAGGATTGATATGTACATACAGATTTATTTATGACGTATGAAAGTCTACAAAGCAGATGTAAATCATACGATTTATAGGTTGTGGATTTTATAGTTCACATGATTTATTTATATTTTACAGGTCTCGATATATCACAAGTGCATATATATATACGTTGCTGTAAGAATCAGTGGTTATTTAAGAATGTAGTATGGAGTGACACAGGGCAGTTATTTGGAGGCTAATGGACGGTAGAGATCGCTTAAATCTTCGATAATGCAATTAAAGTACGAACCAGAGTGGAAGAATGTATATTTTATTTCAGATCTGAAGTTCTATATTTAAGATACCTTAAGCTTTCATACCTGTTCGTATTTTGGACATTGTTCGAGTGGTGTTAATTTGGGAATTTTTAACATTTGGGGATTTGAGGATTTAAAAATTTAGGCATTTGGAAATTTATAAACGTAGAAGTTCGAAAATGTGACAATTAAGAAATTAACAAAATGTAATTTAAATGGACGGTTCATCCATAATTACATATAAATATAATTTAAATATACTTTAGAAGTATATTAAATTTAGAAGTTTATAATTCCCCAACTAACAGTATTTAACAATTAAAACGTGGTATCTCAAAGCGTATAATTTCTATATCCACAGTCCCATAAAGCCAGCCATAAATTTAAAAACATCTTTACGAAAGGTCGCCATTATAAATGAGCCCTATATCTGAAGAAAACTCTCCATACGGCTAATCAACATATGTATACCGTCTATTTTTAGCAATTATCAGTAACATCAATTTCTGTCACACGAGAACAGAAATTCTACACGTTATCCGAGTGTTTAGAATACCCTGTACAATTTAAATTCCTGGTTATCGCAAGTTTCCCCAGTTACCATCTCGTAGACTCTTAATTCCACGTTCCTGTTTGCCACTAAATATCCCGAGGGCACGTAATAACAGTTCGCGTGAAGTCCCGAGCCACGATTCACGATGGTGCATCGTTCGTGGACGAGGAGAAGGCGAGAGGAGCGAGGGTTAATCTCGATCGATTAGAGGCAGCTCGAGGATCCTCGAACGGATGTGAAAATTCCATACGATCCGATGGACGGTTCGTAAATCAATCGAACGTTTACTCTTGTCTCGCGAAACCTTAAGCCGGCTATCCGAATCGCGACCGACTTCTATAAATAAGGATTTAGCGAGAATTCGCCCTTTCTGCTTGCTTTCTCGCGTGGGAGCAATTAGAGTCGGGCTCGTAGGAAAATATGGCCTTATTATGGGCCGAGGGTTCAGATGTCTATCGAAAAGATCCCCTTTTCGTTGGGGCTTCTACGCTCCTGGATTACTTATCTAATTGCTATTTACGCGTTTATTAAACTGCTAAATAACGCTACATTTCCGCAGTGTTTGACGATAGATATTCTACCAGATGTGATATGATAGCCATTTTGTTAAATTGAAAGTATGGAAAAAAACTTTCAGATAAATTATAAAAACTAGAAAAGATAGGTAATAATAATATTTATTACTTTATTTAAAAAGTACTCAATTTGAATAAAGAAATAAATATTATTGCTTACATATTTTACATATATGTATTTCAAGTATTGTATTAGCAAGTTTTACTCGAGGCATGTAATCGTTTTCTAAACACAAGGTAAATATGATTAATCGTACAACGGAGGTTTAATATTGAAATTCGGATATAAATTCAAGTCCTTACATTGTACATTACTGTACTGCAGGATGAATATTGCAGATACCTTGTTTTAAAATAATGAAGGTTGATGTGCATTGCAAAGTTTCAAAGAAAGGAGGAAGAAGCAGTATCAAGAGAACACAATTTCAATTCCAGAAGGTTGATTTATTTCCACTTACGCTCCCTCGTCTGATCGTATTTCAGACAGCAACGAAAATCTCCCTCTTTTTCATCCCTTATCTCTTCATACGCCGGGACTCAAAGTTTTCGTATTTTCTTGCGAGAAAGTTTAATCATTTCATTCGTTCGAAAAATATATACGCTTATATCATCGAGCATTAGACTTTCATTACGTACACCATTAAACAATGTCAAATATTATCAAATATTGTCGGACTCTGATCGGAATGTCAGATTAAAAAGTCGGATGTCAAATATCATCAAGGAGATATAAAAGCGATGTCAGACTTTCATCACAATGCAAGATATCATCAGTGTCAGATATTAAAAGGGGGTCAAATATTAGACACTGTCGAACATTAATCATAATGTCAAAAAGAAACGAACAACGGCAGTATGTTACAATATCAAATATTAAGTTACGTTGGATATAAAATTGAACAATATCCACAATGAACAACAAATATCATACGTTGGCAGATATTATCGATCAGACTTAAATTATAATGTTGGATAAAGTAACTCAATGTTAGACTTTTAATATAATGTCAAATATCATGAAACAACGTTAAACATAAAATTGAACATCAGATTTTGATTACAATGTAAAATATCATTAAATGATGTCAAATATTACCAAATTTTGTCAGACTTTGTCAAACGTTGTCAGAGTTTAATCATCAGATAAAACAGCTGAACAACCTCAGAATATTATTACAATGTAAAATATCATTGAACAACGTCAAATATTACCAGACATCGTCAGACTGTAATCACAATATCAGATAAGAAAATTGAACAGCATCAGACTATCATTACGTCAAACATCACCAAACAACTTCATTAACAAAAAAAGTCACAAGATCTAACTTCTGCAAATATCTGAATACCAGATAAAATGAAAAAGTTTACGCTAGTCGTTTGTGTGTTGTTCTTAAAGTAAGGCGTATAAATGAGAAATTGCTGAAAATATTTATTCGAACAAAGAGAATTTGAAGCATGCTTTGAAGCATAGATACGAGGATCAAGGTTGAAAGTGTATTACCGAATCTAATTTCGTTCCGAATGAAATTAGACCGTGCTCGAGAAGAAAATCGACCGTGGAACGTCTTCTTCTTCCGTTCGTGCGGAACGCTTCTCGCGGTCTTTGTTTCTCTAAATAAATTTAATACGCATATTAAACGAGTTCGCTTCCCGAACCAATTGCTGTCCCTCTCGTCGGGAGCTACCCGTTCCGAGGGAAACAAGACGATGCGATTAGTTTCGAGTTCCCACAATAAAACGAGGTTCCTGGAACGATATCGTTTAAGTTTTATTCGCCCAACCGCCCCCGGACCTATGCAAACCAATGAAAACGACTCTCGCGACGCGCTGGCGGAATCCTATCTGTTCGTACCGCGATATTTCCGGCCTGTTGCATCCTGTCTGCTCGTTCTGTCGCATAAAACGCGACAACGAGTCTTTTCGATCGCCCTCGCGTCCCAAACGCGACTCGAGAAGTTCGAGAAACGCGCGAGGACAAAAAGTGAATAACACCGGGCGTGGGTGTTGCGACAGAAATTAAGTCCGTGCGTCAACCTCTCGTGAATGAACTTCTCGGATGAACGTGCTGTTGAGCACATCTTACTTTCCTAGGGAATCTGACGAACGCGAAGAAAGTTTCTGCACATTCTTACCTATTTTTTTTGTGCTAGGTCTGGGTAAATTTGTGAATTTAGAGATTTGCAAGATTGGGAATTTGTATCTGAGAATTTGGTAAAGTTAGAAATTTAGAATGTGAGGGTAACTTAGGAAATAGGGAAATGTAGGAATTTGGGGAAGTACTTGGAAATTAACTTTGTGGGAATACATAAATTTAGAGATATAAAAATGCGGGAATTTGAGTAACTAAAAAATTGAGGAATTTGGGGATTTGCAGAGAGAAATGTGGAAATTTTGGTTATTTTGAAATTTAGTATTTAAATGTTTAGTATCAATGCGCCTATTATCCGTTTATTAAACGTATGCAGTAATTTAATTCGATAGCTTTGTCATCGGTAACACCGCGTTATTATTCGGGGATTAATATTCAGCGTTAATATGTTCTTTGTAGGTTATAAATAATCCAACACCATTTCATGCTATTAATTGTACCAAAGGATTCAAATCCCTTAGCACTTTGTCATTGTTCGATTTGTATTAATAATCATAAATAATCGCGCATAATTATTCCTAAATTTACGAAGAACTAATCTATTATAAATTTTATCGATATTTCATGAAGTACAGTTATATTTAATATGTATCAATTTATAGCAAAATAGTTAGCAAAATTTATAAAAATTTTAAGAACAACTAAGTAAATACTGAAGCAAGGACTAAGATATACAATTTATCTCAACAAAATGTGACAGACGTTTCTCCAAGGCACAGTAACAAAATTTTATGTGATGCATGGACCCTGAATATAAAACATGAGATCTGAAGTCGAACATGATGACTAATTTCTAAGTTCACTGAGGAACAAAATAAAACAGCAGATTATTAAACTGTAAAGAAGAGCCAATATAAGATCCTTATATTGGCTAACAAAGTATTAAAGAAATAATTAACATATCGTATAACACATGCCTCTTCGTCGCGTCAGTCCATAAATTTCAACCCATGCTTTCCCTATTTCTCCAAGATGAAAAAAAAATAAAAGAGCAGAATCGAAACGAGATTACTTTATCATTAAACTGTAAAGAACAGCAAAAATCCTTATATTTGCTAACAAACTATTAAAGGAACAATTAACATATCATCGTATAACACATGCCTCTTCGCGTCAGTCCATAAATTTCAACCCATACTTTCCCTATTTCTCCGAGATAGCAGCAGAACATCAGGCACCTGGACAGTTTAAATTAGCCAACATTATATACCCCATAAAATGGCGAAATAAAGAGTGTGGAGGAGCAACTGCCAGTTCGTTATAACATCGGTCAGCGCAGTTCGGCTCTCGAGGCACGTTGACGGGCGAATAAATATCCGAAGAAAGTACAAAGCGTATAAAACGTTAAAATACGACTGCAAGAGTGCACTATCTCTCAAGGCAGAAACGATACCTGTGCGCTCGTAATATTTCAATCCGACGCGTTAAGCGTCGCGAAGATACAGCTCGGTTCGCGCCATTTCCATCCGGCCGTGCGTTTTATGCGACCCGTGAAGCTCGATTAAAGTTTCCCCGATAGATTTCGTGCCACGACGATTGCGATTCGCGCCGATAAGAATCTCGCTGGAAAGTGGAAGAACCCAAACCCCTTCACGGTGCTTCTTCTTCCTTCCATATTACCTTTTCAGCCGGGCGAAAGCATTTTCTTCACCTACCATCTTCCTCTTCCGTTCTCTCTTTTTACCTCTTACTCTCTCTTTCGCTCTCGTATTATCTTGCGCGATCCGAATTGATTGTCTCGTTCGCACAGTCAGCCACCTTGATAAAATTTCACCACCTGACACGCGCCCTGATTAAACGATCGCCAGATTATTCTGACCGGAGTTTTCGAGCGGAAGAAAGTGACTCGATTTAGAGAGCTTCCTTCGGAGATTCTCCGGTATCCGAGTTTCAGGCTCCTTTTTTACCGGTATTCTCAGGGATGGGATACGAGGTAATGTTTTGAATAATCCGCCCGATAAGAACGCGAGTTAAGGTGCTCTGTACGCTAAGTAGCTGGTGATTTTCGAGGAACTTTTGAACTGTTCACAAAATCATTTTTCTGAGATACGTGATTCATAATTTCCCTTATGGGATGCACAGTTTTTGATATCTTTTATTTCATGAAAGTACATATTTAAGATGTCTGGGAACTTTTGGTACATGCTGAATTTAAAATTAAAAATAAATGAAAGTACCTTTACAAGTTTTATAATTTAAAAGAAGTTCTGAATTCAGAATAGATTTGACTGGTTTTACTTTTAATTCTGTGTCGACCGAATCAGTCTCTCGCGAACGACAGACACGAAAAATCGATATCCCGCAACTTTTATCCGTCGAAAATTCTCTATCGCAAACGATCGAAATCGCTATCTCATGAATCCTAATTTATCGTTAATAGCCCCTCTAAACATCACGAGTAAGATTAACAAGATTCCCAGAATGAACTTGCATATCGCGATCACAGCGAGATTAAGAACGCAGATTAATTTGAAACCGGAGAGAAAGTAATTTACTATCGCTATTAAACATAGTTCGATCGATCGGCAGTCAATAACCGGTCGGTTTGGTTTACGAGAAAATTCGGCGGCCAAATGAAATGGGCCGATAATCCAGCAGGATTCGAGACAATTCGAGAGCTCGAACGGGGCTCGTTTACGATCGTCTCCGTTTAACTGACGGTCAGTAGCGAGACAATCATTTCCCGATGCACTTAACGTTGTCGTTGAACGATCCTCTGGTCCGCGTGAATATGCAAATGAGCGATAAGACAGTGGTACCGGTGTACACGCTGGAAACTCGTCGCGATTCCAACAGTTACGTCATTGGACACAGACTCTTGGCAAATTAATGTCGAGCGTGTTCGAACGGTTAGCAAGCGAGAGACATGGCTAGTTAATGGAACCATCGGCGAGATCTAATTGCTCGGATAAAGGCTATCTGAGAGCGGGTCCGCTCGAGATGCCGAGCGTAAAATCAAAGCGGTAGCTAGGATACGCGAGAAATTGAAACACTGAAACCGCCAAACGACCCGATGAAAACCGAATCGATACTTCGGTCTCGATCGATGCCGTTTTATTTACCGCTTTTATCGAATGTCCGTATTAATGCCCGGACATGAACTCGAGCCATGGATATGTGACCGCGATTCGGGGATGACCTGAAACTTCCTTATGTGCCGCGAATTTGTTCCTTATATGACTCGAGTCTTGCTCTTTGTGGGACGCGAATTTGGTGCCTTATATGACCCGAAGTTTCACTCGTGTATTGTGCGAAATTAATATATGCAATTAATATTTTTGGAATAACTTTATTTAAGGGACATAAAACTATAATATTCTGAAGCTATAATATAGAAACATAAAACTATTTTATTCTGAATTGGAGAAAACGCAAAATAAATTTAGATTGGAATGGATGTTTCTTTTTTACGTTTTAGATATCACCCATATTCGAAAGTCTTAATATAGTCTAACAAATATTATGGAAGTTTATTCTTTATGATGTTAGAAGTTAAAATTCTTTAGAACATTGTTACTTGCATATGTATGTAATTCAGTTAAATCCACCATTTTGTATATTAATGTATCGACTTAAAGCCACCATGTTGATAACATAAATTTTCATTAAAAATCTCTTCAACTTATTTCCTATTACGATAATTTCGTTCAGAATTCATTTGATATTAAAAACAGTGTCATAGAATGAACAATTTACAAAGTTAGAGTATAGAATGAAATTTAAAAAGTATAACTCGGGAATGCGTAATCGTTTAAAAACGAATCAGTTCGCGATCACTCGATATTAACAATCGGTGCAAGTACCATTTTTCCCCATTTACCCTTTGTCCCCTCTTGTACCGATTTCAACGACATTTTTCCAACGCCATTGAAAACACACGTAGCGCGAAAACGCAGACAGAGAGAAGACAATGCTAGATTCTCGCGTGGCGCAACCCTTTCTTGTCCTGTTTGTTTTTTGTTTTCGTCGACGCATTTACGTTTAAACCCGTGGTAGAGAAAATTCGACCGTGGATAAAAAAGATGGCTGTTACGTGGATAGGAGAGGGGTGCAGAGAGAGAGGGAGAGAAGAGGGTGCGATAGGTGGAAGAGAAATGCAGATTGAAAATCTGTGGCCACCCTCGGAGGGTGCATCGGCAAGAAAATTGGGGTTGCGCGAGAATAATACGAGCCGCGGGGATGTGCTTGCCTATAACGGTGTCCTGGTTCACGACTGCGGGCGAATTATTTTTTTTTCTTCTCTTTCTCCTCTTCCTATTCCTTTTTCGCCCTACACCGCCGAAGTATGTTGATTACATTTTGCAGCGTGCCCGCAGCGATTTCGTTTCACCGTTCGTATGCGAGTACACATTATTGCGAATGATACAGCCGTTTAACGCGTTCCGCGCACGTTTTCATGCTTTCCCGTGGTGCACGCGCATAAATTTTATGGGGTGACTGGTAATTATACTGTTTTTGAGACCCCCGTGTTTTCCGACTGCGTGAAAATGAACCGGTACGGGACCGCGTTCTAAATCATCCTGCATTTCCGTCCTTGCTCGTGCGCTGAATTTGGGAATTTGGAGATGTGGGAATTTTTAAGGTAGGAAACGGGAATTTGGATGTTTATTTGGGAGTTTGGAAGTTTGATGATTTAGGGAATTTTGGGGTTCCAGAATTTGGAGTTTGAGAATTTGGGGTTTGTGAATTCGGAGATTTGAGAATTTGGGGTTTTTGAATTTGGATATTTGAGAATTCGGGAATCTGAGAATTTGGGGTTTGAGAATTCGGGAATCTGAGAATTTGGGGTTTTTGAATTTGGATATTTGAAAATTTGGGGTTTGTGAATTTGGATATTTGAGAATTCAGGAATCTCAGAATTTGGGGTTTGAGAATTCGGAGATCTGAAATTTGGAGCTTTTGAATTCGGAGATCTGAAATTTGGGGTTTGTGAATTCGGATATTTGAGAATTTGGAAATCTGAGTATGTCGGGTGTGAAAAATCAAGGATTTAAAAATTCGGGATTCTGAGAAGTTGGGATTTGAGAATTCGGAAATCTAAGAATTTTGGGATTTGAAAATTCGAAGACCTGAGGACATGATACATTAGGAATTAAAATAGTCATAAACGTAGAAATATATAAATAACCGTATTTGTACCTAATATCTATTATATGATTTAACATATGACTAACATTTTATTTATTTTATGTTTCAGGTAAGTGATTTCACAATTTAACAAACATAGAGTTCACCCCATGGATTCACAAAATTACGTAAGAAAATTCTTAAATATTTTAACATTTTCCTAACAAGACTTTTATAACTCAATTAATGTACACATTTTGAGATAGTTGATTATTCCTTCCTGCAATCTAAATTGTATTTGCAGTACCCACCTTTGAATTGCAGGTTTAGCTTTAATTATAATTTGCATAATCAAATTCTTGATCTTAACCATTCGAGGGTGAAGGTTGTTTCTTGCACCTATATATTTATATTTGAAATTTAATTTTAGCTCCCCTTATTTATATTTCTGAAATAAAGTATGCGGATTGAAATTTTAAAAGTTCATATATTTTTAGATACTTCCGGGTGATATGCATATGTTACATGTACGTGCTACATGTACATGCGTATGTATGAATATAAGAACGTATACATATGCATGTACACTGAGTGACCAATTTTAATCTACAAATACAATTATATCCAATATTTGTTACTGAAAATAGATTTTAATGAAAGTTGTTCTATTTCGAAGGAAAATTTGATATAATATAGTAGCAATTTAATATACATGAATATACATGTATAATTTGTAGATCAATATAGTTGAGATAACTGTCTCAGTTTACATGTAATAAAACTACCTAAACATTCTCCGAATACTAAATTAAATTTGTAAAAAATAAAACAAACTAAAGGTTCAACCTGAAGTAATAAAGATTCAAGTTAAGTAGAACATGAAGGCTGCACATAACTTTTAAATACTCTTCTATGTCACTGCATTATTTATCCGGTTTAAGTACCAAAGTGAAACTAGTTAAAACGAGGAGAAAATTCGCGATTTCGCCAGCGTTTAATGCACTCTGATCGGTCGCGATCATCGACAGTTTCTAGGTTGACGTAATACCGGGGATCACGTAGGATGATCGTGGCATCCGGCGAGCACGCTTGCACAATTGCAGCAAGTGGGTAACGATGCAGAAACCGTTGGGATTATTAACGTAAGGTCGGCCTCGAATTCGCGCGTTCAACGGTGCGCGAATCAACCCGGTGCGCCTGGTGGCTTTAAATTTGCCCGAATTACAGATCGCGAGTTCCCGCTTCATCGTTCCTCTTCCTCGCGAGCGACGCATTGATCCATTAATTTCATTTCGGTTCGATTTACACTCAACGCTGCCTTTAGACAAATTCACATATGTGAACTTTCAAGAATACTCGATTGAAGCCACGTGCATCGATTAATTTCGGTTTAATGAAAGGCAGCACTCGGTTGCAACGTTGCCTTTCTTCACATAAATCCGTATGTGTAAATTTCAAGAATATTTCACTCCCAAGTCTACGTGAATCAATTGTTTAGTTACGTGGAAATTTCAATAACAGTAGTCTAGAGATTTAGGGATATAGGAATTTGGAAACCTTGAAGTTTGGGAATCTTCACATATGAGAATGTAGAAGTTTGCGAATCTCCACATATGAGCATGCAGAAGTTTGGACATCTATAAGGAGGGGAAATCTAGATATCTAG
Organism: Megachile ligniseca; assembly: GCA_945859555.1. NCBI lineage: Eukaryota > Metazoa > Arthropoda > Insecta > Hymenoptera > Megachilidae > Megachile > Megachile ligniseca. The sequence continues at coordinate 4,829,920 of OX243785.1, forward strand.
GGATTTATTGGCCCAGGAATTTGGAGATTTAGAAATTCAAGGACTGAGGTATGTACGAACCTAGGGATTTGGTGGTCTATGAACTTAGGGATTTAACAAATTTGCAAATGCAAGAATTTGGATGCTTAATAATATGAAAGACAGAAATGTGCTGATTTGGTGATTTGACAACCTAGGAATTTAGGAACATATCTAGGGATCTGTTACCCTAGGAAATTCAGGATTTATAAATTTGTGGGTCTTACAATTTAGAGATTTTTGAAAGTTGGAAGTTTACGAAAATCCAGGAAATTGAGATAGAGATTTACAAATCTAGTGATTTGTATCTAGAACGAGAGTCTACTCGAGGCTTCGAAATATAAGATTGTAGTGATTTGCAAATTTGCGAAGCGCAAAAATACGAAAATTGACACTCGAGCGAGTTTTCTCGATCGACTTCCGTTTCGAGGCAGTCTCTCGACATCGTCCGAAGAATCGAGTCGCGGTGTTATGCGTGTTTCATGGTAACCGCGGCGAGCAAATAGGTTAATGCAACGACCTCGTGCACGGTAATTTTTGCCCGTGCCGGGTCTACGATCTACCTCCTACGTGGGCCCGAGCGAGTCATTAACTCCGCGCTAATTAATTACCCGACCGAGTCTCCTTCTACCGCGAAACGTCGTCACTGTCTCCCGTGCCATCCTTTCGCCGGCCTACGGCTCCGTTTACATCTCCCTGTGTCTCACGGCCAAACGTATACACTATATCGCATTTTTTTTTCATTCGACACACTCTCTAAACCCTAAGTGCATTCAGGAAACTCCTACGGTAACAGTTTGTGGTCTATCTTCTCTTTCATCCATTATCGTTTAACGTGCTTTCAAGTTGATATCCTCGTATTTATTTATTTATTGATCACTAAAAATGTCCTGTACATGGATATATTTGCACATGTATGTACGCATGTGTGTATATTACACGTATGCATAAATGTGTGGATGTATGTGTGTATACATATATGTATTGATGTATGTGTGCATGTATTACGTATGTACATATGTATGTACATATATGTGTATACGTACATTCTGTTACATAACTTTGACATTCTAATGTTTTTCCCCGTCAGCAATATATATATACAAACATGCAATATTACAATATCGTTGACTCCATGTTGATCTAGCAGAAAAATGTTTTCAGAAATAACCAATCAGCTTCAAGTATAATCAGTATATACGATCAGTTCGTATTTTACATTAAATGAACATGAAATTTGTATATAGAGGCAAAGTGGTTTTATTTTTTAAAGATTCCATTTAAAATGGAGCGACGTGCTAGACAGTCTCGTAACTGGGCAAGATTTAATCACATCAGGAATCCATATTGGCATATAGGATGAAAGGCAGAAACACTCGTATAATCCGATCGCGTAAGCCTGATCGATACGACAGAGTGGTCGTTCATCGTCGATTCTATTACAGGACTTTCGAGATGCCAGGAAGCATCGTGTACAAAGGGAAAAACCACTCTTGTGCACCTTATAAACCATAGATACAACGATACTTTTGCCAAAGAATGTACCGAACCCACCACCACCCCGACCAAACAAGGGAATGGTAGCCCAACAAAGGGACCTCTCCACTCCACCATGGCACAATGCTATCTGTTCGACGTACTTCCGCCCTGTTGCGTTTTTCCGATTCCACCCCGAGACTTTTTACCCTCCTACCAGAGATTCACTCTTCATCCCTCCGCCTCTTTCGATCATAGTCCTGGCAACAATCGTGCCAGAACTTTAGCCCCGTTGCCACTCGAATCTTCCGCGAGAACCCTGCGAGCCCTCTGGGCAACATATGTTCTTGAACGTACCGCATGATGCTTCTTCAGTTTAGGGAAAAGGGACAACAGGAACAAATAAACGCCGATTTATGTAGCTGATAGATGTACTTGATAGATTGGTAAATGCACAAATTTCAAAGTTTTTAGAATCTCTCTCTGTCCAAACCACAAATTAAATAAATAGAACATTAAAATCAGAAAATCTTAACCGATCAGCATTGTAAAAGCACAATTCTCGTATAATAAACCAGGACCGTTTCCGATCGAACAGTCAATTTACCGTCCGGAGAGAAGACGAGTACCAAAGACAGGACACCTCCGCGTCGATAAATCGCGATGGAGGATCAGAGAGCATAATATCCCGGTAATTGGTGTCCGACGATTTTTCCTTGCCGATCGCTGTCTCCGCTGATTGTCTTTGAAATTGCCGTGACATTCTCACAGGATCTACCTTCGCAGTCAAATTGTTACGTCTCTCTAACGTCAGTTTCACTTTTACGTTGGAGAGTACCGGCCGCATACCGCCCACACATCACCGCACGTACGAATGCACACTGCCTTGTACAGTTGTGTGCATGCTTCTCGGTAGATGTGTGTGCATCTAGGTACATGTGAAAGTAGCTAGGTACATGTGAGAGTAGCTAAGTATATGTGAATGCAGCTAGGCACATGTGAGATGGGTACATGTGAGAGCAGCTAGGTACATGTGACTGCAGCTGGGTACATGTGTGTATATCTCGGTATACGCGAGTGTATTTAGATACATGTGAAAGCAGCTATATATGAATACTTCTGTGTACATGCGAATGCATCTGGTCGCATATGTGTGTGTTCTCTGTACACGCACTGCACCGAGAAGACACGGGCATCGTATGTGTATATAGCGAGTGTATCGTAATACGTGTGTGGATTCTCGATTCTCTCGGTACAGGAGATCGCATAGATGCACGTGCTGCAGCTACACGCGTGTTCCCTGCGCCTCTTGTATGTACGAGATAGATTGATAGATAGTTTAATGCACCCTGGGAATCCGGTCCCCCAAGATCAACTGCACCGCGGCGCGCATAGTAGCGTACGGAAGTGCAGCAAACGAGTATAATGCTCGGGAATATCGCCGTTTAGATAACGCCGCTGAATGATAACGTTCCTAATCAAAAGTGGAATGCTAGAAGGATGCCCGTCATCGAGAGACTGAATTTCTGCAACTGTCATTCTGGATGGGACACCGATACTTTGCGGTTCTGTTACAATTGCGAAATTCTGCAGTAGAAAGTTGTTCCCACGTCTATGCACCGAACGAGTAAACATTGCCGTCGTACAATGCTAGGATTAACCCTTTGTGAAAGGTGACTCGTACCATTTAATACAATTTGAATTCATTTTTTAATTCAATCTACATGTGGTGTATGTGATATGATCACATGATGACACGTATGTGTTACACATATGCACTTAGTGACACTATTACTACTATAAACATGGCGGGACAAACAGTACTGGCAGTTAATAAACGGAGAAGTAATAAGTACAGAAAAATTCACCAAATCTTCAAATTCCCTAATCCCTCGACTAATGTGATTAATGACCGCACCAGTTGATGACACTAGATCCAAACAATCAATTAACATCCCAAACTACCATACCCTAAAATTTCTCGATTTCCAAATCCCCTAATCGTGAAACTCCCAAATCCCCAAATTTCAGTCCGTAATAAACACAGAATCGCATGACAAGAGCGAACGCAATTTCGTTCGACAAAATCTCGTGAAAACGAGAGCGCTGCAGCGTTCGATATAACGGCAGAGTCGAATGGACTTTGTTTTAATAATTTATTCTTTCAACATCCGACGCTAATAGCAGTCGGTGGCGTTTTCGAGCCGAGTATTAATGGCTGCCACGATTAGATAACGCTACGGGGAGATAACGATGCGATCGAACGTAGGATGACAGAAACACGTCCTCCGGAGAAAGTGTGTATAATTATTGGTGTCGTTAGAGCAGAAAGCGAGCGGGTCTCATGGATCCTACATACCTAGATAATCGCACGCTTATTTTCTATACTAAGCGATTAATTTATCAGGGAAAAACGGTCGTCACGAGGATGATACTTGCGAGTTGTAGGATCTTTGGGGTCGTCAGAGACGTAGAAACTTGATAATTGAGGAATTTTAACAGACATTTGGGGAGGAATTTCAATATATAGGATTTGGGGACATAGATTGTTAGAGACACAGAAACTTGCGAATTGAGGAATTTCAGGGTTCAGAAATTTGGGGAGGTAGGAATTTCAAGATATAGAGATTTGGGGACATAGATTGTCAGAGATATAGAAATTTGGGAATTTAGGAATTTCAGTTTTCAGAAATTTGGGGTGGTAGAAATTTCAAGACATAGGGATTTGGGGACATAGATTGTCACAAATATAAATTTGGTAATTTAGGAATTTCAGGGTTCAGAAATTTGAGGGAGTAGATATTTCAAGTTATAGGGATTTGGGGACGTAGGTCGTTGGAAATATAGAGATTTGGTTCTATACGGATTTCGAGGTTCAGATATTTTGGAACATAGGTTTCGAAACATAGAAATTTGGGGCCATAGACTGATTGTGACATAGAAACTAGGGATTTCTACATTTAGCTGCATTTAGCAAATTCCTGCATTTAGACAAGAATTTCAAGATTTGAGACCACAGATTGTTAGAGACATAGATTTGGGAACGTAGTAATTTGAGAGTTCAGAAATTTGAAAATACAGGAACTTGAGAACCTAGGAATCTAAGGACAGAATGTGAGAATATTTTATTTTAATATGGTTTCTTCCTCAGCATAAACATGTTGCAATAAAATTAAAATTCTTAATTGGCAAAAGTCGTTCAAATTATAAAAATAATCTATGCGCTGTTAACAATCTCCTGAAGATAGGCAGATTAGCAACAACGGATCGCGATACAGAAAGATACGGCGAGGCTAACAGTGGCGGAGAGATAAGGTCTGGAAAATAGGATAGCAGGACGGCAACGAGAAAGTGTAGCGCAATTATCGTGGTTTAACTCGCGAGAAACGTTTTAGGCCAGGTTTCGTGACGGTAGCGGCTGAGACCACCTTTGTGTATCTGCTCTACGATCATTCGGAAGCACGAATGAAAATAACATGAAACGATTGTATAATATTTTTACACGCGTATTGTGTGATTTTGTATGGCTACTGCCTCATCTGGACGGTTATTTAGTCATTTATCGCGTTTGTCGCACTCCGCTTCTTAAGTGCACGAGCTTCGATCGAAGTTTGGATAAGCACGCGCTAGTGACTCGATTCTGCTGAAGATTTTTAACCGAATTATTTTTCATTCCATGTTAATTATTTGGTTAGTATGATTGAGGTTAGAGTGGTTAGCTTTTTGGCTGATTGTTCTGTTATTTTGTTTTTCACTATTTTGCTATTTCGTTTTTTCACTATTTAGTATATTTGTTTGAAGTAAAGGGAAAATATAACCCCTTAACCTGCGTCATGCACTCTACATATGCGTCATGCACTCAACTTGTGTGTCATGCACAGCTAGTTAATTATTGCTATAATGGCAACTGAAGAAAGTTAAAATGTTAAGCACGTTTTGTCTTCAGCGATCCTTGATTATACATACTATAATTATAATTAAACCCAAAATTTGATTACAGTGAAAATACGAGTCTGGTTTATCCAACTGTAGTGTGCGTCACGAGTGTGTCACGATATTGTAGAACAAGGGGTTAAAGAAAGAATTATAATAAAACATAATTACTAAATAAAAATTAATAATAATAGAAATAAAAATATAATGATATTTGTATTTCTTTTGAAATAATTTTTTTATCACAGTTTATCTATATTGTTTATTTATTTATTATCTTTGAATATAATTCTTTTTATATAAATTTTTGTGAATTGCACTGTACGAAGAAAATCTGAAGTTAATCCATCTAGTAGTTGCCGAGAAAAACTCGTCTTGGAGCTTTCAGTTAAGTTGCTTTCATTGCGGAGGGTCCTGATGGCAGGAAGGAAATGAGCAACACGTCCCGAGTGATAATGACGTGTCGTCCATTATATCGCGATTCAATATATCGTGTCGCGACAGGACAAGGGGAATAAAAGGCGTTCGTAGGAATAGACAGAAAAAGAATCATGAAAACTTTGTTGCCATGTTCCTTTCAAATCCTTTTCTGCCAACACAAACTTTCAACTTCTATATTTTTGACCAATCTCAACACATTCCCAGACAATTCTTTCGTTTTCTTATTTCGGAAATTCGGTCAAAATGAATCAAGTAGCACTTTTATCGGTAATATACAAACAAAAATTATAAAATTTCTTTTAATGTAGCGAGCTTGTAAATAAAGGATATTTTATAAATGTTCAGATTTGTACAAATTTTTGGAAGATTTTTGAGAAATTTTTACGGATAAATAGGTTTTTAGGCATGTTTGGAATTAAAAGGTATTCTTAAAAATCTTGGGGATTAAATTCTTTAGAAATCTTAATAATTAAAAATTGTCTTGGTATAAATGCAATAAGAAAAAAAATTTATAGCACTTGATTTTCACAAATGATACTAACAGTAAAGAAATGTTTTTTATTAAGAACAATTATTAATACAAATATGGGTACGACATTGCAAACATGCAACTTTTTGTGAAAGCATAACAAGAAATAAGAATATGAAAAATGTTTTTAATTGTCTTAATTAAACATGAAAAATATTTTCAATAATTCTTCGTTAAATATGAGAAATGTTGTCAATAATTGTAATTAAATTGTGAAAAATACTTCCAATAATTTGAATTAAACGTCAGGAATTGTGTGAATAATTTTAAATAAATATGAAAAACGTTTTAATAATCTTAATTAAATATCAGAAATACTTCCAACAATTTGAATTAAACGTCAAGAACTGTGTGAATAATTTTAAATAAATATGAAAAATGCTTTAATAATCTTAATTAAATATGAGAAATATTTCCAATAATTTTAATTAAACGTCAGAAATTTTCTGTATAATTTTCTGTAAATATAAAAAATGCTTTCAGTATCCTTAATGAAATACTTTCAACAATTTTAATGAAATATAAGACAAGTTGTCAATAATTTTAATTAAAATAATTACTGTTTTCTTTCAAGAATTGCTTTTTACATTAACTACAGATACAAATTACATAGTATATTTTTTCTGCATATTGCAACAGAATGCACCAAGTAATTAAGATAAATGTTGAAATTGCTCCGCATTTTCTAAATAATCTGAAATAACAGTATTTTGATATTGAGCTCGTGTATTTTAATAAACTGTCTCGTTGAAGGTATTAATTATAAGATGATCGAAAGACGAAGAAAGGAGTATAATTGGCACTCAACGGGGGCATTCCAGAATCAGCCGACGGCACTCAAACGATTAACGTCGAATAACGAAATGGTTTCTCTCTTTTTTTCGAGCTTCCGTGAAGCTTGCAGCGATTCAGGTAAAGATGGTCGGGATCAAGCTGGCAGGGGTTGAAGAAAAAATAAAAGAAGAAGAGGAGCACGCGCAGATCAAAGGCGTTAACCATCCTGCGGAAGGGTGGCGTACCAGGGGTGGTACACTTCAGTGCAACATACACTTCGTTTTACTAACAGTGTATTTTATAGTTGGAAAGTTCCAAATCTTCATATTCTCTAAAATCTATAAATTCCGAAGATCTCTCGTTGCCTGATCCTTACATTTCCAAATTCCACAAATTATCAATACTTCAACCCCCAAATTCTGAAACTTCTAATTTCGTAATTTCTAAACCTTTAAATTTCTAAATTTCTGAATTCTCAAATTCCCAAATTACCAAATTATTGAAATCCCTAAATTCCGAAGATCTCACGTTGCCTGATCTACACAATCCCAAATTCTTAAATTCATTAATTCTCAAACCTCCAAATTTCAAAATTTCTTAATTTCTAAATCTCTGTGTCCTTGAATTTCCAAATCCCTAGATCCATAAATTTCCAATTTTTCAAATTTCCAAATTTCCAAATTTCTTAATTTTTAAATCTCTAAATCCATAAATTCCCAAGTTTCCAAACTTCCAAATTTGCAAATGTGACAAATAGTAAATTTCGACACTCTGTCGAGAGGTAGCCAGATATGCTCCCAAGTGTACCCACCAGGATATCGACGAAAGACCTCACCGAGAGGTCTCCTCGAAACGAGACGTAATAACGATCCCCCGCTACGTCTCTTCTTCTTCTTCTTCTTCTTCTTCTTCTCTCGATGCACTCGCTTTCAGTCTTGAAGACTGGCTGCAATAACCGGGCACTCGACTGTCTCCATTAGCCACGTCGAACGACGAACCACCTTGCATTCGTGCGTCGTTTCGAGGAACAGAGAAACACACCGAGTGCCGAGTATTGTGAAGTTTTATGGTGGGGTATCTTGGGAAATGACGCTAAAGCACTTCGGTATAGTGAGACAAAACAGGGGTTGGAAATACTTACCGGAGATACATGCTTGTATCGAGATTTCGTCCGATGGACATTATTGCGCTTAGAGGATTGTGATTATGGTTTATTTTGGCTGCTTAAAATCGGTTTTCGGCATTTATTTTGTCAAGAGTATCATTTTAATTTTACTAGTCTTTCAGTCAAATTCAATCGATTTAATCAAATTAAATTCAATTAATTCGTTTAAATCAAACGCAGTCAATTCATTTAAATCAAATGCAATCAATTCATTTAAGTCGAATGCAATCAGTTCATTTAAATCAAATTCAGTCAATTTAGTCGGTTCAAGCAAATCTTCAAATTGTACCACTTTGAAATCTTTTAGGTTCTGAATTTTTAACTCGTCAATTTCTAAGTTGTTGAATATTTCAATTTTCGTCTGGGTCAGTCTTTTGACCCGCCAACCGTAGGTAGACATCGGTACATACAGTCTATTCCACAGAAATGATACTAAGAGAAATGAAGGGCTATTGCGTATTAGAGAAGACATTGTATGTTTGGACTGACGCAATCTTTGCTGTATTGGGTATCAAATTTCATAGATATCGCTCTTGTGGAACAGACTGTATCTCCGTATAGGCCGAGACGAAAAGTGCAAAGTTTGTCACGTAACACAATCGAGAACGGATTACATGACGGTCGATTCTGTTCAATTCGTAATTTCACACTCGGCAAGTTCGCCATGCTCTGGCTAGAACCCCATCGCGGTTACAATGGTTCCCCGACGACGGAGGATGACCGGTCCGCCACGGTATTGTCATTTAAATGGCGTTTATAAATTTTTCAATTAGTCATTGCTATGTAAATTGAAGGAGAGCGCGCGTGGAGCCGGCACGCCGAAAGACTCGCACGAATTCAGCCGTATAATAAGGAACCCGGTAATTCAATACATACCAATTTGCTTTGCTCATCGTCCCTTTTGTCCGCGATCGCATTTGCACGCTGACAATAAAGCGAATTAATCTTCCCTTCGATCTGCGTAGAGAACCGTGCGCCAATCGCAATCACGAACTTCGTTGACCATTCGCTAGCGGAATGACACTCGCCCGACCAAACAATTATATCTCCTAGGGTGTACGAGCGACGACGGATATGATATCTCTGGGGAAAAATATGACAACCGAGGGATTGCAAACCTCCCACTTGGTGGTGGCAAGGTCCCACATTTTGGGGATTTTTTTGATCTTTCAGATTTTTTGCACACTTTAGAGGTGTACTTTCGAGACGTAGAAATTGGGGGGTATAGATTGTTCGAAACACAGAGATCTGGGAACCTAAAAATTCAGGATCCAGATATTTTGAGTTGTAGGAATTTTTACACGTCCCAAAACAGTATTCTTTTCTATCTATTAGCTTCGATAAATCGATAAGTTAAAAACAATTGCATCTCATAACTAGTATATCCTGCCAGCAAGAGTAACCTCGACAATGCACCAGAAATTATCCCTCGTTTCCGGTGACCACGGCTTTGTTGCAACACTAACTCCTCGAAATAGCCCAACGACCTTCAATTAAATTCCTAGAAATGATTATGTATTTCACTGTCGAATTATACATTTTTCGTCTCTGCAGATATTTTTTTATGCACATTAAAATTCTTTTAAATTTAGTACTTTTAAACTTTATGTTTAAAAATTCTGAATTTTTTACATTTTTTACTTTGAAACTTTCTTTAAGAGTTCTTTAATTTTCTTTAAACTTGTCAATTTTTTCGTTTTGCACCTTTCAACTTAGTTCGAAAATTCTCAGAGTATCAAATTTTAATGTCATTTATAATATCGGGACGATTCCTTGCGGTAAATTTAGTGGTAAATTTGAGTGAAATACGTACTCGAATTAAAATGAAATAAAAACTAACTCCCAGAGGAGTGAATGGGTGTCCTGTCACTGGAACCAACAAACTAATGCGATAGAAATTATTCCTCGTTTCCAGTTACACCGGAGCACAGGACTGTCGTGTTCGATAAACGAATGGTATTGCATATATACTCGCCGATTCATTCTGCTTGTCAATTTTGCGACTGTATTAGCCATGATGCGCTCGAATGATCGATACTTGCATACCAACTGCGCGATTTATTCTGCGTACAGGCTGTTACGAGAAGGATTCATTAAATTCATCAAGGTTGAAGGAATTTTTCAATCAACACATTGTGTATTAATTTATGTACAATCTAGGTGCATTGTTATATCGTTATTGATACATGAAGTTTTTTATTAGAATTACATTTAGAATTTTTTTATAGAATATGTTGGTTGTTAAGATTGAAATAGAGTAGAGTTGATAGGGACCCTTGGTATATTGCCGGTTAAATATATTTTGAAATTTAACAAGATTGAGAGTGTAGATATTGGAGTTTGAAAATTTCGGAGTTTGAAAATTTAAGAATTCTGAAAATTCAGGAAATTTGAGAATGTTTGAAATTGGGAAATTTGGGGATTTTGGAAGTGTCGAATTGAAATTTCTGAGAATTTAGAAATTTCTGGGAATTGAGAACTTGGAGCATTGGAATTTAGGGATCTAATATTTTGGAAACGGGACAATTGTGAGAATTTGGAAAATTGAAACAGTTTACATTTAGAAAGTGGGAAATTTGGGAATTTAAGTATTTGGGATTTGGAAAAATTGAATATTTGGTAAATTTCAGAGTTTTAAAAATTTGGAACTTAAAAATTGGGAAATTCAGAAATTTATGAATTTGGAAATTTGAACATTATATGTAGAAGTTAGGGTTTTAAAAATTGAAAAATTTGAAAATCTCTAAATTTGATAGTATCGATAAATTCGAGTGTTTGAATATTTCAGAAGTTGCAAAATTTGCGAAATTTAGAAAATTTATTAAAATTCACAACCTTTTAATTTCAAAATTTATAAATTTTCAATTTGGCAAATACCTCAGTCTCTGATATAAACTATCCTTTTGTAAAACCCAGAAAATGAAAAAAATTCCAAGGACATCTAACTCTAACTTAACTATAGATATATTAGGAAAAAGCGACTGTAACGTGAAAGAACGCGTAGATAAGTAAATTAAAGTGGAATTTGAATGTTTCGAACGAGCAGACACACCGTCAATAACATTTTCCATCAGCAGCTCGTGGTAATGTCCGACAAATCGATATTCGGAGCGGCTCCAGGGCTGGCTCGAAAGTACGACCAACAACTGCCCCGTGGGGTGGCACATCGTGGTCAGGGCAAAGAGGGTGCGCGAGTGCGGCTGTTCTCGACGTCGCGTCGCGTCATTGTTTCAGCACGACGATTACGCTCTGATTCGATTTCACTTTAATCCGACTGAAAAACAACCGGACTGGAACTTGATTGCACTTCTTACCTTTAAAACGCTCGCCGATATTAACTCCTGCTATATTTGCTTCGCACTCTTCGTCATGATTCATCTTGCTTTATGTTATTGCAACATTGTAATGCTTTGCAGAAATATTTCTTTCTTATTCTCTTTTATTATTCTTTCACTACTTTTTTATTTTTAGACATCACGATTGTAAGTCCGAGTATTGGTTTATTTTTCATAGAATTTTATTTCATTTTTCAAGGAATTTTAATTTTTACTCAATTTAGCCTGGATAGAATTTTATATCAGTTTTTATAGAACTTTAAGTTTGATAGAATTTTATTGTATTTTTGATGGAATTTTAATTTTCATAGAATGTATTTAATTTTTTTTTAAATTTTAAGTTTGATAGAATTCTATTTTATTTTGCATATCATTTTAAGTTCGATGGAACTTTATTTTATTTATTATAGAATTTTAAGGTAGATAGAATTTTATTTTATTTTTTATAGAATTTTAAGTTTGATGGAATTTTATTTGACTTACTATAGTATTCTAAGTTCGATAAAATTTTATTTTACCCGTAAAATGAATAATTAGTTTGCACATCTTGAATTTATAATTTATGTTCATCTGAGGATTTCAATCACGCTTCAAGATAGGGTCGTTAAAGGTTAATTAATCATTGCACAATATCATCTATTATTACACAATTTGATTAATTGTTACATGATTGCCTTACTGTTACATAACTGACTAATTTTCCAATACTAATAACCTTGAATCACAATCTCGAACTAAATTTTTATTTACAACAAAGTATCAAGGGGATGAAAGTTAATCAAAACAGGTCCAACTTTCGCATAACCTAAATTCCTACACGCAAAATAATAGCGAAAAATTTCACCCAGTTCCATAATTCAGTTTACCGTACATAGAAAGTCGACAAACAATTGTTGCACGTAGGAACTGTATGACCCGAACAGAAATGCGTGGTTATTGGATTCTCGAGTCTCTCCAGCCACGAAGCTGTTTATCCGTTTTCGATATTTTTCGCGTCGATCGACCCATTGGATTCTCAGCGACATATCGCGAACACGTCACTCGATCGATAGAAAAAACGCGCGAGAAGAAGTCGAGCGTTTTAAGTATCCTCCTACGCGCGTTGCGATACATCGCCGCTTTCGAGAGAGCCATACACCTGGCGTTCTACCTGGCCGACGAAAGCACAGCTTTTAGATTGCACTTTCGATCCGTTATTTATGATTCATTCGGAGCATGCTGACTAGGACATACGAGAACTGGTTTTTCAAAGCAGAAAATCGGGTTTCCTCGAATACTTGTGACACAATTACTCCACTTCGACGATTTTATTTCTGGGCCAATCGATTCTGTTCAAGCTCGTAGGTTTATTTCTTTTATGCGTGGTTCGAAAGAGAATTTTTGAAATGCGAAAATTAGGGTGTTGGATTACGGAAATTTGTAACTTTGCAGGATTTTTACATTACAGAATTTTTATTTTTGAAATTGGGCAAATTCTTTGAGTATTGAATTTCAAGTTTTGTTCGATTAAATATTCAAATTTTTAAGTTTGCTAACATTTCAACTCTCTGAAGTTCTAACTCCCCTCAAATTTTCAACACTTCAAATTTTAAATTCGACAAATTTCAAACTTCTCAAATTTCACAACTCCCCAAATTCGAAATTCCTCAAATCTCAAACTTCTCAAATTTCCAACTCCCCAAATTTTAAATTCGCCAAATTTCAAACTCCCTAAATTTGAAACACCCTAAATTTCTAATTTCCCAAATTTCCAACCCCCAAAATTTTCAACTCCCCAAATTTTCAACATCCCAAATTTCAATCTCTCCAAATTTCCTACTCCCCCCCCCAGTTTCCAACACCCCCAATTTCCACCTCCCCAAATTTTTAACCCCCCAAATTTTCAACCCCCCAAATTTTCAACCCCCCAAATTTTCAACCCCTCAAATTTCCACCTCCCCCAATTTTCAACCCCCCAAATTTCCACCTCCCTAATTTACAAAATATCGATATTCCCATATTTCAAAATTCTCTGTGCTTATTAAATTACCGAATATCGAAATTGTAAATTCCATCGAAATGTCCAAGAGCAATATCTCGTAAGAAACACGCGATGCCATTTTTGCATATCGTTCTACGCTGTTTGTCCCCGTTTTGCATATACATTTTTCAGCGTTGGAAAACTGTTTTTCTCATCGGACGAGAAAATATTTTTCCTCCCGGTTCGATTTGTATCCGCGCGACTACGCGTGGTAACTCGTATCGAGAATAAACATGAAACTTTGTTCCTTCAGGAGAGCGTCCGTTACATGAATTGCATAAATTATTCGCAAACATCACCGGTACGTATCTGCAGGAAGAATGGAATTTTTTTCGAGAAAACAACAAAGTCACCGGATACATGTCCGAATGATGATGCAAAGTGGCTATCGCCTGCTCGACGGCTGTTCATATTTCAACGCTTCTCAGGAAGTTATCTCGTTGAACAGGGATCGTTTCTCTTCATTTACTCCGGAATTCATATCCCGGGAGTCTATTCGCAGTTTTTCACCTTCGTTGCGAAAGTCGCTGCGGTTGATCGGTATGGTCTTCGTGGCTCGTTGAGTTCGACGGACATCTTCGACGGATTCAATTTTTGAAGGTTGATAGTTGTAACATTTTGGAATAATTGTGTTATTAATACGATAGTAATATTGTTAGTATTATAGTATAACCGATTTTCGTTACATTGAGATGATGCATGACCTGAATCGTGGAGAGAAATATGGCTGTGAATTATATGACTATATATTGTACGGTCACGTATTGCAGGTGTAACATGTTGCAGGGTTGATCGCGATAGCATGACTATAATATCTTGAAATGATAATTATTGCAATGCTAGTCAGTAATAGTATTAATATTATTGTATAATGTACTTTTGTTATATTGCCGTTATTTATGTTATCAATTATCAATACCATGAATGTTGTCCATATTATCGGTGTTATCAATTTCATCAATATTATCAATGTTATCAATGCCATCAATATTATCAATGTCATCAATATTATCAATATTGTAAATTTGATCAAGGTTACGAATATTAACAGTTTTATTAATATCGTCAGTGTTATCAATGTTATCAATGTATTATAAATGTATTATCAACATTATCCATCATATATATCATAGCATTCATATATTATCAACATGGTAATGCAGCATATGTTCATGTATTGCACCCATTGGTACGTTGCAATATACCGAGAGTCCATTCTCTAATTATATAGCCACGCTGCAAAAAAAATTCGGTGCGACGTGTATTAAAAATGAAATTTCTTCATTTACTAAGAATGAAATTTCATTCATAGAAATTTAGAAATTGAAGAAACTGAATATTTGAAATTTAAAAAAAATAGAAATTCGAAAGTTTAAAAGTGAGAATATTAGAAAATTTGTAAATATTGAAATTCTGTGCTTTCACGTAAAATGACTGTAATAGAAATTACGTTTTAAATCGAAGAGAAGAATGCTATTTGCACAAGTTAATAAGTGGAAATGTTGAATTAGAAAATGAAACATATCTCGAGTAATTGCGATCGTGGCATATCGTGTACTACATACGATCGCACTTTCACCATGGCAGTTAACGCGTTAAACAGGGGCCGTGACTTACGCTATCACGTCGTGATTTAACGTCGCCGGTTGTGGACTTCTTAAAGGCTATATTAGATCCAGTAAGATCCCCTTTCGTAATAAATGTCAACGCGAAAGATTGCCGCGACCAATCGCTGCGTTATCGAGCTCGTTGCTAGAGCTTCACGTGACGATATTATACTGTTTGCTGACCGAGTTTCTTTCGCTAAATATTATCACTAAGACGTTTCTTATCCCTTTTCAAATTCGAAAGTTTACACATTCTTTTCATTTTGGGAAGTTTAAATTTTGCAGTTTTTAAAATTGATAGATTTTTTAAGGTCTCTATTTCTGATTTTGCACATTTTTTAATTTTTTGGGTGTCATTTTTAAAAATATTCAAAATTGTAGTTTCTACATTACCAGATGTTCAAAGTCTCAAATTTCCAAATTCTGTAACTCTCATTTCTCTAAATTTGTCGGGTCCCCAATTCCCTAGTTTCTGATTTACCAAATTCTCCAAATACTCAATTTGCTGGTCAATTTCTCAAATTTTCAGTTCCCTTATTTCTACTTTACCAGTTTACCAGTTTACTAATTTCCCAAACTCTCAAATTTTCAGACCCAAATTCACAAGTTCTCAAATTATCAAATCCCCAATTTCTCAAACCCTTCAAATTTCCTAGATTAAATATTCTTAAATCACCAAATATTCAAATTTTCAAATCTCTAAATTTTCAAATACCCCAATCCCCCAATTCACAAGTTCTCAAAACTCACAAGTTCCCAAATTTCCTAAATTCCGAAATTCTCAAATCCTTCAAATCTCACAAATCCCCAAACCCCTCAATTCAAAAATCTCTCAGTTCTCAAATCCCCAAATGCCCGAAATTCCCCAAATCTCCTAAAATTCCCAATTTCTCAGCTGCCAAAATCCCGAAATCTCCAAATCCCCGAATTTCCAAAAGTGTCTCGTCTTCGCGTGAAAAATCGCTTCTTCTCGATCGCGATTTATCGAGTTTATGTTAACGATCCTATCGCCTCGACGACGTTCCCGTCGCATGGCCAGGATCATCCTCTTCCTTGGAAGTACGCGGACGCTTTTTGCGAGAGGATTTTTGGAAAGCCGCTTCTTTGTCGGGCCCTCATGAATTTCTAATCCCCGGACGCGTTCCTCTTTTCACGCGGACCAGGAAAGGGGCTTTGTCAGTCCTCGTGTCTCTCCGTTTCGTAGCAGCATTTTAGGCGACGCTGAACTCGCCCCGGTGAATTGGGAATTTTCAAACGGTAATTGCATATTTAAAGGAACGGATAAATATTTTCGCGGGCTGCTGCACCGCTAGCCTTACTGCCTTACAGAGGAGACACAGCATACCTTATCCTACATACCTTTGTTTTCCTCTGTTCTTATTTATTGGAGCGGTGCTGCAACTATACGGAATTCGATAGTGCAAATGTTACGTGTATGGTGTTAATTCAAAATTTTCAGGTTGATAGATAATTAGGTTGGTAGGTAATTTTTAGAATCATAATTTCAATTTTTAGGTTGATAGATAATTTTTATTATTACTCATTTATTACTCATAGATAGTTTCACGGTTTAGGTGCATAGATATTGTGTAGAATAATAGATAATTAGGTTGATAAACAATTTTTAGGATGATAGATAATTTTAGTTTTTTTGGTTGATAGTTTCAATTTCTAGCTTCACTGATAATTAGATTGGTAGATAATTGTTAAGGTGAGAGATAATTTCAATTTTTTGATTGATAGATAATTTCAAGAAGGACATAAAAAGAGTAAGAAGAGAACATATCAAAGTCTGATGTCAACAACATTTTATCTAAATTTAATGTAGACATAATCTATAGTGCTGTTTCTGTTAAATGTTTTAGTCAAAATTATAAGAGCGTGTCAATAAAATATAGACACACTTAATTATTATATTGTATATTTCAGTAGATAAAACGAACAGAAATTAGGTTGATCTTTTGTTGAGTATTTTAAAATTGCAGATGTTCACAATGATTGTCATAAACATCAAAATGAATATCTTTGCTGTGTCATTTTTATCTTTGATATTAATATTCGTGTATGAAGTATAATCAACTTACCTGAAGTAAGTTGAAGTACCTAACTTATTCTTTTAATTCAGTAAAATTAATTATCACAATTTATCGTCGCTTAAAATACAGCAGATTTTATCGAAAGATAGAAATATCTCCTTTCGTAAATCACAGAATGTTTGCCGTATAACATATCAGATAATTAATTAATTTAATTGATACAAGTTTCGATCGATACTCTATCAGTTTCCATTCTACAAAAATAAACAAACATATAGAATCACTCGGATAAATCGAGAATGTTTTCGAAACAAAAATTGTTTTCGTTCGAGAGGGAAAATTGATTAAACGATCACAGTTGACATGAAAGATCGAAAGCACAAGAGACACCAACACATTTCCAAAGAATTGCCTTCAATTTTGAACTGCACTGACTCTGGCATCGTTTCTGCATTGCATATCGGTCCTTTTTAAAGCTTGAATACCGGCCAGAAAAAAGCACTCCATGCTCGTCGATTGTGGACCTTGCAGATAAAAGGATAGAACTATGTTTTTACCAATTTTAAGTAAATTAGAATATGTGCTTTGTGAAATTATTGCTTTCTCTTAAAGAGCTGTAGATTGGAAAATGTACAGACTTACATATAAATTTATACTTAAAAACACTAGCTATTGAATTAGGTAGGTCATAGCTGAATCGAGTACTGTTGAATAGATAAATTATTTTTATTTTTGACGAGACAAATCCCTGATTTCAATTATCAAGAAAATCCCTGATTTTCACCACTGTGTGAAAAGCTACTGTTTTCAGCGAAACAATGTTTGAGAACATGAAAGATGGAAAGCCTGAAAATTTACAAAACATCGAAATATAAAAGTCTAAAAATTTGAATACTTGAAAATTCACTGACTAAGAATATCAGTATTAAAGAGACAATATTTCACTTTGGCATTAGTAGATTTTACATTTTTAAAAGTAAACTAATCCGAATAAAATTGTAAGTTCGAACTTGAATCTTTGGAAAGTCGTCCAAACTGCGAGAACTCCATATTGGATTTCCGTGTATGATCTTCGGGAGTCGTCCGAATTTATAACTAGATTCGCGAAAAACGCGGAAACCCTTCAACAACAACGAGCCGTCGAAATCGAGAAGAATCCTGTCTAACTTCCACGGCTAATAAATTCCGTTGATTTCTCCGGTGAACTCGCAGATGTTCCTTCGGAACGGATGAAAATTTTAATTCGAGTCCCTCTGCGAGTCGCTGTACCGCGGCATACGTGAAACGCGTCCTCGCATTTGCATTCCGGTGAACTTTCGTCGGGAAGAACGGGAGAGAGAACTCCTCGGGATAAAAAATTAATAAAACTGGTCCGCGACACAGGGGCCACTCCACCTAAGCGGGTGGATTTCTTTTCTTCTTTCGCTCGCTATCGAACTTTTAAGCTTAGTTTACATTGTTAGAGTGAATAGCGGAGCGAGTGAAACTGCGTAGGAGAAATCCATTTACCGAAGCTAGGGGATTTGAAAATTGAATGGTTCGGTGTGCACAGTTGGACGTTGTTTCAGCGAATCTTTTTTCGAATAACAAGATTCGGAGCGGCGATAACTTTTCAGCGAAGGTACTGCCGTGAAAATTTGTGTTTTCTCAGGGTTTTGTTATTTGAAATTGAACTTTAGGAAATTCATTTTGAACAATTTATTATAGTTGTTCACGTAACAGGTCATTCGTTGTTTGTAATTTACTGTTTAAGTAATTTAGGTTTTGATGTATATAAATATTTAGGTGAATTTAATTTAGGTCGAGGGATAGACATTTAGGGGTACAATTTAGAAGTCTGGATAGTTATACGTATCTAGATAGAGATGTAGTCATTTAGATGTGTGGATATGTAGGAATATTGGGTATCAGAAATATGGACATTTAGGAACATAAGAATTTAGAGATGTGCATATGTAGGAATGTAGGGATTCAGAAATATGAATATGTAGGACCATAAGAATTTAGAAATGTGGACATGTGAAGCTGCAACGAGTTACAAATGTCCATATGTAGAAATGTGTACATGTGAAGCTGCAACGAGTTACAAATGCCCATATGTAGAAATGTGTACATATGAAGCTGCAACAAGTTACAAATATCCATATCTAGAAATGTGGATATCTAAGACTGTAGGGATTCAGAAATATGAATATTTAGGAACATAAAAATTTCGAAATGTAGACATCTAAAGCTGAAACAAGTTACAAATGTCCATATGTAGAAATGTGTACATGTGAAGCTGCAACGAGTTACAAATGTCCATATCTAGAAATGTAGGGATTTAGAAATGTGGATATCGAGGAATTTAGGGATTCAGAAATATGAACATCCAGGAATATAAAAATTTAGAAATACGGCCCCCTAAAGACATAGGAATTTAGAAACGTGGCCACCTAAAGATACAGAGATTTAGAAATGTGGACACGTAAAGATGCAGGGATTTAGAAATGTGGACATACAGGATATAGAGATATAGAAATATGGACATGTGAGAATATAAGAATTTATAGAAATCGCTCCCACGCGGATCTTGTTTGGAAGAGTGTGCGTCGCGTGAACCAGTTGCGAGAAGCGAGCGTTCTCGCGAGTCGTCGCGCGTTCCGTTTAAGGCAGCGAGCATCCTCGGGGCGTTGGAGCGTAGCCAGCCACAGAGTATAGCCCCGAGAGCGAAAGGAGCGGATGAATCCTGAGAGAATGATAGTCCGAGGAAGGAGGATGAGCTGCAGGTTTAGAACTTGTCGAGGATCATGACGGGGGTAGAGGAAATAAAGAAAGAAGAGCAGAGACGAGGGACGCCGTGCGAACGACAGAGTCGACGAAGGAAAGTCGAAGAGGAAGTCGTTTGGGGACCAGTTTTTCTACGATATCCAGCAATTTGTTAGAGGAATCGTACGTGGAGTTACTTTGTTCGACCGGTTCTTCATTCTACTATAATTTTTTTCCGTTCTGCGTCGATGCGATCTATGTTTGTGTCCCGACACGCGATATCGCGTGATGTAAATAGTGGATTTGAACATTTGGGACATGATTAGGTAATTGAGGAGATGGGATAACGAGGATGTAGAAGTTTGGAGGGTAAGAAATTTTGGAATTTTGGAATTTGAGGATATAGGAATTCGGGAATTTTGGGATGTGGAAATTTGGGGATTTGAGGGTTTGGAGAATTGGGAAATTGGGGATTTGAGAATTTGGAGATTTGGGGATTTGGAGAATCAGGAATTTGGAAGATTGGGGATTTGGAGAATTGGGGATCTAGGAATTTGGGGTTTTGAGGATTTGGGGATTTGGGGATTTGGAAATTTGGGGAATTGGGGAAATGGGGATTTGGGGATTTGGAAATTTGGGGAATTGGGGAAATGGGGATTTGGGGTTTTGAGGATTTGGGGATTTAGGAAATTAGGAAATTGGGGATTTGGGGATTTGGAAATTTGGGGAATTGGGGAATTGGGGAAATGGGGATTTGGGAATTTGGGAAATTGGGGAATTGGAGAATTGGGGAAATGGGGATTTGGGGATTTGAGAATTTGAGGATTTGGAGAATTGGAAATTTGCAAAATTGGGGATCTGGAAATTTAGGGATTTGAGGATTTGAAGATTTGTGGATTTGGGGATGTAAGAATTTGGAGATTGAAGGATTGGGATAATTGGGGATTTAGAGAATCTGGAATTTGAAAAATTAGGGATTTGGAGAATTGAGTTATATGGAAGATTGAGGATCTAGGAATTTGGGGTTTTGAGGATTTGTGGATCCAGGAGTTTGGGGTTTTTGAGATCTAGCTATTTGAGAATTTAGTGATTTGAAAATTTATGGATTTAGAAAATTAGGAATTTAGGGATTTGAACATTTGTGGATTTGGGGATCTAGGAAATTGGGAATTTTGGGATTTAATGATTTGGAGATTTAGATATTTCTGGATTTGGTGATTTGATGATTTGGAGAACTGGAGATTTAGAAATTTAGAGATTTTGAAATTTGAGAATATGGAATTTGCACCACTTGCAAATTTCTGAATTTCAATATTTTGAAATTTATATGTTTGAAATCGTAGTAATGCAATCGTTTGAAATCGTAGAAGTAGTAGTTTGAAAATTGAAGAACTTGAAATTTTTATACAAAATCACATTAATCAACAAACCTAATGAACCAAATCAGTTTAAACAATAGCTACTCAATAAAACAAACGTTTCACTTGGAGTTTCACTGTACCGCAAATAAAGCGAAAAGTATAAATTAACAGAAGGTTGACTAGAAACATCGGTAGCAGTCCAGCAATTAGCAGGGAAACGTTATCAGCAACATCGATTAGACGTTAATGTTCGTAATAACAGTTGGCGAGTATTATAATCACGATTGCTCATCCCAGGAGTTTTGCGTTTCTGCAAAGCGGATTAATATTTCGCTTCGTCTGGAAACATTCGAGTTAATCGTCCGTGTGTAAGTCTAACGAGCTTTTCTAGGGTACGTACAGTCGTTAATTTCACCGGGTAAGCTCTCGAGTCCAAGGTAAAAACTCGCTAAAGTAATTTTTCCGTCGAAATTTCAACGTTCTTTCGGTCTCTGTGAGGAAGGGCTGTTTGACGAGACACACGGGTCTACCTGCAGTATCGGTTTTCGAAGTTTCTCCAGGAACGAGCTCCTTTGATCTCCACCGGGGACATTGTTGTCCATTGGATGTTTGGAAATTTTCACGATACGCTATCGTTGCTCGAATATGTGGATCGAATTTCTCGGAAACTAATCTTTGGGGGCAAGTGTATTCAATAATGGACGATAAAATAGAACTATGGGGCATGTGGTCTACATATACTGCTAATGTTAGATATATGAATATGGTACGTTAATGTTATCACTTTTATTTTAATACGTAAAGGTTATATTAAATTTTAAGGTACAATTTATTTATATATTTAGTATGAGATATAATGTCTCATTGTGATTTTCAGAAGCAAATTCCACAGTTAGCTCAGTAATTTAAAATCAGCTACTGGTTGAACAGATCTAATAAATCAATCTTGCAAATGTTAGATGAAACTTTTTACTTTGAAAGTTACATGTTCTGCAAGGTGACAAATATGAGCAATCATCTGCTGAACAGTTTCAATTAGAAAACCCCTAAGATCCTATACATCATTCCTACGTGACACTTTCATGTGTGACATATGTAGACACTTTCGATATCATATGTGATACGCAACACGCCTCAAAGGTTTTCTAATTTTTCTGAAGAACAGAAAGAGTTTTGATAGATCATTGTTGTGGTAAAAGGCACGGAAACACGATGAATCGATGGTAAGCATCGATCGAACAGCAACTCGACGTAGGTGTCAAGTAATTGACTTCACTGTCGGTGAACGCAATTTAACGCTTCGTTGGAGACAGAGTCGATACGAGACGTCGTAGGACTCGTAAGACAGTCGGGTGTAAGCAGTTCGCGTGGGAAATCGGTTTTCGAGATGCAACTCGCTACCGAACCACTGAAATTCGAACAACGCCGCTTCGAGTGATCCTATTTAGAGCTCGACTCGAAAGCTTGCTCGCCTATAACGCGGCGAGCTATTTCGTGTACGACAATGTAGCTGCGAGAGAATGATGGATTACTTTAACACGTTTCGGGCGAAATGCGTTTCTTCCTCCACGGAATATTCGAATT
The DNA here is from genome assembly GCA_945859555.1 of Megachile ligniseca. Classification (NCBI taxonomy): domain Eukaryota; kingdom Metazoa; phylum Arthropoda; class Insecta; order Hymenoptera; family Megachilidae; genus Megachile; species Megachile ligniseca. Next base: position 4,852,947 of record OX243785.1, read on the forward strand.
CGGATCCGGCGTGGGAGTCATTTCACTTCATGAAAACGGGCTTTCGATGCAAATGCGATATTTTTCATTTTCAAGCTTCGCAGATTTCACTATCTTTGTAATTTAATAATTTTAACAGTAAATTTAAAAATCTGAAAGTGCACTTCTTAATTTTCAAGGTTTGCTCTTTTACTTTGTGTGTTTGAAAATCTGATATTTCGAAAGAATTTATGAAAATTGCAGGATTTATTAAATTTAAGAATTGGTCCTAAATCTGATTATACGTAGATGTATCTATGAATCTGAACTTGAAATTTGCAAATTTATGAATGTTTGCAGAATTAATATTTTCAAATTTCTTATCTTATCAGTTTGAAAATATGAAAGTTGGAAAATTTGCAACTGTAATTTGAAAAGTGTAGTTGAAACGAGTGTACTTGAGCGTGCTTGAAAATGTAATATTGCCCAAGAATAATAACACGAGTGTTACGAATCAATATCCGAGTGTAGCAGTATTTCAGTATTTGCCACAAAGTCCCGAAACTAATATTGGACAGTATCCATTCATGACAATCGATCGTTCTGAGAATCTCTAGAAGAGTCTCTCCGTTCTGTAACATCGGAGCGAGTTAACAATGGCAAGTTCCGGATAACAATAACGCGAGGATAATTCCCGAATTTAGATGGGGTAATTGACAAGGATTTAGAGGGGTCGACGTTATTGTCCGAGCAATCCCGCGTTCCTTCCATCACGCACGTGAGTACACGGGGCGGAAACTAAGACGGTTAATCAAACGATAAGCACGTCTGGAAGCGATCCAAGCGACATTCCTCGCTTTAACGTCATTGTACACGGTATTCAGGACAAACTGGGACCACCGGGTTTCGCTTTCTGATGCTCTGAACAGCGTTATTGCTTCTTTGTATTCAGTTGTTGCATCTCAAATGACAGCTTTTGAATAGCAACAAGCGTGACAGCATTTCATCAGTTAAAAGTTTTTCAAAAGCTCACTTATGGTGCATGGATTTAAAGCTTAAGATCCCATGAAAACGACTGTTCAAACGCATCATCAAGGTTTTTATTATAAAATGTAAAATTATTGGTTAGGAAGAATAGTGGTTAATTTTGAAACATGTATGCAGTCAGATAACATTTCATGACATAAAAGTGTTACAGAATGGCACTTATGATACATCGTTTTAAAGCTTAAGGTTCCACGAAAATGATTGTCGAAGTGCACCATCAATGTTTTTATTATAAAATGCAAAATTATTGGTTAGGAAGAATAGTGGTTAATTTTGAAACATGTATGTACCTTGATAAAATTTCATGACATAAAAGTATTACAAAATGGCACTTATGGTACATCATTTTAAAGCTTAAAGTCTCGCGAAATAGACTGTTTAAGCGCACCACCAAGATTTTCATCACAAAATGCAAAATCATTGGATAGGAAGAACAGTGGTTAATTTTGAAACGCATATGCAGTCAGATAAAATTTCATGACATAAAAGTATTACAGAATGGCACTTATGGTACATCATTTTAAAGCTTAAAGTCTCGCGAAATAGACTGTTTAAGCGCACCATCAAGATTTTCATCATAAAATGCAAAATCATTGGTTAAAAAGAATAGTGGTTAATTTTGAAACAGCTATGTACTCTAATGAAATTTCATAACATAAAAGTATCACAGAATGGCACTTATGGTACATCAATTTAAAGCTTAAAGCTTAACAAAGAGGACTACTTGAACGATTCATTAATATTTTGTAATAAAAGCCAGCTGACTTTACTCGCTACAAGATGATATTAATCTGTAAGTTGGTTCTTGCTTTGTTTGTTTCAAGGTATAATTATTTATACATTATTAAGAATATTGATGAAACATTTATGTGGTCTCTTTAACTAAACTTTAAGCTTTAAAATGATGTGCCATAAGTGTCATTTCGATACACTTTTCTGTCATCAAATTATATTAGGCTGTTTATATCCCAAAATTGGTTATTGTTTGAGGTAATTGACAGTCAGCCATTTTGTATTAAAAATATCGAAGAAGAGTACAGTTATTTTCAGCAAAATCTGGCTTTCAAATAATATACAGTGCCACTGTGACATACATCTCTGTCAAATTATGTCACCCTTTCTATGCTTGAAAGTTGGTTATTGATGAAATAATTGGCAATCAGCCATCTCGTATTAAAAATTTGAATACATATTTATAGAAGTATTTTCATGAAACCTAAAACTTGATATATCACAGTTTTTCCACAGCTTCCTAAATCATGTCACATCCTGTTTGTTTCGGAATCTGTCACTTAACACAATCGAATACTTTTCAATCGAACGAAAGACATAAAACATACCCGAAATATCAATTTGACAGCATCGTATGGTTCTCCGTTTTATACGAATTCAAAATCACGAAGCATAGCGTCGAGCCATATATATGACGTTATTTTAAGAGTCTCGTTCGTTGTCCCCGCGTTTGCGAGATCAACTCGACGTGGAATTTCATTTCGTGAAAAATGTTCGTCTGCGTTTCGCGTTGCGCGGTTCACGGCGGAAAAAACGAAACGAAACAGAGAACGATTCAAGGAGATTTCTATTTTCTCGTTTCCTTGAATAAAATCGACCGGGAAAATTCCGCGGCAGATATAACGATGTTCGGATATGTCGTCGCTCGGGACGGCCATATACCCGGACTTGCAAATTTTCGAAAATCCACCGATGTTCTTTGATTATTTTTACAGTTCAATTTCTATTAAAATATAGTGCACAGAGCATGACTGTAAAACAAATTAGAATATAATATATTTTATTTCATTAAAAGGAAATTCCACTTTTGTAATTAAATGTTACTCGTTCAGTTTAAGATTAATACAGTAATCATGTTTGGTAATATTTTAGTTGTACGAATTTTAATAATAATTTTGTTATATATATTGTAAATATAATAATATATTCTGTTTCGATCGCGGTAATAAAACAGACTCGGTCATATATTCGGACATAACTGTATTTTAACTACTGGAACTTCAATTTTGTTCGTGGTTATGGCATTACGTCGTTTAATCGCTAAATGCAGATTCCGTTTTTGCCGAGACCCTTTCCGTTCAAAGTGTAATGGTCAGTATAATTATATGTCTCTTTGAACGGGATTATCGTTCGGCGCGTTTGACGACAATTGAAAAAAATGAAGATGAAAAAACTAAGGGAACTGTTAGCACCGCGACTCTATTCAACCGATCGGGTAATGGGCTCAATAATATCGATAATACTGGTAGTAATTACAGTAATAGTAGGGATATAAAATTATGGAAGATAACTATAATTAGGGGAGGGAGAAATGCGGGATAAGCGCCAATGTGAGAAACATTTATTCCCTTTCGGGTGGAGGGTCGAGAGGAAACCAATTACGGGGCTTGGAATAAAGTTTCAACGAGAGAAAGGGAAGGACCTTCGTTCGTAACTGGATCTTCGCTAAATAGGTGATAATGGTAACGTGTATTCATGTAAATTAACCCTGCAAATTATAAAAATACTGTCAGAAATTTACATGGTACGAGTTTGCTCGATTGCTTCAACGGAACGAAAAATTCCAGTGGTTGATGGTCGAGCAGGAAGTTCGTTGGAAACGTAATGAAGGCATTAACCATACATGCAAACTGTACAACAGGTGTATATATTATTTGATTAATTCCTTACAAAATGTATATAATGTGCAATATGAGCAAATTATACAAAATGTGCAAAATGTGTAAACTATAAAAAATGAATAAAATCTGCAAATTGTATAAAGTGTACAAAATGTGCAAACTATAATAAATGAACAAAATCTGCAAATTGTATAAAATGCACAAAAAACATGAAATGCACAAAATACACAAAATACATATGATAGTAAAAATATAAAAAATCCACAAATTACGTAAAATACTTAAAATGCACAAAATGTACAAGATATATAAAATGAAATAACTAGTACAAGAAATAAGCTCCTTGTAAAAATATTCACCCTTGAAGATAAATTATAAGTTTAACGTAAAATATGCGTTGCGGGTGTATAATAATTTTCTAAATTAAAAATGTTACCACGGAACGTGTCTAAATTTTCGAATTACCAGTCTCTATTAAAGTATCAAAATCCTAAACGTACTTGAGAGGATAAGTTCAAAGGTGTCTGAAGCAGCCATGGATTCCTGATTAAAATGTTAAATCGCAAGGTTTCCTAATTAGAAGTTCACGAGGAGCGAGCCACGTATGCGAAACGTGGCAACGCGAGAATAATTTTCAGTCGCGGCGTTAACGAAGATATCAGAAGCGGGATCGCGCCGGGACGCGACGCGGCGTCCAGAAATACGAGCGAGCCTTCAGGATGAAAGCTTGCGCGAGTGTAACAGGAGGGCAAATCGTTTACATGCGGGCGGAAGAGGACAGAGAAGAATGTATACGGAGGAACAAAATTGAACCGATAAAACTTTTTTATGAATTTCACTATTCTGTGCTCTTAAATTACTATACTTTTTGTCCATTTGGAAATTTGGGTGTGGAGGTTGTGGAGGAAATTGAGAACATGATAATGTGGATGTGGGAAAGTTCAAAAATTTCAAATTTCTAAATTTCCTAAATCAATACACAAATTTTAAAAAATTCTCCAACTTCTAAATTCTGAAATTCTCAAATCTGCAAATTCCCAAGTTTCTGAACCTCCATATCCCCAAATTCCCGACATGAAACTTCTTAAATTCCCATATTTGTATATTACCGAATTCTCCAAGTCTACTACATCCCCTAGACGACCTAAATTCTCAAATCTTCAAATTATCAAATGTTCAAATTGGCAAATCTTCTAATTCTCAAATGTTCAAATTGGCAAATCTTCAAATTCTCAAATGTTCAAATTGGCAAATTTTCAAATTCTCAAATGTTCAAATTGGCAAATCTTCAAATTCTCAAATGTTCAAATTGGCAAATCTTCAAATTCTCAAATGTTCAAATTCTCAAATCTTCAAATCCTCAAATCTCAAATATCCAAATTTCTGAATTCTCAATTTTCTATATTTCCAAATTTCCTAAATTCCCCAAATTCCTTACGTCCTCTAAACTTTCCAAATTCTCAAATCCCCATATTACCAAATTCTCCAAAATCTCTAAAGTTTTCAAATTCTAACATTTCTCAAATCTTCATATTCTCAAATCTCTAAATTGCTGAATTCTCAAATTTCCATATTCCCAACTTCCCTAAATTCCCCAAATTTTCCAAATTCTCAAATTTCCATATTACCAAATTCTCTAAATCTCCTGAAATTTCAAAATTTTCATATTTCTCAAATCTTGAAGTTCTCAAATTCCCAAATTCCCCTAGAATCCTCAAGAAGTGCTCAGATCAGTTGCCTGCAACATCACCGTCCGATTATTCCGTAGGTTCAGTTCAGCTGGAACGGCGATCGCGTGGAAAGTACTTTCCTCGGTCGGCGGTCGATAGCACGGCCGAGTGTGTTATATAATTTGAAGGCTGCCGTCGATGTAGGGTCGTCGGTATGCCTACGCAATCGGCAAACACACCGTGTGTTGTTTTATGCGGGACCGTTCGACATTATTCCTCGAGCGACGTGTTGCTTGCGTCTTGCTTCAACCGGCTTCCAGTTTATTCCGCGGACGATTGACGCAATCGTTCGCATTTTTACGAAGGTGATCCGCGTCCTCTAGAATGTTTTCTTGTATCGTGTTAGCGCCACTCGTTTTTCTTCCAACGATTTCCACAGTCCGACATACCTGAATTGTTCGACTAACTGGCTGCAAACTTATTCCATATTCCACTAATATAATAATTAGTATTACATGTACTGTTACCGAAGACATTTATTATTTATCAAACTGCAATTTTTATACAACTTCAAAATTGTTCTAATTTTCTACGCAAAATATGGAACATTTACTTGTTTCTATGCATTGTAGGATGTTCTTTGTTCGGATAAAAAATATTTATGTTTGATGTGTATTCAATGTGTGTAACTTATTTTACCAATGATGTAAAATAGAGATTTAATCTCTTCAAAGAGGATCTTAGGATTGAAAAAATAAGTGGTCTTCATTCTGAGGTGACAAAAATTACTTGAAAAGATTTTGAAAAGAATACCATACAGGAAGAAAGGAATGTTCATATGTGACCACTTATTCAGTCTAAAAGTCCTTGAAGTTTAAAATAATCACATATCTAACGTTGGTATTAAAGTCATCAAATAGATTATCTTAATCCGATACAGCTAACATAAATATACCTATCCTCCGCAGAGATAAAATCTTACCCCTCATTTCCAAATCTAATGAACGTCTGTACGAATTAAAAAAGGTCCAGCTATCTAAATGTACCTTCGAATCAACCCACATCCGAAGAGGTCGTTCCCGAACTTCCTTATCTACCCATTCTAAAACTCCTACGATACCCTGACTCCTACAGTAATCCCGGGACGTGTCTCAAAAATAACTTTTCATTTACAAAACGACCAGGTAAGATAGGGACATCAATTATCGGGAGATATCGAAACGTTCCGCTTGGTTTCCGTCGCGACAAATTCAACCTGAGACGATAAGGATCTTGTTCGCGATTGGACACCCGGTAGAAAGGTGGACGGGGCCTCACGGACGCCGAAGAGGGGGCCTCACGGATGCTGAAGAGGGGCCTCACGGATGCTGAAGAGGGACTTTGTCGTGGTCGGGCCTTTAGGATCGAGTCCCACGCGTTCCCAGACATTCCAGCTAGTAATTGCTGGCTGCCGCCTCCTATCTTGCCGACGTTCGCTCGCTTCTGAGCCGATCTCTCCTTCTTCGACTCGTTTCCTCCTCGTCTTCTCTCTTCTTCTCCTGGTCCGCTTCGTAACACGGCTGCCCTCTGCTCCCCGGCGTTGCCCTTTCTCTCGCGAGCGATTCTTTGCATCGTGATGCTGCCTGCAGTTGCTTGCTCCTCCTCGACGGACGCTCGTTAGCGTCGGAAAACGCGGAGCTGACCGGCGCTAACTGCATCGACAGAAATCGCTCGTGGAACACGGGGCATGGGACTCGGGGCAACTTCGTGGTATCGGTTCACGGAGCTGGGGTATAACTAGGTGCGCCGATGTACCGTGTTTGCGACGAGGAACTCTGGGCTTGTTTTCGGTATTTTTTGGTATTGGTACGATTTGGTAGTGTTGGTATGACCAGATTATTCCATCTGAAAGAGGGGTAGATTTTTGATTCTATGGAATTTTACTTCTATGGTTAGTTAGATGCGGGTTCCTGTAGTGTGCAGACAGGTCGTAAATAGTGGGGCGAATTTGAAAATCGGAGATGTTAGAATATCTTCTGATTCAGTGATTTACTAATTTTACTTATGAGTTGATAAATTGTACTTGAAATATCAGATGTAAAAATATATTTTCAAACGAAGAAATCAGCTATTCAAATGCACCCTACTTGTCCCTATGCCGCTGATGTTGCCACATCTTCAACTCATGTAGATAATTTTGCAAGTCTAAATTAACCCCCATATATGTAGTATTTTCCTACTACATTTGAACCTATTCGCCCGCAATTATTCTCGAAACGTTTCTCCAAAATCGAAATTAGACCTCTGTCCATCGTAGTTACAGGAAGCCCAAGACAGTTCCTCCGGTTCTTATCCGTGCAAAGACAATGAGCACCGAGTGGTAATTTCTCGTGAGATCGAATTTCGGTGTTTGTCAATGTCCCTGTTCGCGGATAGCCGAGATTCAAGCCTCTCAAGATGAGAAATTTGGAGAATCCCTTTGTCGCGGTGCCGTACGTTACCATAGAGTGGCTCGAGATTACCTAGCGGCTCTCGAGTGACCATGAGAAATTGCTTGCTAGGGATGTCGGATAATCACGAACACCCTGTACGTGAACCGGCAGGATTATGCGACGTTGTGCATATAGATACTGTAAACTCTCCTCTCTCTATCTAGCTGTCCTCGAGTTTCTCCCTCTCTCCGTGTGCGTCTCTCTGTCTCTTCGTCTCTCTAGCACGTCGACCACCCTCGTATCGTCGTCTCACAAATCTTCTCTTGTCTCATCTGTTACACCCTGAAATAGTCGGACGTAATCAATGAGGAGGAGGGAGACGAAGAGGTTAGGGCGAAGAGGAAGAGAGAAAGATGGAGAGAGGTCTAGGTTCGTGTCTCACCTGGCAGCACGTGTTTGTGTTGGTAGCCTGGGAGGTCTTGAACCGAATCGTGTGCGGACGCGTCGTTCGTCGTCTGAGGGTAAAGCGGACGCCGGATATTAGGTGTACGAGAGTCGAGAGGGCCCTTCGAGATATCGATTTTTTCCCGCTGAGCTCGCGAAGGATATTCGAGACTGTTCGTCAGATCGGTTCCTCTTTCGATCACTCTTGCTTTTTCACTATAGAATTCTTACTTACCAGTTAACACACGTGTTATCTTTGTAATGTACGAACGAATAATTATAACGGAAAGGCGTGGTTACACGTACGAGATCGCTAATAACCACAATGGAAACACAGGTGCCGCTAATGAGCGAGTTACAAACTATATGGGCGTATCAAACCACATCAGATACAAATGTAGCCCGTGATCTGGTATTTCATTAACCAGTTGTCCTACAATATTATCATATGATCCCAGGGACCCTCCAAAGATTTTCATCCACCGAATTTTGTATATTATTTGCTCACATCACCTTTCATCTACGATTTTTCCGACAGGTGCGTCAGTTGGAACTATTTATTGCTGCAATGTTAAGAATAAGGAAAGTTGAAATATTAGGTATATTTTGGATTTAAAGATTCTTGATTATGTAGATTCTAATTGATGTTACATGACAGACTAAATCGTGAAATATGGTTTTTGTTTGTTGCATCTGAACTGTAATGTCACGAGTGTGACACGATATTATAAACAAAAGGGTTAATACTCCGACACTACAATATTGTATGCTGGAAGGGATGATTTGCATATTGTACTTATTTTACGAAAACACGAACCATTTATTATGCATTGAAAATATATAAATTCTTTTCGACATTTCGATGTGCAATTCATTTTAAACAGGCTATCACATTTTCATGTCACGTTCATGACATTTTATAAAAAACAAAGAATTTATATGTAAAATGTACGAAAAATGACAATTTTGTTGCAAAACCTTCTTGTTTATTATTAATATTTATGATATCTTTCGTTTTATAATATGTAAGATTTAAATTATATTTCTGTAAAAAGGTTGTATCACGAAGCGAGTAGATTTCAGTCTTTTAAGAATTTCATGAAAATTTATGATTCTGTTTGTTTGCATCGGTTCAGTGAAATTTCAGATTTGGTAGTTTAATTTTGATTAGTGAAAGGGGCGACCTAATTATTTTTAATAAAGTAGAGTGGCAATTTAATTTTCTTACATGCATAATGAAACGACCTGAATCCTTCTGCATTCGCAATAATATGAATCCAGTGCATTAGTTGGCTTCTAATAAATTTTTCAATGCGATCTCTGTGCGGAATATAACGAAATGAATATAACATTGAGTCTTTCCGAAATTGTGTTCGTGTTTGATACTCGATTTGGAAATAAAATTTCTGTATTTATTATGGATAGAAATTTGGGGACTTGGGTATTTCAGGATTCGGAGATTCAGAGATTTAAGAATTTGGGGATATTTGGTAATTTTGGAAGTTGAGGAATTGGAGAATTTTGGGAATTGAGGATTTGGAGATTGTGGATTTGTGGATTTGGGGATTTTGAAGTTGGGAAATTTAGGGATTTGGAGAATTGGAAATTTGGGGATTTGGGGATCTAGGAATTTGGGGTTTTTGGGATCTAGCTATTTGAGGCTTTAGGGATTTGAAGATTTGTGGGTTTAGATATATAGAAATTTGGAAATTTAGAAATTTAAAGATTTGTGGGCTTGGGGATCTAGGAATTTGGGGATTTGGAAATTTGTGGATTTGGTGATTTAGCAATTTTGGAATTTAGGGATTTGGTTATTCGAGGATTTGGGAATTTGGATATTTTGAGGATTTGAAGAATTTGGAGATTTGGGGATTTGGGGATATAGGAATTGAAGTATTTAAAAATTTATAGATTTGGAGATTTCCGAATCTAGAGATTTTGGGATTCGGGGTTTTTCAAGAACTTGAAAATGTATAAATTTGAGTTTTCCAAACTTTTTAAAATCTTATCAAAAGTAGTATTGATTCAATAAAACGGCAACAAACATTTACAAATAAATAAAAATACAGCTACAAATAAGATACACGTTAATTTTCCGAAAATACATTATGTATTAATATAATTCCTTTAAAAAAAAAAAAAAAAACAGATATTTTTTAACTAAGTAGCTAAATGTCAGTAGGTAACAGTAAACAGTTACGAGAAGTAAAATTTTCTAGTAGCATGGCGTAACCATTACGCGAAGTTAAATTCGATCGTCGAGAGCAGATATGAAGAACATGGCAGCACGGAGTAGCAGTAAAAAAATAAAGACATAACCAGGTAATTGCACGTGGGCAATGGTCGTACTTCACCGGGGCTGTCCTATCGGGCAACGCGACTTGATGGATTGCCTCGTAAACGGCGTCGAAGTTACGCTTTAATTTCGCTCGGTACTCGCGTGAAAATCGCGTATATCCGTTCAACGGATTCGACGCGACGCTAGCATCGTTCTGCGAATTTATTTTCACGATACGACGCCCGTCGGAATAAACAAGGCTTAGGCGGTTGCCGAAAAGTCGATAGCCCAGCGACAGATTTTATGTAGACGGGCTCGCTTCGAACGTTATTTCGAGCTTTATTTCGGGAACGATGTCGTTGCTCGTGTCGGCGAAAATCGACCGCTGTTAACACGTTTGTTTTCCTCTCTTTTCTTCTGATTTTCCTGAAGGAAATTCGACACGAAACTATAGTCGACTTTAAGGCTCCTCTGTGGTCTTCGATTGAGCTTCATATGTTTCCGTAATATATTTGTGGTTGAGAGAAGATTTTTAGTGCAAACATTTTTTAAATTCATATGACTGCTGTTAAAATACTTGTTTTCGTCTCCTTTCTCTTGATTTTCCTTCAGGAAATTCAACACGAAACTATAGTCAATTTTGGGAGACCACTATGCAACCCCTCTGTGGTCTTTGACTAAACTTCATATGTTTCCATAATACATTAGCGAAGATTTTCAGTGTAACCATGTTTCATATTCATACGACCTAGTAACACATAACTCATGTACAATAACATAACATAATGTACATGATCAAGGATTGTTGAATATAAAATACATGTAACATTGAAATTTTTTTTGCTTGTATTAATATTGTAGTTAATAGACAGTTACTGACGCCCCAGAAAAATAAATTGTAAGGCAAGGGGTTAATCGTCACAGATATAACAGATGGATTTTATATTAGACTTTCTTGATACTCGTATTGTCTTCTTCATTACACTTCCACGATAAAAGCTGTGGAAAATCATAATTTGTAGAAGAAGAAGTTAATTCGTCTTGACAATAAAACCCAGTTAAAACAGGATCGATTGTTGTAAAAGCGGTATGAATGAACAAATCGGATCCGTACGAGAGAACTTCTACAGCAGGTCTAATTGGAGTATGAAAATTAATCACATTTAGAATTACTCGAATTTGGCGAGAATCCTTTGATGGCAGAGGATTAACTTGACGTTAAAATACGTAGGTAGGTACACTGATTGCTAGGAGGACTATAAATGCAAGGTTGATTGACTGGGAAACGAAATGGATTGCTTTGAACCGTGGAACAGTGGACAACACTGATGCGGTTCTTTGGGTGTTGGTTGAATCGAGTGGATGAAGTGATTCTAGAGAGTGTGTCCTTGTATGAATAGAGTGGAGTGGTTTGAAGAATTGTACGTAGCATGAGAAATATTCAGAACGCTAATGGAATAGTCTGATTGATACAATCACATAGTTTCCTTCTCGCTGCGTTGGACGGTGATTTGTTAAAAATACCTTGTTCTCGTATGTCCACGCTGTGATATGCGCATACATCATTCTCTTTGTACTTGGGAAATTTTTAATTCGGAGAATTCTGGCGATTTTGGGAACTTTTGTTCGTTTAGAATTGGAAGATTTTGGGAATTTGGAGAATTTTGGGATTGGGTGATTTTGTAGAAATTTGGGAAATTTAGTATTTTGGGAATTTGGAAATTAGGGGGATTTTGGGGAATTTTAAGAATTTGGAAATTAGGGAGATTTTGGAGAATTTTAAGAATTTGGGGAATGGAGGATTTTGGGGAATTCAAGAATTTGAGAATTTGAAGAATTCTGATTTCGTCAAGAATTTTTGCGAGTTTAAAATTCTGAGATTTTGGAAAATTTGGGAATTTGGAAATCTGGGGAATTCGTAGAAATTTGGGAATTGAGTATTTTGAGAATTAGGAAATAAATTTTTGAAAATTCTAAAAATTTGAAAATGAAAATTTGAGAATTCGGATATTTAGGTATTTGGTAAATTTGAAGACTTGAAGATAGTGATTTGGACATGTAAAAATTCAGAAAATTCAAAATTCAAGGATTTTAAATTTTATAAATCAGAAAAAGTCAAATACTTAAAATCTCATCAAATCAAATACTTGAAAATTTGGACATATAAAAATTCAGAAATTTCAAAATTCAAGGATTTTAAGTCTTACGAATCAGAAAAAGTCAGATACTTATCCCATCAAATTAAATATTTTAGTTTTTCAATTTGCGAATTTACAAATCCAAAACCTTGCAAACGGTGAAAATTTAGAAACCGATTTGAAAATCGGTGAATCCAGAAGTTCCAAATAAAGAACCACTAAAATTTGCAAATGAAGTTACTAACGCATTATATCGCCTCATGCTAATTCGCTACGCATGACCGATGATCGTATATCCACGCACGCTATCAAATAGCTTTATAACCACTCATTACGCTATCATCCATTGCATCGTCCTACATCATTCAGCAATAGCTCTTCCTGTATTGCTAATTTCAAGAATTTCCCGGTTTATCATCTGCATCAATTGCAACGTAACAAGAATATGCTGCGGGTAGAATAGCAGAATCGATCAGGAAGTTAGAAGAAAATAGGAGTTCCTATTCAACGTACGAAATAGCTAAGAGGGTGGGCAGATCGTTCCGTAAGTGCATCAGGGAGGGGTATAGAGTTTAATCTTTCGCAACGCAACCGATCAGGGTGCAACTTTTCCCCGTCTGGAAGGAGTTACATCCCGTTGGATCGGCTGGAAACGTGGAGTTTGGCCGCGCTGTCGGCATGAATTATTCAGAACAGCCAGCGAGCGGAATAAAACCGATTCTCGCGTTAAACGTTCGACGACGATACTCCCCATCTAGCCGCGTTATACGCACGCGCCATTTGTAACTCGACTGTTTTAGTCGACTTTCTCGTTGCAGAAAGCGACAAATAAAACAGAACGTCTTGTAGCGTCTTCCGTATTCGTGTTTGCTCGATTTCCGCGATTATAGCGAAACGGCAGGTGGGGAACAGTCGAGATTCGGTAATTTTATGGTTGGAGTGGCGATTTCAGGGTTTGGGAAATTTGGGAGTTTTGGAATTTAGGGATAGGGGAATTTGGGCTATTCGAAAATTTAGGGCTTTCATAAATTTAGATATGAACATTTTTGAATATTGGAATTGGAAAAAATTGTGAAATTTGGAAACTGTGAAAATTTAGGGTTTTAAGAAATTTTGAATAATAGGAAATCCTGAGGTTTTGGGAATTTTCAAACTAAAAAATTTAGGAAATTGACAAATTTGGGAAATTGGGAAAATTTGAAAAATTGTAAAAATTTTAAAAATTCAGGAAAGTTGGGAAATTTTTAGATTTAGGAAGTCGATAATTTGGAAATTTTTAAATTTTTGTATTTGAATATTTAGAAAAATTGGCAGAATTTGGAAAACGTGGAAATTCAGAAAATTGAGGAATTTGGGAAAGTAGGGGAATTTTGAAAATTTAGAAATTTAAGAATTTGGAAATTTAGGAATTTAGAAGTTCTAAAATTTTGTGATTTAATAATTTAGAAAACCTTGAAATTCGTAAATTAAAAAATTAAAAAACGCCAGTCCAAGAATCCAAGAATATGAAAATAAAAAATAAAAAATTCTAAACATTTCATAACTGCGATATTTGAATTTTTTTCAAATCAGCACATTCTCAAGCGCAAATTCACCGTAATTTCCATTTCTTTGATCTTACATCGCTTATTCAAACGGCAATTAATTCAAAGGAATGATTGTTGAAAATGCTAATAGTACTTGTAGAGATAAAGATTTCGCTAAATAATACATTGAAATCCATCGTGCAGGAATTGCAAGAAGCATAATCATAACTGGGAACATGAAAAGATTGCCTGGGGATTTTCAGACCAACACGAGAGTATAACTATATCCGATGCATTTTGAAAATGAGCAACTTTGAAAGAAACTCGGCTTCCTTGCCATTGTTTCTCGGATATGAGAGCTACAATTTTTTTTTTCTCCTTTCGGCTTTTTGTTCGTCGAGTATTCAGAGAACATATTCCGCGCGTACAGTTGCTGCAATATGAATCCCTCGCAGTCCGTGTGCACCTTTGTTACGCGTTTAATATGTTCTTTACGGTATCTTTATTAAATTCTCGTGGCCATGTTTGCTGTCTCTAATTTCTTTTCCCCTCCCCGTTCTAAATTCAACGTTTTGTAGCATTCACTTACTTTCTTCCGTGTTCCCCGTTCTCTCAGATTATGCACAATTTACTGTAACTGTTGTTTTAAATCCTCTTCGGTGATAATCGCGATAATACCACGATAAATATCGTACTCGAAATTAACACTAGCACAGTACACTTTTTTATTGAAGATGGAGTGGAACAATAAATAGGAACCCAAGGATTACGTGATATATTTTATTGAAATACAGAACAGTACATATTTTGTAACAACAAAATTTTCTGGTGTCAAATGTGAAATGTAAAATCAGTCATGGTAATGTTAAGACATTTTGTCGCTTGTTTCATGTATTTCTTCGTATATGTACTTCACCACTAATTTAATGACATACGTATTTTATAGAATACATTGAAAATTCCTTATTGAAAATTCTGCATTAAGTTCCGTAGCTCGCTTCGAACCTCGATCAGTGAGATCATCGACACAATTTGTCTCTCTATAACGTTGCACACACTTATTTACAAATTCGCGAGACTTGTGCAGATATTTTGCTGCATTTCTAACACTCATTTTTGACCCTTTCGGGTGTTGGCACAAGAATACTGCTCCGAATCGTTTACCGTATACGGCACTCATCTCGAAATGACTTGAACTTCTCAGTGACAGAAATGATACTAAGAGAATTGAAGGGCTATTGCGTATTAGAGAAGACATTGTATGTTTGGACTGACGCAGTCTTTGCTGTATTGGGTATCTTTCATACATATCGCGTCCCTCTTGTGAAACAGACTGTACCTCCTTACAAAATATTCAGTACTTTTTACGCGATGACACGACATACATATATTTTTAAATAGATCCAAGGAACTATTACACAAAGTTTCTTCAAGATTATCAGCGGTTGTAAGCACCGAGAGCAAACCGGTTGATTTTTCGTAATCCCGTATATAAGGTGTGTTTTCCTTAAAGCGATCTTCGATACCGAAGGCTGGCGCAGGGAATAAGTAATGCAAAATGCGCGAGCTCTTCCCACGATAATCGCATAAAAGTTGCATCGAAATGAGCCGCGATGTACAGATAGTTCTGCTGACGGTCTATCCCGAAAGCGTATCTATCGGTCGATCGTTCTGCAATATCGATAGTAAGCCGACGAAGAGAAAAAGGCGAGTCAGCTTGAAAGCCGGCAAGCACGACGTGGAAGGCGTTGCATTATTACGTCGGCCTCCGGTTCGGATGAATTTTTTAACAGGCCCTTTCCGAAGCAGGCAAGGAAAACGCGGCAGCCTGCCAACCCAGAAAGAGAATTCCCTGTTCGAGAAACCGGCAGTATGTATAATAATTAAAAGACTGCACAGCCGCGGGCTTGCGGGGCTTTTGAATCGCGTACCTACAAGTATAGACGTAGAATAATCAAATTAGCGGACATTTTGCCGGAGAAACGCTCGGCAACGGATGGAAATCTCGTTGAAAGAAAGCCTGCATCCAGATTTATTGTTACCACGATTGTTTCAGGGACTAGTCTTTGTTCTTTCGCCCTTTCAGCCGACGGATCTTTTCACTGTGCTACTCAATCAGACTACGAGGATAAAAGTATTCGCACGCAGACTCGTTCGATTGATTGACTCGAAATTATTCATGTGAGGTACCGTGGAAACGGCCGGGTGTAATAAGATACTTTTATAGAAATTTTTTCATTGCGATTTACGGTTTAGTTTTATTATTTAATTGCTTTGCTTGGGGGAGTTTGGGGGAATTGCTTTGTATGAAGGGGAACGTGGAATGAGGGGGAAGTTATTTAATTTAATGTTAATTTTTATAAGTTGATTCGATTAATTGAGGAAGGGAACGATGGGAGAAGGGAGAGGGGATAATTTGCAGATGATTTCAGAAGTTTTGGAATTTAGAGGATTTGGAAGTTTGAACTTGGAGCTTTGGAAATGTTAGGATTTTGCTATTTGAAATGTTGAAAATTTAGAAAATTTGGATGTTTAAGAATATTGGTTTGAGATTTGGAAATTTGAGAATTTAGAAACTTCAAGATTTCAAAATCTGACACTGAAAAATTTGAATATTTGTACTTTCAACAATTTTCGAGTCATCAAAATTTAATTATCACAGAATACTCTCTTAAAAATTAAGATAATCATTTAATTTGCAATTTGAATAATTCTTAAATTTCCACTGCCCTTCATTAAAATAAAGTCACATTGAGAAATGTATCAATTAGCATAATTTCACTAAAAGTATGAATTAAGATGAAAAATGTCTACTGTCCCCGAATATATTTGCCTCACTAACAATGTATACTCACACTGCTAGAACTTTAAATTTCACTGGCTGTGAATACATTTACTTATCAAGTTAGCATGTGCATACATTGAACTAGTATACATTTACTAAATTACACAAACAGATCTAAGACCCCGGACGAAATGCTCTTTCCTCCTCTCTTCCTGTTTCCCATCTCTCTTCCGCAGTGAAACCACCCTAATTCTGATGCTTCAATTTCATCCCCCAAATAAGGAACTTGCAATTACATACTGTGTCAACAATCTACATCTTTCAAACTGTTTTCTGTCTTGTAAAGAAATTACGGTGAAGAGGTTCATTTACTTTTCCTTTTTTCTTCTTTAATGATTCGGAAATTTTCACATTTTGTGCATAATTTATATTCGAAATTGTACCTTGTATATTATTGTACAATAATTTAATAAAGATAAGAAATGATTACAAATGAAAGATTAAAAATAAGAAATTGTACAATAATAATAACGTAGTTTGTACATTATGGTACATTTGATATATGGCCATTTTTGAACGTGATTGACAACAACTTGAATATTGACTTTTTGAACGTGAATTTATCTACATTAGGAATTTACAAGTTTACAGATTTACAAATTCACAAATGTACAAATTTAACTTGCTAACTCCAAGATCGTATTTCTTGACTTTTAGATTTCCATACCACCAGATTACAAAACTTGATATTTCATTTATAATACATCTTCTTCATAATCCCAAATTTCCAAATTTAGAGAACAGTTTTATACAATATTGATTTAACAGATCCAATGTTTCTAAAAATAATTATTTCAAAATAGTCATGACACAAAAACTATCGCAACCCCATAATTTCCTAAATTTCCGTAGTCATCCCTTAAACAAACACCTACGTTGCTCATCGCAATGCATACTTTGTATCTTCCCAATAAATATTTCAAACATCCATAAAACGCATCTGTTCGAATCCTCCGAAGCAATACAAACACCTAGTACCTACGCAATAAATATTTGAAACTTGTCCATAAAATACAGAATTCAGCATCCCTTGAAAAACAGTATCTTCCCGATGAATATTTGAAATTTGTCCATCGAACGCAACATGCAGCAGTCCTGCACAACAAAAACGTATTATCTTCTCGATAAATATTTGAAACTTCTCAAAAACATCCGCTGACTCGACGAATCCGACAAACCCGCAAAAGACGACGTATCGTTCTAAACAGCAAAACGCTCGATTTCACCCTCGTTTTTCAATGGAGGCCCTCGAGCTAAGTCTTTTCTCGTGGTGTACGCGAATCGGCCCCTTAACGTGAGCTCGAGGATGCTCTTTTATTTTCTCCCTCGAAATCTCTAGGCCACTTCCGGCGGACGCGGTATCCACCAGTCGCGTTTCCGCGTATCCAATTACCATTTGCCAATTAAAAGTTAGAGACGTGTATCGGACGGATCCTCGAAAAGGACCGAACGCGCTGGACGGAACTCGATTATGGGAAAAGTGTGCTGCGGACCGTTTAGAGAGACTTTGAGGAGAAAAAGGGGGAATCGTGAAAGAGAGAGAGACCGAGAGTCTTTCGAGTGAAGTCGACGGGGGTTGGCAGGGGTGGAAAAGGGGAATATGAACGCGCAAGAACCGATAGTCCCCGAGGAAGCAGGATGTCGTGGGGAATATCTTTGAAGGAAGTAGACAGAGCCAATTACAATTTTCCAATTAAAACGTCCGTCGAGATGATGCTTTCGCGGCTAAATTTTGGGGGTTTCATTGTGATCGAACACGATTTTAATCCACGTGTACTGCTCTTTGTGCTCTGATCGCGTGAACTTCGTTTCGTGAATGTCGTTTGTTATTCATGTTTCAGTGTTTTTTGCTAATAACTCGAAAATGGAGCCTCAACCAATATTTTGGCAAAGGAAAAAGTTGTTCAGTTTCTCTTACACTAGTTGTGGAACACCCTGTATGCATACCAAGTTTTTACTTAAAATATTAATTACAAAGAAAATTGCACCGGTTGAATAATTCTTCCAGTGTGAATAAAACATCGCAAATATTTGTACATACCTGTCCACCCTCTTCACAGGGTTAATAATAAATATCGCTTGCAAGAATTAGAGATATTCCAAAATAGCCGAGAGTTTAAGGTTAAAGCGATTTTTCTGGTACTTCAATTTTGATCACCGCAAAATCTACTCTAAAACCATCATTCCCCTGCAGTATCTCTATGCAAAATTTCAAGAAAAAATATTCAGTAACTACCCCTGACGACAAATAAACTAATAGTAACATGTACTTGTTGATTAATTTTCCTGTAAGCATGTAGACATATATCTGTACATGTAATTCCGACAAAATTGAGTAATTTTTTACGAAATTAAGCTACTAAAGCGAATAATCTATTAGAAGGATATCGCGATTGATATCACGTCAGAACAGCTTGCCAGTGAAATGTTCTTGCCGCAAGTTCGACATCAGCACAGAAGAGTGTGACGGAAATCCAGCAAGAAAATGAGCAATTCGTCTGTGACGATTCAAGAAGCCCGTACAGACACTTAACGAAGAAGAGGAAAGAAAAAGAAGTCGGTTCTTGTCTCGTGTGTGCCTTCTCGATAAATAGATCGCACGAAGGTTGCCCAAGACCCGAAGAAGATTCCGCTCCATTTCACCGGCGATCACTCGACGTCGATAAATTCTCCCCTCGAATATTTCCTTCGTGCCTGGTGTTCGAATCAATTTGATCGTGGTAAGTGCGCCAGGTTGAAGAAGGAATCGTTGAATCACTATCGAACGATCTGTTATTAATTGTCAATCGGTGAGATGGAATCTCTCGAGAAATACAACGTTGTTTCATGATCGTAATTTGCGTTCGAAGTTTTCAAATTTTTCGAACTGGCGAATGTGTTTCTATTGGCTGGCAACTTACCAAACGGAATATCGATACTTGACAATATCTAGTCCATGTTTATATACAGTATTTATACTAGTTCATATTTATTGTGTTGAGGTTTCTCTATTCCAAGTGAAAATGGACACTTTGAAACTATCAAGTACCATTGGTTATCAAGGATTTTCGGTCACTTAAAGAATTTCGGTCAAAGTCGGTCATTTGTCGAAAACTCCTTTTCATTCGGATCTAAAGAAATGGTTCGTGAGGCATCCGAGGTGCGTCGAACGATAATACAGGCGTGCCGGTTAATTGCAATTTCCCAATTAAAATGCCAAACAGTCCCATAACGTGTCGCAAATGGACGGCTTCAATCGGATTTCCATTATCGTCGCAGCGGCGCGATAATTTGCGGCTAAACTCGCGTCTCGTTCCGGGTGACCACTGCGCCAGGTTATTGTTGGTGCCGTTGCTTGTTGCTGGGAGAGGCCGAAAGGCTTCACGCACCCTCTCCTGCTCTTCGCACCGATTCTCCCTTTGTCTCGCACACGACGAGAGACCGTCATCGGCTCGTTAAGTTCAACGTCAGCGGCGATTAGTTAACGCGCTCGTGACCAGTCGACAGCCTCCGCTCGGGGTCACGCGTGTAATTTCGACCGAGCAACCCCTGGCTCGCCGATTTTCTCGTTACCCGTCATCACCGACCTCTCGTTTTTCGATCCTGCGCAACCGTGGCCTCGTTGTCTATCTTAATCCGATCGTGAATTTACTCAATGACGTTGTTTCGGTATTTGCGCCGTGATTACGATGCTGATTTTCCTGCGGGAAGCGACACCTTTGGATAGTTGAATTTTAGGGACTTTTAAGAATTTGAATATTTGGGATAGGTCATTTGGAGATTTCGGGGTTTGGAGAATTAGGATTTTGGGTAATCTGCAAATTTAGGGATCGATTTGCAGATCTGCAGATTTGAAAGTATAGGTGTTTGAGGATTTAGGACTTTGAGAGTGTAAGAGTTTTAGAATCTAGGATTTTGGAGATCTTGGTATTCGGAGATTTCGGAGACATGTAGAAATCCAGGAATTCGGAGGTTTGAATATTTGAGGATGTAGAAATTTGGGATTATAAGAATTTGAAGATCTTAGAGATTTAGGGATATGGAAATCAAGAAGATTTAAGAACCTAGGAATTTGGGGTCTACAAATTTAGAGATCTGTAATACTGAGGATCTATACCTACTATATTACATGAGTGTATACTCAACATAAACACTATCATAAACACTAGTTCTAATCTGTAAATTGAAAATAAAGTGAAGAAATAAATAATACTGAGGCATGAATGCCTTCATACCTCAACAAAATATGAAATTCCGACAAAGGCAACATAATTTTAAGCTTGAAACCAGTCATTGTGTCTGGCGTTAACAAACCTGTTAATATTTCATCATTCTAAGTGTCAACGAACCAGTAGAAGCATAAAACATCTCACTTAATTTCCGCGGAAGACCCTTATTCATTTGTCTGGTTAAGGATTGAAGCCCACCCAGGGAGTCCGCGAAATTCTAAATAGAAACACGGGTTTCTCGTAGGAGCACACGAGGCAAACGTCGTGTATCGCGTTTCCTGGAAATCCTCGGGGCGAAGGTAACCATCCTAGCAGACTCGCGAAAGTCGAGAATTACGGACGTAACAGGATTTCTCGATGTCGACGCGGAGGATAATTCGCAGGGAACGATTCTCTGTCTCCTGGAGGAGCGCGAGAAGGGATCCTCCCGTCGTCTTTGCCGCCTTAATTGGAAAATGCTAATTAGCATCCAACCCCGGCGCGATATTCGCTGTCGAGCGAGCGAGAGCTTCGGCTTCCTCCGTCTGCTTTTCGCCCTCCCTTAAAACCCTCCCTCCCGTTTTCCCGCCGAGCAACGCCCTTCGCCACCCTTCCGTCGATTCTTCGCGACGAAATTAAAGCTCGCGAAGGGAAATTCTGCTTCGATCCGACAGGAAGGCGACCGACGATGCTTGAACGTACGATTGATCGGGGAAGCTTGGACAAAAAATCACTTCGAACCATGGGGTCGAGAACCTCTACAAGGACAATGGGAGGAGGCTACGAGCATTCCTATTGAACCACTCCTGAAAGAGGAACAGCTGTTTGTACTGTGACTAGGGGTAGTCGAATTTTGTTAGATTAACCCTTTGACTGCCAAATAAAAATTCGACCCGTTCGGCGGGCAAAGAGCAGTGGTACAACGATCGAATGGATCTACTTCTCCGGGCTCTTTGATGTATTTGAGAGGTGATTTGGTTTCGGTTGATGTTGAAAAGGTTTATTGTTGCTCAATCATTAATTATAAATAGTCATGCAGCGGGAAGATACGCTAGAGATTGGGTTGTAAAACATGCATCTTTATTCATTTGTATTTGTAATTGGTACTTTCTCTTTAATACATTTTATTTGTACAATAGAAGCTTGAGTTTTTATAGTTGCATAAATTGATAAAAGTATAAAATATCATAATATGCAGTTTGCAGTGTAGATACATTAAGGGGTTGGTCAAACGTGAGTAAAAGAAAATTTATAGTTGATACATACTTTTTTATCCACATATATTTTGTGTTTCGTCCATTTTGAATTGTCTAACGTGTTGAGTGGGGTCATATTTGCATTTGTACCGCAACAGTACGATCGTTCGACCATAAACTTCGCATAAGAAAATTCGTTTAATCTTGTGGCAGTCAGACGAAAAGTGCAATTCACTTGTTATTAATACGCCGTAAACTTTAGATGCGTCGTAAAGCGTTGCTCAGAATCGTCATAAAATAAATTGTTCCTTATCTAAAACACCTCTCGAAAGATCTACGAGCGCAAAGTCACGCCCCGTTCCCGCGGCCACATTTCAAACCAAACAGATCACGAAGCTAAGAGCAAAAAGGGAAACATTTGTTCCCGCGAACGTCTCAAGAGTCTCAAACTGCTCTCCATAAAGCCACCATCTTACACGCTCGATCCCTGATTCAACTTCAGGATCCGGTGACTCGGTGTTCAGCCACGAGGACGTTCTTCTGTCCTAAGACCCCGACAGAAATAACAGACGACCACGATGAAACGTAACGAACGATAATAAATCAAACGATCGTTCTCCTCCGCGAAATTCGCCACCCTCCGTTCTCCGATTATCCGCTGTAAAATCGAATCGATTCCGTCGACACGTTCGGCACTCGCGAGTTCGAAATGGAACACGCGTGGATTGCTCTTGAAAAATTCAAACGGCTATTTTTCAGCTGGAAATTTCAACGCGATTTCGAACCGTCTGCGATTTGTGATCAATTCGATCGATTCGTGTAATTTGATTTCGATGAACGTGAACGCTACTGAAAATCGTCTCGAAACTATGCACCGGAGTAATTGCTTCCAGTGACAAAGCTACTGATTAATCAATGACTGTCAATTGGCAAAAAAACACGATATCCGTTCATCGTTTTACGCGTGAATGTTTAGAGCGATCGGCATGTTGTGAGCACTGACGGATATACAGTTTATCAATTTGGAAATTGGAAGATTCGCAAAATTTTTAAGTGGAATTTTTATCCGAGGCTTTTTAACTGCAAACGTTTAATTGGAGTTGATATTTGTAAAGTTATGAATGTACGCGGAACGGAAAAGATCTATGGGACAGCAGATGCAAAAATATTTTTAATAAATTTATAAAGCATTATATACTGTTAATTATAGATAATAAAAAAGCAGATTAGAATTATTTGTTACTCAGATTTTCCAGAAGGTGGACATAAAACATTTAAGCAGTAAAATATTCGAGCAATAAAAATCTTGCAGATGACATTCCACGCGAAGAGATTCCACACAAAGTGTAGAAAACGCAATAAAGAGAATTTCGCAATGATCCTAAGATTCCAGCAACGCACACGAGCCATTACCCACAATCACCAAACCGACCACAACAATTTCACGCCCCACGGTGACAATTGGCTCTGATCTTTCAATTGAACTGCATTATCCGAGTGCAGACTAATCTTCTGAAATCCCAGCACCAGCCGACTAGTGCAATCACGTATGGTTCATTTATAGAACATACTGTCTGCCACCTGTCTGTGTTTCTATCACGGTTAGAACCAGCTTTCTTACCTTCGACCGATGATTCATCAACGATTACGGTTTTTCTGAAGCGAGAGTCCAGCCCGACTGTTTTCGTAACATTTCGATGGCTATCTTGCCCTCTTCTGTGGGATCATCTTTCGTGATAGGCCAACGGCAAGAAAAATCCACGGGAAAAAGACAGAGCCAACGTAATTGCGGCTTCGAGCTAGCTTGTCTACCTCGATTTCCCTTTTTCTAACGCGATAAAGTGCCTACGGGTCAGACGGACTTCGCTCGAACGCCATCGCGATCCATTTAACGCGTTAATCACCGTGGCACTATGCATTTATGCCTCGATCTTTGGCCATGCCGCCAGTCACACCTTTTGCGTTCCCGTTTTTTACCGGAGGTCGATGCAAAATCATGCACTTTCATTTTGTAACTGACGTCCGCTACCTTCGGTATTTGCCGCTTGCTGCCATTTTCAACACCTCGAGTGTCCGTTATTTTGAATATTGATGACTTCAGGTACTAAGTAATTGTAGGTTAGGGATTTGGGTATTCATTTTCGTAACTTGGGAAATTGTCATATTTGCAGAATTTGGGGAATTGTATCTCGATCTGGTTTGCACAGTTTTAGGATTTCGATATTTGGAAATTTTGTATCTGGAAGTAAATTTAACCTATTGCCATTCAAATGGATGTGGTAGAAAATCTTTCTGACTCATTTTCTTTTGAAATAAATCGAAGACACTAGAAATTACGAATGTCAAATTGCATAAAACTGCATGAATGTCTAACTCGTTTCCCATAAATAAAACACGTCCATCATTTGCCGAGTTATTTCCCTTGCAGAACGTAGAAACGCATCGATTCGAGCGAATGACATTTATATAATTAAACGACGTCTCTTTCGAGCATCCACGATTTTCCCCAATCAATAATTCCAGCTATCAATATCTCGGCATAAAAGTTTGCAGCTTCGAGTGTTACGAGGCACGTCCATTTGCAGGTTGGACAGAAATTGGCGGCGTAATTTATGCGAGCGACGCATCATCATCCAGTAACTAATTACACGAGCGTAACATCGAGTAGCGACAACAGTGGGAACACGTTTCCGTGGCACGGTTTCATCGTGGAGCTACACGAGGAGCATCTTTCGCGTTGTAACGCATAACTTGCCACACTTCTCTCGAACAACAGTTCCCAATTACCTAGGCTGGCCAGCGACCGGAAGACATCGGAGTTTCAACGTGTAACCGAGCACGCCTCGACGAAACAGTTATTCCAATCCCGTCCTCGGCAATATACGGGTTATCTCTCTGTCCTGTGAACGTCGATTTTCTCCAGTTTCCAATTGCGCACAGACAGAGAGGGCTAACGACAATCGCGTTACACGTCCAGCCACCGTGATATCGTTTGCGCAATATTTTGATTGCTACCTTCGCTGGTCCTGATCTTCGCCTCTGCTCTACCAACGTGATAGGCTAACCAACGATCAACGTGCTTCCACGAACATCGCGACCACAGGATCTACCTTCGTACCATTTATTTTTCATATTCCAGTTCATCTTTCCCTCGTCAATTCGATATCGGCAGATTACCGCGAAATATAGACCTTACGGAGGAGTGCGGATCGATTGAATTCCATTTTCGTTGCGTTGCTTGGAAATTTACTGGCGAAATTTATAAAGTTAGAAGCAATTTGGAAGTTTAATGATTATGGACGTTTCGGACTTCTGGGTTCCTGTATTTTTCAGACTTTTAATTATCGAGTAGTTAAAAATTTGTGATTCGAGAGTTGTCGGATTTAGAAATTTAGCGATTTCGTGATTGGGTAATTTAGAAATTTATAACGTTAAAAGCCTTTTGGATATTTAATGATTGTGGACATTTGAAACGTCTAAATTTCTAAATTCGAACTCTTAGTTATCGACTTCATGTATTAAAAAATTTGAGAAGTTACGAATTTAGAAGTTTTGTAATTTGGAAATTTGGAAATACAAACATGTTAAATTTTCATAAATTAATTTAATAATTTCCAGTTTATAAATCAGTAATATTCAACCTGAAGTACATAAATCTCAAGAGTCAGAAATGTAAATATTCAAGAATTTATGAGAACGAAAATGGCAGTATTTAATTCGATAAGTAAAACGGTATACTGGAAGCAACGACCCCGTTATCGAATCCCGTGCGCTAAAAAGAAATTTCTTAATCAATTAAACCGTCGATATGGCCGGTTGAAACCGCCACGCGAGGAATGGTGCCATTAATCTCGTCAGTCGTGCCTATCGTTTAAATTCTGGCATTTAAATGGACTTCCGTTTAGCCTGGCCGGAAATGCAAGAAGCCCGGCATCCATGGCGTCGTTTTCGATTAAATCTCACCCCGATGTCGAGGAGAGCCTCCGGTCAAGGGGAAAAAAGTGGAGTTCGTGGAAAGGAAACTTAACCGCGCATTAATGCGCACGCGAGCGTTAAGAACGCTGCAAGCATCTTGACCGAGCCATTACGATCTTGCAACGCGTAATTTTGGCACCGGGGTTCTCGCGTAATTTCCCCTAGCATTTACGAGGGGTTGCCAGAGTCACGAGACCCCCAAAGGGCTCGTTGTTCTTCGATCACCTGGGGATACCTTTCCGAACGACCATCTCCACCCTTCGCTAACCGATGACTCTTCGACCCGGTACATTTACCACCGATGGTCAATGTTATAGGGCCGACCCTTTTTAATTCTGATATACGTTCACTGCCCAAATTTTCGAATATTAGGAATGAAGAGAAATTGTTATTTAACGTGGTCATATACGACGCTGCAAATTCAGTTAAATTTACCCTTTCGGAGGCCTGGGGTGAATCCGGACTTATCTCACAGCTAAGTTAGAATTATTTCACGTATAAAATTATTATACTGCAATATTTTATGTATCCATCGAAAAGATTTGTTGAGCTGTGTTCCTCTATGTGGTTAGGAAACAGTCGTCAAGATGCACCCTCAGCGTGTCCCACAATTTTACATTTTGGATAAAATTGCTGGGTAAACTACCAATTTCGTCTGCTGGGTGAAATTACTTGGTAAACTGACAATTTTATACGTCTTCTGGGTAAAATTACTGGGTAAACTGACAATCTCATACGTCTTTTGGGTGAAGTTTCATGCAAGATTATTAATGTCCTTTATTTGGTGGTACTCCTTAAGGGTTGTATTTCATCTTTCCATTTTAGTATTTTGTAATAAATATTTAACAATACGTCAATATAACAAAACAGTTATATTCAAGGAAAATGTATTGAAAGTATAATATAGGTACACATATCCATGTACATTTATATCAATGTACCTATATGTCTGTTTACAGCAATGTACCTATATGCATATCTATATCAGTGGTACATATATGTACAGTCAATGTATCTATATATACATATATTTATGTCAATGTACCTACATGTATGTATGTCTACATCAATGTACCTGTATGCATATCTACATCAATGGTACCTATATGTATATCTAGATCAATGTGCCTATATGTATACCTACATGAATGTATCTATATGCATATCTACATCAATGGTGCATATATGCATATCTATGTCAATGTACCTACATATATACCTACATCAACGTACCTACACATATTCCTATATCAACATACATATAACAGTACATATCAATGTACATATGAAAGCATATATACATCACGTTCTTCGTAGTGAAACAATTAACCCTCGGTCACAGTGTATCCTCAAACACGAAAAGTATTTGAAGAAACTTGCAGCTCAAAGACGTCTACGTCATCAGAAACTCTTTAAAAACAGTTTAAAAGCTTGGACTACCATGCGGACTTTCTTTTCAGTCGACAGCAAAGATCTGTGAGCTTCCTTTTTCGCGAAAGCGAGTGAAGATCTCCGCCATTTGGCCGGCAAGCGAAGCGGAAGTGTCGTTACAGTCGTACGTTTCGTATCCACATTTGTCGAGTCACTCGCGCGAGTACTCTCTGATTCGTAAACTTGCTACGCGATTTTCTCGGACGTGTGTACAGTCGGGAGTAAATCTGACGTTTGGGGATATTATCGCGGATTTTTTGATGGGTTTGGTCATTTTATTTTGGGTATTTGGGGAATTGGAGATTTTAGAAATTTGGGATTCGGGGGATTGGGGGTTTGGGAGATTTAGAAATTTGGGGATTTGGGTAATTTAGAAATTTGGGGGTTGGGAAGTGTAGAAATTGGGGATTTGGGAAAATGACAAATTTGGGAATGTGGGGTTTTTGTAATTTGAGATTTCAACGATTTGAAAATTGGGAAATTTGGAAATTAAGAAAAATAGAGATTTCGAAACTTAAAATTTGAAAATTTGAGAATATGAACATTAGGTGATTTGCAAATTTGTGAATTTGTGAATTTGAGGATTTGGAAATTTGAGAATTCGGGGATTTGGTGATTGGGGTGTGAGACTGGGGATTTAGAAAGTGGGAAATTTGTGGACTTGCAAATTTGGAAATTTAAAAATGTGAAATTTGGAAATTTGAAAATTGTAGAAATGTAGAATTACGAAAATTCATCGCAAATTTAAAAAATTTGACAAACACAGACGTTTAAAAATTGTTTAATCCAAAAGTTCAGGGATTTCAACTTAGAAATTAAAAAATAAATGCAGAAACGTATAGATATGAAATTTGTTAAATGCAGAAATACTTTAAAATTGCAAAGTCTGAAGACTAAAAATATGAAAGTTGTCGAATAAATTTGAAAGTTCACATGTGTGCAGTTATCAGTGTGAAGCCTACATTGCAGCCGAATATAGAAGACGTGAGTTTAGAAAGCGGGCACAGAGTTATATCTCTCGGTGGAGCCCGAACAACCGGGGAAATAAACAGTGGCGAGCACCGCGTCGGGGCGACCGGAAGATTTATCGTCAATTTCGAGGCATTCTCTCGTTTCCCGGGGTTTTACGGTCACGCCACGAGGTCGTGGAAGGTCGTTTGTATTACTTAATCGAACGGACACGCACGTAACACGGCCGTGGCCGACTAAGAGCAACTCTTCTTACGTCGTTGTCGTTGTGTTTGCCTCTCCATTGTTCCGGTTGTTGCTCGATCGTGCGAGACGATGGAACAATTCGACTCGTTACACTCCTAAATCGATTCTTCGTCAACGACCTAACAGCATACTCCGATGACCCTTCGATGTTACCGTAATACAATCTTCAGGTTATTAAGCTGTTTCGCTACGGTATTACTGTATTATATTCGTATGTTATACATTTAACATGTATTATTCAATTAAATGTTACTCATATTCAATTCATATGTGCGTAATTTAGACATAACGTAGTAATTTGGATTTTAGATAAGTAAATAAAATAGAAAGAGTCCATGTTATCTTTTCTGAAGTCAATGATCAAAGTGACAGATGAATGAATAAAGTAGAAAAAATCTCAGTTGTCTCTTCTGAAGAGAATTATCATAAACTGGTTAAAGTTACAAATAAATAAAATAAAGTTACAAGTAAATAAAATAAGAAGAGTTACAGTCGTCTTTCCTGAAGACAGTTACAATGGCTAAACTGGCTAAAGTCAGAAATAAATAAATAAAATAAAGCGAGTTAGAGTCGTTTCCGAAGACAGTAATTATCCTAAACCGAGCAACGTTACAGATAAACGAATAAAACCGAAAGGGTCGCGTCTCTTAAGACAGTAATTATTGTCTGGCGCGGTACATGCTGATGGCATAATCCAATTCCGAAGAACACGAAATTACGAAGCAGCAAGCACTCGTACGAGGCTCTCTTTTCCCGTTTTGCTTAAACGCGGCCACGATAATCCATAATCCCACGAAACGAGTTCGTCCGGTCCGTTTCTGTCCGCCTTCCCTTCTTGCTCCGACACCGCTTCTTTCAGCGAGCTCTCCTCTTTGGTTTGCGTCCGACCCGCTCTCGACCCGTTCCCGACCCTGCTCTCTCCCTGGTCACCGGTTAATCCCTGGATTAACGTGCGACACTAGGGGAATTTATAGCGCGGAAAGACACGGAAGATGGTAATCGCGCGCACTGAAACGCCGGTAAAGTGTGCGAAATTCTCCCTGGCCGGCTGAGCATCGCGTATATTTCTGCTCCACTGTCCGCCACCTGCGTTGCTTATTGCACCAACGACCTCTACGACTCTGCCGTAGCGTATGTACAGTCTGGAGAAAATCCTTTTGTTGGAAAGGTGTGGAAATTGCACGGAAATGTTGGTAGTTTGCTTCTTTTTGGGAGTGGGACGGTTACGAGGAGGTTGGAATATTTAGATGTGTAGGTAGGAGATTTGGATATTTGGGGAATTTGGGGATTTTTAGAAGGTGGGCAGTTTGGGAAATTTGGGGAGTTTGAGAAGGTGGGTAATTTGGGGGATTTGAAGATTTTGAGAAAGTAGACAATTTATGAAATTTGGAGAGTTTGAGAAGGTGGTGAATTTGGGAAATTTGGGGAGTTTGAAAAGGTGGAGAATTTGGAAAATTTGGGAAGGTGAAGTTTAAGAAGGTGGGGTAATTTGGGGAATTTCGGAATTTGGAAAATTTGAGAAATTTGTGATTTCACAATCGGAGGATTTGTAAAACTTAGAAATCGCGAAAATTTAGAAATCTGAGTTTGTGGAACTTGAGAAATTAGGAACTTCGAAATCTCGAAATCTGGACTTGAAAATTCGGAAACTGTAAGGAATTTCAGGAACTAGAATTTAGAAATCTAATTTTGAGAATTTGGGAAACTGAGAAATTCGAAATTTTAAAATTTAGAAAACTCAGATATACCACCAAGAATTAAATACTCTTTGCATATTCTCAATTAACATACTAAATGAACTTTGTCACTAACATATGTTTATTTTATGTTTCAGGTAAGCGATCTTTACATACACAGTTCCGGATAGTCCTTCCAAAAATTATGGACCGTATTCACAAAATTGCGTAAGAAAATTCCTAAATATTTTAATACATTTTCCCAATAAGTATATTCAAACTTGAAATAATCAGAGGTTCAATTTATAACCTTCCATAAAATCAGACTTGTATAGAAATAAAACAGACCTACATAAGACTATTAGAAACTCACTTTCAATTTTCTCAATTAATTCTTCTAAAAATGAAATAACAGTCACTTTCATAACAGGTCGGTTATGGGGGTTGATATAACCTCGACAATCGTGTCATTTCTCAATTGATTCTTCTAAAAATTAAATAATAGTGATTTTGATAATAGGTCGGTTACTATACGGGGATTGATATAACCTCCACAATCGTGTCATTGTGTCCAGGTACTTTGATCAAAGACAGACTCGTGTGGATTGTAGACTTACTTAGATCACCGGGGACAATATGATATATTTATAGCTCGTGTTTCATTTCTTTCTTCTTTATATTACATCATTTATTGTGTCCTTACGTTGGGAGATCTTTTGTTACATTGTTTGATCAGAAAATTGAAAAGTTTAATTTGTAAGAGACATATAGCTAATGACTACTACTGTACATTCTTCCTCCTTCTAAGGATACGTACATTCTTCTTCTTCCTTTCGACATTATTTTTTTTAAATTTTATTAAGATCATTTAATGTAGTGATCTCTCGTATACAGATGTCTCATGTGTATGTTTTACACATGTCATGTACAGATGTTCAGATGTTCAGCAGACACATAGATTATGGACATTGTTCTCAGATATTTTTCAGATTGCTTATTCAAATTATACTTGAATTTTCTACGGTCCTCACGAGTCCTCTTCAGGTTCACAATATTTTAGTAATTATAATTCTAAATACATTTTAAATCTGAAGATGAAAATAAATTTCAAGTTCATCACGACATACAAAGAGCTAGAAAGAATGAATCCTCTTTTAATGACTCTGAATGTCTTTTAATCCCCTGTCACTTGATTTGTTAGATAGCAAATTATTCACTGCCATAATATTTCAAATAGCTTTTATTTAACAAATCCTGATTGAAAAGCGTAAACTTGAATCGCATCCGACTAAAATTTATCACATTTGAATCTGGAGTTCACGAGTCACCTTGAACAATAAATCATCAAATTCTCTTGCAAGTCCAAGAAAAGTGCTGTCCCAGATATTCCGGCGAAATCTGTGCAAAAAAGGAGGTTGCAAAAATTCGGAGGCGATCCCGGAACGTGGCAACGGGGGCAAAAAAGGGGCGAGTTGGGTCATGTCTGAGAGGTGAGCCGGGAGCGGTGTACGTTCGAGCCGGGAAACGGTAGCTGGTGGAACGAGTATAATTTCGGGTAAATGGTAGGATAAGTGACGAGTAGTCGAGATCTCTGTCGGCCGAGGTCGACGTCCTGTCGGACCATTCGGAGCCGTTCAAGCAGCCTCGTTAATCCTTGCAGTTCTCGCTAGCAGCGCTAAGTCGTTGCGTTAGCGACTTTCGCGGTGAAAAAAAAAAAAATGAAAAGATGACTCTCTCGGAAGTTGGCGAGCAAACGCCGCGTTCCGACGCAATTAGCGCTTCGCGATCGGTAAGACGAGTAGAGCCGCGTTCTCGCTCGATTATCTTCGCGCGATACGCTCCATCGGCTATGAATGAAGCTCGAATCTGCTTGTCCTCCCGTGGGAAAGCCTTCCGGTTACTCGACTGCGGTAGCCAAGTATATTTGTAGTAATCCGTTGCTCGCTGTTTCTTGTTCGATAAACTCGACTCGAGGAAATGGTTTCCCTGTTGGGCGAATAAATTCGTGTCGGTTAATGGTAATTGAGGACAGTGATGGGCAGATATAATGGAGGAGATTGCGGGATGCGTGCGTATCCCACACGAGCTGGGATTCGCAGGAGTGATACCGGTAGAACGTCTCGGACAGTTTACGAATTCACTGATTTTAACGGAGAAATATTTCAAATATTAACCCCAGTAATAAATAAATTTTAAAAATGTTATAACAAAAATTTACAAATGTTACATATAGAAATTTTGACATCCAAATTGGCTAACAAAGCCCATCTAAAATTGAGGTTACAGACAAATGGTAAATTGAGCGTGGGATTTTATGGCCGTTAATAATTGTGATTCGGGCGTATCTTGATTAATTGACATTTCTGTTACGATTATTGCTCACGGTGTCTGTTAATCTTCTTCGACGAGCGTGGTCGACTTCTTACCGAGCGAACGCAATTAAAAAATACTTAGCCTTCTTCTGTGTTCGCGTTGGTTCCAAGTAAAAAGCGTTATGTGATATCAAGGTTGAACTTAATGGCCGTGAATACTTGAATCATTGAATTTCTTGCTCTTTACGCTGTTATTACGTTGGTTATCTTTTTTCGTTTCCTTCTGGGTAATTGGTGAGTCGCGGAGACACAGGTGGACAAATGAAATCGGTATTTACTTAACACGTTGGACACCGTAGAAATCACTATTTCTATTATAGTGCAGCATTACATGGGTCATTAAACGTTATTTTATGGACTAATTCCTTCATTTTACGCTCTGATTTGATACTTCCACATATTATTGTTTTTATCTGTTTCTACCAGCTTTCACTGTTTTCTTACTTACTCATTATTAGAACAAAATAAATTTTATTACGCTAAGTTGCGTCTCTTCATTTTATTGCTCTTATTAGTTTCTACCAGCCTTCATTCTTTTCTTGTTCATTCATTATTATAATAAAATAAATTTTGTTACGACAAATGTTGGATGTCATTTTGTTAAAATGAAATGAAAGTCATAAAGTGTTATATAATTTTTAAGTGAAAGAATTCACAGTAGAAATACCAATGTTCATCACTGTTCTAAATACTATTATAAATTATTCTTTTTATCAAAAATTTTTTAATGTTATTTCAAATCACTGGTACAATTTTTACAATATTACAAAGCTTCATCAAGTATGAATTACACCGACGTATATTTTAACGTGTGTTTCTGTGCTAGAAAAATGTTATCAAATATTCAGTACAATGTTTCCAGCTGAAAGGATACCGAAAGAGTTCATAAAAGCCCATTTTTACAAAGTTTCTATCTGCAAATTTCATTTTTGCTCGTTGCACATCTCATTTCGTGCATTTCATATCCCCCTGCGTACCGACAACTTTGCGTTCACCAAACCGAGCATAGTTTAGCTGAAAAGCAGAAAAAAAGGGCAGTCGCTAAACGCGCGTTATTCCAACGTCGGCGAAAAAAAAGAGGGGACGTTATTTATTTCTCGGTGTTGTTTTCGGTGGGTATCGATCGTTCGAAAGTGCTGTTCATATTGAAATCCATAGTTCATGAATTTTTATTTCGGGCCCTGGCTCAAAGTCACACGGGCTTTATTCGGTTCTCATTTGCTTTCGAAGTTTCGCGCCGATGGACCCCTATCAGTGGTCTAACTTTTTTTTTTTCGCGAACAACATTTGCCTTTGCAAAGCCATCGTAGAAAATTGCTTTCGTCGCGGCTCGCGTATTACACGGTCCGCCATTTTTTGTTTGTTTCCTGTCTCGCATTGTGCACGCCCTTAAAACGCGTGTTTTTCCCCCGAACGCTATCGCGGCTCACGCGAATGACATCTGTCGTGAAAACCGGCCGAAAAAAATTGCGCTGAAAGCTCCGGCGGGTCTGCACCGCGGATAAAATTCGGGAAATCGATAGTTTTTCCGGGTCGAGCATCCGGAAACTTAATCACGTTTTATGGAGAACGCTGCGAGCGTGCCTCTGCGGGCGAGGTCTGGAAAATTTTGTTATTTCCGGCCATTGTTAGTATTCATGAAACTCGATTGTTTCTGAAAACGATCGTCCTGAAACTCGATGAAGGAAACTACGTAAAGTTGACAAAATTGTCGCCTTTCTGAATTTTATTGGCAAATTTGGTTCTTGCAACGCATCGGGCTAAATGTCTTTTTAAACACTTCCTGGGGGTTACTTTTTATGTTACACTCCGAGATAAAGTTGAAAATGTTCTATTTTTTTGCATTTTATTATCAACTTTGATTTGTATAAAAAATTGGGATAATGTCTTTTTGACGACTTTATATGGGGTGGTTTCTTGTATTAAGACACAGCGAATTATGTTTGAAAAATTTCTATTTTTTGCATTTTATTGTCAACTTCAATTCTTATAAGCAATTAAAAAGATGTCTTTTTGAACACTTCTTGGGGGTGACTTTTTGTATTAAGAAAGAGAGACAAAGTTGAAAAAATTGTGGCCTTTTTCATTTCATTACCTTCAATTCTTGTAAAGAGTTGAAAAGAATGTCTTTCTAAAGACTGATTATGGGGGTGACTTTTTGTAATAAACAGCGAGAAGGAACTTAAAAAATTATTGCTTTCTATTTTATTTTATTAGAATTTCTGATTTTCATAAAGATTGTTTACAAAATTAAAGAAGACCTTTATTGAAAAATACTGAGAAAAAGTTGAATACACTAACGTTTCTTTTTCGTTTGATTAAAAAGCACGTTTTTTAAATGAATTTTCCACAAAATTAAAAAGGGGTGGTTTTTTTACAAATGTTCAACAGTTTTCCTGAATAAATAAGGAGACGATTGCAATAATCCTTTTTCTCTTTTGCTACAAATTTTTATTCGAGTATTGTCCATGGGAATAATTGTAGCAGTAAGAGGGAATTTCAAGAAGCTGTTCAGTGGTTTGAAGAAGAACACGGATGGGTTAAATAAATGGTAAGGTATGAGGTTTGATTGGAAAATTATGAATGCTTCCGGCGTAATTGTGCAATTGTCGATTGCGACTTTTCCCCAACTAAAAGCATGATTGATCTACTTGAAAGGCAATTGAGTGTTCCTGCGATAGCCCTCGATCTCCACGAACGCAGTCCTCCGTTTCTGTCCAGAATCAAATGCAATGCGATCGCTTTGTATTTCTGTGCAAACGTGTATTTCTCTAAAAAAACATTTCTGTGAAAAATCTACGGTATTATCAAATTTCTTTGGAAGATCTATGGTATTTTTATCTTTCCCATGCTAAAGTAAATAATTAACCCTCCGTAATTCATGCTTTCTATATTCGCACAGAAATATACATACAAAGAAACGTTGTGGATGTATAAAAGCAAAATATTGGGAATATTAATATTTCTCTATAAATTCCATGATGACTTTAATTTTTAACGCTGTTATCAGTACCTATTAAGATTCTTTAAATTTACGAATGAATACGTATTATAAAAGTCGGCATTATGGAAATTGTACTATTATTAAATTATGGTAATACCAGTATATAAATTTTATGATAATACTTAATCCAGACTCAACCACGGGGTGACCATTTTTACTGTAATTTTTGTATGAAATTTATCGCTTGGAAAAATTAACACAAAATATTTGTTCAGTTACTGTATAATTTACTTAATGCAGTATGCAGTGTTTTAATACATTTTGAATATTAATATGAAGTATTAATATGGTGGCTGAAATATTAGTACTGATTTTCTTTGTAATTTTTAATGTTTGCAGTAGTCAATATATCAACCGTTGTACATTTTATTCATTTAATTACATAATAATGAAGTGTGTAATCATTTTTTACATTTTGTCTGTATATTTAATAATAGCTATAAAAGAAAACAATTTCAATTCTAATCTCGGAATTATACGAATAAGCCGCTGTTTCTCAATCTTTTTCGATTTTCAACCCCTTTTGTCATATTCAAATACCATGTAATATTTCACACCTCACATTTGCATAAAAAGGCAATTTCATCCAAAATAAAGAATACATTTAACCTAGATTTTTCAAAATATTTTAATTCAAATATATAAGACCTTACATATTCCATACAACGAACCCTCAATTGCTTCTTTTTCATCAAAAATCAGTTTTGTTTCTAAAATGCAATATTGAAACAAAAAAGTATAGAAATTGTCTGGGAGAATAACTGCAATTAAAAATAATCCCAATGACTCTCCAGAGAATAATTTGCGACCCCCTGGGGGTCACACCCCATACGTTGGGAACTCAGTGCATAAGGGGTTAAATGACGCGCTTTTGATTACGATGTAAATCAAATGCAATGCAAAAGCAAACAAACATCGGTCTGAATAGTCACCCAACTATAAATAACATGCTGCACATTAATTTTCCTAAGTTTCCTATATTAAACTTTGATAACACTGCCCCTATACTTGTATGGAACATAAATGTAAAACATAAATTTATATCAAATATAAATATGAAACTTTAACATTAAAATAAAATATAAAATATCAAGCATAAAAGTAAGACATGCACTTATATCAAATACAAACATAAATTTATAACATAAATTTATATCGAACATAAATATAACAAATTAAATAATGAACAACTGTGTTACTCTAAAACGTACAGATCCATAATTAATTGCATTGTAACTATTTCAGTTACAACAATTAATACACGACAAAACATTTGTCGAAGTGAAAGGCGCGAGAAGCAATGAGTTTCGCAAAAACAAAAAAAAACTATCGTTGTTACATGTTATACGACACGTTGCATTCTATAAAATTTATAGCTCCACGTTTATTAGTTTTTATATGATCCGAATTTGAACGCGTCGTATCGTTTTCTATCGAGCCTCGTAAATCAACGCGATTCAAGCGAAACGTTTCTCGGACGGTAAAAGAACGAAACGTTAACAATAAAAATCACTATAATTCGTTGAATCGTACGCGGCTGGTGAACGGAAATTTCTACCGGATAAAAAATCGGCCTTTTTCGTTAATGAATCGCCGGTGCATCGAGTGCGTGAAACGCGTTTAAAAGCGAAATAACAGGTTTGTTATTGACGAAATGATGTTTGCGGAGTGGGGGGAAATGCAATATCGAGTCATGATTTTTAGTGGCTGTACAACGAAACGCTTTTGCCACGATCGTTTGCATAAATTTTGATTTCGATCATCGTCCACCGTCCTGTTATACAATCCATTACTGTTAATGTTGCTGATGTCTACTCGCACGTATTGTTTCATAATTTTCAGATTCGTTGTTTAAACGTGTACAATTTTCTTATAACACTGTGTGGCACTATACACCATCAATTTTTTAAATTAAATTCACTGCACTTTTTTCATTACTATGTGATTGCAGTCATTCGTTTCTTTTATGTTGCATTGCGAGTTTTCAGATGAGTTTTCTTCAATTGACAATCATTATTTTTTTAAATTCGTTTGCTGTGTATTGCACTCTTTCAATCTATTTTTTTTAAATTGTCAATCATCTTTTTTATCGTTTGTTTACTGCACATAAACTGCTTTATATATACCCAATTTTGAAAATTAAATTTATTAAACTTTGAGCGATTATCATTAAGAGTATTGTGGTTGACTCTCATCTGTTATTGATTGATTTTTTTAAATTGATCATTTTTTTCTATTTTATTTATTTTACTGTCTGTACATTTTAGCAATTAAATATACTGAACCTTTTTATTCTCTTCAATTATATTTCATATGTACACATTTTATTGTGATTTACAAATTGATCTTATTCACCGATAATTTTCCTCCTACATGCAGTAGTATGTACTCGATCAAGTTTATTGAATATTTTGCCGGGTGACCAAATACCAGTAAGGTATTGTAATTGAGTAATTTATTTCTGGGATATTCATAACGCAAAAACCAGGAAAAAACATCTGTCAATTCTCGACCGTTGCAACGCAAACAATAGCCTAAATGGTTAGAAATTTAACGCGATTAAGGGCAGCTGCAAAAGGCAAGTTTCCCATAACAACGAAAAGCTATCGAAACAATAGAGAGAAACAATGTGGAGAATTGTTAAAATTATTCAAGACCGACTGTTCGTTGAATGAAAGCTCGAACAGAGTCGAGTCAGTGGTACGCCACAAAAGCCTAAACTCGTATCGCAATCTCGGCTCTCTTCCCGAAGAACGGTTTCAAAAAAAGGAGAACCCTTTCACCGAAAAATCGTACGATTACCAGACCCACGGTGAATTATTCTCCAGCCGAGTGATTCTTATGTATAGTACCCGTTTGCAGAGGCAATCGCGAGTTTTGGATCGTTCTGGTCGACCATCGACCAGTAAAACGGTATTCAAAATCGCGAACGAGAAACGCTGACTATGGGGCCAACCATTTCTATAGAGTACTCGTTTCAATCGAACAAATTCAAAATAAATCTTATGACTTATTTTCGATTGGAGAACGTTGTGCAATATGAATTTAAAATTATACGTGTTCAAAAATATTTATTAAATTATAAATTTTATTAGGTAATTTTGTCAAATGGTAGACACGAATAGGTTAGGTCGTTTCCGAGTGAAAAATTCAAAGTGAACAATTACGTGGAGGACGAATATCGACATTTTCATACGAAATACCGTTTAATCGAAGATTGCTTTCGCGGACCCGCCTAAAAATAACAGGTCGTCGGAATTAAAGAAATCGTTTCGGAATACGTTCGCATCCAAAACTAATCAACCGGATTTCCTTTTAGCGGGTCACAAAGCGTCGTGCAACCGGTTTCCATCGATAGGCCATTCGCGGGACCTGGAAACCATTATCTCGACCGATGATAAACGAGCCATCGACGTGGGCGTTGGAAGGGATGGAAAGAGAAGGGGGTGGTTGGGGTTACAGAGGGACCGGATGAAAGGAAAAATTCGATCATCCGTCCGATCGTAAGCGGATCGATTTTAGTCCAACTACGGAAGGTTGGCCGGTGTGACCACGGTTAGTTCGTCATCCTGTAATTAGCGTTGTCGAAGTTGTCGAAGGTGCTCGAAAGCGAACGGCCAGGTCCGGAAACACCCGGCCGTATCGCGCGTGGAATCGATATCTCGATTCCCTCTCTCGTTTTCGCTCCCTCCACGAGTAGTCCCTGTATCTCTGTCTTTCGAACGGGTGTTTCCCCTCTTCTCCGACAGAGAATCCAACTTCCACCCTTTCCGTCCCTCTGTCGGTCGTCAGGTGTACAAAAGGGGTGTGCGTGCCACCCTCGACGCTGGATGCACGACGGACAGATGTAGGCTGATCAGAAGTATCCCTCGAAGACGGAACGTTCGTATCCTTTTTTCGTCGGTTGTAGCGCGAACGAACTCTCGAGCCAAGGTATCGACTTTTGCCGAGCGAGGGTCGCTGGAGTCGCGGCCATATTTCCCCTCGAAAATGGGCCAACCCTCCGCCCTCGACAATTATACAAGCGTCGGAGCAGCCGCGAAACCTGCAATAAAACCAGCGATACCGTTTTCCCGCGATTTCCCGGCTCGTTCTTTTGCCACGGAACGATTTTCTTCCCGGGAACGGATTTGTCCACGCCGCCGGATTATCGTGCTTCATCGCCAAGCTTTTTGCCCGGGTTACAAGCAAGCTTCCTGGTCGACGCTATCGATCGACGTGTCGCGTTTTCACGAGTTAATGAAACTTGAAGACCGGACCCACCGTGGCTAGCTTGGCTAGTTTCCACTGAGATTTCTGCAGAGACTGTGTTCGGGGATCTTCCACCTCCTGCGACCCTTCTCGTCACTTCTATGGGGATTGATCGAACGATTTCGCGTAATTGCTTCAAGAAACTCACGAACCGACTCGCGTTCGAGTTGCCTCCTATTGATCGAGA
Source organism: Megachile ligniseca (assembly GCA_945859555.1). NCBI lineage: Eukaryota > Metazoa > Arthropoda > Insecta > Hymenoptera > Megachilidae > Megachile > Megachile ligniseca. The sequence goes on from OX243785.1 coordinate 4,893,391, forward strand.
ATTACCGGAAACAAGAGCGTAGATAAAATTGTTGCTCCATTTATTTCGCGAACTTCGAGGAAAGTTTAAAACAGTCGCTGGCTAACTTTTTTATTTACAACAGTCAGTTTGCAGATGCTATTTATCAAATTGGTGACGTGCCACGCAACTTTTACAGTAACGGGAAATTTATTGTACAATTTCGTTACACGGATTTAAATAGATACATTGTAGAAATTATTCAATTTTTTTTACACGTAGGTTTTGTTCTGCAAATATCTCTTGAGTTATTTGAAAAAGAAATGCTCTTTTTAATATTAATGAAGTTTCGTTTAATTTTTACAATATATAAAAATAATATTTTATTCTGCGAATATAATTTTCCCTTGTTCCAACTTTTAGATAGCATTGTGTGCAATATTAAATTGTTTCAGTATATTCAAAATTTGTTTTTAAAATAAAGTTATCGTGTCTCGTGTGTCAGTCTTGTTATCAGAGCGCGAAAATGTTTGCAGTAACAAATCGATAGGTAGCGCGTGCATTATAATATTAAATTGTTGCAGATAAAATTTCGTTTTTCAAATATTATCCTCTCTCGTGTCATGTGACATGTGCCGTGCTTGTTATCTGATCGGAAAGACGTTTTCTGTAACAAACCAATGGATGTAAATAGCTTGTGTATTACTAAAATTGATGGAAATATCAAGCTGATATGAAAGCATTGAAATTCAGTGTAGAATGACAAAAATTTCGTTAATGGATAACTGATATTGATTCTAGAAGATGAACTTGCGATTTTATATACTTAATAAGAGTAAGTTTTATGTATTTTTATAAAAATATTATTAGAAAGAAATTATACAAAAATATTATACAGACATATTATACAACGATATTGTATAAAAATATCATTGAAAAATATTATACAAAAATATTATACAAAGATATTATACGTAGATATTACATACAAATATTATACAAAAATATCATACAAAGATATTATACAAAGATTTTGTATAAAAATATTATACAAAAGTATCATACAGGAATATTGTACAAAGATATTATACAAAGATATTGTATCAAAATATCATACAAAAATATCATGCAAAAATATTATCATACAGAAATATTGTATACACATATTATACAAAAATACTGTACAAAAATAGTATCCTAGAAAAATATCATAAAAAAATGATATCCAAGAATAAAAATAAAAATAATATCCCACAAAAATAAACAAAAATAGTATTATAAAATACCATACAGTATTTTTAAGAAAATTCCTTATTTTCTATTGAAGATAAACAAAAAGCAACTTCATATGTTTGAAATCTTAGTATCAATGGCGTCGACTAGATACAAAGCTATCGTTGCGAATCGGTTCGATTCTATCAGTTTGTCCCGTAGAAGTTCCGAAGTTGGAATGTATTTTCGAAGAAGCACCCGAACAAGATTCACCGTGGCGTTTCGTTGGTTCTCAGAAGTGTTTCGTGTTTGTCCAAGAGGAGAGGTCCGTAATTTGAACTACCTTCGAGGCGAATTCGAGGACAATCAATGCGGTGATACTCAATGTTCACAGTGTGTCCTTAACAGCTGTGGGTTTGCGAGTTGGACACTTGGAAACCGCAGGACATAGCCCACGGGTTCCTCGTGGAAATTTCGGGGCCACGTAATAATAATGTCACTAATCGAGATTCTATCTTACCGGGATTTCTATTAACGTTGCTATCGGAATGCTGAAATCTCTGAAACTGCTTCGCTGTCTGTTACTCTGGCAATTCGAGGATGCTCTCCGTTTATTGTCTCACTGACGATCGTGTAACTGAATGAATATCAAATTTTAACTAAATAAAATGGATAATTGTTTATAACCTGATGTCAATCACATGGACATATCGACTGTGCAATATGAACATTCTTTTATGCAATGTGGACATTCTTTTATGAATAATCTTTCCTTGCAGTTATAATTAAAAGTTCAGTAAGGGAGATTAACGTAACAGTTGATGTGAATAAATATATGTATATATAGAATTATTGTCACTAAAATGTCATGTTCAACAACGTTTCTGTTGAACCAATTTCCAAGTATTCAAATTACACTCAACGTTCAACATCTTCACATTTATACTCTATTATATTCATGTTATATTTAATATTTATGTTATATACATATTCATGTTATACATATTTAACCTATTATATATATTTAACTTGTACACGTCGTACAGAGTACGAAACTTGCACGTTTTAACTGTAAATCTGGCCGTTGATGACTCACGAATGACTCCATAGCCGAGAAACGCGGAGCAATTAGAAGGGTGCGTCTGTGTCAGCGATAATCCGTGTTTTCGTCGGTTGGAAACTAACGTCTACGTAAAGGCAACACTCCGGATATATCGAAGCCCTTCAACCGCTTTAACACACCGACATAACCTCGTAAAACGACCGCACGCTCCGGTTATGCCGAAGGTTGCTCGAGACTACGAACTATCGTACTCGCCAGGACGAACTTGCGACTCGATAGCTGAAAATTGACTTCGCCGAGTTAACCTTCAAAAATTACGACCACCATCGTAGACGAGGAAGCTCGATATCTCTCAGGATGGATGTACAGTCGAGTGCAAATATAGCTTTCCCGGGGAAAATGTGTCAAGAGGGTTTTGCATGTTCATCTTTGGGAACTTTTGGGGATTTGACGATTTGGGTTAAAAATTTGAGGACATGGGAATTTCGGGAGATATGGATATGGGAATATAGGGATTTGGGGAATTTGGGATTTGAGGGTACAGGAATTTTGGGATGTAGGGATTTGGGGGTTCCAAAGTTTGGGAATGTTGGAATTTGGAAACGTATGGAATGGAGAATATTGGAATGTGAATGCTTCAGAATTTGGGAATTTTGGGATTTTGGGATTTAGGTATTTGGAAACGTAAGAATCTGAGTATGTAGCGATTTGTAGACTTAGGGATTAGGAAATATTGGAATTTGAAGACTTCTGAATTTGAGAATTTTGGTATTTGGGGACGTGAGAAATACTGCATATTGGAATCAGGGTTTAAGGAATTTGTAGATCTAGGAATTTCATGGTTGAGGAATTTGGTAATTTAGAGATATGGAAACGTAGGAATTAGAGAAGTTAGAAGTTCTCAAAATTCAGAAAATTTGAGAATGTAAAAATTTGAAAAGTCGAAAACCTGGAAATGTGAAAATGTCACAGTTAGAAACTTGGAAACCTGAAAATGACAGAATTAGAAACGTTGCAAACTTGCAAGGTTGAAAATGTCAAAATTAAAAAATTGAAAACTTCATAATTTAACGATGCTGACGTTTCTAAAAATACAGGAAATTTCAGAGGTGCAGAAAGTTGTTAATTGAAAATATTGACAGAAATAATTTTGAAGGTCACACGTGTTCTTAACCAACAGAAGTGTATGTTGTGATGGAGTGTACAAAATTAAACCAAATAAAGTGCCGTTGGAGGGTGTACAGAGTAACACGGTTGGACAGTGTTGCTCCGAAAACTATAAAATAAAGCGGACATCAAATGCTCTACGGTGTGCAATAGTGTCGTTTATAAACGTATACACGTCGTAAATATAAAATGGAACGTTTTGGAATTATTAGCTGTGGGACGGTGCACCGTTTTGCGTTTTCTCCTTTGAAAATTCGGTTTTACTTGGTTATATTTCGGCTTTTATAATGTTTTGTAGATTCGTCAACGAGGTACAAATATTTCTACATACTTAAATTACTGAATCTTTAAAATTTTAAATTTGACGACTAATATTTTTTGTATTTTCAGACTTCTAGTGTCTTAAACCTCTACGTTTTCAAACTCCTAAATGTCTCTATTAAAAAGACAAATTCGGTTCAAAACAAATTCTTAATCACAGAGGTAAATAATGAAAATAAATGTCGGTAAAGTGAAACGAAAAATTATCCTTACTATCATTGATTCACTATCAATAACTGAAAGAAGCTGGAAAGTTCGCAAGTAAAGAATGGATCAGGAGGGTAAACAATGATAAAAATATCCGCAACATGTATGGAACAATACGTGGATGTAAAAGTGAAACTTCCTTTCTTGTATCATAATTGAACATCGATCGTTATCTAAATATGTCACGTTAAAAATAAAAATGTAAGCCTGCCTTTTATGAACGACTTGATCCTAAACTTATTCTTGTACATCGCAGCGTCAGTATTAAGTGACGATTAACTCACGCGAATTATTAGGATTCCAAGTGAAAAAAGACTACTGAGGTTAAAGTTCTGACCAAATGTGACTAACAAATCAAAAAATACTAGAATGTAATGACTCCTTAGGTCTTGACGAGTAAAGAATTGAACCTACAAATGTGAACAAAAACCATATCGCTAAAAAGTACCGAGGTCCAATCCTTTTTTATGCATTCTACTACCTAACTCTATGTCTATTGAACGGAAAAGCCAAAATAAGTAAAAAAACGACAAGGACAAAACTCAGTGAGTTTTCTACTAATATCCGAGAGATTTATGGACGAAAACAAAGATGGCACTAAAAGTGGAATTCCTATCCGGCGAATATCGCAATTTGAGTGCCACCCGAACGATCAAAATCTTTGATCTCGGCTATACGTCAGCCTTTAACATAGGATAAAAATGTGTATTCACACGGGCAAAAGGTGTCGTGCTGTTTTATCTTACAGATTCATGCATAAATGAACTGCTAGCGGAAGTATAAAAGCGGCAAATAGCACGGCGTAGAAGCGAAGGGACCATTATTGCCATTTTTCTACGCTTGATACGCGAGTGGCGGTGACGTTTAAGGCAAGAAAGTTTTATTCAAAAAGTAATTTAACGTTCGTACGCGAGAAGGCTGCCTGTACGGCAGAATATCACTGGGGAACCTCGTGTTCCTTGCATGGAAACGGTATTACCCAGCTTCATGCTGCTTGGGAAATTAATTAACCCGTCCTCTGTGGGCGACACGCACACGCATTGCGTACTTTGATATTTTTTTTACCGTACTCAACGAACCGCAACGAAACGCCGTGTACCATTCTGTAATAAAGGGTACACAACTGATTCGAGCTGCGGGGTTGTATACTCTTGCTGGATAACCGTGTTATCCGTTGAAAATTAATTTTTTAGGCCGATCGTGATTTAGATTCACCGGGCAACTCTGTATAAGGTAACTCCCTGGGATGCAGGGAGTACGTTCATCATCTACATTTCCAGATTTCTGAATTTTCGTATTTCTCGATTTCTGTATTTCTGAATTTTTATATTTTTCAATTTCTATACGTTTTCTAAATATCTAATTACAAAATACCCAAACTGCAAATTTTAAATTTCACAAAATTCCCATCTATTTAAATTCTAAAATCTCTTGCATCCTAAAATTGCAAACTCCCTATTTAAATTCGAAAACTGCAAAATTCCCAAGTTCTCGAATTTAAAAATCTACAGTCACCTGTATGCAAATTCCAAACTCGTAAAATATCCAAAATGCATCGTCTAATTCCCAAGAGGCTAAAAATTTTCGAATTCCATTGTTCTCGAACATCGAAAAATCTCATCTCGATCCAAGCATCGCGATATCCCGGAACACATAATCCGCGAGTGAAACAATAACAATTTTGCATGCAAATAGCCTTGGCCAAGCTTGTTTCGATAGCGTAGGCGAAGCAGAAGAGGTACTTTCGAAAGGAGGAACTCGATTTCCCGGGTGAAAACGAGTTCGAACCTCCGGCACGCGCGGAACGAAGCGTTTTCCAGCGTGAAGTTTCTGTCCGATGCGACTTCCTGGAGCGATTTCGAGCGGGCAGATGGTGGCACGGCATATTGTCTCGGCGGTTGGTTATCCGTGCCATCGCTAGCACGCGTCTCACCCCTTTCCTTCACGCTCGCGTTTCAACCGCTTGACCCGATTCAAAGCGCAAAACGAACACCGATTTTCAACCCAACTGTCGCTTCCACTTTCCTCCTCGATCGATATCGACTTTCGGCTGATTCCGACCGATAGTTCGCGATAAACGATTTCAATGTTCTCATTAACATTTTTCTTGGTGGAATCTGATTTTGGGTGAAATAGCCGGAATACGTGAATAGCCACAAACTATTTTTTTATGAAAATTATGATACTTAATTTTTAAACGTATCTTAACGAAATTCTATAATAATTTTCTGTTAGGTCAGATATAAATATTTTACATATGTAGGTGCATGACGATATACGTTATCTCACCTTTATGAAATTTCATATTATTTAGTTACAAACTGTGGTTCAAATTCTGCAATAATTAATTTTCTTTCAAGTTAGATATAGATATTTGACATGCATAAATGTATGTGTATGTAAAGTTATGAATTCATCCTTGTGAAATTCTACATTACTCTATTTTCAAATATGCTTCACCAAATTCTATAATAATTAATTCTCTATTAATTCAGATATAAATATTTGACATACATAGACACATAATGTGTATAACAAGTTATGAGTTTACCTTTATGAAATTTGGTATTATGCAATTATCAACCTGTTTCAATAAACTTCTGCAATAATTAATTTTCTATTGATTCGTTCATAAATATTTGACCTGCATAGATCAATATCAAGTTGTGAATTTGTGAAATAATACTGTATTTTCAAAAATGTCCAAAGAGTAATTTGCTATAAGTAAATATGTGACATAAATAGATATATGAGGTGTTAAAACTACGAGGTGTTTACGATGAGAATTCCTTAAAGATACAAAAGGAAATTGTTTACAACGAAACTGTAAGCATGTAAGTCCCCAAAAGAAAGTGTTCATAGGTTTTCAAGTTTCTTCCACGTCCAATAATTCGCAAGCATCATGTCGGATCGAGTAATCTTATCGACAAATCCTCTAATCCTATTCCGCCGCGTTTCGACTTTAAAGCCATCTTCATCCGCGGCTATCGAAAAAATGTTAACCCGTGTGTGGTCTATCATCCATCGAACGTAGCTATGCAGCCACTTCCATACGTGTAGAACCATAATTTACAGACCCACACCGGGACAACCCTATCATCAGGCAGCCCATTGCATTTCGAGTCGAAGACCTTTCTCTCTTTCTAACCCGGGACAATAATAATAATAAGTATCCCTGTGACATACGACCCTGTCTGCTTGTATACTTTCGAGCTTTTCTATTTAGAAAATTATTTCCTGCCTATTAATCTTCGGACTTTGTGTTTGAATTACTTGGATCATGATCGTGGAGGCAATGGTAGAGAATTGTACAAATATTTTCTTGTTGAAATCCAAGATTTTGAACTCGTCATTTCGAGGTTTTCTCGTTTTTTATCGGTCAAAGACATAAAGCGTAACGAGACACAAGAAATCGTGATGTTGCTCTTTTCTTTCGTACACTCTCTGCCAACGACGGTTGAATGCGTACGTACATATGTATTTATGTACGTATGAAGGTATATACACGACGGAACTCATAGACATCGTTCGATGATAAAGAGAGAGAGACATTCGTGTTTTAATATTCCCCCGTTCGCCGATAAACGCGCATCTCCATAAAAATAGGAAAGAATACGGCTGATGTATGCCATATTATTCGCATATATCAAGATAAACGCGACTCCCTCCAAGTATCTCGCCGGTTGGATGCAGTTTTCCGGCGTAACGGGAACTCGCCGTTTTCGGAATAAGATTTATACCGTGGCGGCTGGCGTGCTTTAACGAGCCTCCCAAGCTCCACCCAAATGCCATTAACCGGCGATTTAATGAGACGCGAATCGTTCCGTTTATAATTTTGTTTGCGAAACATCGGCCGCGGCTTTCGCTCGACACTGATTCACGCGCAATGTCTCGATTATGCTCTTGCTTTATTGCATGGAAACGGATGACTTTATCATGAATGTCAATCGAAATTTGGTGCGTTTGTAGTTTTCAAATGTGGAAATTTGGGAATTAGAAATTTTGGAAATTTAGGAAATTTGGTAAATTCGAAATTTGGGAATTTAGGAATTTGAGTATTTGGGAATTAGAGATTTTTGAAATTTAGGAAATTTGGAAATTTAAAAATTGAAGAATTTGGAAATTTGGGAAATTGAGAATTTGGTAATTTCGGAATTTGGGAATTAGGGAAATTGAGAATTTGGAGATTTGGGAATTTGGAAATTTGGTAATTTCGGAAATTGGGAATTTAGAAATTTGGGAATTTGGGAATTTTGGAATTAGAGATTTTTGAAATCTGGGAAGTTTAGGAAATTTAGGAAATTTGGGAAATTTGGCAATATGGGAATTTGGAAATTTCGTAATTTCGGAATTTAGGAATTTGATAATTAGTAATTTGGGAATTTGATAATTTAGTAATTTGGGAATCTGCGAGAGTGAGAATTCGATAATTAGTAATATGGTAATTTAGTCATTTGGAAATTTGGTAATTTAGTGACTAGATAATTGGAAAATTTATGGATTTGGTAATTTGGTAATTTGAATTTGAGAATTTGAGAATTTGATAATTTACATACAACTCAAAAAAAATTTCAAAAACACAGAAATTCAGAAATGTGGAAAAAAATTACAATTAGGTACCAAATAATATCTCCAAAAATCCCCCAAACCCTCTACAATTTCCCAAATACCCAAAAGATGCTGGTAGAGCAATCACAAGCGCCATAAATATCGATACAGGAGTCCTCTAGAGTCCCGAATATGTCGAACATATCGTTCGTTATCGATCGTGAACGTAATCAAATTCCGTCGAGAGCAAGCGATGGCCGTTCATTCACAGTCGCAGTCGTGAATGGAGGGCCGTTGCCTACGGATTCTTGGAATCCGTGTCAAATTCCCGTGGAAATATCCGGTGGGGATCGTCATTGAAGATCATCGAGGACGATTCGGCCGGGGAATTCGTGTCGTCCGATCTCGGCATCGTCAAAATAATGCGACGCACGATCGGCAGGCCGAGATTCGCGACAGACATCCCCCAGGAGGGAGCTGGACACCGTACGAATTCCGTCCACTTTCCTGGCCGACTAATCCGAAGAGGACAGAAGGGATAAACCCGCTCGACCGGCTGGAAATTAGGTCAGGGGTCGGTGCACTATGCTACAGGGTGGATCCTCCAGGGGCGGAACGTCCAAGTGCTTCTTTCAATGCCTCGTTCCCGAGTTACTTTACCTTTTACAGCCACGTTTTTCATTCGGGTAACTGGCCGAGGAACACGGAGCACTGATCTCCTTCGGGTTGTGGTACCTCCACAAATTTTGGACAGTTGAGATATATTCTGCGTCGATAAAATCTGCAGACGGCACGTACCTCGTTTATTACGAAATTTCTTGAAAATTTTAGAAGGGCAAGTTTCTTTTGGAAGAATGTGGCGAACGAATATGTTGAACTCGTTCAGTTTTGGGGACTTTTGGGCTGTTGATGATTTGGGAGAGAGTGATGATCTAGGTAGACGTATTTGGAGAGATTGGAATTTTGAAATCCCTTAAATTCCTTGATTTTTATATTTCCAACTCTGTTTACTACATTTCCAAATTTTCTAATTTAAAAGTCCCTAGATTTTTATACCCCTGACTTCCAATATCTCTATATTTCCAAACCCCAATGTACACATGCACAAGTACCTATCACCACAAATTCCTAATTCCCATATTCCTAGATACACAAATTTTTACATCCCCAAAATTCTATCTGCGTGAACTCTCCAAATTCCTACATCACAAAATTCTACCTCAAAAATTTCAAACTCCCCAAATTCCTATATCTCCAAAATCTGAACGCATGCCAAACTCGTAAAATCTCCAAAAGTCCCCGAAAAAATCAGTCTCATCTTCCCTTAATTTCCACATTTTCCCTAGAGATATTTTTCTCTGAATTAACAGCAACTAAACGTTCCACCTACATCATCTGTATCTCGTGCTAGATCTAGGGAGATTCAACCTTTCCCAGACAAAAGTTCTAGTTACGCCAATGACGCTTTTATGTCCGAATAAAGGCTGATTCTCAGCGACGTTTCTTCGTTGATCTCGTAGCCGAGTTTCTCGAAGCTGGTGCTCGTTAGACATCGAGGGTGAGGAGAACCCGTCACGAGTTATCGCGATATCTCGTAATAACTCGAACCGGGAGAATGCTCGTGATGTAATTGGTAGGGTAGGGTTCGAGCTTGATTGAAAAATAGGTGAAGCGTCCTCGTTACGTAACTGCAGGTATGCGAGCGTAAGTTAGGTTAATGTCGGGTTTAGCTGATACCCGGCTGTAAATAAGAGAACGTCGATGAGGTGATTCGATGGCTTCGCACTTGGATAACGGGTTAAAGATAGCGTTTCGATGGGGAGGCTTCTACCAGGAAACTTTAATCATTTGTACCTTATTATGTGATATTTGCTACTGGAATTGTGTGTTACATCGTCGAGCGTGTGATTCGAAGTGTCTCCTCTTTAATTAATGATCCCGTTATATTTGTGACGTTTCATTATCGTGGATAGGTTGGGGACAGTTTGTTGGACAATGGTTTACTGTGAGGATTTTATCTTTCCTTCGTGTGATATTGAATTCGTAATTATCTTTCAGTTGATCGTGGGAAGGACTAAGAAATACAAAATTGTAAACTTTATTAAGACATTTTAGATCTAACAAAATTGTACACTTCATCATTTTAACTACTCCTTTAAACTTCAAGTTCATATATAATATTTTTATGATAGAACTATATATTGAAAATGTAAGTATTTAAAAATCATCGAGTGAACCGGAACGCATATATCAAATCCGAATAGTCTTCGTGAACCATAATGGAGAAGCAGCATGACGCATCTGTCATGGCTCAAAATGGTTCAAACATCTCTGAAAGCGAAAATTGTCAGAATTTCCAATATCCCCGGCAATAATCAGCCTCCCCAAAGCACACAGTGAAAATGACGTGATTACTGGGCGAACGTACAAAATGAGAGTCTCATCGATCAACCAACTGTTAGCTCGCATCAGAACTATCAACGTCCTGGGTGAGACGGATAACGTGGGCGTGCCATGATATTCATTTGTCGATACTCGAACGAACGAACGAGCAACGGACAAGCACGACAGGGACGCTCGCATATTCAGATAACAGGATATCCGGATGCTCGCAGCCCAGCCCGGGCTCCTCTGTGTCTCTTGAACGCCATCGCGTCTAGAGAGGCCGTCGTTGTCCGAGTCTCTCGTTGAAACCATTCAACGGTCAGATAGGGGCTGGCCCATTGTACGACATAATTCCTTCGAGAACGAAAAACACCCCTTGTTCCTGAAACGAGCTCACGTTCTACCCCCGTTTCAACCGTTTCAACCCTCTACCGCCCGGACCCGCCCGCTCTAGTCTACCCTCGGGCAATTGGACCAGATGATGCTAGGCAAATGAGCGAAACACCGAGGTGTTTCGTGAGATACCGTGCGAAATAAAGGCACTGCGAAATATTGTTCGCGAAGCAATTGAACACGATGCTTTCAGAAACTCTCGCATTCCGGAATCGGAGAAACGACCGACTACGAGCAAGAATCCGCCGGGAGAATCGAATTATACCCGGTGTATTTTCAACTTTCCCAGTTCAAAGTTTTACCGTTTCCTCGACAGGAACAATTCTTCGTTTATTTTTTCGGATATTTTAGTTTAACGCTTCGAGGGATACGACCAATGTTAACGAGCACGTAAACTGCTCGTCATCGACTTTAATATGAAATGGTTGCTGGATGTGAAACAATTATGTGGAGTTATGTGAAACAATGACTGGATTGAAGATACTAAAAGTTTAAAGATGTTAAAAGCAATTTTGTGACATAAAAGTGTTAGATAGCACTCATGGTATGTTACTTTAAAGCTTAAAATACAATGAAAATAACTGTTAAAATGATTTTTATCGGTGTTTATAACAAAGTGATTTATTACCAATTTCAGCAAGTATGACCAATTTCGACTCGTATAAAGACAAATATAATTTGATGGTATAAAAGTAAAGTATAAATGACATCTTGTGTTTCTTGCACCTTTGCTAATTTTTATTATGTACATCTTCTAAATCCAAAAGACACCGACAATTTGCTAAGATTTTCCACAAGTTCATTCATTGATCTGCTCTAAGTATAATCTAAGAAGTCATTATAGCGATTTTCGCAGTTGGACGTGAACGATAAACACATCAACTGAAACTCGATCTTTCCAATAAACACAGCACCCTCCACTTACCCCGCCATATCTCGTTGCATGCAAACCCCATATACAACCAGCACCATTCGTACTCTTATCCCCTAAAGAACCACATCTTGCGTTCTTGCACCCCCTTGCGTTTCTTGCTCGTAGCAGGTTTTCGGTAACGCTGATCCTGGCGGATTCGCCATATCCAATAAATCTCCGCTGTTACACGTAATCGCAGCAGCTCTGGCGAGCCTACTGGCAGCCGGTCCTCTCGCTTTCGCCAGGAAGGCAACATCCGTACATCCCTTCCAACCAGCACCCGGTTACTCTCCTCCTGAGCACGTCCCTGGACGCACACGCGTGCGTGTACTTCTCTCGGCGTTTCGCTCTCTTGGATCATGTTCGCGTGTCAAGCCCAACTGCTCTGACACGCTTTACGCTCGAGAGGATCCTTTGTCGGAGCACATCGGCGTATAACTCGGCGTGCACCTCCATAACGCGGTTATCATCTGATATCGGGCCAGAATTGCACGCACGGCGAGCTACACGCTCCTAACACCGTGTCACCGGGTCACTTTGCGTCGCGAACTTTCCAACCTTTGACAACCGTGAAAACCCCTCGGCCAATAGTACGCTCGAAGTTGACCATCTTGGCTAATGGATTTCGAATTGTTTCCTAGAGACGCGGGGAAAGAGAGCTTTCGTGCTAGACCGGTCTCCGGGGATTCGACTCGATAACTCGGAGCGGGAAGTTTGAATTTGACGCAAGATTATGCGACTGACTTGTCTATCGAACTTGCCCACTCGAGAGTTGTGGCTGGCTGATTTGTTTAAGATATTCACCGGGGAGAGCAGTATGGATGTTGTAGAGATTCGGGATAAGGTCTTAATCTAACATCTTAGAATTTTTGGGAATTTGGGAGCTTAGGACTTAGGAACTTTCATCTGAGATTTAGAAATTTTGACAACTTTTTGAAAGGACAATAGCAGTTCAAGACTTAATTTTGCAATTTTAAGATATACAAGTTGATACAAGTTTGAGACTTTGTACTTGGAAGTATAATTTTAAATTCCAAAACTGTAAGCTTCTATAATTACATAAATTTGCAAATATGCGTCAGTATCTCGGAAAACAATACGTTACAAGTAAACTCCCGTAATCCGAGCCTGCCAATCGAAAGTAATCCAAAATGCAGCCAAAAGCATACAATCCATCAATTCGTCATCCGCACACATACTATTTCTCCGAAAAATCCATCAGAAAATACATTCGCCGTTACATCGTTTATCCCACGCCGATAGTCCATGAATTATGAATTTTTCCGATGGACAAAATAATATCGCGACGTTATTCATGTTCGCCGATATTAATTAACAAGAACGAGCGGTACCGCGGTACGGATTGGTCGAAAGAGTAATTTACTGGTCGCTTAATTTCGCAAAATTTATTTTCCGTATCTGCAATTAATTTAATCGCGGGCTCGAAGTAATTCCTGGGCCCCGTTCTCTGTCCACATGGTTGCTCGAGCGATCCCTATGACCGTTGGAAATTGATAAATTCGGAGCTTCGCGGAGATAAATGGCAGCGGGTACCAATTAGTCCTATTAATCAGGCAACGTTTGCGAGAAACGCGAGGCTGACTGACGAGTTATAACGTCGTGGAATCAGCCCTCGTAGGCGTTAGTTAGCAAGATTCGCGCGCTTTCTGTCAGCTATCTATCACGACCCACGTGTGCAACGGTTTATCTCCGCGGTGCATCCAGCTAGATCCGCGCGTTTTTTCACCGGGCTGTATAAGTACGTTCGCGCGTAATTACCGCGAGCAGCGCCGTATCAAAGGTTAATGCGCGCGATGCGAGAAAAGCAGTAGCCAGCATGGCGGTGCGAGAGGTGCGGGTGGTGGCTGAAAATTATTCAGGGAAATCGTTTAGACCGCGTGTCTCGCCTTTCAGACGGTTTACCCGCGAAATTCGAGCGTTTCATGCGAACTCGCCGTCAATTGCGAACGTTTGAACGCGACTCGCGGCCGAAACTCGCGAGCGAAATTATTTCGTCGAGCGTGGTTATCCGCGCGACTGCGTGCCGAATGCTGCGCAAAAAACCTGTCGACAAAGCTCGCTACCGATGTCGATTCGGATGTCAAACTTTTCGTTTCGTCGAAATTTCTAGGATTGCACTTCTGCGGGTTGAGGACTTGTTTGGAAAATACGACGATATAGGAAAAAGTCAGGTTTTGGACGGGTTTTTTTTTTAGGTATACAAGTTTGAAAACTTCAAGTGTTCGAAAGTTGACATGTTTTAATGGACTCTTAAATTTAGAAAATAGGGAATTTGATGGTATGAGTCGTTAAAAAGTTGGAGTTTGTAAATTTTTTAAGTTTGAGAATTTGAAGTATTGAAGTAATGTTCAAATTGACATGGAAGCTTAGGAATCATTCAGTTTTCAAGTTTAAAGATTAACATACATTGTATATCTCTTTCTATATCGACACATCTAAAAATTGTTCACCTTCCTCCATGACAATATAAAAACATCCTCATAATGCAACAAGTGTCTCACTATTATCTCACATTATATTTCATAAATGTAAGTATACTCATATCTCTTGCTATATCGCCATCTCTAAAGTTTATCTACTCGTACTTTCAACCATGACAAAAGTCTCGCTTACCTTCACTATATCATTATTGACAAGATACAGTGAGCAGGAAAAACAATGCATCTAGTTATAAAAGAAATAAAGAAGCAGGATGGTAAAGCGATGAAACGATTGTACAATGGCTCGTTAAAATTTGAGATCGCGTATGCAGGAAGTTAATAGACTGCTGCGCTTTCGAGCGAAAGGCGAACTAATTGAATTCGCCGCGCTGTTGGATACCAGCTGCGCTGAAAAGATGTCCTGAATGCGGTGAAACGATTCTCGCGGTTGCGAAAGGGGCTGGAATAAATTCGCCTACGGAATGTGTACCGACTCGCGGATGGATAGCTTTCGTAGCCAACACTCGTTCTTTGAACACTGTTGACCCATGCTATTCATTGGAAACGGTATGTTATTTGATACTGCAAATCTACTCGTTAATTTCATTTCGAGACAAAGGAACAAAAACGCGAATTTTTTCCGATACTTTTATGTCGTGACACAAGCGTGTTACATGGTTTAGGAAGTTTGATACGTGATATATGTGTATTGATTATGTTTCATAGTAATTGTTACGAAGGAATAATTAATTGTGATAAGGTTTTTATAATTTTGTGCAAGTGCATGGTGGATTTTGATAAGGAAAATTACTGGGTGACTTGGAAAATTTGAAAATTTTAAATAATTTCAAATGTAACAATTTGAGAAGTAGTACAATTTAAAGAATTAAGGATGAAAGAATTTGTAAGAAAATTAGAAAATTGTCAAATTTGATCCCTTAAAATTATCCATCGAAGTAGTGATTTTGCAGTTATCCTCCGATCGAGAAGAATCCAGCATTGCACCCGAGTATTCACTGTAAGCTTCCTGTTTCTCGTTCGATTCACTGACCGCTTCGAGCAACTGTCTGTTCGAGTAAAAAGGCGAGTTACGATGAACACGCTCGACTTACGAGAAGATACGCCCGTTGCAACGTTATTCGTTATTATTCGATCTCGATGGTTCTGCTTCCGCCCACGCTTTCAGCTGAACAACGCAGGCCCGTGCCCATGGACGCTCGTAAACTTTGGCTTTTCTTACCGACTTGTTCCGTTAAAAATGCAAAACGTACACTACTTCTTTAAATGAAATCCACGAGTTTATTTAGCGAACAGTCTCTCTGCTCGGTCGAAAAGATGCTCGTAGATCGTTTCAGGGAGCGTGAGTGTTCGCAACTCCCGACTGGGGACCATCGGGTATCTCGAAATTATCGTTCGAGGGGAAATGGAAGACTGCTTAAAAATTACACTGAAAATACGTTGATGGCTATTGCATTATGTTCGGTCTTAGGTGAATTTATCCCAACTGGACGATATGGACATACAACGTTTGTCATTGTTCGCAATATTTTTACCAACTGGAGCAAGTTTACCTTTAAAGTATTAGACATAGAGGATAGTTATGGAGAAATAACTTGAATAGAATAAGGAAGTCAATATTGTATATAAAAGATTGTGCTATCCAACGCGCAGGTATCCAACACGCAAATATCAAACGCGCTACCTACTGTCTACATATCCAACACGTAGGTATCTAACGCTCAGTTATCTAACGCGATAACAGCTTTACTCGAATATTTCAAAATATGAGAATTAGAAAATCAGAAAGTTTGAAAGTGCAGAAAAAGAATCTCTCAAATTTATATCGTGTCAATCTGTACTTCCTATACGTTTACGTAAATGTAGGTTTCTGTTGACGCATTCGTGAACATCAGCGCGACTTAACCGACGCAACGAGCGTAATAGTAGCCCGTCTAAATACACGGTCAGGTTGTGGCCAGAAGCGTAACAACGTACATATTCGCTGCGTGTCCTCCTCGAAACGACACTTCCGCCGCGACGGCAGGAGCCTCTCGTTAATTCCATGCCGCTAGCGTTTTATGTCCGTATTGTCTTCGACTGGAACTCTTCTTTATTCCGGGGCCACTTATGGCGGGGCAGTTTGTTCAGGCTTTCTTTTGTGACTGTCATACTCGAAGGACTCGCTTTGGTATAATGTTCATGAAGGTGCTCATTTAGCTTCGGTTTAATATTTAAATATTAATTAATCGCGTTTTTTCATATTTGAAGCTTGAGAGATAATACATCTGGTCGAGGACTATGTAATATGTAAATTTAAAAATTTCCCAGTTATCTATAATTTTACTCTCCGAATTTCGACCTTTCTACATTTCTAAATTTTATATTCCTAAATTTACAGTTTCTAAAAAAATCCCTTACAAGCTCCAAAATTTGAATATTGTATGGGAATATCTCGTAATTACCACGGATGTTCATGCATTTATAATACATCAAAATCTGCAAAGTTACTCATCAAATTTACGAGATCTATTACATAATACACGTTTACTTTGCAGACATTAATATATTATAAATGCATAAACATCCGTGTTCTACTCATCCCTCAAACTAAACCCCTTAGTTTCTAAATTTGGAAGACCTCAACAGTTCTACAAAGTCTTTTGCAACCTTAAATATTATAAAATTTGTAAAATTGTAAAATTGCAGCGGTTACAAAAAATTGACAGTAATTCGTCACATCCTTAGAGCCACACTTCCTCTACTTCCGTTTTCTTTTCTCTGCGCGAGAGTACAGTCCATTTATACCGGACTCGATCGATTCCTGGTCCTTTGGAGTAGGGTTTCCCATTCCAGGAAGAAAGACGTCACAAAAGGGACGATGCAGCGTCATCTCGCCCCGTCTAGACGGCGGATTCGGTAGGTCCAACAAGTGGACAAACAAGTGCCTGGTTCGCGTGTCCCCTCGTGAATTTGCATTTTCTGGCTCGTGCCCGGCCGGAACGGAGACACGCGGGCAATTTTTCCGCCGGATGATACCTAATTATATTTCACGTTGGAACGATTAAGGGACACGCCGTGCAACACGCCGCGTTTTAAAAGCGTTTAACGCATCGTTATCGTGGCCGGTGTTCGGATGGAGAACCAATTAGCCCCGTTAATTCGGAGAATTTTCAGGGATAATGAATTTTCGCGTTGTAACGGGACTTAATCCGCATTCGTTCCCCTGCAGCCGTTGTTTGCGAAAATGTCTGAGCGAACGATACACGACCTTAATAATAAATTCTTCGTTTTCCTCGTACGCGAATGAAAAATCGTTATGGCGGTCGGAAATGCAAAATGAAGTCGGACAGACAACTCGTTTGTTTGTTCGGAGACAAGCTACAATGGTTTATGCACTGATTTATTCTCCTTTTTACTCGTTTTGCTCGGTTAATGCTCGTTGAAGCGAGTTAAAGCTGGATCATCCTCTTTGCTGTCTTTTGCCATTTAATTATCTTTGTCTTCGATTTTCTTTTATGTACTGAAAGACGTAGTTGACGACTCGGCTTTTGTGCGGCGAATTTTTAATGTGGCAGGTTTTTCTGGGTTAGTACACTTTTCAAGTTTTTGCTGGAAATTTTTTATTTGGGATTTGAAGATTAAGGATCGGAAGAGTTGAGAATTTTAGAATTATGAAATTTGGGAAATATGGATATTTTGGGAATTTCAGACTTTGATTTCGGAATTTTAAAATTGAAGAAGTTTGAGGTCCTGAAAATTTGAAGTCTTATGATTGTGAGAATTACAGGATTTGAAAATGTAAAAAATTTTGGTATTGGGAAATTTTTAAATTTCAAGTGTTAGAATTTTCAGAATATTCAGAATATGATTTAATATAGAATTTCTAAACCTAAATATGTATCTGAATAAATTCGAAAATCTCAACATCTCACTTCTAAATATACAATTGCTAAATCTTAAAATATAAATTCTAAGAAAAGAACCAAAATCAGTCTACAAGTATAAAAGCCAAAAAATCAGCAGAAATTAGAAATCCGTCTATAATTTCGAATAAAGCTGCAAAGTCGTTAACATAACTCTCGAAGGAAGGCCATGTCAAGCGCATTCAATATCACCGAACCTCCCCGTTCCATCTATCAGCTCTCACAAATATGTTCTATTTACAGGCCACGTAGTACTACCTCTTCCAATAATCTAATCTCCCTTAACATCGCATCGTGATTTAAACCTATCCCAGGCCACCCCGCGACAAAAGCTTTTCCGGTTCAATTTCGCAGTTAAAGTCGCGTTTGATCGTCGAAATACACGCGGAAACGCGTCAGGGATTAACAACAATTGTTATATTTCGTGCCAGCAACGACCACTCCAATAAACGTTTCGAACAAGCCGTTCGATAAAAATTTCCAGCGGAAACGCGATTTCGGGGGGTGGTTGTTGGGGGGTGTAGTCGGGGCAGAAAGGGGGTTGATCAGGGCCGTTCGATGTTTTTCCGGGAGCCCTTGGTGAGCCAGGCTTTAAGCGCCGTCCCTGGACTGGTCCACCACCCTTTCAGTTCCAACCCCCTCTTCCAACCCCGTTTCCACCCCCTCGACTCGACTCGACTCGACTCTGCTCGGCTCCTTCCTTCGTTCCCATGCGAATCAATAGTGCGTAGTCGCGGCTCGGCGCCGTGGCTCGGTTTAGCGGGTCGTCCACGAGGGGGTTGGACGAGAGGGGCGGATCAGAGGGGGTGCAAGAGAAACTCAGGAACGGGAACGGACCAGCCGAGAACGACCGAACGTCGACGGAATTCGCCGATACGAGAACGACGTGGGGATTCGGCGATCGACGAACTTCCACGAGGGTGCACGCCTTCTCTACCGCTGTTGTATATATACACGCTCGTTTCTTTGTCTTTGTTTCGGATTCTACGCTTCGATACGACGCGAGCGACCTTTGAGGACACGTGTCTACACTCGAGGATTTTTTCAGTTTTTAATTTTCAATGTTTGTGTATTTTCAAATTTCCGCACCCTCGGATTTTTGGACTTTTAACTTTCTAAGTCTTTATTATTCCAAGTTCCTGTTATAAAATTTACCAACAAAGAATACATAATTTTCAACCATCGTACCACCTTACAAACAGTATATAAATAACAATAACATTAAATAATCACAATAATAAGGGATGACATATTGATTGCATTCGTAGTAACAAAATATTGTAAAATATGAATATATCTCTCAGCAAAAGCATCTTACATTTTAATAATTCTTATTTGCTAAAATAAAAGAGCAATAGCGAGGTAACAATTATAATAACTGTTTCGTCTGTAACGCATGCGTAGTTTCTCCGAGAACGTGCTCCCGTAGTTTGAACGTTACAGCCCTGTACTTTTACTGTTTCCCGTTGGATCACACACGTTTTCCCACCCTTTCGTCCGATCGTTTTTCACCGATCGCCCGCTCGTGTTTTCCCTTCCCTTTAATTTATCGTCCACAGTTGGTTGCCCGCGCCTTTTTGCACACTTGGACCTGGGTTAGGTCACCGGATCGTGGGTTAAGAGGTCTTCCCTAGGTCACGGGACGACAGTTTTCCCGATAGCCGAGGATCTGCAAGGGGTGGAGGGACAGTACATTGTCCAGATCGTGGTCTTAGTGCCTCCACGTTGAATGGATGGGATAATGAAGCCCTTGAATACTCTATTTCGATGATATTCGGTTATGTGGACCGTTTATCGTTGTAATGGCTCCTCGAGATCTTGCGGCGATGGTTAATCTGATATAGGGAATTTCGACACTCGAGAATCTGGCGATTTTGAGACGTCGATGATGTTGCATATTTTAGGAGAATGTTAAGAAATGTATCATTAAATGATTTCGTGTATTTGACATGCTTTTGCAGATTTTCCAAATTGAAAATATTTATATGTAACTCGTATTATTTTCTTTATTAAAAATTATTTCTTGTAATGGTAAAAATTGCACAAATATTGAAAAATATATTTCTCTGTCAAAATTGAAAACATACAACGAAAAGTTAATTTGGTACCCTGTTTTTCCACATACAAAAAGAGGTTTACATAAAATGTACATATTTATAAGAAAAAATGTGAATTTATACTTATATCAATGTATACGTGATAGATGAAATTGTTGTACGTTTATTTGAAAGCAGTTTATAAACGTCTTTTGCATTCAACATTGTTATTTAATTATAACAAAGTTACAGCGGGTACTAGCTCCGGGTGTAGTAGGTGCATTTACATGAAACCACAAGCAACTTGTGACAGTATTATACTGCAAGTACATTCCGAACGGTTAAGTACTAATTCTTGTACCAAATCCAATAGCCCAGTTTCGAATTTGCAACTAGCCAAATTGGGTGTGAGGGTGAACACCAGTTACATTCGATCACTTTCAAGAACGTAACATAAAATAGATTGTTACTTGGAAATTCTGTTATTCTAACTTCTAAAGGTGCTTCTTGTAGTCGGATATTTTCGGTATCGTCGTTTGCAAATTTGGGAATTTAAGGGTTTGGATGTTGGGGAATTTAAGAATTTGGACTGTAATTTGGACCTTAACGGAAATTTGGGAATTTAAGGGATTTGAAGTTTGGGAATTTGGGGATTTAAGGGATGTGAAATTTGGAATTTGGGGATTTAAGGGATTTGAAATTTGGGAGATGGGGATTTAAGGATGTGAGAGTTTGGGAATTTGGGAATTTAAGGGTATGGAAATTTGGGAATTTGGGGATTTAAGGGATGTGAAATTTAGGAATTTGGGAATTTAAGGGATGTGAAATTTGGGAATTTGGGAATTTGAGGGTTTACAAAATTGGAAATTTGAGAATCTCAGAACTTGAGGAATTTGGATTTTTAGAAATTTGGGGATTTTAAGATTTGGAAATTCCAGAATTTAGGAAATTAGAAATTTAGAAATCTGGGGATTTTAGAATTTAAGGATTTGGAAATTCGAGAATTTGGGAAATTTGGAATTTGAATATTTAGTAATTTTTAAATTTGCAATTTGAATATTTAGTAATTTGGAAATGTTGAAATTTAGATATTTGAAAATTTGGAGATTTAAATATTTGGAATTTTGGTCATTTTGATAATTTATAAATTTGGGGAGGATTTGATAATGTACAAATTAGAGAATTTGGGAATATGATTTGTAAATTTGAGAATTCTATAATTTGCAAGTTAGGAACATGGAAATTCGATAATTTGTAAATTCATAAATTGAAGCATTCGAAAATTAAAGAATCTACTGCTTTGAAAATTTGCAAATTCGATAATTTCAGAATTAGCAAGAAATCAGACAGCATACAATAACTTAGAAATCCGTCTTCCGAATCGACAGTCCCATCAAATAATTCATCCCAATTCCCGAATGTTGTTATGAATAAAATACACAACTATTCGTAACCTAACATCGATTTATCCGCTATTGTTCCATTCCCCCGTTGAAATCGATATCCTAATAATAGCGAGGAACACTGCATCGGCGTAATTACCCCAGAAAATCGCGGTATTCTCGTTATCCGTCAGTAAAATAACCGTAGCAGGAACAATTACCCAAGAATAATCGACGCAACGTAACATTCGACCCACTTTCCCTGTGGTCTATCTCATCGATTACGATCTCCTCTTCGAAAATAGAAATCGGCCGGCTATTCATCGTTTTGTGTTGGTCGATTAACCTCGGACCGTGAACTTTCTTCGATGTCCGAAACCGGCGATAACCTTCGGTTTCCGGTACAAAAGATATCAGGGTGTCTCGGGCAAAACGTAATCCACGAAATAAGGAAAATCCGCGTTAAGTCCTAATCCCTGTGCTGTTACGGTGGTTCTACGTGTCCTGCCAGTGAGTTGCAACGCGTACGTTTACACGGAGAGGTTATTCCCTGGCAAAGGGCTATAGAAACAGCTCGCGGTTGTTCTTAATGGGCTATTTCGCCGCTGCGCGCGAGTTTCATTATCGTTTTCTTTTTTTTTTTCGGAATTTCTTATGGGCAATCAAAGTAAGCGTACGCAACATCGGCTTTTATCTGCGATAATAACTTAATCGAGCTCTTAATGTTCGGTGTTTGCTTTGTGCTAAGTGAATGGGGGAAATTTAGAGATTTTAGGGAATTTTGGAAGTCGAGGACTTGGTGATTTGGGGAGTTCTTGGAAGGTGATGGTTTGAGATGTTTGAATGTTTAGGGATTTGGGGATTTTTGGAAATTTGGGAATTTCGGGTTTGGGGGTTTGGGGATTTTGGGAGTTTGCAAGTTTTGGCATTTGGGGATTTCTAAAATTTGGATTTGGGAGTTGGGGATTTTGGAAGTTTGCAATTTTTGGGATTTGGGGATTTCTAAGGTTTTGGATTTGGGATTTGGGGATTTTGGAAGTTTTCAAGTTTTGACATTTAGGAATTTCTAAGTTTTGGGATTTGGGATTTGGGAATTTTGCAAGTATTGGGACTTTGAGATTGTTAGAAATGGCCAAAATTATTGATTGGGGATTTTTACAAATTTGCAAACTTAAAGATTTAACAATATGATCATTTGGCAATTTGGAGATTTTGTAAGTTTTGGAATTTGAGACCTTATAGATTCTTATACAATTTGCAAAATTATAAACTTGAGGATTTTTGGTAATTTGCAAACTTAGGGATTCGGTGTTTAATTAAAACACTGTTTCAAAACATTATTTAATTAAAACTTGATTCGACGTTTATTTAAAAAACAACGAGAATTTGAGAGTTTAAGAATTTGACTAATTAATGCAGTTTGAGAATTTGTCACATCTTTAGAGAATTTTTTGGACATCCTTCTTGAGAAATTGGAATTGTCATCTTTTCCAAAATGTCGAGGTTTCAGAATTCTTAAAAATTTGCAAAATCAGGGATATGAGTATTTTTAGAAATTTTCAAATTTGACAATTCGAGAGTTCATCAATTTAGAGACTTGAGTATCACAGAATTTTGTGAATTTCAGAATTTGTTCAATTCTATGTATCTAAATTTGCACAATCAAAGAATTTGTTCATTTAAAAATTTGAGATCTTGAAAATTCAGGATTTTACAAATTTAAAAATAAGAAAATTTAGGAAAAACATTTAAAAGAATTTTTCAACTAGATTTCAAATTGTACCTTCGTACCGTGTGTCCATTACATTAACTAACTGAAACCGCAGAAGTCCAAAAATCGATTTCCGACGTTCCTAAATGAAAACACCCCTTAAGCCCCAGAGTACGCGAGCCACAAGGGCCATTTCCGGTCGCAAAGGGAACAGGTGATCGACGAAAGTTGGCAACAGGGCCGTGCAAGTGGAAATGAGAGAAGAGGTGTGTAAAAGAAAGGGAGAGCAATAGGGTGGTCGACCAATCCCTAAAGCGGCAGCCAAGCCCCGGGCTAAGCTTGGTGAAATTCGTTTGGTCCGCGCAAGGGCGGCTGCGCCTGCTCAAGTAAAACGTGTACACTTCGCTGCAACGTAGTCTTCCTCTCGATAAACATCTCTTCTTTTAAATCCTCAAATTTCTCCTTCACTAAACTTCTATATTTCTAAATTTCCAATTGTCAATTTCTCAAATTCCACAAATTTTTAGATTTCTGTCAAATTGTCAGTTTCTTAAAATTAATTTTTGGATTTCTGAATGTTGCAATTGCAAGTTTTCAAATTGCCAAATTTCTGTACTTCTATATTTCCAAATTGTCATTTTCTCAAAATTAATTTTTGGATTTCTGAATGTTGAAATTGCAAGTTTTCAAATTGCCAAATTTCTGGATCACTGTACTTCTATATTTCCAAATTTCCAAATCACAAATTTTGACATTTTCAAATTTTAGATTTCCAAATTATTATGGTCACTAAGTTGCTAAGTTTTTGAGACTTTAGCTCTTCAAATCCCTAGATTCCCCTAGACCCTTATTACTACTAAATTGCTAGTCCACCAAATCCCTAGATTTTCAAGTTCCAAATTCCACAAATGTCAAGACCCCAAAATTGCAAGGTCTCCAAATTCCTAGTCCAAAACTCTAGATATTTAAATTCTAAATTGTTCAAATCTTCAGATTCCTAAATTCCCGGATTACCAAATCCCTAGATCTACAAATCCTAAGGTTTGCAAATTCCTAGCCTACCAAACCTCAAGATCTTCAACTTTTTGCATCCCAGAATTTCTATACCCCCAAATTCCAACAGTTCGAAATACTTACCTTCCCAAATCCCTAGATTCTAAAATCTCTAGACCCCTTAATCCCTAAATTTTCTCATACCCATGTCTACATCTTTCTAATCCACCAAATTCCTACATTTTCAAATTCCAATTCTCCCAAATGCTTGTACTCCAAAATTTCTATATTCCTGAATTTTCAACCCCTCTTTCTGAGAAGCTGATCAGTATCCAAGTTTGAGAACCTAAAAATTCAGAGATTCGTAAGCGTAAAAGTAACTTTGTAAAATTTGAATACTTAAAAATCGAGTTTCGTAAACAAAAAAGTTTGAAAACTTAGAAATGTGGAATTCAGTGAATACAGAAACGTGTAAATCCGGAAAATTGTCGAGTTAGCATATGTATTCTTACCGAGAGTAGTGCACGTTTCATCCGGGTGTACGTGGGTGGCTCGAAGGGCGGCTAGAAAGAGACGAAGACGAAAGGACGTAGGGCAAGAACCCTTCAGGCGTCGACCCATTGATACCTGCTCTTCTTGAACCCCAGCTCGCGTGCTGTCCTTCGTCGTGGTTGCCTCGCGACCACCCTTTCTCTTTCGTTTCGTCTTCACGGGCTTGTTCTATTTTAATAACGTCTGGCACACTGCCCTGTTAAACACGAGCGTCGGGGCCCTATCACCCTTCGTCGCCACGGGACGACGCCTTTTATCTTTTATTTTTTCGGATGGCCTGGTTCCTTCCCCTTTCAACGCCTCCATATGAATGGAACCTGGGATCGAGGGACGTTGGTCGGTGTCTTGCGGGTTGTTTGAGAAACGATAGCATTGTGGGATGGGGATGAAGTCTGCAGAGGGCGTGGATGGGGTTCGGGGCTCTTTCTGGGCAATCGTTTTCGACGTTTGATGTCTTGATTGTTTGAGTAATTGTTTGCTTCGCGATAGAATCTTGGTGGTGATTGGTTTTACTCGAAAGTGGGGTTGATTTATTTTCAGGTATAGTAGTAATCGTTCAATATTTTCTAGCTATTTTTGGTCATATTGTATTTTAGTTCTTATGGAATATTAATCTTATGGATATGGAATTTCAGTGGGGTTAATGTTTTAACACTGTTGTGAAAATTATTAGTTTCGTGATAGAATAGGGGTAGTTTTTTGTCTTCATTTAAAAGTAAGGATTTGATGTGTTTTGTATTTTTCGACACGAACAGGGGTTGATCAATATTTCTTAATTATTTTTGGTTGTGTTGCAGTATTTCATTTTTGAACCCTGATGGATGGTATAAACGGGGTTAATAATTTAATACTGTTACAGAAATTCACGAGTTAGCTGTTGAAATATATTTTATGTTTACCTTGTGTTGTACTCGTTGTAAATACAACATAAATTAATTTGTTATAAACATCCATATAAATTTCGAAACTTTAGCGGAATTTCAAATGAATTTCACGTAGTAATTAGTGTGCTGAAGTAACCTATTAAGAAGTTAATAGACAACGTACAATATATTTCGTGCATTATGTATGGAGATTAATAAACGAACCCTTTACGTTCCTATTTTTTTATACTTTTCAGAATAAAAAAAGACGAGAGTGTTTGTTAATTTCGTTCTCTTTTACGAAAAATAGACGGACTAAAAATAGCGAGAGATAATTAATCCATTAAAGGGGGCGATATCTAATGAACGTTAACCTGAAATTCATGGTTCATTAGAAAAGGGTTGTTGATGAGGCAGATAGGTATAAACCGTACCGGAAAAGGGACCCTTCAAAAGGCAACCAACCGATAGGTATAGAAATAAAAATACACGACACAAGGGTAAATGGTGTAAGATAAATTAATATAAGGGTGAACATTATATCTTAAATTTTCAAAATATTTAATATATCTGGTCTATTAAGTTCTTTGGTGCTCTTTGGAACTTGAGAACTCGGTTGTTTAGAATTCTTTATTATTTAGGATTTTGATATTTTGACAGTTTAACAGTCTTATAACTTCATAATTTTACAATTTTACAAGTTTACAATTTAACAATTTAACAATTTTATAATTTTTAAATTTTTAAATTTTACAATTTTTACAACTTTGAATTTGTGCAATTTTATAATTTAACAATTTTTACAATTTTTACAATTTTTACAATTTTGAATTTTATAATTTAACAGTTTTACGGTGTTAATTTAAAATTTTACAAAGTTACAATGTTACAATGTACAATCTTACAATTTTACAGTATAACAGGTTTACAATATTACAATGTAACAACTTAACAATTTAAGAATTTAACAATTTAATACTTTAAGAATATAACAATTTAACAATCTACCCACTTGACGATTTAACAATTTCTGTGGAATTCCTTATAATAGAACTCTAAATATTTTCTAACTTTAAAATTATTTGAAATTTTCACGAAACGTTCCATGTAAATACGAGTTTTCCAGAGAATAAAAATCTTATTCTTCCCAGAGTTTTGTCGCAGACAACTTTTATTAAGAGGGTTGTTTCCACGGTCCAGTAACTGTGCAATAAGCCGATGTTGTTCTGAAATTCACGGTTCGCCAGGCGAGGGTTCTTTCACCCTATTGCCTACATAATTTATTAATTGACATTTTCCCAAAATAACTTTGCCCATGTCAATATTTGAGTCGTGGCTTAATTAACAGCGTCAGGCTACAAAAGATCGTTGAATGCGAGGACTCGTTTTAGTACCACCCTTGATGGATCTCACCCTTCTCTACACACAGAATAAGCTTCCAACGAAATGGTGTGATAAAAATACAGTGCATCAGGTATTCTTCGCATTATAGTGTAAAATACTTCATTAATATTCATTGCTGTGCAGCGGCTTTCAAATTTATGGCTTTTCAAATTAAACCATTTTGAAATTTACACGTTTACAAAGTTAAGAATTCGGGTATTTAGACATTTTTAAATTAAATTTTATAGCACTTCAGCTTTAAAAATATTAGAGATTTTTTCATTTTTTAATTTTTTAATTTACTATTCAAAATTTTGACATTTAGAAATTTAGGCAGTTTTAGATTGATGAATTTACAAATTTGGATATTATCAATTTTTCAAATTTACATATTCAAGTGCATATATGGCTATAATTACTATATTCATTTTCTGCTATAATTACTATATTCATTTTTATATCCAAGTGATGTCAACCAAGTTTGTTTTCATTTTGTTAAGATTAGATCAATCCAGCATGGTCGAAAATTTGTCCCACACAGGGACTTTTCCCTGGAGTTTTACAAAGTCCAAGGTCCGATTTCAATAAACTAACATAATTTCGCGAAGCAAAGACTGCAAAGTTCGTAAAGATCTCCGGAGACACAGAAAACCTTAAGGCGGATAAGGTCCCGCATCTCCTGGCTACCGATGATTCCTTGAAACTTTTTCTCGTTCGTCGAATGCACGAGCTTTTCCGCATCCTCGGCACGTCGGGACGCGAGTCCCGGAATCAGGAACGTGGGAATCGCATCCCGAGATTTGCATCGGCGAGCCGATAATAGGATACGGTGTTTCTGCTTTTGTTTCCCTGTTTCGCCAAAAATTTTGATTGCTTATTAAACTCGGTAACTTCGTTGCATGCATATCAGCTCACGTATTCGGTGTACGCTGCGGGTACAAACGAATTCGTTAAAAATGCTCTTGGTGAAATTATCTGTTATGAATATGTGAAATATATAATATATTCGATTGCTTATAGAACTTTGGTTATTGCTTGCAAAAATATTAGGTTGTTATAAAAATATTAGCTTGGTGCTTATAAAAACATTATGCTGCTGCTCATAAAAATATTAAGCTGTTGCTTATAAAAATATTAGTCTACTGCATAAATGTCTATCATTGGATTAACATATGAAATGTTTACTCCTGATTGTTGCACGTGATATGTCTGCTATTAGGTTATCGCATATATGTCCACTCTTTGGATATTGCATATAAGTACCTACTGTTAAGTTATGACATATAAAATGTATATTGCGTGGTTGCACGTGATATGCCTGCTATTAGATTTTGTATATGATATGTTTCCTGTTAGATACTTGCATACGATATGTCTGCTTTCAAGTTATGACGTATGAAACGTTTAATGTTAGGTTGTGCATGTGATATGTCTGCTATTAAATTATATCATCTGACGCGTTATAAGATTCTACGTATGATATGTCTACTAATAAGTTGTGATACGAAATGTTTACTACTTGGTTGTTACGTATGACACGTCTGCTATTAAATTATTCCGTACATGTCTACTATTAAGGTGGGATACGAGATGCTCAGTGTATGGTTACATATATGTCTGCTATTAAATTATTTCATATATAGATACTATTATGTTGTTCCTGATATGTGTATTATTAAATTGCTCGTTGTCGATATTGAGATAAAGTTTGTTGAAAGTGGTCTTAACTTTAAGAAGGTACTAAACTTAAATCTTTACTCGTACAATTTTCACAAATTCAGCCGCAACTACTTGTGAGAAATACTGAACCTCCAAAGCCTTGATTAATAAAAATGCATGCAACATATCTTACTAATTTTCAGCTCACGTTCGATTACCGTTCAGAGTCATTTACCCAGAAATTTCCTCAAAGCACCGAGCACACAACAGCTGTTCAACGACACGTTATTTCGTTAATGGTAGCCGGTACGCGTGTCAGAAGGTCTGATCGATGTGTGCGGCGAAGATCGATTTCCATCGTCTAGTTATGGAAGTTTCCCTTGTGAAGGGTGCATCGAACCGAGATGCAACTCGCGGCAAATACGATTTTGAACGTTGATCACGAACGGTTCGCAATATATCGGGCTTCCGAATGTTACAATTCGTCTGCGAGAACGTGTCACCCGGGGACGTAACATCGAATTAAACTAATATACAACCGGCGTAATAGCGGGAATTTTACGCGGTTATAAACTGGAGGATCGTGTTCGAGCAGCGGTGATCAGGCTCGAAGCACGTTTTACGCGACGAGCCTCGTAAAACTGACGCTGGTAGCCTGACGAGGAAAGAATCGCGTTGAACAGATGATCATAAATCCAGAAGGAACGTCCTGCGGCGCCTGGGGGGTTTAAAAGTAAATCGACGATCGAAAAGCGAACGCCGACGAGGGTGCGATCGATTTTACGCTCGAGAATATGAATTGCGGTCGGACGAGAGGTTTAACACCCTTCACAGATGTTTAACGTCTTATTTTTCCGCGGTTTTTGAGGAGGGAGTTACTTTTTGGGGTCATTGTGACTGTTTTTTATGGATACATAAGAATGACAAAAGGATATGTTTAAAAATTGCAATTGAGGTCCTGGTATCATTAATGGCCGCTCACACATGTGATGAGTGATGAACGTAGTTGGTTGCTTTAATAATTATCACACAAATATTTGTTGTATTAAATGTGTTGTAATTGTTGTTGTTTTTGTTTGTTTTATGTGTATGTTCGCACACGTGAATTTACATACAATTTTTTTAAATTAATGCTTCAAAAATATTGCTGGTCCCTGGCGACGTTTGACTACAGCCATTAAAGTGTTAAAAATATTTGCTGTGTGATTTGATATTTTAGTGTTACAAAGTTCTCTTTACAAATTTTTAGATGATCAAATGCTTAAATTTTCCGATTCTTCGGATTGGAATATCCGAAATTCCAAATTTGCAAATCTAAACATCCCTAAATTTCTAAATCTGCAAATGCCTAAACTCTCAAACCTCCACATCTCCTTAAATTTCTAAATCCCCAAACTCCCAAATCCTCCAATCACCAACAGCCTCCCCCAAATTTCTGAATGGCAAAAAATCCCCAAACGATCAAATCCCTCAGCTAAAAAAAGTGGAGCAGCAATATCTCACGAAAGGAGCATGAACGACTATGAATCGTGCGATAAACAAACCCTGCTGGGATAATTGTAGCAAACGAATGATTCCAATTCCCAATTCAGAGGAGTCCAGCGTTCCTGGTGAAACTGATCAATTCAGACATTTGATCGGTCAGCCAGCACTGCAGTTCCATTTCGAACAATACCAGTATCTCTCTCTCGAAAGGGAGACGTAACAGAATTAACCCAGGTCGATTCTCTAGCAGGCTGGCTCAAGAATGTCCTACTTTCATTATCCACGATCCTCGGGTGGCCCGGGGCTGTGTCTTGGTGGTCGTGGAATATCATATTCATAGGGGGAACGGAATTCGTATCTCGAAACGATTCTATCCAGTTCCTACCCGGAGAATGAAACGCTTCCATCTTTGCCCGTTGGCGCAGACGGAATTCCGGTGGCCCGGCATTCTGCTTCTTTAATAGTTTTATTATTTTAATGACTCGTCTGGCAGCCTGCCCTCTCGTTGAAATTTGATTTAGGAGATCTCGCACGTTTCTTACGTTGGCCTGCATCTCGTGGATCCCTTCCAATATCCTGGAGAAAGCATCGCGATCATCGTTTCGATTTTAATGCCAGCCTGGCAACCTGCCTTCTTGCACCGCTTACAATCGACTCCATACGATGCTGATTTACCACACTGGTGACACCGGTTGCCAGTAAATCTCTTTTTCTTTCCTTCGAACAATTTTGTTCATTTTGTTTGGTGATTTAACATGTTGCCACGGTGAGAACGTTTGCGGTCAGGATCACAATCGGTCAATTCAGTTGAATTAATTATTTATAAGAAACATGGAAGGTACTTTTAAGGTCTCAGTTTTGAGATAATGTGCACTAACAGATCATGAGGTGATATTGAAAGATAATAGAGATTATTAAGTACAGCACTTGTACAATTTCACCTCTCACATGTGCTGTAGTCAAAAGAAAACTAAATTACTATCTGTCCATAGGTTGCACACCTCTACATGTATGTCCATTTTGAGTCTTTCGTTAAACATTGTTGTGTGTTTCATAAAAACTATAATAAATTAAAGAAATTGATTACCACCGAATACTACACAGCCATTTTACAACAAATGATTTTCCGGTTCGATTATCAACGCCAATTTCAAATTCATTCGTTCCAGCGAACGAACGTCGAGGAATAATAAAAAAAAGCAGAGCAGGCTTTCAGCGTAAACGCGTAAACTCGTTACAGGATGGAATGTAACCGGCCATAATCATTTAATTACCGGTGTAGCGGCATGTTCCACGGAAATCCTGGTGCTCCCGGTACAAAAAGCGGCATATTGCAGTGGGAGTTTCGTGGCAAGGGTATCGGACGAGCGTGTTGCAAAAACGCGCAAAACGATCGCGGCCTCGAGTGGTATCGGTCGATAATTGGCACGACGAGGCAAGAGGGCACCGGCCAAGAAAAACCATGTCGCGGATGAGAACTTCTTCTGCCGTTATCTCGACGCTCTACAACCGAGAACATCGCTCGATGTACCAATTAAACGTCCTCGCGAGAAGATCGTCTCCTTCCTAACAAAGAAATCGCAAAACAATCTTTCGCAAATTGCTTCTGCTCGCGCTACACGAAAAACGGCCATCTTGGACTTCGTTCGTACTGTGTCACCTTTCGTTTTCACCGGATATCTTTTTCCTCTCGAGACAATTGCGAACTTGTTACATCTTGCGACGTCATGATGTGTGTCCACAAAATTACCTTCCTGTGTTAAATTTGAAATTTTGTAATAAAGATCAATTTCTGTTTATGTCATCGAGATAGACTTTAAAGTAGTTCACCTGTACATTGAAGTGTTACAATATTCTAAATATTTGTTGTTACACATACAAACTGTTAAATGACAGTTTTATCTAATTTTATATAAATGGAGATAATATTTACAAATGGCTATTTGAAAGTAGGTTAATGAATGGTTCCATCGAATGAAAGTAGAAATTAAATATGAAAATTTAATAAGGAACAGAATAATGGAAAGGCAATTGCATTGCAATCGAGTGTAAAACTGTTTCAATTATTTATGTATGTTCACTACAGTCAACACTAAAGATATTTTTACGTGATATAAAATAATAGAAGTTATCTGCAACGCTGTAACTATTACGGTACACGATGCTCCAGATATCTGAATACATACATAGAAATACCGATCGCTGTCACTCTTTTCAATTCTGTTTTCCTCGAACGTTTTTTAAAATCGTCAACAGAGGCGAGAGAAACGAACCGATGCGATGTTCCGATTCGTGTGAAAATATCGCTACATCGTCTCGTTGAAACACATCCAACGATACACGTTTGCAAGAGTTAAGAGAACCGTAGCATCATTTTCTCTCGCGAATTTTTTCCTTTTTTTTTTTCAATTTTTATTCGGCACACCGTTCCACCGGGATTCGAATTACACGATCGAGGTCGCGTAATCTGCCAGTATTGCGAGCTTATCGCGATGAAAATTAATTCACGGCAATTCACCGGAGATTCCTGCCTGATCCCCTGATCAAACAACAACGCGGAATATATTGCGAATTTCGTGTGATAATTTTTGAAAGAAAAGTGCTCGAACTCGATGCGAATTTTCTCGTTATAATCAATATCGCTTGCAACAATTTTTGCAGCAAAATCAGGTACAGATGTGTACTAAATACTAAATCAATAAAAAATGTTCTTTGCTGTAAAGAAATTTTGCACATGTGTTACATACGTACATGTGTCATACACGTACATATGTTATATACGTACTTCATATGTTACATTCGTATCCTGTGTTATACATATGTGTTACATACGTACATACATCATATGTTACATACGTATCCTACGTTACACACATGTATCTGTTATATACGTACCTTGTGTTATATGTGTCATGTGTTACATACGTACATGTGTTACATATGTACATGTGTTGCATACGTACCCTGTGTTATATACGTATATGTGTCACATACGTACCCTGTGTCATATACACGTGTTACGTACAAATCCTGTGTCACGTACGTACATATGTTGCACACATACCCTGTGTCATGTACGTATATGTGTCACGTACGTACCCTGTGCTACATACATATTATCTCGTAAAATACGAATAAGTATAAGAAGAAATATTTTTCTTTTTCAAATGTTTGTAGGATAGAAGATTCGAAAAATTCAATGAAATCTGTATTTTTGCTTGCATCTTGTTTTCAGCCGGTTCCCTTTTCGACCTCTCGTCGCCGTCCGGATTACGTGCACTCGCGCGCACCTGTACCCGGAGAAATCAATAACCGCGAAAATTTCCATCGTTCCGGGCCATTTGAGCTGTAGATTGTGCGAGTCCGCGGGATTCCAGTTCGATTTTCCGCATGGTCGTGCTCACGACGAAATTTTTGGCCGATACCAGAAGCAAGAACCCCGAACGCGGAACGCATCGACAAGTAGCTTTCTAAAGGAAGCGACATCGTGATACACAGCGAAACTGAACATTGAAAACAACCACGAGAAATAATAATCAATCACTTGTCGATACTTTCGATTTGATTTGATCGTAAAACACACTTTCTAGGTTGCTTCTGTAGCGTAAATGTGACAGATATTTGATATGCGAGATGCATATTCATCACGGTTTTATCACGTGAGATATATTTTAGCGTGATATATCAGACGTTAATGAGGTGAAAATTATACATGGGAAAATTGCAAATGTTAGAGACATATATGTGGAGAGAGATAAAATTCTAAAATTACAGAAGTTTCAAGATGTCAAAATTAAAAAATTATAAATTAGTTATGAAATTGCAAGATTTCAAAATTTTTCCAAAATCTAAAAATCGCACAAAGCCCAATTTATAATTCGCCATAAAATTATCAGATTTTCTCGCATCTAACCTGGATTTCACAAGTTATCAACCTGTTCCAGTTACTTTATAATCAGCACATTCAGAATGCTAATTAGATATCCCCCAACGATCCACTCTATTTTTTTATCAAGAGTTTCCAAGGAGTGATTCCATTGATTCCCGATATCTCGCTATACTTCAGCCTCGTTCTTCGAAGCCAATCGTTCTCGTTCAGAGATCGGCGAGTATTAATCCACAGGGAAAACATTTTTCCCCGCGTTATCGAGTTTTCCAAGCGAGCTGTTCAAACAGTGCTGCTACACACCGAACAAAACGCTCGACGCCTGTTAGATTAGGTTACATTGCTTCGCTTTTTCCCAGAAACAAAGAAAAATTGTAACGTATGGACAGTGACTGCACAGTTGACGTTTGAATTCAATAGTTTGTCATGTAGATTAAATATTGATTTATCAGTCTGTAAAATTGGATAACATGCCAAAAGATGGCGATATAATTCGATACAAATTTACAGCTTCACAAGCGCGATTACAGTTATTAAAATTAGGTAAAATCGAAATTTTTTTATTTTTTATAGTTCTGTAATGATACAAAATTTGAAAGATTTGATAAACCGTGCACAAGGATTCTAATAATTTTTTTATTTTTTATAATTCTAATTAACTATAATTTTGTGAATTTATTGACTGATTGTACTTAGATTAAAACATCGATTATTAAGAATCGATTAATTCTCAAATCTCAGCTTTAATATTTGAACATTATTCAATAACGCTACTATCGTTCTTGTATCTCTTTCTAATTATTCGATTACATATGAAATACGTAAACTAATATATTTTCTCTACTTTTTGTTACAGGTAAGGGATTTTTCCTATACAATTAGAGAGACACTAAGCTGCATTCACAAAATTTCGTAAGAAAATTCATAAGTATTAATATATTTCACCAGTAACTACTGTTCCAAAAAATGTACTCACGCGTTAGCTATTAAATATAAATTTTGGTCAATGCGTTTATTCATTTACGGGTCCAAATAAAGTTGAAAGACCAGTGACCGAGAAAACTTCCACTGTTCATACTCATAAATAAATGTTTAAGTATATTTTTTGGACACCCTGTACCTAATTTGAACATTTTGATCGAGATAAAATAACCTTGATATTAAATTAGCATTTAACTTCGTAACCTTTCCTACGTGTACCATGCATGTTAAACTTGCACTTGTAAATGCAAATTTTAATTGCAGTTACCTCCAATACTCTTCGTTGGTCTTCCTGAAATATCACTAGTTAGATATCATTAGAATAAAAAAAAAAATCGTATTAAAGGTTTGCGATACCTTATCTCTGTGCAATATAATGTATTTATTATCTGATATTACGTGATGTATTATACATAATGTATTATAACTCGTGTTTCGTATCACTTCTCTTTATATTTCATAATTCACAGTGACCACTTATATTTTATTGCGCCGTTTAATTCCTGGGGACTAATATCCTGAGACAGGGTCGCGTGTTGCGATTCGTTTTCCAGGGACGTACACGCGCAACCACGGCGCCCCACCCCTCGTCGCTCTGCCATCTCGTTTCGCTTTCCTCGCTATTTCGCCGCTGAATGAACGCTAGCACAGCAGACGGGCAAAATGGAGGAATGCTCGGATAGAACGGGACAACCTCTGCTCGGTGGAAAATAGTCACGTTGCGGTTAATTTCGAGCAACGTTCTCTTTTTCGCCGCTGAGACCAGTCGGTTCGGTGACTTTGTCGCGTCTCTGTCTCTTTCGTTCTATTCCCTCTTTCCTCCCGCACGTTTTTCTTTCTCTGTATATTCTGCCGGGCTTTCTTTGCTCTCCGTTTCATCCCCTTGCATCCATTGGCGTAACTGGGATGCTTTGTATGGGATAAATACTATAGCTTCGCTGATAACGTTAACGCTTTGTACGATAAGCAGGGTGACGTTCGAAAATTGGCAGTTTGTGCGTTTGGAGATTTGGGAATATGGGAATTGCAGGATTGGAAGGTGGGAGATATAGGAATTTACAGATATGGGAATTTGGGAATTAAATGTTCTATATTTGGAGATTTGAGAATTGATGATTTGGAGATTTTAATGTTGAGAAATTTAAGTTTGAGAATGGGGAATTTGAGGATTTGACAATTTGTTGATCTTGAAGTTTTAGTCTTTGAAATTATAAAAATTGTACACACATAATAAATGAGTTATATCTAACATATATTTAATAAATAAATGCAGTATTTAATAAAGTATTACATGAAGTATTTAATGAAGTAACATATGAAGTATCTGAAGAAGTATAACATATGAAGTATCTGACGATGCACTTAATGAAGTAACATATGAAGTACCTGAAGAAGTATTTAACGGAGTAACATATGAAGTATCTGACGAAGTACTTAATAAAGTAACATATGACTACATAAGTAATGAATGAAGTATCTAATAAAGTATATAACAAAATGAGGTGCACGTGGAACGAGGTCCCCTCACAGTTACGCCAATGCGTGCGGCACCTCATCCTCAAAATCCCGCTCTTACTCTCAACGATGCTCCTCTTTTTTCCTCTCTGTTCTTCTCTTTCGTTCGTTTTCATTTTCGTATCTGCACGCGTCTGTCTCTTCTGGTGATTTAATGGCCGGAAGCGTAATTACTTATGCCGAGGCGGCGGATACCGAGGCTGTAGGAAGCGCGTGCACGCGCGCGCGTTCTCTCCGCTCGGCTCGGAGCGAGCCCATTGCTGGCCCATTGTCGGTCGGTGCTCCGGTCGATCGATTATCGTTGGAATCGAGTTGTGGCATGTGCACCGAGATAAAGGACCAACTCGGGACAATGGACAAACGGGAGGAAGCGTCGAAACGCTTCTCTTCGCTATCTTAAGGAAAATTAATACGTCGCCGAGCGACGACGAATCGTGGGCGAGCCGCGGAGCAGAAGGATGAAATTATCGGCGACGAGTGCCGGAAATTGCGCGATTGTACCGGCGTCATTCGATTTGCGCGAATGCGTGCCTCTGCCGACGCTTTTCCGCAACGGTGTACAGTCACCCCCAAATCTAGCTTCCCTAGGGAATATATGTGACGTCGAGGAAGATTCCCATGTCATCGCCTTATCACATTTTCAGGTATTGGATAATTTCGGGACAATTTGAATAATTCAAGAGTTTGAGGATTTTGGGATTTTGAGATTTAGGGACTTTTGAATTTGGAAATCTAGGGAGAATGGAGGGATTTAGGGATCTAGGAGAATGGTGGAATTTGAGGATTTTGGGATTTTGAGATTTAGGGACTTTTGAATTTGGAGATCTAGGGAAACTCGAATGTAGAGATTTAGGGATCTAAGAGAATATTTGAATTTGAGGATTTGGGGATTTTGAGATTTAGGGACTTTTGAATTTGGAAACCTAGGGAGAATGTAGAGATTTAGGGATCTAGGAGAATGTTGGAGTTTGGAGATATTGGGATTTCAGGGTCTAGAGATTTGAGTATGTAGAAATTTTGTAACTTGAAAATTTGGGGACCTACGAAATTGGAAATGAGAATTTGGGGACCTACAAATTTGGAAATGAGAATTTGAGTGTTCGGAAATTTGAAAAGTCGTATATTTAGAAACTTAATAATTTGTGAGCTTAAGAATTTGAAAATTTAGAATTTTGGGAATTTGAGAATTGAGAAATTTGAGAACTTGAATGTGGAAATTTGGAAATTTGAAAAGTCGTATATTTAGAAACTTAGAAATTTGATAATTTGAACATTTGAAATTTTGGGAATTTGGGAAAATTGAGAATTGGGAAATTTGGAAATTTGAAAAGTCTACTTAGAAACTTAGAAATTTGAAAATTTGAAAATTTGAAAATTTGGAAATTCAGAGATTTAGCAACTACGGATATTGAAATTCGAACATTTGCAAATACTGGACTATGTTTGTAAGGATTAACAGTGTAAGGATCAAAGATCGATGAAACGATCCTCGAACAATCGAGACTGTCGAGATACAACAACGGCAATCGTGCGGCCTCGATATTTTCATTTCGCTAATGCTTTGACCTGAAACTCTACGTCCCAATGGTTGCCTCTGTTTTTAATCACCGGCTACGGAAACGGGTCGCTCGAGTGTATAATATTAAAACGGCTAACTGGAAGAACTCCATTTTGGTGTTTCAAAGTTTTATTATGATTATTCTGGTTTGCGAATAATCGAGCCACTTTTAATCCTAAAGGCGAATCGGCAAGCTGTTTTCAAATTTCGAGCTTCGGTTTTCACACTTCGATGATTCTCAATTTATATATTTTATTGTTAATAAAATTATTTTAATCCTTTCAGATAATTAACGTTACATCATTTCATTTGTTCATATTAACACAAAGTGGTTACAGTCTTTTTTACATAAAAATCAATGAACTTGCATAAAAATACACTAAAAAAATAAGGAGTAACATGTCAACGAGGGACATATTTGCATGCGTAAATTAGTATTAATTCGTCTTCCGATGAAATTAATCATCAGTTCCTTTGTTCGATATTACTCGTATGGTGATTTCGGACGACTCAATTTTATGTTCAGGTTTATTGATGATTAATTGAGGCACGATTGAAATACACCGGCTGTCCGCTAGTCGACCGTAGAACATTAGGCGGCGTTTAATCAGGTCGCGACCATACTGTGACCGAATCACCGGTCACGGACTAAATCAAATTTAACGCGAGTGAATTTTACATGGCCGTCCCACGAAATTCTGGCTTACATCTAGGGAAACCAGTCCGAAATCGCATCGAATTAGCATACATAATTCCAAACTTCTGCTCGCTGTGCTCTTCCACGACGAAAGTGAACAAGCGTGAACGGTCTCGTGCGCGAAGCACCGTCATCGTTCTCCTTTGGGAATACGCGAAATTCGTATCACCGTGAATCTAACCTCTCCACACGATCTCATCATGCATTTGGACAGCATAAAAGTATCGGATCACTGTGATTATAAGTTTGTTTTTTGTGGAGGGTAAAAAATTGGGTAGTCAGAATTCATAATTCGATGAATTATACATATGTAATAATTATATCGCACATGTTTATCATATGTACTAATTATATCATATATGTTCATCGCATGTGATAACTATATCATATATACTCATCAGAATAATTATATCCCAGATGTTCATCATGTGTAATTATATCATATGTGTTCGTCACATGTAATATTTATATCGCGTATGTTCATCATGTATTTTATATGTATCATGCATGTTCATCATATATGATAATCATATCATGTACGTTCATCACGCACATTAATTATATCATACGTTCATCACGCATGTACATCATGTGTGATAATTGTATCATATATGTTCATCAAGTACAATAATTATATCATGTATGTTCATCGTGTGTGATAATTTTAGCATACGTGTTCATCACATATAATAATTACATAATACATACTTGTCATATACAACAAATTTCATAATATATATTAAATAATTAAATCAGTAAATCTCATTGGCACTTACATGCTAACTGCAGTTTAATCCAGCAACATAAACGAGATGTATAAAATTCATTAGGTAAATTAGTACAAATATAATTTTCTCCTGATTGGACATTGCAATGTAATTATCAGACTTGCTTTTAACCTTTTATGATAAATCTGGAACACTGTTTAATTATTTTAAGAGAAGTTTGTACAGTGCGTCCCAACAGTATCTATAGACACTTTGTTGTTATATAATTTAATGACTGAAACGAGGTTAATAGAGATTAAATTGGTACGATGTTGATGTTACTGTTACACATGTTCGCAATGACCATCATCAATATTAATGACATTTACATTTTTATTGTTATATTTCTGTTTGATATTAACGTTCAATTAGAGTTTATAGAGGGTGTGTATTTTATTGAGACACTGTATTTATTTTTCATTTCTGCTGTTAATTGAATTGATTTCAAGGTAGTTTTCATTGTACGATAGCATGCACGATCCAGTAAATAATAATATTCAAAGCGAAGTACATTTATAGTATATTTTTTTATCAATCTAACTTATAATTAATTTCATTAGTCATGAAGACTTTTCCCAATTTAAAACACCTTACACCACCACATAACAAATCAAAAAGTAATATTTCTGAACATAACAATACCTAACAGCATCCACAGTTAAATATAATTAAAATAATAATACCTTACAATTAAACCTTATCGATCAATCATAAAGACTTCTCCCAAGTAAAACCATCACATAACGACCTAACCTAACAAAATTGAAATTCGTACTAAAATTATGAGCCAACGCTAATAAAGACCATTTCACAATAAAAGTCCTGAGAATAAAAAATGGTATGGCAGGAAGAATGACCGTCCAGCAACAAGATACGTTCGAAACACGGTGTAATTCGATTTCGAGGTAAAGTTAGATCTGGTTGATTAATCGCGTTAGTCACAGAAGCGTCCATCGCGTCCGCTGTCAAATTTCCAACATCAAACTCCGTCTTTATTACGGTTTTGCTCGGTGGACCTGCGAAAAGTTTTGCAATTTCGCCCGGCTATATTTACCCTCGTCGATAACACGACGATGTAATGGAAACAGGGAGGAAATCGTCGACGGAACGAATTTATTCAACAAACTGATGGAACCGAACTGACGGTTGCTCTAGCGTGTCCATTTCGCGTTTCGACGTTACACCGAGTTTCGGCTCTGACAAACGTTCACGTTCTGCTTGTAATTTCCCCTGAAAGCCAAAGGCTTCGATGCTTGATTCGGACGTGAACACGTTCATTTGCATCGTGGATGCAACCAGCAAGTATCTGCCGGAACCAGTTATCGATCCCGCGAAAAATTTTCTACGTACCTGATCAACACTGTTGATCATTTGTTGTTATTGCCTGCACCGATCACTGATTTAGTGTTCTTTTATATTGGTTGGTAGGGTATTTTGGGGGTTAAGGATAGAGTTTTTGAGAAATTGGGGATTTGGGGACTTAAGGATTTAGGGACTTCAGGATTTGGGGATTTTGGGATTTGGGGACTTCATGATTTGGGGATTTGAGGATTTAAGGATTTAGGAGTTTGAGGATTCGGGAGTTTAAGGATTTGGGGACTTGGGAATTTGGGGATTTGAGGAGTTGGGGATTTGGGATTTGAGGATTTGAAGATTGGGTGATTTGTGGATTTGATGATTGATAATTTGGAGATTCGAGATTTGATGATTGCAAATTTAGGTATTTGATCATTTGGGGATTGAAGATGTGATGATATCTAATTTGAGCATTTGATAATTTGGGGATTCGAGATTTGATGATTGCAAATTTAGGTACTTGATCATTTGGGGATTGGAGATTTGATGATATCTAATTTGAGCATTTGATAATTTGAGGATAAGAGATTTGATGATTGCAAATTTAGGTACTTGATCATTTGGGGATTGGAGATTTGATGATATCTAATTTGAGCATTTGATAATTTGAGGATTAGAGAATTCATTTAAATTTTGGCATATCATTCTGAAAATTGAAAAATTCACAAATATAGAAATTTGGAAGCTTACAAAATCGTATTTCTAAAATAATTGTAATAACAATGATATAGCCCTTATTAATTCCACAAAATTAAAATTAGAAAACTCCATATCAAATGTCTATCATACTTTTTAGAAAATCGCCCATCATACGATACACGTATCAACATGTCATCCGGTATTTTCCCTTATTCTCCCGTTACATTCTACGCGTATCTCTTTTCTGTAAAAATATTTTGCTTTCCATGAACATCGTGCCCGCGCGAAAAATCCGAGCACGGAAAATTGCAGTCGGATCGTCCACTTTGACCGTGGCGTTTCATTATTTTAGCGAGAACTGAAATATTCCATAACCATGGCCGGTATAATGGCTCGATTCAGCCTTCGTATCGCTCTATACGATTGCTTTCCTTTTTCTTTTTTCATCTTTGACGATTCTCTTGCACGAGTAGCGAAGAGAGGTGGAATATCGGCAAATATTTGAGCGTGGGCGACGAACGTGTATTTACGAGCAGTCTGGATACGAGGCGGCGGAGGAAACGTAATTATAAAATGTTGCTCGATTCCCTTGATGTCCCTCGTTTCGCTGAAACGCGGACTCGCGAGTTTTCCTCTCGTTTGATTTTCTTTCTTTATTTGAGAGAAGATGCAACGGGAACGGCCGGGAAACGCGATATGAATCTCGCGAGACAAAAGAGAAATGTACCCGATAGTGTTAATATAGCTAGGAAATGTATGAAGTGGTTTTGGAATTTTACGATTTTGGGACGTTTTCGGACCTTTTTGGGGGTCTAGAATTTTTATGTTATGCCACTTTTTTGTGATTTAATGATTTGGGAGATATGGCACATTTTTGGGATTTATGGATTGCGAACTTTTGGAGCTTGATTTTGCACTTTTTGGACTTTTTTAGAACTTGAGGGTTTTTGAATTATGGCATCGTTTTGGTATTTGAGGATTTTGGAGTTTTGGTGCTTGAGGATTTAAAAATTGTTGAACCTTTTCAGGGCTTGAGGATTTAGCAATTTTTCGAACACGTTCCTCATATGTGACTAATACAAATATTCATACGTCACTGAAATATAAATGACAGTCTTAATACAATCGACACGGATAAATTATTTGAATGCCTTGTTTACCTACGTTAACGATGATTTGACTAGTATTTAACGATAATACCGAATGAAGTTAACGTCAGTGCGGATGCGTTTAATCAAATTGATCGGGGAAGCGTTTGTTCGCAGGCTGAATGGAGATTTTGGAGCCGACTCTTCTGAACTCTTTAGCTCCTCTTTTCTTAATCTTTGCCGGAACTTCTGCCACGGGACGAATAATCGATAAAAGTTCTCGAGATTGTTCGGACGTGTCTTTCATCCAGCGAGAA
The DNA here is from genome assembly GCA_945859555.1 of Megachile ligniseca. Classification (NCBI taxonomy): domain Eukaryota; kingdom Metazoa; phylum Arthropoda; class Insecta; order Hymenoptera; family Megachilidae; genus Megachile; species Megachile ligniseca. The sequence continues at coordinate 4,936,790 of OX243785.1, forward strand.
GTTAAGCCCGATAGAGCGCCGGGAAAATAATTTCATTATCCTGATAACGGATCTTTGAATATTGGCAAACTCTTGATTACTTCCACCGTTCAATTCTCATTTCGCTGAGTTGATAAATTTAACGATGATCGAGAAACTGGGTCGTAACGATCATCCTTTTCTTTTTTTTCCCTATTTTTTTTTTTACCTCTCTGTTCGCTTCTTCCCTCCGCCTCTTCTGCCTCGTGTTCTATCAGCGATAAAACTATCGCTACAGCGACGAGTCGAGAGGAGGACGGACATAAAAGAAATCTGTTTCTACGTACATTGAAATTCTACGGCATTGTGTTCCGGTTTTTTCGCAGAAAATTGTTCGATTTAATTCCGCAGTTTCATCGGGAACGCTGATCTACCTTTTCCCTCTTGTTTTTTTTCTCCTTTTTTTCAAAATACCCCGCCCGATACAAAACAACGGGATTCATTTTATTCGATAGTATCCGTAAAAGTTTTTTGTCGATTTAAATATCGTTGCTGGAAATATGGGTCTTCTATTTTAGTCTGATGCTCCTTTTATTTTTACTTCGCGGCGTTCGATGTTTTCTGGAAATTAGTGCAAGCTTTTTTGTCTTCTATTGGTCTGGAGAGTTGTTTTATATTTCGGAAAAATACATATTTCGATAGTATATTGCTTTAGGTTGTTCTATGTCATTTTGTCTTTCTTTATTATTTTTATCTTTATATTTATCTTTATTATTTTATGTGACGCATCTGATAAGTAAATCGTGCTACAAGGAGTTAAACATAACAGACAACAGTAACAATTAATATTAGAAAGATAACTTGAAAAGAATTTATTAAACTTTCCAACTAAAAAGTTTCAAGTTACTGTCAACAGCAAAATACCTTCAGAGGGTTAATTTCTCCCAACCTCATTCGAAGGCATCAACTAAATCGAAACAATGATTCAACGATTTCTTGAGCTGTCCCATGAAAATTTCAGCGTTCGATTCGTCGGGAAAACGCGCGTTACCACTCACGGCCTCGTCAAAGATTGATGGGGGTGGGCCCCGAAGATGGGTTCACGTCACTGCACCCTCGTGGCCATTTCTCGTTCTCTCTTATCGCTGTTCGGCATCTTATTCCCTAAACACACAGCCCCCGATATGTATTTTTAATCAGTGCTCGAATCGCGAGCACCCTTCCGCATTCAGCCACCCTCTTTTCGCTAGCCGAGTTTTCCTTCTGCTTTCCCCGGGATCCCATTCCCTTGGGAAGAATTCGCAGCCCAGGGACTTCCCAGCGAAATTCGATATTCGCAATTTCGTTCGACTGTCACCAAAATCGAGAGGGAACGGCTCGTTTGTTTTCCTCTAGTTTTCGCTCCCTTTCTAGCGTTGTTTCCACCCTCTCTAGTTTTATCCGACTTTTTTCCCCTTCGTTCTTCTTCGATCCTTTGCGACTCGATTGAAAGAAACCCGCTTCCGTTTCCGTGAACCACGCTTTTTCACCTGCGTCGCGATCAAAGTCCTGCGGAAAGGGGTGGATTTCTCTTTTTACCGGAGACACCCTCTAGTTTAGAATATTGTGACGATGTGCTGTCGGAATTGTACGCTGTTTTTACTGTCGTTTTGCGAATTATTTGCGAGCTTTTTAAAATTATGACAATTCTGTGACTTGGTTACTCTTCGTTTTGTAAATGAGTAACTTTTGTTAGTGATCACTCGATCACTCTTTTTTAGCAATGATCCGTTTTGTTACATTTTTAGAATTTAGACTTTAAAATATTTTTATAAAGAAATTTACGAAGAATCTTTTTAATTAAAGATATATTTTTAAAACTTATGTGATTATTGAAATTACGATTCTATTTAAATCTATATAAATTTTGTGATGAAAAAATTTGAAGTTTTGATATTTTCAATTTTACTCAATAATAAATGGAATTTTGTTAAATATTGAGATGGTAGAAAGTATTTTATAATTATTTGAAAAAATTGCAACAGTTGCAGATAAACATTTATATTTATAAACATCATCGTGAAATATCAATTGTTTTTTCTCGAGTACATTCTCTCTCACCAATAAAACGTCGCTCAGTAATCCTCTTTCACTTGAAAGCCAATAAAAAAACAGCATTACCAATCCCAGTTTCCATGTAGCTTTATAATTACTGCTAATTTACGTTTGTTGTATGTGTAAATGCTTTACGGAATGAAAAAATTCTCGCCACCGCATTACAAACCTTATCCGCAACGACTGCCATCTCAAAAAGCTCGGAAATTGCATTTAAAACGTTTTCTCTCGTTTCTTTAATCATCGCTGCATAAGTACAAACGCATTATACTTTATATATTTATATATTTGTACGTTGAAAATGTTATTTAATATTTTTTCACTTTTATTTCGACTCTTTAGACTCTTGGGTTATTACGATCTGTCATTTATGGATATTCAAATTCTCAGTTTCTCAAATAATCAAATTTTGAACTTTCTAAATATTAAAATTCTCAATTTCTCAAATAATCTTATTTTTAATTTTCAAAAGATTCAAATATGAAAATTTATATAGTTGAAAATTTGAAAATTTGTATATTTCCAAATTCTCAAATTACCAAATTGTTAGGTTCCCAAATTCCCTAGTTACCGAATTACAAAATTACCAAATTTCGTTAGTACCTAAGAATCTCAAATCTCCTAATTTCCCCAGTATTCAAATTCTCAAATTCTCAAATTTCCAAATTCCCAAATTTCTAAATTCTCAAATCTCCAAATTCCCAAATTCTCAGATTTCCAAATTTCTAAATTCTCAAATTCCCAAATTCTCAAATTTCCAAATTCCCAAATTCTCAAATCTCCAAATTTCTAAATTCTCAAATTTCCAAATTTCTAAATTCTCAGATTTCCAAATTTCTAAATTCTCAAATTCCCAAATTCTCAAATTTCCAAATTTCCAAATTCCCAAATTCTCAGATTTCCAAATTTCTAAATTCTCAAATTTCCAAATTCCCAAATTCTCAAATTCCCAAATTCTCAAATTCTGATATTTCCAAATTTACAAATTTACAAATTCTCAAATTTCCAATTTTCTTCAGATTCCAAAATTCACAACCCTCCTGTCTCAAATTTCTAAATTCCCAAATGCACTCCTAACTTCCTATATCCCAAAATCCCTATTTCCCCGAAATACCAACCACCAGAATTTAGAAGTACCCAAAATTCTCCCAATCGCACAAATCCCCTTACCACCAACTCACCCCCAACCCCCAAAATGTTCACAAACCCAATCGATTCAATCGCACATAAACTTCACTGAATTTTCCCCGACTTCCCGAAAGCTTTTAAATTATACCTACCACTTTTTTCTCGTCCCTGGCAATCATCGCAGCGGAAGCACAAACGTTCTTTCCGCTTGATCTCGATACAGGTAAAAAGTTTTTGACCGATCTTCCGGTGGGCCAGACAGCGCGCACAAACGAGCGAGAGCTTTAATTGAAGTTCGTTTTGAGCGACACGAATTAATTCAACGGTAAATTGAATCGAACCGACGACATTAAATAAATCGCTAGTCGCGTAGCTAAGTAATCTCGCTCGTTAATTAGAGGACCTCGTTTCATCGAGTTTTTTAAGGCGTCCTCCGTTTTCTTTCTCTCCTTTCTTCTTCGACTTTTCGCCGGAATCTCGTTCGTGTTCACGCACACCCACGCTGACGCTGTTATTCGGCGAATGGAAACGGTGCATTGTGATGTCTTGTCACGCCGCTTCAAGGCTCCTCTTCGTAGTCGGAATATGTGCCTCGTCCAAGAACAAAGGGTGGTTTCACGGTCAAGGCCATCTCACCACGACATCAGCATGTACGCGGAGGAAGCACGCTCTTTATTCGTTTACCGACCACGTTCAGACATGCCTCCTAGTTAGTTCCACTTTTACAACGCGATATACAATACCATTCAAAAGTACGGATTCCTTCGTACGATTAATCATTTCGAGTTGGCGTGTGAAGAGTGTTTAGAAGAGCTACGATTGGTCAGAATAGAAAAATGGACGCATAGCAGTTTCGACGGGAATTTCATGCACATCAATTAGACCGAAAACAATGACAATTGAGAGTGAATGAGATAGCGCGAATTGCGTTTAGTAGTTATTGTCATTATTATTTTTATTTGTTGAAATGTAACGCTGGAAATGTTCACGATGGAGATTTCTTTTACTTTGAGTCGATCACGCCTCGTTGGTTGACATGTGTACATATGTGGTACTATTTTATTTTGAAATTAATTATTAAGGGATTAACGTGGTACAATGCACTCTAGGTATGTGGCACTATTTTATATTGGAATTAATTCTAAAGGGAATAACGTACCAGAGTATCTACCCAGAGGTAGATACGCGACGTTCATTTTGTTTATTTTCTCTTGAATTTACTAATTTAATAGTTGAATAATACATTTGAATTTAAAGTGGAAGGTTAATAAATAAGGGATGGTAAACTAGCTTATGTCAGTCTTTATTTCGACAAAAATTAATATACATTTGATGTTGGAGATAGTAAGAATAGTAAGACGAGTATTGATATGTTTCGTTAATAGTGTTAAAAATGTATGGTATAAAGTATTTGTGATATTATGTACCTTTTGTTGATCAGAAGTCCGGAATATTAAAAAAGCGACTGGGGTTAATTAAATTAAGAAGCATATTTCAAGCTTTTGTATATTTTTGAAAGTAGCGAATAATTTACTAAATTAATTATTTGTACCGGTCAAACCGAGAATAGAGAAGGTAGACTGATCTCTTTTAATTCATCTAGTGATGTGCGCAAAGTATTTCAAGTAATCAAAAAGGGTCGGGTTTGAGACTTACATTTAAAAATTGAATTACGTAAAAATTAAAATATTGGGTAATTTAAGCATGTGTAAATTTAGAAATACAAAGTGTTTGTATTGTTCGAAATACAAAATAATTGAAAATATTTTAAATAAAAAAATTGGAAATCTTGAAAGTCTGCAAAATTAAATTATTTTCTGAATATATTTATTTCAACGCTCTCAGATACCATATTTGCACCGGACGAGTGAACTTCCCGTGTATTTTTATTCTTCAACATGACCGATAAGAAGAATCAGCTCTTTCCTGTTAATATCTTCTGCGGATGCACATACTGCTGAAATGATAATGCAATCAAACGAGACTCGTGAAACATTTAGGCTAAATTAAGATTCGGAAATGAGTGTTTCATTTAGATTAGTTTATCAATTAGCTTTATCATTATAAACACAAACACTTCCAGCTGTGTCCCTTATTAGTAAGTCAGTTTGATACAATAAATATTCAATAATTTCAATAATGAAATACATTATTTCTTATCAATGCAATAAAAAATTAATAATCTATTTGTTAGCACAATTTTCTTTCGCATCTCATTTTGTCAGACAAATGAATTCACCCACAAAAATAAAATCCAAGAACGACTATCTAATAATTTTCTAAATCAATATATTGCAACTTCGACACTTTCACTTTCACTTTATATTTTCTAGATAACTTACGAAATTAGCGATCGATAATCGAAACCTGATCTTCAAGTACACACAATGTTCAATCAAAGCTGTCGTTTACGTACATCTATTTCAGTAGCAGTTATCGGGCCGGCAATATTCGATATTCAATATTTTAAGAACCCCCGTTTCAAAATGATATTCCTCTTTATTGCACATTCTGGCTCATCGATCGTTCGAGCCATTATCGCTTCTCATAATTGTACCTTTTGAGTATACCGTGTTCTTACCGATATTTCTTCGTTTTTCGAACACCTGACTTCAACCCGACTGAAACTCGACCAGCTCGCATGCATCTCGAGGCAAGTTTCCAAGATCCATCTATTGGTTTCGTGTCGGCCAACTTTTCGACGGTATCCTTTCGTAATTATAAGGCTGGCCAAGTCGCGCCCTTACAATCGATCCCAGCCTCGATTCTATCCTACTTCTCGCTGTCGATCCACCTAATTCGACCTGCTGTAACTGCACGATTTAAAACTGATTCTGGGAAATGGATATTGGAACGCGAGAAGGTGATTGAATGCTGATGCGTTTTTTGTTGCTTCGATTTTCTTGCTATGTTTTGATTATATGGTCACTTTTATTGAAGAGATTAGGGGTTTTTGGGATTTGGGGATTTGGGAATTTGAGTATTTGAGGATTTGGGGATTTGAGGATTTGAGAGTTTGAAGATTTGGGAATTTAAGAGTTTGAGGATTTGGGAATTTGGAAATTTAGAGATTTGAGGATTTGAGGATTTGAGGATTTGGGGAGTTGGAGATTTGGAGATTTGAGAATTTGGGGATTTGAGGATTTGGAGATTTAAGGATATGGAAGTTTGAGGATTTGGAGATTTGGGAATTTGGGAATTTGGGAATTTGGGAATTTGGGAATTTGGGGATTTGAGGATTTCGGGATTTGGGAATTTAGAGATTTGACGATATGGGAATTTGAGGATTTGAGGATTGGGGAATTTGGGAATTTGGGAATTTGAGAATTTAGGATTTGGGGATTTGGAGTTTTGGAGTTTTGAGAATTTGAGAATTTAAGAACTTGAGTATTTGGGAATTTGAGAATTTGGGATTTGGGGATTTGGGATTTGGGGATTTGAGAATTTGGGATTTGGGGATTTGGAGATTTGAGAATTTGAGAATTTAAGAACTTGAGGAGTTGGAAATTTGAGAATTTAAGATGTTGAGGAGTTGTGAATTTGAAGATTTAAAAATTTGAGAATTTAAGAGTTTAAGGAGTTGGGAATTTGAGAGTTTAAAGATTTGAAAATTTGGGAATTTCAAGATTTAAGGATTTGAAGGATTCGAGGACTTGACATTTCAGGTATTATGGAACCAGGAAATATAGGAAATCTGTCGATTGTGTAATTTGGAATTTTGCAACTGTCTCCAACTTGAAAATATGATAATTTTAGAACTTGCAAATTTTAAAATCTTGAAATTGAGTGATTTAGTGAGTTAAAAATTCCGGGATTTGATAATTTAGAAAATTAAACTTGTGGTTCTACAAATTTAATGATTTTACCTCTTGAAAACCCTAAAAATGACTAAACTTCATCTTCAAAGTATCACCCTATCCACTTTCCGTCTGAACCTAAATCCCCTTAACCACAAACTTCTAAACCATCCGCATCATTCTACAGACAAATTACCCTACTCAAATGATCCCACTCAAAATACCATAGTCCAGTTACAGTCAGATCAGCCCGTAACTGAATAGAAAAACAAATACACCTTATAACACAACGAACCATGATCATAAGAAGACGAGCAAAAAGGACACGAACGATCGTTCGCAAAAAATGGCCAGTGCGATGAAGACATTCACCTGTCGGCGAACAATTTCAAGAGGAATATTAATTATTAAGGGTGATACGTGTCCGTGGGCGTAAAGGGGTGGTTGAATAGCGGGTATTAAACGTTTCCGTGGGACACGCGTCAACTGTAAAGTGGCTTGTGTTTCGCGAACATGCAGAAAGTTGCTCAGCCACGCTGACTTGCAGGCGGTGTAACAACGTTGCTTATTACTTTCTTGCCGGTGTACACACGCTAGCACGTTCTTCGCGGGCGACTGTCACTTTGTTGGAGCGTGGGCGCGTGTTCAGCATTCCTGAAGGAATTGCCAAGGACGCGTGATCCTGGCGACGGAGGGATTAACAAGTATTCAACGGCGAGCACCGTGTTCCCGTGCTGATACCGAGATAAAAGCGAGCGCAGATTCTTCGCGATGCGACGCCTGCTTCCTTCCTCGAACACGCCGTCAACACCGCTTCTAAGATATTCTCATCTTTCGACCGGTCTGATTAAGTGTATTGATAGGCGATCAAATAGCATATTGATCCTTCGAGGACTTTTTGGCTGAGTGTCGAGATTTTCCATACATTATAAATTTCTGGCAGGTAACTTCAAATGATATACAGATCGACGTATAAAATTACTATATTTTATTTTTTTGGTAGTATTTTATTTGATGGATTACATTTGGATAGTTTACATTAGGTCATACACAATATCTATTAATTTAATAAAATTCTTTATTTGTTATAGAATATTGACTGACTCGAAACATTGCTGTTGCGAGTACAAATCCCACTACTTTTTAATAAATATTTTTTTTATTTATCAGTGAACTTGTAAACATGAACATACAATGCATATAATAATTTAACCAAGAAATTCTTCTAACCACTTACTTAAAATATACTATATTATCAAAACTTAAACTGCACCTATATAATAGTAGTAAAAATAATTTTCCTAAAAAACTGGTTTCAAGCCACTTTCAAATAATTGAGGCAACATTGCTTTGCGAACGTGTCGGGTAAAAATGCAAGTTTCCGAGGGTACCTTTCTCCCGGTTTCCACTCGTTCTTTTTCCTTGCACTTACCTTTGCAACTTCCGGCGCTTCATCGGCGGGACCCGAGTCACACACGCGAAATCCGGAAGCGGTTCACGCACGTACTCGGGTTCGGTCGACGGATCCGTCGGCGAAGTCACCGAAAACGCGAATTCGCTTCGTCGAAGTTCCGGAGGGGGTGGCTTTGTACAACGAGGAAAACGGAGAAGTACGGGGTGGAAAGTTTCCGATGAATCGGCACACGGTATTGTGTCCCAGATACAGAGAAAGAAGCGACGGAACGAACGAAACGGAGGCACGGCTAAAGAATGGCACAGAGAGGAACGATAGAAGAGACGAGACAATGAGTCGGTGCTTTATTATGTTCCGGCAGTCCTAGACGTCGATTCTGCTCTATCTGTCTCTTTCACTCCACACGTCCTTCTGTTCTCCTCGTCTCTTCAACTCTCGTCGCTTCTCTATCTACTAGCATTTGCTTTCGACTAATTAAATCGCGTGTATAGTCTGTTGTACGACGATCGATCGAATCCCTGTCGACGACAAAATGAACTCTCCCTGCGTTGTTCATTAAAAAGGTATTCTTCTTTATCGGTTTGGAATCACTGCTGGGCAGCGACGGTGTACCGGAACTTCTCTGGGGCATTGGACAGCGAATTCTGGGATGAGAGTGTAGAGTTTTTAATTTTGAGTGATATTTGTACTGTTGCAGATTTTGCGAGATAGAAATTTTTGGGTAATTTCACTAGCTTTGGAAATTTTAAAGTTTAGGAAATTCGGAGGTTTAAGAGTCTTCAGCTCAGTGCTTGAAAATCTGAGAATTTGGCAATTTAGAAACTAGACATTTAAAAATTTGAGAATTTAAAAACTTGGAAATTTGGGAAATTTGAGAAAATTGTTAAAATTGGGAAACTTGGGACGTTTAGCAATTTAGTAATTCAATAATTCAAAAATTTTTAAATTTAGAAATCTAAAAAATTTGTGAGATTTGAGTATCTGTTAATTCAGTCATGTGGAAATTTATCAATTTAAAAATCTAGTACACTCATATTTTTAAGAAAATCCTAAGACATCCACATAATGCACAATTTTCCCTACAATTATCCTTAAAAATAAATGTACAGTTGTACAACGAAAACGTCCGTCATTAAAAATCGGAAGGAAAGAATTAAGTAAAAGAGCAGTAAGATATAAATCACTTTTATTCATTTGTCGAGATCGAAGAATTTTTTTGTAGGCAAATAATCGTATAAAAGCCAGGCACGAAGGAAACCGAGACGTTCGACGTTCATCCATCGGCAAACGATGAAACGTTAATATTTAGTCCATCAATTACGAGGCATTCGTTCCCTTTTCCGCGACTGAATGTTCCGGAACAACGTCTCGACGGGGTATTTCCCTTTTTTTTCTTCTCCCCGCTTCCGTTTCCATCGTTTTTTACATTTCGCGTCCTCGACGTCGAGAAAGAAATCACTTTTAATGGAGTCAGGAGCGAGAGATGGATCCGTCTGGGTATAAAAGGAGGATCGTTTCTTCGCATTAATATCACTCCACGCGAGACTTCCACTTTTGTACCGACACTTCCACTATTTTTCGCATTATGGGGCTTTCCATTTGCGGGAAATGGACAACCGGTAAACCGGCAACGGTCTTCATTCAGATCGGTTATGTATCGAAAAACCTCGTTTGTATCTAAAACTTCTACCTTATTTGTGTCTTCCTAAATTGTTCATCTTTAGTGCTTGTTCATCTTTGACGAATTAGAAATCAAATATTTATAAGTCTGCTCAGTGTGTTAAATGAGGACTGGTGATTCTTATCGAAAAAATTTAAGGCTAAAACAAGACTTTGTACATTTCAGACCCAACATTTCAATAACAATACGTACCGATGTGTAATGTTTGAAATTAAAAATAAAACCTAATCTGCAGACTGATTCATCTCCATAAAAGTTAGCACAGATTTCAAGAAAAGAATCCTAAAGAATTTGAACATTTAATCTTAACAAGTTTAAAAAATTAATTTCAGATGAATACCGATGTTTCACAGAAAGATGCTAAGTGTTCAGACGCAACCCTCTAATTCGATGGAAATGAAGATGAAGGGTTTGAAATTTAAATAGTCGGCGAGTAATTTGCCAAAAATTAAGCTGTTCTATCAATCCCGCAAATTAGGGTGAATATATCTGAATTTAATTGAATGAAATTCTACCCCGACGGGGAATCTTGAGCAAAGTTCGGAAAATAGGCGCGGTAACGAAGTAACATTTCAATCGTGGCACGATTAGCAGGAACGTGCTCGTCGTCAAAAGGAGCATCTTATTGGCGGGACGAGGGTAGGAATCCTCGGTTAACGAACCCCTCGAAAGTTGGAAAAAGAAAAAAAAAGCGTCGACGGAAAACAGGGATACGAGTCTGTACAAAGAACGCCGCTTCTTCGAAAGCTACTGGGTTGTAGGTATACTTACAAACGATGGCCGAAGTGTGCTCTCTCGTTTCGAGATTTTTCAGTAGCGGTAAACTTTTTCCCGTTGGGCCAGCTTCGACCCTGATACGCGCAAATATCGACAGACCTCTTTCACCAACGGGCACATAGACACACACACTTTCTTCGTTTTCTGCTAAATCTCTCGAGAGTTCAAAGAAACGAGGGTACATTCGCGACAGATGAAACGTTGCCACATACGAGCATCGTTTATCTCGATTTATTCGAGGGAAGGCAAGAAAATGAGGCACAGAATGAAAGAGAAACAAGGATATTTTAACAAGAACATCCTCGTTTAGGACTAAGGGGATATTCGCGTAAAAACTCTCTTTGAAAACTTTTTTTAGAAAGACAAGTTTTTTAGTATTTGTATCTTTTTATGAACTTTAAATGAATGTGTTGGACATACACAAAATATATGTCTGATCAATAGATCTAAATATTATTTTGAATAATAATTCCAATTATTATTATTTCATTATTTTAGGAAATTGTTTAAATGTAATCCTATGAAGTAGAATGCTAAAATTTTTGTTTCAAAGATTTATAATGATACTCTGATTTACTCAGATATTAATTCAAATCAATCATATATCAGGCTACCATTGAACATATTTCTTGTGCATCTAACACCTACGTACATACATGTATACATATCTACATGTATAGATACATACATGTATACATACATATTTATTATGTATATCTGCTCTACTATATTTATTTGATGTTTTTAACAAGAAAAATAATGCTGATCCAACACTAAAGAATGTTCTGTAACTTGTCATCCTGTCAATAAAATTCACATTTTCAATAATAATGAAATCTTTAATATTATCTCAAAGTGAGTTAACTAAAAATTTTTGTATACAATTTTCAATGTAAATCTTCATAGTTTTCCAAACATATAATAGCAACAATTCATCTTAAACGAAATTACCTAATTTATCAGAACATCTATTTCGTCGAAACAGTTTCCGAAAAATTTGAAATAAATCCGTTTATCTTAAAAAACACGTTAAATTTTTCGAGTCGATCAGAACTGCAACATCTCCACATAAAAATATCTATTTTTCTAAAATGTGTAACATTATAATTTCCTCCGTAAATATACTAAATCAGCCACCTTATCCCAGGGTAATTCGAGTGTGCATCTTCTGCCGAGCAGAAGCTCGCGAAGTTCACAAGTGGTCGTTGAAATATTGCGTACCGCGTCTCGATTCGAGTTACTTCAGTGTTATTACAACGGTCGACATCGGTTAATCGACCATTAGCAACGCCATTAAACCGGACGACTGGTCTCGAAAGGGGTTCCTGTTCGAATGTGATTCGCTGCAGAAATTTGTTACGGTATCGTTCGATCGCGATCGAAATAGAGCAAAGCGGAGATCGTCGGGCAACGCGCAAGGTCGGGCTACAAGAACGATAAATATATCTTCAATCGGGTTGCTTAGCTCGGCCACGGAGCTTGACAGATGGTCAGGGGTCGGTCGTAATTTATGTTACGAATTTGTCGCTCAAACGAGTCGAATGACTTATAAGTTAGTTAGCGGAGTTTATACAGACGACAGGGTTATTAATAGGACACGGGCCGAGGAGACGATGAATTATAGAGAGCCCGCTCTCGACGTATTATGATCGGCAATTTAGTTTGTCTCGTGACCCCGGACAGACGATAAATTCACTTCGCGTTCTTGTTACTTGCCTCTCGTCTTCGATAGATTCTTGAATGCGAACGAGACAATGATTTTTCATTGTACCATCGTGTAAACAAAAGTTGGTGAAGGGTCGTGATGATAATTTGATGAAGACCAGAAGATTAATCGTTACCGGAGACAAGAATATTATAATATCGGATTTTGAACATGGTAGTAACATCGATTTCCTGCTTTCAGGTCTCACATTTCATGTTACAAAATTTTGTACCTTTGTTGAAATATCTGTTCACATAAATGTCTGTTCAAATAATTGCATGGTTTTGTTAGATATAAATTGCACCTCCAGTAATGCAACACGGTTAAAAATTGTACATAATCAACGTGCAAAATGTTAGCAACAATGTAACGGTAGATTTTCACATTGACACCTAACCATAAAAGACAAAATCGAAAGGAATGCACATAGCGGCGTAAAACGCGAGGGGAATTTCAGAAATGTTCAGCCTCTAGACCGAGTGAAAGTTGCTTCGCAGTTGAAAAGCGTTCCAAGAAATTTGTACAGTCTATTTCCGCGACAAAGAGGACAAAGAGAAACCTGGCTCTGTCATCGAGAGCCCCGGCAGTTTAACTCGATCTCCTTTCGCGGCGTGTCGATTTTAATTATTCAGATCGATAATTGATTGTTCCCAAGGCGGGCGATAATTGGCGATGCGACGATGTCCTTATTAACGCGATGACTCTCGTCTTGGTCTTTTTTCCTTTTCCCACCGTGCGTTCCCGTGTTTGCACAACTTGTGTCGCTCATTAAAATCACTCGATACAAATATTGGAACGGGTATGGAGACAGAAAGCGAGAGAGAGGAGGAGAAGAAGGAGGAGAACAAGGAGAGCTTCATCAGAGGCAACATCAGCATCAGAGTCTACGAAACTTTGCGGAACTCTACTCGTTACAGGCGAGCGAAACGAGAGCTTACGCGAACGAATCATTACGCTAATTAATTACTTTGCCCGGTGTAGCTCGAAAAGAGACACCCCCGTTGAATCGTTCTCTCTGTCGAATCGCTGCTCTCGTCTGAACCCCTCTGTTTCTCTATGAAATTTTCTCCTGTCTCCTCTATTCCTCTCTCTCTCTGTCTCTTTCGCAGCCAGTCCATCTCGAACCAGCTAACGTCGATATTTTATACGCGAACGAGCACACACCGAGCAAACTCGTAGCCGGAACACGTTAAACACCAAAATTACCGGAATTGCATGGACCTTCGTAGCCGTGTTCGAGGCACTACTTCGATATAATGGCCACTTGTGGCAGCCACCTCTCCTCCTTTTTCTGCGGTTGTTGCTCGTTTGCTGTTTGCAATTTTAATGATCGGAACGATGTCACGCTCCCGAAATGGTGAACGTGCCTTCTTTGCTGCGAGCGTAAGCCTGGAAATTTCGGGCAAATCGGTCGGAAGTGCCTTTTCAAATAGGTCAACGGTTGCAGTTTTGTATTTCATTTAATTTAATCGCGTCGATAACTTACGATTTGGAAACTTTCCGTGTGTAGGAGTTTAATTTCTGAAGGTTGGCACTTGGGAACGGGAGGATTTTTGGGGGATTTGGGTTTTGAGAGTTTTGTAATTTTACGATTTTAATATTTGAGAATTTTGGGACTTTGACATCTTGGATGGGACTTAGGGTTTTTGGAATATTGGGACTTTGGAATTTTTTAATTTTGGTACTTTCAAATTTTAGGATTTCAAGATTCTGGTATTTCGAAATTTTAGGCTTTGGGATTTTAGAATTTTGGTACATTTGAACCTTGAGAGCTAGGGACTTTAGAAATTTTTGGTTACTGGACACTTATCGACTTTGTAATTATTGAACCTTGAAGCTTTGTATTATTTATTTCTAAATTTCCCAACTTTGTCAAATTTATAAAAAATGTCAAAATTCCTTAATTTGCCAAATTTCTAAATTCCTAAATAACCAAATTCGACATAATTTATATCATTAATACTTGATACAAAACTGATATGATCAACACCATTATTTAATCTAAATTACATGATTATGTAGTTACAATCACCAACTTATACCGCTAAAATCATTGTTACTCGACGAAAATGATTAATTCAAGTTAGTAAATGATTAACGTTACCAACAAATTTACCAAGTATTAACACATAAAGCGGAAGAAGATGAACAATAAATTTGTAGAGAAGAAACATAGCCACGTTACATACTCTTAAATCGCGAGGATGTTTAACTCCAGCAAGGTAAAGAGAACAAATTTGACGAAAGGCTCGTTAACCCAGATTGTTCCTTAACAAGAACAGACAGAAAAAAAGAGTAGGAAGGTAAATGTACTTTCAAGAAAGCAAACAGTGTATAAAAGTGGTACAACAGGGTACGCTTAACAGTACACTCGGGTGCAACGTACACTTTCTTTGGATAAGGACTTGCATATAATCTTCAAAGATTTTTAAATTCACTAATTTTCTTCCTTTCAACTTTGCTTGCATAATCGTTGCTTTCGATTTTTTTAAATTCCCCTTCAATTTATTTCGTTTTTCAATTCGTCGATTCTTTCACTCTTCCATTTTTCAATTTTTCAAATTTTCAAATTTCGAAATATC
Organism: Megachile ligniseca; assembly: GCA_945859555.1. Taxonomy (NCBI): domain Eukaryota; kingdom Metazoa; phylum Arthropoda; class Insecta; order Hymenoptera; family Megachilidae; genus Megachile; species Megachile ligniseca. Next base: position 4,951,926 of record OX243785.1, read on the forward strand.
TGAATTTCTAAATGTCTCAATGTTTAAATTTCGCTATCTCCAAATTTCTAGATTCTTAATTCAACACTAAATTTTCAAGTTCTCAAAAATCCCCAACATTGATGACATAAGAGATTGCATTGCATTTGTCTGTTATATGTTTTTCTACGAAAAGCAGATTTTCTCTTGACGTCTGTTACGAAAGGCTTAATAGCGTCGAAGATCAGGCCTGAAAGACAGTTGAAAAAAAAAGTAATCGAGAAGAAGAACCAAACCCACAACGTCGATTAACTTCCAACACCCAGATTTCATTCTAAATCAAAGCGGACACCCGTAATACGCCATGAAATATGTTTCTCACTTTGTTCACCAATTACCTCGATGACTAGTTACGTGTTAAAAGTGTTACGAAAACGTCGGAATCGCGTGCAACTCTTCCGAGGTGTCTTGCCAGCACGAAGTAGGACGATAAAATCCGTTTCACAACGGATTTCCACGAAACTACACGGTATCGTTAGCTATCGCCATTCTGCCGCCTCCGTACAAAAGAAAAGAGCAAGAAAAATAAGTAACAAGATGTTCATGCGCACCCGTCACGATGGCAAAATCTTCCTACGTCGAAGTTTCAACGGGACTTTTCCAGTACGAACTTTCGGGAAGTTGCGCGAGTGTTATTGCTTTAATTATTGTACTTCGTGTTACGATTTTTGTTTCGGCAACTTTTAATCGAGTATCGTGTGAAAGTCTTTTTTCTTTGAATGAATATGTGGGTTAGTATCGCTGGTGTTATCAATTAAATTATTGATATTTTATCGATTTGTATTTAACGATTATCTGTGATTCAGGTATTGATTTCTGGACGGTGAAAGTTAAATATTCGACGTGAATTTACGTTGCTTTTTTTAAATTTGTAATATTATAGCCTTTATAAATTTGAAAGTTTACAAATTAAACATGTTATCGAATAATTTCGTAACGTCCTTCAGCAACAGAGTTGACGTAATCGCAAAGAAGAATCTTCTTAATCTGTTCTTATTTAAACTTCAAACCTAACCAGACACTTCATTTTATTTAGCATCTGCTTTCGAAACGCCCGCATAACATCTTAATCCCTTATCGCGAACAGAAGCAATTTACTGCACGCGGGGATACACACGATTCGAAAGCGTATCCATATAATTCGTAGCAGACGTTGAAGAGTTAAAAATTGTGTTCTCAATTTCATCTCGCTCGACCCAAAATTACAGATTTCATCTCCTCAGAATATTAACTACACAAGAAATTCAAGAGAACTACAAAGTGAAGTTTCATCAAACTGCAGTTAAAAATGTCGCCCAATGGGGTGAATAAGAAATATATTCATTTTGATAATACGACAAAAAAGCACAGATTAATTAACATATATATAAATGTCATGGTACCAAAAAACACTCGGATTTTGTTAAAATTTAAAAAAATCACACGCTGTTCTAATAATAATGCAACGATAGAAAACGAAGGATTACAATCGCATCCATAACAAGTTATACAAAATAGATAATTAATCTAAGCATCATTTGAACATTTTCAATTTCACAAAATAAAAATGATTCGAAGAACTTTCAAACCCATCTTTTTGTCATAATAACACTTATGCAATCGTATTTGACTTTAGTGATCGTAAGTCATCAACTCCTTAACCTATGATTTCTTCAACAGTTGCGTCAGTCAGAGTAATCACTACAGCAATATCAAAATAAACAAAAAAATTTGAAATGTCAGACATATATTAAAATGTAGCGATCTTTAATTGTAAATACTATAACTCGTATTGAACTCAAAACTCAGTTGTAGGTCACGATTTATTTTTGTTATATTTAAATTGTGGTGTGCGTCAGTGACTCGTAATTCGAAGGATTTAACGGAAACAGTAAATTTTTAGAGATAACGTTGTCCGACACTAAATCCTCGAATTGTCCAAAACGTTATTGGACATTTGAAAAAGAAATAAACGGTCACTAATGTTTACGTCGTCTTGTGATACAATACGTCCATCTTTCACCTGCAACCGCCATTTTCGCGACATTCCGGTGAAGTCTCACGTAGAAAATGGCGATTCCTTCGGATTTTCTTACTCGTCCACGTCGTATTTCCCCCTGGACCCTCTCGTTCTTGGCAATAGCGACGTTCTCGAGGACAGCTGCCATCCTTCGCGCGAATCTCGATGGTAAGTTAGCGGAGTAGAAGGTAAACTCCGACCGATAGCTTCCAAGTGGACGAGCTGCTTGCCGCTCGTCACGATTCTGCTCACGGACCTGCCATTTGTCTGAAATCGCATAACGCTTATACACCGGCACGGCCAACGATGCGTCGCTCTCTTTCCCACTCTGTTTGCCACGACCCTTCTTCTTATTGTTCCAGCCACCCTCGCCAACCCCCTCGACTACCCCATTCTCGAGAATCGCTCGTTTTTGCATTTTCCAGGGCTCGCCGCTACGGAGCTCGCTTTTCCTCTTCGATCCTCGGTCCACCGACGGAAGAAAAACGGAACCCCTGTTTCTTTTAACCCTTTTGCTATTAAGCACGTATCTTCGTCGCTCGAGAAATGCAGGGGATTTTCGTATTTGATCGATGCCTTTCGGAGTTAGAATCTAGGAATTTAGAGGTTGCAAATTTTAGTTTTAATTTAGGGGCTGCAAACTTAGTTTTGAGACCGACAGTTTTGTATTCTGGGATTTTAGTTTTAGAGGGGAAGGTTTTTAGGTACTTGAGATTTTGAGACTTTTGGGCTTCGAGAGTTTTAGGTACTTGATTGTTAATTGTGGAGTTTGGAGACTTTAAAATTTCTGAATGTTGGGATTTTTGAAATTTCGAATTTTGTGGTATTGGGAAGTTCGGAACTCGAGACTTTGGGATTTTTGAATTTTTGGACCTGAAATTCAGGAATTTGAAGATTGTAGATTTTAGAGTTATAAGACCTCGACATTTTTGCATTTTGGGATTTTCGAATTTTGAGTGTTTTGGATCTAAAAATTGTGGAATCTTGAGATTTTAGAATTAGAGGATTCTAGGATTTGGAAATTTTGATATTTTTTTGAAATTTTGAAATTTTGCGACTTTGGAACTGAATTTTTGAAACATTGATATCTTGGTACTTCGAAATTTTTAAGCTCTCAGATTTTTCAATTTTAAATCTTTATAATTTGTGCATTTCCAACTTCTGAATTTCTGGCATGTCAAATTTCTCAATTTAATAATTGAAAAAATTATTAAATTTATAAAATAAATTTATAAAAATAATTTAATCAATTTGCCAAATTACTGAACTTCAAAATTACTTAAAACTTGAAATTTTATTTCTACATTTCCAAATTTGCAAATTAGAAAATGTGAAGTTCTTGTACTTCAGAATAAATTAACCGATTAATATCTCAAAATTTCAAAGTCGTTTTCACTGTTTTAATTGAAATAAGTTCTATCGCTTTAAGGGGTACTTGTAAAAGGATTAAGCGTGGGAGTTGAAGGATTTTATCGAAATTTTCATTCGATTGAACTCGCGGCAATGGGAACTGTTTCCATAAAGTTACTACAGGGTAATCATGAAGATTAGTTCTCCAATTAGTCATCACTCCGGTTTCAAGAGTTCGTGCGGTTAGAAGGGTTAACTGATCAATAATCCTGTCACCAGCACAGTGCTCGAGTTTCCATGAAACTTTCGATTTATCATGCTGACTACCGCGGGAATTACCTGTGACTATCGTAAAAGTGTTTGTTTGTGGATTTATGTGACACACGTTTTGTTTATTTCGATTTGAAACATTTGTTAATTTCGTACGATCTGCAAGGTCAACATTGGTTTACCCGTTGAAATGATTAATTTTAGAAAAATGTTAGAAATTTTTAAAAAAATTTAGAAACTTAATTAGGAAGTTAGAAAATTATCAATTTCAAATTTACCAATTTACAGACTTCAATTTAGAATTAAGAAATTTTTTAAGTTAGAAATTTCATGGCGTCATATTTTCAGATTCAGTGGAAATAACTCAAATTAAGTAACAAATTTCAAATGTATAAATTCATAACATTGAATCATCATTTTAGAGTACGGACTCTAAACCGTACCACTGCAAAAAGAGTCTATCATATTCCGAACCCTATCATAACTACATACACTATTTACTACCATTATATTCTGACTAGTGTGACAACCAAGTACCTTATGTTTAACAGAATATTAACACTACATCAAAAATGTCCCTCATCTCGAACAGCATCCCAAAGTAACCCCAAATCCAGTTGTCCGTAAATCTGGACCCCAAAACGTTGTCCATTATCGGTCACATTTTTGAATGAAATTCCAAACATTTACCCTAAACCTTGAATGGCCGATCCCTTTAAATGGTTAAGCAATTAGGCATCGACGAACGCGAACGATCAGTTTGACATGGTGGACGGGGCTTTTGTAGGGGCCAAAGTCCGACACGCGGGGCAGGCGGAGGGCTCCAGAATTTAATTGCAGCCCGGAGCAAAAGCTGGCCGGTATCAGAATTTAGTCGGATAGATCGTTCCTCGTTATTGCAGCGAGAGACACTGGCTGTGCACGGCGTCGTTTGTAATTACTCCATCGCGGTAATTAAATTGCAGATAGTATGGAACAGTTTCCGCATTACGCAGGGCCGGCTCATTCAGGGGCGTATCTAGAGGGGGAGTACCCGGCTCGCATGTCGGTCGAGACACGTTTTACACGCATCGATGATACCCGCTAACGAATTCAGATACTGTCAAGCAACGTCCTCGAGGCCTTTATGTTCAACCTCCTTTGTGTTCTCTTTCTGCTCGTGTAGTTAGCTACTCTGGAACGTTGCTTGTTCGGATTCCCCATTTGCATGGAGCCTCGTTTTCTGACGTTCGGAAGCAATTACGCCCGCTTAATCGACCGGCTTCGACGTTGTCGATTTATTGAATCGTATCGACTTGTCCTTTGTTCGCTCCGACCATTTCTTCCCTGCCTTTTTCCGTAATTACCTTCCACGTTTTTGTTGTTGCACCCGAGAAACTGTTAGAACCGTGTTTCTTTGGATCGACGCCACCGATCGAGCAACCCTGTGTTTCGCGCTGTTGATCGTTAATTATAATACCTGTGTAGCATCAGCCGAGCTATGATGTGCTCGTGTCAAGCGCAGACAGGATTATTAGTTATCTATCCCCACGATAATCTACTAGGTGCTATTCAACTTCGATAATTAAGCGAACACGTTCATCGCTTCGATTGTTTCTTTCGCTATCGGGTTATTTTATTTACTTGGTACATCAATTTCAAGTATTTTGATTTTCTTTGTGTACTTTTTCGTGTACAAAACATGCTTGTCAGACAGTTTAACATCAAGTTTCATCTATCATCGGCCATTAATTTTAGTCAAAGAATCAGCTGCTTCTTTTTATATACCACATATGTATGAACTTCTATTTAGGTATGCATTCACATACATTTCGCACAAAACTCTCTGATGCATTAATCATTCGTACGATTACTACAACATCCCTTAACGTTAAGAATACCTTCACAATTTAATCGGCCTGCTCAAAGGAGAGGAGTGCACAGAAGTGATTAAACAACGACACGCGTAGAATCGCAGAATAATTAAAAAAAAGTTCAGCCGGCCCCCAGTTACGTGTCTCCCATGCACAGTGACATGGTCGGAAGAAAGGGTGAAAAGGAGCGAAACAGGGTGGTGAGAGATCAGGGGTAGACGCAATAGTGACCGACACACGGGTCGCGGATACAGGGGGAGGGGGAAATAGAAGAGAAAGGAGAGGGTTCGCTTAAAGAGCCAAGCATACGAAAAACACATCCAGCAAAGGGATGTGTGTGTAGAAGGTGTATCGCCCGCAGAGTTTCACCAGGGGGATGACACTTTCTTTTTTTCTCCTTTTATCCTCATTATCGGCGGTGCTTTGAGGATCGCGACGACGTATCGTGTGAACCGGGCACAAGGACACCGGGAAACGTAGGAAAAAGCTACAGCTAGCTTGAAAAGCTTTAATCGTTAGCGTGGATGCACGGCTAAAAGCCTCGAAATGAGTGGACCGACACACTGGTCTCAGTGTTCATCGATGATCACAAAACGCGTATGAAATACAGAAAGAGATATTATTTTAAATAACGTGTCGTTTACGAAATATTGAGGCAACCTTGAATTTTTTGGGTGTTACATCTGGTCCAGTTATCTTTATATCGAAGTTTATGAGGATGTTGAACTTTTAGAAAGTGTCTTGGTGGAATTGTTTGTGAAAGTTGTTCGTGGGTTTGTTACTTATTTTACAAATAGTATAAGTTACTACTTGTAAGGTACAACCTACAGAATATAATTATAATTATGTGTTTTTGGATATCATAATACGTTAAAAATTCAGCGACGTATATTAAACAAGTTACGTATACGAAGTAGGAATTTATTAAAATAAATATACATTTGATAATAATTGCAGTATTTATTGAGCTGGGAAATGAGACACACCAGCATGGTTATGCGCATATTTCTTGATTCCCTGCGAACAAACTACTTAAGCATATATATCTTCATTAGGGTGTAATTTTAGTTACTAGCGTTTATAGACCCAGGAGAAATAACGTACCGCTATGAGCCCCCATGGATGTTTAAATTCAATTTTCGTAAACTACTTATTGTTATACTCTCCAATAAAATTTTTGAACGTGCACTACATCATCAGCGTAAAACTTGTCTTTCTCTGTTCATTAACAACATATTGTTTAAATTACATTTAATAATTTGTACAATTTTAATAACCCTTAATAATTGACCAAATTTCAATAGCTTCTAATGATTTAAAAAATTATTAATAAATTGTACCTAGTTTTTAACTTCCGAGGGCTCGTAGAATTTTAATAACTGTCGACAAATCGTACAATTTTAATAACTCTTGATAACTCGTTTTAATAACTGTTGATAACCGAGACGAATTCAATAGCTTTGAACAACTCACGCGCGATGGTGGTCTCCGGTGTGTCGATCGATGCACGAAATATCTAAAAAAAATTGTAAAATTTGAAGAGTATCGATATTGCGGGGTTACGAGAATTCTTCGGAACGAAATGAACGAATATCGTGTAACCTAGATCGGCCAATTTATTGGATTTGGGAACATCGAACGACCAAGTCAAAACCGCACGATATCGAGGGCGTATCGAGAGGTATCGATTCACGGTTCGACGTGATTCCATCCACGTTGCCTTCCGCGTGCTGCTGGAAGCCGTAGAGCCGTGCACAGCTTCTTGTCGTAAATAACGGTATAATCCAGTGTGTGGTGGTAGGGCGTTCGATTAAAATCCGGCCTGCAGTTCGGACACAACAAGAATTTTCTTCCGAAATTATTGTTATCGTCACGTATATTTCCGGGCGTTAAAGTCTCAGGTTAAATATCCGCTCGCGTTCGAGCTGGCCCCCGGTGTCCGCGTATAAATTGAAAATTCCCCGGTGTATTTCAAGGTAATCTACGAGGTAAATTCTCGTCGGGCCAATAAAAATGAAACGACCGTACAAGGAAACGCTTCGTTGAAACATTTTTCCGTCTTCCTCGCTCCCATTTTCCGCGTAGACCTCCTATTTTTTATCCCCCTTGCCAGCTGCAACGTTCCTTTTGTTTCTGCAGTTTAATCGTCGATGCATTTTGCCTCCGAGGTGCAAATAAGCGCGGAACTGTTTACCGGTCTCTTTCGATTCGCTCCTTGTAACGGTGGATTTATGACCACGTATTATAGGAGCATTATGTAGATCGATATTGCGTATTGTAGGATGTGTTAAATATAGACTTTGTGTTAACTCGGTTGGCGATGATCGGAAGTTGTGCGGTGTAAGTGCCCGTTAGAGAGCCGCGCATTGTATTGCCGTGTGCGTTGTTACGCGTCGATGGAGACCTCGCGAGATCAATGTGGACATGGGTGTGGTGAATATTACGGGATTTTCGATATTTACTGAGAAATTGAAGTGTATCCCGTGTATTGATCGCGAATTTGGGAACTTGCCAATTTCGGCACGTTCGGAGATTTGCCATTTGAGGATTTAGGTATTCAAGAATTTAGATAGTTAGCAATTTAGGAATTCAGGAAGCTAGAAGGGAATTTAGAACTTTATTATCCTGCAAAATTTGGACCTAAGAATTTGGATATCTGAAATCTTTGGGTTTAGGGAATTTATGTATCTACAAAGTTTGATACTAGGGACTTTCAAGAACTTGACATATACGAAAAATTTTGAATTTTACAAGCTTTTAAACTTGAATTCTAAATATTCGAAATCTTGAAAATTCATGCAGCAACCTAAATATCGAAATTTCTCCCTTCGCAAATTTCCTAATAAAAAAAAATCTCGATTAATCTACCCCCCGCGCGTTGATGCCCGTAATCTGCTCCAGGGGCACGTAATTTGCCCAGCACCGTTCCAGTACACGAAATCTCAGAGGTCAACAACTTCGTCACCGCGGCAGGCACTCCATCCCCTCATTTAATCTCGTTTAATGTTGAAACCACGAAACTTCAGTGGAAGCATCGGTAAATCTCATCCATATCGCAGAAGACGATTATCTGAATTTTCCTTTGAACCCGTAGCGAGCTCGACGAGGTATTAAGACCTCAAAAGAGTTTTATTACTGGGAGTGACATCAGATCCGAGGCAGCCACGAAGCGTGTTAAAACACCACCGCGAAACCGCCCCCGTCGTTCTCTTTCATCATCGCGGTGGAAGCGAGGGTCATCGTGTACCCGATTCGCCGCAAATGACGCATGTTTCAGTGATCTTTGTCTCCCGTGAAATTGTGTCCGTTCGATTCGGAGGGTCCTCGCTAATCACAACGGTGTCTGCCGAGCAAGAGTTTCGGCTTTAATTAGGGAGTCAACGCGGTGGATCAACGTTGTCGTTGGATAAAAAACTCTCGAGAGCCGTATCGACGATTAATGCGAGCCCAGAGGGTTGCGGAGCATTCGCGAATTTCAACCCCTTGTCGAGGGTAATTTCGAATTTTTCCAGCCGACGACGACGAGTTCTTCGCGAGAAGAGCAGCAAAATTGAGCGCAAACAACGTGAATGGCGCTTGATCGATTGTTGCTTTTTTCTTTCTTCTTATTTTGTTGTTCTCTCTCCCACTCCTTCCTGCGTTCCTTTTTTTTGTGCGGCTGTAATAGCAGACAGAAACGGCGCAGATTGAAGTGGTTTCCGTCGACGCACGAACACGAGGGTGAGCGGTTTCGATGCCAGGTGATTCGGGCCAGAAACTTCGTAACCGGGCTACGAGTGGTCTGAATTTTTTAGGTCGCTCGATATTGCCAATTTTCTTGAGAGTTAACCACCGTGTAATCCGGATACTTGTTCCAACGCCCACAAGATGGAATTAGAGTATTGACTTGGGAAATATTGATGAACGTTTGCTCTCCTATATGGTTATTTACATTCGATGGTCGGCGGGGTAACAGCTTTCAAAATCATTCGATGGCTGCGAATTAAGTTCCCAATGAAATGGAATTTGGAATTATTTATTTACAGAAGAGGAAGTTAGTGTTTGATGACGTAGAAAGGACACAGAGAGGGTAGTTTAATATCTGTTCGTGAAATGGAGATGAACAAAATACATTAAGATGAACAATTTGGATACAGAACACTTATGGTCTATTTTTAGAATTTACAAAAATTTTTAGTAGATATTGTAAAAATTATTTGTTGAATTATGTTGATAATTCTCTGTTGATATAATGCATATTTACTGTACTTGCTTAAATATAAAATTGTAATTTTTATAATCAATAAAATCTTTCTTGCCTTTTATAATTAAAATTTTTTCTGCGATAAATATTAATAATATTATAAATTAATAAATACAATTTTTATAAAATGTATATACAAAAGATACAAGAATACAGAAAGTTAAAATATATAATTTCATTAATTTCATACTAAAAATCTGCAAATCTATATAAACATGATTTATTACCATTATTCCCAACGAAAAGATACGAATTATACGCAACATCCAGCGTATTTGGTACAAAAAGAAATTGTGTGTTTACTTTAAAAACCTGTTAATAATTATGTACCTGCCATAAAACAGGAATTTTTTCTCGGTCTCCATTATCACTCGTCGGAAATATTAATCCTGTTAATTTAACCCGTCCTATTTCGCAGGTCTCCGTTTGGCCGCGTTATTTTTTTCAAAATGCAAGTTGAATATTTAGAAGAGCGAACTTTCGGCGCAGAGAGAAAAAGCGAAGCTCCGCGCGGCGGAGGGCCATTAAAATTTTGACCTGATTTAAAGCAAAAGTTTTTCCAACGTCCATTATCAAGTTTCTCCTGAAAATATTAATCCTGCTAATTTAATCCGTTCCATTTTTCAAGTTTCCATTTCCCGCGGCATTTCTTGCCCCGCGTAATGCTAATGGTTTTCAGTTTTTCTTCCGGCAGAAGAACAATTTCCTATTTTTAACTCCTCCGGCTCTCGACATTATGCGAAATTACCGCAACTTCGGCTAAACTTCGGCACAAGCATTCTGCTTGCCATAACCGCCAAGTGTTTGGCATTTATGGTGTTCATAGTTCGCCTCGAAAGACGGAGTTCGATCGGGAAGCTACTTAGTTAGTTAAATGTTTGTTCGTGTTTATGTACACAATTTTTAGCCCTGGTGGATCAATATTTGAATCGAGTCTTTTACTGAAATTACAGTAACATAAAAACACTTACTCAATGAATATAGTATTATAATCCATACATTTTATTTGATAAAATTGCATACTGATATAATAAAATACTAATCTGACACTGATTTAATAAACATTTAATCAAATTAGTAATTAGTAATTAATTAATTAAATTTAGTAAGTTAATCAAATATTGCATGTGTACATTGATTAAATCTAGTAATTTAATCAGATATATGTACTATTGATTTAATCAAATATAGTGCATGTGTTATTGATCAGATTTAGTAATTTAATCAGAAGCAATACATGCATCACAAGTTATTTTTATTACTCTAAACATGTGATACAATCAAGATATTTACAGTTTAGTAAGTATAACATAATAAATCAAAGTTATCAATTGAACACATCAAATTCCATAAAATAATAAATCAATAGGCTACCGTAATTAAGAACTAAATTAATTCACGAATATAACCATCATATATCAGTTTTCAATCATTTCTTTATACTGCAGTACCACTCGTATACTGGAAGTACAAAAAAATTATTTGCAATCTGGTATATCTCTGTACCGGTTGGCACTGATGGTTTAATTATACGTAGACATAATTAAAGTATCAAGATATCGGTTAATTATCCATATTCCTCGGTGTAATCATCCTTCATTAAATGCTCGTGGTTCAACTAAAAACGGCTATACCAAGTAGATATAATACAATTAATCGAAGGGATTAAAATTTATAATTCAACAAATTTCATAATTAAGGTTGACTAAGAGCTTTATAATTAAACGTTGTACATAAAATGCGGCGCTACCGCGTAATTATCCTTGCGTCTTATTAAACCTAAATAACCTATCATTAAATTCTTGTGTGTGCACTAACAGCGATTCTACATGTATAAAAACAGAGAAACGTTGTATGTAATAGAATAAATTTATTATACATTTATAATGGTGGTGATAACAGAGTTCAACGGAGACAAATAATTTCATGTTCGAATAAAGATTTATTGCAAACAAATTTTTTAAATTTGAAAATTTTTATAATGAATTGAAAAACTTCAAATAGAGGAATGATTAATTATTAATGAATTACAGAATTTTATTCGTAAGTGGGGAAATCTAGGGATGTATCTAGGTACACAGAGATTTGGAAGTACAGGAATTTAAGGGTATAGAAATTTGAAATGGGAATTTTGGGGTGTAGCGATATGGCGATATAGAAATTTGGGGATGTAGGGATTTGGGGATGTAGGGATTGGGGAATGTAGGGATTTGGAATTGTAGATATTTGGGAATATAGGGATTCTACGATATAGGAATTAGGGAATATAGGGTTTCGGAGATATAGATTTGGGAAAATAGGGATTTGGGGATGTAGGGATTCGGAAATAATGGGTATTTGGAAATATAGCTATTCGGGAATATAGGGATTCTACGATATAGGGATTAGGGAGTATAGGGTTTCGGAGATATAGGGATTTAGGAATATATGGTTTCAGGGATATAGAGATTTGGGAACATAGGTATTCCGGAATGTGGGGATATAGAAATATATGTATTTGAATATGTGAAAAAAGCATATGAATATGTGAACATATGGATATAGAAAACTAAAAAAATCCCACTTAAAAAATCATCTCTAGTCCCTAATTAACTCACCAAATCACTCTTCAAATTTTCCATCGTTCCACCTAAAATTAATATTTTAGTAGAATGTTAATATTCTCCTCCAAAACTTCACGAACCTCCAAAATGGCTGCCGTACCCTTAGAAGTTACACGCACGATAAATCGTTTCTTTTTTCTCTCCCTCGCAAGAATTCGCTTGCCGCAATTTATCGCAAAAGTTGCGTGGTATTTTACGATGGCCATTCGAGTTGGCCGATTTCACGTGTCGAGGCATTAGCGTAACGCGATTCAACATGGCCGGTGAAATCGCGCAGAAATTTAATCTGCCGGCTAGATCATCGGTAACGAACAGGCGATATTTCTTTCGTAGCCTCGAAATTGGAATCTTCGACTTCGCAACAGACACCGCCGGCTAAGAGTTGGTAAATATGCTTTACGATCCACGCCACTATTTCCTATTAACGCTTTCAGCGCTGAATTATGAAGCGCGCGTAAAGCAGCGCCTCCTAATTGGAAATATATTACGATAAACTGTTAGTGCCGGGGCTGAAGCGACCCCATGAAATCATATATCGCGTGTAAATATCCCTGTATCTACCTTGTATTCCGTCATCATCACGCGGATTTAGTTTCGATGGGATTCTGATATGGTTGAAACTTGCCGAAGTTGATGATTATTTCAGCACATTCGATCATTTTAACTCTTGGCATTTTTGCATTTGGGGTATTATCGCGGATCGAATAAACGATGAATCGTAGAAAGTGATACTATTTCGTCGCATAATGATATTGCAAAATGACACTTGTAATGCATCAATTTAGAGCCGGACGAAAATGACTGGGTAAAATCTTCGTTAATGTTCTTGATGCAAGATGACTGCTTCTGGAGTATAATGGACAATGATAAATTTCAGGGCAGGAAATCTAACTCAATGACAAGTGCTTCAAAATGGCACTTGTGATACATCAATTTAAAGCTTGAGGTTTCGCGGAAATGCAAAGTCTTCGTTGATGTTCTTGATGCAAGATGAGTGCTTCTGGATTATAATGGACAATGATAAATTTGGAGACAGGAAATCTGACTTAATGACAAGTGCTTCACACTCACAAGTGCTTTCATACAAAAGCTTTAAATTGTACAAGTACCACTTGCCAATATTTTTGTGTTATTAAATTATGTCAGACTTTATACTTCATGCAAAACGTCGATATCGAAATATTTAAAAATATTTTTCAAACTCTCCCATTGTTATCGCATGTTGGTATTTCATCCACTCTATAAAAATATCATATTTTAATCTCCACCGTTTTTTTCACTCATCTCCGCACACAGTGTTGTACAAATATTCCACCTGACCTCGTAATTTGCATTTTTCGGGTGCAATGAATATCATCTTCAATTAAACCGTTATTTCCTGATAATAAAATCCGCGGAAAATATTCGCGTTACACGGCAAAATATTTGTACCTTTAAATGTTTGATATCAGGAAATATTACCGGCATCGAGCGATTTTATCGATCGAAAATATTTGACAGGAACGGTCGTATTTTCTGTGCTGTCTATCACAGCACTTCGATCTTGACTAATGTAAACGCTCCGAAAGTATTCGAAACGTTGAAATATTTTCCGGTCGTTCGATTGGTCTACATTTTTTTCTGTGCCCGTTCCGGGGCGCAAAAAAAAAGCCCTGCAATTTTTCTTCGCCGGATGTTCGAACGCAGGCTTTTAGATTCCTTTTTCGATTCGGCCCCGGTCTAATAGCTCTCATATTTTGCGATGAAACACGGAAGTTTGTAACACGAACGAGTGAACAGGCGGCGGCGAAAAAAGAGAATCTGGAACGAGAAATCGGATTTATATTTCCGAAATGTTTGCTCGACGATCTGACAAGCGAAAACTAATACCCGTTCGATGCAACCCCTTAACAAAGATGATTCACCGTGTTGGCTGTTTATTTAACAGCGAATAAATGGTTCGATCCGGGGATATTTGCTTCGCCGTGGCAATCCTTCAAAAATTGTTTTTCACCGATAAACTCTTTTGAACGCGAGAAAATAAAACGAGGAAGATCGACGCGTGAATATGAAACGAAAAAAATGAAACAGAACTTGTATAACGAGTACACGTACATGGAAAACACGTAGGATGTTGATTATTGTTTCGGAATCGAGACCGGCATTCACGGAACCGGGGAAAATTCAACAATTTTGCGGAGACTTAACTATGTTGGTACGTGAAACGATTATAAACGTACAATCGACCGATATGAAAATACACGATTTTCCTCCATTTACCTTCCTTTGTAACATATCATTGTTGAATTTCAGAGTTCTGCTCGAAATAATTTTCCGCGAAACGATCCTCGGCTTTCCAATAATTAATTATTTATGCAAACGTAATAACTCTTTGTATATTTGTGCATTAGTTATTGATCGTGTATTGGGCATTGATTAAATACAGTTTTATTTAATGGTTTGCAGTTTACTTTTTACAGTAAAAGTTGGAAACCTTGGAATTTTAGAAAGTTTGGGAATTTGACAAATTATAAATCTAGGAATTTAACTTTACTTATGCGAAAAATTATTTCACTCATATGTCAACTAAAGGAAACCTATGTTCCCGATATGCTTATTAATTTTGGATACGTCGTTTAAAAGAGATTTGCAATTTCCTGGATATTAAAGAAAAAGTAATTACCATGCTATTTTCACGTCAATCAACAAAATGTCGTTTAATAAATTGTATCGGTCGAATTTTATACTTTTTCGTTGAACTCGAAAGCGCTCGATGGTTCGATCGAACCTTCGTCTGAGCAAGAAGTGAATTTTTAAATAAAAACGAATTGAAAGAGCAACGTGAATGGTATCCTTAAAACGTTCGCATGTCCGTTGAACGTCTCATTTTCGCATTGATCGAACCATCAACTGCATATTCGCGTCAACGCTTACAGTTCCAAAAGCGATCGACAAAGAGTTCGAGTTGCAAGAATTTCTACTTGCTCGGTTTCTTCTTTGAAAACGCCAGATATCCGCGTCTTGGCCTGTCGTTCGTGTATAAAGCTTCTCGTATTTTCCCCGATGCAAAAGCGGAAATAAGAGGACTCCGAACGTCAAGCGTTTTTCGCATTCGCCTTTCGTCTTTCGGCGTATGATGTTTGCGATTGAAATTTTTGTTCAACTTGAAACGCTCGTGTTTCCGTTTAAATGATACCTACATTTTTATGTTAAAATAAGTCTTCTTTGTTACTAAAGGTGTTGGATAAAGAAATTACTTTGGGTCAATCGATTCATTTATTTTTGGGATGATAGGAGGTGTGAGAATACAATGATGATACTACGTGTGGTTTTATAACGCGTGGTAATATTACAAGTGAGAATACAATGTGTGGTGATTCTACATATGAGAATACAACATGTGGCAATATAACACATAGGAAATACAAGGTGTGTTAATATTAGGAGTGGCGATATAACGGATGGTAATATTACTCGTGAGAATATAATGCGTAGTGATACTATGTGTGGCGATATAACGCGTGGCGATATAATACGTGGTGATATTACGCGTGATAATACAATGCGTAGTGATTCTACGCGAGATGATACTACGCGTAAGAATACAACACGTGGCAATATAACACATGGCGATATAACGCGTGGCGATATAATACGTGGTGATATTACATGTGAGAATACAATGCGTAGTGATTCTACGCGTGGTAATACTACGCACAAGAATACAACGCGTGGCAATATAACACGTGGCGATATAACGCGTGGCGATATAATACGTGGTGATATTACACGTGAGAATACAATACGTATTCTCTTAATGTTTCTACGCATGTTAATACTACGCACAAGAATACCACGCGTCACAATATATCACATAGAGAGCGCAACGTTGGCGATATAACGCGACAATTACAACCTATGATAAATACAATACGTAGCAAATACAGCACGTCGGAAATGCAACATATGACAAGTACAACATGTAAACGCAACGTATGGTAAATATAAAATGTGCCAAATATAGCGAACGAAAATACAGTACATAGCGAATATAAGAATAGTGGCAATATAAGAAAAGTCTATCGAAACATTCTCGTTCACTTATTCCTTTTCCCGTTTCCATCGAATTTACCTGATACGAGTATTTGTGTCGATGAAACGCGTTCACGTATGCATTCGATTGAAAATATCGATGTAGAGTACTCTATGCGGTTGTTGCGAGACAAGAACAGCGATATGCAACGAGAGGATGAAAGATGGAAAAGAGGATTGTAGGAGGAAGTAGCGTAAGACGAGAAGAAGATTGCGGGGTTGGCGTATCGATCGTAAACTCGTGACAGCCGCTTTTCTCGAAACCGCATCCTCGATTACAAACCGAGAATGTAGAAACAAATCTGAGCATTTTTCCACGAACGGAGTTCCGTGTGTATTTGTAGAGACGCGACTATCGATTATCGATACCCTATCGGTACCTTATGGATATTTAAGAGTGTATTAATGTTGGAGTTTTTCAATTTGAAGAATTGAGAATTTGGAAATTTGGATGTTTGGGAGTTGAAAATTAGGAAATTTGGATATTGGGGGAGTTGAGAACTTGGAAATTTGGATATTGGGAAATTGGAAAATTTGGAAATCTGAGAATATTAAAATTTAGGAATATGGAAATTTAGGAATTGGGGAGGTTTGGAATATTAAAATTTAGAAATTTGGGAGTTTTGGAATATTAAAATTTAGGAATATGGAAATTTCGAAATTTGGGAATTTTAGAATACTAAAATTTAGGAATATGGGAATTTAGAAATTTGGAAGGTTTACTCTTTGTGATTTGAGAAATTTGGGGATTTGAGTATACAGTAATTTGAGTTTTGGAAATTCGAAAATTAAAAAATTTGAAAATCTAAAAATTTCAAAACTTGAGAATTAGCGTGTTTCGAAATTTGAGAATTTAAATATATAAAGAAATCCGAAAATAAAGATATTTAATAATTTAGTAACATATTTTATTCCAATCTCGTCGACATATATCGATCACTCGATCGACAATCGCTCCTCCGCTGTGGCAAATAAAATCGGTGTTAAATGAAGAGGAAAATGGCGCGATAAATTCGCGGCAATTCGACGCTTTTATTCGATTACTCTTTCTACGTGCTCGTATCAATTCTTTCTTCTTCTCTTTTTCTTTTTTAATTTCGTTCCAGTATTCCTTCGCCGGTTTACGGCGTCGCGAGAAATTCAATTAACGCAATTGCGGCGAATTAAAAGGTGGAACCTGTTTTTGAATTTCACCGCTCGTTCCCTTAATTACGACTCGTTGCGTTTTGTAACGTGTTTCTATCCATTTTCGCTTTTTTTTTTTTGTTATATAATTTTTTTTTTAATTTTCCACGATTGAACGTGCGTTTGACGCGAGCGAAATAACGATTACAGAGGCTGAAATTTTTAACAGAGTTTCCTGCGGAGTTCGCGGAAACAGAGGGAAAATTAATGAACACCACCTTTGTTTGTTCCGATTTAAATTCTTTCGAGTGTTTCCTACTGTTTTTTTCTTCCCATGGTACTTCGAACATTGCGCGTCTAAGTGTTACGATTGTTTTTGATGTAGTTATATTGTTACTTTCTTTTATTGCAGAAAAATGAGGTTCAGTTTTTTTAATGCTGCAAAGAGAATTGTGGTTGAAATGTATTTTGTTACATTTAATTACATGTAGATAACAATCGTACGAGTGAATTTAATTAATGCAATTTAACTGGAACAAAGTCGTTTCTTTGTTTCTGAATGTTTGATATATTAACACGGTTTTTGTGGGCCACTCTTATTTTTAACGGGATTCATAAGAATTTGGGGAAGTATTGTTTGAAAGAAGAGTAGAGAATTTTGGAATTTTTGTAATTGGGAAATGGAATTTTAGAAATTTGGGGTTTAGGTATTTGGGAACTTGAGCATTTTAAAATTTAGGGGTTTAGAGATTTAAGTATTTGGGAATTGGAGTTTTAGAAAATTGGGGTTTAAGGATTCAAGAATTTATGAATTAGGGTCTTACAGATTTGGGAATTTTGAGATTTGAAAATTAAAATATTATAGAATTTGAGAATCCAAAAATTTGTGAATTAGAAATTATGGATGTTCAGAAATTTGAATTTTAGAAAATTTAATAATTTGCAATTTAGAAATTTGAGAATTTAGAAATTTAAAATCGAAGAAATCTGAAAATTTAGAAAATAGCAATTTAGAAATGTAAAAATCTATTTTAGTAATTTACTTATTTGGAATCTTTAAAAATAAAACTTATAAACTTGAAAGATATAGAACTGAAAAACTAGAAAACTTGAATGAATATTTAGTATATGAAGTTAGATACCTATAAACAAAATGAAAAGTCCAAAAATTTGAAATATCGCAACATTTATCAACGCGTTGCAAAATAATAAATCGCTTCGCGTCACATATCTCGCTCGAATACCTTCAATTTAAAAATAAATCCAACAGTAAATGTACATAGTTTACTATGAAATACAATTGCTGAAGATTATTAACATTTCTGCCCGTTCTGCACTGATTTTCATAAATGTAAAGACATAATAAATACGTAAGCTCGGCTGATGCTGTTACGTTAATGCAAACAGCGTGGGAATTATGAATGTTTATTTGCCGAGTGTAATTCCTTCTGGGAACGTGGTATTTCGGAGCAAGGTATATTATTTCACGATGAAGATATTAATATTAACGCGGAATATTAAGCTTCTACGCGTGAAACGCACACGGAACGCATAGAAATTATTTTGTACACACGAATCAACTGCGTTGATATTGATGTAAATCGGTTAAATTGATTTGTACTTCAAGTTAGATACAAACTTATAATCATCGTTAGCAGAAATGATCGTCTATGTGTTCAAATCGGTTTTACAAAATGTTTGCTGAACACGCCTGATTGAAATAATTACATGTTCTACGCTGATTCATAAATGTCTGCCTTTTAATGAGGTATTTAATATAAACCAGAAATTAAATACATTTTGTGGACTATATATTATACGTTTTATTGAAACAGTATGTAAATATCCTGTTAAGTGTACAATATTTATGTTGGAGTTGTTAGATGTGTATCTTTGAAGAGACAGGTTAACAATCAATTTTATATCTCTATAACCGAAGGTAACTGTTAATTATAATGGAGACTTAATGATATGATAGAATTATTCAAAGTTTATGTTAGAATAATGGAACTCGAAAGTTACTTATCGAATCATGATAACGTAACCTAAAATTCAAATTTGGCGCCATATGGAACAAAATAAATATCAAAGCTAACATTTGTACATTTATCAACTTTCTTAACGATCTAATATAATCGAACATAATTTATACTGAAATAAACTCGTCTTTTTTTCCAAGTAAAACCAGTTTTATTAAAAAAGAAATACATCTCTCGAATGTACAAACATGCCCCTTTGTAATTACTGTGTTACGAGAGATACCGGTGCCTCAAAATTTTCTTCGACCCCAGAAAACAATACTCATTAACGAGATTCGCCAATTATTTTCGACAGTAACACTCTCTGCAGTCATACTCGACAAAATCCGATTTACTTGTAACCAGCAAACAATTCAGCCCCGTCGTGCAGGGACTTCATTAAAATTTAACGAACGCCGCTCATTTGACGGTCTCTTGGCGAACACGTGCCACAATCGTGTCGAAATAAAAATCCGGACATGGTGGATCAGTTCCTGGTTTCGGAGAAAGAAACAATCGATTAGGAATAGGAACAAACGACAAAGGGATGTCGATTTGTAGGCGCGATTAATACCTGTGTCTCTCGATGTCCACCTTGTCAACGTTTACCTCGTGAACCAATGTAAACATGGTTAATCATCGAACGTTAAACTGATGGCTAATGTATAGTGTCAGTTTGTGGGTCAGAAGTAGACAGCGAACCGTCTTAACCCTTTAGGAATTTTGTGAATTTTTGGAAAAATTGAGATTCATGGGATTTGTTGTAATTTTAAGAATTTTTGAAATTTTAGGAATTTTAAGAATTATAAGAATTTTATATGGAGTCGCACAATTGTAGAGATATCCTTGAATTTGAAAGTTTTTAGATTTGTACACTTTCTGGTTATTAAATTGTCAATGTTGGCAGTTTCAAATTTAAATCTGGACATCGTGAAGTTTTTAAATTTTCGAATTCTTAATACAATAAATACCGAGTTTCGAAATTTTTAATTCTCAAATCCTTAAAGCCATAAATTGCCAAAGTCTAAAATTTCTAAATTGTCAAATTTCCATATTTTTAAATTTCCAAATTGTCAAACTTCCAAATTTCCAAATTCTGCAATTCCTTAATCCCTAAATTCCTAAGCACCTAAAATTCGAAATCTCTAAATCCCTAGATTCCTAAATTCCTAGATTCCTAAATCCCTAGATTCCTACTTCCCAGAATCCTAAATCCCCAGATTTCTAAATCCCTAGATTCCTAAATCCCCAGATTCCTAAATCCAGAGATTCCTAAATCCCTAAATGGCCAAAGTCTAAAATTTCTAAATTCCTAAATTCTCAAATTCTCAAATACCCAAATTCTCACATATATAATTCTCCAAATCCCCAAATTCACTCCACTCTCCAATGCCCATACATCAACCCATCACACAGAACATACGGCAATCTAAAGCGTGGCCACACACGTTCAATCATTTCAACACTTCACAAAATTCATCCCGATCATAGAGCAAACTACCAATGGGTCTGAATTAACCCAGTATTCCTTTGTTCCCGAATAAATATCCCTTAATCAAGAATAAATCCCGCGTAACATTTAGTGAAATTCAGGAAGCGTAACATCGTTCAAAAGAGACTGTATTTTTCAATCGCAGCTGGATCGTTAACGTTATACCAGTGTTATGCAAGCACGGGTCAAAGAGATCCATGCGAACCGAGTGTTCTAATGTTTGCGGTAATCAATCTCGAGCAAGCAAGTACTCGTTCCCTCGAAATTCTCGAATCGTGCTGTTTAATGAAAAACCACCGGCGAACGTGATTGAACAAACGCTTTGGGTAAACACTCGACCTAAAAGAGGAAACGTTTAAGAACGAAGGTAAAGATCGTGTTTACTCGTTTGTCTGAGAGCCGGTAATTTGTTGTCTTTTTATTGCGATACATCGGGAATTTGATGAATCGTTGTTGCTTCATTGTTGGAATTAATAAATTCGTTTGTCGATTATGTTTGTTGCGGATGCCGTGTACACATTGATCAAAGCAAATTGGATAAATTGCAATTTAAATATCTCGACTGTTTGTAATTGTTCGACGAGAAAGGAGCAAATATTCTACGATTAAAACAGGAATTTTATCGTTACACAAGATTCTGGGTTTCTATTTCATATCGTGATACACATTTATTTTTCATTTTCAAGTTTTATTCTCTCTCTGTGGTGGAGTGAAATCTGGACTAATTTTTCTAGCAGTTCTTAGTTTGAATACTTATTAAAAATGAACAATATTAAAAATTTATACTCCGAGGAATGAACTTTCAACGCGAACAGAATATTTTTGATTATATTTTTGATTGATCCTATAATGGAAATAGAGATTTAATGATCACTAAAACAATTCTCCATCGAAGAACGATCGCTTCTCACAAATTTCCAGGCGCAATTTTCAATCACTATCCTCTCATTAGCATAGCGTGAACGTAACACAAACACGGATCAAAGCGATTCAACGCAAATATCCTAACATCGAGTAGCATCGATCTACGGCGAAAACTCTGCTACCCGCCAGCTCGAATCGTCGTAATTTGATGAAAACCCGTGGACAAACGCGATGGCGGTCGTAATCAAACGATTCCCGGTGAAACAGGAAACGCGTAAATTAATCATCGTACACACATGGACTCTGCGGCGAAATTTAGTCTTCGCGATAAGAAATACTACTTTCGATTTTAAGAGATGGATGCAAACTTCAAAACATTCGTTCTTTTTAATTTGCAAATTTCAAATATTAAGTTTGAAATTGTTAAGCTTCAATTGTTTAGTTTTCAAGATTTTTGATACTTATATTTCGAAAGTTTCAATTCTCAAATTTTTCAGCTTTTCAATCTCCAAATTTCAAGTTTTCTCATAACCAAATTTCCAAATTCTCAAATTCCTATATTTCTATGTTTGACAATTTTCACATCTCCCAATGTTAAATGTTTTAATTCCCAAATTTCCAAATTCTCAAATCTGTCAAATTTCTATATTTCCAAATTTTCAAATTTTCAAATTTGTCAAATTCCTACATTTCTACATGTGCCAGTTTTCAAATCTCCACATGTCAAATGTTATACTTCCCAAATTTCCAAATTCTCAGACTTGTCAAATTTCCAAATTTCTACATTTGAAATTTTCAAATCTCCAAAGTTCGAATGTTCAAATTTCCAATCCCCCAAATTTCTAAACATTCCCAAGCTTCTCTTGCAGCCACCAAATTTGCATCTAACCAAATCTTCAAATTCTCTACTCCCAAAAATCTTCCCTCTCTCCAACAATACCAGATTTTCCACTTTTCAACTTTCCCTCCCTCAAACATCCCCTCCATCCTTCCAACCTATTTACCTCATATATCTGAAAATTATTATTTTTCCCAATACACATTAACTATCCATAAACCTTGACGTTCTCACCCATTCCCTAAAAAAACAGGTGTAGATAATCACACTCATAGTGTAACTCACAGTTTCAATTTTCTATCAGCTAACAAAAGTGTGCAATAAAAACAGCGCGGCCACAAAGAACGTGTCAGTAACGAGGTACCGTTTCATTTTTTTGATGGCTGCATTAGGTTTTCAATAGAGCAGCTGTGCCCGGTCGTTTTACCATAAGCATTGTTTTTCTACGCACACGTACACACACTGTTTTATAGGGAAAGTGTGCTGCAACGCCAGTTCCGTAACGTCGACAGCGTATTAGCACCAGGAATGCAAATAATTGTTTGGTGCAGTGTATACAGGGTGGCGAAAGCAACCCTGGAATGTAAATAGAGTCGACTTCTGAGTGCCCCCACCAAGAATAGAGCTTTCTGGCATGCTCGTCGATGTATTGGCTCCTCTTGCTCTTTGTGTACACACAGACACACGTACGTGTACACATTGATGCGGTATGAGGGTGGTGGGTGCAACCGGGTTACGAGAAAAGCTGGCAATCCCTCGGTTTGCTCGGCATTCACGAAACGGATACGCGCCAAGAAGAGTTTCTCCTGAATCAACCGAATCCCGCCAACAGTTTGGTTTTCATTAACTCTGGCTAATTCGCGTCGTGATAGCACGATGTTCGGAAGTTGACCAGGTGACGTTAATGGAGGCACGTGCGTTCATGTGACTGAGCAGCCGGATTTGTGTCGAAAACGTGGATGTGAAGGGTGCACGGTAGTTTGCAGAGCTGGTTTAGGTTGATTTTAGGTTATACGGTTTCGAGATTCTCAAGTTTTCAGATTTAACTATTTTTTAAATTGTTGACTTTCTGAGAGTATAAATATTTGAATTTCTAAGGTTATGAATTTCCGAACTTATAAATTTTATAATTTACAAATATCAAAATATTCAAATTTTTTAATTTCCAAGTCAGTAGATTGTTGGATGACCAACGCGACCATAATCGCAAACATTACAGACTGATACCCATACAAACACACTAATTACGATTTTTAATCCTTACTCATCCTGGACTTCGCACCCATCCTGAATCACACTGTCCCTTGACTACCATCCCTACCTTTACCTATCTCCAGCAATAATATATAAAAACTCGCAATATTGAAGAATGTTCAGATAGAGTCTAGTACTTAATCGACCCAATATAAGATTTACGAGTTTTCTTAAAGTGTTGTCAATTCTACCGGAATCCAACAAGATGTCCAAATCCCAATTTTGCAGCTTAACAAATTTTCAAACAGCCAAATTTCTGAATCCACGGATCTGCAAATTCTGGAATCCCTAAATCCTCAGATACCTAAACTTCAATATATTAAATCCCCAAATTGAATAGATCCTAACTTGAAAATTTTTCAAATTGAAAAGTCCCCAAATTGAATAGTACTCAAATCATATAGTTCGCAAATTGAATAGTCCCCAAATTGAATGGATCCCAAGTTGGATATTCCCCAAATTGAAAAGTTTCTAAATTGATAAGTCTCCAAATTTTATAGTTCCCAAATTGAATCGATCCCAAGTTGGAAATTCCCCAAATTGGATACTCCCCAAAATTGAAAAGTCCCCAAATTGTGTAGTTCCCAAAGGGAATAGTCTCCAAATGGAATAGATTCCAAGTTGGAAATTCCCCAAATTTAAAATTCCCCATATTGGATACTCCCCAAATTGAATAGTCCCCAAATTGAAAAGATCCCAGAATTGAAAAGTTCCCAAATTGAACACTCCCCAAATTGAAAAGTTCCTAAATTGGAAATTCCCCAAATTGAAAAGTTCCCAAATTGGAAATTCCCCAAATTGAAAATTTCCCAAATTGAATAGTCCCCAAATTGAACACTCCCTAAACTGAAAAGTCCCTAATTTAAAAAGTCCAGAAATGAAAAGGTCCCTAAATAAAAAACTCTCCAAACTGTAATTTTACCAGCTCAGCAACAGGTACACCCTGCGTTAGATCAAATGGGGTGCAAAGGATTAATAAACCTCTCGTATGAACTTAGACAAAATGGAAGATGTTTCACATGGAAGTATTAAGACGTAGCGTATTTTAGCTGTAACTTCACATGCTTGTCTTATCTGGCGAATCGAGTAGACGAGGAGAGAGGATATCTCGCGGCGATAAGAATAGAATCCTCGTAGCGAGAAACAACGAAGACACCGGAAAGGAATTCACCGAGATTTCCTTGGTTTTTGTCTCGGGAAACCGGGTCGTAGGTTATCGCGAGCGGAACCACGAAAAATATCCGCGTTAAAATATCGCCGCGGGTCAAGCAACGATAAATTATCACCGCGTCAGCAATTAATTCTTGTCCTAGCCGACGATTAATCGCGTCGCTCGAACAGATGCGATACTTTATTGCACTGTGCCGAACTGCACGCAAGAAATTCGCGAAACTATCGTGGACTTCCGGTACCTCCTTTGTGGCTGCTGCAGCACTTAGGGGACGGGGATTGTGTCATACGAACGCACACGAGTTGTTTCGTGGTAAATTGTTAGAGGGAACAGGAGGTGTGGACAGTTTTTGAATACCTTGATTTTTTAATTTGATTTTTTTCATGTTTATTGTAGTCGCTTTGTAATGAGTCAGAGTTGTAAGTCAGCGAATTTGTGAATTTTTTAATTTTGTAGATTTCAAGTGTTATCAATGACTCCAATTTTTAATTCTACAAGATGCTTGATTTTTATATAGCTAAATTTACAAGTTGTTAAATTTTTAAGTTACTAAATTTTTAAATCCCGAGACTATAAATGGTTAAATTTAAAAAAAATTCCTCCTCTCCAAATCCCCAAATTCCTGTGTCTCTAAAACTCTCAGTTGCTCAATTTCTAAGTCCCCCAATCTTTTTGAATCCCACTTTTCCAAATCTTCAAATTCCCAAATCTCCAAATCCCCAAACCTTCAAATTCCCAAATCCCTAATTCCCTAAGTCCCTAATCTCCTAAATCCTTGAACCCGTAAAATTCCCTAAATCCCTAACTTTCCAAATATCAAAATCTCTAAATCCCAAAATCCTCAAATCCCCCATTTCCCAAATTCCTCAATTTCCCTAAATCCTCAAATTTCCAGCACTATTGCTCGTTAATCTCGTGGAACATTGGACAAGTTTTGAAGAACATTTGTTACTAATATTTGTTTTCGCATACAAAGAGGAAATAGCATTCGTTTTTATCCCCGGAAAGAAATGCATGATGGAGGAAATGGTTGTTTCGGGCTACAGTTTCTGTGACCTCATTTTCTTGTGTCGAGGATAAAGATGTCTCACGGAAGGTTTCATCCGTTTCTTTTTTAATATTTAATCTGTAAGGAGATTGAAAATGTGAACTCCCGAAAGTTTTTAAACTCGTTCTCTTCCATTATTTGTTACGTATATTCACGGTATACCTGAAACGTAATATATTTCAGTTGTGTTTTATAGCGGACGTGAATTGTGGGGTTAAATATTGTTTGAAACGCGGTTGTAACGAAAGTATATAAAGTATTATTTAATGAAAATCAATTATTTAATGAATTCTTCCATATATTTAATTATTCAATATATGAATCGTTCCATAAATTAACGTTTGGATAATTAATATCTATATATGTATATTGAAAATTATTATTCTTGTTATCGCATAATTTACACAGTGCAGGATTTGCGCAATGTAAATTATTACACGTAAATTATTGATATAATTTCAACATTCTCTATTTATTTTAATATTTTAAGTTATTGCAATATTCACGTTTATTTTAATATTTATCTTCATATTCATTTCAATATTTGTCCCCTTTATTTCAATGTAACATTAGTTATTCAGCGATTGGAAGTTTGGAGATTTGACTGTTTAAAAATTTACGGATGTTCGCTGATTTAGGAATTTAGAATTATTAAAATTTTTCATTTATAAAGTTCCAAATTACAAGTATTTCTATTCGGTAAATTTAAAAATGTTTCATTTGAATGGTGGATTTTTTGAAAATAAGTTAGTTGAAAATTTGAATCCCTGAATTTTCAATTTTTATATTTTAGAATTCTGAAATTTCTCAATCTTGAAATTCTTAAATTCTTATATCCTAGAATCATCAAATTCCTAAACTCCCAAAAATCAATAAACCTACAAACCCTAAATATCCAGATACCTACATACTTAAATTCCTATATTCCTAAATCTCTACATCCCCCAATCCCTACATGCCCAAATCCCTACGTTCCCAAATCCCTACGTTCCCAAATACCTACGTCCCCAAATCCCTACATCCCCAAATTCTTACATCCCCAAATCCCTACGTCCTCAAATCCCTACGTTCACAAACACCTACGTCCCCAAATCCCTACATCCCCAAATTCTTACATCCCCAAATCCCTACGTCCTCAAATCCCTACGTTCCCAAATACCTACGTCCCCAAATCCCTACATCCCCAAATCCCTACGTCCCCACATTTCTACATCCCCAAATACCTATATCCCCAAATACCTATATCCCCAAATCCCTACATCCCCAAATCTCCCAGGTTTCCACATTTCTAAACTCCACAAATTCCCAAATTCTCAAATATGGAAATCCCAAACTTCCATCTCCCTCAATTCCCCAGTTCTCAAATCTGCCAAATTTCTAAATGCCCATATTCCTAAACATACACCTTCAAAAATATCCAAATCTTCATACTTCCAGCACCTCACTACCCCCATATACCCCAATACCTTGAAATTCTCCAGTAGACCCTTGACCTATCTACCACTGATCATCACACATGATCCACCTACCTACCGTTTTAACAAAATACTAATCATGAAATTCTAAATCATCTAACGAGGATATTTCACGCTCTGTTTTCAGAAATTACAAACGATCGGCGAGGATTTCTGCGGTTTGGACGTGAACACACCTCTGGGAGGAGAGGACCCGATGGAGGGGTCGCCGGTGCTCACTTTCAAGACACATCTGACGGCGGTCGCTGCCACATCGACCGGTGACTACACGGTCGTCTTCGTGGGCACGAACAAGGGTCATCTGAAGAAGGTTAGTGCACGATACTCTTTATCTGGTTGATCGAAGAAGAGCAAAAGGTGGTCGAACGGTACCCGCTTGTTTCATTAGGCCTACCTTGTACGTTCGTTATCTGTATTCGCGAGGATTTTCCAAGGAAGCGAGCCTGATTCCTTCACAATGACCTCCGACCACCTCTCTGTTTAACGTTCTTTCACCTTTGACACTGGATAACACGGTCAGATTACGCTGCGAGAATGCTCGTCTTAGGTCTTATTTTTTCTGCTCGCTCGATATTTCTGGTACGCCAGCTTCTGACACCCTTTGGTGGATTATCTCTGCGTGAATGTAGATGCGATACGTTTCTTCAATTTCAGGAGAATATCTGGGAAGCTTCTTTTAAGAAACGTATCTTGATGAGAAGTTTTTGAGATAAATTAAATTTTGGATTTATAAGCAGTATAGTGTTTTGTTGAGATTTTAATTCTTCAGTGTTTATTAATTAATTATTACTGCAATTGTCTGACGAGTTATTAATTACTGAAGATATTTGTATGAAGTAGGGTTGTAATATATGTGACATAAAGAGATGTCTTTTTTAAATTTTAATACTGTACTTGGTATTTAATTTTATTTATAGTACAGCATTTAATTTAATTCAATTTAATTTAATTTAATCTAATTCAATCTAGTTTTATTTCATCTAATTTAGTTTAATTTAATCTAATTTAATTTACTTTAATTTAATTTAATTTAATTACAATAGTTATAATCAGTCTAATTATTATTACATTGCAACAAACACCTGACATTTCATTATACTCGTCATTAAGATATTGAATGCATACAGAATACCAATATTTCAATCTTCAACCGTACTCATCGGTCAAACTTGATATCTGCCATTATGTTTCTGATCCACCGTATAATGCATCAATTTAAAGCTTAATATTTGATGCGATTGATTATATAAATCCTTTATTAATGCTCTTAATATCAATCGCCTAATTACGGTAAAACAATGGTTAATTTCGGAACCTATCCAATCTGTCAGCATTTGATGACACGAAAGTGTCGCAAAATGGCACTTATGGTACATCAATTTGAAGCTTAAAGTCTCTTGAAAATGATTACGTAAACCCTTCATTAATATTCTGAATATAAAATGGCTGCTTACGCGTTACAACAGACAAAGACAGATTTGGCAACTCGGATCTCCCTCCATTCGATGACACGAAAGTATCACAAAATGGCGCTTGCGCTACATCAACTCGAGGCTTAACCTATTCACTGCCAATCAAATTTAGAGCATTTAGTTACACA
This sequence comes from Megachile ligniseca, assembly GCA_945859555.1. NCBI lineage: Eukaryota > Metazoa > Arthropoda > Insecta > Hymenoptera > Megachilidae > Megachile > Megachile ligniseca. The sequence goes on from OX243785.1 coordinate 4,981,218, forward strand.
ATTTATTTAAAGGAAAATGCAAAGATTTTCGCACAATGTAATATTTAGTAGGAGATATAAAATTAAATTTATATTCATATATTATTTATATTAAAATTAATTTACAGTAATAAAAAAATACATATCTCATAGCTGCAAGTGAAAAGGTTAAACCTTCATAAAAATTACATAAAATTACTTATTTAACTATATAAATTAAAGGTCACGTGATCCTATCGTTCTTATACTAATAACAAATGTTATACAAATAATTTTGTACAACAAAAAATGCTTAAACGGTTCGATGACAAAGTCATGGAAGTTTACGATTAATGAAGTAATTTTTTTTCTTGAATTTAAATTTACTTCCGTTGTACCACATTTTCTGTCGAGCTCGGGTAATACGAGTCCAAAAATAAAGCTCGAGTAACGAGAAAGAATCAACCGGAAGAAACTAGAGAGGATTTAGCAGGATAATCGTGATTAATCGCAACGGATTCGAGAGGGTCCAGTCGTGAGATATCGCGTTCCTGGAAACACATTCAGATAAAGATCCAGCAACCGGAATTTTTCTTGCAACAACCAGTAGCTTTCTTACTATTTTACGGTGTTTGTCTTACTAGACTGCCTGCGATAGGGTGAAACCAATTACAGTGGACCTAGTTTAAATTTGTGAATTTGTGGATTTGGAGATTTGAGAATTGGAGAATTTAGGGATTTGGAGATTTGAGAATTGGAAAATTTAGGAATTTGGAAATTCAGCAATTCGGAAATTTGAGAATTTTGATATTTTAGAATTGGGGAATTTCAGGATTTGATAATTTCGAAGTGGAAATTTAGGGATTTGAAGATTTGGAAAATTGAAAATTTTGGACTTTGAAAATTTGACGACTTGGAAATTTTTGAATCAACAAGTTTAAGAACTCGAAAAATAATTTGAATACTTGAGATTCCCTAAACAGGAAAATCCATAAATTTCAAAAATCATCTCTAAAATTAATATCTTCCACAGAAAAGACAGATTCGTTCTCAATCTTTCCATACTCATACAAATCTGACTCGTGACGCACTCACAGTTCAAATGTGACAAATGTTACTGAAATTTTGAATACCAAAATTTCAATTTCAACAGAAATTCGTTTGAACAATCAGCTGATTAGTTTATATTCGGAAGATCACCCCAGTTCATTCCATGATCGTAGTAATCATGAAGAACCGTGAAAGTATGGCGACCCGTGAAAGTATGAAGGAAGGTGAGACGTCTCAGGAGGCATCAAGTGTGAAAGACTCGGTATATTCCGGTCGCGTCTCGATTAATTCCGACGATCGCGGAATGACGGTGCGGTGGGCGTAAAAGAAAAACACACCTTGGCACCATTCGATGATCCCTGAAAGTTGCCGAGACAGTCCATGGGGCTCCATTAGCCTCGTTAAGCGTTAACGCTTCGCGAGCAACGATATTCCGTAATGGCTATCTGGACAGGGAAGGTTAATGGAACGCGCGGCTAGAAAGCGGATTTCACTGCAGCCACGATTCTGTCCTGTTCGCGTTAATATCTATTGTGATTACTTTCGCAGTCGCGCGAAAGCTATTCGGAATTAATTATCCCGTCGAAAGAGAGCAAGGGACGTTGCGATTCGAACCGTAATGGGTTCGAGCGTTTTGCAACGAGCTGCTGATTTTATTGCTTCTGTTGCGCTCCAACAGCTCTGCGTTTAAACGCCGGATATCGCCGGACTGCTTCAGAGTTTTCCGCTGAGAACGCGGGTGAGGTATGCGGACTATCATTTTTCGCGATTTCATTTAAAATATGGGTTGTGCTGGCTGAGAACCTGATGTAATACCTCATTTTTCTTCGTCTACAGGACGTTTCAGAATTAAAACCGTTCATAGGTATGTGCTTGATATGTGTATCATCGCTGTCAGATTTTAGCTTGAATTTAACTTTAAATTTTACTTCAGTTGAAGCTTAGTTTTTGAAAATGTAATATGTGGATGTTTGTGAATCATACATGAAATGCAGGGTAATTGATACGGTAATGATGAAATGTGTATTACAATAAAATCTGCATTCACTTGGTCATGTAGGATGCTCATATGTTGGATATGATAAAGCATATGTTCAAACAGATCGTCAACAACGTCATCTAGCATTTACATTATTTATGCTTGATGTATATATTTTCATGTATATGTCCTATCATTATAGTCAACCTACTTGACATTGATCCACATGTTCCACATGCTCCACATGTAATTTGATCAAAAATTCAAATGTTGCTGTTTCGTTGGAGATTATATCTTATATTAAATAACAATACTATCTAGTTATTTTAAAAATGTCATATTTTATTAAAGATAGGTAATATAGACAGCGTCAATAAGTCGTGATATCTGAATTAAAAATGGAGTATGTAATCAACCGACTCATAATCAAACACCTAAAAGAAACTGCAGATAAATGAATAAACGTTCGCCATCTTAAAATGAGAATTTACAGAAAAACCGTCGACATTACCAATATTAGATAACCAAATAACCAATATTATATCAATATTAAAACTTTGTATATGTTTTAGTATAACAAAATTGCAAATTATCATCAGCTATGAATGATGACTACGTTTGAATAGAAATTTGTATAACGACACCTTAGTTTTTCTCTTATAGCAAGATGCGAAATAACATCCTGAGCGTAACCGTGTTCGATGTCGACAGCGTTAATCAGCCGGGACATCGCAATTAAAAACGGCGTATATAATCAACCGATTAGAATCGCAGGTTAATAGCGTGTAATATTCCAGCAGGTATCTAGGAAGGATGATGTCGGTAGGGTCTATCCCGATTAATCACGATCTCCGGGGCTAAATTCCCGCCAATTTGTTCCGCAATCTAGCGTCAGAATGTAGCTGTCCCGGCGTAAGGTGATTCGAAACGGCGAATGGAAAAGGAACCTTGGAAATGATCGAAAGATTATGGATCTGCTTGTTGCCTTTCTTACGGATCCTTGTATCGTTATATACGGGCTGGATTTCCAGGAAAATCACCCTGCGGACTTCTTCCAATTAATCACAATTACCGACTGATACCTTCTGCAATTTGTTCTGCAATCTGCTCGAGCCAGGACACTCGATCGACCTGTCTACGTTTGCGCAACTTATTTAATCGTAACTGTGTTTCAAACGAATCCGTTACTACTTTTAACGTTTGGTCGAGGACGGTGATTGCAGGTGAATTTGTAGATTTTGGTGTAGATGTGGAGGGTTTACGGGAATTCGGACATATTTGATTGGGGGAGAGGTTAGATGTGATATTGATGTGTATTAGAACTTTTGAAATTTTAGAGTTTTTAAATACTCAGCTTTGAGAATTTTTGCAATTTAATGTTTGAAATTTTTAGATGGTTTTATATAGAAGCTTGAATTTTAGAATTTTAAATGCTCTTGGTACCATAATTATTCAAACTACAAAGTATCACCCGAAATTAAAATTACTGGAATAATTCAGCTATATCTTACAAGCCCGAAATTTTACCCATATCACAGTGAAAATTCAAAATGGACTATGTAATAATTAACACAAAATACAATGTGACACATAAATGGGTGAATAAATCTGCAGGAATTTATCGAAAGATTGATAAAAGGAAGAGCAGTTAGCACAGAGGGGTTGATTTTTCGTAAGGGCGTGGCCGACATTCGTTAGCGAAACGGCAAAGAAAAGTGGGAATTGCGGGCGGAAAATCAAAGAGGTGAGAAAGGGAAAAGGAAATTCATCGTCGGAGAAGAAGAAAGAGGGTCCCGTAAAATTTGCAAGCTAACGAAGTTTCGCGTGGCTCCGTCGTTATTCATCGTGATTAATTAAAGCCGCCGCCTCGTGGCCGCGAATCGTCGGGGCTTCGATTATAATTATCTGTGTGCAAACGCAAAAGCCAAATAGCTATGCGAATGAGCGCAAATACGCCGTGCAAATTCGTTGAAAGGAACACCCCCTACCCCACCGCCGGTTAGTGCGATATAGGACGAGGAAGTTGTACGTCTCTTTGACGAACGTTCAGTCCGTTAAAAATTGATGAACGGCCGTGGGGAAATTTCTGGTAAGCGGTTAAGGGTAACCAGTGTCTGAAACGAATATTAAATTTCCAGATAAAACGATACGGATAAGAAAACCGTGCGATTTATCGAATTGAAAATGGTACCGGTCTCTCTCCATATTTTATATGCACGTTGATGGCCGATAGATTTCATAGAGTTTCTTCTGGTGGAAGTTTTTGTTATTCTTTTACGTTGGAGAAAATTGTGAAAGCTACCGATGTTATCAATCGGCATAATATGAGTTTCCTGATTCTTGTTCTTGGCTGTCGGGAGTTCTTTCGAATTTTTTCGTTTGAGTTTCTTTGCATTCGTTTTGTACTGTTAACATTCCATATTCTGTTTCACTTCTTTACTGAATATTATTCTGCTTCACTTTTTCACAAATAAATTTTTTACTGTCTTTATTCTCACTATTGCATTGTACATGTGCTATTTTTCTACTATTACATTATATTGCTACTATATTCATTATCTTTTTATAATTTTATATTACTACTTACACTACTATACAACAGTGGATATTATTAAATTATTTTACTATTTCAGTATTTTATTATAATACTATACTTCCGTGTTACACATTTACTACTTTACTGAAAATATTTCCTCTTTTGAACAATTAATACAAATTTAATTTTCGTGGTTTTTGTTAAAAATGTCATTGTCAAATATACGAAATGAAATTTTTCTAATCTCCCAAATTCGTTTTATTTTTAACTTGTATAAAATTGTGAAATTGAGTTCACATGGTTTGAAACTATTGGAAATTCATCAACTTTTGTGTACAGTATCTGATAAAAAAAAGCGAATGCTATCAGTGGTATTTAAACGAAGTTCAAAAGAGAGATGATTCCATTTATTCGAATCTCAGAATGAAATTTTTTCGTTATTGATACTATTTGTTTGTTTTGCGTGCGGTTGATCGCTGATAAATTTGATTAAATGCATGGCCGAATTTTTATATCTATAAAATTTGAAAACAGTATCATTGCTGATATAATCTCTGAAAATAAAAATATTTTTCGTATTTTTTCGTTTAAATATCTGTCAACCTTCTATTGTATAATTTTTTACGGTATTCCAAGTCCATTTTTTTTTATTATTTTCCATAAATTCATAAAATCACATAACATATTCATATTATGTTAAATGAAAAAGTGACGACACTGTTCTTGATATTACGATACAGTAAAATTCAGCAACAATAATCTGCAAAATTTAACAATAACATCCTTAACGTTACGATATTACGAAATTCACCAACAATATACTTGCCATTACAAAAGGTTCCACATAGTGTCATAACGAAGTTCTGTACCGTAACTCGGTGTTAGTCGAGATGTTCGAATGTTCTCAGTACATTAACGCTAAACAGGCGTTTAGAAACAGCGAACGCGATTTGCATACCAGCCATTAAGTTCGCTGCACTTGCCGGCAAGAAATCATTTTCAAATGTAACACGTTTTAATGTCGCTTAAGCGAGTAATTATGTTGCAATTCGTTCGCCGGAGCGTGAAGACTCGTTCACCTTCGTAGATAAGCAAAATTGCAGTAAACATGTTAATTAGTGCACCTGCGTTATTAACGAAACAAATAAGTCTGACCCGTTTAAACGAATCCGAAATTATCGTCGAAAAATATCCAGGTCAACGGGATTATTATTCCGTTCTGTTTAAACTTCACCTAGTCTACTCTTTAGTGAAGGATCCACTCGGATATTTAGTTTCGTTAAAAAATTCTATTTTGCTCCATCCGCTGTTTCTGATCGAAACAATACGCCCGACAATTCCGCGGTTAATTAAATCATTTGAATAAGAGATCCTTTAATCGTCCGTGGCGTAAACGCGAAGAAAATGAAATACGATAAAACAAATGTAGTAAAAAGTGTGGGAAAAGTGAGGGATATTTTAAGCGAACGGAAGAATAAAAGAATAATGGAACGTGATGAAATATAACGTACTAAAAGCGGAGAGCCCCCAGAAAACTGGGAATAAAGCAGTCGAAAAAGTAGCAGCGAGATAAGTTTCGAGGTAGGCAAAATAGAATGCCAGAAAAATAAAATGAAGCAAAATGACTGAGGGCGTAGAGAGAGAGGGAAAGAGAAAGAGTAAAAAAAAAAAACAAACGGAACCTCGGAAAAACAACGGAAACGAGCGCAACGAAGAATGCGACCGTAAAAGAATAAGATTTCCATAGAATTCTGGACGGTTGGTCCAACAAAGACTAATATAAAATGGATTTATGATGATGTAATGAACTCCCGCGAATCGCCAGCTTTTTAAGCCTCATATATAATCGTACTTATTCTATGGTTTATAGGAAAAATTGTGCAGGGTGAAGACTTGATGTGTTTTTTACGTACTTGTGCACTTGTTCGGTAGGAGGAATTTTAGAACTGTAGGATTTTGGGATGTTGGAATTTTAGAATTTTAGAATTTTAGAATTTTGGAAGATTTCAATTTTTGATCTTTGGGACATTAGAACTCTGAAACTTTTGAATTTTTGAATTTTAGAATTTTGCAATTTGGGAAATTTTTTATTTTTCAACTCTGGAATTTTGAAATCATAGATACTTGAAATTTTTGAACATTTGAATTTTGCAGTTTGGGAATTTTTGGCTTTTGAAATTTTAGAAGTTTTGAACTTGAAGACTATAATTTTGAGACACAGTAATTTCAACAACGTTCAGAGTCCAAAATTTTGAAATTTGAAAGAACATTTCAGTTATGATATCTTGTAATTCTGGGACTTTAAAACTTTGAAATTAGGGGATTTCAGAATTTTTGTACTGTTCAACTTTACTATACTATTCAATTACACTATAAATAATTTTACCTACCTTGTTAGTGACTATTTACAAAATGGCTGAAATGAGTCGAATTCATGCATCTTTCGCATAGTATATAAAAACTAAACAATTACACGTGACTTATAACATAACATAAATACATTATATTTTTACTCATATATTAATATTTGCACATATGAGTTATATACATATACATATGATATACACATATGTCATACACATATGATATTATATACATATGATTATTAATAAATGTATGTATTATTCACACATTACTAACATAAATAGAAGTTGCACATATACCTAAAGAAACTATCAATACATGAAAATTGAAATGAAAAGAAAAATGAAGAACTTAATTCATGAAATGTGGGTTATACGTGCATACCTCATACGGAGAGCCCATAAGGGTTAAGAGGTGAAACGTGACTCTGTACAGAAATTATGAAACGTTTCGCTCGCCGAATAAAACGCAATGGGAATAATTTATATCGGGTATAATATAGTACATCGGTTTCTTGGATTTCAGCATCGAGTAACGTCCGTGTAATTCGTAGTAAATTTCGTATATTTATAACGATGCACGCGTGAAATCGTTGCTCGTCCGTCGCCTACGGACTTGGAGATTTATCGATCTCGTAAACGACGATACGCAATCCTCTATTGGATGAGCTGAAATCGCGACTGACTGCATTCGACGATATCTGTTCGAAGAAACACCGATTTCACGGCGTTGTATGCTTTTCGTTTTGCTTTTCTCTGCTACGTTTCTTGATCTACGATTGCATTGTTCGAAATAGAGAAGCTCAGGATAGGGAACTGAAGGTACAGGATGATAAAACTTTGATACTCAATTCTTATCATCTTGGAGTTAAAATTGGAAATTTCAAATTTCATTTGAGACACGATCAGTGGAAAGGTTCATAATAAATGTAGTTATTTATTAATAATTTACTGCAAGTTATAATTTTGTCGAAGATTAATATATTTCAAAGAAATAAAGAAAATGTTTCCATATCTTCACTTTTTAATATTCGCCTAATTTGAATATTTCATTCGTAAATAAATTTTGTAACATGAAGAGCTGTATTCTCTTGTCTGATCTGAACTAAATTTTTATATCGCGATTGTAAAAACGATGGCAATTAAGAATAATTGCAAATATTCAGATTATCGCATAAAACGTTTGGAAGATAAAAGCAGTAAAATTAAGGACGTAGCCTGCAACAGTAGATCATTGCTTTCAACAATAGTTAAATTCAAGCTATCATTAGCATCTCACTCGTGTCTCTCATCAAGTCCCGTAACGAAGAAATTCATCTTCATTATAACGTAAGTCACATGCTGAATGAGATTCTATCCTATGAATTCGAGGCAGAGATAATGCGATACTGTAGCCGTGTTGCGATGTATGAAGTATGCTCGTTCAATTCTAGCTCGTCGCAATAGAGTTAAGCATCAACGTAGTTCGGTCTTTAGTTACTGAAATAATAGAGGAATATAGTATTCTGTCATTTCTCTATTACTTGGGGATAATTAACAATTTTCGGGAAATTTAATCATTTTTAATTGTATATTGTACTGAGAAAAAGACTTTAAACATATCCAACTCTAGAAAATTAATTTCTCTTCAATCCACAAATTTGAGAAACTTCAAAATTTAAAGAACTAGCACCTTATAAATTCAGTCTAAAAATGCCAGCCAGTCACAAACAGCAAAATTATTCGCAAACAGAATTCCAAATAGCCGAGTTCATCATAACACAGTCATCAAAGTGACGAATTTCCTCCTCTGCGAAAATACGATTACAGACAGAATGTGAAACTACACAGACGTAGGCACAATGAGACATCCAAAGTACCGATGTCAACCCACGAGTTGACGAAGAGGCTGAAACGTGTTCAGAAAAGCTATAGCTCCAATTTTTCAGAATAGAAACTTGAACTTCTCAGTGATAGAAATGATACTAAGAGAATTGAAGGGCTATTGCGTATTAGAGAAGACATTGTATGGGACTGACGCAATCTTTCCTGTAGGTTTAGTGTTAATATCACGGTGGGGATGAAGCTTCTTTTGAGTCACGCGCCAACTCGTGGATTGACATCTGTAGCTCTCAATTACAGTAGATTCAGTTGGCTCGTAAAGTCGATGAGTTTTTCTTTTTAAGGAAAAGGCGGAACGTCGGCAGCCATCACTATCGACGAGTAATTGAAACTCGAGCGTAGAACGGTAACCGTGGCCGTTTATGCCGTAAATAATCGCTGAAATATTCATCGAGGAGCAGTTTGCCACTTTCGTAGCTGCCGATAAGCGGCACCAGCTGCGCCGTAAAACTAACGGGCATCGGTTACAATAAACATCCGTTTTAAACGGCCGCTATCTCGTGAGCTCCGAACGGAATCAACGAGCTCCGCGAAAGTGCGTCCCCCGGGACCACCACCGGGAACAACGAGCTCGAAGATTACTTAAAAATCGAGCCCATAAATCCGACGCGATAAACTCGCAGCCGGCTCGAGAATTGCTCCGATGTGGAAATACCGTACTTGGTTGAACGTACGAGAAGCTGCACACGAAGACACCGGAAGAAACGAATTCGATCAAGATACCTGGACAATAGGAAACGAGACTCGATTTCGTTAACGAGAATTTTCGATCGAATTGTCATCGTGGGAAATTAGACGATGACAATGTTATACATGAGGGAACGAAGTACATTTACGGGCTGTTTGAGGTGCATTTTGTGGTAGAGGTGGTAGTAGAAGATTAAAGAAATTGTAATTTAGTTCTGTGAGGTGATTGATTGGAAGATGTTAAAATTTGGAAATCTTCAATTTTAAATTACTTTCTTTTGTATAATTTACAGTTTTTTTTTTTATAATTTTGTATAATTTCTTTTACTGGGTTCAGTTTGTATAATTTTGAGTAGTTGGAAAATGTGGATAAATTCATGAAGATTTGACATTTTTCATTTTTGGATTTTTGAGGTCTTATATCTTTTGAGTTCTGAATCTCAGAATTTTTAATAATGCAATTTGCATATTTTGAAATATTCAAATCTGCATTACTTGAAAATTTCTTTATTCCTAAATTTGGGAAATGTGAATTATTAAATTTCTACGGTTTTACATTTTTAAATATTTAAATTTATAAATTTCTAAATTCCCTCCTAGTCCCTAAATTCTCAAATCCCTAAATTCCCAAATTTCCCAAATCCAAAAATTCCCAAATTTCAAATTTCCAAATACCCAAATCCCCAAACGTACATTTGGAAATTCTCAAATCCCAAAATTCCCTAATCCTAAAATCCCCAAATTTTCCAATGCCAAAACTTCCGAATCAAAAAATTCCCTAATCCCAAAATCCCCTAATCCCCAAATTCTCAAATCTCAAAATTCCCAAATCCCAAATAAAATTGTCATATCCTTCAAAGCATCGAAATCCCAAAAGAAAAAAGAAAAAATTATTAAGCAGGCGAAGCTGCAATATAAACCGAGAAGATGAGTGCACTCAGGTTTGGACGATAATATGCGAGGCAGCTCGCCAACACGAGTTTCTAGTTTCGCCGCCTCTTCGACACGAAATTACAATGTGTGCTGCATCATGAACATTCGAATGTTCATGAATAAATTACGTTTACCGTTTGTACACGTAAGTTCACTGTCTGCTCGATCAAGTTACGAGACAAACACGTAACAAAGTTACATTATCTCTCGATGCGGCGCCGACTATCTCGTTATAGTTTCCTAACCCGTTGAAGCCTCGCTACGAACTGCCGCATCGATATCGTAACCTATATCGATGTTGTTCTTCCTGATTACATCGTCGCCTTCCTGCTGTCTAATAACTTCCCGTGGACACTCCTGTGAATCCAGATTTCCGAATCTCTGCTGAAACGGATACCAACTTCGATTCTATTGATTGTATTTCGTAGAAACGAACGTCTCAAAGTTTCAACAATTTCATATTCGATTGTCGAAGAATATTGATATTTCTGTCTTGAATTTCTATATTGATACTCATAGTTAGACTATATTTTTATGATACTAGTACATATAGTTATCATATTTGTTGCGTTTCTGATTCAGGAGATATATGAATTTATTTAAAAATGAATTAACTTGTAGTACTTTAAAATAAATAAAAATATCGTGCTGGTTTCGTTGAGAGAGAATACAGTGTTCAATGTTCAAATGTTCAAATTTTGTAAGATCAATTTTCAAAATTAGATACTTACATTTTCATGATATTCATCAGAGTAACCCTAAAAGATTCAAATATAAAATTATGAAAATTTCAAAATTTCGAAATTTGACGAAGACGTAACATATGCAAAAAATATGAAATTTATTCAATAAGTTTGTACCGAAAGAATCGATGAATCGATCAATCAATCATTGTTCGAGGAACCTTGAAATTGTGTGATTTAAAAGTTCGAAATTGGAAGTCGACCGTGTTATTCAATATTGAAAATTGAAATCATGAAATATTCATTTTTCAGCATTAAAAGTTAAAATTGTTGAAGTTGCGGGATAAGAATATATGAGCTTTTTAGTTCGAGGACACGTAAGAAATATTGGATCTGCTTTATAAGTTTCGAACAGGAGAATTGGTGAATCGATCAATCAATCGAGGTTCAATGGTGAAACTTATTTTGTTAATAAATTAAATAGGAAATTTATTTTACAATATAAAAATTATATAATGAAAATATGTGTGATGTAACATATATTAAAGTGGAAATATGTGAAAGACATACAAAACATATTAAAGTCAAAGTATTTGTGATGCATATAAAGTATAATAAATAAAGTGAAAACTTATGTAACCCATATAAAGTGCAAGAAATGAATTAAAAACATATGTGATACATATGAAGTATAATAAATAAATTGAACATTCACACATTGCATCTGAAGTATAACAAATGAAGTGCAACTTAACGTAATCCAATATTCAATCTCAAACTTCTTGAAGTTACAAAAGAAGAATGTATTAGTGTTTTAAATTTGATGATATGCAAGAAATATTGCAGCCATTCAACAGTTCGAAAGCAAAGAATCGATCAATCAAGTTAATTAACTTTCAGCAAACACGCCACGCAGTTTTAATATTCATAACACCTAGTGTACACGTAGTTTGCGTTACATAGCATCCTTATGTCGTACCTGTCCAACTATACTTCATAATATTACTTTATAATCTTATCATTGGGTGAAGTGTTCGGATATCTGTTCATTATACTCGGCATCTCATTAGAATAACAAGAAAAATCACTGTAAGCCATTTGTATTCACTGAACGCATTTCATGAACGTACGATATAAGAAGTTGATGCTTGACATGTAAAAATTTGTAGCGTTGAAGTCTTGATGTTGAAAAATGGAGGTTTCAGTGCTTTTATGTTTTAATAATTTGTAGATTTGTAAGCTGGGGTTGGTCATTTTGGAGTATTTAAAGTAGAGAATTTGAAATGTTACTAGATTGATAATTTTGACGTTTGAAATTTCTGGGTCTAGTTCTAAATTTCTAGATTTTTAGGTTTCCAAATTTCCAATTTCCTTAATATCCAAATTTAAATTTCCTAAATGCCTAATTACGACTTTCTCAAATCCCCAAACTTGCCCATCACAAATTCACCTTCACCAAATTTCAAAGTATAAAAATTCCAAAATTTGCAACTTCAAAACAAGAAAATCCAATAACCCGTAAATCCAAAATCCATATTACCACTAAACTTAACCCCATCAACACAACAATCGCCTCTACATGACTCCTGTCTATTTGATACACAACACCAAAGCAGCAAACGAAAAAAAGAAACTATACCCAAGATCATAAGTGTTCATCGAACACCCGCTAATAATCATCCAGTTAATTGTCCGAGACGAGACGTTGCATGATTGATAAGCATCCTGTGACGCATTGTTTATCAGTATAGTATCGAGTCGATGCTGCAACGAGATAAGCATGTTCGAGAGAAGCGCCGCGCTTTGCCACGCCGTCGAGACGCGGCGTTGATTCATGACTCGCCCCGTCCCGGAAGGTATTAATTAATGATCACCCTCCTCTACATATAGAAACGGGCCCTAGAGGGTTCCCGGGTCGCGGTGAAAGGTTATCCTGAAGGTATTTAAACACGCGCCGGCCAACGGCTCGATCGTTCTGCTCGAAGAAGGAGCTCCCTTCCGTTTATTTCTTTGATTGTCGTGCGATCGGCCCGCGAGAACCGGTCGCGGTCTTTTTCGTTTCGGACTCGCACACTCGTGTAAATCAACCGGTAGTTAAGACCTGCTGAAAGGTAGCTGGGAAATATTGAATCGTGGAGTATTTAACGTAACTCTGAGAACATGTCTTTGGATCTTGACGGACGTCTTTTAATCGAGTTTATTCTATTTGGTCTAACCGTCAGACCAAATTTTTATGGGGTTTCGGTAATTTGGAGAAGCGAGGATTTGGAGATTTGGGCATTTGGGAATTTGGTAATTGGGAAAATGGGAAATTTTAATTGGGAAATTGGATAAGTAGGGAGTTAGGGAATTAGGGATTTTGGGAAAATGGGAATTTTTAATTGGGAAATTGGATAAGTAGGGAATTAGGGAATTAGGGAATTAGGGAATTGGGGAATTAGGAAATTGGGGAATTAGGGAATTGGGGAATTAGGGATTTTGGGGAAATGGAAATTTGGGAATTTTTAATTGTGGAATTGAGGAATTAGGGAATTAGGAAATTAGAGATTTTGGAAATTTCGAAATTCGTTAGTTTATGAATTTGGAAATTTCGGAATTGAGCAATTCTGCCATTAGAATATCAAAATACTGCCAAACATATAAACTTGATTCCCTAAAACTCCACTCTTATCCAAAAAGCATCTACATCCAACTCTACAAAATTTGTACTTAATTTTCGTTTTCCTAATTAATTCCCCATACCCGAAATGTAAGTACAATATTAAGGGAGACAGATTTATTAGACGATCGGCATGAAACATAGAAGGTTAAGAGATGAGACAGACAGGGGTGGAAAGAGCAGAGTTTAGTTACCCGTTGCTATAATCCTATTCAATTAAGGATCCACAAGGCAGTTTCCGTCGTGCATCTATCGCGATCGCCTAATTGCCGGCGCGTCTTCCGTCGATCTCTTAATTAATGCACGTCTTACAGCGATCCCGGTGCGGTCTCTGGCGTTCGACAAAGAGCAAATCGTCCGATCGATCTATCGATCGGCGGCTTGCACCGCACGGCAAACCGCGAGCCCTTCGTTAACGGGGATAATTAAGCGACGTGTGTGTACGCACGTGCGTTGCGATCGAACAATGCGAGATTCCGCGAGCGGATTGAACGCCGCTGAGACGAGATTCTCTATGTTGTATCACGCGAGAGAGAAAAGAGAGAGACGACACAAAGGACCCGGGAATGGGTTCCATGTTTCCGGAAATGGAAACAGGGGGTTGCTTTCGCGAACGAACTGATAAATTTGTACGAAAAACCGGTTCGATAAAAATTCATGCTGCAATACGAGGCGTTCCGATAATTTTGATATCGGTAGAAAAAGACTGATTTCTTTTAAATATGACTTGAAATGTAATTTATTTTCAAATGAAAATAAGATCGTCTACCAAATATGAAACATTAAACTTTAATATATGGTATTAAAGTTGCACTCAAAGTTGCATATATGATACTCATGTACATATGAAATACAAGCAATATGTTAAATTTCATTCAAATTACATACACGATACTAACAATACATTTACTGTAAAGTATATAATTTACAAACAATACATTGGATACATCTATAAATACATCCTAACTAACGATTTTTCCTAAAGATATTAAGTATGTTATGTAAAACACATGGTTAGCGCATTAACCTTTAAAATGTTTTCAACTTTCCCGCCTAGAAGCTCATCATGGCGTTAGCCAAAGCATTAATTGATTTTTAAAATACTCTTCAACATACTAAGGACAAAGTTTAACGTACTGAAACAAAGTTGAAAAAATGAAACAGAAACGTTTGAAAAATGAAAAGAATAATTTAAGAGGTTTCAGTGATTCAAGATGAATTTACGTCTGAAATATTTGATTTTCGCGCCAATCAAGGCAGCCGACATATTTCCAGCGGTGTATAAGCAAAGATGGAAGTTTTCTCGCGTTTTCTGAAACGTATGTAGAATCAAAGCCGTAAGTAAGTTTAAAATTCGCTAGAGTTTCCAGGGTAAAAGAGAGGTGTTTGTTTTCGAGCGCGTTCGTGCCGGAACTTTTCTCCGCGTGAAGAGAAGAGCGCGTCGCGTCGCCGTAGAAGTTGAACGTCGACCCTTATGAATTTTATGGAAATAAAGATTCTATTCTTAACGAGGTCCGTTGGAAGCCGAGCGTGCGAGACTGAATATTTCATCGGGCGTCGTCGAGCGTTCCACCGCGTGACCGTAGAAAAGTTCGCAAGAAAAGCGGAATGTGCCACCGAGATTCAAGTGTGTACGGGGGCGGGCTTCAACGAAAGTCGAACAGATTGTGAGAATCTCTTTTTCCCGTGAACGTTCAAGATTCAACCGGGATCGTCGGTACTCGTCTACCTACTTCATTGTTCTACGAACTTGCTCTATTTTGAAGTTGCTCGTCCACGAAATTGATCGGTCTACAATCTGATTTGTTCTAAACTTGCTCCCCTACGAACTTGCCTTACGTACGAACTTGGTTATCTACGAAGTTGATCGTTTAAGAAACTGCTCGTATAGAGTGGGAGTCACGTAGAATCTATTAGTTTTTCTCGGGCAATTGTTTAATTTATGGAATGATTAAGTTTAAGTCAAGAGTATGCTTTAATGGGGTTAAGAGGGTTGTGAACACCCTCTTAGATTTAAAACTGTAAATTTGGGGTGGCGATGTAATTGTTTGAGAATTTATTTAGTTTACTGTTTTGTTAAGTTTTAAGTTTGTAGAGAAAAATTTTTTATATCATTATTAATAGCTAATTACATTTATGATGTAAGTACTTTTTTTCAGATAGTAGGTGGATGTTTTGTATGACGATTTGGAGTATATTAATGATAATGTTAATTATAATGTATCATTTGTGCGTTGACGTATTGTAATTTCGACGAGTTATAATTTCGATGCGTTATAGTTCCACACGTTGTATTTCCACGTGTCGTATTTCCATGCGTTGTATTTCCACGCGTCGTATTTCTACGCGTGGTATCTCCACGCGTTGTATTCCTACACGTTGTATCTCCACGCGTCGAATTTCCACGCGTTGTATTTCCACACATTATATTTTCATGCGTTGTATCTCCACATGTTGTATTTCCATGCGTTATATTTCCACGCGTTATTATTTCGATATATTGTACTTCCACGCGTTGTTATTCCAATGCATTGTTACTCCGACGCTTTGTATTTCCGCACATTGTTATTTAATGCATTGTATTTCCACGCATTGTTGTTACGATGCATTGCTACGTCAACAAGTTATATCACAACGCATTGTATATCGACATGTACTGTAACGCTCTATATAGCATCATGTTAACAACGCATTGTTATATCAATATTATATTAACTGTTCTATCGATACATTGTTCTCTCAACGTATTCTACTTCTCTATCGGTAGATAGAATTCATTAATTTTTCATTTTTCAATACGGAAATGCATCTAAATAATAATTTGAATGTATCACGAACAAATTTGAAATTAGAATGACTGCTTCTAATCTTGAATTAATAACTCGTACGATTTATCAAAGCTTACTCACATAATTTGCAATGAGTACCGCGTTAATATTGGAATTGGAGTTAATTCGCAGATCAATCATCAATTTTATATAGTGATTTTAATCAGTATCTAACTATAATATCCCCTTAATACATGCACCTCGGTTAGAGCGCGGTGGACAGAGCATTAATAACAATAGCGGTCGACGGACATCGGTATTCAATAATCAATTTCATTGGATTATTGCTGTTACCATTGGAATTAGTCCTAGTATCGATGCGTTGCTAATAGCTTCAACGCGATCTTCCCTCATTTTTGCCAGACCGATAATACAACTGCCGTTGTATAATCGCCTGGTTATTATTACCATCGCTGTCAATGTATCGGTACGAAACGCTTATCAGTTTTCGATGGATCGTTCTATAATTGAAGAGCAATCCGATTGATCGGCTGGTTGCTTCTCGACGCGCCTCTTCTTTTCTCCCTCTGCGTCGCACACGAATGATTATTAATCGAGATCGGCCTGTACCGATTATTAATCGTAATCCTCTGCATCGACGCTCGTTTCATGGACATCCGAATTAGTCTGCGATTCTTCCACCCTTCACAGTTTTAACCCTTTCGTTACACATAATATTCTTTTGTTACAACTTTCTCCTTATAATTGAAAGGGCTCAGTATTTTTACTCGTTGTATTTTCTAAATTCTGTGTACACTAATGTGTCATACAAAATTGTCATATACATATTAATGTACCTCTTATTTTTTTAAATTTTATACACAGTATCATATGTTTTATATTATTAGTGTACAATGTATATGTTACATACTATACACTTATTAATATTAATATGTACTCATATGTACTAAACACCTGATGAAATAATTATTTATAGTAACATATCCAGATAATAAACTGTATTATTTTATACCTGAATTTTATTTGAAAATTATCATTCTGAGTTTGATTAAAATTGTATACATTTATAACACTGAAATTTTAATGATACATAAAATACACTGCTGTTTTATTTTTTTAGAACAGGAGAAGCTCTTAAATGTACAAAATGTTATGTATCCTTTATTAGCGACCATAAAATTAATAATTTATATCAGAACCCATTGGTTTCGTGCAAAGTCCCCGACGCGAGCAGGAACGAAATTA
Source organism: Megachile ligniseca (assembly GCA_945859555.1). Taxonomy (NCBI): domain Eukaryota; kingdom Metazoa; phylum Arthropoda; class Insecta; order Hymenoptera; family Megachilidae; genus Megachile; species Megachile ligniseca. The sequence continues at coordinate 4,998,981 of OX243785.1, forward strand.
AAAGAACTGAAAAGAGGATACACAATCGCGACTGACCGGAGTCTCATCAGTTGGACGAAATCCGGGCGAAAGATTAAAAAAGATTACAGTTGGTCGTTTCATATTAAAAACGAAGCAAGAGCATAGGCTTAGAAGAACGAATTGAATGCACCGTCGCTGTCCAATCCGAGGATTTTACTGGCTCACAATGTCCTCTTCGCTTTCCATCGCGAATCGATTTTCCCGTTGGCCGTCGTTGCGATTTTCTGGGTCTTCCCCGTTTCCCTTTCAGCTGCCGACTTCATTGTTCCTTCGGGTAACCTCTTCCATTCATCCTTAGCCGGCCGGTCAACGTCTCCCGATCGATATCAATTCCATCAGCCTCGTGTAATCGAATGTCACGAACTTTTTGATCGACCGTAATTGATTACCGGGGCCATTCGATACCGCGGGGGGATGAGAATGAATCATGCTCTCGACATTGTTTCGAGTTTCTTGCTACACCAATTTTGACAAGCAATTGATGATGTGTTTGGGCGGATATGGAGTAGGCAATAGAGGGAGTGTTGTTTGGAGGTGTGTTAAATCGCCACAAGTTGTATTGCTACAAGTTAGATGCAGGGTACATACTAACTGTTTGTATATCATCGCATTAGATTGTTATGCGTTGTATTTAGACGTGTTGGATATCGACACGCTGAATTTCGAAGCGATATTGACGTGTTAGGTTTCCACGTGGTGAATATCGACGCTTTGGATTTCAACGCTTTGGATGTCGATACATTAGACGTCGACACATTCAATTCCGGTGCGTTGAAATACGACGCGTTAAGTATCGATGCGTTAGGCTTCGACCAATTAGATATCTACGCGTTAGCTACCGACCCGTTAGATATCGATGTGCTGAAGTTTGGTAACTTGAACTTCCATTTATTGTTTATCGACACGTTAGATTTTCACTGGTTGAATTTCTGTGCATTGGTTATCAACCCATCAGATATCAACCCGTTAGATAACGGCCTATCGGATATTAACCCGTTAGGTACCGACCCGTTAGATATCGATGCTTTGAAGTTTGGTGACTTGGTCATCCATGTATTGGTTATCGATACGTTAGTTTTTGACTGGTTGAATTTCATTGGTTATCAGCCCATTAGATATCAACCTGTTAGATATCGATCTACTGGATATCAACGCGTTAGGTACCGACCTGTTAGACATGAATGCGTTGAAGTTTGGTGACTTGGACTTCCATTTATCGGTTATCGACACATTAATTTTCGACCGATTAAATGTCCACTGGTTAGGTTTCAACACGTTAGATATGAATCCGTTAGATATCGGCACATAGGATTTCCACGCGTTAAACATCAACGCGTAGAAAGTCGACACATTAGACGTCGACATACTGAATTTCCACATGCTGAATATTGTTACGTTGTATTTTGACTGATCAGATATCTACACGTTGAATTTCGACACGTTAGCTATCAACCCGTTAGATATCGACGCGTAGAATTTCGTCAAGTTAGATTTCCGCGCGCTGAATATCAATGCGTTGTATGTCTACACATTAGATATCGGCACGTTGAATTTCCACGAGTTGAATATTGTCGTAAATCGGATATCTACGCGTTAGCTATTGACCTATTAGATATCGACGCGTTCACTATCGACCCGTTAAATATCGACGCGTAGAATTTCGACGAGGGGTTTCCACGCGTTGAATATCAACGCGTAGAATTTCAACGAGTTAGATTTCCCCACGTTGAATATCAATGCGTCTACGCATTAGATATTGACACGTTGAATTTCCTCGAGTTCAATATTGTCACGTTGGATATCGACGCGTTAAATTTCAGTCTGTTACATATCGACGCGTTAAATTTCAATCCGTTAGATATCGACGCGTTAAATTTCAACCCATTAGGTATCGACGCGTTAAATTTCAATCCGTTAGATATCGATGCGTTAGATATCGACACGTAAGATCTCGACGTGTCGTATCTCCTCGCACTGTATCTCTACGCATCCACGCGTTACACGAGCACGCATAGTATCTTATATCGTATATCAACCCATGATAAATCCATGAACAATTCCATATCTTGAAAATCGCATTACGATGAAAACCGTAGTTCTTCCAGCGATCGTTGCAGCACCCGAAGGCAACCTGTGAGCCTATCTCCAAAGATGTTTCCCACGGCTCGCGGTTTTACAGAGTACGCTCGATTACTATTCCGCGATTTCGCATTGACAGTGATGATACCGTGTCGACTATCTAACTGTAACCGTGAAATTTCGTTTCGCTCAAAATGAAATTAATCAAACGCCACGGCTACAGCGACAACTGCAATCCTCCGTGGCCATCCGTTTATATTAGTTTGTTTGCGCGGACGTGCACTTTTCGCGTGCGTCCAGAATCGGTGTTTTGAAACGAGCCGACGATCGTGTCTCGAGGATAACGATACTGACACGTAAATGCGGCAATTATTTGCAGGCATTTGGTCGTGAGTTTTGATCGTTGACGCTTCGAAGGTTCGTTTTAATAGGAACACGCGAAAAAAGTTCGCAGCTATGCGGATGCGGAATCAGTCCATGACGGGATGCGCGAGTGTGAATGGCAACTTGTAATTGATTTAAATTGTATTCCGATTTATTCCACGACCGAGTTCGTTCACTGATTGTTCCTTTTCTACGTAAATGTTGGATGAATTATCCGGACGACACTTAAGTGTAAGAAATTCAGAGGTAAATACCTCTTCATTTCGCCGAGAATTTGTTCTGCATTGTGTGGGAAAATTTATTCTTTCGGCGAAATAAATATTTATGAATTCCATCGAACTGAGGGAATTTATTTATTCGAGATTTGAGAGAAAACAATGAAATGCTTCGGAGTACCGAAACGGTTAACAGAATTATAACGTTACGGGATGTAAAAGAATTTCATACAATGTAAAGTATAGTGGAATATAGTCATGCTACCAATGAGAGCTGTGAGTTTGTAGAAAATTTGTGGAAAACGCGATATATTGGGCGATACAATGGCGATATAACGCATCGATGTCCAACGTGTAGAAATGGAACGTGTAAAAATCCAACGCGTCGATGTTCAACGGGTATAAATCTAGCGCATCAATACCTAACATGTCGATATCTAACTCGTCGGTATGTAACGCGTCAATATTCAACATGTCAAAATTTCACCTAACGACATCTCACACGTCAATATCCGCATAGCAATTAAACCCGTAACAATCTCTAAATTTCCATCAACCTTAAATTTAACCACTCAGTGATCAAAATACGCTTCATAACGTCTCCAATCGATCGCCTTAAATTACCCAAGCTATTCACTGAATTTCCCTAATTTTAATTAACCCCATCTCCCGTTAACATCTCCCTAAATTAATTGTTCTCCCTCCTGAAAAAGTTCCCCAATAAAAATCGGAGCGACCTTCACGAACATCAATCTCAGCGTCCGACATCGTGTCGCGATTAAAGTATTCTGTTTCTGAGCGTTTTGCAGACGTTAATCGGATCGTGCGAGGAGAGTTTCAATTTACCGTTGGCCCGATGAGGAACGACCCTTTAAGAGGGATCAGCGTACGTTGAAGGGCTGATTATTGCGCGTCGGTAGGACACGTGCGTGGAAGGACGAGCGGAGAGCACGCGAGCGTAAGAGGCCTCCTCGTAATAGCTTAAGCTACCGAGATTCCCGGTTAATTAATTGATATTAACGTGGTGACGCACGTGGAAGGGAGGGGGGTGGTTCGTTGGCCAGTTTATAGAGAATTTCAGGGAAACGCTCGATCGCCAGGGTGGAAAAAGTCCAGGCGAATTTGCATGTTAACGAGGTAACAGCTCTGGAGGGGGTGAGTTCCGCGATCGAACCTCCATCGCAGATATAATCGTTGCGCGAAGAGCGAACGCAGCCAAGCAGGCTAAATATGAAATTATGGATACGTCGGGATTAATTGAATCGACGATTTCAGGATTCGCGAAAGAACTGCGATCCAATTTATTCGACCGATTGCGCGACGACGTGTATAACTGCTGCGCTTCGCTCGGAAATGCCGCGAAAATGAGGTGGTTGGTCTTGCCAGGATTCGTATCGATTTTGCGATTATGTTGCGTTAATAGATGGTTGCTGAGTTATTTGCGCAGTGGGAGGAAGCTTTCGCCGGTTACGATTGAACGGTTGAGCTTTGCCGTTACTGCGTTGTCTAGTGGCTCGTAAAATTGCAGGGATTTGTGGTTCCCGATTGGTAGGCACGTGAAACGGTTCTTTACAACTCCTAAACATTCTGCAATACTTTGTTAGTGGAACATTCTTCTGATTCTATGATCATAGCTTTTACTATTCTAATTGCTTTCAAGTTATTCTTAGAGTTTTAGTTATTCTAAAGTTGTCAAATTGCCTCTAAGTCTAGTATTCTACTTCTAGTATTCATCTTCTCAAAGTGATATTTGCTGTACACGCGTTGTATTTCCACATGTGTTATTTCCACGCGTTATATCTCCACGCGTTATATTTCCACGCGTCGTATTTCCACACGTGTTATTTCCACAGGTTGTACTTCCACGCGTCGTATTCCCACACGTGTTATTTCCACGCGTCGTATTTCTACGCGTGGTATTTCGACGCGTTATTATTTGCACACATTGTATTTCCACGCGTTGTTATTCCAATGCATTATTACTACTTATCGAGGTTAAGTGTTTCTTATCAACTTCTGTGAACTGTGATCAGTTTCGATAAGTCGTTGCAACCATTATAAACTTGTGGCTAGTTCGGACCGTGAAGATGATTATCGTGGTCTTCGTAATTTTATGCAATTATCAACTGTTATTATCCAGTTTCGTAAATATATCATAGTTAGTTTATGTAGACTATCCTGAACATTATATTAATCTCAAGTTTGTAAAGTTATTAACTGTTCATAAATTATTGTATCCAATCTTATGTACGTGCTACCATTTTGTATTGTTCCAAACATACTAATCTTTTTACATTTGTGCGATTATTAATTGTCTTTGTCTAATATATTATATATATTGTAATTTGAAAAGACAATTATTATCATTATCATAATCCTTTCAAACTTGCGTAATTATTAATTGTTTTTATGACATAAATTTTGGTTAGTTCGGATATATTATTTCAATAATTATTTTGAAAACGTGCCTTCATTTTATGCAGTCTTACGGTTCATATTTTATTGTTAGACCATTATTCTCTTCATTATCGTCTATTATTTTATTCCATATATTTTCGTAGCGTAATTAAATTATAATTTAATGTACTGTTGCCTGAGTAATGAGAATTGAAATTTCGGTATATATTAAAATAATCATACATAAACTAACAGGTCGTGTTTATTGAAAATGACTACGCGCATAAATGCAGAATGACTATGCTCGATGATTTCAATGTATAATTAAATTGCGATTTTAATAATCAACACTTAGATACATTAATTAAAGAGTAGAGAATGCGAGTCTCGTTAAAAATTAATTGGTTAATAAAACAGTTGAAAAGAATTTATTATCGATTCTTCGTTCATTTTTTAACCGGCATTTTACATTGTTTAATTATCGTGAAATATGTGCATGCGAAGATGAAAGAATCTGAAATGAAGCTGAAATACAACGCAGGAACGAACGTTTTAAATGAAAAACCCGCATTGGCCATTTTTGTTTCATTTACCTAATGTTTGGATAGCTGTGTACATTTCACGACGAAACTACGGTCTTCAGAATTCTTTAAGAAAAATAATTCCTTAAAGAACGTCCCTCGCTTAGAATAACGCTACATCGTTTTCGTTGTTTCCTTTAAAATCAAGGAAAAATTTCTTTGAAATTTCTGCAGAAAGAAGACAATGAAATTATACGAGACGTTTTCAAAATTTCATTTCTCTTTAATCTTTGTATCAAACGACATTATATTTCCGTGCAAAGAGTTTTCAAAGAAAATATCAGCATTCACAGTCTGGAAAACCTTGCCAGCACGTGCCAGCTTGATTATTTTTTACTCCTCTGAGATTCTTTTATCACATTTTTTAATTCATTTAGGTTACTTCTACTTCTTAGCATATTCCACGAAGGAACTCTAACCCAAGTTTAAAAAAAGAACTTTCTCAGGAATATGTCTTAATATAAAAATTGCTTCACAATCCCCAGAAAATGAAAAGGAAATGAGGCAATCAAGTTGCGCGAGTCGCTTCGAAAATCTTCTTTTTCTTTAACGTTTGTTTTAAATTAGATTATATTTCCAGGCCAAAGAATTTCAAAAACTTTATGTAGAAAGTTTCAGTACCTTCTGTTTCTTGAAAAATCTCTACAAAATCAGTTTCTTGCCTTCAAAATCTTCCACGTATATTTTAAGAGAGAACTTTTCAAGGTTTTCAAAAATTTTATTATTTAGGAAAAACTATTTTCTCGAAATTGGAAATTGCTACAAAAGGAGTAAGGTAAGATTATTTTGCTTGAATATTCTGGGACAGAAAAAATGGCAAAACATAGAACATTTTAAAATTGTTAGACAATTTTGTTACATAAGTTGAAGCTCCATTTCATATTCCCCAAAATCTATTTCGAAGAGAAAATATTTTATTCTTCGGCAGAACTGTTTTCTTAAAACTGTAGAGACCGCTACAAAGGGAATCAGGGATAAGACAACAAAATTGCCTTCCCAGAAAAATGCCGGTTTTGCCGGAGCCGCGATATTATTTTCGCGAGCAAAGAAGCCGAAAGACATTTTCGAGAAAGTTTCGGTAAGAATCTCGGCGGAATATCGTAGTCAAAGCTCGGAAGGTTTCGTCGCAGAAAAGTGCTGGTTCGACAAACGGCCGTTATCGACCCGGAAAATACATAATGCTTATTCGGTTTCCTCGCTACGAGATCCCCTTTTGATTGCTCGACCTATAATCTGTAATCCGGTGGGCGTTAGGAACTTCTTTGTTCCGTTGGCATCGTAACGCGAGTATTCTATCTGCTCGTATCTACCTACCGTGCACACTATCTTTTATGGTATACACCGTATCTTTTCATCTATCTATTTGTCTATTTATGTTTTCTCCCGCTCGGTGCAACGGCCATTGTTAGCCGTTTTAACGCGATGACCGTAATGCGGCAGTCGATGCAGCGTTTAGCCTCGCGGACAACCCCCACCGGGAACTTAACCCCGGATAAATGAGTTTCACTTATCTGCAAACGCGATTTCTACGTCTACCTCTCTCTCTAATTGCATTTTTTCTCACCTTTGCTATCGCGATGATGCACGTTTCGCTGCGGCTGAACCGGCGGGTGCAGGGGGCGTTTCGAGCTGGTTCGAGAAACGGAAACGAGAATGCAGAGGCCATTCTGTGGAAAAATAATCGACATTTTTTTCTTCTCGCTACAGTGACTTCGAGATACTCTTGCCGGTTATTTACTTGCACACTCGTATTGTACGATCGAGCTGGGGATGCAACGGGGGAAAATAGTTTTATTCTTTCTGGGCAACTGAGGGGTGGTTTTGGAGTGTTAAGAATACGCGATGGAATTCTAGAAATTTTTGAGTTGGGAATTTGATAAGAATGTTTAGAGAATTTGGTTATTTGGGGATTTGAGATTTTCTGGATCTGGGAATTTAAGGACTCGAGATTTTGGGGATGTGGTAAGTTAGAAATCTGAAGTTAGTGACTTAGAGATTTGTTAATTTGCGAATATGCAAATTTGAGAATTTTGAAAGATTTGGAAATTTGAGATTTTTCAAATTTTGGAATTTGAATATTCGATATCTGGCAATTAGTAAATTTTAAGAACTCAGAAAACAGAGAATTTCAGAACTTAATAACAATTTCAAAGTATCAAAAAATTCGAAAGCCAGAAAAGAACCTCGACGTCCAGGACTCTCCACAGCCCCACGAAGTATGAACCCAATCTACCCGTATTAATAAAAAAAAAAAATCAAAATAGAGGCAGAGATATTAAAAAGGACGAAATAAAGAAGCCCGGGGGTAAAAAAGAGGACAGAAACGCGAGGCGAAAGGGGGAAGTGCATTCCGCAGGGTGGAATTCGAACGTCATAAACGGGATTCCGCGTTGTTATTTCGTTAATGCGCAATAACGGGGCGCAATAATTCGGCCGTGACGTCGGGGTATGCAGATCTCGCGGACAATTGGATTATCCTATGTTTCGATCATCTGAAAATTCCAATTAACAGTAATGATCTTATAGCATCGAGGATAGATAGACACGATCATGCCGGATGGTAGGAACGAAAGGTCGAGCAACGCCGATAATCCTTGGCCGTTCGTTGCACTGTAACGCCATAATGCGGCTAAATTAATTAATCGACGCGAGAGAGAGACAGTCTGAACGATGTGAAAACCACGATGGGTTATATTGAATGGAATTCCTCGACTGCGAACCGTCTTTCCGCCGATCGAATTCGTTCAGCTCCAGTAATGTTCCTCGATCTCTAAGCCTTAGCTAAGTCGTTTATTAATTTACCTGTTTTCTGTTCGATTCGCTGTGCCCGTTTAATTTCGTCTCGATTTTTGTTGCCGCGTCTCTCTGTTCGCTTTTTTCCCTCCTCTCGTAGTCGGTTTTTTTCACGAATCTACCACGGTGGAACGATTTTAATCCCTGGCCAAGGGTTCGATGATGAGCGCTTTCGCTATTGAACGATGAATCGCGAACGAGAAATCGTGAACGATGCACGCGCACAGAGTGGCTCGCAATTAAGTATAATAGAATCGAAAGCGGCCCGTTCAATCGTTGCTTCGGTTTGCTTCGATTCTGCCGGCTTTTGCTTTTTATCCACGCCACCGAGAGGATGTTTCTCTCTGTTGCCTCGGATCGAAAAGCTTTTCAAATCATTCTTCTTGCTGGAAGCGGAATTATTTACTCCTCCAGTTGCGCGGTTTATTTCTTAAATTATTTATCCCTTGTATTGACGAGTAAGTTATATCACTGATTCATATGTTCTAAAATTTTTAACTCACCCCCAAATGAAGTGCATAAAAATCTCTAAGAATAATGTTTTTATAAAAGGATAAATTTGTTCTTAAACTTGCCATACTTTGACTGTAACTCGTGACGCATCCACTGACGCACTCGATCTTACCAAAATTTTTAATTTGAAATTCGAATCCAACCATGATTTGAAACTTTTTGGACCATAAACCGACTTGATAATTTCATAAATAAATTCAAGTACTTAAATTCATAAGTTCGTGACTAAACTTACGTTACGTATAAATTCTTAAATAATTACATTTAAGTACACAAATTCATAAATAAACTGAAACTCGTATCTTCATAAATGAACCTGCAATCAATTAAATTAATAACATGTTATAACATGAAGCGTGTATAACCACATAAAGCAGAGATTGGCTGTTATACAATATAATAATCGATATTTTTCACTTCTGTCAGTAAACGAGAAAGGACGACAAACGTTATAGAACGGAAACCGGAAAAAGAAACGGAAGCACGAAAATAGGAAGCCGAAGAAAACGGGAGTGGAGGAGAGTGAACGAAAGAGAAAGAGAGAGTGATCGGAGGAGAGAAATGGAGGCGTCTGGTTCGACACGCTGAGTGCACGGGTATTTCGAAAATCCGATAAATCTCGTCTTCTCTGTCATCCCTCTTCACCGTCCAAATCTCTCTCTGTCTCTCTTCACCTCTAAAATCTCTCCTCGTCTCTCTTCGGCTTTCAAATCTCTCACTGTGTCTCTTCGTCCAAATCTCTCCTTGTCTCTCCACACCTTGGAAATCTCCCTCTGTCTCTCTTCAGCTTCTAAATCTTCCACTGTCCCTCTTCAGCTTTCGAATCTTCTCTCTCTCTTCAGGTTCCAAATCTTCTCTCTCTCTTCGACTTCCAAATCTTCCATCCCTCTCTTCGGCTATACAACATCGACCGAGCGATGAAATTTCCTCGTCGTCCCAATCTCTCGTTATTCCCAGGGTATTCTGGGTACCCGATATCCTCGGGCTTTCCTCCTTGAACCTCCTCTTCCTAAACCTCCTCCAGCCAGAGTCCTCTTTTGGTTATTTTGCCGCGGTACACTCCTCTTATTCGAACGAGTCGATCGTGAAGACAGCGTGATCCTGGAGAACCGGCTAATAAGCGACCAACAATCCAGCTACCGATGAAACGAGCATTCTAGGGATGACCGATGATTTATTGCGAAATTCGTGGAACGATCTTCAGGGCTGGTTGATCACCGATACGTAAGACGTGCTTGAGAACGCAGCGAACATCGTGGAACAAGAACGGGGAACAGGAAACGATTTCTGCTCGTGAATTTCATATTTCGAAGACGTTGAGTAATGTGCTGAAATACTTTTTTCATCTCTTAGATGTTATATAATGTTTCTTGCAATATTTCAAACGCGATCAGTTATATTTGGAGTGATTTTTGAAGAGATTCAATTTTGAGAATTATATGTTGGTAGTCGTGAAGATGTTGGCTTTATACAAGGTGACAAAGTGGAAGTTGAAAATTTGGATATTAGAGTTGTAAATTTGCAGATTGACAAATTTCCTTTTTAGCAAATGCACAAATTTCTAACTTTCTAACTGATCAAATCCACAAATTTCCTACTAAATCTGCAAATTTCCAAATTCATAGAACCCTACTATTCCTAGATCTCCAAATCCTAAAATTCCTCAAATACCTAGTTCTCCAAATTCTCAATTCACCTCGTAATTATCAAATTCCCAAATTGCTCAACCATCAAATTTCCAACTTCCCCAAACACCTAGGTCTCCAAATTTCAATCCACGTAATTATCAAATTCCCAAATTGCTCCACCTCCAAATCCCAAAATTCCCCAAATACCTAGTTCTCCAAATTCTCAATCCACCTCGTAATTATCAAATCCCAAATTACTCCATCTCTAAATTTCCAACTTCCCCTAAGTCTCCAAATTCTCACTTCACCTGATAATTACCCCAATTATCCTAATATCCGCAAAAACTTACAGACTGTCGTTCACCCCGTAATTTAATCGCTATATTCCCTAAGGAAGGTAGATCTTACCTTCGACTGTACAGGCTGCGAAAACGCGTTCTCTCTATCGACTTTCGAGAAGCTTGACTTTCTTCCTGGTGGCATGGCAAGTCGCTTCTTCTCCCGGTAGCCTGATTCTCAAGCGTCTATTAACCGGCTCTTCTTCCGCGTCGATGAAAGAGGATCGTGTCTTGGCTCGTTGTAAATCGGTGAATCGGTGTCGCGATTCTTATCGACGTCTTCGCTGTCGACCGAGATTCTATTATCGTTCACGCAACGTACCGCCGATTGTTTGTTGCCCAGGGCACGTTGCAGATTCTCATATGTTACTATTAGAGGGTAACGAGGGCTGGTTTATCGAGAGAGGCTGGTATTTATCGAGAAATCGAGAAAGATGCCTAGGTAAAAGATGCTTGATACAGGTTGAATAGAGGAACGCTTCAATGGATACATTCTGAAGTATCTCGAGCATGATTTTTCTCATTCTTACGGGGACTTCGCATGATCAATATGAGGTGCATTGTTGATGCTTCGGTATTCTCGATGTTTATTGATAATAGTGACTTATTGAGGATATTGTATTGACGGGGCTGTATATTATGCGAATACGATATTTCTGGTGATCTCGGAATTTTGCACGCGATATTTAGAGATGTAGTAAGTTAGGATGGAACTTTGAGTAATTTCGAGTTTGAAGCTGGGGATTTGACAATGTTGACATTTGGAAATTTTGGAATTTAGATAGTAGAAAATTAGGAATCTAGGTACTTGGGTCTTTGAAGATTTAGAGATCTAGAAATTTCGGCAACTAAGTATTTGCAGATATGAGGATTTAGGAATATAGGGATCTAGTGACATTGGAATAGAGTGATGTTGGGAGCTAGGGATGTTGGGATCTAGGGGTGTTGGGATTTGGGGACATAGATATCTAGGGATATTTGGATCTACGAATATTTGGATCTAGGGATATTGGAATCTAGGGATATTGGGATCTAGGGATATTGGGGTCTACGGATGTTGGGATCTAGGGATATTGGGGTCTTGGAATAATGGGATCTAGAGATATTGGGATCTAGGCATGTTAGGATCTAGAGATATTGGAATCTAGAAATTTGGCAATAGAGAAATGAAAATTTAGAATCTAGGAATTTGAGGGTGTGAAAATTTGAGAAATTAACCTTATAAACTTATAAACTTGAAAATTTGATACCTTGATAATTTGAAAACTTAACTTGACAAGTTGCCAACTTAAAAACTTGAAAATTCAAAAACTCGAAAATATGAAAATCTGAAAGATTTGAAAAATGAACAATTCAGAAAAGCGGCAATGAAAATTGATGAACTTGAGAATATGAAATTTTGAAAACGATAAAATTCCAGAAGTGAACATAGGTGTTATGCAATGAAAGTGTACCTTGCACCTGAGTGTGCTGTGATCTCGAACACTGTGTATCCCCTTTGTTGCTTCGATAGGCAAGGGATCACAGGATTATGTTCGTTTTGCTTCGTTCGCTCGTGCACTCGCTCGAGCAACCAGATAGCTCGAAAATTTGAAATTTAATACTTCGAATCTAGGATGAGTTTCTTCGACGCGCGAGGTTAGGGTAAATTAGTGGTGCAGAAATTAAGGCTTTTTGATCGAATTAATTTGATCCTGAAAACTTGATAAAATACTACAATAGTTCATAACATCAGATTTATATTTTAATAACTTTTTAATGGACATCTATTTATTAACTTGTAATTGCAATTTTAGTCGATATAAGTTCTTTGTTGTAGAATTTAGTAATACTTGAATTACGTTAAATGATAGTACTTAATAAGTCTATATTTTATAATATTCAGAGAGTTGTATTACAAAATATGATTTTGATCTGAAACAGATTTGATCAGATTTCGTTTAATTTTCAATTATGACCTATAAAACATTACATGAGAGAATGAATAATTCTAATAAAACAAAAATAATACAAACAACACTTTATTTGCCAGTTGACAATTGTCCCTTATAAGAAACAAGACAAACCTTCAATAATGTCTAATAATTAAATTAAATGAATTAAAAGTAACACGTCCCGTCATAAATTGATAGATAATCATCGAATCTTTAAGCATGTTCTTACCAAGAAAAGAAAGAAGGAATAAGACGGGCGCAGAAAACGTAGTCACCTTTCATCCAGATAGACCAACAGATTGTCCTAACTCGAGCGAAGGCATCCAGGGAATTTTTCTCCACGAAATCGTGGTCGATTTCCGATCCTCGTCTCGTTTCCTCGTTCAATCGAACAGCAGTCGAACCTACACAAAAGTATCTGGCGTGGAGACAATGCTACGGCGAGAAAAAGGGATCGTTGGAACGTTGCGAGGGTTGGGAAAGGGTTGCAACAAAAGACAGAAAAGAAGACAATACGGCACGGAATGGTTGGAAGAAAGCCTACAGAAGAGAACTTTCCGCAGAGAGCAAACAACTCTTGGTGAAGAGAGAGCTTCTCGCGTTTTCAATCATCCATCGAAATCCCGCCACTTCCGGCCACGGCTTCCGAAGTGCGCGAGAAACATTCCGCGGGTCAATTTTGTACCCTTTATCCTCGTTTCATTTTCGTTCGCCGGGATTGCTATGGCGGAGATTATTGGGATTCACTTGGGAGATTCTTCTTTCCGAATATTGGAGCATGATGAAATTGAAAAATTTATCGGTTTTAGAATTTGAACATTTTTTAGTTTTGAGACATCGATGTGGGGAATTTTTAAATGGAATTCTAAAATTTGGAAGATTTTGAAGTTTTTAATTTTAAATAATTTGAAGACTTATTTTTAATAACTGAAGACATATTTTTAAGTCTTCAAATTTCCAAAGCTCTAAAATTTCCAAATTCTCAAATCCCCCAATTCTGAAATATCCGTATGAAGTTTTTGAATTGTCAAATATCTGAATTCCCAAATTCCCTAGATTCCAAATTTTCAGATATCTGAATTACCAAATTCCCTAGATTCCAAATTTTCAAATCCCAATTTTTCAAACTCTCAAATTCCTCAATTTCGATATTTCCAATTTCCCAAATTCCTCAAATCTTCAAATTTCCAAATAATTAAAATTATTAAAATCCCCAATTCCTCAAATTTCTCAAAATCTCAAATTCCTTCAATTCCCATATCTTCAACTTTTTTTCTAAAAAATTCTAATTTCTCAAATCCCAAAATTTCCCCAAAAAATTCAAATAACCAAAACTCCCAAATTTCTCCACGCCCCAGATCTCCAAACTTGCACCTAACCTTAACATTTCCAACAATAATCACTTCAAATGTCTAATAACCAAATATTGTCCCACACCTTTTCCCCAGAATCCACCACATACATCACGCACACCAATTATCAACGCGAAATTTAACACGTTACTAAACCATCCCTCAGAACAAACGCTTCAGAAATTCGCTAATATCCTCCATAATAACGTTTTCGTTCGGCGACAAAGATCGCGCGATTTATCCGTCGAAATCTCGTCGATCGGCGGCGAAATGAGTAAAAAAGAGAAACCGTGATCTTTTCCCTCCCTCGTCGGACGATTCCAGTAAATGGTTTCCCCTGGTTTTCTTTTTCAACGAGCAACGACAGAAACGGCGGGGGGCAAGAGGTATAGAAATGGGAGGACCGCTTTTCCTTTCCGCGTCGGGAGATTCGTTTCTCTTTCCGTGGAAACTCTATCTCGGAAAGATTGTATTCGCTCTCGGAAAATTCTACGCGATGACAGAAAATTTAGCCGAGAGAAAGAGAGAGAGAGAAAACGAGACGAAGAGGGACGAGCTCTTCGCAAATTACGTTATTCGCTTTTGAGGCGAAGTGCTTCGCGTTGTAAGAGTTTCAACAAATATTCCGGTAGCAATATCAGTCTATTCTGTCTCTTTCTTTTTATTCATCGTCCCTCTCTCTCTGTCTCTCGTATTCATTCCCGTTAATCCTGCTTGGACTCGTGAATTCCTGCATGCCGAGGTCCCAGAGGGTCTCCCGTAGAAATTATGAATGAGACGAGAATGTTCGTCGAGATGCGAACGCGTATCTCTTCCTCTCCGTTTTCCTCTTTCTCTCTCCCTCCCGGCGTTCAACGAGTTGCATTTATTTTGCAATATTGCCGATAGTAAGCTTTGCTTGATTTTATTCGGTCATTTTTGCCGTTTCAATCGTGACTCGCTGTAATATCGTTGGGGGAGATGCGCCTCGCTACGAACAGAAGGTTAATTCAACGCGGGATAACCATTTATTTACAGCTATTGGAAACGCGAATCGCTATTCGAAAGATTACGATGTTTCAATCTTCGTTCCTGATGGATATTCAGAATTTTACGATCGTGCACTTTCGCGGGATCTATTCTAATTTTACACCGATGTCGGGGATGAATTCAACGAATTCGTGTTCAACTGCAGATGCCTGAATCGCTAAGCAATATTTATATGTCGCCGTTAATTACAATATTTCAATCAGCTGTCTGCGGTTTGTTTGTCTGCATTCGACGCATTTTACTATTTAATTACACTGTGATTGAGACGATAATTTATAGCTAATTGTATCAATATTTTTATATCCAATATTCTATAGCAGTGTCTGTCTTACTTTATTATCATTTCTGTTACTATTTTACTGTTTTATTATTTTACTGATTTAATGTACTATTGTTTCATTGTTTGGGGTCAAAATCCCAAATTTCCAATTTTCTAAAATATCAAATTACTAATTTCCCATTTTCCTAATTTTCCAAACACAGAAATTTCCAAATTCTCAATATCCCATTACTACACTTTCGAATTCCTAAATTTCTAAATTCCTAATCTCCCAAACTCTCAAATTTCCAAATTCCCAAGTCCCCAAATTCTCAAAATTTCAAATTCCCAATATCCCAATATCCTAAAGTTCCCAATTCCCGGTTTCCAAATTCCCAATCTCTCAAACTCTCAAATTTCCCAATTCCCAAATTCTCAAAGTCCAAAATTCCCAAAATCCCTAATTCCCACATTCCCAAAGCCCTAATCCCCAAATCCAAAACTTCCAGCAATCAAAACTCTGAAATTCGATCATCCTAAAACCCCAAAATCCCATTTCGAACCGCCATCCCCAATTTCCCCAATAAAACATCCATCTCTCCCAACCGCACAATTTCACTACAGATATCGGCACACTTAAATGAAGCATTCCCCAAATTCTTTTCCCAGCTCTCGAACCACAGTTCCGCCCTTAACCTCGAATCCTTTAAAACCGCGGGAGCCATTTTGTATCGCGAGCCCCGGTAACGCGACATGGCCGCGATTGATTTCGGACAAGCGGATTTACCTCGAAACCGAATTTCGTTCGACGAGTATTCGCTGTCTGTGTTCGAACGACGACAGAGAACCAGAAGAGGTCCGTGAAGGAGAGAAAATAAGGGGGATGGAAAGAAGGTAGGAGACGTGCAGCGGTAACATCGTTTCCTTGACGTCCCCTCGTGAAATTCAATTTTATTTCTTGCTCCCATATCGTGCGTCGTCGTCGTCTCGCAGTCGGCCGCATTGCGGTTCGGAATTTGCGGAACGCGAATAGATGGAAACGCGCAGTTTTTCCGCATTCTCCTTCGATTTTATCGCGACCACTACAATGCGCAATATTCATCGCCTTGGTGGTAGACTGGCAGCCCGTGGTTGCCATTAAATAATACGGCTGCTGGTTGTCGAGGGAGGAGGCAGACGTCGACAAGAAGCGTACATTTTCGAAGCGGCAGTTTCGAGAAACTCCCGGCTTGAAAGCGTTCCCTTCGACGACAAGAGATTCGATATTCCTGATACGGTGTCGAGAAACGTTAACGGTACCCTTTCGCAGTCCATACTGGGATTTCTACTCCCTTCTTCTCGATGGATTCGTAAATTCTCCAACTCCGTGACGGTGCTTACATTTTGCAACTTTTAAACGTTATATTCATGAAGTCTTCATAGAATATTTCCTGGATTAGATAAAACATTAGTATAATGTTTAATGGCTGCCTTTAGAAACCGGTACTATTTTTGAAAAATTAATTTAAAGAAACTTTATATAAACTTTATAATTCAACACATGTGAACATGTAAAACAAACGAAAATAACAATTATGACACACTTAATATTTTCCTCTGTGTGATAATTATTAAAGCAACCATCGATCATCACATACATGTGTGAGCAGTCATTAAAGTGTGAATTTGTTCTGTTTTATGTCTTGATAACATTTGTGGATTGAATCTTGTGCAATTGCATTTGGAAAATTTGCGTTTTGTCATGAAGACATTATCAGTGGGTCAGCGATACTAGAACTTGTTCTCATGAATCTAGGACAGAAATAAATTGAACCGTATTTAATTGTTTTTGTTAATAATTTTTTAGAAAGATATTTCACATATCTTCATATCAATAGCAACCCTTAAATGCAATTTTCAGGGGTGTCATTTCTACGTTTTGGTAATTTCATTTCCACATCTGTTAGCCTTACTATGTCTCAGAGTATCATTTTTACATTTGGTAGTATCATTTCTACGTTTGGTAGTATCATTCCTGCATATGGTAATATCCTTCCCACATTTGGTAGCATTGTTTCCACATTTCGTATTACCACTTCCATATTTCGTTACATTGCTCCTACGTTTGGTAATATGATTTCCACATTTGTTAGCACTGTTCCTACGTCTCATAGTATCACTTGTACGTTTGGTAGTATCATTTCTACGCCTGATAGTATTATTCCTACGTATGGTAATATCCTTCCTACATTGTTTCTACATTTCGTGGTATCATTTCCACATTTCGTATTACCACTTGCACATTTCGTCACATTACTCCTACGTTTGGTAATATCATAGCTACGTATCGTGGTATCTTTTCAACGTTCCAGTGCATCGTCTCCACGTTGGGTAGTATCATTTCCACGTTTGGTAGCATCGTTTCCACGTTTGGTAGTGCCGTTTCAGGGTCGGGATAAACAGGGACGAAGGAAAAGAGTGTTGGAGCGGCACTCGTAAATTCGGAAGTAGGTCCCCGAGGAAGGAGAGAGCGGTTTTCACGATGTTCCCGGGCGTCGAGCGCGAGGTTAAGCCAGGTCAGGCCGAGGCGTTCGCTCGCTGCCAGAGTCCAGTGCCCTGAGAACCGTTCCAGCCGATAAACCACCTCCTCCTCCACCTTCTCCTATGGCCGCTTCGCGAGGATTCGACGCGGATACACGTCGCGGAGGTTACGTCGGGTCAACCGAAACGCCGGACACGAACGAACCGACGCACGCGAGAACCGCGATTGCTCGTTTGCCTACCGAGCCTGTCCACGGAATTCTCGATAACCCTGCTCGAAATTATTCCCCGATCGTTGTCACCAACCTTGCACCTAGGGACTTATTTATTTTGACGTCGCTTCTTGGGTACCGATGATGAACCATTGCTTGTCGAATTACTGTGCACGTCCGACAAGTTGACACGCGAACCGATAGCGTCCGCAACTTCCGACTGACAACTTATCGGACGTGCTACAAAATTTATAGTACTATGTATTTTACTGACCTCCACTTTATGGAATACTTTAATTTTACTGAAAATTGTAAACGATGTAATGGCTACCATTTTGGGTTTCTGTAAAATATTAATGAAGACTTTGTATAGTTCTCACGAAAGTTGAAATTTAATAATGCTTAATTACCTCAATTATGTTCTATCCTTCTGCTCCTAACTCATATAATATAGTACATATGATATTTCGTAGATATCAAAATTTTTATATAAGACAACTAAATAAATTGAATCATTCTCAAAATAATAATCATTCTCTTCCCAAAATAATCATAACAGAAGATCACAAAATCTAACGAAAGAGAAGAGACATTTCCATCCCCTATCTCTTCACCCCCTAATGCCGTTGAAGTTTTCAACCCCATAAACGAAACTCTAACAAAGCAACGTCAGTATTTTCTTATTTCATCAATAAATTCAAGGTCAATGAAGAGAAACAAGATGAAAAGATCCCCAACGGGTATCGTCGCGTTAAATGACACTCGCGGGTCGGCCATCTCGTCTGAACAATGTGAAACGGCAACGCTCGCGATCGTCTCCATCAGCGTATAAATAATCCAGCGGGGCCCGGAATTCTCGAAGCTGGATATCGCGTCTCTGTTTTTCCTCATGCATTATTCAGGATCGGTATGAGTGACGCGGGATCTCCGGGGGAATCGCGCGAACCGAGCTCATTATTTTCCAGCGCGATCCCGCTCGGGTCCGCTTCGACCCCGGCCAAGCGGTTAATTCGCGATCGCGAGCCGCAGGCCGCTTTTTCTTGGGACGATAATCGCGTAAACACAGCGGCAAACGGGCGTAAAACCGTCGAACAGAGAAAGGTACATCGAAGGGTGGATCGAGAAGAGGGGGATGAAATCGCCGCGAGGTTGATCCACGTACAGCAATTACGCGAATAGTTCGATCCGCAATTATCCGTATTGCTTTCAACGTTTCGCAGGCGAATCGACTTTTCGTCGATGCAACGCGGCTTTTGTCTCGTTGTTTCGATTCCGCCGGTTCGAGAGGGTGAAAAAAAAAACGAGTCTCCCTGCGTTTTTTCCGATCTCTTTTCCTGTTGCGTCTCTTTCCGGTTTTCGTACGTGCCATTCAACCGCGGCAAACAGCAAATTGGACTTTCTGTCTGCTGGCGTTGCATTCGCGCTCAGATCCCCGGAGAGCAGACGATGGTATCGGGGATCCACCTCTTTATTTCCATCGGAACTTCCTTAGTTCTCCCCCTTGGCTTCCGGGTCGCGTATTTTGTAACTCGTATTATTTAAATTTACCGAAGTCGAGTGTGTACGGGGAGAACGCGGACCGAGTTAAATCTCCTTCGAATTAGTCGAGTTATTTGAATTCGACTACGTGACTTCGAGTTCACGCTCGCACGAGTTAAGTTGGCTCGCTCTGAAGTTGTTTGAATTCGAGCAGCATGACTTCGACCCTTAACTACGCTCGCCTGGTTTTGTACGTCTCATCTTTCCGGTTTTTGAGCGAGTGCTCGAGGAGATTCACTCCTTTTCTTACACTATTAACATATCGTGAGTTTTTTTATATCTAAAAGCCTGAATTTAAAAATCTACAAGCCTGAAATCTTGAAGACAAAAATTTGAAAGTAAAAAGAATGTTTAACATTCCTTATATGGACAGATTCTACCAGGTATTATCATCCCTTAGGATCAGACTGTCTTTTCATCTCAATTGCAAACTTTTTATCAACAACAGGATACACGAATTAACATTACAGTTCTATTTAATTTTAATACAAGAAAATATTTCATGTTTGTCAGATTAATTAGCACAGTCTTTATCGTCCATATTCATCATATTCGTAAGACGGTCGTGATCAAGAGAGGATCGTTATGGGTAAGACAGAATGAGATTGCCTGTGCGCGTTATACAAGGTAACCTGATTCATTTTTATTTCAGGGGATGAAAATGAGAATTTGGTGAGCATTACGAAGGAAACTTGCTCGAAAGATATAAATGTTAAGAGAGATGGACGAAGTTTGATTATCTTCGTTCCACGAGAAAAATGAATTTTCTTGATGGGATTGTGTGATGTGAAATGTAATTTGATAGAATTCATAGGGTGACGAAGAAACTTTCAGGATTTTCGTATCTATATTGCAACGTCGTTAGAACACTTGTAGTGTTCTTATATTGTGTGATGATTATATTTATTACATAGTTCAGATTAAGTCAATAATTATCTGATGGATTCATCATTTTTATTATGTACTCTTTTATATTACGTTTCAAAATCAATTCAAAAGTTATTGCAAGTGGTGCATGTTCATAATAGATCTTTGTCATGTTTTCTTTTAATTGGTTCATATACATTATCCTAAATCATATCTGAAGAAATGATACTCTATCTTGAATAGTTCAACTGATCATTCTCAAACGTCCTCAAACATACTCAAACATTTTCTACTTGCTCAAACGTCCTTGATATCTTCACACATTGTTAAACATTTTCAACGTTCTCAAACATTTTCAACGTTCTCAAACATCCTCAACGTTCTCAAACATCCTCAACATCCTCAAATATTCTCAAACATCCTTGAAGATCCTCAACATCCTCAAACCTCAATCGTACGAACATTCGAACCGTCGTCAATAAAACCTCTCAAGATCGCCACATAATAATTGTAAACATCAGATCTGTCACTAAGAAGGAATTTCTTTGACACATGATGTTGCAGTCCCGTTTTCAGTCAAAATCGATCGAGGATGAGCTTGCATGTACTCGCATGCAAGATCGACCGGAATAGCCCGCGTTTATCACACCGGCACATATTCAGCGGTTGTTCCACGGTTTCCGGCAGCGTTATTCGGCGCGATAGCAAATTGGAGTCGACTCGTATTCACAGACAAACGTGGTTGACGTACGATCTCTCTTGGGGAAACCATGTGGGTGGAGCCAGCCGTTTGTGTTCCTTATTTTTACCGGGGTCGTCGTAGCCCCGCATGTATCCGCCTCGACACGCTTTTCTCCTCGGATTAAACGTCGCTGCGAATCACGTTCAAAATTCACGATATCGAATACGATTCGCTACAAATTTCAAGTACTTTCAGGATCTCAGGATATCTTAAGATCTTTTGTTATAACTAATCCGATTGAACAATTATGTACGCATCGAATCTCCTTTCTTCAGATTGGTGAAAATTGTCTACCTATATGTGGACATACAAAACACCAAGTCAGCAGTTAGTCATTTTAGAAGCATCGTTTCACACATATGTAGATATGTATTGAATTTGCAAATAAATTTTTTATAACGAATAAATATTTTGATGCTACCTTTTCAAATGCACCTCTAACTTTACATAAAAACTAGTGACCGCAATTATTCAGAGATTCGATGAGTTATTTTTCTAAAGAAAATGGTGCTTGATTGAGGTGCCATTTACGTTCGTAGGACAAATTTTCACGACGTGCCTTCGACACCGTCGCCGTACTTAACGAATAACAAAAACGAAACGCAGTAAAAAATGGAGCAACAAACAAGACAGTCGGCGCCGAGAATATTGAGCAACAGTTTTCCCCTGTCCCCTTTCAGTTCCATTACAACCCCAGGCGATCCACGGTCTCTCCTTGAGACACTTTCCGACCGATTTTCCAACTCGGCGCCGACGATCGTTGCGATCCTTCTCTTTTCCAACCTACTTTCATTCACGCCGATCGTCAAGGCTTCTAAAACGTAACTTTTTCCACGTCCACGAGAAAACGACCGTTGACCGTGCTCGACTAGTGCATCGATCCATCGAGAAAATTTAAGTCGACCAATTAGAGATCGCTGGTTGCATTATTTGTTCTTCCGTGGTCGTGTTTATGCTGATGTTTGTGAAAGTAATCCAATTTGTATTCTTGCGTGATTTATGTACTCTTGTATGATTTATGGTACTTCTGATCGTG
This sequence comes from Megachile ligniseca, assembly GCA_945859555.1. Lineage (NCBI taxonomy): Eukaryota > Metazoa > Arthropoda > Insecta > Hymenoptera > Megachilidae > Megachile > Megachile ligniseca. The sequence goes on from OX243785.1 coordinate 5,021,420, forward strand.
TATGATGTGCGTTACGTGAATTTATTGTAGATATATCATGGAATATTGTTCTATTTGCTTAAATAACTTTCTTTGTAATTTGTTCTTTGGATAATTTGTAGATTCTTACGATTTATATGCGGAATGTTGGGAGAGTATAAAGATATTAAAGTATATGAAGAAGATTGATTTTGGTAATTAATTTTAAACTAAAAGAAGGCAGTTGCACTTTTTATTGCATAGTTGTGATTAGAGATTAGTCATAGGAAAATCTTTTTATATTTCTCAAGATTTCTTATTATATTTGTTTTTTATGTGTGATCAAACTTCAGGCATTATAAAATTAAATCGTGTATATTTTATTTAACTTTATGTAATTTCATGATCTTTATAACACCTGCTCAACTATAGGGTGTTCCAAGATTTTCATACTTAAATTATTGATCAAATTGGCGTAACAATTAATTTAAATGTAGGATAATATATAAATTTGAAGAATGATTATCATTCTAACAGTTGTGATTTGTTTTTGTTTCAGGTGAGTGAATCTCTTTTATAAAATACCAAGCTGAGGGGAACAGTAAGTGGCAAAATAATTAGGAATCATCTTTTTGAGGAAATGATTAACACTATCGGTACACAATATAAGTAACAACTTATTAGTTAATTAAAACTCTAAATTTATAAATTGTCAAATTCCTGAATTTTCAAAATTTTACATTTCTAAATTTCTGAGTTCAAAAATTTGAAAATTTATAGATCTATAAGCTTGTAGATTCGTAAATCTGTAAATTAATGAATTGAGGAATTGAGGAATTGAGGAATTGAAAAATTGATAAATTGATAAACTAATGAATTGATAAATTGATATATTGGTGAATTGATGAATTGATGTACCGGTATATTAATGAATTGATGAATGGGTGAATTTGTGAATTGGTAAATTAGTGAATTGATGAATCGATAATCTGGCAAATTAACGAATTGATGAAATGATAAATTGACAAAATGACAAATTGACAAATCGATAAATCGATAAATCGATGAATCGTTGAATTAATGAATGAAGTCTTTACCACTTGATCTACCCATCACATATAATCTCGAATATCTCGTCAACAAATACCCTCGACACAATAATGTAATTTTCTCCTAACTTCGGCAAAAAAATGAAAGCATCCCTTAACAGACACTCTAATTTCGTTGCTTACGAGTCACTGATCGAAAAGAATGAGCAGTTATAGCAAGAACGACAGAAATCCCCGATGGTGGCGTCGAAACGGTGAAACGTTCTCCACCTTCCACGATCGAGCGTGTGTCACGCGTTCATGGACATATAAGTACCGATTCGTTGTGCACAGAAAGCGAAAGAGGGACGAGGAAAGCGAGAAAAGACACGGGAGAACAGAAACGTGGCCAGGCTGCTGCATTTTGCTCATACTTGGCGAGGACGAACTTTCACACGACCAGAATTCTCCGCGGCGCGACAAACAATTACTGCTATTACGCCAGTGACATACAAATTGCTTTTTTAACGCCGTTTACTTGCCGTCTTTCATCGAAAACGTAGTTTGTTCCTCCATTTTTCATTTCCTTTTCTCTACACCTCGAACTACTTTCGTGTACCAATATCGAGGTGGTCGATAAAGCTTACAATTTCAAATCGTCGGTTTTAACTCGAAATTTTAAATAATCGAACATTTTAAATAGCTTAAATGGTCGAAGATTTAAAGCAGCTCGAAATTTGAAATAGTCAAAGATTTAGCTCGAAATTTATACACGTCCATCAAAGTTTGAAAAAAATCATAATGTGCTCGTAATACGACCTCAAGTGAAAGCAAGTCGATCCATATACGAAATATCACGTGAAGGAGATTTACCGTGCTCGTAGCGTTCTTTTTCTTCAGACTTTTCATCGCTCTTAGCTTTGATAAATGCTCCTACGACTTCGGTGCAAATCTGTGGTTTATCTCGATACTCGATTTCACGATCGGTAACCGTGTACGGTACACTTTTGAAATTTATCGTTGATTTTTTGCGGGGTTCATATGAGTCACGAAGAAAGTATTAACACGTTTCGTGCCACCTGTGGTTCCTGATCTTTATCGGAGGTACGACTTTAATTAAGTGAAGAAATGTAAGGGAACTCTCTTATTAAATCGTTTCAAATGAAAATCATCCTTCTTCGCGAACACAGTTGGTCACATTATTCGAGTCACGGTAGGTTATGTTGCTTACAATGTGTATTTATAGTTCTCTACATAATCAAATTTATTTTGCGGAATTTTCCCGTTAATTCTGTCACTCTATCGCAGGGGAGCCTTTATAAGTTTTAGTTACTCATAGGTGACTCTAACAATTTGTTCATACGTTGTATATCCACTGGTCTACTATATTATAGTCATTACTATATTAATTCCTTCTATCCATTTAGGATTTTGACACTAAAACTACCAATGGGTTCACAAGTTTCTTATAAATTATACTATTTGTTAAGGTGGCTTTCTTTGATTCCATCAAAACTAATGTCGTTTATTTACTTTTCAATTGAAATCAGTAAATGCTTGTAGGTTTAGTGTTGCAATATAATTTAATAAAATTAAAATTGTTGAATGTACTTCGAATCTAAAAACTGCAGCTCGTAACCTAGTGTCAAGGAAGCACTTTCCATACGACCGTTCGTTAAAATAGTTGGGCCTCGTTAATTGCACCGAAAAGGTATTCCAAGAAACAGGGTAACAATTATTCAAGAATTCCGCGTTTGCACGTGGATCGATCTATGTTCGTCGCTTTAATTTATGCCATCTCGTTGATCATTAAGCGTGTTTGCGGTGGTTGCGCATTTACCTGGTATCCGCATGACAAACGTATATCGGGTTCTCGTTTATGAAGCGTGTCGATTCAAGCCTCATGAACGTGTGGATCCACTGATCCGTTGATCCATGGATCCCATTGAGTATCTATCGTCGTATTCAAAGGGCGAATCGAAAATCGTATAGCGATCGTTATTGATCCAGGGCGAGGTTTCAGCGAACTGCGGCTACCGGAAAGAAGAAAAAATCGAGCGATCCCTGTTCACCCGTAAAGCTCGACGTCCCGTGACAAATCTCCTCGCTGAAGGGGTCAGATAAAATCTGAGAAACTCGGCTGGCGATCGCGCAACGAGTTTGCGCCATGGGGCACGTACACTCGCCAGCAATGGGCACTTGCTTTTTTAGCTAACGATTTCGAAAAGTTTCTTTGCATTTCATTTCGATTTTCGATAAATCGTCACTATTTTATCTACGATTTTTTAAATCTGTTTTAGCTACGATTTTTAAGAGGAAAACAAGGATTTAATGTCAATTCTTGATATCTTAATGTCATAGATCCCATATTATCTCATTCTTCTATGAATCTTATCATAAATCTCACTTTCCCAAAACCTAACAGAAATCCTAAGTTTCCCCAAAGTCCGTGCCACAAATTCCTTTCCCAAAAACCATACAACGAACCTTAAATTATCCCAAAACACCTTTGCATCCTACATTATCCTCAAAAGCACTTTCTACTGAAACGTAACCTAAATTTTCCGAAAGTACAAATCTCCAACTTCATCCTGACTGGCAGGAAGTTCACGTTGCACCGAAGTGTACTTACATAAGTAACTACATCAGGTAAAACACGTGTGCTCGTCAAAGCGTGACACGTGTCTCGTCACGGGACGCAGGAAATCGTTTTCTCGCGGTTTCCTCTAGAGTTTATCGATAAAAACGGCCATCTTGTTCGAATATCTGCAACGCGAGTGCACGGTTTCTCGAGCTCGTTCAATCGATTTGTATCGAAACGACAAAGGAAATACCGTGGATAATTTATCCGATCAGTGGAGCTCTTTGAAACCGCTAATCTCTGGTATTTGAATATTTAAATGATCCGGTGGGAGTGGATTATGCGAGCAAATCGATGGCAGTTTCTCACAGTGGCTGTTTCCTACGATTCGCTGGAACGATTTATCGTAAGCGGCGCCTTGTTCGCGTTGAAAGGTTCAAATCGCTTCGAAACGTGTTACAAGCTATTTTTATTATCGCCAAGCGTGATTTGTTTGTGAAATGCAACTCTGTTTGTAGACTGTTGTTCGGTTATCGGCCGCAACTTTGATTCCTGAAGTTGATTCATTACGCTTCTTGTTCAATTTATCATCGATTATTTAGCATGTTACCAATTGTCTTTGACCGAGTTTGTACAATTATTGCTTTAATTTATACGATAAATTCACAGTGGGGCTTTTAGCAATGTTTTAACGGGAGATTATGGACTTTATCTGAATTAGTGATTTTGTTTATTTCATTTGGGAGAAACAGTTTGAATTAAAAAAACTTTCTGCAAGTTTTATGTATTACGTTTATATATTGCACTGTACCTATAAAATATATTCTTCATTTATGTAACTTTTTCATGAAAATCTGCAAATTAAAAGGAATATATTTGATTGTCATATTAAAATCATAATCCTCAATGATATCTTAAAAAATCTTAATTTCCACAAATTGAAATAATGAAATTTCATAAAAATATAATTATATAACATTATTTTCTAATACATGAATTTTAAAAAATAAAATTCTAAATAAAACATACGAATTCAGTTTCACTCCACACATATTTCATTTAAAAATGCAATATTTTCGATGAAACTAAAATAGATTGAAACTTAAAATTTCAAATATCTATTACATAAAGCGAAACGATTTCGAGTAAAATAAGTGGCAGAAATATACGATCGAAATATAAATGATACGACAGTTAAAATGTTACAACTTTCACGTCTGTATATTTTACAAGATATTCCTTATTATATCGCATGATATTTGAAAGTTGAAGGCACACGATCGTTCGAATAATCCGGTGAAAACGTTAACGGACGTTCGAATTAAACGCGCGAAATTTACAGGACAATTTGCAATTATTTCGCAGGTTGATCGCTCGTAAGGGAGAGACCGGTCGGGTTCACGAAACTTGGCCGGGTCATTTAATTTCTCGTGGGGGCTCGCGTGAAAAACACTTTGCGGCCGTAACGCAATTAAAATCGGCGCGCGAGCGCATAGCTATCGTAGCGTAGAAACGTGCACGGTATAACGAATTCCGGTGTGACGCGTGTTGTGTTTCGGTAATAGTGTGTGACCAGCGTGTGGAAATCGTGTCAGCCGGCGGGGTGTGTCGCGTATCCGCGGTACCGCGCGGATAATTCCAAAAATCTGAATGAAATTTAATTAACCCGGGATCCGTGGCGGCCTATTGATTCCTCCGATATTCTGTACCCGTGGGATTCGTTTCGTCCGGGTCACCGGTTCTCAATTAAAATCATTTTTTTCCTTCTTTTTCACGTCGAATTATCTGACAACCGGTTGAATTAAACAAAACCGTATACAATTGTTTTTTTTACTCCCTTTATTTCCATCAGAATTGATTCTGTTTTGCTGGGTTTTGTTCTTGAATACTATGACTTGCAGTTGTTTCAAAAATTGTATCGAATTGTATTTATTATTATTATCTCTTGGATAGTTTTATTGGTATCGAATATCGGTAAATATGTCAACAAATTATCGGTATTAGTCGAATTATAAATTTGACTTTATGATAGCCAATTTTAATTTTAATAGTCGATCGTCAATTTTAATTGAACTAATTGATAGCAGTCAATTTTCATTTGACAAATGGATACCAGTCAAATTTGATTCAATATTTTACGATTCTGCTTATCTAATCAGTTTGATATTAATTATCAAAATTATTGTGATTACTTTGATTCATTGTTATCGTTACTACGAATTCGATATTAATCAGTTTGATTTAATTAAGCGATTCGGAACTTACATGATTGAATCAGTTTAAAATTATTGTTAATCTGATTAATTTGCTCGTTGCTGGTTTGTTGCTAAACGACCTGTTTTAATTGAATTGTTCGAAACTTTGTTATTCTGACTGTACAATTAGTTTGATATTAATTGGTAAAGTTGTAGTCATTAATTTGATTCATTTTCGTTGGCATTGCTAATTCGATGTTAATCAGTTTGTGTTTTGATTAAACAATATCTATCATTCTTATCATTCAATTTGATATCAAATGATAAGTTTTGTATTACCTGTTATTAATTTGATTAATTTTAATCGTCAGTGATTTTAATCGGTGTATTTAATCTGATTGAAATTCTAGCTTCTGCATTATTCGATCAATTTAATATTAATTGCTAGAGTTATTATTTCTTTTATTAATTTGCTTAATCTTAATCATTCAAAATAATCATGCAACAAAGGGTTAACCTTAAACTTCTTAAAAAATATCCCCATGATTGCTAAAATGTTATGTACACATGACTAATACACGGTTACAATTCAATATTCATTTTATAAATAATCATTACATACTTGTTGATTTTATAAGTAACTAGTAGAAAATTGCTGATTTTATAAGCAATCAATGCTTATTTTATGATCAAAACATAATTGTTCATATTATGAATAATCAAATGATTATTCCCTTTATAATAAAGATATGCTTTTATGAGCAAAACATAATCGTTCATAAGAAATCAACCCATTAATCAACATGATCAACATTTAATTGCATGAACTTCCTTCACCCAGACATTTAAGATACGCAATCATTTCCTGAATTCCTGTACAAAATGGACGATATCTCTGATACGTACTCGTCGGGGAAGGTGTCGAGCAGAAATAGGACGCGGATTCCGTGCTGAACGCAGCAAGGACGCGACTCCCTTTCCGACCCGAAGAAGAAGAAGAAGAAAGAAGAAAGAAGCAGAAGGAGGATTTGCTTTCGAAGGAAAGGCTGGAATTCCGTGGCCGAGGGAACCGGTTTCTCGCTGCCAGCAAGACGATCGAAATGAAAAAGGAAAGTCGATGGTGGAGGTGGATCGAGACGAGGCCGTCGCTCGTTTCTACGGCGATCGGGATTCCACCGATAAATCTGCATCTCCGGGCAACCGTAATCGCGATCGTGCCGACGAAAGGACAAATCGCTTCGATTAAAACCCTCTCTACGTGCGAGACTCTCGGGGTCCTCTGTCGGCTGCTTTCTGCTCGAGTTTACTCTTTTTATTATTTCTCGCTATCCGCGATTCTTATATCCCATCTTTCTACTACTTTTTATAACATATACATTCTGCAAACGGATGACTTAAGGGTTTCATCATTTCGATCTCTTCGTAAATACGTGCCGCGAAAGATCTCTACTCAAATAACTGCACCCATTACCCTGCAATTATTCATTCCTTTAATGCTAGACGGCGAATATTTCGAAGATGGTTGAAACCTTAAAAATCTCAAGTTGAAGACATTTAAAGATTGTTCTCTCAATATGATAAGTTTATTATTTCAACAGGATTGTGGTTGAAATAAGAATAAGGGATGAAGTGACGAAGAAAAAAAAAATTGAAATTCATCCCTTATTTTCTATAACTAGCATAAAAATAATTGAATGGAGGAATGCGATATGAGGCAGCGATTTCTGCGAGCGTGACATGGCGTCATAAAGCAAAGTGGTAGAAGAAATCGTCGATCGAGAGGACGAAATTGCCAGCGAATCGCGGCGAGTCGATTCGAGCCACCCTCTCGAAGCATCGTATCGTCGCGACAGGCGATATAAATCGTCGGCTAGTAACTAGCGCGGCTATTTTTCCGCGCGAGGGCAAACGCTTGGCTGCGGGGAGAGCCACCGAAGAGTTCTCCTCGAAGTAAACACGCCACGGGCGTCGTTTCAGGGGATCGTTTCTTCTGCAAGCTGCGTCCCGCCGATAAATCTGGCCAGCTTCCCGTACACGCGTAATCGCGCTCGTTTTCTACGTGCGGTGTACGCGGCCGTGCGAACGACCGACAAATCGGTCGAGCACGCTGCCGCGATTAACGAGTCGTATTACAGAGTCTCGAAAACCACTTACAGCGACTGTTTACCGCGTTGGCAGGACAATACCGAACCTGGATTAATCGTGATCGGGGTGGAAAATAGATTTAGATAGGTCGAAAAGATCTTTTTCGAGCGTGTTTCTGGTTTTTGGAACTTGATATCGATGATACTTTGGTCGATTGCATTCTGATTTGTAGTTTCTTTTGATTTCGTTGGAAGAAGAGCTTCGTATTTTCACGTTTGGTACTTCCATGCTTGGTATTTCCATGCTGGATACTTTCACGTTTGGTATTTCTACGTTAGAAACTTACAACATTTGATATTTATACATTTAATACTTCCACGCTTTGTATTTCTATGTTTGATACTTTCAGTTCTGGTATTTCCATGCTTGATACTTCTACGCTTGGGTATGTCCACGCGTTGTATCATCATGCTTGGTATTTGAACATTTGATATGTCAACGCGTGGTAGTTTGATACTTTCACATTTTGTATCTCTACATGTTGCATCCTCATACGCTGTATCTTTACGCTTGGTATTTAAATGCTTGATATTTGCACGCTTGGGATGTCCACGCGTAAAATGACTTTTATACATATATGAAAGTATCAAGTTCATCACAGGTGTATCACATTATACTAGTGTAAAATTATTCAGTATGATAATACATGTTATGATATATGTATGCATAATAGTATGAGTACTACATGTGTATGTATAACATATTGTAACATATGAAGGTATAATAGTATCATAATATATACTTGTATGGTCATACGTATTATAAGACCTGTATGTGTATGCATATATATTTTAATATACAGTGTTAATGATCCTTAATGCCAATGACATCAAAACCTTGACACTGATGACGTTCAAAATCCCTACAAACAAAAAATCATAATCGTTCAGCTATTGAGTAACTCCCTCTTCAAGAGGCCTCTTCTTCAACAAGGTTATTATTGCGTCGTTTCTTTCAAGAACCCGGTTTTCTTTTCTCTCGATTGTATCTCTGCGGTCGCAAAAGGAAGCTCTGTTGGTCGATAGAGAACCTGTTACCATGCCGAAAGAAGCGGTTTGTCCGTAGCGAGAAAAACGAAACTTGCTTGCCGGGAAACGTTTTAACCGATGTTTACGCTACAATCGTGGAACGAACGACAGTCGAAGGTCTACAGAATGTTTAACGTTGGCTATCGTTTCAAATACTAACATTCCGGAAGTGATTTCCACGGAAGTACACGAGGAACCGAGTGTATTTTACTTTGAATCTCGAGTTTCAACCCCATTAACTCTTCCTAGTGCTGCGGTACAAAGTGTCTTTGGAGAATTCGATTCGGTTTCTTGTGATGAGATTATGTCATTTTAGTAATGACTGTGCTTGACATTTTTATGGTTGTTGTTTTCATATTTCTATGTTTGTTGGTATTTCCACGTTTGATATTTCTACACTTGGTATTTTCATGTTTAGTACTTCCATATTTGGTTCTGCTACGCTTAGTATTTCTGCATTTGACATTTCCGCGCTTGGTACTTCCATGTTTCGGATTTCTACAGTTGGTATTTCCATATTTGACACTTCTATAATTGGTATTTCTACATCTGGTACTTCTACACTTGGTATTTCCACGTTCAATACTTTCTTGCTTAGTTTTTAGTATTTCCATGTTTGATACTTCTACATTTGATATTTTCGTGCTTAGTATTTCCACGTTTGGTATTTTGACGCTTCTATATTTCCTCTCTTGGTATTTCCACGTTTGATATTTACACGCCTGTTATGTCCACGTTCGCATTTTCCAATTTCAGATTTCATATAAACGTTATTTGATGTTTTAAAAGTAACATGACACATAGAAACTTAAATTAAAAAATATTTAGTAAATCTTATAAAACCTTCGTATTTGGAAATTGTTCATTTTACCCAAAAAATGAATTTCAAACTTATCATTCAAATAATACAATAGTACAAATTTATACAATAACTATCAGCAAATATTTGATTTCATATTTTATCGCGGTCATCATTATCCGCCATTACGTCCTTTCTTCCTACTTGTAGCGCTAAATCGATGTCCCTTGCACTTCACATAAATGTCACTTCAAGAAATTTTCGCGTATTCTGTGACGCGTCAGTCTCGAACCAAAATATTAAAAATTCGACGAATCAATTTTTCTTCGAATCCTGCCGGTAATTAAACATAAATAACGGTTAGAATCGAAAATTAATTTCACGCTTTCAGCCGAACGTGAAAATACTATAACAAACAGTTTGCACGTGGAACGCGGATGTCCAGATTGATATCGTTGAAATACTTTGACGGTGATCCGACAAATAATCAAATGTTGCGCGTTTCGAGTTGCAATTCCGTGGATTATTTGTATGCTGATTTAATATCGTGGCCAACTTTGAGAACACTCGCTGCTTTTTCGAGGGACTATCTAGTAAACCCTTTGACGGGGATCGTTTATTGAAATTCTGTTTCGTATGAGTGTAACATGTATCTCTGTAACTCTTTGTTGGTTTTTACGCGTTGATAAAAATTTGTACGGACTTCAATTTTCAATTTCAGTTGAAATTTCCAGGATATTGGAATAGTTTTAATATTACTTCAATGCATACATTCATTTAATACTAAATTACTACATTAAAGGCTATGCCAATTTAGACAAATGTGATCCTTAAGTAGGATCGATAGCGTCATAAAAACTGCACAAAATAAAATGAAACAAATCAGAGAAATACTAAATAATTTTCAGAATACAAAATGAAATAAATTCCGAAGCAGGTTACGAAGTTTTTATCTTGAAGAAATCAGCAGCGTCCAGTTACAAAGAGTATCCGAAAGAAAAATGAGAGAAATGGCTGCAAAGGGAGTTTTAAAATGTTGTTTACAGAGAAATCGAGCGACAGGGCGGATTTTCGAGGACCTCTTTGAAAGTCAGTCCCTACAGCGTCTATTACGTTAATTCGTGGCGGTCGCACGCTCCACTCCCGAATCAATTCGAGGGGCGGCCAGAGGAGCGAAGGGGTGGTTCTAATTTATCAGCGTGTAGTTTATTTGCGAGCGAGTCCCGGTCCAGCTTGTTCAGAGAAAATGGGAAGAGCGACCGAGCGCAAAATTTGCACAGATAGACAAACAGATGAATATCGAGACACGTCTGCGTCGACTGATTCATAATACGATACGTGTATATACGGGCCTTGGGGAGGGGGTGGGAAAAACGAGGATGTGTCCGCGGTCGAGTTTTGTGTTTTAATTTTGTCCTCGGTATTAAACAAGCTGAATAGCGGCTTGCTGAGCGGAAAATTCGAATCTAGTGGCTGGTGAATTATAAAAACGTTGCTTTCTATGGTCTCTGAATTATGCATACGTTCCTTGCGGAGTAATTATGGTAAAAACAGGGGCTGCGATAGGGATCGATGCTTGCAGCTATTCTGAAAATTGTTTAGGGAAATTATTGTGTGGATTGTCTGTTAATGGAGCTGATGAGATTGCAGAAAAGTACTTTAATTTATTATTATTTAACTATTTATGCAAACTTATAATATACATGTACCATTTATTAATAATAATAGTACACATATACACTTTATATGAAGCAATAATAGTACACATATAATTTATATGAAATAATAATAGTACACATGTACAATTTTTATGAAGCAATAGTACACATTGATACAAAATAATAATAGTAGAAATACAGTTCTATAAAATAGTTTACTATGTAAACAGTCGGTCCATATCAAGGTAAACATAATCCAATATCACAGAAACCATTTCTGAAAAAAGTCTATTCATAAAAAAAAAAGTTGGTAGAAACTATCGAGGTAGAACAGCGCATCAATAATCGATTCGATTAAAAGCACCGATCGGATTTGCCAGCAGCCGTATTCAGAATTCTATTCCAGGGCAGACAATACCAGGAATATTTTCACCGATTTTCGTGGCATTGTTCGAGGTACGCGAGCAGTAATCGACCCCTGAAAATTCCCGAGGTTCTTCGACACGCAACATTAAACCTTATTTCCAACGCGGTCGCAACGACGTCAGCAGCGAAGGCGGGATCGTGAAAAAGCATGGGCCGCGAACTCGATTAAACCGGAGGCAAGATCGAACCGGCAAATCGACTCGCTTTGAAGCCGATAAACGAACGATAAGACGTCATAGAGAACCGGAAAAACGAGACGTATGTCTACCGTAACCTGTCCTCGACGTTCCATTTGCGAGCCGGGGTCAGAATACGCTCGAATTCGGTTACGTTAAAAAAATTGTCGAGGGAAAAGAGTAGCAACAAACTCGATGCTTTCATGGTTGTTCCGTTGAGTACCGGTGCTCAGAAGTATACTTTATGCTGAAAACGTTTCAACGAACGGGAATCAAATTCGCAGTAACATTTCTCGCTTCCTTTATCGGAGGAAAAATGAAACCGGAAAAGGGAAAAATACGAGGCTGTTGAAAACGATCGGAGAGCTTCGAGAACCGCGAGAAAGAATGGTCTCGAATATTTCGTAACTCTATCGCTGACAGGGGATGCTTTAGATGTGGTTTTCATTGGTTTTAATGAAATACGTGGCAATATAACGCGGGGAGATGTAATGTATAGCTGTACGATGAATGGAGATACCACGGAGAACGATCTTGTAATACAGAACGATGTTGTGGGATTTTTATATGTTGTAATGCTAATAATTATTTGATGTGTACGAATTCAGTTATTGATGCAATTAGGATTTTTATTTGGAATGAATCTGGTCGTTCGTATTTTAGGAATTTAGTGAATTTGATGAATTTAGTGAAATTGATGAATTTAGAGAATTTGATGAATGTAATGAATTTGACGAGCTTGATGAATATGATCAGCTTAATAAATTTGATAATTTTATAAATTGGTGAATTTGTAAATTTGAAAATTTGGGAACAGAAAATTTGAAAACTGGGAAGTTAGAAAACTTAGTAACCTAGAAATCTGAAGACTTGACAACTGCCAAGTTTCTAACACAATTATATTCTTCCTTACGTTACTATAACAAATCAGATTCGCATTTCATACCATGAAATATGATGCCATAAAAAAAGCAGTACACTGATTGTCATAACAGAGTAATAAAATAAATCCTACTGATACGTAATAACCTATCCTACCAATAATTCTAATTTAATTCATCGAAACTTCCCATACCCCATATCACAAAGCCAAATAACAAAATCCCCCTATAAATTGCAACCGATCACTCTCCGCAAGTATAAACGTTGCAGATACAAAAGCGAAACGATAGAGAGGGACTCGATAGCGAATGGAGACAAACAGAAAGCTGAAAAGAGAGAAATGATCGATGGTAAATAGCGAGAAAGAAAGAGAGGGTAGACTCTTTCATCTTCGGGGATGCTGGCAGTGTCCTCGCGACTGAATACGAAAACGTCATTTAATTCGTCGTTCGACGATAGTCTCTCTCCCTGTCCTCTGTGTCTACCTTTCCATCGTTCTCTTTCTCTTTTTCACCTGCGATCCTCTGCTTCTATCTTCCTCTGCGCCACCCCCGTTCGTCCTTTGTTCTTGGTGGTTTTTTTTTTTTTTTGACGACCAATCACAGCATCAGACACTTCCACGGAGGTATCGATCATACGGCACGCGGAGAGATCACTGTCGGTCGACGAAACGAAAAAAATTTTTCCCAATATTCCCTCTCGCGGGGCGAATTCGCTTCAATTAGAGCTCGCTCGATGAATGGTACTTACGAAAAAAAAAAATTGGCAGACGTGGCGGCAGAGAAAGAGACGATAGGTGGAGCAGATGAAAAGGAAAGGATCCAAGGACTATCGTCGAACTAGAGGGGCATTTTTTTCTATTGTTTTCCGCCGCTCGCTGCCGTCGCGGCCTTGTGCCCGACAAAATTAGTACAAACCTATCGAATCACCCGGTCACAAGATTCTTATTATAAGCTACGCCACTTTAACAATTTGATGAATTTTGCGAATTTTACGAATTCCATGAATTTTGCGAATTTTACGAACTTAATGAATTTTACGAATTTTACGAACTTAATGAATTTTACGAATTTGATACATTTTGCGAATTTTACGAATTTGATCAATTTTGTGAATTTTACAAATTTGATCAATTTTGTGAATTTTACAAATTTTACGAATTTCGTGAATTTGATGAATTTGATGAATATGATGAATTTGAAGAATTTGATGAATTTGATGATTTTTATGAATTTAATAAATTTGACGAATTTCATGAATTTCATGAATTGATCTTTGATCTGTCTGGTAAAATAGCATATTTGTAGTAAATTAATAATTATATCACATATCTGTACGTACTATTTTCAGAGTTATAAATTTTAAAATGTGTGCTGTCTGCAATTTAAATTTTTAACTCGTACTACTTTTAGTACCGAACAGTGATACATATTATGAATATATAAGTAAGCTCTGCCTTTTAATCTTTCAGATTTTCATTAATTCTTTGTGTTATGAAGAGATTTGAAAGAATTTTATATTATAGAATTTAAAATTGTTAATTAATGCAGACTGCTCTTTTAGAATCTTACAGTATGAATATTTCAGTTGAAAAGTTTTAAAGAATTATTATTTAATTCTTTGCCATAAATAGTTACTAAAGCCAATTTCATATGGAACGCTTGAAAATTGTTAATTTTAGAAATTGTTCTTCTAAAATCTTATCTATTAAAAATAGCAAGAACTTGAAGAGCTTTCAACTACTCGAAAAAATACAATTTTATAAATTCTTTTCACCACGAGAAGTTTATTAGATCAATTTTGTTTTGCGTTTGAAAATTGTTGAAAAAAATTTAAAAATCTTTTCTCTTGTGAACATAAAAAAACTAGAGAGTATCTCTACCTCTTATGAACATAAGTGTCTCTAATGTTACAATTTCTTCTAATATATTCTAATTTTTTCCTAACATTTGATGTGTTTATCTGAACACTCAAAACTATTTATTCATTGCAAAGTTTCTCTCAACCGTTTGTCTTTAATATTTGTATTTCTGCACGAATGTGGGCAGCAGCACTTTGATACGCAACAAACTGGACATCCAATATTTTTCCCGGTTTACGCAGTATCTATTTCCATATGATACGTCACGTGTCTGCTAGTAACGACACTTTCTGTCGAATCGTATCTTGTAACTTTGCAGAGTCACTTGTCGCAATCCTTCACTGTAACCGTCGCTGTACTAACAAATCAAAGTCTTCTTCAAATTCATTCGACTGCATCGTGATATATTCCGTCGTCCATGCACAAGTTGATAGCTTTATGACAGCGAAGTAAAACACCAAAATTTATCTGAATGTTTCGACGATAACTTATCTCCTCCTTGAACGTTACCAAAAATGTAACATTGTTGAACAATGAAACGGAACCCGAAAACCTCTATTTCACCATTACCATTAATAAAAATATTAAAATATGCGATTATCAACCTCCACATAAATCATGGATTTAAAAATGTCCGTAGAAAATTGCAAATAGTTCTGAGATACGAAACTATAAATTTAAATTTGTTCCCTTTCGAAATAATTTCTGATCGGTGCATAAATTTAGAACATGGAAACAGAGATTTCCGAAGATGTCGAGACAAATGGCTCTCTAAAATGTAGTCCCATAACCGGAATGATGGATAACAAGATAACAATTGCCTGGAAAATGGCAGCAACAGGCACATCCTCAATTTGTAAACCATCTGTATCGTCGACAAATACGCAAAATGATGGTCGCATTATGTTAACCAGCGATTTAGAAACACTTGTCTGGATAAGTTGTTACGAAGTCTACGGCAGACTTGTTTTCTACATCTGACGTTAAGCCGTCCCGATGGAAAGCTAGAAAAATTTCCTTTGCAACAATGGAAAATCCTTTTCTCACCTTCAGCTCCTTTATTTAGCCTTAAATAAGATTACAGAACCATGACAAGCGTCGTGTTCCGTGTATTTTTCATACTTTGCAGTGTACTTTCTGGATGTTCCTCGTGGATGGTGTATCTCGGGAGAAAAGTCGCGAAATTATCCTTGTAATATTTTTCAAACATGAACCGACTAAATTCATTTGTATTTTATTTCTTTCGTGAGGAGACAACTGGAGTCTTTTAATTTTGAAGGTAGTCTGAAATTTCAAATATTCGCTGTGGGGCTACTGTAATTTTTACCTGGTTGCATTTTTATTCATTATTTTTGTAATATTTATTTTCATGGTACAAATTTTATTTAACACTTAAAATATTCTTAGTTCCATACAAGTTTTATTTCATCGTGTACATTTATTATTTTTGTAACATAGATCGTTTTCATTATTTCCATAGTATAGATTTTATTTCTGTAATATAGATTTTACTTATTTCTAATTTTCATACTTGACCATTTCCGTTATTAGTAAACAAGGAAGGGTTATAAATCATGGCTAACTAACGGTCATTTCAGAATGATCACCACGCATATTAACAAAGTATCTAATCAATTATGAGTCCATTAGTTACCCAAAACTTGAAGTTTGATATTAGAGTATCCTGGGGTGACACAAGAAACTTCAGAGTGTTTCGAGTAAAAAGCAAACTGTGCTCTGATGGTGTAAATTAGTTATAGGAGTCGGTGCTTGCGCCCTAATCGCTTAAATGTCTGAAATACACAGTCGACACCGTTCTAAAATCAAAACGTCTAGACTTCATGAACGGAGGGTAAAGTCCCCGGGGATATCGTGTTATAATTTAGTAGATCGAGTGTGTCTTTTACCGATATCCCTTGAAAGTCAACTTTCTTGCTCCCTTAATTTGAAACGATCGAGAGGGTAATAATTCAAGTGCCACTTGTGACATATTGATCGTCTCAATTTGCCCAAATATAAAAATACAAGATTTCAGTGAGGGTGAAAGATTATTTGCAGAAAAATTTTGAAGATGCTACCGCGTTTATAATATTAACGTACGATTTTGTAACTTCAAGAGTATTATTATATATATACACATGATTCACGTTTCCCAGAAACGTCGTCAGTTGTACAGCTTTCCTCGCTGTAAAACAATTTCCAAACACGGTCGAGATAGACTTGGTGCTTATTTTTTCTTTTTCTGCGTACTTTTTTACGACACTCCTCACGTTCGTCCGGAGTCATCGCGGTCCTCGCAATTTCTCACGGTGATTCCCGTTGAAGGGCGGACGAGCCGACAAGAATCACCCGGACAGCTTTCTCCAGAATTTCTAATCTAATTTCTGTCAAGCTCCCTCTGGCGGGCTAGTCGAGCGATTTTTCTCCTTGACTCGCGAACAAAGAAGCTCATTTTTATCTTCACTTTTATTTCGTGCAACTTGTTTTCGGCGAACGAAAGCCGACTCTGATTTAAATATTGTATAATCTCATTTTGACAATACATTGACGATACATTTGTTATTTCAATTTCTTATCAGATATTTTTTATGTTATTTTTCAGATACAAGTTTTAATATTTTATTATATGTTTTCAATTTGTTACTATATATTTTTGAAACTATTTTTTATATATAAACTTGCAATTTTTCATATATTTTTAAGATGTTGAACTTGCGTACTTGAAACTCCATTTCTGTACAAATTATTTACACGTGTTCCGATTAATAAATATGAAGTGCAAGATCATGAAAGATTGTTTACAAAGAAGTATCGTCTCAGACGTAGAACAATTTTTCGTACATAAAGTCTCTCAACCAGTTTTCGCAAACAGGGTCTGACGAGGTTCCCCATGAACGTAGGCAAACACTGCAGCTAAATCAACTTCCTAATAAACTGGTCGTAAAACGAACCTTCAAAGAGGACACTCGTACAAAGGCTCGCCATCGCGGTAATACGCGTTTAATACCGGCTCCATGGGATTAGCTAAACAGTTCACACCATAGAAAAGCCGACGGGGTCTCCTATAACTTCCCTCGTGAAACGAATGGAATTGCGAGTGAATCCTCTAGGACAAATGGATCGAGCCTAAGGATTGACGCTTGTCTGCCAGTTCATTACGCGCCACGTCGCTTTTGTATACTAATTACGATACCAACAGAGAGAATGTGTGCGTGTTTTGGTTCGCCTGTGTCGTTCTCTCTTTCTCTCTCGAGCACCATTACATTAGAGTCATCCTCGAAGGGCACACCATACGACACATCCGTTAATTGCGTTAATGCCCGGAGATAGAACAAGCTTTGTCAGCGACGAACAATGAACCAGCTTCGAAGTCTTCACTTCCTTATCTCTAGCAGATTTCTCACGATCGGTTCAAAAAATATTCTTTCGAATTTGCTGTGAGAGAAGAGTTTGACAATTGATCAGAAAGATGTACACAATTTTGATGTAACATTGTAGCTTTTGTAGATAGCTGTTTAATGATTTGAACTCTTGAGTTAATTGTTATAATATTCTCTTGTGTAATTATAATTACTCTTAATGTAGTTCTGGTGACTTACATGACGTCTGGAATAAGTAGTGTACCCTAGTTCAACTTGTGAAGCAGACATCTCCCCTAATTATTAAATTACTTGAGTCAACATCTCAATTCATGTTAAACGAGTTAAATGAGAGAAACTAAAGAATCTGAAAAAGTTGACAGTGATGGGCAACATTATTCCTAGAACCGTATGTTCGCGAAACGCAAGAATTTGCGAGCATTCCCGCCATATTTGGCCCATAAGCATCATAAGTACGTTCGCGAAAAATTACAGGAAGTGGCAACGGTATTTCGTTTCCTGCCGCGTCCAAGTGGCTTCGTGATCACAGGACTTCTTTGCCGAAAGATAAAAAATGCCGGATCGAAACGGTGGGGACCACGAGGGATAAAAGAAGGAACGACCGCGAGAAACGCGACCCGATTCCCGGAAAACAACGGGTACCGTTACACCATGGGGTTCCCATGGTTCGACGACGGGATCGTTACGCGGAGCCAAAGCGAACAGCTTGTAATCGGAACATCGTGGCCGATCGGCGTATCCCGATAACATAAAGCGAGGATCATCTTGCGCAACGTTTCGCATTCCGTAGGCTAATGGCGAGTCCGTTTCTCCGGCTCTTTGCATGCCTCGAACATGAACAGAGAGATCCGGAGATGGGGTTCGATGTTGTTCTCGCCGATAGATCCTTGGCATCTTGTAACGATTTAACCCTAACGCCCGATGAACCTCGATTAGCTCGTTGGCTGATGCCCAACATCAAACAATGGAAAGGACCTAAGTTTTACAGCTATTTCCCTTGAAAATATATTTAGAACACTATTTGTAACTGAATATATTTTTAGGACTAAAAATTCCAAAAATCTGATGCAAGTTTATAATCCCAGATCTGGTTGTGAGTAATTTTAGATTTGCATATTAGTAATAATGTTCAACTTTGTTTTTCGGAAAATCTTAATTTGAAAGTTGAATATGTTAAGGAAAGTGATGATAATCAGACAAAAAAATATTTTAGTCTGCACATACTGTACCTTTCGATCGTAGGTAACTCGCGTCGCGATGGCCGCACGGAATTATTTACCGTGACGTAGGGTTGTAAATCCTACGTCTCAAATGCTAACGGCTTCTACGACGCGCTGCTCTGCCGAATTAACATACGAGCAGTAGTTCAAAAACTAGAATTCGGAATGATAGCTCTAGATAGCGTTAACAGAGTACGGACTGCTAACTCTGTATCGAAAATAAACTAAGTCCGAACGATTGACTATTACTATTTGAATACTATGCTGTTGACTCTATGAATGCGTTGTGTGATCAGACCTTTGCTCTCGATCGTCAGAGCAAAGGAGCCCTCGCGAAAGTTTGGGAAATGCGCTGATTGGTTTTTCTCGATTTTGGTGAATTCCAATCAGCGTGTCCCTTAACTTTCTCCCACCTTTCCGTTACGCCCTTAGCGTGTTTCGTTTAGGAAAGAGTGGGATGGTACGAGGGCGTACGTGAGAAATCCGCGAGTCCGGCAACCCCGGGGTTTTCCTCTGGGTCTCAAGGGCCTGATGGCCCACAAGTACCGTAACGAATGTACCCTTCGGAAAGACCAAATTTATGACAGGAAATGGCCATTGAGGACTAAACGAAAACTAAAACTCTAACTCTATTGTCCGAAAAAGATAAATAAACTTAACTACGCGCGAGGAAAAAGTCTTTCTCAAAAATAGCCTTTGTCACGAACCTATCATAAACTTTCCAAGCGAAATCTCACGTACCGTGTTCCAACGGTTGGAACATGCTCCCCCCGTTGAGCGACTGTGACGCTCAAGATCCGAACGATGATCTTATTGAGGAGATTATTCGCACTAAAAATATGATTGTCTATAGTCCATGGTCACCACACTGTGTTTCCGCGACGTCTTGAATCGGAAGTGGTGCCAATTGCTTGACATTTCGCCGGTAGGCGCCTTGATTGGTCCGTACGGTGACCGCTCGAACGACGTTGTCTGGCCCTGGATGCACCTTCTCGATTCGTCCTAGGTGCCATTGCAGGGGAGGAAGATGGTCGTCCTTTAGGATGACAAGTGAACCTTCCTTGATGTCGTGTGAGCCCCTGGTCCATTTTTGTCGAACGTTCAATTGGTGGATATACTCCTTATACCACCTGGACCAGAAATCCTGCTTGACCTTCTGAATATGTTGCCATTTTGACAAGCGATTCGATGGTGTGTCGCTGAAATTAACCTCGGGCAAACTCGTCAAAGAACTACCAATCAGAAAGTGGGCAGGAGTTAGGGCTGAGGGATCGTTAGGGTCAGAGGACAACGGAACGAGAGGACGAGAGTTAAGGATAGCCTCGATCTCAATGACAAACGTATTGAACTGTTCAAACGTAAACAGTTCTTCACCGACGACGCGTTTCAGGTGGTGTTTGAAAGATTTTACGGCGGCCTCCCATAAACCCCCAAAATTTGGTGACAAAGCCGGCATGAAATGCCAAGAGATTCGCTTATCGACGAGAAAATGCCGAACCTTGTCATCCTCTTGAAGTTTCCTATGTATGTCCATGAATTCGTTGTTCGCGCCGACGAAATTTGTCCCGTTGTCCGAATAAATATTTTGACAAATTCCTCTTCGCGCAATAAATCTTTTAAAGGCGGCAATAAAGGCTTCTGCGGTCATATCGCTTACCACCTCAAGGTGCACAGCCTTCGTAGAAAAACATATAAATACGGCTACGTAAATTTTAACACGGGAACGGTTTCGTACGCGTCGCTCCTTAATATAAAATGGACCGCAATAATCAATGCCGCTATTAGTAAAGGGCCTGCCTTCCGAAACACGCGCAGCAGGTAGATTGCCCATGACGTATTTAGTTACCGGAGGGTTCATGCGGAAGCACCTGACACACTGACGGACAATCTTTCGTACGGTATTCTTTCCGTCAATGAGCCAATATCGTTGTCGAATGTTGCATAATGTTGAATTTATGCCTGTATGGTGTCCTTCTAAATGTGCGTTACGAATAATTAGATCGACGACAGAATGATTCCTCGGAAGTAGCATCGGGTGTTTTTCGTCGAACGGAATATTAGCGTTTTGCAACCGGCCACCAACTCGTAAGATTCCCTTTTCATCGATAAAAGGATGCAGTGGCAACAATTTGCTCGTCGATTGTAATTTAGATTTATTTTTTAAATCTTTAATTTCCTGCGCGAACGATGAGGATTGTATTAACAGAATAATTCGCTCGTCTGCGTTGCGAATTTCTTCAACTGTGAGAGGGCCTTTGATTTTGTTTGGAGTACGGAATCTCAAACAATAGGCAATGATTCTACGAAGCTTTTTTATACAGGAATACCGTGTCAATATTGTATCGTCTCGATTGATAGTTGCAAAACAGGCTAGCGGTCGTGATTCCGGAATTTCTTGCGTAATTGTGAACTTCGACTCAGGCCAGACCGATTCGTTGCTGGCGAGCCAAGTTGGTCCATGACGCCAAATGGAACCCAAGAGGAATTGCGATGGCGTTTGACCTCTGCTGATTAAGTCGGCTGGATTATCGGCTGATTTTATGTGTTTCCATGTAGTAATATCTGTTTTTGATTGAACTTCCGCGACGCGATTCGCTACGAACGTCTTTAGCGTAGAAGGTTGTTTACTTATCCAGTTTAATACTATTGTCGAGTCGGTCCAAAAGTTAATTTTATTAAAGTTGTGGGTAATTGCCTTAGTAACAGTATTATATAAGGAAGCTAAAAGTACTGCTCCGCACAGTTCCAATCTAGCCAAACTTACGGTTTTTAGTGGTGCGACACGTGATTTCGCACATAATAACTCCGTTTTAATATTCCCGGATGCGCTTATTGAACGGATGTATATGCAAGCTCCATAGGCTCGTTCGCTCGCATCACAAAACCCATGGAGTTCTAATTTAGTAGCAGTGCATTGAGTTACTCTTCGATCGAACGAGCATTTGTTTAACATACTAAAATCAGTTACGTAATTACACCACTCAGTGTGGAGATTGGCTGGTATCGATTCGTCCCAGTCCAACTGCAACTGCCACAATCGTTGTAGAAGAATTTTAGCTGTAATAATAACCGGTGCAAGTAACCCTAGCGGATCGAATATCTTCGCGATCGATGATAATATTGTCCGTTTTGTAATTTTGTTGTTGACTATCGGTTCAACGGTGTAGAGGATGTTGTCGCCGCGTGCATCCCATAAAACACCCAGGGTCTTCAGCGCGGAATCTCCTAAAAGTTTTTCGTTTACCTGCGTCTCGTTCAGGCCGTATAATAATTGTGGCTCGTTCGATGCCCATTGCCGCATGTTGAGTCCTCCACGTTTGAGGATATTGATTATTCCATCGCGGATTTCGATGGCCTCTTCGTACGTATCTGCGCCCGTGATCAGATCATCGACGTAGAGGTCACGCTTCAAGATATTCGCCGCTTTCGGTGCTCTCCTTTCTTCGTCATCCGCCAATCGGTGCAAACATCGGATAGCAAGATACGGTGCGGATGTCAATCCGAAAGTTACGGTATTTAATTCGTATGTTTTGACCGCTCCGTTGTCGTTACGCCACAGAATCCTTTGGTATCGACGATCTTCGGCACGGACAAGAAATTGCCGATACATCTTTTCTATGTCGCCGGTCAAAACATACGCGTGCATTCGAAATCTTGTTAATAATAAAAAAATATCGTCTTGAATTGTGGGTCCAGCCATTAGAGTTTCATTCAGGGAAAGACCGCTGCTCGTCTTAGCCGATCCATCAAAAACTACACGGACCTTCGTGGTCGTGCTCGAAAGCTTAACTACGGCGTGATGCGGTAGATAACAGCCCTCTCGCCCTTGTGGCTGAACCTCACTCATGTGACCAAGATCTCGGTATTCTTGGATCACGGCGGAGTATTCGCGTTTCAAACCCGGATCGCGGTTGAATTTCTTTTCCAACGAATAAAAACGATTTAAGGCGCGTGCACGAGATTCGCCCAACTGAGATTGTTTGTCATTAAACGGCAGTGCTACGACGTATCGACCCGTATCATCCCGCTTCGTGTTTTTAAGAAAATGCTCCTCGCATGCATTTTCTTCGTTAGACAGGTGTCGTACCTGTGGACCTTCCTCTATCTCCCAAAATTTCTGTAAATCGAAATTTGGAGTAGCGAAATAAGTCCTGTGTTTCCCCGTTGCGGTAGATATATTCCCCCCGATGATCCATCCCAGTAACGTCTTCTGTAGAATCAGATCGGTTTTCTTCGAAGGAGAAATATCTATTTGACCAACGCTCAAACATGCTAAGGCCGGACCGATGCCTATGAGCATGTCAACGGGTTTTGGTTGATCAAATTGTGGGTCGGCTAAATTTATGTTCGCGGGTATCGGAATTTTGCGGCGGTCGATTTGTTGATCCGGTACGGCTCCTGATATCTTCGGTATCGTAATGAACGTCAGGGTCCGTTTGAAATTTGATAATCTTGATTTAATGATGGTTGAGACGATTTTAGTAGTGACAGTACTTAATTGATTTAGTGATTCTATTGTTGTGGTGTGATTTTTTGTCGGAATCCTTAATTTCGTTGCCAAATCTTCGGTAATAAAATTCGCATTTGAACAGGTGTCGATTAACGTTCGACATTCTACCGGTCTTTGGTCTCGATCCATGACGTAAATTTTCGCGGTAGCTAATAACCCGTTCGTAGGTACGTCCGT
Source organism: Megachile ligniseca (assembly GCA_945859555.1). Classification (NCBI taxonomy): domain Eukaryota; kingdom Metazoa; phylum Arthropoda; class Insecta; order Hymenoptera; family Megachilidae; genus Megachile; species Megachile ligniseca. Next base: position 5,045,444 of record OX243785.1, read on the forward strand.
TACGAACGCGGTGCCATGTTCCCGATGCGAATTTTGTTGATTCCCGAGTCAGGATCTCGATTGGTCGTTCGGTCGCGTGTCCTGGTGAAGTTTTGTGTTGTGTGCTCGTTTGCACACACGACATTTTCCGAAAGTGCAGTCCTCAAGTCTGTGGTCCGATCGAAGACAGTTGAGGCACAATCGGGCATTCTTCGCGGCTTCGATACGTTCCGCGACTTCCATGTCTATAAATTTGGGACATTGATACGCTTCGTGCTGTCCTGAGCAAATTCTGCAATTCGCGTCCGTAGCAGATCTCATAGATTGAACATTAGTCGATTCGGAGTTTACATTAATTGGCGGCGGTTGTCTTCGTGAACGTGGCAACGTTGGCGGCGATCGCGAACCCGTCTTATTTAATGCAAAGGTTTGTTGCCTGGGTTGCGGCGGCATTGTTCGTGACGGATAATTATTATAAAAACGCGCTGGCGCTGGCGCTGGCGCTGGCGCTGGACGCGGTCTTAAACGATCCGATTGCTGATACGGTTTCGATTTAGCAGCTACCGAATCGTAAACTTTGGTTTGATGCGATGCATTGTGTAAATATTTAAGTAAATCATCCAAATCAGGGACTTCCGTATTAGATAATGTACGTTCCCAATCCCGTCGCGTCTCGGAATCCATCCTTGAAATTATAATACTACATAAGAGATCGTTTGCAATGTCTGCCCGCGACCTACCTAAAGCGTGCAACGATCGCACATGCAATTGCACATGATTCGCCAGGTCTCGAATCGCTTCTGACGAACGATGTGTCATAAACGGGGTATCGTGCAAAAGATCGGCATGACGCAAAACGAGCGCCCGTTTATTGTCATAAATATCTGCAAGATGTTTCCAGGCGGCTTCATAATTTTCCTCGGTTATAGTAAACGCAGCGATCGCGTCTTCTGCGCGTCCAAACAACGAAAGCTTTAAATAGTGTAATTTTTGTATTCGGCTAAGACCCGGTTGGATATGAATTAATGTATGAAATGCGTCTTTGAAAGTTAACCAAGTCTCGATTCGTCCGTCGAACTTGGGCAGATCTATTTTTGGTAAATTTACCGGCAACGAAGAAGGCGATGAAGTCAATACGGCGGGTTCTCGTGAATTTTGTGCGTCCGACGGCTGCGGTGGACTTGCTATTTGCTTCGCGTTTTTCAAAATTACGACCGCGGTAGCTATAATATCGTCAAAGAAATCGGTCGTTGTTTCTCGCTCCACTTCTGCCTCCTCGAAGTTATCAATGCCGCCCAATTCATCCTGAATTTCGTTGAATACAGTGAATTGTCTACGCATCCTCTCAATTCGATCCTCTAATTTAGCGCGTTCTTTCGGAGAATCTTGATATTTCTCAATGTATTTCCCAAACATCGTGCATTGGGCCTTGAAAGTACTCCGCTTTCGTTTCAAATCCTGAATATGCGCGTCGGTTTTATCGGAATTGTCAGGGTTTCCCATTTTAAACGAGGTCGGATAGAATTAGGAACAACGGAAGATGCAAAAGGAGAAAATATTGTACGAAGGATCTGACTGATAATTCAATGAACGAGCCTACCTTTGGCTGGATTCTGCGTGCTGGAGTCGTCTTGAGCTCGAATCGTTGCTGTTGACCTGTAGTACCGGTTGTAAGGCGGCAGCACAGCTTCCAGGCACCGTATGTCCAATCCAAGAGGTGTTTGATCCCGAACGATGGTCTCCTGATGTTGATGGACCCGCTGATAGGAGTTGGCGCTTGTAGATTGTGGGACACCGTGGTCTTCACAATGTTAATAGTTTTTTGTTTTTCGATACGTAAAAACACAACCCGTACGTGGCACTATAGTTTGTTTGCGCACTGCACTCCACAGATCGCGGATCCGGCTCGAAGGACCATAATATGTACCTTTCGATCGTAGGTAACTCGCGTCGCGATGGCCGCACGGAATTATTTACCGTGACGTAGGGTTGTAAATCCTACGTCTCAAATGCTAACGGCTTCTACGACGCGCTGCTCTGCCGAATTAACATACGAGCAGTAGTTCAAAAACTAGAATTCGGAATGATAGCTCTAGATAGCGTTAACAGAGTACGGACTGCTAACTCTGTATCGAAAATAAACTAAGTCCGAACGATTGACTATTACTATTTGAATACTATGCTGTTGACTCTATGAATGCGTTGTGTGATCAGACCTTTGCTCTCGATCGTCAGAGCAAAGGAGCCCTCGCGAAAGTTTGGGAAATGCGCTGATTGGTTTTTCTCGATTTTGGTGAATTCCAATCAGCGTGTCCCTTAACTTTCTCCCACCTTTCCGTTACGCCCTTAGCGTGTTTCGTTTAGGAAAGAGTGGGATGGTACGAGGGCGTACGTGAGAAATCCGCGAGTCCGGCAACCCCGGGGTTTTCCTCTGGGTCTCAAGGGCCTGATGGCCCACAAGTACCGTAACGAATGTACCCTTCGGAAAGACCAAATTTATGACAGGAAATGGCCATTGAGGACTAAACGAAAACTAAAACTCTAACTCTATTGTCCGAAAAAGATAAATAAACTTAACTACGCGCGAGGAAAAAGTCTTTCTCAAAAATAGCCTTTGTCACGAACCTATCATAAACTTTCCAAGCGAAATCTCACGTACCGTGTTCCAACGGTTGGAACACATACCTCTGACGTTTTCACCCTCGTTAAAAATAATTTTTCAGAATCTTTTCCGACACCACAATAATGCTCCAAATAAAAAATGAATTTTTCACACGGATTTAATGCATATAGCAGCAACGAGAGCGTAAAATTTATTTTCTGCGCGGATTGATTAATGACTGTCGAAATTTACGGGGGAATAAAATCTCGAGTTAAATAAATTTTTGAGTCGAATTCAACTGCTGATTTACACTCGCCTCGGGTGATTTAATTGGGAAATTTTATCGATTTTAATTAAGGTGGAGCTCGCCTCGATAAATTTCTTCTTTATATTTGATGTCTGGCCCGGAGTGTGGTCTAAAATATGTATACACAATCGTAACGTTGAATCTTTTATCATCCGTTCGAATCACACGATCGTACATTAATATTGCAGCACTAAAGCGTTTATTACTACCACGTTGCCGTTATTAATTAATACCGCGTTCGTGGCAATAACGCCACTATTACGTTTTCCTTATTTATAACTATTCTAAATGCAGATTCATTCTCGTTACGGTCGTTATATTTTTTGAAAAACTGCTATAATTGCTGTCTCGTCCCGCGATGTCATAATTTGAGGGGTTGAAATTAACGCGCGAGAATTTTCCGTTGTTAAACGAATTTTTTTTTTTTCTGCGCGTTCATCGTTAAATCTTTGCTCGATTTATCATGGAGAACAGTAAATTGCTTTTTGGAAAAATAAAAGTAAAAAAAAAGCAACGCCGAATGATGAACAGTGCAGTCTTTCGCGTAACTAACAATGTTCCAGGTTCAAAGCAAAATTAAAGCCAACAACGTAATTGTACCACTGCCATTTGCAATTTAATTGCATTTAATTATACGATACAGAAGTTCGCGCATCAAGGATGCTGGACGTATGAAACTTTTTTGTATCGGTCCAGTATTGAATCGGAAATTGAGATTCGTACAAATTGAATGTTTCGATCGAATGCAAATCGAGATTCGCGCTGAAGACTTTTGCAAATATTTTATCGAATATGACTTATCATTTTTAAAATAATTGATTAGTATCGAAAAAATAATTGCTCTAGTTTGATCCGATTGTGTGTATCATTAAAGATATCTTGAATTATAAATATAATTTCCGGTGATATTCTGAATTTACTTCTCCTCATCCGTTTTTGATTATTCATTTAAATTAAACTTGCAACATCGTGTTGCTCGAAACCTCCATAGTGCATAAAATAGCTCATCCATTTAATAATTCTTCGCTCCATATGAATCCTCATAAAATCCCCAAAAATGTTCAAAACGTAATTTATTTAAATTCGGTATGTAGTTTCCGGTGTTCATATCCTGAATAAAATAACTCTTCCATTTTACGATTTAACCTGCCATTTTATTTCTACAAGGACTCTGAAAAATATTCATAAAGCATTTTATGACATTAAAACGTTTAAATGGTATTTTAAAAGGTATTCCAAAAAGGGTGTACTTAAATTCATTAATTTAGTTGAATTTGTATCAAGTAAATTAAATCACATTATATTAAAAATGTACTTACATCGTCATATTAACGTACCGAATAAAATAACTTTTTCATTTAGCAACTCCTGCTATTTTATTTTTATGTCTTTAAAAAGATATTAGAAATATTTGGAATATGTTTTTGGAATACTGAAGGAAGAATTTAGCTTAATTAATTTACTTAAATTTATATCTAATACATTCATTTAAATAATTTATATTAAGAATTTATTGAAACTTTTAATATACTGTTCTGCCATTTGACCTCCACAAGATCAGCAAAAATATTTCGAAGATATTTAAAATACATTTAACAATAGAAGAATGTTTCAAAGATATGCAAAGAATATTTAAGAATGATTTCCAAGAATGTAAAAGTGTAGCAAAAATAGTAAAAAGTCCAAAATATTCACTTAAATCGAACCATGATACCAAACAAAATAACTTAGCAATACTTTCCGCCATCTCATTTCAGAAAATCAGCAAAATGTGCAGAAAAGAGAGGCAGTTGCTTACGTTCGCGCCAGGTTATTCTTCAAACCCGAACAAAATAACTCGTCCGCGTAACAATGCTACCCGCCATCTCATTCCCACAAAATCTCCGAAAAAGTATAAAAAAAGAAGTTACTCCGCCATTTACCGAAAAGGTTCTAGCGGCACATTTCGCGAGACAGGTGCGACGCAGAGAACTCGGCTTACCCCATAGAGACCAACCCCCTCGAGCGATGGTAAATCACGCATCAGTAGAATGAGAAAAAACTCCTACGTCTGTCTGTTGTATGGGACAAGCGCGAGAAAAGCTTTTGCCCGTTAAGGAAAACTCTTCGTTAAAAGGGACGACGACATTTTCTCCGCGAGAAAGAAGACAGCCTATTTTGCCGCGACTTTTCTCGAGGGTTATTCGATAAGTGGCATTCTAGGAACAGAGGGGGACGGAACGGGGGGTGCACGTGTTGTGTATACGTGTATGTACCGCGCCCTTTTCGAGGACCTCGAAAGCGAGGGATTTTTAATGTCTCGACGAGACGAAAGGAAAAGCATGGCCGGATATATCTATATCGGTTCTCGAAACTCGAGAGTGCGGCGGGGGTGGAAAGAGGGTTGGAAAGGGAGGGGTCGGGTCGAAGTAGACGGAAAAGGGGGTATGGAGTGTGTAAGTACGCCCCTTTACGTCTGGTCTAGGGATAAAAAGCCAGGCCTGCCAAACTTTCCGCTACTCGAGAACCAGCCCGGAGGGGTCCTCCTTGTCCCCCTTCGTTGGCTGCCTGATGTGCATTTACGTACGACCTGTTTCTTTCGTGTCGTGTGTTTCGCACCCTGAGGTATCTTCTTAATCTTCACAATTAACATTTCCGGACAAAATTCAGTTTACATTTAAAACGTTTCTTACCTGGTCAAAATAACACATTCAGATTTCACATTTTATATTATAAAATTTTTTAACATTTGTGATGATTCGGTATTTACTTATTTTTCCATTTTATTTTCAATTTAAAAGTAAAGTTGCATTTAACGTCAGCTCTAACGTTAAATGTACGGGGTGTCTAAAAAATTATTTACATTTTAACAATTTTGTACTTATGACAAATTGAACCAAAAGAAATTATATGAAATGTAGAATGTTGATCTGATGATATCATTTTTATCGCATGTCCTCACCCGTGTCTCCGATTAGTATTATTTATAATATTTTTATCAATGTTCAGAGTCACGATAAGCATTCGTGGTCAGTCGCAGTAGCCTCGTTTCCACTTAAGAATCAATTTGCTTATGAATCTTTTATGAAACGAAAACAATCAGGTCAAATCGATAGAATCGCTATTAAAATTTCGTGATCACGTGCATTTTTGGGTGAAACCTTTGCCATAAACCCCGAAGGAGATCTTTAAAGTTAATTTGTGATTCTCCGTTTTTCTCACGGGAGTGCTGGACACGCGAACCACTTAATTATCGTTTGACACGCTTCTACGAAGGTACAAGAGGTGAAAAAAGTGATCGATAATTCTTCGTTTTTATGGAAACGCCCTCTGTGTATTTTACGGCGATCGAATCGATCCACGTTGCATGATAAAATCTAAAAATTGCACTCTTTACTGTCTTTCGGCTGCGCTTTTTTGCTTCGTTTTTCCCAAACGGACAGTTTATTTAACGCAACGTTCGATCCCGACGTGTAAATGTGTAATTAGTTATTCAATGTTTAACGAACGACCGCTGCAGGCTGACGCTTTCGTTTATTTTCGATGAAAAGTTAATTCAGCAGATACAATCGTGATGCGCGATGTACATATTTAAAGATGTGCAACTCGCGAATTATAATAGCATCCGGGCTAAATAAAAAAGACATTTAAATTGCACGAGACCACCCTCGAGATTTATTACCGGCGGCTTTATGCTTTTGGTACAACTGGTAGTATAAAATTATACTTGTTTCATTTCTCGTACGTTTGCACGCTTCGTAGTTTACAGTTATACGAAACGATAAAAAAGAAATATTCGAGCGTTGTAAAATGTGCTCCTTCCTACAATTGACGGCTTGATTTCAGAAATTAAAAATGCAAGATTTTAATCCATTATTCAACTTAAATTTCGTAATTCTGCGTTATTGTATGGTCACTGTGAAAATAGAGTTCATTTATAATTTGCTATTATGAATTCTATATAACAGGATTATTTTCTTTCATTCTTATTTATTAATTCATCTGGTTTAATTTGACCCAGACAGTTTTTGCAAATTTTGTATTTATTTTAAATTATACGATAAAAACCTTGAATAATATATTTTCATTGAATTATGTATATTCTTAACAACGTTAAAATTCTATTTGCCATTAAAATTTATAAATTCTGTTTTTGAGTCGATAATGGAGGAATAAACTACCCTTGTTTACTGCGTATTTAACCCCAGCAGAAAATTTACACATCCCATTTTCGAATTACATCATTAATGGACGAAATAATCTGCATTTATCGGTTATATTTTAAGCGTTAGCAAATAATTTATTTTCAACACACATCGATGATAAACGAAATAAACTATTTTACAAACCATTTAATTATTGACTTAAATTGGATATCTAATTTGAGTTTCGTAAAAAAATTTAAAAAATAAAATAAATAAAATATTCTGTTATATAACGCCAAATGTGAAATGTAACGTTTGACCATATAATCTGTGGACAACGCCACATATGTGACGACAGTGCATTGTGATTCAACACATGGTATAAAATGATTTAACACATGGTTTAACAATGCGTGGAAGTACAACGTATGAATACGCAGCACGTGGAAATACAATGCATGATTAAACAACGCGTGGTCTTGCAATGCATCATTAAAAGACACGTGGTAATACAACGCTTGGAAATTCAATACGTAAAAATTTTACGTGTACAAGTTCATAAAAATTCTACACGTTGCAATACAACGCATACAAATTCAACGGATAGACAGTCAACGCGTTGAAATACAACGCGAAAAAATTCAGTATGTGAGAAGTACAACTCGTAGAAATTTAGTATGTGCGAAATACAACGCGTAGAAATTCAGTATGTGAGAAATACAACGCGTAGAAATTTAGTATGTGAGAAATACAACACGTAGAAATACAACGCGTGGAAATACGACTCGTGGAAGTATAATGCGTGAAAATACGACGCGTGGAAATACAACGCGTGGATATACCATGCATGGAAATACTACGCGTGGAGATACAACGCGTGGAAATACAGTGCTCCACTGCCGTACATAAAATGTATTGTATACATACATTAATTCAAAACTAATCCACACTAAATATAACTGGCCAAAAAAAGGTACTAAAAAAAATTCTGCACATGCAATTATCCGATCAGCAAAAACATATGTTCTTGCCCATCGTATTTAAAGAAGCAAAATCTCGTATCGTGTTTCTTTAATACACCTTCAACCATAACTCCTATTTTAAATTCCTTACTTCTCGTACAATAAATTCAATAAATAGGGTAGAGGCTAAGGTCCCGGGGTCGGTTAAACGGGGTTGCTCGAGCGAAGTCCTAAAATCACAGGGTAAAGGAGGAAAAAAAAAAGAGCCCTAAATAATACCTCGGAGGTCGGGGTAATTTATGGAGATCCGATAAAACAAGGGCAACGCTCGTTAAATAAATCACTGGAATCGATGCTCGTCGTGAGGGATTAAAGCGACAGGGTCGCGCAGACGCGTTTCACCGCTTCGGATCGGCTGCGATTTACGAGCCACGTAATTATTACTGTATATGCTTCTTTGTGCAACAATCGCCAAGGAAGAGATATCGTATTCGCCGTAATTGACGCGTGAAACATGATTTTAATCGTAAATCTTTATGTTCCCACCATTGTTTCCATCGTTTGTTCGCAACCCCATCCCCTCTCGGGGTAGGCAGCAAATTTTTAGCCGATTTTCCCTTTCACTTTAACGTTCTTGATCGATACATACAAGATAGAAACTATGCTAATTCAGCTGAGTAATCATTACGTGCATTTTATTGCACTCTGATATCCAAAAATAATACGTTTCTAAAAGACTCTTTTTATTTCAGTCATTTTTACTGCATGATCTTGCTGAATCATTATACGAAAATAGTACACAGTATTACGATTTTACCTCGAACTCCACGTTGACAGAGTTCAATAATTATTTTAACTTAAATGTCATGATTCGAGAAATGGAAGGTGACCTTTGGTAACCTTGAAATTACATGCGCAGTGGACAACGAAAAGTAATAAACATGTGCAGTAAAATTCACACAATAAATACAGTAAAATAGAGCGTAATAACTTTACTGCGCATAATTATTATGAATAGTTAACGACTGCGCATAATTATTGTGAAGGGTTAACGACTGCGTGTGTTTTACGGTCATCATCGGGTAGCCATCGTTTGCGTATATCGTCACCGTGACATTTTATGTTCCATGGTGTTGCATCAAAATTGTATACATTCTTCGTGTACAACAAATAAACAAGTTACTCTGTTCATTACATACGTAAATAAAAAATTACATCTATGCGACTTACCCGCAGCGATTTTCAGCACCGTTACCCAATAATGAAATCTAATTTACCGTTCTATTGAGATTTCATTTCAGATGCCGTTTAGAAAGAGTGTTCTGGACACTTGTATAATTGCCAGTAAAAATCGAAAACATTAGATCTGTACGTTCTGTCCAACGCCTGGACACAACGGTGCGCACAATGGGGCCGACATTTTAATGGAGGGAAATCGAGGATAGAGATCGAGCACGCGCAACGATTGTCCGTTTTCTTTCTGGCTTTTTCGCTCGACTCGAAGCCGAAATAGACAGCAGGAAATGAATGTTGTGATTTAGCATTGTCCGAGTCGATTAGCGGTTATTCATTCGTATGCGAGCTAGACGAACGCAATTGCTGTCCATTCATTCGCCCGGTGCAATTGGCATTTAATTATCGCTATCGCGTCAACGTTGTTATCCACTTACTGTTACATACATTACGCGAGAAACGCTGACTGTCGTTAGATGCGACACACAGTGATGAACAAATACTTATTAAACGTATTATTGTATACAAGTGTAGCCCAACTTGCAGTAACAAATTCACGATAACAAAATATATCATTTACGAGGAACTATACCGAGATGTCGATTACCAATTTTGATGAAATTTAAGTTTTCATCAAAACTCATTTTATTAGACATTTTTTGTGGCTGCTAATATTCACGTTGAGGGAGTCAGACCTAGGGGTGCAAATATTTTGTTGAATACGAAATATAACAGTTTTATAGTTCTCATTTTATTAGACATTTTTTGTGGCTGCTAATATTCACGTTGAGTTGGAGTCAGACCTAGGGATGCAAATATTTTGTTGAATACGAAATTTAACAGTTTTATAGTTCCCATTTTATTAGACATTTTTTGTGGCTGCTAATATTCACGTTGAATTGGAGTCAGACCTAGGGGTGCAAATATTTTGTTGAATATCAAAATTGATTAAAGATAGAGAAGTGCAAAAATTTGTTTATAAAACATGTTAACTAGAATTAATAATAATAAAGGTAACTTATGTCTTTCAAAATTAAAAGTTAGAATTTAAATGAAGAAACATGAGTTGAAGAAAATGTTGTTTCACGAAATGAAAAGATATGGAAGTTCATTTCTACGCGTGTTTTCCTTACCGTACATTTTCATTGAAGCAGCTTAAGGGTTCGCGATCATCCCGGTGCACGTTCGGGCAAATGTATAAAAACGTAGTAAAAGATCCGGGACCACCATAAAATTATTTCGCAGCCTCGTAAACAATGGATATTCGCGTCACTGGGCCATCAGCGTGTTTCACCCCCGTTTCACATCGCGACGCTGCAACCCTGCGGATCTGGAAGGGTGAAATGGGCAATAAGGACGAGGAAGGGGTGAGAAGCTGCCTCACAAGGGTAAAAAACGAGCAAGAAACGGATGGCTGGGCGACAGATTCAAGAATAATCTGAGCGGAATGACACGGAAAGAATAAACCCGTAGATATTCGCGCAAGAAAATATTTGAAGAAGAAAATAAAATGCCATTCTTTTTTTTCAACGAAACATGATTTATTCGAGTAATTTTTTTTAAATCAGGCTGAATTTATGAATGCCATTCTTTAAAAACAAAGGCTTATTCGTGTACTTTTTGAAAATGGGGTTTGTTCAATTTTTCAAAAATAAAATCGGGTTTAATAGTTCAATTTTTTAAAACTAAAATGAAGTTCATTTATGCAAATTTTTAAGAATAAAATAGCGTTTAGTCGTGCGGTTTTTGTAAAGCTAAATGTTGGGGTATTTTTTGAAAATAAAATGTTTGTGCAATTTTTGCAGAACAAAGTGGAGTTTTTATTATAAGCAGCGTCAAATTGCAGCGGTTCGATAACAAGGTTAATGAAGAACGCTCGAAATGGGAATGTTTTTTTCAAAAATGTAATTACCGTGGTTTTTGCGTGCAAAATCCAGCAACTGTTACGTAAATTGCAATTCGATCACAGCTGCTCTTTCTTTTGCACACTTCTTTTTATGTCGCTCTTGCAATTTCAGTTAAATACGGTGCACGTGTCGCGACCTACAATCGATATGACGGTATATAATTAATTAATTTGACGTCAATGACGTAAAATTAAACTTGTCGATCCGTAGAATCACATAGTTAATTGAAACATGATCTTTTCCCTTCAAACGTTATCGTCAAACGATGTACTTAGACAAGTTAATTAATTCTTTTTAATTCGTAATAAAATGAAAATGTCGAAAATATAAATTGTATACTGTAAAAAGTATCAGTGTATTCAACGATTTTCAATACGTTTTACATGACGATAAAGGTTAGGTGTAATAAAATCGATCAAATTTAAGTTTTTTACAGCAACCCGTAAAACGTTTGCAGTGAGCTTCTTACGAGGTTCCTTTGGTACGGGTTTCACTTTTATGGCTGTTATGGAAATTTGAGGGTTTAGAAATTTGGGTAAATTGGTGAATTTAGTGAGTAGAAAATTTTTCAATTTGGGACTTGGAAAGTTGAAAATCTGTGAACTGGATTTTTACAGTTCTGCTTTCTATAATTTTATAAAAATTCGAAAATTTAGAAATTTAAAAATGGAAAGGAGTGTAAAAATTTCAAAACTTAAAAATGTGAAACTGAGAAATTCAGAAATTTAGAAATATGAAAACTAGAAACTAAATATTTGAAAATTTAGAAAATTGCAAATACAAAATTGGAAAATACAGAAATTGAGATTTCGTAAATTTGAAAATCCATAAAACCCCAAAAATCCTACAATTAAAAAATACAAAAATTCGCCACTAACCTAGCCATATAACGAGACATACAATTCAACAAAATATGTTTCCCCAAGGCACCCGGTATTTCTGTCTCGGCAAAATGGTATCATAAAATGGCCCTACAATCCTCGTAGCAAGGATTAATACATCTTCCGATTTTTCTGCTCGAATTAACCGAGAGACCGCGTCCCCGAACGAGTAAAACCTAGCAGGAAGATCGAAGGAACCGAAAGGTTAATCGGATTTTTCCCGTAAAATCGTGCCTCCTCACCGGGGGCTTCGATCTCGTTCTTTTCTAACGATCCCACGATGGCTCCTATGGAAACCAACCGTTTGCCTCGGAGTGCTTCGAACACGACGCAAGTGGCGCGAATCCGATAGAAACTTTCGGAAGATAACGATTTTCCGGAAACTCTTTCGTAGGTAGCCGTAGAACGAGCTAACTCGTCGTTTATAATAAACACTGGCCAGAGAAAAGTTCGTAGCCGTGGTGCAATAACGTTTCGTCGAGGGGTTCGTTAACGACTTTCCCGTCGAGTTTTCTTGTTTTTCTAACCGCGCGACGCTCGTTGCACAACGCGAATTCCACGACTGTTTGTCCTCTTGTTTCTTATTGTCTTTGTGCATCCTGCTGCATCGTACTTAGATATTATGTAAGAAAGAATTTCATTTTTTCAACAGTTTCTTCGTTGCTAATTGCTTTATTTCTTGGTTGTTCGTTTTATGGAGTATTATGGTTCATTGTTTTATAAAGTATTGGTCGTGGGTTATTCTTTTACGGAATATGGTTATTGTTCATTGTTTTATGAGCTGCGGTTGTTATTGATTGTTTAATAAAGTATGGTTAATGGTAGTTGTGTTATAATGTATTCCGGAATTTTTCAATGTTGGAATTCTGGAATTAGGAATTCTTGAATTTTAGAATTTTAGAATTTTGGAATTTGGACTTTGGAATTCTTAGATTCTAGAATTTTAGAACTTGGGAATTTTTAAACGTTGGAATTTTGGAATTTTTGAATTTGGGAATTTGTGAATTTTTGAATTCTCGAATTTTGACATTTGGACTTCTAGAATTCTAGAATTTGGAATTATAGAGGAGTAAGCATTTGGAACTAGAAATTTGGAAAATTATAAATTTAATGAGTTCATTACTTGTAGAATTAGAAATCTGAGAATTTAAAAATTTGGGAACATCGAAATTTAGGGAGTTGGAAATTTGAAAAATTGAATATTTAAAAAATAAGAAATTCACAGACTTTGTCAATTTACAGAGTTCGAAAAATTCGTGAAATCGAAAATATGAAAACTCAAAAAATATTTCAATTCTCAAACGTGGATAATCCACACAATTCAACAGCTCAAAAAAAAGAATTATTAAACATGTAAATTCATAAAAGTATGCAACCAAACAATTAAAACCGCTGCATTTTCGCCGCAACCTCCAGCTTTCAAATTTAAAGCAACATAAAGCATCCTACAGTCGTAATTTCTTATTTTAAATTCTAAAATTCTAAAATTCAGTGGCGTATAAAATCCTGGTGTCTCGTCAGCCTTTCACGGTGTCAGTCATCGTAAAAAGGGGTTGATTTGAATATAAAAGGCCAAGGGAGGTGCGATTAAAACGATAAAACAATGGCCGAACACGTTCCTTTTGCCAGCTTCAAGCGGCTCGATCTCCAAGATTTCGTCGCTTAATCCCGTGTTAAGCTCGTGTGTGACTCTAAACTCTGAGCGTGTAAATGCGAAGGCGCGATGATTACGACGGGAAGGGGATAAGAAGAACGAGGTTCGAGGACGGATAACCGGAGACGAGAGTAATATAAATAAAAGGTCAGGGGAGTATCTGGCGTAAAGAGGAAAAAGAAGTGGAATTTTCCGCGACGAAGGAAGAAAGTCCTTGGACCACTGCATCGTCCGGGCTTTCAATGAGAAAAGCGGCCACAAAGATGGAGAAAGATATGCCGGATTGTAAAGGAGGAGACCGAGCTGGCTATAAGAGAATAAGCTGGCTGGAAAGGAAAATGAACAGGACAGGAAAAATCACGGTGTGAGTTTCGAGCGGAGATAACGATAAAGGAGGATGGAAGGTGGTGAAAGGAAGCGAAAGATAGATGAGAATTAGTGTGTCGTTGCACGTAATCTAGATGGTATCCCTTTTTTTTCTCTCTAGTTTTTGAAGAGGAAAAATGTGAAGCGAAGCATAACGGTGTCTGCAGGTCGCGAGAAATGGGGAGGGTTGTAAGAAGGAAAACCGGGGAACCAGAGAGTTGGAACTTGGAGATTATAGAGTACGGGGTGAAAGAACAGTGTATGGGTTTGGGTGTTGCGTGAATTCTTCATTTTTTATTCGGTCGACAATTTATTTTGTTTTTCATTTAATTCACCATTCATTATGTAATATTTCATTAATCAGGTTCTTGGGTGAGGTAAGTTTTATCAAGACACTTCACGATCTGTTTATAATTTATACAATACTGTTGAATACACTCTTGTCTCGCTACAGTTTGTACATTTTTGAGAGTATTATTACTATTAACTTCCAAATCTCCAAATCCGTAAATTGCAAAACTAAATTTTCAAACCCAATAAAT